>OV928049.1:2510000-5010000 GCA_931315375.2 Opisthograptis luteolata | reverse complement strand
TAAATGTTGCCTGCCTATAAATATAAACTGTCTCTATGCAATCAAATCACGTCGATTCGCTGCTCCGTTTGGTGCGTGAAAGAAAGAGAAACGAACGAACTTACATACGCTCGCATTTGTAATATGAGTTTGAGTATAGGTAGGATACCTATCTATACCTAGCTACGCCTTTAGTATAAAGAATATTAACCCTCGGCAGTCAGCACGCACGCAACCAATTTCATCTAATTTTAGCGGAACTATGGTAGCGAAGTGCTCAGTTCAGTGATTTCATATAGGAGGTACGGTACTTGGGCAGTCATCATTCCAATAGCTGGTTCAATTTATATGGGACTTGAAGATTGTTATTACAGGTAACATGCAGCACACTTGGGACTCCCTTGATGTTACCGCATGACTTTTATGGCTGAAATAATCGGTAGTAGGTATAGGTAAAGTTTTTAAGAACTGAATAGTTCGATAGTCATACGAGTCACAAGGGATGCATAAACTGTGTCGAGTCTCGAAACGAGCTGCTTATAAATGTATCTAGTGGCAGTGAAACTTTTGGCACCTTTTGTGCCAGACTATCGAATACTAGTTCCAATTCTCCATTAATCATCTCTGGTGAAGTTCAAAACTCGTCTCCGTTTTTTTAAACTTCAATTGAATGTAAAATATGTGACTAATGCATTTTTTCCCATACCAATTTGTTGATACTCCGAAGTTTAGCAAACAAAACTGCGAGTCGCTGTTGAAACCTTTCCAAGACTAGTTACATTACGTTTTGGGTTATTTATTACACTGAACTGCTTTCACCAATGCAAGGAAAATAACTATTTTCTCTCGTAAACTCATGTGATAAGTAACATTGAAATCGTTTACCATTATTATCAGCGTAACTATCCACAAGACATCCAAATAAAAATGCCAAGGCGCGTAGACTAGAGACGCGAGCATGCGAAGCGAATCGCTCGCGAAAGCTTCGAAAGCCATTAAGCTCTTTCTGTTATCAGCTTTGAGGGAAGGTAGGGCTGCTTTGTTGCTTCGGCCGAAATGTCAGGCGTGGCGGTGACGTCATTTGGCGCTGAAATGGCGCGACATTTCGCGGTACGTCCGCCACGCCCGTGCCCACCCTAATCTCTGTCATGGCAGGTTTGTTAGACCAAATCGTCCCCAAGGCTCCAGCAGACAGCTGACCTTATTTTTACGCTTAATAGTTTTTTGGAGTCACTGCAGATTACCTTCATAAACGATGTGATATAGAGATAGATATATTATGTGTGTACGTTGTATCGTTTAGTAAGTTTGTGTAAATATATTTTCTAGTCAGTAGCATTGTCGCTGAAGGCCACAGCCTATATGATTAAATCCAATACGTACGACGTGTCGATGAGCTTTTAACGATTGTTACTGTGCTTTAACATATCGGATCAGACATCAATCAGCGTAAATATATGACTGCACTAAAAGGATGTAATGATAGCATATTACCACTACTATTGGTTGGAAGAAAGGTTTTTGGCTTCAAAGTTGACAATGAGCTTGAACTTTTGGTGAATAAAAAAATATATAGTTTAAAAAACTAAAAAAAACACTTTAAAAACGCACTCAAAAATATAAAATAATTAAATTGACTTGTATTAGTTACGATATAATGGTTAATTCAAAAAGTGTGGAGCAATTTTTGGTTGTGTGTACTTTTATTTACCCAGTAAAAGAAGCGCTCCACACTTTTTGAATTAACCATTATATCGTAACTAATACAAGTCAATTTAATTATTTTATATTTTTGAGTGCGTTTTTAAAGTGTTTTTTTTAGTTTTTTAAACTATATATTTTTATTTTTTTACTTTTTAGTCTTTTGTTACCAAGTCCAATCTATCGGACTCATCAAAAGGAATCATATGAGCCCGAACTCGAGGGGTTTACTAGTAGCTACTGCAGAGATCCCCTACCCACCTTCTGGCTGCATCATCAGACCCTCGTCACCAAGTTCAATCTATTGGACTCATCAAGACGAATCATATGAGCCCAAACACGAGGGGTTTACTAGTAGCCACTGCAGAGATCCTCTACCCACCTTCCGGTTGCATCATCAGACCCTCGTCACCAAGTTCAATCTATTGGACTCATCAAGACGATTCATATGAGCCCAAACACGAGGGGTTTACTAGTAGCCACTGCAGAGATCCTCTACCCACCTTCCGGTTGCATCATCAGACCCTCGTCACCAAGTCCAATCTATTTTACTCATCAAGACGATTCTTATGAGCCCAAACACGAGGGGTTTACTAGTAGCCAGCGCAGAGATGCCCTACCCACCTTCCGGCCTCATCATCAGATCAGGTCGATGATACCAAATTATTGCATTATCACCGAGATTACATACACATACAAAGTTTCAAGTCGATACGACAATTAGAAGTAGGTGAAAATTGACTTCTAAGATTTGATTACATTGTTAGTTAGTTAGTTAGTTAGTTACAAGTCAAGCTAATAAAAGTGTTTTAAAAACGACATGATGATTGTATAACTATTGCAATTTCTTTGTAACCCAAAATAAATTTAGCTATTTCTCCTAATTTAGCTTTTAACGATTAAAATTAAAAAATATTTATTACATCAACCAACAACAAAGTCTTTCACCCACTTCGTAACCAATCAATGTTTTATTTGAATTACAATAGATCCCAATTCAATTCCTGGGGCATGCCTCTGACATGAATGTTCTGCAATCATCCATGATATCGAAAATACAGCTGTCGATAACATGACATGTTTCCCTTGATATAAAGACCTTGTGGGGTGGCGTAGCTTGTCCAGCCGTTCGTTGTTCGTCTTAGATTAGAACAACATGATCATCAGAATCATCACTTGAATGGGTGAACGTTAGTGATATTTTTAGCCAGTGACTATAGATGTCCGAGGCTATAGAAAAAGATACTAGCTTGTGTCCCGATTCTCGGTTTGAAGTACCAATGCCCAATGCAGTGGCGTAGCTATGCCAATGCAAATGCAACCAATGCGCTCGCATGGGCCCCTGATTCAAGCCAGCCACAAACGATTCTTTTGATTCATTTTTTTCCTTTATCTCCGCGCTATATTATTTTTACGAGGACCACGAGGAATATGAGCGTATACTTAATTCACTTATAATGAACCCCAGCTTTCATGTGTCTTGTCTATTGCTGACCAGCCGACTTTTCGTCCAACGCCCGGCACTCGACGTTCGTTTTCATAATATGCAAACCTTTAATTCTTTTTGCATTAGGGCCCCGAAATGCTAATTACGACACTGTATATTATTAGTTTATCAGTATTAATTTATTTATTTAGGGTTTCCAAATGAAGGAGAAATATCCACAATAACTTTTTATGACAATCTGAGAGTATATTCTCAAACATCAAAGGTACAATAATTATGACTATTTAATCCATGAGTTACATTGTTTACGTATTGTATTTACATTTATCTTGATATCTTTAATCTAGCTTGTTTTTACAACGCTATGCGGTTTTAAAAACGTCAAATAGTTACACTTATCTAGCTGAGAATAAGGGCTCTCCGGATGGTTAAACATTGGCGAAATACAAAATAAGTATGTATTGGTTTTCGAATAGCGAAACGAGACGATATTGTCCGAGGATAAGAGTTGAATGCAGAGTCCACAGGGACGATGCACGTGACAATAAATTAGGGATCCCATCCAGTAGTAGTCCGAAAATGGAGCAAAGTACATTACAGTTAAAGGATCGGTATAATGTCATTATCAATAGTACAAATAATATACCTAATGTCCCATTCATTTTCAATTCTAAAATTATATTGATCCTGATTTTATGGTTTAAATGTTACTTTATGTTGGTTTTATTTTGTTCACAGGTAAATCGCTATGGCAGATATGGCTTTAAGTTTGTAAACCGCTTTGCGATTTCGGCTTCAGGTTAGTGCATCTTTGTATTTATACTATCTACATTATCATGTGAAAAGGGAAAAACATTGAAAGTGCTTTACAAAAATAGCCTAGTATTAAACAAGGTTCTGAACAGGAACGTTCCTATTTTACACCATTTTTGAAACATATTGTCTGTATATTTTTCTTATTTGTCACATCTTACAACAAAACTTTGTGCTGTTATGTCATTTATCAACTTATCACACACAAAGTCACTCGGGAAGTGGTCAATTCATCGAACACTGATCGGGAAAAATCTATCGCCCGTTTGAAAGTCATAATTCATAAATCATGCATAATTTTGTAGCCAATGACATCATAATTTTTTTTATCATCATCATCAGCCCGTATCTGTCCACTGCTGGACATAGGCCTTATACATATAAGATTTATTTTTGGACGTTAAATGATTATACATATTTGATGCATTGTAATTTGTAACAACATTTACTCGCTCTTTTTTTATTTTATTCGCTTAGACTTGATATGCCTGCCTGACTGTTCAAAACGCAAAACAAAATCGGCCAATGTTTATAATTATACTACATTGCGTGGTTTTGTCAGTTTGTTCATTTGAAAAAGCTATTGTCAGTTAGAAAGACAATAACGCAGGTGTTGTTTGTTTGAATGTCAGCTTTGATAGATGATTCTGCTAACTTTTTTGACTGAGCATAGCCCAAACACGGAAGTGCGGTGTTGTGGAGGTCAGGCGTCGGGCGTAAAGCTATTGGGCGCGGCAACTTGGCAATATTTGTAATAATAAAGCCCTGCGGAAGTTCACACTATGTCTGTTGGTAAAATATGTTAGCCTTATTTTAATGGTAGGCGCGCTTTATTGGGTTTGGATATATGGACATCCTGTAGCCGATACCTTTTGTTGGGTTGACAGTGTATATGGTACATACTAGTAATACTGCTATCTATTTGATTGGTAAGCTACGAGACTTTAAAGACTTGTCGTCAGTAGATCAACAGCCAAATGGGCAATAATATCGTTCATGTAGATATTCTAGACGTACGTCAAAGTAGTGAAGTGTAGAACAACATCGGGATAAAACCTTAGCTTGCTGATGGGCATTTTCGAGTGCTCGCTTGGTTAGCTAACCATATCGCCAAGCGCTTATTGTGTTTTTCGGCAACCTCACTTGAGAGCCTGTTCCCTATCCGGGCGTAGTGTGTTACCACCTTTGACCACGATGTAACTTAACAATTTAACATACATAAAAAGTATTTCGTGAACAAAAACTTCTCCGTAAGAAGTAAATAAAAATCAGTAAAGTTTTCAATTCTTTAATTAGTTGATTACATATAATTAAGTAGGACCAATTTAAAGTAATATAACCTAGTTGAGTAATTTTATTCGATATGCTTGATTAAATTTAATGACGGTGTATTACACGTACTATTACGTACGTTAATAACCCTATTTAGATGTTTCCAGCACATTGTTGGTTTTTGATTGTCAAGCGTAGAGGTACCATTAAGTTACCGTTAATCGACTAATTAAACATCGGTTAGATGGCCCTTAAAAAAAAAGTGTGGGAGTAAACAGACCTTACACGTTCCACATATTCCAAATAAAGGGCTATTGTATCAAATTATTCAGAACTAAAGGACATATAATTCAAGAGTTCAAACTTCAAAGGTTACGACAGTTTTTCTTCGAAATTGTGTAAAAGCCTTTAGCATGGTATTACCTGATTAACTGTTCGTGAAAGAGGAGATCAAACCTCGGTTATCGGTTCCCACCTACGACTTATATGGCTCGTCTATATCGGAGTGGTGACCGCATAGACGCATGGCCACGCCTAACTCAATCACTACGAGAAACTTAATGTTACTGAAAGTAGAACGCAGGAATACCCGGCTTGTTCCAAAATAGACCTAAGAAACAACAGTGTAAGGCCTGGTGTCGTTTGAGCCTTATGTTGATTTAAGGGGTTTAGGGTGGTTTTGTTGACTTGACCTACGCGCCGCGCCGTCCTAATTTGACGGCTTTGATTTCGTAAAGGATGATTAACATATAGGATGATGTACACAAAGTTTTATTTCGAATAATGATACTCGTAATCCCCCTTGTTTTTTATTTCACCCTATTTCAGTTCTCTGTATTTTGAGGTCATTCGTTTCTGAGATATTCATGATGTGACCTGAATTGCGTTCAATTCAAGTTTGACTGTCTTGTCCTATTTAACTTTTATATTAAAATTGTGACTCTAATTAGTACAATGCTCTTATGATTATTAATCTGAACCTGACCTGATTTATGTTGCGTGGTCTTAATAGGTGTGTAAGTGTGTGGTTGACATCATCTCACTCATTATACTTATACACTGGGATATTAACTTTGCTCCCTTTTGTTTCTTACATCTTCCAAGCGAACGAAAATTACCAATAACCATTTCATTTCGGTTTCTATAAATGTGATACACTAAAAAGATAACAATGATGACGAGTCTGACACTACCAGCAAAATAAATGCGTTTAGTCAGAATTATAAGATAAAACTATAGTACTGGAATGTTGCCAGATCTATGTCACTGCTTTCACTGATTCATCACAGATTTATATATTTAATTTTGGGGCACAAATACGCGAATTACCGCTCGTAGTTTTGTCGGTTTCAATAGAATTCATACACACAGAATATGGAATACATGATGTACAGTGGATGGTATATATATGGACAGATTTTATTACGTTTCTCTGAATAACAAGCTTGTACCATGATAGTTATAATAATTGTTATCAGCCTGAGATTACACTTTTCCCCACTAAGTTGTCCCACTGGTGGAGCAACCATTACCCAGATACGATTTTAGTGCTGTATACAAATTATCCCCAAGTGCCGTTCCAAATTCTTTATATGATTCTTTTCGCATGTTATTTACAAGTTGTCTAGACTGGCCAAGTTGATCCTTCCATATGCAGTCGCCGTTTTCAACTTTATTGAGAAAGTTATGAATATGCTCTCCAAATAATTAAAACTCGTTTGGCTTTTTATTCGGTCCTATTGTGCCTTTTCGTCGAATATCCCTTACGGACAATTTCGATTTTTGCAACCTGTTTTCTTGATTTCACTTACCGTCATAAGTGAAGATTTGCTCGCTCTTCGCTGGACCAGGTGGCTGGACTTCCGTTATTATATTCTATTTAGAGTGTGTTCTTTACATCTATAATTAGATTAGTAGTTCTTTCCATTTTACTCGCATATTTTGCACGAATTTTATTTATAGCTGACCTGATTGCTTCGGTAGTATTTGTGATATTAATTGGCGTCTAATAATATGCCAGTGGTAATGTCTGCCGCGTATTGATGTCACGCACTGATGCTCAATGCACGATATGTTGAGTATTGCCGGCGTGTCGTTGCGCAAGTTTGTTTTTAATTGTCGTTGCGATATCGTCAGTGCACGCGGTGCAACCGTACGCGGCTTGAATTTAAAAGGTGTCATTAGCTTGATTCAGTAGAAATTGAACCGAGATTTACATGATACTGTTTGATTCTGCAACTCGGCCGTACGTTATGTTATGTGTTTTAGTATTCTATTGTTATATTTATTACCTATTCAATGTTACTAACCTACGGTATTTTTTACGGCATGATTCTTATGTGTATCATCTGAATTAAACTGATCTCCTTAATCTGACGATTGACCAATATTAAATAGCGGTCATATGTGAACATGAATTGGTTTCGGTTTATTACATTTTGTCCTTAATTGTTATTTAATGTCTGTTCGATTGTTCTGGCCCTAAATAAGCATGGACAGCTATTACTCGAGTTAGACAGGTTGTATAGTTAGGTAAAACTCACTAAAGTATTGATATAAATGCGTAACCGATTCAGTGGGCAATTAACGAGTAAAGAAGAGTTAAAATGTCGATGTAACTCAAGGAAAGCAACTTTTTAGTATCCAGTAGTTCGCAATCCCTATTAAAATTAAAGAGCGCCATTCTCGGATTACGTATACATACGGTATACCCCAATCGATGAATGATAACATTGATAAAACACGAAAGCACGTGGGCTGGTTCAATATGGAATGTGTTGTGTTTGTGGACAAAAGAAGCATTGTATGCAAGACATAGCGGTGTGTTCGAATGTGGTATCGCTTGCCGTCTGTTTTATTGTAGTTGTAGCAGTCCGACTCACCTTGGGGTTTGCTGTTACGTACGCTAAAATACACTATCAAAACAGTGTGTCTCATTCGCCGCGTCGAGTCAGTCGCGCTCGAGACCTTCTTTCATGTCTCAGTAAACTGTTACCGCGAAAAATAACACAGCACCGATAGATAACCAGTATTGTGCCTTAAAGTTTTATTACTTGTGAGGATTTTTAGTGGGGATTTATGATCTTAAATGTAAACTTTACTTTTGTAATGTGAACGTGACGTGTTGCGGACTTACAGTTTCGTTGGATTGTCTGCGATTCGTCTGGCCGAAACCCAGATATAAACTGAACTTATATGCATAATGTAAGTCTTTATTTTACGCCATAAGCATACTTTCTGTCTGTTTTTATTTCATACAAAAGTCACAAAACAAGTATGTTCAAATATAATATGTGCTAATATTTTCAGCCTTTCAATTTTTTTTTTTTTGCCTGATTTCATTGTTTTTTCTATCTATGCTATATTTTTAAGCAAGCAACACCATAGTCAGATTTAGAACTTATTTTAAAAAACCAAATAAATTATTAAGTTTTATATTGATCACTTCAATCAGAACACATGTGAAAAAATCAAATCTACAGAAATGACAATCTGTTTTAGAACTTATTTCAGAAAACCAAATAAATTATTAAGTTTTATATTGATCACTTCAATCAGAACACATGTGAAAAAATCAAATTTACAGAAATGACAATCTGTGGTTCTAAAAAACTATAAACAGAGCTAATTCGGTACATTGAATAATTGTTTGTTAAATGTTTCATAGCGCTGTGACATCGCAATACTGAGAATCTCAGATAAGCGTATAAAGTCATGCGGGAGAAGCGAACTAACAAAAGTCAAAAGTCACTCCACAGCTTTCGCAAGTGTTAGTTAGCTACTTAAAACATCGACTGTCGAGATCGGACTCCATAAAAAACTTCCAAGGTGTAGGAACACCAACTCTAAAACATCCATAAAAAATGTAAATGCGTAGATGTTGTGTGTAAAGAAAGCTTTTTATTCAATTCAATCAATTAATGTGTTCAAAATGTGAAAAATCTTTTGCTTTGTAGGTCACGCGAACTATTTCGCCGGCAAAAACTAAAGTCTACAAATTTATTTAGATAAATTTGACTAACATTGTCTCTTTCTATGTTGATAATTATTTATTTTTTTGGTTTCCGCATCGTGTTTGTGAATCTCATCGATTATACACCAACACAAAAATTTAAATGTGGTTCCAAATGAACCCAAAAGTAAGTTTAATTTTAACCTTTCAGAGCATTAAGTGAAAAATAACTTTTGAATTCAAAGGCTCGCGCACATTAGGGCGGTCCGCGCCGCATCGCATTTTTACATCCCCTTCAAACATTAAATGAACGACAGGGATGAATGCACATTTTGTGATGTTTTGCTGTGTTTCGTGCACGAGGCTTATTAAATCCATATTTTTTTCGGGGTAAAATTGTTCGTCTGTATAATATTTTTCACGATTAAACTCCATAAATGATTTGAATCAAACAGTATGAAGCTAGCATAAAGTCTGGAATTTAACTACTTAAATACGTACTTGTATCTCGGAAAAATAGTTAACCTACTTACCAATCAAAAAATATTTAGGTCCCATTGATTGAATCATCACTTGTTGGAACTTAATATTTAAGGTCCATGATCAAATTAGAAAAAAATAAGTTAGTAAGAGATGACCACCTCATTGCTTAGTACTCGTATTCACGCGGCCAAGTTTCAAAATGTTAAACAAAACACGCATTTTAAACTTGGAAGCTGAAAAATGAATTATTCGTATTTGGAAAAGAAAATTATTTGCAATGCAATGTTCGGCATAAAGTTATAGTCACCGCTCCATTCTATCTATCAATAAATGAGTCATGATTCAGTGTAGTACTTCAAAGTAATTATATAGGCTCTTTCCGTACAATTCCACTGTTTAGGTAAGTGTTCACACAATACCTTGCACCATGTGACAATCCAACCAAAAGTTAAATAAATAATATAATTGGCGGGTCGTGGTGGCTAATTGAATACCTCTTGAATTGCTTGTGTTGTTCCTTATATTATCCTAGAAAGTTAATTTGTTATTAATAAAAGTTTCCGCTAAAATAGCTAAGTTTGATTCTTTTAATTTGTCTGAAATTTATGTAATTTGTTTTGTTGCAAGCTTACGAGAGATTTTCAAATAGCAGTTTTTTATGTGGCATCATCATCATCAGCCTATTATGCTCGAACTGCTGGGACACAGGCCTCTCAGGGATTATGTTTGAGTCTTGCATCATCTACCACGCCGGCTCAGTACGGTTTGGTTGCCTCACGATCCGCGGTGGCAAATTCGTAAATAACTTATTAAAGTCATGTGTACGTTACTTATTTATCGCTCTGACTCTAGCACAATAATAATAATACATTTTTTTAAATATACCTACACTAGTGAGCGATCTACCTCGGAGTTGAAATGACATTTTTAATACTATTTTTTACTTCATAAGCTGGGGCCATACTAACGGGAAATGCCGTTAAATAGCGCGATGATTGACGTTTGACATAAGTGTGGCCACGATTTGACAACGGTATTCACATTGGCATTTGACGTTAGCCGATAACTCAAGTGCATTCACGTTGACCGTTCAAGTGTAGCCACTCACATAATAGCGTTAATAATTAACGCAATATATATCGCGAAGATAGGCATTGATATTTCCCTTGACGTTGACCTTAGTGTGGCCCGAGCATTACAGGGTAGCGTTTGACCACAAGTCATCTAGTTTTAAGCGACGATGTGGTCGAATTGGCGCCATGCTACACCGGGATTGGATTTTAAGTGAGGCTATCAGTGCTAATGCGTGGGGCGGTAAATGTTAGTAATAGATAGGCTTTTATATTCGGTTTGACCTCATACGATCTGATTGTAAGTGATAATTCTGATAAGTCTTGAGCATAAAGTACCTAATGCAATACGTATAATGGATATTTGTTATATATAATATCTTATAACAATTAAAATATCGGGATACAAAAAAAAAGGTAAGACATTATCAAATGTTTTGTGTAAGTATGTTGAACATGCGGATATTATGTTTGTTTCTGGTGAGTCAGTGTTATATTCATCAGTTCACCTCACCACTCGCACTCATGTTTTTGATCGGTGCTTCCGAAATGTATCATGTTTGTTATGTAGGCTTATAGTATTAGATTTTAGCTCGTAAGTAATGAATCAGTCTTCAGTTGAACGCCATAGCCATCGTACATTTTATAGAGAAACAAATGCACGCGCGTCAAGAGCTATCGAAACTTCCATATTACGTTTTATAGCATTCATTGACTATTCTAAAGCCAACATTGCTAAGTATTCAAATAGTCCAAATATTTAACAACAAGTACGGCAGCCCTCGGACAAGCCACAATAATTTACACAAGGGAGGCAGTCGTGCGAGGTCTCCTAAATTCTTCATTACTCTCGGAGTAGTCTTCAGTAAAGTAGCACTTCATTGGCAGGAGAAGGGCATTGTCCTCGGAGAGAAGAGGTTAACAAACTTTCTATTTGGCAAAGGCATTGTCTTATTTTCTGTTTCCGCTGTGGAAATAGGTTTTTAAAACACTTTTATTAGCTTGACTTGTAACTAACTAACTAACTAACTAACTAACTAACTAATTTGGTGAGTAATGCCATAATTACATAAGTCTAGCAAATCTTGCGTTCGTCTTAAAGAAGAATCAAAGACTAAGCTAAAGTTACTATTGGCAGGAAAAGTATATAAGACGTCATCATTTACCAGATTCAATTAGTTTTCTTCTAGGTAAGGCTTTTGCTTTACGTGGTAGAAGACCTTCAGAAGGTCTTTTGTAGCCATAGATAACGTGACCATATATTTTTCCCAATTACCCAATGTGATGACCTATTACAATATAAAAACGGCACAAAAATAATATGAGAAATAAAAGTTAATGTTAATTCTGGTTTATGACAACTTGACAACCAAATTGGAAAAAAAGTGTTTTAACGTACTTACGAGTACCTACATCGTTGTTGTCCAAACCATGTTTGCATTTCCCACAGTAAACTTATTCATACTTGTGAAATGCCCAACTTTGATGGTGATGTTAGATAGTTTTTTTTTCCTTGCAACATCTTTGAACGTCGAGCCAAAATTTCATATAAAACAACGAAACCTTCTAAAGTGGAAAGAAACATGTATAGAGCATTAAATGTGGGTTGAGGTCGACTTCTAATATTTACGAATCAAATGCAAAACAAGTTCTAGTTAGACACTAAATTAAAAACAAAAGTGTGTTCTTCTACTGAGCTCGCCGACTGGTTTGACCAGTTCCAATTTTTGCTAAATGCGTCGCCAGAACAACGTTTTTTACAGTTGCTCCATTCAGTTTCCCCCGCCTAAAATGAAACGTTAAAGTCGTAGCTAAATCACCGTAGTAATCTTAATTGTTCATAAAGATTGTATCTCAAGGTCTAACTTGTGATATGATGTCACATCGAAATACGGGCTCGTTGAAGTGTCTAATTTAACAGTATCTATGTGTATAAAATTCAAAGTCCTGACTCATTCACTGACATGTAATATCACCGCACAGCCTCTGCCGCTGGTTCTAAATAAATTAAATGTTCAGGGCTTCAGGCTAGCTTCCTTTAGGGTTGTACTCTGTTGGGATAATGGGATATTAAAGTTTGTATTGAAAAATACTTGTATACACGGGCAAAGCCGTGGGGCATATCGCTAGTTGGATGTTAAGTTTTAACCTTGAATGTTCATCTTACAATGTGAGAAGCTGACATGAATTTATTTAGGGCAAAATTTATCATTTGAATTAATTTTATATTCGGGATATTTTTTTATGTGTTTTTTATGTTATGTATATTATGTAGTATTAATATGAAACTTGCTGTTTTAATATCGGTTTATAAACAGAACAATAGTTTAGTAGAAAGACAAAATGTATTCTAATTGGTGCATGTTGCTAGGACAATGGTATAGGATCTGCGTTGATATGTCGCGCATTTAGTCAGTCCTCAACTCAAACTTTGAAATAAAAAAAAATTTGTAATAAATATGTTATGCTTGCACATTGTGGCTGTGATCACGCAGATGTTCGATAGCATTGCAATACATATCATGTTATGACCATGAACATTGATTGGAACAACCTAAAATAAATTAGACTTAGTTCAGCTGCCTTGCCATTGTTCAATCTACGAGGTTTTTTGGTGTCATAAAAACAGATAAATAAAACCATTCACTCTGGTGTTTGAGGTACAAAGCAGCGATTGATTTCTGTACTAAAATGAAACATAAATCGTTCATGACAGATGATCATTGTGTCAATTGTAGACCACGTGACTGGGCACCGAGACGCGCATCTCAATTGCCCCAATCAAGACTAATTGCCACATTATGAGCACTGCTTGACGTCCGCTGTTTCTATGATAGAGATGCTCCATAAAGTGTATTCGCTGGCATTGTGAATATGCAAAATGGTGTCTGTACGGGTAGCTTGTCTAATTACATTTCTGTAAGTTATGAAATTGTCGCGGTCTCGGATGCTAACTAACATGTTTATAGTAATGGTGTTCTTGAAATTACAATGTGATTTTCGTGTTTTTGTTTATTAAAATTAAAGTCATCCTTAATTTTATGTATATAACCAGCGAACCGGGTGAACAAATGTGAAATTCCGTAATACATTGTTTTCATTCATCTATTGGTTTATGCGGCGCACGCCAGTACACACCACATTCGGCATGATATTTTCTGACTTCAACTATCATCGTCATATTTCAGCCAATTTATTGAATTACCATCAATTTATTTTAATTAAATTCACCTAAACCTGCCTCATGAATCACACCGTCCATTGGTAAAACCATATTATGAAAATCCTTTCGGTAGTTTTTAAGTTTACCTCGTACAGACAAATCTGGCGCGGCGGCGCCGGCGGGCGGCGGGACTTTCTTTTATAATATGTAATGCTGATAATGATTATAACCAGCCCGTCTAATTCACGTGGTAAATGTGTTTTATTTTATTAAAACGTAATCTTAATTGATTGATTAGAGTAGCCTACATAATATTGCGATTGTATCGTCGTTTCATTCATTGTTATCGTTGTTTGTTACCTTACCTATCTAATTTAAGTAAGAGAGATACTACAGTTTTAGTGTCGACAAGTAAACACTATCGGGCACTGCTTTGATAACAATTTCATCGTAAATTCGGTGCGTTTTCATGACGACCATAGGCAAGTGATGAGATCATGAGAGCCTCACTACTAAGGTTGTGTAATATTTTTAATCGACTTAAAAAAAGGTGGAGATTCTCAATTATACTTTTGTTACCTCAGTACTTTCGACTGGGTGAACCGATTTTGAAGTCGGTGCTGAAAAATGCATCAATGAGAAACCTTTGAAGTTGGGTTTTTTGCTTACAAAGTTGCCTGTTCAAAGAGTATTTCGCTTGTTTCAGGAACACAACGTGCAGAGCCGTATCGCAGGATGCCGATCGCGCCGCGCGGCCCTCCGCCTGCAACATCGCAACCATACCACGTTCTCCGTAGGAGACCTAGCTTAGTTCACAAGTGCCCTTCTATAATATAACGTCTAACGTTTTCTACACCTCTTTTATACCGACCTATAAGTATAAGTACGCACAGTGTTAGTGTTTAAAGTGTCGCGCGCGAGTGAGTGTGTATGTGTGTCGATGGTGCGGGCGACATGGGAAAGTCCTCGGCAAGAACACATGGCCAAGGTGAGTACTCCCCAATGCCTCTGCGGGACACATGTCCTCAAGGTTGCCGTTGCTATAATTGTAGATATACCCCCTAATGTATGCGACCTTCAAGATACCTTCAATGTGATACTGTTAACCTATTTTGTCCTTTATAACAATTTACAAGTCATATTCTTAAATGATATTAATTCTAATAATTAAATAATACGACCGTCATATAGGTAAAGTCGATCACACCACATTTCATAATATATGAACAAGCTGATAGCTCGCTTGATGGTGTTAAGCGGTCGGTCACCATATCGGCATCGCCTTTGTACATTTGCATATATAACGACCAATACATCTTAGATTTGTCTACTGACTTATTGTAGCAAACAGAAGTATAACGTTGGTTGGTAGGATTTTTAAATATATATGTTTGTCCGCAATGATTTAAGTATTTTGCAATTGAAGTTGTTAAAATCTGCTATGAGCCAACAAATTGCAATGTGAGTGTTGCGTTGTTGTAGTTAGTAATAAGTACATTGAACGACAAAAGTGGCTAACACCGCCCAGTTTTCCAATTAATACGAATGTCCAGAACAGTCCCAGAACAGCAAGATACTTTTTTGAAATAGTTACGAATATGGTTTTACTTGTGCGGTTTTTGTCGCTGACCGTACGCACCTAGGACACCTTTTTGCAAACAACCGTGTGAGAAACCACATGCCGCGCCGGGTGGCGGATGCCGGATACCAAGAAATTGTTGTTCTGCGACAGGAAATTATGCAATTTCCACGTCAGCCATTCAATTGCGAATTGTCAACGTGAAGTTTCTAACGGTATAGGGAGCGTTTTTAAAGTTCAACATTAGACACGAGATAGTAAAGGTTACCGAATAAGAGAGGATAAATTGTTGCTACTGTGAAATCGAGAGAATCAGGCTTTAATATAAAGTTCGTATTATAAAAAATACCGATACCAAACGTGATCCTACACCGGATTTAATATAGCTCCAAACTGTTCTGTCATTCGTGGTAAAAGCTTTACGTCTCGAGAGCGGTAACTTTTTTGAATTACTTTACTGTAAACAGTTGACAATTCACTGATTATTTTCATTGATTTCAATCTAGCATCGTGCGTAATGTTTAATAATTTATTTGACTTGCTTATAAACAATATAATTTTCTGTTCGCATCTTCGCAAACTTTATGGTTGGGTATTTCAGTGCGAGTTCGTTTACAAACAAGAGTAGCTTAGGAATTTATTCAATTTGTCTTTCAGCATGAAAATATAGGTAAAGGTATTTTCCTACACATCAAACTGGCGAGTGCATAATCTATATTATAAATGCGTCTAATAGCGACCGGCCCCCGGTTGCGCACGGGTGGCACAGTAAAACATAGCCTATGAGCCTATGACACTAAGAGATAGTGTAGCTTTCTAGCAGTGAAAAAAAATTCAAAATAGATGTAGCGTAACATACAACTATACGAGTTAATAATCCTTAGCCATACTCCTAATATTGTAAATGTGAAGCGAACTCTCTCTGCGTTCCTCTGTCTTTTTGTTACCTTTCACGCCTAAACCGCTGGACAGATTTACAGAGAGATAATATAGATCTTTTTGCACTTATGGACAAACTTTTTTGATTTACGCCAGTAGAGCTCCAGTAGAGCCCAATCGGGATTTCTTCAACTATCATTGTCATATTTCAGCCAATTTTGACATACACTCAAACTGTCTCAAACGTTCCCCATAAATCACTCCGTCCATTGGTAAAAACCGAATGAAAATCCGCGCAGTAATTTTTGAATTTACCGCTTACTGAGAGACAGACAGACGCGGCAGGAGGATTAATAATATGTAGTGGTGATGATGTCTTCTTCTTACATTAAAATATTAATATAAAAACCTTGTACCACGGTATTTCCTAGCTACTATTCCATCATTTTAAGTTTCAAAGGATAGCTAATTTTGTAAAGGTGAGCAAAATATTGTTGCAAATTCTGAAGGAAGCGCTATTTATGGATGATTGACGATTGTTTTTAAGTTTTTATTTTTGTTTTATAATTGTATCTTGGGATGCAAGATGTGACACCGGATGTTTTTTCTTAACAAATTGTTGTCGTTGAAGAGCATAATAGTTTAGGACTTCCTTTCGCTACGATATCTGACAGAGGCGCTCAGGGGCAGTCTTCCAACTTTTTATGGTGGACTAAAACCAAAGAAATATTGTGATTAATTATATAAAGCTTAATATAGGTAAGCTCGCGTTAAAATGTCACCGTACATTTGTCACGAAAACAAATAAATCATTGACTTATGGACAAAAAGTCAAAAACTTGCCTGTAAAAATGCTTTCTGAATCTACATTGATAAACGATTAGAATATGAAGACTCCATCAATACCTAGAATTATAAATCATTTTTTTATTCGTTCAAACTCATCATCAGCTTATTACGTTGGACACAGGCGTTCTCTCAGAGAGATAGGTATGGACCATGATCTACCGTGCTGGCTCAGTGCGGGTTTGTAGAAGTCATGTCACTGAATGTTGCGGTTCTTACACATGCCGGCTTCCACACAATGTTTTCCTTCGCTAGTTTTGTGCGATTACAAATCTGCAAATGGCCGCGATGGAAGATGAGAGTCAGTAACGGCGCGTCGTAAGGCGCACGCGCCACCACACTGCTCGTCGTCGCTAACAAATAGAACGTTTGTGAAAATTAGCGTTGCTATGACCGGTGACACATCGCTTCTAATGTTTTATAGTTTTACTCACATAAGTATATGTGTAAAAATATTATGGAAACGGCGTCTACTTGAACCGTTGCCAACTAGCTGTCCATAAAATGATGCATGTGTATACGTATTACGTACTGTAATTTACATGTAGAGGTACCTCTCTTTTAATGTTTGATCAATCCTTCTCTTTGGCCTTTGTTTACCGGCGATCGTTACGGCATAACAAATCAAAGGTGTCGTTAGCGTCCTTGTTGTGACAAGGTACAAATATTGACAGATATAGGTATTAGGTACTATATAAAACTATCTGCGCCTCGCGGCTTCTTGTGCTCGGATATTTCTAAAGGAACCGTACATTTTGCTGGGACAAAATACTTTAAAAAAATAATAGTGCCATTAGTTTTTTTTAGTAAATAGTTTATTAGGCCAGAGAGTGTTCCGGTTCATAAATCTTTGTGAAACAAATGACCTTGATCCGTTGGTTCGGTGAAAAAAGGACAAACCAACAAACTCACTTTCACATTACAAGTTTTTATTAAATTCTTTAATAAGGATGTTTAAGCCTGATAAAAATATATTTTAGTTTGTAATATTTCATCTAAATCATTTTATTATGATTAAAATAATATCCATGTTATATATCTCGGTTTTGTTATAGCTCAATAAATTGATTTTTGATCCGTAGTTAAAGTTAACTAGTCAAAAATGCGTGAAAAAATGGCTAATGGTTAAATTATTCATGTTTACCTAGTCAACCTTGACTTCGGATCAAAAAACCAAAAACAAGATGAACATAGATTTGCCTTTGATTTATTTTTAATTTTATTTTAAATAATATTTATCGTGTAACAATTTTTTTTACAATTTTAAGATAATATAATCACTACTTATTATAAAACAAAGTCCCCTGCAAACTGCATGAAGATCGGTGCAGTAGTTTTTGAGTTTATCGCAAACAGACAGACAGACAGACAGACGCGGCACGGGGACTTTGTTTTATAATAAGTAGTGATGTAGTTTCTGCTTGTAGCAAGTGCACTGAATTACAATGACTAGAATTTGACGTAAGTTATTTTAATGTTTTTGCAGAATTTATCTAGAAGTATATATTGCAATTTTTACATTTACCTAACTTATATCATTGTAGTACGTTGTAGTTGACAGTAAATTATATTTGGAAACCACCTGAAAAGTTGAAAAATTGGTAGGATACCAAAACGAATACCAGATAGCACTGCTATAGGCTAACCTATACTTGTATTTACTGTATAACATTATTCCATTCGTGTTACATGTTCCATTTGTTATAATAGGCTCACGGAAAGCTACATAACATTCGCTAGGTTACGTTGCTACGTACAATGTAAGTACAGTGATCTATACAATATAGCTACAGTAGTACACTACGTTTGTGTAACAATGCAAATATCCATGAAAACCTCCGGTATTCAGGACCACACGTAATCCTGAATTCTTTGATTGAAATTTTTGTGTCAAGTTTTGATTACGTTACGGACAAACGAGTATTGAAATTGCATATTCTTTAATTGAGTAAATAAACACTGTACGGATAGGGCAACATCGCGACGGCGGCGCAGTAATCTGGAATTAGCTAGGAGAGTGCGCGCGCCGCGCCGGGCGGGCGGGCGGTGCTAGTGTGCGGCGGGCGGCGGGCACACGAGTGTCGGCCCCGCGACGGGCCGGAGCGCGCGTGCGGGACGCGTGTCGGAGCGCGAGCGTGCAGCGCGGCTCAGCCGGCGCGGTGGCCGCGCGGCAAGGCGCGCGCCATGGGGCGGCGGTAGCGGCGCGGATGTGCGCGCGCTCGGAGGCGGTGGAGCTGGAGGTGCTGGGCGCGGAGGGCGGTGAGGCTCGCGTGCCGCCGCGCCCGCTGCGCCTCTCACTCCTCGACCTCCTCGGCAAGCTGGTGCGACGCGACCAGTCCGCTGCGCCGCACCGCCGCGCCAGGCACAATCATCGCTTCCGCACCTTCGTCTCCTGCGGTCGGTACCCTATCGATCTGCACGCGCTCGTTACCTCGCTGTCGCGGCGACAGCCGACAGAAGCCGCTTATTGAATTTCGCTTCGCGTAAACTATCACTAGCTAGTTCTGTGTCGCAATTCTGTAGGGCTAATCCGAGGGTGATGTTTTGATTCGTATGACGACTAGTTGGTGTAATCGATTTGGTGTGCATGTAATGAATGGGATGGTTTCATGCACTGAATAATTGCGGTGTAGGAGGGATGTGGACAATGAACAAGGTCGCTGGCACCGGCGCGCCCACGCACGGTTTAACGGCCGCCCCGAGACTGCTCCTGGCAGCGGCTCGCGTACCGCCCGCGTCGATGCTGTTATCGATTACCCGCCAATGTTTCGCTTTACTAAATTTAATTAGAATGCAATTCGAAAATTCCCCATCCAGATGCCCCGGTTCATCCACACCCTTTGATGTATTGTTTACTTCGCTGTCAACAGTTTACATTCGTAAATTAACATTGTTATTTTGATGTCCTAGATATAGAGACTATAGACAAGAGCAGATGAAACGTTATGGAAATTATCTATTTAACTGGTTACAAAAACTTGTAAAACAAGCCTAAAGGTTAACCATTCAAAACATCACAATCGATTGTAGTTGAGTGCTAAATGTACTAAAGGAACCACAGGGAAGTTGTATGAGTCTCCATGGTAATGAATATTCATCACTTCCTACGCAGCTAATTGTCATTACATCATTGATTGCGTGATCAACACCTAACATTTGGGCATTCGACTCGACTATAGCTATGGTATCATTCTTCTCATTCATCATAACATCGAATTAAATGAATTAGCGGTCAAAGGCGTCAGACGGTTACTATTGTTCAACGGAATTTACAGTGCTCGGCTAAAATTAGGCACTGAATGGCGGTTATATCATCGTGTGTACCATCGAAAACTGTTCCTACTACTGCAATATATACGATTTGCATTTTGTTGTACTGTTGTGCGGCAAGGAGCATTATAGAGTCAGCATACAGCTTACTATAGTAGGTAAAGAGGTTACCGTAAACTTTACGCTGAATTGGTTCAGAAACATTCAATAAACAGCTTGATAAAGTATTAAAGGATCGGGTTGAATGAAGTCGCTTGGTTTATTTGTGAATTTCACTGCGGCACGAAATTCTTTGTTTTCATCGTTTGCTTTGTGCGTATCCAAGCTTTGAAATTAATTTGTAACAACGTAAGGATTCGCATTTTTTTCTTGATACTTAAAACTTGAAAGCGTAACAGACAGACAGACAGAATTATATACTACAAATGATTTGTGTATTTGAGATATTTACACCGTATAGTATTCAATTGAGGAAATATAAACTAGGATACATACCCTACATACCTATTGAATGACGATGCGACTACAATAACATATTACAAAGAGTATAAGCTGATAAAACAATGGTTTCCTTTTTATGTTTAGCAAAAAGTATTACAGAATATACTAGAATATTCTGTAACTGAGAAGTAACGAACTTATCTCCAAAATAAGATAAAGGTTCTAGAATCAGGGTCACAGAACTGAAGACACGTGGCTGTAGCAACGCGTTTGTGTTAAAGTAATACAAAGTAAAGGATACAGCCTTGGTTCCGAGAACGTTATTAGTCGTAACGTAAATCGTAAACCGAGTGAGGGGAGGATCGATCGGCGTCTCTGTGGCGCCCGCCGAGACTACCACTCGAAAGCTCTTGCCACTACCATGAGTAAACTCAATTAGATGAAGGTCGATAGCCCCGAGATGTTTTAGAGTGAATGTTTTTCTTCTTTTACTTTTTACAGGGTAACATTTGACCACAAGTCACCTGATGTTAAGTGACGATGCGGTCGGAGATGGCGCCACGTTACACCTTGACAGGGAACTGGCTCTCAAGTGAGACTGCCGGAATACACCGATAGGTGCTTGGCGACAGATTCTTAACTTGAGGGTGGTAGCTAGCCAGGCAAGCACTAGAAAATGCCCTACCACCAAGGTGTGGTTTCATCACGATGTTTCTTTCACCGAAAGCTCAAGCTCATTGTAGGGCTCGAACCCACGACTGGTCGCAAGTCGACGTCACTAACACTGAGCCATCATCGCTTCAACGAGTAAATGCATAAAGCTTCAAAGAAAGAAAGCCAATTTTATTATTTTTATTGCACGTCGTTATATCATGGCATTAAATGCCAGGCCTTCCCGTAAGATAAAATCAAATCACGCGAATCAGCGTCCTCTTAAACTTTCTTTAAGATTTTTTTAAGAGAAAGTTTTAGAAAACTTCTGAGCTTCCATCAGAAATAGAGATTTGGAGACTTTTTTCCATCGTCGTGCGGGAATTCAATTACAGTAAGTTATTTCGTCTCACTCAGAAAGTCGGTATTAAGACGTTGTTCGAAATCTCCGACCTCATTTAAGAGGCCCTTTCAATGTTCAGCATTTTTTGAATAGAAGTTTCAAAATTTTGTCGTTCAGTAAGATTCCATATTGCCAGCTAGGTATAAAGAGTGGCCTTGTCTGGCAACAGCCCGACACATCGTGAATCACACTGGAAAATTTTACCCCTCGCTTCGCCTTAACACAATTGTTTAGCAAATAATCGTCCAATATTCTCGCTATTATAATTTTTTTTTAATATTCGATAAATCTGAAAGATGTGTGTTTCCTTCTTATCTGAGTATGTAATATTTAAACATGAATACATATTTGAGTAACTGTGTATTGTCTCACGTTATCAGTTAATCGCACAGATTTTGAAAACGTTAAAGATCAACGCCATTGACAATTTGTCACTAAATGCTATAACTTTTTAATTATAATAGACATATTCTTGGAATATGATAGATATATTATAGACTTTTTTTTTCTTTTCCATCTTCTAATGATTTGTGATAAATTCTATATTTCATCTTGTAATATTAGTCTAACGTAGTAACCAATTCAGTAATGCCTTGAAACTGAAAGTGCTATTACAGAGTTTAATCAACTCATCTCTAGTTCTTTATGCAGCCAGCTTTTGTGGAACGGCTTCATCCTCGCCGAGTCGTAAATCCTTTGATATTTTAATATGTACCTACGCTTAATCTTGCTCTAGCCGTCGAGCAAAATGTCACTTTTCGCTTTTTGTAGACAGTAAAACAAACAGCGACAACGTCATGTTGCTTGAATGGACAGCTAATTATCCTGACCGGCCGTGACGGGGCACGTCTTCTGACAGAGACGTTATAAAGGGTCTGTCGTCGAGTAGTAATGAGTTTTCCGTCCCATAGAATGTACCGGGGCGTGCATTCAATTTTATGGATATACCATACTATATGTATTAATCTGAAATGTCAGTTGCAGCACTGTTGTTCCATAAGGGTTCTGTAAGAATTCCATTATCGCAGTAAAGTATGAAATCATGTAGCTTCTGTATTATATAATACAACATTTTATACTAAATATATTGCGTATTTATGTACACATTCTCGTTGTAGATCACTCTCAAGTTTGTTAAGAAATCTATGGTTGTTTACGTAGAGCCAATGTTAAGTTTTTAATAAGATAAGTCGCAATTTCACCGTCGAGGAGATTTTCCACACATTTCCTCTTCATTGTACCTAATATGTATGTATTTGTATAAGTAGAAAAACCAATACATTAAAATTTCCTATATAGATAGTTAACATAAGTCTATGATGATATGTCAGTGATTTTAAAGAGGAAAGCTGTTCACCAATTCTAAAATGTGTAATGCATTGTATAATTTAAAAAACTAAAAAAAACACTTTAAAAACGCACTCAAAAATATAAAATAATTAAATTGACCTGTATTAGTTACGATATACTGGTTAATTCAAAAAGTGTGGAGCGCTTTTTGGTTGTGTGTACTTTTATTTACCCAGTAAAAGAAGCGCTCCACACTTTTTGAATTAACCATTATATCGTAACTAATACAGGTCAATTTAATTATTTTATATTTTTGAGTGCGTTTTTAAAGTGTTTTTTTTAGTTTTTTAAACTATATATATTATTTTTTTACTTTTTAGTCTTTTGTTACCAAGTCCAATCTATCAGACTCATCAAAAGGAATCATATGAGCCCAAACTCGAGGGGTTTACTAGTAGCCACTGCAGAGATCCCCTGCCCACCTCTGGCTGCATCATCAGACCCTCGTCACCAAGTTCAATCTATTGGACTCATCAAGACGAATCATATGAGCCCAAACACGAGTGGTTTACTAGTAACCACTGCAGAGATCCTCTACCCACCTTCCGGTTGCATCATCACACCCTCGTCACCAAGTTCAATCTATTGGACTCATCAAGACGATTCATATGAGCCCAAACACGAGGGGTTTACTAGTAACCACTGCAGAGATCCCCTACCCACCTTCCGGTTGCATCATCAGACCCTCGTCACCAAGTCCAATCTATTGTACTCATCAAGACGATTCATATGATCCCAAACACGAGGGGTTTACTAGTAGAAAGCGAAGAGATGCCCTACCCACCTTCCGGCTGCATCATCAGATCAGGTCGATGATACCAAATTATTGCATTGTCACCGAGATTACATACACATACAAAGTTTCAAGTCGATACAACTAGAAGTAGGTGAAAATTGACTTCTAAGATTTGATTACATTGTTAGTTAGTTAGTTAGTTAGTTAGTTAGTTAGTTAGTTACAAGTCAAGCTAATAAAAGTGTTTTAAAAAGAAGTATAATATTGAGCTATGATTGCGATAGCTATGTAGTTCTGCATACAATGAAGCACAACACAATACATGCCTGTATTAGCGATGTTAATTAAATCCATACTTAAATTCAAGATCGTTGAGTATTTCAAAGTAGGTATGAGGTCTCATTGCAATTGTTTATTGTTTCAGAGAATGAACGGAGAATCAAAGCGAATAACAGGGAATACAACGCGCAGTTCCGCTACGCTGTAAGTTGATACATCCACTTTAATTGAGTTAACATTATGATAAATCATCCCTGTCATCATTAATTGCAGCCTCACTCTACCCAACTGCCAAGGCCTTAATTCTTTCGCTAGCCTTCGCTCGGCTTCGCGTCTAACATTTCGATTTCCTTTCCAATTATATATACCTACTCATTAATATAACAGGAGAAAACACTAAGTATGCATAATGTATATCCAAAAAGTCTTTCCCCCATATTTCAGAACACCTGGCTGAATTAGCCAGCCATAATCACACTTGTGAAGATGGATCTTGTGTCAACTTTTCGATTAAGTGAAAGTCTTATTTAAAAAGAAGGAAATCTAAAAAAAACATTTCCATTCCCTTGATAATATTTGAATATTGATTCAATGCATTTCTGCATGCCTAGAGAGGACCATGTTCTTTAGGATAAAAAAATTACGACGTGACGGGACTTGAACCAAGACTTCTGAAAACCTAGAGCCTAGAGTTTTATGAGACCCCGGAAAGCCTAGAGTTGTGTTACCATACTAAGTAATCATTTCTATTGCAGAACAACTACATCAAGACATCAAAGTATTCGATAGTAACGTTCTTGCCGCTCAACTTGCTCGAGCAGTTCCAGCGGTTGGCGAACTTCTACTTCCTGTGTCTCCTGGTGCTGCAGCTGATACCGGCGATCTCCTCTCTCACTCCCATCACAACTGCGATACCGCTGATCGGCGTGTTAGCTCTCACTGCAGTCAAGGACGCCTACGACGATTTCGTAAGTACATAAATATACTTACTATATTTTATCAGATCTGCTTCTTTTACTTTTGTCGTCTGCGGAGATGCCAAAAATATGTACATGTACTCTATGTTTTGGCTGATGACTGATTCACTGAAATATCAATGCACAGCCTCAACATTGCTCCTAGAGACGTGAAATTTGGAGGATAGCTTCCTTTAGCAGTGTAGTACCTACCCCTACACCAAGAAAGGTTTTGTTTTTAAATTATCTATCAAATGAAATATTGAACGAAGTTTGTATGGAATAATACCAACTTCTACGCGAGCGAAGCTGCAGGGTTGGTTGCTAGTAAAAAAAAAATGTCTGGAGTTAGGTGACATCGCAGAAAAAGGCTAAGAATCACAATAATGACCCACCACATCGTGAAAATGTTTTTTCGCGTTCGGTTTCCCGAGGTACACGAATACTCAAGAGGTTTGTTGTATGAATAGAGTTCTGAAAAGGACTCAAATGATCTTGAGAAGGCCCGTCCGTACTCCACAGCGATCCGAGAGGTACCTTTCGCGCGCCCTTAGCAAATGGTTATCCTTTCTTAGATAAAGTCTTTCGTTAGTCTCGTTATGTTGCTCAGTTCAACATAATTGTTAGAAGAGGTTTGCATTATTTAAAATAGGTTGAATTAGGTTGTATAAAGGCGTATTAGTGACATATATTATATGTTGTTTTTACTCGCCCACGACCCACGATAACTAGTTACAAGTACAAGAGAAGCTACAGAAATAGGTCATGTTATAAAAACGGTTA
The DNA here is from genome assembly GCA_931315375.2 of Opisthograptis luteolata. Lineage (NCBI taxonomy): Eukaryota > Metazoa > Arthropoda > Insecta > Lepidoptera > Geometridae > Opisthograptis > Opisthograptis luteolata. The sequence goes on along the minus strand of OV928049.1, from coordinate 4,983,947 downwards.
TTGTTTTTTTAGTATTTAGAGCAGCAAACGACACTAGTTTGTCCTACAGAAAAATGATCGGTGGGTACGTTTATTATACGATACCGCGATACGTCACTTCTATTTCATATTGCGTGAATGAACATTTCCGTTCGTGTACTGTCGCTAAAGAAAGGAAGCTCTCAGGTTGCATGATGAGCTCCATTTTTATGCTAATAGCATATAATAACTCGTTCTTTAAATTATGTGTCTCTATAAATCAACCCAAAGAAATACAAGATCCGTATTTTATTTTGGTTTATTTCATTCTCCATTCGTTCTCGCCACTTGTTTTATTTTCGCGAACAAAATTACTAATTTACTACACACATTAAATAGGTAGCTAGCGTGTCGCACCGCGCGCGGATTCACCTGCGTTTGACCTTTTTCTATACAAACTTTATCATTAGAATTTGGTTTTGAAGTGGCATGTCGATATTTATTTATTTATTGATCACCAGCATAAAGTACACCGTTGCAAATTATAATATAGAGACAATTCACACAAGTAAGGCTAAGTGTCATTACATTTATAAGTGAAGACAACATATTTTGGCACAACAAACTTTAACACCTCTTTTTACATCACTAGGGGCATGATTTTTCTAAAATCCTTTCTTAGCAATCATGTAGTATTCAATAAGAACGCGCACGCTAAACAGCGTCGTAGATTTTATGATCAGTCAGTGGTATTTCGATTTCATACTATAAGTGTATACTATATTATGTAGATAACATGTTTTCCTTGCGAACATACGACTGGTATTTACTATTTACTTGTACAGAACAATTATTGCTCTACTAACATTCACATTTCATGATAAGTATGATGCGACGACGTTTCTAACGATAATTACTCCATCCATCAATCAGATCCATTGATGAGTCATTCATCGATTCGTCCCACTACAACTTCGTCCTATTGGAATGAGTCGATGAAATGAATGTCTAGTAATAATTGTAACTCCCACACAATCACATACATAGGTGTGACCCCTAACTAGGATTCCCTGTAATGACCAGTATCAGAAGCTAAAAGTATGTGGATTGGGGATCCACAGACGCCAAACGCGCTTTTATTTTTGAACTTTTTCTTCCATACACAAATATTTTTGGTCCCGTAGCGAGAATTTCACCCGAGTCTTCACGCTTTGCAGTCTTTTCTCCCATTGTGCCACAGCGGTCGTCAAAGTCAAATTTTAATGCTGGGGCCACACTAATGGGAAATGCCGTTTAATAGCGCGACGATTGACGTTTGACATAAGTGTCTCTCGCTGAGAGAAGGCCAGAGTCCCAGCAGTGGGAACGTGAAAGGCTGATAATGAAGATGAAGATGATGAAGATAAGTGTGGCTACGACATTTGACAACGGCATTCACATTGGCGTTTGACGTTAGCCGATAACTGAATTGTATTCACGTTGACCGTTCAAGGTTAATACTTAACGCAATATTTATCGCGATGATAGGCATTGACATTTCGTTAACATTAGCGTGGCTCCAGCATAAAAGGATGTTGTTTCTGAATTCCAATTTGTCCAATTTGTTGTGGTAGTTTTTGTGAATTAATTCTTAATTTGGCGCGGCTAATTTGCGTTGACCAATTAAGACAGGAAACTATTTTAAACGTATTATAGTCATTGAAATACTAGCTGCGCCCCGCGGTTACACCCGTGGGTTTACCGTTATCTTGCAGGAACTACACATTTTTCTGGGATAAAAAGTAACCCATGTCCTTACTACAGCACTTAAAATGCTCAACGTCACTGAGTGGTATGGTACTCTTGGCCAAACATCCAGATCAAATCCCCGTGATGAAATCTCCACATAAACGTTATATGATCTCAGCTACACTATAAAACGTCACGGAAATGAGCTATTTTATTGGCACTTTCACTAAAGTCTAGACTCTAAACGATAGCTTTATAATATGAATTTACTGGCTTCGGCTCGCATACTTTTTGTGCATAGCAAAATATGAGAAGAGAAAAGATAAAGTTTATAACGTACGGTATCCTACGTTGTAACATAAACGGAAAGCTATAAAAGTCATCTTGAAACCTAATATGGGAAGTACAGAGTTTATTGTGCCAGTAAACCCAGATATTCCGTCTTAAAACTGGAACATACTAAACTTGTGGAATTTTTTTACTACACAAACACATACTAATTACCTATATAAAGCTGACAACTCTTCCGAGTTATTATACTGGGACTGGGCATCAAAAAATCTACTCAACTCGCTTTTTCTGAAAAGAACGGTCGATTTTTTTGACGACCAGTATTTAGTAAGCATAAGCTAAAGGGTCAACCTACTGAACTCGTGGCTATTAGCCCGTACTTAAATAGAAAGTTTTTTTAGTTTCTTCTACCTATGGCTTTGCGATGTTTAGGGATAGTCAGGAAATGTTTCAGTATATTGTTTCCAAATTTATTGGAAACCTGTCAGCTGTCACATTTTTCACTGGTCCTTGGATATTGTATTCCCGTGAACACTCGATGAGTTTGCACTTTAGGGCACGATAGATAATTTTGACCGGATAAACAATATCTCCTATTTTTCGAACCACTGATTGATTACTTTTGGCTCTTTTGAATCTAATTTTCGGCAATAGAGAGTTGATGATAAAAATGCGTACGGTTTATTTTAGACAACCTTTTGTCGAATTTCACTTTTATAATATTATCTTGATACATAATTACAAATATCATGCGATGTCCGGCAAAGTTCAACCAAATGTCAAAGTCAAATTATGTTTATTTAGTATCTAGGTAGGATATATGATCACTAAAACTAGCTACGCCAGTTCCAACATTCTTTCACCGGCTACAGAACAGACAAAAAACGCCCGAATTTTTTAGCCGCGCGCACTTTTTCAATATTTTTTCTTCTTGCGAACTGAATGAATTGATGAACCTCATCCGACTAAGGAAATGCTCTAGACAAAAACAAACTGCATTCTTCCGAAAACTAATCTTATGTTCCTTTCCAGCAACGCCACCAAAACGACTCGCAGGTGAACCACCGGCGCGCGAAGACACTGCGCAATGGGCGGCTCGTGGAGGAGAAGTGGGCGTCTGTACAGGTGGGAGACGTCATCCGGCTGGAGAACGACCAGTTCGTCGCCGCGGACATCTTGCTCCTCAGCACTTCAGAGCCTAACGGGCTCTGTTACATAGAGACGGCAGAGCTTGATGGGTCAGTTTGTTGCTATACTATACTTGCTTATGCCAACCTAAGTGAAAGGTATAGCGTAATTCTTTTTGTTTTAATTCTTACAGGATAGCGTTTGACCGCAAGTCACCTGATGTTAATCGTCGATGTGAGGTGACGCCTTTCTACACCGCACACACACTTCCGCGCCTGAAGAGAGACGACAAAAAAAAAAACAAAAAAAAGGTTAGGTATAGAAAAGAAAACCATAACGTTATTTCGTAAACTGCTGAGAGACTGACGAATTTATGGTTAGATCTAAGTTAGATCTATTTCGTAGGATTTAAACTATTTTGTTTATCGCTGTTATCAATCACGTGTATCGAGCAATATAATCTTCAAAGTACCTCTATTATTATATTACTCCAACACTTCTCAAACATGCATAGTTAGTTCATTGAACGGTATAACTAAAACCCCCTGTTAATCCAAAAGTTGTTTCTTGATAAAACCGAACTAAGTCACAACACATCTACTAAAAAGCAAATTCTTTGCAAATTCTGTTTATTTTCCTTGTTTTATGTAAATACGTCTATGTGAAGATGAAATTTTGCTCATAGGCGAGACGCTGAGCTCTACGAAAAACAAAACAAGTTTTCGTTAACTTAATGAACTGAACAATATGAGATCAGAGATGTTAAATCAATATAATTATACATGCATGCATTACGTCACAGAATATTTACAGCAGAATTTAAAAGTAAACGATTTTGCTTTTTAAAACAGCAACAGTCCTCAGATGTCGTTGTCCTTATAATGAAATCCACAATCTTTATTATTTGCATGTACTTGGCAAACAACCGCTATGTATACAAAAATATTCATTCGTCGCTGATCTAGAACAATTTGACGAACAATGGCCAGCCTTGCGGAGTTATTACCAGCTCACGTCTTATAATGAAGTTCAATTATTGGTCATTATCACGCAATTAGCTGTTCTTGAACTTGAATTTGTATTGATCGACATTATATCATGTATATGCATATGCTATATACCACATATATGAATATGTAGTAGGTATAACACGAGTTGATAAGAAATAATGAACCTCTGCGAGTCTGCGCACAACCTCTACCTTGTACCACTATGTATACAACATACAACTCTGTATGCTCGTTTTTGGCTTCGTTCGCCGATGTCGCGTTTTCCCGCAATGATTTTGCATTTTACTGTGTTACAATTGATTTTAACCGAATATAGGGGCGATAAGGGCACCATACAGCATATTATGTACTCTCTTGGTCCCTCTGTTTGTTACTTTTCACGCCTAAATAACAGAACAAATCTTGATGAAACTTGGTATGGAGATAGTTTGAACCCTCATAAAGGACAGGATATTTTTTATTGCGACAAACTGTTTACACGGGTGAAACCGCGGAGCACAGCTATTACCCCATAAACTAGTAAAACTTTGTATATAAGAGAACATAAATCTTGACTTGATAACGTTATCTCACGCTTCAAAGGAACGTTGTCATGTAACACCAGCTCATTGTATTGTAAGTGCTCTATATTACGATGAGCTGTCGCTTACACTATTCAGTATTTGATTTTAAATACTCAATCGCTGGAGCAAAACACTGTAAGTACGGTCAGTGACAAAAGTCATTGAACGTGACCAATTTTCCAATTCACTCACTCAAGTATCTTGAACACCAAATTTGCTGATCTGGTACGCACTTGAAAAATTCAATATAAATCAGCTACTCTTGTTGTTGACTGTATTACTTGGAAGGGGATTGAACGAAATGTATTTTTATTTTCATAATTAAAGTTTGTTTGTATAACACTCAGGTATAGTGTAAAACAGACCTTACCTCTTTCTTATAGGACTACTTGCTTTTATATCTAGGCCTTTGACTATCGCCTCAACAAATACTACATGAGACACGATTTGACCAAAACCCAATTCATAAACATTTTGCTATAGCAACTATTGGACCGATATAATAATCTACAACTTAAGATTAATTACTGGTTTCTATTTTCGCAGGGAGACGAATCTTAAATGTCGTCAGTGCCTTCTGGAGACGGCTGCCATGAGCCAGGACGATGCACAACTGGGCAACTTCGACGGCGAGATAGTCTGCGAGACGCCCAACAATCTACTTAATAAGTTTGAAGGTACACACCTCTCGTATCCTTATATCGTGGTAGTAAATTTCAACAGATATTGCAAAATTTGGAACAAGCTCCCCCCACAAGTCTTTCCGCAGTGCTACTAAATGCAGTCCTTCTAGATGGGTGTGAAAAGAGTTCTTAAGGGTCGGTAGCGCATTGGCAACGCTCCTAGTGATGCGAATGTCCATAGGTGCTTGACGACAGACTCTTAACCTGAGGATGGTAGCTTGCCAGACGAGCACTAGGAAATGCCACCAGGTTATGGTTTCATCACGATGTTTTCCTACGCCGAAAGCTTAACCTCATTGTAGGATTTGAATTCGTACCCACGAGCTACGGATCGCAAGTCGACGTTACTACCACAGTCATCGTCGGTTAAAATAATACCAGTGCTAATATTCTATTCTTAGAAAAAGAAGTTTAAGCTTCTACTCGAAATCACCAGTGTGTTAATGAGTTGACTAAAGAAGTAATGAGTCAGGAGTTCACTTGCAGAATATGCATCACTGTTTAAAAGCCTCATTAACGATTCTTTTTTATAGAATCACTTGCATGAGCTGTTTTTAAGTCGCTTATCTGCTCTTAGAGGTTCTATAATGGTTTTCTCTGTTTGTTATATTATTCTAATTGCATTGTTTAAATTCTACAGTGTTGGCAAGACTTCCCGTGTCTTAATTATATGTTACAATCGTAACGTATCTATCTAGTGACATTCTTTTCTAGTCGCATTAATATACAAAGAAACAGATCGCATGTCAGGACTAGGTTAGTCTCTATTATTGACCACTAAGCGACATTGACATGGTTTGGATAACTTAACGATTTACATTGTCATTGTACGCTTGTCTGTTAGAAAGACCGGACTAATAGGAATACTATATATTCAATGATTTGCCGTCGGAATCAATTCTAGGAATGTCAATTCGGCATTGTCCTGACATTGAATAAAGCTGGTATATTGTATTGTCTGGGCTCCGCACAAATTTAACATTTTTTAGCCCCTCTACGAGTATGGATTATTTACACTAGGTTGCAAATCTAAGCAGTAAAACACATATGATCTCAATGTATTCTAGTCGTGAACCAGCGCGATTTTGATTCTGATCAAAAGCTGAGTCGTAATGCAGAGCAACCGTCGGAAAAAAATCTTGGTAGCAAAGTGCATAATAATATGTATCCTATAATATACAGATGTAGATTGAACTAGACACCGCAAGTGCGTCAATTTGTATGAAAACAAATCGTTCCACATTTTTGTACCTACCTTTACCTTTAAATATAACTTACCGATGAAAGGAAACATTTCCATTCGCATGGCCAATTTCTTCCGAAAAGTTTTGTCGGTTTACTATGGCATCTGACGTGCTAAGATCCTAAGGAGAGGTCCTAATTATACAGCGTAAAAAATAAAGCTTTGCACAAAGTTGGGCCATCCCACGAAAAATAGTTGAACTCGCGCGTTTTCCAGCTCAGTCTATATCTGTAATCCCATACTATAATTTACACAATGCACAAGCGACGTTCAAACACGTATTAACGATGTTGACGTGAATCGTTTAAAATCGTAATTGGCTTGTTCACATGTGCTTGATTCCTGTAACTTTACGAAATGGTTGAAGCAATGTGTTTTTGCGAAATCAACTGTGAAATCTGGTGGTCTGTACGGATGTCGTCACGGTCAGTAACAAAGCAACACTTGTATTAAATACATATTCATTCACATTTTTATGATAGAATTAAGTATCATATGTTTCTTTGTGTTGTTTCTACGTTTAAATAGGATCAGTTTGCATCGTTTCGTTTATTTAAACTTTTTTATGGAGCTAAAAAAGCTCTTAGAAGGCTTGTGTTTTACCAATTGTTTTTTCCAAAACTAAACATAGTCAAATACAACTCTAGGTACCAGTCGGTCAAGTTATCCTACAAATTTAAAATTTATTTATAATCTCACTATATTTCAATAAGATAAAATAACTTTTGCTAGTGTTTTAATCAGTATCTGTTTTTTAAATTATGTTAATTGTTTTATTATATTAATACCAAAGATATTTTTTATTATAGCTGTACTAATAAGTGATGCACTTTGGACTAGCTTAACATTTTGTCATATTGTTTCCTGTTTGTTTTATTTTTATATATTGTAGGTAAAATATCAGACACTCTATAGAAATTGTTTTTTGAATAAGTGATTAATGATACTGTATGATAGATTCGCATGGCGATAGGTGGTGATGGTATGCACGCAATACTAGAGTACTGCATGCCTATCAATGTTGCATGTGCATTGTGCAGCTGCCAGTCTTTACTTCACATATAAGCTGTATGTGAATGACACCTGCAAATGCAAGCCAATTAAGTCGACAGCAAGGCAATTGATACGTCGCTAATGCGATTAACACGGTACTCTCGTTTAGATCAAGTTAAAATTGTCAATTGTCGCAATTACCATCGCAGTGACGAGCTGTGAGCATTAACATTTTGTTATGCATTTATTTCGTGAAGAAACAAATGTTTGTTTTAAATGTTCCGCCCACTTTACAAATTGTTGTATCACCTGGTTCCAGAAACTAATGCAAATAGCCGAGTGTCAAGATTTGACTCGTTTGTCATATTATAATATACCTACTTCATTGTGCGTTTTAGGTTGTAAAACGATTTTCACGTGTTCAGTTCATATTATCTTTATCCAGGCACGTTAAGCTGGCGCAACCAACACTTCTCCCTCGACAATGACAAGATCCTGCTCCGAGGGTGTGTGCTGCGGAACACCTCCTGGTGCTACGGCGTCGTAGTGTTCGCGGGGAAGGACACCAAACTCATGCAAAACTCGGGGAAGACCAAGTTCAAGCGCACCAGCATAGATAGGCTACTTAATTTTCTTATCATAGGGGTGAGTTGAGTCTGTATGATTTTCTGATTCCCTGCCTGCTTGCTCCGGATTGTAACAAAAATCACTAGTCAGGTTTAGGATTCCCTATTTTTAGTATGATAGTATGATAAAATTGCAATGTATTTTTGTGTGCCAAAAAACACTCTGTTAATTACCGATTGTTCTTTGGCATCTAGTGTCTAAATGTATTTTAAATCTTTGTTTAAACGTCTGTGTATTATTGGATTTGCTGACAAAGAGATAACGCATGATGCACCCTGAAAAGGCCAGTTTAGATCTGAGCCTGCACCTTAAAACAGACCTTTGTCATGATGCTATTGCTTGACCGTTGATGTTCTGCTGTCGTTATCATATTATACTCGTCAATTTGTCGCTATCGCTCGCTCTCCTCGGCTACCGAGGCGCCTTGCTAAACTTTTCCTGTCTCCATTCCAGATAGTATTCTTCCTGTTATCGATGTGCGTGTTCTGCACGGTCGCGTGCGGTGTGTGGGAGTGGCTCGTGGGCCGCTACTTCCAGGTGTACTTGCCGTGGGACACGCTGGTGCCCGCTGAGCCTACGTACGGCGCCGTGGTTATCGCGCTGCTCGTGTTCTTCTCCTATGCCATCGTGATGAATACAGTCGTGCCTATATCGTTGTACGTCTCCGTTGAAGTGAGTGCCGTGATCTGTTGTGATAGCTTTAGGTTAACCGGTCGTACTATAACTGAAACGCGTATAATGAGATGATATTGGCCATAGTATTTTTATCGTCGAAATGTCATGATTTGATATTTATACAAAAGTATGAACTCGTTTTTTATGTGTGTCATGCGAATACACTTCCTTTTCGTCGGCAGGTAATAAGGTTTGCGCAGAGTTTCCTCATAAACTGGGACGAACAAATGTATTACGAAAAGACTGGTACTGCTGCTAAAGCGCGAACTACAACGCTGAATGAGGAACTCGGTAAGAATTATGCATAAAATACTTACAAGGAAAACAAACAACCAGAAATGAAATACATATATTTCAATTTTCGGTAAAGTCAAAATTTTATAGAGAAAGAACCTTATAAATAATACCATTTACTGGTAACTTATATGTATATCCGTAATACCAATTAATTTTGATTCTTTTGGTTCGATTTCAGGACAAATCCAGTACATATTCTCCGATAAAACTGGTACGCTCACGCAGAATATCATGACGTTTAACAAATGTTCTATCGCCGGCGTTTGCTACGGCGACATGGTGGACGAAAACACAGGCGAAACCATCGAACTAACAGAGGTATGTCACAACACACGTAGAAAATACAACGAATACCGTTAAAGTACAGCACTGCAATAATTTCTACTTTAGTCCTACTTTGATGCCATATTCTGCATGTAGGTTGCATTCTGTCTTCGAAATGTCACGAAGCGCAATCGTCTCGAATTAGCACGTTTTGAAACCTCCACATAAACATGATTATTTTGCATGAAGTTTGAGTTTGTTTTATCAAGTTATTTACTGATTTGTTATTGTACAATATAATGTTTGTCCTTGTTCGCCCATGCTTCTGGGGTTGAGAATTGTTTTTGTTGTTATGATTCCATGTTTGTTTGTTTTACAGTTTATGTCTGAACGTTTATTTATGTTCTTAATTTGTGACGCTCAAACATAAAGGATAGATACACAATACACGCAAATCACTATAATTGTAAATCCTTATTTGCATGCTACAAAACACAGCATTTGCAAGCGGTAGTATCCCTTTTTACTATAGGTAAAGTTGCAGATAATATTAGAACAAGTCATAATATGTCAGAGATGTGTGATACGCATACGCATCTACGGCACGAAGGTTTTTATTCAAATGTAGGAGTTCTTGTGGGTGATTAGTTTATTTGACACTTGATTATCCTACACTTACACAATCTATAACATTTTTAGTAAAAAGTTGACCTTAAGAAAATATGAAAACAGTCCAAGAAACCCTGTAGAGGTGTAGAGCATGTAAGAGATTCACAGTGTCATGTTTTTATAACCTTAGACGTGCTGAGTATTTGCAACCCAAGTTATACGAAAGGAAAATAGTTGAACTTAAAAGAAATTGTAACAATCATAACTAGGTCCTTTTTTATCCATGGACGAAATGGTTCGGCTAATACGGCGCTATTCCTGAAAATAATTCGGGTTCGAGTCCCGCTACTGGACATAATTACGAGTATACATATATGTGTATTGAAAGAGAGCGGAAGTATTTCTTCCGTGTCTGGGTGTTGTGGATCCCCAACCCACGTAGTTTCCGATACCGTCGATAAGATACATGGAATCCAAGTTAGCTAAAGGCCACACTACGGTTTACCGTGTCATTTTCTAATTCAAAGATTACAATACTAGCGGTTTTATCTCGCCATAGATTTTAGGCGGTTCTGCGGTTCCGCTCGCTGCAGAAAACCGTAGTGCAGCCTTACACTTAGGGGTCAGGTACGGTCAACGACGAAAGTCGCTGAAGAATTTCAAATTTTCCAATTACCTTCATGGTTTTAAACACCAGCCCTTGACCACAACATCAATTAACATCATGTGTGTTGTTGAGGTTAAGCGCTCCCTTGCTGCAAAAGAACAGGCAAGAAACGCCCGGCAGGTAATTTTAATTGCAAAACAAATGAGCCCCTAACTAGATGGGTTTACTATGTAGTAGCCATTGAAGAGTTCCACTATCCATCTCCTGGCTCCATCATCAGATCAGGTCGATTTGCCATCGCTCAAAATGGTGAAGGAAAACATCGTGAGGAAACCGGCATGCCCAAAAACTGCAACATTCAAGGGCATGTGACATCTACCAACCCGCACTGGGCCAGCGTGGTAGATTACAGCCCATACTCTCTCTCTGAGAGAAGGCCAGAGTCCCAGCAGTGGGAACGTGAAAGGCTGTGATAATGATGAAGCTAATAAAAATGTTTAAAAAAACATAACTGATCTTATACATTTGGACCTAAGTATCTAAAATGAAAATGTGTTGACAGTACGGGCCTCGAGCTTGTAGTGTAAAAATTTGAAAAAAAATACATTTGGAAAGTCGAGGATGACCAGCTACTTTTGTCGCTGACTGTTGTATGTTATTGTGTGGGAGTTACTACGATAAGATGGAAAGAAGATAAGTTAGGGCGATGAAGTGGGCTGGGTGTGTGATGTGTACGTGTGGTGGTGCAGCGGCGGCGCAGCGGCGGCGGCGGCGGCGCGGGGGGTGGGGGCGCGGCGCGCGCGCGCCTGCTGGACCAGGAGCACGAGGCGGGGCGCAGCACTCCCGGCGGGCGCCGCCCCACACACACCAAGCGTGTACGATGCCTTGACAATGCTATAACAGACGCGACAAATCAGAATGATACGACTAATATTGCAACTTTTTCACGAATGCTAGTGATCGTCTATTGTTTTTTTTAACCTCGTGAATACCGCGCTGCCGAGAACTGTTGCAACTTGTACGTGGATGATAGTGATCGTCTCTTGTTTTTTGAATCTCGAATGTTACGCATCCGACAATTAATTATTGAAACTTGTACGCGAATACTAGTGATCGTCTATTGTTTTAACCTCGTGAATACCACGCATCCGACAGCTATTGGAACTTGCACGCACATAATAGTGATCGTCCCCTGTTTTTTGAATCTCGAATATTACTCATCACGCATCCGACTACTGTTGGAACTTGTACGCGAATATTGGTGATCGTCTATTGTTTTAACATCGTAAAAACCACGCTCTGTCTAAACAAGAGTAAGGAGCGATTGTGTTGAAATTTGGCGCTTATAGGTGATCTAAGTCCAAACAGACCAATATAGGCTACATTTTCTTCAAAAAATCTGCCGAAGGTGCGAGGTTGATTTGTTTAGTAAAATTATTTATTAATAGTTCGTGGTATTTAGTATTATTAAACGTGAATAAATATTATAGCCCATCGTTTTAAAAAAATAAATTATTTACGTTATCTAATTCTGATTTGCCGCTGAATAGTTAGGTAATCGTTATTTATGTATAAGGGCTCGCTGCACTTATTTGCACTAAAAGGACATTGGCAAAACTAAGCTTGGTTAATTTGTTCACGTACACAAGTTCAATGTCAGGTTAGGTATCTTTTGCGAATAAGTTAAAGTACATAATAGTATCCCTTAAATATTTTTTTTAAATGTGATTCTTCTACACCAAATCAACTCGAACACAATTGGTGTGAGTATTACTTTCAAACTCGTAAATATTACTTATGTATCTTATGTCTTATGTACTTGTCTGGGTGTTTTGGATCCCTGATCCACATTGTAGTTAGGGGTCAGATGTATGTGATTGTGTGGTCGTTATTCTATACTCAATTATGACATCCATACAATCGAATAGGACCGTATTTTTTGTTTGCTTGTAGCGATATCTTCATCAAGTTAATCGGATTTTCTTTGCAAAGTACTTAGGTGTTTTATTTCACGATTGCAGATTTAATTGATCAGTAGAAAATGTTTGAGTATTTTTTTATTTTTTGACATCACTGATCTGTCTTCAAAAGTTAGGCCAAAATATATAATATGAACTTCTGCCGGTGTCCTTTACCTTTATCACTTAGTATAGAGAGAACCCATCATCAAATTAATGTGAATGAGCAAAGTGCAAATAAGTGTAGAAATAAACTAAAATAAATCTAATACCTAAAGCTTTTTGCAAAGACAAAATTTAATGCTACTACTATATGAAAAAAAAAACTTAAAATATATGTTTTATCGGATTTCCTTCGGAACACTGTCCTTTATTCTCTTCTATGGAATAGTTGTACGATTGTTTTAACACACGTATTAGTTGTTAGAGAAACACAGTTTATACATATATATCATATATATCAATTGTTGACTTTATTATATTTAAAAAGTGTTTTTCGACCAATCTTGATGACTCTTTCTGTAACAAAATAGCACTTGCTAGTTTTTTCCTATTTATGTGTGAAGGGAATGTGAATGTCTATATTTTGTATTGTATTTACATTGTATGTTATTACTATTTGTGTATAGTGTATTTGTATTTGCATGTTGCTTCGCATCGTGTGTTGTTTTCGTAAGCTTGTTTAACACTTTTAATGTGGATTTTTTGTAAATGTTGTATTCTAGGCAAACCTACGTTGAATCTTTTAGAAAAGAAAACAGCAAAATATATATATTAACCTTTTAACAATTTATAGAACCTGACAAAAATTATCGCACGTACAGAGCAGAGAAAATGAATGCAAAATACATAATTACCTCGTTTTGTATTGCACTATCACTACCTCACAAGTGTGTCAAAGAATATCTTTTCCTCATTAGTTTGACTTGCTATATTTCTAACCTGGTATTTATCGTCTTATTTCCATCCTTCTAAAACCTATTTTAGCTTGCAACGTTCAACGTAGATTTGCCTACCAACCCTGTCCGAGTACACCTCATGTTAATCCAAAAACGTTTTACCACAGAACTCGGAGCCGCTGGACTTTTCTTTCAACCCTGAATACGAGCCTGAGTTCAAGTTCTTCGATTCCACGCTACTGGATGCGGTGAAGCGAGGCGACGAAAACGTACACGATTTTTTTCGTCTACTCGCTTTGTGTCATACGGTTATGCCGGATCAGAAGAATGGCCGGTTAGAGTACCAGGTGAGGAAATCTAAGACGTTCTATCTACGAGTATACGGGGTGGCGACGTAAAAAGTGTCAGTTTATAAGGAGGTGAATATGCAGGTGATATACAATTAGATCATTAAAAACAAATTGATATTTTGATTTGATTTTGATTTTGATCTTTATATGATTTAGAGTTTATTTTATATAATTGTTAAGAACCTGTATATAATTATTTCTAAAAGCGAGACTTTTAAGCCTACAAAGTTGAACTTTGTCATGCGCATTCTTCTCGAGTACCTACAATCTTTATTTAGTACTATTTTTGTTTTTATTTTCATCTTTATTATATCGTTCAATTTATTTTAACGGTGTTTTATCTGCATTGTTTTAGGCCCAATCTCCGGACGAATCGGCACTTGTATCGGCGGCCAGAAATTTTGGTTTTGTATTCAGAGAACGCTCGCCTAATAGTATTACAATAGAAGTAATGGGTAAAACAGAAGTAAGTGCTCCCTCTCTTATACAAGATCATAAAATATATAATAGTGCACAATACACCAGATTAGTAAATCTTTAAGTTGATTCTGATATAGAATTGAAAAGTTGTTCATTTTTAACACATGATTAAACTTAATTAAATTATTGAATTTATTACACTGGCCTCTTTTCTGTATGAAGAAACGATATTTTAATGTTGTTTTTTTTTTTGTTTCAGGTGTATGAATTGTTATGTATATTAGATTTTAATAATGTTAGGAAAAGAATGTCCGTGATATTGAGGAGGGATGGTGAAATTAGGTTATTTACTAAAGGTGCTGATAATGTAATATATGACAGATTAAAACCAGGATATCATGTGGAGGTCAGATCCAAAACGCAGGAACATTTAAATGTAAGTCTTTTCACTTGACGATATGACTGTACCAAACTAATAATAGTATACCAACGAAAAAAGTCGCCGTTGTAAGTAATCACAAAAGTTATTACACTCTACAAGGTTTGTAGCAGTCAATTTTCTAAAGTAAATAACTTTACCACTCCCTTACGGCTCATTTACATATGTTTTAAAACGAGCCGGCTGTAATTCACTCAGAGTAATCGCTTTAGATTTAACGCTAGGCGTTCCCTGAAACGTAATGAAACAATTAATGAAAAGTGACTGTCCATTCAAGAGATTAGTGCCCTGGAGGCCAACCACCAACTTTTACAAAACCATCATGGTTCCGAGCAATATTGTTTTAACCTTATAATAATGTTACTCCTAATCATACTATGAGCTTTACGAAACAATCTTGATTTATTACTGCCAAAGAACGAATGAAAATCTATTACTGCTATATGATAGAACAAGACACTTCATTTTCATATAGCGTTGTCACTTTCGCACGTTGTTGAGACGAGTTAGTTACCTATAATACCTTTGTTTATATAGAACATAGGTTTCAAGGTCCTTTGGTTCTACTTTGTTTCTGTTAATTTTATAGGTTCATATAGGAGAGGCCTAAGATCGTCACATAGGCAATTCTCTCCGACGCTGCTTTCTCAACGAGGAATTATCTGCTTCCAAAAACTCAATTAGCTCGTATTCATCAGCCATCTACAATTACATTTATAATAATTATTAGGTACTCTGCATACACTTATAAACCATACATTTTAATATAGAATTACACAAACAAAACGTTTAGTTAATTTTCACTTATTTTTTAGAATAAAATTATAGGATTTCATAATAAAATATGGAAAACAATGTTATTTCAGCTGCGCGCGGGTAACTTTTTTATCATTGCTAAATGTGACACAAAAACAATATTGCTTGATGTCAAAAGTCACCTCAGAGTACCAAAGTAATGTTGTTTGAATGAACGATTTAACGTGACGTCACCAAAACGTCTCTGCGTCTTCAATATTAAAGTAATGTTACTTTAGTAACTTCATGGTATCGATTAGCAATGTAATATTAAAATAATGCTGATTTAAGAGATTGAAG
Organism: Opisthograptis luteolata; assembly: GCA_931315375.2. Lineage (NCBI taxonomy): Eukaryota > Metazoa > Arthropoda > Insecta > Lepidoptera > Geometridae > Opisthograptis > Opisthograptis luteolata. The sequence continues at coordinate 4,968,110 of OV928049.1, read as the reverse complement.
TAGGCCCCCTTCCCTAGTTACGTAATCGTAATTATTTTAAACTGTTCAGATTTTGCTACTCACAATTTACGTTTCAAAGAAGTCGAGTTAATCAAGGAGTTCAAGTTAAGGAGTTGCCAATCAAACTTGCACATTCACGAAAACGTACAAATTACAAAAATTCTTGACGGCCTCTTACTTTGCACACCTTGTAAATCATTTGTTACGTTACAAAGTTGCTGTTGCATTGTAGAAATTCGCGGGCGAGGGGCTACGCACGCTGGCGCTCGCGTGGCGCCCCCTCGAGGAGCGCATGTTCTCGGAGTGGAAGCGGCGGCACCAGCAGGCCGCGCTCGCCATGCACGACCGCGACGAGCAGCTGGACGCGATATACGAGGAGATCGAGACGGATCTATTACTCATAGGTATGCGACGAGCCATGGAGAGAGCCATGCTTGGAGTTTCTTTGCGTGTTTCTTTCCGAAACGAGGTAATTCGCCGAAGAACCATGATCACCGATAGGTCTCAGAATTTGCAAGTTGAAGTGGCAATGGGCAGCCACATCGCTCGGCGACCCGATATAGGGAATTTTTTTTCTCTAGTGACGACCACGAACCGGAAGACGTTCTGTAGACTAGGTGGACCGACGACATTGTAAGAGTCCCAGGGAGCCGATGGATACAAATGGGTAATAACCGTTCATGGCGCTGTACCAAAAAGTAAAATACTAAAAAGAGTTTACGCGCTCGCGTACAACCCTTTAACGTCTCGCAAAAACTCACAATGGTGTCACAGCTATAATATATCTAAGAAAAGGCGTTATTCCCAGCATTTGAACAGTAGATCAATGGTGATGATAATGAAGCCTTTGAACCCAGAAGATTCGTATAAACGATAAAAATGTTTTATTTGTTACACAACTAGTAACATAGTTATTGGTATTGTTTATTCTACAGGTGTGACAGCGATAGAAGACAAATTACAAGACGGAGTCCCGGAAACAATAGCGAATCTCAGCATGGCAGGCATTAAAGTATGGGTCTTAACGGGAGACAAACAAGGTAAGCAAACAGTTCCAGTGATGTGTGTGAAGAGCTGGTCTTAAACTACTTCAGGGCAGTATCCGAAAGTTGCCACTGAATTATATTCATAAAGTTCGTTTTGTTCCACAGAGACGGCAATAAACATCGGCTATTCGTGTCAGCTGCTAACAGACGACATGGCGGAAGTGTTCGTGATAGACGGCGCCTCTTACGACGACGTCGACCGTCAGCTCGCCAAGTGTCGCGACTCGATACGCGTCGTCAATATATTCTTGCCTCACGGTAAGGTTGGATAGTTACGCTAAACATCGGCTATTCGTGTCAGCTGCTAACGGCGGAATAGTTCTTAATAGATGGCGCGACGTCGACTACCAGCCGATGACTTGATACGCGTCGTTAAAATATAATATCTAATTATTATTTTTTGTATGTGGCAAACAAACATACGAACCCCTGATGGTAAGCGGTCACCGTCGCCTATGGACATTTGCAACACCAGGGGAATAACCGATGCGTTGCCGACCCATAAGAACTCTTTTCACACCCATCTTGAAGGACTGCAGTTTGTAACACTGCGGAAAGACTTGCGGGAGCAGCTCGTTTCACATTTCTAATGCAGACTTTACACAACTTATGGTACAGGTGTCGCGGAAATTGCGCCTTTCTTATCGATAAGTCTGGTAACGATCGACAATGAGAACCTAAGTTTTGCCGACAGGTTCAGAACCAAAAAACCAGAGCGAGACAGCGAATGGTGGCGCTTCCGTGTCCCGGCCGTCGCCGGGGCGCGCCGCTAACGTCAAACTGAACGCGCCAGCGGTCTCCGTGGTTACATTTAGGTGGGAACATAACACTCTAGCACACGACAGGTAGAGAGACAAAGAGCTACACTGTATACATCACCGCTCTCACATCATGCTAGTGTGCTCTTAATGTGTATATGTGTGCCGCTCATTTAAATGTTCGCAGATACAAAACTGTTATTTTTAGTTCTTTATTGCACTGGAAAATGGATTTAAACCTAAAGAATTGACCTCCTTAAGACTGCGGAGCACTAAAAAATGAAAATCAAAATGTCGGTGCAAACAATGATTAATTTAAAAAAATTAAAGTGTTTCGAAATTCAAATCAAGTTTTAACAATGTCTCGTGTGTAAAAAGACTAAAAAGCGCGAGTTAAAATTCATTGGGTTTTTTGTGTAATGTTTTTGAGAGCTTCAATAGGCTTATATTAAACTTTTTGCTTCTGTTTGTTACAGTCTTGGGTTCGCAAACGAGATAAAAAAATATCTCGAGTTCTTCAAAGTGTATCAGTATATCTTACTATATCAGTATAATTAACTATGCTTAGCCTCCGAACCGATACGATAACGAGAGAGCTGACCGACTGCAGAATATTTAAATCTATGAAGACAGTCGCAGTCACTAACTTATAACTTATTTTAAACTCTTTTCGGATTCTACAATTTTTTTAATTTTTTTATGGTATATTGATCAGATTATTACCGGCAAGCAACGCGATCAGTTATGGGGATCCCATCGTCTGATCTTAAAAGGAAAAATCAAATAGGATTTTCTTGCACACTACTCGATTTGCAATCTGTAAAACACCTTTCCTTCCAAATTATACTAACCTCACAATACTGTCCGTCTCACTCTTTCGTCTATAAAACACCAAGCCTCGTGCTCTTTCTCTCTTTAACTTGTGTGTACCTTACATCTCAACATTAGTATCTTATAGTTCATCATCACCAAAGCTGAAAATAATAATTGTATAGAAGAAGCACAAAGTTACTAAATACGTCTGTTATGGTGCGATGTTTGCTATAAATGTTTTAGAGCTTTATGTCTGCTTGAATTAAAGTTATTGGATATGTCAGTTACTTACTCAAGATGTTTACGACTCTGTAAATATGTAACTGTACAATGATTTTGATGAACTTGCTTGCTTCACTAATTGGCAAGTCAAATTCAAAAAGTAAATCCTCTTGCGTGCAAATGTAATATAGCTTATGTCTTTTCGAGAGAGAGAATTAAAACTTCATAGACCCAGTCCAAATCATAAGATACAAAATTATAAATTTTACAATTAATAAGTGTTCGGCGAACGTGTTACAGCAACGAGTACGCGCCAGGTGGCGGTCCTTACTCGGCAGATTCGCACGAACACAACAACGACGACACGAACGGGTTCGCGATCGTTATCAACGGACATTCTTTAGTTCACTGCCTGCATCCCAAGTTAGAGGAAAAGTGAGTAAATAATGTAAACATTTTACCTTTTTGTGAGTTAGGTTGTTGCAGCAACATCGAAACCGGTGAGCGAAAATATCGCGATGAAACCATAGCGGAACTAGAAAATGCCCTTGCTTCGTCTGGCTATATACCTCTAGTTAAGAATCTACTGCCGAGCACATAAAATAACATTATTACATAAAATTGTGAAGTATTTTAAACTACACTGCCATCATCTTTCCAGGTTTCTCGACGTAGTAATACAATGTAGATCGGTGATATGCTGTCGAGTGACTCCATTACAAAAAGCAATGGTCGTAGAACTCATAAAGAAAAACAGAAAAGCTGTCACTTTAGCAATAGGAGACGGAGCCAATGACGTTTCCATGATAAAAGGTAATTTGAACATGTTAAACATTCGCTACTACATAGATGTTAAAGTGTTTTGGTCGGTTTGTCTTTTTTTCACGGAGCGACAGATTGAAGTGATTTCATTTGCATAGAATAGACATATTTAATAGCAACTAGCTGCGTCCCGCAGTTTCACCTATGTGTTAATCCAGGGTATAAGCTATCTCCATTTCAAATTTTATCAATATCGGCTTAGTAGTTACGGTGATACGTGGTAACAAACATTCACACACACACACACACACACACCACACACAAACTTTCGCATTTATATTATTAGTAGGATAACAATGGTGTCGATTCGGTTTTGCATTCTCTAAAACTAAACTTAAGTTTGACAGGTCTAAGAGTAATGCTTTCCTTATTTTACTTCAGTGGTTAGAAAAATACAGCAATACTATGAGACCTGTCAAATTTAGTTTACTTTTAGAGAATGCAAAACCAAATCGACACCATTGACTGTTACACAAGGTTAAAATATGTAGTACATCACACTAAAATTAGAGATAGTTTATGAGCCGCATATGTGAATCTAAATCCATTTGTTTTTTCACTGTGTTTTGTTTTCCAGCCGCGCATATAGGCGTCGGCATATCAGGCCAGGAGGGGATGCAAGCCGTCCTAGCATCGGACTACTCAATAGCGCAGTTCCGGTTTCTGCAGCGGCTGTTATTGGTTCACGGGCGGTGGTCCTACTACCGGATGTGCAAGTTCCTACGATACTTCTTCTACAAGAACTTCGCTTTCACCGTCTGCCACTTCTGGTTCGCGATTTTCTGCGGATTCAGTGCGCAGGTTAGCGGTAGATCAAAAAGTATTTCATACATATAACTCAAGAATAATCGGACCGAATTTTGTGATCTTTCATTTGTTGGATTGGTCTTCGCCCCAAATAGCAGAATAAATATTCAATTGAATCAATTAGTAACAAAAACATGTAAGTGATCACGCCCGAAAAATTATCTGACGGACGTTTTTGACGGCGTAAGGAGGTTAGAACAGGCGTAGCTAGTTTTAACTTTGACGTTTTAAAGTGAGTGAGGTTTATGTTGTATCCGACTAAATAAATATATTTGAATATTATGGACTGCATAGATGTTTACTAAATTATTTCTCGGCCAAAACGCCCAAGACATCGTACAGCCGATTCGTTTGCTTTTTCATTGAACAAAACCCGTCAGAAAACTTCCCATTAGGGTTGACGGCATACCCAACGTGCCCACAGTGGTGGATTCGGGCTTGAATATAGTCCCTGACCGTATCACAATGATTACTGCAGTTCACAATGATTATTATTAAGCAAACCGCTATTCCTGTTTCTGTTGTTTTTTTACCGCAAATATGATCATCATCAGCGAGTGTCAGTCCACTGCTGGAAATAGGTCACTCCCAAGGTACGCCACTGAGCCCGGTCTTCGGCTCTTCTCATCCAACTACTGCCAGCCACTCGGCGCAAGTCGTCGCTCCACCTGCATCAATATATTGTCTATTCCTTAGACGGTGTTCGACGAGATGTTCATATCGGTGTACAACCTGTTCTACACGTCGCTGCCGGTGCTGGCGCTGGGCGTGTTCGAGCAGGACGTGTCGGACGTGACGTCACTGCAGTTCCCCAAGCTGTACGCGCCGGGACACACCAGCCAGCTGTTCAACAAGACTGAGTTCATCAAGTCCACGCTGCACGGCTGCTTCACGTCGCTTGTGCTGTTCCTTATACCGTACGGTGAGTGCCGGACACGAAAGGGCGGGTCGCGCCGCAACTATACATCTCTTCCTATCTCTCAATTACTACTCCTCTTTTCTACTTCTTGTCCTGGTTCCAATTAAAAAATATATATAGTTTAAAAACACGCTTTTATCATGTACAAAAAAGAGTTCCTCCATCCACTTCCTGGTTCCATCATCAGATCAGGTCGATGATACCAACTGTTTCCAAAGTTCCAAATACATTAGGGCGGCCCGCGCCTCAACACTACATCTTCCCATCTCTCAATTATATAGGGCAAATATATGTGTGATGAGCACGAATATTTGTTCCCGAGTCTTGGATATTTCTATCTATATAAGTATTTATTTCTCTATATAAGTATGTATATCGTTGTCTAGTACCCATAACACAAGCTTCGAGCTTACTTTGGGGCTAGGTCAATTTGTGTGCAATTGTCCCCCGATATTTATTTATTTAATTACTACATCTCTCTGAAATAAAATAAATGAACGAAAGAGATGCATAATATTTTGCGGTGCGGCCAGCCCGTAGTGTGCGCGAGTTGTCACGTAACACTCGCCATTTGATTTGCCGCGTTATTTTATCCCTACATTACGCTTGTTCTTATTAAATTCGGTTATTGTAGGTTTCACAGTACGCCAGAAATGTTTCCTTTGCGGTTATGGTGACAGATAGTTTAATTTAGAGACGAATCTTAAGAAAACTTTTCTTCTTTCAGGTACTTACAAAGACGGCTTAGCGCCGGATGGCAAGATACTATCAGACCACATGCTATTAGGAAGTGTTGTGGCTACAATATTGATCATTGACAATACTACACAGGTAAATAACAAAGAATTAGTTCTATTCTCACAAGATAAAAAAGCAGAATGGCGCCATTTATGCACAAGAATTGACTTATGTCTTTTACAGTAATGTCTTTTACTGAACGTCATTCAGCGCTATAAGTGACATCATCGCAAATTTTACGGAAATTTTCTAAACAAATTTATAAAGTTTAATCCCGGACTGGAAAAATAAAGAAATAGTATTTTGTTTCATAATTATCATCATCAGCCGGAAGTCGTCCACTGCTAAACATAGGGCTCCCCCTTTAAACGCCACAATGAACGACCATTCTAATCGTTCTAGTCGTTTTGTTTATAATTATTAACTGCTAGTTATGCCCCGCGGTTTTCCCGTTATCCCACATTTTTTCGGAATAAAAAATAGATTATGTGTCAATACAGGGTATAGGCTATCTCTATTCCAAATTTCACTCAAATCTGTTGATCCGATTCAGCGTGAAAAAGTAATTAACATACACACTATTACACACTCATCCACAAACTTTCGCATTTATAATATTAGTGTGATTTTATTAATGAGTAATGTACGGTCCGTAGCACCGCACCGTACAGAGTGTCGATGCAGCATTATTACCTTACTGCATGGATTACTCAACTGGGCGCGTCAGTACGCATTCACGCCGCGGCTCATCAACATCCATATCATAACATAAGCTTTAGTGTCAAAATATATTAATCCATAAATAACAGCAGTTATCATTTCGGTGTGGCAATAGCCCCTACAAGTAACATAACTAATAATGTAATATTGTGGATCCCAGATCGCGCTGGACACGACGTACTGGACGGTGTTCAACCACATCACGATCTGGGGCTCGCTGGTGTCGTACTTCGTGCTCGACTACTTCTACAACTACGCGATCGGCGGCCGCTACGTGGGCTCGCTCACCGTGGCCCTCACGCAGGCCACCTTCTGGTTCACCGCCGTGCTCACTGTGAGTTGCCACCCCCACTCTGCAGCCCGGATCCACGATTTTTTCGAACCGGGACATTAACTTGATAGTCCCTGTCTCTAGCTTTGTTGAGCAAGTTTTTATACATTATCCTATGTTATGATTTTAGCGCCCCCTGAAACTGCGGTTGTTAGGTGACGGTTTTGGGGGTTTGCACCGGCAGATGATGTCCGAGCTTAGGGGTAGCTAGAAAAACAGCGCTGCGCTCACATAATTTTATTTTCGAACTTCGTGTCGGCGCCTTGTTACGGCCGGTTTTAATAACCTATCTATCCACGGTTTGCCCTACTAGAGATAGAAATTTTACATTACTTCTATGTCAAATTTCTATCTCCAGTAGGGCAAACGGTGGATAGATAGGTAGGTCGTAGGTCACACGCGTTATCGTTAGGCCACCATTGCTCTCGCTCTCTGTATTGCGGCAATAAATAGATTTATTTGTTGTTTCATTTTTGTTAGATGATAATCCTGATGGTGCCGGTGGTGTCGTGGCGGCTCGCGTGGTCGAGCTCGCGGCCGACGCTGGCGGAGCGGCTGCGCGCGCGCCAGCGGTGGCGCGCCGCCGCCCCCGCGCCGCGCACCCCCTCCGCGCGCCGCGCCCGCCGCTCCGTGCGCTCGGGGTACGCGTTCGCGCACCAGGAGGGCTTCGGCCGCCTCATCACCTCCGGCAAGATCATGCGCCGCATCCCGCACGCGGACGCGGCGCTCTCCGCGCTCGCCTCGCTGCCCGGCAAGTTCCACGCGCGCCCCGGCACGCCGCCCCCCGCCGCGCCGCCCCCCGCCGCGCCGCCCCCCGCCGCGCCGGACCCCGCGCGCGCGCCCACGCAGCCGCTCGACACGATAGACTTATGAGCCCGGCTCGCGTTGTGATAGCGCCTGGTGTTGCCCAGCTGTACACGGTGAAACTGTCGATAGTTTTCATCTGAAAAGCCACACTATCGATAGGCCTATTGATAGTATCGATAGTTTATGCTTCGCTGACAGCGATACTATCGATAGTGTTGCGATTGGTGGGCTATCGAAAGATTATCGATCGGAAACGCTAAACTAGCGCGGACGGCGCGCGACCCTCGCCTCGAGTGCGAAGTTTTCTGACAGGCGGTCCAGAAGAAACTAGTAGATGGAGCGAGCTAGTTCTGTGATGAAAAAAAGACTTTTATTTCTTTTAGCCAATCTGTCGGGCTTGTTTTTGTTATCTCGCGTGTGACTTGGTGAAACAGTGAAGTGAAGTGACGGTTGATTAGTAGCAAGTGCCGTGGTCGTTTTTTTTCTTTCAGGCCTTCCGCCGCTGATCTGTGTTGGTTTTTTATTGAACATAATAACACACATAATAATACATAATTAGATGAAAAATGGGATGTTCATGTACCGCTAGGAGCCATCTATCTAGGAACTAAGTTTTTTCAGCTGTCAGAAAACCTCCACATTGTATTTGTTGATCGAGAGTATATATTAATAGATATTTATTATGGTGCGTGCTGAGGTTACTCTTGTCCCGGCGGGGCGCGCCGCTCCGCCGCCCGCGCAGTCCGCTGCCGCCCGCCGAGCGATCGTCGTGATGTCGACGCGATTTTAGACAACTAGATTTTTTACGTGTACGTTTCGTTCGTTCATTTCGACGACTGTTGTCGCGTCCCGGAACCCTAGAAAAAGTGCATTTAAAACTTGATATATCACCAGCAGAGAAAACGCAACATACTATGAGAAATTTTTGTATGGTTTCAATGTTAGTGCCAAACATATTGTATAAAATCTGACACTTATCCTTACCTCGTGACATTTTTCAAATTGTTATGTGTATTTATTGTATTACTTACATGTAATTATTGAGATTATTTAACTTGTTGATCCTAAAGTATTATATTACACTCGTAGGCCAGGATATCGGAACAAGAAATGAATGTAAGAAGAACTTTATCTTCAACTTGTTTGAATGTTTATGTTGGAGGTAAAGGCTTTGGCATAAGAATATGTAATGTTATGCAAAGTTAAATCAGTACCTAAAAACTTTCTAAATCTAAACTTTATCTGGATTCATCTGTTCTGTTACTCATATTATATCACTGTCAGTGTCATTCATACTGGCATCACAATACAAATGCATATGCGTATGTTGAATTTAACCTTTATATAAACCTTTATATAATTTGCGAGTTGTTATAGTTTTGCTTCTGTAAACAAGAAATCTGAAATATTATGAGTATAAAAATGCAAAATTATATGTAGCGTTTTAACTGCATGTGATTATGGACAAAATTTGCTTTTGAATCAATTTTTTATAATAAAATTGTAAATTATTTATTTGTATTTTATTACACGATGCTCCTCCCCTAATTAAATATCATAACGTATTTATTACGATGTAGAAACTAACACGCAAGGACGATGTATAGGTTGCTGAAACGGCACCTAACAATGGAAAATCGTAGAGATGGACTAGAGAGTAGAGGGGATCCTTTTTTCTATGTAGAGAGTAGGGACTAGGGATGTTGTACTGGTAACACTACAGTGTGTATACAGCATTGACCTATATGTAATGGACTAGAAATACCTACAAAAAAAAGGTGTATACCTACAACTCATTTAGTCGCATAAAATGGCTGCCAATGCTAGGGCTGTATCAATCAAGGAATATAATATGTGATACTACAACGAATATCGATACTAGATAGGAGTTTTTCTTGGTAGGAAACAAAAGATACAGTTGGGAAAACGCATGCCCTCCATTCGTAAAGTCGTAGGTCCGAATCCCGGGTTAGGCTCTAAATCCAAAATTAGTTTGTCAATCAGGTTTGAGGCGGGAGGGTAATAATAGTAAGAAAATCTGCTTACGTATTACTTGAAGGGTGGAGTAAAATTAAATAAAAACTATTTTGTTAACTTTGTTTATTTGTGTGATAATGATAAAAGTATAATAACGTTTGATCGGTAAAGTAGGCGTACAAAAGCGGTTATTATATTACCTATTAATAATAATGATATATTTATTTATTACTCCTCATAATTAGATAATTAAACAAGTAGGTACAAGCAAGATTGACAAGATGATATCTAACTGTATGAGGAGCTGGTGCCTGAAATAGGTTTTGAAAAACCTGTCCTACAGGTATTCATTTATTATATCTAAGAAGGTCTTAATTATGGAACTTTCTTCAAAGTGAAGTGATCAGACGTACCAATCTTTATGTCGCCGATTAATATTTTCTTCACCAATACCCTTTAACCACATTTTCCTTAATCCTTCATTTTTAGGAAACCTATAAAAAGGTATTTTTATGCAAAAATCATTTTGACTAAAGCTGCTCACCCTTACTCTCCTACTAATATTACAAACGCGGAAGTTTGTATGTATGGATGTTTGTTCCGCTTTCACGCAGAAACTACCGAATCAATTTGCCTAAAATTTCGAAGATAGGTAGATTGTAATCTAGAATAACACATAAGATAGTTTTCATCATCATTGTCATCACTTTTCATCATCATATTCAACCTGGGTGAAACCGCGGGACACAGCTAGCTATTTTTTTATACTCAAGTAAAATAACAAATTGGCTGACGTCTCATTTTAGGAACACATTAAACCCTGTGGGCCAGTCTCTGGGTGCTCTGAATTACGGGCCAGACCTAGGAAGGTCACTAGGATCGATAAGGACACGTAGAATAAAATGATTTATGTGAACATAGCACCGATAATTATACCGATATCGTTTCAGTGAAGGAACTAGTCCGGACAATAATACGGCTACGGTACAACACTATTCCACTGTACATATTATTGTAAACAAAAACGAATGAAATAATTCATAATAAAGGTCTGTTATGCGGCAATGAACCAAAATATCAATACATTAGCCATAAATTCATGATCGCGTAGCCATTTTTTCATCGAACGTGCATGATTATTTGAACTATTGCATGAAAACCGGCTAATAACCTGTGAAAAGACAATTGAGGTTGATTTTTGTTCTTTCTTGCAGCACACTTCACAATACAACACATAGGCATGTTGAATTTCAGTTTTCCAACATTCACATGTAGTTTTAAAGGTAAACTCGTCGTAATTTTCTCGCAAATCGCATTAACACAAAAAGTAAACAATCATTTGACAGCTAAACTACCACGAAATTCGTCGCATAAAATGGCTGAAATGGCACTTACCTACAATTGTCCCTACGTCACCAAAAAATGTTGTCAGAAAGAGCATACAACTAAATACTGTTGTCTCTTTTAACACATACGATTATCATATTGGAAAGAATGAGACAAAACAATATTTCACATTCTGTATCGTATTTCACTCATATTTGTCTATGTAAATGTATGTATAGAATAACGCGGCATCTCCATGTTTTTTTTATCTCAATGGTATACAGTAGTCAGATGGTTAAAAACATGCCTCCGTAGCCTTCAAAACTATTTTGACGTGAACTTATCTGAGATACGACAGCTGTCAGAATTGACAGAAAACCTTTTTCTAGGTTACGTTACAAAAATTAAATGTTCTTGAACTTGATACTCTTGTAAATAATAAATTTAAAATTATTGCCGCCGATTATTTTATATAATTTATTATGTGTGAACAATATCATGTTGTTCCTTGGTACAACAGTGAAGAATGGTATAATGTTTACTATAAAATCTATGGAGAAAATTCAAATAAACAAGATGCACTTAACCTTTTGCAATTGTGGAAAGCGAGGTGTCCTTCCTTGCCGTCTGGAATCGAGTCAACGTTGAGTTTATTACAAGTGCACGTTCAAGATTTGAAATGCAATAATGACATCGCAAATTACCAAATACTGCGCTTAGCTTACTCGTCTGCAGTAATGCGTTTTATAAACCACATGTTGGATACTGAAACAGCTAAAGGAAACAGTTTGTACAATGCTGCGAAAAATGCTGGTGTCCCAGATTGGATCGTGGACCTGAGACACGACACTGCTCACAGCAATAACTTACCATCCATAGATTTGCTTAGAAATGCTTGTATAATTAGTATACAGTGGCTGCAAAAAAATTACTGGGATAAACACAAAGAATGTATTCAAGATTATATTTCAGGACAGAAAGAGGCTTACAACAGTGATGCCAATAAAATAGCTGGAATGATGTATTTTTGCAGTTGCCTGAGTATTTGTGCACATTCCAAGATAAAGAAGTTGGCAGATATTACAGATGCGAACATGCAAGAATCAGTTGTGAATGATGCCAAAGATTTGTTCGGAGATTTTATTGATCTGACAAATTTGGAAACTGTATCCATTGGGGGTTTAATTAATATGCTTAACATACATGCTAAAAAGATATTAAAAAGTAGAGATACCACATCCTATGTTAACAAAGCGTTACTTGGGGATGAATCCTTATTTCTGTCTTTAGAACTTTTAGATTATCTCACTAAAAATGATTTCAATAACAAAAAAAAGCTAAGTAGAACCTATGTTCAGTGTTTTGAAGTATTGCTCAGCTTCCTTCATACAAATGACCTGCTTTTGGAATTTATTCTGGCCCTTATTAAGATGACACAGAGTGATGATTGTTCAAAGAAAACCATGCTGGCTGCATTGTGGATATCCGAAATATTAGCAGCCCTAAAAAAAACCAAACAATTTGTGGAGAGAGCGAACAAGTAATGAATGATACATAACTTTTAAAATAATTCTAATGATTGTTATTCTATTTTTATAATTGTTGTTCTGTTTTACAGGATGAATTCTGCAGGTGCGTCCAAAAAGAAAAAAGACCTAAAAGTACTGTATAGACATTGGTTTCCCAATGAAAAACTGGATGGACTTGTACTGGATTTGCAAAAACCAGTACCCAGCAAATTAACAGATATAAACTTCATCCAGCCAGTCATCTCTTCATATAATCCATATTTAACTTATTTTGTGAAAGATCTCATAAAACTAGTCAATCCACATCTCCCTAAACAAGTATGCAACAAAATATGCAAGTTGGCTAAACTTATCTCATTTGATAAATTTCCTTGTCAACTATTACCAGTAAAGATATATACTGTAGACGACTTGAAATCAGAAGTAAACGTTATGGACGATGTAAGTGCTGATGAGCTTACAAAATGTGATGATGTAAGTGAGAGCTATATCCGAGAACAACATATTAGTGGCATTTGGAAACTAGCCTCAAAACAAAATTGGCAATCATGTCCTATTGGGAAAGTTCCATGTCAGCATCAAAGTCTCAACATTGAAATGGAATAAAATGTGAAGTGTGTAGTGATGCTATGTGAAAGAAATAAAACAAAGATTCCACAGAAATGTTTATATTTTGAATAGTGTTTTGGTTACATTTCAAATATAGGATCCCTAAAAATACATTGAACAATATACATGCTATATGATACAACATTCATTATTGATTGTATAATGCATCAACTGTTTAATATAGAACATGTAATATTAGTGTTCAAATACCTAGGTTAATTGAGTACATACAGAAGTACAAAATGACCATTGTGTAAACAGTTTAGTATTGGTCCTTAGCATTTATGAAAATAGATTATCGAGATGTCTGCATAGTACTATCGACTATAATACAAGGACCTAAAAATCCTCACTTAATCAATCTAACCATGCGGCTAAAAGGGAAGATTCCAACACATGACAGAAACGACAACTTTGTTTTAAAATTTTCTAAAACATTAGTTTCAAGTTAGTGTTCGTAGCAGCATCCAAATTACATTGATAAAGTATAGTAGCTGTTTGCTATTTTCTATATTCAACTATCAGTTGGCATACAAAATGGATTGCTCATTAAAATAGATAAAGTGGAACACCAAGTATTTTTGCACCATATAAAAACAATTTTTAAAATAGTAGTCATTTTCTGGTAGGCACTTCTACAAAAAATATAACAGTGGCAAACTATAACAATACCTACAATAAAATAGTACCTGTCTAAAATTTTAAAACTAATAAATTATTTACACAGTAGGAGACAATACACAAATTCACAAATATTATCTACAATCACTTCTGAAGTGTCTAGATGTTGTACAAGTTTCGGTAGCCACATTGCACATTGAGCTCTTTACAAAATAACTTATTTTTATAAGCTTGAGTATGTTGGTTCAATGAGAGGGAAAATAATAAGATACAGACCTTCACGCATGTTGGTTCTTATGTTAGAAGTATGTTAAAACAAATATAGGGCTAGACATTATTCACGATTACTTTAATAGCAAAATTACTAAGCTTACTACTTGCAGGTGTAATCAAGCTAGGGCATGGAAGCCAAATACCTAGTTGAAGGCACAGAAAATACAGTATATAATATTTACTGACACAAAGTCAATGGAATAGAATAAAGCATACAAAAGAGACTGACTGTATATTATCTGTTCAATTTAAAATTTATAAGTGCAAATAACTCAAGCACTTTGTACCATGTTGTATAGAGGAAGGCTTTACCGTAACACTGAATTATTCTAATTACAGATTGCTTTAAATCACTTCAAAATCTGAATCTGAGATTCAACAATTGTGGCTTGCCATTATACAAATAATTACAAACTTTGTTTTCATATGAAGAGTATAAAAAGTCATAGATTAAAAACATTGAGCTAAATAAGCTTCCCAAAACAGTGAAAGTAAAAAAAAAATTTCACAGACTAATTCGTTGTTTGTATAGTAAGTAAACAGTTACAAACTTATTATAGAATGGTTAAAATATTTGTGACTTATAATAAATTCAATAGCTTACTAGACAGTCTTTTAGATTATAAAAGCAGATTATTACAGGCAAGTTCGCTTAAGCCCGACACATATTTTTTTATAAATGGAATTTTATACATGTATCTACATTAATATTTCATAGCGGTATATATTGTGTTACGAATGTCATGCCTTATGAAAGCATAACAGTAGTAACGCAATTTTCCCTGATGGAGTATGGATGCGGAGACTATGTTGTGATATTATTGTAGATAACAAACTGTTATTCTTAAAACTAACTGAATAACGGGTTGATAATTTAAAAAAAGATAGTACAGTCCTAATAATATTGGAAAGAACTGTAGTAGGTAATACGTGGAATATATTTCTATGCATGAAGACAAAACATAAAATGTATAATATGGAATGGATCAACATATCAATTTTGACCTTATTCCTGTAATTTTATTTTAACGGCTAATTAAGTTCGTATGTCCAGGAATCTCATTTAGTTTGTAAAATTAATAATAGTTTTATGTGGTAATCTTAACTAACAATTTTATTAATGCTACGTAAATAAAATACATGTCATTAAACTAATAACGTTTGAATGAAAGGCATTATTTTTAATTTTAAAAATCACATTTAGACAAGATCTTACATATTTACACGAAAATAAAAATTCAATTCGACACACCTTTCGTATGTGAAAAATATTTTGTATCGTAATTTAAGACGAATACGTGTGTTGAAGACTATTCCTACAATGTAAGGCCAAAACTAACAATGCATTACATCAAATGGAAACTTGGCATTGAAACTGCTATCAATTGAAATACCACGGAAAATCACAATATTCTGCTACAACTTCGACAACGCAATTTATCTTGATGTATCTGTTGTAGTTTGGATTGTTCACATTTGTAAGCCTCTAAATTCGATATCCAAGATTGCAGGGAATAACATTTTACAGAATAAAATCTGAACTTCGTGACGAGGGAACATTTCTTGTGGAGTCTAAATACAGACTCATCTTAATGGCATTGTTTGTCCTCATATTCATACCTACAGCGTAGTTCTTGCAAATATACTGGCAATTGTTCAGTGTTTCAATCAATTATAACACTGAAGCGATTCCTTGACTTTTCATTACACCATGATCGGGTCGTCCGATGAAAGTTGTCTATGTAACCTCTGAGATCTTATTGAACTCCCGCCTGTGCTAAGGTCGTCAGTGCTACCTAACTCGCCGTCATGGTCGGTTGTCGACAGCAGATCGTCGTCCGACGTCGCTCTGTAGACAAATAACAAGCTGGTTATAGATTACTGTCATAAAGAAAGTTTGGTTAATATTTACAGCTCTATGCCAAATAGGTTTGGTAGCGATGTAAGAAAATGTGCAGATGGAAAAATTTATAGAAGATACAGTTAACATACACCGTGCAAAATTAAATGATAGTGCCAATTACGTAATGAGCAAAGAGAAATCTGTGCCATCATTTATCATGCAACATTCTACACTACAGTTTAAACTACCATCACCCAGACAAGGAGTCTGTACCACGTAGCTCGTAGAAACAAAAAGGATATATACATACGTGTTGACAGAGCAATACCTAATAAGCGTGGGTAGGTTGGAGGTGATGATGGCCTTTTCCTTCTCGATCTCGTGGATGTGCCCGACGAGGATCTGCTCCTCCTGGCGCGGGCCCGCGCTGTGGGAGCGCAGGTTCGACAGCCGGTTGGTGGCGGTGTGGCACGCCGTGTCTAGTGTGGCGATGTCGTTTAGCATGCCGCGGATCTGGAATCATATATATATATCAACTACTAGCTGTTTATCGCGATAAAAAGTAGTTTATGTCCTGTCTAAGGCTCTAGACTATCTGTGTACCAAATTTAATAATCGGTTCAGTAGTTTAGTAGGCGTGAAAGCGTAACAGACAGGCAGAGAGGCTTTCGCATTTATAATACTACTAGTTGCGGCCCGTGGTTTAACCCGCGTCTTCCCGTTATCCCGCAGGAACCTTTTTCCGGGATAAAAAGTAGCCTATGTGTGCAGGGTATCTCCATTTCAAATTTCCTAAAAGTTGACATTGTCTTAATACACAAACCGTGTGAAGCCATAACAATAAAAAAAGGTAAAAACCAACGTACAGTTTTCATTTTATCTCTGAGGATGGCCTCGAGGACAGCGGTCTGGCGCGCGATGTCGGTGAGCGAATCCTGCGCCTGCTGCACCTTCTGCGTGCGCAGGATGCACGGCGCAAACACGATGGCTAGAGCGTTCGGGCCCATCCTGTGTGACAACAGTACTATGTGGAATAAACACATTCGACAGTTCACCTTAGTTCTATCATCATCCATACATGCTGACTATCAAAAATCTCATAGGACACTCGAGACTGATAAGACATAAGAACCAGTTTTTTTTTAACTTCTTACAGGGTTTGACAATGTGGACGAAGGTGGCGGCACGCTACACCTGGATTGGGAACGGGCTCTCAAGTGGCCTGCCGTATTACAGCGATAGGTTCTTGGCGACATATTCTCAACTTGAGGATGGTAGCTAGCCAGGCGAGCACATGAAAATGTCCTACCAGCAAGCTATGTTTCCATCACGATGTTTTCCTTCGCTGAAAGCTCAGCTCATAAAAAGACAAAAATAATGCTTCAGCACATTCATAGTGACTACTAAAAGCCTCTGTAACGTTCGGCGCTTCTACTATTCTGTATATATGTAAAGCAAAAACATTGATCCATATTAATCATCTTAATTTTTTTCTGTTCTCATTATAATTTGAACAATCATTACCTGTTATGTTCTTCGCCCATTGCGACCCTCGCCAAGTGAAATATTAACCTCTCGACTAGATCAAAGTTAAGCTTGGGCAGCTTCTTTAGTATCGTAAATATGGTCATCACACGTTCCTGTAAACGCAATATATATATATTAGCCATCGGTAGTAAAAATATTGAAACTTTTAGGATTTCTATGCAACGTATCGTACGTATATAAGCGAAACAGGGTTAGAGAAGCACTCGCCTCAATATTAGAGTCGGTACACCCAAGAAATTTACGCTCCCACTGCACTGCTGAAGGCCTTCTATCAGAGATAGAGTACAGGCCGTAATTTACTACGCTGGCCCAGCGCGGGTTGGTAGATGTCGGATATCCTTGAATATTTTTGGATATGTCAGTTTCCTCGCGATGTGTTTTGCAGGGCCGAGATGGGATTCGAATGATAATTTAAATTTCTACCTATTTCAAGGCAAGGTAAGGGGTGAAGTAGTCATCCAAATCATATCAGTGAGGTCTTAGACAGCTCACATGCTCAAAATCAAAATTATTTATTGCATGAATACAGGTTCATAATGTGATGTTACATAATACATAAACAGCTCTCTATATTCTGTTTCTATTCCCTGATTGGGTGTGCAAAATCACAATTTGTTATTAAATATGTTAGCTGTGTGCAACACTGTATAGGTTAAAATTGTTTCTTTCGACAAGTAACTCACCGGTAGGTTAGAGATCTCAGCGGCTAGCATGAAGTCGTCATACAGATCGAAAGTCAGCAAGGGCTCGGGCAGGTCACGGAAGAAGCCCTTGAGGACGGACGCTCGCACATGGACTGCGTATGTTTCCAGTCGATCCACGCCTTCCCCGGGCCGCTCGTCAAGTAGTCGACGAAGCTCGCGTACCTGTAAAGATAGTTATGATATTAATAAGGTGGAGCGATGGTGGTCAAAAACGAGTTCGAATCCTCTCGGCCCGCACCTATAACTTAATAAGTTATGTGTGGATTCGCGTATTATACCTAACCAAGGTCGTACCAAGGTCATATTACAACACTGGCGTGGTAATTATAATGAAAAAGCACGCGTGGCGCAATAAGCTGAATTTTGAACCTAAATGCACGGCCATAAAAGTCACCATTACGAGGAGGTGTGTTGAAAATATAATTACATAACAATAATGCACCAATAACGTGATTTGAGAGCGATGGTGGCCGAACGATTAGGCGTGCAACTTACAAGACGCCGACACCGAGTTCGAATCCTCTCGGCCCCGCACCTACGACTCAATAAGTTATGCGCGGATTTGCCATCGCTCAAAGCGGTGAAGGAAAACATCGTGAGGAAACCGGCATGCCCAAGAACTGCAACATTCAAGGGCATGCGACATCTACCAACCCGCACTGGACCAGCGTGGTAGATTACAGCCCATACTCTCTCTCTGAGAGAAGGCCAGAGTCCCAGCAGTGGGAACGTGGAAGGCTGATAATGATGAACGTGATTTGATGTTATAATGAGTTAGACCAATTTCGTACCAAATACTAACTTTTATCACACTAAAGCATAGCCTATGTATGACGCTCAGAAATATCTTAAAAACAGGGATGAATTTTCAAAATCAAGTTAAATAAAATTCAGTGATTATTACTTCACAAATTTTACCTCGTTTTATAATATTATTGTAGACTTGCATCTCACCTTAGAACTAAGCCCACTCTTTCTGTACAATCCTTCAGTGTAGAGCCCGAACAATTCTATGGTTGTGAGCAGTCTATCCACGACTATTGGAATATTGCTCTCACCGTAAGGCAGTTCACTTAGAGGCACGCCAAATACCTGCAATAAACGAATTAGTAAATAATAACCAAGAAAGTTGAAGTGGCAATGGACAGCCCACATCGCTCGACGAACCGATAACCGATGGGGAAGAAAGGTTCTCAAGTGGCGACCATGTACCAGAAGACGCTCTGTAGGTACCCGACGGCATTGTAAGTGTCGCAAGCTCGCAAGGTGCCTATGGATACAAATGGCGAATAGCCGTTTGTGGTGGCGTTCAAAGGGGGAGGTCTATGTTCAGCAGTCGACTTCTTCCAGCTGATGATGATGATGATGATGAACCAAGATTATTATTTAAATGTGATAACATGATAATGATCGTTTATAAAAAAATCTGTAATTATATTTTTGGACAAATAGAGCTTCCAAGAACATCTGGCTTACCTTCCCTCTCGTGACAACACCAAATTGTTCCTTGCCGCCCGCGTCCACTGCGCCCACGATAGCCGCCGAAGGCGTCACGTTGTTTTTGAGACACACCGTCGACACCTGTGGGATTTCACACGTTTTTACTCTTTGTAAGCAATCATTTGGTAGACTGTAAGTATCTCTTCCACCTAGCAGTGGGTGAATTTGAGCTACCTCGCTTAGGCGAGGTTACGGCCATTTCCCTTGTAACTGATGAACCAAGATGAAACTATGCCTTTTGTATCGAAACTGTGACAATTAGCTGTTGATAGATTCAAACATATTTGGTATAGCTCGCCCGGTTGGCCGTGACAGATCAACCAGGCTACGCAAAATACAGAGCTGATAGCTCTGTATAGACTTTTTAGTGACATTTGCAACTGAGCGCTAAGCTAACATGCTTCAGAGGGCATTGGGATGTCAGTCACATCTGTATTAGTTTAAAAGTCATGTCGGAAGCCTCGGGGCGACTTGGAATTTCCGACATTAGAATTGAGCTTGTACAAAAGAAGAAGACAGATGTACCTTTGTATAGCACTTCTTGTGTGATGCCAGCTTACACGTTTGACAAATGAGTGAACGCTCGATGGGCCACATGAAGAACGTCTTGCAGATCTCACACTCGGTCGGGATGTTGATCATCGACAGGATGAACGTGTGCCCTTTGTACTGGATCGGATCATCCACCTGAAATAGCTTTAAAATTTACATCTTTATAGCTACCAATTGAAAAAGGAAACAATACAAGCAAAGGTAAAGAAATTATATTGATAGATATGTAGTAAAAAACGACAAATGACAAAACATTCAAAGAGAGAGGTAAAGAATATTGTATACAAAGAAAATCTCTTCAAGAACTTCAAACTTTACCGGCTTGGCGATAGGGTTCAAAACAGTTCAACTCACTTTCCGCTTCTTATCCTTTTTCCGTTTCGTTCTCGCCTTGTCCGTGTCGTGCTGGCTCATGAACTCGTCCATGAACCCTCGAAACGCGTTAACACCCATCGTGATAGATAACGTTGAACCTTCTCTTGCACAGACTGTTTCCATCACATGCAGAAAGTTCCCGATTAGGTCTTTGTACTTGAGAGCGCACCCGCGAGTTTCCACTATGCTGTATGTCGCCACTAGGTTGTCTTTGAACTCGAGCAGCGCGTCTTTGAATACCCTGTCAACCTGTGTTAGAGAAAAGGAACGTAAATTGGAATGAAGTCAGGTAAAGCCGAGGTTTAATTAAAAGTGTTACGCATCATTGTTGCAGATGTTATTGTATCATGGCGCTGCAACAACAAGCGACTATGCTATCAGTAATGTCGGAAATCGATGTACTGCTATTTCCAAATGAGCTTTAACAAGAAGGCCTCTAATAGCGCATACCTAGCGCTATAGAGACGCAACTCGTCTCGCAACACTGATGCAAATGTAATGCAATAAATTCACTAAAACGCAGCTAACAAATAATCACGACAGAATCTCTTGGAGAGATTTTAGTGGACTATTTATATAGTTTTGAGTCTCTCCCCACCACACCAACCGGGCAAACCAACACCTATAAAAGGAGCGTGATCGGTGGGAACGATGGCCATCCCGGTAAATGCTTGCCTGGAAGATACCTATCACCCTTGACTTGAAGGCTCCCCACATTGTACTTATCGGGAAACAAGGACACTGGCAGGGTGTTCCATTCCTTCGCCGTTCATATCATAAATACAGAAGCGAAGCGCTTTGAATGGATTAGGGGTAAACCATGTACGGATGTAAGTGTGAGTGGTTGTGGTGTTTTGTTAGTTGAAATATTATTGAAAGATGTTGCACGCTTTATTTATTAATATTTTACTGGGAAATCATTTGATAACAAGTCAAGTGATGACGTGGTCGTAGGTAGCGCTGTGCTACGCCTGTATGGCCACTTACCTCTGACTGTTTTTTGTTTTCATTAGACTCCATTTTGTATATCTTCTCCGTGATGAAGTTCTGCATCGCTTGCAACTCCGTCGCGTCCGAGATTATCTTGTCCGTTCTGTCCATAAACTCGGAAGTGCCGGTGAGGTTGAAGTTTGAGACGACGGAACTTTTGGAGTGGTCTAGTAGATTGTTCGCGTTCGGTATGATTCGTTTTCTGTTCTTGTGGCGGCCTCTGTTCGCGGCTGCGGTGGCGGGGCTGTTGCAAGGCATCGTGATCACGCCCTTGTTCTGTATACATTTCGTGTGGTACAGCTGTTTGCAGTCGATGCAACGCTGGCCCTGCGTGATGAACGCGTCGATCGCTTCCTGACAGTACACGCATTTGTCGCCTTTCGCGAATCTTGTGCCTTTTCGAAACCTGGGAAGAGGAAGGTTCTGGTAAGACAGGTCAATTTTTAAATCAATTTCGATATGTTGTAGTAATAATGTTCACAAACTAATATATAAATGCGAAAGTAACTCTGTCACTGAACCGATTTGAATCAAATTTGGTACAGAGATAGTCTAGAGCCGGAGAAAGGACATAGGCTACTTTTTATCGGGTGAAACCGCGAGGAACAGCTAGTGTTACATATGCGAAAGTAACTCTATCTGACAGACAACAACCTTTTTACGCTATAACAGCTTGATGAAATTGACGGTTCAGTGGTCGTGAGATCGGCTTGCGATCCGTAGGTCGTGGGCATTCGGTGAAATAAAAAAATGATTTGAAACCATAGCCTGTTGGTAAGGCATTTTTTAGTGCTCGCCTGGCACCCTAAAGTTATGAATCTCTCGCCAAGCAAGCGTAAGCGGTGTGTCCAGCAACCCCACTTGAGAGCCAGCTCCCAATCCTGGTATAATGTGTGGCCACCCTCGACTACATCGTCAACATCACACACACATCATCATCACAATTTCGTCATCTTCATCGTCGTACCTTATAAGTAAAAAAAATGTCACCTGTGGCCGGCAATACGAAACAAGCCGTTTTCGGTCTGTCCTATGAAGCCGGCGGAGCGTGGGTCGGCGGGGCGCGCGTCCCCCGGCGCAGGGTCCGAGTTCCGCCGCCGCAGCGAGCTCGTCGCACTTACACTGGTCACGTAGTCCAGGGGGAGTTTCACCCTGAGGGGAAACAGTCAACATCCTGCCTGTTATATAGGATTCAAGAATTCATTCTCAATAAGACAAATTGTCGCTTTTCCTGACATTTTTTTTTCTGTAATGTATACTGTATGGGCTTGCGTTTGACCTGCGTAACTGACGATACCGCAGGGGGGCTGGTCCATGATGAACAAAAAAAAAAAAAAAGACATTTAAAATTGCTTATAATATCACAATAGGTAATGTGTAAACAACCTTTTCGGCAGCGTTTCTAGTAGAACTAAGTTCGTTGCACTAAGTCCTTGACGTACCAAAAGGACTAGCGAGTTGAGGCTGGTTAGCATCAAATATTTTTATATAATTTGTAACATACACATAAATTCTGAGATGGTACGTCGGATCCTTCGCTCAAAAGTGTCCAAACCAAAAGAGTGCCAATCACACGCCAGTTTCCGCTTTGTCGCGTGTGTGTGTGAAACCCTGAGTCTCTGCAGTGGGCACGTAATAGGCTATGTTAATAATGATCTCATTCTCACCTGATTTGAAGTGTTGACGAGGTCGATAATGGAGCATGCTTGCCTAGAAGATACCAATTCACTCTTGAACGCTCCCAAATTATACTTATCGGGAAAGAAAGACGCTGCTTGATATCTGAATACATAGTTTCGAGTTGTCGTACCTTTTGGTCCGTTCGTTCTCGTCGTTGTGATGCCTGGCGGTGTCCGCGACGAGGTCGGGTGGAGGAGCCCGCGGCGAGCGGCGCGGGGAGCCGCGGGGGGCGCGGGCGGGCGGGGCGGGGGGCGCGCCCGTCGGCTCGCTAGACGAACTGCTCGACGCCACTACACGTTGCGCGGTTTCATAAGCTGCAACGAGGACAGCTTAGTTCAAGGCTAATGGTTCAATCAATCAAAGGCACAAAAAATTGAAACAGCAATTATGAAGCCTCCGGTTCCCGAACTAGAGGGATCTGTGTTTCAGGAACCAGATTCACGATCACACCCGATGGAAAGCGACGATGTGGTCGAAGGTGTAGCAACCTTACCCAGTAAATACCTACGGTACCTATGGGGATAGGTATGTGTACGTGTGTGTGTGTGTGTGTTGCAGCACATGAATCATAAGCAGTTTACGTTTAATAAATTAGTCTGCATCGAACCGTCCATTAACAAGTTATTTTAACCTTCCCCTAACATAATTATTAATAATCAGTTTTATGTACGACATCACCCGTACATTAATGGTCCTTCGAGCCGGATCACACACACATGACGCAGAAGCCTCTTCCATAGTTTCGCAGCCCAAAACTAGCTCTAGGTAAAATAGGCATCCGATTATTTATCCGATCTCTACTCATAACAGGCAGTTGAGGAAACTGCGCTTTCCATTCTGAAAAGTCTGTGTTTTCACGTGCAGCGTGTTGAATGTGGACGAAACCGAAAAGAAAACTCTCACAAACAACATCTCTTGAAAATATGCACTCCGTAACATAATACTAATGCATGTCGTTCCTTACCATAGTAGTAAAACAACACTTTGACACATACACTGAGATATCCCATGGCAATCAGCAGTATTATTAGTCCAATAATTATTACAAAGCACTTCTCTGTAAATTGTCGCCTTTCCACCACTACGACACTTTTACTTTTTAATTCAGACATGTTTCCTCTATGAAGATACCGATAGAAATGAACAATTGCCTATATTATTAATTTATTAATATGCTACGTGCTAGTGCTTTGATTTTACTGATGCGAGATTTTGTTTATCGCGAATTTTAAACAGTGTGAAGATAAACGTTGCTAACAGATCTAATTAAGGTCCCAGAGTTCGTTAGTGTAATTACTTTAAAAACAAACTTGTTGATGTGACAAAATAGTAACAATTGAATTTTTAGTCACTGCTATGTCAACAAATTTTTATTGTAGGTATATTTATCTAACTATATATTTGTGCGCTTGAGAGTAGCTAATACTAGATCCCTTTCGAATTAACTATTACAAACACAGTTGCAGTTTTGTTTCCACAGAGAAAATATTGTTCCTTAGTAGGAAAACAGTTGTAGTTACACTTCATCATCTATAGTGCACCTCAAATGTTTTAAACACACGAAATTATGTTTAGAGAAAAATCCTGCAAAAAGTGTCCCTAAATCAAAATATTATTCAGAGAGGGATGTTGAATTACGAATCCACGCAACCTCACATAAAGCCGCCTTTATCGAAAACATTGCTTGACTCTTACATAGGGGTCTTCAAAGTTCGGCTAGCCTGCTCTCATTGCTGCAAAGATCCGCTGTGGATGTGTTGTACAATACTGACCCAGATCAGCAGTGGAGCCGCTGTGCTCAGAGGAGGAGTCATGTGCGTGTCGAGGGTCGCGGCGCACCGGCGGAAGAGACACCAGCCCCGCCGTGGAAGCTGAACGGCGATAGGTCTGCGGCGACGCACGTCTGTGGGTATCGTGTTCTCATTAGATTTTGATTGTTTGACCATAATCTCACCTATGGTAAGTGACGACGTGTACGATGATGGAGCATGCTTACCTAGAAGATACCTATAGAGTCGTGTCTTGAAGACTCCCAAATTATACCTATCGGGAAACAAAGACGCTGGGATGGTGGCTACCACACTAGTATAAAACTAAATGCGAAAGTTAGTAAGTGTAGGTCTAGTTATTTAAAACTGGCACGTTCACAGTACTCACTACTCACACCAAAGCAATTTCAATATGTATAGTAAAAACTCCACAGCGGAACTCCTTGCCAGTGTATGTGTTTCCCGATCTCTATAATTTGGGAATCTTCAATGAATGCGTGCTTCACCGTCGTTTGTATCATCGCTTGGCAACGAGCGGGATGGCGGTCAAACGCACGCCTATTCGATAGAAAATAATACAAGACCTATCACGCTCCTAACCGCGTGTGAGAGAGACAAAGAGACTTCTCACGATACGTATGCAGTGCGAAGTGCGAGGTCATACCGAGCGCTCATTCACAGACTACAAGCGCAATGTGTGAATTGTACGTGCCAGGTTTAGATAACAGACCGGTATGCTTCTTCTTTACGCTGAAACAGCTCAGCAGATTTTAGTGCTAGATTGCACGGTTCCTATAGGAATCACATCCATAGGACATATTATTATGACAATAATAATATTCAATTGTTTAACAATACTTACTTTGAAGTACACTTATTGCTTTCGGTGCTGTCGCCAGGTTTCCAGTGTCCCAATTGCCGCAGATACTCTTCGTTATTGTTAATGAGCTCCACCAGTTCGGTAAGTTCTTTATCGCGTTTCTGGGGGGTAAAGACAATTGTTATTTTACTAAATTATTTAATTCAACGTTGTTTTTTTCTGCTCGCCTTAACAACGCTTGTCAGTTTAGTTAAAATGTATAAATCCACAAATACCAACATAAACTAATATTTTTCCTAAGAAACACAACTTTTCTGCAGTAAACAGGAACATTTTTGGCAGTCCAAATTTTAGTCTGCCAGTGCGAAATTCGAGAACAGTCGCTAGACGCAATAATGTTATAAATGTTCGTTACAGAGATAAATCATGCAGTATTTATTTTTACAGGGTAGCGTTTGACCGCAAGTCATCTGATGTTAAGCGACGTGGTCGAAGGCGACGCCATGCAACGCCTGGACTGAAAACTTGTTCCTTAATGATATGATTAGGACATAAGGAATTCAATCAGGGGAAGCTAGTCTAAGGGTATTTGGTAAATTTCGACTCACTTTCTCCTCCGCGATGATGTTCTGGTCGAGCTGCAGCCACAGTATCTCATTAGCGAGGTCTTCGGGAGTGATCTTATTGCCCATTGAAACCGCTTGCTGCGGGTACTTGCTCGAGCTCGAGTTCCATTGGTTACCGTCCGGTGACGATTTCCGGGAGTCTTGGCTGAAAATTATATGTGCTATGAGTGGTCGCGCCTTGTAAGGCGCACGTGCTGCCTATTTTGAGTTCGAACGCCATCTCTGCAGACGCTGCACTTATGACTTTAATAAGTAATATAATATGCGGATTTTTCATCGTTCACATCGCGACGAAACCGGCATATCCAGAATCCGCAGTGGTCTGAGAAAAGGCCTATGTCCCAGCAGTGGGAACGTATAAGTTGATGATGACGATGGAAAAATTGCAACTTCAAAGGGGTCAGTTTTTTTAAAAAGCTTTTTTTAACTATTTTATCTTACTATAACATTAATAAAATAGATACAAAAGTTGGTTTGTTTGTATTCGAATCGCGTCAAAACGGCTGAAATAATTTGTATGCAATTTTGTATACAGATATAGATTATAACATATTGAAACAACATATTTTTTTATATATCTAATGAAATGCAGTTAAAAACAATGTGAATTACCTGGGACTGCTTGGTTTCAACGGTAGCTCGGTGATGTTATGTTCCTTCAATATTCTATCTCTCTTTTTCACAGCGTATGTTTGCAAGGCGTAGTCTAGAGCGTTATTTTTCGACAAACTACAAAAAAGTTTTATATGTAAATTTCTAAACCACATCGTACATATTTCAACTAGAACATGGCTAATATTTTGATGACAGATAGGTTTAGTGAATAATGAGTTACACACCCTGTAGAGATTGGCAGCGATTGCGTAGGCCTTAACTGTCGTGACTTCTCTGCATCCAGTTGTAAAATCATTTCTCTGAAAGATTACAAGTATTTGAACGATTTGATTGTAAATTGTTCGAAACACCTTATTTTTCTGCAGACATCTCAACTTCTATTGAGAAACCTTTGCTTTGCATTGAGCCTAATTGAGGCGACAATTAAGTGAAAAGTTCATATGCATTCTGTGTTAACATTTGTAATCTATATCGTATTATGTATATGTGTAGAGTCGATAATTTCATGCATCAACAAGTGCTACTACCATCGAGTCAACAGCCCATTAGACGTAGCTGAAACACCAGACCGCTAAATTCTGTCAAAACAGTGTTTATCATATTAAGTAAACATACTATTTATATAACTATCAAACAGATGTGGACACTTATCCGCTATGACATCAAGATTCCTTGCCAATTACGAGTGACGTCATAACGTACTTTAGGAGTCATTCGACGTAGATAACGTAACGCGCCCGCGTGCTTAGTTGGTCCTAGCGAATAAGGGCCCAGCACTTGCTTTTGTTTCTCAGGTAGCTGTCGGAATGGCTTTCTAATTATTTGGAGCACATTATTGGACATCCTGTGGCAATAACTGTCGATGATATTGTAAAGATTACGCGTTAAATCTGAATTAAACACAGGACGAGGCTAATGGCATGATAGGAGAGTATTATACAGGAAGTTAAAAAGGCTGGCCGATTATTATGACATTTCTATTGGGCTGGTTTCTCGACGTGGCTAAACGACTAAACAGTATATACTTACAGCTGTTTATCTATATTAGTCTTGTATTTATCGGCGAGCGGCTCCCGTCTCAGGAAGACGTCATCGTCGACCACCTCGGACATGCCGTCATGCTGTCAACACAGACACACATCCACGACTTTGTATATTTACATGTGTTTAGTATAGAACGGTTAGTTACAGTGATCTTGTCGTTAGAGGTTTTACATAATGCCGGCGAGGCCTGCATGTGGTATCTAGTCCCGAAGATCCTTATTAAAATTCACTCAAGCTACATATTAAAATTTCAAGTTTTAGCGAGGCGAGGCCAATCGTTTGAGTGTTCAGTGTTGTTGAGTGAAGGATTTCATCGAGACTATGAATACCACTCCAAGTCATGCAAACAGAAATAAAACTATAATGGGGCAGTATGCATAACCTTTGTAGTTGATTTGATGTTAGGACGTTTAGTTCACACAGATTTGCTCTCTTCCATTTTGAGCGGTTTTCGATTATAAGAGGAAACACAAACATAAATCAATCGAAGGTATCAATCAAACACATGCATGTGTCAAGTAAATGTTTTGAACGAAGTGGTGTGCCTGTACGAATGCGATTTAGTGTTCTGTGTAATTTGATAATGCTCTTTTAGAAGATGCTGTATTTTTAGCAACTACAATAAAATATTTACGCCCACTATTGATTCACTAATTTTGTAACGCTGTCTGATGGAAACAACACAACAACGACCCGCGGGCTGCTGACAGCCCGCGCACAGCACATCTCTTATCTTATAATATAATTATCAAACCCATTATTCTTTTTACCTTCGACGGAACAGCAGAAAGAAAAAAGTAAGCAAAAAAGTAAGCAGAAAGTATCTATGCGTTTAACCTTAAAGATTGTTGTGATTTCTTTCTTACAATATTCCTACATCACCTATCTAAGGACACCTACCTCGCACTTGCCAATGAACGCCGATGTCGGCAGTCGTTTCCTGAGGCCAGGTAGAGTCTTCTTCCTCAGCAGGTAGCCCCTAGCGGCTGCCTGGAACCCGACGAGCCCGTTGCAGAACTTGGAGTACCATCGCCGGCTGCGCTCGCCGCGGTACCACGACTGGAGCTTCACTGCTGCTTCGTGTCGCGACGATAGGTGTTGTCTGGTCAATGAAGACAGGGTTTGTTAAACTACCCGCAGATCTTCATTTCTGAAGTACCGTAGCAGAGGTGTATGTGTTCAGCAACCGACGAATGAAGGCAAAACGGTTTTGCCTATAATTACTACGATACTAATATTGTGCTTTAAATTTTACATTAGTGACGCTGTGGTCATTAACAGATCTGTGACATCACACGACACGTCTGTGTTACGGAATTCTTGATTGAATGTTTATACCATATTATACCTCGGCAGCAAAAAAGTGGTTCTACTCTACAGGTCGTCTTGTTATTGCCACTCTATAGCACAACAGCTACGTAATTGCACCACTGACCTGTAGCAGAACTGTATGATGACGGACGCCCGCCTCAGCGCCAAGAATCTTCTCCTCTCCAGCACCGCGCGGAACCACCTCTGGATTGTGATGATGGAGGCCATGATCTGCTGGTGCAGTCGGTATTCCAGCTTCGTCTGCTCACTTTCACGCATGAAGATCTTTGTAGCACCTGCCAAGGGAGTGTTGGGTTTAGAGAGAGATTGATGCTATATCTCTTATGAAACTGACATAATATATCTTGGACTTTGTTCTTACATTCAATGGACTTTTCTAACCAAGAAAGTTACATTTCATTCTTCTTCTTTTACATTAGTCATTGGATAGCTCTAGTGTCGGAGTTTCCAGACCACCCGAAGGTTTCCTACAGACTGTTAAAGCCGGAAACAACAGCTTAACATGGCCTTCAAAGCACGGTAGCGCTTAGTTGAAATTGCCACTAACGGTCACCCAGAGGTGTTTGTGGGAAATGTTGCTTAACCTGGTTTATCTGGTCAGGTTGTCTGGTAGAAATCGCTCTAAGCGATAAAACTGCCCATTGTAACTAGCTCTAAGATGTCTCCTTTTGTGTTGTTGTGGTGAAATATAAAGCGTTATCTATCTATCTATCTATCTATGTTACAGCTGACTATGTTACGTCTGACGTGAAATCCACTCACCTAGCTGATAGTTATCTCGGTCCAAGTTGAGTGTCGCGAGGAAGTGCCTGACGTCGGCCTGCGAACTAAGCAGCCCCTTCGGCAGCAGTATCCTGTAGAGTTGTATGAACTCCTCGTACGTGAGCCGCACGTTGTACCCGGCTTGCCGGATGCGCACAGTTTCCAGCATGCCGGTGTAGCGCAGCTGTCGCTGTACTGTCTCTTCGTCGAACACATGTGGTACCTTTTCGCTGTTTGATTTTATGCACCTGTGGATGATTTTCAATATCATAATATGTGTAATGGTATTTTGGTGATGCTATCAGGGCATGAAAATTTTCTAGGCGGTCTATTTGAAATCTGTTTTGAGTTGTACCTAATACGGAATTCAAACTTTTTTAAACATCGCGCTTAGCAAGCTGTGGTGGCGTTTCGAAGACCCAAAGATGATAGGACATTGTAAATAAATAAAGGCTACTAGATCAGCCGTGATGGACGACTACATGCCTGCAGTCAATAAAGGTATTTTTATTTTTATTTGTTACAGCGTTGGATCGCGAGTCACCTGATTTTTAGTGACGATGCGGTCGAAGGAGCCGCCACGCTACACCTGGATTAGGAACTGGCTTTTAAGTGGGGCTGCCGCAACACACCGATAGGTGCTTGGCGACCGATTCATAGCTAAAACGTTTGTGGATGATGGACCAAAAGACCCTTTAGAGCTATCTTACCTGATGAAGAACGGGTTAGCCTGGTTCAACGTCTCCATCAGCGCAGCTAGCGAGTGCTGGAACTGCGCGGCGACCGTTTGCGGTTGTTTCCGTTTCCCGGTAGGCGCGGCGGTCCGCCCGGCTAGCGTCTTCACGCTTTGCAAGTTCTTTAGCCCTTTCTTAGCGCGCTCTCGAGGGCGGAACGACTTGTTCTTCCTGTGGGGACCGGGCATGTTGATGATGGGGGACAGTGGCTGGCTGTTCTTTGAGAGATCGTCATTTGAGAGACCAATAAGATTTGAGTCAAGTAATTTAAACTTTTTTTAGGAGTCTTAGGTCATACATTTATACAAATGCTAGAAACGAGATCTCTTAAAGAATAGCAATATTTCTATACCGACAACTAGAAAATATGCTTTGAGCAGTAACTGCATTAATTTTATACTCATGCGTGATTTAACAAACTATGGATTCAAGAAAAAATTTAAAGAAGCTCACAAAATCTGTGTCGGTACAAAAGGTCAATAAAATAATAATAAACACTAAAATTACATATCTTCTACAATAAAATTATTCTACTCATTGTAAGCAGTTTAAAACACTTTACATATTATCTAAGCCCAATCCCGTGGTGAATTTGCCACAAACTGATAACATGAAGCAAAGAAAGCTTTGGCCCATAATACTAACAACGATACAACATACAGTAAACCTATTAATAACAGTAGCTAGTACAAACAAGACAAACAAAGGAAAGTTCAACAGGCGCGGAAAATTATACACCCATAGCCATCACCGATAGAGTGAAGAGATCCCAACCGAAAAACGCGAATTCATCAAACAAAATCATAATAATATGAAAACTAACACAAGTAATTCGGAAACAAAAATAAATCGGAAAAGAAGATACACAACAGATACATTGAAAAATGGGCCGAGTACAGAGGAGAACTTGGCTCCATTCCACGTTTCATTTTCGTCGTATATCGTAATTTGACTCTGACCGATTCCTATCAATGATTATAATTTATAATCATGTTAAGTCCACGTCCGTCGCAGGTAACCATTCTACTCCAATGACTCCTGACAAAATAGAAACTGTGCGAGGTCACTGCCGTGCGTTTAAGTTTTATAAAAGAGATGTAATGCAGAACTAGAATAACTTTTTGTATACACTTCCGACGGTTTGCAATGATTCGGATTTTTGTTTTTTCATTGGTCTATATTGTCGTAAAGGCAAATCGAAAGTATTTTGATATTTGTTTGATGAGTGCAGAAGTGCGAGACAGAAACAGAGCAGGCCACGTGTCCGTGGGTCGCACGTACATAACGATCTGGCTGGCGCGCTGCATTACGTCGGTGTCGTCGAACGTTCGCTCGTCGCGGTCGAGGCGGCGCGTGCGCGTCTCGGCGATCCTGTAACTCTTAGGCCCTTTCCCGGCGGCTCGCGCCGAGCTAGCCGCCTCCGGCCGCGGCCTAGCCTCCCCGCGCGGCGGCGCCTCGCGCGTCTGTCGCGCCGCCCTGTGTGGCGTTCTACAGCCCCCGGTGAGGAAGGTCGGTACAAAATTAATGAAAGGAAAACTAAGCATGCTGACGTGCATTAACGCACAAAGAGATGGCCGTTGGGTCTGATGCAAACGCGACGAAAAATGTGGCTGAGTGTGTAAACGAGGTTTTGTGCATACAAACTTGCCACAATTTATCAGCTTGTGCAACTTTGACTGAACGTGTCACACTCGCGACTAAGCGGAGACTGGCCTGTGATTAGCCCTCTTTTGGTTTGGACGCTTTGGTGCGAAGGAGCCGACGTCCATCTCTTGGTGCGTCAGTGCTGACGTACAACTAATAGACGCGCATCTATGTAGCGGGTGTGTACAGACGGATCGATACTGCAGACGCCACAGGGGTGATAAAGTACGTCTAAATGAAAACATCGACGTCCATGCGTTAGGTGCGCGTAGAACATAAGGTAAGCATGCCGTAACATCGGTGACTTACGCAATGCGGTTGATTGCAAGATTGATTGATGATACTGTCACCAGTTGGCTGAGCAACAAGACAATTTCATTACGTCACACAACTTGGCTTGCAAAGCTTTATAGATACGAGTACGGTTCCGGGGAGCTGTGATCCCACAGCAAGTATTTAAGGGCAGACACACATTTCGCGAGGCCCGTCCCAACTTTTGGTGCTTGCGGTGAAGTCACAGCTGTAACATTAAATTTTTGAGGACTGTCCAATTGATTTGACATATTGTTCATGCCTTTAGAAAGTTAATACAATATGTTTTGCTAGAATTTATCGTTAGTTAGCCATTAATTTTCTTATAAAAGTGGGTTCATAATGCAATTTTGTCACAATAACATTACATTTAGGTTCATTTTTGAGTTGACGCTTGAAATTACCTGATGAGACTGTCGTTAGGTGCATGGATAGAAGCACGTGGCATTTTGGACGCGCCGTCAATCCTTTGGACGCGATGTCTTCTACCGGCTTCTAAGAAAGCGAAGTAGCCCCTGAGGATAAACAAATGTTTTATTATTTACACTCTGAAGTCGACACTTCCAACTTTTAGCTTGGGAACCAGCGCCTTAAGGAGTACCTGAAAAACGCCCGCACGATCGCCCACCGGAACACGGCGACCGGATCGACTCCAACCAGTTCTCTCACAAACGCTAGTGAGGAGTTCTTCAGCACGCTCACAATGTCTGGCCGCATCGAGTCGAGGTTCTTCTCGCGCATCGCTGTCACCTACGAATTAACAAGAAGGGTTCAAACTCTATGACTCTTCTGTAAGAGTCCATTTGGATGGCTTCAATATATCTTATTTAAGCAAAGGTATACATAC
This sequence comes from Opisthograptis luteolata, assembly GCA_931315375.2. NCBI lineage: Eukaryota > Metazoa > Arthropoda > Insecta > Lepidoptera > Geometridae > Opisthograptis > Opisthograptis luteolata. The sequence goes on along the minus strand of OV928049.1, from coordinate 4,934,095 downwards.
ATACATTGTCAGATATTTGTTCGCAAAACAATACAGAGATTACTGTGCTCCGGTTTGAAGGCCAAAGTAGTTGGAGAAAATTAGGAAATTAGTTATAATAAGAATCGTTTTCATCATTATCTGCATCTATTTACCCACTACGGGGCATAAGCTTTTTCCAATGAACACCATTTACCTATTTGTTTATTGATAATAGACATAGATTATTACAGCGAGTGATGGGTGAGTGGTGGGTTCTCGAGTGGTGATCACGAACTGGTAGACGCTCTGTAGGTAGGCTCCTACTGGGTGGACCGACGAAATCATAAGTCACAGAGAGCCGATGGATGCTAATGGCTACTAATAACCATTCAAAGAGGAAGGCCTATGTTCTGTTAATAACAAGGATTTTTGGTTCATCGTTTTCACTAACTGCTCGCTCCGCTTATGTCCAAATCAGTTCCAGGAATAGGAAAAGCTAAAAAAAGTCTCTTACTTGATATTTGACTTTCCCAGCGTAATGCACGACAACGAAGGCCGGCTCCCGCCGTTGTGGCTTCTCGTAAAAGTGGTTGTTCTCGTGCGCCGAGTTGAACTTCTGCAGGATCGTCTCGTTTGTGGCCCAGGGGAAACTAAGAACATGGTATAAAAATATTATATCGAACTGCCGTAAATAGAGACGTCAATTAGCTTTTAACTAGCATTAAATCGTTATTTTTGTATGGATTGTAACAGAATGTACTATACTAGTGTTAATTGACGTGTAGTGTGGAAGTTAGAACCTTAGATTTGTATTAGTTTTAAGATTACACCGAGTGTATCATATACTTAAGTTTATTGAATTCGGAAAGCTTTATGCATTTACTAAGAAAGAAGGCCAGAACAGGAAAAGTTGAAAATTAAGTAGACACACCAAACACTGATTCTATACCTCGAGACACACACACACACACTATAAAATTTCCCACTTATTATATCGGTACCTTAACTGGCGTAGTGTATTCTGCAGTATCGCTTCGTGAACGCTAGGTAGACAAGTTTTTTTTCGAACTAAGTATCGTACATAGAATTTATACTGACTTGCACTGATCGTCCAAAAGCGGCAGCAACCCGTTCAACTTTCCCTCAATGAGCTGAAGGCAGCCCGTGTTATCCGAGAACCCTATGTCCGTCCATCGGATGCCCTCCCTCCTGTACTCCTCCTGCTCGTACTTGAACACATGTTGGTTGAAATAGTACTGCAGGTGCTCGTTCGCGTAGTTTATGCACAGCTGCTCGAAACTATTGCTCGGTCCAAAGTCTTCGAAGCCGAATATGTCGAGGACACCTGGAAAAAAAATAACGTTTCCACACTTATCATTTAGTTGCTAGAATACAAATTTATATGAGGTCTTCAACTAAACATTTAGGCCAATACATTCAGCCTGCACAAAGGTATGCAAAAGTTAAAATAAATTATTAATAAAATTTTATTATTCCTCTGTGGTGGATGAAATGGACTCCACATATCAAGGGACCGAAACTCGACAAGAAAAGTTTATGCTTGGTGTTTTCTAGAGCTTGTCTGGCTACATACTATTCTCAAGAAACTCCGCTACATGCAGTATTCTTGCAGCTTTACTCTTGAGAATCAGTATATCGCAAACATCAGGTAAAGTGACTTCTGGTCAAACGCTACCTTGTAATCAGCTAGTAGGTAGGTAAATAAATAAAGACACATACCTATGCTGTTACCCTGATGTTCCCGTAGCGTGTCTTTCTTAGAAAGCAGAGCGTGGTTGACTTGCATCACTATCCAGTCGAAGAGAGCACCGTACAGACATTTCGCAACTGCATCTCTTGTTGCTATCGCTTCGGGCAACCTGCAAATGTTAACAGATTTTATTTATATAAAAGGAAACAAAAGTTGTTGCCAGTAAAGTAGTGGAAATTTATCCATTTAATTGTGTCATGAGCCCGTTTCGTTGCTAGACCTGACGCTTTCCGTGCCAGTTTTGAGTCATCATTCGATCAACACGTCGCTTCATCTTCCTAGCCTAAAAACAAATATTAACCAAAACTATTTGAGTTTTGTTTTATGTAATTAAGAGTCAAGACGACCCAGTGGCTCACCGCAACAGTTAAAAATCCTTTGAAGCAATACACTGCGCTCGCTCATCACTCAAAAATATAAAAAAGTCAATCACTTTGTGCACTGTAATTTCAATGTTAACATTTCCCTTCAATCCGAGAGCACTCAATACAAAACAAAAACATAGTAAATATCTCGTTTACATTCCGACATAGCTCACAGAATTAGTAAGCTGAAGTGGCAGTGGGCTGGTGATATAATTTGTAGAACCGATAGCCGATGTGTTCTTAAGTGGAGACCGCGACTTGGCAAATGTAGTGTAGGACGCCCTGCGTCTAGGTGGAGCGACGACTTACGCCGAGTGTCTGCCAGTAGTTAGATGAGAAGAGCCTAAGACCGGGCTCAGTGGCGTACCTTGGGAGAAGCCTATGTCCAGCTGTGGACTGACACAGGCTGATGATGATCTCGTTCAATACTTAATTCTAACAGTACATACTTGTTATATATAAGTATGGTCTCTCCAGAAGCCCTAGGTCGCCGCGTGGTGAGAGCCGCCATCAGCGTCTCCTGCTTGACGCGCAGCAGCGAGGATATCTGCGCGACCACCTCCGGGTTTTTGACACCAACCGCCTCATCGTGGTGGTACGACTTTCTGTGCGGTTGGAACTCCACATTGCCTGGAATTTCATAGAACATCGTTGTATTTTTACAAGGATTTATTGGAATGTGCATATTTTATAGATGGTTTGTTTGGGAGAAATTGAAGTTGAAACGAAGATAGTGGTAATGGCGCCAGCTTGCGATCAATAGAGAGCAGAAGAAAAAATTGTGGTGGATTATAGTGCTCGCCTGGCTAGCTACCCTCAAGTTAAGAACCGGTCGCCAAGCACCTTGTTTAGGCAGCTTTACTTAGGAGCTAGTTCCCAATCCAGGCATGGCGTAGCGACACCTTCGATCACTCCGTAGTTTAACATCATGTGACTTGCGATACTTATTTAAGGATCTTGTTTAATTATCGAATAGCCAATTTTGCTATATTTTTGCCAAATTTTAAATACTCATATGATGATACATGAAATGCTATTTGAACTATATTCCTCTTGCTTGCGGTTCTTATATTTCACACTTTTACGTCACACACGTCACACTGAAAAAGATCAAAGGTGCGCCGTGCGACTCATTTCGAAGGAAAGGGAATAAGCTCAAGACCACGGTTCCCACAATTATTATTGTATTGTACGCCATAATTAAAAAAATTAATTTGCCAACCCTCAATAGGCTGGCTGGACAGGTAAAGCCACTAGGTACTAAAAACTGGCTAGTAAAAATGCATATCATGAATATTTCAACTTTAACTAATTTACCCACATTCTATACAAGTTGCTCTGATAAAATTAATCAACCAATCAAAGGCATTTATTGACACAATAAAATGAAGATATAGTAATTATGAAGCCTCTGGTTCCCGAACTAGTAGGAACTGTATTTCAGGAACCAGATTGTCTATATTATACAGTGTTACAATAATGCATTCATCACCTTCAAATGCAAGGCTAGTAATTATAATAACATTTTCTTGGATTTAGAAATTAATGATGGCAAAGATAAACGGGTGGCAAGTTTATGAATACACAACAGTTGGTCTTGAACCAAAAACAATATTTGATATTCCACCTAAAGTCAAGAAGCTCTTGCTTTAGTAAGGACATAAAAGGGACATAAATAGAAGCAGTACCTAACGGCAAGGGATGTTTCGCTTTTAGACTCGGGAAACTACTATACGGATTTTGATATGATTTACGCAGTTCGTCTGCTTAGTTCTCAATTTAAAATGTGAGGTAAGTATCAGTATGTTGTGACATCAGGATGCTGAGATGTCCTTTAAAACGGTGTAAGATAGCGCGCGAATTATACTAGCGTTAAAAAAATGGCTTTCTAATTCAAAACAATATCCTACTAATATTATAAACGTGAAAGTTTGTGAATATGGATGGATGGATGGATGTTTGTTACTCTTTCAAGCAAAAACTACGGAACGGATCTGAATGAAATTTGGAATGGAGATGGCTTATACCCTGGGTAACACATAGGCTACTTATTATCCCGAAAAAAGGTTCCTGCGGGATAACGGGAAGACGCGGGTGAAACCGCAGGGCGCAACTAGTAACACACTAAATAACTATCGTAGAATCGATTATAATCGAGCTAATAATTATTAGCTCTTTAAAAATAATTGATCAATATTCGATGTCATGCCACCGCAACATATTGCGGCCTAGCTATCTTCGGACTACTGACAGTGACATTGTAGCACTGAGATATCTTTATCGTAAGAACATGCTCATGATGCCTTATTGCGATACCTTACGATCGCGGTTTAGGTCGCTACCTCGATCTCACCTTCATAAATAGACACGCATGTGCATGCCGAAGGATATTTCTTTACATTACAATATTTTTTTAAACTCTCTATTTTTATATAGGCATACATTTGTTTTACATGGAGGTGACATCTAGTGAAGCATGTTAGTACCCTTAACAAAGTGTATGAAGTGCACGGGAAATTATATTTGAATAGGAAAACCTATTCAACAAATATTATTAAACAACAGGACATTAGGGCGGTAACATTACAAGGATAATACAGCGCGTATGCTTATATTGTTGTTTATCACTCAAGTATTCAATTTAGCAATGTAATATTTTCGATACTTCATCGCATGATAATGTGTTATCAAGAAAATTACATATTAGACCTAAACATTATCAACTGATAAGTGGATACCTACTTCACAAATCGTTTATAAACTTATATGACACTTACTTGATAATCCTATAAGCCACTTAACAATTTAAGATACACTTACCCAACAAGAGTACAGCTGAGAGCACGGCGAACAGTCTCCGCTGCTTGTCCAGTGTGAAGCCAACCATCTCCATTGACTGCTTCAGTCTTGAGAACTCGTACTGTTCATCGACACCGGGCACTTCACTACAACCAGTCCGCGACAGATAATTGTACTTTTCCACACTGAGTAAATGCAACTGTTCTTTTTCCGCCTCCGAAGCACCAGCCAACAAATAGTAAAACACGTGATAGTTCCTCTCGTTGCGGCCTTGACTGCATATCCGCGACTTTTCCAGCAGGTATTTCTGAACGACTGCACCGTGGACCATTCCATTTTCTTTGTAGTTCACTTGTATAAACTTGCCGAATCGACTCGAGTTGTTGTTGTGGGCCGTTTTCGCGTTCCCAAACGCTTCAAGCACGGGCCCCGCACTCAGTATGGTCTGCTCGACGCCGCTGCCGTGGGAGCCTTTTTGGCTGAGGGCCGTCAAATGATGCAGGAGGAAATTCGTGCTCTCGGTCTTGCCGGAACCACTCTCGCCGCTGATCACTATGCACTGATTTGTCCTCTCGCGCAGCATGCAGTGGTACGCCGCGTCCGCAACTGCGAATATGTGCGGCGGAAGGCTGGAGCCTATCCGTTTGTTTTGATACAACTTCACATATTTCGGATTGTATATCGGGTAGAACTTGAACGGGTTGAGGGCTATTAATATCGACCCGACATAGGTATAAATGTAGCCGGCCGTGAACCTCGCCTTCAGGTTATCTAGCAGTGTCTGTTCGTTGAGCTCCGGCAGCTGGCACAAGTCGGGGTATTCTCGGTCCTTCGGCTGGTAGAGGAACCTTTGGAAGTAGTCCTTGATCAGCTGCGGGTCCACCGAAAAGTTCTCCATCCATGGTTCTTCTGATATTTTTTCGCGGAGATAAAACCTGGAATATACACACGAGTGATTGAGTGAAAGTCAAGAAGCGGTCGCGCAGAAAAATCGTGAAATAGGTTTACTTTTGAGTCATAATTAGCGATGACGAAACCTAAATATTTGTATTCCGCGGTATTTTAGAGCCCATATTAGATCGCGGCGCAATGTTTTAGTTTGATTGGCAGGATGGAGACGTGTTATCACGACGCGGCGGCAGGAAGAGTGACTCACGCGCTACTGCTCGCTCCGGGAGGGACATTATCCCCAATCACTGCTATAGCCCTTCATTAAAAAGCGTACTTGCTACATTATTAATTTCTTCGAATGTCTACTTATTGTTTCACACGCGCTTCGAACTGCATCGCTAATCATGCTAATTATAATATTTATACCTGCTATATATTATGCAACGACAACGATTCTTATGTTAAATTAATTAGTATGCTCGAAGTAATAACACTTATAAGGATACGAAAGGTATAATATTAGCCGTAATCAGACACGTTAGACGGCAAAAAATGTGAATCATCGCTGTGGATCAATGTAGACCTGTGTTGAAATAGTAATAAGGTGACAGGACACTAATGAATGGATGTTATACGCACCGTACGTTTTATATGTAGATAGTAAACCTGAGGTGCAGGTGTGTATGCAAGGTTAGAGGTATCTCTCGTACTACTCGATTGTGGGCTTGAGATAACTACATGTACTTACAGCAGAACTTGATTTAATTATTATGTATGTATAAACTTGCTACTGTGCATGTTGAGGAAAAATGACAATGGAATTAATTTTAAACTGGAAAACAAACTTGTCGCGCATTGTTACAGTTTACGTGAACTATTAATTAACATTATTCATAACGTAAATATTTCATTGTAATATTTTAATTGGATAAAAAATTTAATACACGTTTAATTCTGTGCGCGAGTACAGAAAATTAGATCGATATGGAAATAAATCTTTAACAAAACCTGGAATAAAACGATTTTATTACACTAACTAAAATGGGGACAATTAAGACTGAAAAGAGGTCGTGAATAATTTTATAGGTAAACAAACAGACAGACACATTAGTTCCAAATCTCAATAAACTCTTTGATGGTAATGATGAAAGAAAAATTGCAATGATGAAAGATTCACAGCACATTAACGATTTTAAAATTACGGTTTGAAAAATAAACAGCTGCGAAAATCGAGCAAGCAAAGGTCACCACTTCTCGTGAGATTAAACTGGCCATCTGCCAATTTGAAATTCAATACCAAAGGTACCTCAATAACACGTTAAAGAAGGAAGAACGGACAGCTTCTCGTTAGTGTAGGTATATTCACGTACATTTGTCTCAAAATTTTATTTTTGTCTGTTCAAACTTCAATGGTATATAACTTATATGGATTTTTTTGCATAGTTATGTCAAGCAGTACAGAATCAGACGTAGTAAAGTTCCGTATTATATGGTGTTACTATAAGCTACGCTAATTAAGGAGAAAGGTAATATTGACTGCGGAAACGGTGGTAGACATAGGACTTTTAAAGTTAGGCTGAAAAAAACTGATTTTCATTCAAATCAATTCAATACTAAACAAACATAACACTATCAATCACACTAAAAGAAGTAGTTTCAAACAAAGCAGAAAAAATAATTATTAGTAGTTTCAAGTTTCTTTGAACCTTAATTTTACTAATATTATGAACGTGAAAGTTTGTGAGTATGGATGGATGGATGGATGGATGGATGGATGGATGTTTGTTACTCTTTCACGCAAAAACTACTGAACGGATCTGAATGAAATTTGGAATGGAGATAGCTTATACCCTGGATTAACACATAGGCTACTTTTTTTCCCGGAAAAAGGTTTCTGCGAGATAACGGGAAGACGCGAGTGAAACCACGGTGCGTAACTAGTGAGAAATTAAAGAATGTATGCCTTACCTGTAGAACTGCCCCGTGCTGTTGCTGCTGGTGCGGTTATTGGGCCATAACAGCATGACAGCCACCGGCGATTCGTCCGGCCCAAGGCGACGCTCCTTGCACTCCCCGCTGACCGTGTCCCCCACCACCTGATGTTACAAGAAAATAAATTAAATCAGGACTGCTAATCAAGCAGACATTTTACAACGGTTTTGATAAGTTGCCATTGCAGACGTTGTAAGAAATTTTAACATGTTGTTACAAAAATTTTAACCCTCTATACACTGGAAGGCAATAAGACAGCTGCAGACACCATTGAGAGTTTAGTTTTTGAAATGTTTGGGACACTAAAAGTGCCAAACAGAACTTTGAAGCTTTGAATCTGAAAATACAAGTCTGATGCATGTCTCTTATCAGTATCACTAAAGCTCTTGTTGCTAATAACAATCTATGTATATTACTCACAGAATATGTTTTCTAATACAGATTCAACTTAGACCTTTGCAATCACATCCTTTGTTTAAACAAGCTTATCTCCGCATTACTGGATATGTTTCACTGATGATCAAGCAAAGGAAATAACAATCGTCTTGGAAAATGACTCATACAGTAGCAAAAAAATAATTGACATTACATACAAGACTGTGTCAGTGAGACACACTTATCTATAATGGTAATTATTCTTAGATTATTTGTTTTTGTTGGTCTGAGTGTAGCACATTGTCTTTTAAAGTAAGAGTTCATGGTCCATACATTTTTGATAGTTTACACAAAAAAAAAAATTGTCAATGTTATCGCGTCTAAAAAATTACTTGCCGGGCGTTTCTTGCCTGTTCTTTTGCCGGCGTAAGGAGGTTGGAACAGGCGTAGTTAGTTTTAAGTTTGACCTTTTAAAGTGATCACAATGTATCCTGTTGAATGAAGTCTATTGACTACTCATACTTCCTATAAGTCTAGTCTACAAGTCAAACAAGTAGAGTTTGCTCCTGTTTCTTTATTTCCTCAGTGAGAAGAAAGTAGTTTAGTCATACTACAATTAACAGTTATTATTTCAACATAAGTACGCGATCTTAGAGGTTGCGGGTTCGAATCCTAATATTTCTCTTCTTACCTATGGAGGCTTTTAATTGGCATTCGTAATTTACTTATTGAACTATTAGTAGCTGTAGGCCACCCTAATAAAATAATAGCTATTTGTTATGCAAGGCTGCAAAGTTGTATTTTGGCGCGAGTACTTGTATGAGCATAGCGAGGGTTTCAAAGGTACGAGACGCAGAATAACTTTGTAGCCGAGGGAAACTCGCAACTTTTCACCTCACTACAGCGAGGAAAATGCAAGATGGAAGAAAAACAGATAAAATAGGTTTGTTTGTTTTTTCATGCAATAGTCATGCTGGCCAGTGCGATTATTCCAAAAAGAAGTTGGCACTCTGAAATAAGTATTGCTGCATTTTAAGTGAACTGTTGGTATGGAAAATTATTGAATAGAAAGTTTCGAAGTTTAAAAATACTTTCCACGCTAGCCCGCAAAATGCGCTTTTGCACTCATATTTTGAATGACAAACAGACTCTTTCCGAGCTTGTGAGGTGATAAATAAATTGGCTGGCTAGGCGGAGGTGGCGCAGGACAGATCAGATCGAAGTGGCGCCTTTTATTATCGGAGGCCAAGACTCACTTTGGGTCGTTGTGCCATCTTAGTTAGCATAGTGCACTCGGCATATCATAGTGAGTACTACAAAAAAAGTAAATATCTTACCTCTGCCAGTTCATAAGGTCCACCGGTTCCATCTGTGAGGCTGAGTTTTTCAGTAATGCAGTTGACTATTTCTTCTGAGCTGGTCTGTTTGGATGCCTCCACTGATAGCGCTTCATAGTGAGGTGACAGTGCACCCACAAACACCTGCACAGAATTATAAATCTTTAATTATAAGAGTGCTAAAATTAGACAACAAATCAAGTCAATTTTGATTAAAAAAGGACCAACTGCATTACTCCCGCTGCTTTCCTGTTGTTTTCAGGGATCTTTCTCCACCATGAAAAATACCTAGCCTAAGTGTTAACAAGGGATATAAGCTACTTCTATGACAAATTTTACTCAAATCCGTTGAGCCATTTCAGTGTGAAGAAACAGACATACATACACACTTGCTTACTCACACACAAATATTCACATTTAGGTATAATTTTTTTGTTGTTATGTTAAAACAGGGTGAATTCTTTCAGCTCAATATTCATATTCTTTCTCTTCCATGATAACAAACGCCCGAAATTAATGAATCGATCCTGATCTGTTTTTCGCGGTTTTGGATTGATATGTCATGTCATCATGTGTCATGTTACGGCCGGTTTCAATAACCAATCTATCCACGGTTTGACATAAATTTGACATTACTTCTATGGGGCTTATGTCAAATTTCCATCTCCAGTAGGGCAAACTGTGGATAGATCGGTTATTGAAACGGACTGTAAGGGGGTAATCCTTAACATATTGATTGACATATCAATCCAAAACCGCGAAAAACGGATCAGGATTGATTATTAAATTCGAGCCTTAGCCCCAAAGAGTATAATATGTGTGTATGTTCTACCAGTTACCTTTAGCTATAGCTTAGTTCCATACATACTTGCGTAGTAACAAACATGGTTAAAAGGGCAATGAACTATTCTATTCTAAACCATAGGTTTATCAAACAAGAAGATAAGATTCTTATTCAATTTATTTATTTAGTAGAGCAATTTGAGGCTGATGAGCCTAAGGCCATAAGCAATGATCTACTTCAGATGTTTTGATGGTTTTCATTTCATTATAAAAAGGAAAGCTTCATTTTTTTTCTCAATTCACCTCCAATCAAGGCTTGAGTATCAAGGAAAGAATTCCTTCACTAGTTAAAGTTAAACAGTATTAAAGTAGAATAGTACTAAGTTGAAATTAGGCAAGATTTTTATACGAAAACAAGCTTCTGACACAAAGAGTCATTAATTACATTCAAGAGCAAAAATAAAATGCCAACAAAACAAAGTAATTTATTAAAGGGCATTATAAAAAATGCATATAATTTATTTTTGCTCTCAAGCATAATTTTTTTTTGACACCTTATATCAAAAATAGTAGTAAGTAACTATTTATATCCTTTCTACTAATATTATAAACTTGAAAGTTGTTGAGTATGGATGGATGGATGTTTGTTACTCTTTCACACAAAAACTACTGAACGGATCTGAATGAAATTTGGAACGGAGATAGCTTATAGCGATGATGGCTCAGTGGTAGTGACGTCGGCTTGCGATCCGTAGGATGTGGGTTCGAATCCTACAATGAGCTTGAGCTTTCGGTGAAGGAAAACATCGTGATGAAACCATAGCTTGGTGGTAGGGTATTTTCTAGTACTCGCCTGGCTAGCTACCACCCTCTTGTTAAGAATCTGTCGCCAAGCACCTATCGGTGTGTTCCGGCAGCCTCACTTGAGAGCCAGTTCCCAGTCCAGGTGTAGCGTGGCGCCATCTTCGACCACATCGTCACTTAACATCAGGTGACTTGTGGTCAAACGCTACCCTGTAAATTGTAAAAAAAAAAAAAATTAACACATAGGGTACTTTTTATCCTGGATAAAGGATCCTGTGGGATAACGGGAGGATGCGGGGCTCAACTAGTGATTAAATATATTGATGAAGCAATATATTATATTTGTATATAGAGCAAGAGCTTATCAATATTGGTCATTTATAGTTAGGTTCAATTACAACATAATGAGGTGATTAAAAGTCTAAAATAATACCCAGACTTTCAATTCCAATTTTATACAAAACACAATTCAAGAGATGACATAGGAACTATTTGTCAGTGTAGGAAATTTATAAAAAAAATGTAGACACTACTAATACACACTATATTTTTATCCTGTTATAGCAGCAAGGATAATAAATCCTTAACCTGCTATACCTAATATATATTATGACAGCAGCCAAACAAAATTTACATTGTTATTGATGGCAAACACTCACTAAGTTAACTGTAATATTTATGTACATATTGATTTATGGAATGGCTTTCTAATGTTTCAATGATCATGATAAAGAAAGCGTTAGTGTATTACATACTGACCTGCACAATATATCGATGGTTCTCAGGTAGAGCCATCATGCATCATTCTTATTATTGGGGCTTATTTACAGCACTGCTAATTTCTTCCTTCCAACACAAGCCACTCTCTGCATGCATACCAGCATTTTTGCATGGACCATTGTTTATTGTATCTTTATCTCCAATTATGTGTAGAGAGGCAATTGTCAGTAGGAATGGTGTTTCAATCGCCCTAACATGTGGAGCATCTCCCGTTTTGCACCTGACCCCCACTGAGATGCACAGGTAGTCAACCGTGACAACTTCAAAGCCTAACAACTTCAAGACTGGTCGTCCGATTTCCGAACCACCGACTCAGATCCCCGTTTACTACACCGCAGTGTCGCTGCGCAAATAAAACGGCTCAAAACACTAAAACAAAGAAGAGAAATCTCCGATTTGGGTCACATGCTGATTGAAAACGCTTGTCCAGCTTGCTTCAGAGCTTTTATCTACGGACTGGTTCCGCTAAATCTGATCAAACTTAGGCGAAACTTGTATATATGAACAATAATTAGTAATCCACACACTTCACAAGATAAATATCTAACAACAACACTTTATACACAAACTGTAGCCAAATCGGTGTCTGTTTCCGAGTCTCCGACAACCTGTTATTTGTCACACGCAACTCTCTTCAATGTACCACGTAATCGCACCGTTTGTTTGATATTATGAATAAAAACCAACAAAAAGTTTTCTAGTTTGGATGCACTCTTGAAAAACTACGTAGCTTATTTCAATACATATTTAAAAATTCTCCAGAGAAAGGAGAAACTTATTCTACTGTTCAACCACCATTTTTATTTGTGTAGGGCCGACTCGGGCCAATTTGATTGAATCGCTGAATCGTGTATCAGTCGGCAAACTTGCTATTTTAGAACGCACCTCGATACGAAGACAAAGTGCCTCAATTTTGTCTTTCAATTTTAGTTGCATAGTGCCATAGACATCTTTCGATTTTTTAGCCATAGACAAAAGTGACAAATAAAAATTGACACACACTGGCTTGTCAATGGTGTCGATTCTATTGTGCATTTTCTAGAACTTAAATAAAATAACTCAATTTGACAGATCTCAAAGTACTGCTGTCCTTTTCTAACTTCATTGGTCAGAAAATGTCAGCAATACCTTTAGACATAACAAACTAAGTTTAATTTCAGAAAATGCACAACAGAATCGATACTAATAGGTATTGGGCATTGGGTATAATAATAATATACTTCGTACGAAAACAGCTGAGCAGTTCCATTACTTTTTGTGCTCGCAAAGTTCTTATTCCTGGCAACTAACGTAGTTTAGGCGGGAAAGTTTGAACACTGCGATCGGCGATCAAAAAGTCTAGTCGATTATAAAAAAAAATATTCTTCCTGTGAATAATGTAGGGGATTTGGAGCCTTTGATTTATTCAATATATATAGTCTACTTAATCTATGTACTATCCTAGGAGTATAATAAGATATAGGGATACTATTTGTGCCCCGTTTAATACATTAAATGTGTATACACATAGAATTATAATTAACATATTTTTTGAATAGATAATTAAGTAGATCGCATTGAAATTTGTTCGTGCCTGTGAAATTAATCATAGCAATTTTTTTATGCTAGCCACCACGCAATTGTTAAAATTTCAAATTAAAACAATCATTTTGTCTAAATACTTACAGATCAGTGTTTTTTTGCGCCGGGACTTTGTGTAGGTAATTTTAAGGCTAATTTTGAGCATTGTCTTTCAAATTACAGTAAGTAGGATTTATAAGTGTAATTTATTTTAAAAAGGTACCTTAAATAGTAAAGGTACCTTTTTAAAAAAAAAAATAGTTACGTACTAGCGACCCGCCCCGGCTTGGCATGGGCAGCACTAATAAAAATCAAAAGGAAGTCTCCTATCTAACACACAATTGCTAGAAAAAAACCGGTTGATCCGATTGCTACCAAACTTTATGGACCTGCTGGGCAGCCCTCTTAGTATTACTTGAAAATTTCACCAAAATCTGTCCAGCCGTTTTCGAGTTCATACATACACAGTACACATCGATTTTTATATGTATTATTATTAGAATAGATCAGGTGACTTGTGGTCGTATACGTTATACCTAACCTGTAAAATCTATAAACAAAATGTAATCACGAATAAATGTTTTATTTCATTACATACATAATTAATACTCTGCTACTCTTATTGCTAATCTTTGATAAACTTTGCTGTGCTAACGAAAAAATGTAATCCCGAAAACATTTAGTTTATTTTTCTGGCATTTTACAACAAAATAATCTTATATTCTCTACTTTCTATACTATAAGTACCTACCTAACTTATTTAGGGGATTTGATAAGCACCTTATAGGTCTATGTAACATCATTCATTGATAAAGTTTCTCACAAATTAGCGGTGATCGGTGGTGTTGACACTCTCTATACGATTCTTTAGGAAACTGCACTGTCATTTGTTTTTTCTCGTTTTGTATTCCACCGCCATCGCAGCGATTTGTATGAAACTCAAATTAGAACATCAGTTTATGGCGAAGCCGCAGAGTCCATAACTAGAATAGAGAAGTGGATCACACGAAACTATTTTATAGATTCACCAAATACCCAAGTATAGTCACATATTTATATTATACCTTATACATTTTTTTTAACTGTAGTTAACTTTGACTATTTTTATATCAATACGTCCTCAAAGTAGGCATGGTAGGTACTAAAAGGAATTACAGGGCAAACAGAGATAATGTCAGGTTGACGAGCGCAGTACCGCGCAGAATTATGAACTAAGTACAGTCAGCGACAAAAGTGATCGTTCTCGATTTTCCAAATGTGTTTCAAATCAGTAATTATTATTGTTCTTTTTACATTTTACATGGTATCATTTTGACCACAACATAACACACCTCATTTTAGGTGATGATGAGGTCAAAAATTTGTGAATAAGATGATGAGGATAATAGAAAAAAGTCTGATTGTTCAGCGACTTTTGTCGTTGACTGTACAAGAATTAGTAATTCTGGGCGGCACATCAAGCGAGCGACTAGCTCGTCTCTTCACTCAGTTACATTATAATATACAAAAAAGAGTAAGCGAGTCACCTTCAGAAACAGTAAAGTTTTACCAAGCAGCTACATAAAGATACTCTTCCAATCATACCTTACAATGATCCTATGCTTAGGTATAGTAAAGTCTAAAATATTTTTTTGTCAGCTCCAAACTAATCCATTCATGTCCACGCAATAAAAAGTCTTTCCGCAATCAAGTAATGCAATTTCCCTCATAAAAGCAGAATGCCTCTGGTGGAGCGTCGGCAATGTCCCTCACAAAAGCAGAATGCCTCTAGTGGAGCGTCGGCAATGTCCCTCACAAAAGCAGAATGCCTCTAGTGGAGCGTCGATACGAGTGCGAGGTGGCTGCGGCGCGGCGGGCTGCGGCGGCGGCTGCGGCGGCGCGCTTGGCGTGCACCCGCCCGTGCTTGGCGAGGTGGTCGGAGCGCGCGAAGCGCTTGCTGCACTCGCCGCACCGGTAGGGCTTGTCCCCCGAGTGGCTGCGGCGGTGGCGCGCCAGCTCGTCGGAGCGCGCGAACCGCCACGAGCACCCACCCCACGTACACCGGTACGGCTTCTCGCCGCTGTGGCGCCGCAGGTGCGCTCGCACGTGCGACGCCTTCGCGTAAAGCTTCCCGCACTCCACCACCGGACACCGGAACGCGCCCAACTCAGAGCAAAACTTCGGCTCGCCCCAAGACTTCACTTTTACTTCACTCTTTTCCTCCCGTACGTTTTCCCAGTCCTTTTGTGCGGAGACGTAATCGTGCGTCTCCAACGCGTACACAGAATCACCGTTGCTCCTCGAGTCCGTGCCCGAATTAAGCGTGTCGTTTGAAACATCACTATTCAAAGCTTCCAATAGATACTCGTCTATTATGCTCTTGTCCAAATCTTCGAAATCAAAAACTGGCAACGAGTCGAGATTGGTTTCTTCCTTGTTTAAATCACTAACACCGATTACGAAACTGTCACAATTGAGATCGAAATCGTTAAGATGCCAGTCGGCGATGTCTGTATCGAAGGTCGGTAGCTCGAAGTTGATAAGACTCTCCGCCGGCGAGTACTCGAACAGCAGCTGGTCATTGAGGAGTGCGTCCTCCAGCAGCGGCCCCGTACCCTCGCAGAACATGGTTACCAATCTGAAAGAAAAAAGTAAGCGCACGTTATAAACATTCAAATGGAAACCGTAAATGAAAATGTGAAGTTACGTAAAGAGTGTAACAATTGACTTACGAGTTCCGTTCTCGATGCCAGGTTTGTTTACTGCCGTATTGAGTGGACGGTAAGTGATGGATAATAGATTTCGGGATGAGCAGACAACACAGCCGCTATTGTCGCGTCCGAGGGCTAGAGTGATGCGGTCTGGCCGGCGGAGTGCCGGACACCGACGCTTGTGATAACGGGCGGCGCGCGGCTGCGCGGGCGCCGCTCCACGATTATCGCCGGATCCGCACATGTGTCGCACGCGCAATGACCAAACCTCGATCAACACCATGCATTACTGACACATCGATAATAAATAGCCATTGACATATGAAGCTCATCTTTATCACACGTATATATCGATGAACTTAAGTACTACATAAATCAATGTATTTGATGTACATACGAAAGCGCGGTAAATAAATCCATCTAAAGTGTTTTAAACTCATTGACGTTTTCTATTTACCTTCTTGTTTTTATTCCTACACTGAACAGTTTAGTTTTATTGATAGTAATATCAATTAAAACAGTCGTATAAAAACATTGTAGTCTCTTGGATAATTCATTTTCTGCCATTATCAGTTGTTTGACCGACCTATCTTACCAACAGTTCTTTTATCTAAGTAACTTTGTTATTTAGGTAGGTATATTTGGTGACTGGTATTTTGATTGGTAAGTTTTTATATCAAGTAGATTTTTAAACTATTGGTCTAATTTTATGTAAGTACATACCTGTCTACAAGTGCCCAAAAAAATTAAAATCCAATTTAATTTTCCTACAAAGCTACATAAATATTTGCCAAACTTCCGATTTGATAAAGTTAAATCCGATCCGCTATTTGTGTATAATGAATAACAATTATGCAGAACTATTGTTTTTGCAAAGCTTACAAACATCCCCTGATAAGAGTTTGAGATAAAATTGTTTGAAAGTGACGGTAAATAACGAAACATGCGTGAACTGTGCGCAGGCGCATCAATTGTAGTGGCCCGCGTAGTACGGTCGATGAGTGATTCATTCATAAAGCGATCTAATACGGATGTTCATGGAACGTAAAATTTTGTATCCATTCACAAGTTAATTAAATAGCATTACAGTACGAGTGTAAAGTTCAAAGTTGTTTAGAGGGTGGATCAATAAAACTTTTCAAAATAGGAAAAGGTATTTATTATTGTGCTAACTTCAAAATAGCTTGTCCTAGGAATCAAAGTCAAAAATACGTAGGACATACGTTGATTAGCTTTTATAAAATAATACGCTTGTTTCAATTTCCTTACGCCGGCAAAAGAACAGGCAAGAAACGTCCAGCAGGTCGTTTTTTGAGCGCGATCACAATTAAAATTTTCTTATTTTACTTAGTTTTTCTTACTTAGCACCTATTATTGATCGAATTGGAGCAAGTTCACTACAATCTCTAGCTTTTCTGTCATCTTTTAAATAGTCTGATATTTTATAATAAGATTTCGTATTATTACGTACGACCTTTAAAAGAGTTGCTGACTTTATGGAGCCTAGTAAGTGGTTAAGTAGGGACATCAATTTTCTTTTTGTTCCTAGAACAAATTGTTATACCGAATCACTTTTTGTATCTTTTTACAAATCTCACTATAGTAGGTATGGAAATTAAATGTTACTAATTGGAAATTTGCGCACTAAAGCCCTTGTTTATAAAAATAAAACATTCGACAAACCCATTTTAGTTAAAGTTTGTTTTCTCTTGTTTTCGCTAAGGTGAAATGTCACGCGCCTGAAATAGAACTAAAATGGTTTATTCAATGACGTAGAACAATGGATTTATCGGAGTCTCACTGTTTATGAATACGGCGGTAGTTTTTTTAGTGTGCATGTAATATTTTTGGTATTTTTGGTACTTATTTGCAAACACTTAAAACAATAAAAGTCGTGCGCCTATAAACCCATTACGCAGCAGTTAGTTGCGTCACATTCGTCTAGCCAGCGCTATCGGGCGCGGCGGGGCAAGCCGTGCCAGCCACTGCCGGCATCTGGCGTATACCCCGCTCACTTTACATAGCTATTCAGGTTTTTTAACTGCGCATGTGGATTGTTGTGGATAAGGAGATGTAGTTAGGAGAATTCCATTATAAATTTCCCGGTGGAAAAGGTCCTATTTGCGTAGAATTTGTTTACTCTTGCAGATTTCAAACGTAAAGTCACGTGATGATGTTGTTTTGCAGTGTTTTGGTACGAAGGACTGATACAGGCTGATTTATGGTGATGGTGATGATGATATCTATCTATTGACATATTATAACTGAAGTCACTATGCATGATACAAAATATCGTCTATAAAAAGGCTTTTCTTCACTAGAGGTACGGTGGTCTATGCTAGAAGTTTATCTAAAGTTGTAACCAATACAATGATATCAATACAAATCAGGGCCGTCTCTAGCTCATCATCAGGCGCTGAAATGAGAATCAATCTCAGGCCATAGCCATTTCGGTACCCTCCCCATCTGCGGTATAGAGTTTTGGTAATGACACGGTGCGGTTTGCGTGTAAGTTCTTGGGCATCAGCACCCCAAAACATCTAAACCCGGGTGCTTATACCACATAGTAGAAATGGCCCTGCTACATACGTCTAAATCATCCGTCATATGTCCGCCTCATCCCTGATCACTGCCACAAAATCTGCCCAATAGTTTTCGTAGTCACGCGGAAAGTGGAAAATGCTATGAAAAGGAACTTCGACTCTAATGGCTGCGCAAGTAAAACCGCGGGCAAAAGGTGGTTATATAAGCTAAGAAGAAGATAAATTAATCATCATTAATGACATTACTACTTGCAATTCCAGGTAATGTTGCGATGCTTTGAATATTTCCGAGCGGAATGTTTGTTGATTTTTTAATTATCATGTTTGTAACAAAAACAACGGGGGAATACCATAAAATATGAACGCATATTATCGGGTGGGTTTCTGTGTTCCATGAATTTTTATTTTATATTACTACTAGTTGCGGCCCGCGGTTTCACCCGCGTCTTCCAACGGGAACACACACGGGAAAAGGTTGCTGCGGGATAACGATCCCGCAGCAACCTTTTTCCGGGATAAAATGTAGCCTATGTGTTAATCCAGTATATAAACTTTCTACATTTCAGTAGTTTTTGCGTGAAAAAGTAACAAACATCCATCCATCCATACTCACAAACTTTCACGTATATAATGTTATTGGTAGGATAGGTACCTATGCATTTGCCCGCCATAGCTTGCTTTGAAGATCCCCAAATTGTAGCAATCGGGAAAACAGGCTCTGGCAAGGAGGTCCACTCGGTAAGTATAACGCATGATGAATGTAAAAGCAAAACGTTTAATTTCTCGTTTGTTGAATTGAAACCATGAATTTATTAGGCATGTTGTAGGTACCATTAGTTCTAAGTACATAGAGCACGCACTGGTGAGATAAATAAATCGGTGGCTGGCAGTGCCAACGTCTGATGTGTGCGGCGATCGAGTTACCTACCCATTTCAGATAAATAACTATATAAAACTGTCACTTTATTGCACATTACAATATCTATAACAATTTTCTTTGGCTTTGTCGATAAATAAGTGATGATTTCTGACAAGTTGTGTGATGTATTCAATTTATACCGAACTTTGAGCTACAGGGAAATTTCCTTTTGCTCTGGTAAGTTCAGGACTGCATCTGGCAACAACGAATGAAATTATACCGTTGACTCTCTTTTATAGCTAGCTGTTTTTTTTTTAGCTTAAAGTGACTTTAGGACCTTGCGACCTGTAGGGTGGAGGGTGTTACAGTGTACCTACAGTGTAGTTTGAATATAAATTTTTAGCTCGCCTGTTTAGTTACCATCCCAAGTTAAGAATCTGTCGCCAAGCACCGATCGACGTGTTCCGGCAGCCTCGCTCGAGGAATTCGAGGAATTCTTGCCACCTTCTCAGCCACAATTTTTTATAATGATATTTAATGAAATGATTGCACAAACAGTTTGCACCAAATTTTGTCTCACGAATAGAATTAAACGTGTGTGTATGTGTTTGTGTGCGTGTATTCACTAAAATTGTATGACATAGTAAATCAGTTATCAAAACACGGGTGTTTTGATACAAATGAAACTGAAACTATTTTTATGGTAAACAAAACTATCTGTTATGTTTTTGGCCATAACTAGTAGGGTAAAGATAAAAATGTCATTAAAACCACATGGTGGTCATCATTGCTGAAAATGGCAAACAGATCATTAGCGTCACGTTACAAAATGTTAGAAATGTTGTTATCTGTATTGTATTTTTTGTACAACAAGATGAAAGAGCAAGGAAATGATCCAAACTATAATAAATAAATCAGCGCTATGTAACATTGGTAGAGATCGTCTGAATTAAATCTGAGTGTCTGTCCGCTAAATAAGATTTATTTCATTAAGTGAGTTTACGTGAGACAACTTCATTATGTTATATTACTTGGCGGTAGGGTATTTTCTCGTGCTCATCATCTGGTTAGCTACCGACCACGCTCAAATCTGTACCTATCTGTCGCTAAGGACCTGTCGGTGTGTTCAGGCAGCCTCACTAGAGAGCCAGTTCCCAGTCCAGGTGTAGCGTGGCGCCACCTTTCACCACATCGTCTTTTAACACCGATCGAATAAAAACTTAGTTGTTTTGTTCAATTAATCGGGTGATCGGTTCAGTGTCTGTTACAGTATGACTGCGAGCACGCGCTTTGTATGGACCAAGACATCCGCATCGTCGTGCGTCGAGTTATGTTAATTCACTGTAGTTAGCTAACTTATTGACTGATCGGTATATGAGCAAGTAAAGGCGCTAAAAAATGCGTTTATTGCGTGTTCATTCGTTTTTGCCATTGCATTCACTCACACGTGTTAAATATGTGTGTTGGTAGATACATACTTTACATGTTTGAGTAATTGCAATAAATAAATACGCAATTTTAATTATGACGATCTCTACTTTATGACCTAGAGTCTAGAGTTTAGACGTTTATAGTTGAATTTTCTAATGATTTTCGAGGGAATACCAACAGTATTCCCTCGAAAATCCAAAGGTTTGAGTGACAGAGTAAGCTGATTATCCAGTTAACTACGTATAATATTTTATTTAAATTTATGTTCTTGCAAGCATTACTTATGTAAAACAAGCTTGCTGTTGTTGGCCTAATATGGCCAAACACATGACTGTTTTTCTACATTCTGAATCATTTAATGATAGGTATATACCTACTTTACTATTAATGTTTCTCAAATTAGGTAAGTATGTGGTAGAAGCAATAGCGGCTAGGCATTTAACACTGGCCAGCTTTAAAGTTCAGGGTATTAATTAAGGTTTAAAATAATAGACATTTGTAGTTTGCGCATATCTTTTCTTTAATACGAGCATTTTACAACAATATTGAAACGAAATCATCATTTTGAGATCTGCTGCCAACATACACTACGGGCGCTCAACAAATAAACATAAATCGCGCACACTAATCTATATAAACAAGTCGCATAAGTACATACAGGCTTCCCGATATATTCTATACATACACTAAAGCTATATCACCACTCGCCGCTCTACGTTCCCGGAACGTCCGTCACTAGTTTAGGTACACAGTCACTTGATCGGATTTGTTCGTTTGTTTCATTGTCTGTTTGTAAGCACTAGTAGATCACTTCGTAGACTGTGGCCTTCTTGTCGCCGGAGCCTGTCACAATGTATTTGTCATCCGAGGAGATGTCGCAGCTAAGCACCGATGACGATTCCTTAGACTGGAACAAAAGGACAGCAATGTGAGATTGGCGTAACGTATTTTTGCAACGCTTTGAAGAATGTTCACGCATCTCTTCTGTACATTTAATTTTTGAAAGAGATGCAGGAGAATGTTGTAATACGTTCTGGTCAACGTGGCCCTAAAATATGCGCAAGCCTTAAAACTTTTTGAATAGAACAGAATTAATGTAGGTAATCGATCGAACGAGAACATTTTGGCACATTTTTCAAATCCTTGAATCAAGGCACGTAATTTCCTAAGTTAAAACCGCCCAGCAGTCTAAGCAGCCTTCGTATTTGTATTACGCTACTTGTAAAACATCGTTAAAAATGAAATACCGTAAGAAAAAGTAGTGAAAAGCTGAGTGTCAAATGAAGTAAGTGAATTGAAAATGATGTCTATGGATAATATATTATCAGCTAGCAGTAAAACATATGTTTCTTTTCAATTACCTGGAATATACTAGCGCCATAAGGCGTACGCCACGCGTTCAGCAGATTGTCCTTGCCAGTGGATACAAACCACTTGCCGCAAGACGCGAACCGCAGCGACAGCACGCACGACTCGTGCAAGTGAAGTTGGTACTTGTCCGGCTTCACCGCGTGGAGGACCTCCACGTTGCTGTTCTCCATGCCTACCGCTAACCATTCACCTGTGGATCAATTGAACATATTTTAGGCGTTTCGGCGGCAATTCAATTGTTAACACGAAAATATTATTTTTATTTTCAAAACTTGTGCTTATTCGAGTGATATTGGTGGATTATTAGGCATTATGTGTTCGTTATTGTGTTCGAGTTCATACAAACTTTCACATCATATTTTATCCTCTTGAGGGTAGAATTAATGAAAATCCTTTCTTAGCGGATGCCTACGTCATAACATCTACCTGCATGCCAAATTTCAGCCCGATCCGTCCAGTGGTTTGGGCTGTGTGTTGATAGATCACTATGTCAGTCAGTCCCCTTTGAGTTATATATATTTAGATTTGATTAGAAAATGTTCTAGTAGCAATTTGTAATAAACTTAATTTTTACCTGTAGGACAATATCCTAGTGAGAATATTTGTGAGCTAAAGTCATGTTGTTGTAGTTGTCTGCCTTCTCTCAGGTCCCATGATCTGGAAACAAGAAAGGGATAACATTAGCTATTAAGTAATGAGTGTCTTATTGTCCTTATGAATACCTTCTTATCAATACCTAAGCTATCAAGTGATGAATTTTGTTCTCAAATATTTGTATCAAATATATTTATTTAATAGGATACCTACATTTTGATCACTTTAAAACATCAAACTTAAAACTAGCTGCGCCTGTTCCAACCTCCTTATGCGTGCAACATTTTATTTTTATAACTAGGTAATGTGTTGGATTAGCTTATTTTAATCACCAGTTACGTTTCCACTGCTTGGAATTTGGCTTTCGCTCAGAGAGAGAGTATGGGCCGTGATGGCCGTGGGCTGTGTGGAATATTTTATAATACGCTTTACTAAAAAGATTTCGTTTTATATGGTAGATGCCTACCGGACAGTGTTATCGAGTCCCCCCGTCCACAGCTTGGTGCCATCGGCGGAGATATCTATACAAGAGGCGCCGTCCGTATGCCCCTGGAACTGCCGTACCAGGGTCTGGTTGTGGAGGTCCCACACCGCTATGTTTCCATCCGAACAGCAGCTGAAGCATACCTGGAAAAGGAGACCGGGAAATATTTAATAAATGATTTGACTTCAGAAATAGTTGACTACGCATATATTATAGTAAGTATCTCATGGTTTTGACATCAAAGTTAACCTACTTAGGAACTTGTATTGTGGTACCATATTATACCATCCTTCATGTTGGTAAGCCATAAAGGTCTGTTGTCATGCATCAATTATGCTAATTCGTCTAAGCCGTATAGAATTGGATTGCAAAATGGGTTTGCACCATAACTCTCGTACTCAAAATGTTGTTGACATTTTGTTGATAGGTTTAATGATTAGATAATGACCCCTACGAGTCACATGTTCTCTTTTACACAATTTCAAACAAGACACAAAAGAAAACATTAATGATGGAGTAATCTATCACACATTGGCGATATAATGCGTAGTCTGACTCCTAGATTAGATCCTGATTCTGTTTCTAAAGGAGTATGCATAACAAAGTCTTAAGAAGTCAAAGGACTAAGAAAGACATGGCACTAGCACCACTTCAACCAGATATCGAGTAAACTAACTTACTCCGATGGCTCAGTGACCCAAAGTGTGTCTTGGTCTCCAAAACGAGAGAGCATCACTCCTCTCTATTTTGAGCGATTGCAGCCCAGTTCAGAGGGAACCAGGACATCAAAGATATCTTATAAATACAAACAAGCGTGAAATACCTTAGAGTCCGGACTAATAGCGAGCGCATAGCAGGCGGGTGCCGATGAGGTGAGCTCCGCCTTGATCCTCGGGGTCGGAGACGCCAGGTCCCAGATGGACAGGTTCGACGCCTCGCCTCCCACGATGAGCGTGCGCCCGTCCGGTAGCAACTTCACTGATCTTATGTAGTTGTCTCTTTGCTGGAGTTAAGAAAACGGCAAGAATAAGGTTTGGTTTCTTGATTTTTATTAAGGTAAAAGGTAAAAACTGATGACTGGTATAATTTTTTTTGGTCATGTGGGCTGCGTTTGACCTCATCTCTTCTGATGGTAAGCGTCGATGCTGTCGAAGGTGGATGACGCTAGCCCATGAGATGCCTATTCACTCTAGTCTTAAAGAGACAAGGGTTCTATCTGTTATGAAAAAAAAGCATTGGAATATAATAAAAAAAGTCAACTATCATTAAACAAATTTCTTTAGAATTTAAAGCTTTAGTATTTCTTAAAACATCTAAGAATAATATGCCAAAATAGACAGTCGACGACAGTTACCCACTCACCAAACAATCCAGCTGGCTGACTGGCGCCTTGCTGGGCTGGCTGATGTCCCACACCTTGACGCAGCCCTTGCCGCCGGTGTAGACGTACTTAGTCGGCGAAGATACTGTAACCGCGCAGACAACTTCGCCGTGAGCTAATGCTGAGACTTGCCGCGCGTGCCTCGGTATGCCGGGCCCCATCAAGGCATCAGGGGGAAAAGGGACCGGCTGCATTTGACCTTCCGCTGATACGTGGAATGAATATGCTCTGGAAATAAACAAAAGAAACATATTAGAAGCTATGGTAGACGTGTTCTTTATTAGTGGAGGCTGCGATTTAACAAACGTAGTCCCTCCAAACGCCATGAGACTAGATGGAGTGACGACTTATGCTGAGTGCCTGGTAGTAGTTGCATGAGAAGAGCCGAAGACCGGGAGCAGACTGACATAGGCTAATGATGATGAAAGATAGGAGGAGGCGTTATCATTAATTGTGTTGGTTTTGTTCTAATTGTATTTCACGAGTGAAAAATCTTACACAATAGTTTTAGCCAGACCTAATTACTTATAGCTTGTACTACCTATTGTTGAGAACTAATCGAGTAGATTATTAAAATGATGAAAATATAATAGAAACTAACGGTTTCCCTCCAGGTATCGGGTTCATGCCAGCGGGTCCGATTGGTGGACGCAGAGGTTCGTACGCCAGTGCAGCCCGCGCGGAGTACCCTGCCAGACCGTACGCGTCATGCGCCCCGTTTCCCAAGTATGGGTACTGGAGCGCCGGGGGCTTCACCGCGGCCTTCAGAGGGGCTCCGGCAGCACCCGCGCCGCTCGCACCAGATGTCGGCGTAACGGGCTTTGAGATAGGCGTGCTGGGTTTCTCATCTAACTTTTTTGCTGACGGTGTCGATGCATTGCTTGACGTGCCTGATCTGGAGAGAGACAGAAGTTTCGTGAGATATTGAAATCAAATAGCGAAAAAAAAATTGATTGGAAAATAGTCTCTATACCATATGAGAATTGGCTACATCCTATAACTGGTAAACCGTGTAATATACTTACTCAAAAGTTTGTTTCCTATATTGATATGTAGTAAAACAAATATGGTTACATTTTATTCATTTTCAAGCCTTGACTTGTTCTAAATCTACCTTTCACCACAAATAGGTATTCCAAATATAAGGCGTGGAACACAAAACAGATCCAGATTAATACGATTAGGTTCCCCAGCAATTTGTCGAGAAGTTTGTACATAGATTATCTACGTCTATCCATCAAACCGCCTAATCTTATTGTTGTTAATATGACTACGTCGACCCGGCCGCGGCCGTATTCCGTAATTGATTCAGATCAGAGTGAATTAACTTTCGACTCCGACAACTCGCCACATGTAGTACGATGACCTTACACGTAGGTAACAAGTACTTTACATAATAGGGCTTCGATTAAAAGGATGAAACGATTATCTTTGAATTTACGCTCGGAAGTTAAACTTGGAAATGGTGTGAAAATGGCTTCTTCATAACGACCGGCGTAAAAGATGTTATTACTTTTTAATACGGTAGGGGGACGTCTTATCTAGACGTTGCCATTTCAAAGAAATAGAATCAAATTGTAAGAGTCTCTTCAAGTTTTATATTTCAATTTAATTATGAAAGGTGTTTTAGAATAAAGTAAACATAAATCGTACCTACGCTATATCTCGTTGTACCTATATCGACCAGAGTTTTGAAGTGCGAATGATTGTAATTTACCTGGGGCTATGGGGTGGATGTTCCTTTTTTGGCTGCAGCTTGTCCAGTCCATTTTCTCTTGGTGAAGGGGCTCCATTGTGGGGAGATGTGGGTTCTTCGCTAGCGTCATCTACCACTAATTCCTGAAAATTGTGTTAAGACTTAATCAGCTGTTGATCGATAAATTTATCTCACGACAAGTTAGATTATCGCCTATGTAATCGGACAACTAGAAAGAGGATCGATGACATTGTTTTCAAAGATAGGTATACTTACATGGCCCATATCTTTATCTTCCTTTTTTAGCTTTTTGTGATCAGGCTCTGCCGGACTCCGCGTCCGATATTTCTCTCGTTCACCGGGCGATATGGAATTTCTCTGTAACAAAACAAAAACCTCAATAATAACACCGCTAACCAATCCAATTGCCAATATTCGGAATTGCTAGTTCAAATACGCGAATGTAAACATAATCAAAACGTTTACGGCGGGCTTACGCGCCTATAGCAATCAATCGATCATTGTTCGCAAATAAATCGGTGCGCAGCGAGGCGAGCGCTACAGTCAATATCAATATCAAAACACGCTGAGGCAGAACAAACTGACCGCATGATTAGCTCCGGGAGTGGTCATCGCCCCCCTGCCCCGGGGTGACGGCCGAGGGTCGGAGGGAGGGGGAAGAGACGACCGCACCGCAACATTTGGATGAGCGCGCAAATACGGACTAATGAAATAATCATATACGTGACAAACGACCGCCCCGCGCTCCACTGATTCCGCCTGTGTTGACATAACGTACATTCGCGTATCCGCCCCGCACACTACCCGCCGGCACTGGTGCTGGCTGGTGGCAGCGAGGTATCCAATATATACGGATTATCAATATTCAGTTGAGTGCTCGCTACGAGTCGTGTTTTAGACAGGCACTATTTCGAGTGTATGCACTCGAGCATTCGAGCGAAAAGGCTATCTACGCTCACGATAAATTTGAACTGATATATAAACCATCTACGTAAATGTATCACGATTCTAACGTGTAAATAAATACATGTAATAATACTGTGTTCATTAGCGCGAAGATAAGATTTCAACGCGCGCGTAACATAACAGCATAATTTCTCTAGTGTCTTTAGTTGGCCGTTGTTGAATGAGAAACTGCTCCGAGTAATCCTCGGGGAGTAGAGTAGGCACAGCTCGCAAGCACCTAGAGGGGTGTAACGGGCTCTAATTTTACGAGGCACTAAGTTAGAGGCGAGTGGCAAGCGGCTGTTAATTTGCTCGGTGCGGCGACCTGTCGCCGCCCGCTGTGACTTACTGCCCTCTCTGTCGAGCCCGAGCGCGCCTCGCAGACACAATAACGCTTTATGTCCGGCTGCTCGCCCGCCAGATTCACATCTATTTATCACCACTCCACTCGACTTATCTACAGATATCGGATCTTTAATAATATCCTCTACAATATAACTGCGTCGTTCCATTTTCGTGTTCGGAGCCATTAGACGATAACATTGAGACGAACCATCATTCTGTAGGATAAACAAGTCAACAACGCTTATTTCGGCCGATGTTATTGGATATTTGATAGGCAAGATGTAACCAATAAACTTTTATTATTGGCACAAGTCGTGTGGAACGGAACATAAAGCGGCGTCTATACTGCTAACGTTGCCACATGTTGTATGGATGTCGGTGTAGGTATGTTCAAGGGGGTCGGCCGTTTAGAGGTCCTAATTTTACGATCACTAGATCTCCGATTCTCCGCAGAGTTCACATCGAATTTAAAGTGAGTGTTCGTCGAGAGCGGAGGGCATTCGCAGTAACGTGACTTGTCCGATTCGATTGGATGGGTTTTATGTTGCCCGTCAGACCCATTCACTCGATTCGAAGGCTCACCGTTTGTGGTTAATCGTTAATTTAATAGATTGATTTTGTGGTTGGCTGCCGAATAGTTGAATGACCGTATTTTTATCTCATTGAAAAACAAATTAACTGATTGTCGGTATATCAAATAAATCTTCAATGTATTATATTAATCATGATGATAAACTTTTTGTATGATGTCAGTTCCGAAAAAATGTAATCTATACCTACCCATCAAAAGAAAAGAAAACAAATCATTACGTCACAGTACAATAAGCAACCTTTTCCATTAGGAACAGAAAGTGAACAGGGCTAATCTTTACTTTATCCTATTAGATGGGTCGACCTCAAGAAAAGGCAATTGAGCGCGGGCGCGGGTGAGTCTGGCTAAACAAGTACCGGCTACAAGCTTCCGCGACATGAGAATACAGCTAGGGCTGTCTAATCTAATAAAACATACTAGATAGAGTACTCATATAATAAAAAGGTTCAATTGAAATTGATGGCTTTTCCTTTACATTTAGTTCCTTATTAATGTCATCCATCAGTGATCGGTGTCGTCGATTCTAAAAGTTGACATTTGGTTGATTATTTGGGCCTTGAGTGGCACTTTAATTTTATGGGTTTTGTTTGATATTCTAAAGCTATTTTAACGTCTCAGATTTCTGACAAACATCAAAACGATCAAAAACATCAATCTAAATTATCATCAATGTTTTATCATACATAATACATACCATACCTACAACACTATATCATACCAATGGTAACCAAAATAGGAGTGAGTATAAAATTTGTAAGCTACACTAGATATCTCTACTAAAGCATTCCTATGACATCAACACTTCCTCTGTAGTAGAGCATAAATCCGAAGGAAGCAGGGAGATGACATCCCTAGCGGATGAGCGTGAGGGCGCACACATGTGTCGCAAGGGCGAGGGAGGCGAGGCGGGTGGGGAGATGTGACGTAACGTAACATATAAAGTGGCAACACACAGGCGCGCTGTTAACGCCGCCCGGGCTTATTGTCTGCGGTCACGCGACGAGCCGTTTAGCCGCGCGCGCCGCGCCGCCGCCGTACCACCGCCGCACCGCGCCGCCCGGTTAACCGGAAGGGGGGCGGTTAACCGGACGCTCAGAGGCGGAAGCGGGGGAAATAGATAAATAGACCGCCCGACGCTCGGAAATGTACGGATTGAGTTCGGACTATATTTCAGGCATGATAGTTTTGAAAAGTTGCGTGATTTACACGCGACGTTTTCAGCTTTTATCGTATCGGGACTACCCGTTTTATACGACTCAGTTTTATGATACTGTCATTGAAAAGTTTTATGGGCTATTTTACTTTTGAGCCCCATTATGTTGTCAATTTATAACAGACTATGTCGGAATGCTTCGTGATGCGATAAAACGTTCCCGCACGTAAAGGCGAGCTCATTCATCTTGAGAACTCGCGCGTTATTAAACCGGTCGCTACCGACTACATAGTCGGCGACGAACTCCGTAAAAACGAAAACGACGATAACGATTCGGAAACGAGAATCCACGCTCGTCGGAAACATGTCCCACAAAAAGTTACAAAAATTTAATCGCCTGCCTTGCGATCGCGGATACCGCGGGGCGCTGCGCGGCTTTAAAATTAACTTTACCGGTTCATTCGTATACATAAATAATGCAGGAATTTCTGAATACGCATTAAACTCCTATAAAGAATACATTAGCATAAATTTATGGTAGTGAGTCGGCGTTTCGAGCGCGTTTTTACGTGACTCGTAAAGTTTATAGTCGCGAGTGGAGGATTGCGTTTACTGCGCTCGCTATCGGTTTATGGCCGACCCCAAATAACCAAATTGCCTGGTTGTCGAGGCGCTTGCTGGTCTCCGCTCCACTCCACGCTTGCTCCGCTTCGCTTCCGCCGCACAATCTGTTCCCGAGTGCAAGCCATTATGCCGCCACTCCGCGTTATGAGCGCTCTTCACGGAAACTCAGCCGTACGCCTCGCCACGAGCAAAATACGCTTGGAAACTTGCCCGATGCAATTGATGTTCATTACTGCACTGTTTGTTAACCTTCGCCTCTTCGCTCGTTATAATAGCACTCGTCAGCGCTCACCGGAAAATTAAATACGGTTCGCCGGCCGCCACCTCGGTCGAGTTCTTGGAACTATAAATGTTTGGAGGTACAAGTAGTCGCGGTAACTACATACAAATTACGTCAAATTAACGCCGAACTCGGGCATCTGTATCACACAAAGTAAATTCCGGGGAAGCCGTCGATAAGCAATCTCACCCCGCCCCCTTGCTCCATTACAGGAGCAATTAGCACAATTAACAGGAGCAGACGACGAGGGTGGCCGCGGGGTGGCGTCGGGCTGAGGGGAGAAGTGGGGCGTGATCGCTTTCACGCACGCAAACAAATGTCACGTGGCACGGCGCCTTAATTAAAACGATAATTGAGTTGACTTGCGAAACTCATCCGCCATTTCGACATTCCGAGAGAAATTTCACGGAAACTCCCCTCGAAACTACGAAGCCCTTAAGTGTCGACGACTTTAATTTTGTGTTTGCGTCTACTTTGAGGTTTCGAGGCAAATTTTAATACGGTGTGGGTACGTGGCGTCGCTTTGTGAAAATTACTTAAATAGATTACCTCGAATCGAGTTTCGCCTCCACTCCACTCTGGAAGGCAATTTGCGTAGGACACTGCATCTCCGAAATGTACATAAGTACCTTAATATATAGTTGAGGAGATGTTGCGGGTTTATTTTCGTTTGGGGCAGTTCCATCACAATGTTATGAATTTATATTGCTAATAATAACCCGTCCAGGCTTCGCATGGATAGGCTAAAATTTTACAGCTTGAAGTTTCGCAAATCTGTTAAAACTTATTAAACATAAAAGCTAGATATTCGTAGCGTTGAGAATTTTTTGTAAAGCTATTATAATATACGCCGATAAATCATCTAGGTAATGAACCAAATTATTTTCGACTTGATTTTGAAATATAGTGTTTTCTTATTAAAAACTATTTTTAACTAGCTGACCTCGTATCGCCAATAAAAAACACCTTTCAAACCTTCCCTGAACTTCCACAAATATTTCAAGGTCAAAATGATCAAAATCGGTCCAGCCATTCTTGAGTTATAGCGAGACTAACGAACAGCAATTGATTTTTTATAAATATGAGAAGAAGAAGAAGATAACTATAAAATATAACATGTCGTACTTATTACATATAGTTTTTTGAGAGTGGATGACGTGACAATCGGGGATGGTAGGTATATCATCAAATAAAATGTTTGTTGAAATCGGATCGTTACTTCTACGGATTACCCCTCCCCTACATACTCGTAGTCGTACAATCAAACTTTACCTCTTTATTAGTGCAGATTGACGCGTATTAGCACAGTCAACTTACTTTCATTGTGAATTGTGATCCCTCCGTTCACACAAGAGATCGGGACCAGCTTTCACCAGACTTCAGAGGGGCCAGTAATAATATGTTTGTAAGCAACATGACTTAATACCGGTTATAAGCAATTTGTAACGCCTTAACGAACCATTCGTTTTGCGCCATAACATCACTAAAATTAATTTGTAAAAGGTCGCTGTCCGACCTTTAAAAGCAACGCCTCTATTTAAAAATATTAATAACTTGCCACGGCGCGCCGCCGCCGCCACCGGGCCACCGCGTTACACATTTAGTGAACCGGTAAAACAAAGTTACAATAAACACGAGCAAAACGACGGTTATACCAAAAATATTTTATTTTATAGCCGCACGAGCGCGTGAGCGAAGTGTAATTTGAACAAAAATAAATGTTTATACTTAGCTTTTGTTATATTTCCACATAGTGGTGTATTGTGTGATTTAGCGAAGGAAGGGTTGTGGACAATGGCCTACATTTCCACATTCGTTATGATATCAACGACATCTCGGGCAGGGCGCGAGGGTCGCAGCCAGCGCTCGGTTATTTAAATGAGCGCTCCCTCGCCACCCGTCAATAAAACATTAAACACGTAACAAGTTTATGCGCAGCGACAACCCTAGCGGATTCCGCCACTTCGTTAATCCGGGGCGGGGGCAGCCCTAAATTAGGGTCGAGACAAGCCGTAATCCCCCGCTCGGCGCGACGGGGGATTTATATTGTTATTGCTCCGCGTCCGGAATTATACGAGGGTTGAGGGACTAATGAAAGGGGAAATTTAATTCCTAATGATTCTCGTCTTAGTCCGTAACGAGGGAACTCGAAAAAGGGCTGCGACCCGCGCACTTTTTATGATTAATCGCATCGACCGAACCGAACGTTATTCGATACAATTTCGTCTGTTTGCGTTTCGGTCGTTTAGTGTGTTTTGTTTTTATTCGGAACGACGTCGACATGTTTGTCGAGTCAGAAGTTAACAACCAAATTAGATTACAAATTTATTCATGAAACATTTTCGATGCTCGTACTCTCGTACACGACAGTGAGCAGGCGAAGCATATGTAAATGTGTGATAAGCACGAAGCAACGACGTGCGGCGCATAGGCTTGCGCAAGGTAAAGCGGGGACAATCGGGTAGCTGTCAGACACGGGAGCGCACGGGACTCGGCGAGGCCGAGCGCGCCGGACACCGTCGGCCTTGCTTGTTAACAAGCGTCGGACAACGTCGCGGTCACTCCCAGCACTACTTGTAGTCTACACGCAGCCAGGTACAACATGGAATGTTTAACCGATATCATTCGATTCGATCTTGGTGTTTTCTTTCCTAATCGTGTTATGTTTTGAAGAACTTCTTAGGCTCTACGCGCGTCGTAGCGCTCTCTTAGCGTCGTAGCCTATACAAATTAGGACTGTATCATAGTTTTTTTTTTTAAGTTTTACAGTAAATTTTGCCAGTAATTTGGACCGAATTGGTTATGGGATTGACAGACAATCAACAAGAAATGTATTGATTCTTGTTCAGTAGCTCATTAAAAATCCCTCAACATGCAATTTTTTAATAATCGTTTTTTCCCATATACAATTACATGACTGTGGATTTGTGAATACCGCGTCACTTCATTATTCTGAAGAGCATAATGCACAATAGAAACGTAAATTGAAAGGAAACCGCGAATCCTAAGAACGCGCTCCGTTCCGGCGAGTGCAGCGCACAGTAGCGACGTCCGCCGCCCTTCCGCTCATTACGCCGGCGACTAATTGAGATAAATTATGGAGACGCGCAGCGGCCCGCGAGCGCTGCCAGCTATCGCGCCACCTACCTGCTAATTACATGCAACGATTTCAATTACCCTCCAGTTCTAGCGTATTTTTGCTCCACGTTCGTTTGTTTTTGTTTGGTTATCCGCTTTCGAACAGGGCTGCGGCGATTTAATCGCAATTAACGCACGAAATGACTCGCTGTAAAAATATAACAGCGCTGCGATGCAATTAGATGTTAGCGGTTATAACGCATCGTAAAAGCAGAATGATGCGATTGTAATAAATAAGATAGTAGGGTGCGGTGGGGATATAGCAGCCGTGTGCAGTGCGGTGTCGAGCGTGCAGGAGACGAGCGAGGCCACACACGTCGCGTCGTCGGTGTCACAAAAAGCGAGCGACGGGCGACCCGCCTGACTGTCGACCGCAACAGAGGAGCGTGTGCGGCGACCGCAGCCGCACCTCGCCGCGCCGCCCGCGTCGTCTGTGCGATGCAGCCTCGTCACTGCTGCGGTTACACGACATCCATACATACTGTATGTTGCACTGCATGTTTATGACGTATGTGCGGCTATTGGCTAATCTTTTTTTTTGTATCTTTGTTGCTAAGCACATCACATAAGAACGGCTAAAACCGAATATTTTTTTTAATATGTCTTTTATTTTAACTAAGTTTTATAAGGAAATAATATGTAATAGAAAATGCTGCTCAGAAAGTTAATAAAATTAGTAAAAGCTGAACGGGTTTTTTATAGGGTTTTTGTATGAACATTTATGTACCTAAGATAGTTTTTATTGCAATAAACTGTAGTCTACGTGGGTGAATCCGCAGGGAACAGTTAAAATATCACATCTCGCTTCATATTTCGACACTTTTGCCAGAATGCATTTAAGTCGCGGAACGTTCGATTTCATTGTTTACGAGCTGCGTAAAACATAGCACTTTCGTTATGAATCGCTGAGTACACAGCCGCACATTGAATATTTCATTCGGAATATTGAATCTGCGGCAGCGAGGCATCGGTGCTCGTTATGCAGATAACTCGGCACGTTCCGGTCGACCGTATCATTGCGATCCTGACTGTTCGTCACGAAACAACGAATCGATATCGATTCTTTACTCAATAATATAAGGATGTGCACTGCTGGTATGAAATCAATTTTATTACTATTAGATTAGATACAAGCTACGTATATTAATTGATGCAATAAAACACTAACATCCCGGCATACAATTTTATTTGTTAGATAGACTCTGCAGTAAGATAAATTATAGTCATTACAAGTAACTTAGCAGGCGTTTACTTTTATGACCTCTATTCATTCGTATAAGACGTGTTTCTTCGAGCGATTATTTCTTTGGACCGCTCTACACACTACAACTTTTTTCATAAGGATGAACAAAAAGCTTTTGTTGTTGAATGAATATGGCGAAATAAATCGAGCGATGCGATACCAAATATTTTTTATAGGCTGCTCTACGTATTTTAGGGATGACGATTTTTTTGTTCTTCTGCTTATTGTGTTACTAAAAGTTTTGATTTATTAGATTTTCCTGTTTTAAAAAAATATTGATAAAAAATAAAAGAAAAACACTACATTCTGCTTCAACATTCTAGAGTAAGAGTTTATACTTAGACACATTGCGTGCATAAAATGTCAAACAATATCAATATAATCAATATCAATTTTTTGAAAGAATAACTGATGGTCTAATTGTAACTGTAAAAGATTAGAAATTGTCAATACGCTAAAAATAAGATACAAAAACTTGTATACTTGTCTTGTAAAGAATTAGAGATAGCAGCACTTTACGTGATATGTCTTCTATCTACACTATTCGTAAGTACCACTGCATCGTCTCTTTTTGAGCTAACGTATATAATGATACTACCAATCAATATCTATTATATATTAACCCTAATAACCTCTCCGTGGTCAAGGGTTAATAACCGTTATTTGTTCGGTTGAGAGCAATAAACTCACACTGAACTATAATTGCAAGCTACACCCATCACTAACTTCTCCGAGATAGAGTTTACTTATTAATACTGAGCTTACGAGAGTGAGTGATGCAGTAGCGATAGGAAGGCAGGTACGGAGCAGAGAGCGGTGCGATTCGATCAGGCTTGCATAAATCGATGCGATATGCCGCTCAGGAACAAAGCCGCGACCCGGTAAAGCAATACCCCTATATACCCTCACCTATAACTGTTTTACTACGCAGGGCTGCGAGCGGTTTGAAAATGCGCATTAAAAAAATGCGATCTTTTAAAATATAAATGTTTTGTTCTTTCTTCGCTTTTCTAATAATATACAACAGCTGTAATCTCCACAGAATTACTGATCCATTATGGAAACTTTTGCACTGTCACTGTTTTACAGTTTCATTTTTATATGGCTTTTTATTTTATTGTTAAAAAGTTGTTGTTTTTAAAAAGTATTTTTATATAACAATGTGAATGAATCTTTAAAATCGCATCAGTAGTTACGTAGACAACCTCAGCGATAAGAGCTTTAACTTTCAAAATGTTCACGGTGCAGAACCCTAAAAAGAGGATGTATGACTAGGCCACTACACTACCACCTTTGCCTGGCAACGTATGCTCTTTGCTCGTCAACATGGAAACATTTTGTAAAGAATCCCCTTTGACTCGCACTCGTTTTTGCATCGTAATTCGACACAGGGAGTCGGTTACAAAGAGGTAATAAAACTTGCCTGTTGTTAAGTTGAAGTTTAAAACAGGTGCTCTTGTTGGCACGACATGAAGCCTCGGGCAAAGCTTCACCGTACATTTGAGAGCTTATTTAGCCGGCGAACTTCCTTAACCTAAGCCTTTGAGCGTTAATTGAACGAAACATTTCATCATCAATTTCGTTAGACGTTGAAATACGTAAATCTAAATACCGAAGCTAATATTTATTAATTCAACGTCGCTATTCATACTGCCATGATTAATACTGTGAGAGAGGATTATAAATTGTGTGACTGGGACACGACAGATAATCCAGCTGGAATAATGTGGATGCACTGGTATAATCTATGTTATACGCTATCAAGGGGAGGGTGTAAGAAGATTAACTACAGTGGAGCGCAATAGGACAGTGTTTGAACTTTAACCACTGGCACTGCTCTGTATTCTGTGCTTTAACTGTCAGAAGCACTTGACTATAGCACTTGAGAGTGAACGAGTGCGGTCAAACGAGACGTTTATAGTGAATAACAAAAAACTATAAGTATCAAAATCAAAATCAAATTCACTTTTGAAAGATTTGCTGACTTTATGAGAGCTTAGTAAAGTAAGTACAGTAATTTTATCTTTGTTCCAAGTATTAAAATTGTGACAATTACTTCTCTTTTTTAAGTTTAGCCGACTTCAAAAAAGGAGGATGTTTCTCAATTCGACTGGTTATTTATTTTGAACAATTTTATGATTATGTTTTTGTTTTAAAGGAGATATTCCAAGGGTAGTACCATGATAAGGAAAACAGGATCTGATGATGGCATCCCAGAGAAATCGAGAAGAACCTGAAGTCTGTTTTATTTTGTACTGTACCTAAATTAGAGAATTAGAGATCAAGCTTATGTACCGCCCAGATTTTATACCTACAGCACTGTAGGATCGTTTGTATAGACGCATAGACGTGAGGCAAGCATCAAACGGCGCACTTGGTTGAACAGAAGCACAGAAGGATTAGGCGAATAATATCAACGTACAAGTAGATTGGTTGGATCAACTATTCACTTTGGGCTTTGAAGCGTTTACTGTGCTAGCTAGCGACAGTTCCGTTTGTATTGATAAGTCTATATTGGTAGTTATTGACAGAAAAGTATGTTGTGAAAGGAGCAATTAGAAATTTGTCGTAACAACTTTTAATAAGTAGGTATCAACGTTTACCCCAAAAAAATTGAATATAATATGATATTCATATTGTATAAAAATTAAGTAAACTAGGTATAATTAATAACTTCCCTTTTTTGTTGTGTTCGTTTCAGGCAGCACAATTATTTTTAGAAAATCCTTTTGTAAATTGGGAGATTCGGAAAAAGACAGAAAGTGTTTTTTTATAGGAATCTCATTTAAACTTAAGAGCCACCTCATATTTGCTCGTGCAAAGCCGGGGCGGGTCGCTAGTTTTATTTAAATATCAATCCAAACCGATCTACAAACATGAATCAGGAATACTAAAACCGTTCAAGATATAAATGCAGAAATGCAATATACCTACTTCAATATTGAAACGCACGGCGATCTCGGCAATGTAATATGCATCCAAGAATCCCGTTACATCATCTGTCATGCTCGCTGGGAGCTGGGAATGGCAATTGCAATCCTATGCACTGAAAACATCTCACCTCAGCAGGTACATAGCATCCATAGTAGACAGCCCTAGATAAGTAGGTAGGTTCATATTTGATAGCATTTCTCTCTTCTAAATTATCTTAGCTATCTAGCAAACCATTGTCTCTAAATATAATATACCTACCTATACTGCATCTAATTACGCTTCCGTGTTACATCAGCAAGAGTACCGAATAAAATATGGCTACCAAGAAAACTAAGTTAAATAT
Source organism: Opisthograptis luteolata (assembly GCA_931315375.2). Classification (NCBI taxonomy): domain Eukaryota; kingdom Metazoa; phylum Arthropoda; class Insecta; order Lepidoptera; family Geometridae; genus Opisthograptis; species Opisthograptis luteolata. Next base: position 4,896,010 of record OV928049.1, on the reverse strand, counting down.
TTAAAGTCTTAAAATATTACCAAAGATTTTCAAGTTTCATTTACGACTATAGAAAGAAAAGCGACAAATTAAACTTTGCATCAAGTCTTGAAATAAAAAGTAAAATACCGAGAAAACGACTACCGCGCAATCTGTTTCACTTTAGGGCGTCTTAATAATTACAAGTGGCCATTCTTTCCAATTAAGAAAAGTCTCGGGCTATAAATTGTGAGGGTTGTCGCGCACGGAGCGGTGGCGGGCGGCGAACGCTGTTACGCTGCGCGTAAACATGCCGCGCTAGGGCTGCCACCGCTCAAAGTAAACAGGACACCAACACACCCGCAGCGCGCCGCCTCCAGTTTTGTTTTTGCTGTTTAATAAAGCACTCAATCTTCGCTTCTACAAACATAAGTCGTATTTACACCGCGCGGCGCTCCACCTTAATTAAAGGAGCGCACCTTTAAAAAACGCAACGACCCGGCATATCGGAGAACAAACGCAAATTTATTCTGACCGGAGTTTTTTCGGCATCTATTAAATAAAGAAGTCGAGGAGAATGCTAAACAAGGTTGAGCGGCCCTCGCCCTGCGAGTTTTCCACTTGAAGTGGTGTGCGGGTGCGGGGGGGCGGCGGGCGCCTCAGCGGGTGGCAAGGGGAGTGTTATTCAGAGTGGCTTAGATAAGGTAAGGAGGATGAAGAGGCGAGATGCGCGGCGTAATGAACCGGCTCCGAGCAGTTTTTGTGTGGTTCAGGCGCCCAAATTGAATATTAGGCGCGATTTGAGAGCGAATGAGCGGGCGGCAGAAATAAATCCGCGGTTATTATGTTACCCGAATGAGGTTGGAAGGGCTGCTCGCGCCCTGCTCTGTGGGCTCCAGCCGCTGCTCAATTTCGCGTCGGTGTAAATTGGCTGCCGTAAACTTGGTTATTTCGCGGGAGTTTAAGCAGCTTTCTTGAAATTAATTTATGTTTCAATGAAACTGAGTACGTTGTTAAACATGCAAGCGATTCTATTTGAACACGGTTAGAAATTAATAAGTTCTCCGATATCGCGTGTTCGAACATAAGTTTAATATGCGTCGTGGTAACTATTAACGGATACAAGTAAACTGATACCATGCACCGAATAAAAATAAACGACATCCTTTAACGGCAATGGCTTGCATGTTAAAGTACTCGTACTGATTCACGTGCAATGCAATACACTTTAAACTGCACAAACGCTCCTCTACAATTCTACATTGTAAAATAAACATTGGACTGATGTATCGGAAAATCAAACAGACGGCGTGCGATGTTTGCAAATAAACAAGAAGCTCGCAACTGTAGCGAGCTCTCCGTGATTCGCAGTAAAAACACTGAACGGACAAACGAGCACGGCGCGGAGTAGGTAACGGAGGAAGTGGAAACCTGACGCCCCCGCAAGACGCTCGGTTTATGTAAACTTTATTACTGAGTGCACTCCCTGCCCCCACAGTTCGGGCGCGGTGGAACAGAGCATAAGCTCCACAGTAGTGACACTTTACAGCTTAACGCACACAGCATTTTAGGTGGCATATTATATTATACCTACTTGGCAACATAGATGACAGTGAATTGCGTTAGACTGCAATAAGTAACAAAAAATTATTATATCTTTGATAAAAAAAAACCCTCAATCATGATTGATAAATCAGCTTCAAGGTTTACATTGTAGTACACATAAACTGATAAGATTTTACTGAGTAAAATGTCACATACACATAAAGTTTGTAAACGATAACTCGACCATCCGAGGTGAGCTGTTAATACTCATGCTACATACATTATTACACACATTTTGTTATTCAACTAGCAACCTGTCCTGTGGGTTCACATGCGCAGTATTTGTTTTTTTTTTACATAAACTTTAAAACTTAATTTGAACCCCTAGGGGGAATGATGTTCAAAAACCAAATGTGCTACCAAATTTTTGTTGGTTTCATTTTATTAAATGTACAACAAATAGAACGCTCACAGTTATTACCAAAACTCTACTTATTTTAACTGTGGCAAAGTATATACATATTACCTTAAAGTAATTAAAAATTATTCTTAAATTGTCATGGAATATGTCAATATAAAAGCTATACCTAATATTGTTCAAATATAATGTTTGTGTGCCAGTGAATGAGTCAGCACTTTCAATTTTGTATATGAATGATCATCTGCGCTAGTTAGTGTACTATCGCAATTATTATACTGTAGGTTTCGGTTGAAATTGCGCGGCGCGTCCGTGCATTACTCGGCTGCCGTGTTTGGGAAGATCGAGCGCTCTGCGGCTCCGTGCGCTGACTGCCAACGTCGCCGTCGCTCGCCCGGTATCGGGGTCACACTCCTAGATAAACTCTTCACGTGCCATCCTCGAGTTATAAACTTGCCGACCGCGATGTTGGTTTTATAACTAAGCTTGCTCAAGCTTCGAGTATGCTTTATGGTTTGAAAGCGATTGTTGCGGCTAATGTGATTGTTTATACGATTTTAATGCTAATCGATTATTTAATTTTATCTGTGTTACTTTGATTTTATGCTGTAGACAGCATATAACGATAAATTGGATTGTGATTGCACATTATTGGGTTTGCCAATAAGTAGAATGACGGCGTTTTACTAATTTATGTATCATTGACACAATTACGTCACTAAAAAAACCTTAGTAAAGGCTTCAAACTTCCAAGTTTCCTTTGTGTATAAACGAGTATGTGCAAAAATGGAACTAAACATGCACTGAATTCAAACTGTACGAAATATGAAACAGAATTAACCGTCAAACGGAACTAGGTTAGAGAGCAACAAAGACAATACAAAACTGCGGCCCGATCGCACTAATAAATTACAGCTGAACCGCTACTGAACCTCAGCCGTTTCTTGACTTTTTGAACATTTCGTATCGCGCTAATGATTTTATCGTAAGTTGAGCCGTAGCGTAATTAGAGTTGGATCGTTAACGCTGTCAAACGAACGGTTTTGCTAAAGTTAGTAAATTACAACTTTTTCACGATCGTTGTGCGGTGCTTTACCACTTTTAGACAAAATTATACAACAAAAACAGCAAAAACTTAGGTAAAATGTATGCGTACATGGATTAATTGGAAAGGGCACATGAATTAGATGTAGCGGCGGCTCGGAACCTTGCGAGGAAGAAAAATACAAGTGCAAAGACTTAGTGCTTTTTATATGAGTGATAGGCAGTTTATAAAATATTATAGACTGTTTAAGGAGTTAACTCGCCAAGTAATAACAGAGTTAACCCCTCATAAGCCACCCACGCTTCGTTCTGATGCTTTGTTTATTGAAACCAAGGTAAGGTTATGTTATGATAATTCCGCATTATAGCCATCAAAATCTTACTTTGTCTTTCCCTAATGGTCTGTGAATAAGCGAAATATGGATAGGCTTTACATTATAGCGCTAGCGATAGGCAAAACTTTACATTATGTTTGTACCTACATTGTTTTTTTCATGTTAACAAAATTAAGTTTCTTGACAATAAAATTGTTCTAGGTTTTGGGGCATTCTATGCCACTGGATCATATCAGATGATTGTAGGAGATAGTCAGGAGCATTGTGTGTCACAGGCTGTGTATCAAAAGCCATTCAGCAAGTTACAATAGCCATATACATTAATATACAAGTCAATTGTAATAAATAAAGCCTTCCCATTTAAACAATGTAAGAGGGAACATGATAAATGAGAATAAGTGCATAAATCAACTAATATAATTACAAAGAATACATAATAAACATGTAGGTATACCTACTAATATAAAATTACATTGCTTTGATTCACAAACCACCAAAGTAGTTCCAAGTAATGCGGGCTATAAATCCTCTTACTATTAAAAGAAACTCATTGGTATGTGCCTAATTATGTGGTCCACTAGATCACCTACCTTAGGCTAGGCTATAATGTTGTGATTATTTACTAGGAACAATGCCAGAAACAAAAAAACAATTTTCTTTTTTGTTTTTTAGAATGTTTAAAACGCCTGGATTACTGCATTGTATCGATGGGGTGTGTGTTCTGCTAAGAACATCGAACGGTATTTTAATAGAAAAAGGATTCCATTCCCTTAATATTCTGATAGTAAGTACCTAGTGTATTATATTTTACACTTGCCAATTGGTCATGTTATGGGAACAACCCTTGTAATTCCTACCCTTTTCTTTCAGATATATGCCACAAATTTAAATATATTATGAGTGCATGTTACCCTGGGTCTACACATGACAGGGTTGTGTGGTCCAACCATCCAATGAATGGTTATCTTGAACGGCTTCACACGTCACTGCAGATGATTTGTATATTTTGGGTATGTACAAACTAATCTAGATTTTATGTTCTTACTGGTTCTTTACTGGGCAAGCGTGCTACACCTTTGACCACATCATCACTTTCCATCGGGTGAGATTATGGTCAAACGCTAGCCTAGCCTCTGTTGTAAAAAAAACTATGTGATGTGTTAGTATTTTCTTGAGATTAATTTATTTATGTTCTTGTTATTTTAGGATATCCATTGAGGAGTTGAGACCCACAATTAGGACACCTATCTTAGTCTGAGATCCAGGCTGAGGGCTATCATTATCAAGATAGATGATAGACACTTGAAAACTAGAAATGTTGCTGAACATTGTTGAAGTGTTTAGCTTGTTTCAGGTATAATTTAATTGTGTAATAAACAAAACATAGCACTTTATATAATAATAAATGAATTTTAGGTTATATATTCAAATTAATAAAAGTGTTGTAATAAAGGTATTTCATTGCCGGTGCTTGTTGGTAGACATGATGTTACATTATTCACTGATAGCTGTGCAAAGTATTGTGTCATTTCATTAGATTAACTACTAGGTTTATCCCTTTCATTTTTCTGTTAATTTAATTTTATGTGTTAAGTTAATATTATGACTAATGTGTGAATATTTTAAGAGGAATTTCAGTGAAGCAAGATAAAATACTTAAGGTATAATAAAAAATACTTTCCATAAAACATGTTTTTATTCTGAGATAATAATTATAATATAGTTATAACTATTTTTCATCTTCCGACTTCACAGGATGACTTGGGGTTGTGTGGGCCTTGCGGTGGTTGACAATAGGTACTGAAACAACAGATAACAGATAGTGAGTTCCATGAGTATCAATATTTGAAAGGCAGCTTTATGATAGGAAAGATACTGCTGGTTATTTTACTACATAATTTATGTAGGTACAGTCAACAACAAAAGTTGCTGAACAATCACACTTTTTTTCTATTATCCACATCATCTTAGACACCAATTTTTGACCTCATCATCACCTTAAATCAGGTGTGTTATGTTGTGGTCAAAATGATACCATATAAAATGTAAAAAAAAACAATAATAATTACTGATTTGAAACACATTTGGAAAATCGAGAACGATCAGCTACTTTTGTCGCTGACTGTACACTAAAACAATAATAAATTTGAGCATCATCATAGAGCTGTGTGAGCTGTGTTTGTAGTGCTAGGGTTAGCTACCACCTACAAGTTCAAAGAAAAATCAGTCGCCAGCCTCTGTTTTCAAAGGTTAGGCCCATTTAGGCCATCATTAATCGTGAGCTGCGGTCAAACTATGTAATATAAAAAGATATGACAGCTTGGACATTTGTTTATACAGCTTCTGCCTGCATTTCATAACTGCGGAGGATCATCACCCTTACAATGTAGTTGTGCAAGGTACTGTCTGTCTATCCTTAGGCTTTCTCATCCATGTCAGACTGTTTTTGTGGATGACATTTACATTATGAGAATTGGTTTAATAAAGTAAAGTATTATGTACACATAAAAATTTTACTATGACAAATATACTTACATCATAATTTGAGGTAAATTGATTCTGTTTCACATCAAGCAGAAGGCCAATATCTAAGTAGTACAGTAGGGATATTGCTGGGTCCAAGCTGGGCTAGCATTTACGTTCATCATTTTTCCCTGGCTCTGCATTTATGGTCTTCCACATATGCAACAATATTTTCTTTGCATCTATGCAAGTTACTGTTACTGTGTTGCTGTTACTTCTGAGTAACTAGGTAAATAGTACCTTCGCCCATTCTTTCCCTCTTCTGGCAGTACCTTCCGCATTGATATGGCCCTCGGCGCATGCTTGCCATATTCGTGCCGCAACTGCAAGAGCCTCTTTGGACCTTACCCGTCCCAGAGCAAGGTGGCGGTGGCTTCCCAGGAATTCTATCAGTAGCAGCTATGCATCAGCAGCGCTCTTCCATTTCCAAAGTCCAATGTGTTCACAATCACAAATAGGTGAAATACTGTGCCTATTATGCATAAAATAGGTCAGTATCGGCACAAAAATATACTTCATCACAGCACCAACCAAATACTTGATGCGGAAGTTCAATAACTCGGTTTTTAATAGTTAAAATACTTGTAAAAGTAGGAAAAACTTTCCTCAAACTATTATTATTTGACATGAGTCAACGAAATGTCGCGCTGTCATCTCAGCATCTGTCAAAACTAGAGTAGTGAAAGTCAAATTTTCTGTGCAATTAGTCGATTATAGCAGTCTAATAGCACAAATATTTGCTAATATGTCTCATCTCTAACAACGATCGCTGAAGTGCTACGGTCCAGTTACGGTGCATCTCAAGTTGGCGTTTAAACATTAACGCAATACCGAATTCCATATTAGCTGGAACGGAATTGAACCCCATGCGCACCGTAACTACAGCTAGACCTGAGACGTTCGTAGTTGTTTAAAATTAGCGCGATCGGGCCGCTGGGAGAGCGAGGTATCGATTCGCATGCATTATGCCTGCACAGAACCTACTCCCAGCCAGGCACATCTGTTCTCTGTGGCGTGGCGCATGGTGTGGCGGTCCGGGTATGCATCCGAGCGTGCCGAGGGAGGCAACCCTAGCGCATTCTCGACACCTCACGACGACCGACGCACTTCCAAGCGACTCACTTCACGCTAGGGTTCCCGCCTCGTGCAATTCAAGTGTCGATGTCGTTTAAACTTTCGAGTGCTTCAAAACATCTATGACTCGAGTGGCACTTAACCTTTTACTGGTGCTACTACAACCGCTTCGTTGTCTGTTTATTTAATGAATCATGGAATTGTATACTTGAAAAGTGACGTGACAACCCTGATACGGTAAGCGAGTTCGAGAGAAGACGTGAGTGTAGAACTAAAAGCTCTACCGAAGTGAGTGAACATCACGAGCTCTCAACTCTGTAGCACTCGTTTATTTGTCAGTGAATTGCAATTTTGTGTGATTTGTTTCAATTTGTTTCCGATTGTCGAATGTTTCATTTGTTACTAGCATTAATAACCTTCTGACCCTTCAACGTCAGGGTAGTCAGTTGCGAGACGAGATCTTGATCCAGTTACCGGTATGTAGGTGAACGAGCGATCACAGCAGAGTGTACAAGTGGAATGTACGAGTGCGGGGTGGGTGTGCGCCACTTGCCTTGCCAGTTGCCACCCGCTCGTTCCAGTGGCACTCACACGCCACCGTGTTATGAAATCAACGTGTTCGAGCGGTACACGTAGATTCCCAAATGGAAAAGGCAGCTGCTACCTACCTACCTACGCTTGTGGAGAAATTTTTCAAAGCAAAATTTCGCCGACGGAATTTTAACAACTCGAGCAAAATTGGAAAAAGTTATGCGGTACTCACGTGTCTCTCTTCCGCTGAGCTGATACCTGTAACCAACGAGGAAAAGTTATTACAAAAATGGTAAATATTATTACGTAAAAAGATTTCGCATTTTATTTCTCTGTAGCAAATTAAAAGAATATACGAGGAAATCGAAAATATTGACGTTCGCATTGAGATTATAGGAATATCGGAAATGATGCCTGGAAATAATAATGTTGGTAAATATCTCGAAGGTAATGAGTTCGGTGTTTCTCCTTTTTGGAAAAAGTAGGTACATAATATCTACGCATCAAATATATGAAGAGGTATGTCAGATACTGGATTCTTTTTGCGAATCATTAAATTGTTCGCATGTTGTATTTGTAGTCTGGGAGCAGAGCTGGAATTTATGTATAAATTTCTCATCATATCAAAGTGTTACGTTGAATTAAACCTGGCTACGAATAACACTTTGTTGTGAAGCCAGCGGGAATATCTACAAGCTAGCCATATAGCTGCTTCATTCTCCTACTACCAAGCTTTTTAATAGCATTGTAAAGTTCCTAAAATTTCATACCTTTTGTGAAAAGTACTAGCTGCACCCCGCGGTTATACCTGCGGTTTCCCTGTGATCCAACATTTCTCCGAAGATAAAAAGTAGCCTATGTCCTAATCCAAGCTATCTATATTCCAAATTTTATCCAAATCCATTCAGCCGTTTTCGCGTGAAGGAATAACAAACATACACACTACTCACAAACTACCACATTTATAATATTAGTGTGTGTATAGCTTATTGCGTTTATGTAAACATATTTGAACTGGCTGTGCCCCGCTAATTCATCCACGTCTTCCCATTATTCCGCAGCAACGTCATTCCGGAATAAAAAATAGCCTATGTGTTAACTGTTAATCCAGGGTATACCCTGCTAAAGCTATAAGCTATGTCCATTCCGAATGTCACTCAAAACCGTTCAGTAGGTAGTTTTTGCAGTACATTTGTACATTTTAGTTTCACGTTTATAACATTAGTAGGAAGGATCGATTGTCCTCATGAATGAGACAGTGGTGTCTGTGCCTGTGGCGAGAGATGCGGAGTGTCTGTTCGGTATAATCGAGGTGGGTTGCGGGTTGTGGAGTACCGATGAATATTGCATAGGCGCTGTCGACGAGTCGCACTTGTCCCGCGGGTCTGCCCGCCCCCGCGCACACTGACAGACTTTGAATTTTGTATCCTACCTATGACTTGCTTTAAATATAGATACGATTTTAGTATTATCCATCCATGCAAATATTATAAATGCAATAGTTTCGATTTTTTTTTGTAATGGTAAGTGGTTACCGTCACCTATGGACATTTGCAGCACCAGAGGCGTTGCCGATCTGCATGAACTCTTTTCACACCCATCTTGAAGGATTGCAATTTGTAGCACTACGGCAAAGACTTGTGAAGGAAGCTCGTTCCACATTTGTTACCTTTTCACGCATAAGCCGCTAAACTAATATTGGTGAAATTTGGTATGAAGATGGTGTGAACAATGGGGAAGGACATAGGATAGGTACTTTTTGTCTCGATAAATTGTAGCCCACGCGGGTGGAACCGCGGGGTGCAGCTAGTAAATGTTATAAATTCAAAAGTAACTTTTTCTGCCTCTTTGTTACCCTTCCCTTTTAAACCGCTGAACAGTTCTTGATTAAATTTATATGGAGATAGTTTGGAAAAGGACATATATAGGAGACTTTTTGTCGCGATAAATTACTGTAGTTTACGTTGGTGAAGCCGCCGTCCACCGCTAGTAATAAATATATAGCAGGATAATTGCACTGGTGCCCATATAAAGCGAAGTTAACATCTATTACTGAAATATGTCAAGCAGGTGTTATGCGAAGTAGACACAAAGGCAGCGTCCGTTGGGATTCATTAGAAACTCCCATACATAGGCCACAAAGCCAAGCCTTTTGGAATTCTAGTACAAGTTGGAATATTTAGAGTACGTTTGACATCCCTAACAAACAGTAATTCCAAAAGGTCAATGTCCAGTGATGTGATGAGGCGAATCGCTATAGAGAGGACACTCGTAGCCTGCAAATTGCCTAGTCAGACGCGTCGCACACACGCCCCAGAAGTGGCAATGGCGGCACAGTGGAAATTGCCCCTCTGTATCAATCAGTGCTTTCTATATGCGCCACTAGCGAGCTCAATTATATCGACACATACCCCCAGGCGTCATGTTATAACGGTCTCGTTCTCATCTAAATATCAAACTAAAATTGCTTCTTCGACTATTTAGTGAGAAAGTTATTTACGACCGCAATATCGATCAAATTTTTATTGAATCCTTTAATTTAATAACCATTCATTATTTCGGCATTGATTAGAACGAAGATGAAGCGTCTCTAATCTTAATAATTGCGTCGAGCATGTGGTTCCGGTTGCTATTCACATCTGTGTGTACGGTACGTTGGCTACGGAATTGCATGCATCAAAGGTATTACGCCTCAGTTGATTCGTCTCAAGTTTGTGAGCAATTGCAGGCAATCCCATTACTATTCACGTGCGGTACATATGTAGGTACATAGACGGCGCACGGCCGTATTAGCGCTGGCACACGGCTGTATTAACGCGGCATGTATTGCCACAATTAATTTGAATGCAATAGCCTCAATTATTGGCGAACTATTTAGCTATACTATCTGCACGCGTGAATGCACATTGGTCGAAACAATTGCAATCACGTCATAACATGACTAATTAACGTGTTCGCTCATGAAGTTAATTATTCTTTAAACTGTTTGCGATTCTAGTAGTTTAGAATATGTATCATGAAACTTTGGAATTTAAGTTGCAGATTATAGATCAAGTTACAAATTGGGGTTAACTACAATCATTTTCATTACTTGAAACAAGCTTTCAAAATATTCTGCTTATTGAAAAAAATTAGAAGGTTTTTTGTTTTAATTGTTTTTAATTCTCCTATTCTATACATGTCGTAAGTACGATTAGTGAATTACAAATTAGAAATCCGAGGGTCTACGAGCAATTTCTTCCACTTAATCACGTACGGTGTGAGCCTACGAAGTCAGGGGCCTTAATTTAACAAAATATCAAAACGCGGCACATGTGTGTCAGTCCGCGACCGCGCATACTCAAGTCACCCGCAAAATTACGTTACTAATTGAGTAAAACACGCGACGCTCACACCAGCAAGGAATAATTAATTGAGCGCGGGCTAGGTGCGGGGCTGCGGGTGGCGGGGGCCATCTGCGCGGTAACTCTTACATCAGTACACCGATAATGGCACAAATTAGCCGGGGAAGTGGCGGGCGGGCCGGGGTGGCAGGGGGCGCTAAGCCGGAACATCCCGGAGCGCAGATTACCGCTTGCTTTTGTAATTAACTGGAGCGACGGGCGGCTTCCAAATCCATTTCTGTGTTACATTTTCATTTGTGGCGCGCTCTTCCCCGCGCGTCGCGCCCGGATTATACACCCGCGCTGCCGTGAAAACTGAAAACTCTCCCCCGTTGTTTGATATAAATAACGCCATGATACCGTCGAGTTATGACCCCCGGCTCTCGCGAAATCGTTGTTTTCGCGCCGCAGAAAATACTTTTTTCAATCTGTTCATCAATGTTTATTTACAAATTCTGTCCAAACACACGCATAGATAGTCACCAATTCGTGGAATTGACTTATTCATACTCTGAAAGCAATATCGGGCGAGACGTAGCCGTCAGCGATCCGAAAACACGCAAACAGTGAGTTCAAAAAGCCTCTCGAACCTGGTAAATATTGAAACAGAAGTGGGATCGGAGACGTCTGCCGCGGCGGAGGCGGTTGCGGAGGGGAGAGGCGCGGGGGGCGGTGAGAGGTGGAGAAGGTACTAATAGTCTCCAGTGGCACACAGCAAACAAGACGAATACACAAACAAGCGACAACCTCTTAAAATATTCATCCGTGTATCGAACCGTTACTTACGGTTCACTCGTGATTTCGTTTTTTACTTTTTTTTGTAAACATGAGGCAGAGCTGTCATGTGTAACAACACTGTATCTAGGCCATTGGGAATAAAATAAATGGTAGATTTTTTTACCGCGAAAAATAAAGCTCGCAAAAAATATTGCGAACATCAACTTTGAAGGCTAACATAAATGGCTCTGTGAGACTAAAAATACTAAAAAGTCTACAAAAAAAACATACCATTTCCTTTATCATCTGGTCGATGTAGGTCCGGGGGTTTGGCTAACACTGATAGTGGATGGTGGGGTACTCCAAGGCCCAAAAGGCCCGCAGGGGGCAAAGCACCCTGTCCCAGGAGCGGTAGGGGCGGCGCCCCATGCGTCGGTAGGTGCGCCGCGTGCATCTGTTGCAGTAACCGCGGCAGGTCTGGCCTTTGTTGCTGTAACAGAAAATTAAACATTTAGCATCCTTCTAAAAAGGGCCACTCCTGGTTACTTAACAAAAGTCTTGTGACTAATCCGGACATTTAAAGTAAAGAAGTACCTAACCTGAAACGTGAGCCATTAAGAAATGTAAAACGATCCCAAACAATGTCTCTATTCTCTATTCCTAAGTTTTTAGACATAAAGAAAGTTTTAATGCGACAGGCTAACACGTGCGCTAAATAACGGGCTGCTAAAATTCAACGTCGACAAAATAAAGCAATGCTTTTAGTTTCGAGTGTCACCACTAGTCACCAGTAAAAGCGGATTGATGTGTCGCCGCAGAGCTCCGTGAATTTTTAAAACGAAGTCGAGCCAAATTAAAAAGTCCTCGACGCCCGCGGCTCCCCTCGCATCGCGATATTTTAAATTTTAAATGAGAGCTTCGCCGGCGGCGGCGGCGACTGAGCGAAATTGATTACTCCTTCTCCATTATTCCCCTTTTCCACTTTTCCCGTTTTTCCGCACTTCCCTTTCCTATCTCGTTTAACGATATTATTATACATTGCGGGTCACGTCATAATACTCCATCCCGCTGTCGCCGCCGCCTGTGACTCGCGCCGGTTCACAAGCTTTTTCCGCTCGGGCGGGCACGTTCTTTTTTTTAGCCGCCGAAAATTAATTGGATTTTCGCCGAGGGTGGAACATATTTTTTATTGGCCGCTCACGGCTGTGATTTATTGTGTGTCAAAAGGTGGCGAGCGCCACTTAGTTGAGAGTGCTTTTTTACAAAAGGGGAGTATTTTTAATTTGTATTTGTCCCATTTGAATGTTTACGCTTCTACGCCTGTCCATAATCAAAATTAATACTCCATGCACTACTCGTTGCTCGTTTATATTAACCTTCATGGAAAATAAAAAGGTTCGGAAGAGATTAACATTTTAATGTAATTTAAAACACTCCATTTGCGAGCTGGCTTTCCTACTTTGTTGATAAAGTTTTTATTACATAAGTAAATATAGAAGAGTTCTATTATTGAGAGCAAAGAGATTATCTGGATTCTCATGATCTCAAACACCTTAGACCTCACACTGTATGACCACAACTTGACCTAAGATAGTAATTAACACAGATTGATACGAACCGTTTCTCATTTTAAAGATTATTCCGTGTCGTGGAATATTTCGTGAACGAACCGCAAACTCGCAAAATAGTAAATAAACTCGTAAAAAGTTATCTCTAAATAAGTGTACCTAACATTTCTCGGGGAAAAAACAACTTTTTCTTTGCAGCAACAACATGTAAGCGAGGAAAAAGCAACTACCAAATTTGGGCAACCCTAACCAAATATTCAATGTGCGAACCTATATATTACAAACATTTCGCGCGATCCTAACTTTTCCCTCGTTACGTTGCGGTGACGTGATCCCGCCGGTATCGGTATCGAGACCTCTCCTCCCCGCCGAGCTCACCTCGCCCGGTGGGCCTCCCTCCCACACACCCTGTTATGAATGACAATAACTCTCGTTGATACCTCACCATATTTTTTCCATATTTAGACGTGATTAAACACTCCCGATACCGTCCCCCGGGATTAAAACTCGTTCCCCCGACTTTCCCATCCGTTTACTTATCTCTCCGCGAACTTCGGTGTTTGTATTATCGACCGAATTAAACTTTGATTAAGTTTCTTTGGAACAACAAGGGGCGTCTCAGACTTTATTATTTTTTCATTAAATTTCGCAGCTTAAAAATGTTCGACCGCAACTAAACGTAATAAATTTTATGATGAATATCTAATGTTGTCTAGGCTGAATTAATTATATTTGTGATACGTGTGAAATTGGATATTGAAGCAGTTATTTAGGATTTTTTATGAGGGGTGGCAAATATAAAACGCTTTGATATTGGTTGGTATTTTGAAATTGTACATGCAGTAAAATTTTATTTAGACTGTTTGAAGTTATTGGCTGTATTCTTTTTGTGTATTTTAGTAATAAATATAAGTATAGTAAAGCCCAGTATCTGAGCTAGCAATATCGAAACCGAATCCAAGCACATTAAAGATCAAACGCGCTGGCACATACAAATAACTATTCCGGCGGCACGCAGCGCCGTCCCTCCGAGCAGACGTGCGCTGTCTTCCAAAGCTTTTGTCACGTGAAAAATGCTCCTCAGGATCGTCGGGTTCGGGTTTTCACGCCACATTTACCTCCGCCCATACGCTCGGGGATTATTCACCATTTATAAATGGATAGAGCACGCCAGCCGCACAGATTTCTACGCATAAATATTTTCCCTCGGCTTAACAACCGATATTTTTTATCCGATTTGTTTGGATTAACTTGGCAGTGGGCGAGGCTGAAACGCTGAAAGGATAATACACGTAACGTTGAAGTGAAAGAATCTTTTATTTCACGTGGAGCCTTTTTCGGTTGAACGATTTATAAAGACTTATAGACGGAATATCAAAACAAGATTAGAAACATAAAGTCTGAATATAAAGGTCTTTTATCAATACTTGGCCTGTATTCACGTTAAAGGTTCATTGACACTAACACTAAATGACAACTTATAGACAATTTCAAACGTATTAGAGTAATATAGAAAACGATTGCTAAGCGGGAATGACATTTAAATATCATTAGCTTTCTCAAACTTTTGTAAGTAAACTAAACGCTATTTAATCTCAAAGTTAACTAACAATTACAAAAGTTCCTTCCGTAGCCACATCGCACAGATCAATGAATAGTTAGTTCGTATTGTAACCGCAGAAGACGTAACAGTTGCTACGGCAGTAAGGTAGCGCACTTAAATTATCAAGAGTAGGTTTGCGGTCGGTTGCGCATTAAAGTGCTATTATAGAGCGATTGCCGCGAGCCTTGTCTGCTGATGGATTATGTAGTTGCATTAGTAATTATATATTGATTATTATTCGTTCGATACTAGTTTACGGTGACTTTGTTGCCTTTTGTATAGGTTGTTGTGAGTATAACGAATGGTAATGCTCCGGAGTAGAGTTTATGAGGTGATTAAGATAAGATGATTAAGATTTCATAAAATAGGTTCTCAATCATAATGCCGATAACTTAATATTATGTTAGAATTATGTAATGGCCATTAATATAATATAATTTTGTATAAAACATATTTGCACGCCGCCTTGTGCGGCAAAATGTATCTGGCACTATTCTGTACTAATTCCATCTTTACTAACCAACATTTTACGCAAATAAATTATTCTATTCTATTCTATTATTGGAGTAATTACTATGCCTAGCATATAATTAAGAAATTAAAAAGTGATTACAATCTGGAGTGACAAATTGTTTTTTATTTAGATACTTGTAAACTGTTGTATTGACGCGGAAAGATGATGGTGTGTAGAGAATAGCTATTTATCTTTTACTATCAAATTAGGTGGCAAGTCGAGCTTATTGTCGGAAGAAACTAGCTCTTGTACCTAAGTAGGTGTCGATTTCATGATATTTTCATCGTATTTTCATCGTGGCGGAAATTGCTTGCCAACTTTATGTAGACAAAGAGCGTTGATGAGGTTATTAATAAAGATTCAATCTCAGCATAAAGCGAAAGCAAAACACACGAGCCATTCCAATGTAACTTCCCATGTTATTAAACAGGATGTACACTGTTTACAAACCGTATCTTTGCAGACAAAGTGTGAATTATCTTCGCTCGTAAAAGGTTTAAAGTTCAACGTTAATAATTATTTATACGAGACTGCACAGAGTCGTTTACATGTGAATGTCGGGTATAAAACGACGGTGTAAGCTACAAAGAGGGTAGTTTGGGTACGGGGGTGGCAAGCAGGGGGATCACGCACCATTAGGCGGGAAACCTCGGGTCTCACACGCGACGCCAACACGTGTTACACTTTCAACGTAATTGCTTCTAATCACATATATTATACCTAAACTACAAACATTGAACTGTGGGGAAATAATGTTGACCCTCGATAGGTCAATAGTGCACGGAATTGAGGTTCATTTTTTAAGTCGATGGATTGGTTACGGAAAGTAATCTCGTTACTTCGACTTACTCGTACTTAGTTGTCGTAGATCTCTGATTGGTAGAGTGCGTACTGAAGAACCTATCATAGAGTATCATAGCTTTCACAATAATATCTATCATTAATTCTATTCTATTGTCCAATATTTTTATTGCTAACATAAATCCTCCTACAAAGCCATCTAACTAAATTCTTCTGACAAATAAGGAACATTAACAACCTCAGAATACAAAAAAGTTACGATAATAAGAAAAGCTCTCGGGCCGGATCAGTCGTAAAACTGATTACATTATTTCATTGGAAGCGACGACAGAACGGCCCCTAACTCACTTCCGCGCGTTGAAAAACAAGGAATCTAAGCGGCAGGGAAACGTAATAGGCTGAGGGCACACCCAGAAAGTTGTGCGACTTTTACGCAGCATCGTCTGGAACGAAGTTATTTGATTTGTAAACGTGTGTCGCTCAAACACAGGCTAACGATACCATGTGGCGTTCGTTGCAAGATATTATGACAGCGTGATCTAAGCCTTAGCGACTGGGGAAAAGTTAATGCGGCTTGTCGTCTGAGCGCGCCGCGAGCGAGGCCTGCAATGCAATATTTATCACCAGCCAGTGAACGTGCCTGCGAAAAAATGACAAATTCATGTTTCCTCGCCCGTCGCGTCGCGCGACCTGCCCCGATTTATTCCCCTCGTAATTTTTAACCGAGGGCGCATATCCCGCACAAACTAGATAGAAATGTTTTCATGACTCGCTTGTTTATTAAAACATCGTAGGGGAAATAGATACGCCCTATTTACACGACCGCTCGCGTTTGCTCACCTATCTCCTGAGATAATGTTGCATGAACGCTGTACGCGTAATATACTTGTTTATGTCACATGTCTACGGTATGGTATTCATTTACAAACGATCCGACCTGTAAACGGCAACATGCGATCAGAATCCGATAAGATTCGAGGCGCGTATCTGTGACGGAGGTCGCACGTACTCGCATGTATCGATCCGCAAGCAACGCGAATATTGTTTCAATGTGACATGTATATTGTATACGTAGGTGAGCCGGTGGGGTCGTCGTATCTGGAAGCTATTACCTCTGCGAGCCACCCCCGGAGCTGCGGCGCGGAATAAAATCAAGAGAAATGATTTACTCGGCGATAACGCGCCGACGACAACCACCCTCGGCGAGCTCTCCCCGCATCGACAACGAGTTCACACATTGCCCGCACACAATACAAACTGTTCCACTTGCTATATATCACCTTGACTCACAACGCACCGCGATTCGTAAGTTTCTCGACGCACTCGACCTGTTTTCCGTTCGCGCCGTACAACTCGTAATGTTACTGCATCGCTAATTAAATTACGCTCTCTGATTGCTAAAAACTGCGCGCAAACAATGGTAAAAGGAAATTAAAACATCGCGAACAAAGCTTTAATAAAAACAGAACGTTTAAATGAAACGGAGCACTCGGAACGGTGAGTGATTTTAATAGGCGAGCAAACAGACCCCAATTTGAGGAGTATTCCCTCTTCACAAATCGGCGCGCGACGGAATCGTCGCAAATCAGACGGGGGCGGCCGGGCCGCTCTCCAGGGAGAGCCCCTTTGATCCCTCGCTGACCCGAAAATAAAAAAGGTTCGTAATAAAAAAAGGACCGACATACGGAAGGTGGCGCCGCTTTTTTATTTAAATTAGAGTGTTTTATAGGGAGAGGGCGATATTGCGTTTTGCCTGTGTCTTGAGGCTCTAGCTCCACGGAAGCTATACCCACACACGAGACTAAATCCCCGCAAACCGGGGCAATGAACCTTCGGTAAATACTTCGGGGTCTTAAGGTATTTCCTTTTATCTCTCTTTGGATGTTTTCCAATTGTGCTACCAAATAAAATGTATGTTACCACCATGACGGAAGTGATAATCCGATGATTTACGAGAGACGTGATGTTGATCTGATAAAACGCAATCAATAAATTAGCACTACTTCAATGTTGTGTAAAACACCTCGAATGTCAACGTGTGATATTTAGTAATTGGGACGAACCGCTCCCAGCAACGTGTGTAAATAATTCATGAGATATATTTTGATAAGCGTCCAAAAGTTACGTTACGGTTTAAATGGTGCTAAATCTTCGTATTTTGCATAGCGAGTTGATTTATTTATTATTTGTTTCAAGCTAGTAGGCATTCAGAATGAGTGTGGATGTGGCAGCGAGCGACTACATTGTCACACGTGGTGTGTGATCGAGTTGGCGGCGCGCCAGGGATCCTCGTGCCGCAAGAGTCTGTCGGCCGCAGACGTCTGAGCGACGAGTGACTTCCACCGTTTTATTTTCGCCCTCATTATCTCTAAAGTGATTTATTTTAGTATACCTATCCACGCGGATTTCGAGCGCCAAACGTTAACACGTCGAGAATAGGTCGCACTAACGACTTGGCAACCCGCCGCCAACGCGTATTGAAACAATAGACGGCAATGAAGTCCTCACGACACCCCGGGGCTAAAAAATGCTATTAGCGCGCTGTGAAATTAGTTAGACCGCAAATTTGAGGACGGATACTAATTCGGTGGAGAAGTGGTGTTAACGTCGCGGATGCAAATTGATGTGTAAATGCTCAGCGTAGTCATTACACCGAGCGAACATCCGACATCGCTTGTAATGTTGGCGGAATAATGTTGAATCACGCTCGCCCACACATGACAAATGTTGGTTACAAATTATATAAACACGCTAATTCGCGGTTAACGTGCCAAAACCGCGTGCTTGATAAAATAATTTTGTATAATATCGGTGGTAGTTTGTAGCAATTTTATCAATAGCTATTTAGTTGTTGGAGCGCGGCCAACTCCTGTGCGCGGCTTAGATCGTTTAATTAACGACCGTCGAACTTTCGACCTGTTGAAAGCCCTGCTTCAGAATCGAATAACTTTGCACGTACACTGCCTCTCTCAAGTTTGTTTCCGACGAGGATTTTCGTTCAGCTTTTATTATGTGGTGAACCGTAGGTGGTAAGGTTAATTGTTATAGTCTACACGATGAAAGAATAGGCAAACTAGTTTCAGACAAGGCTTAATGAAAGGTACTCAAGTTACTAACTATGTTAAGCTAATAAGCCGAGTGCCTGACAGCATACCTATACCAGCGATTTCTTTCACAATCTCGCTCATCAAATGCATTGTTAGTCTCAAACAACTTAGGCATTTCAAGTGACACCTATTCAGAAAGGCGCGTCTAAATACTGTCGACCTTCCCACTGTGAGTGCTGCAATAAGCGTATAACTAAGCAATGACAGCGACACGACATCGCGAAATGTTTGGACAGATGCCACGGCACCTTCACACAGAGAGCTCACACTACACAGTGTAGGCAGTAGGTACCTACGTATTACAGAAGTAGGCAGCGAGCGTTGCTAAACATTCCACTTTTACGAGCCGAAGCTGAACAAACAAAGAACGTGTTGTTCAAATCGGTTTCGCGTGAATTATAATTTAAGAAGACATAAATTTACATTCTCAGAATTTATCAAATCTGAATCAAAGGAACATTAGTAAACATTTTTGTGATGTTGAATTTAATCACTACGTCGCGTCGTGGTCGTCGTCTAATGGAAAACGATAGAGCACTCCACGAATAGGTAAAGTAAACACGGTTCCTTGGCAAATAGCTATTTCCACTCGATTTGAAGGCACCCTCGAGAAACATACGCCGGCTTAAGCAGATACCGATACCTTTCGAGCAATAAAGTAGAATGTATTGATAGATAGAAGTCATTTATCAAGAGAAGATAGGAGGAAGAGTACAACCCACGTCCGTTCCATAAAAACTGGTGGCGACTCGTAAAAGATTTATTTCTTTGTAGGTTCGAGTGGTACTCACCCCAATAATGGCATTCAGTTCTGTCATCGTGACCTGCTTCGCCCTCTCGACGGCCGAGGCCACTTGCTGCTGGTGCTCCTGCGATAGGAACGGCAGAATCTGTGCTATAATCGCGTTCAGCCTTTTTGCTATCTCCGTCTGCAATAAACAAATTCCATATCAATAAAGGTTAAGTCGTAAAACGTATAACTGTATCGTTCGTAAACAAAACAAACAAAGGATCGATACAAAGCGATATCGTGAACGAGCATTGATAAAGTTAATACCGCGCCGACATTAATGTTAAAATTCAACAATCTACTCTTTTGAATGAATTTAACATTAACGTTAAACAAAGTCGATTGTAAAGGAAACGAGTGACCGCTATCAGCGTGGGTACCTACCGCTGTTTAACATACAAATAGAAAACCGAAAACGTTTCCACATTCCAATGCATATTAAATTCAATAAAAGCGTTTATAATTAGCCGATAAGCCAGCCAGCGAGCAACAAATAAAATTAACACGATAAACAATAATGTGCGGCGGAACCAGATGATAAATCGCCGCGTTACCGACCCGCCCGTATTTATTGGCCAAGTACGTATTTTCCGTTTAAATGAACATTCATTTTATTAGCAGATTCGAAGTGAATCGCCAACAAATTAACATAATTGAGTGTGTTATTAT
Source organism: Opisthograptis luteolata (assembly GCA_931315375.2). Classification (NCBI taxonomy): domain Eukaryota; kingdom Metazoa; phylum Arthropoda; class Insecta; order Lepidoptera; family Geometridae; genus Opisthograptis; species Opisthograptis luteolata. The sequence continues at coordinate 4,875,430 of OV928049.1, read as the reverse complement.
TATATCGGCTCGTGTCAAACCGTGTGCACGACGAGTTATTTTGACAGCTCAATTTTATTCAGCAATCGGGCGTACATGATTGCGTAAAACTTGTGATTAGCTGTAGGTGTACGTGTAGTCCGACGTGTGTAGGCGTACAAGATTGGTTCCAGTCGAAATAACATAAATATAAGCGATTATTGGTTTACAAGATTACAAGCGATTCGTTAACGCAATCAGACGTCGACAGGTTTCAATTTCGAGTTTAAATTACAATATTGTCGGAGCACTACGCTCCATTACCGGCGCAAAGCCCCGACTGTGTTACACAGCCTTTACATTCACGACGAAATTGCTTCGGTAAACTTCGACGGAGACCTGAAAAGTTTGTTTATTCAATTATTTTATTAGGCTTTGTTTTGAGGTGAGATCTATTCGGGGACGCGTTCCAATTTAGACAAAAGACAGTGGACGAAAGAAATGTGGAGAGGAATATCGTCTACGATGTTACGAGATTGTTAACATTTATTTGTTTTTTATGAGTGTAATATTATAAACGTGAAATAAATTACTATTCATAGCTGGGACGGCGGACACCGCGGTTCGCCGCGGTAAAGCCACAAATTGCACTTTCATTTCGCCGCTAAATGGACTGTTTGCCGCTTTTGTTAAGTTTATTTCGCTTTTTGCGAGCAAATTATTTTATTGCTACAATTTACTATTTTAATGACAAATGTTTACTACATTTTGGATTACTGTTAAACAAATGATGATTTGGTTGATTTACTTACTTTCTAACTGTGATTTTTGAGACCGGGGCGGATAATAAAATAAATATATTAAGTAAAAAAAGCATTCAAAATCCCTACTATCGCTTCTATTAAAATGCGGAAGCATGTTTGTTTGGTTGTTCTTTTTTTCATACAGTATCAAATTGACGTGATTTTGTATAGATACAGTTTACGGGCCGGGCCGTAAAGTGACACTTTTGATTCTGGAAAAATGCACGGTTGCTGGAGAAAACTCTACGTGTGAGTAGCCGTGTGACATAGAAGATATAGGTACTAGTATTGTTAGAATTAGCGCCCTTCCATTCAGAAGTAGGTAAGTATATTAATATAATAATGACAAAATCATGGCAAATAGAACAAAAACAAAGGTTTGTAATCCGAATGGAGAAACAAAAGGCCAAAAGGATTCTCAGTTGATTGGATAAACATCTGAGATCGTGACTGGAGGCCGATATTGGAATATTTGCTATTGCGAATTTCCTATCTCGACATGCTAATAACGTGAACCAATAGGTCATTGGTGAATTCATTCTGTTTGCCCGAATGACATAACTGAGTTAATCTCACGACTTGTGACTCTACTTCTTTACTTCATACTGAATAATGTAGGACTATCAACTTCATTTGTTTATAATTTAACACTTTGTAATCAAGAATGTTATTAAATACAGAAAAAATCATAGAGATAGCCTCTATAATCTTTCCGGAATGACTAAATAACATCGTTAAAAACCTTCAAAGTTATTTATTATCTACTGATGTCGTGTGTATCTTAATTGGTATTAAGTGATGATGTGGTCGAGGGTTCTCTGTCTATAAGAGGAGATACGTACCACGTACATGTACATGCGTTGATATTAATCACTCTGTTTATAATAAGATAAAGAGACCAATAAACCCACTTTAGTTTAAACGTGTTTGGTCTACTTCAGGCGCGTGACATTTCACGTGAGTAAAAACATTTTTTTTTTCTAAAGAAAATCAAATCTTTTTTTATCCCCAGATGCCAGATGGGTGTTATAAGTTTGACGTTGTTGCCTGTCTGTCTGTGTGCGTGTGTGTGCGTGTGTGTGTGTGCGTGTGTGTGTGTGTTTTTGTGCGTGTGTGTGTGTGTGCGTGTGTGCTCTCAAACGGATGGGCCGATTTCGATGCAGTTTTTTTTTTTTACTATTTACAGGGTAGCGTTTGACCACAAGTCACCTGATGTAAAGTGACGATGTGGTCGAAGATGGCACCACGCTACACCTGGACAGGGAACTGGCTCTCAAGTGAGGCTGCCGGAACACACCGAAATTGAAAGCCCTTGCAGTGGTCTAGCAGTGTAAGAGGATCAGCTCTTTTCCAAAATGGTGTAATTAAGGCATTTTTAGTTATGTTTCATGAAAATCGGTCCAAGATGTCGGGGGTTTTTTAAATATTTTTTTTATGGATGAGGGTTAAGTGCTAACGATACAAAATATATTCTACCTACACGTAATATGTATTGTAAACAGGGAACAGTGTAGTAACGTACAATAAACGCCAGCCGCAGCGGCAAGCGCGATTCGGTCGAATCACCACAAATTACATTTTCATCCGCTGCCGCAGCGCCCGAGCCCCGAGCCACATGCCACGTCGGGAAATGAAATGACAATTCTGTTAGCCAGCCCTGTGAGGTTAATGTTTACTACACTCGGCATCTCATGTGTTGGAGTCATGTAATGGAATGGTGTTTATATCAAAATATATTTATCAAGGATCGTTTGAACTATCTTTCGACCTTCCTTAGTTAGTTCAAACGATCCAATAAATTATGTTATTTTTAGTTTTAATTCTTAAGGTTGATTGGTAGTTTTCATTGTTAGTTTTATTTAGTTAACTTGAATGTTAGTCATTATTAAATGCAAGAAATTTTATTAAAAAAAAAAATAGAGGGATCCAACATGCGACACACACATGTCCACTTTAAAACATTAAACTTAAAACGAATTGTAAGTAAGTATATTGCCCATCCGTTAGCATAACTTCATAAGTTATTGTTTCCTAAAGAACTTTCGGTGTAGCTGTTTGTCTGGAGATTACTGAAAATATCGGGAGAATCCAGACGAATTCCGATCATCTGGCAACCCTAACCACGCCGGTAGTGTGGCACTAGCACTAATGCCGACGTTTTATTCAACCCGTAATATCAGTTTTAAACATGTAAACTCTAAAAAGTTTTTACTAAAACAAACTTCGTATTCTAAGATGATACGTTTTTATTTATTACTTACTTCTCTCCATCTCTAACCTGTTTTGTCAAGTACCAATTAGCAAGTCTCAAATCAACACTAAACTAACCTCCTTGATTAGGTATTATAGAAGAATAACAATGTAATTAACTTTAATCACTGTTCGTGATAATCTACAATTATAATGTGTTATTGATTAATATATTCCGCAAATAATTAACTAATATAAATGTGATTATTCGACGATGTGACTACCGATAAAATAATGTGTAGGTACTAAAAATCTTATTAATAAACACATATATATTAGCATTTACATAATTAAAATTAATTTAAGTCAGAGAAGGTCTATGCAAATGTAAATTATTATCTTAATAACTATACATTTATTTTGAATAACTCATGTTTGTGAAACTTTTACATCGTAGGTATAACGATTTTAATTAAGTTATCTAAGGAAAGCATAAACTTATAAGAATGTAAATGTTTCAAAAGTTATGAATGCATAGATTTAATCTCTAACGGCGCAAATTTGCACTTTCCAGTGAGATTTGAAACAATTCCCACGAAAACCAATCAAAATTTTCATGAGCTTGTCCCTTCTCACAAATGCATTGAATGGGTGGCATTCGTCGGAACGTATTCCAATCAGGATTCCAGATTAAGGCAGTTTTTTCTTATTGGCACGAGTGGAACAATCCTCGTTTCCATCTGCAGGCAGCGCTACAGCTACCGACAGCTAGCTACGAATAAAAAGCGGGCGCACAAAAGGGCCGCAAAATACGTACTTTTTCGAGTTCTCCACAAAAGATATAGTACGGTTTGTCATTAAGGAGTTCATCCCCGCGCGAGAAATAAAAGAGGAACGTTGGTTTCGAGGTGAGCGGGCGCCTCCGGGCTCCGGGGGAGGCCGGGGTGGGGTGGGTGCACTAATGGCTCCAACACTCATCCGCTAATGCCTCGGGTGACTCCTCTTTTTGCGCGATTTTCACGTGGTTTAGTCGTTGGAGCTTTTAATCCAGCGCTGCATCTTGCCGGCGGTGACGCTCCATTTGTTCGTGTATCTTTATTGTTGAAGAATATGACTTCAAGAGATTTTTTAGATACATGGAGAGACTTGCGCTTGTGAACTTTTAGGTGTCATTTTCTGTTTAGTTGATTATTTAATTTTCAAGACTCTATGTGAGCTGTATTTTCTTTGTAGGAGGTTTAATTGCATCTAACAAGTTATGTTAGTACCTACCATAAAATGAAAATTTGTTTTATTTTACAAAGCTCGAGTATTCCATAACATGATAAGTAAGCATTTTAATTATATACGCTACACAAAAGTACTTCACTTACGCAATCGAACGTCCATTGTTGTTAGTAATAAAATGAACAAGTAACATTACACGTCCGCAAATATAACGAAACAACTCGCTTAAAATGAAGAGATTTAATACGTGCGCAAAACAACGAGTCATAATTTTAAAAGCTTTTACATTCTCAATTTCGTGTAATGGTAAATTACAGTTTTAAGTGAGATGGAAGAGGCATGGAGGGTTGTGGAGAGACAGTGCTCTCGAGTGCAGGTTGCGAGAGTTGCGAGGTTGCGAGGGCGCGGCGGCGCGGCTGCGGTGACCTGGATGCGGCGGCGGCCCCGTGCCTCCGTGCCGCAATTTATTGTCTCTCTCCGAGAATGCTCACGCTCGCGGCCGCGTACACAGTAACCACGTTAGCGGGAGCGGAGCACTCAATAAAACATCCAACAACCTCCCGCTCAACTAACTTAATATGAAGACATCACGCACCGCTTTTGAGAAAAATCGAGCTCAACCGCTCACAAAAGAACCCTGTTAAAAGTTATGCACCCGATCTCTCCCCCGAAAGAACGGCGAAAATTCTACAGCTATTACCGCGATTGTATTTCGCAAAGTAAAATGAAAGGTCGCTCCCGCACTTCCACTGCGATGTCGATCTTCGTAATGACTCTCAACTCTTTTATGAATTATTTATGCACGCCGCGTTCTTATCTCACCCGCAGGCGCTCGCGGAGTTTCCACTTTATTAAACAAAACAGTCACCAATCGGAAAGGAACGCCATTGTATTGAAAGCAACTTGCTCTTATGGCGAATCAATAAATAATTCCTGCGACGAAATGGCAGTAGAGTCGATAAATGGGCTATTATTGCAGCGGACAGAGGCCGACATTATCATCGATTCGTATCGCATTCATGAAGCAGTAATTGTTTAAACATAGCCTGCCGCGGAACATTAGCGGCTGGCACATCGATAATGCAAAATACAGAGTGCTGTCCTCGCTTCTCGTTAGCTTTCTAATTGCTACCCGCCGCCAAGCTTTTTACAGATGTTTACAAAAGAAATAACACGAGCCGTAAACGGGACAAGGTTACATATGAAACATTTAAATGAAAGTAGGTACCTTCTTTATTATCTACGCATAAAAAGTGGAGTGCAGCTAGATGACAGTAATTGAGTTTACTTAAAATAATTGCTACTCGAGCGTCGATACTTATAATAAACAGAATCGTTGGAGGTGGAAGGCGGGTCATTAATATTCATTACAAACAAATGAATATAATTACTCGCCCAGAACGAGTTGATGGGAGAGCCGTCGAGTGGGTGTGTAGTGCGGGACGGGACAGGTCGTTATCTCGATATCGATACGAAGTAGTGCGGTGCCGTCGTCGGCAGTGTCACCTTGCTCGTAATCAGATTGTAATTGCGCGATCGAGAGCGAGGCACGCTTGAATAACCACTACCTGTCAATTTAAAAGCTCGTTGCTGCACACCGAGGCTTAATAAGAAACATTTTTTGTCGAGGCGTTGTTTTCTTGCGCTGCATTACTAATTTAATCATGATTATGGATGCTTGGTTCACTTTCTTAATAACTGTATAATGAATCATACATATATGTTACTGCGCTGTCAACTAATTTGCGATATGACATGTTATTACAAACGTTAGTATCGCAATGTGACAAGTTGTTTTATTATCAGCGGTTGAATACAGCTCAGTGTTTAGAATGTATTTAACGCAATAGGATTTGGGTCGGGTGTGATTGAAAGATTAGCGGCGACATAAGAGAGAGGGCGCGAGCGCGACACAAGGTTGTGGGGTGGCGGGTGTTACGGTTCGAGCTCGCTGGACCCGGACGAATGGAGAACGGTCGTGTTGACTCGCATGTTTCTCGCCAAACAAAGAACCAGCTTCCTAGCTACCCCTGTTTGTTTAGGTCCACGCCAAACGTTTATTGCCCTTTGTGTATCTTACCTCTCGGCGAAGCGTTAAGCCTTTTTGACTCGGCACTTATTATAAGAGCGCTTATAAACGTGTAGATTACTCGATGGTCTTTACATTCTTTAAATAACCCAACCAAATAACCAAAATGTGTATGTGAGTACGCAAAGCTTTTGTGTTTGCAAATGTAATCGTTCGAAGTAAATGCTATGAGCAAACACGAATAGGTGCTACATCATAGTTTATTCACTGCGACACGAGGAGAAATCGCACGACGCTTACGTGATAATAAAGAAACACAAACAAGGTTCTCGGCGCTCGTGAATTGAACAATTTGTTGAGTAGATAGTTTCACAAGCGGTTTCTATAGACGAATCAATCATCGCAGTGCGAGCGAAGCTTTTTTGCTGGCTTTAACGAGCCGAACAGTAATGACTGTGCATAATATCCGGCGTCTCATACCGCACCTAGTGCGCGATGCCGAGCTGAGAACACAATAGCGCCGTACATACCGAACATATACAAGTCTATTATTCGGCGCTGTTTTATAGTGCGGCAATTAGCCGAGTTAATACAGTACTAATTTATGCAATGTGCACCGAAGCCTCGCCTCGCACACACGCACGCAGACTCTACATCGCATCGTACATGCGATTTATTTGAATATTCGTGTTCGCTTCAAATTATTTTTGGTTCGACGCGCGTCGTTTATTTTTAGTTTCGTTCGCAACGATCATCAACGATGAATACTCAACATGCTATCGCGGATTATACCACACCTCGTATCGCCGGCCAGTCGAAATAACAACATTAATACCGCGATAGCTTCCCCCTACAAATTCGATCGTATCATCATAAATACCGTTATCTGTTGGGTATTATCTGGTATGATTTTTATACTCACCTGTCTTGCTTTTGTTCAGACATGATAGTGAGTTTATCGTGGCTTTGTACTAAAATTGATTGGGCTGATTACGCAGAGTTCGCCGATAAAAACCTATATCTATATCATTTTTGTATGATCAGTAAAGTTGATGATAAAGGTATTAGGTAAAAGCCATGTTAAGTAGCGATAACATTCAGTATCTGTACTTACTTAGAAATCGAGTTAATCGCGTTCGACAGAAAAAATGATTTACACTTCGAGATCATCTCGGGTGATAAGAAAAACAACATTATGGGCTGTAGATTGCGGGCGGGCTAGAGCAAGAGGCCAGTAAACAGCTCATAAAGAATGTGTTATAAAGTAAAGTACATACAATATTAGTCTGTTAGGAAATTCTCAATAAAGAACTATCAATATATCTAATTGAATCTTGACATTCACGTTTAACTGCACAATTGGAATTAGCTAGTGAAGGAATTTATCTTGTCAGAGTTATTGATAGAATACTCGAGACATGTATACTGTTACTATTGAATTCAGAATGGTTCGAGTTCAAGTGGTTGTAGTTACGTTGCTAGAGTGAAGCGTTCTTATTTACAGAGGCCGTTTGCAGTGCGCTGTTTACTCTCCTCGTTGTGCTGAGTTGCCGGGAGTAGGTATATTCTTACTGCGCTATCGCTATCTGACAATCGATTTAGCTACTTGACAAATCTGGATTTTTGATCAAAGATATCAGATAAGTAATGGAGTTTCTGTACGGGTAGGTACTGCAAGATATTTTTATACGACGCCGACTACGCGGGGGGGGATATTATATCGTGTAGATATACCTACTAAAAGGATTATTCCTACTCATTCTTTATTCGTTAGCGTTTTGATATCAGCAATCTAATTAATGCCAGTAATCTAAGTTACGTGCGGATTTGCAATCGCTCAAAAACGGTGAAGGAAAAAAGCATCGTGGATAAACCAGCAAGAAGAATCACCATTTGCAACCCGCGCTTGGCTTATACTCGCTCTGAGAGGAGGCCTGTGGTGATGATGATGATGATCATTATCATGATGATGATGATGATGATGATGGTGGTGGTGGCAATGATGATGATGATGGTGAATATAATAAGTTCATAAAAACCCTTCATTACATTCAAATCATATCAGTCCCGCATGCCTGAACAATTAAGAAAATGTATAAAGAATGAAGAAATATTGAAATTTGTTAACAGCAAATAGACATTTCAAAACTTTATTTAAATTGAGGCAAATATTTAATTTGAGTGTATGGTGGAGCGTTGCTACGGCATGCGGCAGCGGCCATGGGCGAGGAGGGTTGGAGTTTGCGAGTTTACACAGCCTGTGTTTGCGCTGTCTGTTTGCCAGACCGATGCGATGCTATTGTGCGATGTGCGTCTGCCCAGCGTCGTGAGTCGCGGGACTGGGACCAGACTCGACTTACTGTGTATTTTGTTACCCTGCGATAAGGCCCGTCAAAACGAGCTGTAGATATTCGGACCGGTTACAAATACTCATCCACCCACACTAAAAATTACAAATGCGAAACTAACTCTGTTTGTTTGCTTTTCACGACTAAACAGCTGAACGGATCGTAATGAAATTTGAGATTATATCCTGGTAAAGACACAGACTATATTATGTCTTAAAGAATAGTCTTGAAGAGGCGAAATAGGAGTTGAAAGTTGGTAACCATAATTTCTCAAGGATCTGAAAATGTACATTAAGGCTTTTGGTAAGGAATAAGGAAATACGTGTATTAACTTTTTTTTTGCATCATCACCCCTAAAGACGGCAAAGTAAGGGGTAAAATTATACTAGCTTTTAATAGCTAGTATAAATAGTGTATAGTGACTATACTATAGTGTATAAATTAGTATTTGCCAATCGGTTCATTTCGAACCGATTGGCAAGTACTGATTTATATGCCTCGGTTGTATTGAGTTAAATTAATGCCTTTGACCGGACGTGTCGTCCTAGCCTCCACACACAACAGCAGAAAGATTGTCCGAATTTTTAACGAGCCACCGCGTCACTGTCACCTCGCTACTGGTTACATTACACGAATTTCCGTTGCGATGTGAATAATTTTCAACAAAGAAAACAATGATTATTATGTGTGCTTTATTTTAAATTGACGAACAGCGCTGGTTAAATACTGTACAATAAAAAAACAACTTTAAAGCTTTATCCATTTACATACGCTGATTAAAACAATGAAAACGTTTGATTGGCTGCAGTATAAAACTAAACAGCATCAGAGCTATTTCCACTTAGCAGTAAAATAACTATAGAGTAAGCAACTTTAGTGTTACTTAAGTACTAGGATGCCTGAACGTAAAACAAGTCACTAAATAAGTGACTATCTTCAATCGTGGCAGTCCATAAAGGGTTTTACTACCTTCCTCGCTTTGTCGTTGCATAATAAAATTACCGCAAAGTTTGTTTGAAAACCACCAGCTTTAAACACATTTTGTCTATTTCATCTGGCATTACATTTTCTTTACTGGTTTAAGATTTTGTAGTCCCAAGGAATGGTAATTTTAAATAACTAAATACATATGTTATTGCGCTTTTAATTAATCGTTTTCTTTATTGCTGTTCTTTGAAACACAGTGCCTAGATGTCGAAGAATAAAGGCTTCAGAATTGAAATTGTACACACTTATCTAAAAGTTTTCATTAAAACATACCGCAAAGTGTTTTATTTCAGTTCGTTGTTCTCTTAAAAGCAAGGCTTATAAAATGAAAATAAAATGTAACTTAGTTTAATCGCTTAATTGAAATAAGTAACATTTCTGTTCACTTTAAAATTCAAGTACGAATTCAGAGATAAACAAAACGGCGCGGCGCGGCGGGCGGGCGGTGTGCGGTCGGGCGACCGCGCGGCCGCAGCGCTGCGGCCGCCCGCAACCGCAGCGACCCGCCCGCGCTTGTGTGCGATGCCCTAACGCTAAACTGGACTCCTGCTCTGTCACGGTTTGCGCGATTACGGGTTTAATTAAACATTGTTTGGTTTAATTTTTGACATCTGTAATTAATGTTGAATATTTAATGTTCTCTTTATTTAATAATGCCACAGAATAACATAGTGCCTCAATTTTAAGTACCATGAATCGGAGGGGATGAGAACGGCGAAGGAAAAAGATCAGTGGAGGAGGCCTACGCCGCAGAGGTGACTTCTGCAAATACTAGTTAGTTTTTATATCACAAGTATTCAAATATGTATGTTACTTTGTAGTGAAAATAAAGGCTTTTAACTTTTGAAGGCTGTCGGAACACAACGTTAAGTGCTTGGCAACAGATTTGGTAGTAACTAGCCAAGCGAACACTAGAAAATGTCCTACCACTAAGCAAACCTACACACCTGGTCAGGCAATCATTCAAAAAGTTATTTTAAAGAGAATATTGGCGAGACAACCCTTCATGTAAATGAGCAGGCGAAGCAATGGGGTTGGAAACGAGCAGCAACCGGCAAACATTAGGTAGGTAGTAATAAATATTGCACGCTATGATTTGGTGCACGCTCACGTTTACGTGATCACTGGATAATTAAAATGGTGTTAAAATTATTTATTTCTCACCTTTTATTTGGTTAGCACTTCAAGTATTTTTTCATTCAAGTGCTAATGCTTTATCTACCTATAACTTTTTTCAATGCACATTTTTTTGGCCCTCAGTCTGAAGAGACGAGTTTGATGATATGCCTCATCATTAGCTTGCTTAAAAGACAGATAATTAAGTAATCACTACTGATTTGAAGGCTCCCATAAGTATTTATCTTGTAGCTGAGCTACGGCGCGTAGCATGGGGCCGATCGCCCAATTTACAACATTGCATTAATCATTAAAAATAATTCATCAACTAAATGAATTATTATTGGTGTGTTATTTTTATTGGTGTGTTCCGGCAGCCTCACTTGAGAGCCAGTTCCCAGTCCAGGTGTAGCGTGGCGCCATTATCGACCACATCGTCACTTAACATCAGGTGACGTGAGGTCAAACGCTACCCTGTAAATAGTGAAAAAAAAAACCAAAAATTGAAACTTATTTATTCATTCTTGCGTACAGTAAGTTACTTACTACTTACTGTACTTCCAGTCATTACTGATTGTTTATTGCTCAAAAGTGATTAAACTTTCACAGAGAGCATTATTCAAATATGTATATTATGTTAAAACTCTATATTAGGTCTTCTGAGTGATTGTCTTGAAATAGTAATTATATAACTTTTATAATTTAAAACGTACGTTTCGAGAATATTTTTCTTCAGCATAACCTTTTCTAAGTAGGTTTATAAGTAGTTACATACATAAGTACCTACTTATGTATGTAACTACTTAGAAAAATTCGCACAAGTGTCAATTGTGAGGTTGCCACCACACTGTTACCGTTGGTCTCCGATAGAAATCGACACCGGAAACACCTGGGACAATCCCGAATACAAAGGAAGTAGGCATTCATATCAGTAACTTGACACTCGACTGGAATAATAACATAGCGTTGCGATAATGATATTCGGACTCAGCAATTTAATTGTCAATTTAGTACAACGCGTCGCAGCTAAGAATCAAGTTAGGCGATGATGGCTCAGTGGTAGTGACGTCGGCTTGCGATCCGTAGGACGTGGGTTCGAATCCCACAATGAACTTGAGCTTTCGGTGAAGGAAAACATCGTGATGAAACCATAGCTTGGTGGTAGGATATTTTCTAGTACTCGCCTGGCTAACTACCACCCCCATGTTAAGAATCTGTCGCCAAGCACCTATCGGTGTGTTCCGGCAGTCTCACTTGAGAGCCAGTCCTCAATCCAGGTGTAGCGTGATGCCACCTTCGACCACAACGTCACCTAACATCAGGTAACTTGTGGTCAAACGCGGGTAGCGTAATTAGTAAAAATAAGCACCTGGTGCTAACCCCGGCTAAGTTTTAAATGAGCTTGAAGGGAAAACATCGTGATGGCACCTTAGCTTAGTAGTGTAGTGGCATTTTCTAGGCTATAATGTCACCAAGCCAAACACCAATCGCTATATCGTAACAGCCTCACTTGAGAGCCATCTAGTCTAAGCGTAGCGTGGCGGCACCTTACGTAACATCAGATGACTCGTGGTCAAACACTACTAAATAGAAAAATACCAAAACATGAAACAAATTAACATTCATTGCATAATGTTATTTACTACTTTCAACATAAACTTAAAATATTACAATGTCATGAATATTACGTACGTACAAAACCTTTCCGAAATCAATGTGGAATATGCAGATAGAGGCTAAAGTTTAATTAGGTGTTCAGTGATTAATATTAGCATTTTAACTAGAAATTTATAACCATTCCAATGCTCTGTGGCTATGCTAATATTGGTAAGTATAATAACGGTGGATCGGTGGTGGATTTTAACATGAGAGGCCAATTATTGTAAATATTATGCTAAATACAATAATTTATAAACAGCATCTAATACAACGAGCGTAGCCTACTAATAACTATCTATCCATCCATTAGTGATATTGCTTATTTATAATTCAACATATAAATATCGTAAAATTACTGTTTCGATACCGATATCTTGAATTAATATTCAATTTCATTACATTTGAATCGCTGAGCGTAAATAAAGTGAGATATACCTACGTTTGATACGTCGCGTCGTGCTATATAAACCTTTTTATTGGTACTTACATACCTACGGTCTTTTAATACCCCAAGATCACAGATACATCGAATAAAATTGATGACTATGTTCAGTAATGGATTTATCAACGGAATAAATCTCACTTCGGCGGTTTGTCACGCATCAAATAACCGGCTGGCTGTGCCGGTGCCCATTTCTTTTGATAGCATCATAAATTCCAATCTGCGGCCCCTTGAAATATTTAATTTAATATCTTGTCAGTACAAGAACTCCGCTAGTTCCCCCCCGATGTGAACTATTATGACTGTATAAAGCAAAATGTATACTTGAATGGCTCTTGGGGTCCCGGGTGAATCGTGCAATGTTCTGTGAATGCAGATTACACCGCGTATGAGAAACGTATTTGTACGGTTATATTTTATGTTAGGGTTGCAACATCGTTTTATAAATAAAACGACTTATCTTTAAGAATGGAATTGTAGCTTCACGAGAGCACCACTGATAGTTCAACACAGGTGCTTGAGCGTCCCATTGTGCAAGTTGCATGACTGTGTTCATCAAATTTCATTTAAACTGTTTTCGACTATCACAAAGTGCACTACAACGCCAGGCATTGTAGTGTGCGTGACTGTAGCACAGCACCAGTCGTCGATAGAGTCGAGGGTCGCCACCCCCGTGTTTGAACTAACCCCTTCACCCTGTTTGCATTGTTTCACTATTTGAATAGACTACGCGGCTACACCGGCGTACAACTGTTACTGTTTTCAAGATAATGTAAGCGAGATTTAATGATAGACACAATCTATGCATATTTTGTATATCTTCCACATTGTTAGTTGTTACGCTGTACGGGTACAGCTCGCGCCGCATATAAGTATGTAAATGTTGTAATTTCGTTTAGTATGCGAGGCGAAAGCGCTTCTTCTTAAAATTCTTACACCGCCCGGGCTGCAGTTTTACGGGTTATTACATTGAATGGGGAATGAGTGACTCATAGGCGTGTAGTTTACGAGTCGAATAGAAATCGTCTGTTTTAAATGAAAAGTCAAGGAGCGAACGAGGCGTCCATTATTCATGAGGGTCGCTTCACGCCCGACCACGGCTGCGTACCCGAGGCGGCGAGCCTCCACCGCTGCCGGTGCCACCACTGCGCCGGTTGGCTCTATGCGAACTGTTTCGAAATCAATATCCGTGTCTCAATCAGTGCAATTAACTTGGGCCATGGAACGGGAGCCGTATTCAATGTAATTAGTTTCACGCCGTCACTCGTTCCCGGAGGCGAGGGGCGATAAATAAGCTACCTACTCTCTGCTACTGACTTATAAGTACCTACGCTGAATTAACATTTCAAGCCGAGGGAACGGACGCGTTTAGTAAACAACTTGATAGTTTACATTAATCCTTATTATTTGATATTTATTTATCATATTACTGGACCTGTCTCAGTAATGTTATGTTCTCCCACAATAGATATACTAGTAGTGGTATAGTAATTATAACGCATGAATTGAATAATGTATCACAACACTAGTAAGAATCACATTATCGGGATTAATGTGTGTGTCAGGAGATAGTGCGCCTCGAGCATCCACTAAGCACTTACACACATTATTATTATGTTGTATAGCTCGCGTGGTTTAGGCGGGCCATAAAACTATGTTTATTAGTCACGACCCGATCGTTCACGGTTTCATTACACGGCCCGACTCAATACGCACGAACGCTGATTTTAATTAATTATAATTCATAAATAAAAATTCTGTGAACCGCGCAGTAGGTACATACGGTAAAAGTGTACCGTATTTAATAAGCGACTAGGGGAATACGCCCTATTTTTTCACATGGCACAGCATACCGCGTCCCTCGGTGTAGGGGCCGAATTTGAAAACACAATTAGACTTAATACAGAGGTGATTGTTGGCGGGCGAGGGTCGCAGCCGGAGGGGTTACGGCAAATCCTTTAATTTGGCTCCCCGATCAAATAATAAAGCGGACAGAGGGGCAGCTAGCAGCGGCGATATCGCGTTTAGTGGTTTTATTGCAAGCGCCATCTGCCGCCCGACTACCCGCGCCCGTCGACTCGATGGAGAGATAATTTCGCTTTTAAAACGAGGGGTTGACTGACGAAGCGTGACGGAGCGATCATTGTGAGCTGTTGCGTTCGTTCGCGGAGACAATTCAAAACAACGAACACAGATGTGTGAGATAGCGCTGCCTTTATGGGGCGCCCTTTGCGGAGATGTGAACGGTGAAAACACAATCGTTGCTATGCTTGGTGCGTTTTACCGTGTAGCGTGAGGTGCGGCTTGATTATCTCATATCAAATTCGCCTCGGAATCAAAGCAACCATATCAGTATGTAGAAGTTTACCTACCTACCTGAATTTTATTTTGATAATAATTACACTAATTACTAAAAAATTCACGGAACTGATAACGATAAAATCTAAGACTCATTATTGATTGAATGTTGTAGTGTAATAGGTACTTATGTTTTAGTAGTCCAATAATCTACTCTTTTTAAAGATAATGATTAATTAGTAATTATGTACTTGCATTACACCACGCGTGTTTGAATTTAAACATAAGGTAAAGATAAAATTGTGAGATAATCGCAATTAAACGATACTCCGTACAAATCACGTAAGCATTTTATCTAAGTCGAAAGTAAACATGATAATAGGGAATTGGGTGCATCATCCCCTTGTGTTTCATTATAAATAGTGGGCAGGAAGATAGGGCACGGACAAGCGCGTGCACATGTTCTGGTTGCATTAGGGTTGCCGCACTCTCATTATTTTTCGGTATTAGTACATGGACTATTTAGTTTTCACATGGTAGCTGTCATTATCTTTTATCCATACATTTTCAATGCCTACATTATATGAATAAAAAAAAATGATATTCGTTGGTAAGTGCATGATTCAAGAGCGCCTGGATAGATTAGCTATATTTTGAAATTTTTGTAATATGTAGTTAGAATAAGGTTTTAAGAAAAAGATAAATTGAAATATGTAGTTACTCGATTGTAATAGTTAGAATAAGGTTTTAAGAAAAAGATAAATTGAAATAGTTACCCGAAATATTAGAAAATTTGGGAAAATCTGATAGCGTGCCGATCCATCGGTTTTTATATATGAAGTCTAGACTCGCTTTAGCACGTCAACTATTTATAGCCACCAAACCGTGCAAAGCCGGGCGGATTACTAGTTAGAAGTAAATGGAAGAGATTACCTATTCAGTCTCAAGCCCTTTTCACAGTGCTATCTCTGATCGATCTCATAACTCGGGAAGCAGGATTTTTAAATCTGGTCACTGAATTTACATATCAAACAGCGACATCGAGAAATTGTGTAAACTTACCTCTTATTCCCACGGGTTTTATCAGATTTAAACCGGAATCTATCCAAATACCAAGATCCAGACTGCCAGCTGGCACTGCCAAGTAGTGTGAGATTTAAAATACCACTAAAGACTCCACAGTTCCCAGTTCTAGACGCAGCAATTGTACGGACAGGTTTGGCGTTTACTTTTACACGAAAACGTGCTCAAGTCTATTTACTTAGTAATTGTATAAATACTGCCAAGTGCGAGTTGACTCGCTCACTGAGGGTTCCGTACAAACTTGTTATAATAAACTTCATTTTACAGTTTTCATGGTTTTTACTTAACATGTACAGTAAGACCTTGCTTCATGCCAAACTTCATGATTCTAAGTCAACGGGAAGTACCCTATTTTGATTCCCTTGCGAAATCGTAAATAACGTGAAAATATGCGACATAAACGGTCATATATCAACAGCAACACACAAACAAACTTGATTTTTTTCACAGCTGAAAGAAACCGTAGAGGCCAGTATTTGTTTTAAATTTCACTTTGATACCTCAACGCGTTCTTGAGAAAAAGGGTATTGACAGACAGATAGACGGACAACAAAGTGTTCCTCATCCTATAAAGGTTCCGTTTTTCATTTTGAGATACGGAACCCTAAAAAAAACTTGTTGTAACTTGTCACTAAAGAAAACTAGCTGTAGCTACTGGCAACCCTGATTGCTGTGTTTCTTTGTATCAACGAGTGCCGGCAGCGCGGGTGCGCCCCAGCGAGGGGACCAGGGACGAGGGACACTTCTGGCCCCCATGCATGAATAATTTGAGCAAGTGAGGGCGAGAGCAGTCGCAATAACTCGGAGATTATTAAATTATACGGACGCGTAACGCACGACTCTGGAAATTCGCCGAAATGGAACGGATTTCGTGGGTCTGAAACTACTCTGCAAAAGGATTTGCGTGGAATTTAGTTGGGATGTTGCGCGAAAATTCCGGGTATTGTTCAGATGTGATCATGAAGTTGGAATTGGAATGTGATGTGTTTATTTAGATACATGCCTAAAATATGCAATACCGAAAAACAATATAGGTATCTATAGGTACCTACTACCTACATATCAATGTTGCATTGCAATTATTTGCATAAACGAGTTAATCCTTTCTTCTCAAAAGAGCTATGGGTAGTTTGTGTATCAGAGTCAGCCTTTTTTTTATACTAACAAACAGCTTATCTAAACAAACCTCTGTTCACCGGCTATATACATATATCTAAATGAATTCCCATTTCAAATAGAAATAAGAGGTAGGTAGGTTATATTAAGTGCACTGTTATTTATACATTCATACGAACACATAATTATATTGTGAATGCATATGTGGACACGTATAGCTATAGAGATTGCAGTCTCCGCTATTGATATTTCATAACAAGCGAGTATCAGGGGGTGGCGTGAGCAGTGAAGCGAGCTCGGCAGGGGTGTCAACGCTCGTAAACCTCGACAAAGTATTTCAGCGACAACCCTCCGCACAGCACCCTTTCAGCCCGACCCTATTGTCTCCACTCGACATTTGCGACACTTCATGAAATCATTCCACCGTTATGAGTTTACTCGTAGCATATCACTCCAATTTTATCGGTTCAAGAGATTATTAATATCTTGTAGGTAAGTACATACAGTAATTCACGCTCGTCAAGGATCCGCGTCGGAGTTTCTAAATAAGGAAACCGTTGCGATAATCGACAGCGTGAAAGTCAGTACGGGCGTGAATAATAGCTTCAGGCACAGAACAATAAGTCTCCGTGTCGATACAGCAACACAAAGACGAAACAATCAATTCACGGCGTAAGTAGGTGTGATTCGGCACGGTCTCACTACGGTCTGGCCCCGCAACTAACAAAAGAAAATCTAAGCAATTAGTCGTCGTCAGAAAGAGCGGAAAACGCGCGTTAGTCGCGGTCACGCCGAGCGCGGCGCGATCACGAGTGTCCACGAAACGAAAGAAGCTATTTGCGCGAGAAAACGACCTTATATAGACGTACTACTTTCCTCTGTTATTAGTTTATTATACCACTTAAAAAGCTCACCGAGCTTCCGTTCGAGATATCAATTTTAAACTACACAGTTCAATAAATGTGAGTACAGAAAAATCACCGGACAAATTCTTCTCGTCTCGTTTTGTTGAATGTTTCACTCGAGACGACAGTGAACAAAAAGAAGTATGAAAGTGCGAGCAAAAAGTTGAAAACATTTCTTGTTATTCTATTACGATCGGTTGCAGTACTATGGAAGCTTAAACAACGTCCGAGGGGTTTCTGGTCCTCGCTCGACTGAGCGTGTTAAGTGCTAATGTAATAATCCATTAGAATGAAGCGCAGTGCACGCTAAATAGCGCATTGAAGCATTGAAACGGTGAGGCCGCCATCTGTCCGCCGCGGGGGCAAACAATAAGACCCTTCGTAATCACCCCTTGTTGCTAGTTTGCCAGACCCTAAACAAATATTGCTCGCAGCCGTTGGCTTTAACATATTCTGTGGTCTTCGGATTTCAAATAAGGCATTGTCTTTCATTTTATCGACCAATTTCTGAGCACAATCATAATCCTGTTTTCATTTTTATATTTGCATTTATAGTGTTCGAATGCCGTTGTAATAAAAAACTTTTTATTCGTTTATAATCTTGGGTATAACTGCAAGTCAATATAATTAATGATCGCTAATAAGATGCATAATATTTACGACTGTTAATGGTAAATATGGTAATTTCGTTTATTATTATTGGCTATGATATGATAAGAGGAAATGTTACCTTCTTACAGGCCATACGTAAACACACGCTCGCAACTATGTTTCAAATAAAAGTTCGTACCAAATACTGAAGTCTTGAGATGGTAATGTTATTCGTATCAAACACGCGAAAAAAACAAACTAGAGGCGAACCAAGCTTAATATAGGCGATGTTTTTAGCAAGGTATTATTGTACTCTACTTTTTAGTTTCTTTTTATAAAATAAATGTTAAAATGTAGAGGTTTCAAACTAATAATTTTTATCGTTCAAAGATAAGCGAATAAAAAGTCAAAAACAAACTACAAACAAGCAAATAAACAAACTTCCAAACATTCGGGTTAATTATAAATAAATACTTGAATGGAAATTTGTTGTAAATCACTGAGAGGTACTCAGTAATGTGAAACATGCAAGACTGCTGGCTCCATCGTAAAATTCCTAGACGAGTTCATATTATTGTATAGCGTATTTTACTGCCTTCAAGATGGCAAAAAAATTATAAGCATAAAAATTCTCAAAAATAATCACTGTCCAATACGTAAATGAATATACGAAGCACAGAATGTATGAAAACCAAAAACAACCCCAGAACATCACTGTATAAATCCAAACAATAACATCCATCAACATAATAACACCATGATTTCAGCATTCTCAAATTGATTTTGAAAACGTGTTAAAGTATAGCCGGTTATTAAAAACAGGGTTGCCAGGGAGCGTAAAATCTACAGATTACCGAGCACCCCTGCGAATCACCCTTGGGGTGTAAAGAACCCCAGTTGGATATAATAATAGCTAGCTATTTGTTACGATGCCTATTGTGCTCAGACGGCCAGGGCTGTCTACAAATAAGGATTTAGCGAATGATGCTTATTTGGGAGTACAGCCAAGCGAGAGTTTGGATGAGTATTGATATGAACTTAGAAGTGATTAGGATTAAGTTGCCAAATAGAGTAAGTAACTAAGTAAGTCATATTTTTTTATGCAATTGAGTGACGAGATGATTAATTAGCTCGCCTGATATTAATCGTTACGCTTGCCAATTACAATTCAGTGCCACCCGTAATTTTAAACGTCAACTATTGAACTATGCAGTACTGAATTAATTTACTGAATAGCAAACCTAACAATATGTATAAATTTCAGTTTCTTTCTCAGATAAATTGCTTTAAATATAAATTAACGACTTTAATATAAATTTAAGTCGTTTTTGTATTTTAGATGTCTGGCTATGACGTGGAGAATATTATTTTGCTGACAAGATTTAAAAGAGAGTTTATCGAGCATAAGTGTTTCAGTTTCAAGTTATATTTCAAAAATTGCTACGTGATTTTGTTACTTCATTATATACAAAGTAAAAACAAAAATCACGTAACATTTCTATAAAGCTAATGAATAAACAGGGATATTTATTGGTTCAGCTTCGATTTTAAATTAGGTATTATCGTTTATAATGTACATATTATGTTACGAAGCATGAATAAAATTACAATATGTTATCTATTGAAAACAGTATTTATACCTATAGAAACACTTTGAAATAAAATGTATAGTAATTTAAAAAATATTTAAGTCAAAGTAAATCGCTCGCGAGAAATAGCTATTACAATCAAAACAAGTCTCAAATGAAATATATCGACAGCTTTAAGTTATTATTTACGTCAGATAAAATCAACAGTGACACCCCTGCAACAAGTCCCCTCTTGTGATTTCTGCTAAGCGTCGAATTTATAGTACATTTTCCCCGCTTTAGTTGCACATATTAGGGGAGGTTTGTTCAAACCCTCAGATCTTCGACTGACGTACTCTGATATTACTCATATTGAAATAAAAACGCCGTCAGAACTCATAACATTCCCGTAACGTAAACCACGCGGGCGTTAAAGCAAATTGTTTCAATGTGTCAGAAGAGGAAAATTAGCGAGTTTTTCTGAAAACACAAACTAAATTACACGTTGCAAAATTCGTGGAAATTAAAACTTGAAATGTCAACAAAGCGGTTTGACCGAAGCGAGGGTTGCCCCTCCGCCCCCACAAGCACCGCCCGCGGGGCCTGCTGTCAAACAACGTTTATCCAACAAACGAGCGCTCCACAATAACATGATTTTATACTTTTACAATATTTACCGGTGCGCGTACGCCAGTTAGTTCACCCCTATTGATAGATACCAGCACGCTAAAATACCTATAGCTATGTTTTTCATCATAGTTTACGTAATTTTGTTTTTTTTACAACGTCTCTATGAATATTGGAATGTGGAAACATTTCTTTTATCATCCTCCATTTTTTCACTTAAATAATTATATAGTCTACGAATTGCGAAGCAGTAACATAAGCTTAACATTTTAGAGTACATACCTGTTTGTGCATTTCCACGTTGAGACCATACGACATTTCATAGTACTGAAACATAAACAACACAGCTTAATAAAATCGATTAGCGAGGAATTTATGCGCTAAATATGCTTTACACGAAACGCTTTTGGCACAGATTAGCTTCCTCAAATTATAGGAGTCGAGTGACTAAACATCCGCACAGAACTGTTTGGACTGCCGCCAGAAGTGTTTCCGACACATAAAAATTCTCGCGAAAATTTCAGCCCGAGAGTATTAAAATAAATTGCGAGCGATTTGGCAACACTTAATCGTGACTCATATATGAATGGAGCGAACATGCGGGGATTAAGGCATGCCAAAATATCTGTTTGTTTGAAATAATACTGCTGGCTGCTCGAGACACTAATACGTTTAACCCCACGCATGTTTCTGACACACTATATATATACACGGCTCTCAGATTAATGTGGCGCTGCTACCCGTTAGATACATTGATCTAAATTAGTACCTAGTTGAACTTACGAAACAGTTGCTCGACGCATATAAGTCTCTGTAAACAATACAGGCATGTGGAAAATTAACTTTAATAAGAGGTTGCGCCGCCTGATGGCCCCGCGCGGCGCCGATGAAATAATAATAGCCGACATGCGGGCGATGAACAGCCTAACATATTTATTGATTCACATGACAAAACACATGTCGTACATGCGATAATATCTTTTTCTAACGCTTGAGTTATAATAATATTAATTTTAATTTAATATTAAAATTAATTTCTTCAAGTCTACACTTTTCTACTTATGAACGCATAAATTACGCGAGTGTCACCTTATACTTTATTATATCAGCTTGCCTTAATACCCGCTCGTTTTTGTAACATTGTTTATCTAATTTAACAGTAATAAAATGTTAATATTACCATAAGACTTATTTTACATTTATAATACTCACCATAACATAATGCCTTTGTATTTCAATTTTTTCACTAGCCAGTTTTTCACATTCTAATTTTAAACTGAAACAACAGAAAAAACGTTTCATTGTTTATTACTCTAAGGGGCAATATATCAAAATGTGTATTTAAATGGTTTGCAATACATAACCATATTAAAGATTCAAGTGTATTCTTGCAACTTCTATTACCTAATATTATTACATTACCCAACAGGGTTTCATGATTCAAGTTCAATTTTAAAGACCTCAATAAAAAATCAAAATTTGTAGGTATGTATCTGAGTAGGTACTTTCTAAATGTGTTAAACAGGTATTTTTAAACACCAAAAGTACCTACTTCGAGTCCACTTCAAATATAATAAAAGAATATTGCTTAGGCAATGATTATTATCTCATAAGTTGTAATCTTCAACGGAGTTAATAAACTTTGATATATTGCTCCTTAATTACAAGTGTTCAAACCCGCGAACTATCTATACACACAGCGCAGACAATCGGCCATTCATTCAGACGAATTCACTGAATATGATAGGTACAGTTATTCACACGATAAAGCTTAGATACTTTGAAGCTATAATAGAAATGATGCAGTGTCGAGTGCAAGTGTAGGGTTCTAAGCATTTACAGTGGTTCTATTTAAGGAGCACTTGTAATATTATTAAGATAAGAGGTTTTATAACGAACGGTTTGTTTTATGGCTGTTATCGTGGCGTAGTAGGTCAGACTTGTTATGGTTATAGTTTTTTATCGGCGGTTAACGACTGTGTTCAGTTTCAATTCGAGATTATTGCCTACTATAACGTCGCTCTGAAAATACGAAGTCGACGGTAAGAATTTAATAACATCATATAATTTCTAAGCAGGGGGATAAGCGGGAGGTACTTTAATCCTTTGACAAGGGCTTAAGTGAAAGCTTCTCTTTTTATCATAACTTCTTTGACTAGTAGACTGATAATAAAGTACCTATTTGTAGCAAGTTCAAGTAAATATCTTCTTACATAATTATATACTTACGGACCAATTTATTTGATTGCGAATTTAAGATGGCAGAAAAAAGATCTTATCAGCTATAGGTATAGGTATATATATCAATTTATATTAAATAAACAAGTTGAGAGCAAACATTTTCAAGAGCTCAGCCTTTTAAATGTCATCCTAATTGCAAATGTAAATAAGTGCTCTTCACGTGTTAAAACCACATTAAAAAACTCAACAGTCTGCTTTATCTTATCTCTATGATGAATGTAAAGATTCATAAAAACCGTCTCTATTTAAACAAGAAAATAAATAAATAAAAGTATGGTATCCTCCTTTCTCAGATAACAATGGAAGGCCACAAAAAGGCTGGCTACACAAAAGGGAGGGTCGAGTTCCAGGGCAGGTAGGGGCGATGCCAGCTGATTGCCGGGGACAGGGGAATTACAGATTATTAGTTACTTAATATTTGTGGGATCGTTAATAGTTTACGAGAGATTTAAGGCTTAAACAAAAATTAAACGATGCAACAGATTAAATAGACAAGTTTGTAGCACTACCTAGAACAGAGATTTTTTTAAGCGCTTTTATTGTAAGGGAATATGCATTTTTTTACATGTTTTGATGCTATTTTTAAAACTAGTGTTATTGTGATGGCGCTTGCAACAGTGCCGAAATATCGTGAACTCATACAAAAACAAACACATTGTAGATAACCCGTTTCTATACCAAATTGTAATAATGTTAATGACCATGAGAATTTAAAAAAGTTGATATTTTATGTAATTTTAGTTACATACAAGCTTGTTTTTATCAATTATTAAACATTGTTCTTTATTTTTAATCTGTTGATCAATTAATATTATGAAGATTAGTAGCAGTGTGTGACATAAATGACACAGAATATGACATCCATTATGATTTTAGTAGTAGTATTATGTTTTTTTTTCGTATTGTCTATAAATTTTACAAATAGAGCACTGACCTACTAGGCATGTCGTAAAGCCATTCATTTCTCATAACAGATTAGCTATGAAATTGTTAAGAAGTTTAAGACATCCGATGTGACGTCCATGTCATAAATCATACAAACTCATAAGTAGGACAAAAACATGGCTTTTTTGCTCTCGTGACTAATTTATGTCAGTGACAGAACTGGTTTTAATTTTAACAAGACATACTTAAAGCTTTTGCACCTTAATTGTATGTCCATATTTAGATACTTACTTATGATATTGAGCCTGTAGGAAATTAAATTCTTCTTTGATCCGATCACATGATTCACCAACTGTGAATTTGATTGGTTGACCGGGTTGCGGTGGACCCTGCAGACAAAAATATAAAATTTAGTTTAACTGGCTAGCCGTAGGTACCTACAAGCTAACAGCTAAATTTCCCAGAAACCGAAACCTCAATGCGAACTCACTCGCACAAGTATTTAACTTAACGTTTTACTCAACACGCAACCATACAAAATGCATTTAACATAACTCATCAATCTCAGTCTTTGAACATAAAAACATTCCTATCACGAAACAAAAATTACACGCATCCCAAATTACCATAATACAAATTATCCTTTAATGACCATAATTCGGTGTGAGCCTCGATTGATGAAAAAAAAAACAACACCGACCGCTCGCCTCTTAACACAAAAATAAAGTAACGTGAACACGCGAGCCCGTAATAATAAAGTTAAAAAAACTAACTCCATAATAAGAAGCACGAAAATAAAAATAAAGCGAGGGACACAACAACACACGGTCGCCGGGAGGCCGACGGCAAAAAATAAATAACTGCCGCCGCACGGAGCCGGCGCGCGAGGAACAAACGGACTTTAAAAATAATAAAAGGAGCGTAAATAAAAGCGTAAAAGGAACTGGTGCGGCGTGTAGACGTTGTAAATGGAGCTGCGGACAATCGGGCTCGGCAAAAATGTGGCCGGGAATTTAGTGGATGTATACCAACTGGAGAGATAGCCTTGCGGTCGCGCGCCTCCGCCGCTGTCTCACGCTGTAATAGGCGATCGCACTTAATAACGTAATAGCCTCGTACCTACAAAGTCGTGCCCGAGAATAAATCTAACCGCAACACGCCATTCTCTTACCTGTCATACCGTTTTTAACGCAGGCGATTTAATACAGTACCCGTCTCAGTACTAAAATGGGATCCCTGATCAGGTATAATATCTACATTCGGTTTATTCTCGCTCAATTTAAAATTGAATAACCAAATTTCAATAACTAT
Source organism: Opisthograptis luteolata (assembly GCA_931315375.2). Taxonomy (NCBI): domain Eukaryota; kingdom Metazoa; phylum Arthropoda; class Insecta; order Lepidoptera; family Geometridae; genus Opisthograptis; species Opisthograptis luteolata. Next base: position 4,850,046 of record OV928049.1, on the reverse strand, counting down.
CAAATAAGACTAATGGGCTTTAAAATATTCCAGAGTCAATAAAAAGACATTATTGACTAAAAGCATTTATGTTTGAAGATGTGAATCGACTCGAGTAATTACTTATCCGTGTTTATATCGGAGAATCAGAAAATAAAAAAGGAATTGAAAGTTGCTGAGCAGCATCACGTGTTGCTTGAATGCGAGACAAAAACAAAACGAAACGATGTCAGACGGTAGCGGTAGCGATCTCCAGATGCGCCGTTTTACGTGCGGCATGCAAAGTGTCGCGCGGCTCGCCCAGTGTGCGCTTCGCCTTATAAGTGCTAATGAGAGAGTTTTATCCGGCAGAGGACTGTTTTAATTTTATTACAGCATCTACTTCCTTTGGTTTTTTATCGGTCTTTTTAATTTTATAACTCGCAATAATAGACATAATATAATACCTAGCTAACATTTTTAATATGATTTAAAAATACAAAGAGAACAAGTTGGCTATTAATGGATTTTCCCAATTCAATAATATTCCAGTCTTAATGCATAAAATTAAATCGATTCATAGATAAAAATAAGTTGTTCACGTTATTTTATAATCAATGAGAATTAATGTTTTGGTATGTAAATGTGTAAATGCCAATGTTACAATTATTTTTTACTTATCAGTTTGAAATTTAATGACTATTTTCCATTAATACGTTTATTTCTCTACCACTCATATAAAACACCTACACGAACATTTAAATTTATATGAAAAGGATTTAATTTGCATACTTTTTGTGTAATAAAATTGTACAACACTCGGTGGCCGGCGCTCTATTAGCGAGATCGAAAAACATCGTAATCACTACGGTAGTTCCATTTCGCATTAAAACACCGATAATTATAGTTGTTTAATTATCAGAATAATACGTGCGAGATGTATTGTATATTTAATGTTATGAAATTGATCACAGCTTTGGTAAAAAGGTTAACGGTTTCATCGAAATAAAACGAATTAAATTGCGGATACAATTATCTCTTGATGAATTATAATTAAGGAGTAATTTATTTAAAACGTTTACGCTTATATCTCGTCCTTGCTAATGAACTAATGATACGTTTTGATATCCTATTGATTCTTCAAAGTGCAAATAAAAATAAATATATAACAGATTGATGCTTTCACACGCACTATAATTTGAACACCCTTCATCAATATCAAATGGCCCCAAGATCGATCCAAACTTAAAACCGTTCACAAAAGGAACGAAAATAATCCTCGGCAATAATAGACTGAGTAAACGTTCCCCCTCGACACGAAAAAAAAAGATTCCCATAAATTATCGCCGAAAAGGTCAAATTAAAATACAATGAACAGTTTTTGAGTGGCAGTATTGTGTAGAGCCCGGATAAAAGGCCCGCATCCAGCGGGGACCCCTCACAAAAACAAAACTAAACAGAATGCGTTTAAACGGATATAAAAAGAAATACGTGTTCTCATTTCAAATTATTGAATACGTCTGTCTGCCCACGTCTACCTGCTGTACAATCCGAGGCATATATTTTCTTTTTATTGCAACTCCAATATCGAAAAGGCTGAATGAATTCAGCCAACAGCCGAGCTCGGAATTAAATTAGAAAAACGACGACGTCAACTTCAAGGAAAATCTTGAAAGTGGATCGATGTCAACTGTTTATTAGTAATATTAGAAGCCCGCAGTACGCACACAAGTTCAGCGGCTCGGCAAACAACTAAACACCATTCGCACTTACAATCCAAACAAGCATAGACAAATATTTGAACATTGACATTGGCTTTGTAATGTAACGCTCCAACGTTAAAATGACCCAGGGTAATTTGTGCTCTATTGTGTTCGTTTTAGAGCTCGTAAAAGTGAGTATCGGGGTTGCTCTTATTGCCTTTCGTACTGAGAAAATAAAAAAGCTAGTAAACTAATATGGTAGCGCTGGCCGGGATCAGAAAGCTGATTTTATTTTCTCGGAAACACAACACCGCCACCCGATGTGTATGTCTTGTTCGGTGGTGGTCGCTCTTTTATATCGACTGTTCTAAGAAAACTCACAAAATTGCTGAACAAATTAAGTATTGGTATTCCTAGTAATGGATAAGTAAGGGTAAGGTTTAAGATAGGCCCGCCCGCATATGAATTATTCCATATTTATTGTTATTTTGTGTATTTTATATACGTAATATATCTGGCAGTGTATGATATTTTATACACAAAGAGTTGAAAAGAATTGCTTCCAAAAAAATTTAAATAAAAGAAATTGCCGCGTCCTTTTTTATGTAAATAAAATAATACAATAATCAAGATAATATTAACATTATTGTTTCGTTCGTTTATGGCATATTTTTTGCATTTTCACCCAGATAATTATGCGGTACCCTGAGGGGTGAAATTTCTTACAAGATTATGTGCGGTGAATAAATAATAATTATATGAAACTCAATTACCCGACACTAATGCAATTAGTTTGTATTGAAGTTTATATGAAAGCAGTCAAATTGCCAGTCGCGCTTTGATGAAACTATATAAGCAAACTAATTAGGTTATTATCTAACTTGTGGATGTAATATGCGCCCATAACGAACCAAATACAAATTACACTGGCAAGTTTAAGAAACCCAAGTTATTCTAACAGTATTCAATCTATCTATCTCTTTTAAACAAAACTCGTTTAATAAATACCTGTCTAACAAAACAAAACAGCATAATACATTTCATTTATCATCTGAGTTTCGTCTTTCGCCTCGTCTAGTTTTCTTGAAGAAACTTTTCAATTCTCACTTTTTTTCAAATTACAAATAAATTTCGCCTGAAATATTACAGGCATTACAGGGCTTAAAGAGATCTATCATCTTATCTCTCAGGGTGATGAATGCAGTGTATTGCCGCGAAGGATTTTGACCTGTTGAAGTTAAAATTCTAGGTGCAACTACGTAATGTAATGTAAAAACCTGGCGCTTACTAACAGGCAAGCGATTTGCTCGTCCACTTGGTTTTTTTTACTACTTACAGGGTAGCGTTTCACCACAAGTCACCTGATGTTAAGTGACGTTATGTTCGAAGATGGCGTCACGCTACACTTGGATTGGGATTTTAGTTATTATAGAGAAATTAGCAACTTTATTTGTTTTCGCAAACCATTTGCGAATCTCAGTTTGGGAGCACCTATACTTCTCCACAGAATATAGAACAGTACAAGAGGTTCTTGATTCACTCGCATGAAACGTTGATGGCATCTTGATTATGACGAAGTACTGTTTGCGTACTCCAAATGGCTTGTTTGTGCTTACTGATATCGCGTTATCAATGTACAAATGTTAGGTATTATTTTGGGTGAACATTGACTCAAGGCACTCAGCGTTATCAGGTCTTGATAATCCTGACAAGATACGTTTTCGTTGACAAAATCTAACTGCAGCCTAAATAAAAATGTATGCCTTCGACCGTGATAGTAATAACTTTGTTAGTTTAACAATACGGTCAAGTGTAGATGGCCAGTACTAAAAAAAGTATTACTGGTGACTATCACTTCACTTTACACATAAACAATATTAGTAAATAACCTGTACGTAGGGGGCTTTTTTGGCGGCAATCGAATTGTCAACGTGAAAATTTTGTTTTTATTTCCAAAACTTGTATTTCTTCGAGTGATAATGTGTAATATTGGTGGATTGTTAACCATTATGTGTTTTTCGTTAATGTGTACGAGTGTTGGAAATTGAAATAAAGTTGTGAAAGTGACTTTTCTAGTTGCTCCAAAAAAGTCCGTGTAAAGTTTAAGTAAAGCGCCACTGCTTTACTTAAACACTATCCTCATCCCATCATCATCATCATTTAAACTTGATTCAACTCTCTGAGTTTGAAATATTTTATACTTGACACTGGCAAATACACTAATCGTGTGACGCCATAACAAAACAAAAAAAAACCTGTAGTAATCGATATTGCTGCATCACTAATTATCCTCGTACGATTTAAACTAAGAACTATTTCCTAGAAAAGTAAATTCACTGTGTAACATCACTAAATAAATAATTGTTAATTTCTATTCATTGTCTGTACAGCCTCGGAGAGGATGTGAGTACTCGTGTTTGAAGAAAACGTGGAATATTTAAACGAACGAAACGCCGTCGTCTCATTTGTCCGTAGCGGTAATTCCGACGGTCAAATATTGACTGAGTAAGACGCGACACGGATTTTGAGCAAATAGACAAATAGGCATTTACATTAACACCCTACCCTACTCCCTTCCCCCTCTCGAGCCTCACTTCCTCCCGCCACACTCGTAAAACCGAAGCGACTGTCATAAAAGAAAATTCTGGTGTTTTGCGTAGAAGTACCTACATTCAACATGGAAAATCCGTTTGAATTAGATAAAAGTTGAGATAAGTAATATTCTCAAGTTTGCTCATCATAAATTTCATGTTTGTCATGTGAACTACATTCGTCGTACCTACTCAACCGAGAATTTGTTCTGTGATAAATTTATTCCTACGAATTATGCATCATCCATAAAGGCAAGGCGACGGCCAAGATTATGTGTATTTGGGTCATACACAAAACGCAGTTTAAAAAAATAAAAAATAAAAATGTCTGGTATTGTTTAAAAATTATGTTTATTTATTAGATACCAACAAACATATTAAACTAGTAATGAGAAACAAGATCGTTTTTAGGAATCATAATAATTATGGCACTTTTATTATTTTTCTTGTTCACAGAAGTGACAGGTATGCCACAGAAAAGATCAAAATCTAAATTAAAATTAAATATCACTCGTATTAACAATTTAATCAGCTGTTTTTTCTTTCATTCTGTATTATTTGTAACAGACGCATTCAAACTACTTTACATTACTGTCATACACGCACATTCAAGCATTCATACACACACAATACTGTAATCAGTTCGGTTTTTCATTGGATATTTGGTATACATGTCATTTTTATTATTATTTATCTCTCTATAAACTTATAAAATTATAAAATATTAGCAACTTATAAAATTATACATTAAAAAAATAACTTTTTTTCTGAAAACTACAAAAAATAAAATTTACTTGACAAAATTATTACGAAGTCCACAGAACTTAAAATCCACAGAAGATAAAATATATATATCAAAAAAATCTCTTCATCGCTATCATCAGTAGTCAGAGTCACAGCCGGACCTTGGGATATTTTAGGAGGCGAGTTTTCCTCATCATTATCATCAAAAAATGCTAAACGTTTTTAAGACGGAGAGTTTTCATCGTCACTATTATCAAAAAATGCTAAACGTTTCTTTGGTGAAGAGATTTTATCGTCACTATCATCAAATATCCATAAACGTGGATTGCTTCTCTTAGGTGGAGAGTTTTCACTATCACTATCGTCTAAAATAGCTGTTCTTAATATCTTCGCTGATGTCACAGAAACGGAATCATCTGCGTAGATGTTTTCAAAGGTCAGCCTTTTTTTTGGAGTCAGTGGCTGGCGTACATATAAAAATGGGCGATGGTGTCTCTATAAAAGGTGCCGGTGTTCCAGGTCCAGTGACAGTCTATGCTGAAGCAGTTTCAGGAGAAGGAGCAACTGGACTTGGCACACCGGCTTCTGATATTGAACATGATGAAGTTCCAGGCAACTGGATAGAGTGCACTTGAATAACGCCCATTTCAAGATGATACAGGTCAATCTTTAGCGTGGAGTATGTTTGGCTCCCTGATGCCCCAAGTAATTTGGTGGATTTTAAAAGTCCCTTTGAACGGGTGAACAGTAATTGAATCTGCTATATTTTGCATCTCAGGCACATGTGAATCGTCAATAGGAATAATCATAATGCCTTTGTAATGGAGTTTTGTACAGTCAATGAAAGTGTTGAGATCAATTATGTCTCTTCCATTTCCAACAGCTTTATCACAGGTTCTTTTGAGACAGCCGATATCGCTCTCTATCTGTTCTACATCTCTCTTCCAGAGAAGCAGCATCTAACTTGACTCGAGTCCTACGCATACTGATTTTTTTTCTCTCGTTGGCGTTTCTTCTTTTCTTCATCGCTCAGATTTAACCTAGACCTTGATCGAGGCATTATACTTGAAACAAACATTTTATGCTAATTATCACGATAAAAACTTTGGACTTTAATCTCTGACTTTGAAAAACCAGGTGGGTAGACGAATGGATGGCAAAACTCAGCGGTAGAGGCATATTAATAGTTTGCAAATGTTGGTACGTAATCCTAAAGAAGTTCTATTTCAATTAATAAATAAATATACCCCAAAAAGTATTTCAATGTAATAGTGCAGTCAAAAATAACCATTTCTGTGGACATGTGTATCTGCTGTGGACATGTAAAACCACAGAAAAGATATCTACAGAAGGGACTGACGAGTATACAATGAGCAACGGTGTTTTTGTTTTTGAAGTTAGAATACAAGAGAAAGTGGATTTAGACAACACTCCCCGGAAGGTATAATGGATGTCTATTTTATAAATTTTTAATTGTATACTTACCAAGAAATATCAAGAACAGTAAAGTAGCAGCGATCTATGACAAAACTAATGAAATTTTTATTAAAAATATATTTAAACTAGCTTCCGTACGTAACTTCCACCCAGATGTTTCCGGCAAATGACAGATGTACAGTATTGCCATTATAAAAAAGAAAAGTTTTGTGGTAGTTTTGTTAAAAAATAAATTGACTCGTATTTTTAGGTGTACAGAAAAGATGCAAACCCGTATAACCGAGTGTTTATCCGAAATTCTGAATTATATATTGTAGTAATAATTTTTAAATGAATAAAATAACACACGCCATGATATAATATAATAATTAAACTTACCTTTTCTCAAGTTTTACCTTTTCAACCAAAGTGTTGCTCCTTCAAATATAGTCATAGCTTATCTGAACAGTCCACAGAAGGGGACATTCTAACACAATATCTAAGAAAAAATAAAATCAATTATAGAATCTCAAAATTTGAGTCCACTATTTCAATAATAGTTTTTGATTTGTACATTTTCAAAAACAAATGATAATGATGATAGAGAATATTTCAAAAGTTATTGTACCTGAACACGCGTATGTGTATGACCCACTTATCAGCCAAATCTTAATAAACCACTTAGCTTTTATGCTAAATTATTACTCAGAATATAAATCCTGCAGAATTCGCTACAGGTCTTCTACCTATAATTACAATGTTAATATCTACTAATATTCCCTTTACGTCAATTAACTCACGACGCTACTTATTAATGCTATAAACGCGAGCATTGCGACGGAATAAACGCATCAATCTAGGGACGGCGACGCGCGACTTCCTGTCGACTCCGTCCATTGTAACCTGACCCCAAAAATATTAATGTCTCTTCTGATTTTCCACTTAAGGATGTGGATAGGGGAGCTCAGACGACAATGGTCGTTCATCAACTTGTGAAGTGTACTTACAAGAACGCGTGGGAATGCGACTTAATAGAGCTATGTGGACACAGCTTATTAGGTACGTAAGTATACATAGGTCTATGTTAACATTTGCATAAGAAGAGGAAAATTTACTCTGACAGTTGTAAATGGCTTGGCCTTTACAAATCGGCAAGAAAATGCTGCTGAATGGACAATTTATTATTCTGTCCACCTACAAAGCGTAATATAGAAGTAGACAATTAATTATAAGCAAACTTTAGGGCAACGCTCATTATTGACCGTTTTGAAGCCGGTTTGGGTTGGTACATAATATTTATCTATTTAAATATACTTTAACAACGTCTGTCTATATATTTACTTGTACTGTCGGAATAGCTTCACACGTATTTATTCCATTATCTTGCTTTTAAGATAAAATTCTAGGAAGGTCTCCTAAGAACAGGGTATAGTTTACAAGAACAATATAGAATTTCTAAATTAGTGACTAATTTATTCATTATTTAACTCCCTATATTTTTGATTCCTCGTAATTTTGAAATAGAATACGACTATTTAGTTACAGCAAACTGTGGCCACAGTTAAGCTCATTTAAAAATAAGGGCCCTTTTGTAAACATTGTTCTATAATCGTCTTAACTTTACCCTTTCTTTACGGTACGGTGAATAAGGTGAAACCTTATAAGAAAATGCAGTCGTAAAAATAACTTCACGTTTAGGTATTTACATATTACTACCTGCTTTTTATTCGTTACTTTCTTCTCGACTCTCTTTTGTTACAGTGATATGGTTCATTTAAGCTTGGAATAAGTCGCGCAGTAAGTACTCTACACACGTGCCTCATAATTTACCAATTAGAATTAGAATTTCTCAAGAAGCAGTAAATATTTAAGCGGCTTCTTGATTCGTAGTTAGGTAAGTACATTACTTTTCAACTTGACATTTGTTTTCTTTCCAACTTCATTTCTAAGGCTTTTTTAATTCCAAAGTAACTTTTTTTTTTATTTCTCAATCAACGACTTTTACTCAACCCTCGAACAAGTTTCAAGTGTTACGACAGTTAGGTACGTACCAAGTTATCGCTACGTTGTATAACAACCACATGCAATTTCGAAAACAACACTTTAATTCATTTTTAAATTGTGGTTAGTTTGCCGACGGAAAATGCGGCGACAGATGCGATGCGGTTTGTGGTCACTTTACCAGACTTAGCCTACTTCACAGAGACTTGGTTCAGCCTGAAATATACTTTATTGCTAAGCAGCTAAGGACATTTTTGAGCAGCTATTGAAAACAAGCATATGGTCAGTTTTTATGAATTAAAAAGTTGACGTTTTAACGCGAGTTTTGTCGAGTTTTTTACGGGTTTGTGTTTTCGTCTGGCTTTTAAAAGTAGAACGAAGTTTATTTTTCACGATGGAACTTCCTAAAGACTCTAAAAACTATGTTAACGTTTTAAGTTTAGGTGCAGCAACAGGGACGACTCGGTCAGTTGGAATCCTTCGGGCAACAGCATAAATTATACAAAAACAAGTTTCCTGTCTCGCGAGGACAACTCATCACTTAGTTGACAGCTGTCCCAAAACCGAAACAAGCCAATTTAACCTTTATTTACTTAATAATTTCAGGGGTTTCTTTGGCATTGCTGATAAATGATTATTTTGTCGTGCGATCCAACTTGAAATCTTGTTTGAGGTCTTCGCGGCAATTTATCACCAACGTTCAATGAAAAACGTCAATTACACTAAATTACAGGCTGGCCCTCATTTCTCGAAGCTGTAGTAGTTATGATAAAATCCAGCTGACAATTTCACGGGTAATTGAGTGTCTGACGACGATCGCAGGCCGTCGCTGCGCGTCTCGACGGGGTGCCCCTCTCACTGCGCATTCATTTGTTTGTTACACCCAACTGCTTTATTACTATGACGCTTTTATTACTACTCCGCGTTTCTTGTTAAACCCATTGTAACAAATATTCACACAAAAAAATCTTTTGTCACGATCACACAGTAAAAGTTTAATCATTGTTAACTATTTTGGTATTCAGGAAAATTTGGTCACGCGTTGATGTCTTTTGCACCGACGCTAATTCCATAGAAAAGATTTCAACGAGCGCTAATTAAATGCAGGTAGGTACAAAAAGTTTTATATAATTTATGTCATTCTAATGTTTTTGTTTTTACAGTTTAGTACTGTTTGCTTAAATAAAAAGAAGTGTTAAGAGGCAACCGTGGCTCGTAATTCAATCACTACGTTAAATGAAAATGAACTTTCTCTCACGCTCTCAACCAATGGTAATAGAATGAGGTGTACATGAGAACATCAGCACGATGCACGTGATTATTTTAGTAAATAATGTATTATCAGAGGTGTTGAGTTACCGGATGCCTGGCGGCCGCCACGGCAGCAGCGGCGGCGGCGGCGTTCATCGCGCCCGCGCTTGGATACATCCTTAAGTCAAACACAGACGGTCATCGTCTGCACCACACTATAAGTAAACAGCTCACAGCACACACTCCACTCGATCCACAAAACAACACAGTAACGCACGTACTCCGCGCGGTCAGTCACACGCGATCACTGCTCGTCAGTCGGTCCGACGCACGTCCAACACGTTCGAACGATTCAAACGAACTGACGCGTCCGTGCCGGGGGGACCCCACCCCTCCTTCGCCGACCCCAGCGACCCCGCATGCCGATTGCCGCTGCCATACATATTTTCTCCACTCGAATTTTTCGTCGACTATCTTTACGTTTGAGGAATACTTTAGTCGAATCGGAGATATACGCTCTAATAGATACGTATTATTTGGGGATTTCGTTGAAGGGGTGAGGTGGGGTGTCGGTGTCACGGTTCAACGGGTGCTGCTGCGGCTGAGTTATTTGCTGTTATTTTGGTGCACGATATGCAATTCAACTAGGATACATTCAGTCGGTCGTAGGGGAGATTTAATCACGTAGTTGCTCTTTAACGGGTTAATAAGTTACTTTACTGCGATTTGTGTTTTGAATCAAAACTTTTCCCCTGAACGTAAATAATTGAGTGTTCTTTATACACTGACGATGACGGTTCAATTATTTTACTACTATGAAACAAAAAAGCAAACAGAATGAGAAAGGTCCATTGCTATTGTTACATCTGTGGCATAGATTAAAATATTAATGTCGGGCGATCAGGGCGGTAGCACACAGACGGGGTGGGATAACCTACGTAATTGATACCGATAGCTGGCATCGTGAATTAACGTTCAAGGTATATTGATAACCGGGGATTAACCAATAATGAACTATCGAGGATAGATAAAACAAGATTTATTAATGTGAGGTGGAGTTGTTTTTAATTGGGATATTGTTGAGTGCCTGTCTACTCTAAAAACTTTGCCGTGCCTACAAATTTTATTTTAAGTTTATCTAGAGATGTTTATACGTTATTTCATAAAAAAGAAATGAGATTTATTATTGAGTAATTTATTTAATGTAATGTTAGAGAAATATAGAGGAATATTAATATTAGTTGTTATTACTAACTATATATTATTCCTAATAATTTTTCTTTTCAAGTTATGTTTAACTTTACGGATAAGAAAGTTAAAGCTATGTTATGTTTCACATACCATACATAAAAACAAGGTAACGAAATGATAAATATGTAATAAGCAATTATTGTTAATAAATTACGCTATTTATCGTGTACAATGGAATACAAAAAATAACCTCTACTTGATGTTAATTAATCCTTTGGCCGGAGTCACTCCTTTGACTCACAATGGCACATTGTGGGCATTTATAAAAAAAAACTTATGTTTAAACATAATGAACACGGCACTTAATATTTGTGTAGGGCTGTCGCTTTGTATGCATAATAGTACTCAATAATATGAAGTCATTGAAGTTGTTACCCATTTAAAAGTTTTAAGCATTGATGTCATTTATCCATTTAGAAAAAATATCATTGTTAAATAAGATACCTACTTGTTGAGAATATTATCTATTTTGCACGACTTCCAAAGAAAGTTTTTTACTACATATATCAACCTGAGATATGCATCTTTAAAAGTCCAAAATACCTATAGCGAGCAGAATTACTTAAAAAATGCAAAATGTATGTAAAGTGAGCTGAATATAAATGCAGAAAAGATTAAATTATCGTGTGTTCAATGACAATGCTTTTTCGTGTGGTTTTTCTATGAATAAACCTAATGTTTAGTTAAACTTGTTTCCTTACCTTTATTGCGTGCCTATTCTGAGTAATATGGGATTCAGCCGGTCCTACCGAGCCTTGGTTTATGTTTATTTAATGCATTCCGTTTGATGCATACTTTGCGGTTTTTGTGACAAGCTTGCGTTGTAGAACGAGGGGCTTATACCTAGGGATATAAACGATTAATCGATTTTTCTGAACCATCGATGTTTCAGTAAAAAAAACATCGATGTTTGCCATCAATGTTCACTTTTGCAACAATAGATGCATCGATATCTTGCCTGCCATCTATAGTAAAATGTATGGTACATTAAAAAAATGCTGTTATATGTAATTTTATTTCCTCTACTCTACACTTTCCTTATTCTAAGGACTTACCTATTCAATAGCAATAGATAATATTGCTATAAATAATAGATTGTATACAAAACTTTACTATTTGATAAATCATTAAATAAATAAAAAAAACATTGATTTTCAATACATACATAAAACATCTAGGTTTTTAGGCGATGTTTTGTGTACATCGATGTCCGTTCTTTAACATCGAAGTATTGAGACATCGATGTTTTTGCTTTCGATTTTTGCATCCCTACTTATACCTCATCGCACTCATCACTGTCACCGCACTTCACATCTCAAACTTGTTCTGCATTACATGCCTTTACAACTTTTAATTAGCTGCTAATAGAATAACTTATTTTCGTTCGTGTGAGCCCTCTAATCCTCACTTTCAGTTTTTTAAGTTTGTATTTTCTTTAGGCGTGCAATGATTTTTACTAGGTATGTGGTTTTCCAAATTAACTTAATAAAAATAATTGTGTTTACTTGGGTAAAGATACAATTTAATTGTGTTGTGATCCTACTTTAACAAACATTCGAAAACAAATATAAATTAAAGTAAATTACTGTGCACAAAATTAAATATCTATGCATAAACAACCTTTCCTCCCAATTCGGTTCGATGACCTGGCATACCTAAAACCTTATAGAGTTTCTGTTTTCTGACCATAATACTGCCGGATTATAAGGCAAAATTGATGGAAGCTCAACATACCAAGTTCGTTACTTAGTCAAGTCTAGTAACATTAGAGCAAGGCTTCCTCGAGTGGGAGTCCACCAAACAAGAGAGCTCCTCTATAAAAGAAAACACAGTTTTGATTGACGCATCCGCCACTCTGTGAGAGCTCTCGAGTCGTCCCTTCGGCCAATATCGGGACTTTGCTGGAGTACTTGACATTCTCTTTGGCAGAAGCGTTACGTTTAGCCATGCTCTCTAAAGGAAACCGTCGTTTTCCTTGTGGATCGTCACCAAGTGATCACCATCGCTGTTTAGGATTGAAACTCTTGAACCACGGGGCCCTGCCGCTCGAACTCTTTTTAAAGAGGTCACCAAGTGCCTCGTTGACACCCACGGTGACCAAAGAGCCGGCGCTTACCTCAGTCAACGAATAAGCCAGGCCATCAAAAGAGGTATCATATAATGATGCTAGCCTCTTGCATGGATAATTATAATAGCGGAGACTTAGGTACAGGTTTTTTATTTGGAAATAGCTTATTTAATTTTGTGCATAGTGGTTTTTAAATATTCAGAGCGCCATATTTTAATCGTTAGCTGTGTAAATTATCTATACAGTTTGTAATCAAATAGCTAATTAATTATTGAATACTAATAATGCTATGCAAAATTCAAATGTCAATAAGATCAATGTAGTCGTGGTGAAAAAATGATATTACGAAATTAATATCAGTAATAAATAGTAATATCTAGGTGCGGTATCAATAATAGTTAGATACCTACAAGGAAAATCAGTGTATTATATCAATACCAATAAATTCGTTAACTGACTAATATGCTTTGTCAAATAAAAAAATCTATTTAAATTATTTTAAAAAACATGTTAAATTTTCTTACATTTTGATAGTCGTCTTATATTTTTTAAAATGTCAATTTTTAGAGACTCAAGCGCAGACTCAAACGACAACATTTAAATTAGCATTGTTACGTCACGGTAGGATGTAACCAATCAGTCTGTCACATTTTCAAATCTAGTCTAATTAACCATGGGGTATTGTTCTCGTGCTTTCATTTTCCATTGTTACACGCTCATTCAGGTCTGCCGATAAGCAATTAGCATGACCTTGCCGGTGGTTGCCAGTCGATAAATTGAAAGTACTATGGCTATATTGATTAAAATTAATAGCGTATTGCTAATAGCTCTAAGCCACGCGTAATGACTTGGGTGTCTACTTTCTAACCAAAGAGTTAGTATTAATCGTAGACCATAAAGGCTAATGTGAGCTGGAAATGTACCTTTCACAAAATTAACTGAAAAAAATAGATATGTAAAAGTTTGTGAGTGAGTCTATGTTTGTTACTTTTTCACGCTGATACAGCTCACGGATTTTGTGCAAAAACTTGATTTAATAGTAGCTTAATACCCAAGATTAAAGATTCCAGAAAGATACCGGTAAAGCCTCAGGCGTAACCGAGGAACAGCTTGTGCCTAACTTATACTACAAGCACCAATAAGTTGAGTGAGAACGAGAAGCCAACATCCAGCGGTTCAACGAACTTACGCGGTCTGATAATGTGGAAGTAGGTACGAAACAAGAGAGTTACTGTTACAATATTTGTATCAAAACGACCACTGCCTGTGTTACATTCATGTAATGTCATGTAATGATGATTGAGGACCAGACGCTTAATGCTTAGCTGATATTGTACATTGTACAAGCGTACACATTTCCGCGATGATATTGACTAACATACTACAGATGGGAGGCTGGCCATTGCCTAGATATACCTAAGGCTGGCCGTACACGGACCGCTTGAAGCAGTTAGGATCGACTGCTTCAAGCTGCGACTGCATAGTGAACTACAGACTTCTACGTACGACCATTCGAGCAGTTGCAAGAGTTCACTATGCAGTCGCAGCTTGAAGCAGTCGATCCTAACTGCTTAAAGTGGTCCGGGTATGGCCAGCCTAAAGTAATCTTTGGAATCGCTTGCGGCCGTGGGTTCTTAAGAACTTCTTATGGCCTCTAGCTGGCATGACACTGGCGCCATTGTCTTGTCAGTTTATCCAACAAACGAAATTGCTTGCATTACTGTGTCCGAACTTCGATGGATATACGAAACCTAAACACGTAATACTGTAGCCAGCCAGAGGCATGCTAAACTTTCTCTCCTTCACTAAGTTGATGGATACTTATTTTGCAACTCTCCTGCTGTTTTGTCAGCAGGCAAAGCCGTGCGCTTCTCTTAAGAGGAGAATCCAAGATTAAGCTAATCGAGGCTAATAACTACCATTTTTCTCTGTAGTAATGATAGTGAAAAATTTGATAAAAATATATGTTAATCCATGTGATACACAGCAGAGAGCCTTGAGAAGCAAAAATACAAAAAGTATATTTGTATTGTATTTAAAAAAATATGCAAAGTGCCTACTTTTTTTGAAGCAACAACCGGATCTGTAAATAACTAAGACTTGTCATTTCAACAAAATATTGAAAAGATATCCAGCTAGATTTTGAAAATATTGCCTTAGTTTTGTTAGTTATCGTTTTTAACGTTTTCGTTACTTCCAGATTGACACGAGGTACCCCTCTGTCGCCCGCGGGGTGAGGCTGTAGACAGCAGAGCCTTAAAATAACAAACAACGACTCAGAGTCCATTCCATCTTCTATATTATTCAGTTTCGTAGTAATTTACATGACATTCACGCAGGGAGGTAACGAGCCGTGTCAGAAAAAAAACTTCGCTTCGCTCACAACGTCGTTTCGATTTTGTTTTTGTAACTCG
Source organism: Opisthograptis luteolata (assembly GCA_931315375.2). Lineage (NCBI taxonomy): Eukaryota > Metazoa > Arthropoda > Insecta > Lepidoptera > Geometridae > Opisthograptis > Opisthograptis luteolata. The sequence goes on along the minus strand of OV928049.1, from coordinate 4,834,649 downwards.
TTTAAATTCTTATTTCAAATCGCGCAGCCGTTTTGCTCCGATGCCACATGTCGTGTACTAGGGTTGCCTTACTTTTTATTTCTCATTTTTGTCTTTGTTTGTTTATTGTAAAATACGTGTGTGAATTTTAAAAGATAACTAAAGTATTGTGCATTTTAAATAGGTAGATGTAGGTATACATGGTTGTCCAACTCTACTTTATAAACCGATAATATTATATTTCACTTAGAAATTCGTATCAAATAGTATCTAACATAACAAATTAATGCACTATCGAACAGTCTCATATTTATCAATATTATGATGGCAACCCTAAGCGTGCGAGGCTATATCGCGTGACAATGGAAGCGGTATTTGACGGTTCTATGTTATTCGATACTGTTATTGTAACAAGACGCTGCTTTTTCAGTGAATCTGAAAATAGGATTTAGAGGAAATTCGAGTTAAGCGTAAATTGAATGTTTAATGAAGTTTTTACTACAATAAAAATCATGTTTAATAATCTCTATTAAAATGAAAGCCTGGAAGTTTCTTAAGTAACTAGCCATAAATATTTTGACCACCAAAATAATCGTAGCTATATAACCTTAAAATTGTATGATATCTACCTAGGTAAAAGAATTAGAACCCCTATAAACATACCTCTTTATCTAATCCGATCGACATCAGCGTGACGTCGTCGCTGAGCAGACTACGAGTTGTGTGGGTATCGTATCTCCGTCTCCCTGGCCGGTGACGCATCTGTCTCCGGCAACGAGCATCTGTCTAAACTAACCATGTCCCCAGACATGGCAGTTATTTATTTCCTAGCTCCAAGATCGTCCCGATACAGCGGTAATAGCAGCTCCCTGCGCAGGCGGTCCCGCGACCGATCTCCGCGCGATAACAGATAAATAACAATCAGGCGATATCGCCGCGACATCGCTGCGACAACATCGCGCCGCACACAACCGTCTCACTACCCTCCACCCCCCACCACCCCTCGCCCGGCACCACACCCCACCTCTATCTCTCCTCTCTGCCTACCTGACTGAAACAAAATTTTTACGATCCCATTGCGTTTACGTTGATCGCATCAGAGGGGCACGAAGATAAGCCTTAATTAATTAGGTAGGCCGGCTTAATCGACCCTTTATTTTCGTGTCCATTTAATTTACACAGTTGATGACTGTTATAAACACCTACATCAAGATTATTTTTCCGTAATTTGAAAGTTTATGCATCCATTGAAGCTCAACGGTAATGGATATGTGGGTTGAAAAAATATCAGTGCTGTTCCGAGTGAAATATAAATCTTGCATTATCGAGTTTTAATGGAGGAGCAATCGAAACTTGTTTTTTGATGGGCAATATTATAGATGGCTGATTTAATCAGGTGGTTCAATAGATTGAATGTAACGTATTGTATGTGGAGTCGAGCGGGGCAGTGTTAGAGATCAAGCAGTTCATTAGAGGCCGACTGGCGACATAAATAGCGTTGTATTAATTGGGTAGTGGCGGGGCGCAACAAGGGCGCGTTATCAGCCGCGCGACCACACACGGCCGCTGTCCGCGCCGCGCCGACCGGCGAGCGCCCAAACAAACTCAACAAACAAAACTGCATAATTAACCGGGGCGAACAATTAGTTGTATAACAGGCCATTGTGTCGCGACTATTTTTTCAAGTTCTCCGTTTCCCAGAAGGCTCGGATTCTGTCGTTCTCGCCATACCCGGCCACTTTTTGCTCGAGAATTAATATTTAATGGCTCTGCAGTCGGAATCGCATGCGATCGTTGCCTTAGATATCTCTACCCGCTCTACCCACATCCCACATTTACTTTTGCGAAAGGTGTGAATCACGATAATGCTTTTTGTTTGCGAAAACACTCGCCTCTTTAGGATTTAAACAAAGTGTAAAGTGCGTGTTTGAGGTTAGCTTATTTCAGCTTTAGTCTAAAGTGAGTAATTAAAGATAAAGAGGTGTTATGCCTTTGATAGATAAGGGTTTATTATTGAATCATGCTACATCCGCTTAATAAATATGGCACTTAATGGTGGAGTGGTTATTGACAGTAAAATAAAACAGTCGAGTGTTACGTAATGCGTATAAGTAGTGATGTGGGTAATTCTGTGTTTTCACTTGACATCGTAAACCGTGGGTTGTATGTGGCGGCGCGCGTAAATATCTGTGTAGTGTCCGTGCCCAGTGATTGACTCATCTCATCAGTCGGCTTGTGATTTTGTAATACATACAACACTACACAATGCACTTTAACATTATACAGGACCACATCCCTTTGATAAATCGTGTGTTCCGTCAGCCTCACTTGAGAGCCAGTTCCCAATGTAAGCGTAGCATGGCGCCATTTTTGATCACATCCACACTTTTAAGATCAGGTAAGGAGTGGTCAAGGCTACCCCGTAAATGTCTTTTGACGGCGTAAGGAGGTTGGAATAGGCGTAGCTAGTCTTATGTTTGACGTTTTAAAGTGATCATTTATTATGTGTCCTATGAAATAAAAGTTTTTTTTTATATTGAATTTGAGTTTTTTTTTACAAAAAGTTCTTTAGCTAACCTTCTTCAATATTTAACACAAATGGTGGATAAATAATAGGTGGTGGACTTGTTATTAACTATCTAATTTACTCATAGCACCTGCTCATAACATGTCTTCAACTCCTTCGACACTATCTAAGCTAAACCAATCAGCTAACGTGTAAAATGGCAAAGAAATAAAAGAGTTCCATTACAAATCCGACTTCGTTATTAGTTTGTTTCAAAATAATGCAGTTTTGTAACTTTTGTCGGTCGAACTATAATCAAACTAATACGTTTAAACGAACACTTGAGAGCTATGCCAAAAGTAAAAGTTTAGCCGTGGAGTGTCCGCAAACACGGTGTACATCGCGGGCTCGAGAGGGAAGTGATTTAAACGCGGCCCCCACACCGCGATGTGGAGTAATCGCAGCGGAATAACGCGATAAAGACGTTCCCGCTGCCTCTGCTATTAATTAAGAGATAATTATCGCTGAGCTTAGACGTTATCGCGAAATTATGCCGGGTTCAAAGTGTTTGCACAATCAAATCTAGCCTTAATACTACATGCCATTTTGACTTTAAATTTGTAGGTGGATACTTCGATTTTTTTTATATCTTCGAAGGTAGATACGTATTTAGATAATGTTAGTACAAAACAAGAGAAAGGATTAAAAATAAATGAGTATGACAATACTGTTTCTCTTGGAATAGAAAAGGCTAAGAACAGCGAATTTAAATAAAATTTATCAAGACAATCGTTTTTAAGTACCTACTTACGTTACGTAGCACGTAGAAAAAAATAGGTTGTAATAAATTTCATTCAAACAGTGTGGGAAAAATGTGTTAAAAGTGTGTAAACACCAACTCATCAAGGTATCTATATAAAATAAGGCCATTTGCTACCTAATTAATTAATTAAAAAAATTACAAACCGAGCGTGTTATCAAAATCACGGTAATTAGAGCATGATTGGGTTGCAGAGAGATAATTCCGTGATAGTAGAGGCCGAGATAAGTGGCCGGAAAATGTGTTCAAATTGTACACATTTTTGTGAGTGACTGCACAAGTAATAAATATTAGTGGAGCGTATAAAAAGAAATAAAGAAACGTGTCTACCTGCCTGCACGGAGCGAGGGGACCTACGGAGTTATTTTTTACACGTGAAGCGTGTTGAATGGCCAGTTGCCGGCTACCGGACGAGCGGGCCTTATCCGATGGAGGTCGGCGCAACGCCTCGACATAACTCCACCGAGCACTCGTTCCTTACTTCGCCGATATTTGTTTTAACCTCCTTTATTAAATAAAACAAAATTGAACACAACTGACGAACCAATAAAAATAAAAGACGACGATAAACATTACTCAATGATGTTGACGTATGTGTACAAACTTATTGTAGACCTGCCCAATAGCTGTAATGTAGAGTCTCATGTTTATTTTGACAACACATATTAATAGTTCGTTCGCATTCCTCCGCTCTAATAACTTGTCTCCGTTTCAGCGAGCACATCGCGAGACGGGGGTCAATAGTCATCGGTCAACCTCAACTAGGCACTTGAGTCTGGAAGAAGGAAACTCGCGAGACACGCCGCGACTCGCCATTAGCGCCGCGCATTCAATAATAATGAACGAGCCGCACCGAAATATCCCCTGTTTACACCCACTCGCTCGCTCGCTCCGCCGCCGCACCGACCGACCGCATTTTATTTTTTCGCTGTCGCACATTTCGCCGTCATAGCTATTTCCACTCGAGGCATTATACGATCGTCTGTGTGTGCGTCACTCCACGTGGACTGCTCCGTCGTCGGTGAACATAGCTCGTCGTTTCCGAGCGCGCCATTGGCTCTGCCAACGAGATCGCTTATTAAGGGTGGAGTTACACGCGTTTTCGAGCCACCGTTGGTCGGAGTAGTGCGAGAAGTCGAGCCGATTGGTCGAGTCGATTTTTATAAGAGCGGCAGTCAACGTGGACTCGTTTATCTATTCAGACGCCGGCGGCGCGGTCGCGGGGGGAGGCCGGGGGGTATACGGGCAATCAGTAAAGGCGGGAGGAATACGGCCATATTTATAAGAGCTGCGGGGATGCAATCACGAAGCGGCGCGGGGCTCGGGCGGTGCTCGGGGGGAGGCGGCGGCCATTTTGAGGGCAGCTCTTTTTATTCGTTTTTCGCGCGGGGTGCGTCGTCGTCGGCGGGAGCGCCGCCGTGCGCTAATTGCGGGGGTAATGAGAGCGCTCGACTCGACTCGACTCGCTCACTCTATTAAACTCGCTCGCTATCGACTGCCTTATTGATTTGTCCTTAATCGAGGCGCGGTGGAGTGGCAGGCACGGCTCGGTGTAATGTAAACAAAGCGCTCGGGGCGGTGGCGGCGCGCGGAAACGAAAAAACACAAATTGAATTAGAATGATTACAGCGACGCAGCACTGACCTAGTCGCCGGGCGCCGCGCGACGCCGCAACCGCGCATACCAACTCGCCGCCTCTGATCTTCAATAGCCTTCCATTACAATTATTGAGTGTCCGTGGGTAGCCGGACAATAAACTTTAAACGTACCATTTATTTATCAACTCGAAGGCGTCCATCGTTTTATTTATTGGAGTAATTTATTACTTACCTACTCTTGCTAATAAAATTCATTTGGTCGCCTATGTTTGGGAACTTTAACGTTATAATTTTGTTTTTGTTGACTCTACGTAACTTAGACTAACCCTATATTTACTGTATAATTGTGGTAATAACTCAGAATGTAAATTAAACCTAAAAAAAGGTTTTTAACCGATGATCATACATTTTAACTAAACATTAATTTATAGGTATTTTCAAGTTTTTAGGTTATATCTTATTTAAAAAGTTTCTTGAAAATAAAACAATCTAAACGTTAATATAATTATGTACGTATTCCTTCATTAATTTAAATTTTACTAAAAAAAAATTGTACTCTACCATTTCGCTCTCCGTAGCAGAAGCTCTACCTTAATTTTTATAACTAGCGACTTAAGTAGAGACAGACTAATTATTCTGCGAAAATTTTTTTTTACAACTTACAGGGTAGCATTTGACCACAAGTCAGCTGATGTTAAGTGACGATGTGGTCGAAGGTAGCGCCACGCTACACGCTGGACTGGGAACTGGCTCTCAAGTGAGGTTGCCGAATAGTTGAATCACTGGTCGGTCTACAGTCTACACGTCTACAGTATCGTAATGGCAGGCAGTGGATTGCGTAGTGTTGTGATCGCGGCGAGTGCGATTACAATAACAGGCACATCTGTGTCAATCGTGTGTTGGGTTGCTGTCACATTCTTATTGTGTTTTTGTGGCCGTAACTGTGACGGACGACATTCACGCGTAGGTAATAGAGGTAGGTAACAATAAAAATAAGCACCAAACACCAAGCACCTATCGGTGTGTGCCGGTAGCTTCACTTGAGAGCCGTTCCCGATCCAGGTGTAGCGTGGCGCATAACGTCACCATCATCATTTTCGACCACACAACTACACAACGTCATTTTATTTAATAATTAAATTTTATTAGATATAAATATAAAAAAATATAAACTAAAACGATGAACTAAAAAAACCTAAACTAATAACTACAATATATTATTAAAAGGAGTCCCTTTAGGCAAGGTTCCGAAGATACTACACAACTATAAGTTACCGGATGTCACTTAACATCAGGTAATTTATAGTACGCAGAACGCTGCCCTGTAATTAATAAATACTAGTTGCGCCCTGCAGTTCCACCTGCGTTTTCCCGTTATCCCGCACGAACCTTTTTCCGGAATATAGTCTAGGTATGTGTTAATCCAGGGTATAAGCGATCTCCATTCCAAATTTTCAGACAGTTGTCAGATTTTAGGTATACCTATACAGAATCATTTTTAATTGGTTTTAGGAGGCTTGACGACAGAATTCTTAATTTTAGAGTGATAGCCAAGCGTCCACTAGAAAATCGACGCCACTACCACTGAGGCCTCATATTTATTTGATACCTAGATATATAGACAGATATCATGATAGCTGAGTTGAGGCCGGTTTGCAACAATAAATTTATCTTTTTATTCTTTCTTATTTCTACATAATGTATTTGTATTGTATAATTTGTTGCAAATAAATGATTCTTATTCTTATTCTTATCATTGTTTTTTTACTTAATAATAGAAGTTATACAAGTCAGAATGCTAAATGCACAGCCGAATACAAATAAACACAGCATGGATTAATACAGCAATATACTTGAAGTAACGGCTTAATAATTATATTAATTCAGTACAAATAATAAAGTGAGTTTGGTAACCACCGAAAGGCCTCAAAGGAACTTCTAAACTAGAATTTTAAAAGTTTTGTTTCAATTAGAATTATAGACCCTAAAAATGAGGTGACATTTACAATGTTTATAACTACGTAGCACAGTGCTACGGTAGTGTAGACGAACAATATTACTTAGACTAAATTATTTTGCTATACTTTACATTCCTGTGTACAACGAACCTATATAATATACTTATATACTTACACGAGTATCTAACTAATAAGCTATGACACTACGGGCTGGTTTTATAAACGTCCGTAAATAAAATGTCATACCAAATTCCGGTAAATTTGATCTTAGTGACAAATTTTCCGTGGTAAAATTTGTTTTTTACATTTTACTTACGGACGTTTATAAAAACGGCCCTAAATTAAATAAAAATTATACATTTAAATATTAGATAACCAATTTTGTTTAACCTTTTTTCTTTGAAAACAGAATTAAATAGGTATATCCTTACGTGTCGACTTAACAGCCTCCTCTTTTTAAATTCTTCTGTTTAATAAAGCAGTTTATTGTGGTTTAATTCACGTAACAAAACATAACGCTGTTGGTGAATCTGCATAAAATCGCACTAACAATCTAAAGTTGAGTTTTCTCCATCTCAAAATAATGATAGAACTACTGTAAAGAAAATACATGTAGCCTTACACGACTATGGCGCAATAGATAAAAGCGATAGCAATTTGTAACAATACAAAACATGTTAAACATGACATAAGTTCTGTAGTTCAATATTCATGTCAAAGTTCTGTTTTCGGTTAGTAGTAGATAATATTAGATAATGTAGCTAGTTGTTTCTAACCATAATTTGTAAACTTACCCACATAATCTATTATTACATATGTATATCATAATATGTCAAAAAATTCAGCAATTTATTATTTAATAGATCATATTATATTAAGTTCTTTGTCTTAAATTTAATTTCTCTGTATTGTGTGCCAATAAAGTGTTAATCCATCTAATATTCAGATGCATGTTGTGTTCGCATCTAGTAGGTCGTGCAGCCGCCATGACGATCATGTTTATATTCGGGTAGGTACATCTTAAGTTGTCACGGCCAGTTGGCGAACCTAATAACAAAAAAATAAAAAAATCATAATCAGCTTATTACGTTCCTACTGCCGAAACACATGCCTTCTTTTAGAGAGAGTATGGACCATAGTCATATCACGCTGGCCCAGTGCTGATTGGTAGATGTCATATTGTGGTCCTTGGACATGGCGGTCTCCTCATGTATTTCTCCCGATGTTTTCCAGCACTAAGCGATGACTTATCCGAACCTTAGCATTATATTTCATAAAAAAAACTTCTGTCCATCTTTCCATCTAAAGGTTAATAAGTAACTTAATAAGTTATGTGCGGATTTACCATCGCTCAAAACGATGAAGGAAAACATCGCGAGGAAACCGGCATGTCCAAGAACCACAACATTCAAGGGCATGCGACATCTACCAACCCGCACTGGGCCAGTGTGGTAGATACCTAACATTAGCTCTAAAACATTCCATTATATCTTGTTTTATTATCTGATGTTTTAATGAAACAATAAAGCCATATAAGTAGGTATGTATCTAACCTAACTTATGTCATACATGTACCTACAGCTGAGGCCGAGATGTGATTCGAATATGGTATCAGAGACTTGTAAGGCGCACCCGTTACTTTTAGGCCACTGCCGCTACTATTACTATATCTACGTATTATGAAACTGTTTCAATATCCGATCCGGCCCAGTATTCAGAAGTCTGAAACCAATCCAATTTGCGAGTTTGTGTCCGTTTGTGTAGCCCCGATAAACACAGGCTGGTTTTGATTTTATATTTCACTAGCGATCCGCTTCGCCTTCTGACGGGTTGGCAAGTATAACTTAGTATAGTTTATGTGATCATACAAAACATATCACATAGAATAAGTGTTGCAAAGTCCATCCATATATAGGCAACGGATACCGCCATAGAATCGGGCGGACCCAAAAATAACTTTCTGTTTTTCCCAGTTTTCCGGGTAACTTTTCCAATGTTCCTTTCCTCAGAAGCTTTATTCAGAACTATTTATGAGCTATCAGAGATTTATTACTAATAAATTAAGCATCAAAAATAAAAGTTAATAAAACTAACAATAAAAACTACCTATCAAACTTAAGAATTTAAACTTAATTATGAACATTAAAAAACAAATCAGTCTATAGCCGCTTTGAAGTGATAGGCTTACCAACAGCATTTAATTTAATGTAAAAGTTAAGTTGTTAGCCCAACTACATTTAATCGAGCTCTAGGTACCTACTGTGACATTGGCATATATGTACTTACCTTACTTACCTTCTGTATTTCAGAACGCGTACAAAGTTGCATGGATAGATGTGCTTGTTCTCTTCGTTTGTATATTGCCAATTGAACAAATACAAACTTGGTTACATGTTACAACATACAATGCTGGTAACTGGTAACCTACAAGCAAGCAAGACCAATGCTCAAATAAAGATATTTATACAGGTGACTTGCTGCCTGTACTAACATCTTTAAACGGTGATATAGCTCAGTGGTAGGTGAACACCGTCGGCTTGCGACTCTTTTTTTTTGATGGGACTACCTACTGCTGTTTGTCAAGTTAACCTTGAATACTTCACCGGGCTACACTTGCGACACGTATGTCGTGAGTATTAAATTCTGCTTTCAGTGATGGAGAGATCGTTATAAAACAATATGGTGTTAGGGAATTTTCTAGTGCTTGCCTATAGATAGAGCTACCCTCCAACCTCAATAATCTGTTATTAATCTGTCACCAGATACCGCTATCGGTTTATTCCGGCAGCCTCACTTTACTTGAGAGCCAGTTCCCAGGCCAGACCAAGCGTGGCATTATGGTCAAACGCTCCTGTCAGAGAAAAAACTATTACCGGAACACTAACTTACCTGTATACAAACACTAAACTAGCTTTTGTCTGCGACTCTACTCTCACTGCGTTCCTAAAGGTAAGCCATAGAATCCCCTAGATCTAGAGACTCTGGACTATAACATGACCTATTTCAAGATCTCAACCTTGCTGATGTCATAATGATAATAATAATTAATAGGTAGGTACATATGTAAAGACGTATGTACAAGTGTAAGATGACCAGTCAAACTCCAAAAACCGCATCAAAGCCAGTCTAAAACATAAAAAAACAAAACTAACTAAAGAAAACAAACCGACTAAACTCTATAAAAAACACATTTGGGTTCAACATTCAGATTCAGTGACGTCTAATTAGTGGGATCGAACCCAGTTGCTATCAAAAATACCTTTGTAGTTTCACCACATATTTTACTTACAATAGCATAGAGCAGAATTCTAGACGGTCGCATTTCCAAGCGAGCGGCGGCAGAGTCAAACAATAGGCGAGTCAAGCTAAACAGTCGCTAGACTCCGTTACAAGTGTACAATTCAGTTTGAATAGCGAGTCAGTAGTCGGTAGTAAGTAGTTGGAAGGTTCGTGGTTCGGCCTACAATGGAACGCGACGATATGAAATTTCATTAACGAGGGGTCGGACTCACGCTCGGCACTCGGGCCCGCAAGACGGCAAACAGCGCGCGTGAACCCACGAATAATTCACACGCGAGCCCTACAAATAACCCCCTAGCAGTAGGGCTGCCGCTGCGCAAATTCATTTTTGTCAAACTTTTTTTACTGTACTGTTTTTACGGTACTGGAGAGCGTTTGACTACAAGTCTCCTGATGTTTAAGTGACGATGTGGTCGAAGATGGCGCTGCACCTGGAGTTGGAACTGGGTCTTAAGTGAAGCTGCCGGAACACACGAAAAGGTTACTGATGTGTAGCTATAATTAAAGATAATATTTTGAAAAGTTACCTCATTCGACTTCAAATTACGTTTCCACTGCTGCTGCAACTCGGGCCTTCTCTCAGAGCGAGAGAACAAAAAATAATTTATTACAGAATACTCACTATATTCCTGCTAAGTACTATAAGTAGGTATTTCATTTTTTTTAAGTGATATATCTTTAGGCGCGATAGGTCTCTCTCTCTAAACTAAATATGTTCGAACTAGACGATAAAAGTGGAACGCTGGGAGAGGAACCTAAAACCAACGCGTTCCTTTTTCTTTAAACTTAATTTCACAAATAATAGAAAACACCTTTAATGGAAATATTTTACATAAACAAATTTTTCAAAAGATCCTCATTACACAAGAACACCTAATTACACATCACTTAGTTTATTTCCTTTCAAGTGCAGATTTCCAAAACATGCCAACCCTAATTACGACGCCCCGCCCGCCGCCCGCTCGCCCCTGCGGCCGCAAACTGAGTTATTTATCGCCCCCCCAGTCGCAGGGACAGGAAATGCCCGCACGTATTTTTACTGCCGCACTTGCGGGCTAGCGCCATCTATCGGGTGGCGGCGTCAACTTCGTCTCACTTTACAAATTGCGCCGAGTTATGTGACTTCTTGTGTGAGTTTCGACTTGAGTTCGAGATTAGGGATACGTTAGTTGAATCTGTAAAACATTTCATGTCTTTATTGCGATTTTGCGAGTTATGGTGTCTTTATTTCAAACGATTCAGAAAAAGGATGATGTTTTTAATCCATGGGTATGTTTAAATATTTTTTTTGAGTTTATTTGATTACTTGCATAAATCACTCTTGACCTAGATATAGAGTAGGTAGGTATAATTTAATTTAGTAAAACAACGTTATGATAAACAATAAATTTTAATATTGATTATGTTCTAAAGAGATAGGTGCCTAAACTGCCTGAGGTGAAGTATTTTGTAACTAAGTAGGTTCTTATGTTACAGGTAATATCCATTTAGAAAACTCTTCCACTTCACTGTGACAATACTAAACTATCCTTGATAAATCTTCGCGTAAGTGAAACCGCGAAAAACAGCTAATTTATTAAAAAGTAGTAATAAAAATCAAACGTGCTTAAAATAAGTTTATGGCTATGTAATAGGTAATGCTTAGTTATACCTACTTAATACCTCCTCACTAATTAACATAGGCACAAGAAAGAAACGATAAGGACACGGTAAAAACAAGCTATATTATTGACAACTTTTATATGTAGGTATAACTAGCTGCGCTTTGCGGTTTCACCCGCATCTTCCCGTTATCCGAACCTTTATCGGGATAAAAAAATAGCCTATGTGTTAATCCAGGGTGTAAGCTATCTCCATTCCAAATTTCATTCAGATTCGTTCAGTAGTTTTTGCGTGAAAGAGTAACAAACATCCATCCATCCTCCATACTCACAAACTATCACGTTTATAATAATATAAGGAAGTAGGATTAATACAGTTAGGTAGGTATACGTACCTACCACTATAAATAGTTAATCTACAACAAAAAGTAATAAACAAGGAAGGAAGGAAGCCCTTTCAGCAGAGCTGAACATAATTTCTTGAAACAATTCGATAAACGACAAGGTGAGTCATTGTTTGGCAGTGAAGCGGTAATATCTCAGTGTTTGCGGTTTCTGTGTTATTTGCGGGAATGGCGGGTCAATTAGTGGCTAGATGCGGCCCGACCACCCGCCGGAAACATGAGCTCGCAGTGGCTCACACTACCTCACAGTGGCTCAAAGTGTAAAGCTGCGAACACACATGCCGCCATATTTCTACCTACGTTAAATAGTTAAACGAGTCATTGAATAAGTAAAATTAAATGTTCACTAATGTTGGTTTTATAGGAAAAAACATAGTAGGTACGTGTACAAGGGCGGATCCAGCTTTCAAGACAGGGGGGGGTCCTTCGCGCAAATCCTTCGCCCAAATCCTTGGCGCAAATCCTTCGCGCAAATCCTACGCGCAAATCCTTCGCGCAAATCCTTCGCGCAAATCCTTCGCGCAAATCCTACGCGCAAATCCTTCGCGGGGAATTCCCCGCTGATTTGCACTTGGCAGCAATGCTAGTCAACCTAGTCTCAGCCCAGGGGGGGGTCATGACCCCCGTGACCCTGAATCCGCCCTTGGGTACGTACATTTGCTTTTAAAGGTTGGTTATTATAAATTAGCTACGGCCCGCGGTTTGACCCGCGTGGACTACACTTTATCGCGATAGAAAGTCTTAATATTCAACATCCCTCTCTAGTGTATCTCCACACAAAAAATTCATCGAAATCCCTCAAAAACTTTCCTTCTCTCTCTCTTTTTCTTTCTTTTGTTTGAGGTCATTTTGCAACAATAGTACCTACCTACTTTTATCAGAGTCATTTATTTGCAACAAATTACCTATTTTATGTAGGTAATTTGTTGCAAATAAATGACTCTGATCCTTATTCAAATTAGAGGAGTAGCTTGCATGCCAATAAATAAATAAATATCGAATCGGGGACAATTGCACACAAATTGACCTAGCCCCAAATTAAGCTCGAACTTGTGTTATGGGCTACTAGACAACGATATATGTACATATACTTATATAGAGAAATAGTAATGACATGTCTTAGTAAAGGGATGCATTTTGCAAGTAAAATAGCATGCAATTTGCTTGTGGTGCCTTTTGGTTGGGTTCGCAGCCCCCCGCCGGCCGCCGTCGCCGCCCGGCGCCCATGCCACATATGGCATGCCAAAAAATCAAATACTGTGCAATCCACTTGATTGCCAGCTACTGCATTTAGCTGGCACGTGCAAGTAACTGTTATGCCATTGTGCATGTTACAGGCATACTGTGTTATGTGTATTCCCGGCTTTAGAGCTTATTCTCAATGTTTAAGATGGGCTCATTTGGATGGGTGACATAAAGTGGTATTTTGAACTTAGCGATACAGTGCATATGTTTTGAACTTAGCTTCGGAGGGCATGTTAAGTTGGCGGTCCGCGCTGTATCAGTTGTAAAGCTACGTCGGTGACCATATAGAACCTGAAAAGTCCGAAAATCGAGTTGGCCACTAACTCGTATGAAAGAAGAACTGTGTTAGATGCAGTATGTAAAACCCCGCAGCACCCTAAAGAAATAGAACTTTGACAGTTAACCCGTAATTCTACGAGACACTGTCAAGAGGCGTACGGATATATTATGTTTAGGTATATTATTAAACGAAAAGAAGAACCAGAAGGAATAAAAAAAATACTACGGGGTTACAAAAATATGGCTTTAAATGTTTTATCATCAATAACTAGGTACTTAAGTAAATAGGCCGTTTTCTTTGAAATAGGCCAGTAGGTTCTTACTCCGATTTTTCGCAAAGTCGTCATGGCATAGACTCTTACTCTTAAATACGTACAAAAGGAGGTCGGCTCGATACAGCTCATGTTTATTCCAAGTTATATCTGTCCGGGTAGGTTAGGTACCTAACGTATTGGATAAAAAATTAAAAACAAAATCCGTGCGACCCCTGCTCTCGATGCGGCGGGCGGTCGACCCCCATTTTTTGCGGGTATGTAACGTAGAATAATTTAGGCAGTAGGTGAATTTTAGCAATCCTGGCTTGGTACGGTATTTTGTTTATTAGTAGCACCATTCGTTTTCTAAAATAAAAATAGCCTGCGAATATTTGGGGCAAATAGGGCTTAACAAAATACAAAATGTTATACATAAATAATATCCATTTTTAGATTTTTAGAACGTTTTCACAATGAAATCCTATATTAAAATCCTCATTGCTCATTTTGCTCAATGAATAAAACGAGGAGTAGATTGTATCTACCTATTCCTTTTAGCCCCTCATAGACAAAGCGTGTGAATTTTCTGTGTGAAAAACGGAGCTTAGTACCGGAGGTGCGGATACGTAGTACGTAGTACGTGTACTGCTAATACGATGGCTACGTCACCGAGGCGCGCGGGTGGCGCGTCCACTTTTTGCGGGTAGGTAACGCGCTCGGTGACACCTCGCGGGTCAAGTGAAGGGGTGCGGGGTGGCCGCTAATTCCGAGCCCGTGACCGCACGCCTCCCGCGCCCGCTCCGCTCCGCTTTCCCGCCGCATTTACGTTCATACAGTAAAAATAAAAAGGGCGATTTGGCGCCCTCCATCGAAGCGGCCCGATTAGCGGCGCCCGGGGAAATTAAAAGTATTTTATTCCACCATTTATTCCCTTTTTGTTTGCGTTGAATAATGCCTGCAATGTGTCCGCCGCGGCGCTGCATTCAGCTGGCTCCACTCCATGAATGACTGATGAGATGCTGTTTGTGTTCGCTGCAAGTTGAGCGTTTGTTATCGTATTTATGTATGCTGATTAGTTCGGATCGGGATTTAAAATTATACCGAGATAATGAACACTTGTGAAAGGGGAGCGTTATCAGATCTACGCTTCTACCTCATTAAGAAATTAGCTTTTTTTAATAAGATTTATCAACTTAATAAAGGCGCATCAAAATGAAATCGAAACGATATTGGCTTCGAGTAAGTAATAATATTTCTTTCACAGCCGGCGAAAATGGTGACTCTACTTAAGGCCCGGGTCTTAGCAATCTCACCCCACATCAGGCAACTGAGAGGGTAGTTAGGTGGTACAGTCAACGACAAAAGTAGCTCAACATTAACACAATTTCCGATTACCGGCATCATCTTAAATACCAAACTTTGACCACATCATCACTCAAAATCAGGTGTGTTATGTTGTGGTCGGGGCGCTACCTTGTAAAATGTAAAAAAACCAACGCTATACTGATCTAAAACACATTTAGGAAATCTAGTCTGATCAGCTACTTTTGTTGCTGACTGTACCTACCTACCTCATGATTTGGAGGTTAAAAATTGCTTTAGGTATACAAAAGAAAACCCTCTAGGTAAGTATTGTATTTTCAATTTGCTGATCGTATTAACAAGTCCTTGTTAGTAATAGAATAGGGGAAAAAATGGCTGAAACTACAAAAAAGCACACATTGTTTTTTTTCATACATTTTAACGTTTTGGAAGGAAGACTCTAGGTCGGTAGTAATGTATAAATACTACTTAGATACCTATATTTATTCAGACATGTTTTTACTGTGTTTTTCGATTACAGTTACGAAAATCTACACCTTAACTTTATCACTGTCAATAAATCAAATATTGGCTGTAATAAACCGAGGGCCGTCCCTTTGTCCGCGTAATATTGTACCCACAGATAACTCTACCGATTCATAGTCTACAAAAAAGATTCGACCCGAGTCTGATTTGAAAAATCTTTCCCACTCTTTAGCTCATAGCTATAATATACCTACCCTGAGGATATAGGTCTATAGGTACAACAAAGAAAAATACTAAGGTTGATAAAAAAAGACCTAAGTTTCTACTGCTCTGGTAACATTTTTGCCCTGCCGTGATAATGCGAGATACTTTTATCACAGTAAAAACAGATTTTGTACTAAAAAAACGAATATAGCACAAAATAGTGTTGTTACCTACTTAGATACCTATCACTTTATACTTCAGCCAAGTGAATTTTTTTTTAAATTGAATGTGTTAATTTAATTAATGAAATAAAAATTATATAAGAATCGATTATTTTGTATCCAGCCATCTGTACGATGTGCCTTATCGATATAACCGCGTGGATTACCAAACTAATTGTTTACGCCCATCAAAATATATTATTTTTAGTGAAAAAAGTATGTTAGTAGTACTAAGCACTTACTATCTAAAAGTTTATTTCAAACTCATATTGGTTTTGTCGGCTCCTTATCAGATTTGGCTTATAGATGGTTAATTAAACCAACCAACCGGCGTCTTGGAAATAAGTTGCCCCGCGTGTCGCCGAGAGACCCCGTCAAAAGGGACCGGAGGGGAGCAAGTGAACGTAATATTTCCGTCCCTGCGATCGACAAAAGATTCCTTTTCATTGAATCAAAAACATAATCGTAAAGGAGCTTTTTTTTAAAGATTTGTTTCTAAGGCCCACTTGCGTCAAGCAAGGTTAGCGTAGTTAACTCGGAGTTAAGTAGTAACTCAGAGTTAAATTGATAAATGGCCTTGCACCACCGTGAGTTAAGTGTTAACTCTGAGTTAGATGGGTAAATATTTAACTCTCCGATTTTGGTGGGTTAAATAATTAACTCTGGCTTTGACGTTTATTTGTTCATGTGGTCCTTTATTTTGTATCTATATAAAAACACCACAAACACAAACGCAGTGAAAATAAAAACTACATTCAAGATTTTGAGCAGTGTCGCTATGAATAGTGATATTATGTTCGATGATTTATTCCCCGATGACGATGAAGAAATAGTGCAATACCTAGACACAGATTTTTTCAATAGAAGAGTTGAAACTCGGCAAGATCATTTTAACTCGATCAGAGAAAAGGATTTTCACAGAAGATTCAAGCTGCCATAATTATGCTCTCATTTATTTTATTCCACAAACCACAGCTATCTCACAAGAAACAAGAAAAATACCACGAAATACTTTGGTTGGAAATGCATCAAATTGACAAAAACAAAACCACTGCAATAAACACAAATTGACTTTGACAAAGACATTCATCAATCAGTGCACCGCATTTCATTCAGTATAGCCCTTTCAAAACTTATAGGGATCGTAGGATCCACCGATCGGGCGACAGCTAATGCACAAATGCACCAGTGTAAGGGAGATGGGTATATTTGGTTCATTCATTATTGTTTCTTTTACATTTTGCTCGGTAATCTAAGAACAAACGATAGACATAAAACAATACAATACGTCTGTGGCACATTGCATTATGTTGGCGACCCCGGCAGGGTTACTTAACCCAGGGGTAGTTTAGGTAGACGCAAGACAAAGAATGAGTTAACGATATACACATCTAACACAGAGTTACTTAACTCTTGCATTACATTTTTAACCCACTATTTGACGCAAGTGGGCCTAAGAACGCTTGGGCACTCTTTTATTCTGCTCAGTCTTTTTATAATGTAGTTAGATGTAGGAACAGCAGGTGGGGGGATAGTGTTATTTAAGTATTCTTTTACTTTTTATGATTTTCCTCCAAACCGACTACCTACTTATTAGCAATGAATAATAAATGTAGTAAACTTTTATTTTAGCAGAAACATAGTGAAAGTTTCTTCGCTACCAAACAAAATAGTTAGAGATAGGTTTTATTGATTTGCAAAACCTGGTGGGGTGGTGAGAGGTAACTGTTGACCCAGTAGGTATATAAGTGTCTAAGGGTAGAAATAAAAACCAAAGCGGTGTAATCACAGATTTGGTCCTGATCTGTGGGTGTAATAATATACTTATAGAGCGAAATATTGCCAACGTTGGTTGAGTGCAGCGGCTGCGTGCACCTCTTCTCTCCCATAGCTATGAAAACATCGTGCCTCAGCACAACAGTTGACTCTGAGCATACACACACGTTTATACAGTGAACCTACTACAATAAAGGCGGGAGAGGGTGGCAGTGTGGGGCGAGGGGGTGACACTGTGACGATGCAGTTTGCACCGCGGCCTCCTCCAACCTTCACCAACTTGCGCCCATGTTCTTGGGAATCGTTTTAAATTCAAGAACCGCAGAACACTCTTCGATCAATAATACACCCTGGTCTCAAGTCATAAGAGCGAAAATCACAATTTCCACTTTTTATAAGTCGTTTCGAGAACGGTGTACGATGTTACCACAGTATGAGACTTAAAACTCTAACTGAAAGAGAGAAAGTTGAGAATCCCATAAATAATGCGAAAATGGTAGCAGTCCTTGGTGTGAGTGCGGAGGTGAGAAATACATTAGCGGTGCCGTTTTCTATTGGTCGTTGCTCCTGTGTTGATATTAAGCAGTCCACGTGGACTGCTTCGCGGTTACTTGTCTCGTTTTTTTCAACAGATGACTCGCTATCCGTCTCGTTCTAATCTACAACGAACGTGGAATGTCATGTCCGGAGTTGTTCAGAAAGTCGTGAGCGTGCATCGTGCTTCCAACAACAGCCCCGGTCAATAACAGCCCAAGCTCCAGATGGTAACTTATGAAAGTACATTTTATGTAGGTCGTAGACAGTTCAATGTGCCATGCCAATAGAGGTGGCTAAAATGTTTGGATTGATGTAGAATATCGATAAGCATTTTTAAGTCAATTAAGGTTGTAAGCTAAAAGCGGTTGTTGCTACATTTAAATTATCAGCCGGCATTCAAATACCGCCATTTTTTTTTGAGCCGACACGAATTTATTTTTATAGTCATAAATATAATATGTTATAACGGCTATAATAAATAGTGCGGCGTGGGTGATGTGATGTGATATGGTAGAAAGGTATGCTGCCATAATTATTTAACAGACTCGTCCAACGACCACCGCCTTACGGCTTAATTATTCAAATCAAACTGTTATTAAGTACCTACCTATTCTAGTTAATGAGTTATATTCAAACATACGTCATTAGGTTTGTTCAAGCATAGTTTTACTATGGTTCAAGTTTGTTGTAACTAATTAACTGCATACAAATTCATACAATAATACATATTAACTAAGTAGGTAGAAATGGTATTTGTGTGGATTATTTTAAATATTGTTCAGTATTTTAAATTAATCTACTTTGATAGTCATGTGTAATCAAAATGCGCACTTAAGTACACTTTAAACTTCTAAACACATGCACATTCGACTTCGGCAGCCAATAATGCGTCTAACGTCCCACCGGGCGATCGGAATATCTCCGCGCGATTCGCACGTGCAGTTTCCGATGTAGTATAATATCTAGCAAACTAATAAGGCTACACCCAAAACCAAAAAATACGTGTGTATAGCCGAAACTAGTGAATCATGATATCTTAATATTAAAGTACAAATACTAATCCCAAGTAGGTACTACCTACCTAAAAGAGAAGTTAAACCTGACGGAAGGGGGTTAAGTTTGAGTAAAATATTTGTTCTACTAAGTTTTTACGAAACAAGTCTACGTCAGTACTCCTAGTACAGGTTTTGATAGTTTACAAAAACTATAAAAGTTTTCGTTTCCATCCATAGGTACATATTTTTTTCAGCGAATCTTACCGAGACTTGGAGGAACTCAAATCGTTAATACGGGTTATTTTAGATCGTTATAATCATATTCCAACAATTTTATTGAGTTATTGAGTTGCCACTTTGACAAGTCGGCGGTGGTACCTAAACGTCGACGTTTACGAAAACTTTTATCGTTTTCAAAACTTGTACTAGGGGTACAGTTTAACCTACTCATATGTAATTAAACTAGATCATATTAAAGGCTTTTATGATTACCTACCAACATAACATTAAATGTTTCCCCGCGGGGCTACAGTTATCGCTATAAAAAGTAGCATACCTAGGTGCTTTCCCAGACTCTACACTACTGTAGCAAAATTAATTTAAATCGGTTCAGTAGTTTAGGCGTAAAAGCGTGACAGACAGACACTGAGTTACTTTCGCATTTATAATATTAAGTAGGGGTATTTAACAGGGATTGGAATGTTCTAGGTGTCACAATACACCCAAACAAACAACCCACTCCCTCACCAATTTTATACCGCCTCAGATATTCAAATGACGGCAAGGTGACAGCCTGTAAGGATGTTCCCACACGATAGATGATAATGATTGAGAATGAAAACGATAATTTTATTGAATGTATTATTTATTAACTACTTTACAACAATGATAAAAGTAATAAGTAAATACCTATCATATATTAAGTACCAATAAATAGTATTATCAAAGCCATCTGACTTTTATAATATTCTTTAACACCCGAAATTAATAATCGATCCTGATCCGTTATCCGCGGTTTTGGATCGATATGTCATGTCATAATATGTCATTTTAGTAGTAATCTGTAAAGCCCTAGTACTAAAATGACATATTATGACATGACATATCGATCCAAAACAGCGGATAACGGATCAGGATCGATTATTAATTTTTGGTATAAAACTTCAAACTTAAAACTAGCTACACCGGCAAAATAACAGGCAAGATACGCCAGCAGGTATTTTTTTGGGCGCAATCACATTTACAATTTTTTCTTATTACTAATTGATTGAATTAGAGCAAGTTCACTACAATCCCAAGCTCTGTCATTTAAATAGTCCGAGATTTTGTAATAAGCTTTACTCATAAGATCTCTTTATATGGACTTGAAATTTTGCTAATCGACATGTCTTTAATTTCACTTGGGATTTTGTTGAAAAAACGTAGACATCTACAATTCTACACATTGTCCTTTAGAGGAGTTGCTGACTTTATATAGCCTAGTAGTAAGTACTGCAAATTTATCCTTGTTCCCAGTTTTAAAATTGTGCTCGATAGACTGACAATATGCGGGCCCCATTGCAATTTATTATCTAAAGTTAGAATACAGTAGTGTTTACAAGGTCTAATTCTTCGTCCTTAATTTTTACATTCACTGTGATGTTACTGTTAAGTTGTTGTTAGGATTATAATATCTTTGAACTGTTCAAAATTTAAAATTCAATAGTTTGTTTCAATTTAGGCATCACAGTCGCACTTGTAAACATCAATTTATAGAAATGACTACAACCGCGTCGGAAAAAGAACCACTTTTCAGAAGATACGGCAAGAAACTGAGGGGCTTTTTCCATCTTTGAGAGTTACATTTAGAGTCAACCTATTTTTTATATTATTTTTATTTTTTGTGGTACGCCTTGAAACAGCCTTCGACGCAGAGGTTCACGTTGCACTCCTCGCATTTCCAAATGGTCCTGGTCTTTTTGGGACAAAGCCGACAACAGGTGCTTTTTGTCCCTGTTCGAATTGGGAAGTGATTATGGTCAAGTATCGTTCTGGCCTGGGTCTTGGGTCGACCGATAGTGCCTCCTTTCTTCGTCACTACCTGTCCAGTCAAATTGGATCTGACACTCAAACGTCGAGACTCTATCGTCAAGTCTAGTCGTCTATGTCTCTTCAGCAACTCTTCCGCCAATGTAGTCCGGAACTGACGATGTGATATTTTCTTGTGAAAACGGGAAAATATCACAAAGCAGTTAAAAATTGCTACGCTGTACAATCGGCGGAAGAGTTTTTTATACCATATTTTGTTCCTCAGTCGTTCTATGGGCTGAGCTGATAGGAATTGGTCTTTCCTGTCAACTCCTCCCATGTTCTTGTTATAGTCGAGTACTATGCTAGGTTTGTATGTTGTCCTGTTATATTTTTCCTTATTCCCAATTTGAAGGTTATGGTATGTTGAGATCAGACTAACTAAATTAGCATCTCGCCATACCAGAACCGACAAATCAGAACAGTACGTGGCCACTACTTCACCTTGTCGAAGTTCTGTCTTTGTAAGAGTCTTGATTGAATCGGGAACGAATTCTCGGTTCAGTCGCAGCGTCCCATAACAATCAGTCTTTAGTTTTTTCAAGCTACGTAATAACAGGGGACTATTGTAAAAATTGTCCATGATTAATGTATGTCCGCGGTGAAGCAGTGGCTCTATCAAGTCGTAGACAATTTTGGCAGTAGCTCTCGTCGGACGGTCGCTCCCACTACCAGTCGTGTCTATGTCAGTTGACGCGAAAATCATTCCGTCATCGTCATCGGCCTCATCTCCGTCTGATTTGTCACTTGTCTCCTCATCGCCCAGTTTGTCAATGACCTCGCCTCCCTCTGATCTGTTTGTCTGTTCGTCTGGTTGGGTATTAGTAGTCTTTTTAGTATCTTTTCCACTATATACTATAAACCTCCACAAATAGCCACTGGAAGATTCGTATAGCTCGTAGGTTTTTACACCAACTTTTGCGGCCTTCGATGAAATCTTCTGGGTGAAGGACAGTCTCCCGTGCCACTTCAGGAGGGATTCGTCGATGGCTATTTCCTGTGCAGGCATGTATAGGCTGGAAAACTTGTCGTTTAAGTACTTGATCACAGGTTGTATTTTACATAGTCTAGTCTTGTCCTGTGAAGTTTGATTGTCGACGAAATGCAGAAATGTTTTTAGTAGTAAAAATCGGTTGTATGACATGATCTTCGGGAAATATGTCAGAGTACCAAATCCATTGAAAGTAAAGTAGGCCGCCTCTTTTAGTAAGGGGTAAAGGCCTTGTAAAATTTGCACTGCCAAAAAACTTTGCATTTCATCCCTGTTTGTAGGAGACCAACGGTTTAATCGTGAATGCTGAGATATCATATTTTGCTTACGAAGTAAAGCTAGTTTTTGTTCAGCATTCCGATTGGTCTCCGTGCACAGACGATCGATAAAATCGACGTCGAACATCAAGTCGTAAACGTCGATTGGTAGAGTCTGGTCAGTCAAGTCAAAAGTCGGTCCCGATGTACCCGTAAACTCCTCACGTTGTCCATGAAAGGTGCTTCGGTCTTTGCTCCAGTTAAAAGTAAAACAGTCATCTGTTGCAATGTCGCGTAGGGCTCGGTCATTGGCTTCATCCTCCATCTGTAACACATTCACTTGGAATTGTGTCATGTCACTGCTGCATGCGGGTTCTGTCGTAGCAATCGGGATGCAAGCGTCAATGTCAATGTCAATGACGTTATCGCCGTAGCTGTTATTAATTTCTGTCAGTTGCACCCACTCTCCGATTACAGGGTCAGCATTTTTGTCATTAATACCTGGAACAAAGAATACCACATTCTCATGATGACGAATATTAATGTAAAAAAACTGTACCTATACTAAACTAGTGGACCGCCCCGACTTCGCACGTGTTAATTAAAAGAAATTTCAAAATTAAAAATTGTAATACACACACATAAATCCTTCCTCCCGTACGGCCCCGTAACCCAGTGACGCCTACATGCATAAGGCTACCACGCAACTTTTTTCTAGGTACTACTTACATTTTTAAACTCGTGATATCTTTCGAATCGAATGTCCGAATTGAGTGATTCAAAAAGTAAACGTTATATAAAGGTATTGAAGCAGTTTTGAATAAGAAGTAATTTATTTTGATAAGGATTAATACCAAGATACGAATAAAGCGCCTTTTCTAGCGGAGGCATTAAATTTATTTATTAAAAATAAAAGATCACTTATTGTGGCATAACTATAATAGTTAGACATAATATGCTTTCGCGGATTTTTTTGTAGATCTTTTTTTTTTTTTTTGGGACCTACAAACCCGTAATACATTATTTTGTTCTATTGGCAATAGTTTTTGCAGCGCGCGCAAAAATAGGTTTCCAATTTCACACCTTGAGTTACAAAATAGCAATTTTCTCTGCACCAAAGTTTGGAATAAAAAAAAATATATTTGGTATTATTTAGAAGAGCTATGCTGGAAGAGCTATGCTACAACGTTTTTGTTTCAGTAGGCCTCAATAACACTATTGGCTTGTTCAACATTGTTGACTGCCTACCAGGAGAATTGTATGGCGATTTCGGAACAGTGTCTTCTGACGTACCTATGTCTGCGGGACATTCTGTAACACACAAGATAAGGGCTCCCACAAAACTGCGATGCGGTACGACATCAATCCGATCAGAAGTAAAAAAAAAAAAAAAAAAAAAAAAAAAAAAAAAAAAAAAAAAAATATGAATATGAATTTGAATATGAATAAGTATTTGAGATGCATTCATGCGAGCTCTCAGATATTTACGACGCGATGTGAAGTTGCAACATAGGAATTTATTCAAGACAACTCTGTCAAATAACTGTCTTACCAACAAAAAATGACATCTCGCATGTTGAAGCTTCAGCATCAACTGGTTCTGCAGGGTCGTATTCTATAACAAACAAGATCATATGTAGCCTACATTAAATATGGCATTTTATTCAAGACGACATTGACAAATAACTTACCGACAACATATGACGTCCCGGATGTTGAAACTTCAGCATCGACTGGTTCTGTAGGGTGGTGTTCTGTAAAAAACAAGATCATATGTAGCCTACATTACACATAGCATTTTATTCAAGATGACATTGTCAAATAACTTACCGGCAACATATGACGTCCCGGATGATGAAACTTCAGCATCAACTGGTTCTGTAGGGTGGTTTTCTGTAAAAAACAAGATCATATGTAGCCTACAAACATAGCAAATTACTAAGCTACCAATGATATAACCATCTTACCGACACAGAGTTCAACTGGTGGAACCATTATGCACGGCTGACGTTGTGGAGATTTCTTTCTGAAAATAATACACAAATGCTAATTAACACTGTACTTAAATGTTTTAGAAATAGAAGAGTGCAAACAATCTCTAAACTTAGCAGCCAAATTGACTGACTTGTACTTTGCAGAGTGAATTATAATTAAGTATATGATAGATTATGAGGTATAGAAAAAATTAACAAAAATTTACTTTGATTGACGTTTGCGCGGTGGCGCATCTGGGAGAAGCATTCGCTCCAGATGAGCCTCCCTTTTCCGAAGAACACGCTCCCGCTTGGCATCCATAGCTGTTTCTCACGGTTTCACCTGCAAGGACTACGGTTTAACACACTAAAAATAAAAAATCCTGTCCTTCACCAGGGTTCAGACTATCTCCATACCAAATTCAAGAACGGTTAGTGCCTTTATCGGGAACCATCAAATCTTTTCTCTACCAATATTTTTAGTACATAGAGAATAGTATGGAATTATATATACACATCTTAGAAACACATATCGTACCTAATTATATTCTTAAGCTGTTATCAATTTATGTTTTCTTTTTTCTAGGTAGGTCTACAAATCACAGGCATGACAGAAACGAAGGGCCCACCTGATGATAAATTTAAACGGTTAAAATCGCCCGCGGCTCATTATTTCGTAGGTTACATCCACCTAGGACCACCTAGGCATTTAGGGCAGGGACTGTATTGCACTGATTTGTGTACTTCACTTACGCCCGAAATTTAATAAATATTCCTCAATTCCTCAATTCAATTTTATTCTTCAATAGCATCAATCACGGCAGGTAATCACAGAACATCGTCTATGCTCTTAGAAGTGACCTGCGCCAGATGAGATTGGTGAACATGAACACTTTGAACAGGCTTCATTCATTCAATTTCATTCAGTAATTCATTATTTATGCACGAAGTTTTGTTTGTGTTTTTTTACTTTTTGTGAAATAACGCCCGCCATATTTTCCCGGTCCCGCACAGTTTCGTCAATTTCTCTTTTTCACTTTGATTGCTTGCGAAAGTTGCGAAGCGATTAACGAAGAAACAAAAACTAGGTACTTGAAATTAAAACCGTTGCTCTTTAGAATTACATTAAATTTTATCTTACATATCATTTCTATAATGACAAGGATCACAAGGTTAAAAACCTGTATCATCAATCAACAAATAACTGCTAACAGACAAAAACGTAAGTAGAGCTAAGCCTGTGCCGACTTAAATTACATGAAATAGCATCTTGTTAGGTTACAGAATAATTTATTACATTTAGGTTATGTTTGTTTTAGAATAATAATGTCTTCTCGCAGTCTCGCTCGCGCTGCATTGCTGATTGTAGCTGAACAATCAACTCGTGCTTTTTTGGCTCTCGAGACCAGAGGAAAATTTAGTTGGACTTGGTACAGCTTTAGGGATCCTTCGTACTGTGGTGGTTATGGAGATTTTTGTGTGATTATTGAAACGCCGGTGGTGTGATTCGTACTGCGTGTTCACAGTGAATGATATTTATTACTAAAAGTTCCGTTATATATACACAACTAGCCTAATCTTCGTTTGACTTCGGCAGGAACTCGGGTCGCTTCGGCAGGCGGCGCGTCGCACGTGGTGTTTAGGATCGGAGAGTCCTGTTTGTTTATTGCGCTGGGAAAGTTCGGCTGGTCTTTGAGCTATTGGGTCGTAAACTGCAATTGTTCTTTTCGGCGTATTTATTCTTTTGTTTCAATGGTGGGAAGCGTAGACGATGCAACGGTGAAATATTCCTTTTATTGCTGTGCGTAGTAAAATTGTATTGTTGTTAAAACTGCATTTTATATTTGTTTATCTTCTGGTGTTATGGGAACGAAATATCGTGGGAAAGGACTGTAGTAGCGTAGCTACATGACTCCCTCCCTAGCGAAAGCGTACCGGCAGTTTGATTTGGCGGCCGAGTCGTGTTGTTCGTATTATTGGTTGCGGTGATGCTGGTGTATCTTGATCTGCTATCAATACGTTATTATTGGCCGGTTCCGATGATAATTGCGGTGGGGGTACGATGTCTTGTTTCGTTGGTATGATGATGACGTGGTCTTGAGTTGGCTGGTCCGAAATGTTTTCGTTTAAAATGTAAGCAGGCTTGAGTCGGTCGATTGAAATAGTTGAGCTTCTCTCTGGTAACTGTAATGTGAATGTTTTGCTGTTTCGATCTATGACCTTGAATGGTCCGTCATAGGGTGGTTGCAGCGGCTTCTTAACTGCGTCATTTCTTACAAACACATGCGAACATGTTTGCAAATCTTGATGCACGAAGATTGGTCGCTTGTTGCCATGTGATTCGGTCGGATGAGATGGCTTGATTGCGTTTATGGTAGCTCGTAGTCGAGTTACGTAGTCGTAGTTCATGTCTTGTTCGTTTGATGGTGGTGTGACGAAGAAATCACTAGGTAGGCGTAGCGTTTGTCCGTAGGTGAGTTCAGCGGCGCTGACGCCTGTGTCTGTGCGCGGGGCGGCACGTAATCCCATGAGGACTGTAGGAAGCTCGTCTATCCACGTTGAATGTTGAGACAGGCGAGTCTTTAGTGCAGCTTTGAGTGATCGATGCCAGCGTTCTATCATTCCATTTGATTGAGGATGGTAGGGCGTAGTGTGTGTTATTTTGATCCCCATTGCGTTCATGAGCCTGGCGAAAAGGTGACCTGTGAATTGTCCTCCTCTGTCGCTCGTGATGACTGACGCAAGCCCGTAGCGAGTAATCCAGTGCTCATAGATTATCTTCGCCACGGATTCCGCAGATATATCTTCTGTGGGAATTGCTTCTGGCCATTTCGTTACTCTGTCGATCATTGTAACGAGGTATCGATGGCCTTGCGGTGAGGTGGGTAGCGGTCCGACGATATCTACGTGGATGTGTTGAAATCTCTCAGTAGTCACTGGAAACTTTGAAATGCTGCTCGATGTGTGTCTCTGGATTTTGGATCTTTGACATTGTAAGCAATTTTTGCACCAGACTCCGATTTCTACCATCATCGATGGCCAGAAAAACTTCTGGGACATAAGTTTGCGTGTCGTGCGAATGCCAGGGTGGCTTATGTTGTGTACGGTGTCAAATGCAAGTCGTCGAAATTCTTCCGGCATGTATGGTCGAATGTATGACGTTGATGTTTCGCAGTAAATAGGTGATTGAGATTCGGGCATAGTGACTCGTTTCATTGTTAAGTTGGCTTGTTGTGAGAGTTTCTTGATTGTAGCGCTGTCTTTTTCTTGAGCATGGGCGACTTTTTCATAGTCAATTAGTGATGGGCAAGTGATGCTGTCGACAGGTAGACGACTCAGAAAGTCAGCGACAGTGTTTTCTGCTCCGCTGATGTGTCGAATGTCCGTAGTAAACTCGCTAATGAAGATCAATTGTCTGGCTCGACGCGGTGTTTCAGACGCTGACGGTGGCTTTTGGAGCACGAAGGTCAACGGCTTGTGGTCGGTGAATATGATGAGATCGCGTCCTTCGAACATTTTTCGGAAATGCTTGACCGCCATGTATATTGCAAGTAGCTCGCGGTCGAATGTGCTGTAGTTACATTGTGCATCGGAAAATTTCTTTGAAAAATAGCCGAGCGGTTGCCATTTTCCGTCGATGTGTTGTTGTAGGACAGCTCCTGCACATTTATCAGACGCGTCGCTGAAAATTGCCAGGGCAGCCTTGTGCGATGGGTGAGCGAGCAAAGCGGCGTTTTGGATTGCAACTTTGCAAGCTCCAAACGCTGTTGTCGCTTCGTCGGTCCATTCAATGTTTGTTTTGTCTCTTTTCTTGACGTTGTGTAAGTAGGCATGGAGCGGTGCTTGCATTTCTGCGGCTTTCGGCAAGTGATCGCGATAGAAATTGATCATGCCGAGGAAACGTCTTAATTCTTCAATCGTTTTTGGTTTTTCGTAATTGCAGATTGCTGTGACCTTTTCAGTAGGTGGTTTGATTCCTTCTTTGCTCACAGAGAAACCAAGAAACTGCACTTCCGGTTGGCCGAAGATGCATTTGGCTGGATTGATTGTGATGCCATTTTCTTCTAGTTTTCTTAGTACTATCCGGAGATGCTCCTTATGGCTGGATTCATCACAGGACGCAATAATGAGATCGTCAATGAATGCATAGACGAAATCGAGTCCATGGAGTACTTCGTGGATAAATCGTTGGAAAGTCTGTCCGGCATTTGTTAAACCGGGACACATTCTCGGAAATTCAAATAATCCCATTGGCGTTATGATGGCAGTCTTTTCTATGTCTTCTTCTTTGACCTTGATTTGTTGATAGGCTCGGTTGAGATCAATGGTACTGAATATTGTCTTATTAGACAACTGGAACGTGAAATCTTTTATTCTTGGAATCGGATAGCGATCAGGCGTTGTGACGGCGTTCAATCTCCTATAATCTCCACAAACGCGAAGGTCCCCGTTCTTTTTCGGTACGATGTGCAGAGGCGATGACCAAGGACTTTTGCTTGGACGGCAAAGGCCTTGTTCGATCATGTTTTCGAATTCTTTTTTTACGGCTTCGTAACGGTGCGGTGCGACTGGTCGAGCGCGGCAATGAATAGGCGGTCCAGTCGTTTCAATGTAGTGTTCGACGCTGTGCTTTGTATTAAGTTCCATTGCTGTAAGACGTGTAGTTCCGGGAAATTCCGCTAGTATGTCGTGATAAGATTGCTGTACGTCGATACTACGAATTGTTGGTACGTTGCTTGCTCGGACGTATGAAGTTGTTGATAATTTTGTTATGCCGTCGATCAGTCTTCGGTTTTTGATGTCAACGATGAGTTGGTGGTGTTTGAGAAAATCAGCCCCGATGATAGGTTTGCTGACTTCCGCAACGACGAACTTCCACTTGAACGGACGGCGAAGATTTAAGTCGAGTGTCAATGTTTTTTCGCCGAATGTTGGAATGACAGTATTGTTTGCAGCGTAGAGTTGAAATTTGAGTGGTTTTGACGATTCTCCTTTGTTCCGAGGTAGGACGGATACGTTTGCGCCGGTGTCGATTAAAAACGTTAGTTTTGACGTTTTATCGGTAACGAATAGGCGGTATGAGTTTTCAGATACTACGCTGGGTTCCGCCTCAACCAGCGCAGGCTCTAGTTTTCCGACTGATTGTTTCGTGGTTTGTATGAACACGGCATGGTGCAACGTCTTGCTTCATCACCAAAACGACTGTGGTAATAGCAGTATGGTGACGGTGATTGACTGCGTGATCTGTTATTATCACGACTCGTAGAACGGTTGCGACGGACGTGTTGGTATTGTTGTTGATGGTTGTAGTGCTCGTTGTATTGCGGATTTTGTCTTTGTGACGACTTAAAAGCGGCAAACTCAAGAGACAATTTTCGTAATTCTTCTGCCAGGAACTGAATATCTATTTGGCCGCGAGACGTGGATGCTGATGATGTCGATACGGCCGAAACTTGCGTAATTGTATCTTCGATCATCTTGTCGGCAAGTAGAGCAAGCTCATCGAGTGCAGTCTGAGTTTTGAATGTTTCACTGATGGTGAGAACGGATCGGATATGCGCTGGTAAATGGTTAGACCACATGAGACGTAACGTGGAATCGGGAACTTTATCGCGTGCTAGACTTTTCATGCGTCGAAGTAGCTGGGACGGCTTCTGATCGCCGAGTTCCGTGTCGGACAGCAACTTCTGCAACTGACGATTGTCTGATTCTTCATAGACGGTGATGAGTCGTTCTTTTAATGCTGTGTACATATCCGCTTCTGGAGGGCTGTATAAGAGGTCGCTAATCTGTTCGATGTCCATCTTGTCGAGCTGAGCAATCACCATCTGGGCTAGCTGGGCTTGGCTACGGTTTAAATCGCTTGTTGCGGCTTCAAAGGTGAGAAACCATAGTCGAACCTTGTCGCGCCAAAAAGATGGGATTCGCAATGGCAAGGTGATACCGGCGACTTCTTGCTGAAACTTTCTCGTGGTCGTATTTTCCTCTGCTTGATTCTGCATTTTGCGCTTGTTGCTGTTCTTATGTAGGGGTCACCACTTTAGGGATCCTTCGTACTGTGGTGGTTATGGAGATTTTTGTGTGATTATTGAAACGCCGGTGGTGTGATTCGTACTGCGTGTTCACAGTGAATGATATTTATTACTAAAAGTTCCGTTATATATACACAACTAGCCTAATCTTCGTTTGACTTCGGCAGGAACTCGGGTCGCTTCGGCAGGCGGCGCGTCGCACGTGGTGTTTAGGATCGGAGAGTCCTGTTTGTTTATTGCGCTGGGAAAGTTCGGCTGGTCTTTGAGCTATTGGGTCGTAAACTGCAATTGTTCTTTTCGGCGTATTTATTCTTTTGTTTCAATGGTGGGAAGCGTAGACGATGCAACGGTGAAATATTCCTTTTATTGCTGTGCGTAGTAAAATTGTATTGTTGTTAAAACTGCATTTTATATTTGTTTATCTTCTGGTGTTATGGGAACGAAATATCGTGGGAAAGGACTGTAGTAGCGTAGCTACACAGCCACATAGTCAATATATAGCTGATGTAAATGCTCCAACAATAATTATGTGGCCATCAATTCGAGGAAAAATATCTTAGGAAGAGGAGAAGACTGCTTGTGAGTGACCCAACCCTATTTGGACCAAAAGAAATTGAAACCAGGACTCTTGAGTAAGTAATACCTATCATTTATAGAAATAGAAAAATAAAAACAGATTTTGTATTGAACATAGATATAGAGCCTAACATGAATGTCAATGTGGCCAATATGTATCCAGCTGGTATCGGGTTTGGTATTTTATAAATTTTTTTGTACTGCAGCATATTTTACCCACCATATTCACAAAATCTTGAAATGCCTGGTCCCAGTTACTACACCCAACCCGATAGTCAATTATATTATTATGTATTAGTTATATTCGGTTTATAACGATGAATCAATGTATAATTCTATGTAGCTTGTTTAATATAGGTACATGCCCATACTGTGTATAATAATATAATTTCTTAGGATTTGCACTGTATATCAGATTGTTCAATATTGTATAGTACCTAATTTGATTGATGTATAGCTGTTGTAAGTACAAATTTGTATGATCGCATGTGCCTATTCTATGTGTCATTTTCTTGGATTTGTATTACATATATTTATCAGACAGTTAATTAAATCTTGTATGGTACATACCTAATCTTAATTTGATTGATGTATAATTAATAAGTAGCTTATTTAATATAGGTACATGGCCATTCTGTGTATAATTTCTTTAGATTTGTATTATAATCAAATTGTTAATTCAATTTTGTATAGTACCTAATATTAATTTGATTGCTGTAATAGTTGTAAGTAGCTAGTACAAGAAAGGCACTTGCCCATTCTAATTTCTTGGATTTGGATTATATATATCAAACAATTAAAATTTTGTATAAACCCCCAACTTAATTTGATTTGATTGAAGAAATTGTAAAGTTCCGAATCGAAGTGGTAGTATTATTTATCTGAATATAAATTTAAATATTAAAACTGAGTTTCATTATTTAAAAACCTTAAGCTATTGAAAACATAAAATAGGAAATGGAATGGGTTATCGATAGTGGGTTGGGTTTAAATGTCCCATCACTACAGATCGATATCGATATTTGCCGCCTGACGTTTCAAGCACTATCGTCACAGAATACTCCATAGTAACCTTCATCTGGCGCAGGTCATTTCGTTCACTTCTCTAACGATTGTGTCGTTCTATGGGTGATTTCCATCTATACGTAGTATATAGTCTACTTAATCTATGGCATCAATTAGCATCATAGCAAATAAGCAATTCTTTTTTTTTTTTTTGTTATGGCGTCACACGATTAGTGTATTTGCCACTGCCAGTGTCAAGTATAAAAGATTTCAAACTCAGAGTTGAATCAAGTTTAAATGATGATGGTGATGATGATGATGATGAGATGATGGGATGAGGATAGTGTTTAAGTAAAGTAGTGGTGCTTTACTTAAACTTTACACGGGCTTTTTTGGAGCAACTTGAAAAGTCACTTTCACAACTTTATTTCAATTTCCCACACTCGTACACATTAACGAACACATAATGGTTAATAATCCACCATTATTACACATTATCACTCGAAGAAACACAAGTTTTGGAAATAAAAACAAAATTTTCACATTGACAACTCAATTGCCGCCAAAAAAGTCCAAGCAATTCTTATTTCATAGCATAGCATCATTCATAGTTTTTTTTTTGTTATGGCGCCACACGATTAGTGTATTTGCCAGTGTCAAGTATAAAATATTTCAAACTCAGAGTTGAATCAAGTTTAAATGATGATGATGACGATGATGATGATGGGATGAGGATAGTGTTTAAGTAAAGTAGTGGCGCTTTACTTTAACTCTACACGGACTTTTTTGGAGCAGCTAGAAAAGTCACTTTCACAACTTTATTTTAATTTCCCACACTCGTACACATTGACGAACACATCCAATGTTACACATTATCACTCGAATAAACACAATATGGAAATAAAAACAAAGTTTTCACGTTGACAATTCGATTGCCGCCAAAAAAGTCAGATTTCAAAATTTTCAAATTATATTCCATTGTTGTTGTCAAACTCAAATACATTGCTTGTCAATTGTCAATGTCAACGCCATGTTGTCGTTCCAGGATCCAGGATATACATATAGTCTACTTAATCTATGATGCTATGGTTCCAGGCGTTCAGTCAGTCAGTGTGTGTTTATTGTAGTGTTTTCGAATTATTCAATTATTTCAAGTGTTTTGAGTTGAGTAATAAGTAATATGAGTGTTTGAGCCTGTAAAATGTAAGATAAAAATGATGCTATCAATATTTCAAATGATCTGACTTGTTGTATTAGCATTTTGAATGTTTTGGCCTTTGGCAGGAGAAGCATAGATATTATACTATTCTTTCATAAAGAACTTCATTTGAGTGTGAGACAATTTTATTTTAGACAGCAAAACAGGCATTGCGGGCATTACTTCAGAATTCAGATTCATATTTCAGTCTTTACAGTGATGAGTTTTAATAGTGGAAGAAAGTAAGCTAGAAACAGGACAGTGAGATATAGTAAGTACAATAAGATGCAGTTAGATTATTATATATTACCATCATAGCTTTATCTGCAGCGTTACTGTTGCTGTTCCGGTTCGAAGGGTATGGGTGCCGGTGAAATAACAGGAATGTGAAGCTTCACCGTAGCCTTTTATGTGAAGTACACAAATCAATGCAATACAGTCCCTGCCATAAAGTTCTACAATGCCTAGGTGGTCCTAATCAGATTTAGGTACCATTATAAATGACTGTTATTAACTTATTTTTTTACAGGTAGAAGATAAGATATATATAATTATGGCACCAAAAGTTATTTTGCTCTTCAGTGGGAAAAGAAAATCTGGAAAGGATTTCCTCACTGATAATTTGCGAAAAATGTAAGTACACCAAGTAATGCCATAAGATTAAAATTGCTATCATACATCAATTGTATGAATTCAAAAGGTAAGTGTATTGCTAGATAAATAGGAACATAAACATTTTATTTATTCACACTAATACAGTAGAATCTCGATAACTCAAACCTCGGTAACTTAAAAACCTCTATAACTTCAAAAGATAATATGTTCCCTTCCCATCAGAGCCCAAAACCTCTATAACTTAATAAGTAATCTCTGTATTGGCCCTAAAGAAATGTTTCAACAACCTCTAATAACATAAAATTGTTTGTCAATGAGTCATTTTGAAAGAGTGTGCCAAACAAAAGGTTTCGGTATTTATTGCTTGCACGTGTTCACTAGTTAAATTGTTAACATAAAGAATACATATGTCACCTATTGTTTGCTTCTTCGAAATTTTTGAGCTCGAGCTTTAAAGAATTGGATCTTGGATCACAAGTTTTTGATCATTGCCCTGAAAACATCCCTAACATAGACCCTTGATAACTTAAAACCTCTATAACTTAAAATATTTTGTGTTTCCCTTGGACTTTAACTTATCGAGGTTCTACTGTATAAATATGAAAGCAACTCTCTCTTCGCTTGTATCTGTTTGTTAGCCTAACGCTGAACTAATCTTGAAGAAATTTGATCTAAATATAGTTTGGACTCAGAGAAAGAATACTTTATATCGCAATAAATTGTAATCTACACAATCATTATTGGCCTGCGTCCATCTACAAGAGATGATATTAGGTAAAAATCATCTGCCTAAGTAAGCCAATCCGGGAGCCACAGACGTCCACACAATAGTAACTGCTTAAACAGCTAAGTTTTAATATAAGCTCTTTATTTTCAATTTCCAGTTTAGGGGACCGCTGTGAAGTAGTGAAAATATCTGAACCTATCAAAAGCCACTGGGCAAAAGAGAAGAACTTGAATCTAAATGAACTACTCGGCGACAGCAAATATAAAGAGCAACATCGGCTGGATATGATCAAGTGGAGTGAAGAGATGCGGGCCATTGATTTTGGGTACTTCTGCAAGATCTCTTGTCAGAATGGTAATTTGCATTTATTTTTTTAAGTACTTACAGGGTAGTGTTTTACCACAATTCACCTGATATTAAGTGACGATTTGGTCGAAGGCGGCGCCACGCTTCACCTGGATTGGGAACTGGCTCTCAAGTGAGGTTGCCTGAACACACCGACAGGTGCTTGGCGACAGATTCTTAACTTGAAGTAACTTGTATTTACATTGATATGCACTATCAGTTTTTGTAATGATGATATCACAACAACCAGTGTGGGCTGTGTGGCCATATTTTTTTTTTACTATTTACAGGGTAGCGTTTGACCACAAGTCACCTGATGTTAAGTGACGATGTGGTCGAAGATGGCACGCTACACCTGGACTGGGAACTGGCTCTCAAGTGAGGCTGCCGGAACACACCGAAATACCGGTTTAATAATATTTCCTGCTAATATTAGAAATGTGATAGTTAGTGAGGAAAGATGGATGGGTCAATCGGTCAAACCCGCGACCTCACAGTTCGCAGGCGATTATACACACATTGCGCTACATATCAGACACCTTCAATGTAGTCATCAAACTAATGTTCTAAATGCAATGTTTGTGTGTGTGTGAATGTTTTGTAACCACGTATCACCGTAACTACTAAACCAATATTGATGAAATTTGGAATGGAGATAGCTTATACCCTGCATTAATACAGGTTCCTGCGGGAAGACGCGGGTGAAACCGCGCGGCGCAACAAGTATAACCTATTTATTGTCAGATCCTTTTTGTTTAATTTATTTCATGAGTCAACATACTCATAGTGTTACCTAACAGTAAATTTTTTATCTATTCCAGCTAAAGATGCGGCCATATGGATAGTTAGCGATATTAGGAGAAGGACAGACATCAAATGGTTCAAAGAAACATACAAGCATATAGTTCGAACGATTAGGATACTTGCCGATGATGATACAAGGAAATCTAGAGGATACGAGTTCAAAGAAGGTATTGACGATGCAGCATCAGAATGCGACCTGGACGACTACACAGGGTGGGACCTCACTATAAATAATGGAGACGGCAGATATTCCCTGGAAGAACAACTAGCGAGCATATTGAGAATGCTGTCACAACTATGATTGAACACGACAGCTCTTGTGTTTAGTTAGGAACTGCATGGGACAGAATTAAAATTTTTGGGATAATTTAACAAATAGGGAAGAGACATTAAACTCAAATATTTTATATCTTACAAGGTAAAACCGCAAGCCACCGATATGCCTATATTGGAACCAATTTATAGCAATGTGCATCCAATATAGGCTATGCTGGACTGCATTTATAGTTTTGTTGTTGGATATCAGCAAAATCTTTTTATGTGGGTATGAAATATTTTGTGTAGCCTTCTATTTATTTGATACCAGCTGTTCCCCGCGGTTTCACCCGCGTAGGCTACAGCTTATTGCGATAAAAAGTATCCTATGGGAGGGACCCCAGGGTTCAAACTATCTCCATACCAAATTTCATTGAAATCGTTTAAGTAGTTTAGGCGTGAAAGCGTAACAGACAGACAGAGAATTACTTTCGCATTTATATATAAGTAGGGATTCTGCTGCCTAGCACAGATAGATTAATTTGAGTAACATCTTTGCCCTGTTGGTATTGGTATATTATTTTTTAATTTGGATTTAGTACTTTTTTCACATAGATCTGATGTTGAACATGATGACTTGATATTGATTTCATCCATGTGCTATTCTAGTACTAGTACAATGTTTTGGAGGTACAATCGAGGTACCTTCTGGTACAATGTTATTTTAGAAGAATGGTGTTGAAACTTATTGTATTATTTCTAGATGTGTTATCTAGTGTTGTAATGTTATGTAACTTGCAGTGCAGTGTGTCATGTGTAACGGTAGACATATATAGCATTGCAATTATTGTTAACACAATTTATTAATTGATTATTATGTACTTGTGGTATCATCGTTTTGTATTGATGGTACAGTCAGCGACAAAAGTAGCTGATCATACTCGATTTTCCAAATGTGTTTTAAAATCACTAACATTTGTTTTTTTGACAACTTACAAGGTAGCGTTGGACCACAACACAATACACTGGTTATAAGTGATAATGCGATCAAAGGTTGGTGTTTACGATGATGAACGGAACGTTTGTAATTGTTCAGCGGCTTTTGTCGTTGACTGTACTAGTTGGTATAATGAATTGGGACACAGTAATGTGCAAGCATGAGGGTGAGGAAACTTGCTATCTCAATGTCAGATCCATGTAAAACAAATTTGCTGTCATATGTTGTAGGCTAATAATATGTCTTCTACATGACCTTATCCTTACTGCATTCCAGTCGTATTGTAATAAATATAATTGCTATAACTGATATTCTTTGCGATGCAAAGCTAAGGTCAAATTTCTGTCTCTAGTAGGGCTAACCGTGGATAGATCGATTATTGGGATCGGCCGTTAGGCAGGCGTGACGCTTACTGACAGTTCTACCCTGCTTGTATCGCCATGAGGCGGTTTGAAAAAGTATTTGGTAGATAGATATTGTTTCGTGATGTAGGTATTCTTGTTTCGGAAGTCAAGATACGTTGGGATGTTTTAATCTTCGAGTGGGTGGTATTAGGTGTATTTGGTATAAAATACATATTATTATAATAGTTTTTATGTTATCTCTAAATGTTATATTCCAGATATATTATTATAATATTAATCAAATTACCTATTTTTTAATTATTTATTAGTATCCTACGTGATAGGTTTAAGTTTTATACCATTTAATAAAATATTTTAAGCGGTATGGTTTTTTTTTCTGTTGGTCTGTCTCACGACAATAGGTTTCGTGCACGAAGGTAAAATAATATAAATGGATTCAGTATTGACCATAGGTTTGTCTAAGGTGTTGACGGCAAGCTTAGAATTCTTCTCCCCCTGTTGGATCTTTGCTCATTTTTAGAGGGTATATAATTTATGTTTGCAATCCGCTTTTCTACAACTACCGTCGTTTTGAATTGACGGGCGACGCATCGCGCGCCCTCTGCGCGAGCGGATCGACCAGTTCAAACTTGGTGCTGGTGCGACTACTACATTCGGTCGCGTCCTCAATCATCTTGAGAAACTATTCCGTGAATAGACCAGTGTTTTTACTCCTATTTGTTGTGTGAGACGTTCTCGCAGTGCTGTGCCAATTTAGATGGTGTTTTGGAAAATTTGCTCTGCCAACCCTCCAGTGCCGACTAGAGGATTCCCTTGCTGAGCCCTCTTGAAGAAACGTACGTGTGGGAGTGTGAGGTAGGTGACAGACTGGATTATCTTATTTATTTTGAGCAAAGAGTCCTTTCCAAATTATACCTAGGTACTCACTTCGATTGGTACAGTCATTTTTATTTTCGTATAAATTCTTACCAGCATTTTCTAGTCATACTCAACACCCCCTACTAGGAGTCCGCTGGAAGTATTTGGCTTCCTGTTCCACATGGATTTCTTTTAAGTATCTTTAGCTTTTCACAGGTTCAATTCTGTAATTTTTTGCTAAAGAGTTAGAGACTTGCGCTTTACAAAATAATTTTGCATAGAAAGCACAGATGACGCTACTGGTCTCTGATAACAGTTTGGAAACTTAAATCACGCACCACAATTTGGTTTATTGATAAATAAAGTTGCATTATGTAATTAAATTACCTTTGAAATCTTTGAGCGTCTAAATGTTTACAACTAGTAGATTCCTGGGAAAGTAAAACCTCTAAGGCACAGATGGCGCTACTTGTCACCATCACAATATTTTTGCATGTAGAAAATAACGCATTTTCAGTAGGTATTCCAGGCTCTTCATAACTACAAAATTGTAGTCAGCTCTCTCTAATTTGTTTTAATAGTTTTGACAATTTGTTCTAATTAATCAATTAAATGTAAGCATTTTTTTAGTATCATAAATGATAAAAAATATATTACTACTACGGACTCATAATTAAGTATGTATTTACATGTTTTTATGTAAACGTGCAGTGTCTGAGAGAAATGCAATGTAATAAACCTTCTTCTGTATCATATGAGATAGGTGTTACCTACCAAAAACTCACTGGCATATATCTCAATGAAAACCAGGGTGGATATGTGTATCTAGTGTAACTTAAATATAAATACTTAGCAGTGGCGGATTTACCAGCAGGCTGAGTAGGCTGGAGCCTAGAGCGGCACATATTAGGGGCGGCAAATTTGGAGCCACAAACCATTCAACATGTACCTATCTTTCACCAAGGCATACGCTGCGTAGACTGCGTGGTGGCAGTTCAGTTCGAGAGAGATGTTATTAGAGCTACGGCTCGACAGGGGAAGTCTCATCCTCAATTGCTTTGAAAAAGAAAACTTGTGTCAATTAACTAAGATATCGAATTACAGAGATTAGTAGGGGCGGCAAAATAATTTGAATAGCCTACGGGCGGCAAATGTGTAAATCCGCCACTGATACTTAGGTACTCAGATTGCTATACATAGAAACGTAATAGGTAGGTACCTATTACTAAAATATCAGTAGTATAAATTCCAATGCAAGCCAGGATGAATATGACGTGTGACCTAATGTAAATACATACTTATTTAGGTTGGTATATAGATAGATATTACCAAAAAATGGACTAATGCCCGAAATTCATAATCGATCCTGAACCGTTATCCGCGGTTTTGGATCGATATATCATGTCATAATAATTATGTCACTAGGACTTGACATATTACTTTTAAAATGACACATTATGACATGACATATCGATCCAAAACCGCGGAGAACGGATAAGAATCGATTATTAATTTCGGGCATTAATCCATACCGCGTTATCCGCGGTTTTGGATCGATATGTCATGTCATAATGTGTCATTTTAGAAGTAATATGTCAAGCCCTAAAATGAGTACTAAGTACTAAAATGATATATTATTACATGGAATATCGATCCAAAACCGCGGATAACGGTTCAGGATCGATTATGAATTTCGGGCGTAAGTAGTATAAAATCCAATGAAAGTCAGGGTGAATAATTGTAACCTAGATATAAGTTTCCCGCTAGTTCCGCCATTAAGTTAAGAGGTCAATCTGGAACGATTGTAATCTTTCACCATTTATGGCGACTTTGCCAAATTCCTATGTTTGTTTTACCAGCATAGGTTTTTTACAAGTGACTAGGCTTATGTTGACCAGATGAAATGACGATTTTGTCGAAGGTGTAACACTTTTTCAGGTTTAAGAGTGATGATCATTTTAGTACTAGGGCTTAACATATTACTACTAAAATGACATATTATGACATGACATAATATCGATCAAAAATCGCGGATAACGGATCAGGATCGATTATTAATTTCGGTCGTTAGTAATCTATCACTCTTAAACCTGAAAAAGTGAGACTGAGAAAAATAATCTGACTTTCCTTCTGAGTCTTACCTTCCGACCGATTCCTTCCTTATTTTACCTTAGTTTTTCTTCTAAATCACAATTCCTTCCCTTTTGACTCAGAAGGAAAACGGCATTTCGGAAGGTCTTCTTTCTCCGTGTACACAGGTGGTATTTTAACTTTTCGTATCGTACTATAGTAGGATTATACTAGAGACTACACCACATAGGTACAGTCAGCGACAAAAGAAGCTAATCATACCCAATTTTCCAAATGCTTATTAGATCAGTATGTTTATTTTGTCCTTACAACTTACAAGGTTGTGTTTGACCATAGCACAATACACACGATGTTAAGTGATAATTCAGTCGAAGGTTAGTGTTTAAGATCATACAGTGGATCGGTAAATTTGTTTTTGTTCAGCGACTTTTGTCGTTGACTGTACCTACTACTATAATGTAATCTCTCAATAGGATTCCATGTCACGGGTCACATCGACACATAATACACCTACGATAAATAACAGTCAATAGCGAGTCGAACTCGTGTGGAGAGGGTTCCGTACTATTTCTTTTTCCATCAGAACTTTAGGAATTAGAATTTTCGTTCAGTTTTTCTTGTACACTAGGAGTGAGGTATATTTCCTGTATTTTGAACTTACCCAATTTCTAATTTTTCATACAGTAAAGTCGGAAATAAGCGGTGAGAAATAAACACATGCTCTATGAATTCCGTTTTTTCATCGGATGTATGGAAGCCTAAAAAATGCGGGCATCCATGATTGGTCAGTCTTGTTAGCAGCTAAACATATATATATAACATATTCAGCATTTAGACTTAAATCTTTCGTATGAGCTAGTGGCTAGCTCTGATGTTTGAGTTTTCAGGCCGCCCGAAGGCTTTCGATATGTCTTTACGACTGATATAGACGGAACCGAAAGCTTAAAGCGTCTTCCGAAACACGGTAGCGCTCAGTTGAAAATGCCACTTAATGACCATGGTGAGTGCTAACCTGGTAATTCTATAACGACCGACCGGACCAGCTATGCCACGAGCGCTACAAAATTAATAAATAATAAAAAATCTATTTATTGCCACTATAACACAGACATCATCATAATATGTTTCAGTTACTTACTTATCTAATTAATTATAGGGCAATAGGGCAGCTTCAGCATGTGCTGCATTCACATAACAATAATTATGTGTGCACAGCGCTGTTTTTCAAACTACCATATGCTCGGACAGATCTTCGCCGATAAAAAAGTTCACTAGATTAAAATAAACGGCAGTACAAGAACATTCATATCGGTGCCATAAATGTATTTTTATAAAACCAGCGCGGTGTTTGCTGTAATTAATCATCGTACTCGTACACAGAATCGGTTTAGGTACAGTCAGCGACAAAAGTAGTTGAGCATACTAGATTTTTCAAATGTGCTTTGGAGCAGGAATGTTTGGATTTGTTTTCACAACTTACAAGGTAGCGTTTGACCACAACAAAGCACACCTGATGTTAAGTGATCATGCGGTCAAAGGTTGGTGTTTAAGATGATGAAGACAATCGGAAAATTTGGTTTTGTTTAGTGACTTTTGTCGTTGACTGTACTCCACTTAATATAGAAGCAACGACCGCGCTCGTCAAATGTTCCGGATTAAGGGCACGTCGAACCCGCACCTCTAATAATTAGCCTACGTACGAGAGTAAATTAACTTTCACCGATTACACTCAAGCGCGAAGAAGGCGATGTAATGGCCTAGTTTCGCCTTCAAACAGTAAGTACCTTCTACTACACGGAGAAAAAAGACCTTCCGAAATACCGTTTTCCTTCTGAGTCAAAAGGGAAGGATTTGTTATTCAGAAGGAAATCTAAGATAAAAAAGGGAAGGAATCGGTCTTGGAAAGTAAGACTCAGAAGGAAATTCCGAATTTTTTTCTCAGTGTACGAGTTGTAGTAATAGGACTCTTTTGCAGAGTCCGCCTAGGCAACCTTTGCTAGTTATTGAACTGTCAAGCAGTGGTGTTTATATATAGCTGTGTTCCGGATTGAAGCTATGCTTCCAGTGAAATCATAGGGAAAAATTCGGGGTGGTGCAATTTCTTTTGTAAAAGTCACCGTCTGATAAACATTAGTTAATTATAGTTGCTTTGAACTTTTCTATACCCAAACTACATCACAGAACAGCTATACATACTACGCCTACATTACAAATTTTAACAATCCTTTGTTAAAACATTTTTATTTGAAGACAGTATAAACTAGCGCAAAGTGGTAGTTACATTTGTTCTACCCCCATGAAAAACCTCATAACGGGGTCACGTACGAACGACTCAGCCGCCGTGTCTTCCTAGAAGTAAGTTTGTAGCGATAGTGGCTCGGTGGTAGTGACGTCGATATGCCATTGGTTCAAATCCAGCAAGGAGTTCAGGGAAGCAAATAATCGATGAAACCATAACTCGATAGGGCATTCTCTGGCGCCTGCCTGTCTAGCAACCAACCCAAAAGTTGAAAATCGGTCGCCAAGCTCAGATCTATTGGTTCTTTCCGAAAGCCTTACTTGAGAGCCAGTTCTCGATCCAGGCGCAGTGTGGCGCCACCTTCGACTACATCGTCACTAAACATCACGTAACCTGTCGTCAAACGCTACCTGAAAGACGTAAAAACATGAATAAGTGGGTATAACCGCTTTTTGCTGTTCGAGTTCTGTTGCCATGTCGATTTTCTTACCCCCTATATTGCTACAATTTATTAGGCTTGACCCACATTATTTAACTTAAGTTATGATTAATTATGCCTGAAACATGATTTAATTTCATAATCCAAAAGTTTTGTTTAAGGTAGGTACATAACACACTGATGGGAAGTGTGCGATGTGTCAATACATTTAATGACATTGTCCTCTTATCAGTCAATTAAGGTGCGAGCTCAAACAATTAACTAAGTACTTTCCCCAGTACGGAACCTGTATAGTTTGAGCGAAGTGCCGCATGCCGTGTGGAGTTAGTAAATGAAGCTCGGTAATGTGCGTTACGTCCAGAAATGTCTGGTGTCTCCGGTTTAATGTGGATTGCGGGCGAGGGCGGCGCTGCGGCGGGCGGTGGCGGTATCGATGCGGGTGCGCGCGCATCTCCCGCGCCCCTCGCTTCGATTTTCCCCGTCCGGGCGACGGTGGCGGCGCGTTGCATAACTTGTGGCGGCACTCCGCGCGCGACCCCGCATCGAGCGCCCGCCGCGAGCGCGCAACACGCGCTGACACGCGCTACGTCGCGCCCTTTACGTAACGCGCGAACACCGCGCGCGACCCGATTGCACCCTCGCGGCTGACGTTCCCAGTGACAAGGGATTAGTGTGCCGGTTTCTGGAGCGGAGGAGACGCGGCCGGACGGACCGGTGGCCTGGTAGGTGTCGCCGCAGTGCGCGCGCTCGCCCTTTGTCCTGGCGCGTGGTGGCGGTGGCGGTGGCGGTCGCGTGCTGAATAATTGACGCGGAGGCTGCCCGCCGACCGCTATCGACCCCTCGCGTGACTGGCGGTGGCAGCGCCGCAAGGACGCCGCGCTGGCTGCGGCACTCGCCGCTCGACCCACCGTCGCCGCCACCAAGCCTCGACCTGCCGCTGATGCTTACACATTGCTGTTGACGCTGCTGTATTCATAACCTATATTTACTAAGTGACACTCAGATGTTACGGCACAGATAGGTCGGTAAAATGCCAATGCTTCCTCGATAATGGAGTTGATTTATAGCAACGACTTTGTTGTTGCACGAAATGCTAAGGATAGTTTACCACTCCCAGGCATAAACAGGATTTTTTTACTATTATAATTAATTTATGTTTTA
The DNA here is from genome assembly GCA_931315375.2 of Opisthograptis luteolata. NCBI lineage: Eukaryota > Metazoa > Arthropoda > Insecta > Lepidoptera > Geometridae > Opisthograptis > Opisthograptis luteolata. The sequence goes on along the minus strand of OV928049.1, from coordinate 4,790,189 downwards.
ATTATTGTATGTTACACTAAAATTGGCATCACATTTAGAGTTTACGTTTGGTTAATAGTATCCTACGCTCACGTAGTCGTATACAATACCGTTTAAAAATGAAGTCTATTTTCTTTGCTTGTTACGTAAAAGGCTTTTCTTTTCACGGTTAACATAACAATGTTGGGTATAATTAAAGCTAAACTTTGCTATCAGTCCTTTTCTTTTCAAACTGTTGAACTTTCATTGTAAATGATAAACCTATAGTTATAAAGAAAGCATTGTTTTGCTACAATTACCTGCTACGCAACCGCTACGTACTCGTAGCTGTCTACGGAAACTTTATATATCGCTTCGAAACATGCTACGAGAGACTTAGATTTGAGAACAAAAACTTTTTTGACAGAACGATTATAAAATCGTAAGCCTCGGCTAGATTCAACCTTTATGGCAAAACCTAGACTTAGACGTAGCCATTTATAGAAGAATACATTATTACGTAATGTTGACTATTGGCCCGAAATGTGACTATAAACTTGGCGACAAGTTTTATAGCTCCGAAGAATTATGTAACTATTCTTCCACCAAAGAAGTCGCTCATACCCATAGAATAGTTGAGACTAAGGAGCCTTTATAACACCAGTGTTTTTAAGTCTCAGGTCAGGGCATATAACTTTTATAAAGTGACTATTGTACATTTCTTCAAACGGATTCCGTCGCTAAGTCAAATGTTTTGATTATTAATTACCATCTGTGCCCCGTGGTGCCAGTCACGTAGAAATCTCCACAGGGTTCGCAGTAAAACAAACCTTATGACATTTGGGCATAGTGTAGCTTTCAATCTGTGAAACATTTTTAAAACACTTTTATTAACTTTACTTGTAACTAACTAACAATGTAATCAAATCTTAGAAATCAATTTTAACCTACTTCTTACTGTCGTTAACTTGAAACTTTTTCTGTAAATGTAATCCCGATGACAATGCAATAATTTGTTTAAATTCGGATCACTAGTTTTTTACGAATTATTTTAATCTAGAAGTTTTGTTAATTTTTGTCAATTTAACCCTAGTAGGTCAAATCAATCAGTATTTTCAGAAATTATATTCTTCATCAGCATCAGGTGACTTGTAGTCAAACGCTATAAAAAATAAAAAAATATTTTTTTAATGTAAGTAATAAAGTTTAAAATTGAACTCTTTCTATTAGTATGCCTTAACACTAAAATAAAACCACTCTGGCTACAAAGATTTAGAAAGATAAACAGTTTGGTGTAACTTAATTTTTACATTTATGTAGACTACACACACACCCACACAATCATAGCTCTGACCCCTAACTAGGATTCCCTGCATCTAGGGTATCAGATACGTGAATCGGGGATCCACAACACCCAGATACAGAACAAAAAATTGGGCCAGTCTTCTGCTCAGCGCCTCAATTGGCGTAGGTGTAGATCAATACTTTTAAACGACTTCCGGTTTCCGTAAATAAATTTTTCAGCAATACTTCCGTTATTAAAGTTGTTCCACTAATCGGCAGCGCCATGATCCTTGCTTGTCGTGTGGGGTGGCACGGGGCGGGCGCCAGGACGTCTGCCCAACTAGCATTGTATTCTGAAGGCTGCCCTACATCTATCTCTTTACGATATGAAGTCCCAGTGGGTCAATGGATATTAATAAAGTAACTTTTTGAATGATAAATAATATCAATCTACAGAAATAAAAATTAAATGCTGTCCATGCTGTCCAAATTTTGTTAAATAAAATATTCGTTGTAGTACCAATGAGAGTTTTATAAAAAAAAGTAAGTAGAAAAAAATTTAATGAATAATTCAAGTAAAACTGAAAATGCTTATGGGTTGCTAGACTCACTAGATATAAAATTAAAAAAAAATGTGACTCCGAATTTTTTTATTTAATTTTAAACTTACATTTTTACTTTTTGTTTGACTGGATCCGATTACTATAACTTGTTAAGTTTAGGACCTTACTAAGTGCTAGCTTAAAGTTCAATATTCATAGTAGTTTGTGACACAGTCAAAAAAAAGCATCACCATTTTCTAGTACTCGCTTTACGCTTCGCTACCAGCCCTAAGTAAAGACTGTCGCTAAACACCTATTGGTGTCTTCTCCAGATCCCAAACCAGACTCAGCAAGGCGCCACCGTCAATCATACTTAGGCCCGTAGAATGACGCTCAAGTGTTGATCAATGCCAGAGTAGCGATTAAGTGACGTATTTGTATGAACTGACAGCGTCAAATCTACTCATCGCTTGAGCGTCATTCTAGACTACCGTTTAATATTAATTATTTTAATATATTTTGCCTTAATATCGTTTTACTAAAACACACACACATATACACTATAAACTTGTGGCAAAACGCTACCCTGTAAGATAAGCTAACCTTGCTTGTACGGTCAGCGACAAAAGTAACTGATCGTTCTTGATTTTCCAAATGTGTTTCAAATCAGTAATTATTATTGTTCTTTTTACATTTTACATTTTACATGGTATGGATTTTGACCACAACATAACACACCTGATTTTAGGTGATGATGAGGTCAAAAATTGGAGTCTAAGATGATGAGAATAATAGAAAAAAGAGTGATTGTTCAGCGACTTTTATCGTTGACTGTACTGCTACAAAATCCTCGTAGCTTTTTAAAGTAGACACTCCTGTAGAAGTTTACAGTTCGTAGTAGATTCAACTATTTTATACATCAACCGAATTTACAGGTAAAATATAAATTGAAAGTTCTGTTAAAAATAGATATCAGTTATAGGTTACGTTACTTTGCTTTTGCTACGATATCTTCGTAGACTTTCCGTAGAATGCTACGATTTACTATAGAGTCAACTATTTTATCCTATACTAGCTGTTCTCAGCGGTTTCACCCGCGTGGGCTACAGTTTATCGTGATAAAAAGTATCCTATGTCCTTCCCCAAACAACTATCTCTACACCGAATTTCATTTAAATCGGTTCGGTAGCTTACCACCTTTCCCGCTGCGCTGCGGTGCGCCGGGTTTATTTTTCTACTACTACTTACATTTTTAAACTCGTGATATCTTTCAAATGGAATGTCCGAATTGAATGATTCAAAAAGTTATATAAAGGCATTGAAGCAGATTTAAATAAGAAGTAATTTATTTTGATAAGGATTAATACCAAGATACAAATAAAGAGCCTTTTCTAGCAGCGGCATTAAAAAATATTTTTTTTAAATAAAAGATTACTTATTGTGGCATAACTATAATAGTTAGACATATGCTCTCGCGGACTTTTTTGTAGATCTTAATGAGACCTACAAACCCGTAATACATTATTTTGTTCTAGTGTCAATCGTTTTTGCAGCGCACGCAAAAATAGGTTTTCGATTTCACACCTTGGGTTGCAAAATAGCAATTTTCTTACGGATCCCTAATTTTTTTGGAAATAAAATATAGCCTATAGCCTTCCTCGATAAATGGGCTATCTAACACTGAAAGAATTTTTCAAATCGGAACAGTAGTTCCTGAGATTAGCGCGTTCAAACAAACAAACAAACAAACAAACAAACAAACAAACTCTGCAGCTTTATAATATTAGTATAGATTCGAGTCTATAGGTAAATGTAGATTAACCTAGCTGTTAAAATCAAGTGTTTAAGGAACCAGATACTTCTCCCACTTATGTGTGCAATTTACATGTCAAAAATTGAGATTCAGAGCAAATTACAGGACATCGTAGTTAGGGGTCCAGACGTAGCGTTGCGCCACCTTCGACCACATCAGGTGACTTACAGTCATAATCATCATGTAAAGTTAAAAAAATTGAATATGATTGGTAAAAATTACTGTTTTTTCCCATACAAACAGCCCGTAATGTTTTGCTTATTTTAAGACTATTTCATAGAAGCATCCTACGTGCATCATAAGTAAACATTAAACAACATGTATCAATGTTCATAGTTCATTTATTCATACAAAAGCTGCATAAAGGTATAAAAAGACGATTTATAATAGGCAATAACAGTAATGCTTAATTCCCCAGTGGAGCGATTACATTCAATTTACTAAATGCCTTGTCTCTGAATGTTCATTTTACAAATGTTCCATGTCCCATTATAGTGTACAACAAGTTGTTTCATTAGAAAACACAATCTAAATATTATGTAGTAGTCAAGAACAGGTATATAATAGGGCAATTTAACCATGTAAACAGTTAAGTAATCTATTAAAGTAAGGCTGTAATATCAAGGAAATAATTAACGTCATACATCATTTGTATAAAACATATTACTGTAATGTACATAATTGATTAATTATATTCAGTTATATTGTACACTAGGTGTATTTTTCGGGGTAAGAATTAGCCTATATGTTAAGCCAGGGCCATCCAAATTTATCTCAAATCATGAAACCAAAGCCGTTTCATCGTGAAGAAGTCACAATCATACATCATCATTATCAGCCTTCCACGTTCCCACTGCTGGGACTCTGGCCTTCTCTCAGAGAGAGAGTATGGGCTATAATCTACCACGCTGGCCCAGTGCGGGTTGGTAGATGTCGCATGCCCTTGAATGTTGCAGTTCTTGGGCATGCCGGTTTCCTCACGATGTTTTCCTTCACCGTTTTGAGCGATGGCAAATCCGCACATAACTTATTAAGTCATAGGTGCGAGGCCGAGAGGATTCGAACTCGGTGTCGGCGTCTTGTAAGTCGCACGCCAAACCGTTCGGCCACCATCGCTCTAATCGTCATTGGCAATCATACATACTCACTCACAAACTTTCATGTTTATAACAATAGTGTAACTCAGGTCATATAAAAAAGAAATTGAGTAGAAAATTAAGTTTATGTAGGTACACAACGCACTTTTTTCCTTTTGCAAGTGGCCAACTCTACTGTCGAAGTTTTCGGGCCACATATCTCATCACAAAGCTCTGTGCTCTATTGAATGACCTGATTCAGCATTCCCCTTTTAAAACGAATTTTTCAAAAGTTTGTGCTGATCTGCAGTGTATGTACTGTGTTCATGACACACATTTTATGAAACTAACCTACGCCCCAGGAGATATTTTCAATATACATACTCAAACCTTCATGCATAATTAAAGTAAAATGAATACCTGATAATATAAGGAATCCGTTAATTTCTTTTCCCCTAATGGTTATTGGAATTAAATTAAAACGCCATTAGCGCAATGTGAGTGCTCGCTGGTTTATTGATTGTAAACACTTCACAAAACACGCGTGTGCTCCGTATACTGTAGGTGCCAATAAGTATTGCCTAACATTTGAAATAGAACATTGTGGTACATTATGTTTATGCCTATTAATACAGACAACATTTTAAAGTGATAAACTTACAATGTAAAAGTCGTCATTTTTAAATAATAAGATGTGTAATTATATGTTCAAAAGAAAAAAGTTTTTTTTACATTTATACTTACCACTTCACATTTGTCTGATTGTTACTTTATCACGCCTAAACCACTCAAAATCAAAATTTCTTTATTTTAAAGGATACATCTATGATCACTTTAAAACGTCAAACTTAAAACTAGCTACGCCTGTTCCAACCTCCTTACGCTGGCACTGAACAGATCTTGATGGAATTTGGTGTAGAGATAGTTATAATCTTGAGAAATTACATGGCATACTTTTTATTGCGATAAATCATTCAAAGCGCAGCAGCACAAGTTTCTACTACTACAATAGTTCTATAATTTACGGGCCATCGGAAAAATCGTCCCAACTCACCTTACTGTTTCCTCAAAAGTTTTAATCTGTTTGAAAACCTTTGCTTTCCTAAATAAAAACCAACGAGCCCACACATATACGAGCTCAAGCAGAACAGATACAGTATCTCCCACGGCTCCCACACGGCTTCTAATTGACCTTATTTCAGTATACATGTATTGGTTTAATGTATTACGTGCAGTTCCACCAGTGTGCGTGATCTGGCGTTTCATTTTACATAGCCGCACGCGAACTAGCTACCTTCGTTATTATTGTCACTAAACGAATATATTTGATGGAATAACTGGAAACCAAGCTCAATTATATTGCGACAGTATTTGAGCACAAGCCTTGGGGTAATTAAAGTTATTAATTGGTTTGTATGGTTTATTTTGCATGTAACTTAGATTGAAGTAATTGCATTTGTAGTTGAAGGAATTTGTTGTAGGTTTGTTAATATGTTATACAAATATGCGTTACTGTCACATTAATTTTGGTTTTGATGCCCGGTTAAAGCGATCATATTTATTTTATAATATTAACAAACAAAATTAATAAATCAGTTATGTAAACTAATATTATAAGGTCAGATTTTACTTTTTGCATATGTGTAATTAAGAAAACTACATTTTCAACAAGTAATATGAACTGTACTTTACTTAAAAAATTAGAATTTTTTACAAAAAATGCATTAATGTACAATCATGTAACTCAAGTTATCAATAATGTATCGATAAAAGTCATTACCCGTGCGAAGCCTAAGTATGCTACATAAACTGTGGATAAGTTCAAACTCCTGAACAAAATGATGTAGGTAGGTAGGTATGCAGTAGAGCAAAGACCTTTATTTCCATTATGTCTATGAATTCATCGTAAACATGAATATACCTAAGCGCTGCCAACGTATTAGTCTATTTAAATTTATAAATGTTATTCATGACTATAGTTAAATACGTCTGTCGTCAGTTTCTTGAAACTTTAAATACATGTAGGTATGCACATTATTTTTATCGTTGGAAAAACCTGAAAGCAATTTCGTTGAGAGCTGGCCGTCACATGAGGACGAACATACCGTGCCAAACGTACTTGCCCTCGTATGCTGTCGTGGACACAGGGGTGAGGCAATGGGGGTAATTGCCCCACTATCCCCCTTGATGTACAACAAAAGCCTTATTTTTAAAATCCAACTGTATTTTTCGACAGCAACTACGCTCTTGGTGTCTATATTTTCTTGAAAATTCTCCTGCACCCTGAATCAAATCATAAAAATTAACCCCTAAACGAACGCCTAGATCCGGCCCGCTCGTATGTAAATGTGTTTGGGACTTACGAGTATGGCTACGTCCATGTAGTTACTATGTTTAGATGGTTGATCGTAAGATGCATTCCAAATTGCGAGTAAAGCGCTATGAGCTGGCTAATGAAAATAACTTTAACGATTTTGTGAAAATGTTTGTTTCACAGTTACCTTTGAACCGTAATTTGGAAAGTACTTATGTATTCTAAGCAAATGGATCGATTTAGTAAATAAATGACGTACACATTATAGGTTTATAGATAGTGGATATAAATAATAGAGGAAGTAATTTTAAAGTTTTGAAGGCATATCATCATCATCATCATCATCATCATCATCAGCCCGTGTCAGTCCACTGCTGGACATAGGCCTCTCCCAAGGTACGCCACTGAGCCCGGTCTTCGGCTCTTCTCATCCAACTACTGCCAGCCACTCGGCGCAAGTCGTCGCTCCACCTTGTCGCAGGGCGTCCTACACTACGTTTGCCAAGTCGCGGTCTCCACTCAAGAACACGTCTCCCCCTTCGGTTGTCGGTTCTGCGGCTTATATGACCAGCCCACTGCCACTTCAGCTTGCTAATTCTGTGGGCTATGTCGGTGACTTTAGTTTTTGAAGGCATATAAATTCACTAAAAATTTAGCTGCCTTAGTTAGAATCTAGTGTTACTTTTTTTTTAAGAAATTTGAGTTTTCAATTTGACTGCTACGAATGAACCTGCAAAAGTCAATGTAAGATTTAGAGATAATCATAACACAAAATACAATACAGCACATATCATTTGTGCTTTGAATAAAAAAAGTCCTTAAAAAAAATGGCTTGTGGTAAATGGATATTAAAATACATAAGTATAATCAACTCCCAGCATTGACCAACTTCCGGGCGATACAAATGCTGACCACCTCCAGACTTGCCACATAGAGATAAAGGATCTCAACTAAAACGAAATCTCTAACATCTACCGAACAGAAAAATAAACCTCAAAGATCGCAAGTTCTCGCAGCGAAAAGACATTGGGCTCTTTTGGGTGTCGAAAATCGCCTTGAAGCTACGAGTACCATCCTAATTTGGCCGGGTTGTACGTTACGTAGAAATACGCATAGTCCCGCAGTGGCGCCTCTGAAACTTGGAACCTTGAAACCACCCTCCCCCACAACACCCCTCTCCTGAACAACATTTACTCCTTGTATTTTACTTTATCAGTAGCTTTGGTGCGTTCCGCTTGTCTTGTGATTCACACTGCCGTTGTTAATTGCTTTGTAAATGATCTGATTGGATAAGTGCGGCCGCTTCTACTTATTGTAATTCTTTGTCAGCAACAAAATCAAATGTTAACAACAAAAATTTAGTTTTTATTGTTTTTGTATTTTGGTGTTGGATTAACATCACCATTACCATTACCATCATCTAATGTGATGTGTTTCGAATGGTGGTGAGACTTAAATTCGGTTGTAGTAAAAGCAAATTCGTGAATTAACTTAGACAAAGTTAATAATCTTGGTACATTCTTGACCCGATCGTATAAAATAATAGAATATTCAATATCAATATTTTTGCTACACAATTTAACATTCATGCCATGGCCATGGTTGGTTAAAATAGCTGCTCGCTTCGTCCGCTTACGACATTTGTCGAAAAGTGTTTACAACATTTCTAAAACTAAGAACTTTATAGCTGCTCAATCGTGGAAGTAATTAACGTAGGTGGTAGGCCAGACGAGGCCTACTGACTCTTCTATGAGTAGTATCTTACACTGGAGACCCCTAGGTAATAATAAACTGTTAATAAAACTTGGTCACTTCTTAGTTTAATATTCCATTCCAATTCCATTCTTTTAATGAAGTTATAAACAGATCATAAGAAAATTACTTTTGGCAGAATATAGTAAATTTTCAATCAAACCTTCATTTCAGTATTAAAATAACTCATGCGAGAAAAAATTACGCAAGGGGTCATTGACTTTTTGTTCAAAAATTGTTTACAAAAAATTAACTGTTTGAGAAATATTATTCTTTGTCTGATTTAGGACTATTTTGTCGACATAAATTTAAAAAGTAGGTCGGATAAATTACATTCAGTGGGACTTGAACCCGCGACCTCTGGAGTCTGGAAGCCATTTCGTGGCAAGTTTATAGTTTTGCGCCTTAGCATATTCTTTATATTTTCTTTACTACTTACAGGGCAGCGTTTGACCACAAGTCACTTGATGTTAAGTGACGATGTGGTCGAAGATGACGCACGCTTCACCTGGACTGGGAACTGACTCTCAAGTGAGACTTTAGGAACACACCTATAGGTGCTTGGCGACAGATTCAACTACGCATTTGCTAAGACTGAGACCACGTTGGATAGGTGACGACGATACTAAGCAAGCTACTTTTATTAAAATAGTCTTGTATTATTTTTAACTGACTTCAAAAAAAGGCGATAGTTACACAATTCGACCGTACTTTTTTATGTGTGGAAGGAGCTATCCCAAGGGTGGTACCATGATAAGGAAACTAGAACCTGATGATGGCATCTCAGAGAAATCGAAGGGAACCTGAAGTCGGTGTTTTAGTATTATTTGTTTTACAATGTTTTTGTCTCGACGTCGCTTTACCAGTGCGGCGTAGCACCTAGATATCTAAATTTAATATTACACTACAGTATTTCATAAACGCAACTTATGTTCAAATATTGTTGTACATGTTATTTTACCTACTATTATGTTAGTTTAAGGCAAACAATAGGCATTTCCAAACATAGTTTCCGGTAAAAAGGCACAGTAATTATCTATTCCATGTCGAGTTTGTCGCGTGCCGTCTCCATTTTCATGCATGGCGTTTGCCTAAGGCCACACACGGACATTAATTTGTTTTATATAAATGAAACAGCGATTTAATAGGGCAGTAGTAAAAGTAGGTTATAATGTAACGTACGTAGGTAATTCTTTTGCTACAATAGCTAATTGTCCATGTTGTGTCTGTTGGTTGTTCGTTCATGAAAGGAGATCGAAAATATTTGTACAAAAACCTTGGACCTTGAGCTAACTTCATTATAATCGTTATACCTACTGGCTGATGTTTCTGATACAAAACTACTTCTTTGTGTTCAATTAATTCATATTGTTGATAAGCAAAATATTTTTATTGTTTTGCGCCCTTTCATAATATTGTGAGTGTACAGTCAGACTACATTGCAGCTACTCTTGCAGAGATAGCCCAGCGCTTTTCACGTTACTGCTTCTTTTTATGACGATAAAATAAAAAAGTGACTTGACAAAAATTACGACACGGAGAAATTCAATTTGGTAAGAAGCATACCTACCTAGAAGGTGCCTATTTCTAACTAGCAACAACCCGCAGTTTCACCCTACACGTGTAGGATAAAATATACTATGTTCGACCGCTCAAAGCTGAGTGATGACAAACATACTAACATACAAACTTGAGCATTATTTTTTATTAACAACAACATTTTTTTTTTTATTAAGTAGTTTGTTTAGTTTGATAAGTATTTTTATTTTACATTTTAAAGTTTAGATAAGTGTTTTTACTTGTGTCATGATCTATCTCTTTTAAGTAAATAAGGTTTACAACAGGCAAGCATTTCACCAGTCTCACCTCGTGGTAAGAGATGACGAGGTCGATGATAGAGCATGCTTCCTTAGAAGATACCTATTCGCTCCCAAATTATACTTATACCTACTAATTTATTTATTCCAAATCAATAATAAAAATATCTTTTTTTAATATCCTTACAAATACATATATATTTCTCTAAACTCTTTTAACTAAACTTAAATAACAATAGACTATATTACATTATACTCGTGTTATGTAAGTTTTACAAACGGCTCTCCCAGACAAACTCCACCCAGCCAGAATCTCCTTTACTGATATTATTTACGCTTATATATACGACGATCTATGTGTTATGAGATATCCTTATCTTATTTATCACTGGAATAACAAGGCATGTGAATATTTGAGACAAAACATCAATCCGAACAAGGTTGGCTAGGACACCGTTACCATTATTTTTATAAGGCGGGTAGGTTTACAAAAAGCCCTCGTTTTATGCCAATAACTCTTGTGCTTATGCGTTATTTTATATTTACCTAGTTTGGTATACATATCTTATGGTATCTAAATAATCTGCCTATTAGGTCATTTTCTTTGACGACCGATGTATCACAAGAGGCAAATAATCGATTGCAAAGCGTGAATCCGTGAGTTTGCAAGTTCGATTCCTACTACGGGACAAATATTTGTGCATTGAATAAAAAACACTGTCTTAGTATGGCAATTCCAAATCCGCATAGTTTCTTATACCCTTGATACAAGAAATTCTAGATAAGAGAAAAGCAATTGTGTGCATGGACGTTATTATTGTTGTTACATATTTGCACTATTATGTAATAACATTCCATTTCGATGTTAAATCGATATACGTGATAAATATAACGTATCGGAAAAAACCGGTTTCAGTTTAGACAGTTTGTAAACTTATCACGTGTTTTATGCGATGAAAGTTGCTGAACACGTCCGGTGTTCTTTTTTTTTATTGCGGATAGGCCAGTATAGACCGCAATCTCGCCTGATGATGTAGCGACAGGCGTTGCAACCGTAAATAGGTTCAATAACTATGTATTGGCGTAATACCTGAAGAACGGTATTCGGTTACACGATATCTAGTTATTGAGATAAACTATATATTAATCACCGGAATACACTAACCAAACGCATTAGCGTGATACCGCAACGACCGAGGATAACCGAATACTTACCTAGTCGAATAAAGACGAGTACAGTACTATAGTTATCCAATACAATGTTAAGTTATTCCATCTTGCTGTTCCAACTGCATAACTATAAGTCCGTGACAGGCGTGTTTCTCCTTGTCACCATGGAGACAACGTCATACTCAGTAAATACTCACCCGCCTGGCATAGCATAGAGAAAAGCTTCTCTTGGTGTTGCCAACATACAACTCATGGAAACCAAGTTCAATATCAGAAATGACAGACTCTCAAAACCTGTTAGAGGTATCCGATACAGCGTTTCGGTATTACGAATTCTAATGCCAAGCCACCTCTAGTCGACGGTGTAACACGCATGCCTAGAAGGCGCCTGTTCATTCTCGCCTTAAAGATTGCCAAATTAGAGCGATCGGGAAAAACAGACTCTGGCAAGGAGTACCTTTAAAGAGTACCTTAGTTGTACGCATGACGAGTGTGGAAGCCAAACGCTTTGTGCGTACAGGCGATACCGATGGCGTTTCGCCAATTGTCTATAATGCGGATGAAATAAATAAATTGGACAATTCCTGGACACACTTGCCAAAATTTATAATCTCTCTTATGCATTTTAAAAAACCGGCCATTTGCGAGTTGGACGCCGCATCGAGGCTTCCGAATAAACGCCCGCCCATCGAAGACTTTCCGCTTTTAAAGGACAAACTTAACTTTGGCGTTCGATCCCTAGACAAACTTAGGACAAACTTTACTTTCCCATTTGATGCCTATCGTGAATAATAATAGACAGACATACAGACGGACAACAAAATGATCCTATAAGGGTTCCGTTTTTCCTTTTAAATAGACAATAGACAATATTTTTTATTTGTAGCAAAAACAATCCATGCACTAGCGCCATCAGATCATTAAATATATAAATAAACAAACTAATAAAATATACCTACATACCCTAACTTTACTTTTTTTTAAGGTACGGAGAATCTGAGTTTTAGTACGCATTTAGAACGTAATTAGCAACTTATGATTAAGATCTAAGACACGAGACTAGAATCTGAAGATGTTCATAACATAACTCCCAAGAAAACACATTTAGTGAAGGCTTAGAGCGAAGGACGCAGAAGGTATTCCTAATTAGATAGTTTTACCTTCGTCTTCCTGCCCTCAGGGAGGCGATACTTACCTACCGATGTCACGGACACAATAGCATTGGTTTATTGCGTCAAGATAGTGAGGTACCTCTTGAGCGTACTTAATCATGTTATGTTACCTAAAGGCAGAAAATCCTCTGCAGTACGGTTTGTCGTTTTATCGAATTAAGTGGTGGAGTGTGATAGCTCTTTTAAACTTCGTAGATCCCATCCTTGATCTGATTCTGTAGAAGTTTGTATTTCCCTGAGAGCATAATTCGAATTTGTTTTTGTAAAATAAATCTGTGTACTCTTTGGTGTTCTAAAAAATCGTATGCGGACAAAATGACAAAACGCTGTTAACGCTTTATGAATTAACTTTCAACTTTCTAACTTGGTACTTACTACTTACCTTCTAATATATAAAAATCTCTTGTCGCAGTGTTTGTAATCGAACTCCTTCGAAACGGCTTGACTGACTTTTTTTTGTGCATACATATTTGGTAGGTCTGTTAATAGGTCGTAGGGTTTTTTTATACCCCTAGGTAAAGGCCAGGGTATAAGAAATTAAGTATGGCCCTCTTCAGAATATTTTCTTATCACGATAAAGTGTAAGCCAGACGGGTGAAAACGCGGGGCGGGGCTAGTAATTATATATAAATACGTTGCGATTTTCAGCTACCAATATTATTACAAATTATAGCACAATAAATAATTCACAACAATCCTTACATAATATAATAAATGCGAAAGTATCTCTGTCTGTCTGTCTCGCTTTCACGCCTAAACTAACGAGAACCGATTTAAATTAAATTTGTTAAGGAGATAGTTCGAAACCTGAGGAAGGACATAGGATACTATTTATTGCGATAAACTGTAGCCCACGCGGGTGAAACCGCGGGGAACAGCTACTATATAAAAATTATAACACTCGACAGGAAAGTAAGTACTATCGAGCCACGTGCGAGGGTTAGGTGAGCTCTGACCGGGTCGGCGCCAGGAATCGATCGCGCGACCTACTCGTTTAGACATGCACTTTGTACCTGCTTGAAGCTATGCAGCCCATTACCGCAATTAGTGCTTTAAATTCTACAATCACTTGTATCATGCAAATATTTTTATATATTATTACTAGCTGTTCCCCTCTGGTTTCACCAGTTGAGTAATATGTCCTTTCCCAGACTCTAGACTATCTCTGTAGCCAATTTAATTGAAATCGGTTCAGTAGTTTAGCTGTGAAAGACAGACAAAGTAACTTTGAATTTAAAATATTAAAGTAGGGATCATAGAAATCTTTTTTAAAATTCCTACTTTATATTTATAAAAGTGAAAGTGTGTTTTTGGTTTGTTGTTCACTCACGTAGCAATCAATGGAAACAACGAACGGATTGAACTGATTTTTTGCAGAGAGATACATTTTTTACATAGTTTATATTTACGCTTCTTCTTCGTTCAACGCATTGTGGACAGTACCAATTAAGCAGGTATTACATTCTTGATAAAATAGAGTTGATGGATAGTATAAAAATTAATGAACACATATTCCTGAGTCTTGGATATTTCTATCTATATAAGTATTTATTTCTCTATGTAAATTATGTATAATGTATATCGTTGTATAGTACCCATATCTATGTATCTTTTGTAGGTTTTGTAATAACTCTTACTTATTTCATAAGAAAGTTCCGGTAATAGATAGGCTAGTCCTACTTAGAAAGAGGGAGGAGACTCCGGAAGAGACAGGAATAGCAAAAGGCTAAAAGCAATTTTAATCCTCCAATAGAAATTCTTGTCGTAGCCGCATGGTTGACATTTAATTACATCAAGGAACAACATAAAAATAGGTCAAGGCCGCCACCCCATCGCCTAGTAAAACAGAGGGTCCGTAGTACAGTCAACGACAAAAGTCGCTGAACTGTAACAAATTTTATGATTTTCTTTATCATCATAATACCTTCGGACACATTGGTACAATTTCCATATTTGTACAAATGCATTGGCAGTACAAGTTTGTACAATTTTTAAAGAGTCATTTTCCTTTTTTTCAAATTATAAATTCAATACGTGCTACTTCAAGGTACATAAATATAACTTAACCATAATGTAGGTTAGGGTGAGGCGGGAGTGGCCCTTGGGCCACCCCTAAGCTGCCGACATGTTTATTTTCATCTGTGGTCAAATACATGGAATGTGGAATTGTACTAATATGGAAATTGTACCAATATGTCCGAAGCCATCTTAAACACCAACCTTCCACCGAATCATCACTTAACATCGGGTTATGGTCAAACGCTACCATTTAAGTTATTAGAAAAAAAACAAACATTACTGATCTAAAACGTGCGAGCGATGACTGAGATAGAAGTTGTTGACGTCTTTCCGTTATCCCGCAGGAACCCTTTTCCGGTATAAAAAGTAGCCTATGTGTTAATCCAGGGTATAAGCTATCACAATTTCAAATTTCATTAAAAATTGATGTAGTAGTTACGGTGATACGTGGTAGTTAACAAACATTCACACACACACACACAAACTTTCGCGTATATAATATTAGTAGGAAGTAGGATAGGATAATTTTAGTTGTAGTGTACTAACATACTTTAAGTTTTATCATACATGCCACCCACCATACCCATGGATTTTTGTTGTCCGAAATAAAAAACACTTCATTTGATTTAATTAAAACGCATTTGGGAAATCGAGTATCGAGTCAGCTACTTTTGTCGCTGACTGTACAGTGTATACGAGTGTAAGGGTGCGTGTGTGCGCAAGGAGGGTGAGTGGAGCATCTTCGGAATGAAGCCAGGTGGGTGTCAGCTGTGACCCTTGTGTTACAACTTTTATTAGAAATCAGAATATGAATGTTTATATTTGATTTCTATTCATTGTACACATTTACTTAATATTATGTATGTTATGTATAAGCTTGACGATAGTTTGATTACTTGTCAGATTAGGGAAACATGTTACATTAAATTTTCCTTGTTATTCATAATAATATGTTTTGACTTTTGTTAGTTTTGTTTATTACTTTAACAAAAGTTAGTGTTTGTAATTGATGTCACTTTTCTTATGTCAAAAAGACATCAGATTACCTAGTATGCGGCAAGATGACATGTTCAGATTTTTTATAATATACTTTCTAAAAAAATACGACCGTAAGGCATAGCTAGTCAATTGACGTGTTAAAGTGATCACATGTTGTATCTTCACATGGTCATTTAGCATCAAGTGAGTAGTGGTCAAACGCTATCCTGTAAAAAGCAAAAGTAAAGTACTTACTCTCTCATTCACAAAATTTCGCATTTATCCCTACTATATTATATAAATGTCATAATTGCGAAAGTAATCATGCATCTCTAGCTAGATCTTCTCTTAATAAGTCCACTATTTTCATCGCATAACGTGTAATAAACCTATACTTTCACCTAAAATCTTCATTGCATAATTCCATAAAGAGATTGATTAGATCACGATTTATGTTGTGTCGTGGCGTTCGCAACAACTCAGCAGCTTCAATATCTTCAATACCAATTAAATCGATCATGTTAATATCCATTTTCAGTTATAAACAACACAACACAGTGAAAAAGATGCTATAACCTAAAAGACAGAACTTTGACAGAGGCGACTTAGACCATAGTTTTATCGCTTAAACTAGGGGCCGTCAAGGTTTAGCGTTAGACCATGACTTGGTCTATGGTTTTACCAAAAACCACGTTTTGTAATATCATTTTTGTCTAAACCCTGGATTAATAAAGGTTTAAACCAGGGATTTTAGTTAGACCACGTTTTGTAATAAGGCCGTGTATAAGCCTAAAATACTGAATCGATTTAAATGAAATTTGCTACAGAGATTCTCTAGAACCTGAGAAAGGATATAGGCTCCTTTTTATTGCGATAAACTGTAGCCCACGCGAGTGAAACCGCGGGGAACAGCTCGTAATATTATAATATTATATTTTAACGTCATTCGTTTTCACTGTAATTGCCTTCAACGGAGAAGTACGTCAAGCATTTGTGAACAAACAACTATGATCGATATAATCGGAGAATCCGATGACGAGGGTCGGTGACGGTGACGCACGTCCGCTGCCGCAAGAAGCGATACCAGATTTATTCATACATAAATATGAATAGATCATAAATAAAGGTGCTCCCGGAAAACTTTTGAAACTAAAATTATGCTTCTTTTCGGCTTTTCTGTTAACAACTTTCGGCTCGCAGTTTTGTTCTTTTTGCAACTGACTATTAGGCTATACGTTTGACCACGATCTCACCTGATGGAAAGCGACGATGTGGTCGAAGGTGCAGCACGCTTGCTTGGTACATTTATGCAATGAATACAAAAACGAGAGAGTTCCTTGTAAAATGTATGTTCAAAGCTTGTAACTAAAAATATTTGGAATCCAAAGAATTGAAGTTCGAGAACTTTCTGGTATTTCTGACATAGTAACTTGTTTCCAATTAAAATTAGAAAATCTTCACCTAATAAGTACCTATCTACATACTGTTTTTAACTACCATACGTTAACATTACGTTGACAACACGGTAGTCAAGTTGGTAGGGACCCTGCCTACGAAGCTAGCGGTCCCAGGTTCGAATCCCGGTAAGGGCAAATATGATGAGCACGAATATTTGTTCCTGAGTCTTGGATATTTTTATCTATTTATCTATTTATTTCTCTATTTAAGTATGTATGTATATCGTTGTCTAGTACCCATAACACAAGTTTCGAGCTTAATTTGGGTCTAGTTCAATTTGTGTGTAATGGTCCCCGATATTTTATTTTATTTATTATTTTATTACGTGTAAAACATCCCGTTTCAAAACCTAATTCTAATAGTACCTATCTAATTGGTTTAAGGCTTAAGATTTACCTTATACATATTTACACAGTATCCCTTACTTATTATAAATGCGAAAGTAACTCTGTCTGTCTGTTACTCTTTCACGCCTAAACTACTGAACCGATTTAAATGAAACTTGGTACGGAGATAGTTTGAATCCTGAGGAAGGACATAGGATACTTTTTATCGCGATAAACTGTAGTCCACGCGGGTGAAACCACGAGGAACAGCTAGTATGTAATAATGTATATACCTATGTATGGTAGATAAGTAGTTCCAAACTCTTAGTAAAAAACTTGGATCATATTCAAAAATCGAGCATTCATTCTTGTGAAGCTCCCATATTTTCCCTTTGAATACGGCAAGGCTAGCTAGAATAAAGGCAGTCTAACCTATTTTCCAGCGTGGGATGTCTAAGATACTGTCACAAGCCAGATTTCTGATGGAAGTGGAGCAACGTTCCATTTATAGGCGTTATTCATTGTTACAACTCGGGGAGGCCGCGTTTTATTTTGAAAGTATCAATTTATGTGCATACTTTTGTTCTACATCCTCTTTTGATATTTGCATTAATTTTCGGATATAAGGGTGGTCGTTACGAAAATATCGTTTTTTAGGGTTGCGTACGTCAAAAGGACGAAACCTAGGATCGCTTTGTTGTCCGTCTGTCTGTCTGTCTGCCAAAACCATTTGTCTCAAGAAGGCATTGAGCTATAAAGTTGAAAAGATGATATTTATATCAAAATCACCGCTCTAAAGCTGCCGATTTTTAACATGAAAATGACCTACTTAGCTAAGATTTTATCACAATATTTTCCTTTGTCAAAAGTAAGATCTTACGCTGGGTTCTTGTTTATTGTAAATAACTTTTCAAGACTCTACTGCTCTACGCACAAAAGTTAATTCAAATACCCACAAAGGGGCAACTCGTGGGAGTGTACCATTTCCTGGCTTCCTGACTTGTAACTTTATAGACTGAGAGATGGTAATGTAATTTATGTAGTTAGTACATTCAATTTAAAATGGGATTTTTAACCGACGAAATGATATGAGTGGGTTTTCAAAATGACATGTATTTTTTTGAATACATGTTTTTTTTAGTCGAACGTAAAAAATATCTATTTGTGCTAAATGTAAACAAGAAATAATAAAAGTACTTGCATATAAATGTATGGAATAAAAATTATAATAAAACTTTTATATAAAAATAAAGCCCATTTCATAAAATGATAATTATTCAACAAAATTAAAAGTTTTATAAGTAGTTGCCAAGTAGCGCTACTTCACTCCAACAAAATCTAGACCAAGCTCATCGTTCATTCGTGGCTTGGTTTGGCTTGGCAGAAGCGTTGAAACTTTTTGTTATTTTTACGAGACTTGCAAAATATACAGTCAAAAATTATACAAGAAAATTTCTGTAATTTAATAAATCAAACTATTAATATTATGATTAATTTTCATGCATCTTATAAATATTTAAAACAAAGTCGGTATTTATAACTCAAGAATGGCTGGACTGATTTTTATGATCTTTGATTTGTTGTTTTGTCTTTACCACGAATAGCAAAGTATAAAACAAAAAAAAACAGTTAAATGCGAAAGTAATTCTGTCTGTCTGTTTCTTACCTTTTTACGCATAAACCATTGCACTGATCCTAATTAAATTTGGTATGAAGAGAGTTTGAAAGGACATAGATGTTTTTTATTGTGATAAAATGTAGTCAGAGCGAGTGAAACCACGAGGAACAGCTAGTATGAAATCAGTAGCTGTTCCCCACGTGGACTATACGTACGAAAGTTTATCGAGATAAAAAGTAGCCTATGTCTTTTTTCAGGCTCTAAAATATCTCTGTACCAAATTTCATTTAAATTGTTTAATTAGTTCAGACATGAAAGCGTCTCAGACAGACAGACAGACCGAGTTACTTTTGCATTTATATTATTAGTAGGGATTACTGGAATGACTGCCTTGGCTCTTAAGCTACGTTTAAGCTCTTACCGGCTTACTGCCCACTAACATGATTTTGCTATTGAAAAGCCGATTTTGCGCTAGGACGTGAATGCTCAGTTCGACGGGAATATTAGTGCAGACAGTTTAGTTTCACTGCTTTGCTTTGCAAGTTCCATTTGTGGTCGTTGCGGACCCCCGATCCATTTAGTTCTCCATACCTTAGATACAGCGAATCAGTAAGGGATCAGAGTTATGTTTAAGCTGACTCTCAAGTGGCTGCCGGAACACCGATAGCGATGCAGTAGATGTGAATAGGGTGTTTATGTTTATCTTATCCTACTATCTTACTTCCTACTATCCTATCCTACTAATATTATAAATGCGAAAGTTTGTGTGTGTGTGTGTGTGTGAATGTTTGTTACGACGTATCACCGTAACTACTAAACCGATTTTGGTGAAATTTGGAATGGAGATAGGTTATATTCTGGATTAATATATAGGCTTTTTTATCCCGGAAAAAGGTTCCAGCGGGATAATGGGATTTTGGGTGTAAAATATCGATAGCCGATATTTAATATAACTATAACTGAAGGTTTAATTTACATTACACATATTTCAAAATGGCCATTATAAAACCTTATATCCTTCTATTTAAAGTCTCACAAACATATTGAAACAGTATAATAACCCTACAAACTTTATTTTATTCTATATTTCTGCATATTCCAATGTTATCGACATAAACAGTACGCCTACTTCTAAATAGACAATGTTTATTTACAGGCTGTGCGTAAAATAGCCGTACATTAATAGTACCGTCTATCACACCCACCATCGACTACGTCGTAGCTCCATGCTACGCAACTACGCGAACTCGTAGCAGCGTAGGCGTTGCTACAATTAACGACTCGTTATTATATTGCTTTATATTTATATAGTTCTGCAGTCAAACCCTAACCGATAGTTTCTCCGCGTCTTCTTAGTCTAGAATACCAGCCTAAGTCATCTCTTGAGCTCTTCCGAATCTAAACAGTAAGACCAAAAGTGAGCCTGAAACCTGTAGGCCACTTTTCACAAAATTTAAAATATTAACTTTAGCATCTCTTTATATAATGGAAGTTAGCAAATTTGTTAGAAAGTATCCGCATTTCTTCATAAAGCAAGCTGAACAACTACGACGCTACGCAACTAGGTACTAACATAAATTAGAGATACCACCATCAAAATTAAAAATACACAGCTCCGGACCAAACATAATGTCAACAAAAATATACAATAAGTTACCCGCCAAATTGAAAACTGAAGAAAAAGATAATTTATTTTTAAATAACTTGAAAACGTTTTTAATTGACAAATGCTACTACAGCATAAATGACTTCCTCAATGATGACTTCTCGAAATGACTATAATGGATCGGTCCGCTCCTAGATTGCTATACCCTATTCGGGTCCATATGTTCGCTAACCTTAACCTCTAAGATCTCATGTATAACATATGAATGCAATAAATGATTGAAATTGAAATCACAAAAAGCTGATGACCGTAACGATAAAAAATCTTATACAAAGTCCTCCTTCGTAAACACCACTTGTTTCCTAACAATGGGAATTGTTGAGGAAAAATATGTGTTTGCAACAAAAATATATCTTTATTCTGAATCCACTATGTAAAAGCGGTGGTTCCACAGTCGCAATAAAAAAGTCATTCTACCTCGAAGATAGGGTTCATGTTACCCCTGTATTGAACAGTCAGCTTAAGGTCGTACGAAGGTCATCGACATGTTATTACTTTGTAGAAACTGTACTACACACTCGAGGCACTGGGCCCCTTTGAGTTTTAAATGCTTTAGAACGAGCTACTCATCTTTTAAAATTACGAGTATCATACCAACTTGAGGCAGTTTTAGACACCTAGCGGTCAGAGCCTCAATATTAGGTATCTAAATATATACTAACTACATAGAATTTTATATTCTAACTTCTTACTGAGCCATTTCTGTACATTGAAATTATTTTATTTTGAAATTTAAAAATTAAATGTACGAGCTGTACCTCTAAAGTTCACTGAACTCAAACAGTTTCCGAATGTTTGTTTGTTTTGTAACTACTTTGCGTATTTTGATGCTGCTGGCGCAGGTCTCAGACATGCCCTTAGACGTCTTTTACATACTGTGTCAGTAGGATTTAAAAAACACTTTTGTTAGTGGCTATACAGACCAATGCGAGAACAGCAGTCTCGTTCACACAAAAAAAAGTTTAATCTACTAAAATTTTTACCAACTTCTCTCCAAAGGGAAAGACATCAGACATTAATATTGGTCGAAAGCTATAAGTCAAAAGTGGATGGTCTTTTATTCAATTGGAAAAAAAAAACAATTGAGACTTGTGATCACTTTAAAACGCCGAACTTAAAACTAGCTACGCCTGTTCCAACCTCCTCACGCCGGCAAAAGAACAGACACAAAACGCCCGGCAGGTCATGTAACAAACGCCATAGAAGAGACAAGGGCGGAAAGGTTGACTTGGCCCCTTTCAAGACAACTTGACAACGATCGATACTTGAAATTAAAGTGGATATCTATTTTAGTTACTACTGACCTTTGTTGTACTCGACCAGCAGGCATCGCGCTAGCAAAGAATCAATGAAATGATATTACTACCTTTTAAATATGGTATTCATTACTTAACTATTTATTAATGGAAGGTTTATTGACAGCTGAAAAAGCGTAGCTCTTAAACTTGGCGCTAGCGGTACATATAAACAAACTTTAAGACCACATTTCATCTTCTTAAGGGTAGAGAATTCTTCTTCTTAGAATTTCTAAAAATTCTTCATAAGTACATCTATGTAGGACGCGGTGGATGTGGACCTGCGCGAACTCCAGACTCTGAACAGGGCTGAAATCGCTCAATTTATTTAACGGCCCGCCCCGGCTTCGCACGGGTAAAATTCAACATCAGTAATTTTACGTTCTTTCTTAAGAACCTTCTCCTTGCAATAACAAACACAACAAAAAAATAATTAGTGAAATCGGTCCAGCCGTTCACGCGTGATGCCGTGACCAAGAGAAATAGGGATTAATTTTTATATATAAGATTTATAATCGAAATCGCTCAAGATAGAGAAGAGTGGCGCTCTTTCGTTTCGAAGGCCAAGACACACTTTGGGTCGCTGAGCCATCGGAGTTAGTTTTAAGTACATCTATGTAGCGAAAAGAAATGCTCAAGCACCTATTGGTGTGTTCCGGCAGCCTCACTTGAGAGCCAGTTCCCAGTCCAGGTGTAGCGTGGCGCCATCTTCGACCACATCGTCACTTAACATCAGGTGACTTGTGGTCAAACGCTACCCTGTAAATAGTAAAAAAAAAAAACATGCAATGTTTTCAGGTTTTGGCTCTGTATTGATGTGTCACTCAGGCAGTCATGAAAAACTCTTATATTTTGATATTGAGTAAGAGGCGGTTTTTACAGTAAGAGAGCATAAAAGTTTTACCCGGTTGCCAAATGAAATATTATGCAAACTTTCAACAACCTTGAAAGACTGCGGAAAACTACCTGCAGTATTGTAACAGCTGATGTGCCCTTCCATTGGAGCACGCGACATATTGTGTTGTTATTATAGCTTACGGCGCTGATTTTACTCAACTGCATTACCAAGTACCAAGTACATGTACTTTCTTCTTTCTGCCCACTCGTTACATTTCTAATACCTACCCTATCCAGAGGTTTAACTTGAATGAATAGATCTCGATGCGAAAAACACATTTTTATACCTTAGTTCTAATTCTCTTGAAATGCCATTGTTCTGTATTCAGTGAAATTCCAAGGCACATACAATAAACAGACAGACAGATATGTAACATCTGATATGTCAGAGTGACGAGCGCAGTGCATTGCCGGCCTGTTGAAGTTTACAATTTTGGGTAGCAATTGCTCATCTTGATTGTTTGACCTAAAAATCTTGGAGACACAAGTACTAATTAAAATATAGTGTAAGTAAAACAATTTCATCATTTGTTGAACTCTCCGAGTTCAAGAGGAGTCAACAGGCAAATAGATTTTTAAAATGAAATCTTTTAGACGATGGAGAAGCATAAGCAAATTACTTCACCCCAGAGAGGCCTGTAATGACATTTGCCGTTCACTATCTAATCTTTTTAGAAATTTTCTGTACAGTAAATTTGAGTTATCTTTTCAAAAAGGATTTATTTTTGTTGTCTGAAGTCGTTGTTCAAAGGTCACTTACATTTTTGAACATTTCGTCTGTTTGTTTGCCACTTATTACAAAACAGATTTTGGTGAGATATTTGTGGTTTAATACCCCGGGTTTCAATTTAAATTTGCGTTTATTTGCTCTATGATTTCGGAGTGCTGAACCTTTGATTGTGCGTATTAAGATAACAGCTTTGTTCTGATAAACAACTTCCTATACGAACTTATATTAGAATACCTAGGTAGGTATATAGAATTATTGAATTATGTGAAAAATGTTTATCTTGATCGGATTCTTAATATGAGATAAGAATGAGACCATAGCTATCTATTCTCCTTTCGGTTGGTCTTTGTTTGCACTGTGCTCTTTGGCGATATGCCAAAGAAGTTGAAAAGCTAGAAAAATCTAAGTGTGTGCTAGAATGTTGTTCAAGACAGAAACACTAACTAATGACACAAAAATCTATTGGCTTTATGATCATAGTAGTTTTTAATCTACATCTTTTCAGTGGTTTGGGTGGGATAAGGTAACAAACAGACAAAGGGACAAAGACGATTCAAAATTTTAAATCGGATGGATAACATATAACAGCTGATGTTATACCTAAACAGCTGATATAAGTGTAATTTCAGCAAGCTTTCTAAAGTCGCGTTTCAATAACCGATCTATCCACGGTTTTCCCTACTGGAGATGGAAATTTAACATAAGCTCCATAGAAGTAATGTCAAATTCATGTCAAATCTATCCGATCGGTTATTGATTGGTTAGGCTGTTATTTTAGAATGAGGCTCGAACAGTAACGCTGTCATTTATTTATTATATTATTTTTATAAGATAGGTACAACAGCAGTTAACAAACTATAGCTTACACAATAAGATAAAAACTTATGAAAACAAGTAGCAAACAAACACGGTGAATTTGTTAACCAAAAACATTGTACACAGCATTATCTGAATTATGTTACATAATGAATAAGAACGTCTAACTATAGAAAATTTACAAATCAATTTTGAATAGTGTGTTTTTGAAATTTAAAAGTGTTGGTGAAAAATGACGAGTTCAGTATCTGTATTAATAGCACAGTTATAATAGTGACACATACGATGAAGTGGATTATTACGGGAAACGTTGTTATTTGAAGGTGGAATACTAAGTAGTCGTTGTTTACGATAGATACGCTTAGTAGTAAGTATATCAAGATTTATTAGCAATTCACCGCTCAGATGACCGTTAACAATTTTGTGGAGTAAACATAAGTCAGTAATTTTACGCCTGAGTGAAAGATTTTGAAAATTGAAGTGTAACTGCCGATCCTCATACTCGGATCCTCATGTTTCATACAAATATGTCACTCAATCGCTTGTCAAATATTGATCTACACTTGAACGTCATTCTATAATACCAGCCTTAAAGCAGCTACAACAAAGGTGGTCGGGTTCCGTCCAATGCAGCTGTCTGTCGGCGTCGCTAGTGTTCCAGTGTATCGATCAATGCGGCACGGGGTTTATTCACCCGCCAGCCGCCCAGACGTACGTACCTACTCATTGAATTACCTACACCCGCCAACGTTTATAGAACGCCTCCAGCGGTACCGGACACCGCGAACGGGCCTCTGGGGGAAAACAACGTGATTGTCTATTGTAAGAGTGAAACCTAGGAGTGAAACCTTAAAACAATACCGTGAGATTGAAATTAAATAAATATATAATGCCCGCATAATCACATACATAGGCTCTGACCCCTAACTAGGATTCCTTGTAGGTAGGATATCAGATTCTACGCGGATCGGGGATCCACAACACCTGACAAAGAACAAATTCTTGCACAAATATTTACAAATAACTGCATTACATTTTCAAAAAAAGAGTTAACCTTTTTCAGTATTATCATGACAACTCGTTAAATCTTTCGAAGGATTTTCCACACGCTGGAGTTAAATAGTTGAATTGAACGTGATGGGTTGGGTAAAAATATGTAAAGGCTCCCGAGAAAACATAATTATACGACCTTTCTTCTCGTAGTATACTGAGTTCTTTTGTCAGCCTAGAGATAGACCAGACGGATGCATAGTAAGGCAGTTCAAACGTGGTGTATTAGAAATATTAGAACTCAATCTTTTCTTTATCTGTACTTTGTCAAATGGAGATGGATTCCCGCGCTGTCACTGTCACATTTTATAGATGGAGCGTGGAAAAAGGGGATCATTCGGGAGGACGAGATTAATTATGATAATAAAAGCAGGTTAAGTGGATAGTGGTGTCGATTCGGTTTTGCATTCTCTAAAACTAAACTAAATTTGACAGGTCTAATAATATTGCTGTCATTTTCAAATCATTGAAGTAAAAAAAGCACTGCATTACTCTTGCACTTCTTGCATTATCTAGTCTAGCTAGACCATGTAAATGTATGAGAGAACAAATAAAATGTATCATGCTCTATGGTTGATTGCATCTTCCAACGTGTGACCATACAAAAACCTAATTCATTAACTGAGACACCGCCAAACTAAAAATATGTCACACTTGAAGACAGGCCTACATAGCACGAGGAGCTTGCTTTCAAAAGTCGGCAAAAAAGCCGCAGCTACTTAGCCGCGGCAAACTGGTGCCTTGACCTAATTCCGTGGAACGAGAGCTCGGGCCTACGGAACGACTTTTCGAGATACAAGACAAAGGACTAATTTTACACTTTATTTTTGTATTGGCTTCACACGACTCGTGTAGTATATGCTAGTATCGAGTATTAAATATTTAAAACTCGGAAAGTAGAATCAAGTATTGGTGATGATGATGAGATGATGGGATCCAGCAACAAGCCGGGTCAAAGAGGAAAAACAACTTAACAAGAATTTATGTTTGTGTGTGTGATCTTATATTTTTCTTATCGACAGAAACATTTGTTGATAAAACGAACTTTTACTCGACGAAAAATGGATCCGTTAAAGAGAAACTCTTGGTATAGGTTTAAACTATGCGAGTTAGATCCGAACTTTTACCGTAGTAGGTACAGGAATACTAAGTGAGGGAGACGTGTGCGATATCGAGCACATCAAAATATGTATTTAATTTTGACAGTTATTGCGATATGTATCGAATGTGATAATATATCACGCCGCGAGAATTGGGCCCCAGGCGTGGCCAACTTGCTTAGACCCAAGATTGACTGATTCCTGATGAAACCCTGTGTTATGTACCAATAGGTAACACTTTTTGAAATTTAAAATTAAGTAGTTGTTCAGTATACAATCAGTGCAGTATTTCCCTCTAAGCATTGCGTCTGATATCTTCCGACAGATTAGCGAAGACAAGTTGTTCTGTCTGTTCTACGTATTTTTTATCTACTAGCTGCGCCCTGCGGTTTCACCCGCGTCTTTCCGTTATCCTGTAGGAACCTTATCCGGAATAAAAAGTATTCTATGTCCGTCTCCTGGTTCTAAGCTCCCTACCAATTTACAGCCATTCGGTTCAGCCGTTCTTAAATTATAAATAGTGTAACTAACACGACTTTCTTTTATGTATATATAGATAGTTATGTTTTTTGTTTCGCCACCATCGACTAAACTAATGTACGCAATTGGCCGGACGATCGCGATCGACCGCTTGGCCACCCCTAAAGTACAGTATATTTAATAGAGCCGATTAATGACGAACATTCAAAGCACAAATAAACAAGGAATTACTCATACATAGATATAAGTACCGACCCGTAGTCTAGACAGTCGACAGACCAGACTGTAAGTATTAGTCAACCAAAGTGGTCGAAAATTCTAGAAAAATAATACCTACCAGACTAGCCGTCGCGTCGCCTACATGAGGCACAGTTGTAAGTACAAAAAATGAATCGTTACTCACCCTTAGTACCCTTAGTATATCTTTGATTTCTGTGACTGTTTGTCATCATCATCATCAGCCGGAAGACGACGTTTTAAGAGTCGCAGGGAACCGATGGATGCAAATGACTAATAGCCGTTCATGGTGGTGTTCAAGGGGAATGGCCTATGTTCAGCAGTGGACTTCTTCCGGCTGATCATCAGCATCAGGCCATTTGCAACGTGGGAAAAAGCTGGAATTGAAATTGATAAAATTGCATCCATCGTCACCCTGCGACTCTTACAACGTGATCGGTTCACCTAGTGGGGATTTTCATACAGAACTTCTTCCAGACAGTTTGTTTGTTAAGTTTAAAATAAGTATGAATTTTATTATCAGACGATACCGTTGACGTAGAGCGGCTGCCCGCGGCTAGCTTTTTCCCACGTTGGAATCCTCGCCGAGTGATATTGGTTACCTATAATTATATTTATATACAATTTTATGTCTTGCGCTCTGGTTCTAGAAACATGACATTTGGAGAAGCTACACTCCACTCCTTTTAGTAGTGTAGGGGACAGAAAAGTTTAAACGAAACACCCCCTTAGCGGTCAAATTTGAATGTCCCATTGTGTAAAAAAATAAAAATCTGGATTGTCTGGAACAATATCAAATTCCACGCGGACGAAGCCACGGTGCAGGTGGCTAGTTAATTTCATGACATATTTTTAAGGTTCAAAGACCACCAAAACATTCAATTATTGTATTTGTTTAGTTTGATAGGTAGTTTTATTTTACATTTTAAGGTTTAGTTAAGTGTTTTTATTTTGTTATTTATATCTTAATAAAATATAACCTCTATAATTATTATTGTATTATGTTTTTTTTTATGAACTAACATAATTTGTCTTTTAATCATTCGCCACATACCATTTAAATTTAAATAATACCGATAAGTAACTAAATTGGTCGACGTATAATCTTATCCATTACGATATGTTGTTGTTACTTATTTTAAAAGTATCAAATTATAAAGGAAGGGCAAATTGATAAAGTTGGATACTTATCTTATCAACATTGAACATTCTTTGTTGTTATCTGACATTTGCAAACAAAAATTATAGCATTTTTAGCTATTACATCATTACTAACAAATTCATATAATATTTTCATACAACTCAACTAAGTATTTATCAAGATACAAGATAATTATATACAACTAATACTAATAATAATGTATACTAAATATTTATATTATAAAATATGTACATATTGATAGGTATAATATAACAAATTATCTAACTCCGATGGCTCAGCGACCCAAAATATGTCTTCGCCTCCGAAGCGAGAGAGCGCCACTCTTCTCTATTTTGAGCGATTTCAGCCCATTTCAGAGTCTGGAGTTCGCGCAGGTCTGCATCCGCCGCGTCCTTCCAGCGGTATCTAGGGCGTCCGACCGGCCTACGGCCAATCTTTATCAGATTGCTTGAACTAACAAAAGACGGTCGAAAGATTGTTCAAACGATCCTTGATGATTTCGCTGATTTCCTTGATGATTATTTATCCTTTCCTTTGTTTTTAGTTAAAATATATATATATATCATCACATTTTGTAAAGCAAGCCAATATTTTACTGTCGCTTAACAATTCTTAAAGTAACTCCACAGCTGGGCCCTAGTATTGGTCTTCTTGGATGCATATGGATGACCTTCTGTGTGTCCTTACAAACCTCCACTCGGAATTTGGAGAAGAACTTGATCATGCACACGCGAGACTGGACCTTGGCAAATCGCATCCCTGAAAAAATACAAAACAAAATAGTTTCAACATGTACATGTCATTGTATGCGAACTAAGAATAAATAGCAGAACATAATCTTATAGCGTAACTAATAAGAGGTCACATTATTAGAATGATAATAATACATATAAAATTATCTTATTTCTGCGCCAAAGTCAAAGCATTTTTTGTAAACAAACAACCCATACCTTACAACCTTAAAATGTAATTAAAATGTTGTATTGTTTTATAGCCACTTATTCAAATCTAGATTGATCAACTTTATTGAATAGCAATAAAGTTCAAATTGACTCTACATTTTATTTAGAAAACGTTTATATGGGAAAAAGGAAAGCGCTGTTTTTAGAGTTTTCCCGGCAATTATTCTAATTTTTCTCACCTTTTAAACCTTCCCTAGACCTCCACGAACATTTCAAGACCAAAATTAGCCAAATCGGTCCAGCCGTTCTCGAGTTTTAGCGAGACTAACGAACAGCAATTGATTTTTATATATAAGACTAGCTGACCCGGCGAACTTTGTATCGCTAATAAGTCACCTTTTAAACCTTCCCTGAACTACCACAAATATTTCAAGATCAAAATTATCCAAATCGGTCCAGCCGTTCTCGAGTTTTAGCGAGACTAACGAACAGCAATTCATTTTTATATATAAGATTTAAGATTAAGATATTATAAGATTGATATATCGGGATGATAAGTGCGTTGCATCGACACTCAGGAAGTTGAACTTCAAAAGTTGTGTGGCGCTTACAAATCGTCAGGCAAGCAATTTGTTCGTCTTGTCACTTAGTAAAAATAAAGAATATCTTACTTCTAAGAAAATTTGAATATCAAACTTACCAATACAGTTTCTGGGTCCGACTCCAAACGGCATATACGTACAAGGATGCATATCCTTAGAATTTTCGGCGGTATGCCTCTCAGGATCAAACTTTTCAGGGTTTGGATAGTATTTCTCGTCGTGTTGGATACCTAAAGGAGAGACTAACAATGTCATTCCTTTCTTAATAGTTACATTTGTTCCGGGTACTTTATAATCTATTTGAGCGTTCCTTTGCAATGGCTCAACTATAGGATACATGCGCAGAGTTTCATTAAATACTTTTCCTAAATAAGTCATTTCTTGCATAGTCTCGTATGTCAATTCTCCGTTGTGTCTCTTTAGCACTTCGTCAATGTCAGCGATTAATTTATCTTGTATGTCGGGGTTCTTTGCCAATTCGTAAAGCATAAATGCCATTGTCGTAGCACTAGTCTCGTAACCCGCCACATAGAATACGAAAGCTTGCGCAGCAATCACATCGTCGGTCAGTTCTAACGTTAGTTGCGTATGATCTGCATTTCTCTTGGTCCCCGTAATTTCTCCTTTTTGTCTAAGTTCCAAAATCAAATCCATGAAGTCTTTTCTAACTGACGGTACTCCGTTTCTCTGATTAACAACATCTCTCACGAGACCGAAAAAGAATGTATTTATGAATGCTGGAAATAACGATGTATTTAGTTTCTTCAAGATACCAGGATACATCATGTCCAGTTCATTAGCATAGTTGCTTGTGAATACTAAATCATTTTTTTCAATGTATCCATTGTCTCCTTGTCATTTTGTGTGTCTACGTCTAGGCCAAAAGCGCATGCTGAAATGGTTGACATCGTATATGTTTGAACAAGCTTGTGAACTTCTTGCTCCGGTTGCTGTTCGCACGACTCTCCAACATACTCAATAAACTTGTCTCCACGGTCAGTCAGCAGGTACAGCATGTTCTTCAACTTGCTGGTGGTAAATATAGGGGTGAAGCTGTTCCGCAGAATGCGCCAAGTTTCTCCATCTGCGTGGAACAGGTTCGCTCCGAGACCTTCTTTGCTAAACTCAACGCCGCGATCCGTAAAAATATCAAAATCTTTGATCATAACTTGTTTTATAACGTCCAAGTCTCGAATCAGTAAACAAGGTGTAGTCATCCTATAAACTCCGACAACCTTTTCGTTTGGGTAGGCATCGTATATTTCCTTAAAGATGATCCCAATATTTTTCCGCCTCAGCACTGATTCCTTTATGTTTCCGAATATCGGTAGAGGGTGTGGTCCAGGAACTCCCCGACTCTTCCAATAATTGAACGTGCGTGTAAAATAATAATACAAAAATGTGGCTATTGTCACTAGCGCGAGAGGCAAATATAAAAGCGTCGCCATGGCTCGGACGTCGCACGACTACTACTTTCGACTTGTTTTTTTTTTTTTGATGGGACTAATGCTGTTGGTCAAGTAACCTTGACAACTCCACCGGGCTGCACTTTCGACTTGTTATGTTTCTACTCAATATATAATCATTTTTATCTCACAGATTATATAATGATTAGACCTATTAACTATGTTTGTTACGTGTAGCTGTTGTATATGTTATGATATGTCATGAGCTGATTTTAATGACTTTTTTTTATTTCACTTCTGATGATACCGGGTTGGTCTTCCATAGATTTATGTACGTATTTCAGCATGTATGTAGGTAAAACTTTTTAAGCAAATGAATTAGATAGATATATACGTTTTTTTTTATTGTAGCAAGGCGGGTGGAACAAATGCAGATGTTTCGTGCGCGCCCAAGCTGGAGAGAGGAGAGCGCGCGGCCAGCGCGCTTCGCGGCCTCCACCCCGCGCGCCCTCTAGAGCTAGACACCCTGCACACTGCACTATATACGGTAAACCGAACAACACAATAATTAAGGTTTTATTATTTTCTTGGTGGCGCAGGACAGACCAAAGTGGCGTCTTTTGTTATTGGAGGCCATCAAGACTCACCTTGGGTCGTTGCGCCATCTCAGTTAGTTGAGTTAGTTATTTTCTTTTTTTGGCTTTACATGGTTTGTGTATTTAGCCAGTGTAACCTACTATTAAAAATATATATTTACACTCCTGAAATGAATTTTAACAAAACCCATTGATTCACAGGTCGGTCATGAAAAATCTTGCCCAATTGCTGGCTGTCCCTATCAGCGAACACGTGGTAATTTTCATCTATTTGGTAGCCGCGGTCACACTGCTCTCGCGGACGACAGGTGAGCTTATTTACTAATCTTTTATATTGTACCTAATATACATATAATATATATTGGTCAAAGCTATGTTTATTATACCTTTTGAATACCACAAGTCTGATGATATAAAAAAAATACGTCTGATACTTAATAACTTACTTTGATACATACTTACGCAAGTTTTAATCAAGCATTAAGTTTAATGTTAAATTTGGTGCAAAAAATAATAACATAACAAGATTTAGGAAACTTTTAACTTACGTCAGTATATAAGAAAGAATAGAAAAACAAACAGCTGCTAAGACATAGAAAAAGACAAGCAGTTATAAAATAAATATTAGGTACAATTAGAATTTCGTTATGAAACGGGAAAGAAATAAAAACAAATGAATGCTAAATATCCCGTTTCACAATGATGAAGTGAGTTTGTCCTCAAAATACTTTTCTATTTCTACAATAAAATTCCAAGTAAGCTAAACTTCACCCGAGAGTGCAAGGAAGCTGCGACTTATCTGGGATAAGACATCGTTATGGCTTGTCAAACCGTCCCGGTTCACGTGCAAGCTACAAATCAATACCGGAATATTTTCGGGTACCGCAAAATATACGCATGAGGACCGAACCGCTCTGAGCCCGGGATCGCCTTGACCCGGGTAACGATGCGGTGTCAAAACATTCTGATAAATGTAGGGCATTATTTCCTGTTTGTAGCGAACCGGTTTTGTGATTCTTCAAGGACATCATAATACCACAACCAAAGCCAATCATTAACATTCGTAGGTAAAATTTTTCGCGAACTTATTCTATCATTCACAATGTTTGAGTAACTGAATGGAATGAGATAGCGCTAAATTTACAATTACTTAAACGTATATTACTACTTTGGAGCATATTCTATATATTAATCAATTCATTGTCTAGTTATGTAATTAATTGGTTTGTAATAAATAGTTTTTTTTTGAGAACTTTATAGCATTCATTCAAAAAAACATTGATAAAAACACGTTAGCAAGCAAAGTATTTAATGTCAGTCATTCAGTTGACTGAGCCAACGGTTTCTTGACCACGATCTCTCCTGATGAGAAGTGCCGATGCGGTCGAAGGTGTAGCACATGTGCCAAATAAATACGTTTTCACTCGTGACACCCACATTATAATGTTTCATAGATAGACGATTGAGGGGTAAACTAAGTCACTACGTCACATAACATTTGACAAAGGTCACCGTTTCCCATAATATTAGTGGACGCATTTAATTGAAGGGCGCTTTTAAACTAGCGATTTATAAGCGCGTAAAACTCATTGTAAGCGCATGTAGGCACGTACAAGCGCGTTTTTGCCACACGCGCAACTCGTACGGGCGCTGACACGCTAATAAACTCGTATAAGCACGAGCCGCAATTAGTAACGCCAACAGCAATGTTTCTTCGTAAGAATCCATGTTGATGCTGACTCACTACTACCGGTTCGAGAGAGCAGGCCGGAATAAGCCCGTGTACGCGAGTCCAGTTTTTTGAAGCGCAGAATGTAGCGCGCGAGTAAGAGCGTATGCCGAAACGAACGTATACGCGCGGAAAAAACGCTAGTCTGAAATGGCTCTATATGTTTGCGCAGAAGGGCGGTCCGCCCGTGGCAGGTGGTCGGCGGGAGAAGGCGGGCGTAGAGCGTGCGGACGCGCGCACTTCCCGCACCATACACACCCGCCCATTCACTGTTAGCAGGTAACTTACAAAAAAACATAACTCTCAAATGTCACAGACCCAAAACGAGCTTTTGACAGAGGACTTTTTGTAGTGCTCGCTGAGGCAAGTCAATAGCCAAATGATCGCTGAATAAAACACTGACACCGACACAGTCCAGCTGAGACCAGGTACAGTCAGCGACAAAAGTAACTGATCGTATTCGATTTTCAAAATTCTTTTTAGATCAGTATTAATGTCTATTTTATTTTAACAACTTATAAGGTAACATTTGACAACTACACGTCATGATGTTAAGTAAGGATTCGGTTGAAGATTGGTGTTTTAAATTATAAATAAAATTGGAAAATTTGTTATTGTTCAGCGACTTTTGTCGTTGACTGTACGAACAGCGGGTTGGATATATGAGAAATTGGAATGAAGGCGTGCAGACGCGTTCTAATCGAGAGTGGGTGGCAAAGAGACCGGGCAGGGAGCGGGCAATGGCCCGCCGCGTCTTGCCACTTGCCAGTTTGATTTACACACATAAATAAAAAGAAAAGTCGTAAATTTCCAACCCATTAATCCAAAAATCCCAACAATACTGCGTCAGCAATGAAATGAATCACCGGCCCCTCTGGCCGATTGGGACTTGAGACACCTCCGTTAGGACTCTTCCGCTCCCCGCCCCGCTGCCCGTACCACTATCAATGGGGCCGCAGACTTACTTACCGTAGCCACAGAATATATATGTACGTACGAAATGTTTCTCTCAAACTTAAATCCTACACAACAGATTTCATACAGTTCCTACTTCCCCTGTTTTTCCAGGAACTATTTTTATTTTCTTGCTAATATTTATATTAAGTGCCTCAAAGATACTCTAACAAGGTAAAGCGGGAGCATAATGAACCTTTGTACTACATACTGTTAATAATAAAATACTTATGTTTTTTTTTTAAATAATTAGCTTCTATTTGCAACATTAGTCTTTTATAATTTAATCTATGAAAGTGCGATATGAGTTGATGACAGAGATATAAAATGTTTGCAGACGATAATATATATTATCTACGTACTAAAATCACATTGTACTACTAGCGTTTGGATTTATTAATGAAAATCTATATTAATAAAAGAAAGTCGTGTTAGTTACACTACTTATAACTCAAGAACGGCTGAACCGATTTGGCTGAAAATTGGTGGGGAGGTAGCTTAGGACCAGGAAACGGACATAGGATACTTTTTATCCCGGAAAAGGTTCCAGTGGGATAACGGGATAACGGGAAGACGCGGGTGAAACCGCGGGGCGCAGCTAGTAGGTTTATAATATAAACAACAATATTTTAAATTGACTTCATTCTGTAAACGAAGTGCTCATTTAGATAACAAGTCTTACGTAATTAAATGCGTTTATGATATGCCTCAGTTCAAAATAATTGTACAATTATTATACATATATTATACCTACAAAACAAATTATACACAACGATAAGTCAACGTGCAATTTAGATCACTAATAGATAAATGTTGTTGGGTTGATAATATAACCTGGCTTACGTTTTGCAGATTAAGATATGATAAGCCGTCTATCACTGCATACGATTAAATATTTACAAAACAAAGAACTATGGAGCATTCAATAACATTATAGATACGAAAAGTATCAAAAAGGTTGAACTACCTACACAAGTATGCACGTTTGATACTATTCAACTCCGTAAAAGACTTTCATGAAAATCATAACGCCAACTTAGGTTCTGTGATGAGACATACTCGTTAATTCATCCCAAAAACATGCAGTCTCCGCAGAAAAACACGTAAATCACGGGTGAAGCTGCGCGACGCAGCTACTAATTAATTTTTAAAACTATATTCTATTGATTAACGAGCCCTAAGCATTCTTCATATTCTTTTTTTGAGGATGATATAGCTGGTGACATATATTTCATTAATCCAATTAGAACTGTTTTTTTAACTAACATTAAGATTGGAATCACGCTTATAAAACCTACTACCGATTAAGTTGTGTTACATAATCATATCAAAATTTAGCTCATTGTAAACTAACAATCTTGTTATCACCACCATAATATTAACTTTAAAGAAGCATACCTACTCACACACACATCAATATGAAAAAAATACGTATATATATAATGATAATGATAAATTAATGAACTGACAATAAACATGTTATTTGTTTGAATACAGTAGGCAGTTCACTCGGGGGGAGTTCGATAGACAATGTCCGAGGACTTGGACTCGATCAGCGAGGAAGAACGAAGCTTGTTCCGACCTTTCACACGAGAGTCACTGGCCGCTATCGAAGCCCGCATAGCAGAGGAGCATGCCAAGCAAAAGGAACTCGAGAAAAAACGAGCGGAAGGCGAGGTAAATGTAAAAACCAGCCCCCACACGCACGCGTGAACAGTTGCTGACAAATTGGTGTTACTCACGAGTTTATAGATATGCAAACGCTACGTGTGTAGCTGGTAACAAATACGACAGGCCGTAGGAAATAGTGCTGACATTGAAACTAACAACGATTTTACATAAACCAACACACAATTCACAACCAAATTAGGATGTGAAACTGCACAGTTCAATGACTTGATGGATAATTTTTAAATTATTCCAGAACGATTTGGGGCGGACGAAAAAGAAAAAAGAAGTAAGATTCCTTGCTTGCCCCTTTTTACATTTTTACGGCTCGTTTTACTAGAGAAATGTTTTAAACAAGTTATCGCTTGTGATGAATCAAAATTTATTTGTCCATGATACATTGCAATATCCACAAAAACATTGGCGTCACACTCGTTCAGTCGCGATAACTTGTACCAACTGCATTTTTATGCATATTCGCATTTACAGCATTATTCCTTAAACACATCGCTTTGTCGGCAAAGTATCGTAACCAACTGTCTTCACAAGTTTAGCTGTTAGCTGATGACGTAGAACGTACAGTAACAGCTAACCTTACTGTAGTATATTCAACGAAGGCTTTTCATGTTTATTTGCATTAACCGACAAAATGTCCATTGTGTGTTCACGTTACCTGATAGGCACCTTAGTGACTACTCATGTGATAACCCAAATAGATGCCCTTAAAGTAAAATAAAACAAAACATTTAGTAAATCGTATCAAACGTAAAGATTCCGTTTAGAATAGTACCTTATAACCTTTAGCTAGACGCGACCCCGTAATCGACGATATAAATACGACTCTACTGTAGTACCTCTACCTTTCGGTATTAATTAGTTTTTAATAGGAAGCCATTGACGTTCGGAGATGAGAACCCTTCGTCTTTCAAATGACGGATCAATGAAATCGTGCGATAGAACATTCCAGTGCTGTTACATTGGCGTTAGAATCAACAACACCAGCACATGACATTCATTATCAAGCATTGCACAGGACTGGCTCATCGTCACGCATCATATCGACTGAAGTCATCTAGGACTAGCATGGTGGCATCGCCTAGCTAGCGATTAGTGCATAACTATTAGCTCACTTGAGATAAACAAGACTATTTTAATGGTTATGATTCGTATTTTGTAACATTTGTCTAGGCTTGCGCTAGTCACACCTGCTATTCTGGAACCGATTTCGAATGTTACCAACAGAGCCGACTAAGAAGTCGCTCATAACGACGTAGATCCTTCTCAAGTTCGAGCATATTCGGAATGGTAACACAATAGAGGGAGAAACTTCAACACAACGCTTTTAGTTTTGCCAGATACGCATTAGAGTCACACAAACGGCAGCACTGACACTAAATCGACATTAGCTTTAAACGCCTTTTCGAGATGCGCTGACTGTACCAAAACTGATTTCGAAGAATCTCTTTTAGCGTGCTAATTAACCTTATTGTCAGTTGATAAGATCTGATATGTATGACCATAGCGGTGCGCGACTATAAAAGATTCCGATCGATTTTTTTGATTTCATAAATCATTCGAATGATTAACCTAAATTAGTAATGGCACCAACTCAACTGCCTACTGTCAGCCGCCCGTGCCATCTCCGCCAGACTCAAACCCGACTACCGCGCAAGCAGCGTACGGCGACTGTCAAGTCAACTGACTAGTAATTACTAATGTTAGAAGTCACTAATATTCAACTCTAACATAAAAATTAGTAAGTAGTCGCAGATTATCCAATTGGTCGGATTATTCGCAGTCACGCATCTTTACTTGACCATGTCGCACTCTCTCTCTATCTTCAAGGGACAACTACATAGAATTAGCATGCTAATCTTCCAGTGTTGTTACAGTTTATGTGTATTTGACTAGGCTTATTCTAGTAGGCTAGCTTAACATGAAATAGTCCACGGTTACAAGTAAGTAAAGGGACGACGGCAACATGCAACCTTCTTAATCCACGATACACCCACAGTTCACAAGAGAAACGATCTCAAGAACACAAGAACATCTGAAGAACCTCGTAGGTCAAAAAGTACCACGACCTTGCAAGACTTCGGTAATACGCTACAGCCATCTCAAGATTCAAATCCTGTGAACTCTTTTCTTGAAGTCCACTCTTTGTTAAATTGTACTCAAAGCCGCAAATGATTCAATCTTCGTTCACCACTACGTTCCAACTGTGTGCGTATCGTGCTTTAAGTCATTCAGGTATTAAAAGTGAATTAATTGAACTGAAGCATCCACGAGTTCTTCAATGGTAACAAGTGTTCCCTGACGCAGGTGCGTTATGATGATGAGGACGAAGACGAGGGCCCGCAGCCGGACGCGACCCTCGAGCAGGGGCTGCCGATCCCGGTGCGGATGCAGGGCTCCTTTCCCCCAGAGCTTTCCTCCACACCCCTCGAGGACATCGACCCTTACTATTCTAACCAAAGAGTAAGTTATAAAGGGAGTTCTTGAAGTTAAGTAGGGACCTGTGCAAAAATGTCGCCGCATTGTGTTTATGGTGCATCTCTACTCGACAGTTGTTGATGTTAGTTTTTAAAGTTTTTATAACGTGTAGGTATTATTGGTTACATTTGCTATAAATACGTTGTTATATTTTTAGAGGTAGTGTTCTTAAAGTTTAAAAGGGAGGGAGGGACCTATGCAAAAATGTCGCAGCAATCATTTTACGGTGGTGACTTCTTACAGGGTAGTTTTTGCTGAACTAACCTGATGCTAAGTGACGATGCGGCCGAAGATATCACACTACACCTGGAGTGGGAACTGGCTCTCAAGTGGGGCTGCCGGAACACACGGATAGGTGCTTAACGACAGATGACGAAATTAGTTTTTACAACAAGTATTATTGGTCATAAATACAACCACATGGGTAGTAAAAACAGACCAATTTTTTTATTCTACATGGATTTCAGATATTAGATTCAAATATTAGTTTATTAGTTTTCAAATATTAGATATTAGTTTTCAAATATTAAGCCAAAAAAGTATTCATGCTCTTATCCTCCCTATATCCCTACACATTATATTTTATGTAAAAGTTTATAAGTAACCATGATTAGGTTGAAATATAAATCTATTTCTAAGTCTAATTATAAATTACTCGGTAGTGTCTTCGAGTGTTCTTAGCTACGAGTATATGTTAATAATGTACCGATATTATGTTCGTAGCAAGCGAGTTATTTCTTATACCCACATATTGAGGACACGGAGGGTTCGTCCTACACCCATGTTAAGGATGCCTTAATACCTATGTCGCCCAAATAAGTTTATTTTCGGT
Organism: Opisthograptis luteolata; assembly: GCA_931315375.2. Lineage (NCBI taxonomy): Eukaryota > Metazoa > Arthropoda > Insecta > Lepidoptera > Geometridae > Opisthograptis > Opisthograptis luteolata. The sequence continues at coordinate 4,750,277 of OV928049.1, read as the reverse complement.
ACACACTTCACTGACAACATCTAAACGGAAAATCAAGGTACAAGATAAACTCGTTTCCATTTTGGCCCGAAAATACCACTTAACTTCCCGAACTATAAAAAAAATCCACGAATTGAGCCTCTCCATCATATTCTACCTCATTTTCCTTGAAAGTTATATTAAAATCCAAAAATGTACTACAAATCACCTTGCGTATAATAACTTGTCACAAAGTTTTTGGAATTGACTTAGAAACGAAATCATAAAGTAAATCCAAAGTATTGATATACAATAATGAAAATATTTCTTTCTCCTTTTGAAATGAAATAATAAATGTACCTATCTATCTTCTTCTGCATAATAAAACTCGATCACTGACTAGAAGCACGAAATTTTTCTTAGGAGTTCCTTATATAACGGAGGTGAGCACTAAGAAAGGATCTTTGAAAATTCATAGACTCGATGATATTCTATTATGTTAAAGTTAGTATGAAAAAATTTATACTTTCATGCAGGCGATGCCGGAGGGTCGGGGATTATGTATTAACATATTTGTTGTTATAAACTTTTTATGTATAAAAATATGCTGCTTGTCATTATAAATAAATAATGTGTTTTCCTTTGTTTCAGACCTTCGTAGTTGTAAGCAAGGGTAGAGATATCTTCAGATTTTCGGCAAGCGACGCCTTATGGATATTAGACCCTTTTAACCCCATAAGAAGAGTGGCGATATACATCTTAGTTCATCCTCTGTTTTCGTTGTTTATAATTACTACAATTCTAGTCAACTGTATTCTTATGATAATGCCTACCACGCCCACTGTCGAAAGTACTGAGTAAGTATCGAACTCCTTACCATTCGATCAATGTTCAACTTAGATTTCTTTCGAATACGAATATCGATTACAAATATGAAATACCGTCAGACGACCAAAACATATAACTTTATTAGGTTATAGAACATTAGTAGTATGCACGCTAGTTTCAAAATTGTTAGTGTTCGGCTAGTTATCGAATTGAATTATATCGATATTAGTTACATAAACTAAAAGTAAACATAATAATAGACATCGTATACTTATATAGATGATTATTGGAGAACATTAACTTACAAATTGTATTTAAATTTAATAGAAATACTTTGCGCTTTAGAATTTTTGAAGTTACCAGCTGTAAGTAAATACTATCTATAGATTTATCCCTGGCTAGTTTAACGACCAACGAACATTTGAATAAATAGAAACATTATGCCAATTGGATTCATGCATACAGAATAGCATCTAAATGCCGAGATAATTTAAAAGAATATGGTTCATACTGACGTTAAAATCATTTATTGAAAACAGTGCCATGCGACAAAGACTCATCGAGTTACCATCTATTATTAATATACATACCTAATTCTCATTGAAATAATCTCGTAGACTCTATAACAATAATGTACATACCGATTTTCGTTATTAGCATTAACCTATTTGTATACGACAACATACTTAGCTCTACTGATCATACCAAGTTCGAATACTGAACATCCATTGCCCATAATATAGATATTTTGATATGTATTTACAAGAATTTGATTATTTTGAGTGCGGTTCCTGAGCGAAGCTGAATTTTTGCAGAGTTATCTTTACCGGGATCTACACGTTTGAATCAGCGGTGAAAGTAATGGCCAGGGGTTTCATTCTACAGCCATTCACATACCTTAGAGATGCATGGAATTGGCTTGACTTCGTAGTTATAGCTTTAGCGTGAGTAGTAGAAATATTTTAATCGATTTTATTAGTAGTGTTATTAAAGGTAGTATTTACCTCTATATTGTTATATTTAATGTGGCATTCTAGTTTAATAGTATAGAATTCTGAAATCTGAATTAAATTCAGACGTGTCCAATTCTAACTTCTAATGAAGCGACACAGAAATAAAGTAAAGAAACTAAATCAATAGGATATTATGTTTTGTTACAGATTTTTCTTTAGCGATGTTCAGTTGTGTAGTTAAATGTATTAACGTAGATATTTTGGTTACGGGTGTCTGTTTCCAGTTATGTAACGATGGGCATAGATCTCGGGAACTTGGCCGCTCTCAGAACGTTCAGGGTACTTCGAGCGTTGAAGACGGTGGCCATCATACCTGGTAATATATTTATATGCATATTTACACCTAAATAGAAACTAGAATAAATGTTGAGTTAGATAAATAATTCAGTACTTTGTAGAAAGTTGTTAATATTTGCAATGTTTTACTTAATTACTTGTAATAATTAGTTATTAGTGTTATATAAAATTTGATTTGTGATTTTTAATTAAGATGACTATATTGATAAGATAGGTAAAACAACTTCACGTCCCTGGATGAGGAACGGTTGCAGTTAATGACGAAGACCATTAAGATTGTAGCGTGATCATAGGCAGTTGAATTTTAACTGGCTAATGACTCTTGCCGTTGTCAAAACTGTGTCATTAACCTCTACCTAGATTGGAAGACTTAAAGATGCTATAAATAATCATTCAGCAGACGGCACAGTCCATGATGAGAATAATTAAAGAAGCACCAATTGAATGTAATAATAAAAAAAAACACCAAGACCATAAAAAAACAACCGTAAAACATCTAAAAACCGTAAACTCTTAACTCCACCAGGTTTGAAGACCATCGTTGGTGCCGTGATAGAGTCAGTGAAAAATCTGCGGGATGTGATAATCTTGACGATGTTTTCGCTGTCTGTTTTCGCTTTGATGGGCCTGCAGATCTACATGGGAGTACTGACGCAGAAGTGCGTCAAAGTGTTCCCGGATGACGGCTCCTGGGGTAACCTTACCGATGAGAACTGGGAAAGGTTTTGCCAGAATGAAAGTAAGGATGTCATAATGATACTGTTACTATTTGATGAATCTTGATTAGAGAGAGTAATACAACTTCTTTTATATCATCTCTATCTATTTGACATATTTGTTCAGTGAAATAAGGTGGTATCAAAGACAATTTTATTTTGAAAAAATTGGGTATATTGTATTTTTGAGAATATTCTCCCGCGCGATGTAATTCACATAAATATCTGCCATGGAACTAAGTTTTCAATTCGATAATTAACAAACAAACTGATGATTAAAAGTCTACAAACCAAGAGTTGGTCATTGTAGAACGCGTTTCAAGAATGTACGTATTTCTGTTTATAAAGTAGGATCTAACTATACAAAAGACGGGAATGTTACAGTTTCTTATTTTATGAAATTCTAGCTAAGATCATGTTTTTCAGCTAACTGGTATGGAGACACAGAGGCATATCCTCTGTGTGGGAATTCATCAGGCGCTGGGTAAGTGACAAATAAACTGACTTTCTATAGATCCATCAGGTAACAGAAATTATGGAGTATTTCCTTTATGACATTATATCTAACGTACAAATATCTATCTAACAAAACAAGATATTAATTTCGTTCATATTTCCGAAGAAAACAACCGTTATTACACCGTTTATTATAAGCTTCTCTTTTTATGTATTATAACGTTTGACTACAAGTCACCTGATGTTAAGTGATGATATGTGCGAAAGTGGTTCTTCTATATTTGATTGCGTCTGTTTTCCATTCCAAATCTAATTCAACATTTCATTTGTCCAGAACATGCGAACCTGGCTACATCTGTTTGCAAGGCTATGGTCCGAACCCTAACTACGGCTACACGAGTTTCGACACCTTCGGCTGGGCGTTTCTATCGGCCTTTAGGCTAATGACTCAAGACTACTGGGAGAATCTTTATCAATTGGTAAGTTATTAATACTCCCGACTCTGATCTAGGCTAAAATCAAGATCATCAAGACACACTTTTGGTCGCTGAGCCATCGCAGTTAGTTTATTCAGTTAGTTTAACTTATTATTTATATGTAAATAATTCAATCTGAATAATGGGATGCTTCTCGGTCGGTAACAATGTAAAACAAAGTTCCTTTCGGGTACTGTGTTAACGACCGCAATTTAAGCGTCAAGGTGTAGGTAGTGTGTCATTTTTCATTCAAATCATATTTTCTAGTTCTTCTCTCATTTTCTTTTCCATTCGTCAACAGTGCTAACAACAGGGTATTACCGACCGGGAAGCACCTCAATAATGTGGCAGCTTATTTTATTAGCGTTAATTTAAATAACACTGTCCATTTTGGTTGTTGAAACGCTGTACCAATGTATGTGAAATGCAACACCTTTACCGTCCGCTTTTTCTAGAAATAGGTTAAACTTCATTATGAGAGGAACATGCCTGAATGGAGCCAACCGTTTGACCTTTATTCGATACGTTTAGCTTATACCGTCGAGGTTTCGACTGAAAATCAGTAACTAAGGCTTATTGTCTTAGTTGTATGTATCCTTTCCTGACATCACGCAACATTGCATCATTTACATTGTAGGTATGTCTGTATAGTCGTATTTATTTCATGCTTAAACGACTCCGTTTGTCTCATACATATTAATTATGTTTTTATTACTACTTAGACGTTCTATTAGCCCATTAAACAGACATCAAGTGGGCGTAAACCAACTTTAAAATTACACTAAAACTCTAAAACATTTGTCTGCTCATTTTCTTGGAAAGTAAAATTCAATGTTTTGTTCCTACAAGATGTTCAATGAACTACTTTACCGTCTGTAATTTTTATAGTAGCTGATGTTTTTTTTGATATCTGTTCTACACTTCCATACCATTCTATATTAAATATAATTTTTCTTTCAATTCCATTTTTCGGGGCCTGCCTCGGCGACGTCAACCGTCCTCAGGTACCTACTGCGTAACAATCCTTGTCCAGTGATCTGGGTGCATACGGCGTACGTGTCGTGCCCACTCCCACTTTTTCCTAGCAGTCTTGTGCACTACATCAGCAATGCCCGTTTTGGCGTCAAATAATATTTACCTAAAATTATTTTCTCAGGTGCTAAGGTCGGCCGGGTCGTGGCACGTGCTGTTTTTTGTGGTGATCATCTTCCTGGGCTCGTTCTATCTCGTCAATCTGATCTTGGCCATCGTCGCCATGTCGTACGACGAGTTGCAAAAGAAAGCCGAGGAAGAGGAGCAGGCAGAAGAAGAAGCTTTGAGGGTGAGATTGACTTTATAAAATATTTTCAAGAACCTGTAGGTACATATTTTGTTGTTTTATATAACCAAGTATTCTGCCAGTCGGATAAGTACTTTGTGTTATGGAAATGAAGACAATGAGTCACTAAATCCGTAGCTTTAATTTAAACCTTTAATCTTTTTTATGAAGTATGAAATAGCTACAGGAACCTACTAGGATTTCAAACATGTGAGTGTGAATCAGGTAAGAGGTAGGTATCTATGCATAAATAAAAAACAGACTACTAAGTACGTGATGGATATTTTGAAACTTTTAATACACATAATATCTCTAAATTTTATATTTATTTAAATAATGGAACGATAGACTTCCTTCCTTTTCGGTATGCGTCCGTTTACCAATTTGAATTTAATTTAACATCTTGTAATTTATTTCTTTTAGACAGCTGGCAAGCTTTATACATTTCAATTCAAGAGTGTGTTCAAAAGCTTACAAACTGGGTTTCTTTTATTATATTGAATTTCATTGATATTTTTTGGTTAACGTAAATTTATTTTTGCATGCCATGTTAGTGATTTGGCTTAGGATATAAGCTACATTGCATTAAGTTGTTAATAGATGTTACATAAATGTTAATATAGGAAGCGGAACAAAAGGCGGCCGCCCGAGCGGACAAGCAGGAAGCCCGCGAGGCCCACGCGCGCGAAGTGGCGGCCGCCGCCGAGGCCGCCGCGTACGCCGAGGCGCACCCCGCCAAGTCGCCGAGCGACTTCAGTTGCCAGAGCTACGAGCTGTTCGTGAACCAGGAGCGCGGCGCGCAGGACGACAACACGCGCGAGCGAATGTCGCTGCGCTCCGACCCCTTCCAGGACTCGGTGAGCACTCAGCCAACGCACAAGCCCGACTCGCACCACGACGCACGCCGCCCAAGGAAGGTCAGCATGGTGAGTATACGCAACGACACGCCCAGCGGTAGCTGCCAATCATTCAACTTTATCTCTAATAATCTCTACATTAGTCTTGTCCGGCCTTTTTTGCACAAACACGATTATAGAGAAATGATTTTGTAAAAGGACAGGTACTAATCGAAATAATTTAGCACCTATAAAATGCCTTATCCGGTGAACATAATTTCACAACACCTTTGGCTCTTTAAATAATGAGAGCAAATTTGAAAAGAAAGTTTTGTTTCATACACAATAACGGACAGTGAAAAATAACTTTATCTCTTCCAAGTAAATTCTCGACTCATATGCGTTTGAAAAGCTTACTTGTCACTAGGTGAGTAATAGTTAGTCACGCTAGACTTGAACAAGAAGTTATTAATGTATGAAACTCGATTTCTTTGAATTAATGGTATAACTTCTTCGAATAAGCCAATTTAATAGTCCGTGGCAATAGTCTATCATTAATACGAACATTCGTTCCTTCATTTATGCCCCATTTGTTAACGATAATTGAATAATTGGCAGCTAATTTATCTTTTCAACTTGAATGCCACCACGCTGCTTCGGTGCAAGAAATTAAGAGAAAACTTAACACTTGTTCTTCACTATTGCCATCATCATGACAGCACTAACTCAAGTTGAAAAGAACAGTTCTAATCTTATATGTGCGAAGCTTTCAATCTTTCTCTTCCTGACTAAATGTTCACGCAAATATACAGAAAAATAATTATTTTTCTCAACTCAATTGAGTTACATGGCATTGACCGTATATACCTATACTCGTAGTTTGTTTATGTACCGCTGTTAAATCATATTTTTCAGTGAATATAATAACCATCTCTACGTTTTAAGATTCTGTATGTTTGCGGTTAGATTCTGCCTTCTTCTGTGACTGTTTTATTTCATTTTATTTAAGCTGATATTATATCAACTTCTGAAAATGATGTCAAAATGCATGCTGTTATAACATCATCAACAACACTGTTCTTAATCACCTACAAAATTATGCGTTTATTGTTTATTATGATAAAAGCCGTGATATCATACTCTATATTAACGTCCACAGTTTTAGGATCATAAGCATTTTTTTGTTTCGTCAGCTTGTGTTCAGCATGAACAATTGCTTTAAAAATTTATAGGGGTAACATTATTTCCTCAATTAGATCCTGGTAGATGAATTTACATACATTTGTGTTGGTTAGCACGAAAATCATTTCAGTTTGTTTTGAACTGTCTAGTTTCCTTATTTTTAGAGATGAAAATACAAACACATTGAAAGCATGACTCGTTTTAGGTTTAGTATTTCATGACATGCACGAAAAATGTTTTAGTTCTCTAGTCTCCAATAATATTTCTTTACTGGACAAGTTTTAGAAGCAAACAGTCTGAATTACAAAAATAAAATCCAAATAAATATATTCTTATGTTCGATGTGACATTCAAAGAAATACTATTGGAGATAGCAAATCTATTGTCATGGTAGATTGTTTCTTTTGCAATATGAGTGTTCCCGAACGGGCCGGGCTGAAACTGAACGTATCGACGATGAAGAGGTAGGTTCAGTCAAACTATCTAATGTGATCATTGGTAAAAGATAATTTACTCAATCAAATACTTTAAGCACTGAAAAAGTCAATTCCTCAATTTAGTTATGTGCGGAGGCTTCGAAATTTTGTCAGACAAAAGAACAGTCCTCATGACTATAGATGTAGAGTTAACAAAACATAGCTGAGAAAGGAGAACAGTTTTAGTCGTATGCAAAAATGCATGGTACCCACATTACTTACTTCATGTGTTTATAAACAAAGTTACTTGACAAACTTTTGCTTTCACCCATATATATCATTGCAACTTTTGAAGTCTCTTTCATGCATAAATTAAATTCTTGTTTTTAAACGCCTATATCATTGTAAAATATTTATTTTGCTCGGTCAATTTTTTCACCTACAGTTAAAAACATTTTCTATAGATCATCAACATTTTCACTATCAAAGTAATTTTGTTTGTATCACAAAATTTGCTTTAACATAACTTTGATTTGGTTATTGTATGCATTTTTTGTTTACTTAGTCATTGTGATTATGGCCTATTTCTGACCTTTTTCCTATATGGTGGTTGCTAGACATTTTTGGTCAACTAATGCTTTAATTATAATAAATTCAAAATTTTCTTTATGTATTGAAGGTCCCTCACCCTGAACGCATAAATAAAATCGGACAGTTGGCATATGGGCCACTGCGGGAGGGCTCACAGGTTTGTCCTTCAATCCTCATTGGTGTTTGTGATCCCTTACCTTTTCCTTTTTAATAGGACTTTCTTCGTTTTGTTTAACTTCTACTTTATTTAACTCTATTGTGTTTTCTATTAGTGACAATTCTTTATTCGAAGTCTATTTGCAGCAATCCATGGTATATACCTAATAATAATTAGGAGCACTAATACAGTTACTGCTTTCAGCAATTGCTTTGGAATTTAACTTAGTTACATGCATTGATGCAATAAGACCATCAGCGACACTTGTTCTTTTCTTTACCTTCATTTCTTTCTCACTTTCATTTCTAACTTTCTCTTGTGTATATGTTCTGCTCCTAATTTTTGTTTATCAGCACATGAAAGTAAATAATTATCATTACGAGTAAAGAATAAATAGGACTAAAAGCCTCTGCAGCCGGTTTATTAGATTACAATAGAAAAGTTTACAGAAGGTTTTTTAATCGATCTGAATTGAGGAAAAACATGTGACTACTAATAACTACTTAGTATAAAATTGGGTTAGGTAATTGCATTTTTATGAAATGGAGTTTAGTTTTGAGATGCAATTGTGGTGCTGCAGGCTTCGTTGTCACTACCCGGCTCCCCGTTCAATTTGCGTCGAGGTTCGAGAGGATCACATCAGATGGCACTAAGGCCGAACGGACGGAATCGGTACCCACCTGGCGGTGACAGGAAACCTCTGGTCCTGTCTACGTACCTGGATGCGCAGGAACACCTGCCTTATGCCGACGATTCCAACGCAGTCACCCCGATGTCAGAGGAAAACGGTGCCATTATTATTCCAGTTTACTATGCTAATTTAGGTAAGTTTGTTAATTAAGACCACTTCATACATTGTATGAATATACGTGCACGAATCACGCGCGTGGATTGACTCGACAAGTGTTTCGGATAACGCTTGTCTGTTGGGATTTGTTAATACATACATATAATGTAATGACTTGCACAAAGTATTTTTCCAGCATATATACAGTAGTATATTATTATACAAGTTGACACAGTAAAAAATAATAACTGTATAATTATACTTAAACAGGAGTACAGTGTATAATATAGTTGGTATAGTAACAGAAAACTACAACGTCAACATGAATCGGCATATTTTTAAATTTGTTCACTTATGATAATATGATGTGTTATAATGCAAAATAAACATTCGATAGTAATAGAGAATCATCATGACAAAGTTAATTCTTTTGAATAAATAAATTACTAGCTTTCGCCCGTGGCTACGCTAGCGCACCGCCAACGCTCCTTCTTCAAATCAAGTTATCCTATACCGACTTGCAGGTTCCCGACACTCGTCGTATACGTCGCATCAGTCCCGTCTCTCGTACACGTCACACGGGGACTTGCTCGGTGGCAAGGCCCAGACCAAGGAGGCACGGTTGCGCGGCCGGTCCGCCTCAAGGAACCACAGTGTCACCTCACAACCTCACGCCTACCCACCACCACGACAGGACTCTTCGCTCGCCTCCAGACCACTCAGGGAATATGTATGTTTGCTAGATTACTTCATCACCTATTATGTTCCCACTATGCTAGGACACAGTCCTTCGCTCAGAGAGAGAGATTGGTAGATTAATAGATTTACTTTGTATGATGATATTATGAAAAGTACGGTAGGATAAATTTGCTTCACATTGTCATTTCGATTTTTAGTTTCAATTTCAGTCAGTTCATTTTTAGTCCATTTATTTTAGTACATACTTATAGCTGAATGTTTTTCACGACAAAATTCATCTTCTAAGAACAGTTTTGGAAAATTCCAGGATATGAGTACGACAGAATGCACAGACGAAGCAGGAAAAGTTTTGAAACCATCAAATGATAATCCGTTTATCGAATCTTCACAACAGCCGAATGTGGTCGATATGAGAGGTGAGGACATGTCATTAAAATATATATTGATAAATAAAGATTTTAGATTAATCGATAAAGAAATTATGCCTTCTTTAAATAAAGTTTTAGGGTAAGGTATAATAATAATGCATAGTGGCTTTACATCTTATAGTATAGAGTGTCGTTAGACCAGAAGCGAGTGACGATGTGGTCAAGGGTGGCGTCACGCTACATCTATATTTGGTACTTTAAGGTTTGCATTTGCGTAAACTTAAAAATATGAAATAATCGCTGAAATAGATTATATTTGTCTTATTTGATATTTTAAACAAACTTATACGACGTCGTATATAGTTTGACGTCGACATTGTATTCTTTTTCGTTTACGCAACTTTTGTCATTCCAGTGTTTTTCAGTAATCGTTTCGAAAACACGCAACATTTTAGCGAAACGAAAAATAATGTCCTTTACATATTCTTAACATTCGTTGGCGTTTCCATTTCAGATGTGATGGTTCTAAACGAAATTATAGAACAAGCGGGAAGGCAGAGTAGGCAGAGCGACCAAAACGGTAAGAACACATTGGGATTCAATATAAATGTCATTGCCTTCTTGTGACAACGCTGTCTTGTTGCATTTATTATTTTCATTGATGTTCGATGTGTAACTCATTGTTATTTGCTTTAAGTTAAACAAAAAACAATAATTAACTACATAAACCACTCTAAACAACATACTTTACGTTATACAAGCTACAAATTAAACACGACACTTTACACCAACATCACACATAACCGGTATTTGCTCATTATGCAATAGAAACGCATAATTGGCAAAGATATTTAAATATTTGTGGATGTCATTTATATTAAACGCAAGAACGTAGAACTTGTACTCATTGTTGTTTATGTAAAACCAACGTGTTTATGAACTTGCACCCGCGCGCACAAACATGCATCAGAAAAATGTTTTCATCATGGAAACCTTGACAATCAAATCCAAATAGTATCACATGAAATTTATGTACTAGAACGTGAAAAATATGGTTCAGCGTTATGGTAGTTTTACTTAGCATCTGACCTTTAAAGGAAGGCCATTGCAAAACAAGAGTCAACAGTCAGGGTTTATGTCCTGCTGTGGCTAGAATGAGCTGCTTACGTTGATAATAATAGCTCCAATATAAAACTTATATAAATTATATAAGTAATGCATAGACTTTCCCTTGTTGGTGAAACAGAAGTTCCATAAGTTTTTCCGCAGTGATAAAAATATCCTTCAGAGTTCATCTCGGTTGGCGACGCTCTAATGTTGCATAAGTCCATGAACGACGAAAAACAGAAATAGAAAAATGTACAACAATTTTTTAGATGTTGATGAAAATATTTTTCGAATACAGCTAAAACACAACAGTTTACCCACTCGCACCTACATTGCTTGACTGTCGTAATATTTCCAGCATCCTAGTCGTTGTTGATTAGATCATTCCTGTTTTCGTAGATAGTTTTGCAATGCATGTACCTTCCAGTATAAAATCGTGATTAAAAAACATACAATATTGTAACCACTTAATTGTAGCATTATGTTTTCTAAAAGGATGTTCATATTTTAATTTTATGTCTACGAAAATAAACACCAACTGAAACTTAGTTCAGCTTCATTTGAACGAGCGATAGCTTTTCCACATAGCAACTTTTGCCGTAACATTGTGAGTACCTAATCTAAAATCGATAAACGAAATTATGTTGTCGGCCGGGTGTACCTTAACATCTATTTTGGTACGTTTGTTCAAATATCTCTATTCCATGATCACATGTCATTATAATGAGATCTTGTACTTTCGTTCAATTGATATACGAGTATACTTATAAACATTTTGTACGTTAATTTATAAAAAGACATGGATGATCTGTTGAACTACAAAATTACTGCAATAGTACTACAATAGGAAAGCGTGACTTGCACAATGCACGTCTCGTCACTCGATTATATTAAAAAACAATCTTATGTATACGTTGTGAGCACGTTTGATAATTTAACGCTTTCATTCCTGTTACATTTTGCTTTTAATAAATATACCTACATTACATATAGACGCTGTTTTGACGATGAATTAAAATTGATAATATTCTATGAGTAACTGTATTTTATCGCTGCGAATAATAGTTGCTTCGCTACATTACTGTACAGGTGTAGAGTCATTATACTTATCTATCATAGTAATACTTTTGAAAAATTGAATGAGCCGCTCCAACAATTGCTTGTATAAGTGTGGGATTAGTCACGATATTCATATTTTTTGGTCCGAAGTTTTCAATCAAATCTGTATCATTCATGATTGTATTCAGAGTAGCATCGTAAAGCTTTGTCGTCAAGTTTGCGAGCGAGTGTAACAGCCACCGCCAGTATGTTTGGATTTGATTTGCACTGAATATACCTCTAGCACTGTAATTCTACGGTCCCGAGAAGTACCGAAATTTTGGCGCCTGCCATCACGTTTTTGTGTGCCATGAGTTTGTGCATTCGTATGCCATGATAAATGACAGCCAGCAAAATTACAAAAAATATGGATATTGATGCTTAGAAATTAAGAAAATTATAAATTACTATTCCAATAAAAGAATCACTTGGTGGAACTTTTTTTCTCCATCTGATTTATCAGTGGAGCACCAATTAATTTATTGGAAAATTGGAATAAAATAATGAGCGAATACTAACAAAAATATTTCTCTCTCCGTCACACACACACACGTACCCTGCTGGTGTAAACGGGACGCACCAGTGTCAGTCTACTACTTCCCAACAGCGGAAGACGATGAGGATGGGCCCACGTTGAAGGAACGACTACTGGAGTGGCTCATGAAGGCCATAGACTTCTTCTGTGTGTGGGACTGCTGTTGGTTGTGGCTGGAGTTTCAGAAGTATGTCGCGCTGCTGGTGTTCGATCCATTCGTGGAGTTATTCATCACGCTGTGTATCGTCGTGAATACACTGTTCATGGCCTTAGACCACCACGACATGGACAAGGACATGGACAGGGCGCTCAAGAGTGGCAATTACGTAAGTCTCTTAACGAAACTATTATCATTCAACGTTCCGACAGAGCGCTTACTAATGACGTCGTTATGTGCACTTTTCAGTTTTTCACAGCGACATTCGGTATTGAAGCGATGCTAAAATTAGTAGCTATGAGCCCAAAATTTTATTTCCAAGAGGGTTGGAATATATTTGACTTTATAATTGTGGCCTTATCACTTTTGGAGCTCGGACTGGAAGGTGTTCAGGGTTTGTCTGTATTGCGTTCCTTTCGTTTGGTAAGTTTCTTAGAATATTTTCATCATCAAACTGTATCGTTATACGTGTTTCTTCTTCATCTCTCATATCTATAACACGTAGGTTCACTAATCTGTTCTTAGTTCCCTATGTTATTTTATTTGTATCTATATGTATCACAAACTTAACTTAATCTATAGTCTCTTCTATACAGTTATTAATCTTTTCTCTTCTATCATCATTTCCAAAAATAACTCTTATATCATATTTGTCACTAATCTCATCATAATATTCATAACCTGAACTGAAATGTGATGTCATTAATATGTATGTGGTGAAATATTTTCAGCTACGTGTATTTAAACTGGCCAAGTCTTGGCCGGCGCTAAACCTTATTATATCCATAATGGGTAGGACGGTGGGAGCTTTAGGGAACTTGACCTTTGTACTTTGCATCATTATATTCATATTTGCCGTGATGGGAATGCAGTTGTTTGGGAAGAATTACACAGGTTCTAATTTCAAAGAAAATTAAGCATCTCTAACTAACGAATTAAGCTTCATTATGATTACTCAGCTTCACACTACAGAACTTTATACACTGGGCTTTTGATTGAACATTATTTTCATAAAAAAACAAGTCTCGAGACCATGCTGTGGCTTTATAACACCCACTTTGGCTCGAAATAGCAAAAGAGCCGAAAGAGAGACACGTTATAAAGCTATGCCACGCGGCTTTCAGTCATAATTAAGCTTTGCATCGAGTAACATAGATTTGACTTGCAGCTTTGCTTACAAAGGGTATTTTGATGCATCAGGCTGTCAGCTGATGGGATCTATGTGGTCATTAAGATTATAAAAATGACAAAAACATTATAAAAAGAGAAAGCAAATCTGAAAGAAATCTGTTCAAATAAAAGCTCTCACGATAGTTGAAGTGAAACATATATATCCCACTCATTCAGAAATAAGTCAGTGCACATCGATAGGTAACTCGAGCACACATTTGCTAACTCTAGCCCATGAAAATCGGCCCCGAATCACTCACAGATGAATAACGCATGTAAGTGATTAGGGGTCCGCGGAGGAACTCCGCAGTAGCATAGGTGAAGCGCCGGTAAGCGAGCTTGTGTGACGCCTTGTTTCACAATTTGTAATTGCAGCTTCGAGTATTCAAATTGGCAAAGTCATGGCCGACACTTAATTTACTCATCTCTATAATGGGTAGGACAATGGGTGCCTTGGGCAACCTGACCTTCGTATTGTGCATCATTATTTTCATATTTGCGGTGATGGGTATGCAACTATTCGGGAAAAATTATGTGGGTAAGTGTAATTGGTGGGCGTGTTGCATGTACATTGGTGTTTGAAGATGTTAACTGTTGACGGTATGGCGGCGGTGCCCGTTCTCTATCCAATCGTGTATTTCAACTGTACCACTTAATCAGTGGCTGATTAACTGATTAGTCACGAATAACACGTGCTTAGAGACCCATTTCAAAAGATCGTAAGATTTCTACGCAATTATATGCCTTTTCAATTTAATAAATCCTTTATATGATTCTTAATCCGCCACTGCGCCAACTAGCCTTATCTTTGGAAGCATATTGTTTTTGCTATACTCGTACTGTCACAGCTAGAAATGTTTTCAGTTGAAATACAATTCATAGTTTACTTAGAGTGTAAATCGTATTAGACATACAGAATGTAACCAATAGTGACCATAGTATCACATCGGTTCACACTTTAAGTCGGGCTCGCCGCCCTGTTTGAATAGTGGATATTGTGTTTATGTGCGTCACACTGTTGTGCTCCATTTTAGAGTTGATAAGATTTGATGTGTCCCTTCCAAGTGAGCCTGGTATCCTAAAATATATTTAATGCCCTACGTTAAAAAGGCGCCTCACTTGTGAGACATTAACGCTAGCTTTTATACCTACTTTCATCTTCCCTACTACATTTTTCTTTGACATTAACAGCGGTTGTTATTAAATTTTTGTAAGTTTCCTTGAACTATTAACGCTGTTGATTTTACTATCCTTTATTTACGGTTATCTTCCTTTGAATTAGTCGCAGTAACTTCGCATGCCGTTTTGACAGTGCCAGTTAAAGCTTCATTAACTTATTTCTGATGTGCTGATATCGTCAAGTAATTTAGAGTTGCATGGTTTTAGTTATCTGCTTTACTTAGATATAGTAAAAGCCTATTTATTTTTGGAGGTTCTAAATAACAATATACAAAATTTAGGAGCTTTACTTGTTGTTGTCTATATACACTATATTTTGCTTCTCTTCTACTCCAATATATCTGAAATACTTAACAAACCAGCCATGAATGTACCACTTCATTCACATTATACAACGAGACACTTTCATTGACAGAATAATGAATGATTTAGGTTTCAAATAGTTGCATGAATGAAGGGTTACATTCAGACCTCACAAGTCGTAGTAGCCAAACACTCTAGCTTTTCAAATTTTGAGACCGTTAGCAAATATATAAAGAATGTACTTCTGTGTTCAGATTACGTGGAACGTTTCCCCGACGGCGACCTTCCGAGATGGAACTTTACTGACTTCATGCACAGCTTCATGATAGTGTTCCGAGTGTTGTGCGGGGAATGGATAGAGAGCATGTGGGATTGCATGCTCGTCGGGGATGTGTCGTGTATACCCTTCTTCTTGGCTACCGTCGTCATTGGCAATCTTGTGGTTAGTACCTTATTACAGGTATTAATCATTTCAAAAATCAATTCATACGACAAAACGAAAACTTAAGACCAAAGAAGACCTGGCGTCATGATAGCTCGATTAGTCATTTTATAAACGTCTTGGTATATCATATAAAGAAAGAAGATATAAACTAGGACTTAGCAGCAGAAGCAGCAGATGCCATTGGTTACCTGCGATGTGCCAAAAACATTTTTAATTTTGACGGGAATAAAATTGAAATCGAATTTCCAGGTACTGAATCTCTTCTTGGCCCTGTTGCTCTCCAACTTTGGCTCCTCGAGTTTATCGACTCCGAGCGCGGACCAAGACACGAACAAAATAGCAGAAGCATTCAATAGAATATCCAGGTTCATAGATTGGATAAAGAAAAACGTGGCTGATTTCATGAAGATATTGAAAAACAAGCTGACCAACCAGATTGCAATTCACGCACCCGGTAAGATGTGTGTCTTTGGAAGAGTATTGTGGCATGTTGTGTTTTCTAATTCTAAATGTACAAAAGTTATTATTGGACAGAAAAAGTTATTTTTACGCTCAACAAACTCTTTGTTGCACTTAGATTTAAATTGCACGCCTTATATTCAGGTTATTATAACCTACATAGGTATACGAGTTTAATTCATAATTGAAATCAATACTCGTGCTAATGTTATAAATTCCAAACTTTGTGACTATGTATGTTACTTCTCCACGTTGAAACGCCTCAACGGATTAGAGCGGAATTTGAAAAGGATTTTATATGAGTATAGCTTATACTCTAGATTAACACAAAGGCTACTTTTATTCCTGAAAAAGCTTTCTACGGTATAACGGGAAGACCGCGGGGTGCTAGTAGCTAATTAAAACTATCCACATCAAAGAATCCGTGTTGCAATTAAATAAAAACCGAATCTACATGTACATGTTCTGTATTCTATATCGTAGAAAATGTCTGTTGGTGTTGTTGTAGCATGATCTGTAATTAATAAACTGTGGAGCATGATGTTGTGTTTAATTATTTTGTGTCGTGTTGTGTGTTTCACTGTGCGTTGCCTGAGACCTAGTCCAAGTGTAGACCAGACCTTATATGTTGTGTTCAATCAACCTTTACGCCCCTCCTTTCAGTTTCTATGTTCTGCCATTGTTGTTGTTGTATACTTACTACTCGTATTTATATTTTCTCCTCATCATAATGATTTATGTAAAAAGTGGCTTGTTATAATAAATGTGTACCCTGTATCTATTGGCTTATATATGTGTCTTTGTGCATGTGAAAATCTTTTTGTTGTTTACTGTCGTAAGTATATGTATTTGTGCCTTTTTGTCAATAGGTATATAATTACTAAACCAGCCAGTAAATGATTAAGTATTTATATATTTACGACTTACAGGGCAGCGTTTCACTACAAGTCATCTTATGTTAAGTGATGAAGCAGTCGAAGAAAATGCAAATTTCGCTTCATAATCATTGTAAAAAGAAAGACACTCAAATTTTCATTACATTTTATTAGATATTTTTGTCCATTCTCATTTTGAACTAAGAATCTTTTAATAAATACATTCGTATGTAAAAATAACGCCAAGATGAAGTGAAATCTGTAGAAACGTGTTATATGTACGAGTATTTATGTTGTGTGTTCAGTTGTCGACTGAACTACAGTTGTTTTTTATAAGTAAGATAAAATGTAATATTGTAAAACTGTTCACAATAAATTATTGCTTTTACATTACATACAATACTTAAGGTTAATGCAAACTTAGGAAGGCGACTAACGGTTTTTCAGTAGTGATCCGAAATTTAAATACTAACAGAGAAATAATATGATGTATAAACGCTAATAAACAAGCATCGCAGTGTGTGCTTTACTTTTATATGTACATAGTCGCCTTCGTAAGATGCATTTTTACAATTGCCATCACTAGAGGTACCTGCAAGGTATTAAAACAGCGTAAGTTGATTCATCATGGTCTGATTTCTATGCTTGGATGCCGTCGGGGACGTCGCGCAACGCATTGTGGGACACACACTCGCCACATGTAGGCTTAAAAGCGGCTTTGTGTGGCCGATGTGTCTCTTCAGAACGAGTTGACAACGAGCTTGAACTCGGAACCGATCTCGACGACGCGGTGCTCTACAAAGACAAGAAACTCAAAGACCAAGTAGAAGTAGCTATAGGTGACGGAATGGAATTTACGATACCAGGTAACTGTAGCGACTTAAACTTGCATCTTTACTTAAATATGAAAAATGCAGAAAATGATATAGCCACTTATTTCTCAGGTGACAATAAATATAAAAAAGGTAAAGGTATTCTTATGAACAACATAAACGCAATAACCGACAATCATAGAGATAACAGGCTGGATTGTGAACTCAACCATCATGGATACCCTATACAGGTAAATGAGCAACTGATCATTTCAGAAGTCGGTGTTCATTTTACAAATGCACTTATGTACAAAGTGCTTCGTGTTTCAGGATGATGACACAATAAGTCAAAAGTCGTATGGAAGTCATAAGATTAGATCATTCAAAGATGAAAGCCATAAAGTATCAGCAGATACGATAGATGGGGAAGAAAAGAAAGATGCTAGTAAAGAAGATTTAGGTTTGGAAGAAGGTGTGTACAATTTTAACACGTAATTCAATAAACAGAATGAGATACTCATAGGATATGAGGATGATAATGTATTTAACATCCTCCCCAGAAATGGCAGAGGAAGAAGAAGACGGCAAGCTAGATGGTTTAAAAGATATAAAAGTGGGAGCTGATGAAGAAGTCGTGGACGATACCCCTGCAGACTGTTGTCCAGAACCATGCTACGCAAAGTTCCCGTTCCTTGCTGGAGATGACGAGTCACCCTTCTGGCAAGGCTGGGGCACTCTGCGGCTAAAGACATTCAAACTTATAGAGAATACCTACTTTGAAACGGCTGTGATTACAATGATTTTGCTCAGTAGTTTGGCTTTGGTAAGAATTGTCCTCATCATTGTAATTATTTATTTGTTAGTATGATTCTTATTCAAATTAAATTTCTTTTGATGCAGGCCTTAGAAGATGTTCATTTACCACATCGACCAATCCTACAAGATATTCTGTATTACATGGACCGAATCTTCACAGTTATCTTTTTCATCGAGATGTTGATCAAGTGGCTCGCTCTTGGTTTCCAGAAGTACTTCACTAACGCGTGGTGCTGGCTCGATTTCATTATTGTTATGGTAAATATCTTATTCTATTCACTTTTTAAAACATAATATATCTTTTGTAGTTTTGACAGGGTGGCATTTAACCGCCTGATGTTAAGCTTCGATGTAGTCGAAATGGCGGCACGCTACGCCAGGACTGGAACAAACGACGATTTTCGATTCTCTAGAAAGCAACTCACTTTATACAAATGATTATCCTTTATGTTACTAATAGTTTTCTTACAGGTTTATATTTATTATGGTAGGACATTTCTGTGTCATTTTCAAAGAATTTCTTATTCTTTCATCTCTGAATGAAAATATAAGTGTAGATTTTATAGCTGTAAGTTGATGAAGTAAATGATGAGTGGTGTCACGTTAGTTGTCACTCGTAAACCACGGCGCGGTGATGGCGGGCGCCGACGACATTCCTGCGTTCCGCTCCATGCGCACGTTGCGCGCGCTGCGTCCGCTGCGCGCCGTCTCCAGATGGGAGGGCATGCGCGTGAGTACGCGCGTGACGCAGACGCTGTCACGCTATTCCTGTCGATGCCGTTGCGATGCTCATTGACCACGTCTCTCAGTCACTTTTATGTCATAAAACCGCAAATAGTCGATGGGCAACGCAACTCAAAGCGTGCGGCTTTGGTTGTTCGATGTGGCAGCGGAGACTACGACCGGCCTCACCTCGCTCTCGATGTCGTACCGTAATGTCTATTTGTGGTTCTCGCTTCTGTGTAACTGTTACCACGACCATGCTATTAAAGACTTCTATATACCCCTGAAGATAGGCCTTACATAGTTTGACTTGAAACCTTTTTTCGAGTGCATGAAACACAACTTCTGTCAATATGCTATTTTATAACAATGTGCCGTTTTCTGTATGTCTGAAAATTAAAACAATGTTTAATTCAAATATACATAACTACTAAATGACACGAAAATGGCACAACATGATGAATGCTGTCAATCAATGTTATATGCAGCTGTTACTAGTATATATACCTACCTCTACCCACAACGTTGGTTAGCTTACAACAAAATATTTGAGCAATGTGAATGTGCATTGATTCTTCTGTGATTCCTCTGTCTATTATTTTGTATGCACAGTCTTCGTCTTTCTAGATTCTTCAATCATTGCTTCTTTGTAGGTATTGTCCTCGAAGTCGTTCATGAACATCTTTTAGGCTCAATTGTTTGATATGCCGGTCGTGAGTCTTCAACCAGTGAGTTCTTATTTGGTCTCTTTCGACTGTGGTAACATTTTCCAAACATACTCTTTTTAGGTGCTGAAAATCAATTTTTAAAGTTTGTGTGACTGATATGGAATTTCAAAATGCAACCCTTGATTTCATCAGGTCTCACTTATAAACTTCGTAGCGGCGCTTTGTGGCGCCGGTGGCATTCAGGCGTTCAAAACCATGCGAACGCTCCGCGCACTGCGGCCGCTCAGGGCCATGAGCCGAATGCAGGGCATGAGGGTACGTACCGCTCTGCCGCACTCGCAGGCTCAACCCAGCTCATTGCTCGACCACTATACACAAGCTCCACACTCTCACACCCACATGTTTCTACATCTTTAACTTCAGCGCGTTCATGAACATCAATATCGACACCCTACAGTTTTACTCGTATTTTTCAATATTCTGCATCATTCATCCGGTCTTTTTTGTTTAAACTGTTTTTGGAGAGTTGTTTGGTCATATTTTGGCTGTAGTATTTTATCGTCAACTATTAGATTATCATTTCGAGGTCGACAGTGGCACCCCCTGAATGGCTTAGTATCATCACTTTCGTCATGATCCTCTTTTAGAAATCGATTACTGGTTTTGTTTTTGGGATTATTTATCAACCTTTCGTCCACTTTTCTATTGACTTTCATTACTGTTATTAGCTAATTAGATTTTTACATTAAATAGATATTTGGAATGCTAACTTAGATCTGCACCTTAGATTTGTTCTTCCTTCCGTCGCTCAACTTGGATTATCGCATGTGTTAGCATTTAAGGATGGTTTTTTATCAGGGCAAGGTAAGAAAATAGCAGCAACTTTTATATTTGATGTTGCTTTATTTCTATGTATGCTTTGATGTTGTTTTACGTGTAGATAAATGTTACCTTTAGTTTCAAAATGTTTACCAGCAGACTCACAAACAATGCTATGAAAGTAACTTATCATCTCACAATCCACGCTTCAGTAAACGTTTTGTAAACATAAGAGAAATTCAATGTTAAATGTGCTTAAAATAATTAAAGTTCAAACAATGCTAGTCTCTAAAAGTAATAAATGTTACTTTTGTCCCAGCAAGTTTTTTTTTAAAGCTATTGGTACTAATATCTACGTTCATATACAGGTGGTAGTGAACGCTTTAGTACAAGCGATACCTTCCATCTTCAACGTGCTGCTGGTGTGTCTCATCTTTTGGCTGATCTTTGCCATCATGGGTGTGCAGCTATTTGCTGGAAAGTACTTCAAGGTAATCTTTTAATTTTCCGACAATTAATTACTTCATACATTTAACGAGAATAGGTACCTCTACCTATGTATACCTTATTTTCGATTTTTAGTAAGTTCAATAATATTTAACTATTGAAATGCACATACGTGACCGCTATCTCGACAAGACAATAGATTGCTTTTTCCATGGTATACCAGATTTTAATAACATTGCTTTATCTGGTTGCATTTCAGTGTGTCGACTTGAACCACACGACATTGAGCCACGAGATCATTCCGGACAAGAACGCGTGTATTCTTGAAAACTACACCTGGGAGAACTCTCCGATGAACTTCGACCATGTCGGCAAGGCCTACCTTTGCTTGTTCCAAGTCGCTACATTCAAGGGCTGGATCCAAATCATGAATGATGCTATCGATTCCAGAGAGGTATGCTTCTCCCATATCATTAGAAATTACTGTCTGAAATTTTAAAGATAAGTTTATTGTCGCCCTTTACGATTCATCAATGTAAAATATCAACTTTTTCAAGGTGGGACGTCAACCAATTCGAGAGACTAACATCTACATGTATCTGTACTTCGTGTTTTTCATCATCTTCGGTTCTTTCTTCACTCTCAACCTGTTCATCGGAGTGATCATCGATAACTTCAATGAGCAGAAGAAGAAAGCCGGCGGTAGTCTTGAGATGTTCATGACAGAGGATCAGAAGAAATACTACAACGCCATGAAGAAAATGGGATCGAAAAAGCCTTTGAAAGCTATTCCTAGACCAAAGGTACATACACTAAGCTTGTAATGTTGCATTGTACCTACATAAGTCAAATGAAAAGCAGCTGATTGATTAAGGATTCAGTACTTTAAACGTTAAAAATGATGGACAAATCGACACTATTTAATATAATGTTTCTGTTGCAGTGGCGTCCACAAGCTATAGTATTCGAGATAGTGACGGACAAGAAGTTCGACATGATCATTATGTTGTTCATCGGATTCAACATGCTCACTATGACCCTTGATCACTACCAGCAGACTGAAACGTTCAGTACTGTCTTAGATTATCTCAATATGATATTTATCGTAATATTTAGTTCCGAGTGCCTATTAAAAATATTCGCCTTACGATATCATTACTTCGTAGAACCGTGGAATCTATTCGATTTCGTCGTAGTTATGTTCTCTATTCTTAGTAAGTATCGATTAATTACTTTTTAAAGTTTTTGAAGATTTTCCGGCACATTTCTTAAAACTTTTCACTTTTTGTTCGCAGGCTTGGTATTGAGTGATATTATTGAGAAATATTTTGTATCGCCGACTCTATTGAGAGTAGTGAGAGTAGCTAAAGTAGGTAGAGTCCTCCGACTAGTCAAGGGCGCCAAGGGCATCCGGACGTTGTTGTTCGCGTTAGCCATGTCACTGCCAGCCCTTTTCAATATCTGCCTACTACTGTTCCTGGTCATGTTCATATTCGCCATCTTCGGGATGTCGTTCTTCATGCACGTCAAGGACAAGGGCGGCCTCGACGATGTCTATAATTTTAAAACTTTCGTGCAAAGCATGATTCTTCTATTTCAAGTAAGTAAAACTTCACAAATTCTGGAGCTTGCGTTCAATAAAAGCTCAAGAAATGCTTACGTCAATTATATTTTTTTAATGTAGGTATATAATGGTGTCGATTCGGTTTTGCAATCTCTAAAACTAAACCAAGTTTCACAGGTCTAATAGTAATGCCGTCCTTTTTTTACTTCAGTGGTTAGAAAAAGACAGCAATACTATTAGACCTGTCAAATTTAGTTTAGTTTAGGAGAATGTAAAACCGAATCGACACCATTATCATATTATAACGCCTGCATAATATAAATGGAAGTTATAGACCTAGATTGAATATTTTTTTATCATGCTCCCGATTTGACTGCAGAAAACGTAGGTAACGTCGAAGAACGTAAGGTTAAAAGGAACGATGTGTGTTGCCAGATGTCGACATCAGCCGGATGGGACGGCGTGCTGGACGGCATCATCAATGAGGAGGAGTGCGACCTGCCGGACAACGAGCGCGGCTATCCCGGCAACTGCGGCTCCGCCACCATCGGCATCACCTACCTACTGTCCTACCTCGTCATCTCCTTCCTCATTGTCATCAACATGTACATCGCCGTCATCCTCGAGAACTACTCGCAGGTGAGCAAGCCGCTCGACCTCGTGCAATACGACTGATCACCTCAACACCGGGATACGTTACACATGGACATGTTTTGACTCTGAATTCAATCTTCGGGTCTTTTCACAAAATAGCTCTAACTGGTCTACTTTACTCTGCTCTGATGTTCGTCGTGGATTCATTATTTCAATACTGTTTAGTTATATAGTGCGTCATTAGTAATTACATACGAGAACTTTCAAACATTTCAGGCGACGGAGGACGTGCAGGAGGGGCTGACGGACGACGACTACGACATGTACTACGAGATCTGGCAGCGGTTCGACCCGGATGGCACGCAATACATCCCCTACGATCAGCTGTCCGACTTCCTGGACGTGCTCGAAGCGCCGCTGCAGATCCACAAGCCCAACAAGTACAAGATTATATCGATGGACATCCCGATATGCCGCGGCGACTCGATGTTCTGCGTGGATATCCTGGACGCTCTCACAAAAGACTTCTTTGCCCGCAAAGGCAACCCCATCGAGGAGACGGGCGACCTCGAGCCGGGGCGTCCCAACGAGATCGGGTACGAGCCCGTGTCGTCGACGCTGTGGCGGCAGCGCGAGGAGTACTGCGCGCGGCTGATCCAGCACGCGTGGTGGCGGCACCGGCGCGGCGGCGGCGCGGGCGGCGAGGGCGCGGGCGGCGGCGAGGGCGGCGCGGGCGCGGGCGCCGCCACGGCGGTGCTGCTGGACGCCGTGACGCCCAACGGGCACCGCGTGGTGCTGCAGGGCGGCGGCGCGGCGGCGCGCCCGCCCGAGCCGGCGCCGCCGCCCGCGCCCGTCTGACCCGCGCTGGCGCTCGCGCTGCTGCCGGCGCTGGTGGACGAGGCGCCGCTGCCGCTGCCCGCACCGCTGCCCGAGCTCTTGAGCCCGCCCACTCGCACTTAGTTCCGTTGCTAGACGTTCCGCGAGCGCTGGTGCGTGGTGCGTGCGAGCGACGCGAGCGCCGTCCCGGCGACCCGCCGCTGCGCGATCGCGCCGTTTATTTCGGACCTCATTCTTTCGCGTTTAGAGACGTTCGATGAAGTGTTTTATATTCGCGTGGCCGAAGCTTTAGTGACGTTTGTTTTGCGACCGACGTTCGCGCTATTTCACCGTGTTCCGATTCGTGTCCGTTCGTTAGTGCGTCGTCGCCGAAGACCTGTCCCCGAGGAGTCGATCGGAAGGAATCGTACCGCGAGCGTGCCCTTTTTTATTCGTCACTAGGTGTAATGTTAAGATATTTGGATAATATTGAGAAAACTCTAAAGCTTATTTTTGTATTCGACGAAATCATTGTCTATCTGTAAATTCTAAAATGGAGCTCTATCGATAATTATGAAATTATTATAATTATGTTAACGATTGCGACACAACATTTTATTTCCCCAAAATGATGTGTCGCAAGTGGCACCTGGCTGATGTTTAGTTCGGTTCGAGAGTCGGGCGAGGCGTCGTGATGCGAGCGCAGCACCGCTACGTTGGTTTGGCTTCAGGCGGGCGAGCGCCCGGCCCGCCCGCCGGTCTCACGCGGAGCGAATCGATGTAGCACTCGATCATTTTATATTCATTCACATTTTATTGTTGTACACACATAACAAACATTCGAGTCGTCCGCACGTCCGGGCGTTAGTATAATCGTATCTAATAGATGCTTAAGAAAAGCAATGGCTACGCCGATTCATATCAATTTTGTCCGTATAGTTTTTATAGTTCCAATTTTATAAGCTTCTCACTGTACCGACGCGACTTCAGGTCGCGCGTGCGAGGTCGCGAGACCTCGGAGCTAGGAGACTTTAGAGGAATTTTTGCAAGTTATATCTATGTAAGCTTAACAAATCAGCTGTGAAATCGGTACCAGAATTCACTTCCGTCCTAATTCAGTATGCATCATAGGAATCGAGCCATTTTATGTAACGCGCACTTTCCACAACTAGTTAATGTAATTTCCTTCCCCTGAATTACATTATCTGACGAGGTCGGCCGGCGGCGCGGCGGCCTTCCCCGCCGCCGACTCCGCCGGCTCGCCGCGGCCGCGGCCACCCACCTCACTCGGTAGCTGTAACCTACGTGGAACCGAAACGACCACCGGTGCGGCGAATCATCGGGTCCTATTACGCATAAAGTTGACGGCACAATTTAGAATAGAACTTTACAATAACTTTATACAATGCTGTATTAGTGACTTAGCGTACGATGTGACGCGTGGACTCGACCGCGAGCGCGGCCAGCGGTCTTCAATGGAGAGTGAACCCTTAATACTAGAACCTGTAACTGATAATTGCGAGCGGGCTGGTACTGCTTCGAATGTTGCTCTTGCAGATTTAAATTTTGACGGTGTCGATAACGTAACGTTCATCCGCATCATACGAGCGATTCGGCTACTTGAAGAGATGACCGTACTTAGCAATAAGATATTATTGATATACCTAAGAGATCGAACGTCCCTTACCGAGTAAGGTAGATATTATTGAAGTATTTTTTATTTTTCGAGACATCTCTAGATTGACGAAATAGGCAGTGGTGAGAGCCCGAGCGGGCGTGCCGGGCGGCGGCAAGCCCGCCGACTCAGCACGCGACCCGCAGCGGGCGTGACGCGGACGGGCGGGCCTGCCGGGGCGGCACATCCGTAGGTAGGTTCAGTATGTGACAGTATCGTCCTCTCAGCTAGCACAACAGACATTACATTTTTGTAACTTAACTTTGAAAGTGGTCAATTTTCTACTAATCTGTAAATATTGAGAGCTTATCGCCGGGTAGATCCCAAACCGCACGTCGCAACACATAATTTTATCATAACTATGTATTGATATGCAGCGATACGTACGTAATAGGTAAGCTTGAAGCAATAACGTGTGCTCGACGAAAGGTTTCGCTATTCATTATACCGTACGGAAATCTTCACAGAATATTTGTGTGTCGGTTGTTTTTCAATATTCGTTTTACATAAAATGCGAACAAGTTATCTGAGGTGCGAGAGGAGTTATAAGTGTTGCGAGTCTTAACAAGTCGGTGTATCGTTAACTAAATGAGATGCTTACAGTTCAGCAGCACATATTTTGCAATAACTATGGTTACAGATAATTTTGAATAAAAGAGCGCGGAGAGTGGGCGAGCGAACTTCCCCGTCGCGAGCTCACGCCCCGCGCCCGCGCCCGCGAGGCACTCCTTGGTTCCATACAATACAACACACGTTTGTTCCGTTCCACGATGCACGACCTGCGGAACCCCGGAGCGGTTCGAAACCACACGATTTACATTAAATAAGATTACGCGTTAAAAGACTGATCGAATTAGGAATATCTTGATGGTTTGCTCTAGAATGCGTACAGGAATATTTTATGTCGTGAATTTGTTAATATTAAGTCAGTATAGTAATTATGGTTTTAGCATTAGTAAAGCTAAGGCACGCTGTTAGCCGCTAGTTTAACGAGTCGTACTCTAATATTAACTCTATCACGATGAGATTGTTTTCTTCTTATTTAACACTTAGAGACTCGTCGTATGAGAGTGTAGTGGAAATAATTGGATTGCTAATAAATCGCTTCGAATGCTGGATATGGTATATAAATTGGTGTTAGGAGTAGTCCCAGTGATTTGCTTTAGAAATTCTAAATCGAAATCTGTGTGTAAGTTTTCAGTAATAATGGACTTTTCGTGTTAACTTCTTTTGTCTAGATAGCAGTGGCTTTGAACCGCTCCGCTCGGCTTCTAACTGTAACACGTACGGCGAACGATTATTGAGTTATTTCCTTTTGGTAAAACCACACGTTTACTTACTATTAGGCATATTTGCACAAAAAAGTTGTGTTTAATTAAGTTTAGACAATAAGTTATGATATCAATTGTATTGTTTATTTATTTTTAACTATACTTATGACAAAAAAGTGAGTTCAGTTTGCTGAATGATAGCAGTTTAATTAAATATTTATTATATATATATATATTGTTGAAGTTTGTACAAAATAAATTAAGTAAACGATAAAATATAGAACTTGACTGCTTTACTTGGCTGTTTCATTTTGCAACAAACAAAAAGCATTCTTAGTATATCATCGACTAACTCTAGCTAAGCTATCGAATGTTAAAGATCACATTATAATCCTCCAGTAATTCCCGAGTCTATAAAAAATAAACACGTAAGAATTTTACAATCCTATGAATTTGAATTCAACGACCGATCACATCAGTAGGTAGGCCTAAGTTTTTCAAACACAAATGGTTCAGTTTTCTAATTAGTAAATAGTCCTATTTATAAATGCTACAATTAAACGGCATTGTCTATTTTTATTTAGATTTTTATTTCATATTGTAAAAAACTTGACCTAGGTTACTAGGTAATACATTCATTTTTTTAATTACAAAATTTTATGAATATTTTTGGTTACATAATTACCTACCATCTTAACTAAAACAGGGTAAAATATAGTCTTTATCCACTTGTGGGATTTGGTAAAACAATTTCGAAACTAGATGAAATAATGGGCCCTGAAAGAAATACATTTTAATTGAAAATATGTTATTTGAAAAATTTTGAAAAATACTGAGGTGCAATGGCAATGTAAGAATTAAATAAAGTGGAGCTCCGTTTCCTCAGCCTTCCCCAAAGGGGGCTTGGCGTTGTAGGTAAAAAAAATATTAGTAAGTACTAGGGCTTGACAGATTACTACTAAAATGACATGACATATCGATCCAAACCCGCGGATAACGGATCAGGATCGATTATTAATTTCGGGCGATAACTTTATTTTGGCGCAGTCGAGTTTTTTGTTCCTTTTGTAATGTATAATTCTGTTAATGCCCATAAAGGGTTCTATTTGACAACTATCTTACCTGAGTACAAGAGATGTTGTGATCGACGACCTGGCTCTCAAGTGCAGCTGCCGAAAAAACTTATGGCTAAGCGTTTGGCGAAGGATTTTCAACTTGAGCGCGGTAGCCAGGCGATCACTATAAGATACCTGTATTGAAAGTAAGTATTAGATACTTAAAATTCCGGTAGGTGGCGTTGACTATTGCTGAAGGTAACGAATCTATTTAGTTACACTAACTACGCCCCGAGGTTTTCCCACCATCCCACAGGAACTTATTTCTGGGATAGAAAATATAGCGATGGTGGCTCAGTGGTAGTGACGTCGGCTTGTGATCCGTAGGACGTGGGTTCCTACATTGAGCTTTCGGTGAAGAAAAACATCGTGATGATACCATAGCTTGGTGGTAGAGTGTGTTCTAGTACTCGCCTGGCTAGCTACCACCCTCAAGTTAAGAATCTGCGCCAAGCTCCTATCGGTGTGTTCCGGCAGCCTCACTTGAGAGCCAGTCGTCTTAGGCTCTTATTCAGAATTTCGCTCAAGCGATGATCAGTAGGTCTTTGAGCACAGATTTGACGCTGTCAGTTGATACAAATACGTCACTTAATCGCTACTCAAGCATTGATCAACACATGAGCGTCATTCTAGAAAACGGGCCTTAGTATTGTGTTAATCTAGGGTACAGTCAACGACATAAGTCGCTGGACAAAAACAATTTTTCCCACTGTCTTTATCATCTTAAACACCAACCTTCGACCGAATCATCACTTAACATCGAGTGTGTTGTGTTATGATCAAACGCAACCTTATAAGTTTTAAGGGAAAAACAAACATTTCTGATCCAATACTCATTTGGAAAATCCGGTATGATCAGCTACTTATGTCGCTTACTGTGCCTCCATTCGAAACTCTCAAATTTGTTGATTGGTTTCAGCGCGTGAAGAAATACCAAAGACACTCATTAAAATATTAGTGTGATATGATTTTCCTATAGTTACTAATGGGAACTAACAAAGCTGCACACGCGTAATAATTTATTACACAGTACAAAGCTACCGTAGAGAATTTAGCTCTAACTTCCCAGCTCTACCAAATGGAACTACATAATATCTAAGAACTTGTTTACCGTAGTAATTCCGCTAGGCTTTACTAGGTCTCGTAGGAGAAGGCGCCAACGCATCCCTGCCACAATGAAATAAACGAATAAAGTCTACTAAAGTCACTATTACCGCACCGCTCTGCCACAGCAAACAGCTATCATCCAAATGTAAGCTTTAAGTAGTGTCCCGTAAGTTACATTTCACAATAACAAGAAGAGCTAGCGATCGCCTCGCGGCAAGCGTGCTTGTCTTATCTTGTTTTTGTGAAAGTAACTTACTGAGCACGGCTCAAAGCCGAAATTTGAATGAGAAGCTGTTTCCTGTGCCGGAGCGGTGCGGTATGTGACTGACCACATTTATTTAAGTACTTACTCAAAAAAGAGAACTATATTATGCGAACCTGTATCTAAGACAAGGGGAAGATACTTATTGGTATCGATTCTGATGGCATTTTCTAAAACTTTACTATTTTTGACAGCTCTAAAAGTATTGTTGTCACTTTCTGACCATGAATGTAAAAAAGGGCAGCATTGCTGTCAGATAGGTCAAATTTAGTTTAGATTTAGAAATCTATTATAATTTAGCGAGAGCGAGGTAATATTTTCATTTAAAGTGATCAAAAACGAAAAAAAACAAAAACAATAAAAACATTTGACTTTTGACTTTTGACATGAATTACTAACGCTCCAAGCAAAGCTTAGAATATTATCAGATGAAACATCAACATTTGCTCTTTTGTAAATCTGCACTTATTACTCGCCCCTAAAGGACAAACAGCAGACTGCAAATCGTGAGACCGCGGGTTCGATTTCCGCTACAGGACAAATATTTATGCATTGCAAAAGAGCACAAATATTTGACAAATATTATATCATTTATTTGGTTATTGTAGATTCTCGATCCACATATTTCCTAATACATGGAAGCGAGTTCTAGTTATGATAGGAGTCAGAGAGTAATGTACCTTATATGAGATTGTGTGGGCGTAATTAACATAATTTCTTTTAGGTAGGTAATAATGTGAGATAAATAAGAAACGTCCTCTCGATGTTACTAATTTATTTCCGTCTTAAGACAAAATTGTGTCCTTAACATAGACACACATACCAGATGCTCGACAATTACGCAGGTAATGAGACTTACACTTTATCCATATAAATATCTATACAGCATCTATATGTACAATCGTATGTGTGTACCGAATTAAAAACCCTCCAATTATTAATTAGGATGGTGAGCTTCGCTTGGAGAGCTTCTCTACACTACAGAGCTTTCACTATGTGACACTCCGATACATGAAGCTTTTATTAATTTAAAACGACTCACTGGCAGTGCAACTGTCTTATGCACAACATTACTTTATAATTATTTCAATAACTGACAGAGATATGTAGCGCGACAGTATTTACTAAAGAAAGCTATCATTGCAATATTTTATGTCAAAAATAGTTTAGTTATTATGAACTGTAGATTATTATTATTCGATAAAGGTTTTATGTAAATTAAAATCATACGGAAATAGATTGATTACCTTAGCCATTTACCGCTATCCTATACATTAAAAAGTTAGTTAAAAACGGCTCGTGTCTTAATCTTAATCGATTAAATAGATACAACGTTTCAATACCAGTCGTTATTCCGTCATGACTCTGTGACAACTTTACTACGAAAAATAAACAGGCTTTAGAACCTGATTCAGACCGAAAAGACGATGCGGCAACGCGAGTTATTTTCCAGTTACATTTCAACATCAGTTCTGCTCAGCGCAAAATGGGGAACGTCAAAGGACCAAAATATAATCTATCTGAACGTAACAGAGTTGAAATTTCATTGGCCGTTAGGCGTATCGGTAAGCCGCGGCCGGAATGCAATCATAATTTCAACTTTACGTCACATGTTTATTTTTTAAACACTCCTACCCGTTGTCCGCCAATTTGAGCCGAGCCATGCTCGCATATCAAGGTCAATCAATCTCTGTTGAACCACATTCTTAATACATTCAAGCAGTCAGCTAAAAAATAACTCGCTATGCGGTTCCTTGACATAAATCTGCGATGGGCAACATGAATTTGTCACATAATTCGAATAGAAGCATTGATATAGTTTTGCAAAAACTCTTATCAACTCTCAAAGATTACTTAAAACGCGTTTATATTTCAATAGTATAGATGCCAGTGCGTTACGTTAATCTTTAGATTAATATTTATTATTATGTAAATTTAACATCGGCGTGTCGCGTCGCTGGTAAGGTTGCACATAGTTCTACCAACACCGAAATAGCTTGCAGCCTTCAAGGCGTTAAATAATAAATCGATCACAGAATAAAAAAACATACTATTTTCCTGAACTATCAGCTTATATTGATAAACAGTTATAATAACAAAAATAGCGTTTTTGGTCAAAAATATTTTCTCGTTATTTTTTTTTAACTGATAAATTTTGTTTGTGCCACTACATTGGTGTTGTATCGTTACTTGCCGGGGAGAACACTTGTTTCAACCGTAACAAACAAACTCTAACAATATTATTATGAAACTTAAAATACACCACAGTATTTTACATTAAGATGAAATGAGGTCAATAATACAAAGATTCAAAGCATCATAAAGAGGTTTTAAACTTTTACTACTCTAAGCAATTTACACGACACTATGATAACTTTAATGTATCAAATAATAGAACATCGATTAAAATTACTATAGTATTCTAAGTTACAGTCACAAAAATAATATTGTTTACTATTATACTTTACTCGATACAGGAGATCTGAACGTTTCATAAAGTGTATTATTATTTGTTTAGAGTAGATGTGTTATTAAGTGCAATTATGATATTTATATGTGAAATAATTGTTGCCACATTTTTAACCTTACATAAAAATTGAATTGATTTTTGGGTGGGTAATTTATTACCCATTAAAAAGATACCACATACGGAGAGAGTTTGTTTTTTTTAACTAGACATTTTTATAAACGAGAATTTCGATTTGTCTGCGTTTTTTATGTTTTATGCTGGCAATACACGATCTTCCAACACCTGAATTATCCAGCTATTGACGTGTAGACGGGTGGTTCTATTTTTGTCAAGACTTCAATCGAGTTGAGCCGAGATCGATCCGGGAGCAGTTAAAGGCCGGTTTCAATAGCCGAGCTATCCACGGTTTGTCGTACTAGTGATATAAATTTGACATAAGCTTTATAGAGGTAATGTCTGTAATGTAGAGCGATGGTGGCCGACCGGTTAGGCGTGCGACTTACAAGACGCCGACACCGAGTTCGAATCCTCTCGGTCCCGCACCTATGACTCAATAAGTTATGTGCGGATTTGCCATCGCTCCAAACGGTGAAAGAAAACATCGTGAGGTGAACGGCATGTCCAAGAACTGCAACATTCAAGGGCATGCGACATCTACCAACCCGCACTGGGCCAGTGTGGTAGATTACAGCCCATACTCTCTCTCTGAGAGAAGGCCAGAGTCCCAGCAGTGGGAACGTGAAAGGCTGATGGTGATGATGATGATGAAGTAATGTCAAATTTTTATCTCTAGTAGGACAAACCGTGGATAGATCGGTTATTTAAACCGGCCACGACAAATCAAAATCGCACGTATCGGCCCTTACCAACAATCAGAGCGTGCGTTGCTGTCAATGCGTCGGACAAAACATTTTAATGACAATTTTACTCACTAATTTATATGCAAAATGGTTCATTTGCTCAAATAGACATCTGCAAACGAGAATGTAAACATTATAGGCGCTAATGGGATACAGATAGGCCACTGCTATCGCTACATTCGCCATCCCCATGAGCGTTACAAGTTAAATCTCGATTATTGGATTGAAGAAAGTTCAGATTACGGGTGTTGGACGACCGTATCGTGTCAGCTTGTCGTGCATGCAATTTTAAAGCCGAATAACATAATTAAAAAAAAAAAACATTACTATAAAAAAAAACAATAAATAATTTATTTTTACACAAATTCATAAAAATAACTATTAAAGTAACTTTTAGAAAAGTTAATTTTAGAGTCGAGTAAGTGCTGTAAGGTGTTCAAAGATCAGAAAGTACGAACAAGATGAGATCTCAATATTTTTACAGGCTTTGATTTTATATATAAATTTATTTTTTCGGTGTACTTTGAGTAACGTTGAATTGTCATCAAATTTAAAAAAAACACTTTTTACTGATCAGCACATAACTGGGGAAACGGAATGTTTAGAACCGCTATGGTTAGAAAAGCTGTTAAAATTATTTCATTTTTTGTATTTTAAGTAAATATATTTTATATTTATTAAACAAACCAAATAACTCTAAATAACCGAAACAATTAAAAGACTATGATGAATTTAGGATGTATGTAAATATTTTCAAGAACATTCAAAGTTACCCAAAGTAACTATTTATTTATATAAATCATTTTTTCATGATGTACATATACATAATTATATGTTTTTAATATCATCTGCCAATCGTCACACCAAACCGCTTGGATATTCTATTCAATAATGCCCTAAACCGATAAATGAATTTTAATAAAACTGAAATCGTATTTTTACGCCCTACGACATAATGTGCCAAAACGAACAAACCTACAGAATGGGCTGTCCTATTTGAAACAACCTGGAAATTGTGAGGACGCGGCGTTTCAAACGCGATCAGTCCCGATAGTTAGTTTTAGCCGTGGTTTTACCAAAATTCAAGTCATATTTGCTCTAGTCGTGTCTGCGCGTGTGTGTAAGTGTGTATGTGTGTGGGCGTGGTGCGGTATCGTATGGTGTCAGACAGAGAGGCAAGAGGTTTACTCTGTGTAGTCCCAGCAGTCCTTCTCGTAGCCCTCGTGAACGTGCTCCAGCAGCACTTTGCGCCGGCTGTCGCAATATCTGGAACAATAACGTTTCATATGAGCATTTTAAATAAATAAATAACAGACAGAAACAATGGTCATCTGCTACTGAGCAAACGTGGATCCACCGTTTGTGGGCACGGTGGGCATACCCGCAACCCTATTGGGTCATTTTTTGTTCAATGAATAAGCAAAGGGATCGGCTGTACAAGGATTGAAATCGAGCGTGAGCGAGTCTGTAATCCAACTGGCCCTTTGCCGTTTTTCGGGTGGCCGTGACCACAACCTGTTTTGAGGGTCACTAAGAATAAAAATGCAAATCGGTCATACAAGTATCTCTAATAAAATCGAACGCGATTAGGTTCTGATTTGCATTGAAACAAAATTTAAATGCGCCAAATCCACTGGTACCCATAACCTACAAATCAGAATATAGCTAGCAGTGGTACTTGGCGGCAGAATTAGGCAAGAGGTATATGCCATATGGGGAAACATGGTACCAGCGGTGTCAGCTAGTGATGTCCTGCTCCAGGTACTAGGAGAGCGCCTTTTAAGTAACACGCACCTGTACTTGTCCTGCACCTTCTGCTTGATGTCGGCCAGGTTCTCGCTAGTGATGTCCCGCTCCAGGTACTCGGAGAGCGTCTCTGTGGCGGACTCCAGGTCCCGCTGGTTGTCCTCGAAGATCACCGACTGGTTGTTCTTGCGCAGGTAGTACGCGAACACGTACGTGTACATCAGTGTCTGCCGGCACTGGCACAGGATGTCCACGGCTTTCTTTAGGAACTGCACCTGAGAATCAATAGGAGTCATGTATATGCTGTTATAATCAGAAGAATGTCGTTATATGTAATGACAACACTTCACTTGGCGTAGTGTATTCGTGTAGCGGTATCGCTGTCTCTTTCATAAACGCAAGTTAGAAAAGGATAGGGACACGGCTACACGCGTACATCACGCCAACTGAAATGCCACCATAATATAACCCAAGTCGTCGGGTGGCTGTGGGGTAAGACAATGGTGTCAATTCTGTTGTGCATTTTTTTAAACTAAACTAAGTTTGACAGATCTAAAAGTAAGCGCATTACTACTTACTTGCGTGGTCAGAAAAGTACAGCAATACTTTTAGGCTGGTATTCTAGAATGACGCTCAAGTGATAATCAGTACTTGAACACAGATTTGACTCTGTCAGTTCATACAAATATGTCACTTAATTGCTAGTCAAGCATTGATCAACACTTGAGTCATAGAGCCTTAGACCTGGTTTAATGAAAATGCACAACAGGATCGATAGCAATGTACAGTTGTCGTCCAAAGTACAAAGGCTGTGGTACCTCGATCCAGCTCATGTTGTGCTGCTGCATCTCCTCCATCTTCTCCTTGACGGAGGCGTAGAGCTTGGACTCGAAGCGCAGGGACTGCATGTGGTTCATGTACCGGTTGCAGTAGAACAGGTAGCGCTGCAGCGCCGCGCGGGACCGCTCCTGCGCGTCGCGCGCCGCCTTCGCCTCGTCCTCGTCGTATCTGGACAATTACAAGCGTGGCTTCATCATTATCATCATCAGCCGGAAGAAGTCCACTGCTGAACGTAGGCCTTCTTTGAACGCCACCGTGAACGGCTTGCGTCCATCGGCTCCCTGCGACTCTTACAATGTCGTCGGTCCACCGTCTTCCGGTTCGTGGTCGCCACTCGAGAACCTCATCATCATTATCATCTCATTACGTTCCCATTGCCGGGACATCCCGATAGGTGCTTGGCGACAGATTCTTAACCCGAGGGTAGTAGCTAGCCAGGCGAGCACTAGAAAATGTTCTACCACCAAGCTATGTTTCATCACGATGTTTTCCTTCACCGAAAACTCAAGTTCATTGTAGGATTCAAACCCACGACCTCTGGATCGTTAGTCGATCATTACATTGCACTTGGGACACTCCTTGGCCACTATCCAGTTCGACGATGATGACTTACCTATTGCAGTTGTACCAACTGCTGCCGTGCGGCTCCCAGGGCCCGAGGCACACCCAGCAGAAGTCCGCCTTGCAGTTCTGGTTCTTGCACACCATGTGGTTGCAGCCGCCGTCCTTCTCGATCGTCACATTGCACTTGGGACACTCCTTGGTGTTGGCCGCTATCCAGTTAGACGTTTCCGAGTCGTCGTCACACTTCTGGAAACCACCATTTGGAAATATCTTTATTTTTGTACAATAACGTTTTCACATAATATGATATGGAATAATATCGTAGATTGTATGAAAAATATATAGTTTTGACGACTTGTATTGCTGATCATGATTATTTTACTATACTCGCGTGCGAGTGAGACGGAAGATCGGCGGGCGGAGCGATATCCTATATCATCAAATATCGAGTTTTAAGCAATACATATATAGTTTCTACTTCTTACATGGTAGCGCTTGACCACAAGTCACCTGATGTTAAGTGACGATCTGGTCGAAGGTGGCGTCACGTTACTCCTGGATGCGTACTAGGTGTTGCGTAACACCAACAACAATGTATAGTCTCAATATATATTATATTATACAATACGATTAGAATCGCCCACACCGTACCTTGATCCACTTCCTGAGCAGGCAGCATCGCACGGGATCGTGCCAGTTCTCGCCGCACGCGAAGCAGAAGATGTGCGTGCAGCGGCACGTGACCGGCGCCGCCTCCACGTACGCCACCTTGATGGCGTTGCTGCAGTCCGGCGACGGGCACCAGCGGAGCAGTCGGTTGCACTGCGGACCAGCACAACATGCCGGATTCATGATATTGAAATGGGGATGAAAACTAACTGTTTTTCACGCTTGGTGTCGCATGACCGACTGTGGCAAAGTTCTTGCTTTACTTTTTCACAATACAAGCTAAAGCTCTGGAAAATAACATTTTGATCACTAAAAAATCCCTACTAATATTATAAATGTGAAACTAACTCTATCTGTCTGTCTGTCCGTCTTTCACGCCTAAACTATTGAACCCATTTAAATGAAATTTGGTACAGAGATAGTCTAGAGCCTGAGAAAGGACATAGGCTACTTTTTATCGCGATAAACTTTAGCCCACGCGGGTGAAACCGCGGGAACAGCTTATAAATATTATCACACATTCATATTCATATTCATTTATTTTGCTTTAATTAATAAGTCAAAATACCCGAAACATGTGTAGCAAATTATGTTAGTAGAATTTGATATAATCAAATTTAATGGAATTTATTGTTTGTTAATGATGATGATGACAGTCTCACTCACCTCAACGAAGCTGTTGGTGATGATGTGTTGGTACTTGAGCTTGACGCGCGGGTCCCGCACCAGCCGCATCACCGTCGCGTCATCCACTAGGATGTCGCACGCGTGCGCCGCGCACGCTATTGTTTGACCCTGTCACACATACATCAACTTAGACTCAGCTTCCTTTTCCCTCTCAATCGTTATAGTATTGCATCTATCAATACAAGCGGAAGATCACAACTCGTTTAAAAGACACCAGTATCATGTTGAATTGGTTCATGCCGGTTTGTGGCAAGAAAGCAGATATGAGAATACAAATTACATAATATTATTAAACAGTAGTATTAAAAGTAAAAAAAAATTATTCAATAGGATACATTGTGCACTTTAAAACGTCAACTTAAAACTAGCTACACCTGTTCCAACATCCTTACGCTGCTGCCGGCAAAAGAACAGGCAAGAAACGTCCGGCAGATAATTTTTTTCGGCACCATCACATCGACAATTTTGCTCTTATTACTATATTATTTAATTGGAGCATCTAATCTAACAATCTAACTAAATCAATCTAACTAAATAGTAGGAATCATTTTATAGCTGAAGATGTCTTTGAATTGTCGTTTTAAACTGTCATATGAGAGTGATTATTGCGGTTGCAAGTGTTCTCCAGTTTTTATACAAAATTCTGTAATTCTGTTTTGACTTTGCTCCACCAAATGGGCAATTGGTGTGGCCAATTGGAACTACCCAAACACACCATATGAAAACATTAGTATGCAAACTTATAATAAAATTATCAAAATAGAATACTTACTAAACCTTCTTCCATTATTTTGGTTGTTAAATATTCGCACCAGCATTGTGTGCAAAACCTGTGTCCGCATTCAAGACCCGTCATCATCTAAAAATATAAAGATATTTTTCTTCTCTATGCTTGACACTTGCTTAATTAATTAATAAAATTTTATTTATTAATTATTTTAATCCTTAGTTGGT
The DNA here is from genome assembly GCA_931315375.2 of Opisthograptis luteolata. Taxonomy (NCBI): domain Eukaryota; kingdom Metazoa; phylum Arthropoda; class Insecta; order Lepidoptera; family Geometridae; genus Opisthograptis; species Opisthograptis luteolata. Next base: position 4,711,372 of record OV928049.1, on the reverse strand, counting down.
TTATTATTTTAACATTATGTGCAGCAACAAATATATTATTGTTGTCCCTATGTCTACACTACTACGCGACAAATCTGGCCAAGCAATTCGTCCTATCGCGAATCATCATTGCAAACTCAAATGACTTCCGCTGTCGCGACAACGAATTGTCGCACGACAGTGTGTACGTAACAATACACTTATATAAATGTGAAAATGTGTTTTTCTTGTTGAAGACGGATAAACTACCTTCAACACATCAAAGGAGCAATGTCAAAGGATTTTTTGCCAAGAGATACTTTATGGGTCAGAAAGCAGCATGGGTTACTTTTTATTGCACTTAAAATGCATGGGTTCCTATTGGAATTTCCATGCGGAAACAGTGGGGCATAGCTAATATTTAATGTCTTGAAATAATAATAATAATATGTATTATATACTCACAGAAGTTGGTAGTACTGAGAAACATATTTCACATTCTTCTGTGCCTGATGTTGATATCCGTCTGGGTAGCTAATGGCAGTGAAAATTGTTGATTAAATAAATTTATTTTTAACAATCATACCTAATAGATACATGCATGATGGTGGTGATAGGGCACAAGTTGTGGTGCACAATAGTATTCTACCAATGATATGAATAATAGGAAATGGAAGTTAGGGCCAAGTTTACATTCATTTATTTAGTCCAGCATAAATAAATAACTTTTACTATTTATGACTCAACATGATTTGTTTTTTCAGCTTTTTCTTTTGAACCGTAAAATGTAGTTAATCACTAACAAAAAATCTTTAAAACCTTCTTATATCCAACTTTTTTATATCTCATCTACTCTTTGGTATTGCATGTTACATTGTTTGTCCAAAGTCTGAAACGCTATGTGGGAATTAAAACTCACCATAATCTAATGGTGGATTCTAGTGTTTAGATCATAATTTTATGTTGATTTTCAAAGCTGAAAAAGTACTTTTTAGGATGATATTTAAAAACGAAATTAAAGTACTTGAAAATGATTTAAGGAATAAAAAATTCTTCACCTACATTTAATATTACCTTGGGCCTCTGTATAACTGGTTTTCTAAATGGATTTATAACCCGTGCCTCTGCGAACAGCTGATCCTGGTCTCCATCATAGAATCGCTCCATCAACTTTTCTTTGTCCCATTTGAAGTGGTTTAAGAGAATCCTTGTAGTTGTAGCCGGTATCTGAAAATGTACTTTACTTGTTAGTTTTACACAAAAGGAACTACTTTCTAGGTAGAAAAATGCTTTTGACTATAAGATAGCTGATGTTAAATGACAAAGTGGTCGAAGGTAGCATCAAACTAAGCCTAGATAGGGTATTGGCTCTCAAGTGTGGATACCGGAACACAACAAAAGGTATTATTGAATAATAGTTAAAATAGCCCTAGCAATAAGGTTGTTTATAGGACAAATGTCACACCTGGTAACAGGAATTTGTTTTCTTCTACAGTATTTTTATTTGTGGTTGAGGCAACAAGGCCAGAACTGATTTTTCCTTTTTGGGATGTGTAGTGCATTTTTTTTATGCAATTGTGCCGAGATGAGCACTCCACTTTTATGATGGTAAGCATCTCACTTGCCCATTACAAATCAGTGCCACCAAAACTTTTAACTTCAACAGTTAAAAATCCTGCATGCTAATATACTGGGCTTGTCACCCAGAGTTATTAGTTACTACATAGTTGTGCCCGGCGGTTTCACCTGCGTCATCCCGTTATCCTGGATAAAAAGTAGCCTGTGTGTTAATCTAGGGTATAAGCTATCTCCATTCCAAATTTCATCAAAATCGTTTTAGTAGTTACTGTGATACTTGGTATCAAACATTCACACACACACACACACAAATATTCGCATTTATAATATTAGTAGGATAAGATATCTTTATCCCTGTAATTTAAATGAAAGCATGGCCTTTTACACATTACATTACAGTATTATTACAGATACAAAATGGCAAAGGTAATGACATTTCTCCAGTCTACAGCTACAAACCACTTTTTTGATAAGGGAGATCCTGAAAAGTATATGATATACAGTAGAACCTCTATAAGTCGAACATCAAGGGAGACGCCAAAAAGTTCGAGTTATAGAGTTTTCAACTTAGGGAGGATTTCGACTTAGGCGGATTTTGATTCGACATAAAGAGTTTGAGGTGGAACCAAACTACTTCTGACAGTATTTAAGTCGAAAACAAATGACTTGCTTAGCTAAATTTCAAAGGAAATCAAAATTGAACACCTGACACCATGCAAGCAAACACGTGTTTACGTGAGTCATAAATTTATTATCCTATACTCCTAAATTGTTTTCTAAGAAACAATAGTGTACTCACATTGTCTGCAAGTTCTTAAAGTCGGTAACTTATTTTTATTCGAACAATAGAGGTAATAAATTCCAAATGATCAAGTTGTAAAGGTTGTAAAATAAAACGTTGCTATGTTAGAGATACAGAGGTCAAATTTAATTTTTCGAGTTATAGAGTGAAAATATGTACCAAAATGGCTTGGAGGGACTCGGTGATTATTTTGACTAACAGAGGGTCAAGATTTCAAGTAATGGAGGTTTTGGTGTTTGAAGGGAAGGGAACAAAACATTTTTACAAGATTTGGAGGTTTTTGACTTATCGAGGTTCGACTTACGAGGTTTTACTGTATAGGCAAATCAACCTCAATATGCTCATGTATTATTATTATTAAATAAATAATTCAGTAGGAGCAGAATACTTATATGTGCTCACACATAAAATTCATAATCTCAAATAATGAGATAAAATAAACTTATAATACCTATAGGTAGGTAGGTATATTATAGCATAAAGTTGAATGACCTCGCAATTTATTTTTATAATGATAGTGAATCAGATCGGAACATTCGGTAGTTACAAGTATTTATTAGGCTCAGTCCTTTTTAATAAATCAACTATCTTTGTTAAACTGAAGGTTTTAATTGTGGCCATGATAGAATTTTCAAATAAAAGATAAAGAAACTGTTAGTCATAAACAAAATATGACTCATTCCAGCAACTGAGATTTGATTGTGGGGAAACTTAGTACCTACTTCTTTGTCACCTTCATATTTATATACTACGTATTTTTTTTATGTTGATAAAGTGAACTAGGTTTCTAAACCAGCATCTCTGTCAAACTAAAAAACAACTATCCACTACCTACTTATCTAGCATACAGAAGGATGTGACACTATGTGTTCTAAAGTGGTTCTAGACCAAAATAATATTGTAAATTCGAAGGCAACACAAAAGATTCCATTGAAATGTACCAATGGACGAGTAACCTCATTAGAGAACTCCATTGTTTACCACAAACACATAAACCCACTGACCTCAACAACTGTATTCACTTCCTTGATGCAATCTACCATGTGCTGAACGATTTCCTCCGTAGATAACACCTCGTAAGGATATTCCTCGAGCTCGGTCTGTCTTTCCCTTGTACTGTGTGTCTCAACGTCCATTGCAAAGTCGACATCGTCTCCACTAGACTCGTTGCCAGAATCCACATCGTCCTTTGTATCATCTTCGGAGTCCATCGTCGAGACTTTCACGAAATATGTTAACTATAATAATAAGGTTGCAGCCAGAGTACGCCTAATGATGAAATAATTACACCTAAGATTTAGGAAAGGTCAACAATGAAGAAAATAGTTCACCCGCGGGCTGCCAAAACCTCTGACGTATAAATGGATGACGGTCGTGTGTTCCATTCACGTCAGGCTTTGTGACTTTTATGTAGCATAGATCCGCGTTATCCACTTTCTTTTTCTAAGTTTATGTCAAATCACTGTCAATAAATTCAAAATATTAAACGCCATAAGAACAGCAAAAAAAATTGATAGGTACCCAATAGATAAAATTCGTTGCCGTGTCTTTTGGAGGCGAACGGAACGAGCAAAAAATTTGTTGTAATTTTGTGTATTGATTTTAACGCCATCTAGTCTATTACTTGTATAACTATTTATAGCGGGAAATTGAAAAATGATGACATTTTTGCGCTGTTCACTTTACTTTTGGTTAATTTTGGTACAAATAAAGCCCCTGTATATGCAAGGCATATTGTAGCACTAGCTGTTCCCTGCGGTTTCACCCGCGTGGGCTACAGTTTATCGCGATAAAAAGTATCCTATGTCCTTCCCCGGGGCTCAAATTATCTCTATACCAAATTTCATTTAAATCGGTTCAGTAGTTTAAGCGCGAAAGCGTATATATTCCGTATACTCCAAAATTATTCCCGCACTTCGGTGCCCCCTCACCGCGTTACCTGCTGTAGGTATCCATTATCCTATTTTAATTCTAGGTTAATTTTCGGACCACGCGTTTGAATCGTGCTGTTAAAGGTCTTCCTGGTCCGCGACCGCACTTTACCTATTTCATAGATTCTCCCTCACCTCGCCGCGTTTCCCGCTGCACTGGGGTGCGGCGGGTTTATTTTTTTACTGCTACTTACATTTTTAAACTCGTGATATCTTTCGAATGGAATGTCCGAATTGAATGATTCAAAAAGTTTTATAAAGGTATTGAAGCAGTTTTGAATGAGAAGTAATTTATTTTGATAAGGATTAATACCAAGATACAAATAAAGAGCCTTTTCTAGAGGCGGCATTAAAAATTAATTTTTTTAAATAAAATATCACTTATTGCGGCATAACTATAATAGTTAGACATATGCTCTCGCGGGCTTTTTTGTAGATCTTAATGAGACCTACAAACCCGTAATACATTATTTTGTTCTAGTGTCAATAGTTTTTGCAGCGCACGCAAAAATAGGTTTTCGATTTCACACCTTGGGTTGCAAAATAGCAATTTTCTTACGGATCCCTAATTTTTTTGGAAATAAAATATAGCCTATAGCCTTTCTCGATAAATGAGCTATCTAACAGTGAAAGAATTTTTTAAATCGGATCAGTAGTTCCTGAGATTAGCGCGTTCAAACAAACAAACAAACAAACAAACAAACAAACAAACAAACAAACTCTGCAGCTTTATAATATTAGTATAGATTAGGACAAATAATTAGTTGGTATTATTTTAATCAATCAGATATTCCTATGCTACTACAGTGCATTTGTGTTGAGAAATACCTCCTCGTTATTTATACAACAGCTCTAAATTTCACTATTTTAATAAAATTGTTAGTACAAATATAACAGCACTACCTAATACATATTTTTAGGTCTTTTATGGCCAAATTCTACAAACAACTAAGTTATGTGCTAGCATCAGTGAATATTGTGATGGAAAATAAGTAAGTAGTGTCGTTTCAGCCCACCCCAAAAGGTAATTGATCAGATCAGTGTGTATGTACTTTTATCAATTTTATTAATTTAAAATATTCATCATGATAATTATCAAGAATCAATGGGATTACAAAACAGATGAGTAGATATTATGCAGATGTGATTGATGTGATATAAAAATTCTCAGTATTTTTATGTTACTTTATGGTTTGATTTTTATAAAATATAATAGTCAGCTTTCATATATCAAAACACCAAGTTATCTAATTCATTTTGGATAGCTTCAAACTGAAGATACATTGAATAAAGCTCCGGATGAGTGGTTTCAATTTCAGTATTATCATTATTTCTCGATAATGTTATGTAAGCTTTAGGCACTTTTGTTTTCTTACAATACTCTGAGCTTAGCTCAGCATTTAGAGACCAGGTAATATCTAAGGAGTCATTTGGCTTCTCAATAGAGTTAGAGCCCAACTCGTCCAAAGTAGCTCTCGTTTCTGTAGACCACAGCTTGACGATGAAGTCTGCTTTTTCATTAGTTATTCCAATTGATTTCAAATCATTCTTTAAATTCAAAGGCATAAAAATATATTTCAATAATCTTTTGAAGATGTATAATAAAGTTTTTATAGCAAGGAGAAGGCTGTCTTCGTCAACTTGAAATATTTTTACAAGTTTCTGTATTTCTTCATTACTAAATATTTCTGTATCTTGAAGTTTCATTTTCGAGACAATCCGTCGGAGGAATTGCTCGAACCTAGAGTCATCTAGATCGTTTATTACGGTGATTCCTTTGGCTAAGCTGAAAATCAGTACACAAATAATGTAAGACATTAGACTGTAAACGTATGCATTATACATTGATATTAGTAAAACAATTTCTTTACCTAGGAGATATTTTAAGCCAAACGCAATCCATTTTATATAAAATAGGTTAATTAGTTAGATTTTGAAGAAATTAATAAAATAATTTGTTTTTGTTTTGTTATATATTTTTGATTAGACGTCAGCGTCACACGTCAGTTTTCTTTTTGGATTATTTAGGCTTGGGCAAAAAATATCGTATTATCGGTATCGGTTCACATAGAATAATCGACATAATATATAATTGCAATATATCGGTATTTTAGACATATTAGAGTATGGCATTCATATTAATTTTGTTTTTTTTAATTGCAACTCTGGTTTCGTATTTAATGTTATTAATATTGAGTGATACAACGGAACTTTCATATAGGAATAGACGCAGAAACAGACTTCAAGATGGATTTTAGGTGAAGCGTAAACGCAAGTGAATTATATGAAAATTATTTTATGACGGACGAGAGGAAACTCCATGTAACGGAGATGAGAATGTTGAGATGGCTGTGTGGAGTGGCGAGAATGGATAAAATAAGAAATGAGTATATTAAATTTAGAGGAAGTATGAAAGTAGCACCAGTGACAGCTAGGTTGAAAGGGAATCGTTTAGCTTGGTATGGACATGTTATGAGGAGGGATGATAGTTAGATTACAAAAAAAGTGATAATTATGAATATTGATGAATGGAAGGGAAGAGGAAGACCAAAGAAAAGATGGATGGATTGTGTGAGGGTTGATGTGAATGAAAGGGGAGTGAATGAAGCAATGACGGCTGATAGAGAAGAGTGGAAGAAGAGTACATGCTGCGCTGACCCCAAATAGATGGTACCAGGGCAAGAAGAAGAAGACATAACAAAAAATAACGATATTATGATATTTTTAACTAGATATTATCGATTCTGATTATAGATATTTATGAAATAAATATCGATATGTTTTTCAAATTGCTCATCCCTAAGGACAATACTGCCCCCGTTGTTATTGTTACAGTCGTTACTAGTTTCACTGGTGTTATGACTTTTTTACAGTACTGTGATCTGTAAATCAAGTCCTACTTGGAAATATTTTTCTTGTTAATCTACGCAAATTTAACTTTTGATGTCCGTTACAATATCCAAGTTATCTGATATAATCATTAAGATATACCATTTTAAAAACGTTAATTTTTTTGACTTACTGTAATTATAATAAAGGGGGCAGAATAGACAGCCGACAATTTGCTTAGATTACGGCTGTTACAGATTCAAAAAACATTATTTGTCTGTGGAAAACTGGTATAGTGTTGGCAATTGTCACTTGCTGTCACCGTCAGTTCTGTCATGTGCAGCTGTTACCTTAGTTGATTAACTGTCACTGTCAGAACAATCAGCAGTCCAGTCACTCGTCACTCCAACTAGTAATGTCGTGGAATTGTAGGTTATGTTAAAAAATAGTAATTTAACAGTAATGGCATCAAAAGTCGAAAGAGTACCTGAAACTATCGACTTTCCGAAAGAGGAGGAGAAAGTTTTGCAGTTTTGGAAAGATGTCGACGCATTCCAAACTTGCCTCAAACAATCTAAGAACAGACCCAAGTAAGTTAAGTTGCCGCTCGCAGATTACATTATCACGGTATTTAAAAACGTGTGCTAGTTCTTAAAGTCCTGTTATGCTAGATCTTGTCAATATGGACAAAATACAATTCATTATTTATTCATTTCCTTCACACAAATCTGTTTCTTCTATAGCTCTGTAACTGAAACATATGGTAACGAAATAATAAATTAGGAATTTTTCAGTTTTCCAATCCATCAGACCAAAATAGCTCAGTTCAAGTTGAACAGGTACTTCTCGTATAGAAGTTAAATTACAGTCCTAGAATAATACATTCAGAATAATCAATTTATTCATCATTTTTTCATTCTGATGCAATCGTGATGTAAATTGTTAATGTATATTGTGGATCAGCTAAAGGCAAAGGCCTACTATTTATCCTATCGTCAACCAATCTGCCGTTATATTGTAGTGTCTAATACTGGAAGAAAGTTATTTCTGTTTGAATATTTAACTATCACTTATTGTTAGCATGAACTGGGTAATGTCAGAGGCTTTATACAAATTTATAGATAATTATTGCATTGTCATCAGGATTACATATACATACAAAGTTTCAAGTCGATACGATAATTAGAAGGAGGTAAAAATTAAAATTTAAGATTTGATAACATTGTTAGTTAGTTTGTCACAAGTCAAGCTAGAAAAAGTGTTTTAATAAATAGATGCAAACTAAAAAATACTTTAGTTTATCTAAATGTATATTTTTTTTCCTACTTACAGGGTAGCGTTTGACCACAAGTCACCTGATGTTAAGTGACGATGTGGTCGAAGATAGCGCCACGCTACACCTGGACTGGGAACTGGCTATCAAGTGAGGCTACCGGAATACACCGATAGGTGCTTGGCGACAGATTACCTAACATACCTAACATTTTCAGGTATTCATTTTACGATGGACCTCCTTTTGCTACGGGATTGCCTCACTATGGACATATCCTCGCTGGCACCATCAAAGATGTAGTCACACGCTATGCTCATCAACAGGTAGACACACACAGGGCTTATATTAAACTTATTATACATTTTCATAATTCATGATGCTTCACCTATACTTTCATACTACCATCAGTATTTTAGTTGTAACGGGATATTTTATCATATTGTTTATTTGATTTGATTATCCCATACTTCAGAAGTCTTGCAAACACCATCGTGGCTTTCTTTACAAAAATATAAAGAGGTTAATGTTTGTGAGTTTGTATATATCTAACTGCAGGTCATTAACCAATTTTGAAAATACATTCACTGTTTGATAGCTACACTATCCCCGAGTTTATAGGCTATGTTCAATCCTGTGAGTATCTCCACAGAGTGCAGGTGTGGTAGAGCAGAAAACAAAAATATTAATTAATTCTTCTTTTACCCAAATGATTGGGTCATAAAAGTATCCTATAAATCTGTTCTTGGTTTTCTATCTACTACTACTATCTCCTCAAATATAGCTAATATTTATGACAACTACCAAATGTTATTGTCATAAAACACGTTTGTGATTCCAGGGTTTCCATGTTGAAAGGCGATTTGGGTGGGATTGCCACGGATTACCTGTGGAGTTTGAAATAGACAAGTCACTGGGCATCAAAGGGCCCGAAGATGTTCACAAGATGGGCATCGATAAATACAATGCAGAATGCAGGAAAATTGTTATGAAGTATGCTGGAGAATGGGAGATGATCATAACAAGGATGGGACGATGGATTGGTATGCTTTATAAGAGTTTTTAAATGACATTATGTATATAAAATACAATGACACATTTTTCTATCATATTGTTTAGTTTATTCATATAGTACTAAACATGTTGTGGAAATAGGAAATTCATGCTAATTCATCACTTTTCATAATTAGTTATTGCTGCTGTAGATTTGGAAACTATTGGATGAATTTTAATCAGACGTTAAGGTTTGATAACTTAGCTTAACTTAGAAACTGAGGGTTGTCTCATCATGAAAATGCAAAAAAAATAAGGCTGAGAGGGAATGTTATTGTTGGTTTCAGATTTCAAGAATGACTACAAAACCCTATATCCAACGTTTATGGAGTCAATTTGGTGGGTTTTCAAAGAACTGTACAACAAGGGTTTGGTCTATCAAGGAGTAAAGGTAATGCCATACTCTACTGCTTGTTCCACTCCACTATCCAATTTTGAATCTGGTCAAAATTATAAAGATGTTGTGGACCCAACTGTTGTTATCACCTTCCCCACTGACAAGGGCTTTTCATTCCTCGCCTGGACTACAACACCGTGGACATTGCCCAGCAATCTAGCTCTTTGTGTCAACCCTAAACTGAACTACTTGAAGGTAAAAGAGAAGTCTTCAGGCCAGGTCTATGTCATTCAAGAAGCAAGATTCCCTATCATGCTCAAAAGTGAAGACTTTGAAGTCTTAGAAAAAGTCACAGGTGATAAACTGAAGGGCATAAAATACACTCCTTTATTTGATTACTTTATAAAGCAATGTCCAAACGCTTTCCAAGTATTGACTGATGGGTATGTTTCTGATGATTCTGGTACTGGTATTGTGCATCAATCACCCTATTTCGGTGAAGACGATTACAGAGTTTGTTTAGCTGCTGGCGTAATAACAAGAGATCAGGAAATGATTTGTCCTGTTGATCCAAGTGGAAGGTTTGTTGAGCCTGTAAAAGAGTTTGTGGGGCAGTATGTGAAGGATGCTGATAAAAACATAATAGCAAATTTGAAAGCGCGCAACAGGCTAATGTCGGCGAGTCAGACAAAGCACAGTTATCCATTCTGCTGGCGGTCAGACACCCCTCTCATATACAAAGCCGTGCCCTCCTGGTTCGTCAGAGTTGAACAGATGAGTCAAAATCTCCTGAAATCCAGTGAGGCAACTTATTGGGTCCCAGAATATGTAAAAGAAAAAAGATTCGGCAATTGGTTAAAAGATGCTCGTGACTGGGCTATAAGCCGAAATAGGTATTGGGGAACTCCAATTCCTTTATGGGTTTCGAGTGATAAACAGGAAGTAGTGTGCGTAGGTAGCATTGCTGAACTAGAAGCTTTGACCGGCAAAACAATCACTGATCTGCATAGAGAAAGTATTGATCATCTAGAAATCCCATCGTCAAGACCCGGCCACCCACCTCTGAAAAGAGTTTCAGAAGTATTTGACTGTTGGTTCGAGTCTGGCTCCATGCCTTACGCCCAAAACCACTATCCGTTTGAAAATAAGAAAGAGTTTGACGAAATATTCCCCGCGAACTTTATCGCAGAAGGAATTGATCAGACTAGAGGCTGGTTTTACACTTTGCTCGTACTGTCGACAGCACTTTTCAACAAACCTCCATTCAAGAACCTGATCGCCAACGGGCTTGTGTTAGCATCAGACGGGCAAAAGATGTCCAAAAGAAAGAAGAATTATCCTGATCCATTAGAAGTCGTCAACAAGTACGGCGCCGATGCTCTCAGGCTCTACCTGATCAACTCTCCCGTTGTCAGAGCGGAGAATCTCCGCTTCAAAGAGGAAGGTGTAAGAGACGTCATCAAAGACGTGTTTCTGCCGTGGTTCAATGCTTTCAGATTCCTGATGCAAAATGTTGAAAGAATCGTTCAAGAGGAAAAAATCGATTACCGATTCAACGATAAGGCAGAGCGTGAAAACGTTATGGATAAATGGGTCACGTCTTTCACTCAGTCTCTGATTGAATTTGTGAAGAAAGAGATGGCTGCTTACAAACTGTATACGGTCGTGCCGCGATTGACGAAATTTATTGACCACCTAACAAACTGGTATGTCAGAATGAATAGAAAAAGGCTAAAGGGAGACAATGGGGTTAAGGACTGTCAAGTGGCACTGGATACTTTGTTCGGCGTATTGTTCGACATGGTGCGAGTGATGGCACCATTTACTCCGTTTCTCACAGAGTTGATGTACAAGATCTTACGTCAGCTGTTACCAGGAAGCTCCCTTGAGAGTGTGCACTATAATATGATCCCTGAACCAAGACTGGACTTAGTGGACAAGAATATTGAAAGAGCAGTGCAAAGGATGCAATCTGTCATTGAACTTGGCAGGGTTGTAAGAGACAGAAAGACTGTACCCATAAAATATCCGCTACCTGAGATGGTAGTGATTCATCGTGACGAAACGTACTTGAAGGACATCAAATCTTTAGAAAACTATGTTTTAGAAGAAATGAACGTAAAAAGTGTTCTTCTCACGAGCGACAAGGAAAAGTATGGAATTACGTTAAAAGCTGAACCTGACCATAAAGTTCTTGGAGCCAGACTGAAAGGCGATTTTAAAGCTGTAACCCAAGGATTAAAAGCTCTCACGAATGAGGAGTGTGAAAAACTTATCAGTAATGGTTTTGTAGAGTTAGTTGGTCAACGCATCGATGTCTCCGAAGTGCGCCTCATTTTCCAAGCTGTTGGAAACGATCAGTACGAAGCGCACAGCGACAATGACGTACTTGTACTAGTCAATGTTACTCCAGACCAAGACATGCTAGACGAAGGTTTTTCGAGGGAAATCATCAACAGAGTTCAGAAGCTTAGGAAAAAAGCGAAGCTGGTACCAACTGACGAAGTCGATGTATACTTTTCCGTTGCTAAAACAAGCGACATTTTGCGTATAATCAATTTGCACCGCGACTTCATAGAAAGCACCGTTAAAGCGCCTTTAATTTCTATTGAGTCCATGTCATCATCCAAGGCGGTGATTATAGAAGAAACACAAGAGTTAAAAGGATCCGAGCTGAAATTGGCTATTACTTGGAGGAAAGAGCTTGAGCTACCGGCAAATGCTTGGATAAATATTGTCTTGGAAGGCCTAAAACCACGTTACGGAGTCACGACTAACCAGGCCAGTATGATGTTGAAAGGCAAAGATGGCAAATTTTTGACATTAGATCAACTTTACCGTGAAGTGAATAATCTATTTGGTCTGTATGGATTGAAGTACAGCCTTTGGTGTGATGGATGTGAGGTCAAAGATACTACGAATTTGAACACAAAAACTATAGTTGCGTCTGCAGAGACGCCGAAAGGGTGTGAATCTCAGCCCAGTCCTTTCTGCAAATTCGTAAATGTGGCTAATGGAACAAAAACATTCACTCTGTTTTTAGAAAATCCTCTCGGAAAGATTACGATGCAAAAAGAAAGCGCCATGAAATTTGTCGCAGACTATTTGGGGGTCAAGGTGACTGATATAGATAAGAAGTTGTTTAAATAAACGTCTGTATTATTTATCCAAAGTAAGACTTGTAAGTAGGTATTTATTAATTGTGTGCTGTTACATTGTCTAGTTTTACAATATCGAGATGTTTACGAACTTACGAAGAAACGAATGGTCTCTGTTTGTGTTATTGATGCATTTTTAAGCTACTTGAAGTACTTTTAGGCTTTTGTTACTTGTTTTTTTCACGAATGTATTATTTTCACATGGCGCAAGATGTCCTGACTTTAAATTACCTGAAAATGAATGTATCTATGTACTTATATTAAGTAATAAGTACTAATAATTACGCATCCGTTATAAAAAGCCTACAGAATACGTTTTGTTGCGTTTTTACGAGTTTTAAATAAATTCCTGAACCCTAAAAATGTTTCATTGAATTTATTGTTCAGCTGGAGCATTCATTATTACTACTAGAATAGTTGTTTTTTTTTTTTTTTTTTTTTGCTATGGCGTCACACGATTAGTGTATTTGCCAGTGTCAAGTATGAAAGATTTCAAACTCAAAGAGTTGAATCAAGTTTAAATGGTGATGATGATGATGAGATGATGGGATGAGGATAGTGTTTAAGTAAAGTAATGGTGCTTTACTTAAACTTTACACGGACTTTTTTGGAGCAACTTGAAAAGTCACTTTCACAACTTTATTTCATTTTCCCATACTCGTACACATTAACGAATACATAATGGTTAATAATCCACCAATATTACACATTATAACTCGAAGAAACACAAGTTTTGGAAATAAAAACAAAATTTTCACGTTGACAACTCAATTGCCGCCAAAAAAGAAAGAAAAAGAGAATAGTTGTTATGATGCGTCGAAAAATCAGTTGTCAGACTTGAGGTTTTGGCTCGTTGGGTTACCCACAGAATTTTCGTCACTGTAAATATAGCTTTATGACACCTAAAGATCAGTGAAGCCTTTGAGCAGTGAAATAATTTTATAACCTCATTATTAGATTACCTAATAGATCCTCACAACCTTTACCTCTTTATGATTTTAGTATAGATCCTGACAAAATGCCATTAGCCTACTGCAATCATCGCACAATATTATTATTAAAAGACTACAATCACATAGTACCTATATGTATTCTAGGTACGTATTTAAAAAATAAGTACACAGTTTGAGGAGAAAAATAATTTATTCAAACAGATAAAAATATAATTCTTACAGGACCTTGTACAAAAGCAGAATCGTATCTATTGTTTACCGCTATAATTTAAAACAACAATAAAGATAAACACTATCAGCTGATATCTTTATGTAAATGTGTCTTCTTGGCCAATTTTAGATTTCTAGAAAGGAGGGATAACAAGTTTGGGCTATGGCAAAATTAGCAAGCTTTGTAACAGTGCGTTAGCTAATAAAATGTACCTTGGCCAAACTAATCCTGGGACATGTGATAATGGTGTCGATTCGGTTATGCATTCTCTAAAACTGAACTAAGTTTGACAGGTCTAAAAGTAATGCTGTCCTTTTTTTACTTCAGTGGTTAGAAAAGACAGCAATTCTATTAGTCCTGTCAAACTTAGTTTAGTTTTAGAGAATGCAAAACCTAATCGACACGACACAATTGCATGTATCGCATTCGTCAGTCAGTATTAATTTGAATTTTTATTAAAATTACAAAACAAATGTATCATTTAACAATCAAAATTGACTATTATTCGTCTATCTGTAGGACAAAGCCTAGATATTGAATTATTTATTGTGCGAAAAAAAAACATAAAGTTTAGGTAACACTTACAGATATTACAAAGAATGCAAATTAGTTTTTGTAATCACTATAACTACACAAACTTTGGTGCTAAACTATTATCTTAAAATAATACGTACTACAAATACTTAACCAAATGAAAACAACGAAATGTCTTTTAACATCACACAGGATAGGTAATTAAAGTGGATTTTCTATTCATAGACCTACACCCACCTTTACCAAACAAGTATACGGGCAAACAGTTTTATATTTATTATTTTAAATTATGATTTAAAGTTCAAACATTTTCCACACATCACTGGTAATACTTATAATTTTTATTCTCTCAGTAGTAGTGGAATGCGGGAAAGAAATATTGCCCGTTGTACCGATTTTACACAGCAGGTAAATTTATGATTCAGTACATCAGCAGGACGAACCGAATAGGTTTCTCTCATGGTTGTACTAGTAGGAAAAATAGTAGAACCACGAGAAAAAGACAATCAATGTCCCTATGATATATGTGACTAATTTGTTATTTACTTAACGAGTCAATTCATAATAGAATCGTCAAATCTGGTATAATAAAAATAAAAATATTTTTTTCGCTTTGCATTTACATTAAAATTGAAACCTTGTTTACTAATATTAGTTGTTAGTTATTAAGATGTGGTTAGTAAGTTACGATGCTAGTAGGTGCAAGAATAGACTCAACAAATGTTACAGGATATGTAAATAAATTAAAATGCCATATTATGTTGAAGTAATTTCATAATTTTATTAGAATAAAATGCAAGACTAACATTTTGTTAATAGCTCACATATCACGGTGTTATCACATAAACATAAGTAACAACTTTTATTGATCAGCTCTCATCAACACGACGATCGTGGTGGCAACACATTCCGCAGCCTCGGTCTATCATAATAAAATTGTATAATACTGTTAAAAAAGCATAATAATATATTTATTGCTTTCGAATTAAGGAAATGCTTTCATGGAACATGATATTGCTTTAAAAATAATCTGAACATTTAATCTCGAATACATCACATAGAATAGATAGAGAATAATAATACTTACGTCTAAAGGGATGAGGTGCCATATATAGGGATTAATTAGTACAAATGTAACATGAATAAACGATTCAGACAATGGACATTACTTGAACGGTTACTTAACTAGATAAACATTGTTACAGTAAGCAACGAGGATTTATATAGATAAATACGTATTTATTTATTCAATAAATTATTTATTATGCGTCAACAAGTTACACGTTATATGAACTCACGTTATAATATAATTTATGCTAAATTCAAAGGGCTATCTGTTAACTAGGAAGGCACCGACGTGACGTCGATTCGGTTTCATAAGTTAGCGAATGAGTTATTGCACTTGATTATAATTTATAAATACACGATAATAATTAAACTAACAACACAATCAACTACCTGACCGTATGTTTACATACATATAATTTAGGCCAGCCATCGTGCGACCGGTAATTGGTCTAACAGCGAGTGCGCAAATAAATAATAATATTCATCTAGGACCCTTTAATTTAATTAATTAAAATAGCGAATATTTCACACTAGAAATAACTAAAGATTCATTTAAATACATTAGAAGATATAACATCGGCTACTCATTGACTAGTCTAACGCGTGTATTATACTCGTACGCAACATTTGAATAGCAACAACGATACGATCACATACACCGGGTGGTGAGGAGACGCGGCGCTCCGGGTGGTATGTTCTATAAGACGTGCGCCGCTTACCTGCAAAACAACGTAAAAATCAATTGCTATTTGTTAGTCTCGCTAAAACAGCTGGACCGATTTGGCTAATTTTAGTCTTGAAATGTGCGTGAAGGTCTAGGGAAGGTTTAAAGGGTGAGAAAAATTTGAATAATTGCCGGGAAAACCCTAAAAACAGCGATTTCCTTTTTCCCATAGAATCGTTTTCTAAATTAAATGTAGAGTCAATTTGAACTTTATTGCTATTCAATAAAGTTGATTGATTTTTCGATTGAGGCAGTACGAAGTCTGCCAGGTCAACTAGTGTACTATAATCGTACTTTTAACTGACAGTTCAAGAGTTACCACTTTAGAACGAAAAAGATAGTGATGTGAAAAATGATGGAATATAAACGAACGGACCTATTGAATGATTAGTGAATGCTAGGTTACAAGGCAATATTAAAGAGAAACCCCACTATATCTTTGAGATATAGTAGATTTCTTTATCAATGTCAATATCTGGCGCATACAAGAACTATAAAAAACCGACCAAGTTGAGTCAGTCATTCTAGAATACAGACCTGGGAGGGGCCAATGCAACATCACTGAAACAGCAAGCTCGTCTCGTTGCTTAGTATGCTTAGCGCCAGTTTTATAAACGTCTGTAAGTTAAACGTCAGACCAAATTTCGGTAAATTTGAATTTTTTGTCAAATTTTCCGTACTAAAACTTGACAATTGGATCAAACTTTTATAAAACCGGCCCTTAGTAGTATAGTAGGTCATATTTACCGTGTGCGTGCACGTTGTGCAGTACCAACGATGTGGTCTAGTAGTGGTGCGTGTGCGGCGGCGGCGCGTCCCGCTCCGGCAGCTTGCGCACCTTCATTGTGCCGTCTGCGCCGCAAGAAAACAGCCGCCCGGCGTTGTCTGCGGGGGACACGGTAGGTGTCACATTATGGTATCCTTTACTTATATTAAAGATTAGCTGTTCTCGTAATAAAAAGTATCCTATGACTTTCCCCACAAACTATCTGCAAATTTTATTAACATTGGTTCAATAGTTTTTAAGTTTATCCGGAACAAACATACAACTAAATCTTTTCTCTTCAGATCGTATAGTATAGACTAGCTGTGCCCTGCGGTTTCTCCCTATCCCGCAAGAACCGTCGTCCTGGATATTATAATAATAAATGTATTTATTTTTCTCAACAAAACAGGCAACATAGATGGACATAATGGACATACAATTGTAGGTTAGCAAGGTAAGCCTGCTTTGCAGAGACTGGTGCCTGAAGCAGGTTTTTATAAAAAAACCTGTATTACAGGTCACCAGGACCCCACTCCGCGGAAGTACTTGGCAACACTTTCGTAGTATGAGAGACATAGCCTTAAGTTAGGTGAAAAAACAAAGGTAATAAAAAGTAAAAAATAAAAATATGATATAACTATGAACTTTAAGATTATAAAGTAGCCTATGTGTTAATCCTGGGTAAAAAAAAGAAAATAGAAAAACCTGTAGGACTATATACCCTGTTGGCTATTTCCATTTCGAATGTCACTCAAATCTATTCACTCGTTCAGAAGAAGGAACAAACACTTTTAATATATAAAAGTAAAACGTCGTCCCTTTGTTTGTCATTCTTTCTCTATAAAACTGATGTCCAGATTTTGTGTTGAAATTTTGTACATAAATAATGTAGACTATAGATATAGACAACAACATGGGTTACTTTTATCCCGAAAAAACTCAAAAGTGAAAACTTAGACTACAATGAAAACAGTATGATATTTGATCGAGCGTACCTATATGTATCTGCGTGACGCCCTGCCCGATGTGCTTGAAGAACGAGCTCCTGGCGTGCTCGCCGGCGAATGTGTACAGCAACTGATGCGTGGTCAGCGAGAACACCTGGCAAGGAATCGAACTGACAGTTATAAAATGTACGCAAATTCTGTTTTATTGGTTTATCAGTACTTTTTTATTTTTTACTAGTAGCGCCCCGCGGTTTCACCCGCGTCTTCCTGTTATCTCTCAGGAATCTTTTTCCGAGATAAAAAAAGTAAGTAGCCTATGTGTTAATCCAGGGCATAAGCTATCTCCATTCCAAATTTCATCAAAATCGGTTTAGTAGTTACGGTAATACGTGGTAACAAACATTCACATATACACACTCACACAAACTTTCGCATTTATAATATTAGTAGGATATTTTTAATTAATACATTAATAAGTTTGTTTTTTCCTTGCAAGTGTGTTGAAAAACGTGCATTGATTATTTATTACACACTCGGATGTGTAATGACCAACTTCGCACTTGTATCATAATGTACTGTTATGTCACGTAACTTCTCGTTGCCAATGAGCCCTTAATCTCTACCCTAGCCAGTTAAAGTGTACCTTGATGTCCCCGTCGGCGGCGCCGATCGCGTAGTGGTCCTCCCTGGGCGAGAGCGCGACGCACTTGATGGGCGCGTGGTGCGCCTGCGCGCGGTGCCGCACGGCGCGCGCGCGCAGGTCCCACACCAGCACGTCGCCGCGCCGCCCGCACGACACCAGCGCGCCGCCCAGCCCCGCCCACGCCACGCACGCCGCGCCGCCCTCGTGGCACGTCCACGCTAACACAACCACAACCACACACTTTACGCACGCTCACTCACTCGAGCTCGCGCGCGGCACTGTTGCAAGCGCCGTGTTCGCGGAAATACTAAAAGTTACAGCTTGCAAAAGGGCCTACGTACAGAAAAAGTTGTAACACTAAGACCTCGTTTCGAAATCAATTTCTTCTGTTAAATTCTAGGGAATTCTAGGGTCGGGTCTAATGCAAACGTGGCGAGAAATGTTGCTATATTATAAACATAATATATGTACATAAATAGACAAACCATTCTGTCAGTTCCATCTGTCAAAAAACCATTAATAAGATGGACAAAGTATAGATAACACATTATAGCATAACTTGTTTGCAACAATTTATCAGATTATGCAGCTTGTCCTACACACAGGCGATCAAGCAAAGACAGGCATGTGATTAACCCTCTTTTGATATGCACGCTTTTGAGCGAAAGACCCGTCGTCGTCCATCTTTTGGTATGTCAATGACTATGATAGTTTAAAAATTATAATGTGGGTAAACTGTTTCCTATCAAAGTACTTACATACAACTAAAGCTTTCTTTATGGGCATCAGAGTGTCCCATATCGCTACGTTCTTGTTTTCAGAACTGTGACCAGCTGGAAAAAAACAACATGCATGAGTGATTGCAGTTTCTTTTAGAAATTAGTAGAAAAATGTACTATGTGTGTAAATATCTTACCAGTGGCGACTAAACTACAGGAACCTAAGAATACAAAATCACTGATTCCTTTGCTGTGGCATTGATGAGTCTGAAACAAAGGATAGAAAACATTATTAAGCACATGTTTCTATATATGTATTCTATTTATAAGCATATATACGGTCGAATTGAGAAACCTCCTCCTTTTTTGAAGTCGATTAATGATGATGACAATGTATAAACTTACAAAGAAAGGCCTATGCGAGGCTTGCGGCTGCCCCGCGTGCTGCGGCGCCGGGTGCAGCTGCCACATGGCCAGGTTGCCGTCCGCGTCCGCCGCCGCGAACTTGTTCCCGTAGTCCGAGAACCGCACGCGCGTCACCTTGGCGAAGGCTCCGGGCGCGCGCGGCGACCACACGCACGACGGGTGCCCCCACTCCCACAGCTGCACCGACCCGTCCGCTCCGCCGGTTAGGTCTACGAACATTACAGCGGTGTACTCGTTATAAAGCTGGCTTATCTTACTTCCCTAGTCAGACAGGGACAGCAATACTTTTAGACCTGTCAAACTTAGTTCAGTTTCATAAAATGAACATCTGAATCAACACTAACATATTTGCACATGAAACAAAAAATGCACATCTGGATTCCAAAACAAACATTGAGGTTTGTCCTATTTTACCTATGTCTAATAGTGAAAATAGGATCTGAAGTTCCGGAGATTAGGTACCGCCTACATACAAACTTTTTACTATAAGACGAGATAGCGGTCTAAAGCGACCCTGTTGATCAAGAGTGTAAAACATAAGGTATTCCTGTATATTTTCTTGGAACCGTTTCAGGTCAAACATAAAAAATGAGTCAGTTACGCCCTTTTGTTTTGTCTAAACAGTTCTAATTTTAATACAAAATAAAACTTACAAAGAGGTTGTGTAGGATGCGCTGCCATTCGCTTGATGTTGTCGATTTTATGCTTCAGTACCTACACAGAAACATTTCACATAAATACAATTTCTTTACATAACCGTGAGGTTCTATATCTGCCCAAAATCTGCAAAAATCTAAACAGACCTTTCTATATTTGGACAATGTAAAGGCAAGACACAAACATGCGTGACACAACTAATAAACTAACAGGCAACGGACGCAAACACAATAATAGCGGTGAAACGACAATAGCGAAGAAAAATAACTGCGGGAACGCCTACGGAACAGAATGACAACAAACCTCTAAAGTCGGTTTCTACAATGACGGTACCAGAAACGAATTCGGAGACAAAAATGAGAGGAAAACATATAAACCAAACGGGTTAGTCGGTGGGGTCGCCATGTGAAAATAAAGAGAAGTCGTGTCGCCAAAAATAAACCAAAACATCGTCGAAGAAAATTAAATAACCAAATAAAATGTGAACATCGAGCTGGAAACGAAAAGGGGTGCTAATCATTGGTTTGGGAAGTGACGTGGAGTCGACATCGGGGCAAGGGTGGCACTGACCGGTTTCATGAGAAGCTTCGAGCGGTGGAGTACCAGGCGGCAGTATTTCGGATCGTGGCAACCCGGAAACTGAAGACCCTTCACCTGTGACCAACACATCGCCATACACTCACACATACACCCTTACACTGATACATAGAGGAACGTTCACGTGTGGAATTATCAGAACAGAAATCCCTCTTACCACTTATTCAAATACGATTCGAAAATAAGAACTTAAACTAAACCAGGAGTAGGGAGTATTGATAAAATGGTATGAGTTCCGAAATGTTAGCATTTATCTTAGGTTATCAATACTGAGCTTCTCTGTTTCAGTTTACGCTCTCCCTTCACCAAATGTAATACTATCGCAGTCTCTTTCTCTAGATTAGTTTAGTAAGAGAATTAGTAAGTTAGTCGAGACTGGAAGTGCGAAGCGAGGCGAACGTATACATGGACGCAGGACGCAGTTATGCACACACCACACCACGTTAATACCTCGGTTTGCGATGGATGGATTAATGTTTGTGTGCGGAGCTAATCATAATTCAAACTTGTGCTGAACTAAACACTCGAAGCTTTATAGAGAACGAAGGAAAAAGAGCATGTTCATAACCCCTCTTTAAAACAAGTGTACAAAAATTGCTTCTATGATCTAGGTCAGCGTTTCCCACTTGGTGAGTCGCGACCGAATTGGTGGTCGGACACAATAATATAATGCCGGGCCGCAGAATTTTGTTCTCACTATTCACTCACTAATAGTCAACTATTATTATAATTGTCATGTACACACTTGGATATTCAATTGTGTTTTCCTTAACTTTACACTAAGATAGTAAAATCTTTTAGTGTTAGGGAAACGCTGATCTTATTCTTGTGAAGGATTTGAGTGCATGATACTGGCAACTCAGCATGAAAAATCCGTTGCTTTATTTTTCAAGTGACTAAATGATTATTGTCTGTATGTCCAAACATGAATCCACCCAGCAAAGCTAGTTATTGTATTAGTGTTCCTTCACGTACTGTGACGATATACTGTTCATGGCCAGCAGGGACCGTATGGCTAGCGCTCCGCTCCAGCTGTGGATGTTATTATATACAACGTGTTAGTACCCGGACCAGTAGTACTCTGGGTAAGGTTGCCACAAGTTATTAATTACAATAATAATATTTTTTGTTCCAGGCAACCATAGTGAGATATTAACCAGGTAAGGGGCCAAATTTTGCAACGTTCATTGTATTATTGTACCTTACATAATGTAGAATACATAAATAATTTAATATAGACACTAAAAAGTTTCTGTGTTGTCGTTTCATTCTAGTTATGAATTATAGTAGAATGGAACTCGTAATTGTAAACAATTAAAACAAACATTATTAATTTCAATATTTTAAAATAATTTGCTGGTAGGATGAAAAGCCACGGCAGTGAGCATCCAGCCCGCGTAGTTTTCGTTACCCATGTGCGATATATCCAATAATATAAAGTAAGAATGGCCCATAATCGATGATCAAACGAACGCGAGAGCTAAGCCCACCTATTGAAGCACATAAAATGCGTACCAATACCCAAAAAGAGGTATCTTCAAGCTGAACATGGAGTTCTATTAGTACGCCCTTTGTCTTTTGCTCTCATAAGTTAGCCAACGGCAAGAATATTTATACATTCGCTTTTCATCACGTTTATTACCATAAAACGTATACAATTTGTTCAGATATCAGGTTTTTCAAAGTTTTTCATTGTTTTACGCTATCGTTTAATTACATCCTGTATTTAATTAGGGTACGAGTATTAGAAAGTACGTAGTACGTAAGCCCTAACAAAATATTTTTGTGAAACCTATTTTGGTTAAAATATGTTTTCTCTTATTTCCGTTAGTAGACAAAACACATTTTAACATAAATTGCTTTATCAAACTTATTAAACAGATAACAGTTTTGATGTCGGTTTATGTCAAGTAAAATAGAAAGAGTAGTCAGTCATGCTGTAGTGAACAAAAACTTACAACATCAAATTAATAAAAAATACCCTGTTAGTAACACCGATGTGAAAAACACCAAGATAATCACGTTTTGTTCACAAAACAAAAAAAAACACACCCAAACTCACAAATTCATTATGGAGTTGTGTGTTTCATCTACAATTCTTGGTTTAAAATTATAGCAAGGCTCAGGGTAGGGTTATGTACGATGTTTTTCAATAGTCCGGAACTCCTCAGTACTTATAATCACTCTCGAAAAGTTACAGAGATCAGACATTTAGTACAAATGCAAAGTGAAAATTTGTCAAAAATATTTCTTATTCAGGAGAGAGTTAAATCTTTCAAAAACTCACCCAGCTTATTGTTGCATTTGCGAGCGATACAGTAAGTTTGAAGAATAAGGGCTTTTACTATAGATTGAATTCTCTATTTATCTGTATTTCTTAACGTACGATTCAGTTTCAATAGAAGCGACTCGTTTTCTAACATTTCAAAAGCACATGACTTTTGAAGTACTGAAAAACGCAGTACCTACTAGGTCGCTCTCAGGTTCTCTTAAATTACTGCCACCAGAGGTGTTTGTTATAACCGTGTATCGCCAATAGTGTTTGATGTGACGTATAACATTGTATAAGATGGAAAGGTACTTACAACACTGGCGCCGCGGCCGGTCTGGCTGGCTATGCCAACCGGGATCTGAGGAGCGTTTGGATTGAGCGGGGAACTGTTTCCTGTGCCGGGCACTGAATTGCTGTTGGGCCTGAGGATAGGGCATCGGATTAAAAAGATTATAAACTATAGAGGCACATAATTTAGTATGGAGAACAACTGCAAGCCTTTTACTCTGTACCCTAGCTAGGTCTGAAGCCATATATGACCATTGTTACATGTCGTGTAATAGTCATACACTATGCACAAAAATATCGCACTACCAAAACTTTTCTGTAAGTCTTATCTTCAATAAGTCTTGACTGCTCATTGTGCTCATATATCCTCACATTCATATAAATAAAAATGTGTATGTATTTGGTTTGTTCTAAACATATCGTTTTTCTTTTGCTTAGTTGGAGTCGTGGTGTATGCGACCGATCTATTTGAAAAACATAAAAAGGTAAGTTGGGCGCCGTTTGTCAGCCGAGAATATGACGTGAAAAACTTTTTGGTAAAAAACACATCTGGCGCATATCAACGCCCCGCTCACATCCCTCTAAAATTTGAGTATTTAATCCTCCTTGTTAGGCTTACTTGTCCTGATGCTGTATCAGTAAGAAGCCGGTGTCGGGTAGTGCTGCAGGGTCAGCCGCTAGTCCTAGCAGGTCGACTTCGCACTCGTCCTCAGCCCAACTGGTCCCGCCTCGAAGTAAGAGGGACACGTCCATTTCTTGCACTTCGCGGGCGGTCGCCACAGCGAGGAGGCAACCCCCAACCTGTGGACGATTTGGGATTACTTCTAGTGGTAGTTTGGGAAGAATGTTAGGAGAAGAAAAGTAGCCTATATTTTAATCTAGGATGTAAGCTATCTATATTCCAAATTTCACTCAGATCCGTTTAAGTAGTTTTTGCGTGAAAGAGTAACAAAAATCCATATACATGCTTACAAACTTTCACGTATATAATAAAAGTTGCGCCCAGCGGTTTCACCCGCGACTTCCCGTTATTCCGCAGGAAACTTTTTCCGGGATAAAAAGTAGCCTATTTAATAATCCAGGGTATAAACTATCTCCATTCCAAATTCCGTCATAATCGGTTTAGGAGTTACAGTGGTGACAAACATTCCAACACACACACAAACTTTCGCATTTATAATACATATTAGTAGGATATGTTTAGTCCCGTATCAGTCACACTTCTAGATTTTAGTTTAGGCTGCACATACCTTGTTAAGACAGAAGGCTGCGATGGAGTCCTGCTCCTTGTGAATGATGCGCACCGGGTTGTGTAGCTCCATGTCCCGGGAGCGCTGCGACGTGCGCCCATCCGCGTTGGACAGGTGCGCCACGGTCGACGTGGACTGCGTGCGGCGCCGGGTGAACACGGCGCGGATGAACAGCTCCTGGTATACATACGTAGTAAGATTAGTTAGATTAATTACTATGTGTTGGTACACGGCAAAACAGAAAAACTAAACAAAACTAGAATAACAATAAAACTTCATTGTAAACTTTTTGGTTGTGTGTACTTTTATAATTAGTTTCATGTAAGCACTTCCAATTTTTGAATTAATCATTGGATATAATAGAAGTGATAAGCCTACTACCGAGAGTATTTATCATCCATCTTGTATTGTTTTTGTTTCTATATGTTTGCGTTTTCTCTACAATGAAGTTAAAATATTGGCAAGGGTATTGAAAAATGCAATGCATAAGTTACGAACTCACGAGTATATCGTAACTTAGTTATTTCATATTTTTGCGCGTGATAAAAGTGTGATTTTAGTTTATTTATGTACACATATTTTTTTCCAGGATTCTAATTATCTCCAAACCAAATTACATCAAGATCGGGTTCAGCGGTTTAGTCGTGAAAAGGTAACAAAGAAAACACCAACACACATAAAAAACTGGCAAGCAGAGTTACTTTCGCATTTGTAATATTAGTACGGATAACAATACCTGCACTGGTTCTTGCCGAACTAGGAAGCTCCAGAGACGGCGAGCAGGCGCCGCGCTGAACAACGTCGAGTTGAACGGAGTATTGTGCTTCTCTAGCAAACATCTGAAACAACGATCACGGAGCTGAGGTAACAAAACTGCGTACAAGTGTTAGAGACATTGTAAGTCGTAGGGAGCCGATGGATGTAAATGGCCGTTCATGGCACCGTTCAAGGGGACTTGTTCCGGCTAATGATGATAACAGTGACATAAGTAGGATGCGGCGGATCCACAGATCCACATTCTATCGAACCCTGGAAATCCCACACCTTACGATTTAGGCGCTCCTTTCTTGCGCATGCTTGTTATATATTTTTAGTTTTTTTACTTCTCACAGGGAAGCGATTGACCACAAGCCACCTGATGTTAAGTGACGTTGTGGTCAAATGTGGCTACACCTGGATTGGGAATTGGCTCTCGAGTGGGGCTTTATTTAAGAGTACGGATAAATCGACCATCAAATTATAAGTAAAGAGGAAAGTAAAAACATTTTATAAAGATTAATTAACACCAAAAAACAAACCAATCAAATTAATTTAACACATAATAAATAAAAGGTCAAAATGAATCGAAATGTAACATACGAGTACATATTACAACAGTCACATCCAAATGAGAGTGAAGGGAAACATATGATAATGACATTTTTTATGGAACCATCAAGTGCTCTCCTAGGATTACGACAAATATCACCTTCCATTCCTTAAACCAATGCTGGTGGTCAAAAGGGCATTAAGAGCAGTGAGGGTTCGCAGTATGGAGTATCTTCAATGAGCTACAGTCTGGAAGGAACAGCAAAAAACTTTTGTCTTCTATTCCGATGACACTCGCTATTTGAGTTTAGGGTGCTCATAAACACATAGATGGGTATCATCCATTCATGCGCCTGAATAAATACCTCAAGAAAGCCCTTTGGGCTTCCTCCATTAAAAGAGAATAAGTTTTCTGACGCGGGTACATTAGGCACGCACTGGCCTTAAGCGCGCTGCGGACCAAGGCACTGAAAATAAGCTTGATCACCCTGTGCTCTTTAAATCACTAGTTTCGAAGAGCCTAATCGTCGAAACACTTCTGGAGGCGCTGTTGTAGTTGTAATGTGACATAGTTGAAGGTCAGCTTTCGATTGAGTGTGTCTTTTATAAAAGAGGTTCCGGATAGAAAACTCCAGTTTGCAAAATAGACGATCGTATTGCTGGGTACGAAATTCAATAATAGCACATTTCTCTCGCTTGGAACAGTACTGTCAGTCGATGTTATTTTGGTTGCAACTGCTTCAACGTAGTACCTAGTTGCGAATGGTTTCAGTAAAGAAATTTTGTTTAAGTTCTTTGACAGCTACACCTTTCCAATAGTTAGACAACAGTACGGCGCGCCTTTTCTATCATTTTAGCTGTTTTTTCCATCGATCGAAGAGTGTAACCTGTGTAACTCTTGTTGTTGTCTGGTTTCCTATTAGAGTTGATATAACCTTACCTGTATTTGTTGATGGGCGGTCCCTGCGTCTGTTGCTCGGGGAAACAGCCGGGTATGTAATCGAGAGGCGGCGCGCGAGATTCTAGTATTTCCGTCAGCTGTTGCTGCCATTGGTCCACGCGTCTGAGCGCCCCGTGGACCGTGGGACTCGTTGTTGCTAGCTCTGCAATAGGTTGACACTTGTTTTATTTAACTTCTTAAGACTGGTTTTTGCTATTGCAACACCACTACCAGTTGCAATTTTCACGTATTCATATAGCAAAAGCGTTGCAAGTCATTGTTGCAGATCAATGAGCGTCATTACATGATACTTGCAATATGAATCGCGAATATTGACCAATATGCCCCAACGCAATGCGCAAAAAGTTATGTGAATACATGATATGTATCATTGTTGCAGGCAAATTGAACTTGGATACGGATGTAGAGTGAAGAGCGCAATGTAGTGCCAAAACATCAGAGTTGTAGATGGCACCGCAATGCTATGTTCAGGCTAAGAACGATGTTGTTGACGGTGGCGTCACGTTATGCCTAGACTGGGAAAGTGGGAAGTGGCTCTCAAGTAAGGCTGCGGGAGTCCTGAACACGCCGATAGGTTCTTACTTTACTTTCTATGAGTGAACAACGTGCATCCCTTACCCGACATCTCGATGCCGCAGAGCTGCAAGAAGTGCTGCAGCTTCTGCTGCGCCAGCCGCAGTACCGCCACTCGCATCACGTACCAAGAGTACGAGTCCGGGTCCGAGTGCTCCATGTTCGCGCCTTTAGGACGCTTCTCGGGTCTGCAACAACGTACGAGTTAACAATGCGACCAACTTACCTATCTGTTCCGGTGTGTAAAACAGAAAATAATAAAGAACTCTTACACACATGTAAAAAACTCACTTTGTTCACGCTAGGTGGCTCATGATCGACTGTACTTAGATTATTTCGGCACCTGGATTTGACATCTATCAACTGCAAGTTTACAATTGGTCTACAATGTGACAACTGCAGCTATGACTTTACACAACGCCGTAAACAAGGTACAGTCGCTCAGAGCGCCATCTGCAAACAGCTTTGCGTATGGCTCCCCATTCGACAGTGTATTTGTTAGTTTATCCTTCTTTTACAAAACAATAGATAAACAGATTGACGTGTTGAGAGAGCGAGACACTTTTATTACCGAGTCTCTTATGGATTCAAAACAAAGTCATTAATATAAAAATGAGTAATTACTTGGTAATACTGGTGTCGAAGATATCATCGTCATCAGGCTCGCTCTCGCTTTCCTCCGCATCTTCGGCGCCGGACTCCGCCGAGTCGTAATCGTAGTTCTCTGGGTCTTGCTCTGCCGTTGGCTGAAATAAGTATTTGTATAATAATATAATAATATAATACTAACTAGGTTTCGCACTGGTGAGCAAGTGAATACAAATGAAACGCTGGTTTCCATAAACCACCGCCACCCTGTCTCCAATTCTTAGGTCAAGCTATTCTCATCGACTGTAATTAAAAGACTATACTGAAATCCCCACCTCCCTACTAATATTATAAATGCAAATAGAACTCTGTCTGTCCGTCTGTCTGTCTTTAACGTCTAAACTACTGAACCGATTTAAATAAAATTTGGTACAGATTTAGTTTAGAGACTGAGAAAGCTACTTTTCTACTTTTTATCGCGATAAACTGTAGCCCACGCAGTTGAACAGCTAGTAATGATGTTGAACAGTATTTGAATAGTCTTTCCGCAGTGCTACAAATTGTAGTGAATGGGAGATGTGTGTGAAAAGAGTTCTTAATGGTCGGAAACGCATCGGCAACGCCTCTAGTGTGGCAAAGGCGACGGTGACCGCTTGCATCAGGCGGTATTTATATAAAAATAAATTAATAGCAAGTTACTTTAGTGAGCAGGAACGTCAGTATACTGAAGAGCGGCGGCACGAACTGTTCTCTATAGGTGGGTCTGCCTTCTTGTATGTTCTTGTGAGGCGCCGTCGGGCCGAGGCCTAGCAGCCGCATATTCAATAACGCGCGCTTCTCTCGCAGCGACGACCAAACGGACGTGCCTTCCGGACGCTCCACGAGTTTCGGCTGTTATTGATAAAAGGGTTATTTTATAACTGATCATTTCATCAATTCACAGTCGCTGCAGTGGCCCTAGTGTGAGTCTTTGCGAGGCGTTAACTCGCTCTACGGCAAGAGCGTTAACTCATTTTTTTGTATAAAGCTAAATTAGTTTATAAACTCGCCGATACTACAAAGATATTACATAATGGGATGTTGATCCCTGATCCTCGTCGTTTCCGATACTCATATAATAAAGGGAATTCTGTTAGGACTAGCTATATAAAGGTGTCGATTCGGTTTTGCATTCTCTAAAACTAAACTAAGTTTGACATGTTTAAAAGTAATGTTGTCCTTTTTACTTCAGCGGTTAGAAAAAGACAGCAATACTATTAGACCTGTAAAACTTAGTTTAGTTTTAGAGAATGCAAAACCGAATCGACACCATTATGTGATTGGTGTGTGCGCAATTTATTTATTTACCAACCTGAGGCGGCGCAGGCGCTGTAGTAAGTAACCTCCTCACACCGCCGCCGTACAATCGCGAATGCGCTTTCCCATCAGCTATATGCGCCGCCAATCGGTACAACAAGTGTGCGTCTCTCGCGGCAAGCGCCCATCCCAGTAGAGCTAGGTATACTGCGCAGAACGCTTCGGCAAGCAACACAGGTAGTCGTGGGGAATCTTCTTCTTCTGCCGCTCGTAACGCCAATCCACGTAGCGCTGATACACCTACGCCAAAGACATTGATCGGTAAAACAGTGGTCGTAGTACTTTTTAGTAGTAGAATTTAAAGGATGGCTTTACAGACCAGCTTAGGGCTTCTTTTAGTAACAGTATGGATGGACTGACCGGAAAAGACTGACGATTTGTATTACTGTATGTGAAAGAGCAACAGAGACGTGGATGTGAGTCTTGACAGTCTGAACCATTACAAAAAATATAGCTTTTCTTGCAAAACAAACTGTTGTACTTTCGAAACTCTTCTCTATTCGATATGGAATAACAATAAGTTTCTAACCTGGCCATTTGTTGGGTGGAGTAGTGACCGCAAGCTCCTCGGTGGAATAACGCCGCTGCCGCGCGAGCATTTGACTAGTACCGGGAGTTTCGGCTATGATTCTGAAAGGTAAATTATTTCATTAGAAAGGTGAACAATTGAACATATCGCATGATCCTCTAGAAACCAAAGGAAGTTTTACTTATAAGCTGCTTGAATTGCCTGATAGCACATTTTCGCATGTCGACGCAACAAAGCAAACCTAGTCTAGCTTTTGGAAAACAACTCTTATTTGTATACAATTTAAGGTAGCGTTTGACCGCAAATTACCTTGCCGCCTCGCTACGCCTGTAGTGTCTTGAGGCTAAACTAAAACTTCTTCGAGTGTAAATGGCTCAATCCTCAAAATAGAATCGGAAATTAGGATGTTTATTACTCAATCACGAAAAAAGAACAAGAAAGAGCATACAAAGTATCAATTTAGGCTACTTTTTATCCCGGAGTTGAAACTGGGAGGCGCAGCTAGTTATTTTACTTATCATCATCATCAGCCCATTACATTCTGGGACTCTGACCTTCTCTCAGAGAGAGAGAGAGAAATTATGGGCCGTAATCTACCACGCTGGCCCTGTGCAGGTTGGTAGATGTCGCATTCCCTTGGATGTTGTGGTCCTTGGACATGCCGGTTTCCTCAAGATTCCTTCACCGTGTTTACTACATTTTGTATTATGACAAGGTGACTGACCCGTCGTGATGGTGCGTGTGCCTCAAGCTGAAAGTATCGGAGTCGCAGAGGCTCTGGTAGATGCAGGCGGAGAGCGCGACGGCTAGCTCTCGCAGTGTGTGCAGTATCCTGGTAGCGGATCCGCCGGGAATGCCTAGCTCGCCGATTGTACCCAGCATGTCGTGAGCCACCGACTGAAACAAATTGTTATTTCAACACGCTTGCTCGTAAAGTGATTATGCATTTAAGTTCATAATGCAGCTCATTACGCACGTGTGCTTTTTACTTTGTATTACAACACTAGTGTTTTATACTCTTTTTTTCTCATACATAGAAAGTACGCCTGACATGGCCCCCGTTTTAAACTTTTTGTTCCTAGCAACGAAAAGTACTGTTTTCATTCTTCTGATCAGGTAACTTCAAGCGTACTTTCCGAGTATAAGAAATGAAAAAGTTAAAAAATAAATCTGACAAGCCATTTTTGAGTATTAGCGAGACTAACGAACTTCAATAGATTTTTATATATGAGTAGAAAAAGAAGATTCAATATTTATATTAATTACCAGCTGTTGCCCGCGGTTTCACCCGCGTGGGCTACAGTTTATCGCAATAAAAAGAAACCTATGTCCTTCCTCTGGGTTCAAACTATATCGGTTCAATAGTTTAGGCGTCAAAGCGAGACAGACAGATTTATAAATTAGTAGGGATAGAGATTGACTAGTTTATATATTAAAACTCAACCAATTCCAAGTCACAGCACACACCTGCAGATGTCTTACGGGGTCGGCGACCACTGTGTTGTTGGTGGCGACCGCGGCCGCTAACAACGGCAGCGTGGTCGGGAACGGCAGCGGCGACAGCAGCTGCTGGTGCTGCTTGTCCTGGCCCAGCTCTTGCAGCAGAAGCACCAGCTCCATGCGAACGGAGGCCAGCCCACCGCCGCCCGCGCCGTGCAGCGAGCAGTAGGATAGCAGAGTGCGCAGGAGGGTCTCGTTGGCTGTATAGAAAAAAGAAATGTCAAAATCGGAATCTCTACTACGCGACAGTAACTCTGTCTGTCCTGTCTTTCTTTCAAGCCTAAACTACAGAACCGATTTAAATGAAATTTGGTACAGAGAGATAGTCTAAGTCCTGAGAAAGGACATAGGCTACTTTTTACCGCGAAAAACTGTAGCCCACGCGGGTGAAACCGCGGGGAACGGCTAGTTATCTGTAAAAACAATCGAGCATCGAGCAAAAACGAGCAAGAAACTCACGTTTGTTGTATGTGAGCCCCCTTAAATATTTATTTTATTCTGTTTTTAGTACTATTTGTTGTTATAGCGGCAACAGAAATACATCATCTGTGAAAATTTCAACTGTCTAACTAGCACTGTTCATAAGATACAGCCTGACTTTTTTGGCGGCAATCGAATTGTCAACGTGAAAATTTTGTTTTTATTTCCAAAACTTGTGTTTCTTCGAGTGATAATGTGTAATATTGGTGGATTATTAACCATTATGTGTTCGTTAATGTGTACGAGTGTGGGAAATTGAAATAAAGTTGTGCAAGTGACTTTTCTATTTACTCCAAAAAAGTCCGTGTAAAGTTTAAGTAAAACTCCACTACTTTACTTAAACACTATCCTCATCCCATCATCTCATCATCATCATCATCATCATTTAAACTTGATTCAACTCTCTGAGTTTGAAATATTTTATACTTGACACTGGCAAATACACTAATCGTGTGACGCCATAACAAAAAAAAAAAAAAAAAAAGATACAGCCTGGTGACGGACGGACAGCGGAGTCATCAAGATGAAAAGGTGTGAAAAGAGTTCTTAAGGGTCGGCAACACTCCTGGTGTTGCATAATAATTATAGGTCTACCAGAATCTGATGGAATTTTTTTTTTTAATATATAGTGATTTTCATATGGCAACGAAAAAAATGTCATCTGTCAACTGAAATTTCGAGGAATTGTTTATGGTTTGGCTTCAAATTAGTAGGAATGACAAGTCTTGATACTTTGGTTTATTGCGTCTTTCGTGTGAACTGAAGAAGCTTTCTCTCGAATAGGGATCGATGAATGGCGAAAATCTTGTGAACATGTAATAAAAATTGAAAATCAGTTCATAGAACAAGATCGATTGAGATGCAGGAGGAAAGGTTTATCATAAATACTGCGTCTTCCTCGTCTCCCTCTTCCGTTGAAGACTTTTTTATGGATGTGCAGTATGTGGAACCATTTTCAAGTTCTGATAGCCTTTAATTAATTAATAAACTCATGGACAGAGTAATTGGAGTTTTCATCTAAATTTCGAACCCCACATTCGCCACAGTAAGATTTTCAAAAATTATCCTTGATCATTGGATAAATTTTTATATTTGCATGTATCATACACAGAATCAGCCACTGTAGGGAAAAAAAAGTATCAAAACGTTTTACTCTAATTTCCCCCAGTATTGCTAGCGTCAATTTCTTTTTGCCATCAGATTCTGGTAGACCTATATATGCGACGATGACCGTAATTACAGACATAAGAGAGCTTTAAAGTTCAGAGGACGGAGTGAACGTCCGCAATAATGATGACATTAACCGAAAACAGAAACAAGCTTAATTTTCCAACTCACCTTTTAGCCACTTCTTTCTGCTAACAGCCCGTTGCACTTTCGCCTCGAAGTCTGCCTTCTCCCTGACCAGTAGCTGGTGCAACGTGGGCCTATCAGGAAGTGGGGGCGCCTCTGCCTCCGCGCACACTAGCTCCCCCCGCGCACCCTTGTCTCCCCCCGCGCCCGCCCCGCGAGTACTAGCGTATCCGCAGAGGCGTCGTAAGGCTTCCACTTCTCTCTCTAGCCAGATGTAGAGCTGGTATCGGAGGTGACCACCTGGGGTATAAAACAAAACATGATGCCTTAGGCTTTGTTAGGAAATGTGGTGAGAAGGGATATCTGTAAGCGTGGTTATAATGTTTTACCCCCCTTCTCCCCTTCTTGCACCTCTCAACTACAGAAAGATGATCGTTGGTTGTTAGATCAACGAAATTAGAATCATCCAAACGTCAATAAAGCAAATGGTTATGAGCGCCCGATATATTTTCCAGGCAGTTCAATTGAGGATCTATTTCCATAAAAACTTAATATTCTATTTTCCGTACAACAAAAATGATTGTTTATCAAAACCTGTCTGTATATGTTTTGAATCAAGCATCTTCTCACCATCAACTTCAAACCCGGTCGCGAGCGTGCTTAATTCTTCCATCAATATCTTCAAACAGGCGACGAACTTGAGTTGTTGCGCCATGATGTCGACAGATGGCGCTTCCTCGCCCTCCTTCTCCTTATCGGAGAGACCGTTCATTTTAGGCGCATCTTCAGTTTTACCCATCTTCATTTCTAGAGGGGGCGTGGAAGCGCCTGATGCGTTAGATCTGGAAGATTAGTGCTAGTTTAGTGAGAATATGATACATGTTACAAGTAGGTGGTCCCATAAATCGAGGTGGGGTGATGGAACAGGTATGATAAACCAGCAAAACGTAATATTTGGGACATTCGGTATGATGAAAAGAAATATCTAAAGGCTTGTATCTCAGCAGTGGGATGACGATGATGATCACTGACCTCGGCAGAAACTGAAGTCGAAATTATCGGTTACTCTTTCTACATTTCAGTGTCAATGTTAAAAGTTCGCTGTAAGACCAGATACTCTATAGCCAGGATTCTAAAGCATCTAATAGTAGAGGCGTGAATATGAATACTACTCACTCTTTTTCTTCCTCGTCATTGCCCCAATCGAGCACAAGCTCGTCGGTTTTCATCGAAGAGACGGGCGCACCCCAATCGAGGTCGAGTTCTTCAGTCTTGGGCGCGGCTACCGGCGCGCCCCAGTCCACCGATGCCGAAGTTGACATTGCTGATGACTCTTCTAAATGTCAGATATTCAAACATGTTAGGAACATTAACGCTCATTGCCGCTAGTTAGTTTCAGATCCGAAAAGCGTTGAGCGAAGCGACAGTTACATACACCTATTGGTAATAGAGAGATTGCTCGGAGTACAAGTCTCCCATAGTACAAGTTTTGAAAACTATAAAAGTTGTAGTAAACTTTTCAAAGTAGCAACTCGTAAGTACTACCTAAATCCAAAACGTGATTCGAAAACTTTGTTCGAATTCGGATACAACGATTTGATTTAACTCATTTTAGTTCCACCAAATTTTCGCATGCGGCGCTGAAAGAAAAAACGAACGGAAGGAAACGACAACTTTTACAGTTTTCGCAAACTATCAAAATTTGTACTAGGGGTACAGTTACATCAACCAAAAACGAACGAAAAACCAAAACAAATAAAGCACATCGACGTACAAACGAACGAGAACGTGTCGTACTTTTGGCTGTGTCCGTGACTAGCTGGCCGGTATGTATCTCCTCGTGGGAGGCGCTCGCCGCGACCTGTCTCGGGCGCTCCTCGCGGACTCTAGCCGGGAGCTTGGAGAGCACCTCGAGAGCTAGCGCCGGGCAGCCCGCCTTGAAGTGGCCGTGCGCGGTTTGGAAGTACAAGCGGCGCTCGAGGCGAGTGATGCCTTCGTCGTCGTCTTTCTGCAGGAGAGCTAAGGTGCCGCCCTGTAAGAAGGAGGGATTTTGGTTAAACGTTTCAGTTGAGACTTTTTGACTCACGGAACAAAGTTTTTGTAGTGTTAAGACGCTTTTTGAGAATTCTGAGAAAGTGCCAGACTTTTGCAAGTTATTCAACCGCGTACAGTACACGATTCCCTTCTTTTATAAGTTACTTACCTGACTAGGCAGATTGTGCCGTTTCAGCCTCGGATGCGTCCTCAAGTACACGTAGAAGTTGAAGACGCTCGGCATCGGGTCTGGGATCTCCTTATTGTCCCTGGAGGCGTGAAGCCGTCCCGCGGGGCTGAGCAGTGTGTCGAGAGCTGTGCCGTATCGCTTCAGCTCCCAGAGGGCCATGGACCGCACGAACGGATCGGGGTGCGCATGCTCTAAGTCCAATTCGTCGTCTTCAGTCTCACCTCTAGACATATGGGAACAACGTAGGATTCTTTATTTGGTTATGATATACAAAGGAAATTGACAGGTGATGCAACGATATATAGTTGGAGCCGATGGATGCAAATGGGTAAAGCCGTTCATTGTAGTGTTCAAAGAGAAAGGCCTATGTTCAGCAGTGGACGACTAAAAGATCCGAAATCGTCGATCCGTATGAAAGGCGTCGTTGATCTTACTTTACAGTAAATAGAGTAGAAAAAATTGTTTACTGCAAAAGAGTTACATCGCTGAATTGGTAAGTCTCATTTCGAAAAGATACTTAAAATGGTCACCTATATAAATATATGATGATTAATTTTTATGATGTTCAAAATTGAACATCATTCTGGCACACTTATATATCAAACATAATTAGTAAAACTGGTTCCAATCAATCAATTAGTAATAAGAATAAAATTGTTAATGAGATCGCGCCAAAAAAATTACCCGCCGGGCGTTTCTTGCCTGTTTTTTTGCCGGCGTAAGGAGATTGGAACAGGCGTAGCTAGTTTTAAGTTGACGTTTTCAAGTGATCACAATGTATCCTATTGAATAAAACAAATTTTGAATTTTGAATTTGAATTAGTCTTTTAGTTTTCGAAGAATATTGACGCCTTCTTCGTTACTCTTGATAGATCTTGTGATATAAGAGGAATACTCACCCTAATATTTCACCCATGAGCAATTTCCTCAAGCAAGCCGGCAGCGCACTGTCTGGCTCATACAATCGGGCTACCACCATCGCGAGTTGCAAATCTCCTAGACGCGTGATAAGAACCTAAAAGTAACAAAATAATGTAGAAAACATATATCACACTAATATCATATATGCGAAAGTTCGAGAGCGAGTGTGTTTTTAACTCCGTCACGATAAGAGTGAAATTTGGACTGGTTGAAATACAGTAACTAATTATTGGAATACATATGTGTGCTTACCTCTAAAGCATCCTTCAATGCCCCTCCCAACAAGAAGAAAGCAGCCGCATGCTCGAAACGTTGTCTTCCGAGCAAGACGAAGGCGTTCTTTAAAGCAGCTTTACGCCATCTATCCTCGTTGAAGTCGTTTGCAAAGAACTGAATCAAAATATAAGTAATACTTGGTTATTGTATTTAATAATGTACTCTCTAAACTATACCTAACCATGCAACTAGCTTTATAGAGTACTACTATTACATGTTAAGTTACGATGTGGTCAACGATGGCACCATACTACTGCATTGGGAACTGGCTCTCAAGCAACGCTGCCGGAACACACCTATAAGTGCTTGGCGACAGATTTTTAACTCAAAGAGGGTAGTTAGTCAGGCAGACACTAGGAAATGCCCTACACGAAAACTATAGTTTCACGAACTACCCACGGTGTCGTAATTCATGTGTTTCTTGTTTATTACATACCGTAGTCATCTTTTCGTCCCCGCTAGATCGGAACAGTCCCCACAGCAGCGTACGTTTCTTCATAGCAAGATAGAACAGCGCTGCGTCCATAGGATCTTGTTTTTGCATATACGACGCCCGGGCGAGTTTCTCGACGCATATTTTTAGTAATTCGCCGCGTACCCACCAGCCGACACCTAAAACAAATGCAGGCTAAAAGAAAATGTCTTCCTTTTTTGAGAGTATGTTGTGATGTCATATTATAATACGTGACTATGTGATCATTTACATAATGCAATAAATACAGTCGGTGAAAACTGGTTCACGATACTATGGTCACTGGTTCAAGCTCAAGCCTTCTCTCCGGACAAATAAGTTATTGGAGTACAATTAAAGTGCTACACCATAATATAATTTATCTTCTTTGATCAGCCAGTTCGTGAAGCAGAAAACTGGTAGGATGCAGCATAGCTTTTTTAATCAAACGACTTCAAAAAAGAAGCTCAGAACTTTCGAACTGGGTAACCGATTTTGATGATTCTTTTTTTATTTGAAAGCTGGTGCTGCACGTGTGGTCCTATTTGGTCCCGTTATGACAATGACATCCATGAAAAAACCTTTGAAGTCGGTTTTTTGCAAAGTAGCTTGTTCCAATTCAAATAATTCATCCGCATAATGGAAGATAAGTAAACAGGTTTTTACATTGAAATGTAACTTACCAAGTTCCCTCATAGTGGTCCATTTAGGATGTCCCTTCGCGTACCCCGGTATGAGTGCCAGAAGCTGTTCATGCGACTCGGAATGGAAGGCCCACACAAGGTTGCAGGTGCCCACGCCGGTGCGTTGCAAGTTCGCGCGCTGAGCGAGCGGCAGACATCGCAGTAGATAGCCGTAGTGTTTCATGGCTAGCAGGAAGCGTAGACCGCAGTCGTCGAGGGAATCTGAAACAATTCATTAGTAAGGTTAAAGGCGGATTTCTGAAACGACTGCTATCTACATTTTAAAACAGACTAAAGACCTAAATCTAAAGGTTCATATATGAACAAGGAGGTAAGCATATTGCTCTTCTTGTTTGTCACTAAACAAATGATATAAGCAGCTACAGATTTAATCAACTGTCAAATATAACATCACTCAACCACATCATCTCTACGTGGCAATCGCCGTCACCGAGAGGTTGCAGTTTCAATAGTGAAAGTTGAAATAGCGTGAAACCATACAAATAGATGTCCATCCAAAAAGTATAACTGTCTTATTCTGACAATCCGCGCCATCTTGTTTGTAGAGACAATATTTCAGTGACGTCATCCGACGCTTTATTACGCCCACTATGTGGAAGCACTGCTTTTTCAAGGAATCCAAGTATGTCCCTGGTAATTCGTACAACTATCTCTTTCTTACACGCCTCACTCACCCGGCAGTATCTCGTGTTGGCTCCCTTGCGTAACATCGACTCGCGCGCTGTTCGCTAGCCGTTCCGCGAAGTCCGCGTCACAAGTGGACACCGTATCCGCCAACGCGAGCAGATGCATCTGATCGAGAGAACTTAGTCCGGGCAGGTGCGTGTGGGTTAGAAGCCGCGATAGAATACGACCTGAAAATATTATACAGCTGTATAAAAATTCAAGAAAAGGAAGAAATCTTATCAGAAAAGCTTATTATAAAATATTAGACTTATAACGTTATTAGTAAGTTTATCTTATACCTTGTCTAGGCCCAAAGTGCGAGAGTGGATGCCTCTCAGGCATCGAAGGTCTTCTATCAACAGCTTCTTCGTCACCTAACAGTAATGCATCTAAGTCTTCGTCAGTATCTTGTATTGTGCCTTCGAACAGCTCATTGTAATCCTGAAAGAGGTTTGTTTACGTTTAACGTATTTCACATCAGTTTTTAAGATATTTCATTGAAACGGTGATAGTTTAGTGGTAGTGAGAATCCATTTGAATACTTTAATTTGTCTAAGCTTCGGTGAAGGAAAACATCGTGAGGAAAACATGGTTATGAAGGTACTTTTTAGCCTTCCGATGATTGGAAATTTGTCGCCAAAAACATAACAATAAGTTTGTGTGTTCCAGCAGAAATCTTTTAAAAGAGTTTCATTCTACCATTCTCGACCACAACGTCACTTACCATCTGGTCAAACACTAACCTAACTAGGAGTAAAGTTTGCTTGTATCTACTCGTATTTATGCAAAGCCCCCACAAAAAAGATAGGGTTCTCCATTGGTTTCACGATTTAACAACTTACCTTAGCTTCCTGAATAGTGGACGGATGGTGTGGGGATTCCTTATCAGCTACCAGTAAGGTCCAGAGAGGCAACGGTGGCACCGACGTGATTTCAGCGTAGTCTAGCTGGACATCTTCTGTTATCTAAATCATGAATCATATATTAACCCTAGAGTTTAACGAGGCCAGTTCCGACCAATATAGATTCAACCGGTGCCTTTTAGAGGAAGTCGGCTTATTTTAAGGAACCGGAGATAGGAACAGAGCTCGTATATTCTCAGGATTAGACGAGGGTATGCGATATAATTAGTCATCTTGAATGTAATGAGTTTTGCTTGTGTTCTGCAGGTGCTGTTATCTAAAAACACTTATTAAGTTGTGACGTGAATTGGTTAAATTGTGTTGGAAAACTTGCAGTGAAACGAGCCGAGTTGTCATGAGTGAAACTATTTTTAAACTAGAACAGGTTATGAAAAACTTCAGCTTTTGACTATGACTTGTAAGTCATGCGACTATGACGTCATAACATTGTAGAACTGTCCCGAGTGATCAGGCTTGACACGTTGACAATTTACAGTTAAAGTAAGAAATCATATATATGTTGACTAAAGGACCTCCTTTTCGAATTATTTAACTGGTGCAGTGGCAGAACGCCCTGCTCAATCATTGTTTAGAGCACGTGACAGAGAGAGAGAAAGAGAGAGAGCTGTCTAAAGAAAAATACATATAGAGCGAAACTCTAACTATGGAAAATATCAAAAAGAATAAAAAAATAAAAAATATTCGTTAAATTATTTGAAAAATAGTAATATCATAGTTACCTACAAAATAAAGAGAATTAAGTGAGAGAAACATTACCTGTGCAACGCCATCTAGCGGCGAAGCGGCGCCAGCGGCGAACGATACGGAGAGCGTTCGCGAGCGCGACCACCCGCGCTGTAACAACGTGCCACATGCAAGCAATAGCGCGCGGGAACCCCACAGTACGTGCCACAGGTAAGCTACAATAACTTCCAATACGGACGTCCTAAACGTAACCTTTATATTTATTTTTGTGCTAAGCTCAAAGAAATTTAATATCTAAAGAGCACAATGCAGCAGCAGTGCATGTAGTACCAGAGAAAAAATGGCTTGACTAATTGATCGAATTTAATAAAGCTACTTATATTATACGATAATTAAATAATTCAATTTAGTTTAAATATCTGCATGCTACATTATAATTATAGCAAAAAACATGTATAACTGAGACCTGCTAATTTTATGTTTTCATCACTTTTTTATGGAAATAAACATTTTGAACAAAAATATTGAGGATTCCGCAGGTTGAGACAGACCAAATTTGAATGTCTTTTTAGCCAATTTATAAGCCGTCTCTGACTGAAAAATGAATTATAGAATAGATAAAAAACTTGAATAAAAAATTACTATACAAATTTTTTTGTAAAAATCTTTCCGCGAAGGTTTTAAGCGAGCTTGGAAGAAGCGAACGATATGAATATGTTAAAGTACATAATTATAAACTTAATTGGCGAGAACCATTTGTACGTTTCCATAATGCCAACAATGAAAGGATGTGCAAATGTGAACTTTATGGTTCATTTTCTTATATCTGAAATCTAAAGATAGAAAATGAATACGTGCACATAAATATTAGTCGCGTGTACTTTATGTGCACAATGAGTTTAAAATGACAAGACGTATAAAGACAACAAACAAAGACAAATTGCGACGACAAAATATTTATCCATAAAACATTAAAATTACAAACAAGCAATCGCATACAGTTTCCTGTAATCTATATTATTGAAACCCGAAAAAATGTCTTTACTTATTTATAGGAAAACCAACATATCTTTACAACAACAAAACAGATGCAGAAGGATACGTAGAAAGCTAATTACAGTCTATTTTGCGTATCGTACATTTTGCGTTTTGTAAATTTTGAGGATGTACTTTTTACTCTTGTACATTTGCCTTTTGCAAAATGCGATGTGTACATTTTGTTTATTGCTCGTTTTACAAGTGTATACCTTTTGCGAGTAGTGTACATTATGCTCCGAAGGGAAAGAAATCGCCAAGGTGGCAGTTAGTCGAAAACTTGTTGCCTAAATATACAATTATTAGTATTACTACATTTAACTCACGATTCTACAGTCGAATAACGATACTGACGACGCATCAGTAACCACCTAGTAACAGTGAATTATCGCCGTAGCCGAAATCGGCATGGAATGCACCATCTTTATCATCACACAGTTGAGTTTACGTCTCCGCGCTGTGCCTGCCGCTACAAAGCATCGTCTAAAGATGCACGACTAAGTCTTTCAAATGAATAAAGTCGAGTAATTCGAATGGAATCATTCGCAGTCACGCACCCCTTAGCATCACCATTGCGCACGCGGACTCCATAGAGAACGGACGTACCACTCCCTGATAATTGACAGTATAATTCTGAGTTAAGCTGTAGTAACACTGAAATTATGTGTCATACTAACGCAAGCTTTAATCAAGAAACCTAAATATGGATCGACAAAAGAAAAAAGGAACTGTATGCGATTGTTTATCAATAAACCAATACAATATTCATAAAATATACACGAGTTATTATGTGCATTTGTTTTACCTGTCTCGTTAAACTATCTTCATCACCTTGCGAACTGCGACCAGTGTAGGTGCCTCCGATACACCTGTTGATTTGAAAAACCATTGAAATATAAAATCAGAATTGATTCTTAGTCTACCTTATACTAACATTATGAATTATCTCAAACAACACACACATACATCAAAACGTGCAACATACTCGCGTGCCCAGAAGATTTTTTTATAGCATTGTGACATATTAAACCCTATTTAATTCAGGGATAGTGTTTAATAATGCAAAAATCAAAATAATTGGATAAGTAGTTCCGACGATTACCTCTTACGTCTATAGTTTAGATTCGCCAGTAATAAAAAAGAAATTATTTGAAAGATATTCTTTACCTTACAAGATGGGCTAGAATAGCCTTCACCCACTGGATTTTCCCACTATTGAGTAGTTCCATCAGCTGTTTAGGATGATACTGAGGTAGTACTGGACAAGCCATCTGCGACGCCTCGAACAAACCGTAGTCTGGCATGTAGTCCAAAAGAGGCTGAGAATTTCAAAAGTATTGTCTGAATGTGTTAGGAAATTCGGCATAGGATACATTGCTGTTACAATTGACTATTGATACAATTTTATCTGTTCGGTAAACAAACACAAACAGTCAACAAAAAAAAAGGAGAAAAGAGATATATAGAGAGAGAGAGGATAAAGAGAAAGATAATATAGAGAGAGAGACAAGAGAGAGAGAGAGAGAGAGAGAGAAAAGTAGAGAGAGAGAGAGGGAAGAGGAGAGAGAACTCTTGCTCTTGTAATAAAAATATTGCGGCCCATACCTGAGGCTGATCTGGCTGCGTTTTGTTCCGTCTTCTCGCGTCTCGCTCCAACAGTTGCAAGTTGATGGAGGACACGCGCTGCAAGTGCGGCGCGGACACTCGGAGGTCCGAGTCGCGTAGTGCGCGAGA
Organism: Opisthograptis luteolata; assembly: GCA_931315375.2. NCBI lineage: Eukaryota > Metazoa > Arthropoda > Insecta > Lepidoptera > Geometridae > Opisthograptis > Opisthograptis luteolata. The sequence continues at coordinate 4,668,195 of OV928049.1, read as the reverse complement.
TTCACTACCTTCTTCTAGCTCCTGATAAATACATGGGTAATAATAGAATCAAAAAATAGACGCGCTCTTACGAATCTTCTCATTATTTGATCAAGATGAATCCACACAAATCCAGTCTTGCTCAAGCGACTTGCTTTGGGCTTGACTACGCCACACCCTGATAATCTAAGGCCAAAAACGATGAGTTTCATCATAGGAAGCAAAACTAGCGCCACGTCTAAAGTTCGTACAGAGTAGTATCAATCTTCGTAGCTCCTACACAATCAAACACCCACCCACACACACACAATCATAGGTCTGACCTCGAACTAGGATTCTCTGTAATGAGGGTATAAGATACTATGCTCATCGGGGACATAGAACAATAATGACAAATGAGGATTCATCAGCCTTAAGTATTTGGTTAGGTGGTGATACGGTTTTACAACAGTAACTATACGGCAACTAGTTACTAACCTGTCCACCAAACTGTCCCATCGCCATCTGAGGATTCTCGGGCTTCCACTGCGAGTATACGTGCATCTCCGAGTCCATCCCCACGACAAGGATCCCGTCCCGCACCCAAGATATCTGCATCGGCAGCGGTGGAAGACCGTCCGCGGTCTTCAGCTCGATGCGACGCAGCTGCATCCATCGGATCTCTTCCACGAATAGAGGAGCAGCGAGTGACGACGCCTTGCGTAGGATCGGACGGTTGTTGTTTATGGATTCCTTCATTGCCTGCGGGGGAATACGATTTGATTGGGTACGGCTTGGCTTGCTTAAGATTGCAATTGTAAATCTGAGCGTAGTTTGGAACTGAAGCCTTCGACAATTACGCAGTGAAGCCCTGTAATATTTTCTATGGATCTGGAAGTGACATTTTTCCAACCCATTTGACTGTCTTAGAGAATGATTTTCAAATAGTTCTTTCTTAGTACACCACACCCATATACACTCGAAGTTTCTTGTTTATAGGATTTACCGTTTAGGCTCTGCGTTGTCTGTTAGTAATTGTTTAGAATTTTACAAAGTAGATTAGGAGGCTCACATCATTATCACAACTGTTTGCAGTAGCAAGTGGGTAGCAGAAGGTTTTTACTCTACAAAAAATAATTGTTCCAAATCGGAACATTGCCGTTTGAACAATAAAATAAATCATATAGAACCTTATGTCACCCTCCTAAAAGTAATAATTAGTATACCTTCAAGTTGGCCTGTGCCAGATCACTAGAGACAGGCGTGAATAGCAACACGCGAGACCCGACAGCCACGGTCAGGATGTGTGAGCCGTCTTCCTTCGACACCCAGTCTAGTTGCACCAGGTGCTTTTGGGTCAGAGGACAAGTGTTGCCATTTTCCATTATACTCCTGTAGTAAATTGACATCAAGTTAGATAACTTTTAGTTCTATCACATTTTTACTGACCTATTAAAGGATAATGCGTAGTTTACCTGCGTAACGACTGCAAAGTACTGAACGACGGAACGGCGAGAAGACCCGCTGACTTGCCAGTGTCGCCTTCTCCGTTGCGGTTGTTGCGACTCTCGTCGGATGATAGAGTTTGTAGTACCTGCCAATAACGCACTCTTACTCTTCTGCAATTCGGACTAATTCAAAAGTAGAGTCACTGGAAACAATGCCCTTCAATCAATGACATACAGTAATGTTTATACACTACTACTTAGCGACTGAATAACTGACAAAAGTAAGATTTTTAAGAAATATACTATGTTAATGGCAATACTAACCTGATTAATCCTTTGTTTCTTGGCTATAAATGACGTATCGTGAAGGTACGACAGATCTATCTGCGTGTCAGCGCAAACACCAACCCGCGGCAAGCTGACGTTCCTCAGCGGTATAGTGTCTTCAAGCAGCCATTCGGCGCCGCCGGTACTCTCGCACTCGTAAACGCAAACGCACAAGTTCACGAAACGCGCGTCTGGGCTTATATTATTTGTAGAGGCGCTGCCGCCTTTCGGGCGGGTGAATGACCGGCCGCATTTGTAGGCGCAAGCTATGCGGCCGGAGTAAGCCGCGCTTATGTGAAGCGGTTGGCCTGAAATATCGCGATAACTCCATTTCAGTACGAACAAGGCTCAATCACCTTTAAGGGTTAAAATTTCAATCTGTAAAGCAAAGCTTAAGACTTACCGCAGCGTGTCGCCATTAAGGAAACCTTTGCACACATATTAGCTTAAGCTACAAAAGTAAGTATGGAATATGGGATTTGTATTGTGGTATTAAAACAAAAAAAAACTTTGAATATTGATTTTGGAGCGATTCGATGAATGACTGACAAACACTCGTGAATAAAAAATAATGGCAAGGTAATATCAAATACCTGGAATGTCGATAGTAGATTCTTGATCCTTATTCATCATTTCCCATTCAATCCACGAGTATTCGAATTCATTGTTGTTTCTGTTAACGTTGCATTTCCAGAACCTAAGAGTGCTGTCGGAACAAGCGGTTGCTAAAATGTAGGGCGCTAAGCAAGCTGGGTAGATAGACGCTGAGCTTAGGTGTCCCGCCGCTGGCGTTGCGTGGATCACGTCTACTCCATCTGGTAGCGCCAGAGGACATTCGCACACCTAGAAAGAAACCTGATATTTAGATCCAGTAAATTACAGCTTTTATGCAGGTATTCTAAAATGAGGCTCTAGCGAAGATCATTACTTGAGCACAGATTTGACGCTGTCAGTTCTTACAGATATGTCACATTATCACACTACTCAAGCATAGATCAACACATTATAAAATATGGGCCTTAGATTTGATGGTAAGCAGTCACTGTCACCTATGGACATTTGCAACACTATGGGCGTTGCCAATACGTTGCCGAACTCTTTTCACACCCATCTTGAAGGACTGCATTTTGTAGCACTGCGGAGACTTGTCGGAGCTCGTTATCGTTTTCGTCTCTCGTTCGTTTGTTTTGTACTAAAAATCTTTCGGCTGTAGCCTTTGTAATTTACACACATCATCAGACTACTCCCAAAGCAAGAGAGAACAATTGTTTGGCCCAATCAGGATACATCCTGGGACACTATATAACTCATTTAACAGGAACCTGCACTATGGTGTCTTCTAAAACGTGTATTAATTTTCACGAAAGAGTTTGTTAATCTAGTCTACCTTCTTAGTAGTGATAGCGAGGTGAGAGTTCGGCGGCGGCGGCGGCATGGCTCGGTCGTTGTCCATCGATACGGAGTTCTTGCGAGACTCGACGCCTTCTTCCTCTTGAACCAGAGCGCTGTCTGGCACGTACATCATGCTGTTTGTGAGGTCATCTGAAAGTATTGGTAGAGGCTGATTAACTAAAGCTGGCTCTGTTCACAGTAGTCACACTAAAGCACCTAACTGCTAACGGCCAGTTTCAAAAACCTAGCTATCCACGGTTTGGAGATAGAAATTTGACACAACCTCCATAGAAGTAATGTATAAATTACACTATATCTAGTAGGGCAAACGAGGATAGATAGGTTATTGAAACTAGTCGTAAAGCACATTATGACGTCACACGTTATTGGCAAGGAATCTTGATGGTCGATTAAGGGCCTTGATTAGCGGTTTAGACGTGACAAGGTAACAAAGATACAGAGGGACAGAAAGCTGCTGCTATGGATATGGAAGTAAAAATATAGCATTGGCTTCAAAAGTATTGTAATCTTACCGTTAGGATCAGCCTGTGAAGACACCGTCAACCTCCACATATGCACGGTCGAACCTCCGTCTGTCCTCTCCAACACCACGATGTAGAACGGTTCGTTGAACACGGCGGCTTTGCGAAGGTCGACAATGGCTTCGAGGCCCGCTTCAGTGATGGTGTTCACCTCAGAGGGGTCGATGCCGGAGTCTGTGCTCTCAGAGTCGGGAGATGTTCGTTCGCCTGTAGAGTGAAATATTTGATAAAAAATGAAACTTGTATTGGAGCTGGATCCAAGACGAGCGAATGCTCATGTGATAGAGTGTGATATTCACAAAGATTCCAGGAACAGTTGACAGGCTGCGGCACTTTCGATCACATCGTCACTTAACATCAGGTAACACATTATAGCTAGAACTGTATCCGCGCCTGTACATAAATGGTCCTTCGAGCCAGATTACGGTCAAACACTGCCCTGTAACATTGACATGTTAGAATATGGACGTAGGGCATAATGCAAAGGTGACAAGAAAAGAGGCTGAGTGACTACTGTGTGCGTGTAATAAGGTTTTATAGATGACAAAAAAAGCTTGGGATTTTAGTGAACTTGCTCCAATTCAATCAATTAGTAATAAGAATAAAATTGTAAATGTGATCGCGCCAAAAAAATTACCTGCCGGGCGTTTCTTGCCTGTTCTTTTGCCGGCGTAAAGAGGTTGGAACAGGCGTAGCTAGTTTTAAGTTTGACGTTTTAAAGTGATCACAATGTATCCTATTGAATAAAGTACAATTGACTATTGACTAATTTATCTCTTATGCTATTGGACGGTACGTAAGGAGTCACTACTCTTAGTGGATAGTAACCCGTGATCAGCTGCTCCTGGAACACGTGCAGCAGCTGCGTGTTGTGCCAGTCGTGCGTGGCGTCTGCGATGGCGTGCAGCTGGATGATGGCGCCGGGCCGCGCCGTGGACTGCTGCGACACGATTCGGATACGTTCGTGCAGCGGCACTCCGCCGCTCTCCGACAACGTCGACTCGGACGACATCGACATCGTGTCGTGCGCGTGCTGCGGGAAAAAGACGACACTTGTGCTACAGCTTCGTAGACAGGGTAGGGTATATCTCGCACGGCTTCGACATGGACATTGTGTCGTGCGCGTGCTGTGGGAGAGAGACCATACTAGTACCACAGCTCCATACGCAGGGAAGGGTACAACGTACAAGCCACACGGCATCATCATCGACATCGTGCAAAGCGCGTGCGGTGTGAGAGAGACAACACTAGTACCTCAGCTCCCGTACACAAGGAAGGGAACACCGACACGGCTTATCTATTTCCAGATAAATCAGCAACAACTAATATATGTTTTACTAGAAAGAAGCGCTTGCCAGTACTCTAATCAATAATCATGTACACTTTTCTCTTGTTACTAACAACAATAACATATTGTATGGAATAAGTAAGCTATTACGTCTTTATGTCGTCTCTCCGAAGTCGCAATTTCGGCTAGCAGCGTCCGCGCATCTATCACGGCCTGGAACACTCGCAGGCTCTCGCCGTCGCTCGCCACAAAGCACGCCGATGGTGAGTTTGACAGGTTGCCCAGTGTTGTGCTAAAAAATAAGAAGTTTTTTTTTCTGAACGCTCCAACATCATGGTAGGCTACTGACAAGTTGTGTACGTGCATCGTTTTATCTTTTTATAATTGTTTTTTTTTGTCCAACTGATTGACGAGATGTGCAAATCGCTCTTCACTTTATGTGTTAAATCTCTCTATGCCCTGTAATTACACTGCTAACATTGCCATACACGTAACACAGTAATGTTTGCTTGGTCGCTCAGTGACCGGCAATGGTGTGGAACTTCCTCAGGCGGACCCTGCAAAAGTGTCCTACCAAATCTTATACTTGAGTAGCCATCGACTATGCAACCCATAGAAATCAAATTCTAGTAAAAAGCCTGAAATTAAATTGACAGTTCTCTACCTGGGTAGTAACGTAGGCAGCCAGGCGACGTTGCTAAACGCCGACAGATGTGGTGAGTTCACTCGAGCCAGTTCGGATACGCCACCGGATTTACCGAGCGGACCCACGCACTCCACTCGCCACATTATGAGTTCGGAACAAAGCCCGCCGGCTGCTGTGTCGTCGTCGAACTTGTGGTGGTCTCTTTCATTATCTGGGATCGAAAGTACATTGCTAGGTAAAATAAAACATTTTTCACACCGATCAAACTAATACTGTAAACTAATAGTGAGTGTGTATGTGTTATCTACTTCTTCACGCTGAAACGAAACAACGAATTTAAATTATAAAATTTGGATCGGAGATAGGTTATTAGCCCTGGATTAAGGTTAACTTTTTTTTTGCGGAAAGGATCCTGCGGGATCAAAGGGAAAACTGAGGTTGTGACCGCGGGATGTGCGGGGTCTGTCTGTCTCGCTTTCAGGCCTAAACTACTAACGCGATTTAAATGAAATTTGGTACGGATATAATTTGAACCCTGGTGAAGGACATAGGCTACATTTTATCGCGATAAACTGAAGCCTACGCGGGTAAAACCGCGGGAAACAGCTAGTAAGGATATAATTACTACATACCTGAAATATTATGATGACTCGTCGTGAGAAGGAGCGGTAATACTGGATGGCATGTGATGTCGTTTACTCTAAATCTATGCCCCGAGGCTCTTGACGCGTGACCTATTGATAGCACCTGGAAAATATAACAGTTATATAGAGTAAGGGTAAAAATATCGCCACTTTTTACCTTAGCAACTTAATACTGGGACTATCCCCTTTAGGCAGGAAATGCAAGAGGGAACAGCACATTTAATTTTATTACAATTCATCAATATTAATTAACAACTGCAGCACTTCCGCAGATTACGTGAAATACCGACAGTACTGCCTTTCCTTTAATCTTTACTTTCTTGCTCATCATAAATGTTTTTGAAATAGTAAGAAGTAACTGAAGTGGCAGTGGTCATATCTGCCGTAGAGCAAACAACCTTTGAGGAATTGAGGTGTTCTTGAGTGGGACAACGACTCAGCAAACTTGGTGTAACATGGGGCCAAGAAAAAAGAAGCCGACGACCGGGCTCAGTGGCGTGTATCCGAAGAGGTTTATGTCGCAGTGAACTGACGCAGGCGGCTGATAACGATATTTCTGTATATCCTTTATTGTAATCTAACATACCTGTGTAAACTTAGATTTATCGTCGAAAGTCAGCTGCCAGAGATTCAACGTGCCGTTGGTGTGGTTTGTGACCATGGATATGACAGGCGCCGAGTCCAGCACGTCTCCCTCTTGGTTCTCTGCTAGTTCTTCTGTCGCTATACTCGTTTTACGCTGCATCTCGTTGTTGTTCTCTTCTCTTGCTCCTATTGAATTGATGAACAAGTACTAGTTACTAACTAAACATTGGTACAACTAGTATTTAGTACCGTTGATGTGATGAAGACGTTTAAAGGATTTAGCAATATAAAAAACATCTGCAATCGTTGCGAAGCTCCTACATATTCGCGCACCGCTACACGAATACGCTTCGCTAAATTAAGTATCGCTGTTAGCTAAAAATACTTTGTATCTAGGTATGGAATTAGATACTATGATCATCGAATCGAAATCAGTGATATACGAATAGCTCTAAGAATTTGAAGTTGCGTCCGAAGGGAAATGTATTTATTCAACAGTGGAGGTCTTCCGCCTGATAATGGTGATTTTAAGTTCATTCAAATATTTATTTTAGATTCAATACTACCTCTTTCCTACTTCCTGAAACCCATATTAATATGTAACAGAAAAGTGTTCGTATATTGCGTACTCATTAACTTTTATTGAGAAAACTAAAACTATTTACCGTTTTCTTGAGGTTCGGGTTTTTCTTCATTTTGCGGCCATTCGGTCTCTTCTTTTTCCTCTTGTACACTTGCTAAGGGCGTTGTCACCGTGTCTTGCTGTGGTTGGTTACCTGAATAATACAATAAATCTGAATGCTTTGTCACGTCAAGGACATTGAAGAACCCAGCAAGCTTTCGAAGACCGTCGTCTTACCAGGTATAACCGGTTTCGTCCTGTGTCGCACATACAGGGGCTGCGCCGCCGCGTGGTACAGAGCCGCCGGCGTGCACATCGTGGTCGCGTCACCGAGTGGGAATGCCGACGGTATCCGAGCGGAGAACGACACCTGAGCTTGCCGGATCGCACCAGCTTGCAGCTCGTCTAGCCATTCGCAAACCCTGTCCAAATTTATAGACAATTAATGCTAAACTATTTCATACATATTTCTTACATTCTAATTTTTGGCTTAAATGGCCTGATGATATGGTGTAAAGCAGTTACCGTCGCCTTTAACGCTTTATCACCAACTAGGGTTTGCCCTAAGTATCGTTTCACTGCGTTCATCACTTAATTTGAGATGTGACTGAAGGCTTTCGAGCGCTTTCATGCGCTCTCTATAACATTAGGCATATATTGAATATTAATTCAACTCATTTGTCTCATGTGTTGTAATGACGAACTCACCATATAAGAAAGCTGCCATCTACAGGGTGTATGGAGAACAGTAAGTCGGGGCTCTGGTGCCAGTCGCGCAGCAACGCGTCGATCTTCGCGTCGAGTGAATCCGGCAGGTGCGTACACGTGACGTCAGTCGCTATCGAGTTGATTGAGGTGGTGTTCGACAGACTGGGGTGACTGTGGTTGCCACTAGCTATAACGTACAAATTAGTTTTAGTGTTGATTCTATTGGAAGTTTATCTTCTACATTCAAAGTAGGGTTCGCAAACCGGAATATCGAATATCGAAATTACCGGAATATCGGACGATTTTTGTCGATCTGAATTTAGCGATATCGAGATTTTCGATATTTTCGATATTGCATAATTTAAAAACTTGATCTAATCATTTCCTAATTTAACGATAAACAAACATTAAAAGAAGGCCAGTAAGTCCACACCTGCATAAAATACAGGTATGTGGATAGCGTTCTAGCTTCCAACTTCGATACGAGATGCTGGACTAGCCGGGTCGACGTAATTTTATTCAGTAATCCAGTACCTTTTGGTAAGGAGCTCATTGTTGTATAAAAATAAGGTGCAAGGAAGAACAGCAACGTCAGCAACTGCTGTATTAACAACACGGTAGTAAAGCATTGACTAAAGTTCACATAAATATTATATTTTTTGTCTAGGGCAAATTTGTTCGTTTTTATAAAATGAGTATTAAAAGTAAGCGTTATCTATCTAGGTATCTATTTTAAAGTGGCAACTGAATTTACCTTAATTAATTTTTATATGTTCTCTTTTCTGTGAGATCTCGAAAAGCATGGGTCATTTTGTTTTTCAATAGAGAAGATTAATCTTTTCAAACTATTGACCTATCCTATTCTCCTGCTGTAAACTCTTCTTGTCCGTAGGTTTGACGAATACTAACCATCGAAGCACACCTCGATTCGAGGAAGATATGGTACCATACACCCAATTCACATGTTACGTCAGATTATACAGAGCCTATAGTACATTACTGCAGTGGCCATCAACGTAGGCATTGAGGGAAGAAGGTGTAAATGTGGGCCGAGGCAAAGCCGAGGCACACATACCTGAGTTCATCAATGCCTAGTTATGGCCAAGGCTTGTTTAGTACTTTTCTCAAATAATGCGCGGAAATTAAAACCAAGTAGCACCTGGGAAGAACTTTTTTCTTTCGACTTTGGCAGTAACAAGTTTTCTATTACGGCTCTTGCTGCCCCTTGAACTTCAGGTGGCGGTAAGGTTTAAGCATCAAAGCAAAGCATCACACTTCACTCATTGTCTTCACTTGAACTCATTTTGTCAAATATAATTACTTTTCAAAACCAATGACGAACAACAACAAAAAATTTTCGCGTTATAGTGATCATTTGCTTTTTTTTCAACAAACAGGTTTCTATGTGCAAGCCGGTTCGAAATTTAAATAAAACCTTTGATAAATTGCCTCCTTGGTTGCCATGTTTCAGAGTAAAAGTCGTTCCATTTTTAAATAACACGACAGATATGCGTTTACTATGTAATTCATTTGGCCGCTAAACAACAGATATGAGTTTTCTGTGTAATTTATTTGGCTGCTAAACACGACAGATATGGATTTTCATACAAATTTTGCCGGTTGCTGCTCGCATATAATTGGGCAGTGCAGCAAGTTCGATTTATCTCGAAGAAGGTTGTCAAAATAATACTCTTATTTCCAAGCATGTTTGAGAAAAGAGTATAACCAGCACCTGGGTATGACATTTATGGACTATGATATATATTTTTTAACCTAAAAATCCATTGGTGTGTTATGGAGTCCTATTATGAGTCACTATTTAAATTTATAAACCTATTTTGGATTGTTCTACAATATATAATTCTTAAAAGATCTGTTTTCATTTCAATTGTTAATTACATTATAATTTATTTTAGTTTGTTATCAGGGGTTGATGTTAATTCAAATTAATAAACAACGTGAAGAATACATATTTAGGTTATTTTAACTTTTTCACACTTTCCTGTCTTTTTCATAAATATTTTGAATTACTTTTAAACTTCTTAACACTAAGGGTTAATATTCTTATTACATTTATGTCGAAAACTATCGTTTAAACTGATTTATGTGAAGCAAGACAAATTTTTTGTAAAAATATCGAAAATATCGAAAATCCCGGGATTCCGGAATTGAAAAAATAGCAATATCGAAAATACCGGTATTGAAAAATGGTATCGATATTGCGATCCCTAATTCAAAGCGTATACGGCATTTTTAACTATACTGCCGCTAGTATGTCTAATTTGTTTGTTACATGCTGCGGTCGATGCCACTTTCCATTCTACCTTTTTTGTCCCGAATTTATTAAAGTGTACAAAAAATTACTCTTCTATACCGCTCGCATTGTATGACGAAGTTTTTTTTTTACATTTTATAGAGTAGCGTTTGACCAGAAGTCGCTTGAAATATCAAGTAACGATATTTTTGTCGAAGATGACAATACGCTAGGCATGGACTAGGAATTGTCTGTCAAGTGAGGCTGTCGGAACACATCAATATATGCTTGGTGACAGATTCTTAACTTGAGGATGATAGGATTGTATTTATCACCGAAAGCTAAAGCTCATTTTAGCCTTCGAATCCAACAAATACAAGTCGCAGGTCGACGTTTCTACCATTGAACTATAGTCGCTTCAAAATACTCTTAATACTTACAGAACGTTTAACAAACAAAGGAGCGCGACGTCGTATTTCTGGTTTCCAGATGTAAGAATGGCAATATAATGTTAATACACTTTGAGCATTTTAAAATCATCAAATCGATAATGAATACCAAATAACTTTACCTGGTTGCTCATCGCTGTTGCTGTTATCCTCAGATTGCGTTTTAGTCAAGTGCTGACTCGGCCTTCTATTCGTATGTCCTAAGCAGCATGGAATTAGCGACAAAGCAATACTGCGTAAATGAATAAGCTCAATTTCGCGGCTAAATAGGTTATGTTATGCTGAAATGACAGCATACGTAGAAAAGCAATACGATATTTTCAATCTAACGCTTATAATCTTATGAAGCCTTTTCAACATCATCGGCCGATATACTTTAGTGAAGCGTTACGATTGGATACATTTCTTTAACAACATCGACAAGACAAATGTTCGCAATAATTACGCAATGTTTTTATTGGAATCAACAGTTTACATGATTTACACAATAACGCGTACAGCAAAAGCTAGATTTGTACCGACATTGTTTAGTTACTATTGGAATGTTTACCTCTCACTGCTTTCGGCGACGAAAAATAAAGGTTTTACACGTTAATTATCATACATGTTTGTTATGTTATTATATTTAGTTTTTCGACAAATTTCTTAGGGCCTAGATACATACGCTACCGTTAGAAGCATCGTTCGGCTATTTTGCATGCTGCGTCTCTTTTTGATGCATGTGTAATAGCCGATTTCTACGACAAAAAGTATCGTATGTGCTGAGGCCCTTAATGAATTAGTAACCCATGATTAATGTTCAGATTTTGTCCGTACTTACTTGCGTCATTCTCTCCGTCTTGATGTGTGGTGTGATCTGATCCCGATCCACCTTCCTCTGTTTCTTCTTTGTCCAATACCTTTAAATTAGCAATGCATTTAGTAAACTAATTAACCTGTCGTAAATACATCACTACGAAGACAACACTAAAACCCATCTACGAGTTGTTACAATAAACCAAATTTACTGTTACACGTACACCAATTAAAGCAGGAAAATCCACAGAAAATTGCAAATACGCATTGCTCTGTCCATTTTTGAAATGCCTTTAGCAAGGCTTTTATTCGATATGGATATTGCGGACTGCTAGTGCATAACTCATCTTTCGCTACCAAGCTTCTGTCATCTTCAATTTTACACAAACGAGACATCATTCTTCAAAAAACTTGATAAAAAAAAGATATATGTGTATACTAGCGCGGCACAACATACCTTTTTGGTAAGATCGTGCAATATAGCTTCAGCTTGGCTGGTGAAGTACATCTCCTTGTTGTGCAACCAGTGTAAGATGAACCGCCCGCCGCCAGCCAGGGAGGGGACTAGTGGTATGTCTGTCTCGGCGTTTATTGACGCCGCTAAATGGAAATGTAGACCTGAAACAATTGACTCATGGTGATGACTATTTTTAACTGATATAGACAATTTCAATTCTTAATAAAAAACTTATAATTTTTTTTCTCAAGAAACTAAGTACTTCTGAGTCAATAAAAGTATAGCACCACACCGATAGGGCCTAAACACATACGCTACTGTTAGCAGCAGTCATCAGAAATTTATATGCTGCATGGCTATATTTGATCAGCAATTTACATGCTGCATAGCTATATTTGATCAGCAATTTACATGCTGCATGGCTATATTTGATCAGCAATTTACATGCTGCATGGCTATATTTGATCAGCAATTTACATGCTGCATGGCTATATTTGATCAGCAATTTACATGCTGCATGGCTATATTTGATCAGCAATTTACATGCTGCATGGCTATATTTGATCAGCAATTTACATGCTGCATGGCTATATTTGATCAGAAATTTACATGCTGCATGGCTATATTTGATCAGCAATTTAGATGCTACATGGCTATAGCTGATCCGGTCGGTGATAACAGAACTAACAGGTAAAGCAATCACTTGGATGGGTGACGGTTTAGTGGTATTTTCAACTGAGCGCTACCGTGCTTCTGAGAGTACTTTAAGCTCGGCATAGAGTTGGCCACCAACTCATACGCAAGAAGAATCTTGTTTTAAAAGCTTGGAAAATCCCGGTCGCTTCTGCATAAAGTAATGTGGCTCTACATGATATTTAATTTTCATCAACACTGATCTTGTTATTCGTGTCTTTTCTTGTCTTTAGTCTTAACCTCGCTGAGACAGTGACTATCATCAAGCAAAGAAGGATACTTACCACCAGTGTAAGAAGTAGCGTGGTACGAGTTGTGGAAGTCGTGTGCGCTGTACGTTGAAGGGAGAGTAGGTATCGGCGCGCCCGGCTGCTTTGACGATTGAGCGTTCCGTCTTATGTGGAAACATGTCCTGGAAAATAGGGTAGATAATGATTTTGAAGTGAATGTGTGTTGACTCTGCGACTAACGTTAAAGCAACATTGGTGAAAACATCGCTAGACGAACCGATAATCGATGGGGAAGAAAGGTGCTCGAGTGGCGACTAGGTGGACTGACGACATTATAAAAGTGGCAGGGAGCCAATGGATGCAAATGGCTAATAGCCGTTCATGGTGGCGTACAAAGGAGGAGGCCTATGTTCAGCAGTGGACTTCTCTCAGCTAAGATGATGATGATGAACCACGAACCGGAAGACGTTCTGTAGGTAGGCTCCCCATTAGGTGAACCAACTACATTGTAAGAGTCGCAAGGAGCCGATGGATGCAAATGGCTAATAGCCGTTCATAGTGGCGTACAAAAGGGGAGACCTATGTTCAGCTGTGGACTTCTTCCGGCTGATGATGATAATGATACCTCTAGATAATGCGTAGTGAGCATGTGACCGTACTCACTTCATATGCTTGAGGCGCTGCATGAAGCGGTGCTTGTGGCGGTGCGTGGCGCGCTGGCGGCGCGGCGGCGAGCGCGAGTGTGACGTCACGCAGCCGCCGCCCCACTCGTCCTCCGGGAGCAGCGTCTCCGCCCACACGCGGCAGATGTTGTCCACGCATGACGTCACTAGCACGTTGCCCACGCTGCCCCTGAAACGGTATGATGGCACTGTAATACTGACTAGTGATCAAAACACAATAAATTTATTAATTAACAAAACCCCTGACATGTTTGACCGATTTTCTTCAAACATAGGTAAATTTCCGAAGGGAAACTGGCTTTTAAATGAAAAAAACCGCATCGAAATCGGTCCATCCGTTTGAGAGCTATGATGGCACAGACAGACACAGATACAGACAGACATCGACGCCAAACTTATAACACCCCTCTTTTTGCGTCGGGGGTTAAAAAAAAGACTTTATTTGTTCATAGTTCACACAATGGTAGTAGGTAATGTCAGCGACTGGTTAAAAATGTTTTTTTTTTTTTAGGGTGGCGTTTTGATTACACGTCGCCTGATGTTAAGTGACGATGTGGTCGAAGATGGCGCCACGCTACACCTGGACTGGGAACTGGCTCTCAAGTGAGGCTGCCGGAACATACCGATTGGTGATAGGTGTGGTTCTCCAATTAATTGCATCTATTCTAATAAGTTCGTTCTTGTCTTGTGAAATAGCCCTCCGGAGGTTTCTAATGCTAAGTATAAGTACAGGTAAAATGACAAAAGTAGCTATATACTCGATTTTTCCAAATGTGTATCAGTAAGTAGTAGAGTAATACTCATTACTATCGAGCAATTTAAATTTTATCAACGCTTCATGATACTATCGATCTCGCAGATTAGTATCTCGATAGAATGATTCTATAGAGATTCTTATCTCGATAGAATCGTGTCAGCTTATATGCCGTAACCACACGGAACTCGAGAAAAACCTAATTTAGAGATTCGATTAACGACGACTGACGTAATCCTTCCTCGGTAGCGTAATAAAATTACACCCTAAATAAATAAAAAGGTGTGAATGTAATTATAGAGTTACGAGTTTACGAGCGAGTGATGTTTGAAATTTCACGCTGAATAACGCGCGTACGCAATTTTTTTTTCAAGTTTGTTTACATCAGACGTTTGTATTATGGCAACTGCTGACATTTTATCGCTTGATAGAAACGCGAACTAAATAAAAAAATAAACTTTTTCACATTTCACAGAGTAAAGTTTGACTACAAGTGTCGATGTGGGCGAAGATGGCACCATGCTACGTCTGGATGATCTTTCATACATTTTCGACTATACTAAGTTAACTTTGACTACGAATCAAGAAACTGCTCTTCTTCTGGCGCGTGACATTTTACGTCGGCGAAAACAAGAGGGCTTTTTTGAACTGAAATGGGTATATCCAACGTCTTATGTCTTTATGAATTAGGGCTGTAGGCTAACATACCTTTGCAAATAAGAAAACCAGAGCAAAGGCGAAGCGTCGTGTTCGCTTCTTGTTAGAGAAACAATCGAACAGTACAATACAGATTAAACCCACTCCGTTACGCTTTCGCATCGCTTTATACATACGTATTGTTTGACAAGGTTAAACATTTGTCATGCCTACTTCGACAATGCGGTCGATCATGGAGTTCTAGTACACTTGCCTAGAAGATTCAATCGCGGCTTGAAAACTAGCAGGTCAAAGCGACCGGGTAACAAGGAAAGAATGAAAGAAAACATTTCAAGTTTCATGTTTCTAGGACTTTCCGTTTAGGCTGTGCTTTGTCTGCCAGTCAGTATTAAGAATGTTGCAAAGTCCTAGGGCCGAGAATCTATACTTACTTGGGCATATACTTGCTGGTTTTCCGCCATGACAGGTGAGTGACAGCGCGAGGATGCGCCACATAGATAAACGTGTAGTTCAACTGCGGTGGACAGTGCTCGCCTTGCGTTTGCGAGAGAACTGGAATAAAAGCAGGATAAATGTTTCTGTGAGAAGTTGGCTAGGTAAATAAATTATTTCAAAACCCCTACTAGGAGTTCCTGTGACGTGAGTGGCATGGACAAACATTAATACCTACAAGTTTGATGACCGCAGGATCAGAACAATGTACACAATATGTGGTTGTGTGGGCGTTATTATTACTCAAAAGCTGCGAATTTTCCCCAGCCAGGATTTCAACCTGGGAGTTTGAACACTAAACATGAACTTGAACATGCAGAACCTTAAAATTCATATACACAATGTGTTATCTACAAATCTCTTAGTGTAAGTTTGGTCAAATGACAATGGCCATGGTCAGATTAGATTATATAGCTCGTGGAAATATCTCAAAGCAAATAGGTCTCCAGCGGCTGAAGAAGCGCCTAACATGATCATGGTAATATACAGCGACAGGAACTCACCTTTGTTTTGGTACCAGATCTTGACGAGTCTATCGTTGACGCCAGAGGTCGCAAACAAAACGCCGTCAGGAGAGAAAGCTAAGTGATGCGCCGGCGTCGCGGTTTGACATTGCCACACGCATAACCAGCCCTGGAACAAGTTTAATCATTTAGTAGAGACAAAGGCCAGTAGGCTAATAACGGTCTATAAATTGTTCTACTGTTTCGGTTAGCAAATTAATTAGTCGTATTTAGCTGTAACATTTGGTTTTGTCAAAGGGAGAGACCTATGTTCAGCAGTGGCTTTCTTCCGGCTGCTGATGATGATGATGATGATGATGATGAGTTTTGTTTACTAAAGACACCAGCCTATATAAAACCGGTTCAATATACAAACTTAACTTTTTATGTAATATTAACAATTTTCGGATTGTTTCCTTACTTGTAACCTTATTTCTTGCAAAACTTCATGATTCCACAACAGGAAATACAATTAATAAAATTTATGACTTCGTGAGTATCAAAATATATTACACATATATATTTTGATTGCATTGACTTAGAAGCTTACATTTTTACACTGCCAAAGGGACATGTACCTTAGTATTTTACACCTCTACCCGAACCCCCCCCCCTCTCTCTGTTCCTTAGAAAAGTGGTCTTAACATGGAGATGGACAACAAAGTAATAGAATAAGGGTTTCGCTTTACCGAATGAGGTACGGACTCTAAAAGTAGAGACAAACTCTAGATATTTCTTACAGTTTGCTTATCACGGCAGATTTGCACGGCTAAATGACTCTGAAAGTTGTATCATTAAAAAGTGCAAATATGAACGGAGAAACTCGCACTGAATAATTCAATGTCACGTTTACGTGTTTCAATGTTTCGGTTCTATCTGGTTAAAATGTATATTTCTCCAATTAATTGCATCTATTCTAATATGTTCGTTATTGTCTTGTGAAATAGCCCTCCGGGGGTTTCTAACGATGAATATACGGGTAAAAATATAAATTCCCTCAAAAATATGATGTTAATTTTGTATTATGATTGAACTCTAGAAGACGATGTTTATTCAATGCCACAAGACTGTGATTTTATCTTGAAGAACCGGCTATAAATACTTACAGCAAGTTTAGATGAGATAAATTAGATACATCTGGATCAAGTTAGAATTGAGTTCTCCAATATTTATAAATAGATAACATTTGCTTAAAATATACTAACTATGCGGTAGCCTGTCGTAACTTGAAGGTCAAGGTAAAATCTTTGGTACAAACAAGCTGTTTTTGTTTCTATTTATACTGCCGTTGTTAATTGTGCATATAAAAATACATGATAAATATTTCCTATTCTTGTTCCTCTATGTGGAGTCGGAATAATATGTTTATTTCTAAAGTTGTCAACCATCCTTGAGGACTCTTGCTAGAAGAATACGCGCCATCAGTTCATTTACGCAGTGTCTATTTGTTATCGATCACAAACTATTTATTGTGATTATTCATCTTGCATTTAGAAATAATACACTTCCAGATTCGAGCAAACAACTACGACACCAAAATATAATTTCTAGTTTTTGGAAATGGGTTTTTAGGTCAACCAATCGATATAATTATCGGGAAAGCTCGTTTTGTCCTAGTGCTAAGTCATTCACCTCGAGACACTAATATTTACACCGTAGGACAATTTTGTAATACATACAATCAAGTCAATTTAAATGTTCAAGTATATTCGATTTATATTAGAGAGATCATAAATATAATGATACGTAAAACCGAATCACTGTATCAACAAACCACACACACTTAATCATATCCCCATCATATTATTCACCTATCATCTATCATGTTACACGAATCCTTCAATATATTCAAATTACGTTTACATTGGGCGTCTATTCATGCGAAAGCAATTGCTAATTGCTTAACACGTCGATAGAGCGCGGTCGTTATCCAATTGAATGAATTACGTATACGTAGGCTCAATTATAGCCGAATATAATGAGATACGATCAACGAGGAAACACTCCATTAGAGGGGGAAATATCTGGTCGCTAAATGAACAACACACCAATGAAACATCAGTTTTTATGCTGTCCGTAAACATATGCGCATGTCAACCACTACCTTGTCAGAGGAATTACAAGCAATCAGTGCACATCGGCACTCATTCGCGTTTCGATCACTAATTGATAGAATTGTTTACTAAAGCGCGTATTTCGCCTCTTTGAACTGTATCTTCAAGAATATACATACTATAATTAGTCGTGGCTAGAGTATATCATAAGCACAACACTGCTATCAGAGAGGAGGTAATTGTATCTGCTATCTTATCTTTTTGTGTAACATGCATGTGTCGCCTTTCCCGGTCGCTACCAATCTGAATATCTTGAGAGCGCATTATGTGTATTAGGCAAAAGTGACCATTCCATTGTGACGATGTCATTAGCATTGGCGACGTTTCCTTATTGAGTACGCAGGGAGATTTACACTCACATAAATTATGTCCATTTCTATGATCGACTAGTATTCTCTAGGAGTGAAAAGTTAACATACAGACAGATACTTTCACATTTTATATGTATTAGATTTGTAATACATATATGTAATATATTAGGGATTAGTCAGGATAAGAAGACGGTATAAAAAAACTGTTGAGACAAAATAAAAAGAAAAGGTGAAGATATGGAATCTCGCTACACTAATCTCGTGTTGTTATACATTCTATAACAATATGCATGAAATCTAAAAATGATTCTTTATCGTGACCAATACTTAAGTAAACAACAATTACTATCTTAGGAAACTTCGACAGTTCAGCTACAGTAAAAATATTTTTTCTCTGAAACAAGAAAACTCTATTCTCTAATAGGAAGAATAGTGCTAAGAGTATATGCATCTATTAATTTATCACGCGCTCGAATACTACGCATAAACACAGTGTTAAATCTGAATTGACAAACATGATAATAAGTAAATATTCCAATGTAAGATTCCATAAGTTTACAACATTTGTCCATATATCGTAAGAAATAACAACTTTTGGTTTACGTTTATGATTGGTTATTATAATCACCGCATCTATGGCTAAGCGATAATTATGATATTAAACACACACAGTGATACTTTTCCGTTGCTTATTTATAATATGGGTGGTACTGGTATTATCATAGTAATAAGTTAATATTACTCACAGGTTCCTCTTCCTCAGGCTGCTTAGGTTTCTCATCCCGATCTCCACCGATTTGGAATGTTACACCGGAACTGGCTGCGAATTAAAATTATTATAATCATACCTGGAACTCTATGCTTCTATATACAACCACCGTCTTTGTTTGCCGTTAAGTTTAATTTAGGTGCCTTCAAGTCGAGAGTGAATAGGTATTTTCTAAACAAGCATACTATATCATACACACACTCACCATCATGCATATCTATATAGCTATTCAAAAAAACACAAAACGACATGTATACTTCTAAACTAATACATAAAGAGAAAAGATCTGATTGTTTGTTCGCAATAAACTTAAAAACTAATGAACCGATCTTGATGAAATTTATTATGGAGATAGTTTGAATTCTAACGAAGGACATAGGATACTTTTGATTGCTATAAACTGTAGTCCACGTGGGTGAAACCGCGGGAAACAGCTGATGTGATATTTAACATTACTTCCGCCGTAATTTTCATCCGACACGATCGAAAGAACCGATGGAAAGACTATGGGCTAGACAAAATATCGATAGCCTATGATCAGTAGCTACGTATGCAGAATAGATGAATAGATAATGGTCAATTTCATGTCAATAAAGTCACAAGATTATGAGATTATAAAACATTTTTGCACATTTTATCAGGTAAGTTTGACAAATAAATGATAACTGATAATAATAGATAAGAGCCACTTTGTCAGTTAACAGGTTAGTCATAAGCGAACAATGTTCACCCGTGCTTTTATTGAGATTTCATCTTAGCATTGCAAAGAGAATATACCACGCTTTATTTTCATGAGAGAAAAAAGATCGAGAGCGAATAGAGTTTGCACGTCGAGTCGTCGTCATGTCGGTTGATTTCGTAAGACATGAAAATAAGTTAGTAGTTTTGAGAAAGATTCTGTACAATATACATCCCACTTTCCTAAGCCGAGTTGCGTGCGGTGTTTTTGGATGGGTAACCGCCTTTGAACACTGTTTTTCTTGTTCTCGAGTCATCGTTTCATTTATCCAGTAAAATATTGCTATACCTCTATCAGTGTGTAATAAACTAGAGGTTTTTAGGGTAATGAACTAGATGGATATAAGTGTCTCTTTTACTCCTTAACATACATGTTCGTCGTTGACATAACAAATATTTTTGATAAAATATTCGTTGTAAAATTGTAAACATTATTTCCCTAAATAGCTCTTTAAACAATTATTTTGGAAAATGTGTGTTATAATTTATGACATTGTCCTAAAACTGATATCTAACGTGATTTACTGATAAGGCATCATGGGTTCGCCTACTGATAACACCCGAATGCCACAGTATTTTACGTATCACATCCAGTACAAATGCAACGAATATCTGAGCTAATCCCGTAATCGATTCCATTCCGATGGATTTACCATATTTATGAGATAACTAATAATTACAAATTGAGTGCTATTTATATTGAAGGAATTAGTAAATATAATAATCTCGATGCCACATTTGGGTATGGACGATCGGTGTTGATATTGATACCTAGTACCTACTATATTCAAACAAATTGTTTTTTTTATGGCATTGAGTTTAAGACGAGCATGTCGCTCGCCTTTGATAAGCCTCACGCTTGCCCAATACAGTTCAGTGCCATTATATTCATCATCGTCATATAATCATTTCAGCCCATGTCAAGCTATCAACCCACTGATGGGTATAGACCTCTCCTTCACGCCCTCTGTCCCGATCCTGTACGTATTATGTAAATTAAAACTACATATTTTCAGCAGTGACATTAAGTATAACTTAAATTGAAGACTAAGAGTGCGTTGCTATGTCCGCAATGTGCTCGTTCTATTTATTATATCACCATCATCACTAATTCTACATAACTGGGCTAAATATGACAGCATTTGTTACTATAATTGTCATGTCAGTCTGGCAACTAAGTAATTCTTGAATTCCGCAATCACTGCCAACGTATAGCGTTCTGAAAATCACACTTACGTTGGCTGTCATCCTGGTACAAAGACGCCTGGTGCCATAGCTGCAAGATCTTCCCACCGGTCAGGAGCCGCGTGCCTTCAAGGTTCCACGACAGCGCGGTGATGGGCCCATCGGCGGTCAACTTCCCGGTCTGCACCCATCTGTACTCCAGACCCTGCAAACATGCGACGAGTTGAATTGGATAATGAACATGAAGAGCGGCATTATAGAGCGGATTGGCCAATTGAAGTCACCGTCACGTGCTGGATTTAGTTTGCTGAAGGTCAGAGACCCAACGATCAGCTCAAGGACGGAAAGTGCAATGTACCTAAGTTTGCAACGTAAATATTATACATATTTAGTTTCATGTCTTTGTAGAGTGTCACATGTTTGTGGTTATTGTTCACGAACTAGTTACGGCAAATCAGACCAAAAAGACCTTCACTATCGTAACGAGTGGTTCCATTAGGCGATCGATAATGTCGCTTTGTCAAGTTATGTCACAAACATTCATTTGTATTACTAATTTAGCTGATTACATAATTTTGCTATAGAGACTATCGACATTATATTTGATATTGTTTGACACACGTGTAGATAGCAAATCTATTGGCATCTTGAACATGTTCCCAATCAGATTCTTAGTGCATACTGCATACTTACTGAATTTATTGTAAATCGAAACGACGTAATCATTTATAAATGCATGGGGACCTGTGACGTCTGTGACTTTTGGATAAGCCTCGGAAAATGAAAAATAGCCACACGAAAAATAAACGGTAGATTTATTATGATGACCTCATTAATTCAGCATTGTTATAGTCCTCAAATGCGAGTTTGCGTGACTGTCGAAAAGCTGCTATTGAATTCTTGTGCTACGAAAGAATAATTTCAAGTTTTTTCAGCTGAGGCTACAATAGTAATCATAAATCTTTACACGTAATTAAGTATGTTTGTACATAAACTGTATCACATTTCGTGAATAATTTATGCGTGAGTATTTTGGAAGGATCACTCCTATGAACAGTATGAAATTAAGCAAGTATCTAGAACTAAGAACAACATTTATGTTTCTTTTACGAATATTTGGTATTGTATAATAAGTGAACGGCCACACCACAGCAGATGGCGTCGAATTTTTCGATCGATGTGAGTACTTTCACTGGGAACTTGTGAGTAACTAAGCCCACAGGCGTCCAGTGAAAATTTGAAGACTATGCTGCAGTCGGCACAAACATACGATCATGTCATCCACCGATTAACGTTCGTCTACCTACGATACATAGTTTACATACCTACTATCATACAACAAAGAATATAAAGTTCAAATAAAACCAGTCAGAGGTAGCTAGTAAATACTAGACACGTCACGACTGTTTTTGCAGATAAATAAGTGCAGCAATTTGCTTTGACAATACGCAGTAAAAGAGTCATTAAATAAGCCATCCATCTGTTCATTTGCATGTCACGTGTTATATAAGGCGTGAAGATGTTTTTTCTCGCAATTGTTTTAGAGAAAAATAGTACCAGCAGTATCAGCGGAACACTGTTCGCGTTATCAAATACATCTCAGCACTTTGATGCAATACATCTCAACTCTTGTTACTATAACAGCGCGATTCCTCAATAATATATACCAATAAAAAAATACTACTGAATATTCATTTACATATTAGGCATGTAAATAATTTACAAATTTTAATAACATGCAAACAAGATTTTTGCTCCATACATTTAAAGGAAGGAATGTCTGAACGCTTTGTGACATAAGAGTGCTAAGCTGTCCTTAAGAACATGTATGAAGTCGCACGGGAAATGCTATGATTAGGGAATTCTAATCGCCGCGCGGATGGAGCCGCAGGAAAAGCTAGTTATTCACATTTATCTGCGTTTGTTAAAAATCTTGACTGTAGGAGTAATAGCAGGTCTGTCCGTTTTTTCTTTTCATGTCAATTCTCACGTCACCTAGATAATGCACTGACTTTGAATGATCTTCGCATTTACATGCTACCAAATTTAATCTGAATTAGTATTTGAAATGATGACACATAGTCATTACTAGTGCTGCCATACATCCAGGTTTCCCCAGATTTGTCCAAATCTGAGAGGGCATCAGGCCATCGGAGGGTATCCAGGGATTTTCAAGAAGTGTCCAGATAAAACACGGATGCCTCATGCAAGTTGTGTAGACAGTTATGTTCGAGTTATTGAAGGTGTTAATAAACATTGGTGTCGTTTGTGTTGATAAACATTGGTAAGTAACACATCATCACTTAACATCGCGTGACTTGTGACTACCAAGTAAAAAGTAAGTTGAACCAATATTTTAATTAAAAAAGATGTCTTATTTTACAATACATAAAATAAGGGTGTTGCGGAAAAATTTTGATTTAGACCAAATGTATAGGTTTTTCAAATATTTCTCTGGTAATCTGGTGTGGGCAAGATTAAGAGACATTAACAAGCTTGACTTACGTGACTGGTATTAGCCGTATGTATCAGCGGGGTTGGTTCGAATATACACACTTCGGCTCCATAAGCGGCTGCAATTTTTCCCGTATCCGTACTGCAGTCCAGAGAGCCAATACGGACATAGCCATGGATGGCTCCTGGAATAATCTGGACCCGGTCAAAGTTGCTTGCTAAGATCACTATGTTGCATCCTGCTGCATAGGCCTGTGGAGTACCAACTATGTTAATCAATAACATAAGCCTAAGTACTATAAAAAAAATTAATAAAAATTAATAAAATAATTTTTTTTGAGAATTATTTATATTTCATTTACATCCTACTATGGATGGATGGCTGGATGGATGTTTGTTACTCTTTCACGCAAAAACTACTCAATGGATCTGAATGAAATTGGGAATCAAGATAGCTTATACCCTGGATTAACACATAGGCTACTTTTTATCCCGGAAAAAGGTTCCTGCTGGATAACGGGAAGACGCGGGTGAAACCATGGGTAGCAACTAGTAAAAATATGATTTTATGTAAATTTTTAAGATACTGAACTTATATTCATCTTTAATAGTGCAAGACTGGAAAAACTGCTTTTTCTTCAGAATCTATAAATACTGACCTATAGTGCCCAACTGGTAAAACAAGTATTTCTTGTAAATATACCAAATATGACATAATATAGTTGTTCATCTCAAATGTACCTGTACCTAATATATTATGCAATGTGTCCTTCCCCTTCCTCTTTAGTGGTTTGAACTGTTTTTCCTCTTCTATATACATTTTTATGACAAGGACTTCATAATAACATCACTAAATAAAGAACATTTAACTGTCCATATTTTTACATTTTTGTTATGCCCTTATTGGCATATAAAGTACTCCTTGCCTGCGGGGTGAGGAAACTAAAACCTTAGCCTTATGTAATGTAAGTAAATGAATGATGTTTAAGAATTTTATATATTGAAAAGTAACTGGTCATTGAACTTGACCCAAATCTTTGGTTTTAGACTTTTTCCTACTTACTTTTAACTAAGACACTCAAGAAACTACTGGGCGGATTTAGATGTGGTTTTCAGGTTTTTCTAGCGCAGGCTTAGGTCTCAATATAAAACGAATGTAGGTATGTCTCATTATACTAAGGTTGAATTTCTGGG
The DNA here is from genome assembly GCA_931315375.2 of Opisthograptis luteolata. Taxonomy (NCBI): domain Eukaryota; kingdom Metazoa; phylum Arthropoda; class Insecta; order Lepidoptera; family Geometridae; genus Opisthograptis; species Opisthograptis luteolata. The sequence goes on along the minus strand of OV928049.1, from coordinate 4,643,303 downwards.
ATATCTTGGACTACAAATAAATATTTACATGAAGATCTAACATGTAACACAACTATTGAAGTGCTTCATTATCAACAACTTCTGTTACAATGTTAGGTGCCTATTTAAATTACTTTAAATGAATGATGCAAATTAGTTCTCAAGGAAACACAATTGTGTTTGAACTACTGTATCTAATTCAATGGAATGAGGTTAAATCCATAGACAAACAACCCAAGATACTAAGATACTTGTGCTAATGTCCAACGAAAACGATAATTATGTTTATCAAGACAGATTAATTAGATTTTCCTTAGAGGGGCATTGCTTCCCAATAACTACTGTATACACTGAACACCTTTTGTCACGAGACCCTTTATCAACAATCGCAGAGTCCTTGACCGTCATACTCACTGTAAAAGGTATTCCCTCCACGGAACCAACAGCAAAACATTGATCTCCTGAATTACAGGCACCACTTAGTACTTGGTGACAGTTCATATTGAACTAATAAAACAAAAAATACTTTGTTAAATAAATTCCACGCAACCAAACTTCACTGACAATACTGACATTACTTTACTAACGTAGTACATTATAAACGAAAAATATAAATCCCCTAAACATTTAGATCTAAATAATTTTGACCAATTTTCGCGAATAACTCTCTGACACCTCACATCGAACGTGAGAGAATGACGTAGAGTGAGAAAGAGAAAAAAAATGGTGAATGCGTTCAAAGCATTGAAAAATATGTTATTATGTATGTACCCATTATAAATAATTAAATGTTATCCTTTATCTGACAGTGTTTTCTTTATGAATCCACTTAGAATGCAACAAAAATAGTTCAACTTAAAATATATAAAATAAAATTAATAAAATGAAGGAGCTATATCAAAACATATTGTATCATAGGAAAATTATACCATGTTCATAATCAGAACGCACTTACATTTAGTATTGCAATTAAAAAATATATTATCCCCTTCCCCTAGGCCATAACTCCCTAACCTAACAGCATTTTGATTAGCGACTTATTAATACAATGAAGTAAGTATGTTGTGTTAAACAGAACACATTTACCGTTGTAAAATCTGTGGCATGTGCATAATAATAACTTATTTAGTAAGTAAGTGTATTACATTAATTTCACATGATAATGTTTTATTTCATGTGACTTTTGCCAACCAACAACGGGCCGGTGAGGTAGATAAAATATGTTTTCCTTCTCAGTCACTCACGTATATTAAGGTTTATACATAAGCAAACCAGCATCTGGGCATACATGAGTATTTAAGTGTGCGACAGGCAAATAACGATGCTGAATTGTGAATAAAAAAATATGTCAACGTTGTCATATGGTATATATATATAAATAAACTGAATTTTATTAAATAATGTTCACTCATAACGATTTAAATAACATAAAACCGGGGTATACGTAGTAATTCTGGTATCCCTAAGTACATAATAACAATGACAGAATGAGAACCGTAAGTCAAACGCATATAGAATGTAACCAAACGCGTTTACTGTAACGCGGTTTTGATTATGAATGTTCATAATGAAATTAGGTATTAAATTAAATTGTTAATAAACAGATAAAATCTTCACAAAGAGTTTATGTTTTGGTTAAATTGTTACGTTACCTTTTGTTATTCCTATTTTTTTACTGGTTATCAAAGTAAAGCTGATCAAACAAACGTCACGACTTATGTCAAACGAAGCTCAATAGTTACGTTCTACGTCTTTACGTGATAACGTTTTGATCGTTGATTGAACGTTTTTTGTGTATTGATTTGTAAAATTGTGAATTGTTTCTTTATAAAAGGAATAAGTGTAAGACCGTTGATCTAACGTAATTTTGATCTTTAATCCGTTTCCGAAGATTGGACCGGCTAAGAAGGAAACCTTGGGGCTCTAGAAAGGTAAGTTTTGGTTGCGGGGTTAAAATGCATACAGCAATTATATTTTATTAATATTGTTAACACGTCTAACGTACACTCTTTCTATCCTAAGATAATAGTTATACAAACCATCTATAAATCTATAAATAACCAGATCCGAGTTACGTTACCAAATGTAAACTACCGCATATAAAAAAAACAGTTGACCTATTCTTCACAGTTCACACTTTTATTTGATTGTGTTTTTTTCTATTGGATGGATAACTTTTATTTGAGGATAGAAAGATTACACCGAAGTATTCTTTGTTAGTTAAAAATAATCTATCAGAGGCCCTGTGGGGTGACAATATTTGGTGGTAGGGCATTTTCTTGTGTTCCCCCGACTAGCTACAACCCTAAAGTTAAGAATCAGTCGCCAAGCACCTATCGATATGTTCCGGTGGCCTTGCTTGAGAGCTAGTTCGCAATCCAGGTGTAGTTTTTGCTACCCTTTGACCAAATAGTCACATAACAACAGGTGATTGGTGATCAAACGCTACCCGTTAAAAGCAAAAATAAATGTTTTTGGTATCACACAATTTCTAGGTAGGTACATGTATTAGTTTACTTCAGACTTTTATATTTTAAACAAAAAATAAGTTTTACCAACAAATAATAATCAGTAAAAAATTAATTATATATTGAACTAACCACACACATTGTCTTCACATAGGTAGGCAAGTATAAATAAAACATAGCCAATAACTTTATATCAGTAAAACAATTTCTACAATCAAATAAATAGTTCCAGAGTTTAGAGTTACAGAGTTTAGGTTTCAACCATGTGGGCTACAGTTTATTGATCAAACTATCTCCATGCCAAATTTCATTTAAATTGGTTCAGTCGTTTAGGGGTGAAAGCGTAACAGACATACATACAGAGTTACTTTCACATTTATAATATTAGTAAGGATTACTACTTGCATAAAACATAGATAATGTTAATACCTTTGTCATATTATTAAAGATGCAAATGAAACAGTTACAGTATTCTAGTTTATAGTCTCACTGCATGGTATTAGATCTCTATTAGGATTGAATGCTATAAATTCTCTTGTAGATAGTGCGAGAAACTGCTTCTTTTGTCATTCATATTGTCAGAATAATGTTTTATGAAATGACCCATAAAACCCTATTAATTCTGTAAAATATAGTGATAAACCAGGTTAGCTACTTTTGACCACATGATCTTTTTCCATCGGGTGAGATTGTGGTAAAATTCTGGACTAGTCAGAGGGAAGTTAGTTACTGTTATAGATAGACCTGCAAACAGATATAAGTATGATCAAAATCTTTGAAAAGAAAAAGGCCATGCTGAAAGGATGAGTTATTTATAGAATATTAAAATACAATTTCTGAGATCAAATACCTAAAAGCTTAGGTTCTTAAAGTTCCAGTGCATTTCTTTATTGTAAGCAGGTGTTCCATGAACAAGTTAATAAGGTAACATATTCAGATAATAAGGAGTTAATATTCTGGATTACAGAACTAATTTAAAAAATGGTTTTACGATAGTTACACTATCCCTGAGTATCATAGGTTAAGTTTCATTTTAATTAAAATCCTGTGGGAAGGTCCACTCGGGATAAACTGTGGCACAACTAGTAAAAGTAAAGGTATTTTATATTATGAATATCAATCAATCAATCAATCAAAGGCATTTATTGACACAGTAGTATGTACAAAGTAATATCAATGAGCGAGAAACATTTTTCAACTCGGTTATTGATTCTGAACACAATATAAATTTAAAACAGTTCAATAAAGAATCACGGCCTCCATATCTCGATGTTGTTGTATAAATAGGGTTGCTGAAGCTTGTTTTAACGAAAAATTCATACATGTTTTGGAAGTAATAAAAATCAGTAATGATATAAGTAATAAAGAAGTAATAAAAATCAATATGATATAGCAAAATATACCAAAGAGAAATACATTACCTTTTCGTACATACAGTTTTTATAAATCTGAATAAATAATATGTTTTAGTGTTTTTGCCATACCCACCATCTGTATGTCACAGTCATTTTAATAACAGAATAATGATATAAAGATAAATTTGAATGGCACGGAATATTGTTATAAACTTTAATTGCTATCTAAAGCGCTGACAAAAAATTCTATTAAAAAAAAATGTTTACCAACCCTAATTGTGATTGAAGTTTTATTCTAGAGCAGACACACATTCCTAATTGAGACTAATTTGACTTTGCAGATGTACGAATTATTGTTCACCATTGGTTCAATCAATCAGATATACACCTTATGTCATAAGATTATAGTACACAATTTGCGAGTTTGCTTCGCGTTTTGTAGGAACGTGTTTTGTAGTATGATATCATGATGTCTGCTGCTATAGGCCGAGGTTACAAACGGTAATTTCACGGAAGTTTTTAGCTTCTCCTAATTCTCGAAACTAATCCCTTGACCAGTCATGGACAACGCTAGAGACGTGCACACTGGAAAACAAATTGTTGTACACTAGTCACAAACGTATGTCTAAAGCACTAGTACAAGAAATCGTTGTCTAGACTCTAATCTTGTAAGTTCACTAACTTTGTAACGAAGTTACTTATGTATTACGTTATTAAGTAACTTTGAACTTTGACTTTGAACATAATAAAGTGGTTAGTTCTTTATGACTGATTTGTATCACGAATCTTGCATGACACTGCAATCATCAGCCAGCATTGAAAAACAATCAGTTCGTTCCTCTAATGTCACCTAGGGACTTTAGTTGCTAATTACGTTTATTTTTTTAGGTATGACAAATCTGTAGCCTCGGCATAATATGATACCATAGCTAGTAGCTACCACGACGCGCTGTCTTTGCTCACTAAGTTTAGATTTTATAATCAAGCTTCGGAATTAAAATTGATATCGTCCAGAGCAGGGTTATCAATGTCAAAAACAGTTGTAGTAGTACCTAGTACCTACCTATAATAATAATGCCTATACAATCACATAGCTCCAACCTCTAACTAGGAATCCCTTTATAAATCTACAAATATTTGTCCAGTGGCGGGATCCAACCTACGATCTCAAGCTTCGCAGTCGACTATTCGCCCATTGCGCCACATCAGTTATCAATCTAACAATTTCATGTCCGTGAATCTGTTATCTTGTAAATAATTCCGTAGATTAGGATAAGACTGACTCATTGAAGTCCTGATACTTTTGGGAGTGGACTTGGCTTTTTCATTAAAATACTTTAGTACTAAGGCATTGTACGAGGTCTAAAGGCATTGCTTAAAACATTTGACACGCTAATTCTGCCCAGCGCTTTAGGACAACCTTTGAACGTGAAATCTCTATTTGAGAAAATAATAATAATGTAGTTATTTTTGGAAGAAACGTTCGCGTAATTTTGGTGATCCTACTAAGATTAAGTAGCTGTAGTCGTGAGGCATTTATCATCATAAGTTGTTTATTCCTGTCCTAGTGCGTACGTCCTTAGATAGATAGGTAGATAGATATGTAGGCAGGTTTACGTAAGTTATCGTGCTGCCGCAAAAATATTGTTAGTTTGCAAACTTCGCGCGAGCAGAAAGAATCCTACTAATAATATTATAAACGTGAAAGTTTGTGAGTATGGATGGATGGATGTTTGTTACTCTTTCACGCAAAAACTACTGAACGGATCTGAATGAAATTTGGAATGGAGATAGCTTATACCCTGGATTAACACATAGGCTACTTTTTATTCCGGAAAAAGGTTCCTGCGGGATAACGGGAAGACGCGGGTGAAACCCGGGGCACAACTAGTAGGTAATAATATCATAGATAACTATATTTTCTCAAGATCTTAGTAGGTACAGTGTTTCTATTCTGGAATTATTTAGCACTCTATTTGAGAGCTAGAAATTCAATGTTCTATATTTGTCGCGAGAAATTGAGAGAGGAATAGAAAAGCAGAGACACAATACGGCCGTGTTGCGCAGACCGATCAATACTCGTTCAAAATAACGAATATTTTAGTATTCTCGTCCTGTTTTATTTCTGGAGCGCTATGGTTGCACATCGTGCATTATAAAATCCTTGATAATGAATAACGGTAGCGCTGGGGGGGTCTTCTCTATAAATAGAGGCCGCCAGTCCTTTTCAATTAACTCCCTGCTTGCTTCCCGACTTCGAGAACACTGTTTTTAGTGTTTCGTTAGTGTACAAATTCAGACTCAAATCCATACTTTTTATTAATGTTATAAATGTGAAAGTAAAACTACCTGTGCCTCCTTCTGTCTGTTTGCAACCTGTTCACGCCTAAACCGCATAACAGATCTTGATTAAATGTGGTAAGGGGTTAGTTTTAATCCTGGGAAAAGACATAGGATACTTAATTGTATTGCCATAAACTTCTATGGCTGGTATTGCATAGATTTTAAATGAACTGATGGAGTATTCCAGGAGCAAGTGGCTTCTCCCATTTAATAGTTCAGCATACTAAGTTACTAGAATTTGGTAAAGTTGTTAAACCATGTACTTGCAGTATGTATAAACACAGTATATAAAGAACAGTAGGTTAGCTAAGGCCGCCCGACGAGTTAATTGTCTACTCTTGCGGTGATGCATAGGCGGCGCGTTCCGTACTGAGTGCATGGCCGCGGCCCCGGCCGCCTCCTTTCGTTTATGTGATTGTGTGCGTGAAAAGTGCGTGCGTACACGGTGCCGCTACTCACGCACACATTCAAACCGGCGACGGCCGATTTATATGAACCTGAACTGCTACTACACCTTTACTATGGTATAAATGAAGACAGTAAAGTACCTAGTGCTAGTTGTTTTTATTCGCGTCGGTGCATCAAGTGTGCCGTTTTCAAAACACGCCACATTATTGTTATCAACAATGACACATGCGATTACAATGGCAATGTAACTCTATCCAAAATGTATGTATCCAACTATCCACATATATTCCTTACATAACAATTAGACATGTAAAAATATGACCCTTATCTTCCCCGTGAAGTAGCTATTCGCCTCTTGCTTTAGTCCCTTGACGATACTTCACTGTGACGACCGAAACCCATTTCTGTACCTGTCTGGTTCTAGACAAATTGGTGTAACGCGACGTTTATTTTCGTCCCCTCTAGGGTTTGAGAAATCCGCCTCGCGTATCAATAGCGAGTACTCGTATGGTACCTACAGGAGTTAACTAGTAACAATTTTATTATCAAGTATCAGAGACCGTCGGAACGTTTTAGTATTAGTAGCCATAGTATATAGTAGATGCTAATGTGTCAGTTTTAAGAGTGTCTTCGGAAATCTATGTTTAATGACAAGATGTGAAATTACTACTTTGTTACTTGCGGTAACGAGTAGCACATTCTTTCATACATATTAGCCTTATGAGCAAAGTTTTCTGCACAAAAGCATGCTCTAGTTTTGATTCCTCTCTAACCAAACCCAATGCGGTCAAGACCGCATGACGTTTAATTGGAGTGCCGAAAAGGTGACAACTTTTTGGATTGATGCCAGTCGCATTAGACGTCTTCTACTGCCCTTGAAAATTGCAGTCAATTCATCTGCATCAATCGGAGATGAGTGCTCGAGTAAACAAATGGGCTAGTCATCATCGTACAGTAGTTATATCGGTAGAAGATGAAAGTGAACGACAATGTTGACGAATGTTGACAGAAAGCCACGGTCGGTGAGCGGTTTACTCGAATCGTTGGGAGTGGGTGGAAGGTAGTATAATCCAGTAATAACGCTCGACCCGACGCAGTTAGCAACCGGCTAGTGGCATCTGGCAGAACGTTCTACCTCAAAACTGGTTAGTGTAATGATAGAGATCGAGGTCTAGATTGCAGTTTTCTTTAGATAAATATTATTAGTTGGCTCCTGTATTCGAATTGCCCGTGACCAATATGACGGGCTCTATACTGTAACATACAAAACTATTAAACAATTAAGCTTAGAAACCAGTATGGTTTTATCAGAATATTTTCCTTCCCCGAAAGCTCAAGCTCGTTGCCGGATTCGAATTCATGACCTGCGGGTCGCAAATTAACGTTATCATATCATAGCCTCATTAATTACATTTTGGTTAACACAACTGAGCTCGAGTATTTTTAGTGTACCTGCAATTTAATTAAAGTGCTCTCTATAACACGCAACCGTCTTACGGCATGGTACCACAAGATAAAGGAAGTACGTGTATTTCAATTAAGTTTATGTTAACGTCAGACCAGCTCGAAACAGAAAGAAACTCGGGGGAGTTCTAAAGCTACGGTTCGCTGCTTATGTTTATCGGATGTTGTTACAGTGCCAAGTCTCTTACACTCTTATAGTAAATAGTAAGGATGTAGGCAGTAGGTACCTACTTACACTTAACTTACATAGATAATATTTATAGTCGAATAGTTTTTGCCGATAGCTGAATGGATTTAAGATAAATGTTTGTGTGTGTGTGTTAGGGTATGTCTCAGTATTTTCTGCGTTAGCACGCGTTAGATAAGGGTATTACTGGCACTTTCTATTAGGTTAGGTTTTATGACACTGGGTTGTGTTGTGACAGTTTTGCGTCGAGTTTATGACGTATATTGTGATCTTTCATATAAATCAAGGTGTAACTTTTTGAGTTACAAAACGTATTACAGCCACATATTTTCATACTCTATCTACCTGCAAGCAAGAATCCTGTTTTTTCTATGTTACCGCACGATACCGGTATAAGTACAGTTTTCCCTATAAATATAGCTAAGTATAGTAATAAAAGTTTCCTTCGTGAAATCTACAAAGTGTGAGATGGGAAAGTAAACTTTAATTCCGCGTAATCTAAACTTTTTCCATGCCATAACTCACGCTTTATAACTTGAGTGTTCTTCCGTGTCGAGACGTGATTCCACGAAATATGATGGGACATTTTCCTTCTACTAATGCTCCTCATTTATACCACAGAGATGGGGTCAATTTCAACTTATAAATAAGCTACAGACAGACAATCTTATTTCGGACTAGCGACCTGCCCCGCGTCTTCATCCGCTTGGATGTGGAAGTTAGTATTTTTCCATATGAACTTTAGTATCCTATTTGAACCTCTTAGAGGGTAGCTTTCAGAAAATCCTTTTTTCATAAACCTATACGCTACCAAAGAAAGCTACCATGAAAATTTCATATCTCTAGGTCCAGCGGTTAAAGCTGTACGCTGATAATTATGTCAATGAATGAGTATATATAGCCAAGTAAAATCTAAATTTTTCAAGAATGATTGGTGAAACTGTATTAATAGCTACTATTCTACTATTCAAGCATGAATATTTCAATAACTGGTATAATTTGAAGTCATTATTTATCGATCTGAATTGTATAGTAGTATGTAGTATCTAATACACTTGCGGGTCGCGGATCTAATCCTCAAAAGAGGGCATCTATACATATAATAAATCTGTAACTCATCACTGTCTGTACATTGAAGATAAATGAGAAATACTTTTACTGGGGGCCTTTATTAACGCAATAGAACCCAAAACAATGGTTTTTAGAATTTTTGTCTGTTTGTCTGTTTGTCTGTTTGTCTGTTTGTTTGTGCGCGCTAATCTCAGAAACGGCTCAACCGATTTGGATGCGGTTTTCATTATTATATTGCGGTTTTCTCCACTTAACATTTAGTGTTTGTTTTATTTCAATCGGTTTATAAATAAAAAAGTTATATCAATTTAAAGCATCACGTCGGAAATTTGGTCGAGTCGATTAGATTATTGTAGCCCGGATAGCATATAGGTTCCTTTTTAACCCGGAAAAAGATTCTTGCGGGATAGTAGGGAATACTAAGGGTGTAAACGCGAACCGCAGCTACCCCTATCGCCATCCCCATCCCCACATTTACGTAAATGCGAAAGTGTATTTTTCTGTTGGTTTGTTCGGCTTTCACGGCGTAACAAAACAGCGAATCAGGGTAACTTTTTGCATAAAGATAGTTTATGCGCCGGAGAGTAACATAGGCTAATTTTATCCCGGAATAATGCATGGGTTCCGTGGGAAAAACAAAAAAACCAAATTTTTCGAAATCTTTTACATGGTTGCTAGGCAACATTCTGTTGAATTGTTTACATGTCAGGAAGAATATTATTGGCATGATGATGATTATTGGTGTATACACACGTAACAATTTATCGTAGCGATGTATCTGTTCTAATTGCTAACCGATCTCCGGTTATATCGAAAGTGTGTCTGAAAAATCGTTGCAGTATTTCTGGTTTGCGCAGATGAGCGACGGCAGTAACATTTTCTGTTCGATAAATCATTGTTGATCGACTTGACCGTATTTGCATAATTTTGATAGTAGCGTGTGTTTTGCTGCAATAAAACTGACGTCGGACACGGGCAAACAAACAGGACCTCTTTGTAAGACGCGTTCGCGCGAAAGTTGAAAAATATTAGAAGATTTTAGACAAAGCTACAAAAACGAAAATCAAAAGATGATTGTGATTTGTGATGTTCGAAATCAAAAATCAACACACTGTTATAAAAAAATATAGAGCCATCTACTTAATCCTAAGTTAGTAATTATTATACTATACGCTCTAATTAAACGTTTAAATATGTAACGATATATCGTTACGTGTGTAGCAGACATGATCTTATTATACCTTATTAACTAAATAAATAAATAAATAAATAAGTACTTAGAACTACTTTGTATTGACGTTGATGTTGCGGGCTACAATAAGGGTAAGCGTATGTTGAGACGCAGGCGATGGAAGCGCATGGCATAGTCCATGAGCGATGCTGTAAATTACACAGATACACTGTAATAAAGTACATAAATCGGTATCAAGAACAGTATTCAAGTTGACGAGTAAATTGGGTTTAATATTCAACTTATACAACATTTAATCACTTTATAACGTCAAACTAATAACTAGCTACGTCTGTTCTAACTTCCTTGCACAGGCAAAAGAAAAGGCAAGCAACGACCGGCAGGTACTTTTTTGGCCGCGATAACGTTTACTATTTCGGAGGAGGTTCTTTACCATCCTAAAGTTTTTTATTCAGTATTAGTGTCAGATTATGAAATTAATGAGTTATTGTTAGTTACAGTTTGTAATAGCGTTGCTTCTATGTCTTCATGCTTTTTTAAAATACGTGTTATGTATGAACGTGTGATATAAATACTATCCTACGCATTGATAGGCACTAACTTAATTTAGAAAAGTAGTCATTGTTGCCGCAAAAAGGAAAGAGAAAAAAGAAACATCGTACGCTGATCTTTGCTTATGCATAGCAAAGATCAGCGTACGATGCAGCGCTGCCACGCACTGCATCGATTGCGTCTCAATATACGCTTAGCCTAAAGATTTGGACACGTGGGAACTTGGAAAGCAAAGAGTTTGCAAGGTTTTTTTTTTTTCGAAACATTTTCGATAAGTAGTAGAAAAAAGTATTAATGGTGTGGATATATAGACCCAGAGCCCACGACAGCCAGACCTTCGTTTTTTAATGTAAACTAGCTGTTCCCCGCGGTTTCACCCGCGTGGGCTACAGTTTATCGCGATAAAAAGTATCCTATGACCTTCCCCAGGGCTCAAACTATCTCTTTACCAAATTTCATTTAAATCGGTTCAGTAGTTTAGACGCGAAAGCGTATATATAATCCGTATACTCCAAAATTATTCCCGCACTTCGGTGCCCTCTCACCGCGTTACCTGCTGTATCCATTATCCATTATCTTAATTCTAAGCTTTTTTTTTAGACCGCGCGTTTGAACCACGCAGCTAAAGGTCTTCCTGGTCCGCGACCGCACTTTACCTATTTCATAGATTCTCCCGCCCCCCTCACCTCACCGCGTTTCCCGCTGCGCTGCGGTGCGGCGCGCGGCGGGTTTATTTTTCCATTAGTTTGACATTTTTTAATTTCGTAATATCTTTCGAATAGAATGTCCGATTTGAACAATTCAAAAAGCTATTGGAACAATCTTAAATACGAAATGATTTATTTTGATAAGGATTAATATAAAAGTATTGAAAACACGGTCCGATTTTAGTCGGCCTTTTTATCAACTTTTAAAATGTAAGAGATAGACATATGCTATTGTGGACTTTTTTGTAGACCTGTATAAGATACACAACTCCACAGTACATCATTTTGTTATATCTAAAAGGATTTAGGCAGCGTTTTCGTTGAAAGCTCCCAGACGGCTTATTTTTTTCCGACCTCTCCAACAAATATCGTTATATTTTAGCCAATGTATACAAAAACTTAACAAATTATATCTTAAAACCTTCCTCGAGAACCACTCTATCTATTGGCGAAAACAACATGAAAATCGGTGCAGTAGTTTTTGAGTTTATCGCGAACAGACAGACAGACAGACAGACGCGGCGCGAAGGACTTTGTTTTATAATAAGTAGTGATAGTGATAGTGATGCTGAAAGTTGTTCTGTGCATGCACTGAAAAATAATCTGACTTTCCTTCTGAGTCTTTACCTTCCAGGACCGATTCCTTCTTTATTTTTACCTTAGTTTTCCTTCTAAATAACAATTCCTTCCCTTTGGACTCAGAAGGAAAACGGTATTTCGGAAGGTCTTTTTTCTCCGTGTGCCCCTTTTGTACAGGTAAGAACATCCTGCGAATATAGAGTTTGGGTTGAAGTTACTTGGGCAGATAACAGGAAGTTCAGGTGTATAAATTAGTACCCTAAATTCATTAAAGTATAAAGCTCAATTTTTTTATATCTTCTTCGGGATAACTTCAGAAATTCATCTGGCTGAAATTTGGTACAGGAATAGATTATAGGACGGAATAATACATAGGCTACTTTTTATTCCTGGAATAGGTTCCCATGGGTTGCGGGAACGGGATCAAAATTTCTTGATTACTTTTGGTCGCGATAACCGACATCCACGCGGGCGAAGCTGCGGGCACCAGCTAGTACTTAAATATAATTCAACCCTTACATCATTTGGATCGAAAATCTAGTTGATGGCATTGGCCCAACATTTGTTAACCTATTTGGCCATGGAATTTAGGGTAGTCTTGGGCGTTTGACGCCAGACGTCCTGGCGCCGTCTCAGCCTCCTATTATAGTGGTAGGTGAAGTACCCACACCAAGAAAACAGAGCATAACTTCCATTTAAAAGACATGTGCTTAAGCACGAGTTCATACAACATTAACCTCGTAGTACTTGAAAATCCTTGCGATTTACTGCGATCGATAACTTATGCACGTTTGATTCTATAATGATGCCAATATACATACAATTCGTGACTTTTACTAGGCAGTTCTTACCGTCACAGCAAGGGTATACGTCACATATATGTATCACCTTTCCCGATTTGGTAACATATGTAAGGATATCAAAATACTCTTCAATAAAGCTTGGGTTTCTAGTCTCTCTAGTTCTATAAATACACGCTAGCTTATGTACTGCCTATCTTTGGATTATTGTAGTGTGCCCACGCCCCAGAAACATTTGTGGAACCGTGTTTACGCTGCTGACGAATCGCTTTGACGACGCGCCTCATTCATGCTAAGCTGGTTACGAGAGTGGCTATTTAATAATGCTGCCTTAAAGGATTAAGCGTTGAGGAACTAGAAACAGAAGTAACAGAGGGATTATATTTAACTTTTTATGTTGCTTTATAAAAATACACAAAATTTCAAATAATATAGGTACATCCATAATACATTTCAATTTTCAATATGTCTGCTAGATTTTCACAGCGATTTGCAAAACGACGTGTAAGGGTTATAAAGTTCCCTATTGAAATCCCGACCCACATTTCCCGACTATGAACAATTTGTGCCCCTGACACATTGACTCACATTCGGCTTGCTCGACTTGCTTCCTTTCCACCCACTAACGGTAATGGTTTGAGTTAATCTTTATTACTTTCCCTATACATAGATATGTAATTATATTAGTAAAGCAGATTATATTTTCCTAAAACTGATAATAATCTTTCAAGACTTTTCTATAGGTTCATAGTACGTTACATTATTAGATTAAAACAAATTCGCTGAATCAGCTGACGATATCGGTTGTAGACACGTGATATCAAAAACGGATGTTCTGGTCGCGACATTTTCTCCCAACAGTTCTACAGCTTTATCCATTACCTCAATAACATATTTAATAGAAGCTTTAGAACATTCGAGCGTCACAGCCATACATAAAGCAACCTAAAGGCGTAATATCCTCCTAATCCCGCCAGCCTCATCCCAAACGGCATAAGTAGAAGACGACGTCGCGTCGGCATCCTTGCGGATAGCGATACCGTAATGGGTGCGCGCGCATACCCTTCGATCGGAGTTTGCCGGTCTGAATGAAAGATTGGTCACTCAATGCCTCAATGCGCCGCTGGGTGGCACCGGCGGCACGTGTGTGCTAGCCTTTATAGCTTTTTGCTGTTCAAGCGTCCGATCTATCGCTTATCACATCTTTTTTGCTTTTGGCCTCCTTTTGCGGATGGATATGAGCTTTTTTATTCGTTCATTGTACAGTTAATTGTTATATAATCAAACAGAGGATCAGGTATATTAACTAACTAATGAATTGTCAGACTTTTAGTCACATTATGATAGAGAATGAAAGATAAATTGTTGATTCTACCCAGCGTTCGGGACAATCCACTGATTAATTTTAGATTAATTTTTCGTCGAAGTTATTCAACTTTCATTTCTTATATTATGTGGATTTCATTTATATCACATTTTTTAAAAAATATAATATAATGAGTTGAATTAAGTTTTTTCTGTGCCTACATTAGATACGAGAACTATACTAGAACGCATTTTAAATTTTGAAGTAGACCTTCTAGTGTAAATTTCTGCCGGATGTTTGTATACTTTGAAAAATAACATCCTAAAATATCAGCTTCAATATTTTTGATGTAGGTCACTCGTCTGCTAATCCAGATTATCCTGCCTGAGTATGTAGTCCTTTACTGTATCTCCGATGCTCATACACGGCAGGCGGAGTGTACGTATGTCTACCATGCCAGGTATATTCGATATATCGCCAATAGTCATTTGCAAAGTTTTAAAATCGTTGAACCGTGAAACGTACCTTGATGTATTGGCGCCCAGTCGGCCCAGTGAGTCATGCTTGTAATCTGCGTTTTTGAACTGACAAAATATCATATAAAGATTTTACTATTATTTTGTGATACTAACTGGATGGTAATGACAGCCGTGGGATACCATAATTATTATCATTTTATGAGATGCAGCTTCCATGGGGACTCATTTTCCGCCTGATAATGTTCTTATGGGAATATCTTGAAAAAAGAAGTAAGAAATAAGGCTTTCTGATGTTCCAAGTAAAGTTTGTAACCTCGTATTTCTGAATAGACTTGTACTATACTGTTTTAAACTACCATGGTAAAAAACAAAAATACAACAAAAACAAATACATGGTAATTATCTATAGCTATAGTTTATACATACATATAATATATATTCATTATAATTAGCCTTTTTAGTCCTTTGCTGGACATATAGGCCTGTCCCAAAGTACGCCACTGAGCCCGACATTCAGCTTTCGGCTTCTCTTATCCAACCGCTAAAAATATCTGGCAAAATTTAGTACCGGCTTTTGATGTTGAAAGTATGCAAACGGTCGCGTACAATCGTGCCTCGTCATTATCAAAACGCTCATTGTTGTGCAAACCATTGTTTATACTTTTTATCGTGTTTAATTATTGTACATTAACAGATAACTCGTTTCGTATTTTGCTCCGGTTCATTGATAACGGGTGGTGCTGTTTTTGAATTGATATGAAGTTATTTTCTGTTTTATTTCATTCATTTAGTTTAGTTTATTCATTTTATTTAGTTTTTCATTTTTTTTAGTTTTCTACACTATCGAATTAGGATATGCCTGTAATAATAGCTGTAATTGGATGAAATAAATAAATAAATTTATTTATGTATTTTATTTAGGGGGGCTTACAACTTTACAGAGCCGGCAATAAAGTAAATTTAAAAAGCCACTTACAAGGCTCTACAAATAGGTAAGAAAATACAAAATATAATATAACCTAATTTAGAAAAGAAGAAATAATTTTTTCCCAATATTTTAATTTCTAAACATGTTTATAATTCTAAAGAAAGTACATACAGTTTGGTAGTTAGTATGACTTATTATGAATCGCAGACGAAACCAAAAATTTTGACAAACAGGTTAAAAGTTTAAGGTTAAGTATCTGTGCAAAGTAAAATCAGTCAGGTATAGTAATTACAACAATGGTGTGTTTCTAGCCTTGAACCGTACGCGCTTACCTACTTACTGCGGCTGTAGAAGAAGATATTATAATTACTTGGTTGCCACGCGATTATATTACTATAAATTCGTTGATTAAAAACATGTTTGGTCAAAATGGAATATTAACTTTTTTAATTCAGCGTGTGTGAGTTAAACACTGAATAATTACTTTACAGTTGTTCGGCCACCAAGTAGTAGTGTGTGTATGTGTTTGTGTGTGTATTGTAGTGTACTACTATATTGTTATCGTTAGTGTAATTATTATTTTGAGTGTTGGTGTTTCAAATAAATAAATAATAAATATAGGGGGACCATCGATCTAGCCTCAAATCAAGCTCGCAACTTGTCTTATGGGTACTAGACACCGATATACACATTTTTATATAGAGAAATAAATACTTTTATATCTAGATAGAAATATCCAAGACTCAGAAACAAATATTCTTGCTCATCACCGGGCCCTTACCGGGATTCGAACCCGGAACCATATGTTATTTCTTTCTTTCTTTCAAACATTGCTGTTTCTAGTGAAATTACAGGGCGTAAAGATATTCTCAAGGTGACGAGACGCAGTGCATTGCCTCGTAGGGTTTTGAAGTGCTTTTGGTGGCACTGAACTGTAATAGGCAACCGTGACGCTTACTATCAGCCAAGCGACTAGTTTGCTTCGTCGCCTAGAGTTCCAATCCCTACTTAATACTATAAATGAGAAAGTAACTCTGTCTGTCTTTCACGCCTAAACTACTGAACCGATGTAAATGAAATTTGGGTCAGAGATAGTCTAGAGCCAGAGAAAGGACATAGGCTACTTTTTGTCGCGATAAACTGTAGCCCACGCGGGTGAAACCGCGGGGAACAGCTAGTTATCTATATATAACAAATTTCATCGAGATCTGTTTAACAGTATAGGCGTGAAAAGTTAGAACTGTGAGAGTTACTTTTGAATTTACAACATTGGTAAGGTATGAAAGTGTTATTACAAATTAGTATGGATAGGTAGTGTTTATACAAAAAATATATTGTTCTAACCTGTTGTAGGTTTCTATTCTCTTATTATTTTTGTGTAAGGGAATTAGAAATAACAAGGTAAAATATAATTGATCTTATATAAATATTCGCCTCATTAACTTCCACTTTAGACCTCGGTACACACGCGTGGGCGACTGTACGTAGGCGGACTCGGTAACACGGATCCACTGTAGTGTAATTACTGATTTGAGCATTTATGACTTTGTTTTGTTACAGTATACAATCATTCATACCCTGTTGGTTCGGGCATTTGAAACTTGATGCTGAAGTTACGGTGTCGGCGTTTCTGATTTCCCGGCTAGGGATTTTTAAGCAACGGATGCTTCCTCTTACTTTTACTCTACTGTTTTATAAACAAGCTTTTTTTGTCATTATGTAATGTTTTATCAAAATTGTTATTGGTTTCCAAGCACTTTTGTAAGACCCGCGAATATCTTATTCCCTAACTAGATCATTTGAGGAATATTGGTTCCAAATTTCATGTTTCTACGTTCAGCGGTTTCGGCTGTATCGTGATTGTGTAAAACGCTCTGTTCTTTTATTAATATAGATTTAGTCTTCTCCCGTCTAAGGGGGCGTCCATTAATTATGTGAGGTGTTCTAGGGGGGAGGGAATCAAGTTAAATATTTCCAAATCTCACTTACAGGGGAGGGGGGGGGGGAGGTCTTGGCAAATATCACGCAGAAAACGGTGTAAAATTGCATGTTTTTTTTTGTTTTTAATCCAACACGTTTAGAAGAATCTCGCGTGAGATTAGGGGAGGGGGGACGGAGTTGAGGAAGTTCTACGATATCTCACCAAGGGGGTCGAAAAATTCTCAAAAATGCCTCACGTAATTAATCGACGCCCCTAATACATTCTGCTCAAAGCATGCTCTACTTCGCTTAGCCGTTTATTGTTAGTAATACTGTTATTACAGTATAATAATAACCTTTGGTGTTTGAAATCCGGATTAAGCATAACAATCTCTGTGTATGTTGGGAGTACTAACTTACAGGGTCTACAAACTACATTTACATAAAACATGAGTCTAGTAAATGTACCCACATATAAATTTTAAGGTTGCATTTGGCCAGAACAAGTACAGAAGGCTCACTCCGCAAAGATATTTAAATAAATAGCGACTTGCTGCGTCGCAATAAAGTGCAATTCAGCTCGCACATCGCTTCAGGCCTAAAATTAGATTCACTCACAAGGCGCCTCTGTTTCTATCGTGTAATTCTTATCTCTAAAGTGCGGAGTGCACCAGTGTACCTACCTTTTAAACATATTGACCATTTATTATTATTGTATGGTGTGCGCGAAGCTTAAAAAAGAAATGAGAATTATTTCTCACTAGCTGTTCCCCGCGGGTGAAACCCGCGTGGGCTACAGTTTATCGCGCCTATGTCCTTTCTCACACCATCGCTGTGTAAAATTTAATTTAAATCGGTTCAGTAGTTTAGGCGTGAAAGCGAGACAGACAGACAGACTTACTTTCGCATTTATAATATTAGTAGGGATTTGAGTGGGTACGTAAGCCAGAAAGCTACATGGGAGGGCAAGTACCCTGCCCGTGGGCTACGCCTACAAACATCAGTCTCTATAACTATAGACCATGACAAACACTAACTGCTCTAGGTACGACTGCTTCCGTAATGGAATTCACTACGATACGGCTCACTAGTTCAGAAATTAAGTTCTGAACTAGTGAGCTATGTCGCTGGCTGAATCATTGAATTGTAAGTAATTCATTGATAACAATATCATTTGAATCATCCTACATCAGATTACGTTTCAAACGGGTAGGTTTGAAACATCATCATTATATTCTGAGGTCTGAACTCCGGAACTTATATACTACACTCTTACTTATACACTCTGAGCTAGTTACGTACAAAAAATGTAGGGAACTAATTTATAGCTCACAAGTTGATTATTGGTTATTTACAAAAGCTTATTACTACTAGCAACCCGTGCTACGGCTTCATAGACATACATAGCATAAAACCTCTATGAAAAATACATATTCTTTCAAAGAAATCGGCGAAGATGTTACTGGGTTTTGGACAAACGAAAAGTTACATTTTTATTAATCTACTAGCTGTGCTGGGATACAGCTTTATGCATGCAAAGTCTCAGCCCGATCGGTTTAAAATTGACAAAGTTTCATACAAACTTGCAACCCCCATTTTACCCCTTGGGGGTAGAATTAATCAAAATCCTTTCTTACCGGATGCCTACGTCATAACATCTACCTGCATGCCAAATTTCAGCCCGATCCGTCCAGTGGTTTGGGCTGTGCGTTGATAGATCACTATGTCAGTCAGTCACCTTTGAGTTATATATATATTTAGATTTATAAATATCTCTATAGTATACGTATGATTCATCTATATATTTATCGTTTCAATCAGTTGACGAAATAAAGTATATATAATAAAGTATGATAATAACCTACGTAATAACTGGTGTCTCTTTGAGGCTCAAAGGTCTTGGAATTATTCTGACTCGTCTATGTATAAATGAAATTTGCTCTCCAAATGATAATTTTCTTTCCATCCATGGAAATGTATTTATAAAGAACGCGAACAAGTTTTTTGATCTTTACGTTCAAATAGGGTTGTCAACATACAACATTTAGAAAAATAGGATTTACTTGCGTGAAAAGCTTTGGGTTCTCATTAAATGTATTGAGAAATAGTAACTGGAGGATAACCTCGAGTGTCCCTAAAGGCTTATTGCTAGCAAAAATTGGAGAACAAAGAATACACAGTTGACAACCTTCCATTCAGGGGAGCTACGCTCTTAGGTGTATTCTTGTGTGAAGCAACTACTTTCTATCAGAAAATGTTACCATTTACTAACCTTGTTAATCTGTGTCTAGCCAAGTAAAGGGGCATTGCACTACGTAAAGCGAACTTTGCGAAAAAACGAATAAACACTTTTTAAAGCGGTGGTATGTTAATTAAGCATTGTTATTTAAAAATACCTTCATGCCAGTGACGTCATCAAAAGCGGCTTCAACGGAAGACCAGCGCTGATCAAACGACCAGCACAACGCTGAGTTGAGTCCGGTTTGCAACAATACATTTTGTTTCTTTTTTTCTTATTTCTACGTAATGTGTTTATCTTGTATAGTTTGTTGCAAATAAATGATTCTTATTCTTATTCTTATTCATTGGCATATTCTCTTTAAAGCTAGATAAATTCGGGTCTATCCCGTGGAATTGTTACGAGATTGCATTTTGTTTTTCGTTTTTTTTGAAAATCATCCCATAAGAAGGTCAAATGTTAAAGTTTGTATGAAGAAATATACACGGGCGAGCCGCTGAGCTGGTTGCTTGTAAAATGGTACATAATTGGTTAGTTATATGAACTCTCTGTAAACTCTTGTCCGCATCTAATAGGTATTCTCTACATAGGATAGACTCCACATTGTCGCTGCGACGGTCGTTTGTGCAACTATATAAAGTTTGAAATTAAAAAGTTCTGGTTTCGATGGAGGATGTAAATCTATTTAGCGCAGGGCAAAGTTTACGCTCTACTGCAATCTACGTACAGTCGACGACAAAAGTTCCTGATCACATCCCGTTTGCTAACGCACGAAATGAATAATCGATCCTGATCTGTTATCCGCGGTTTAGGTTTTGGATCGATATGTCATTTTAGTAGTAATATGTCAAGCCTTAGTACTAAAATGACATATTACATATGGATCCAAAACCGCGGATAACGGATCAGGATCAATTATTAATTTCGGGCGTAAATGATTTGTACGTTTAACGCCACATACGGGAAAATTCATAAACGCATAAGGTCAGATGCGCAGCATACAAGATACGCAAAAAGTCATAACCGCAGATTGTCCGATACGCTGAATGTCTGATTGAATACCATTCCAGCCATGTTAGTTGCTCGAGATTCTTAGTAAAATTAGAGAATTCGACGTTCTCAGTAAGTTTTGTCCCTGACCGTACCAAGAAATGTATGTCTGTACCATGAAAAGTTTTGCAAATTCTGGACTGCCTAACGTGAAGTGACGTTAACGAAATCAAGCAATAAACGCGTGCATGGGCAAACAGCCGAAGCGTGAGGTCGAGTGTGTCTGGGTGTTTTGGATTTCCGATCTCTGATAAATTCTGATACCCTAAAAATAGGGTTTGAGGGAGAGAGACATAGACACACACACTCACTCACACACAAATATTCACGTGATTTATGATATTAAAAGGAATAGGAGTAAAGAATGTATCAAATATTTTTTACAATAATTGGATAGAAACTTAGACAGACAGGATTAAATAATATTGGCATCCCAATAATTTGTTTTCAAATTGTGATTGGTGTACGTGACTGTCTCGAGACGACAGGCTCTGTCTCTACAATAATGGCTGGTTGATTAGAAATATAATTTTGATATAGAATAACGAGATAGATCTTAAGTACAATGACGACGCGGCAGCCGAGTTGGTAGTGTCCCTGCCTGCGAAGCTAGCGGTCCCGGGTTCGAATCCCGGTATGGGCAAATATATGCGTGATGAGCACGAATATTTGCTCCAGAGTCTTGGATATTTCTATCTATATAAGTATGTATAATATCGGTGTCTAGTACCCATAACACAAGTTTCGAGCTTAATTTGGGGCTAGGTTAATTTGTTGTCTGAAATTGTCCCCGATATTTATTTATTTAATGCTCGTTTATATATACATCACTAATTTTATGCCCTGTTGAAGATTTATCAATCATCTCGAAGTCTTATGGTTGTCTGAATGACTGATCATGAACCATTAAAGAAAGGTAAATCAAATTAGCTGACTTATTAACTGACATAACTTTAACTGCTGGTCCCAGAGTCATTTAATTGTCAGGATAGCAAGGAAGGATTTTTTTTCAAAAATCACCTTCTATTTTTTATATAGTTTATAGCGATGATGGCTCAGTGGTAGTGACGTCGGCTTGCGATCCGTAGGACGTGGGTTCGAATCCTACAATGAGCTTGAGCTTTCGGTGAAGGAAAACATCGTGATGAAACCATAGCTTGGTGGTAGGGTATTTTCTAGTACTCGCCTGGCTAGCTACCACCCTCTTGTTAAGAATCTGTCGCCAAGCACCTATCGGTGTGTTCCGGCAGCCTCACTTGAGAGCCAGTTCCCAGTCCAGGTGTAGCGTGGCGCCATCTTCGACCACATCGTCACTTAACATCAGGTGACTTGTGGTCAAACGCTACCCTGTAAATAGTAAAAAAAAAAAAAAATTTAATACGATCAAATATGTTATTGAAATTTTTATTGAAAACTTATCACGTCAGCAAACCCGCGAGGCAGTTTAGAATTAAATTTGCTTTCTACATTGGTAGAGAACGTTTTACCTCAATTTGAACCCAGCATCAGAATATACGCTGACGTCATAATTATCACGTGGATAAAAAATGTCATACAGGAATGTATACGATGTATCGTTTTGTTTCCGACGACATCACATTACGAAGAAGCTAACTCATTACAGTTGAGTTTGAATCGAATTTTGGGAAATTGTTTGGTAGCGGATTGATATTGGTCTCATTTCGTATGTGAGGGCGAGGCTGCGCGCGCATCCCTAGCCTCCGTAACGCTACGAGCGCCTCAGTCGCGATCGGGCTACGAGGCTACGAGACCGCTACGCCGTAGCGCGGCAACCTGACTAACTGAGAAGTGTATTTGTGACGCTGTGATCTCAAGAATCAAGGCCTAAACTCTTCCACTAACAAAGGATAGAAGGTACATATTAAATTTAAGAACAATGACGTATTTCTTGCAAGTCTAATATTTTACTACCTGTGCAGTAATGATGTGATGACAGTAATATCCAGTCGAAGGATTTTAGCTCTTATATCTTTATGACATTAATACGGTACGTTCGTAATGAGATGAATGGGAAGCCGTGACCCGCAATAGACAAGGTCTGCGTTTTGATATAGCTTTTTATGCTCTTTTTTATCTGTTTTGTGATAAAATGTGCTTCGATTCTTCTGTTTTTTGTTAATACAGTCTGTTTTTTGATGGCTTTTCTGTTTGCCCAATATAAATTTGTCTCCAGTAAAAATTAAAGGGCTTCCCAGTAACGAAGTGAATAAATTACAATGAATTATTATTATACAGATATGAATTTATTACATTTATTATTTTAACATCATTTACTCTTTTAAGAATTCTGTCCTTTATTTCTTGAGACGTAAGATTCTTCGGGCTAGTGAAAATGTTTCGTGTTACATCACCGATATTGTTTTGTATAGTTTAAATAGAGCTTGGAGATAGTTGAAAGATGCACTAGTTTACTATTTATTTGGTTATTCAATCTTCTCGAAACTGATGCACAGTTTTTGATGAACAGAGACAGATCAAACTTCGGCGTAACACGTGGGTAATTTTCATCGTGACGGAATTCAAAGTTTCCTCTAGAAAACGTGAAAACTGTAAATTGCAGCTGCTTCTCCACATTTCAATATTTTTTTTTTTTTTTTTACTATTTACAGGGTAGCTTTTGACCACAAGTCGCCTGATGTTAAGTGACGATGTGGTCGAAGATGGCGTCACGCTACACCTGGACTGGGAACTGGCTCTCAAGTGAGGCTGCCGGAACTCACCGATAGGTGTTTGGCGACAGATTCTTAACGAGAGGGTGGTAGCTAGCCAGGCGAGTACTAGAAAATACCCTACCACCAAGCTATGGTTTCATCACGATGTTTTCCTTCACCGAAAGCTCAAGCTCATTGCAGGATTCGAACCCACGTCCTACGGATCGCAAGCCGACGTCACTACCACTGAGCCATCATCGCTATAAAATATTATATTATGTGTCAAAATTTAACACATGTTTTGACAGTTATTGCGATATTTATCGAATGTGATGATATATCACGCCGCGAGAATTGGGCCCCTGCATACATCTCTTTGAAGCTTAAAGGTCAGTTCGCATAGATAAATCGCGATTATTATGTGCGCTGCAAAACAAAGGAATTAATTGCCGTCTACATGCGGGCACGCATGATCATGCCAATTAACGTAATGTTGGCCTTTGTTGGACTGCGTGCGTCAAACCACCAATTACTCAAATAGGGTAGATGTGTAAGTAGATCGGATCTGAATGTGAATCCTATTGGTATATATATTATATACTAGCTGTTCCCCGCGGTTTCACCCGAGTGGGCTACAGTTTATCGCGATAAAAAGTATCCTATGTCCTTGCTCAGGATTCAAACTATCTCCGTACCAAGTTTCATTCAAATCGGTTCAGTAGTTTAGGCGTGAAAGCGTAACAGACAGACAGAGTTACTTTCGCATTTATAATATTAAGTAGGGATATTTTTACTATGCAAGCATTTGACCACAGTTTCACCTGGTGGTAAGTGAAGACGTGGCCGACGATGGAGCATGCTTGTCTAGAAGATACCTATTCACTCTTGACTTGAAGACTTCCAAATTGTACTTATCGGGAAACAATGATGCTGGCAGAGCGTTCCACTCCTTTGCTGTTCGCATTCATTTAGAAGAAGCGAAACGCTTTGCGCGGATCGGGAGAATATCACCATATATACCGTTAGACAGCCCACTTGAGAGCCTGTACCCAATCCGGGCGTAGCGTGGCACCTTCGAACACTTGTCACTTAACATCAGGTGACTTGGAGTAAAAAAAAAGTTGTTTAGTAGAATAAAGGTAATAATAATGTAGTTAAAACACAAAAATATGCAATAACGAGGTTTTTAAATAACGGCGTTAAGCCGCGTCCGTTTTATATTATTAACTTTATTAGCTGAAGTCAACTTCGAAGGGAATTAAATTTGATTTACTATCGCCATAAACTTTTTGTAATCAACGTGCGTTGGCGAGCTTTACTAAGTTGATTAAGTTGAGTAAGTCGAAATGTAATCAAGATTAATATTATAGACTGATTGCGCCCCGCGGTTTCACCCCGGTTCTTCACGTTATTCTGCAGGAACCTTTTTCCGGAATTAAAATCTCCATTTCAAATTTCATCAAAATCGGTTTAGTAGTTACGGTGATACGTTGTAACAAACATTCACATACACAAACTTTCGCATTTTCCAAAAAATAAAGCTCCAGAGCACAGAACAATATTTCCTAAAATGCTCACAAAAGCTAGGTTTTAAAATATAGTGAGCGCATAAACATGCGGATTATTTTAAAGTCTTTTTTGAAGAGTTTAAAAAGGGTAAAAGTAGACTCCACAGGATAAGAGCCCTCTCGGAGTCTCGTAGCAGGCGTCTACGGCGTAGCTCGTAGCGTAAATGCTTGCCATTATGCTACGCTTTCAGGCGCGTAACCGTAGCACAAATGACGTAGCGCTCGTAGCACAACCACTGCGAAACTATAAATAGGGTGTAGAAAATAATGAATGGTGTGAATCTTTGTTCGCGTTATCCACATTCATACGGTTAACAAAAGAGGATTTTAGGAAAACCTAATTTGTTAAATACTATAATACCTCGATCGATTTTCCTTCATTTATCAAGCACTAGCTGTTCCCTGCGGTTTCACCCGCGTGGGCTACAGTTTATCGCGATAAAAAGTATCCTATGTCCTTCCCCGGGGCTCAAATTATCTCTATACCAAATTTCATTTAAATCGGTTGAGTAGTTTAAGCGCGAAAGCGTATATATTCCGTATACTCCAAAATTATTCCCGCACTTCGGTGCCCCCTCAACGCGTTACCTGCTGTAGGTACCCATTATCCTATTTTAATTCTAAGTTAATTTTTCTTGGACCGCACGTTTGAACCGCGCAGTTAAAGGTCTTCCTGGTCCGCGACCGCATTTTTCCTATTTCATAGATTCTCTCGGTGCCCCGCTCACCTCGCCGCGTTTCCCGCTGCGCTGCGGTGCGGCGGTTTTATTTTTTTACTACTACTTACATTTTTAAACTCGTGATATCTTTCAAATGGAATGTCCGAATTGAATGATTCAAAAAGTTATATGAAGGCATTGAAGCAGTTTTGAATAAGAAGTAATTTATTTTGATAAGGATTAATACCAAGATACAAATAAAGAGCGTTTTCTAGCGGCGACATCAAAAATTAAATTTTTAAAATAAAAGATCACTTATTGTGGCATAACTATAATAGTTAGACATATGCTCTCGCGGACTTTTTTGTAGATCTAAATGAGACCTACAAACCCGTAATACATTATTTTGTTCTAGTGTCAATAGTTTTTGCAGCGCACGCAAAAATAGGTTTTCGATTTCACACCTTGGGTTGCAAAATAGCAATTTTCTTACGGATCCCTAATTTTTTTGGAAATAAAATATAGCCTATAGCCTTCCTCGATAAATGGACTATCTAACACTAAAAGAATTTTTCAAATCGGACCAGTAGTTCCTGAGATTAGCGCGTTCAAACAAACAAACAAACAAACAAACAAACAAACAAACAAACAAACAAACAAACTCTGCAGCTTTATAATATTAGTATAGATAATATAACATAGAGCTATGCTGCTTATTACACTATTTATTACCTTATCATTAATGCTGGTCTTGTATATATATCTGACTTAGCTGTAATTTTTTTTCTTAACAGGAGTGACAGACAATGCACAGCCAGAACCGGTGGATTTAGAAATGTTCAACTTTGCACAGGAGTTCCTTATATACGTAGGCGAGGACAAAGAATAGGATTTTTTTTAATGCGCCCCTTATGTGTCAAAGTTTGTACGGAACTTTAACGCCCCTTGGGGCAGCTCGGGTGATCGCTTATGCGCTTTTATGCAATGGACCTATTTACATACACTATTTTTTTAAATTTAATTAACTGATATTGCCACCGTTGTTGAGTTTTCAAGTCATATATATATCGTGTTACGTGTAAATGGAGTTAAACATTTCATTCGTAACCACAATGTTTAGACTTTGGACTTTTATAGCGATAATAGCTCAGTGGTAGTGACGTCGGCTTGCGATCCGTAGGACGTGGGTTCGAATCCTACAATGAGCTTGAGCTTTCGGTGAAGGAAAACATCGTGATGAAACTATAGCTTGGTGGTAGGGTATTTTCTAGTACTCGCCTGGCTAGCTACCACCCTCATGTTAAGAATGTGTGTGTGTGTTCCGGCAGCCTCACTTGAGAGCCAGTTCCCAGTCCAGGTGTAGCGTGGCGCCACCTTTGACCACATCGTCACTTAACATCAGGTGACTTGTGGTAAAGGAATTGTGGTTATATACTGCCGCTAGCGTTTCTACTTGTATTGTAACCATGAAATTAAACATGTACATTATGCAATAGGTAACATACGTTAAATAATTCAATTCTATATTTAACAAGTAGAGACGTTCAATTTACAACCTCCCCGACTGGGTGTTACGCGGTATATACCCCCTAGTGTATGAATTCTTGCATTCTGTCGGTGTTCTGTTGGCAATATGCATGGAAATAGCGTGCATCTGTGACATGCGGATGTAGTCTTTATGCAATGCCGGATCATAGTCGTAATTCAAACACAGGAAAGTTCAAACAACTTTCCTGTAGGTACTAGGAGTGTACATTTTGTGTCACACCGAATTTAAGCAACGTACTCAAAAAAATCATGGAATTCTTATAAGTTTATATAGATTTAGCTGTGCTACGCGGCTTTACCCGCGTCTCTCCGTGAGAACCTCATTCCGAAATTAAAAGTAGCCCATGTGTTAATCCAGGGTATAAGCTATCTCCATTCTAAATTTCACTCAAATCCGTTCTGTAGTTTTTGCGTGAAAGAGTAATAAACATCCATACATCCATACTCACAAACTTTCACGTTTCTAATATTAGTAGGATTCGGTTTCCTTAAAGTGTTATACGCATGTAGATAGATAAACTCTTCAATATGGTACACTACGATTCTCTGTATTATGGTACTTTAAAATTAGAACAATAATAAAATTTTATGGCGAGTATCACAATGAACAAGGTTATTTTTTTTTGTACTCGAGTGACTAGAAAGTACAGGGCCTTATATCTATAATATAAAAATGAATCGCAAAATGTGTTGGTAAGCGCATAACTCAACAACGCCTGGACCAATTTTGCCAATTCGTGTTTCAAAACGTTCGTTGAAGTCCAAGAATGGTTTTTACGGCGAGAAAAATTCGAATAATTGCCGGGAAAACCCTAAAAACAGCCCTTTTCTTTTTCCCATACAAACGTTTTCTAACTAACATGTAGAGTCAATTTGAACTTTAATACCATACTATAAAGTTCAAGTGTTAGTGGAGAGGTTCCGGGAAGGCAAAACAATTGAGTGACGTTTGTGACGTATTATTGATGTCTACTTTCAGTAAAATTGGGGATCCTTACTAAAACTCCAATATGGTAATTTTTAATGTATTTTTGTTAAATTTTACATTGGTTGAATTTTACCCGTGCGAAGCCGGGGCGAGCCGCTAGTACACTTATAAAAAGAACATAATCCGAGCGAAGGCGGTTGCTATTTGCTTTACTTAGGGACGCCTACAGACAGAGCACTATAGTGACGGAAATAACTTCAAACAGGAGTGAATATTGTATTGTTATGTAATGAAATATGGCTGAAGATATTAGTTATTTGTAGCTATTTGTCATCATGTTGTTTGGCATCCTACTAATATTATAAATGCGAAAGTTTGTGTGTGAGAATGTTTGTTATCAAGCATCACCGTAACTACTAAACCGATTTTGATGAAATTTAGAATGTAGATAGCTAGGCTATAAATGTAAGACCTCATAAGATGTCTAGAAGGTTACGTTGTATTAATGTGCGTTGTGCAAATATAGTTCTGCAGAACTTCGTCATTAATGATACATTTTAGATAAGTAACGTCCCTAGTCGTTACAGTTTAGAGTTCAAATTGCCAAGTAACAACTATTCGAATGCGGTACCTTACTACAGTGATTGATACCTTTCGTTCTGTATTTATTATAGAACAAGCCGAAATGCATAATAGCACATAGAAATTCTGTTAACCACATACATATACGGAACAAATACTTCTTTTTTCTGTGCACAAATATTTGTCCTGTATAGTAGCGGAAATCGAATACGCGTCCTCACGCTCACATATACGTCACAACAGTCGTCCATCAACTGATGAAACCGTTGTTTTGTCATTCAACCAAGTACACACAGTTTTTAAAGTGTCTACTTAGAAACATGGCGACATCGAGCGAGCTGAAAATACTCCTGCCGAAAATATCTTAACCTTTCGGCGCTGCTTCAGCGGCGCGGGTCAAAGTTTAAAGTGTCACTTGCCACACACGGTCATTGTGCACTCACTGCGGGTCCGTAACCTCAGTAATTACTGGGTTACTGTTGAATGAGCTCACATTACGTAATGTCACTTACGGTCGCGGGTATCGATCCGCCCCAGTGGCGCTGTGCCAATAACAAACTCCACCACTGTACCTCTACTCTGATAGAAGTGGGAACTTGTGCCCGTTCACAAGTTTCGGTGTTAAAACTGTTTTATTACAATAAGAACTTTATTGCGGAAATGTTGGCGTTGTATGTACGTGATATATATCTCGTACTAGCTGACCCGGCGAACTTCGTATCGCCAATAAAAGTCACCTTTTAAACCTTGCCTGAACATTCACAAATATTTCAAGATCAAAATTAGCTAAATCGGTCCAGCCGTTTTCGAGTTTTAGCGAGACTAACGAACAGCAATTGATTTTTATATATAAGATTGCGCAGAGAATTAACAAGTGCTGGTTGGTTGGCGAGCGCAAAACGCTAGAGGCGGTATTGTGTTTTTCTTCGATTTCTTACCTATTCCAAAACCGTTTTCTTAATTACAGTCATCCTCGATAAGTATTGGCAGATAAATCATTTGTGGTTATAATCAGTCGATCTTTTATTTATACGATCTCGATGAAATACTTTTAGGAATATCTCTATAATTATCATCTGGCCTGATTTGAAAAAGGCGCCCTGAAGCCCCAAAGGGTCGTAGAGAGTTGTGAGTGAGTCGTTTGAAAGAGGAAGGAAGATAGGATGATTATATTGCATAATTTTTTTTTGTTGTTTTGGATGGAGTGGTCAGTTGAACAGCGCGCATTAACAGTAGAAGCCTGTTTTAGGAATGCCGGTTCAATCGTCGCAGTGCATAGCCACTCAAACGTCCGGTCAACTCAAAACTTTTGCTCTGCGATTTTCTTGTACTTGAAATCTTGAAATGATTGTCCCTAGAAGCGCTCAAGAAATACCGTTTTCAATGAGCAGCAAGCAAAGAAAGGTTTACGGTGACGATTGAGCCGGTATCCGAAAAAATAAGCTCTTTTCAACGACCCACTGCATCTAGGAACAGAATAAAGTCGAATATAAACTTCTGATCCCCCCTTCAAACATCCCCATCCCCTACGACCCGTTGGGGTTTCAAGGCGTCTTCCGCACACCACCCTATATATAAGTTAAGATCACGCGCGGAATACTAATCAAGACAAACTTATTTTTGTTGTAACTAGGCACAGAGGCAGGTATGCACGGATTGGGATAAGTTTCCTTATTTCCTTATTTCCGTTGATTGGGATAAATAATCCATAGCACTAAAGAAAATATTTGAATTTGAACCTTCAAAATCAGGATAACGTTTAGTCACTTAGTCTACTACTTTTCTCATATCAGCAGTTTCTTTTTTTTTTTTTACTATTTACAGGGTAGCGTTTGACCACAAGTAACCTGATGTTAAGTGACGATGTGGTCGAAGATGGCGCCACGCTACACCTGGACTGGGAACTGGCTCTCAAGTGAGGCTGCCGGAACACACCAGTAGGTGCTTGGCGACAGATTCTTAACAAGAGGGTGGTAGCTAGCCAGGCGAGTACTAGAAAATACCCTACCACAAAGCTATGGTTTCATCACGATGTTTTCCTTCACCGAAAGCTCAAGCTCATTGTAGGATTCGAACCCACGTCCTACAGATCGCAAGCTGACGTCACTACCACTGAGCCATCATCGCTATAACGTTTCTATCATAATCCACGCGAGCTAGCAATATTATTAGTTGTACTTACAAATCTGTTTATCATATATGTACACGTATTAATGATTCCATAATTATTTTCAGGTCACTCGTATTAAGCAGCTAGACTGACGTTCCCACCATGGCTTTCGCCGGACTTAAGAAACAAATTAATAAAGCCAATCAGGTAAGAATTCAATCATTCAACGTTTAATAAATTCAAAAGTAATAAATCAAAAATTTCAAGTAATTAAGTCCCTTAGATAAAAGCAATGGCGAATATCCTTTAATCTCAATAAGAGTCGAGATTAAAAACTTTTCAAAAGGAATCTTCTGAGATTGCGTCGAAGCTTCTGGCTGGATATCAGAAAAGTTCGAATACATCGGAGCAGAATGCTTCGTTACGAATTTGCTTGCTTAAAAAAAATTGTTTATTACATAACGTCCATAAATCATAGACATAGAGGCTATACGGTTGGTTGCGGCATTACCTACCAACGTGGGCGTTGAGGCGCCTACTTTTTACTTGCTACTGCGTTGCCATTATATGGGCTAATAACACTTCTAACTGTTCCAACCGTCGCCTTATGCCTACTTCGGGTAACGTAACAACTATCTTATAACTGATGTAGGTACATATATGATTGCGGTATGATATCAGATCCGAATGCTGAAATAATCCCTTGAACGTGAACGAAACCACCCGGGAAATCTATCAATATACATATAGATATAAAATTTAAAGTCCTAAATCATTCACTGACATATCAACGCACTGCCTCAACCACAGCTCCCTTTAATAATGTAGAGATGCAGTAAGAATGACCTCTATGAAAATCAAGTCCCTAAGGGTGTCAAATGGGATATTTTGTATGAAGAAACACCAAAGTGAGCAAGCAGGGAGGTCGCTAGAGCTATGATAAGGCAATAGGGAATATGCATCGATTTTTTTTATTTTTTTAATCCACTTATTACTTCGTTATAACATAGTAAAAAATATAAATCCTGTTAAAATCGTTCAAATGAATTTTTAAAATAATATTTAAAGTACCGATTAAATTTGACCTGTTTGAACGCCCTTATTTTTCGCGCGCTTTTGATGACGTCACATCACTCGTCCAGTACTGTTTTTTCTATGTAATGACAGCTATTATTTAAGAATTTTCAGTTTATATCGCTTTTTCGACAATGGAAAAGGCTAAAAAACCATTTTATGGACATTGTCTTGTACCAGACTGCCAAAACACTATAATAAGTACACCGGATAAAGTGTTTTTTTTCTATTCCAAGTGATATGAAAATACGTAACTGTGTAAGGTTATGAGAAGAGATGAAGTGTCTCCATCATCGTATTTACTTTGTTGTGAAGATCATTTTAATGTTAGTGTATTGTATTTCGATAGTTAACATGGTGTGAATTGGTCAAAGTTAACTTTTGCAGACATAAATATTTTGATTATCAAGTGGAAGAAACTAACTCTGTTTACACCAAGTTTATACCAGCCTGACGTTTATCATTCCTGTCTTTTCTCCGGAGATTTATTTTAGATTGAGAAAGATACCTATCTTATATAATATAAAATACAACATCATGAGACAACAAGAGGGAAAAGTTATGCTTCGGTTAAAACAAGGTGTTGTAGCTCATATGTGAAACATATTATGTTTCAGTGCCAAAAACAAAAAATGCCACCACCACAAGAGAGAATGTGTGCGATTGAAAGACAAAAAATATCGTTATTATATAAAGCTCTCACTGAGTTTGCTGTCAGAAGTACAAATACTTTACTCCACAAACAAGTTACTATGAAGCCGGGAACAGTACTTTTCATATTGAAGGCTGTGATGATTATTAAGCAAGGCCCAGTATATCAAACATGGATGTCTCCGAGATGAAGAAGATTGAAGCCTCTAGTAATATAGACCAAGTACACTGTGATGAAGCTGTGCAAGTAAATATTAGATCAAAGTACAAAAGTAAAGATGTAAATGTTAATTTAACTATTGAAAAGAAAAATGTACCTCTATTTCAATAATGTAGGTAATAATGTTAGTCTGTGGTTTGACAAAATAATATGCAGGATGTTTTAATAAAAAAATGAAATAATTATTCCTCAGTTTTATTTTTAGGTATGCATATTCAGTTAATAATTAAAGAAACTTGAATAACAAAATACAGATACAAATGAAACCTTAAAAATTAAAATCAAACTATGTTACCTACTGTTACATATAAAATATAACTCAGCGGACGAAAAATCTGGATTTTATGCAAAATATGCGGTCATCATAAAAGCATCTATTTTTGGCAAATTGTCCGATCGTGCTTTGACAAAACCACTTTCAGTCATTGTTCTTGATGTTTAGTACTGTCACTATATACCAAAACTGCACTAGGCAATCGAAAACACTACAGAAATCAATTTTTAAGTAAATTTTCTTCATATCAGTATGAATATCGAAGCCAGACTGCGCCATGTGACGTCATTTTCGAATCGACCAATGATGAAGCGATTCGCAAATTTGAAAGTAGCACGCTTATTTTGCACTTTTTGATTAAATTTTTAAGGTATTAATTATCAATTAAATAAGAAAATAATGGTTTAGGTGTAATGTCAAGACCATAAAGTATCATGGAAAAAAAATCAAGTAAATCTAAATCACATGCATATTCCCTATTCTGGGCGAAACCGCAGACAGAACTTGGTTAATTTTATAGCTGTTCCATTCCGCAACAAACTTAGATTACCTGTAGTCTAGTTTCATTTCGAGTCCGAGTTTCTGTTCGGATTTTAGCCCACAGACTGAAGGATGTAAGAAAAGTTAATATTTTTCTTTACGTGGGTGATATAATATCGTTTCAAGTACATAACCTGTATGAATAAAACATATTTTTATGTTCACAAGGAAATAAATAAGAGCTCTATTTTACGATTTGATTTAATACCATGAAAGGTGCCGCATATCGGTAGGTATTAAAAGCGTCTGCCTACTCCAAATCGGACTTGGGTATGATTGTAGCATCGATTTACTAGCTGCGCCCCACGGTTTTTCCGTTATCCCGCAGGAACCTTTTTCTGGGAAAAAGTAGCCAGTATTCATTAATGGGGAGGCGATGCTTAGCACTCCTGAAATATTTTCAATGTAACGATTGGATGTTGTGATGTTGTCGTTTCGCACCCTGTTCCCAGTTTGTGAGTCTTTCAGTGTCAGCAGCATACGAAATTTACTGAATAACTAAAAAAAAACTGCGTAGTACCCGTCCTAAAATTATTTAATCCCCTGTAACCTCCATTGTTTTACATAAAAAGTAGAGCCCAACTTGCAAATTTTCATGTTATGAGTTTAGGATGTATGTAAACGTCAAAGTTTCTTAGTACGAAAGTATGTAAGCAACCTCAAATAATTCATCCCTCTGAAATTCCCGTCGCGAAAATTCACCAAATTTCGGAGGAAAATCTTTAAACTTGACTGCACTGCTTATTACCGCTCGCTCTGTCCCCGTTCCAAAGCTTGTTTCCATTCACTAAACTCGTACTTTCACTTAAAAATGAATCGTAAAACAGAGTGGGAGAGATAAGAGACCTATTTTACACAAAAATTGACAAGTGCGTGACTTTTGTTTGATAGTTCGCAGTAAGCTCTTTTAGAACAATAGCACTACCATGCACCCTGAATACATTGAATACATTGGCGTGGCACTGCACTACGCTCGTCAGCCTGAAACGACAGTATGTTAATTTGCTCTTTAAAGTGGAATCAAGATGTTTGCTACTACGTTTGCTGCTACTGCTTCATAAGAATTATATTTGACAACATGTTGATATCCACCCCGCTGGGCTCTCCAAAATAGAGGCTTCTATATTATTATTTATTCACTATCTCTTATATAATTTACAGTCGAAAGCCCTCGTCGAAAATCTCACAAGGGCTCTGTTACTCCGTATAACTTTTCATTAGTTTACTTGTTGGTGGTACGTGTACGTTTACGTAATAACATGTTATCCTAGAACGCCCACATGCACGGTTTTAATTTTGTAAATTAAATACGAGAAAACATTTCAAGTAGCTTACTGACATTTCCTTCACGTGTTGTGTACCTAGAACCGTTAACGTAATTATGTTTATTGTATTTTGTGACCTTTATCATTCTTGAAAAGCACGCCTACTGTTACCAAACGTTAGCCATTTCAGTTGTGAAAAAATGTGTATCGATCTAACGGATAAAATATAAGGCGCTAATAAGTCATTTATAAAAAGTGTGTGTAAGTACCAGAGCTATAGTTTCATAGTGTTGTTTAAATACATTATATATATAAGCAATTTGTTTAAAAAAATGGGACTGTAATATCGAGATTATGACAGTTCGGGAGGGCTGTTTTTAATTTATCAATCTATCTTCTTCTTATATATAAAAATGAATCCCTATTTCCCTTGGTCACGCATTACGCGTGAACGGATAGACCGATTTCGCAAGTTTTTGTTTTGTTATGTTTTTTATTGCGAGGTTCGAAAGTTCTTATGAAAGAAAAAATGGGAAAAGTTGCCAGGAAGTTTTTTGTTGCGATAAACTGCAGCCGACGCAGGTGAAACCGCGGGGCGCAGCATGTTACCTATAAAAATGGCTAATGACATCTGGCTCAAAAAATAAATAAATGGGATAAATACTTGCCGTCTTTAGATTAGATGAATGTTCGTCAATCTTGTCGATATCATAATATCGGAGACTGCGTTCGACCGCAAAAGTACGTAGCGTGATTGATGGCCAAATAATGACCCGCCCCTAGCCCCGACTTGAGATAATATCTGCCCTTTTGCAAAAAAAAAATCATCTATATTTTAATAACATATATAGAAGCCACAAGCATTTTCTAATGTTTTCACCAAGACTAAATTTCGGGAATGTAAAACCTATTTAATAAACTTGTTTGTTAGTTGACTGTTTGTATTTTACTTCTGAGTAACCTTTTGTTACTAGGAAGTTTTTTTTTTAAGTTGGACATTCATGGGCGATAATAAAATGTGAGTTAAATACAAAAATGGAGTTTGTAATAGCAGAA
Organism: Opisthograptis luteolata; assembly: GCA_931315375.2. Taxonomy (NCBI): domain Eukaryota; kingdom Metazoa; phylum Arthropoda; class Insecta; order Lepidoptera; family Geometridae; genus Opisthograptis; species Opisthograptis luteolata. Next base: position 4,607,129 of record OV928049.1, on the reverse strand, counting down.
AACTTAGAGTTAAACTGAAGTGATGTAATTCACTATGCGCGAAAACCCCTGTTCCCTATAAGAATATGAATCCCAATATGAATAATGAATCTGCCGTACCGTACTCGATACGATATTACGCGGAATCCGAACGAGTCCGAGCGCTGAAAGAAAAGCTCTCATGTATTAAACCTCCATTACCCGTAAGCTCGGAAGCCATAAAAGATTTATTCCGCTGATGTAATGTTTCAGATTATTCAGTGTTCTTATTACGATTTAGATGATAACTTAGTGTCTTTGTTATTGAAAACTATTACTCACAATTGGGCAGTTAATCGCCATTAATAAGAGGAGCCATCGCTGAAAACGGTGAAGGAAAACATCGTGAGGAAACCGGCATGTTCAAGAACTGAAACATTCATGGACCGCACCGACCTACACTGGGTAGCCAGCGTGGTAGATTACGTCCCATAATCTCTCTCTGAGAGAAGGCCAGAGTCCCAGCAGTGGGAACGTGAAAGGCTGATGGTGATGATAATGATGATGAATAGGAGGAGTAGGTACAGTCAACGACAAAAGTCGCTGAACAATCACACTTTTTTTTATTATCCTCATCATCTTAGACATCAATTTTTGACCTCATCATCACCTTAAATCAGGTGTGTTATGTTGTGGTCAAAATGATACCATGTAAAATTTAAAAAAACAGTAATAATTACTGATTTGAAACACATTTGGAAAATCGAGAACAATCAGCTACTTTTGTCGCTAACTGTACATGGGAAATTTTTAGTGAGTTAATAATTGCCTAGTTTATGGACAATAATCGTTGCTCTACAGGCTTTTCACTATTAACCATTATATTATCTATCCAAACTACGTTTGCCAAGTCTAGATCTTCACTCAAGAACACTTCTAACCAAACGATTGTCGGTTGAAGTCGGTTACACTTCGACTTGCTGATCCTTTGAGCAATTTCAGGTTAACGACCGTTCACCAGCTATGTCAATTACCCTAGTTCCTTATCGGATAATCTCATACATAAAAAAATTAAAAATGGAAATTGAATTATTAAACCAGAAAGCTCCTTGTTTGCAAAGATAATTTTGTTAATCAATTTATAAAGTATGGCGGCTAACGTCGGCGAAACTCGACATTTATCGCTGATCATCGGTTGCTGATGCTTCAACTTTCGCCTGTTCCTCTTTATAGCGGCTTTTAAAGTTTACCGGCTAGAGTTTGCCAGTAAATTATCGTTCTTTACTTTATAATGTTGCTTTACGACGCTACGAGTAACTGGGGTAAACAAAACGTTTGTTATGCCGAAAAAACGTTAAAAGCTTGCATTTTTTTCCTGAAGCGGTATGTATATCTGTCAACGGGTTTGTACGCTTTATAGAAATACAAACGGGCTGTCGTTTTTTGGCTACAATTGCAGCAACAGAAATTCCAATACGACCGCTATCGCAGCATTGCGGTGTTTTGTAGATTCTGCAGGAAATTGAAAATTCAGAATGCAAAACACGTTTGTGTTTCTCTGTTCACAATAATAACAAAGGGAATTTGATGCAATGCTTGGTACTTATGGTATTGTTATTGTTTTAAGGAGCTAGTTAGTAGATATAACTCCCAAAGATTCTCTCATGAAACCTACGATAGTTGATCGAAGTATATTATTCTCATTAAGTATATCTTCTTTCATGAGCATGATGGAATACTGGATTTTGAACTCGGATTTCTACACACGTAAGAAATGTTTTTTATAACTTCCGAATTGTAAAGACACCATCTCTTATATAAGCTACCGGATTGCGTAATACTCTCGCTGTTATTAATTAACTATCCGAGAGTACTAGTATTAAAAGAAATAAATGTAACATCCTATTGTTGGTTATGTAACCTTGAGTGAGTAGAAGGGTTTGAGTCTCCCTCTCGGACCCACTTCGTCCACTTTAAGCCTTTGATCAATACAGCAGACAAAGGCCCTATCATATTATTATGACAACTGAATATAATATGAATCCACATATCAACCTGCTTAATAATCCGTCTGCTATTGAATAACATCCAACAATGCGGAGTTAAGAACTGAAGCCTTGACCTAAATCGTGACCTATTTCTGTATAAAAAAAACAAACTAATGGAAAGATCGATCGGCCATTTGAGTGAGATTTATGGACATTAGACACTGTATACTTATCTATTAGGAATTAAATTTTGCGATTGTCTTCGCTCTTTTGGATCTGAGCATCTCCTAACAATAAATCAAGGATATCTTCATATCACAGCGCGCTGATGTATCAGAATCTGGTCCGGTCGGTCGTAACAGATCAACCAGGTTAAGCTACACTAACGCCGGTCATAATTTTCAACTGAGCGCTACCGTGCCCTCGTTTCCGGCTACATCGTCGTAAAGACCTGTCGGAGGCCTTCGGGCGACCTGAAAACGTCATTGCTGGCTTTTAACTCACGCAAAACAAAGCGTTTGACCACAGGTTACTGATGTTAATTGACGATGTGGTCGAAAATGGCGCCACGCTACACCTTGATTGGGAACAGGCTCTCAAGTGAGACTGCCGGAACACACCAATAGGTGCTTGGCGACAGGGTGGTAGCTAGCCAGGCGAGCCCTAGAAAATGCCCCACCGCCAAGCTTATGGTGGTTGGTTTGGTTTTGATGATACCGATCACCGATCAAACAAATTAATGGAAAAAATTTTACATTAAAATTAAAGATTATCCTCGCACTTAAGTATGTAAATGCGAAAGTGTGTTGTATATTTGTTCCTCTTTCACTTAACAACGGAGCTACAGATCACCGCAGGGCACAGCTAATCGATTTAAGATTCCATTCATTAATTCCATTCCCATGGTTTACAATGAAGAAGAAAACTTGCTCGATTCGAGTTGTTTTGCAGCTAAATATTACTTGTTGAGTACTATACCAGACAACGCTCAACAAGTAAATCAATCAATACGCTTCATGTACCATAAAGGACTACGTCGCCCTCAGTCATCTGTACAATGCGAAAGGAGACATTAAATTTGTTATTTACGGAAGGGCCTTGACCCAGGGCTTGACCTATTTACTCCGAAATAATTGCTTTAATCGGTAATGATACGCCTGTAAAATGGAACGGTTTTATTGATGTCTTCTCCGTCATCTAATTTGGAGACAGGTTATTAAGGAATTCAATTGCAAACTCCCTTCCTCAAGTTTAGAGGATTCATTGTATTTCGAGACAATGAATCTTTTGATTGTAGATAATTATACACAGTAATTACCTATCGCTGCCATGCGGTCTTTTAATATCAACTACAGGTGTGGTTTACGAATTATTGCTTTGTTACAAAATTTCCAATAAGCCGTTAACTAATTCTCATCACCCTGCAAGCGAGCTGTTAAGACTCTGATCTTAGAAGACTCACCCCGTAACGAAAACGTTAATAAAATTGCCAAAAAAATCTGGATAAAAAAATATAGTCCAAATGCTCTCCGGGTATTGAGTTTCTTAATATGCTCATGGTAGGTACAAAAAAGAGGTAATATCCAATTCTTTTTTATTAAATCTATTTTTAGAAATTTTAATCCTCTAGCCAGTTTTATTATCAGAACAGTTTTATTTTTAGATTTTTAACTCAGATACCGAGAAAAATCGTTGTATTAGCCCTATCTCTTAATGTGAAAAGTTTCATCAATCACGCACGCGATTGCATCAGAAATGACTCTGACTCCTATCTCAGCACTACAGAGGCTAAAATCCCGAGATAAGTGAGCCTTGACCTATCCCGCCCTACATAGTCGCATGTCCCAATTACGCCGGCCTTCGACTCCCTCGCACCGAGGTCCTGCGACATTGGAACTGGGCGAGGCCTTGCAAGTGCATCTGCACCCTTAAACTATTTCATTGTCACATCTATAAATGTAAAGGGAATAGCATAAGGTTACGTAAATGATGTTATTTACTACAATATAGTAGTACCGGACAATATGACAAGAGCATGCCCCATATCAAGAGCTATACGGTTTATTAATATTATTGCTGATAGGGTTGACATTTTCCAGTGTAGCCTGTCGAAGTTCTCTGTAGTGGCACAGTGTACCATTGGAACATCTATATTGTAGTACATAAATAGTATTAATTTATTTGATGTACATATTGAATTGTTTATACATATTAATATTTGTGTTTGTGTGTGTATTCTAACATCGCTTTGGCGTAAGCTGTACTCTGAGAAAAATAATCTGACTTTCCTTCTGAGTCTTACCTTCCAAGACCGATTCCTTCCTTATTTTACCTTCTAAATCACAATTCCTTCCCTTTTGACTCAGAAGGAAAACGGTATTTTGGAAGGTCTTTTTTCTCCGTGTAATGTATTTGGTGGTGTCGTATTTTGTCTAGTAAATAAATAAAATTAAAAATAAATAAATATCAAAACAGAAAATACGAAAGAAATGTATATGGGACCAATTTCGATGTTTATTTGCACTGTCCAATAAAAAAAAACATCAAAATGATATTAGGTCAGAAAAAAATTATGCGTGGACACCATCTAATAATAAAATATACCTATCGGCTTGAGAACCTCCTCATTATTCGTCGGGTAAACACATTGTGCGACCTTTTCAACACGTCTATATTTTTTCCTTATCAACCAAAGAAGGGTTAATAATTTTACGATTTGCCGCGAAGACATCTCTGAAAAAGAGCGGGGAGCGGGGCGTACCACGACCCGAGCAACATCTAAGTGCGTGTACTTCTCATTCAAAAATCTTAAAGTAAATAAATTTCGCTTTTTCGGGCTTGAAACATATATCAAATTAAAGCTCTCAACCTCAGGAGCCTAGTGAAGCAAAAATAAAGAAGATCGAGTAAATACTTTTACATTTATGACAGTTTTAAAGTTATAACCGGCCAGTTAGTTTCGAAATCCAAGTGACGCCGTGCAAAGTTCATCGACCTCACCCCCGCCATCGCTACGCGCCAGCTGATCGGCAAATACATCGAGCGAGAACTACGAACATCCTACAAAGAAACTAGCAAGTAACATATATTATAATTAAAAATAAATTAATAATTTATTTACAATCATTGAGCTACTGATATCACCTATAAGGAAAATGGATTGCTTGGCTTGCAGAACAACTATAGTCCACGCCAGCGACATACTTAAATGTACCACTTGCTCAAATATCTACCACTATGCATGCTTGAATATAACATCAGCCTATTATTTAAATAATATGTTCGATCTAAAGAAATCGTGGCGTTGTCCTTCGTGTCAGAATGTAACCCAGCGACGTAATAGAAATGATGATACGCCCGTAAGAAAACAATGCCCATCTTTATTAAACGACACTACTATGTCGGTCGATGATTCTATTACTGATATAAACACTACAAAATACGAACATGATGATACACGCCAAAACTACAATCAAGCTCTATACACGACACAGACATTCCACGAAAATACTTCTATACTAGAACAAATTAGCATGCTTTTAGACAGAAAGTTAGAGGAAAACAAGAAATCGATACTAAGCGAGATTAAGAACACAATACACACAGAAATACAACATACAACCAATAAATTAAGAAAAGATCTAAATATTAAGACGGACATCCTCTCGAACGAACAATTAGCCATAAAAGACCAAATCTACGCCCTCTCAAAGACCATAGAAAAATTAGAAATAGAAAACAACAAACTCCAGGAAGAAATGAGACAAATAGTTAATAACACAATGAAAAATAAACAACAACACAACATAGATAACTCGAAGAAATTTGTTTTATACGGCCTGACAGACAATGACAATGAAACAGAAAATCAGCTCCATTACAGAATAATTAACATTTTTCTTGACATACTAAATGTAGATCTCACTGGCTACGTGGAGGATCTTACGAGGATTGGAAGGATGAACCAGCGTAGACCCATTGTGGTTGAGCTATTAAGTAAAAAAATGACAAAATACCTCCTACAAAACGCTCGATATTTCAAAAATACAGGACTGTCTATATCTGAGTATCTTGATGAAAAGGCCCTAGAACAAAGGAAACACCTCCAACAACAATTACGTAAAGCACGACTAAATGGACATCACGCCGTCATAAGGAATAATAAACTTCTAGTAGACGGAAAAATAACAGAAACTTACCCTCACAGCCAGAGAACATCACTTTTACAACAAACGACGCGAGATTCATCATCATCATCATCACAGTCACTTCAGCAGGAAACATCCACACTGCACAGTTCCACCAGGGTCCACGAGGCAGCAACTCACTCGTCAAACACACAAATAAGCCCAACAGTCCATAATTTTCGTGACTAACGGAAACGAACTAAACTTCCTATTCCAAAACATGCAGAGTTTGTTTAATAAGCTAGACACGCTGACCGCTTTTTTAGATGAAACACCTATTTATCTTGCAATATGTATAACGGAAACTTGGCTATCTTATGAGAAACTAGAATTAATTGATTTAAACGGATATAACGTCGCGTCGTCCTATTGTCGACTAAACTATGCAGGAGGCGGTGTATGCATATTACTGCGAAGCGACATAGAATACACCGAAAGGAAAGATATTATGGACATGTCAATAGAATACGTGTTAGAAATGTGTGCCGTTCATATCCCAACTATTAATGTTTTGTTAATTGTAGTCTATTGGAATGGTAGGCAGACCGATTTATTTTACAATCAATTGGGAAAAGTTCTAGAACTATTAAATAAAAAATATAATTCTATGAATATTATTATTGGTGGTGACTTTAACGTAAATATTTTGCTAAATAATGTACAATCGAACTTACTACTAAACCTAATGTTAGAATATAATTTCACTCAACATATAAATGAACCAACACGTGTAACTAAATCGTCATCAACTTGTTTAGATCTAGTTTTTGCTAATTTTAATAAAACTAATATTGTAGGTACAAATGTCTGTGATTATGGGTTTTCAGATCATAAGGGAGTTAGCTTAAAAATAAAAAATGCAACTAACTTAACAACCAAACAAATTACTTGGACAGTTGAAAAACGATTATATAACAAACAAAACATAGACTTATTCAAAAATGAATTAAAAGACATAGATTGGAATACCCTAATAAATATAAATAAAACAACTAATGAAAATTATGACATATTCAACAAGACATTAATAAAAATCTTAAATAAATGTATACCTAAAAAGCGAATAAAACTAAAAGCGAATAAAAAATGTGCATGGCTGACTCGGGGCATTAAAATCTCCAGCAGAAATAAAAGACTATTAAAACCTATTGCTACATATTGCAAGCACCCAGTCATCACCAATCACTACAACCAATATACAAAACTGCTCAAAAAAATCGTAACTAAATCTAAACGAAATCAGTACATCAAAGAAATGAGTAACTCAGAAAACAAAACTAAATCCATGTGGAAAATAATTAAAGAGCGCACAAATAAAAACAATAAAAAACCAAAGAATAATATCACATTAGAAATCCATAATAATCTAACGTCCGACCCAAGTCAGGTAGCAAATCATTTCAACGAGTTTTTTGCATCGATGGGTGGAGCGAGTGGAGGGGACGCGGCACGCGGCCGGCCGCCACTCGCGCGCACTGATAACTCGATGTACCTAAGCCCGGTCGAACCTCGCGAAATATTTGATATAATTAAAAACATTAAAAGTAAATATAGCCACGGTATAGATGAGCTGCCGCCTATACTAATAAAACGCTGCGCCGAAGAACTAACCTTACCATACTACCTATTGATTAACAAATCCTTTGAAGAAGGTATTTTTCCGGATAAACTAAAAACATCAATTATTAAACCTATCTATAAAAAAGCATGTAAACGTGACCCTAACAACTATAGACCGATAGCGCTCCTGCCCACATCATCAAAAATATTTGAAAAAGCTATGCAAAAACGACTAAATTCATTTTGTGAAAAATTTAATATATTTGATGACTCCCAAAACGGTTTTCGGAAAAACCGTTCAACCGTACTAGCGGCATATAAATATATCAATAAAATACTCGAAATAATTAATGACAAGAAATACGCCATTGGGATCCTATTGGACATGACAAAAGCATATGATAAAGTTCAATATAAAATACTATTAGATAAAATATATGATGTAGGTATACGCGGTATAGCACACAGATGGTTCACCTCGTACCTAGAAAACCGTCAACAAATCGTAGAAATGGAGAATTACGACACGAAAACCGGTAAAATTGACATTATTAGGTCCAATACTATACTGATAAGAAATTCTATCCCTCAGGGAAGCGTCCTTGGATGCATCCTATTTTTATTATATATAAATGACCTTCCAAAAATATTAAATGAATTTAGTGTACTATTCGCGGATGACATATCTGTTCTGACTGCATGCAAAAATAATAATAATAATAATTTAAATCAAAATCTTACTGACATTTTTAATAATTTAATTGAATGGATGAATGACCATAACCTTGACATCAACTTTACAAAAACAAAAATAATGCAATATAGACCCCATCAGAAAAAACCCCTTGACATTAATTTTATGTATAAAAATATAAAAATAGAATGTGTAGATACCTTTACTTTGCTAGGTTTAGATATAGACTCAAGTATAAATTGGAAGACCCACATAAAAAAGTTGAAAACAAAAATGTCAAGTTTTACGTACGCGCTAAGAGAACTGCGTAGGGCCACCGATCTAAAAACTGCTATGTCTGCGTACTACGCGTACGTAAATGCATGGCTCACGTATGGCATATTACTGTGGGGCAATAGTGTAGACGCACCAGATTTATTTATTTACCAAAAAAAATGCGTCCGCATACTAGGAAACATCAAAGAGCCAGAAACATGTAGACCACACTTCATAAATTTTAGAATATTAACGTTGACATCACTATACATATTGGAAATAAGTAAATTTGTGAGAAAGTATCCGCAGTTCTTCATAAAACAAGCTGACCAATCACGACGCTACGCAACCAGGTTTATGTATAAACTAGAATTACCACCGTCAAAATTAAAATTACACAGTTCTGGACCAAACATAATGTCTATAAAAATATTTAATAAACTACCCGACGAATTAAAATCCGAAGAAAAAAATCACGTATTTTTAAATAACTTAAAAACGTTTTTAATCGACAAATGCTACTACAGCCTAGATGAATTCCTCAACGACGACTTCTCGAAATGATCAGAATGGATCGGTCCGCTCCTACATTGCTATACCCTATTCGGGTCCATATGTTCGCTAATCTTAACCACTAAGGCCCACTTGCGTCAAGCAAGGTTAGCGTAGTTAACTCGGAGTTAAGTAGTAACTCAGAGTTAAATTGATAAATGGCCTTGCACCATTGTGAGTTAAGTGTTAACTCTGAGTTAGATGGGTAAATATTTAACTCTCCGATTTTGGTGGGTTAAATGATTAACTCTGACTTTGACGTTTATTTGTGAGGTTATGATAAGTTCATGTCTTCCTTTAAATTTGTTTCTCTAAAAACACGACAAACAGAAACGCAGTGAAAATAAAAACTACATTCAGGATTTTGAGCAGTGTCGCTATGAATAGTGATATTATGTTCGATGACTTATTCTCCGATGACGATGAAGAAATAGTGCAATATATAGACACAGATTTTTTTAATAGAAGAGTTGAAACTCGGCAAGATCATTTTAACTCGATGAGAGAAAAGGATTTTCACAGAAGATTCAGGCTGCAAAAAACAGTAGTTTCGGCTTTGCTGGAAAAAATTGAACATAAATTGGAATATCATCACAATAATAATATGTAAGTACCTACTTATGTAGGATTACTGTAATTTTTTATTTTTTGTCTATTGGCACCTACCTACTTCTCGTACATAATTACCTTTATACAGAATTATTAGAATTAGACTGCAATAAAACTTATCTTACATTATTTTTCTTTCCACAGAAATGAGGCAGTTACACCCATGAACCAATTATTGTGTACGCTGCGTTTTTATGCTACTGGAAGCCAATTAATTACATGTGGAGACTTCATTGGTATCCATGAATCTACAGCATGCAGAATAGTGCACAAAGTTACTGATGCTATAGCTCGATTGTATGGACAGTATATTCATATGCCAGTTACACAATGGGATCAAAGAAAAGCTGCGCTTGACTTCTACCAGATCGCTCGTTTTCCACTAGCTATAGGGGCAATAGACTGCACACATGTACGGATGAAATCTCCAGGTAATTATCTACTATTATCAGGTAGTTACCTTTTTTCTCTTTAGTAGCCAAATCTAACAATGTGGTTATGAAACTCTTCAGGTGGAGATCACGCTGAGATATACAGAAACAGAAAAGGCTATTTCTCAGTCAATGTTCAGGCAATATGCTCCTCACAAATGTTATTTAACGATGTAGTTGCAAGATGGCATGGTTCTGCCCATGATTCACATATTTGGGATAACAGTAATCAAAGAAGAAACTTCTTACAAGGTGTATATGGCGATCACTTATTAGTTGGAGATAGTGGATATGCACAAACCACTTTTATGATGACTCCATTGGCCAGTGTAAACACCCAAAGTCAATCCCTGTACAATGAATCACAAATCAGAACCAGAAATGTTATTGAAAGAACATTTGGTGTGTGGAAACGAAGATTTCCCATACTCTCAAGAAGTTTGCAAGTGCATTTGAGTAGAATTCCAGGAATCATCATTGCAACATGCGTCCTTCACAACCTTGCACAGCAAAATGGAGACCCAGAGCCACCCTTGGATCCTGAGTACCCCCCAATATTTGATGTTGAAGGTGTAGGTTCAAACCAGACTACAAATATTTCAAGTACACCTGGTTCTAGATTTCGTGAAGCTTTTATTCAACAACATTTTGGCAGAATGTAGATTGTTAAAAATAATGTGTTTACCATATTTATTTAATCAATAAATAAAATACATTTATTTAGAAATCAAATTTTTATTTATTTAGAAATTTATTTTTTTCTTCCTGCCTTAGGAACTCGTTATGTGCAACTTTTTTTTTAGTTTCCTCCAACTCTATCGACCACAGCATTCGCATATGTGCTAGTTTTTCCTCATGTTCTGTCTTCTCCAGGTGTGCACATGCTAGTTTTTCTTTCTCCACGTTAATTTGAATTGTTGTCAATTCCTTCTGCAGCATTGTTAATTCCAGTTTCTCACCAGCCAGAGTCTTAAACTTGTCACAAGCAGTGTCATTTCCCACATTTTTCTTTAATCTTTTTGGGGCTGGAAAATGATAGAAAAGATCAGTGTCGTAATCATAAATAACTAGGCCAGTTTATTTCTTTTTTTCTGACAATAAGTAATATACATTACTAAAATGTGATAGAGACAGCTTTGGTTTGTAACTTCATCCACAAGAACTATATAAAAGTACATAGTTGTATTAAATTGAGTATTCCCATATTATGTTCCCTATGTATCATTCCAGTTTATGCTGCAGCATTAGTGAAATGAGTGAATTAAAATCACTTCACTTTACAAGTAATTTGCATTGATATTATAGAATGTGACTTTATGTGACTAGTTACTTGTACTACTAGTGTGTGTTACTAGTTACTTGTAGAAAAGTAATAAGAACAAATGGTACTCACTAGTAAGTTTTGGGTCTGGTTTGCGTTTTAAATTTGCTCTGTCGTTTGTGAACGGAGCGGTCAATAAGTTTGTTTCCTCCGATACTTCCGGTACATTATTATCTTGCTTAACCTCAATCGGGATAATACCTTGCGATTCCATTAAGGAACTATCTCCATCATATATTGTGTAAAAACCATCCATAGTTGGTCCCACAAGACTACACACCTTGTCTAAAAGTACATCGCTTTTAGGCTGACTGGATGGTCCACCACCTGTGGAAAATGAACAAAATTGAAAAGTAAGCATAAAATTAATCAAAGTAAGAGTCTGGATACTAATGATACGGAGAGAATTCATTAACTAGTAGATGATTAAAGGTTGATATGGTGCATACATGTATAAATTTTTACATACCTGTACCTAATATATGTTTTTTTGTGCCCATTTCTTGCTTTTTGGCAGCTTTCATTAAAATATCGAATTCTTCTTTACATGTCTCCTGGGAAACTCCAACGGATTCAGATATTGTCTGCCAATTGCCAGAACCATGCTGTTCAATTGTTTCTATGAGCAACTCTCTATCTACTGCCACTGTAATGAAATAGATATTTAATTGTAGGGAAATAGGTATAAAAAGGAATAATCGGTATGGGCTACTGGATTTGTAGCATTAAATTAATCAACATTTACTCGCCTGGGATACTCATTTTTGCTGCTGAATGCTGTTTTTTGGCTTTTTTCTTCATGTTTTTATAACACTGCATTAGGCTTTCTACGGTTCTTGCATATGATATTGTCGTTGAGTTATATTCCTCGACCACCTTCAGCCAAGCCTTCTGTTTGTCTAGAAGGGTTGCTCCATCCGTTTTTTTATTTTCAATTAAAGCTTTGTGCGTTTCAATTATTTCACATAAATGAAGACACTCTGCTGTTGTAAAATTAGGTGCTCTAAGGCGAATTTTCTTGTTTTCGGTTTCCATAATTATGCTCTCAATTATTTTATTCCACAAAGCTATCTCACAAGAAACAAGGAAAATACCACGAAATACTTTGGTTGGAAATGATTGCATCAAATTGACAAAAACAAAGCCACTACAATAAACACTGATTGACTTTGACAATGACATTCATCAATCAGTGCACCGCATTTCATTCAGTATAACCTTTCAAAACGTATAGGGATCGTAGGATCCACCGACCGGGCGACAGCTAATGCACAAATGCTCTAGTGTAAGGGAGATGGGTATATTTGGTTCATTCATTATTGTTTCTTTTACATTTTGTTCGGTAATCTAAGAACGAACGATAGACATAAAAAAATACAATGCGTCTGTGGCACATTGCATTATGTTGGCGACCCTGGCAGGGTTACTTAACCCAGGGGTAGTTTAGGTAGACGCAAGACAAATAATGAGTTAACGATATTCACATCTAACCCAGAGTTACCTAACTCTTGCATTACATTTTTAACCCACTATTTGACGCAAGTGGGCCTAAGATCTCTTGTATACTAACATATGAATGCAATAAACGATTGAATATGAATATGAATATGAAAAAGGAAATTAGTTCCGTTAGAGTGAGGTCATGCAGCATTGGAAACCCGTGAGAGTCTCACGGAGAGACCTTGGATAATAAATCTGCACCTTAACGCGTCTATACAGCATAATAATACTGTAATAAAAAATTATAGAGACATTAAACTTTATTCAATTTGACACATTACTTTCTAAAAGCAAGGTTCTTTTATCTTAAAAAAAATGAGCACGTTGCGTTATACTTGGTAACTAACGCCTAACTCAAATTAAATGAATAATACTCATGAGTAAATTAATTAAAGTTCGGTTAGCGTAATTTTCACGTTTTACTCTAATCCGCTGCGTCACGTTACACAAAAGTAGAAACGAAATCCTACACCCACGCTAAAGTTAGCTTTTTTGCTTTTAGCTAATTAAAAAGGGTTAGGTATAACGAACTCTCTGTCGCTCCCCAACCTCCAACTAATTTTCCATCCGCTCTCTTTGCCGACCACCGAGTCTGTTCGCGTTTGACACTTTCACGCGAATTTACACCACTTTTTTACCTTTCGCTACGCTAGCGTTTTCTTGGCGACATCGCAAGATAACATTGTGGCGTGATCGCATCGTGGACGCGGTGGACTACCATACAATCCCATACAGTTGGGCGGTTACCTAGGAATTGTTCTTCTATGAATAATTCAATATTAAATTATGACTCAATTGCAACCTGTTATGATGGAATTAATATATTGCAATAATGGTAGTGTAAATAAGTTCATTTTGCTGTAGTACTAAAAATGCTTATACGTATAAGAAAACTAAATTCTATTGTTAATCGCATCTCTGAGTCCCAAGACACAGGCTATTTGCTTAGTTTGGGACTCGCTGTTTATTCGTATATGTTTTATTAATAATGGTCCAATCTTCTTAAACTTGTTCAACGTAGTACTATTTTGGTAAATAAATATTTTTTTTTTTTCAAATTAGTACTTTCCTGATTGTGACTTTTTTACCGCTGATTAGAGATTGCGGCGCGCAGCGCGCTCTCCTTGTACACATGGCGATTGCCAAAAATAGTGTAAACGCTAGTGTATAGGGAGTCCCCAAAGTCTCGCAGTAAAAACTTGATTTGAATCGCAAAGGACTTTAGCGAAAGGGGAACAACAATCTTGCTTTTACGACCGTCACGCTGCATGATAAAAACCATAAAAGTTTCAACCGCGTCTACGCAGGGTTTCCTTTTTAAAGACTATTTCTCCGAACCGTTTGCGACCCATTTTTCTTTCATAAAATGATTTAGGAAACGTATATAACCTTTAAGACTTGCGGTGCAGAAATAAATTGTATTGTTCGGTCTTATTATACGGAGATAAAGGTGAACCGCGGTTCTATTTACAAAGAAAAGCGCGATAACATTATTTCACCGATGACGTAATTCCGCTTACCTGAAATTACAGAAGTATCATCGAATACTAAATTTCACTTAAAGAGAAACCAGGGTATAATTTATAATTGGCCGTAATTAAGTACCGAGACTCGCTAATTGCGACCATTCATAGCAGAAGCTTTTAGCGTGGTATTACAATTTCGATTTTACTCTATAGTAGGAGCGAGCACAATTCGGCCAAGGCTAGACCTCGACCTGCGCTTTTGTTCGAGCGACCCTCACGACGGTTTCGCGGTTTATCCCCCCATGTAAACATTTTTTACCCTGAAATTTTCGTTTCCGATCAGCGGGTGGATCGAAGTTTGTACTCGAAAATTGCTTTTTCCGCCGAAAGTTAAAAGGGCATATTAACAAAGTTGAAACTTTCCCGTTTCTTTTGGGGAATGATAGCTTGTTCCATATTTATACCCGACCGCCCTAGAAGGATTGTAATATTTTACAAGTGTGTACATATTATTTACGAAAACTCATACAGGGTTTAAATTGACCTATTTTGTTTTGTTCCAGTATGTCACAGAAAAGATGGGAGGTGCCGAGGGCACAAAATTGGATTTGGACTTCGTGGAAATGGAAAGAGTAAGTGCGGATATTTTCGATTCACTTATTACATTCCATAAAACAGATTTATCCCATAAGTGATGTCATCTGCGTCTCGTCTCGTCTCGTCCATTATACTGTTTGTTTTGCGGTAGTAAATTAGATTTTCTTACGGCTGTTTGGAAAAGGTTATTTTATGTTTAATTTATTTTCAGAATTTAGGCTTTTGATGTTTTGTTTTATGCATTTTTGATGGCACTCTAATGGCATCAGTTGGCGTAGCGTATACGCGTATCGCTGTATTCTTCTATATATATATCGTTTATGGAGGAGAGGATACCGCTACAGGAATACGCTACGCCAACTGATGCACTGTCGTTAAAGTTGTTTCAAACTACCCGTAATCTAGAACGCCGCACAAGCTGTACTACCGGACCACAGATTTGAGTCTGTCAAGTAGTGATCGACTCTTGAGCTTCATTCTTGAATGCAGACCTTAGAATAATCTAAAACAGCTGAACTTTTTACTATCAGACTTCATTAGGCAACCTTCTGGACGTCTTGGGCCCTTGATAATGCAGATGTTTATTGGTACAAAAACCGAGGGCCGGGTGTTTCCCTTGTGTGTCCTAGAGTTAAATATATGCCTGTGCCTACAAAGTGTATGTCTCTGTGCGTATTTCAGAAAACGGACGTAACATGTGAACTCGTAGAAGAATTACAAACGAAGACAAAGGAGTTCCTCCAGCCCAACCCCACCGCCCGAGCGAAGATGGCGGCCGTCAAAGGTATCAGCAAACTGAGCGGGCAGGCCAAGAGCAACACCTACCCGCAGCCTGAAGGAGTGCTGGGAGACTGCATGCTGCTGTATGGAAGGAAGCTTGGAGAAGACTCTATTTTCTGTAAGTGTAATTAATGCTGAAGCTTCGTTAGATTTTGTTCACAGCCGAACGGACATACCGTCACCATTGTTTTGTATTTATTGTATCCACGCAACAAATAAGACTATGTAAGGCAAAAGATACGTGGTATTTAATTCCTGTAAAAAAATTGTTCAAGAACTTAATTACAATGATTCTACTTTAAGAAAGGTTAGATACATTCGCAGTCATCAACCACACAACTTCGGGATGCTATAGATTTCCACAAAACATTGGTGATAAATGTTATAGAACATTTTGTGTTCTCTAAATAGTAATTTATTTAGTTAGATAAAAGCAAGCAATCATATGTAGACTCTAATTTCCTATGGTGTTTCCAGAGTTTAGATAAAATACCTATTTTCTTGAGAGCTATTTAGAGATGAACTAAACTAGGACTAAAATTGCAGGTACTACTGCACATAGAGAATTCATAATGGGGTCAAAGAGCTTCTAAACATATCCAATATAGAATATTTAAGGTTGTTTAGAGAATTTCAGAGAATTTCAGACGCTTACGAACTTTCATCTCGTGAATATTAGATTTGAAATCTTAGAATAGAGGCACTTAGATAACTTTAGTGAAGGCTCTTCGTATTTGTCTCGCAACTCTGCATTTTAGAATATTATAACAATTTCAGTTGAATAATATATAGGGTTTTTAGCAAACGCTTAAGATGTTCGATCTGTTTGCATATTATTACTATAATAATTGCCGTTCACTTCACATAGAATTGCGCATATGTCTGAATGTTAGATTTTTCTAGGTTTGAGTATGTATATTTATTTTCGCATGCACAATTATGTAACATTAACCTTGGTGTACCTTGGAAGAGGCATATTATATCCAGCCGTAAACTGACACAGGCTGATGATGATGTGAACGTGTGTACTCCTTTATCATATTTTTCAGGTTTTGGTGACTTTATTGAGAAGGGTACGATGCAAAAGAGAATACCTATCTATTATTTAGTGAATAATCTACAAAGTTTACTATATTTTGTTCCCAGCACAATGCCTGATCGAAATGGGTGAGGCTCTGAAACAGATGGCGGACGTGAAGTACTCTCTCGACGACAACATCAAGCAGAGCTTCCTCGAGCCTCTGCACCATCTGCAGACCAAGGATCTTAAGGAAGTCATGGTAAGAGAAATGAGAAGTGGAAGTATGTAGTAAGAAATCGGTGCTAACTGATCCCGCGCACAAGACGAAAACCTAAGTTGGATCTCTATAGACAACCTTGAAGTTTTGGAGAAGGAAAACATCGTGCTGAGACCATAGTATGTTGGGTGGTACTTTCTAGCCTGGTGGCTCGCCTGGTTAGCTATTGCCCTCTAGTTGAAAATCTGAACGCCCTAGGGTTTGATAGGTATTTTAGCTATTTACCTGAAATTGGCTGAATTGGATAAACGGAATGACACAATGCCACATATTTCTGACTATATATTATTATATTATATTATTATATTTCTGACTGGACAGTCGTAAGTTGAATATTTGATTTCTTGTTTTCAGCATCACCGAAAGAAACTACAGGGACGTAGGCTCGACTTCGACTGCAAACGGCGAAGACAGAACAAAGGTGATTATTACTATACTCATATCGGCATGCTATATAGAAAAAATAACATTCATTAAGTTTATTTCTTCACTTGTGGAACTATTCCTATTTTTTGGTTGAATTTCCTCAAAGATGTTTTTAGTTCGGAATTTGATTATGTCTTTTTCTTTTGTTCAAATCAAAGGCCCCGGTAGGGCCCCAAGTCCCTATATGAGCCCAAGTCACGGAGCAACAAGACAGGGTATGTAGGGACACAATATTATAGACGCTAGATCACACATTTACAATAAGATGTAGGATAATTTAACACACATCAACATTACATCCATCTAGGCTAACATACATTTGTATATATAAGTTCTATAATAAGCGCTCACATTTTTTACATGACTATGTTCCTGCCCTGCCTGCATCGGTCCTTTCATCACACCATTTTACCCGCCTGAGTATTATTTTCATCGTTTGGTCTGTATGTTTTTGGTTTTTATTTGTCATCCATGTATGTGTATGAATTATACTTTTTTTTTATTATTCGTGTGCATACAATTCGTTGGCGTGCATGTTTTTTTTTAAATGCAATTTTGACGCGTGCGCGTATTCTGCGTACGCATGCGCGTAAAATTTGCCGATGTGCACGTGATATGCGTACGCGTGTACGTGACACTGCGTGCTTGTGTTCGTGTACGCTTGTGAAGTATGCGTACATCAGGTGCTCACATTCCAGACGACGAGATCCGACAGGCCGAGGAGAAATTCGCCGAGTCTCTCCAACTCGCTCAGATTGGCATGTTCAATCTACTCGATAATGATGTGAGTTGTGTTTATTTTTCCTTTAATAATCGCATAGTGTAAGATACTATGTTATAAGTACTTATTATAGTAGGTTGCATGCTGATGTAATAATAATTAATGCCATAGAAAACGACTGTGCTTACCACGGATTTAGTAAGTCCGTTGTGCTTACCACGTAGCAGTAAGTAAACTTTCAAAATTCTTATTTCAATGTAGTATATTATAGCATGGATGCGCGCAGTTGCCTTCTAGCATATTTATTCACTCTCTGAGAGCTCTCTTTGTATTGAATAAGAGCATCCTTTCCGAGCTGACGTCAAAGCAAACATTTCTATGCTAAGGTTCCTATTGAGAAATGTGCCTAAAACTTTTTCCAACGTCTGTAGCAATCGTTTCATATTTCAGTACTACCTATATTTGTTTAGGTCTTTACTTTCCAATAGGTTGTGAAACTTGGACTTGTAACAATGTTATTGTTATAATGTTATTGTCATTTAGCCTCCAACTTCGAAAAAGGTTGAAGTAAGTCTACACTTACAGGTTTGTTGATAACTTATTTTGAAATACCTGTGTTCCGCGGTTTCACTAGCGTGGAAATTCCTTTCCAATAACGAAATAATTTTTCAAATTTAAGGTGTTGTTTCGAATTCATTTAAACTCAAAGACAAACGTAACCCTTTTATAACATCAGTATAGATTCATTTTATGAATAGTTAATATTATTATACAATCGATCAAATAAAGAAATAGTTTGTAGTCAGGCGTAATATTCAAGACAAAAAAACAGGCCGTTTTCTTGCTTTCTCGGCGTTCGGTAACCAAACCGTTCGTTATAAGTAAAAGATAAATACGGGTCGCGGTATTTTTTTTACAGCTAGTTAAGGCCAATATTTCTGCTGAATGTATATAGATAGGTATATAAATGTTATATAGATACAGGAAATATATTGGTACGGCGTCGCACATTTTTTTGTAGAGCTAATGAAGTAATAATATATTCACTGAACGTACAGCAAATATATTGCTCTTGATTGGCCATATAAAAGAGCCTGCCACACTGCATATCTATCATTTGTATTCGAGGCGAGAGAATATTGTATTGTACATTGTGATCGTTTTTGTTTGTGCTTTTATATTGTGTTTATGTTGTAGGTTGAGCAAGTGGCGCAGCTAAGTTTCTTCGCCGAGGGACTGTTGGAGTACCATCAGCAATGTACGGAGATACTGCAGGGGCTCGTGTCGCAGCTCATGGAGAAGTAAGCGGTTTTAGTATTTAGTTATTTAACTTAGAAAAAATGCCATCGCTCAAAATGGTGACGGAAAAACATCGTGAGGAAACCGGCATGCCCAAGAACTGCAACATTCAAGGGCATGCGATATCTACCAACCCGCACATACTCTCTCTATAAGAGAAGGCCAGAGTCCTAGCATTGGGAATGTGGAAGGCTGATAATGGATAGAGAAAATGACAAACCCTGAAATTTTTCAGCGTTAGCTTAGGTTAGATAGTGGTTGTAGTTGGTTGTAAGTAAGGTGTATAAAAATATCAGCGCTGTCGTTCCCGGGTGTATCAGTCGTAAAACAATGTCGGAGGCTTTCGAGTGGCCAAAGAACTCCGATTATCGAGTTTCCCACTAGCTTATACGATACAAGGCAGTTTTACATTATTCCAAACAAAAAAGTAGGGGCTAAGTCGCTATAGGATCACTCTGTCGTGTAATCCTTTTGTGTTGCTGTCTTCTTACAAGCGTTTATGGAAAAGACAGCGATACCGCTACACAAATACAGTGTGCTGTCATTAATGATCCATTTCAAGGATTTTCCCTAAAGATTTCAATAGTACTGTATCTTTTTTAATCATCTAAAAAAGACACCTTCAGTCTATCTCTTGGTTAAACTAAACGATACATAATGTGACGTCACCCCGATTCCAGGAAAGAGGAGGCGGTCAGCCGCCCGAAGCTCGAGTTCGTACCAAAGACGCTCGCCGATCTCCACATCGAGGGCATCCATGATCTGAACCATGGTAGGCGCTACGGTTCCTCCCAGAGCCTCTCCCGCCCGCGCACCAACCTCCCCCCCTCCTCGTCCGTCGGCGATCTGAGTACTGTAGACCCCTTCAAGGCTTGGGAAGCACCTGTACAAACTAATAGAACGAAAAACAATAGAGCAGCGCCCGCGCCCGGGTTCATACCGCACCCTGCGCCTCGGAATCAGTTCAATGGATTAAGGGACCCGTGGTCAGGTGATAATATTTTCTTTGCTGGTTCGTTTTATGTTGGGTTTTGAGCGTGTGCTGCTTTGGTGGTGGGGGTTATACGATGTACGACTATTAGAATTGTTGCGAGGGTTATTTGGGCTTGCTTGTGAAGGATCAACGTAGTACTTGTATAGTTTCCATACATTTTATTTCTCTGTAGACCTTTTTGTTATATTTAATGGTAGATAGCTGGAGGTACAAGAAGGCTGCGATGAAAGATCCGGTTTAGTAGGCTCAAAATTAATACAGTGTAAACTCTATATAGCGACACTGAAGGGACTGTGCATTTTATGGCGTTATAGAGAGTTGTCGTTAAATGGAGAGAAGAAACATCAGAATTAGAAAAAGAAAAAGTTTATTTCCGACTATTGTTAGTAGTTATGTGCATAAAAAAGAATGTTATTTGAACGCTATTGCGTATAGTCTGTTATTTTTGTCTGAAGTCTTTTGCTGCACCAGTAATTTTGTTGTATTTTTTTACTTATTTTATTCATATTTAGCAATATTGAGGCATCTTGATTATAAAGGAAGATAAGGTATAGATAATACAAGACTCCTACTTATGAGTCATGGTCAACAACAGTCTACACGTACAAGCAATCCCAATTTGTAAACAAAAGAACGAATTTCTTAGAAAGTTCGGTATGCATGATGCCGACAGTCGAGTTTATTGCGGGCTAGGATAATAAAGCGACAATAGATCGTACACAGCTGCGCAGTTTTTACTAATTTTAGCAACTTAAAAGGTACTTTTTATTACTCAATTGTTGTCGTTATTGAGAGTGGGTGTAATGCTATGTAGAGTGAAACATTGTATGAAAGACAAGCTAAACCAACCAAAGCCAATTGATTTCGACGCTGGGAGTTTGTCGTTAAATAGAGTGACGTTACATGGAGTTTACACTGTAATTAAAAAATATCGCATCTCTCGACCGTTGCTATTATTATATGCTTGCTACCCATGAAAAGGTACTTGGTAATACTATAATGATTAAAAACAGACCTACTTATTTTTTCGAATTCATTGTAGCTAAAGATTCAGTAGCCGACCGAAATCGGACCGAATTATACGGCGTAAGAGTTGGTGCTGTTTTTGCAGATACTTAAGACACACTAACTAGGTGAACTCTCGTTAACTAGCCCAATCTATATCTGTGGGTAATGCAGTGTTCCACATTTCATACTAAATTGATCCTTCATTAACGCGGGTTTTGGTTTAGCAGTATTTTCGGGGTTGAAAGCAGTACATAGTCAAAATCTGTTCACCAATCACAAGATCAGACATCAGACATCATTCAACAAGTGTCAGAACGCACGCTTTACACAAATACCTACACTGTTTTCATATCACTTTGGCCATAAATGGTTCTTTCGGTGCTTCGGTCGCTTCGATATAGGATACCTCTGTGTATAACTATATTATTTTTAAGCTAATACTAATTTTTCTAAACGTTTTCTGGTCTTTGTTTGTACAACAACGATACGGCATGAAATCGTGATACGATATACGAGTATTTCCTTACTGTAGATAGGCTTCTTTACAAAAATGTCGGTCTCTAAATAAAACTCCCTAACGCCCGAAATTAATAATCAATCCTTATCCGTTATCCGCGCTTTTGGATCGATATGTCATGTCATAATATGTCATGTGATATATGTACTAGTATGTCAAGTTTTACTACTAAAATGACATATTATAACATGACATATCGATCCAAAACCGTGGATAACGGATCAGGATCGATTTCTAATTTCGAGCGTAAGGCGCTATTCCGATATTGGAGACCGCAACTGACGCAAAATAAAGCTATCAACATAAAAATTTAAAATACTTGCTTAATTAACAAATTCTTCAAGCAAACAAACTCTTCTTAGATAATTACTTATATCAACTTGTTTCATAGAAAAGTAGCAATATTCGCAGTTAACATTGTTTACTTTTATTTAAGCTTATTATCTTGTGTTAATTCAAGGTCAAGGATTGCACTGACAAGGCGTGGTACAGTCGTGTACAGTTCTTTCGCAGGTTGCCGATTATCCATGTCCTATGTCCCCTTTCCTTTAGATTAAGATTACAAAAAAACTTAACTATGGCAAAGTTCATGGGCTCCTTTCTTGAAATAAATATGTACTTAATTATTCGATGTAAAAAGTAATTCTGTGATAGTATACACTGTCATAAAAATACTACTAAAGTATGATTATTTATTAAAAACAAATTTTATAGTAAACTTCACGTATGAAAAAGATCATGTATATTTTTTTCTTTATAGTCAAGAAATAGGCCCATGTCTTTGTTAGTCAAAGTATTAAGTGTTGTATTTATGTAATTCTATGTATGTACTTTATATTGAAGTCCGTATGCTTGTCGTCTATATAATTATATATATATATATACTTCTTATCTAACTGTAAGTAGTCAATATTTGATGTTCTCTCTGTCTCTTTCTTAATTATTAATGTTCAGTCACAGACGAACAAACTGACATGCATATCGTAGAATATTTCAACACAGAAGTTCAAAGTAAGACAGGAAATTAAATTAGATAAAAGTTAGGTAAATAGGATAAGCATATAAGTGCTAAAGTACTGACAGATACACTATAATATTCTAGATAGAGTACTGTGGTACAATACCAGGTTTAGTGAGAGTTTTTTGACAGTGGTCTGTTCTCAATTCTCCCAAAGTGAGATGAGATTGAAGTGTCAAAAGCCATTGGCATCGCTATTTTCTTCTACCTATTGTTTATTAAAAAGATAGCAATACCGTTAAACAAATACGCTGCGCCAACTGAAGTGGCGAAATTAATGAGATGTAGTTTGTTTCAAAACAGTAATTTACCATAAACAGCAAAACAATAGACAATACAAAATATCCCAAAACGTTGTAGATCGTTAGGATAAAACTTACCAAGTAAAAAGAGACGTAAATTCAAAAAGAACAAAGGTTACATTCGAATAGCGGAGTAGTAATGCCGAACGTATACTGAGTGTGGATGTGTATTGTTTGCGTCGCGGAGAGGGCGACTCGCACGCTAGCTCCCCGGATCACAAGCCGCCGTCCCACCTGGAGCTGTTCCCAGGCAGCGGCAGCGGTGGCATGCAACGCTCCAACAACGGTAACACACACAGCTCGCGTACACATACACATATACAACACCTCAGCACACACACAAACACATCCAAACATACACTCATGTCCATGCAAAAACACACTAGTGTTGCCGATCCATAACGGTCATTGGTATGGTCTATGCCGAGCCGACTGATAGCACGAATATCAATTGTTCAATCGATACTAAATATATAACTTATTAATTGTGTCGATACTATCGATATTGTGGCGTTTTAGATGAAAACTATCGATAGTGTGGCATCACTAAAATACACAAACAGTAATTAAATGCAATAAGTAATTTACTGTGGTAAATGTGGTGTGTGGTTATTCATGTGTGTTTTTGCATAGATATGAGTGAGTGTTGAGGTGTGTTTGTTCACACACACGTTCACAAAAGGAGTGTGACGTTCACGCTCTCGTTTTTAGTCTCGTATTAATAAATCGCAATTTTATTTAATTTCACTCTATAATTTGCATTCAGGTAACACAATAAGTATTTTACTCTTATAATAATAACTACTCGTAGTTTTTTATTTATTTCGTAGTATTGTATAATATGTTAAAGAACAAAACTTCACATTCTTCGATAACATAGTAATGACATTTGTTTTTGTACAATTAACAAACACGCTGCCACATTTAAGTATATTTTTTATTTAATACAACATGTCTCTCTCACAACACACACACACTCAAATCATAATAGATATTTTAGTTTGATTTATCTTGTTTTTGTTTTGTGCGTGTTGTTACCTACTATCTAATGGCGTCATTATCATAATCATCGAAATGCAGCTTTGAAATCATTGTGCATGTTTAAATACATTTAAAATACATATACTTCTCGATAGCATGTCACTTTTGAAACATATTTTTATCGTTTTAAATGGCATCTCCTGTTTGTTTTGTTAAAAATGTTAGTGTCACTTATCTCATATCTCATCTTATGTTATGTATGAAATATGTATCGGGGAATTTTTGAATATGAATTTCGGTGTTATTTAATTTTGTAGACTTTATAATCTAAAGCGACTATTTTATCATGCAACATCGCACGTATAAGTGTCATTGTTTGTAATTCTTTTTGTATTTACGAGTAGAGTTAGTCACTTTTGGATGCACATAAGTACTTTAAACCTTTTATTAGACAAGCTCTTAATTCTTATTCACCCCGGTAATATATTGACTATGACCTGTATCCAGTTTTTGGTACTCAGAGCATTTGTATTTTTTTTTTAAATTTACTTTGTATAATTTAACCTCGCGAAAAAACAGCGTAGCTTCGATGTGGTAAAAATATATACTGCAGTGCAGTTCCCGCCTATAGAAATGGCACATCGGGCAATAGAAACATGTTTAGCCAAAATCTGCCGGGCAAATAGAAAACCGAATTTTATTATTAAAAGCTGTTTACTGTAAAGCAAGACATTGCACGGCCAAACTAGATCAAGACCTGAGAATCAATCAACAGTAGAGATCGATAACGCTTATTGATCGCTCTATCTTTCTTGGTTTGATGATTTTAGAACGCAATAAACGCTTCGCATTTATTTTACTATGCTCTTGTTTATGATTCGTTACGAACAGGGGTCGGAATACTTTCTAAATAATACGCTACACTCTAAATATTGAATCCCGTTATCTCAGCGTTTTCGATAGCCATGTCCATGTTATGATATACGTGATTAATTACGTATCGACATAAAATCTCTACCTATTCCCACCCCTAGTACTGAGATTGTGATCTAGACTGACCGTGTAACGCTTGCCAGTGTCCGAGTACCAAGAAATGAGATTCAGGTCTTCCCTTAGTTCAACGACCCGTTGTTTAACCTGGCTATGCCTGTAGCGTCTCCGCTGCCGTCGCCGGTTAACACCCCCGCCCGGACGCCGTCGGTGCAGACCCCGGCTGGCCCCAAGGGCCCTTGCTGTACCGCTCTCTACGACTTCGACGCTGAGAACCAGGGCGAGCTGGGATTCAAGGTGAGTTTAGATCTCTTATTTATTTATTTCAAACAGGGCACAGGGCAACGTTGACCACAAGTCGCGTGATGTTAAGTGACGATGTGATCCAAGGTGACACGACGTTACACCTGGACTGGGAACTGGCTTTCAAGTGGGGTGGGTTGCCGGAACACAATTAAAGGTGCTTGGTGATAGATCCTTAACTTGAGGGTGGTAGCTAGCCAGACGAGCCTTAGGAAATGTAGGTATGGTTTCATCGCGATATCACTAACATTAGGTGACTTTTGATCGATCGCTACCCTGTAAGACGTAGAAGAAAACTCTTTTTATTCTCGTATGTTTAATTAGTTTTATAGTAAAAAAATATCTAGGTCCGGTATTTTGATCGGTAGTCAAAGTTAACTATAGTTATAAGTTTATTAGGTTTTTCATATGTTTTTAAGGGGCCTTAGTTAATTATCGTCTATAGATATTAGATATAATTAATACAATATCTTATCTTTATTTTTCAGGAAACCGACGTCATCACGTTGATCAGTAAAATTAATTACATCTTATTTTAATTTTTCAGGAGAACGACGTCATCACGCTGATCAGCAAAGTGGATGACAACTGGTTCGAGGGCCAGGTGCACGGCAAGACCGGCTACTTCCCGATCAGCTACGTTCAAGTCACCGTGCCACTGCCCAACATGTAAACCCATCTTTACTTCTCACACACCTAACGTATTCATCTTATTGTGTAACGCAACTTCAACTTGAAGGAAATATTTATTAGATCGGTGGCAGAATTTGGAACTAAAATAACACTATGGAATATATCAGGGGTGGCCAACCGGTTGATCTTGGCTATTAGTTCAGTCGATCGTGGCAACGCAAAAAACATGATTTTAACGTAAAAAATACGTAGAACAGACAGAACAACCAGATTTTGTCAATCTAGCACAAGACATAATACTACATAATTGTACTCGTATATACTGAACAAAAAGTGCAATGTGGCTGGCAGCGGTTGGATGATATAGGAGCCGAAGATCGGGCTTTGTAGCGTACTTTGGGAGAGGCCTATGTCCAGCAGTGGACTCAAACAGATTTAAGATGATTATGATGATGTATACATTGAACATTTCATGAAGTCTGAAGATTGTAGATCGCATGGGGTTTCTTTAGTTAATAGTAGATCTCAGGTAAAACCAAGTTGGCCACCCCTGGAATATATGATACAGTGGCACCACAGTTCCAACCAAATAAAATCATTGATAGCTCTGTTCTATAGTTTTGAATCTGTGGTGTTACTTCCTTTCGTCCTAACTTACTCAAAACTTACATAGAATCACTAGACAAATTATAAACAGACCAAAAAATATGTAATTTAAACTGTCAATGTTACCCCATCATTTTAAAACGATACCTTTTTTATTTTAAACGTTTTGCCTGGCGGTAGGATTTTATAATGCTCGCCTGGGCATAGCCACCATACCTTAACTTGAGGTTAAGTTAAGAATCTGTCGCAGACATTCCAGTCCAGGTGTAGCGTGGTACCACCTTCGGCCACATTGTCTCTTATCATCTGATGGTTTATGGTCAAACGTTACTGTGTAAGATGTAAAAAAACGAATAACTATTGACAGTTGATTCTATATCCACTCTGGCCGCTTATGAAGTTAACAATAAGGAACATCAAGTTAGGAATGGCCGTAGCTACATTGAGGTATGAAGTGAACCGGGTCTTGCGCGGCATATGTGCTCCAAGTTAGGTCTGGTTAACATCTCCACTCTGGTCAACGAAAAGTTGCGTTACACACCTACACGTTATATTTATCCAGTTGTTATCGTCTACTTCACTAATTTACAGTATTAAATAAATGTTACGTAATTATGTTGAATTCGTGTCAAAAGCTCAATGTAACAATTAAATTTTCACTTAACATACATTCTGTGAATCGATTATGTCTGTATTGATTTTTTTTATTTAACCAAATGTATTATTAATGTCTTCCGGATATTTTTAGTCATTTAATCTCGCTACAGAAGTAAACAATCTTATTTGAGAGATTAAACAAAACATGCGGTATTGAAGTACCTGTTTCGTTCTAACGGTAGTTAGTCGTTTGATAGCCTCAATAGCGAACAGATTTATTTTTACACACGTAATATTATTGTTGTCAAATGGTACTTCTGCTATTGTGGTACTTGTAATTCCATTTTAATATAATTCCATGAATAACTTTATTATTGACCTTTATTTTGCAATTTTTTACAATGTAATTATTATGAATTCGTGAATTTATTTACAATTAATTGCCAAACTATAAAGACGTAATATTACATTGATTTAGACGTATTCAATGTTGCCATGTTGCCATTTAACTATGTGGTGATGAATATCTTATAATTAATTAAACGACAATTTTGTTTCGTCGATGGCGGTTTTTGGAACTTAAAATAATATACATTGAGATTTGTACAAAAAGTCATAAATAAAATGTACGAGTTTGTAAAGCGCAGTGTCAACGCCATGTTTTGACGAAATTGAATTGTCAACCTGTATAATGTTATGAATTTGATGAGTTGGGAGCAATTAGTTATTTTAATTTAGTTTTATTTAGTTGAATCACTTAAATAGGGGCACGGTATTAGACTCGTGCAATATATATGGGAATAGCGACCTGCCCCAGCTTCGCACGGGTAGGCAAGTTTTGTCAAAACCGTTAACAACCCGTTATAATTATTATATAATAGCTAAATATAAACTGACGCGAATTTTTCATGGAGCCACTCAACACAAATGTTTTTGTAAAACATTGTGTCCATTTATAGCAAGCTCTTCATATTTCTTCACTTCAATACATAACATAGTGATTTTGTTCTAAAACAAATTTTGTCGCAAAATACCTATCTATGCCACCCAGGGATAGTGTAGCTCAAAGTATTTCAAAATCAGATCCGCAGATTACCCCCTACAAAAATACTTACAAACAAACTTTGCATCTTTATATCGTTAGTGTAGATAAATAGCACTCTATAACAACAGTATGGAGACTTACTTTCGTATTATAGTAACCAAAGTCTTAAATATTAAAATATCTATCGCAGTTACTCAGAAGTAAATTCGAAAATCTATAACATTGGCCATACTAGGGTTGCCAAATCTGTAAAAAACCTGCTCAGCCAGGCCCCTAATTTGTATTTGATGCAAAAGGAGAGCAAAAACAACAAAAATCTTTTTCTTTGGTTTTGTGTTTGTTAGCCAGCGCGTCCTGGACCCGAGACATAGCTCACATTCCGGGGACAATCCGGGCTAGCTGGCAACCTTAGTTCTAGCTCATATGGCTTGTATTGTAACTTTTTAATAATAGCTTTTTCGACTCTCGCTCTTGTGCCGGAAAACACCATACTGGACCTTCATGCGTAAAAGTCGAATGGGATCGCGTCTAAATAAAGTGACTCCTGCTGTTGTTATATTGTCTATGGCCCCTCTGCTAGGGTTTAGAGGACTAGAGAATAAGATGTTGAAAGCTCCACTAAGATTGTTGCAACTTGTATGGAAAGGCTTCGCAGCTCGGGCAGCATCAATTCGGAATGGTGATATTTTAAAATAAAATTGTGTACGTGTCTATTTTTTGTAGATGCGCTCCGTTATCTATTTATAGTAACCGCCGGATATAAGCATTTTTCGTTAGCCATAACTTCCTTCATCAGAATGCACATTATTTAATGTTTATTAGGAATATTCGTAAAGTTTACGTATGAGATTAGAATTTTATAGTTATCGTTGCGGATAATTAATTATCTAAATGGAGAATGTATACACTATAACGTATATGATATAAAAAAAAGAAATAATGAATTTTGACAGAGGTGTAAGAGTTGTTATAATCTTGCCAGAAATCCATGGCGTTTAATGTTCGATGTGTTAATGGCAAGCTATTTGTGAATAAATATTATATTACTATGTCATTGTGATAACTATAGATATCATGCTACTGGTGCGTCCTCCTTCTATAACTATCTAATTAGTCTTTTTATTCTTTAGTTAATCTTATTTTTTTATTTAGCGTATTTTATTGTAGTAATGATCAGATATTGTTTAAGTTATTATTTTAATGCATAATTGATACCAAAAAATCATTAGTAATTTTACATTGCCTTTAATCAATAGTATTGTTAAATGTAATGCACTTACGCTAAGATCTTTAAAGTCGTCATTTGTGTTATCTTTGTCCAATATCGGTGTTTGCTGTAATATTGAACATAGTTTGAAATCGCATTCATTAGTAATTATCGGAGCCCATTGTAATCACGTTTCTGGCATACAAGGACAATACCTAGATCTAATGTTAGTCGTATGTAAGGTCATAAAGTAATTATTGTTCTATCTTCAAGTGTCTCTTAATGTAAGTATTTTGAGTAATACAATCAATGTTACAACTCGTGTTTCAATGTTTAAATGTGAAGCTGACTCGAACTATGCGTTCAGTTCGGTGTCACAGTATCGCTAACTTTCTCATAATACATACAATTTAATTGTACACATAAAACTTCACTGTCCTATTGAAATATTTTAGACTGTTGTTGTGTTTTAAAATGTTTTCTAACGGCTTGTGGAAGTGTGCGTAAACGTAACGAGAGGACTATTTTATAGAGCAATTTACTGTTGGCAAAGTGTTGTACACGCTAGTGTAAGGACACAGGTTTGGTAGATAATGATGCTTGTCGCTGAACGACGATGTGAATTTTATACTGTTGGTATGATGTGGACAGGTGTCGTCATTGTGTGGTTCATGTAAATTCTAGACACTATAGCGTAGCCCATATAAACAGCTGCTTACCAACTGTACCTGTATCTGTTTTAATACAATTGAGTGACGAGACGAGCAAGTCGCTCGCCCGATGCTAAGTGTCACGTTTGCCCAATACAGTTCAATGCCACCCAGAATTTAGGAACTTCAACAGTTCATAATTCTGCGCGGCAATGCTCTGCGCTCGTCACTGCCCTGTAATTTCATTGGAAACATTGCCCAATTATATTTGCACGCTACTGATTGCCAGTTGGATTACCAGCAAAGGTGTGGTACTTTCCCAGGCGGATTCTGAAGAGTCCCAATGTATAATATACCTACCTACCTACATATTTGTTATGTATGGGACTTGTAAACTATTAGACTCGTTTTATTGCATTGTAGAAAGGCAGAGCTGCAATAATAGTGTTTAGAATTCTTGGAGCGCTATATTATGACTCTGGTTACCGGCTATATGGCAAATTATAAGTAGATTTGATTTGGAGTTGAAATGAGATCAACTAATGAGCACCATGCGTGTCGGTATGAAGCAACATTATCTAAAGAATTGTTAGCGCACTAGAGTATAGAATGAAAAGTTTGTACCAAGTGTGATAATACCTATATTGGCTCTCAAATATTTTGCTATCGACACAGATACTTATGTCTGTTATGGTATATTATCCTTGTTCATACTCTTAAAATTAATGTAATTTAATAGTATAACTTGACGATTTACGAGATGTACCTAATGCAAATATCATTTTATCCCAAAACTTATTGCTCGTTTTCGCCTCCTAATAAAATGTTAACAATTAAACATTATTTTGTGTTTTATTTATGCTACCCCTTATAGACTAATTCTATCTATTCTTGGTTACTATTTGTATCTAATATAAAGTTTAAAAATAGAAGTAGGAAACTCTACATACGATATACAATTTCCTAAAAACCTGTCAGGAGATGGTTAGAAACAACAACTAGATTTTATATTAACTTACTTCAAAAAATGTTAAGTAGCGAATATTCGAAGGCGGCGCCACGCTACACCTAAATTGGGAACAGCCTACTCTAATTCAACGAACAACGAAATTTCGATCGAAATTTCGCTCATTTCCTACCACGGTTCCATTCGATTCGAAACTTCGTTGAAACGAAATTAGTTTGACGTTTAAATTCTCTAAGCCTACTCACTACCTAATGCAATTTAGTTATTATACGAACGAAAATTATTGAAGTTTGAGTTTTGACAGATGATTGTTCGGAATTTTAACCTCAAATTGACGTTACCTTACCTTTTCATTTTCGTTTGTTGTTCGTTTTGGTCAATTTTGTAAAAAAATTAATTAAAATGGCTACGAGATAGCTTTTAATTGCGGCGGCTTTACGTGAAGATCGTTTAGAGCGTAGAATGAACCGGCGCCGCCTGCGCAATCAATTAAATATATCTAATATTCCCGATCCAGAGTTTATAGGGAACTACAGACTCAGTCGGGAATTATTCGAGGAGTTGTGCAAGGAAATAGTGCCTTTATTGCCTCCAAAGGCAAGACGACATGGAATCGAGCCCACAATTAAAGTAAGTGTCAATTGTTAAAACACTCCCTTTATGAATTTTTCCATTTTACTGGTTCTTAGGCCTCAACCGGTACTTGTATTTCAGATATTAACTGCTTTGAACTTATACGCCCGAGGAAGTTACCAAGGGTCTGTGGGGCAAAATATGGATGGGCCCATGGCACAACAGACAGTGTCTTGTTGTTTGCAAGAGGGGACAAATGCAATTTATGCACCGCACATATTTAAGAAAGTACATAAGATTCCCACAAAATAGGAATGAAAGGAATCTTATTAAGCGGAAGTAAGTACTTACCACCCTAATTAGTATTGGCAGTTTGTGAAATACCTAGTAATTGAAATATTATTCTTTAATTTTAAATGAACAATTTACATGAAAAGTTGTCCAAGTCATGCAAAAACAAATATAATTTTATTCCACAATATAGTATTGTGAATTAATATTGTATCCCTATTGTAGATTTTATGATAAATACGGGCTTCCCAGTGTGATTGGGGCCATTGACTGCACACATGTTGCCATAACAAGGCCCTCACTCAGAGCATGAGGAACGATATTTTAATCGAAAACATTTTCATTCGATTAATACTCAAGTTGTAAGTTTACGAACAATATTTTAATCATTTTATTATGAAATTCAATAATACTACCTACGTTTAATCCTATGTTACATTGATTGACATTCTTTTTCAGATTTGTGACAGTGATTTATTAATAACCAATGTTGATGCTTCGTATGGTGGAGCAACTCATGATGCGTATATTTGGAGGGAATGTGATATAAGAAACCAGTTGGAGGGTCTCCAGGATGAAGCAGTTTATCTATTAGGCATGTATTTATTTATACTTTTGATTCTCATTAGATATAAGTAATGTGATAATGCAATTTACACTAATATTATATTTTTTAAATTTTTAGGTGATTCTGGTTATGCTCTAAGGGAGCATATGATGACACCTGTAGATAACGCTGTTGAGAACTCTCCAGAGGGCAGATACAATTACCTCGAAAAGCGTGCACGCTGCACCATAGAACGCACATTTGGTGTACTAAAAGGTCGATGGAGATGTCTTTTGGCAGCTAGGGAACTCCATTACTGCCCAGAAACAGCAGGCAAAATTATATTAGCCTGCTGTGTTTTACATAACATGTGTAAAAGGGCTGGTATTGAAGATCCCGAGTTGACAGAAGAAGAAAACCAATCGGAGACAAGCAGACAGGTTTGCTTTGAAACAGCCACATCTTCAAGTCAAGCTCTACAGGCAGGTCGAAGGGCAAGGACTTCATTAATACAAATGTTAGAAGGAAACCGGTAAGATAAATTCTTACCAAACCAAATAATAGTACAAGTAGATTAAAATGAAACTCAAATACCTAACTTATTATTTGTTGTTTTAGGACATAATCATCGTCATCATCATCTCAGCCAAATTTAAGCCGTTTATTTGTGATTAGGTTACAAAATCCATACTTTCTCATTTTTTATATAGAATTAAAAGTTTATGTTTAATATTATCGAAATGTATGGCACATCTAACTCAAAATATAAAATTCTTGTATCTATATCAACTTATACTATCTTGTAAATCAAGATTGAAGGAGAATTGCGTTTTTTTTTTGTATATTAACTTGTAGGTCTAATGAATTTAGTTAATATTGCATTTTGTACAACATTAAGTATTTAGGTATGAATTTTCGAGTAGGAAGTAGATAGTGATTTCCCAACTAGTTGAATGTTATTTGCTCTTACCTATACAATATGTAGATAATTAATTTCAATACCTACCCATTGTATGTAAACTTTTGTTAATTATGGTGATGTTCCAAATACAGCAGTGTGGCAAATTCAAGGAGCCTGTAGCCGTGTAAGTATCCAAAATGATTATTAATTATGGTGATAGAGAATTACCTCTCTTTAAATGCTGAGGTTATGGAATATACTGGGAGAAAAAAGCAGCCCTTGACGAGGTTCTTGCCGGCTCTTCTCGTTACAAGGTCTCCCGCTTAGGGTTTGCGAACCGATGGCGTAGCTTCTTTGACATTCTCATGTGCTTGTAATGTAACAGCCAAGATTAAAATATTTTTATGGCATAAAATTAGTTATGTTTTATTTTTCACCTACTTATTGTTACCCTACCTACCTAGATGTTTAATAAATGGCAACAAATATTAACAGTAGTTGATGATTTAGGTAGGCATTTATTAATTACTTCAATACATGTTATTGGACTACAGTCTGAGAGAATTTGTCAGTACAAAATATAGTATCAAGAACAATAATAGTATTCTAAAATAAATTTATTTAAAGTTAAAGGTTAGGGTGGGGTGGGTAGGATTGTGAATATTTTAAAATTTTCAGTACATGCTCTTCTATTTTCATTAGTAAATAATTAGTTCACTAATATGTATGCTAATAAAATTTCTTAAAGTCAAATAGGTACTTATGCTAATGCCTATCTAATTGTCTTATACAATCTAAATATTGTTTCCCTAGGGCACACATTTCCTCCAAGGCAACCCTGATGCCTGCAAGCTCGGTGTTCCTCACTGTCTCTCTCTCTACACGCCTATCTTCATACTGATACAGTCTGCTTCTGACATCGGAGCCAGCAGCAGATCGTGTTCTTCTGGGACGTGTAGATTGTGAGGCTGCAAAACATTCCAATAAATTCCATTATGTTACATTGCAGTAAATACTTAATAAGATATTCAGAAATATGTATATGTTTTCTGTCATAAACAAATTAGGTATGATTAGATGACATTACTAAGAATCCATAGTAAGATGAGTTACTTACGTGGTGGTTGACTTGCAGGCTGTCTGGCTGATTGGCTCTCAAGAATGAGATCGGCATACTCCTCAACTTCTTCAGGCAAGTCCAGGCTCTGCAGCTGCAGTTGGCTTCCTTGACTGGAGGTTGATGGTATGGATTCATTGGTCTGAAAATATAAAAGATTGAATGCTTAATGTTTATGTAAAGCATTAATTTTTAATAAAAGTAACTCTACTGAAGTAACAGCAGTCTACTACAATGCAAATTCTATTGTATTTTTACCTGAAGTGTTGAAACAGTAGTGTACATACTCACATAAAAATGTTATTTTGTAATAAAGATGATAAATATTTGAACACATCAAAGTTTAAAAATACGGAATCCAAGGAATGATGAGGTACTTACTTCAGCGAAAGCTGGCACTCTGGCTCCAGTTTGGCGTTCACCAAATCCATCTCCCATTATGGCCAGTACTTTAATCCCAATGGGAGAGTTGGGGTGCCACCGATGGACCACCTCCAGTCATTGAAGCCAACCTCCGAGAATCAGCAGCAGCTTTTTTGGCCAGATGTTTTCTATCAAACCAAACCTATCAAAATAAAAGTAGGTATTAGATCTTTCTGTCACTTTTAACTGATAAATAAATAAACACTCTCCATCCGCACTAAAAATCTACTAGAAACACCGTTTGTTATTAATATACACCAGTACGGACAATTTATCTTGGCAGCTCTGAAGTTCGCGCTGATTCCTGCGCAGTAGCATATTTTAGCCACTCAGGCGCTGCCGTCGCACGCCTTACCGTCTCTAAAGCGCTGCGCGGTCGAACATATTCACCAACCGCAAAATACCGCGTCATTGTTTTTTGATATTGTCGTTTTTACTTAATTTCTAGCAAACTTATTTAATTTCTGAAACTAGTTTCAGAAAGTAGACAGATTGGGCATTACACTAGTATGATTTGTATAATGAATATGATATTTTTAAATACACATTACCACGTTAACTTTGTCGTCATGAAATTATTACGTTCATCTGTTGTAAAATGTTTATAAATTTCCGAATAGCAAAGTAAATAACAATTCTATCAAAATAAGAATTAGATAGGTTACACGTTGCTAAAAATAAATGTCAATAACTAGTTATACTGTAAAACACTTCACAATTCTAAATACGAAATTCTCCACAAGTTTGTAAAGTTGTACCTAAAAAAGCAAATTGAAGCCAGTGTCTATTTTTTTTCTACATCCATAGATGTTTTTCTTTTATCCGATAGTGCTGTTCAACTAGTAATGATTTTAGTCGATTATAATCGTGTGTCACGGACAATAGTCGATTATAGAGGCTTATTTACAACACTTGTCGTTGAATCAGCTGTGGGCTTCGATCGTTACCCGCAGCGCTTTAGCGCGCGACGCGCGGGCAACCATCGAAGCCCGCATCGCCTGAGTGGCTAAGAACCAAATGCCAAATGGTGACCATAGATTAAGTAGACTATATACTACGTAATGGTGACAAGAGGCGGGGTGCGCGGGGCGGTGGTATAGGCTAGAGACGCGCCTTACGTAAAACCGATTAATCCTATAGACGATCAAGTATCGTAATCGATTAGTTACATTTCGAATTCATCCATTTTAGTGTATAGAAGATATTTAACTAAATAAATTTACTATGAAGTGAGTTTTATCGTTAATAATTGAGCATATGTCTTTAATTATTATAAAAGAAATGTGAACATATTGTTTTTTCTGTTAAAAGTCATTTACTTAAATTTTAGATATCTAATAAAGATTTCTAGAGTAACGACTGTTTGAGAACATTTATTATAAAATCGAATGAAAATGTCTTTTTCTTACTTAATTTCAATCGATTCGGATAAAAATCGATTAAACAACACCCACACGCACGCACATTGCACATCTCTTTTTGTTAACTTCGCAAACTTCGTGATTGTTCGGCAATACTCGGTACGAAGTATTATGTCTCACTCACACTTCAGCATTGTTTTGGTGTTCGTGTCGCTATCTCTGTCTTAGCACAGTCGGTTACAAAAAGGTTTTGGTTGTGTTTATTTTT
Organism: Opisthograptis luteolata; assembly: GCA_931315375.2. Taxonomy (NCBI): domain Eukaryota; kingdom Metazoa; phylum Arthropoda; class Insecta; order Lepidoptera; family Geometridae; genus Opisthograptis; species Opisthograptis luteolata. The sequence continues at coordinate 4,570,188 of OV928049.1, read as the reverse complement.
CGTTATTATTAATTATTAATGTTGATAGTTATTATTGGTATTAAGTTTTTTGTTTAAGTGTTAAGTTAATTTTAATTGCTTATTTTCAAGTGTTAGTGGGTACTTATTTCGCCAAATATGCCGCCAAAGCATAGTAGTGTTTTAAATTGCCAGGTGAGAAAATATGTTTATGATTTAACTCAGTACATGAAAGACGAGAAAGGCAAAGGCGTAAAAGATGTAGATAACGTTTATAAGAGTTGCTAACGCAACTGGTGTGTCTCAACGCACAATACATCAGATCGCAAAGGAGAGCAATGTTTTGGGATTAATTTCAATATTCCGCACGCCTGGTAAAAAAAAGTCTAGTTCAAGACCTATCACTAATGTAGATAATTTTGACCAAGATGTAATATAATATATAAAGATGCATTCACAACTTCCACACCTCACATGGTATAGAAGGGGCCGACGAGTTTATGTTTGGGATTTCCCCCATCAGCGACAGTGATTAGTTACAGTGTTATTTATTTTAAACCTTATGATACGTTTTAAAAACTATATTGTATAAATACGTAAATAATGCCTGCGTTTGAGTTATCAAATCTGTTATCGAAATGCGTTTTCTGATCGTATATTTGTTTATCTGGCAATATAACTTTTCTTCGCGAGTGTACATGCGCAAAAGTTCACAGAGCATAAGTTCAGAGCTGCCAAGATAAATTGTACGTAGTATAACTTATTCGGTTATCAGTCTTCGAAAAGGTTCTTTTTGTGTCACTGTAATTTCTGTCGAAAAGTAGTATTTTTATTGCATAATTATGATTTTCCGGCTTAATATGCATAATAACCCACGACTATTTTAATTAATTCATAAAATAATATCATTAAATAAAAATAACTTATAATTTTGAAGTTAAAATATAAACGTTGATTTACCGTAAAATTTCCGTAAAGGACATCAAAAGAACCTAATTAATATCGTTCGTTCCATTCGTTCACGAAAATTATCTATGAAAACGAACTTCAACTTCGCGTGCGCGTCCGCAAATGATATAGAGTAGGGTCAGAGACGAAACTTCGTTCAAACTTCGTTCGATAACGAAGTTTCGTTTCGGAGAAAGAGAGTAGACCCCCTGGTTCTCAAGAGAGGCTGTCGAAACACCGATAGGTGCTTGGCGATAGATAACGGTTAATATAACCTCTAGCTGTTCTCTGCGGGTTCATCCTCGTAGACTACTAGTTTATCGCTATACAAATCTAATCTACGTCCCACCCCAAACTATCTTCATTTCAAATTTCATCAAAATCGGTCAAGCCGTTCAGGTGAATATTACGAACACATGCACACACGAATTTTATGTGTAGACAGCCACTACTTTGTACCTACACTACATACTATGATAAAAAAAACTGGATCAAGCTCAAATATCAAGTTCCCTGGTGCAGTTCTCACATGCACAACAAACAACCTTGAGGGTCCGATTTCTCTGAATGAATCTATATTTAGCCATAATGCAAAAAAAAGCAGCTTTTGATTCTAAAGCTGCTGAAACGCAATTTAATCACTCTACTTACACTGTAGGACCGTTAGTGAGTAGGTAATTCCAATATTTCCTAAACCTTAACTGCTAAATCTCACTAGTTCAGTCAACAAAACAGTGGGAATCAAGGATGTGGCAAGGAATTCTCCTTGCCATAAATAAACACACTACTAAGTAGTGCTGTTACTCAAAGTAATCACATAGGAACCTAATACATATGAATTTTCTATATCATCCTACTTTTGATGTGGGAAAATAGTGTAATAGAATAATAAATCATATCAATGAGAAACTGTTACTATTTATTGAGATTATAAGTGGAATGAATACACAAAGCATTAGGTTTATTACATTATACGATTGCTACAGATCAAAGTCCCATAAACAGTCAGTTTCCACCACGAAGGCGGAGAACCAAATGGAGGGTAGACTCTTTCTGGATGTTGTAGTCGGAGAGAGTGCGGCCATCCTCAAGCTGTTTGCCGGCAAAGATAAGTCGCTGCTGGTCTGGGGGAATTCCCTCCTTGTCTTGGATCTTAGCCTTCACATTTTCGATGGTGTCAGATGCCTCTACTTCTAGTGTAATTGTCTTTCCAGTGAGGGTCTTCACGAAGATTTGCATTCCACCTCTGAGACGCAGGACCAAGTGGAGAGTAGACTCTTTCTGGATGTTGTAGTCTGAAAGAGTGCGGCCATCCTCAAGCTGCTTGCCCGCAAAGATAAGTCGCTGCTGGTCTGGGGGAATACCCTCCTTGTCTTGGATCTTAGCCTTCACATTTTCGATGGTGTCAGATGCCTCTACTTCTAGAGTGATTGTCTTTCCAGTGAGGGTCTTCACAAAGATTTGCATTCCACCTCGGAGACGCAGAACCAAGTGGAGTGTAGACTCTTTCTGGATGTTGTAGTCTGAAAGGGTGCGGCCATCCTCAAGCTGCTTGCCCGCAAAGATAAGTCGCTGCTGGTCTGGGGGAATACCCTCTTTGTCTTGGATCTTAGCCTTCACATTTTCGATGGTGTCAGATGCCTCTACTTCTAGAGTGATTGTCTTTCCAGTGAGGGTCTTCACAAAGATTTGCATTCCACCTCTGAGACGCAGGACCAAGTGGAGTGTTGATTCCTTTTGGATGTTGTAGTCTGAAAGGGTGCGGCCATCCTCAAGCTGCTTGCCAGCAAAGATAAGTCGCTGCTGGTCTGGGGGAATTCCCTCCTTGTCTTGGATCTTAGCCTTCACATTTTCGATGGTGTCAGATGCCTCTACTTCTAGTGTAATTGTCTTTCCAGTGAGGGTCTTCACGAAGATTTGCATTCCACCTCTGAGACGCAGGACCAAGTGGAGAGTAGACTCTTTCTGGATGTTGTAGTCTGAAAGGGTGCGGCCATCCTCAAGCTGCTTGCCAGCAAAGATAAGTCGCTGCTGATCTGGGGGAATTCCCTCCTTGTCTTGGATCTTAGCCTTCACATTTTCGATGGTGTCAGATGCCTCTACTTCTAGAGTGATTGTCTTTCCAGTGAGGGTCTTCACAAAGATTTGCATTCCACCTCGGAGACGCAGAACCAAGTGGAGTGTAGACTCCTTCTGGATGTTGTAGTCTGAAAGGGTGCGGCCATCCTCAAGCTGCTTGCCCGCAAAGATAAGTCGCTGCTGGTCTGGGGGAATACCCTCCTTGTCTTGGATCTTAGCCTTCACATTTTCGATGGTGTCAGATGCCTCTACTTCTAGAGTGATTGTCTTTCCAGTGAGGGTCTTCACAAAGATTTGCATTCCACCTCGGAGACGCAGAACCAAGTGGAGTGTAGACTCTTTCTGGATGTTGTAGTCTGAAAGGGTGCGGCCATCCTCAAGCTGCTTGCCCGCAAAGATAAGTCGCTGCTGGTCTGGGGGAATACCCTCTTTGTCTTGGATCTTAGCCTTCACATTTTCGATGGTGTCAGATGCCTCTACTTCTAGAGTGATTGTCTTTCCAGTGAGGGTCTTCACAAAGATTTGCATTCCACCTCTGAGACGCAGGACCAAGTGGAGTGTTGATTCCTTTTGGATGTTGTAGTCTGAAAGGGTGCGGCCATCCTCAAGCTGCTTGCCAGCAAAGATAAGTCGCTGCTGGTCTGGGGGAATTCCCTCCTTGTCTTGGATCTTAGCCTTCACATTTTCGATGGTGTCAGATGCCTCTACTTCTAGAGTGATTGTCTTTCCAGTGAGGGTCTTCACAAAGATTTGCATTCCGCCTCGGAGACGCAGAACCAAGTGCAGGGTAGACTCTTTCTGGATGTTGTAGTCTGAAAGAGTGCGTCCGTCTTCCAACTGCTTTCCGGCGAAGATCAGACGCTGCTGATCCGGAGGAATGCCTTCTTTGTCTTGAATCTTAGCTTTGACGTTTTCGATCGTATCCGAGGCTTCGACCTCTAATGTGATGGTTTTCCCCGTAAGGGTCTTCACGAAAATCTGCATTATGAGATCTGTAACAATCAATCACAAAGCTTGAGGATGGAATAAAAAACTGTGAATTTGGTTTGGTGTACTCTAAAATGAGATCAATCAAACTGCGAAGTAGAACAAAGGAACAAAGAAAGATCGCGAACACAAAATGGCGTCCGACATGATGAAACGAAAGACGGTGTCAAATCAATGAAATCAATATCTGGGAAACACGGATTCTTCGTTGTAAATTACAAAAAGGATGAATAAATATAACTTACCAGTATTGCTTATAGTAGAAACTTAGAAATTACACAGAAATCACTGACTGTAATAAAAATATAAACGTTTTGCAAAGCGAAATGCGAAATTGCGAATCAGTCAAATTCAAATGAATGTGAATGAGTGAACGAAAAGAACCTTTTATATTAGGCTCAAGCCGTAAAGGTGTATGCATATGAAGGGTCCACTGCAATAATATGAATGTCCAATTTTTTATATATCTTATCGAGTACCATTCGGTCACATAATATTATATTTAGAAATCTTGTTAAAAAACTTAGCAATATTGCTTGCAGTCTCGTGTTAAATATGTTTTAAATGTATTGGCTACACGGCTAGAACGCTCAACGTCACAGGTGTTCACGACAATAATAACATTTTATAATCTTCGAGTCTGAGTTTTTTTACACCGTTTGTAAATTTAAAATCCAATTATCTCAAAACTAAAGTTAAAGGACATTTATCATTATTGCAGTGGACCCTTCATATACACCCGAAATTAATAATCGTTCCTGATTCCTGAATCTTGATCCATTATCCGCGGTTTTAAATCGATATGTCATGGCATAATATGACATTTTAGTAATTATATGTTGATTACGGATCGGATCGATTATTAATTTCGGGCACTAGAAGGTGCTTACTGCTGCGGCAGATATCTGCGGTGAGATTCTAATTCATTCGGAAACTCTTCCAATCATGGATTTGGAAAAGTATTCGCAAGAATTTTTTAGACGCGATTTACAAATCTGAATTCGGAAACTGACATTTAATTTGACAAACCAGCTGTTCAACCACGGAAAAGTTTGGTGTAGTACAGTACAGAACAGAACGGTAAATTAAGAGTAAAATATTTGGTCAGAGTCAAAATATATTTATTTTATCTCGAAGAAATGCATATTTCCTATGGTAACCATGGGATGAAACTAGCATTGAGTCTTTTAGATAGTATTATAATTATCTTAGAAGCTTAAACGTGCAGTGCGATCAATAATAGCAATACTCAGCACAAGTTCGTATCGACTACCCGTAAAACTGTATGCTGCACATATACAAGCAACGGCAACTTGCCTTATTATGAAAGCACCTTAAGGAACGACACTAGGAAACGGAAACAGACTCGACAGATGTTATAGAATGGAATCCCCACAGATGATCTGTGTCACACAGACTGTGTGTCTCTATGTTTGCGAAATATGGACAGATAAGACAATATGATAAGATAATATGCAATGAAAAGAATGCCTCTCTAGGACACACCATGGAGATATTGCCTGTAAACACATTTCCTTGTCTATTACATGGATCGCCACAGGAAGCGAGAGAGCAATTCATTGGCAACCTCGCGTTTTATGTGTATTCGTGTATATTCGTGTTTTATGTAGACCGTTTACGGGTCACCTTGCTATACGTAATATAGGTATCCTGGTAGACCTATAGTTGCTAACCATACCTAGCATTCCTAGTATTCTGTGAATTAGACTAGGCAAGGCGGCAAGGCCATAAGGTAAATAATTAGATAAATAGGGATAAATCTAGGTAAATCTAGCGAGGTCTAGTCTAGGCAGTCTGTGACTGTGACACTGAGTGACAGTTGATTGCATTGACACAAAATTTTACGTCTATCTATGGTCATGGACGACGGGCGTAGAGCCGTAAAAGGCTGAAATTATTTGTGTATTTCTATTTTCTGAGAATATTCTAATATAGCTCTGATAATTTAGTGTCTCTGTAAGATATTTATTTAGCAAATGCTTCAAGCAATCGAACGTTTTTCGATTTCTCTCTAAAAAAAAATCCGCATCGCACAGAAAATCATCGTTTTGTTTTTATTGTAAACACGTTTGAGCTATTTTCTGTAAATTTTATATTGTTTCGTTTGTGCATGCACTATGAGTCACTGGTTTCTCTGTATTTCGTATATGTGAAGTGTTTCGATAGCATTTGAACAATGGCTGATATGATACGCGCTATGGGGGCGCCTATCGGACCCCCAGTAAAGGACAAGCTCGGGTCGCCTTCAACGGAATCCGAGGATGGTGGAGGTGATATTGCAGAACTTGTTGCTGACTTGGAGCTGGATGAAGCGGATGGACCAAGTACTAACGGTATTTTGTCATCAAGATTTCTTAGCATGTAAATAAGATTAACTAGCTGTGCCCATCGGTTTTACTTCGTAAGACTACTGTTTATCGCTATAAAAAGTCCTTCCCCGGGTTCTAACTGTCTCCATACCAAATTTCCTCTAGATCTGCTCAGTGGTATAAGCTTGAAAAGGTTACACAGAGTCACTTTTGCATTTATGTTATAAAAGTTTGGACAACAACATGGTTTAAAAAAAAATCTTTTGCCATTAGGTGAAAGACAAGCGGTACTGGCTCCTCCAGAAACTGAATGGTACCATGGTCGCCTGGATAGGTACACCTCTGAAGAAAGGCTGTGGGCCGCTGGCAAACTCGGTAGCTACTTAGGTAAGTCATATAGATTTATATATTTGTAATAGCTAAATATATGGTCGAAGACATACACTTTGAAACCTACTTACCTACTTCAAAATCAATATAATTAACTCATAATGAACGTAATTAAGATTAAGAGAGTGTTAAGTAATAAATAAATACATGCTATCAGATGTGTTTGTAAAAATGAATAAACTGTTAACCTTCCTCCACATTAAAGTAGTAGCATTGTACTTCTTATTTATTTAGCCTTTTATTCCTGAGAAGACAAATTATATCACCAAAATTGTTGTTAATTTTTACAAAATGTCCCTCTTCTCTGTTTGCTTTTGGGCATAGGCCTCCTCTAACTGTCTCCATTGAGATCTCCCCTGTGCAACCCTTGTCCAATATGGCCCCAACATCAGCCATAATATTGTCCTCCCAGATAATTTTTAGCTGACCTTGCCTTCTGGCATTGTACTTAATACAATGGCTAGTTAAAAGAGAACAATACTGTTGTTTCTTATGTGTATTCTCTAAAGACTAAATTAGCCTATTCTAAAAGTACTACTGTCCTTTTCTTACATTTGTTCTATGTAAGAATTTGGTCAGAAGAGAATAGCATAACTTTTACGCTGAAATCCTAGAATGCCACTCAAGTGTTCTTTTTTTTTTTGTTTTGTTATGGCGTCCCACGATTAGTGTATTTGCCAGTGTCAAGTATAAAATATTTCAAACTCAGAGAGTTGAATCAAGTTTGAATGATGATGATAAGATGATGGGATGAGGATAGTGTTTTAGTAAAGTAGTGGCGCTTTACTTAAACTTTACACGGGCTTTTTTGGAGCAACTAGGAAAGTCACTTTTACAACTTTATTTCAATTTCCCACACTCATACACATTAACAAACACATAATGGTTGATAATCCAATATTATTATTTTACGGCTATATTAGCCATTATCACTCGAAGAAACACAAGTTTTGGAAATAAAAACAAAATTTTCACATTGACAATATGATTGCTGCCAAAAAAGTCCACTCAAGTGTTGTCAATACTTGAGGAGCGATTGAGTGACATATTTGTATGAAATGAAAGATTCAAATCTGCGTATACGTAAAGAAAATCGTCTGAGCATCATTCTAGAATACCAGCCTTAGACCTGTCAAAACTAATTTAGGGTTAGAGGATTATACATCAAAATCGACACCTATGATACTATGTTTTCTTGATATTCCCACAATGAATGGTGGTTAAATTTAGAAAACGGTGTGATTACAACTTCTGCAATTAGAAAAGATTGTAAAGGTTAGTTAATTGTTATGAGACAATAGCAAAAGAAATTCATGGTTTTCCCATGGAGTGTGTTAAGATGCAATGCAAAGACTATTATTATTGTATGACTTATCATATTCACGACAATGGATTGTTTTTCATTCATTTATTTACTGTAGGGAGTTTCTTCGTACTTAAAAATAAGTTCAAAGTTCAAAAAAGTTCCAAGCCTTCAAAATGAACATAATAAAAACTGTAATGAAAAGATGCACAGATTCATTAAAACTAAGCTACAAATAAAAACAAAGAAAAAGTTGAAATAAACCCAACAGGAAAAATAAAATATAATATGTTAGTTTTCATATATGTTGTTTATATTTGTATCACTGCATTTATGGCAGCAAATATGTCCATATGGCCATGTTCTTCATCCTTACAAGCTTAATGTGAGGGCACTGAGCCATACTTGAATTGATTGTTCAACTGTTTACCTTTGGTTAAAATAATATGTATAGTTTTATAGCTATTTCACCTGTTGTGGAGATTCCTACAGGAACTGTGCTTTTTTGTGCAGCAAAAAGTAGCCCATGTCTCTGTCCTGAAACTAAAAATAAATAGTCAATCCGTTGCTCCATTGTTGCATGAAAGAAGGACAAAATAATAAACTAACACAGTTTTGCATTGATATACAATACGCATTTACATACAATAATATAAGCGTGAGGATATTGAAATATAGCAAGAAGAAACTTACTATATCGATACATTTTAATTGACTAGGTATAACAATTTAATGGAATTTATATTATTTCTTTTATTTTATCTCTAGTTCGGGAGAGTGATCGAAAACCTGGATCCTATGTTCTGAGCTACTTGGGCAGGACTGGCATAAATCACTTTAGGTAAGTTCTGATAAGGTCTTCATTCAAAATTCACACCAAGATGCTTGCTACCCTTTTAAACGCCACATTAAACGGCTATTAGCCATTTGCATTCATTGGATTCCCGGATTCATAAGATGTTGTCAGTATACCTATAATTACATAATATGAGTGTTATACGTACATTTGTACAGAATAACAGCAGTTTGCGGCGACTACTACATTGGAGGCCGACAGTTCGACTCGCTCACCGAGCTGGTTGGCTTCTACAGCCATTGCTCTGATCTGCTGAAACGAGAGAGACTGGTCGAGCCAGTCGCGCCGCCTGAACCTGTCAATGATAAAAAGGTAGGTATGTAAATTAGATTGGATGATGTTTGACGGCGTAAAGTAACTATATTACTAAGTACAATGTAAACCAGTCTTTATGATAAAAAGTACCAAACGGCAACTTAACTATATATACTGAAGTGGTTAGGTAGTTTCTTTTAAATTTGAACTACCATAATATTTTCCTCGTTCCATTTAACAAACGAAAAATATTGTGCATGTGTGACTAATGAGTTTAGACACCTAAACCTTCCTCACCCTTGTTATTATGTTAAAAATTATGTAGACTGAATTAATGAGGATATTGCGTAATGCAATCAGAATAACAATCTCTATGCAACATAGTTGATAAAACATAATTGTAGTATATATGTTTCTATGTACATATATTCACAGAGGGTGGTAGCAATCTTGCCGTACACCAAGATGCCAGACACGGATGAGCTGACATTTCAGAAGGGGGACATATTCTTCGTCCATAACGACATGGGCGATGGCTGGCTTTGGGTCACTGCACACAGGTCTGTTGTTTTGTATTAATTTTAGACTGGCTGCACCCCTCACTACATTCGCGATTATGCTGTTATCACACAGAAACTATAAATATTCTCTTATGATAAAAAATATGTTGTCTATTTCAGCACTAACTGCGCGTTGTAACGGGGCGGGTCGCTAATTATCCTACTAAAATTATAAATGCGAAAGTTTGTGTGTGTGTGTGAATGTTTGTTATCACGTATCACCGTAATTAATTAACTGATTTTGATGAAATTTGGAATGGAGATAGCTTTTACCCTGGATTAACACCTAGGCTTTATCCCGGGAAAAGGTTCCTGCGCGATAAAAGGAAGACGCGGGGCGCAATTAGTACATAACATTAAAGACTTTCCATTTGTAATGCACCTAATTACTTCGGACCTCGGTTCGTTCTCTTCGCGTTTTAGTTTGATAACTTACTTCCTGCCATTATGTGCGCAGATAATGCATAGTACCTTTTGCGTAAGGGCACAGACTGGCGTCCGTTGACCTTAACTATTTTGTGGGTCACTTGAGTCACTTTGTTTCTAGTTATTTGGTATTGTATGTTATATCTCTTATCCTCTGACAAAATATAGGGCTTGTAAGTCCTTTAGTTAATTAAAACTCATTTGTATTGAGAAAAATGTATCGCTAAGTAGCCATCATAATGAAGTGAAATATATTGATTCTACCCACTTATCCACATTATTCTTGAACAAAGCAGACAAGTACCATAGCTAATATATATAAATGATAGGGAGGAAAGTGTTTCAGGTGGTATTTTGCTATTTGAGGTTTCATAGTGAACTTTATAGTAAACTTGCTCCAATTCAATCAATTAGTAATAAGAATAAAATCGTCAATGCGATCGCGCCAAAAAAATTACCTGCCGGGCGTTTCTTGCCTGTTCTTTTGTCGGCGTAAGGAGGTTGGAACAGGCGTAGCTAGTTTTAAGTTTGACGTTTTAAAGTGATCATAATGTATGATGTATCCTATTGAATAAAAAACATTTGACTTGACTTTGACATAGATTAGCATGACACGTACGTCTTTCACTTCGTATACCCTTTTATAATTGGTTGAAAAATCTCTGTTACAGGACAGGGGAGCAAGGCATGATCTTTCGAGAGCTGGTCGAAGACTTGGACCCCTCCATCGACCCTAACACGGTTTTCTCATGGTTCCACCCGAACTGCACCAAGAGTGAAGCGGTGGACATGCTGGTGAAGGCTGGCCCGGGGAGCTTCCTCGTCAGACCCTCGGATAATTCCCCTGGAGATTATTCGCTGTTCTTTCACATCAATAATCAGATACAAAGGTATAGAGACAGTGATTAAATTATGTATTTAAATTCTGACATGAAAACTGCATTATAGGTACATTGGAAACTAATTAATTTTGAAATCATAAACCAAAGTAATACTTATTTAAAATGTACAAATTAAATCTACTATTTAACATCTGTTTATAATGTTCTGATTTGTTAAAATGTCGTATATTAATAATAATAATCACATCACGCTTTGACTCCTAACTAAGATTTCCTGTATTTAGGGTATCAGAAATAATGCGGATCGAGGATCCCCAACACCCAGACACGAAATAAATTGCTTGCGCATTTTTCTTCAATGCACTTAGCCACATGAATTTGTCTCGTAGCGAGAATCGAATCCGTGACATCACGCTTCGCAGTCGCCTGTTGGTCCATTGTGCCATATCGGTTGTTTATTTTGTATGTTGGTTGGTAAAATGTAATTAATCTTTGTAGGTTCCGGATAGAAAAGAAAGGCGTGCGCTATCTAATGGGAGGGCGTACATTCGAGTGCTTGGACGCAGTCATCAATCGATACAGGAAGGAGCAGATTGTCGAAGGTCACACCTTAGGACAACCTGTAAGTTTCACTTGAAATATTGTTAAAACTATTTTTGGTGACCTAATTGGATCATAGTACATTTTTAGCTGTTGAAAAACTAAAGAAGGAAGTTCTCAAGTCGACGCCAATATATTTTTTTAATGCATGACCACGCATAAATTTTTACAGAGCAGTTCCGATTTTATTTTTATGTCAGTTGTCAAGCGTGTTTGATATTGATAAATATTTACATATCTCTTTAAGAAATCCATAGAACAGAATGGCACTTTGCATAAGTCACTATTTTATTCAAAGAGGTCATTGATCTATCAATTTCTTTGATAATCTAAGTCCTGAATTCGGGTCACGAAATGTATTTGTGACAACATTGACTTTCTTGATAAGATATAAATAAGATATAAATCTTTTGATAGCATTAACTTGTTTTAGTTTCGTGTAGTCTATATCCGCAATAAGAAGCAATGCCTAAGTGGTCTGACTTCATTAATGGGGTATTTAAAAATAAGGCAAGTGCTCACTATATTTTATAGATGACAGAACAATAAAAATACTAAGCATGCACTTCAATACGAGCAAAAAAAGAAAAAAAAATGTTTTTGTATTTATAATTTTGTGTATTTCATTTTTTCAATGGACTTATGATTATAACTATCAAGGTAGCTTACGTGACACTTTCTTCGACTACAAGTCACCTGATGTTAAGTGACGATGTGGTCCAACGATGCGACACGTTACGCCTGTATTGGGGACTGGCTCTCAAATACCGGAACACATCAATGTGTGACTTAGTGACTGATTTTTCTGTTGAGTGTTATAGCTAGAAAATGCACTACTACCAAGCATTATAACGTTTTCATTGTGCTCATAAATAGTTGATTTTTCACTAAAGCACTGATTGTTTCAGCTTATCGCCGAGGGTCATGTAATCGAGCCCCAACAAAACGCAACGGGCGCCGCGGCCGAGAAAATATACGCAACACTGCGCGAGTGTCGCGACCAAATCGGCCTCAAGAAGACCAAGGGCATCAAGCATCAAGGATACTTGAACAAGAAGTCTGATAAAGTGACTAAGAAATGGAAGGCGTTGTACTTTGTCCTATTGCAAGAGGGGACGGACACGCATCTGTATTTCTATGACTCACCGAAGAGGACTAAACCGAAAGGGTTGATTGACCTGTCTTGCGCTTATCTTTACCAGGTACTTTATTTATGACTAGCGATCTGACTCACCTTACCACGGTTACATAAAAACGTAATTAGGTTTTATTATATATTTAAACCTTCCCAGATAAATTATCTAACCGATAGTGAAAACCACATCAAAATCCATTGCTTGGTTTAGGAGCAGTTAGCCGATATATAGACAAACAGACGCGGAAAACGACTTTGTTATGTATTATGTAGAGATTGTGCTTTACTGACTGATTTAGGCTGTGTAAGAGTTGGAGCAGGACAAGCAAAGTAGGTGTATCGAGTTATCAAGTCAACTTCTGTGGTACACTTGGGTATTAACTCTTTTGTCATGTACTTTCAGGTCCACGAATCCCTCTGGGAGCGTGAATTCTGCTTCCAACTGGTAGAGAGAGCGCTGCCCTGCCTCTCCACGCACACCTTCCTAGCGGCCAACAGCGCGACCGAGGAGCGAACTTGGCTAGACGCATTGCGGCCGCTGTGCGTGCCGCAGCAAGCGAGGCATCAGTGCAAGGTATGCCTGGAGACTTATCATATATTTATTGGCATTATTGAAGCCAGCAATAAAACCAGTATTGTCATCTATTGAGTTTACAGTAATTAATTGAGTAAGGATATGTCGTCTTTGACATGTTCAGTCGTGTTCAAATTTTATTGTCATTATGATGTGTATGGTCGCATTCTTACCGAAACAGAAAAAAAACGAATCTCGATTTTCGAGTATCTAAGACCAATTTACGGGATCGACCCACTGTTTAAAATCGATTAAAATAATCGATTTTCCTGAATAAAAAATCGATTTTTCTATTGATCGATGTCAGAGCGCCATCTCTAGTGAGCGGCGCATAGCTTTGATTGAGCCTGTACGTACGTATGTGCAGGTGGCGCGCGTGGTGTGGCTGCGTGCGCTGCGCGTGCGCTGCCTGACGGCGCACCGGCTGCCGGCGCGCCTGGCGCCGCGCCCGCACCTGCGCCTGGCGCTGGGCGCCGCGCCCGTCGCGCGCACGCGCCCGCGGCCCTCGCCCGACCCGCACTGGGACGACGAGTTCGTGTTCGAGTATGTTACCGTACTACATAGTAGTAGCCGCTGCAGACGGCGCACCGGCTGCCGGCGCGCCTGGCGCCGCGCCCGCACCTGCGCCTGGCGCTGGGCGCCGCGCCCGTCGCGCGCACGCGCCCGCGGCCCTCGCCCGACCCGCACTGGGACGACGAGTTCGTGTTCGAGTATGTTACCGTACTACATAGTAGTAGCCGCTGCAGACGGCGCACCGGCTGCCGGCGCGCCTGGCGCCGCGCCCGCACCTGCGCCTGGCGCTGGGCGCCGCGCCCGTCGCGCGCACGCGCCCGCGGCCCTCGCCCGACCCGCACTGGGACGACGAGTTCGTGTTCGAGTATGTTACCGTACTACATAGTAGTAGCCGCTGCAGACGGCGCACCGGCTGCCGGCGCGCCTGGCGCCGCGCCCGCACCTGCGCCTGGCGCTGGGCGCCGCGCCCGTCGCGCGCACGCGCCCGCGGCCCTCGCCCGACCCGCACTGGGACGACGAGTTCGTGTTCGAGTATGTTACCGTACTACATAGTAGTAGCCGCTGCAGACGGCGCACCGGCTGCCGGCGCGCCTGGCGCCGCGCCCGCACCTGCGCCTGGCGCTGGGCGCCGCGCCCGTCGCGCGCACGCGCCCGCGGCCCTCGCCCGACCCGCACTGGGACGACGAGTTCGTGTTCGAGTATGTTACCGTACTACATAGTAGTAGCCGCTGCAGACGGCGCACCGGCTGCCGGCGCGCCTGGCGCCGCGCCCGCACCTGCGCCTGGCGCTGGGCGCCGCGCCCGTCGCGCGCACGCGCCCGCGGCCCTCGCCCGACCCGCACTGGGACGACGAGTTCGTGTTCGAGTATGTTACCGTACTACATAGTAGTAGCCGCTGCAGACGGCGCACCGGCTGCCGGCGCGCCTGGCGCCGCGCCCGCACCTGCGCCTGGCGCTGGGCGCCGCGCCCGTCGCGCGCACGCGCCCGCGGCCCTCGCCCGACCCGCACTGGGACGACGAGTTCGTGTTCGAGTATGTTACCGTACTACATAGTAGTAGCCGCTGCAGACGGCGCACCGGCTGCCGGCGCGCCTGGCGCCGCGCCCGCACCTGCGCCTGGCGCTGGGCGCCGCGCCCGTCGCGCGCACGCGCCCGCGGCCCTCGCCCGACCCGCACTGGGACGACGAGTTCGTGTTCGAGTATGTTACCGTACTACATAGTAGTAGCCGCTGCAGACGGCGCACCGGCTGCCGGCGCGCCTGGCGCCGCGCCCGCACCTGCGCCTGGCGCTGGGCGCCGCGCCCGTCGCGCGCACGCGCCCGCGGCCCTCGCCCGACCCGCACTGGGACGACGAGTTCGTGTTCGAGTATGTTACCGTACTACATAGTAGTAGCCGCTGCAGACGGCGCACCGGCTGCCGGCCGGAGTGTGTTACCGGACCTTGTTGTCTCCTGATAAGCTACCACCAACCCTCATGATAAGAAAAAGAAAAAAAAAATGCGAATCTGTCGCGCGCGTGTGTGTGTCGTGGCTCTTAAGGGATCGGTGTGTTCCCTTAAGAGCCAGTTCCCTGTCCAGGTGTAACGTGACGCGATCTTCGACTGCATCGTAACTTAACATCTGGTGACTTGTGTTCAAATGTTACCCTGTAAAAAAGTCAAGAAAGACCATAGTACCCGGCAAACAAGTTGACCCAAAAGTGACGTGGAAGGGGATAGTTCGCGCATGTGCACTTCCGTTTGAGATCGTAGTTGGATGCTAACGTGACGTGAACACAGCGCGGGAAGCTGATTAACCAATTAGGCGCACGCGTTTCGGCGAACTCCCCCCGCGCACCCTTCGATCCACCTTAGAGATCTAAAAATCGTTTCTGCGCAGCTCTAGCTCAACTTGTTTGCCGGCATAGTAGTAGCCGCTGCCTGTTTTTTGTACCTCTTTATTGTTGTCAGCTACTAGACAGCGAGAAAGATAAATATAGTAAATTTCATTTTACAGCGATGTGCCGCCAGATGTCACTTCGTTCACGATCACCGTACACAACACAGGGAAGAGAGGCAAAGAGTCTGAAGTAAGTACATACAGACGACATCTTGTGCAAAAAGGCTTTGTTAGGTAAAATCAGACCGCGTTGCAGTTGTCTCTTTCGCTCAGCATCAGATCCGCGGCTTACGTAGTGTGACCTCAACACACTTATACAAAATGATAGTCTTTTTTTTTAAATCCCTTGTTAATCCATTTTGTTTCTTATTTTCAAGGCGTGAGGTTTGATTTGCAATGTTTCCTTTCAGGTAGCCGAACTGACAATAGAGCTGGCGAACCTCGCGAACGGTGAAGAGATCGAGGAGTGGTATCCTCTTGCTGGGATGACCCCTATTGGAGAGTGGGGTTCCTTGAGATTGCGCATTAGGTAATACTGTCCTTTTCTTACTTCCGTAATTAGAAAATGAAAACAATACTTTTAGACCTGTCAAACTTAGTTTTAGGAAATGCGTAACAGAATCGACACCAATGATGCATTGCACAAGAGGTTTTGATTCAAGATCTAGATGACACTTTATGAATCTTACTGTCTTACCAACACATTGCACAATCTATAAAAAAAAATATTAAAAAAAAAATATAATTAAAAAAATATCTCGGACCGATTTTCTTTAAAAATAGCTAAAAATGCATTACATCATTTTGGAAAAGACTTGATACTCTTACACTGCTGCACCGATACTAACCAAACATAGCTTAGAACCACCGCAAGGAAACACGCTTTCAAATAAAAAAAAACCGCATCGAAATCGGTCCATCCGTTTGAGAGCTACGATGCCACAGACAGACAGACATCGACGTCAAATTTATAACACCCTTCTTTTTGCGTCGGGGGTTAAGAATACTTTAAAATTGCAGATACATGCAAGAACTAGTGATGCCCCGAGAAGAGTACAGCCCTCTGCGTCAGTTGCTCCTGGAACCGACCCTGCCAGCTGTCAAAGCATTGTCGGAGCTCTGCCGCACTGACAGACAGCCGCTGGCTACCTGTAAGTATTCTATTCAATGATGAGTAAAACTTTTTATTTATGTATTTTTGGTAACTGGCTCTCATATGAGGTTGCTTGGCTAAAGATTCTCAACTGTGTTTGTTATTTCATCATGCAGAAAAGGCGTATTGGATTTGAGTCAAATTTGCAGTGGAGATAGCTTTTATCCTACATTAATATGTAGGCCAGAAAAAGCTTGTCATACATAATTTAAAAGGGTCAAAACGGTGAAGAAAAATATCGTCAGGAAACAGGCATGTCAAAGAACCACAACATTCTATGCCCTAGAATCTAGGGCATGCAACATCTGCCAACCCGCATTAGATAGACTGCGGCCCAAACTCTCTCCGAGAGAAGGCCGGAGTCCCAGCCGTGGGAACTTTAGACTGATGATGATGAGATAATTTATACTCTGTATCTTTTGTCAACAGCGGTGCTCCACGCGTTTAGCGAGTGCGGTCGCGGCGCGGAGCTAGCCCGCGAGCTCGTCTGCGCTGAAGTGGCGAAAGAGAACGACCACCGCGCCATGTTCCGCGGCGCCTCGCTCGCCACCGCCGTCGTCGACGAATTCATGCACGCGCAGTGCAAACCGTTCCTGCAGGCAAGTGTTGCATCGATTGATAAGAATAATGTTTACATACTCTGAAGACCCGTGGCGCAGTGGGGGGACAGCCGACTGGTAAGCGTAAGTTCTTAGTCCAGGTGTAGAGTGGCGTCACCTTCGACCACATCGTCACTTCACATCAGATAATCTGTGCTATGCTATTAGTAAAAAAAACACCTGCTACGGGACGTATTCTACTGTAAGGAATAAATACACGGAATAAATACTTGCGCCTTTCCTTTTCAGAGCAAATATATAATTATAATAAACTAGCTGCGCCCCGCGTCTTCCCGTTATCCCGCAGGAACCTTTTTCCGGGATAAAAAGTAGCCTATGTGTTAATCCAGGGTATAAGCTATCTCCATTCCAAATTTCACTCAAATCCGTTCAGTAGTTTTTGTGTGAAAGAGCAACAAACATGCATACTCACAAACTTTCGCATAATATATAATAGTACAAGCTGCGCCCTGCGGTTTCACCCGCCTCTTCCCGTTATCCCGTAGGAATCTTTTCCGGGATAAAAAGTATCCTATGCCCGTTTCCTGGTCCTAAGCTACCTCCCCACCAATTTTCAGCCAAATCGGTTCAGCCGTTCTTGAGTTATAAGTAGTGTAACTAACACGACTTTCCTTTATAAATATAGATTAGTAGGATTGTGTGTTATTATTATTAATTCCGTAATAACTTTAAAAGGTATCAGACAATAAGCCCCTAATGATATTACAGGCGGCGATCTCCGAGACGGTGCAGAAACTTATAGATGCGAAGCAGTCTGCCGAGTTGAACCCTACTAAAATGGACTCGCCCGACGACGCCTGCAACAACGCTGAGTTTTTACTGTTGGTATTAGACCAGGTAACGATATTTTTTTACACGACTCTCTAGTTGCTTATCAAAGAATTAATGTCATGCAAGGAAACACGGTACCTATACCTACTTCAGATAAATGGGTTTTTTAAAACTAATAAGGTGTTTTAGGTGTATATGGCTCTCTATAGTAAATTTATTTGCAATCTAGCTGCGCCCCGCGGTTTCACCCGCGTCTTCCCGTTATCCCGCAGGATCATTTTTCGGGATAAAATGTAGCCTACGTGTTAATCCAGGGTATAAGCTATCTTCATTCCAAATTTCACTCAAATCCGTTCCTTAGTTTTTGGGTGAAAGAGCAACGAACATACATACATACTCACATTAGTAGGATCTACTAACTAGATCGATTTTGGTGCGGAGTTTTCTTGGGTTAGTTAGTGTTCAATCATTGAACATGAATGTTCATACTCAAGGACGAACATTCATCATCATCATCAGCCTTTCGCGTTCCTATTCTGGCCTTCTCTCAGAGAGAGTATGGGCCGTAATCTACCACGCTGGCCCAGTGTGGGTTGGTAGATGTTGCATGCCCTTGAATGACGAACATTACCTTATCTCAATTACACCCATGAGGTATCTGATTAAGTGATTACACTGGCAACATTTCAGTATTATGACTTGTGAGATTGTAAAGTATTTGTTTGTTTAAACTATTCATTATACAGCTATAGCTTCGTTTCTCAGATCACTCTCTCGATCTTCACATCTCCGGAGGCGTGTCCGCGGCCGGTGCGGTACCTGTGCGGCTGCTTGCAGCGCGCGGCCGTCGGCAAGTGGCCCACAGAACGATTTGTGCGCACTAGGGTTGTTTCAGGTAATGGAAGTGTTACCTTCATGTTTGATTAATGTTTTTAACTTAGGAGCAAATATTTCGTCGAAATTGGCAGTGAACAAAATTTGAGTCCGCTGTAAATTTAGCAAAATTACCTATGAAGTTCTTCTTTTTCGTTGACACATGCATACATGTTTTTAACCGACTTCCAAAAAAGGAGGAGGTTCTCAATTCGGCTGTTTGTATTTTTTTTTTATGTATGTTCGGGCATAAAATGTTTATTTGCAAAATTATTTTTTTGTTTGAAAGAAGATATTTCAAAGGTGGTCCCATGATAAGGAAATCAGGGTTTGATGATTGCAGACCAGAGAAACCGAAGGGAACCTGAGGTCAGTTTATGTTTTGTAAAAAATTTATAACATGCCATGTTATGTGAGATGATTGTGGGCTGCAAAATATCACTTAAGTGGAGAGTAGTGGGATTTGGAAGAGAGTTTTTGAAGCTTCAATCCCATCGATGATTAAGCAAGCTTGATTTCTGATAACAAATTTACAACTCTAGAGTTTCAAGACTTTGTGATTAGTCAATAGTGAAACTGTCGAAATGGATCGAAGAAAGTTGTAACATTGAAAGAGCGCGTGCTCCGCAGTTTCACCCGCGTGTATTGCAGTTTATCACTATATAATATATCCTATGGTACAAACTATACTTCTTACCAAATTTCATAAAGAAGAAGGCGTGAAAAGGTAACAAACAAGCAGACACAGAGTTACTTTCAAATTTAAAATATAAGTGTGGATGAATTAATGACACGATCATTGATACAGAGCAACTAAAAGGGAGTAAGGTAGTCGTAACATTGCCCCTCAAATAACACATTAACTCTCCCCTCTACAGGGTTCATTTTCCTCCGACTGATCTGCCCGGCTCTGGTGGAGCCTCGAGCCTGGGGGCTGGTGACGGCCGCGCCGCCGCCGCATGCGCAGCGGTCCCTGTTGATGGTAGCCAAATGTCTTCAGAACTTGGCGAACCTTGTCGAGTTTGGCGCCAAGGTGATGAAGACCTTTACTATTTTTTGTAGTATTTTCTGTCTCATTTTTGTTCAATAAAAATAAAGCAAGCGCTAGTGATGGATACCCTATTTTTTTTTCGTCTGTTTGACCACAAGTCACCTGGGGCTAAGTGACGATGTAGTCGAAGGTACCGCCACACAACACGTGAATTGTTTTTTTTTGCCTTTTCAACCATAGATCACAGATTGCAGCGTGGTAAATTTGCCTATGAAAGAAACACTCGATACATAAACTATTTATGCAAAATTTTTGCTAGGTTCTTGCGTGAAACAAATACACTTACGCATTTGTAATAGCAGCGATTAACATACATTAACAGGAGCCCTATATGGAGGTGGTGAACCCGTTCATCCTGAAGAACAAGGAGCGCATGGTGGTGTTCCTGGATCAGCTTAGCAACATACCCGACCCCGGGAATACGCCGCCTAACCCTAACAACAACTTTGACATCGGTAAGCTATACTACCTAGGTCCTGCTGTTATTTTGTAGATTACAGCGTTTTCACTTAGAACTACATTTTCCCTGGATTACTATACTACATCGTGATGAAACCATAGCTTGGCGGTAGGGCATTTTAAAGTGCTCGTCTGGCTAGCTACAACCTTCAAGTTAAAAATCTGTCGCCAAGCACTTCTCGGCGTGTTCCAGCAGCCCCACTTGAGAGCCAGTTCTCAAACCAGGTGTTGCGTGGCGCCACCTTCGGTTTCGGTCTGGTTTTACGATAATGAACTTTATTGTTTACAGCAAAAGAACTAGCGACTCTCCACCACATATGCGTGTCTCACCTCACGGAGCTTCAAGGGTTAGCGAAGGTGCAACCAGCGATCAGGAAACTGGTGACGGTCACGGAAATGCTCACCAAACACAAGCACAAGTATCTCGAGATGATCAGATAGGATACGCCTTTTAAAAACACAGGTAAGACACCCTTGTCGAAATCTACTGCTTAGCATTTGTCTAGGAAACATCAATTCCATGTCCGATGCTCGATCTACCCTAATTCTATAACAAAGATAACAGATAGAAGGCTACACTATTTCTAAGTGACATGTGCTACATAAACATAAATGAGATTTTGGTGCTTAAAGTAATTTCGGCTCCTATTGAATACATTATGTATTCAGTCTTTTCTTTGTTTCCAGGGTAAAAAGCAGTATAACACAATCGGAGCAGTAAGAGTAGCGGGTAGAAGTGTGTCCTCTGGAGCAGACGTAAAGGCTCCCAATAGTCGTACATGCGTAGTCATTGTTAGCTTTAGTTGATAGGTTATAACATAATTTAAAGCTAAGCACACACACATTCTATGCTTACCTTTCTTAGCAGAAAATAATGCTACGTAATCGCCAACGTTTCTACTGCTGGAAAACAGGCCTTCTCGCAGAGACAGTATGGGCTATAATCTACCACGTTACACCAGGGCGGATTGGTAGATGTCGCATGCCCTAAAAAGTTGTGGTTCTTTGCCGGTTCTCTCACGATGTCTTCCGTTATCGGTTTTGTGCAATAGGAAATCCGCACATAACTTATTAAAGATTAATGGGTCCGAGATGGGTTGTGAAATCGGTGTCTGCGCCTTGTAAGGCGCGCACGCGGTACCGTACAGTCTTCACAGTTCAACAAGAATGCTCTCTCACACAGGACCCGGTCCGTTTCGCGCACAATGTAGATTAGAAAACTGTGTGTGTGTGTGTGTGTGTGCCCGCTTGAACTCGTACGCACTGAATTAAAATGTTTATGTTTTGCAATAAGAATGTGTCACAAAGCATACTTGCTTAGTCGCCGGTTCCAACATGGTATAGTAAACCTCAGGAGTGTTCCTGTGATAAATACATCACGCGATCTAACCGAGACTACGTTATACGCCTCGACGATTTACATGTAGTGTGATTTATATTTGCCTATCCATGCAAGGCAAACAAAGCAAAGGCACAAAGGTGTTGGGGCGGTTCGCTAATAAACTATAATAACGTAGTACTGGGCCGTCGCACAGTAGATCTTATTCTACTGTGGCGGAGACGCAAAGCAGAGCAGAGGAGACATTGGTTCCAAGAGGAACCGAAACGTTTTTTCGTGCCAAAGGGTTGCGTGTGCGTATTAATTTATATTTAATAACTTTGTATTCGAATTACGTAGCTCTTATTTAAAATCTTATTTAAAACAGCCTAAAATATTTAATTTAAATAGAAAATTAACAAAAAAAAGCTCTCTAGTTTTTAATAACGTATTTATTACTGTATGCAATTTAGTTCAAGCATTTACTTTACACGTGTAAGTTAAAAAGTCGTTGTGAACTATTTGACGGAACCATCACAAAGGAATTATTATTAATGGAAAAAAACTGTAAACTTCGATTTTGTTTAATTATAAACTATTGTGCCTTTAGAATTGGTCACAATTGTTACGATTTACAAACAATACTTTTTTTTATATAAACAGAGGTAATTTATATAATTACAGATAGTTATTTTGCAAATTTGGAAAACATTATTGGAAAATGACTGAAATTATTGCTAATGCTGTAACTGTCTTGAAGCTATAAAAATATGTAACAAAAAACAAACAAAAAAAATCTAGAAATACCTCCCACTAAAATGCTTTAAATCGAAACACTTACTGCCATACTCAGAGTCGTCCATTTACGTACCATCATTGAATCCTTATTTTTGTATGGATTTTGACAGAGTTTGATGCTAATAAGCGTTAATTTATGTCTCTGAGTTCGGCAGTTAGACCTTAGACGAAAACGTTTATGTGTAAGTTTTACATTGAATTTATTGTATCGTATCGTTTTGTATCACAGACTTTGAGGGAATTGACTTTTTAGTTAGGGCCACCTCCGAACTGGCTCTGCTAGTTTACAATCGTTTATCATACGTGACGTCATTGTGTCTTGTGTTCCCTGTCTGTGTATTATACTCTTCGACTATGTTAAACGTTTGTACTTGTGTATTACCATCAGTTTAGAATAACTAGTAGCTTAAGTTAAAGTTACAATACATGGCAAAACACACGGTACGTTAAGAAAATAACTATTGTCATAACTCTGTTGTAAGAAGTAAGTTTTACTTTGTGGTGGGGCATTTTCTAGTCCTCGCCTGGGCTAACTACCATCCTCAAGTTACCAAGCACAGCACTCTCATCGGTGTTTTCTGGCTGCCTCGATTTAGAGACAGTTCCTTATCCAATTGTAGAGCGTCGCAACTTTCAACTATGTCCTTAAAATTATGGTCAAACGCTACCACGCAAGATGTAGAAAAAAGGTATGGCGCTATATAAAATGCAACGGATGTTTACGACATTCTAGTTGGTTTTCGGTATTTTATGTGTTTTGTCGGGTACTGTATCTATTATTAGGAATAACATCGCTGATAAAGACACCAAAAATGATTTAGTAGAGCTATGAATGTGATAGATATTGTGTGTAGGAAGTAGGAATGGTGTTCTTTATGAATCGAACTTTTGTATGAATTACGCGGTGCACCTCTGTAAAATTAATACACTGTGATAAAAAACTGATTATTCTGTTCATTCTTATTGCATTTTTTTGTTATTTGTGTAGGTGTTGCAAGTAGAACCTTGTTGTCTTTGGTACTTACCCTGTACTCTGCTATTCATGATAAAATCTATCTAAATTGCTGATACTTTGTATGAATGAAAAGTTACAAAGTTGTTGAATTGCACAGTCTACCACTGAAGTAGAATAATTAGAATTACTTACGTCTTTTCAAATTAAATTCTTCCTGTCTTGCTCAAGTAACTTCTTAGTTTAAATTTTCAAGTGCCATAAATTTATTCTATACTTATTGCACTCGCTTTGTACATCACAGTTTTGCTACGCTGATATGAAAGTATGAATGTGTCGGAATTAGGAAGGATATTTTGTGGACGAGGAACTTATAATACTCAAGACTATTCAAAACCCCGTTGTTGAAAAAACTAAAATTTAGTTTACAAAACATGCTTTATAGTGGCTTTAAAATATCAGAAAATTCGTGATGACATCTAATCTTGGTAGTAGGGACTTCTTTATTGCTCGCCTGGCATGCTAACACTCTGCCGCCAAGCATCTATCGGTGTCCGGCAGCCTCACTTGACAGCTAGTTCCCAGTCCAGGCCTAGCGCAGTCACTACCAACTACCACTAACTTTTTGAGGTGGTTACCACCATGCCTGATCATTTCAATTGCAGTGCCACCCAAACTTTATATTTTCTTTTACCAGAAAATAATAATACAATCCCACATTGTCCGTCAATGCATCGAAGTACATACAGTAACATTATTCAAGTATAATATAAAAAACTAGCTTGTAGGAATATAGCTGTTTTCTCGTCACAGTATCTAAGTGTGAATTAGCTTGTATTAGAGAAAATGTCTAGACTGAACTAAGCTCCAATTAGACGTGTTAGTTATGTATATTATTATGCACTAGATTTTTCACCAAAATTTGAACGAAAAAGATAAAAATTTAGTGTATGCGGCCCATTGGTAAACATTTTGTACTGAATTTCACAAGATTCTATCCGTAATATAGAATAGTATTTTACTGATTTAGAGTGATAATTTTGTATGTATGTATCCGGTATTATCCCATAGAATAACAACATTATTCGGAATTGGATTTTATTGTATAATAAGAGTTTTTTTAATTTTATATTGAGATGCATATTATGATTATTTACAAGCAAATGTTTAATGCAATATTAGTAACTTTAATTTAGCGATCACATTATTAAATGTAAAGCACAGTTTGTGAAGTGAGTGCACTTGTTATTGCTTGCATATCACACGGCTGATGCTAGCACCTTATTATACAATGTGTATTCAAGACTGTTGGTTAAAGTTAAATGTTACAGCAACGTTGTTTACTCAAACCTTCCTTATTACCACAGTATATAAAGAACAGTAGGTTAGGTAAGGCCGCTCGACGAGTTAATTGCCTGCTCTTGCGGTGATGCATAGGCGGCGCGTTCCGTACTGAGTGTATGGCCGCCGCCCCGGCCGCCTCCTTTCGTTTATGTGATTGTGTGCGTGAAAAGTGCGTGCGTACACGGTGCCGCTACTCACGCACACATTCAAACCGGCGACGGCCGATTTATATGAAGCTGAACTACTACTCCTTTACTTTTATTACTTAGGCTGAAACTACGTAAACCATAGTCTGTTGGTTTTTTTTATATGTACTTGCTGAAATAAATGTACTAGCGAGTTATGTTATACGCTGTATTAGCAGCCCAATGCTCTGTAAAATTATTGTTTGAAAATTTTAGTTGCGTGTGGTTACCGCTAGGGGGCTGGGCTCGTGTTCATACAAATAAATATATGAAACTCGCGACAAGGGTACTGGGAAAAACATAAAGTACATAACATATTAACTACTATGTTATTCACTTCGTAGAGTAAACAAAAGTTTTTTACCAGTACTTGTTCATCATTGCAAACAATATTAGGCAGGAGGGTTGAGTCTTCAATGTTTTACATATTATAAACACATGCTCATGTCTCTCATGAGCGTAATTTACGCTATGAAAATAGTCGGCAAAGGACGCATTTTGCGTCGCAATGTGGCCTAAAATAATCCGATTCGGCACAATTACGCTCGTTTGGTTTCACCCTTACTTTATCGCTCTGTTGGTAAAACCAATTGACTCAACGCAAACTTGCATTGCTGAGCTAATGCGACATAGGACTTAAATATTTTAATTTTCCTGACTTTCATTGTATTCAAATGTGTAACATATATTTTTAGGTGCATTTCTTAAGATTTAATTATGTTGGTGTTCGTTTAAAATATTTAAGTTTATCTACACTTGTCATTTTCACAAAGTATCTATGTATTGGTTTTGCCAGCATAACAATAATTTAGTTATACTATTTACATGTTTTTTTTTTTATATTTACTAGGTATTCTGACTGTTTTATAATCTTTTTATATTCTATCCCATAGTGTGTACCTACTGTTTTTCTATTGAATTTTTATGTACTAGAAATCCAGTCTCATACTATAAAATAAACAACTAAAAATGATATGTGCTTTTCATTTTATAGGTCTACCTTTTTAAAATAAGTTTAGTAACAAATGAAAAATTGTACCTATAGTAAAGATATTTTTAGTAAATTAGTTCATCAGCTTTCCTTGAAATACTAGTTGTTATAGAAAATGGTCTATATGTAGTTCATATTATTATGTTAATAATAATAATGACTTAGAACTAGCCAGATTTTGATAGCGTGGATGCCTGGTCTCAGGTTCTGATAGATTTGGTTATTGATATGCATAATATTTTATTACGCATACAAGTGAACAATATTATTTACATAAAGTAAATTACATGTTAGATGCAAAAGAGGAATAGGAAGAGAAATTTTCACACTTGGGTATAGTCAGCGATATTTATGTTGATCAAACCCATATTTCCAAAAGCATGTCAGATGTTTGTTGTTCGAGACACTCAGGAAAATCAGAGCATTGGACGTGGTCAGCAACTTTTGTCGCTGACCATACTAGGTAACAAAACGGAATTATTTATTTACATCTCACTACTGCTTGGGATCAAGTTAAAAATATGGCGAAAACCTATTGAAACTAGAATTTAATAAGAAATCTCAACACTTCTATATTTTTGTAATTATAAAAATAAAGGTATGTATAATATGGTCTCTTGTATCTTAAATGCAAACACTAAAAATTAATTATGTGAGAAATAAAATTGAGAATGCCATCCCAACACAACACACTGCAACATAAGGTGATTTCCTCTCTCCTATTCTTGCACATTTCCAGAAAGTTCCAAGTAACCTGAGAAAAAAATAAATTTTATACGTATCGAATTACGGCGACCGTGGAGAGCAAAAGGTTAAAGAGAAGACTTTTTCACCAATGTGGAATTTTATGCTTCCAACTAATTGTGTGTTTACCAGATTCTTTGTTTTAATATGAATAAGGGGGCATTGTATTAACAGTCTTCCTTTATGTACAAGTGTAGGTAGAGAGAGTGTTTTGTTTGTAATCAATTTTCACTGATGAGTTAAACCACATTGTCAGATCCTAGCATATGATGTGAAGGTGCGACGACTACAATCAAATCAAAATCACATAGCAACTACGAAATAATCCGTATAGTGACTTCAGCAATTATCATTTCTAATATTTACAAAACATACATACCCTGTCTTATTACGGTCCATTATACTGGGGAAAAATGATCTCAGATAAGCACAGGTGCATATCAATAGGAGTATCACGGATAACAAGCTTTGGAAATTGAACAAAGCACTCTGAAACAATAACAAAATTATTATTTATCTCTCTTAGTTTCAGCCATTATTTGGAGGTTGTAGATATTCCTTACCATTATGAATAAATGAAGTCTCTTATAGTGATCAAAATTACAACGTCTACATACGTTTTAGTGTCGTGGTCTTATTTAATTTTATAAAACTGTTATGCTAGAATCTATAATAGAATCAACTGTTTAGGTTGAAGAAATATTTGGTGTTGCGCTCTGGCGTGCGGCACTTGCGGCCTGCGGACAGAGACAGTGACAGTGACACCGGTGACAATAACACAGTCATCAGCATCACTCAGCAGTCACATTCCATTTCTGTCAAAGCCAACTGAAACGTCATCTTATGTTATTGTCAAAATCATATTTAAGCTTATATGTTTATTACTTCAAACTAAAAATAATTAACAATGAAATAAAAAAAAAAAAATAATAATAATAAACTAAAACCTAAACTAATAACTAAAATACATTATTAAAAGAAGTCCCTTTAGGGAAGGTACCGAAGATACTGGCAGCGTTCCCCCTTTGGATAGCTAGACTAATTCTTTGGCCGAGGTAGCTGCCAGCTCTTCGGTCTCCGGTGATGTCGACTAACCTTTTTGTTAATGTCCCATTCGGTGTCGAGACCCTTGGTCCGTGGGGTCCTAGCGCTTTAAGCCTTTTTAAGGAAATCATATTGTAATGAGTACTTTTTTGTTTTTTTTTATAGTCCGTCCGTACAATGCGTATTACCCGTATTTTCTATAACAATGAAGGTAGGTAGATATAAATAGGTAATTCAACGCTTATATTTATATGACTTATATGTATGTTATTATCGAACTTTTAAACAATATCGGAGCGTGATAGCACAGGCTTTGTAAGATTAGATAATATAATAATCTGTATAGCAGTTTGATATCGTTAATAATATGTACCTAAGTAACATAAAATAGTAGGTAGATCTATATCTATACCTATAATAAGTGAAGCTGCCACGCCATATCTCATCTCTCCTAGATAAGTAGTATAATAACGGCCGTTCCCAGTAAACGATCTATCCACGGTTTGATCTCTAGTGGGGCAAACCGTGGATAGATCGGTTATTGGGCACGGTCTAGTTTATGTATTCCGTGTTAATGATGGATTTGCTCTACAACTTTTCACACTAATCGAAATGCACATTGCTAATTTGATTGCTAGTTTAATTTTATTTAACGCATTTCTGAAAATAAATCATCTCTGATCTTAGGGTGCGTTTAGCACGGTGCTACGTATTTTCTGTTCTTTTGTATGGAACGGAAGCATGGACGGATAGAGCGTCCAATGAAGAGGTGTTGCGAAAATTGAACAAGGAGGTTGAAATTCTAAATGCCATCAAAATTCATAAACTGCTGTACCTTGGTTACACCATGAGGAACAAAAAGTACCGGCTACTCCAGCTTATCATGCAGGGAAAAATTCAAGGAAGGAGAAAACCTGGAAGAAGACTTACGTCATGGCTCAAAAATCTCCAGGCTTGGTTCAAAATGAGCACAAGATCCCTGTTCCGAGCAGCAGCATCCAAAATTAGGATAGCCCTAATGATTAATGATTAAACGAACTTACTTGTACATGAAGTTCTATCATAATTATACGAGGGCTTTGTCCGAAGAGATTAGCAATAAAGTTTACTTGTAGTAGACACAGGGTGTCGCCAATCTGCACTGTATTTGAGATTTTTTTTTTTTTTTCGTGTTGGTATCACCACCTGCAATCTTCATTTAGTTTAGAGCATACGTATATTTATAGTATTATTATCTTTTTTATAAAATTAAATGTTGATATTTGAATGTATACTATATTAGGTGAGTTGATATAATAACCTCTACCCAACGATACATTAATAGTACTACTTCATTACTCGGGATAATGCTAAATGGGGTGGGTGGGGTGCTAATCTCTTCGGACAAAGCCCTCGTATAATTATGATAGAACTTCATGTACAAGTAAGTTCGTTTAATCATTAATTATACTCATGCTTTGTCCTCGAGATTAGCAATAAAGTTTACTTGTAGATGTTGAGAGTGAAAATATCAACATTCAGAGAGAGTAAATTGAAATATAGCTTAAGTACATAATAATACTATAAACATAATACTCTTTTTAAAGTAGGTATATATAATAACCTAATTGAACAGTTATGATATTTCTTGCAAAAGAATAATCATTATTAGCAATCTTAATTATATTTTCTATCCAAATATGTATCAAACGTTTTTGGAGCTACCGCTCTATTCTAAGAGTTGTGCTATGGGCGTAACGATGAATACATCTATTCCACAACTGTTAATTTTATCCATCTGCTCAATGTCTGAGATATTATGGAACAATAAGGGTTTCCAATACTTATTAAATTATCATCACTACGCAAGGTTTGTGTCACATAAGGATCATAGCTCAATGTACCAACTAACAACAAAACATATTTCTGGAGTTCATGAAAAGTAGGAAAAAAAACAACACAGACTGTGATGTTTCAGGACGGGAGGATTTTATCAAGTCAGTTATTTTAATATTAATCTTATTTGGTAAGAATTCAATATTTTTTATGTTAATTCTAGTTATAGTTTGAACTCTTATGTTCTTTTTCGTTCTCTCAACAGGAGTAAAGTTGCTAATTTTATTAATAATTTTCTAAATGTAATTAATTTCTGGTTAGGGTACCAGCTTGTTAAGGAGTTGGGTACAATAGATGTGCCCCATGCGATGTTATATTTGGGCAATGGTGGACGTAATCTAAAAAGCAACCTTAAAGAAACGCTTGATATGATCATCATTGGCTATTTCTTGGCCAAGAACAAGAGAAAGCGCTGACTTAGGACTATTTAAAGTTCTGTATTTTGCACGCATATGTTTGCAGTAAAAACATTATAGTATCCCACATATAAATTAATTTTATTGGTTTTGCAAAATATGAACCACCTTTTAAGACATATGTCATACTGATTTAAAGTGTTATCAGAAACCTTTTTCCTAAACTGGCGGCCTGATAACATCCCGGCAACCAGAGCACATCTTGATTGCTGGAATGGGAAATGATGAACGTGTCAGAGGGCTTAAAGACCAATTAATGGTTCTGAAATAAGAAGACAAAATAAAGAATACCATAGTTGCCAAAATGGTCAACCATGATTCCCTTAGCCTTGTCATCAACTATTTTCCTTAATGCCTTCAGAATAACGGAAAAAGGGTAGAAAACTGTAGAAACAAAGATCTGACCAGGCAATTGTAAATGCATTCATTGTAAAAGCGTCTCGTCTCTCTAACTAGTCCTATTCAATATCTGGATGGACGCATCGTGATTCTGCACATCCTTGACATCATTTTTAACTGAACTAATGTAGGGGCAAACACAATTAGATTACGTTCCTCACACCGCTACCAGATTTCTCGAGTAACCTTTGTGAGGTGGGGGAGCTGAACACTTTCCATGCGATTTATTTACGAAATAGCCATATTGACAATCCGTAAAAGAATTTGGAAGTTGTAATTACGCAAAGATTTTAAGTTCAAAAAGTAAACATTTACTTTTCGTCCACATACCACTAGCACGTTCCCTACTACCGGCAGCTCTCCATCCCATAGTTGAGGTATCGCCATAAACTTAGGAATTAAAGTCGTTTTGTTTAACGACATTTAAAGGGTGAATGATCGCATGTGAGCACCCCACAAGATCTGACAAAATGGACGTTGTTAAACTCCTGTAATTTTCATAATTTTCTTCATATTTTAGACTTAAATATTTACATCCCTTTAGTTCCTTCGCAAACAACTGTATTAAACGACGGGACAGGCGTGTAGCTACGCTACTACAGTCCTTTCCCACGATATTTCGTTCCCATAACACCAGAAGATAAACAAATATAAAATGCAGTTTTAACAACAATACAATTTTACTACGCACAGCAATAAAAGGAATATTTCACCGTTGCATCGTCTACGCTTCCCACCATTGAAACAAAAGAATAAATACGCCGAAAAGAACAATTGCAGTTTACGACCCAATAGCTCAAAGACCAGCCGAACTTTCCCAGCGCAATAAACAAACAGGACTCTCCGATCCTAAACACCACGTGCGACGCGCCGCCTGCCGAAGCGACCCGAGTTCCTGCCGAAGTCAAACGAAGATTAGGCTAGTTGTGTATATATAACGGAACTTTTAGTAATAAATATCATTCACTGTGAACACGCAGTACGAATCACGCCACCGGCGTTTCAATAATCACACAAAAATCTCCATAACCACCACAGTACGAAGGATCCCTAAAGTGGTGACCCCTACATAAGAACAGCAACAAGCGCAAAATGCAGAATCAAGCAGAGGAAAATACGACCACGAGAAAGTTTCAGCAAGAAGTCGCCGGTATCACCTTGCCATTGCGAATCCCATCTTTTTGGCGCGACAAGGTTCGACTATGGTTTCTCACCTTTGAAGCCGCAACAAGCGATTTAAACCGTAGCCAAGCCCAGCTAGCCCAGATGGTGATTGCTCAGCTCGACAAGATGGACATCGAACAGATTAGCGACCTCTTATACAGCCCTCCAGAAGCGGATATGTACACAGCATTAAAAGAACGACTCATCACCGTCTATGAAGAATCAGACAATCGTCAGTTGCAGAAGTTGCTGTCCGACACGGAACTCGGCGATCAGAAGCCGTCCCAGCTACTTCGACGCATGAAAAGTCTAGCACGCGATAAAGTTCCCGATTCCACGTTACGTCTCATGTGGTCTAACCATTTACCAGCGCATATCCAATCCGTTCTCACCATCAGTGAAACATTCAAAACTCAGACTGCACTCGATGAGCTTGCTCTACTTGCCGACAAGATGATCGAAGATACAATTACGCAAGTTTCGGCCGTATCGACATCATCAGCATCCACGTCTCGCGGCCAAATAGATATTCAGTTCCTGGCAGAAGAATTACGAAAATTGTCTCTTGAGTTTGCCGCTTTTAAGCCGTCACAAAGACAAAATCCGCAATACAACGAGCACTACAACCATCAACAACAATACCAGCACGTCCGTCGCAACCGTTCTACGAGTCGTGATAATAACAGATCACGCAGTCAATCACCGTCACCATACTGCTATTACCACAGTCGTTTTGGTGATGAAGCAAGACGTTGCACCATGCCGTGTTCATACAAACCACGAAACAATCAGTCGGAAAACTAGAGCCTGCGCTGGCTGAGGCGGAACCCAGCGTAGTATCTGAAAACTCATACCGCCTATTCGTTACCGATAAAACGTCAAAACTAACGTTTTTAATCGACACCGGCGCAAACGTATCCGTCCTACCTCGGAACAAGGGAGAATCGTCAAAACCACTCAAATTTCAACTCTACGCTGCAAACAATACTGTCATTCCAACATTCGGCGAAAAAACATTGACACTCGACTTAAATCTTCGCCGTCCGTTCAAGTGGAAGTTCGTCGTTGCGGAAGTCAGCAAACCTATCATCGGGGCTGATTTTCTCAAACACCACCAACTCATCGTTGACATCAAAAACCGAAGACTGATCGACGGCATAACAAAATTATCAACAACTTCATACGTCCGAGCAACCAACGTACCAACAATTCGTAGTATCGACGTACAGCAATCTTATCACGACATACTAGCGGAATTTCCCGGAACTACACGTCTTACAGCAATGGAACTTAATACAAAGCACAGCGTCGAACACTACATTGAAACGACTGGACCGCCTATTCATTGCCGCGCTCGACCAGTCGCACCGCACCGTTACGAAGCCGTAAAAAAAGAATTCGAAAACATGATCGAACAAGGCCTTTGCCGTCCAAGCAAAAGTCCTTGGTCATCGCCTCTGCACATCGTACCGAAAAAGAACGGGGACCTTCGCGTTTGTGGAGATTATAGGAGATTGAACGCCGTCACAACGCCTGATCGCTATCCGATTCCAAGAATAAAAGATTTCACGTTCCAGTTGTCTAATAAGACAATATTCAGTACCATTGATCTCAACCGAGCCTATCAACAAATCAAGGTCAAAGAAGAAGACATAGAAAAGACTGCCATCATAACGCCAATGGGATTATTTGAATTTCCGAGAATGTGTCCCGGTTTAACAAATGCCGGACAGACTTTCCAACGATTTATCCACGAAGTACTCCATGGACTCGATTTCGTCTATGCATTCATTGACGATCTCATTATTGCGTCCTGTGATGAATCCAGCCATAAGGAGCATCTCCGGATAGTACTAAGAAAACTAGAAGAAAATGGCATCACAATCAATCCAGCCAAATGCATCTTCGGCCAACCGGAAGTGCAGTTTCTTGGTTTCTCTGTGAGCAAAGAAGGAATCAAACCACCTACTGAAAAGGTCACAGCAATCTGCAATTACGAAAAACCAAAAACGATTGAAGAATTAAGACGTTTCCTCGGCATGATCAATTTCTATCGCGATCACTTGCCGAAAGCCGCAGAAATGCAAGCACCGCTCCATGCCTACTTACACAACGTCAAGAAAAGAGACAAAACAAACATTGAATGGACCGACGAAGCGACAACAGCGTTTGAAGCTTGCAAAGTTGCAATCCAAAACGCCGCTTTGCTCGCTCACCCATCGCACAAGGCTGCCCTGGCAATTTTCAGCGACGCGTCTGATAAATGTGCAGGAGCTGTCCTACAACAACACATCGACGGAAAATGGCAACCGCTCGGCTATTTTTCAAAGACATTTTCCGATGCACAATGTAACTACAGCACATTCGACCGCGAGATACTTGCAATATACATGGCAGTCAAGCATTTCCGAAAAATGTTCGAAGGACGCGATCTCATCATATTCACCGACCACAAGCCGTTGACCTTCGTGCTCCAAAAGCCACCGTCAGCGTCTGAAACACCGCGTCGAGCCAGACAATTGATCTTCATTAGCGAGTTTACTACGGACATTCGACACATCAGCGGAGCAGAAAACATTGTCGCTGACTTTCTGAGTCGTCTACCTGTCGACAGCATCATTTGCCCATCACTAATTGACTATGACAAAGTCGCCCATGCTCAAGAAAAAGACAGCGCAACAATCAAGAAACTCTCACAACAAGCCAACTTAACAATGAAACGAGTCACTATGCCCGAATCTCAATCACCTATTTACTGCGAAACATCAACGTCATACATTCGACCATACATGCCGGAAGAATTTCGACGACTTGCATTTGACACCGTACACAACATAAGCCACCCTGGCATTCGCACGACACGCAAACTTATGTCCCAGAAGTTTTTCTGGCCATCGATGATGGTAGAAATCGGAGTCTGGTGCAAAAATTGCTTACAATGTCAAAGATCCAAAATCCAGAGACACACATCGAGCAGCATTTCAAAGTTTCCAGTGACTACTGAGAGATTTCAACACATCCACGTAGATATCGTCGGACCGCTACCCACCTCACCGCAAGGCCATCGATACCTCGTTACAATGATCGACAGAGTAACGAAATGGCCAGAAGCAATTCCCACAGAAGATATATCTGCGGAATCCGTGGCGAAGATAATCTATGAGCACTGGATTACTCGCTACGGGCTTGCGTCAGTCATCACGAGCGACAGAGGAGGACAATTCACAGGTCACCTTTTCGCCAGGCTCATGAACGCAATGGGGATCAAAATAACACACACTACGCCCTACCATCCTCAATCAAATGGAATGATAGAACGCTGGCATCGATCACTCAAAGCTGCACTAAAGACTCGCCTGTCTCAACATTCAACGTGGATAGACGAGCTTCCTACAGTCCTCATGGGATTACGTGCCGCCCCGCGCACAGACACAGGCGTCAGCGCCGCTGAACTCACCTACGGACAAACGCTACGCCTACCTAGTGATTTCTTCGTCACACCACCATCAAACGAACAAGACATGAACTACGACTACGTAACTCGACTACGAGCTACCATAAACGCAATCAAGCCATCTCATCCGACCGAATCACATGGCAACAAGCGACCAATCTTCGTGCATCAAGATTTGCAAACATGTTCGCATGTGTTTGTAAGAAATGACGCAGTTAAGAAGCCGCTGCAACCACCCTATGACGGACCATTCAAGGTCATAGATCGAAACAGCAAAACATTCACATTACAGTTACCAGAGAGAAGCTCAACTATTTCAATCGACCGACTCAAGCCTGCTTACATTTTAAACGAAAACATTTCGGACCAGCCAACTCAAGACCACGTCATCATCATACCAACGAAACAAGACATCGTACCCCCACCGCAATTATCATCGGAACCGGCCAATAATAACGTACTGATACCAGATCAAGATACACCAGCATCACCGCAACCAATAATACGAACAACACGACTCGGCCGCCAAATCAAACTGCCGGTACGCTTTCGCTAGGGAGGGAGTCATGTAGCTACGCTACTACAGTCCTTTCCCACGATATTTCGTTCCCATAACACCAGAAGATAAACAAATATAAAATGCAGTTTTAACAACAATACAATTTTACTACGCACAGCAATAAAAGGAATATTTCACCGTTGCATCGTCTACGCTTCCCACCATTGAAACAAAAGAATAAATACGCCGAAAAGAACAATTGCAGTTTACGACCCAATAGCTCAAAGACCAGCCGAACTTTCCCAGCGCAATAAACAAACAGGACTCTCCGATCCTAAACACCACGTGCGACGCGCCGCCTGCCGAAGCGACCCGAGTTCCTGCCGAAGTCAAACGAAGATTAGGCTAGTTGTGTATATATAACGGAACTTTTAGTAATAAATATCATTCACTGTGAACACGCAGTACGAATCACGCCACCGGCGTGATTCGTACTGCACGTCGGGGTCACCACTTTAGGGATCCTTCGTACTGTGGTGGTTATGGAGATTTTTGTGTGATTATTGAAACGCCGGTGGTGTGATTCGTACTGCGTGTTCACAGTGAATGATATTTATTACTAAAAGTTCCGTTATATATACACAACTAGCCTAATCTTCGTTTGACTTCGGCAGGAACTCGGGTCGCTTCGGCAGGCGGCGCGTCGCACGTGGTGTTTAGGATCGGAGAGTCCTGTTTGTTTATTGCGCTGGGAAAGTTCGGCTGGTCTTTGAGCTATTGGGTCGTAAACTGCAATTGTTCTTTTCGGCGTATTTATTCTTTTGTTTCAATGGTGGGAAACGTAGACGATGCAACGGTGAAATATTCCTTTTATTGCTGTGCGTAGTAAAATTGTATTGTTGTTAAAACTGCATTTTATATTTGTTTATCTTCTGGTGTTATGGGAACGAAATATCGTGGGAAAGGACTGTAGTAGCGTAGCTACATGACTCCCTCCCTAGCGAAAGCGTACCGGCAGTTTGATTTGGCGGCCGAGTCGTGTTGTTCGTATTATTGGTTGCGGTGATGCTGGTGTATCTTGATCTGGTATCAATACGTTATTATTGGCCGGTTCCGATGATAATTGCGGTGGGGGTACGATGTCTTGTTTCGTTGGTATGATGATGACGTGGTCTTGAGTTGGCTGGTCCGAAATGTTTTCGTTTAAAATGTAAGCAGGCTTGAGTCGGTCGATTGAAATAGTTGAGCTTCTCTCTGGTAACTGTAATGTGAATGTTTTGCTGTTTCGATCTATGACCTTGAATGGTCCGTCGTAGGGTGGTTGCAGCGGCTTCTTAACTGCGTCATTTCTTACAAACACATGCGAACATGTTTGCAAATCTTGATGCACGAAGATTGGTCGCTTGTTGCCATGTGATTCGGTCGGATGAGATGGCTTGATTGCGTTTATGGTAGCTCGTAGTCGAGTTACGTAGTCGTAGTTCATGTCTTGTTCGTTTGATGGTGGTGTGACGAAGAAATCACTAGGTAGGCGTAGCGTTTGTCCGTAGGTGAGTTCAGCGGCGCTGACGCCTGTGTCTGTGCGCGGGGCGGCACGTAATCCCATGAGGACTGTAGGAAGCTCGTCTATCCACGTTGAATGTTGAGACAGGCGAGTCTTTAGTGCAGCTTTGAGTGATCGATGCCAGCGTTCTATCATTCCATTTGACTGAGGATGGTAGGGCGTAGTGTGTGTTATTTTGATCCCCATTGCGTTCATGAGCCTGGCGAAAAGGTGACCTGTGAATTGTCCTCCTCTGTCGCTCGTGATGACTGACGCAAGCCCGTAGCGAGTAATCCAGTGCTCATAGATTATCTTCGCCACGGATTCCGCAGATATATCTTCTGTGGGAATTGCTTCTGGCCATTTCGTTACTCTGTCGATCATTGAAAGGCGGAGATCAGTTGTACCACTAAACGAGCGAATCCTCTAATCTTGCCGTGTTTTTTAAAACTACGAAACTTGTTGATTTCAGTTTTGATTCTTGTAACCTTTTCTTGAGGTAAGAAGACTTGTAAATTATGAGAGTCGTTTATGAAGCCTAGACATTTACATAAAAAGGTGACAGGTCATTCTTTTCAGCTTTAAAAATAAGCCTTTAAAAGTTTTAGTTGTGACGTTAATGTTTGCCAAACATGATTCTAGACTATTAGATAACAATAGTGGCATAATAATATAAATATACCTTGCTGATAAATGACCGCAAGATGTCAGTCAACTGTCAACTGGTAGTCCTAAACTTCGCCAAGACAAAAAAGGGGCAGTACTTAGGCCAAAAGGTAAAACATTTAGTTCAATTATTTTTTCATTAAATTAAACTCTGAGATATTTAGGAGTGATCATGTAAGCGTACTGTACCGTACTGTACTCATAAAACAATCCTTGGAAACAAGTCTTAAGGCTGTTCGCAGATCTTCAAGTGAGAAGCATCGTAAATTAGTTTGTTGATTTTAAATTCAATATGGCAAATGTTGGTTTTTGCCGTTAGGTTTTATCACAACACATTTGGGTGACAAAAAATTGACCCTGGCAGGGTTGACACTCCGTAAGGAAGCCTATTGTTAAAAGATCACGAATCGAAAGTTCGTGCTAAAGTCTTGCCATAGCGGAAAGCGCTCTTTTCGCAAGAACATTTGTTTGTTCTACTGGACGAGAAAAAGATATTTGATATCTACCCATCATAAAAACATACTGTCACGCGACTCACGCGTAATGAGTGACTATTGATCGCAAAAGTATGAAAGCCTACCGGCATATTTTACCGTGTCTAACGGTGGTTGCGGCTGTGATACTGCACTGAACCTGGCGATGGTTTCACTGAGCTGGCAGGGCATTTGTAGGTAGGCTCTTTTGCGGCGGTTGTTTTCATATCCGCTCCCGATATATGTAGATATAATTTTGTCAGCCTTTAATGTTTCAGCTAAACCTTCACTAAATAAGGACGTTATTAATCTTTGTCGCGTCGCGACCTCTAAGGTAATTACAGTATGCTACTCGTTCGAATTATTGAATCAGTGTTTTTGCTGTCGCCCATGAACTTAATAGCGTCTATCGATATTTTGATATGGGCAATATTCTTTGATGCCAATGACATGAGTGATGTTGACAGTAACTACCACGTCCAGGTCGAGAGTGGGTGCTTCAATCAAAGTATAGTTTAAATACTTATCTGTGAGGTCCTTGCGAATATGTTTTGGCAAATCCATCCTAGCTATATGCTGTAGACGGATAGCAAGGTCTGGTTGAAAGTGTTCACCGTAAGGCCTTGCCCTAGAGAGACAATCTCCTAATTAAAAGGAGTTCATCATCAATAGCCGTAGTCAAGTCTGAAACAAGCAGTAGCAGATCGTTTCCGGCACTGGTGCCTGGTGCTGATATGCCCGGGAGGAGACAACGCTAGCTGAGAGCCAACTCAGCAGCAACAGCCGCGCTTGTGAAAGGCAACGGCGTGATGGCGGAGGCGGTGGTGACCCTGGTGAATGGTCCTTGGTACATCTGGGGTGACTAAATTATCTGAAATATATATAAATAGTATGTTTTGGTTAAGTGACATCCCCAAAGAATGCCCGCATTCCCAAATTAATACATATTATGCCTGTCACCATGTGGCCTCGGTCGATGCTTCTGGTACACCTGGAGTGACTAAATCCCAAGTGAAATATATATAAATAGTATATTTTGGTTAAGTGACATCCCCAAAGAATGCCCGCATTCCCAAATCAATACTTTTGCATGTGACCATGTGGCCCTGGTCAATGCTTTTGGTACACCTGAAGTGACTAAATCCCAAGTGAAATATATGTAAATAGTATATTTTGGTTAAGTGACATCCCCAAAGAATGCCCGCATTCCCAAATCAATACCTTTGCATGTGACCATGTGGCCCTGGTCGATACTTCTGGTACACCTGGAGTGACTAAATCCCAAGTGAAATATATATAAATAGTATATTTTGGTTAAGTGACATCCCCAAAGAATGCCCGCATTCCCAAATCAATACTTTTGCATGTGACCATGTGGCCCTGGTCGATGCTTTTGGTACACCTGGAGTGACTAAATCCCAAGTGAAATATATGTAAATAGTATATTTTGGTTAAGTGACATCCCCAAAGAATGCCCGCATTCCCAAATTAATACTTTTGCAATTATTAATAAAGTGACAGCCCTAATAGCTGACCGCATTAGTAATTTATTGCTGTTATAAGATGTGTCATAAACGTCAGCATCAGCAGTTAAGTGACATCCCCAGAGAATGCCCGCATCACCACTTTTGCTTAACTACGTTAATTATAGCAAAGTGATAGCCCCACAGACTACCCGCAGTACTATATTATAACGTAAAAACACAACCATCTCCTGTTTAGGTTACAAGCCTGTAAATAAGCCGTAATACTAATTCAAAACGAATTTGTGGGTACCTGAGATTTCTAACTTTAAAAGACCAAGGGCAACGCCTCCATGGCGCCGGCGCGAACTCGCGGCGGCGACCGCGATGTGGAGCTCAAGCGTGATGATGATCTCGAAGTGTCCGACGACAGCCTCCTCGACGATCTTGACGTTCCTCTATGTCGATCTCTGCGTCGTGTGCGCATCAGCATTTGTTCCAACTTTCTAATTTTATTAGATTTGGACTCTTAGTCCTTGGAAACAACACGAGTACGTTTCCCTCTATTGGTTTTGGAAGTATTGGAGCAAAAAAATGCGCAGCACAATTTGACGCGTGCGGACTGGCGGAGCACTAAAAGTGTAATGAAGATTGCAGGTGGTGATACCAACACGAAAAAAAAAAAAAAATCTCAAATACAGTGCAGATTGGCGACACCCTGTGTCTACTACAAGTAAACTTTATTGCTAATCTCGAGGACAAAGCATGAGTATAATGGCCGCTATTGCCTAGGAAACTACTGCAAAATGTATGTTTGATTAAATGATTACCTAAAAACATTTTTCAGTTGCTGTCCTTAGTGCCATCAAAAATAATAGTAATCAATACCTACCCCCCTTTTTATTACCTCTGTAAAAAGAAAACCTTGAATTTGTATTATAAAAACATTTTTTGTACAATCCCATCATCTTTTATCTAGGTACCGTCAAAATTATTTTTTTATTTATTTTATTTATTTAGGTAATCCAACAGCGTTTTAATTATAAAAATAGACAAACATTTGTTATACAATAAGGCCAAAATAGGATTACACAAATTACAATAAAATCTAAATTAAGGGTAGGTAAGTAATAAAAAAAAGTGCGAGAAGAGCGTTTTGTGTGTGTGTGTGTGTGAGTGTGTGTGACTGTGTGTGCGTGTATGTAGGTGGTGTATGTGTCGAAGGAAACATTTATAAAACTTCATATAGAGCGATGCATCTTTTTAATTTCTGATTTAAGGGCGTTTTTAGTTAAGTGAAATAGGTCCAAGCCAGAGTATTGTTTATTATAAGTACGGGCTGCACGACACAATTTTATCAACTTGTTTGTTTCGTGCCACCAGTGATGCTGAATAATGCAAGATAGTAATAAGATAAAGGTAGATATATAAATAAAAAGCTATTCGAGATTATTGTCACTCACAATAGATATCACGGCTCAAGTGTCAATAGACCAGTTAAAAAATAACATTTTTGGCCAGTTTCGAAATTCAAACATCGCGATGGCACTTTGGGAAGTCGAAGGCAAAACTTTTATCATAACAGGAGGAGCATCTGGTATGGGAGCCAGGTACACTGGGATATTTTTAGAGCAGGGAGCAAAGGTTTGTTGTATTACTTCATCAGTTTTTGTAAAGATTTTCGTATACGTAATAGTGATATATTTTACATAATTTTTAGGGTTCAAAACTATTCGCAATGATGTACCTACTTATTACTATAATTTCCAGAACATAGCTATATTGGACATCGCGGAAGAGCAAGGGAAAGCACTAGTTGGAAGATACAATGCAACTTATCCCGGCCAAATTATGTTTATAAAATGTGACATGTCCAAGGAAGAAGATATTGCAAAGGCTTTCGATGAAGTAGTGGCGAAGTTCAAGCAAGTTGATGTTATCATTAACAACGCTGGAATCATGGTTGACTCGCCAAGTTCTTGGAGGCTTGCCACTGATGTTAATTACGTACGTATGATGGATAAAGTTAAGGAAAATATAAAGCTACGTGACCGTTCAATAGTCCAACCCAAACCTACAAACCATTCAATAGCACAGTAGAAGAGGACTTCTATCCTCTTCTACTGTGGCAATGTTTTGTCAAAGCGTTTAGCAATCAGCGGTGATGAAAATTGTGTGCGTATTTACTATCTAGTAAACCCAACTGAATAATATCACTCAGATGAAACATTTTTTCTTCGTCATTTAACAATTATAAGAAACTTATTTCTATTAACTACTAGCTGCGCCCCGCGGTTTTACCCGCGCGAACTGCAGTTTATCGCAAAAAAAGATCTTTTCCATTTTTTCTTTCTTAAGAACCTTCTCCTCGCAATAACCAACAACAAAAAAAAATTGTGAAATCGGTCCAGCCGTTCACGCGTCATGCCGTGACTAAGGGAAGTAGGAATTCATTTTATATATATAAGAGAAGAGAAGAGAAGATGATATTGATATTCGTTGTCACGTTTCACTTAGTTATGTAACTGAGCATGACGAGAAAGTGTCTCCCCTGATGCTAAGCATCACTCTTGCCCATTGAAGTAGTCCAGTACCTACCACTCAGAATTTTGAACTTCAACAGTTCACAATCCTGCGCGGCAATGAACTGCGCTCGTCGTAACCCTGACATATTAGTAAAATTTATATCAATTTCAGCAAGGCCTCGTGTCTCTTACCATGAAAGGCATCAAGCATATGGATAAGGGTGAGGGAGGTGTGGGCGGCACCATTGTGAACATCGCATCCACGGCGGCACTCACTAGAGTCCCCTTCATACCCATCTACAGCGGAGCTAAGAGTGCTGTCATGCACTTTTGCCGGTGTATCGCGGTATGTAAATGATGATGATGGTATTGTATGTATACGATTACGAAATGGGAGGCTTTTTGACAGCTAAAAAAACGTAGTTCCTAAATAATGGATAGATGGCGCTAGCGATACATGGAATTTCTTTTTTTTGGTATTTTTTTTAATGAAAATTTTAAAGGTTTCGGAATCCATAAAGCCAAACATGGCTCAGCCAATTGCCAGTTAAAAATATTATAAATCAAATTGGTCTGTCAGCCACAGAATTTGTCACCAACCAACTGTCTCTTCACTTCACTTTCAGATGGACCCTTTCTACGAAAACACCGGTGTGAGAATTTTGTGCATGTGCTTCGGCCCCACCGACACGCCATTGTTGCACAATTTGGAAAAGCGTGTTTACGATCTGAAACATGGAAAGGAATTTGCCGATTCAGTTCCAGAAACTCAAGTATATTTCCAAAAGTGAGTGTGTAGTTGTGTGCTAAGTACTGAGACATATTTATATTAAGTTTTTTAATAGTTTTTTTATAATTTGTCTGAACGAGGTCCAGTCTAATCAGTTTTTTTATAT
The DNA here is from genome assembly GCA_931315375.2 of Opisthograptis luteolata. Taxonomy (NCBI): domain Eukaryota; kingdom Metazoa; phylum Arthropoda; class Insecta; order Lepidoptera; family Geometridae; genus Opisthograptis; species Opisthograptis luteolata. The sequence goes on along the minus strand of OV928049.1, from coordinate 4,526,878 downwards.
CTTTCCAGGGTTGAGTCAGCAATAGCAAGCGTTGAACACATGCTCAAGAATGGTACCAGCGGATCAGTCTGGCTATCGGTCGACGACAAACCAGTAAAGGACATTACGCCAGTCCTCGACCAGGCTTACAGCCTTCTTGAGAAGGAAATTTTCGGAGTTGTCCCTTAATTATTATTATATTAATAAAAAAAAATAAAAAATGCTTCATTGTTGTTCTTTTTTTGTTTGAAACCCTACAAACATTCTTCCTGAGGATCATACGCATCTTGTGTAAATCTAGGCGCGCGAAACCGCACGGAACAGCAGTTTAAATGTTAGTAAATATGTCATGCTAAGTAATACTTATTAACCTACTCACTCATGTCACCAGACTCACCAGCGAAAAAGATCTTACACCACAAAAATAACACATATATGTATATTATACCTATCTCAAAAAACATACTGCAAAGTGAGGTCTAGGTATTTAGTGTTTACGAGTACTGCACTTAGGTATTATCTAGGTACCTATTATAATAAGTACTCGCTGCTTCCTAAAGTAAGAATTTAAGTACCTACATACTAATTTAATAAATCGAACTTTAAAAGTACTAGGCCAGACACTGCATTGAATCAGTACTGCCAAAGTGCCAACAGTTACAGTTAGGCGCTTAAATATTTTTTTCTTTTTTTTTTCTTTGGATATTATAGATTTTATTACATTATAAACTATATACTATTGTAATTTTATTTCATGAACTAGCTGTTCCCCGCGGTTTCACCCGCGTGGGCTACAGTTTATCGGGATAAAAAGTATCCTATGTCCTTCCCCAGGGCTCAAACTATCTATTTACCAAATTTCATTTAAATCGGTTCAGGAGTTTGTATACTCCAAAATTATTCCCGCACTGCGGTGCCCTCTCACCGCGTTACCTGCTGTATCCATAATCCTATCTTAATTCTAAGTTATTTTTTTCGGACCGCGCGTTTGAACCGCGCAGCTAAAGGTCTTCCTGGTCCGCGACCGCACTTTACCTATTTCATAGATTTTCTCTCCCGCCCCCCTTACCTCACCGCGTTTCTCGCTGCGCTGCGATGCGGCGCACGGCGGGTTTATTTTTCGATTAGTTTGGCATTTTTTAATTTCGTAATATCTTTTGAATGGAATGTCCGATTTCAACCATTCAAAAAGTAATCTATAGGTATTGAAACAATCTTAAAAACGAAATGATTTATTTGGATGAGGATTAATATTAAAGTATGGATAACACGGTCTGATTTTAGTCGGCATTTTTATCAACTTTCAAAATGAAAAAAAGTAGTTATAGTTTGTTATCCTTAAGAGATAGACATATGCCATCGCGGACTTTTTTGTAGACCTATATAAGATACACAATCCCACCATACATTATTTTGTTATATCTCAAAGGGTTTAGGCAGCGTTTTCGTTGAAAGCTCCCAGACGGCTTATTTTCTTCCGACCTCTCCAACAAATATCGTTATATTTTAGCGAATGTATACAAAAACTTGACAAATTATATCCTAAAACCTTCCTCGAGAACCACTTTATCTACTGGTGAAAACAGCATGAAAATCGGTGCAGTAGTTTTCGAGTTTATCGCGAACAGACAGACAGACAGACAGACAGACAGACGCGGCGCGGGGACTTTGTTTTATAATAATTAGTGATTAGAATAAAAAAAGTAAGTTAAATCTTGTTTGACAGTTGACTGCCATGACAATGACACTCATTGACAGATTTACATTAAAATGTCAAGAATTGGAAAAAAAATGCAAACTCAAGTAACGCAACCGTGCAGTTGCGCAAAATAATTAAGTTAATTATTTAACAAATCATTTGAAATCGATTTAATCATTAATCCAGTTACGGCGTTAGAGCAATTTTTCAGCTATGGATGAAGATAAATATGCACTTGTCGAGAAAATAATCAAAGATATCCACAATGTTATGTCGAAAAATGCTGAGTTGTAAATATTTACTTGATTTTGGCATAATTTCAAATACTATTGTCGTTGTGCTCGTGTTTACGATTTATTGTATTAAATTTTCAGATGCGCATTCGATATAGTACCTGCTGAGAGTAATTGTAGAAATAAGTCTCCTGTTCTACATTTAGAGAATTGCCTTGGATTAGAGTCATGGTGCGTGAAACACGTCTACATTTATTGCTACAATGAACTAATGGACAAATACTTCACAAAACCCAAACGAAGATGCACGAATCCTTCGTCAGTTAACTCCGAAAGACTGTCGAAATTACTGAATATAACACTTTTATTAAATCCCGACCTAAGTTCTCTCTGGAATAAAAGACGGGAAATGGTGCTGAAAAATCTAATGGAGAAGTCATCAGAACTTCAGTTCACGAAAATAGTGCTATCTAGAAAGGCAAAAAGTAATGATGCCTTTGCATACAGAAGATGGCTTCTAATGGGAATAGTTGAAGGTAAATATGTTAGAAATTTATTGCTTCCTTTCATTCAACGGTTTGCAAGGGTATGGATCTCCGTTCTGCAAATAAATTAGCTGCTATGAAACAATATGTTTGTTATCTACAAATGATATTCAATTAAATTTCAGGTGAAACAATCCCTACGGACAACTTGGAGAATTTGATCAATCAAGATCTACGCATTTGCGAATGGTCATCAGAGATAAGTCCCAACAATTACCACAGTTGGAATCATCGGATGTGGCTTATAAATACAGTTATAAATCTAAAGAGGCCATACGATGCAAGATTTCTGTTGATCAAGGAATATGAATTCTCAGAAAGGCGGGCAGCGAAGCATGTTTCAGACTTCAGTTACTTCCACTACCGACAATTCTGCATTAAAAACATTCTCACAATAGATGATTCTGGATGGAAGACATTTGAAAGTTCGATTGATACAAATCTAAGGAAAAGCTTTGCCCAAATTATTGCTTCAAACTTTCAAAAAGATGACACGGACTGCCCTTCAGAAGAAAACCTTCTGTCATATTCTGAAAACAAACTAGTTCACTTCCTCTTTAGTTATAAAAACAAAAGCTGTAACTGTTCGATAAATAACGTACCCGTTTCTCACAAAATAGAAGTGTTATTCCACGAACTAGTATTGAATAACGATCTGTTAAAGTTTTATAAGTACCATGAGGCGTTATGGTATCACAGAAGGTTCATTGTGCATGAAATAATTCATGTGATATATGATTACTTTGGTCTTGTTAGGCAAAATGGTGCGCTAGTCAAGAACGCTTGCAGGAAATGTAGCGTAGAAGAATTAAGGCAGAAACAAGCAAAAATGGTCCGGTATGACAGTAACAATGTTTATTCCAGTGTTCTATTTAATATACTGACGTGTCATGAAAAAAGGTTTGTTGAGGAAAGGCGGAATGATGGAGATAAATACGCAGATAGACACATTAAGTATTTAAAATTTGTTCAAGGTATCAGTAACATAATGTAGACGATCTATCAATGTTTGGTAGCTATTATGAACTGCTTAATTAACAATTGGGGATACAAATGATGTCTGCATGAAATATTAATAAATATTATTTGTTAATTTAATACAGGCGAGCAGCTTGAGGCTGATGTGCCTAAATCATGCTGTGCCAAAGTTTCACTATTATATATCCATAGTAAAGTTTCTGTGGCAGTGGGCTGGTCATATAAGCTGCTGAACCGGCACCGGTGTTGGAGTGGATGTGTAGGAAGCCCTCCAACTAGGAGTTGTGCCGAGTGGTTGGCAGTAGTTACATGAGAAGAGCCGAGACCGGGCTCAGTGGCGTACCTTGGGAGAGGCCTATGACCAGCAGTGGCCTAATACAGGCTGATGATGAAAGTCTATTTAAAATGTCAATGACTGCACTGTAATGTTTAACTGATGATTCAATCATACCTTATATGTGGCAATCAAAACTCATAACTGAGATAGGCCAGTTTCCTTTTCAATTAATTAAAAAAGAATTTTACCAAACGCCTATATGTTAATAGTATTAATAGCATTAACATATGTACAGGCATTTGTTAAAATTCTATTGTTAACCGTATACCCATTCAGTCATCGTCAAAAGTACCATTAATCAATATTTTTCAGACATACCTACTTTTGTCTGAAACTTGCACTCAAAAAGTACTTTTGTTTTTTTTGTTTTTGCAGTTATGAGTAGTTTTGATTGTGTTATAATAAAAAATTTTAAATGTCTTGTACATAACTTTTGTTTGTCTAATGTGCTGGAATGGATCTCATCTGATGAAAGGAAACAGGAATATTATTTTGTTATTTTAAATTGTTGGTTTGATTTGTTGATTTTATTGTTGTATTTCATAAATAAATTGAATATTTTGTATGTCTTAACCACCAAAACGGCGATATAAGGAATTGAATTTCTGCTTTTAAGACGTAAATGGCATAACTATTAGCCATCCGTGCGGAATCCATCTCACCTAGACAAAGCTCTCTGTCAAATGGTCTCTCGAGTCTAAATAGTAAAAATATTGTGTTATGAATGTTATTTCTGGAGTATCCTTGACCAAGGCCCGGTTTATTGATCTGTAGTTAAAGTTAATCATTGACAAAAATGTATAAAAAATTGACTAATGGTAAAAATTTTCTTATGTTTTTAACTTTTAATCAACCTTGACTACTAGTAAAAAACCGGGCCTCAGAGTATGACTATTAGATTATTAGCTACTTATTTGATCTTGTCTACTACTTTTTAAAGACCATTTTTGTAACTAAGAAACGAGGTATGTTAAAATGAAAATTTTGTTAGGACCTATGTATTTACAAAAAATATGATAATCGATTTTGTAATTGTACTCCTAATACATAATTTACATTAGTATATATGTATATTCCTGTAAATTATATATTAGTAATAAGTTATTAAATCTTAATTTTAATGTTAGTTGAGAAGTGTTATTTTAATGCATTTGTTTTCTTTGGAAGTATGTTACCGATTGATTATAAAAGACATTTTATATTCCAATAAATAAAGAAATGTTATTACCTAATTTGTTTGTTTTTTTAAATAAGCCCAAAGGTGGCGCCACACTTCACCTGGCTTGGGAACTGGCTCTCAAGTGGGGAAAACACAGATAGGTGCTTGGCGACAAATTCTTAACTAGAAGTTGGTAGCTAGCTAGCCATGCGAGCACTTGAAAATGCCCTACCACCAAGCAATGGTTTCATCGCGATGTTTTCCTTCACCGAAAGCTCAAGCTCATATCCAGCATTACACTGACAGGCTGACGATGATAAATGCTATTATTATAATTTCAAAATTAATTCCTAGGCAACAGTTGGTAAATAAATAATCACCCACATAATCGCATCATAGCTCCCTTGACTAGGATTCCCTGCATCTAGGGTATCAGATACAACGCGTAAAGAAAAAGTTTAGGTGGTTAATTTATTCTGGCAGCAGGTGGCGCAGGACAGACCGAAGTGGCGTCTTTTGTTATCGGACTGGGCCAAGACTGGGTCGTTGCGCCATCTTAGTTAGTTTTTAGTTACCTAATTCATACACTCTACATAATATCTCAACTGCGTAGTGCGTTGAATGTGATATCTCCATACAGCATCATCATCAGCCTTTCTCGTTCCCACTGCTGGGATTCTGGCCTTCTTTCAGACAGAGAGTATGGGCCGTAATCTACGACGCTGGCCCAGTGCGGGTTGGTAGATGTCGCATGCTCTTGAATGCTGTAGTTCTTGGACATGCCGGTTTTCTCACAATGTTTTCCTTCACCGTTTTTGAGCGATGGTAAATCTACACATAACTTTTAAGTCATAGGTGCGGGGCCGAGAGCATTCGAACTCGGTGTCGGTGCCTTGTAAGTCGCACGCGTTACCGTTCGGCCACCATCGCTCTTTCAATATCTCCATACAATTTTGACGAAACTATATGCTCATGACATGATACTAGTGTATCCCAGGCTCAAATTTCGGGGTCCGTGAACTATTGACATTATGAACCCAACCCATTCATGCACGAGTGCATTAGTTAATGAGAAATGAGAATCACGGCAAAGTTTGCTTAGGTACTTCTAAGCATCTTACTATGAACACAGAATATAAACTAGTAAGTACTAACGATATTACGTGAAGAAGCAACATAGATGAACTTATAAGCACATATCCACCTACCCAAGTACCTTACCATACCTACTCTATTTGCATATATTCTGAGTAAGTATGTATACTTATTCAGAAGAGCAAGCTGAAGTGGTAGTGAGCTGGTCAAATACGTCGTAGAACCGATAACCGTTGAGGTAGACGTGTTCTTGAGTGGAGACCGCGACCTGGCAAACGTAGTGTAGGGACGCCCTGCGACAAGGCGGAGCGACGACTTGCGCCGAGTGGCTGGCAGTAGTTGGATGAGAAGAGCCGAAGACCGGGCTCAGTAGCGTAACTTGGGAAAGGCCTATGTCCAGCAGTGGACTGATACAGGCTGATGATGATGAAAATGAAATGTATGATTACATTTGGATAAGACATACAAACATGGATTTGCATCATTGTTTATGATTTGGATTGGTCCAGCATCAGCATTGATCAAATTGGAATAGCTGTGCATACAACGGATAACTCAAGTGTTACTTCCCCACAACAGAAAAGGAGTTAGAATGGCATAAAGCAAACACTGGCGGGGGAAACGTACCTACCTACCTACTACAAAACTATACCTGCACAGAAAAGTTAGCGTTATCTTAAAATACATGTATAACCTTAGGTACCTACCTACCTTCTGCCTAAGTAAAAAAATACCTTAAGCCCCTGTACAGTGATCAAATCTATATTTAATTGTATTCAAAGACACTTAAATTTTAATACCGACACTGACCGACCTATACAACATAAACTCGTAAATAAATCAATTTCGAACGAACCTCACCCGTTGCACGGAAGTAGTTTCCGTGTACTAACATAACAGGTGCATACGCATTACGCATCAGCAGAACACCCGATGTGGGTCAGGAGGCTCGTATCGCCTGCCACCTATAATTCTTATCAATAACAAAACAAATTAACTACCATTCCCACGCCAACGCAAGTTAATCTTATCAGCGTGAGTTATAAGGTTCATTTTCAAAATGAGGGTAGCCAGTAGTTGTTGGTTGTGGGTAGTTGCGTCCCGGTGACGTCACGGCGTTGTCGCGCGCTCCCGATCGATATTCGAATTTGGCTCGGCCGTTCCCGCGCTCGGTCGGGCACCGATCGTCGCCACGTGCGCGTTACGTAATGATGGGCAGAACTCATTGACAAAGATTTATTTGTGTGAATCTTGAACCTCAACAAGCGTGCCGTGTGCCGGACAAGCGAATGAACAACAAAAAACGTGAAACGAATTATGAAACGGCTTAATTTGGTTCTAGTACCAAAATGTGGAAAATTATGAATTGATTATATGTATTATAAACAGTTTCATATTATTATGGGGTAAACGCATAATACCCAGCAGTAATTTTTAGGCTGAAAAAGGCCCAATTTCGACACTCGTCCTGTTAAAAATTGGCGACGACTTAAAAACTATAGTTTTACTATTTAATTAATGTTTTGATTACAAGTAGAGCTAAAGAAGAAGTAGAAACCGGTTTAACTTTATTTTAAAAGATTTTATACCTATATGCAGACCGAGCCTAGCCTCTAACATTTTAGAATAATGTGTAAGAAAATCAAGATAAAATACTACTTCTTCCGATTCCCAGAAAAAAAACTGCTTGTCCTACAAGAATTGATTTTTCCGAATACGTCAAAGCACAAATTTAGATGGATTATAATTTCCTAGAGCTAAGGATGTGTGTACGAACGTGAAAACTAAAAAATATACTTACCTACACAAACAATTTAATAGCCCCAAAGATATACCTACTTTTGAAAGTCTGTTAGAACAGCCAGTCTCAAGTAAAATTACTCTAACAGGGTAACAAAATGCCTTTACAGATTTTATACCTTTACGTTTGACTTGTTTTACAGCTTGTACCTATCTACAAATGTACGAGACCAGGGAATAACTTTTCCGTAGTCTCTAGATTTACTTTTTTGATTAAAAAATTGTGTCTACCTACTCTCGAGAAGTTTGGAATATGGCAAATATTGAGCTAGTCAGTTTTTTAAATCTTACAGGGTAGCGTTTCTGTCATCTGATTGTCGCGACGTCACGCGAAAATTGTAAGTAGCAAACCAGATATATCCGGCCTCACTCTGTGGTTAGAGAAGTATGTCTATAACTACATTTGCATCATTCCGTGGTTAGAAAAGTAAATGACTTTGTCTATGGTAATTTGGTAAAACGGTTTTGGCGGGAGCAAAATGTTTGTGTAATTCTGATGCGCGCCGAATCATCGCCTCGTTGTAAAGCTAAGTACCCTAGGTTGCCAAGTACCCTAATGCTAAGTGTTTAAATGATAAGTTAAATCGGCTACCATTTTAGAGAATATTAGGTTCTACCGGAAACCTAATAATATCCTACCTCCACTGATGTTGGAGCTAGGATGGTTATTTCTTGGGCATTATAAGCGTAACGAGGGCGCTTTAGGGCACAGAGGGCACGTAGTGTGTCGGAACGTACCTAGTTTCCACTAGTAGGACTATGATCGCGAGCGGATAGCAGCCGGGATGCATATGTTCTAGAGCAGTTTGTACCTTGGTGTAGCGTGTGGGTCCCGCCAAGGGTTTGTGGCGTGCAGTTAGCTACTGTCACGCGCTCGTAGTCTTGGCCAAGCAACTTTCGTTCGGTCCTGTCGGCGGGGTCAGGAATAGTGATTAAGATTCTAGACCAGCCGAACGACCTAGGACCCCACACTGCGGGTTCAGGATGATGTCCTGAACCCATGACCTTGAAATAACCTAGTGTAATGATATGATACGGTACTATAATAATGTTTCATGATAATGTGGGTATTTGGCTGTGTTGGGTCATTGTTCTCATGATTTCACTTTCAGTGGAATCATGGGAACTAAATATTTATACAGATGGTGAACGTCAGTACATCATAAAGCGAAGCAGATTATGTTACCGGAGAGAGAGTGAGGCTGGTGATGTCGATTGAGGAATTACGCCGTGGAGCTGAGGTATGAAAACTGCATTGGTATACATTCAATTCAATGAGCATTTATGTTAAATATACTTTCGCGACCCGCGTATATCATGTTACATCCCTATGACATATAAACAGAATTGTATACATAGATTGTATATAGGGTACGCGGGATACAAGTTATATAGAATTAAATATAAAACGATAACTATATAAATAAATCACGACACTGATGGTAAGTGAAAAAGTGCGAGAATGTGGCGCTCCGCTACGCTTGGATTGGGAACTGGAACTGACTTTTAACCGCCGTTCTCAGTAACCGATCTATCCACGGTTTGCCCTACTGGAGATTTAAGTTCTAACGCCTGAAATTTATAATCGATCCTGATTCGTTATCCGCGGTTTTGGATTAATATGTCATTTTAGTACAGTCAGCGACAAAAGTAGCTGATCATACTCGAATTTCCAAACGCGTAGTAGATCGGTAATGTTAGTTTTTTTCTTGCAACTTACAATGTTGCATTTGACCATTACACAATACACGTGATGTTAAGTGATGATTCGGTCGAGAGTTGGTGTTTAAGATGAAAAAGAAAATCATAAAAATTGTTTTTGTTCAGCGACTTTTGTCGTTGACTGTACTAGGGCTTGACATATTACTACAACATACTAAAATGACACATTAGGACATGACATACCGATCCAAAACCGCGGATAACGGATCAGGATCGATTATCTATTAATATTAGGCGTAATGTAATGTCAAATTTTTATCTCTATTACCGTAGATATATATCGGTTATTGGGAACGATCATAAGTGAGGCTGCCGAAACGAAACACATCTTTACTTTTTTGACTTTACAGTGTAGCATTTAACCACAGGTAACCTAAGGTTAAGAAACTATGTGGTCTAAGGTGGAGTTACGCTACACCTGGATTGGAAACTGGCTATCTAGTGGGGCTGCCGGAACTCACCGAATAGTACTTGGCTAAACTTATATTATTAACTTATTAATAGTAACTAATCTTGGGTTTAAACTAAATAGTTGTTAGGTAGTTACTTGTTTTCTTTAATGCTTGTTAGTACGCACTTTTGCCCAAGTTTGTTCCTGAAGTAGAATCCAAGTTAATCTATATTTGATCAAGTTTTGAACTCGATAAGCTCTTTGCTTCCATAAATTTAACAATACCGGTAAGGTAGAGGGAAAGCTATATGATAGTTAATTAAATACAACCACAGAGCGAATAGGACCTTTAAAGTTTGGTCAAACATTCATCGTCCTTTATAGGGTAAAACACTGGTGATAAATACTCTTTATACCAACGTTCATCAGAAATGAACCTAAAATAGCGTACTCTTCTGTTTTAATTTTAATGCATTATAAATGTTATATATGATAATTTAATGAATATATTATTGTCTATTTATAAAATACCAGGTTCACTTCGCGATTTTCCAGAGCAAAAAGATGCCTATGATACTCATAGGTACATAATCTATCTCTACGTTGAAAATCACGTTAATCTATAGCTTAGTTTTTGCGTGAAAGAAATCCAAACTAAAATAGACACTTCTGCATTTATGTAAGTAGGTTGTCTGGTAGAAATCACTCTTAGCGATAAGACCGCCCATTGTAACACTAGCTCTAAGATCTTTCCTTTTATGTTGTTCTTTTTCTGATGTTGTGGACAACTAAGCGTTATCTATCTAATAATATAAGTATCAAGGAATATAAGTATATTAGGTTACTTAACGTGCTCTTTTGATAATTTGACATGAAGTTTATTTACTTAAACGACTATTAAACTAAAAAGAGATAAAATGAACATGACTTGGCAATAAACTAACAAGTCAATGTCCACTATATTGCTGTAGTAGGCAAATGGCCAATTCCAATTTGTTTGATGTTCCCACTCTTGTCATGCCGTTTTTAGAATTGCACTTGACTAAAGCTAAAGCGGTTTTATCTAGCAATAGAGGTTCTATTGATCGCGGCTCTGCAAACGTGAGAAATTTAAATGAGGTACGTGCACTTGCGGTTCTGCTTAATATCATGGATTCAACTGGCTAAAATACCTACACATAGTTCTACTATAGGTACGTCTCATGGAGGGATTGAAGCGGTGGCGGCCGAATGGTAACGCATGTGCCTTACAAAGCTCCGATACCGAGTCAGAATCCCATCTTGGTCTCGAACTTAGTACTCTAATAAGTTATGTGCGGATTTTTCATCGCTCAAAACGGCGAAAGAAAACATCGTGACTATGTGAGGAAACCAGCATGTTGGTAGTCTGGGCCATACTCTCTCTCTCTTAATTTTGTCATTTATTTTTGTATTTGTAGGTACCTATTACAATTATTTTAATTTCACATGCCAGCACATGGGCAAAATAGAAAATCAAAACTATATAGAAGACCAACACGTACTCTATTTTTATTGAATATGTATCATTTCATTAAATTTCTCTCTGACTGTGTCGCAGCAGTGAGAACATAAAAGGCTCAAAATGATATAGTCTGAATAGGGATGTTAACCATTTTTCGGAATTGCTTTTATTTTAAAGATTGACTCTTGTTTACCATAAAAAAATATTTTATTTAAAATTATTAGTATTTTCGATGAGAAAATATACAAAGTTAGAGTAATTATGAATTTTTCCGCCAAAACACTAACAACTGTCACGTGACTGACATGACGTCACTGACCGAAAAACACGATTCGTAACCACCGCGCCGACCCCCGACGCCACTCGCGGCTACCGACGCGCAGGCAACCATCGAAGCACTAATCGCCTGAGTGGTTAGTGACGTAAGAAGCTCTTTTTGGTGTTTGCAGTCACGTGAGAAAAGATTATAAATATAGCATTTAAAATCATTTTTATTTAAATTATTAAGTTATATATAAATATAAAAATATGTTTTTCGATATTCTAATAATACAAACTAACATAAAAGTAAGATTAAACATTATTTTGTAATTAGTGTTAACATCCCTATTATATGTTACTAGCAGTTCCCCGCGGTTTTACCAGCAACACAGTTCATCGCATTAAAAAGTATCTTAGATGTCCTTCCGTGGTTTCAAACTATCTCCTTACTAAATTTCATCGGGATTGGTTAAGGTATATCCGAAACTGTTTGTTTCGTTCAAATCTTTCCTCTTTATACATTAGTATAGACTATAGAAAACCGTGAGGAAACCGGCATGCCCAAGAACTGCAACATTCAAGGGCATGCGACATCTACCAACCCGCACTGGGCGATTACAGCCCATACTCTCTCTCTGAGGGAAGGCCAGAGTCCCAGTAGTGGGAACGTGAAAGGCTGATAATGATGATAGACTATAGAAAAACAAAAATTACAAAGAGAAGATATTATTTAACTTCTTGAATTTGATTTGTAGGAATTCTATTACATTAGCGGTACTATAGGTACTGCTTAACAGAATAATCTTAACTTAATGATGTTTAGCCTCGTTTGCAATACGCTTCTACAAGCTGGCAGTGTACACAGCATGCTAAGAGCATTGCTCCCATGAATTTCAATGCTGGTTCGATGCACCTAATAATTAGATATTTATTTCAATTCAATTATGGCAAATCAGGGAACTAGTAATACATTTATGTAATGAATAAGAAGAATAAAGAAGAAATAATAATAAATCAATAACAACAATGAAATGTACGATATGTAATTGTTAACAAATAGAATATGAGTAGAGTTTTATACATTGTGCCAAATAAAAATTAATTACCTTAGTAATTATTGCAGGTAAAGTACACGCATACACACATACTTACACACATAAAGAAAATTCATTCAAAATTTTAAGTTTTCATTTTAAGCGTCGGCAAAGCAATTGCAACGCTCTTGTTTTTGCAAATATCCATAGGCGACGGTGACCGCTTACCATCAAGGGGGCTATCTACTTGTTTGTTATACTTTTACATAAAAAAAACACTAAATAGAAGTTTGTGTCTGTAGACATACCGACAGCAATTCCAATCTCGAGATAGATCGCGCTTCTGATACATTTAAATAAAAAAACATCGTTTGACTGTCGGTGAGGCATCTAAACATCGCATCGGCATCTAAACCAGTTATGGATATAAGTAACTTCTCTATAAAGGTAACAAACTCCACTGCATTTACAAAATACCTACTCAGCTTTCGTATCGAGTCAGGAAGCTACGTATTGCAGGATTTGCAGACAGTGTGCGCCGCCGCGCCGTGCAATGAATCGTTAACAACTTGCACTTTGCCGGGATTAAAACCTTTTCTCGGTACAATTTCAGCCGAAGTCCACAAAGGTCTTTAAACATGAGCCAACATTAACATAGGTACTCATTTATTTTTACTCCTTCATCACACAAGAGCGCTCTTCGCCCATCATTGGCCTATTAAATTTTTATTGTTAAGATGTCATGTCACCGCCGAGTGCTCGTCCCCCAGTCTGCCATCCCTGGTATCGCTGGACAGATGAAGTCACGAAGGATTTGTGCAAGCTCCAGGTGGAGGACTGGCAGGAGGTGGCGCAGGACAGACCAAAGTGGCGTCTTTTGTTATCGGAGGCCATGACTCACTTTGGGTCGTTGCGCCATCTCAGTTAGTTAGTTTATCATGTCTCAATTACTATGTAAAAAGTTTATTATCAACAAAAAACTGGCTAAGCTACAAGAACCAAAAAAAACTATGCGGGTCCTAGCCTCCAATCAGTGATTTTTCCTCGGAAGTAGTACCATAATACGGCGGAATGGCTGCGAGAGACTTGCTCGTAGACTAATTTCTTTAAGTCCGTAGAGATGGCACCATAGAGTTTGTATTCTCGCTTCCGTGAAAAGAGTTGTTAACAACACTCTCAGGATTAGATTAAAAGCTTTTCTTCATACAAATTCCATTAAGTTTTCAAGCTGTTTTTCTTTGAGTTTGAGAGATTCTCGTCTCTTTTGTTTGGGATATTGGCTGAGCATCGTATTTTTAATGAACTAAAATGCTGAATTAAGAACTGAAAATGAAACACATTAATTAATTTAAATTAAAATATATTTATTTCTCCTCACAATTAGAAAATTACACAAGGTAGGTACAACCAAGATTGACAAGCTGATATCTAACTGTATGAGGAGCTGGTGCCTGAAATAGGTGCATTGCGAATGAGACTCAGGTGGTGACTAGAAATAACGATATGACCGAGGGTAGTAAACACGCTAAGCCTGAAGTAACTTGAGTTTACTTAGATGAATCAACAAAAGCCGAAATGAAAGAGAATGTTTGATATTGTACCTACATCTTATGAAGATCCTGCTTACTGGGATTTCACAAAGCCTGTTACCTTCCGGTTCCGTGCACACTATCTACGAATAAAAATACTCGCGAACTGAAAACAAAGCACTGAACAATAGATATCTATCTACTGAAAAATAAATTGCTCTACACATTTTTTTTAAACCTTGCATAAAGGTGTCATTATACTCATACGATCAATTTATCTTCGATGGCTCGATCAATAATGATCGCATGGAGTTATTATTATTATCATCAGCCTTTCACGTTCCCACTGCTGGGACTCTGGCCTTCTCTCAGAGAGAGAGTGGGCTGTAATCTACCACGCTGGCCACCGGGTTGGTAGATGTCTCATGCCCTTGAATGTTGCAGTTCTTGGACATGCCGGTTTCCGCACGATGTTTTCCTTCACCGTTTCGAGCGATGGCAAATCCGCACATAACTTATCAAGTCATAGGTGCGGGGCCGAGAGGATTCGAACTCGGTGTCGGCGCCTGGTAAGTCGCACGCGTTACCGTTCGGCCATCATCGATCGCATGGAGTATCAGGACGCTTATTATAAAATACTAGTTGCTCCCCGCGGTTCACCCGCGTCTTCCCGCTATCCCGCAGGAACCTTTTTCCGGGACAAAAATATGTGTTAATCCGGGGTATAAGCTATCTCTATTCCAAATTTCATCAAAAACGGTTTAGTAGTTACGGTGAAATGTGGTGTCATACATTCACTCACAAACACACACACAAACTTTCGCATTTATAATATTAACCTATATTTTTCGTGTGGGTGTCTTAAACAAAGTACAAAAAATGCTACAATACAGACGTAGCGCTCGTAGCCGCTACGAGATTGCGATCGTACGGAAGTGACGTGTCACATTTTAGTAGAATAAAAGAGTTTTTGAACATTAAAAAAGCGCTTCATTTTTCATACCTTTTCCTGAAATCAAAGCGGAAAGCAGAAAGCATTGTTTATTCCCAGACGCCTAGCCTGAAGCTGCAGGAGGTAAAACTTTGCGTAGAAACTGTCTACATTACTCGTAGCGTGTGCTACGTCGTAGCCTGCGACCGTTTAATAAACTAGGTGCATATTTGAGTTTATTTCCCTCATAATGTAGCCGATTGAAGCCGAATGCATCAGTTTCGTTCTGAGTAATTTTTCACATGTTGCAGTTTTAGTGATAAAAATTTAGTAAGCACCTGTATTGTGAGTACTAACGCGAATTGGAATAAGTTTACAAGTTTCATTTGTACTAACTTTTCTAGTACCAGCTGACATTCAATCATAGAGTTCTGAAAACTGTTTCATATTAAACGGAAAATTTAATTTTCAATCAAAGCCCCGAGTCGAGTCTGGTCTTAAGTGCTCCTTAGCCGGTAACGAGCAATAAAGCCACATCGTCCAGGACTAGGGCAGTGCAATAATTGCATCAAGTTTAACCGGCCCCGATCAATGTGAGGGTATTTACCTCGGCGGGCGAAAATAATCCGGGTAGTGGTGATGTCACTAGGTCGGAAGGACGCATGCGCGGCGCGCGCTCGCTGCCATCGTCCGTGCTCACCAACCCGGTGCTCCGTCTCTTTCGCGTTACTGTGGGCTGGGTGAGTGGGATAAGGATGGAAGAGGAGGCTCAAGTTGTGGTTGTAGCGAGCAGGCCGCAGCCGGGCGCGGGCGGCAGTCGGTCGCCGGCCGCGCGAGAAGCCGGGCGCGCGTGTGCAGAAATGGCGCCCCGTGGCGGCCGGTGAGGCGGCGGCCCCGCCGACCGCCCCGGGTCGACGGGCCAGCCCAGACGGATGTCCCAACATGTCCTTGCTCAGCGTCACAGGTAGTGTAGTGACATAGTGCACGCCTTTGTGTTACCGCTAACGTACCAGTTACGCAGCAATTTGTGGTCGTTATGGACGCCTATTGAATGTGCCCAGGTATTTGTGGTGATCAGGTTTGAGAGACGGTAGCTTTTATAGCTAGAGTTACGTCTTTAACTTGAAGCGCAAAGATGAAAGGGCTCGCTAAAGAGCTGTTGCAGTAGTAGTGTTCCGGTAAAAGCGTAATCGCGTTCGGTTTATGTTATTCCGAGAACCGTCGGTTATTTAGCTGATATCTCGTAAGCGAAGTTTGATTTATCAGTTTTGATAAAATCCGCATATATGCACGCGTTTGTTTGCGTGGGTTATGCTTGAGTTCAAGCGTATTTCTGTCCTGCATGCCGCCTATATGAAAACGCTTAAACAAAGGTCAGCTACGGCCATTCGCAACGCGCCCTACAACTCAAGGTTGCATTGATTGTTTAATAGTAACGTAACCTTTTTAGGTGGTTGGACCTTTTTGTCTATTTTGGAGGTTTGTTTTTCGTTTTCTACGCTAAACATACGTAGAGATTCAGTTTTATCACTTAACACGATCACATAAATTCAATCTCGTTTACTACTTATCTCCACGCAAGACACAGAATAACTCACAGTTTGTAACATAGGTTTTTATTATCTAACATTTCGTAGACGCCCAAATCTTAAATCCAGATATGTCAGAGGTTAACCCTTCCATAAATATGTCATAACCCTTTCTGAATAATAAATCAAGGTAGTTCTTAGGAAGATTTATCTATTTAACTCTCTTGATACCTACGGCTGCAAACCAGTTGGGATTTTAAAAAGTTTTCATACATTTTATATTTCGAACGATTACTTTTACCTACACTTAACCAATCTATCAAAAATGACATTTCTCATCCCTAGAACTTTTTGCAAATTGAAACAATTCCGCCTTTGTTTTTACCTACCCGCAAAAACGGATGAATTGCGTGTAATCAACGACTATTCTTGAAGCACTCTAGAACATGAACTCTTTGCATTATGTAGAAATCCGCTCGATTCGCGTGATTGAATAACAAGCCGACAAACAACTTATATCTACAGCTTATGCCTGTTTGTTCAAGCCAGGGTTCATGCAACCCCGTATTTCTATTTCAGCATAAATAAAACTGTCAAACAGACTACAAGTCTGGCAGTTCTTTCGGCTAGACCGGCCTGAAGTTGGGACTAACAAGACATTTCAAAGTTTATAAACGGAGTTTGGGTAAAGTTCTAATGGTACCGCTCAATATCTAACTCGGAACGACAAGAAAATGCAATATGTGCAAGTGTCGTAAATAGTTTGCGATTCTGAGCCTTATTTCGACAACACCAGAGCTTAAAGTGTTGTCGAGCTAGTTTGAAATTATTGTTTTGGAGTTGTTTAAAATACATAATAATTCATACATTTCCTGTGTTTTAACCGATGAACCGATGAATAAAAAGAAGAGGTTCTCAAGTTGACGCGTATACCTTTTTCTCTAATAAATATAATTATACTCTATGTTCAGTATATGTTTCTACAAAAAATGTTGACCAGTTTTAATGTTTCTTTAAACTCTTATGAGACTTAGTAACAGTTCTTCTAAAACATCTACCTTTTTAACATATGAATTTACATAAAAAAAAAAATTATTACAAAATCTATGAATCAAACACCGATATAAATGTAGTAAACACGCATTTAGCTCGTAAAACGATATGATTCGTTAATAAACTTCGTTCCTGAGTCTTGGATATTTTTATCTATATAAGTATGTATATCGTTGTCTAGTACCCATAACACAAGTTTCGAACTTAATTTGGGGCTAAGTCAATTTGTGTGCAATGGTCCCCGATATCTATTTATTTATTTACTAGCGGTTTCACCTGCGTTTTCCCGTTATCCCGCAGAAACCCTTTTCCGGGATAAAAAGCAGCCTATGTGTTATTCTGAAATGTAATCTATATTATTGTAAAGTTTCATCAAAATCCATTCAGTAGTTTTTGCGTGAAATAGCAACAAACATACGTACATACTCACAAATCACAAACTTTCGCGTTTATAATATAAGTAGGATACCTGTAGGGTTTGCTGGTACCCCGTCTACAATACCTTACACTGGCTCGGCAATACCCACGTATTCGCCATCAGCTCCACCGTGCACTCTCGCCCGCGGCTCTCGTGACAGTGACGTTTTAGCTAACCAATACAGTGACACACGAGACAGCGTATGTATGCTATAGCGCATACACTACATCATCTATAACTCGAATTGCAGTTACCATATACCACTATTATAACTTGCCTTTAATAGCATCAATACCTCTTCAGGTAACATATCCGCTTACTAAAGATGCATTGTATAGCTTCAAAGGCCGAGACAACGTAGCGAACTAACCTTACATGTCTTTTATACCATATCCACGCTAGCACTCTGCCCCATTTAATGCGACGTGACAGTAATGAATGACCGTAATGGCGGCGCTTTAGTTAGAGCACTTCTTTTTAATTAAATTTCAAGATCTCTGGCCAGTTATTCAATGATTTGACGTTGAAACTTAATTAACCTTACAATGTTTATGTATGATATTGATTGATAGTCCGGCTTTTTTCTAAACGTGTCAGATAGGTGCTTTAAGCAAAGGTAAAAACCAACGAAATAACAATTTTAATGCGCCAACTACAATATTGTATCCAAAATTGGCGTTAATTAAAACCAATTGTATGTGTTATAACGATAGTTAAAAAGTCTATCAGCTATTATATGTTTATTTATACAATACATACATAGCAGGCTCTAGGAGAAAAAAATGCAAAAAAATATTTATATGTTGTAAAAATATTCAGTGCCTCCCTTTCTTAAAGGCAGAACACACACAACACACACACACACACAACACAACACTCTAACAACATACACCACACACACCACAGAACACAACAACACACACACACAACACACACATTCTAATTTAACACAAGTCTTGTGCGGCAAGGCAAAATCGTCAACTAAAGCTGTGCCAACACTATCAGTTTTGGCCCATTAGCGGATGTAGGTCGTAACCATAACAAGATGAGTTGAAACAAAACTGTACATATTTATCGGTGTTCCTACATTTTATTAGTTTCATGAATGAGTTACGACGCTGTATTTCGCATTTAATGAGTTTTCGTTGGCTATTATGTTCTCAGCTGTACGGATTTATAAATAAATACTGAAGGGCAAGGCAAAACGTACCTTGATATTAGATTTTCGAAGAAGCTTTCATTCGTCGAAGTAAGCTTTACCTTTTGTTAAACATTTATTAGACGTATGATTGCTTGATACGTAAGTAGGTATTTTTATGACTTATTACGTCGCTCCCTACATAAAAGTGACTCCGCAAAATTGTTGTATTATGTGCAAAAACAATGAACTGTTACGATATGAGATGGGTACCCGAGATACAGCCTCAAAATGCTTTGTTTTTATTATTTCCGGGCAAATGCTTCCACTACATACCCAAATAGTTTTGGGTAGTGTAGTCAACTGAAAACACAACTAACTAATCAATAGATTAATACGGTGAAGGAATACATTAAGAGGAAACCGACAGGCCCAAGAACCACAACGTTCAGGGGCATGCGAAATCTAACAACACGCACTGAGCTAGTAGCGTGGTAGATTATGGCCAATAGATTGGCTTTGTTTAGTCTATTGGACATTGTGGGTTATAGATAGCCGACCATGCAAGGGGCATTGCCCCGTTGATTTACCATGTTGGTCAGTTGTAAATACCACTAGTGACCACCCATTCAAGTAGTCACCGCTGAGATCGTTGCTTAACCTAGTTGATCGGTTAAGAATGACTAGACATGCTCCGCTACAAGCGTTTCTTGATGGTCGTAATGTCCTCATATTCGAATGATTTCATGAGTATGTTTTGTGCCGCACCACTATCATGTGTATCCTACTAATATTATGAACGTGAAAGTTAGGTGAGGTGAGTATGGATGGATGGATGGATGGGTGTTTGTTACTCTGTCACGCAAAACCTACCGAACGGATCTGAATGAAATTTGGAATCTAAATAGTTTATATACTGGATTAACCCATATACTACTTTTTATCCCGGAAAATGGTTCCTGCGGGATAACGGGAAGACGCGGGTGAAATCGCAGGGCGCAACTAGTTTTATATACATTTATTGATTATTCAATTCTACATACATTACTTCCTCATATACAGAAAATCATTTTCCGATTTCGCAATTCTTTTCAAATTCAAAGCAACGGGTGCCACATTTAAAAGAGAAAATACGAGGCTTGGGTTCACCGTAACAAAATATAATTTACTTTCGTAGGTATGTGATATTTTCCAATCGGTACATTGCGTAGTGGGTAGTGGGCTCGAGTGCTGGATTTACGACCATGACCTTTGCCTGAGAAAAGCCTTCAAGATATGTCAGTGGATATTGGGCAAAGTATAATATATATTTTATCTATATAGCGATTCCTCGACATCTTTTGTGGTGACACGAGGATGCGATGGTGATAAGTGAGCGATGGTGGCCGAACGGTTAGGCGTGCGCCTTACAAGACGCCGACACCGAGTTTGAATGCTCTCGGCCCCGCATCTATGACTTAATAAGTTATGTGCGGATTTGCCATCGCTCAAAACGGTGAAGGAAAACATCGTGAGGAAACCGGCATGCCCAAGAACTGCAACATTCAAGGGCATGCGACACCTACCAACCCGCACTGGGCCAGCGTGGTAAATTACAGCCCATACTCTCTCTCTGAGAGAAGGCCAGAGTCCCAGCAGTGGGAACGTGAAAGGCTGATAATGATGATGAGGATGCGATTGAAATTGTAATTGACTTGCTCCAATTCAATCAGTAATAAGAACCAATAAAAAGAATGGTCAAAAGTCGGTCCAGAATTGAGGCTAATGACAACCACTTTTCTTTGTAAAAATGAAATTAAAAAAAAGATTAATCAATGATATGATAACAGGTGGCATTTAGCAAAACAAAAATCCAAAACGATATGTTTATATATTGCGAACAAATATGTGCCTCCTCATTTTTTCGATGATTAAAAACTGTAGACGCTATAGGAGATCCCATGGGAGTCAAATGACATAAATATATATCCTATGATCCCATGGGAGAAAAGCGACAAAAATATTATACTGTAATCCCATGGGATTAAAAGCATGGGGTCCAAATGAAAGGAGGTAAATTAAATCACCAATATTTTGTTATGACCTTCTGTTGTCCACACGGGCAAAGCTTAGTTGGTAGGCAGTCGCTACTCAATCAATAAAATAATAGATGTATTTATTATAAGTGGAGTTTTCATAACCAACAGTTATTTACTATCTCTATATCTATATCTCGACCTAATTCAAGAACTTGTTTCTTGTGGGCGAACCATTAATTACTACCTTTTCTTTGAACTTACAATCGGCTCCTTTCAGGGCTATTTGCTTTTTTATCTATTAATACAAGATTTGGTGTGCCGATTATAACTTCAGATCGATCGTTAAAAAAGGTTTGTTGAAAAATAATCACAATACTGGGTGGATGTTTGAGATGGGACATTCAGAGTTAAAAGGAAGAGAGAAAAGTGGTGCAGTTTTTGTTTTCTCATAAATCGAGAATTTGATCAGTCAAATCATTATGTTTAAATACATGTTACATACACATACATGTTTATGTTTTTAGTAAAATATGTAACGTCAAACTTAAAACTATCTACGCCTGTTCCAATCTCTTTACACCGACAAAATACATGCAAGAAATACCCGGTAGGTAATATAATTTTTTGGGCGTTATCACAGTTACAACTTTCGTATTGTATTGAAGCAAGTTCACTACAAATTCAAGCGTTTTTGTTATTTCAATAGTCTGATATTTTATAATAAGCTTATCTGATAATATTTTGTTTTCTAAGAACGTGAAAAACAGCTATAGAAAATTAGTCGGTGATTTCACTTGGGATTTTGTTGAGAAAGCTTAGCTTTACACATTGGCCTTTGCCGTACAATCTCATCTCAAAAATCCACCCTGTATAATACCTAAAGAGTTAAAGTATACACTTTAAATTCTACTCTTTTATGTAGTAAAATAAATCTTATGACCTATGTTTATATCGATGGAGCAACAAAACTCAAACAATAAAACCTTTCAAATAACCAACTTGGGAACAGGCTATTGTATTGACACATAATCATAATGTACTCGTACTCGTATTTACATCAAATTTCACAGCCATTGTTATTGTGTCAATAATAACTGTTCTCCGTACCTCATATGTGTTTTTAGGGTTCCGTACCTCAAAGGAAAAACGGAACCATTCTAGGATCACTTTGTCGTCTGTCTGTTTGTCTGCCCAGGCCCTTTTTCTCAAAAACCCGCTAAGGTCTCAAGTTGAAATTTATATCAAATACTGGGCTCTACAATTTTTTTCAGATGTGAAAAAGTCAAACTTGTGAGTCAACGCAATCAAAAGATATGTTTAATTGTTTATGTCGCAATTTATTCGCATATTTTGCGATTTAATAAGGGAATTAAAACCAAAAACCAAAGTACATCACGTAGACCTAGAATCAAAAAATTTGGTATGAAGCAAGACATGTAAAGGAAAACGTCTGAAAACCGTAAGTACGTAGTTTGATAACAAACAATCAAGTTTGTACCCTCGGTGCGCTAGTCCAACTAGCACTTGTCCAGTTTCTATATTTATTTACGCATTTGTTTTCCTTACAACGCGGTTGTATTATAACTCGAAGCAATAGGTAGATTAGTTAGATAAACAGCCAATATTGCCTCGGTAAGAAAACCCTACTTTAGTTTTCGATCACGGCTAATACCTCATTTTGCGTGTTCCACTAGCATCGCTACCGAAGATTTATTAGATTCTAGCTTTTTCACGCGGTTTCACCCGCGCATGAAAACTGTTACAAGGTTTATCGTAATTAAAAAAACACTTTAGTACTTAGGGATAATGTAGCTTCTTATGAGTGAAAGAATTTTCAGACTCGGATTAGTAGTTCTGGAGGTTACCTACTTACAAACTTTCTCTGTCTATGATCTAAATATCTTAATATATATAAATCTCGTGTCACAATGTTTGTCCTCAATGGACTCCTAAACCACTTAACCGATTACAATAAAATTCGCACACCATGTGCAGTTCGATCCAACTTGAGAGATAGAATAGTTTAAATCTCAAATTATAGTCGCAATTTTAATTTTTTGAAAACTTTAGCCACAGCAACGCGTGGCCGGGTCAGCTAGTATATTATATAACTCAAAGGTGACTGACTGACATATAGTGATCTATCAACGCACAGCCCAAACCACTAGACGGATCGGGGTGAAATTTAGCATGCAGGTAAATGTTATGACGTAAGCATTCGCTAAGAAAGGATTTTGATAAATTCTACCCCCAAGGGGATAAAATAGGGGATGAAAGTTTGTATGAACCTTTGTCAATTTTAAACCGATCGGGCTGAGACTTTGCATGCATAAAGCTGTAACCCACGCGGGTGAAACCGCGGGGAACAGCTAGTATATTATATACATGTACATTATGTTCGGCTTATTTTAGGTAATATACTAAATTTCTGATCTGCTTATCTACTTATTCCTAACCCGTCTTTATTTTTGAGAAAAGTCCAACATTATCTTTGTATTATTTTAATAAGCTTTCGCCTGTTATTTAGGAGAAAAAATAAAATATTCATAAAGGAAAATTACGAAAATAAGGGTCCTTGAGTGAAATGAAATGTTTATTATAAAATTTTAGCAATTTAGAATATAAAACAAGTATCTAGACTTAACGTATACATTGTTATCTAAAGACATACATTTATTTGTGGAAGAAATAGAGAGGATAAAAAGATAAGAAAGAGAGTTGTTGCATATTTATTGTTTTCTTCACAAACCGGCATAATTATGATAGGGACCTGGAAATGGTCTTCCCTCAGAACCGAGTGATGACGTCACCCGCAAGGAACCACTGTATTGCACGTATTAATACTAATATAACAATTATTTATATATTTACACACACAAGGTAAAAAGTCCATGATTGTTCATATTATTATATATACGAAGGAAGTATTGTTCGTTCGTAACCAATTGTCAAGTTTAATAATTGTACCTGAGTCTTGGATATTTCTATCTATATAAGTATGTATATCGTTGTCTAGTACCCATAACACAAGTTTCGAGCTTAATTTGGGGCTACGTCAATTTGTGTGCAATTGTCCCCGATAATGTCTTCACAAAAATAGTGGTAACTATCAAATTAACATTAAATATCAATTATTAATTTAATGGTACAAATGAATCCGTGATTATGCCTTTTGCGTAATTGTCTACGTTACTTGGGCTCCTATCAACTTGTTTGTAATAATGTTTGAAAAAATTGTTTGGACCTTGCCAATTTCCTCTCTTCAAAACCTCGTCTAAAGGAATTTTAATGAGTTCTTATTGGTTAGCGTTTGGCCGCAAGACACCTTATCTTAAGTGACAATGCGGTCAAAGGTGTTACCACGCTTTACCTGGATTGGGAACTGGCTCTCAAGTAAAGTTGCCGAAGCACACCGATATTTGCTTGGCGAAGCCAGAAGTACTAAAAAGCACTTAACTTCCAAGCTTTTATCACGATGTTTTCCTTCACTACCACACTTAAAACTTAATAATAACGCTACTTAATTAGAAAGTTATGGATTAACTTAAATTACTACGATGAAAAGTTTAAATCTCTGCACGTGACTAAGTTGACCATAAATGTTTATAGCTGTAACTTCCTTTAGTCGGATATATGTGTGAGAATAATGTTGATTCCATACGTAGCATATTTAGGAGGGTTTGTGCAGAACAAGTACTTTTTCGCCGTATTGTTTGAAGATTTCTTGGTCTAAAGACAAGTTCTTTTATCTTTCCAATATTCTGCAAACTATCAGTCTAAAGTAGTTCTCGCTAGTTATATACTACGTCTCGTAACATACTTTTTCCTTTCATTAATCGTGGTACGTAATAGTACCAGTTACGGCCCTCTACGATATCCGGTACGATCTAATCTCTACGCCAGGCTACGTAAAGTAAATGCTATGTGAAAACACTGGCTTGGGAACATGATTTTCGACGATTTGTCAAAAAGTTGACGGTCGCTGATGGACTTTGAATTGTTTAGAAAACTGTACGTTTATGACCGGTTTACATTATTCCAGTCCAGCGAGCGAATCCAGCGCTGTATTGCTTACTGAAAAAATGTAAACCAGCATTGGAATGCACTGAATCTAGGATAACTGGAATCAGTGCATTCCAATGCCAAAATCAAAATCAAAATCAAAATCAAAAATATGTTTATTCAATAGGATACATTGTGATCACTTTAAAACGTCAACTTAAAACTAGCTACGCCTGTTCCAACCTCCTTACGCCGGCAAAAGAACAGGCAAGAAACGCCCGGCAGGTAATTTTTTTGGCGCGATCACATTGACAATTTTATTCTTATTACTAATTGATTGAATTGGAGCAAGTTCACTAAAATCCCAAGCTTTTTTTTTTGTCATCTAATAGTCCGATATTTTTTTATTTAGCTTTACTAATAAGAAGATTTCTCTTGTTTGGTTGTACACATTGGGATATGGGAACATGAATATTAACGAGTTGCGGGATCACAACCAAAGCAGACCAGACCCCACAAGCAGCACCCGTTCACGAGTTGACGCATGTGCCAGCCATCGCTCTCCTCGACCATATGAGAGGGAAGAGGGCGACCCGACACATGACGCCGCTGCAAGCAAAGCCGGTCTACCAGGATAACTGGATTAGTGCATTCCAATGCCGGTTTACCAGGATAACTGAATCAGTGCATTCCAATGCCGGTTTACCAGGATAACTGGATCAGTGCATTCCAATGCCGGTTTACCAGGATAACTGGATCAGTGCATTCCAATGCCGGTTTACCAGGCTAGCTGGAATCAGTGCATTCCAATGCCGGTTAACATTTTTCCAGTAAGCAATACAGCGCTAGGTTCGATCGCTGGACTGGAATAATGTAAATCGGGCATTATATAATGTCTGAAACGTTCTTGTTATAACTAGCGACTCGCTCCGTAGCTTTACCAGTGGAAAAGTACCTACCAATTTTCTTAACAAACTTTAACACACTTTTTAACCGATTTCGGGATTGATTTTCAATAAAGAATTTCTTGATTTTTATACACTTTATATTTATGGAACTTTTGTACATAAGTTTTTGATTCTAGACCGACCGGCTTGAGCTGTGCTTGATTGGTCAGTCAGTTGCACCTTGCAGTAAAACCCGTAGTTTTCCTTTTATCCCGCAAAACTTCTTTGTCCGTTATAAAAAGTAGTGTAAGTGCCAATCCATTGCTAGAGCTAGCTCAATGCAAATTTCACTCACATCCGTAACAAACAAACACACAAACTTTCACGTTTTAACGTTTGTGAGATTAGTGATCGTGTGCTGTTTTCACCACATCGTTACTGTGGTGACTATAAAAAAGTTTGACAAAACCTGGAACGCCACATACGAAGCGGGACAAGAAATAACTTATTCACAAACAAGTTTACTGACAATGGTTGAAACATGTGAACCATTTGTCTTAATTTATGTCAGGGTAAGCCATGTTTATCCTACTAATATTATAAATGCGATAGTTTGTTTGTGTGTGTGTGTGTGTGAATGTTTTTCCCGGAAAAAGGTTCCTGCGGAATAACGGGAAGACGTGGGTGAAACCGCGGGGTGCAACTAGTATGACATATTTAATTGCGTCTATTTTATACTAACATTTTTAATGTGCATTTGATTCGAAATTTGAGTATTGTAATGACTCTGAAGATGAATATTTTGCAGCTCGTACTTCGTGACTGTCACTTATATGTATGTATGTTCATAAGCTCACATTGACATACTAACGGCCGTGTATAGAGCGAGATAAAAGCGGTCGCGGTTGTAAAATGATAATCAGGTAGGTATATTTATATATCTGTTGATTTATTTAAATTGCACATTCAAACATATTGGAGTCAAAATTTTTTTTTTTTTTATAATTATCGGGGACTATTGAGGATGAGATAAATATAGTTTTCTCAATGCTTCATCATTATGTTCAGAACCGTTTTCGAGATAAATCAAAACTCTAGCACTTGTCAAGAACACGCCGGCCGGCATGGCAGTTGATTATTAAGTGTGAAAATCCATATCTGTCGGGCTAGCACGCCGGTAATTTCATTTGAAAATGCATAACAATTTGTGTATAATTATATTCAAAGAGGTTTTATTACGTTAATTGCAAAGAGGTTGTGCTACAGCCACACTAAAGGAATAAAACCTCATCTAGTATTAGCAGAAAATCTAGGGATACTAAATTTAATAACCGATCTACCCACGATTTGACAGAAATTTGGCATTACTTCTATGGACCTTATGTCAAATTTCTATCTCCAGTAGGGCAAACCGTGGATAGATCGGTTATTGGAACCGGCCGTTAATATCGTTTCACGTAGGTACATGTGGGTTAAATAACATAATACTCGTATTGATTTTCAAAGTAGCCTGCCTAATCTTAAAAGATTTGAGAGCAACAAAGATCTTATGAACTTGGACTCCTTTATCTTATGAAAGAACCCTCAAGATATTTATTAGGTAAAACAAGGTGCTCGCCGGTACTTCTTATGAATTCTTTAGGGATTGATCTCCCTGCCAAGGAGAGGTGTTGTGTCGAAAGTTTGTAATGTAGTCAGAAAGAACCCTCTTTACGAAGATGTGCCATTACTTTTCTAGCTTATCGGAATCATAACTTTTCGAACTGAAACACATACAAACCCACACAAAGAAGGGAAAACTTGCTAATAACATTTTTGATACCATGAAAGGTCGAGGTATAGAAGGAACTACTTTCACATTCAAACATTTTCTTTTCTACAGATTCTCTGCTGCCAGTTGCATGAAGTGTACCTATACACAATTGTTTTTCATTTGTCCTGTTATAAAGTTCGGTCTGCTTTGGAGGCTACGACGTTAATGTACCTTTTTTCGTATATGTTGAACAGTAGCTTTCTTGACAATTTATTATTGTGTTGTTGAATGTGAATATCAGTTTAGTATGGCTTAGTGCTTGCTGTATATAAGGTATTCTGTGGAAATTTTATCGATATTTTATAGTAGGTAGAGTATTGTAGTCAGAGTCTATTATGTGTGTGTACTATAGAAAGGCATCGCCAGCTAATGGGACAGTGGTGTCGATTCGGTTTTGCATTCTCTAAAACTAAACTAAGTTTGACAGGTCTAATAGTAATGCTGTCCTTTTTTTACTTTCGTGGTCAGACAAGGACAGCAATACTATAATATTAGACCTGTCAAATTTATTTTAGATTTAGAGAATGCAAAACCGAATCGACACCAATACCTTACTACAAGAAAAGAATATCCTAATTAAAATATTATTTTTTTGGCTTTGTTGTGACGTTTTTGATTTTGAATTGTGTTTACTTTGGTGTGCACTCTTGAAAGTGTGCTTTTCAGTTTTAAATCGCATCGCACTGAAATTTTAAAGCAGCCAATGAATAGCTTGACTTTAGTTTAAATGTTGTCGAGGCTCTAGGGAAGAGAGCCTTGGTACCACATCAGGGGCCCAATTCTTGCGGCGTGATATATTATCACATTCGATAAATATCGCAATAACTGTCAATACTGCGATATCTGCGATAGAGAAGGCCAGAGTCCCAGCAGTGCGATATTTATCGAATGTGATAATATATCACGCCACGAGAATTGGCCCCCTGGCCTATTCAATTTATGCTGACTGGATACCATGGGTCACGGCTAGTAGTCACAACTTTACTCTACAACCATGGACGTGCGTAAAAATACGTACACACATAAACATTCTTGCGACGAAATATATTTTTTTCAAGGTTTGAAATCCTAAGACCATATCAAATTTCCCTCGGGGCGACTTTACATCGCAAATATATGTGCGATCCGATCGTGACTTTGCACCGAGTCCGAAAGATACTGGCTTTGACTTAGAACCTCTCAAAAAGTCGTATTATTATAATACGCATAGGTATTTCAATATTCGTGGAATTGTGGTACGGCAACCTTATAAATGCTTCCAACAAAGAAACTAAGAAACTAATATGCATTTTCATACCTAAAATCATCGCAGAACTAAGGTAACTTTCTTGTAGAAATTATAGCACAATGACAAAACCTAAGATAAGCTTATGCTTTCGGTGAAAGAAAACCTTGGCTTGGTGGTAAAGCATTTTTTAGTGCTAACCAAACTGTCACCGGGTCGTCAAGTAAGAAATCTGTCACCAAGCACATATTGGTATGTTTTGGCAGCCTCACTTAGAGCCTGTTCGCAAACTTACTGAAGCATGCCGTTACCTCTGAACATATTGTCAATTGTCAAGCTTACCCTGTATGACGTTAAAAAAACTTTGAAATGCTATCTTACTGCAGGCAGTAAGCAATGGCAGTACCAACTATGGTTTTCATTACAAAGTTTTCCTATACCGAGTTGGTTTGAGTAGTATGTACATTGTAATATGTTAAAACGGATTAGTACCAAGTTTGTCTGTTTGTACTTCTAGGTTTGTTGTTAAATTAGAATTTGCTATTCAATTGCAAGTGTATAGTGTATGTATGTAGCTATGACTATTATAGACAGTCAGTAGTCTGAGAAACCAGTCTCATCATAAACTTAAGATCATATATAATCTTAAATCTAATATTAATCTACGATAGGCATGCTAGCTGCGGCCCACGGTTACTCTTGCTGTTTTCCAGATGGAACCGTTTCCCTAAGAAAGAAGTAGTGAATTAGAGTTATCTTACTAAAATTATAAATGCGAAAGTTTTTGTATGTGAATGTTTGTTACCACGTATCACCGTAACTACTCAACCGATTCGGATGAAACTTGGAATGAAGATAGCTTAAACCCTAGATTAACACATACTTTATATCCCGGAAAAAGGTTTTGACAAGTTGGCGGTAGTAAACTTTGCCGTTTACGAAAACTTTTAAATATATTTTTTCAAAACTTGTACATACTAGGTACTGAAGTTTCTGGCTTTCAAACGAGGCGGTTGAAATCGTTCGTCACTTATTATTTGCACCACATCGCAGGTGAACTTTTCCAAGTATGTCAAGATGGACCATTTTTAGTCGCGGCGCACTAGCGTCTCTCGTACCGTTCCGCACTTGGCGTGATTCAGTTCGAAGAAATAGTCTTAGCCCACGTCCTATCTCTTCTATGAATGCAATTCAAAGTCCTGACTCATTTACTGACGTATCAATCAACTCACAGACTCAGCCGCTAGACACACGCGTTTAGACACTAAAATGTAATTAATTCAACAGCGGTCAACACATATTATAGTAGCAGTTGCTATTGCAGCTCTCCATCAACAAAATTAGTGCAAAACTCTTAAAACAAAGTTACGGCAATTATGAGGAGTTAAATTCTCATTAATTTAAACCTAATTGCTCTTGCCGGCCTGTATAAAGTTCATCGGAAAAGTAAGTGCCCTACTTTTACTTAAAATATAGGTAAAAGATGAGGTCACTGACATGTACTAACTCTGCTAGGGCTGTTATTAAAGTTTATTGCTGGTCTGAACATAAAGTAATTAAGAGTTTTGTTGCCATTCCTGTACACCCCGCTGTTGTGCCTAAAATTTACTAGAATATGATGCGACCTGTACCTGTTATCATCCTATTTCTGAAATGATGACTCTTATAACGTGACCATTTATTTCTTCTCTTATAACGTCACCCTAATAAGTCAAAATTATTATGAACTAGGCTTTATAATTTATAATAATTTTTAAAACCAGGTCTAGTTATAAATAGCAAGACAGCAATTCCTTTCACAATCAAGATTCAATTTGATAAAAAAAAAACAATTTATTGCCACTATAACACAAACAGCATATTATGTTCCAGTTACTTATTTAACTAATTAATTATAGGGCAATAGGGCAGCTTCAGCATGTGCTGCATTCACATAGCAATAATTATGTGAGCGCAGCGCTGTTGATACAATGATTTGACGCCATTTTGAATTTATTTGTCAAGAATGGTTTTTTTTACCCACGGCCCACGACGGAACGAAGACGGTGAATGCGTTTAGGGTGAGAGAATGTTTGTTTAAATTTACGTGAGGTTACACAAATTGCGACTATGACATAAGTTTCTTATTTACTTTCTTCTTACGGTACTATATTTTTGGTAAGTATACAGTACCGTATACAAATTTCATAAATTTATGAGGCAAATATTTTACTTAAATAAATGTAGAGTCATTTGAAAATACATCGTGATTTATAAAGGTTCATGAATCGCGACGAAATTGCTTGCCAAAAATACCTTCTCTAACACTAAATTATTTAACTCTTTATGCACGGGTTTAACGATCTTGATAAAGAGGCCTGTTAATGAGCTTTAAAGTAGCATAAAGGGCTTATAAAAAGTTAATTTTCTATTGTTGACCTAATGGCCTAAAAAATAAATACAGGTGTATTTCATAAACGAGGGAAAACTTTGACCTTTACTATAGAGCCGCCGTAAATGTCATCATATAAAATTGGAGGCAACTGCTTCACAATACAATACATGAAACAGTAAGGACAATCAATGTAGTTAACAAGCTGAGCCCTGCAGAGACACCCGCGGTCTTCCCTTTATGTCGCAGGATATAGCTACTTATACATTTTTCTTATAAAAATAGACATCCTATATTCCTAAATAAAAATTGTACATCAAATTTCATGAAAATCCGTCCAGCCTTTACGGACCTAAGTGATGCTTGACAAACAACACAAAAATAAACACATGTACTTACAGACACACTTTAGCAAATAATAATATAGATAGAACTAGTATGTAGAACTACTCTTTCTAATCAGCCACCGTAATTGAAGCTACGAAGAATCTTAAAACAAAAACAGTCTTTTAAACCACTATCACACACCCATCGTACGATGTAGATCATGTGATTCTACAACTTGTAATTTGGCCCGATACGAACCGAGCCATATTACATGTTGTAAAATTGCACAGACTACATCGTGTGTCAGGTTGGCATTGTAAATTACAACACGGGAAGGTAAATCGTCAGTCCCGTTAGATTACAACATAGACCTTTTTTGTACGAAAGAAAGTGCGAGACCACGTTTCTTCACAAAGCCCATACTGTTTGTAAATTGTGTTTTCGATTAGCAAGGTTTTCAATGCGATCAATATATTTCGCATTTATATTATCCATTTTAAGGCTTGTGCTTTTAAACTTTAGGTACTAGTAAATGACAGCAATTATTTTTATCATATTTGCTAAATATTCACTTTATATATTTTAAAATGCTTTGATTTGCTTTTTTATGTTTGCACTATTCTTGTTTGAACTTTTTATTTTTGAATCGTGGCATTACCTTCCATCACATCGTCACCTAGCATCAGATGACTTGTGGTCAAACGCTACCTTATGAGATGTAAAAATGACCATGATAACAAAATTAATTTTGATCATCAGAAACTTAGTATTCGATTTTAGTACACGATCCACTTTGGAAACCCAAAGGTGACTGACAGACATAGTGATCTATCAACACACAGCCCAAATCACTGGACGGATCGGGCTGAAATTTGTTATGCAGGTAGATGTTATGACGTAAGCATCCACTAAGAAAGGATTTTGATTAATTCTACCCCCAAGGGGATAAAATAGGGGATGAAAGTTTGTATGAAACTTTGTCAATTTTAAACCGATCGGGCTGAGAATTTGCTTGCATAAAGCTGTAGCCCACACGGGTGAAACCGCGGGGAACAGCTAGTTTCTAATAATGATGGAATATTAACAATTACAATAGCTAAGAATAATAGATATATGGATAGATAATAACGCACATACATTAATAACTCGAACGCCTAAGATTCCCTGTTTCTAGGGTATCCGAAACTTAATGGACCGGGGATCCACAACACCCGGACACAAAACAGTTACTTGCGTTTTTTTGTTCAATGCACAAATATTACAATACAATAGCATCTATCACGTTATAAAGCCCCTAAACCAGGCTGTGTTATTAAAGCTGCTATATCCACCAATGTATATATAACGTGTTGGTATAATATAAAGTGCCGTTGACTCAGCATTTCGTATTCCGCTCTCCTTTACCATTCTTTGTGCCTCGTACGTTTCGTTTCAAAGCCAAATGGGTCAACGGATTTTGCACTTACATCAACTAGAATACATAGTTAAAGAGTAGGGGTTCTAGAATTAAAGTTGTAAATTTTTTTCATCATAAAATGGCATTTGTTTGAGCTTATTAGCACGATGGTAATTGGTAAACTGTGTGGTTTACGCCCGAAATTAATAATCGATCCTGATCCGTTATCCGCGGTTTTGGATCGATATGTCATGTCATATGTCATTTTAAGACAGTCAACGACAAAAGTCGCTGAACAGTCACACTTATTTTCTACTATCCTCATCATCTTAGACACCAATTTTTGACCTCATCATCACCTAAAGTCAGGTGTGTTATGTTGTGGTCAAAATGCTATAATGTAAAATGTAAAAAAAAACATTAATAATGATTTGAAACACATTTGGAAAATCGAGAACGATCAGCTACTTTTGTCGCTGACTGTACTAGGGCTTGACATATTACTACTAAAATGACATATTATGACATGACATATCGATCCGAACCCGCGGATAACGGATCAGGATCGATTATTAATTTAGGGCGATAGTGTAAATTTAGCAGTCGTATTACTTAGTTTGACCTTTTACTCTCACGTTTGTTTTTATTTTCTTTATCTTATTTCATACCAAAATTGATTCACTGGCAAAGAATTCAAGTATTATCCTTTTTTTTCATTTCTGGCGTCACACGTCTCACACGCTTGTTTGACGCTTTGTGTGTTTCGCCAATGTGCTGCAAAACTCCCCTTGATGTGCCAAAACCAAGACATCAAAGTGACACAAAAAGAATTCCATTTTATAGTTTCCTTATTAGGTTCAAAAACCTTGTAATGTGATTCTGTTTTTCAATATTCTGGCTGGCGAGCGCGATGGTCTACTCACATCGTAGATAACCATATATCGTACATGTTTATGTGATCGGGGTAATCGCTATCAATATAACATCCTTACTGTTGTTAAGGCTGGTTTATGTAGTGCTAGCTGTGCTAGTAGCTGGAGCAATCAATTGGAATTCAATTTACAGCTAGGATTATCTATAACTGTTATGTGCAGACTTATAAGGGAATTGGATAAAGTTTGCGGCTATATTTAAGCAGAACGTAAATATTAGTAATCTGTAATACATTTGTGTTCACTCTCTAGCAACGGTATCTATATTATGTTTTTTTTTATTATAGTTTTCTTTCTTTTCTTTCTTGGTTTGAGGTGGTTGAATGAGATGGTACGCCACGCTTGGTGAAAAGGCACTGAGTAAAACATTCGGACTTTCCTTCTGAGTCTTACCTTCCAAGACCGATTCCTTCCCTTTTTTACCTTAGATTTCCTTCTGAATAACAAATCCTTCCCTTTTGACTCAGAAGAAAAACGGTTTTCTCCGTGGGTTTAGAACTAAGGCTGCTGATAGTTCCTTAGCTATAGCTACAGATTCTAGGCGAGGACTAAGAAATGACTTACCAAGCATAGGTTCTTCTCATTATAGCAAAATTAATGCATTTCATATCTCACCAAAATTTGAGATGTAAGAACAACTCACTCGACGATGAAATTGCAAAAACTTTTGTGACACGAAAAGATCTAACTGTCGACATTTGAACTTAAAACTTAGTTTGCAAATTTCCAATCTTCTCTTTTCCTTCTAATCTAAAAGTTGAAATTTGTTTATCGATAAGTTTAATTTTCTTTTATTTCTTGTCAAATATGTCACTTGGATGTTAGATAAAAATATAACTAAGGTGAAATAACATTTTATCTTTATATACTGTCGTATACACTATTATATCGAAATTAAAATTTTCTACCTTTAGTAGGTATATTGTACGTATATAAATGAAACTACAAAGTAAAACATAAGTAAATAATTTTGATTTTCATGTCCAATATCTATCTCGTCGCTTTGAATTTTGTCTTCCTGTAAACCCTTTGAAAGCTTCTTTTGTCTGAAATTACGGAGTAGGTACTTGATTAAAACATTATTCCAAAATAATATTTAAAGTTATTGCTTTCACAGAATCTTAAATCTGTCAAGATTATTCTAAGATATTTGATTTGACTGTTGATTACTTATTATACCATATAATTAATGAAATGTAAAATGTGTTTTATTTGGCAAAATATTTAATTTCTCACCATGAGTGACTGTACTCACATAAAACAGTTTTTAAATAAAAACACACTTTTATTTCACACTAAAAATGTTAAATAATTATATTGACTTGTATTAGTTACGATATAATGGTTAATTCAAAAAGTCTGGAGCGGTTTTCGGCGTAAGTATGTACTTCAAGATGCCTTGAAGATGTTTTTCTGAGTCTGGAGTTCACGCGGGTCCACATCCACCGCGTTTACACATACACACACAGCCACGTACATTATTTCATTATTCAAGTACTACGCCATCCCCGCACCAGCAGTGTCCGGAGTATATGCTAATGTTGATAGCGTCATATCGGCCTCTCGACCCGGGTTAATAGATTGTACGTGACTTGGTAAAGGGAGCCGAGGAAACTATAAAGTAGGTAATGTTTTTACGTGGCTTGTAGAGATGCTAGTTTGGGAGCCATCGGCTAGACGCAAAATGCAGCTTTCATTTTTACTTTATCTTTGTATCACTGGGACCGAACACTGACGCCGAGTTCTAATCCTCTCGGCCCCGCACCTATGATTTAATATGTTATGTGTGGATCTTCCTACAGAGCGTTCTCCAGTTCGTGGTCGCCACTCGAGAACCTTTCACTGCCACTTCAACTTTCAAACTCTGACAGCTATGTCCGTGACCTGGAGGACTAAAAGTATCGGTTTTCCACCCTTTCTCAGAGGTTCTGTCATGATTCCGTCATCACCAGGCGCCTTGTTGTTCTTAAGCTGTTTCCATCGGGTAAAACCTGGTCAAAAGCTAGTCTAGTCAGTTGTAAAAAGAAACCTACTACAAGTGTATATATTTGTTTATAAAAATGTTGATCAACTCGATATGACTAAAACCGAGTATTTTCAATAATTTATCCCGGTTTCTCGTTTCGAGCTGGAATTTTCGCGTATTTCTTGTTCAACGGCATCTTTCACGGGACGCTACGCAGGCAGATGATTTGTTTCAATACAATGCCGTGTATATTAAACATGCTTCAAGAAATTGTCTTCCTGAATTGTGATTGCGTGCCATCTCTCGATATTTATAGAACAGAACTCCAATCATGTTTGAGTATTTCAATTATTTTATGTAAAATAAATGTTACGTCTAATACTTAGATTAATGATCGGTCTAAACACAATATGATAATGATAATAATGATAATGCCCGCACAATCACATACATAGCTCTGATCCCTAACTAGGTTTCCCTGTATCTAGGGTATCAGAAACTACGAGGATCGGGGATCCACAACACCCAGACACAGAACAAATACTTGCGCTTTTTTTTTCAATGCACAAACATTTGTCCTGTAGCGGGAATCGAACCCGCAACCTCACGCTTCACAGTCGGCTATCCGCCCATTGCGCCACATGGGTCGTCAATATGTATCTGGTTATTGTTAGATGGACATAATAGGCCATTGTTTAGATATAACAAACAAGGATAAGGCATGTTACAAAATAATACCTTAAGATTAATAGAATTGGTCTCCGCTGTGGTTTGAGCGTAACGGTCTAAGGTCATGATTGCATTAGTCTTTGAGTACTTAGTTCGCAAACGAATAAAATCGTAAGAGCGCTCCCACAGACGAACTATGCGATCTAGTTCCCAGTTCCTTCACTTTTTAGTTCGTTCGTTAAGACCGACACCTGCCTTTCTCTAGTTCGAGACAGGAGCTCATGAACTAAAAGAGAGACCTAGTTCAGTAAGGAGCTTCGAACTAACAGCATCCAGTTAAATTTTTTAACTTGCACGTTAAATAATGTAACTCTTTGTTTCATTGGTTCTGAAATCT
Organism: Opisthograptis luteolata; assembly: GCA_931315375.2. NCBI lineage: Eukaryota > Metazoa > Arthropoda > Insecta > Lepidoptera > Geometridae > Opisthograptis > Opisthograptis luteolata. Next base: position 4,489,561 of record OV928049.1, on the reverse strand, counting down.
AACCACAACCTGTATGTTATGAGTTAGCCTGTTCACTCATTCATGGATGTAAAGTCATTTATAGTCCCCTATAAATAAACACAAAATCCACAAAGCACAAAGCGTTTCGCTTCTACATTTATAACGCGAACGGCGAAGGAATGGAATGGTCTTTGTTTCCCGATAAGTATAATTTAGGAGCTTTCAAGTCAAGACTGAATAGGTAGGTATTTTTTATGCAAGCATTTCCCATCCCCGACCTCGTTATCACTGCTATCAGGGGCTGTGGTCAAAAAGTTTTACGTCGCAAATTATTTTAAAAACATGTTTGTTTTGACTATGATCTGAACAGATTTTTTTTTGTCCATACTACTGTTTTCTTATAGTTGAGATATAATGCTATGGTTTTTAGCCTAACAACTTCATTAATTGTTATTTTGCTAAGTGGCTCAAGTATTTAAGCGGTTCTCATGTGAAGACATTCCAATGGTGAATATTATATAGAAGCCTCACTTGAGAGCCAGTTCCCAGTCCAGGTGTAGCGTGACGCCATCTTCGACCGCATCGTCACTTAACATCAGGCGACTTGTGGTCAAACGCTACCCTGTAAATAGTAAAAAAAAAAGTATAGAGAAAAGAAGGAATACATGCCTATATAATTAGTAGAGACGTAACCTTAGGTGTTAGGAACTTTGTCACGTCTTGTGCAAATAGCGAGACACATCTGTGCAGAAAACTTCTTGATATTAACAGTAATGGCTCAGTTTTTCTAACACGTGTCATCTTTCATATATACTAATATTATAAACGTGAAAGTATCGACATCTGTTTGTTTGTTACCTTTTCACGCCTAAGCCGCTAAAAAATCTAGCTTATATAAATGAAGAAACGAAATAAAAAATTATGCCCGCACAATCACATACATAGGCTCTGGCCTAACTAGGATTTCCTGTATCTATCTATTTCCGGTATCAAAAACTACGCGGATTAGGGATCCACATTGAATGAAACAATAAAATTTAAATTTTCTATACAAGAGAATCATTGATGATTAAACTAAATCTGAATGTGTGGGATTAGGGAACATTTTTATATATTTTAGCAGAACCTACATCGGAAGCTGCTCTGCTAGTACTTGAGTTGTTTAAGCATCAATGATTCTCCACTCCAACTTGTGTTGGAGATGTTGCTAATGTCATATTATGTTATCTTGGTTAGGGTATGATGGGACTGTCTTGCCTAATTGGAAAGAAGTGCCTAAATTAAATTTAGAAATAATAAAAATAAAAAAATAAATTCTGTACTAAATAGTAAAGCTATTTTACTATTTCAGCGAAGCTTCCGTGCATGGTTTTCATTGGCTATTTGTCACCAAGCTAAGTAAGTGGAGGCATACTAAAAGCTATTAAAAGCCTTGCATTAATAACCTAGTTATTTTTAAATCAGTTTCAACAATGTCGAGGCACGGCAATGGAGAAGTTTTTTTTCATAAAAACAGTATGAACTTTTGTTCTATTTACGAGCTAGCTACACCTACGACTGTCAGTATAAAATATGTTTGTGAATGAATCGTGATATATGTTTTGTAAAGTGACATTTTGCTCGATATGTTTGTTTAGTTTGTTTTATAATAAAATTTTCATGTTTACAATTCTATTGTCGTCAATATTAGAACTAGCATTCTACTACGTCTGTTCTAATCTTAGGCATAGCTAGTTTTAAGTTTCATGTTTTTTAGTAATCACATGTTGTATCCTACAAAATTAAATAAATATATTTTGATTTGGTTTGATTTGACATACACTGGCAAAAAGGCATGGTAAGTAATTTTTGGCCTCGATCAGATTTACATGTTATTTCTTATTACTAACTGAACTTCTAAGTCAATCGAATGGAGCAACAACTTCACTACAATTCCAAGCTTTTTTTGTCATCTAAATAGTCTGATATTCTACAATAAGCAAGAAAGTTTATTAGGAAAATCTCAGAATAATGTCAGGTATGTCTAACATAGTAGACAAGAATAGAGTGGTGTTGGCGGGATAGTACTCAATTTGAGAGAGAGAGAGAGAGAGAGAGACGAGAGAGAGAGACGACAGAGACACGAGAGAGAGACGAGAGAGAGAGAGAAAGAAGAGAGAGAGAGAAAGACTTTAATTGGGAAAACTGCACACAATAACAAGAGAAAGAAACGCACAAAAAAAACAGTAACATTCTAAATAATCATTTCTATTCTATTCTTCTTCATTCTTTTTTTCTTATTTTTAATTTCTCATACTGTTGTTGGCATGTATGGTATATAATGTGTACAATGTGCCTCGTTGTAATTACTCAAGCAGTATACGCGAGTGTCATGGCCATGTGATTTAATGGCCTTACTCAAACTCAGCAGCATGAATTAATAATGGTAACACTGAAAGTAGTACAATTGTAGTTTCATAGACTACTATAATTGTTCCCCGTGGGTCACCCGCTCGGGCTACAGTTTATCGCGATGAAAAGTATCCTATGTCCTTTATCAGCGTTCAAACTAATATCTTCAGATCTGTGAAATCTTAAAAACACTAATCCTATCCTACTAACATTATAAAAGTTTGTGTGTGTGTTTGTTATCACGTATCAACGTAACTACTAAACCGATTTTGATACCCTGTATTAACACTTTTTTTTATCCCGGAAGAGGTTCCTGCGGGATAACGGGAAGACGTGGGTGAAACGGCGGGGCGCAACTAGTTCTAGAATAAAATTAATATCAAAAGAAAATGGCTTCTTATATTTAACATACTTGAAGTGGATTCGAATATTCTAAGGGTCCTATGTGCATTTTTGCACAGTATTTTATAGTAATAAACGTAACACCGGAAAACTCAAGTGTAGAAGTTGGTCATTTCTTGCCCGTGCTTGTACCGGTATGATTTAGGAACAGGCGTAGCTATTTCGTAGTTTTTTTTAAGTTATTAATTATAAATAAATATATAATATATATATTTTGTATAGTGACAGTCGTTAGTATAAGATTTTAACGCAAAAATAGTTTTAATAAACTGGCAAGAGCTTTCGGTGGCCAGCTTGTTTGTTTTGGTTTATTGGATGTTTGTGAAGCCTAATAATATCAACAACAAACGTTACCATGTTTAAACAGTACGCAATCAACAATGAAGAAGAATAGCAAATATTTGGAATTGTAATAATGTTTGTTTAATATACTAGTTTTACTTATTTGGTTAAATATTGAACAAAACAAATTCATTGGATTATACATTGACGTACTAAAAGATAGACTTCGGGTCTTTCACTCAAAAGCGCCCAAACCAAAAGAGGTCTAAAACGCGAAAAGAGGGCTAATCACACGCCAGTCTCCGCTTGGTCGCGTGTGTATGACATGATCAGTTGATCAGTCGAAGCTGCAAAAGCTGATAAATCGTTGCATGTAAAACTATGCTGTATATCTTTAGACATATGTCAGAAATTGATATGTTGTTTATAATTTTATTCACGATAGGTCAACTCAGTATACTTTCAGCACTTCTCTTGTCACGTTTGCATTAGACCCGACGTCCATTCCCTTGTGCCTTAATATGAATATGTATATTGGTAGGTTTGTTTTTGTCAACGTGTCTTTAGTTTACAGAGAGAATAAATAAATGAAATGAAAGGTTATTTATTTATGGGAATAGGGAACGGAGTTGTGTCGGGTAAGTCAAGTACGTGTTTCATTTGTTCATATTGAGGACAAACAGGCATCAGTTGATACGTATATTAATCTATCATTATGTGTGCTTATAATAAAATAATACTGTTTTTCTAACAAGGCAAAAAAGGCAAATGTTGTTCTGCTTTTGTATGAGTTAGTGACCAACTCTATTAATTGAATTTCCAAGTCAATTGAAGGCCTCCGAAATGCTTTTTACGACTGATAATACCTAAGATCAATAGCTATTTGCGTGCAATGGCCCCCCGATATTTATATATTTTATTTATTTATAACGAAACTCCGCCGCACACGAAATGCACTCTGAGCGGTGCAGTCCGATCACCTTGACTATCCAAAATGAAATCCCCTAGAGATCAGCCTACAAGCCTTCCTTATAATACACCCTCGCTCAAAGCTGTGTTATAGGTTGACTTGACTTGACTTCTTGGTTTATGGCTTCTGTGACTTATTGTCACAATTCTGCCAGTGTCCGTTTCATGGTAGTTTCATAAACCTTTTTGGAGATTGCGTGGTAGACTAAGAATATGATCGGTGTTTCAGACGGAGAATCGACCAGAATTATTCACACCAGTATGATTATTATCTAAAACAAAAAAGACAACACAACTAAGTCTAAACCCGGATTAGTAATTTAGTATACGACATTTTAACTAGGTAACAATAATATTAGTTTATTACTTATTAATAAAGACAAAAAATGGTGTTATAGGTTACAGCTGGCGTGGGGAGAACGTCAGCTGTCAGATGACAGCATGACACCTGGAGACGACAGTATGACAGCCGGAGACATTCCTTGTTACTCAAAAAATCACAAAGCGCTGACAAGCATTAGATTCTGTCAACATCAGTACAAAAATAATGACTTAGGGACGGTTTTATAAACGTTCGTAAGTTAAATGTCATACCAAATTCCGGTACATTTGATCTTATTGTCAAATTTTCCGTGCTAAAATTTGTCAATAAGATCAATTTTACAGAAATTTGGTATGACATTTTACTAACAAACGTTTATGAAACCGGCCCTTTATGCTAGTTACGCTAACTGACGTTCTCTGTACAGTGGTTTGAGTAAGATTATTTAATTGTGTCCACTGTGATTGGATTCTATCACTGCAGCATGGAGGCGACATCTGTGCCGACATCGCATTAATTTACAAGCTCTCAGCCGATGCTAAGTGAGTTCCGAATAGTGCTGCTAAATTGAGATTGACTAGCTTAGTCTGAGTAGTGCCGCCTGTTAGCAACTCGAACTACATATTTACGTATATAACTGAAAATAGAATGGAATAGACACATAATTTGCTAAAATGAGTGGAAAAGGTGAAAAAGCATGCAAAATTGAAAAGCTAAACATATTTTAAACCTACTCAACCAACACACCTCCCTGAAATAGGATTCCCTGTATTTTGGGTATCAAATACTACGCAGATCAGGGATCGGAAATACTTTAGCGGGAAACGAACTGGCCACAATTCGACTTTTCACCCATAGCGCCATATCAATCGTCTATATTACTAACTAACTAAAAAAACTAAGCAGCAAAGCTTTATATTGAGTTGATAAATTTTATACATACGTAGCTGTGACCCTTAAGTAGCTTTCTTTGTATCAAGGGTATTAAAAACTACGGGAATAAGAGACCACGAAACCATGTTGGTAATTAAAATGTGGAATATAACCATTTTAATATTTAAATATATCGGGCCGTAAGCCAAAGTACCATCTATTGAAAAGTTTTCGACCTTTTCCTATTGTTCATGTACCTAAAGTAAATGTTATGATCTGAAACTCTGTCTGAAAACCATAAATTATTGTAAACTACGGGATATTTATTTATGCTTCCAACAGTATTGGAAAGCAAAGTTTCCCAGACAAGTTGGGAACTGGTCGACGACCAAACACTTCGTACAAACTGGCTGAAGACGTAAAATGAAAGAACTTGGCTTATTTATCTTATGGAGTGCTTAGAAACTCGTTTTGCTACGAATTTGCTACGTGCTACGCCGTAGCCTTTGTAGTCTTGCATACTACGTAGAATTGCACTCTGAGTGCAATTCTACGTAGACACATCGCCTTTGGGGGCTGACGGAAGGGGTATATGGGGCTCAAACCCGCTAAAAACCCCTCCGTATGAGCACTCCTGGCCGCCCAGATGTTGGTGGGGCGGGATGGGATCGCGGTAGCCTTACGTCCCAAACAGGCTAAGCCTAGAGTAGTCCTTAATGGACCTTACTTATCTGCTAAAGCCTTTCTCAACATATTATGTCAAAATATATTGAAAGGCAACTTTATTTTATGTTACACGTGGACCTATTTGTGATACGAATGACATAACCAGTGATCTGAATTCGTGATACGAAATACAACCGTCTGAATATTTGATGTGTAGCTCCAATATTCCTTACTAGCTATTGGTAGCGGTTTCAGTCGCGTGAACTGCAGGATTGTCGGATTGTCGATGTTCCCTTTAATCTTTGACACGCTGATGGGTATTCATTTTCCCGAGCGACGTCATACGTCTGCCTTATGACTATGATAGTTATTCTGGTTTAAAAGCCCAGGTCAGGTCTCGCAGCAGATCTCACAGACAACAAGGGAGGTACAGTCAACGGCAAAAGTTACTAAACTGTCACAAATTTTCCAATAAGGCCATCATCGTCTGAAACACCAACCGTTGACCACATCATCTTTTAAAAACAGGTGTTTTATGTTGTGATCAAAACGCTACCTTGTAAAATGTAAAAACCTAATCATTGCTGATCCAAAATACATTTGGAAAATATAGTGATCAGCTACTTTTGTCGCTGACTGTACTTCATGCCGATCTGAGAGTACTGAAAACGTTAAAAAATCGCTCTGAATAATTTAAAATATGGCTTGAAGGCTTTCTGTGCACTGTATTTGACCACAGTCTCATCCGATACAAAGATCGATAAAAGAGCATGGTTATCTAAAAGATACGTATTCACTCTTAAAGGCTCTTAAATTAGATTCGCCGGGAAACAAAGAGGCTGCATGGCAGGATGTTCCACTCCTCCCCGTTCGCATTATAAATGTAGAAGCGAAGCGCTTTGTGCGGATCGGGAATGTCAACCATTTACGGATATCGTGACGTCGTGTTCTTGCGATCTGACTGATCTGAATACGTGGAATCAGATTTGAACAATAGGTATTTGACGAGTATGTAAGAAGTAATTATTATTTATAGAATGCATGAAAAACGGAACACAAAAATATATACGGTCGAATTGACAAACCTCTTCCGTTTTTTTGTTGGTTAAAAAAGGTGACACACTGCATATTTTTTGTTCTATGTAAAATGAGTTTATTTTTTATAGCAGATAACCTTCTATATATTGTGTAAATTGGCATGTATTTCTTTTCAATCAATTGCAGATAGTTATGATTGTAATCAATCTTAATTTTCAACTTCTTCTTATGATCACGACTTGAAGAAGTACTATTCAATTTAGATTACCGAACTCAAATAAACAAATGAAATCGGTTCACTTGTTTTTGCGTAATGATTACAGGTAAAATAATAAACATACGGACATACCGACAGACCAACGCACAAATGTAAGAAAATTATTTACTTGACGATTTTGGAAAGATATTTCTCAATACTTCTTTTACCGCCGCTATCTCGAATGCACTGCAATGAAAGCCTATGAAGTGAAAAAAAACATGAAAAATTATTTATTAAACAAACAAGAATTGTGAGTGTTGTAAATTGTGAGAAGTGTGAGTGAAGAGTCACCTAAAGATTCCCAAATTGTAGCGATCGGAAAATACAGACTTCGGAACTTTATTATAGGTATAGATATACAAGATACATAAAGAACATTCGTGTCTGGTGCGTACAAATTCATCAAACAAATACCGAAGTGGTATTATTAATGGACACATATTTTATTCATACGTAGTAGCGAGTTTGAGGATTAATTACACTGTATTGAGAGATTCCTAGATAGAGGCCGGCGTAGTATTTGTTTCATGTATAACATTACCACAATTAGGTAGAAAGGGTAGGAGTAGATAATGATTTATGTACACATATATAAAAGGCTTTGTCCTGAGTGACTGATTGAGTGACTAATAGATAGAATAGAATAGAATTTCGTTTATTTGCAACAATAACCACTCAAGGTACATGAAAAAACATAAAAATAGAAAAAAAAAACAATATTACAGTAATTGGTACACAAGAATGTCAGAGTCGCAAATCGGCCCCAACTCAGCAAAATGCTGGTTAGACAACCAGCGCTGGTCTTCCGTTGGAACCGTTTGGTGACGCGACGCTGCGAAGAGGCACCAACGGTACCAAACATTCAACAATGAAAGAAAAAACAAAACATAAATAGCAAAAAAAAACAGCTACAAAAATAACAAAAGTAAATACATATTTTGATTATTAAAGTACCTACAGCCTTACGGCCGGTTTCAATAACTGATCATTCCACGGTTTGACATAAAAAAACATTGGCCACTTTTCATACTGCCCTGGACCTGAACGCAATATATTTTGTATAAAAAATTTCGTTTCTGTCAATGTTGCTAGTACATAGATTAAAAAGATTAGTTTTTGTTCATATGTGGTAAATAATGTTGATTTTAATAACTTAATTTAAGTAAGGCCGACTTCTAAAGCGTGAAACGGAATGAACAAGAAAATGCGGAGTGCGTTCAAAACATCCAAGCATCGTGTAAGTTAAAAAATGTCCTATGAAACTCCGAAGTTAAAAAATCAACATCTTTTTTTCTACACTTTCTTTAAAATATCGTTTGTGCAATCTTAATAGGCAAAAAATTAAAATATTTATCGTATATAAATCGTTTTCATACGACCTCGGGTCCGTTTTGGCCATTGCTCTTTGACATTACTTCTAAGGAGCTTATATCTAATTTCCATCCCCACTAGGGCAAATCGTGGATAGATCGGATATTGAAACTTGCCGTAAATCGCTGGACGCAGAGAATTGAAATTTGAAGGGAAAGTTTATAGTAAACGCACACTGAAAAAGTTCTGGAGAATTAGTACCCCAAAGGGGTCGTCAAATGGGATATTGATTTGTATGGAAAAATGCCACAACCACGCGAGCAAACTTTATTAGTTCTACTGTAAAAAGATACTGCATTGTTTTTGCGCAAATGGCAGAATAATTATAATTATTAAAAGATTTGTTTACATTTACTCCTCAGTCATTTGCAATTGCCAGAGAGAAGCAATTCAATCTTTATTACGGCTACATGATATTGACTTTATTCAGTGCCAATTTTTCTTCTTTTTCGTAACCGCTGGTTATAACGATTCTGTATTCACTATAGTGACTGCAGTCATGTGGCTAGTAATATATAGAATCTTTCTAACTCCAAGCAGCTTTATATACAATTAAAGTCATGAATTGAGCAGGCCTGACAAAAATAACCTGGTCGTCTTATCGTTGTTTAAAAATCTCCAACAAACTTGAAGCGAGTTTAAAAGTCTTTCACGCCTTATGTGAGGTTATTTTTCTTGACTTTTCATAACTATCCGCACCAAAAAATCCCTCCCTCTTGTTTGGTGGCACCAAAAGTAAGGCACGATGGTGCCAGCCTTCAAGCGAGGGCCACGGCCGGTTGCGTCTGCTTGCGTCATCGCATGCTGTGTGTAAATAGCTTTATTACGAGGTTCCACGTGTTTAGCGTCTTGTACTGTGCAATTATGATCAACTTGGCTTCTTTTAATTTGTATGAATGCGCAAGTAAAAATAAATAAAGTGAAAAAGCCTTATGTGGGTCATACACAAAACGCAGTTTAAAAAAATAAAAAATAAAAATGTCTGGTATTGTTTAAAAATTATGTTTATTTATTAGATACCAACACACATATTAAAATAGTAATGAGAAACAAGATCGTTTTTAGGAATCATAATAATTATGGCACTTTTATTTTTTTTCTTGTTCACAGAAGTGACAGGTATGCCACGGAGAAGATCAAAATCTAAATTAAAATTATATATCACTCCTAATAACAATTTAATCACCTGTTTTTTCTTACATTCTGTATTATTTGTAACATGTACCTAACGCCATCCCCATCGTAGAAAAATATATATTATTAACGCGTCGTATTATGGCAACATACAAGTAACACAAAATCAAGGTTGAGCCAACGGACAGAAAGAATAAAAAGTATTCAAACATGAATTCTAAAACAAAGAGCTTAGCGTACATCCCTAGCTTAGGAGATTAGTACCGATAATTTTGAATATCTAATACATAAAGCAGGCTTCGGAGACGGAAATGGACGAAAGGGGTCGAAAACGCGCGACGCGGGCGGCGTCTCTGGGGAGAGAAAAAAAAAACACAAGATGGAGGCGGTTGATAGTTCGAATTAAAATCTGGAATTTTAGAAAAAAAAAGGATTAGAATACGTTTTGTGGGGAATTATTAGAGCCCTAGTCAAATCTAGCTTGTGATATTTTAGAATCTAGATATTTTTAACAACCTATCGTGCCGTTTAAAGTTTGAATGTTTTATTGTGAAAGTGGTGAAAGAAAAATGGTTTAAAAGTGTTGGTGAAGAGAATCTGAAGAACGCGAGGAGAATCTGGCTGAAAGTCCGTGAGAATTTATAGATTTAATATCTTATTTACACTAATGATCATACCTAATACATGGCGTAGGAATGGAATACACAACTAGAAGCCTTCGATGGTTTCCTTTCATGTTTACTTTCACACAAGTGATCAAACATAATTAGAGCATAGCTAGAGTCACCTAGAGTATTCGGAGGTCCTTAAAATAACAAAACATCATTAGATTCATTTTGCATTAAACTTAGCTACTTGCGTATTTTGATACACACAAACTTTACTGAATTGATGAGGATTGACCAAATTTCATCCAGGTTCTCCTCAAAATAGGTTTTATGAACGCTCTACTATCTTTTGAATGTGGTTTTATGATTGAGTAGTTAATTAAAGTGACATAATGGTACAAAGTTCGAAATATTTGATTTTTGTATGTACTGCGAAGAAATATTTTTATAATAACAGGAAACTTCAATTTCTTTATTTTGCTTAGTAGGAATGGTTTGATACTAAAAGTAAACATGTATATAAGCTATAGCTCAATGTCCATTAACAAGATTAGTATAAATTAATATTTTAGTTATTTTTCATCGTTCTCTCCGTAAAAAGTGAAATCGCAAACTTCCATATTTTGTTTAATGTGAATGGACTGATAGTTGATGTGCACTCATATAAGATTGAGGCACAATCTATAATTCAATTTCCCTGCAAATAAAGTATAAATTAACATCATTGTTGCAATGTTTAATCAGAAACTTAAATATATTTTATCAGTCGACTGGGAGCGGGCTGTGACTTGTGGTACACTTGTAAAAGGCTAGGAAGTGACTTTTGGGTTCGAATCCTGTTTGGTCAACTTTACTAAATGGTATGGAGGGATCCATCTTTTCCTGTAATCTGATATTTCAATGTTAAGTTTGCATATAAAGTTTCTAACAACCTCACAAATTAAGTAGATATTCCAATTATGTAAATAGAGAAGAGAAACACCAAACCGACTTACATTACAAACCTATTGATTAGTTTGTTCGTACTATTCCTTTGTGAACTTATTTTACAATATTAAACTTTGTATTTTGTTTCTTATAATTTAAAATTAGATTATTTATTAATGGCCACTAATGTTTGATTCAGGTAGTGTAAATGAGCCAGTATCTACTTTCTTGCGTATATAGTTGTTAATTCCTGGCGGTTCGACTCCGACAGTAAATTAAGATTGTACCATATTACTCATCGGAAACATTTATTCTAGAACTTTTCTTAATATTTTATCTAGGTAAAATGTATGAACTACCATCTGATGTGTTTACCAGCTTACTTAGTTGCTTGTGGGTTCGAATCCTACAAATTAGGATTAGGTAAATTAGGATTTTGATATTTGGTTAAAATCTCTCGGGGATTCTTTTTCATTCAGTATCAACTGACATGCGTACATAGTTGTTATTTCCTGGCGGTTCGACTCCGACAGTAAATTAGGATTGTGTCATATTACTCATCGGAAACATTTATTCTAGAACTTTTCTTAATATTTTATCTAGGTAAAATGTATGAACTACCATCTGATATGTTTACCAGCTTACTTAGTTGCTTGTGGGTTCGAATCCTACAAATTAGGATTAGGTAAATTAGGATTTTGATATTTGGTTAAAATCTCTCGGGGATTCTTTTTCATTCAGTATCAACTGACATGCGTACATAGTTGTTATTTCCTGGCGGTTCGACTCCGACAGTAAATTAGGATTGTGTCATATTACTCATCGGAAACATTTATTCTAGAACTTTTCTTAATATTTTATCTAGGTAAAATGTATGAACTACCTACTGAAGTGTTTTCCAGCTTACTTAGTTGCTTGTGGGTTCGAATCCTACAAATTAGGATTAGGTAAATTATGATTTTGATATTTGGTTAAAATCTCTCCGGGATTCTTTTTCATTCAGTATCAACTGACATGCGTACATAGTTGTTAAATTCCTGGCGGTTCGACTCCGACAGTAAATTAAGATTGTACCATATTACTCATCGGAAACATTTATTCTAGAACTTTTCTTAATATTTTATCTAGGTAAAATGTATGAACTACCTACTGATGTGCTTACCAGCTGACTTAGTTGGCCGTGGGTTCGAATCCTACAAATTAGGATTAGGTAAATTATGATTTTGACATTTGGTTAAAATCTCTCCGGGATTCCTTTTCATATTTTATTTAGGTGGTCTAACCAAATGGTATTTACTGAATACAATTGTTGGTGTCTGTAGGTTCGATTCCTACATTAATTTAGGATTTAATATTTTTAGCAAGAGAAACCAACAATATTTCTGGATTCTTTTAATAAGTTATTAAGGTAGTATAAGTGAATAGGTTCTACTGAATAGTGAATACGGTTTCGTAGTAGCCTGCTGGTTCGAATCCGGCAGTAAATTAAATTAGGTAGTTTAGTTTCATTAGACTCTTTTATGGGCATAATTATATTTAGGACATGACCTTATCTCATGCAAACGCTTTTACATTTATTGCGGTTTGCTTCCCCTTGTTTCTTTGACTGACATCATCAACTAGAATCAAACGAATACCACACCGTCCTTTTCAGGACGCCTTTATTGTTTCATTTGACATACGTCGACAGGTTATAAAGATGTTTGTTTATAGGTAGTTGATTTATTTCTTATCCCGGTAATCCTGGTTTTGAAAGGTAAAGGTAATGGTGGTTTTCTGGTAAGTTATGAGTAGGCAAAGTGGATCCTACCAAAGCACAACCCAACTATCTTGCATAGATTAGGGGCTGAGGTGGACTACTCTTGCTTATTTATGACAACTCTTCTGTGTTTTACTTTAGTTGTTAAGTTAAGTTATGGGTGTAGCAAAGTTTGCTCTACTATAGCACATCCCGGGCATCTTACATAGATAAGGGAGCTATGGTAGCGTAACTCGTGCTCGCTTATGGCAATCTTCTGGTGTTTTACTTTAGTTAAGGTCTCTCTTTTTGTTATCGTTGAAGTGTTTTATAAACACATTGGACTAGTCCGACAGTAATTGATACACTTTTGTTTTTCTGTGGGTTTTCATGGGTGTTAGGAACATTTGTGATTGGAAAAGACTCACGACCTTTTTCAATGAAGCAAGGTCCTGACATTAAACCTGTGAATTTTCCACTGCAAGCATATTTACTATACACGCAGCTGACAAATTTACGCACACTCTACAAAGAGTTTGAAAGGGAGTGTTTCACTTGGCCGGTGATTCATTACCTTGATAACTCAACCCACGACACTAAATATTCAATTATCGTTAGACTAGTTTCGCGGTAGCGTCACCGAGGGTAGGGCCATCCTTTCTCTGTCATTTCTCCTTCCCAATTCTCATCCCTTCCGCGGTAATAAAATAGTTAACATCGGGAAACTGGTTCAGTCCCTGCATTGTTGGTTAACATTGTGGGTTAATATCCACTTAAAGTCTAAATACATAAATAATTGTTGAGTAATTATTGTAGTAATAGTTTATTAATTATTTCGAACTTCCTGATTTCTAAAAGTGAAAATATGGGAGGACCTGACCTCTCCTGTGTTTGGTATCCAGCGCTGGTGGAATATCATGTATGGATAGGCATAAAAATGTCGTTCATGCATTGGGACCCCTCCGCGTACCTTCTGGCTCTACCGGCACTTGAGACTGATCAGGATCCTAACCTAACATCGCTATACGGAATCACTAAGTGAGAAATATCTGCAACAATAAATATACTGGTAGCAACCAGGTTGAGCAGAGCTCTAATCTTCATTGAAGGGACACTGGTCCAATTATGATGAACTGGCATACTCCAGCTTTACTATGCACTGACAAATGTCAGAAGTATTTGCAACAAACAATGTACTGGTAGCAACCAGTTTGAGCATTATTTAAACTTTAATCTAGAGGACATAGTCCCTATTATAATGCACTAGCATACTCTAGTTTTACAATGTTCTGGCATACTCCAGCTTATAATGTACTGGCATTCTCCAGCTTATAATGTACTGGCATACTCCAGCATACAATGTACTGGCATACTCCAGATTATTACGGCAAAGTCCGAAATTATCAATTGATATAATTTAACTTCATTTTATGAGTTAACCAACTATGTTGGATTGAATGGTCGCGTGAACTAGCTGCAGACCTTATCATCATTCCCATCCTACCCCCTCCGATGTCGCAAGTGCGGCATGCTGGGCATGGGGTGGCTGTAGGGGAGGTTGGAGGCCACTGGGGCAATCCCCTAAAAATTTTATGCATTCGGGGTTTGCTCCGAAACTATCCTTCCTTTATCCTGAACATAATCCTACTAATCTCTTGGTGTGTGATTTTCTATTGAAAGCACACGTCAAAATATCTTGTTTCTTTCAGATCTACGGTCACAAGCAGTTCATTATTCTATTTTATTAATTTGTCTATTTTTATGTCTTTAGATTGTATTTGTTTCTTCCTTAAGAAATAGCTTTTATTATTGTAAAATATATAATTTATTTAAACATAAATTTCCGTTAAATAGTTCATAACTCTAAAAGTTCCGGGTTACTTATTTACACAACGTATGGGTTCTGACGATCATCTGGCCAATTTAGTTTAAGTTTCGTTATTCTGCATTCTGGTTTACGGTGGTACTCGCGTTAGGTAGGTTTTCGCGGTGAGGGGGGGGGTCTCGTGCGTCAGGGTGGGTTAGTTACAATTTGGTGCCGTGACCAGGATGCAGTTTAATGATTTAGTTTTAGTAACGTAGGCCTTATGGCCTACAATTTGGTGTTCGTGAAAATGGAAAGAGTTGAAACTGTTTTTGGAAATTTATAATTTTTTTTATAACGTTTCGCGTAATTTGAATTTAAATCGTAATAGGTACAATACACAACCAACAAAATAAGTCGTTATGAAAAAAAATAAAATATAGTACATGTAAGGTAACAAAGTTGACGTTCATGGGAAAATTAGGTGATTTTGATGCAAATATGTTCATGTTTAGGAATGTGATAAAGTTTAGCACAATAGACAATGGGTGTTAGAGTTGTAGACGTAGAGGGGTGTTAGAGTTGTAGACTTTGGGGGGTGTTAGAGTTGTAGATTATGGGGGTGTTAGAGTTGTAGACTTAGGGGGGTGTTAGAGTTGTAGACTTTGGGGGGGTTAGAGTTGTAGATTTTGAGGGGTGTTAGAGTTGTAGATTTTGGGGGGGTGTTAGAGTTGTAGACTTTGGGGGGTGTTAGAGTTGTAGATTTTTGGTGGTGTTAGGGTTGTAGACTTGGGGGGCATAAGAGTTGTAGACTTTGGGGGGCGTTAAAGCTGTAGGCAGAATCTGGGAAGGGGCGTTTAATAAGTAGATGATTTAGTTACATATTTTTCTACTCTCCTTTAGTTTCGAAAATTTTAACCGGATAAACCTTTTAAAAATTTTGGGGGGTGAATGTACCTAACGCCATCCCCATCGTAGAAAAATATATATTATTAACGCGTCGTATTATGGCAACATACAAGTAACACAAAATCAAGGTTGAGCCAACGGACAGAAAGAATAAAAAGTATTCAAACATGAATTCTAAAACAAAGAGCTTAGCGTACATCCCTAGCTTAGGAGATTAGTACCGATAATTTTGAATATCTAATACATAAAGCAGGCTTCGGAGACGGAAATGGACGAAAGGGGTCGAAAACGCGCGACGCGGGCGGCGTCTCTGGGGAGAGAAAAAAAAAACACAAGATGGAGGCGGTTGATAGTTCGAATTAAAATCTGGAATTTTAGAAAAAAAAAGGATTAGAATACGTTTTGTGGGGAATTATTAGAGCCCTAGTCAAATCTAGCTTGTGATATTTTAGAATCTAGATATTTTTAACAACCTATCGTGCCGTTTAAAGTTTGAATGTTTTATTGTGAAAGTGGTGAAAGAAAAATGGTTTAAAAGTGTTGGTGAAGAGAATCTGAAGAACGCGAGGAGAATCTGGCTGAAAGTCCGTGAGAATTTATAGATTTAATATCTTATTTACACTAATGATCATACCTAATACATGGCGTAGGAATGGAATACACAACTAGAAGCCTTCGATGGTTTCCTTTCATGTTTACTTTCACACAAGTGATCAAACATAATTAGAGCATAGCTAGAGTCACCTAGAGTATTCGGAGGTCCTTAAAATAACAAAACATCATTAGATTCATTTTGCATTAAACTTAGCTACTTGCGTATTTTGATACACACAAACTTTACTGAATTGATGAGGATTGACCAAATTTCATCCAGGTTCTCCTCAAAATAGGTTTTATGAACGCTCTACTATCTTTTGAATGTGGTTTTATGATTGAGTAGTTAATTAAAGTGACATAATGGTACAAAGTTCGAAATATTTGATTTTTGTATGTACTGCGAAGAAATATTTTTATAATAACAGGAAACTTCAATTTCTTTATTTTGCTTAGTAGGAATGGTTTGATACTAAAAGTAAACATGTATATAAGCTATAGCTCAATGTCCATTAACAAGATTAGTATAAATTAATATTTTAGTTATTTTTCATCGTTCTCTCCGTAAAAAGTGAAATCGCAAACTTCCATATTTTGTTTAATGTGAATGGACTGATAGTTGATGTGCACTCATATAAGATTGAGGCACAATCTATAATTCAATTTCCCTGCAAATAAAGTATAAATTAACATCATTGTTGCAATGTTTAATCAGAAACTTAAATATATTTTATCAGTCGACTGGGAGCGGGCTGTGACTTGTGGTACACTTGTAAAAGGCTAGGAAGTGACTTTTGGGTTCGAATCCTGTTTGGTCAACTTTACTAAATGGTATGGAGGGATCCATCTTTTCCTGTAATCTGATATTTCAATGTTAAGTTTGCATATAAAGTTTCTAACAACCTCACAAATTAAGTAGATATTCCAATTATGTAAATAGAGAAGAGAAACACCAAACCGACTTACATTACAAACCTATTGATTAGTTTGTTCGTACTATTCCTTTGTGAACTTATTTTACAATATTAAACTTTGTATTTTGTTTCTTATAATTTAAAATTAGATTATTTATTAATGGCCACTAATGTTTGATTCAGGTAGTGTAAATGAGCCAGTATCTACTTTCTTGCGTATATAGTTGTTAATTCCTGGCGGTTCGACTCCGACAGTAAATTAAGATTGTACCATATTACTCATCGGAAACATTTATTCTAGAACTTTTCTTAATATTTTATCTAGGTAAAATGTATGAACTACCATCTGATGTGTTTACCAGCTTACTTAGTTGCTTGTGGGTTCGAATCCTACAAATTAGGATTAGGTAAATTAGGATTTTGATATTTGGTTAAAATCTCTCGGGGATTCTTTTTCATTCAGTATCAACTGACATGCGTACATAGTTGTTATTTCCTGGCGGTTCGACTCCGACAGTAAATTAGGATTGTGTCATATTACTCATCGGAAACATTTATTCTAGAACTTTTCTTAATATTTTATCTAGGTAAAATGTATGAACTACCATCTGATATGTTTACCAGCTTACTTAGTTGCTTGTGGGTTCGAATCCTACAAATTAGGATTAGGTAAATTAGGATTTTGATATTTGGTTAAAATCTCTCGGGGATTCTTTTTCATTCAGTATCAACTGACATGCGTACATAGTTGTTATTTCCTGGCGGTTCGACTCCGACAGTAAATTAGGATTGTGTCATATTACTCATCGGAAACATTTATTCTAGAACTTTTCTTAATATTTTATCTAGGTAAAATGTATGAACTACCTACTGAAGTGTTTTCCAGCTTACTTAGTTGCTTGTGGGTTCGAATCCTACAAATTAGGATTAGGTAAATTATGATTTTGATATTTGGTTAAAATCTCTCCGGGATTCTTTTTCATTCAGTATCAACTGACATGCGTACATAGTTGTTAAATTCCTGGCGGTTCGACTCCGACAGTAAATTAAGATTGTACCATATTACTCATCGGAAACATTTATTCTAGAACTTTTCTTAATATTTTATCTAGGTAAAATGTATGAACTACCTACTGATGTGCTTACCAGCTGACTTAGTTGGCCGTGGGTTCGAATCCTACAAATTAGGATTAGGTAAATTATGATTTTGACATTTGGTTAAAATCTCTCCGGGATTCCTTTTCATATTTTATTTAGGTGGTCTAACCAAATGGTATTTACTGAATACAATTGTTGGTGTCTGTAGGTTCGATTCCTACATTAATTTAGGATTTAATATTTTTAGCAAGAGAAACCAACAATATTTCTGGATTCTTTTAATAAGTTATTAAGGTAGTATAAGTGAATAGGTTCTACTGAATAGTGAATACGGTTTCGTAGTAGCCTGCTGGTTCGAATCCGGCAGTAAATTAAATTAGGTAGTTTAGTTTCATTAGACTCTTTTATGGGCATAATTATATTTAGGACATGACCTTATCTCATGCAAACGCTTTTACATTTATTGCGGTTTGCTTCCCCTTGTTTCTTTGACTGACATCATCAACTAGAATCAAACGAATACCACACCGTCCTTTTCAGGACGCCTTTATTGTTTCATTTGACATACGTCGACAGGTTATAAAGATGTTTGTTTATAGGTAGTTGATTTATTTCTTATCCCGGTAATCCTGGTTTTGAAAGGTAAAGGTAATGGTGGTTTTCTGGTAAGTTATGAGTAGGCAAAGTGGATCCTACCAAAGCACAACCCAACTATCTTGCATAGATTAGGGGCTGAGGTGGACTACTCTTGCTTATTTATGACAACTCTTCTGTGTTTTACTTTAGTTGTTAAGTTAAGTTATGGGTGTAGCAAAGTTTGCTCTACTATAGCACATCCCGGGCATCTTACATAGATAAGGGAGCTATGGTAGCGTAACTCGTGCTCGCTTATGGCAATCTTCTGGTGTTTTACTTTAGTTAAGGTCTCTCTTTTTGTTATCGTTGAAGTGTTTTATAAACACATTGGACTAGTCCGACAGTAATTGATACACTTTTGTTTTTCTGTGGGTTTTCATGGGTGTTAGGAACATTTGTGATTGGAAAAGACTCACGACCTTTTTCAATGAAGCAAGGTCCTGACATTAAACCTGTGAATTTTCCACTGCAAGCATATTTACTATACACGCAGCTGACAAATTTACGCACACTCTACAAAGAGTTTGAAAGGGAGTGTTTCACTTGGCCGGTGATTCATTACCTTGATAACTCAACCCACGACACTAAATATTCAATTATCGTTAGACTAGTTTCGCGGTAGCGTCACCGAGGGTAGGGCCATCCTTTCTCTGTCATTTCTCCTTCCCAATTCTCATCCCTTCCGCGGTAATAAAATAGTTAACATCGGGAAACTGGTTCAGTCCCTGCATTGTTGGTTAACATTGTGGGTTAATATCCACTTAAAGTCTAAATACATAAATAATTGTTGAGTAATTATTGTAGTAATAGTTTATTAATTATTTCGAACTTCCTGATTTCTAAAAGTGAAAATATGGGAGGACCTGACCTCTCCTGTGTTTGGTATCCAGCGCTGGTGGAATATCATGTATGGATAGGCATAAAAATGTCGTTCATGCATTGGGACCCCTCCGCGTACCTTCTGGCTCTACCGGCACTTGAGACTGATCAGGATCCTAACCTAACATCGCTATACGGAATCACTAAGTGAGAAATATCTGCAACAATAAATATACTGGTAGCAACCAGGTTGAGCAGAGCTCTAATCTTCATTGAAGGGACACTGGTCCAATTATGATGAACTGGCATACTCCAGCTTTACTATGCACTGACAAATGTCAGAAGTATTTGCAACAAACAATGTACTGGTAGCAACCAGTTTGAGCATTATTTAAACTTTAATCTAGAGGACATAGTCCCTATTATAATGCACTAGCATACTCTAGTTTTACAATGTTCTGGCATACTCCAGCTTATAATGTACTGGCATTCTCCAGCTTATAATGTACTGGCATACTCCAGCATACAATGTACTGGCATACTCCAGATTATTACGGCAAAGTCCGAAATTATCAATTGATATAATTTAACTTCATTTTATGAGTTAACCAACTATGTTGGATTGAATGGTCGCGTGAACTAGCTGCAGACCTTATCATCATTCCCATCCTACCCCCTCCGATGTCGCAAGTGCGGCATGCTGGGCATGGGGTGGCTGTAGGGGAGGTTGGAGGCCACTGGGGCAATCCCCTAAAAATTTTATGCATTCGGGGTTTGCTCCGAAACTATCCTTCCTTTATCCTGAACATAATCCTACTAATCTCTTGGTGTGTGATTTTCTATTGAAAGCACACGTCAAAATATCTTGTTTCTTTCAGATCTACGGTCACAAGCAGTTCATTATTCTATTTTATTAATTTGTCTATTTTTATGTCTTTAGATTGTATTTGTTTCTTCCTTAAGAAATAGCTTTTATTATTGTAAAATATATAATTTATTTAAACATAAATTTCCGTTAAATAGTTCATAACTCTAAAAGTTCCGGGTTACTTATTTACACAACGTATGGGTTCTGACGATCATCTGGCCAATTTAGTTTAAGTTTCGTTATTCTGCATTCTGGTTTACGGTGGTACTCGCGTTAGGTAGGTTTTCGCGGTGAGGGGGGGGGTCTCGTGCGTCAGGGTGGGTTAGTTACAAACAGACGCATTCAAACCACTTTCTATTACTGTCATACACGCACATTCAAGCATTCATACACACACTATACTGTAATCAGTTCGGTTTTTCATTGATTATTTGGTATACATGTCATTTTTATTATTATTCATCTCTATAAACTTATAAAATATTAGCAACTTATAAAATTATACATTAAAAAAATAACTTTGTTTCTGAAAACTACAAAAAATAAAATTTACTTAACAAAATTATTACGAAGTCCACAGAACTTAAAATCCACAGAAGATAAAATATATACATCAAAAATCTCTTCATCGCTATCATCAGTAGTCAGAGTCACAGCCGGACGTTGGGATATTTTAGGAGGCGAGTTTTCCTCATCACTATCACCAAAAAATGCTAAACGTTTTTAAGATGGAGAGTTTTCATCGTCATTATTATCAAAAAATGCAAAACGTTTCTTTGGTGAAGAGATTTCATCGTCACTATCATCAGATATCCTTAAACGTGGATTGATTCTCTTAGGTGAAGAGATTTCACTATCACTATCGTCTAAAATAGCTGTTCTTAATATCTTCGCTGGTGTCACAGAAACGGAATCATCTGCGTAGATGTTTTCAAAGTTCAGCCTTTTTTTTGGAGTCTGTGACGTACATATAAAAATGGGCGATGGTGTCTCTATAAAATGTGCCGGTGTTCCAGGTCCAGTGACAGTCGATACTGAGGCAGTTTCAGGAGAAGGAGCAACTGGACTTGGCTCTGATGTTGAACATGATAAAGTTCCAGGCAACTGGATAGAGTGCACTTGAATAACGCCTATTTTAAGATGAGGACATTTTCTGTCAGTGGCACATACGATACAGCTCAATCTTTTAGTGTGGAGTTTGTTTGGTCCCTGATGCCCCAAGTAATTTGGTGGATTTTAAAAGTTCCTTTGAACGGGTGAACAGTAATTGAATCTGCTATATTTTGCATCTCAGACACATGTGAATCGTTAATAGGAATAACCATAATGCCTTTGTAATGGAGTTTTGTGCAGTCAATGAAAGTGTTGAGATCAATTATGTCTCTTCCATTTCCAACAGCTTTATCACAGGTTCTTTTGAGACAGCCAATATCGCTCTCTATCTTTTCTACATCTCTCATCCAGAGAAGCAGCATCTAACTTGGCTCGAGTCCTACGCATACTGATTTTTTTTTCTCTCGTTGGCGTTTCTTCTTCTCTTCATCGATCAGATTCAGATTTAACCTAGACCTTGATCGAGGCATTATACTTGAAACAAACATTTTATGCTAATTATCACGATAGAAACTTTGTACTTTTATCTCTGACTTTGAAAAACCAGGTGGGTAGACGAATGGATGGCAAAACTCAGTGGTAGAGGCATATTAATAGTTTGCAAATGTTAGTACATAATCCTAAAGAAGAACTATTTCAATAAATAAATAAATATACCCCAAAAAGTATTTTAATGTGATAGTGCAGTCAAAAATAATCACTCCTGTGGACATGTGTATCTGCTGTGGACATGTAAAACCACAGAAAAGATATCTACAGAAGAGACTAACGAGTATACAATGGGCAACGGTTTTTTTGTTTTTGAAGTTAGAATACAAGAGAAAGTGGATTTAGACAACTCTCCCCAGAAGGTATAATGGATGTCTATTTTATAAATTTATAATTGTATACTTACCAAGAAATATCAGGAACAGTAAAGTAGCACCGATCTATGACAAAACTAATGAATTTTTTATAAAAAATATATTTAAACTAGCTTCCGTACGTAACTTCCACCCAGATGTTTCCGGCAAATGACAGATGTACAGTATTGCCATTATAGAAAAGAAACGTTTTGTGGTAGTTTTGATAAAAAATATATTGACTCGCAATTTTAGGTGCACAGAAAAGATGCAAACCCGTGTAACCGAGTGTTTATCCGAAATTCTGAATTATATATTGTAGTGATAATTTTTAAATGAATAAAATAATACACGTCATGATATAATAAAATAAATAAACTTACCTTTTCTTAAATTTTGCTTTTTCAACCAAAGTATTGCTCCTTCAAATATAGTAATAGCTTATCTGAACAGTCCACAGAAGGGGACATTCTAACACAAAATCTAAGAAAAAATAAAATTAATTATAGAATCTCAAAATTTGAGTCCACTATTTCAATAATAGTTTTTGATTTGTACATTTTCAAAAACAAATTATGATGATGATAGAAAATATTTCAAAAGTTATAGTACCTGAACACGCGTATGTGTATGACCCATGTTCCTTTAAGTATATCTAGTGTTTAAATTATGACTATAGAATAATAAGTAAATTTAATCAGAGGACCACTGAGGTGAAGGCTTCCTCCAGATAATGCCAGGTTTCTCTGTCCTATGCTAAATCTAGCTATTTTTGACCAGCTATACGTGTGATTTCGTCTTCCTAGCATGTGTTTATATACCTACTTGTTGTTAATTCTTATAGAACTAAACAGGTTTTCATTGATTCTCTTTTACGACAGGAGAGGATAGAATGTTGTGTAGCCGTTGAGCTTATGAATGACTAGTGGTTAAAAAAGTAGCCTATGTGTTAATCTAGGGGATGAGCTGTCTCCTTTCTAAACTTAGCTTTAATCCGCTGAGCTGTTTTAGCGCGGAAAACTAACAAACATGAAAACTCACTCACTCATCTAAACTTTCGCATTTATAATATTAAGTGTGAAGAGAAGAAGAACACTTGCGTTCCACAGTGTATAAAAATGGCAACAAAACATTTTATTTAATTTTTTTTTTCTTTCCATTTTTATTGTATGGAGTACACAATTGACATAACACACCTCATCTACTAATATCCATTTAAGAAAAGCCTTTCTATTATAACCGGCAATCTCTCTTGCCATACTTTATATCTCAAACACAGCTCTACTCAAAATTCTCTTCATACACTCCGCAAGCTATGAACTTGATGGTTTATATACGACTCTAGGTATACATTCATATGCAATAAAATAGAGTGAATCAGAGTATTTGCAATCTTGCTTTTAATATTATTATATCGATTCTTGTAGCTTTATCGTATTGGAGTGTTGATAAATACATCAGTCGACGTAAGTGGCTTATTATATCTACCATATATGAAAGTACAAGCGTATATTGTTATGCCAAGCCGGTGCGGTCAATGTTTGTTTCATAAATACCATAAATTGTTAATATCCCAGGTATACGCTTCTCAGGCCTCGGCCTTCTCTCATCCCGTTTATGTGGCCGAGTCAGCGATGCCTGTAATAATTAATAAATAATCCTTAATTATGTCTATTATGTTGGGTCTATTAGATTAAGGCCTATACTCTCTCTCTCTCTCTCTCTCTCTCTCTCTCTTTGAAAGAAACTTAATCATAGGCCGATCCTGATGATGGGTCATCATAGTTCTTCAGTCTTTTTGAACTTGACTCTAAATAAATAATGCTTAATTTAGGTCTATTATGTAATGGTCGAGGAGAGCGATGGCTGGCACATGCGTCAACTCGTGAACGGGTGCTGCTTGTGGGGTCTGGTCTGCTTTGGTTGTGATCCCGCGACTCGTTAATATTCATGTTCCCATATCCTAATGCGTACAACCAAACAAGAGAAATCTTATTAATAAAGCTAATTAAAAAATATCGGACTATTAGATGACAAAAAAAAGCTTGGGATTTTAGTGAACTTGCTCCAATTCAATCAATTCAATCATTTAGTGATAAGAATAAAATTGTCAATGTGATTGTGCCGAAAAAATTACCTGCCGGGCGTTTCTTGCCTGTTCTTTTGCCGGCGTAAAGAGGTTGGAACAAGCGTAGCTTAAAGTTAGTTTAAGTTGACGTTTCAAAGTGATCACAATGTATCCTATTGAAGGTCATCTTGTCATTTATTACTTCAAACTAAAAATAACAAAGAAATAAAAACAAATAAATCTAAACTAATAACTAAAATACATTATTAAAAGAAGTCCCTTTAGGCAAGGTACCGAAGATACTGGCAGCGTTCCCCCTTTGAATGGCTAGTCTAATTCCTATTGAATAAAAATGATTTGAATTGAATTTTTTTAGGCCTATTAGATTATGGCTTATACTTTCTCTCTGAGAGAAACCTGATCTTAGGCTGATGATGATGGGTCATTAGTTCTTCAGTCTTTTTGAACTTAATTCTACGTAACTATTATGCTTTATAAGCGTTATTTTTTTTATGAAATGTCTTGATAGTTCAAATTTGAACAACACTTCAAAATATATTTTCTATTCTTCTGTTTTTACTACAGAGATTTGCCCGCCCTTGTGGTAGTCCGTGTTTTTTCCATACAAACTGTAACACGCAGTGATGAGATGATTTTCATAAAAATCCTTTTTAGTACCTACTCATCATTGTTTCACCGGATGTTGAGTAATGATGTGGATAAAAGTACAGGCTTTCAAGAGCACCTCAAGTTATGAATACATGTTATGTATTATATTATGTATCTGTCACCAAGCACCTATCGCTGTGCTACGGCAGCCCCACTTGAGACCCACTTCCCAATTCATATGTGGCATGGCACTACATTCGACTACGTCATCAAATAACATCAGGTGACTTGTGATCAAACTTTACCCCGTAAAAACTACAAAAAAGTGTTTCAAAACAGATTTTAAAATGTTGGTCAAAGAGTTGCATATTATTTTGTCTAATTTTGGTAGCCACGTCATGCATGACTTGCTAGTTTTATTTTAGGCCCCGTCCTTGGGATCAGGTTTGAGGCCCTACAGATATCAAAAATGAGAAATCGTAGCTAATTCCAACATTTTTGCTCCTCACACAAAGCCCTTGCGGTTATAAAACATAATCGTAAAAGTCACAATATGAGAACGGTGTTTTATATTGTATAAAACCTGTGTTTTATATTGTTTGTCGGTACACAAAGCCGCCGAAAAGTAAATCAAACTACTACACTTTATTGTTCCTTTACTACTTCTGTTCTGTAGCCTTCAATAAAACTGTCATAAACCTAGCAGGTACGTAATATATGTAATGTGCGTAATATGTAAGTACGCGGTCGTGATGGTGTGGGTGGACCCATGAAAATGATAGTAAAAAAGCTTTATCATTACAAATTCTATTACTTTATACTAGAAAAATACTTTTTATCAGGTTTTTCTTCACTCGCATTCTTGTTTATTGATACTTAAGCTTACCATCAAATAGTGAAACGCAAGCCTATTCTCAATATTAAAACTAGCCCGGAAGTTTTATAAACCAAAAAATATTTTTGTGATAGCGAACCAAGTCGCGTGGGATGCCATAGAGTTACGAAAGGAAATTATCGGCGCTGTGATAGATGTAATTAATTAATGACAGTAAATCATACCTGAGAATTGATGGGGTGAATCGTGCAGAGCAGAAAATCAGAAATAATCTATCGCTTGAGCTTTCGGTAAAGAAAAATAACGTAATAAAACCATAGCTTGGGAGTAGGGTCTTTTGTAGTGCTCGCCTGGTTACCTTCATGTTAGGAATTCAAACACCACTTTAGGTGTGTTCCAGCGTCACTTGAAAGCCAGTTCCTATCAATCCAGGCAACGTGGCAGTTGGCACTATCTTTGACCACTTCGTCACTTTAATATCGGGTGACATAAGCTACCACGTAAAATGTGGAGAAAAACCATGTAATATTGCAAAAAAAAATGATAAATGTCGTAGCTGTTAGCAGTAATATTGTTAGTTCAAATCATAGAAATCAGAAATGTTTTTGGTATTTTTTAAATAGACCTGTACATTGACTGTAACAAAAATATTAATTGACTCCCTCAGTAAGAAACAATATCAAAATTAATGATAGCTTTAGAATATTGTAATTGGTTTCAGGACTTTCAGGTGTTAAATGGATATTTTTTCTCTAAAAATAATTTCATAGGTATGGACGTAAGAGGACGTAGTATCAAAAGAATAGTTCAAGCGAACAAATTGTTTTTGAAGATTTCCAGAGAGCTTTTGAATATACTTAAGGGCGTGGCTAATGGTCTGTTCATACATATTGAAAGGCCCTAATATTGATTTATCTAAGTACCTATGTTTTATCTAAGTATATACAAAAATAAAATGGCGTTTGTTGATAAAGCGCATCTACTTGAGAACGGTTGAACCAATTTGTAATATTTTTAAATGGTTGCCAAATAAGGTTCTTAGAAATGAATGGTAAGTTTTACCCGGAAAATTGAGATATAACTAAGAGTGCTCTTTTTTGGGGTTTTTGTATGAATACCAACTATGTTTGTCTTCCCATGGTAGTTATTAATATTATTATTTTTTGGAAGCACCTCTTGTAAATCTATACATACCTATTTGTGCAATGAATAGAAGTTTAATCTTGAAGAGGCTCCGCGTCTATCCATTTTTGTTGGCTCTTTGCCATTAACCGTTCATATTACGAAAACTTCCTGAAAACCAAGTGTTGCTATATTAAACCTTTACCTCTGAACTTTAAGTGCTACAGTTCCTTGTACACTGTAACGCGTTAAGAATAACGGGTGCTATTCTTTTACTTTCTCAGGAAAATTCGTGTTTTTTCTTGTTTATTATAAGAAACATGCTCTTGTCCGCTTCTTCACCCAAATGTTCTAAAGAATAAAATACACCAAACCAATGCAATTCAATCAGTAGCTGTTTTTTTATTAGAAACCAAATGAGTATGTGCACATTTAACTTGATTTTGATTGTTTTTGACTGTATCCAATGAAGTCTAATGTATATATTTAGACCGTTTTTTTATTGAACTTTAATTACGTAAGTCAGGTATTTGAAGATTTAGTTTTTTTTTTTTTTAGTTGAGACTACTTTTTAAAAATAAAGCTATTGTGAATTTCAGAGTGCATATTATAGAGATAGGTAATTTAATCTCATTTTCATATTTGTATGCCATATTGTAGCAAAAAAAACTCACTTACGAATAGACTCACTTACGAAATAGACACTTCCAGCATGTTGAATGTAAGTGTCATTGTGCTATATTACACTAAGTACTCCGTGAATGCTTTTAGATTCGTTGTAGTTGACGGTTACGCTGCAAGCGTCAGCATTAAAGTTTCGAAGTTTTGCAGTTCAGAATGAAGATCTCAGAAGAATTACTTTGAGCCCTAAGCCCCGCTGTAGATGAAAAATATAAAGAATTTATCAACAAGTCTGTAAAATCAAGTATTCGTACAACTGGCATCAAAGTAGGACGAGTAGACATTCCTTGCAAACCCGAAGGATGGTTGGCACACACTCGGGAAGTTTTCTGCGTAAAATGAGGAAACTTTTTAATTACATCAATGCGGCGGCTTGTTTAATTAATCTTGCTTTCTCGCAATCAAATTAGGAACCTGATTTACGTTGTGTTCGGTGAAAAAATGCGGTTTTTGTTTAGTTACATAGCACCTAGCTTTTTGCCATCGCTCAGCGTGCGTTGCGGTTAAAAGCCCGTAAACACAGTATTTCCCGCGTGACCTCGTGTGCCATATCAAGATACATTCAGCAGTTTCAGAGTAAAAAAAGCAATTTAAAAAGGCAGATTTTTTGTTAAATCTTTAATTACGGAAGTTATGGTTTTTCTCAGTAAGGAATTATATATTTAAAAAAAACTTGTGGACCAAACAGTAACTATGTATTTTTGTTCTCAATTCATGTCATAGAACATTCTTTAGATAGTCAACTTTAGTGAGATATATAAGTTTACTTTTTTAAAATAAATATAATTTGATTTCGGTCGGTTCTTTATGTAGTCGTGCTCTTGCAAGCATAGCCTTAACAACCGGTTGGCACGCAATGGTGTTCGTTATATTTAGGTTGTAATTTTTACCTCTTTCTCATATTTTTGTATACCCAGTTGAACATTTTATTATCAAACTAAATATAGCTTAAAATGAACGGAGTTTGTTTATTATACTGATTATATATGTAATGAATTAGAAATGTTCTAAGAGTTCTAAGATTCAGAGTATAAGTGACGATTGAAAAGATGCAACAAGAAAAAGAGTCTAATGGCCAGAAGAGAAGAACTGAAGATTAGGTTTAGTAAAGCTCAAAGGACTGATGACTGACTGACATAGTGATCTATCAACGCACAGCCCAAACCACTGGGCGGATCGAGCTGAAATTTGGCATGCAGATATATGTTATAACGTAGGCATCCGCTAAGAATGATTTTTGATTAATTCTACCCCTAAGGGGTTAAATAAAATAGGGGATGAAAGTTTGACAATTTTAAATCGATCGGGCTGAGACTTTGCATAAAGCTGTAGCCCACGCGGTGTAGTGTAAAATATAGATTCACCTCTAAAATTCAACACCCTAAGCCAGTCTAATTTGGAACTAATGCATAAATAATAAGCTCTGTGCAAGAATATCTAGTTCACCTATTTTCAGTACAAAAGGCACCAATTATACTCAGCTGTTGGTGTCTTCAGGTTTCGCTTTCATTAACAACTTTGGGTTTTTTTTATTAGTGTACACTTAATAATATAATCCATGGTTTCGACTACTTTGCCATCATATCTGTCAATACCTTGAATGTAAATACTGTCTATAGACACTGCCTGCCTATCCTATGTGCCTGCCTAGTAAAGGAAAGCAAAGTCACCGTCAACACACATAAAACATAACATAATTTTTTTATAGGAAAACGACGCAAAAGTTCAAAGAACTTATTTAATCAAAAACATACGTACAATTCGGTAATATTATATATTCACATAGCTATATGTTTTTTAACAATACACGTATAGGTCTTCAATTTCCCCCGATACATTATTAGCCCTCTTTTGTCCCTCTTCTTTCACATTTGCCTTCTAAATAAATTTAAATAATCCTTGTAAAGAAAGAGCAGAAAGTCAAAGCTACTAGTTTTGTGTCTAAACTGCTAGTTTTCGGAACCGTATTTACTTTTCAATCAGGAAATTTTAATTCAATGCTGATGATGTAGAATGTCTTTGAAAGTTTTCAAACGGAACCCTTATAAGTTCACTCAGACACGATTCAATCTATTTGTCTGTCCGTCCGTCACGCCGATTGAAAATTGTTTATACCTGCTTAGTAAAGCACAATATAAGTCCAAAAGCTTTCTTAACGTAACTCTTAGGTATTGATTTAGTTTTACGATTTAGATGTAGTATTACTCTTACGTAGGCTTAATATCCATCAGTTGTTATGGAAGTGAAGATAATTGTACCTCTACGATAAGTTTTTTTTGCTCTAATCATCAGCATCAGCAGCTGGAAGAAGTCCACTGCTGAACATAGGCCTCCCCCTTGAACGCCACCATGAACGGCTAATAGCCATCGGCTCCCTGCGACTCTCACAATGTCGTCGGTCCACCTAGTGGGGGACCTACCTACAGAACGTCTTCCGGTTCGTTGTCGCCACTCGAGAACCTTTCTTCCCGATTGGTTATTGGTTCGTCGAGCGATGTGGGCTGCCCATTGCCACTTCAACTAATATATTTTTTGCTCTAATATATTACTTAAGCATGTCTGGCCAGTACTGAAACACTGAGCATTTGATTCGCTTGAACGCTCCAAATGCTTGCTTTGAATTATACTCGTACCTTGTAGCATTTGTAAGGCTTTTTGTTGGACTCGTCGATTAGTGGGGTAAAAGGATTATTTATCAAAGCTTTTATTTAGCTACAAAAATGTCATCATTGTCAGTTCTCACTTCTGCGGAATATTTGTTCTCTTTGACAGTATCAAGTACAGATTTAGGGCGCGTCATTGTGATTTAAGGCAGAAAGGGATTGAAGCAATTCCAGTAGGGTACGGAAACGAAGATTTTTTATTACCAGCGAACAGTACTTTATCTTGGCAGAGTATCGAGTACGATTGGAAAACTTGGGAAGAGTCAATGCGCTGGCGAAAATACATTTTGGTAGAGTTTTTTCCGCCATCGGAAAATTCTCGTCGACATATTTCAAGGTTTCCAAACAATCTGGTTTATAACTCTTTAACCCTGATTACGTGGTATATGAAAATAGTATCCAAAGCTCACTTGCACAAGAATAATTTAGTTGTGGCAAGTAACGGTGCTTTTTTCTGTTCTGTCAAAGTAGCATTTGACAGAAATAAAAAAAAATATATATTCTGTATCTTCAGGAAAGTGGGGCTTAAGAGTCAATTTCTAATCCAGGTGTACCACATTAGGTGACTTTTCGTCAAACGTTGCTTTGTAACATGTATAAAAAAATAACAATCTCTAATAACCATTTAAATACCCACCTTTATTACAAAGTATATGCTATGCTGTAATTAATTTTCCTCCATTAGAAAGAAAGTAAAAGAGGTTTATGTAGGGTACACTTTCCCAACCTTTTCGCCAAAATTGCCACGCCCGTGTAAGAACGGTCGTTATTTATAACCGTGATTATAACCGTGATTTTCAAGAACCTTTTGTATAGAATAACATCGGCTATTTGCGTGGAAAACGTTTGTGGGCTATAAATAAATTTGAACAGATACTCCCGTGCCAATTCAAGGTATTTTAGGCCCGTACTTTGACATGTAGCTACCAAGTATCATATTTAGAAACAACATATGTGTTTTGTTGTTCTAGGTCATTGAACTTTAGACGAGTCTGGGTCTTGACTCTCTCTCTACACATATCATTTAATTTCGAAAGTATATATTTTAACGACGCATAATTACGTAACTATTACGCTAATACGCTTTCCGGGATATAAAGCAGCATATGTTCTAATCAAGGGTAGCAAATTCCATTCTAAATTTTACTCAAATCTTTTAGCCGTTTCAGCAAGAAAAAGTAACATACTGATTTTTATAATTTGTAACAGGTAATTACGCGAACTATCACTAATATCATAACAGCAATTAAAAAATTCCTAGGTGAGCTGTCATTTGTTTTCACTTAGTATGGATAGCTACCGATACGAGTTGTGATTGTGAGGCTGTGCAATTTTCACCTATACCGTACAAAAAATGGTAAAAAAATCAAAATCAAAAATAGATTTATTTAATAGGATACATTGTGATCATTTTAAAACGTCAACTTAAAACCAGCTACGCCTGTTCCAACCTCCTTACGCCGGCAAAAGAACAGGCAAGAAACGCCCGGCAGGTAATTTTTTTGGCGCGATCACATTGACAATTTTATTCTTACTACTAATTGATTGAATTGGAGCAAGTCAAAGTGTGACCACTTACCATTTAGCTGCGTTTACCGCAGTGCGTCTTACGCATCATATTACGCGGAGGTGGAGAGATTTCCTATCAATTAAGATGCCTGAGTAGCGATATCGTTTGTGTTAGCAACGGCACTGACTTAATGAACAAGTGTTGATTATACCCCAAGCTCGTTAAACTAAAGTAAGCTGATATTCCCAAACACTCAGAAGGGTGGGCATTAACAATTTTATTTTAACGATGTCCTAACAATTTTGGGAGCAGAAATATTTGACATTCCTTTTTATATTCAAACTCGACTGTTAGAACAAATTTACATACCTTATACTCGACTCGACGCTCCACCTTTGTGACCGCTGTGGTAATTTTTATTTAGAAACATGCCACGTAAAATTCTGAAATGTTAGAGGAATTTGTAGCGACGTTTTTGGTAGAGTTTGGACGGTTTGAAGTTTGGAAAGTTGGTGGCATTAAGGTGCTATTCATCATTGAAATATCTTGAGTAGGTGTAGCTTTCGTTAATGTATCTTCAAACATTATAAACTCATCATCATCATCATCATCAGACGGAAGAAGTCCACTGCTGAACATAGGCGTCCCCCCTTGAACGCCAACATGAACGGCTATTAGCCATTTGCATCCATCGGCTCCCTGCGACTCTTACAATGTCGTCGATCCACCTAGTGGGGGGCCTACCTACAGAACGTCTTCCGGTTCGTGGTCGCCACTCGAGAACCTTTCTTCCCCATCGGTTATCAGTTCGTCGAGCGGTTATCACTTCAACTTGCAGATTCTCAGAGCTATGTCGGTGACCTTGGTTCTCGAAACCATAAACTCTCTTCTTCGGTTATAAACTCATTTTTATCAAAATTTGATAGAACATGTATACAATACAATGTTTTACTCTCACGCAAATATTTATTTATTTATCAAAACAAAGAGTTATCTTTCAAAAGTACAAATAAATCAGTCAACACACAGTATTATTTATTAGTACTATAAATGCAAACTCAGTCTGTCTGTTTGTTACCTTTTCACGACTAAACCACTGACCCGAATTTATGTATGGAGTTGAAAATAGTTTGAATCCTGGAAAAAGGTTTAGGGTAGTTTTTATCGCGATAAACTGTGCTCCACGCGGGAAGAGTTAGTACCTTGATATATTGCCCAACTATCTCTTTCAACTTCTTTAAGATAGGCTATGTTTCAGAAGTTGGATCACGATATGCTGATAAAGCTGATGAAGACAAGATAGCATCTTGTTTCAGTATTGAAAATGTTACGAAGATTATTTTAATTTACAACT
Source organism: Opisthograptis luteolata (assembly GCA_931315375.2). Taxonomy (NCBI): domain Eukaryota; kingdom Metazoa; phylum Arthropoda; class Insecta; order Lepidoptera; family Geometridae; genus Opisthograptis; species Opisthograptis luteolata. The sequence goes on along the minus strand of OV928049.1, from coordinate 4,456,181 downwards.
CGACCGAATCTGTGCGGTTCTGTTTTGCGATAACTTAAGTTTTTGTTATCGTCGACAGGGGGCGGCGTTTTCAATGAGCTAACTGCCAAACTTTGAGATAAGGGCGGCTACCCGGTTGCCAGGGGTTGATAAATTGATACAGATTGCGGGTAGTTAAAGTTTTTTGCATTATAGTGCCAGCCCATAGAGATTAGCTGTTACTGTTTTGACGGATCGAGTTATGGACTACACCGTAGAAGTATCGGTGATTTAAAAGTAAATAAATCCACATTCCTACACATCTATTTGTGTTGAGAATTAAAAACATTTTTTATTAAATAATCTCGTTCAAACAGAATAAGAACAATATTATTTAACAGATTTACCACCAATTGCTTTGATATGGGCTGGTTTTATAAGGAAAATGTCATACTAAATTTCAGTTTTGATCTTATTATTCGTGCTAAAACTTACGAACGTTTAATAAACCGGCCCTAAAAGTACTAGCTTCCACGTAAAATACAGATATAAAGAATAGCAATAGAGAGTACTTTATATGCTTTCACAGGCTTCAAACTATCTCTACACCAAACTTCACAAAGATCAGGGCAGTAGCTTAGACGTGAAAAGGTAACACAGACGGAGTTACCGTGGCATTTACAATATTAATTAGTATGGATGTATATCGATCCATTGAAACTTTTCCAAATTATGTTTCTAATACTCCAAGAAACTATCGTTTACCCATTTTACAGTGACAAAGTTTTGAACTTGTTGAAACAAAAATCAATACTAGTTCCCAAGTTTATTCTGAACTCCAGTGAAGAACGGTGGTATAAATGAATAAATCCAAGAACTGCGATCAGCATAAAGTAAAACTGGTTGGTCAAAGTTTCGAACAAGATTTAGGTGCGGTGGCTTAAGTAATCAGCTGTACTTTGTATTTGTATAAGTCTGAATTTTTCTTTTTGATTGATTGAATAAAAACCAATTTACATAATATAAGAAAATCACAGGCTCGACTTCGAATATATTCCAACAGTGGGCACATAAACGCTGATGATGATGACGAGGTCTCTAGCTTCCACAGAGTGCCGTAAAAAAGCACCTTTGTTACAATAAGTCCATAACGGCCTCAAAACATTTTTGCTATAAATTTAAAGTAAGGCATAGTGAAGTGGTTCCATCGATTGGGGTACTATTTTCGTACTTGACGTGTTGCACGCAAACTCCCGTGTGAAGGTGACAGAGTGTAAAAAAGGCATTTTTGCCCATTACTGTTATTTGTAAAGGCTATGTGCATAAATAATTTCAAGTACAGTTGTTAGCAGTAGAGGACTGCGCGAATCTCTTCTTTGAATAATTTAAAATTATCTGATCTAATTTTCTTTCAGAGCTTATCAGATTAGGGACCTACTAAACACATGATTTTTCTAATAGTGGTCATTTAGTAATATGCAAAGCAAAACTCCTGTGCGCAGTAGGCACTAAAAGACGTTTGCTAAAGTTTAATCACGATTGTAAGTAAGAGTAGAAGTATAATTTACTAATGTATGTATTTTTTGTTACAGTAAAAAAGGCGCGCTATGTTGGTATACAAGGTAAGCCCCCCCTTTTTAACTTACTTTATTTACTACATTGTTGTCTCTTGTCTTCATTCACTAAGATACGTTACTGATTTTACTTTCTTCTTTTCTTTTTTTTCTTCTTTTTTTTTTTTTTTAAATAATTACTTTTTAATAAAAGTAATAACTGCTATACAACTACATACATAGCTCTGTCCCCAACTAGAAATTCTTGTTGTTAAAGTATCAGAAACTGTGAATTGATTATTACAACACCCAGACACAGAACAAATACTTGTGACTTTTTTATGCATAGATATTTGTCCAGGGTACTCAAAAAAAACAAAGAACTTACCAAAATATATCCATTTGCTCCCTACAATCATATTCTTTGTAACATCATGAATAATAAAGTCTGGAACCAGACGCCTGTTGTAAACTCTTTCATCCATTGTCACTCATTTACACTTCCCACAATACGTATGTCAGCTCAAAGTGAATTACACCGTAACAGTATGCTAATAGGTTTTATTTTCCTTTGCAGCAACACAATTTAACACGTACGTGACACTCAAGCTACAGAATGTCAAGTCGACGACGGTGACAGTTAAGGGCCCCACCCCAAGTTGGGAGCAAGACTTCCTCTTGTGAGTATTTTTACACTAGCTTAGGTTCAAGGTAAGATTGCTTGTAAAGAGTGGGTAAGAATGGTCGTAGTGGATCTGCTTTGTGTGAACCCTAAAAAGTTTTTGATTGTGATAAAAAAGTAAGGATAATGCTTTCTAGCAATCAGTCTAGATTAGGTAGCGTTTTACCACAAATCATGTGATGTTATGTGACAATGAGGTCGAAGGTGGCGCCACGCTACGCCTGGTCTAGGAACTTGCTCTCAAGTGAAACTGCCTGAACACACTGATAGGTGCTTGGTGACATGCTTTATATCTAGCAAGGCGCGCACTAGAGAATAACAAGCTATGGTTTCATCACAATGTTTTCAAATATATGTGTGATGAGCACGAATATTTGTACCTGAGTCTTGGATATTTCTATCTATATAAGTTTTTTTCTCTCTATATAAGTATGTATATCGTTATCTAGTACCCATAACACAAGTTTCGAGCTTAATTTGGGGCTAGGACAATTTATGTGCAATTGTCCCCGATATTTATTTATTTTAATTCGACAAAAGTTCAAGTTTTTCGCAGAAATATGTGTTGCAAGTAGACATCTCGGCCACTGTAACATGTTTAGATCACAACCACAAGTGATAAAAAATTGCAACTCGTCGGGACAAAATATTAGTAAAACTCAACTTAAAATTGTAACGTCAATCTCGAGAGTGCTTCTACCAATCTTTACCAGATACTTCCAGGCATTGTTTTTAATAATGCACGTACAAAATACAAGCGCAGTGAAAGTACATTACAGTGACAAAGCTTTCAAAGTAGGCAGAACAGGATGCCTATATTTTTTATTATTTCTATTTCTTCTTGACCATACGTCACCCGATGTCAAATGACGATGTGGTCGAAGGTATAAGAAGATATATAAGTAGGTAGTATATTGATTGAGTTAGTTTATGATTAAGTTACTCCTTTCTCTATGAACCCAGTATGCCCAATAGGGCCGTTTCAACCTGCCCAGGGTCGTAAAGGGTGCTTTTCATCCGGGCGCTGAGGCCCAAGAAATTATTTTACTCAGCTCAAGCGATATTGAATGAGTGCTAAATAATATATAACTCTTTAATTTTCCAAAGCAAACATAAACAAGTGATGGGAGGAAGTTAAAATGGCTAAGGCTGGTATTCTAAAATGACGCTCAAGTGTAGATCAATGCTTGAGTAGCGATTGAGTGACATTTTAATATATTTTTAGTGACATATTTGTATGAAATGACAGCGTCAAATCTGTGTTTAAGTAGAGATTACAGCTTGAGCGTTAGTCTAGAATACCGGTCTAAGAGCGCCTGGGATAAGCTAGAGTCAGCTATGATGGTCAGCCACTTTATAGATGTGTGTGTGACTTGTGTGAGCTTGTAAGTAATGTGCACTCAGCATACTGTCTCATCGTATTTGATCCTATACGCGGTTTTGATATAAAGTTCTTTCTGGTTCTTTAGTATGCATTCAGTGCATGCACTCGTGAGTCTCCAGCGAACGATGCGTGAAATAATGTTTGAAGATAGAAAAGTATGATTTTTGTTTTTGTTTGTGTAGGTTTAAAAATGCTATCACAGTCAATAGAGTCATGTTATTTCAATAAACGTTGTATGCCGAGGTGCATCCTCGCATTATTTTCAGCTTGATAGATTTTAATTTGCAGTTATAATAGCTCTGTGCTAGTGACGTTAGCTCGCAACCTGTAGGGAGCTTGACACATCGTGAAGAAACCTTAGTTTGGTGGTAGGGCACTCTTAGTGCTTGCCTGGCTAGCTAAAAAAATCTGACACTTCAGAAAACTGATGTGACAACTCTGCAATTGCAATAGCCGTTGTTTCTTCACAAAAAGATTAACCGAGGCCAACGTACTGTTTTCTATTGACTATACCTACTTACTACAGTCGTGTAGGATACAACAGTAATACACACGCAAACAAGTGGTTAGTGACTTTTGTTAATGATATATCAAACTTACTCAGATAAGTAAATAACAAAAAAATCAATGAGAGCATTTTAACTACTGCGTTGAAAACTTAAACTTTGACTCATGCGATGTAATGAACAAAGTTTCTAGTTCATGCACTAAATTCTAGTGTTCTGACCACTTTAAAAATTTAAATAACTTATCTACAAATATGTTACGCACTAAATTTGGACTATATACTTAAATCTATAGTGTAACTTTAATAGATCAAATTTATTTTAAAAAACCAAGAGAGATTATTCGAAACAATCTAAATAACTTGCCTTAGGTTTGGTTTAGTCTTTATTTTGTTACTTAAGTTTGCTACCAAATAAATATATTTTTTCTACGCAATACATATCTTGAAGGTATTTCTTTATTACATTGGTTTGCTGAATTTTAACTTAGGTATCTAAATGTCATATTTATTTAAGATCTATCAGCTAGCTAAGCGAGAACTTATGTTTTAGAATTCTTTTTGTGTTACTACTAGTACTTTTAATCGATTAGTGAATACAAACACGAGATGCAGATACGTGTTTTTCCTCTCAATACGCGTCCATGGAATATATATATATAGATATATATAACATACCTACGGTAAATACGTCCCAGCGCGATTAGGAAGATAAATGAAGAGGCGATGTTCCGCGAAAATGATGACACGCTTCAAAGAAATACCTAAAGAACCTTCTTCTTTCCCAGAGTTATATTACGAAAATATATCTTATGCCTTCACGGTAAGATGTGATTTATTATTCTAGAGTCAAGTTGCGCTTCAAGATCTCAAGTATATTTTAAGATGGATTTACAAAGTTGAGCGTGAATATTTAATTAATTTCTTGTTTGTCCAATGACCAGTTTTTTCAAACGAGTTGTTAGGTATTTAATGCCTGGAAAAACAGTAGAAAGATATCCATTAAATGTATCGAAAACTAAGTAGTACTTCAAAAGTTTTTTCGATTAAAAATGAAGTAGTTTCCAATACAAATTGCCTGCTTTGAATTTGATAAAAAAGTGGTTTAATAAAATGAAGTACAATTGTATTTACACTCAATGTTGCACAAAATTTTATAATCAATTAAAGTAAAAAAAAAAACGAGAAGAAGTATCTAGAAATCCCATTGAAGTGTTTGTAAAGCATTTCAACAAGTTGGCAACTTTCAAATCAGATTTATTTTGTGTATTTCCATAAATTGCCATTTCACAAAACAGGAACCGGTTACCAAAACAAACAAACCATTTAACTTATGCCGCTTCCCCTTTCCAGCTGTCAAATGAAATATATTTCCACCGTGGCTGGCGGGCGATATCAATTATATTGCTTTTATGCAGAGGGCCGTCGAACAAAATGGTCTCTTTTTGCGCGTGATCGAATATTAATTCACAAGGGAATTTGATAGCGTGACTACACGTACCGTCTACAAACAGAGTCAACATAATTTTTTTAGTTAACTCTTCAGTACAAGGTAGAAAATAAGTCGCTGCACAAGCCCAATTTACAAATTTTATAAAGCATCTAGATCACACATTTAGAAAATTGAGCACGATCAACATTAGCAGATGTAGCTTTGTACAATTACATTCTTTTAATAATGTATTTTAGTTATTAGTTTAGATTTATTTGTTTTTATTTCTTTGTTATGGTATATTATTTTTAGTTTGAAGTAATAAATATAATCAATCATTGGCAATTGAAAAAAATTACATTAGTAATAAATACATTAATATTAATTATATAATCAACATCCCATCGAGGTGATCCGGCAGGCTCACTTGAGAGCCAGTTCCCAGTTCAGGTACACCTTTGACCATATCATCACTAAACATTAGGTGACTTGTGTCAAATGCTACACTGTACAAAATAAATAAAAAATAAGTTACGTCCGTTAAAAGATAAAATATTCACAAATAACTGTATTACCTACATGTGAAAAGTCTTGAACTATGCAAAATGCACAACATTTAATTACTTGTGAAAAGTATTGAACTATGCAAAATGCACAACATTTTTACTTGTGAAAAGTATTGAACTATGCAAAATGCACAAAATTTAATTACGTCATGCGGCGTCACCGTGTCATCGATCGATTGTAGGTATCATAGATTTTTATCATTGTGCAAGTTATTATGTATTTCGCGATAGTGTTACAACACGATTTCAATTTAGCAAACGAGCTTTTGGTTGAGCACCGTAATAACGCATATTGATTGTTCTTAATATGCCAAACATGTTACCTACATATAGCTGGTGGAAGTCGGGCTAATGAGCACGTAAAATAGTTATAGCAGTTTGCTAGACATGTAATTAGTTTAAAGTGCTACGTGGATAGTTAACTAATAGATCAACTTAGGTTACTTAACAACAATACAATTTTGTAAACTAACCAACTTTAATTGAACTCTAAGCAATGTTATTGTAGAACTTGGGCAGGCCACATATATATAACCGCCACACAGAAAACCGACGGGGAAGAAAGGTTCTCGAGTGGCGACCACGAACCGGAAGACGCTCTGTAGTTAGGCCTTCCACTAGATGGACCGCCGACATTGTAAGAGTCGCAGGGAGCCTAAGGATGCATATGTCTAATAGCATGATGGCGTTCAAAGGGGGAGACCTATGTTCAGCAGTGGACTCCTTCCTGCTGATGATTGTAAAACTTCGCAAAGGCCTTCCCTACACTGCACTGCGCTCGTCATCAAAGATGTTCACAGACTACATTGCCATTCAAACTGGACTGCATAATATTTGGTCACTATTGCACGGCAGTAGAATAATATTCGCCAGTAAGTTTTCATCTACGAATATATAGGTTGGTACCCAGTCGGGCTCTCGCAAAGAGAGAGACTAGCTTGTAAAAATAACTCGAAAGTAACGAACATTTCCATGCCTTTCTCCTAAAGTTAGCTCCCGCTTCCGAATAACGTCATAATGACCCACCGAGGCCGTTGTTAGAGTATGAATGGTGCAATTAGTAGCGAAGAGAAGGCTCGAGCCAAATCGTCGCAAAGCCTTAGCTGGGATTAGCCCTGATTCCATTTAAATCTTCTTACTTTATTGATCGACTAAAGGGTTAAGGTAAATTAATTTGTGATTTGGTTTTGGGCGATTTTATGGACATGTAATATAGCGATGATGGCTCAGTGGTAGTGACGTTTGCGATCTATAGGACGTGGGTTCGAATCCTACAACGAGCTTGAGTTTTCGGTGAAGGAAAACATCGTGATGAAACCATAGCTTGGTGGTAGGGTATTTTCTAACTACCACCCTCTTGTTAAGAATCTGTCGCCAAGCGCCTATCGGTGTGTTCATCGTCACATAGCATCAAATGACTTGTGTTCGAACGCTACCCTGTAAAATTAAATGGAAAAAAAAATGTTTCAGGGTAGCGTTCGAGGACAAGTGAGTAAGTGAGATGTTAAGTAACAATGTGGTCGAAGGTAAAGCTAGACTGAAAACTGGCTATGAAATGAGACTGGCGGAACACATACATAACTTCAGGTTGGTTAGAAAATGCCCTATCACCAAGCTATGGTATCATCACGATGTTTTCTTTCACCGAAAGCTCAAGCTCATTGTAGTTTTCAAACCCACGTCCTACGATCGCGAGCCGACGTCACTACCACTGAGCCATCATCGCAATAAAAGTTCAAAGAAAACTCTACCAGCATTGTTTACAGTTTACACTAAACCGTTCATTAGCATTTTCCACTTTAAGTGCCCCTCTATAAACCTAAATTACGATGTAAATCTGAACAAACCAGCTATACTTCTGGACTTCCGAACCGGTACTCAACACGTTGCGTTAGAAAAATGTTTATAGAACATTATCATATTTACGGCCCGTTTTGACTTTTCAGCATCAATATTATTATCATAACTTTGTTGAATAATGTTTGGTATAATAACAATAACAATCCTAAATTGGTTAGAGAGTTCCATCAATGGCTTCATGCGTCGCGAATTTCATATCAAAAATGTTTACGCAAGGGTGAAATTTGTTTGTTTTAATAATTTTGTGTGGGGTTGCGTTGTAGGGTGACGTAGTAAATCTTACCTTGGGGGCGCGGTTTGTAGGTATTAAGCCGAGCATCCACTACTGCGTAGGATGTGTACGGAGAGCCTACGCACGGTAGATGCGCGGGCCAACTTATATGTCTGCGTGTGTTTACGTTTCCACTGCAACACATGTGACGCACAGGTATTGATGACGCTGCTCCTCCCTTCCGTAACACCCAGCACCCATACCCGTTGCCGCTAAAGTTGCCACCCGTACTATAATAGATAGTATCGTACAATATTTCAGTCAATTGTACAATATATCATAGAAAAATGGCAAAGCTTCTATTTGACGCGGCGGGTGACCAAAATGCTGGCTCATATTTGGGTAAAAAAATCAGCATTGCCATTCAACGAGGCAATGCTGCCATCTTTTTGGGCACCTTACCGTCTTCTGGAGGCTTACCAAATTTTTAGTGTACTGTGTTTGGTTTATTATTAATTTAATTTTAAATAAGTTCTTATCTTGTATCTTCTTATAATAAATTAATTCTGTATAAAAAAAATCTTATGACACTGACAGTAGTGACACTATTGACTTGACGTTTGTTTTTGTAATTTATTGTGAGGCCGCCGACATTGACAAAGAATGTGATGTTTCAAATTTTATTTAAGTTGTACAAAAATTATTTAGTAGATACGAAAAATATCATATTTTCACAGCTATTTTTATATTCAATGTGACTGAAATAGAACGCATGCTATCTAAATTGCTCAGATTCTTATGATTTACTCAAAAAATAATAAAACCTTGAGCGTGCGTTACGTTGCACTCCGTTGTCGACGCATTCGAGCACGTGTTTTGATGACGTCATCGAGCCATGCATCCGTACGTAGCGTGGCCACGGCTGCAGTGGATGATTCCACGTTCCTTTTCCTGACAAGTGAAGATATGCACACGTGCGTAGCGTGCCCGGCAGCAGTGGATTCACGGCTTTATAATTAAACGTAGCAGTCATGCAGTGTTGTGTACTCGATGTTGCGAACATAATCTGTTTGAAGTGAGGTTTGATATACTTATGGGATGTATCTTTGACTACGATAGCGTAGTTGAAATAAAGTGTTCAATAAGCTTTGTAAACTTATATACAGAATATAAATTGACATAGAAAAATAGAAAACTTCTCTCATTAAAATTTAATTGCAATTTAAAACTAAAACACTGAAATAAATTTTTGAAAACTTTGTTATAAGCGACTTTGGTTGGTGAGAGGGCATTTCCTAGTGCTCGTCTATAGGCTATACCTAGTTAATCTGTCGCCAAGCACTTTGAGAGCAACTTTCAAATCGACGTTTTGTGTGGCGCCACCTTCGAACACTTAGGTGACTTGTGTTTAAATGATAACAAGTAAAAAAAATATTTTAAGTTATTATAAAAAAATGTCCGACGACAAATTTGAAAGGCAAGTAATGTATCCTGTCGCCTTGCTCCATACTTCCATCACGATGAATATTTTAGCAAAACTGTTCAAATTGTTCAACTGGTTGGACAAATAGTTGAACATATAGACCATCATCGCTATACCAATATCGGAATACGATACAAAGACCTGTTGGCAGTACATGTCAATAGCAGTTCTTAGTCCTTACAGAGGTTTTCAGTCTTTAATGAATACAATGTAGAATATGTATACCTACATACAATAAGGTATAAGGTTCATGCGAAAAATGAAATCCATATTCATGTTTTCATTTATAAATGAATATGCTGGTAAGTATGTATTAGTGGTTAGTTTTATTTCGTATCTGTTTATAACTAACTATACCTAATAATAAATAATTTTTCAGTTGTTTTGCTATTTAATTTTTATAGTATGTTTCATACATTTTGACGACGCGGTAGCCGAGTTGGTAGTGTCCCTGCCTGCGAAGCTAGCGGTCCCGGGTTCAAATCCCGGTAAGGGCAAATATATGTGTGATGAGCACGAATATTTGTACCCGAGTCTTGGATATTTCTATATATATATATTTATTTCTCTATATAAGTATGTATATCGTTGTCTAGTACCCATAACACAAGTTTCGAGCTTAATTTGGGGCTAGGCCAATTTGTGTGCAATTGTTCCCAATATTTATTTATTTATTATTTATACAATAATGTCGCCTGTACCACCACAATTTGTCTTGCACTTCCAGGATGACTAGCAGAAAATATTATCTATCTAGCATTAAGTCCTTTTTGTATAGTTTTGTGCTAAGGTATAATTATATATAACAACTAAGTCTTTACCGCTTTCTAAAATTGAGCTTACTAAGCTTGATTTGTTTACGCCCGAGGGACGCAGTAGGTAGGATTTTATACTTTCTGCGAAGGAAACTATACGGTTTTACGTCGGAGGGATGTGATTTTACTGGCTGTTTGTGTGGAAAACATTTTGCTCTCCCCGGTAGGTATTTGTATGTAATAGCCCTGGCATTGACGCGGGGAATTGAAAGATATTGTTTACGGTGACGAATTGTTTTGGCGAAGTCGTTTTCGATAGTATAAGGTTTATTTACCTGTAGGTATCGTGTTGTAAATGGGTTTAATGTAGTATTTACTCTACCAAGTAGTAGTAGTAGTAGTAGTATGAAGGGTTTTTTTTTTGCTGAGCTTTAGATATCTGCTAAATTTGGTACATTCAAATTCACACACGGAATTCTGCGTATTTGTACATTTTTCTAACTGATTTAACGGTTTTCTCTAATCATTTATCACATCACTCGATTTATGCTCTCCATTTTTCCGCATACTTGCAAAATGTGGATTGAACTCTCTTCGGAGTGCTACAGCATGTAGTCCTTCAAGATAGGTGTGAAAAATGTGTTGCAAATATCTATAAGCGACGGTGACCACCGTCAGTTGGGCCGTCTGCTTGTCTGCTACTTAACTTACACTTACTTGCACTTAAGGTGGATGATCCCAGAGCTCATCACGCTATGTTGTCAAGAGATGGCGCTGATGTCATTTTTTACCTAAATTATTTTTTTACGTCGAATATAACAATCTTATTCGAACCAAACACTAAAGCGCGCGTTCTATAGCGTTACTCAATTGTAAATTAACCAAATCTTCATTAAATAAACTAATAAATTACTCGTAATGCTTCTCTTACTGCTGGTGTCACAAATTTACGTACTTACACACGCACACGTAGACATAAAGTATGTCATTAGAACGCATCTAAGGTGGTTGCTTGCGGTCCGCCTAGCAGCCCAGCGTCAATAGATGGCGTTGTTTCTAATTAACGCATCTTATTTTATTATGAATGAACAGGTGCATATTATTTTAATAATAATTATGTTTACCGGTAATGGCGTAATATGTTTTATGTATCCAACAATATTTCAGATGTGTTTTAGTTTTCAAAACACTTTCATTTGTGCCAAACAATATCGCGGCGGTAGTGGTGTATGGCAGCGATCTATTCACGCACACATAGAAAATGGTCTTGTTGTACACGAAACCATTTGCTAATTTCGTTCTTTCGTTTACTGTATAGGTTAGACCAGTGGTCAAACCTCTCAGTAGTTCTTTACTAATAACGAGGTTCCGAGTTCGATCCCTGCCTCAGATTTTTGGTAATTTTCTTTGATTTGGATGAAATTTAGAATGGAGATGGCCTATACCCTTTATTACCTATACTCTCTACTCTCCTACCAATAAATACATTGGCTATTGTAATACTTTATTATGAAACAATCAGGATTATTTATTATATATGTACATAGTATCAAAATAAAAAACAGTCAATCACCAATAGTCTTTTTATTTACACATTCTTAAAATATTCAATAATTCACAATTCTTCGTCAATATAAAGTCCTGCTGGTCGCACAGTTTTTTTCATTTTTTCCATGAACTATGTTCTGGCCACAGACTTATTGTGTTGGCCATATGCCATGTTATTGGTCAGAACATTGTTTTTATACAAAATTCTTTTGACGTGGTTGTGGCATGGTGTTATCGCTTTTCGTTTACATATCTGCAACAAAGCTATAATTAAAGTATATTCTAATTTGTATCCCAACCTGGCCATACGAAAACCACGGATTTATGTCTACTAAACACTACTAAAGAAACAAACATGACTTTGAAAAACTAACCATTCCAAATCGGCTGGCTCGCCTGTCGCATTTATATGTAGTGTAAACATCATTTTCATGTTGCCCTATGGTCAGAAGTTCAATTCCTTTTATTTCCTCCGTTGTTTTTTGGAAGTCTCGAATTTTCGAGAGACATGCTTCTTTCAAATCTGTTTCCACAATTGGTTCATTTGGTTTAGTAGTTACGTTGATACGTGGTAACAAACATTCACACGCACAAATTTTTGCATTTATAATATTAGTAGAATAAAATTTCGTTTATTTCAAGGTGTCATTTACGAAGTAAATAAGCGTAGGAAAATTAAATGTCATCATATTGTTTATTTCAAAGGTATTTGAATACACTTTCAGCAAGGGCAGTTGTCTAAAACAACATGCAAACATACACACTCACACAAACACACACACACGCACACACACACAGACACACAAACACACACACACACACATACATCTGCACCCTTTTTCGATGTCTATTATGTAAACGTACCCGTATTAGTTTTAGTATTTACAATAGGTAATGCTATTATATAAGAAACCCCGGAAATATACCGCTTTTTTTTGTAACTAATTTAATCGGCGAAGACCTGTCCGAGCATAGGGTTGTTTGAAAAACAGCGCTGCGCTCACATAATAATCATTATGGGAATGCAGCACATGCTGAAACTGCCCTATTGCCCTACAATTAGATAAGTATAACTGGAACCTAGGATAAGTCTCTGTGTAGTGGCAATAAATTGATTTTTTTTTTTTTTTTTTTTTTTTATTATTTTTTTTTTTTTTAGAACAACGTCCTTGATCCTCCGAAAATTAGATTTGTGGTGACAGCCAGCTAGCAGGGCTTTTCCGGTTATACAAAGGTACTATGTGGCAGGGCTGTTGCTGGCCTCACCTGGCGTAGTGGTGCACGATTGTATCTGCTGATTTCCATCAATAATTTTCCAACGTTGATCAACCTTTTTTACAGAGTAAAACTATAAACAACAACTTGCCTAGCAACGTAGCAACTAGTCAAAAATGCATTTTACGTGAATGACGTAACCAAAAAACTCATAGAACAGTCTGATTAGTTTATACTAGCTGCACCCCGCAGTTTCACCCGCGTGTCCTACAGTTTATCGATATTTTTTTTTATAAAACTATTGTAGTAAAAGAAACACTAAATATTAAGTGAAGCTTACCACTTACCACACATACACATACATTAGTGAAAACCGCACCCTAATCGGTTAAGCCGTTTCTGGAATTAGCGCGCACAAACGCACAGACAAACAGACATACAGTCAAACAGACAAAAATTCCATTTATCATTGTTTTGGGTTCTATTGCGTTGATGATAAAGACCCCCAATAATAGCTTTTCTCATTTATCTTTCACTAGTTTTCAGCCGCGGTTTCACCCGCGTCTTCCCGTTATCCCGCAGGAACCTTTTTCCGGGATAAAAAGTAGCTATAAGCTATTTCCATTCCAGTAGTTACGGTGATACGTGGCAACAAACATTCACACACACAAACTTTCGCATTTATAATATTAGTAGGATAGGATAGGATGTACAGACAGCGATCAGTCACAGTTTTATTATATGTATAGGTAAATACATTTTTATTGTAAATGTGGATGTGGATTTGGATTCCGTCTTCTTTACCGCTTAGACTGTTTTATTGAAAAATATACCTTATTCCGTTTGATAACAATATGTATAGTATTACATTGATAGATATCGGTTGATTTCGGTTTTTTCTTTGACGTTTATGATTTGAAGCGATGATAGCTCAATCGGTTGCGCATTGAACTTCCGTGCTGCACAGCACATGTTCAAATACCAACAATAGGTATGAGGTTTCGGTGAAGAAAAATATCGTGCCAAACCACAACATGGTGGCTTATTATGTAATATTTGAGACTTTAGATCAGATACCTACCTAGTAGATAAGACACTCATTAGCCCAGTAACTTCGCTAGCTACTTATGTTGTAGTTAGTACCTTACCTACCATACCTTTACCTACCAAATATTTATTTGATAATGCGGTAGTGCGGTACCAACACACTGGGTATCAAATATAGGGGTGTGACTTGAAAGGGAAAAAATCGATTAAGAAATAATCGATTTTTATCTCTTTAGATTAAATCGATTTGTAAAAACGATTCGATTATTTTTTACTTAATAATCGATTTTTTACAAATCGATTATTTTTCGATTTGTTTTACAAATCGATTATTATTCGATTTTGTACAAATAGATTATTGTTTGAATTTTTACTAAGCGATTGTTTTTATTTATATAATCGATTTGTAAAAAACAATTATTTAAATAAAAATAATCGATTTGTAATATAATCATCGACTTTTTAAAAATCGATAAAGAAAAGATCGATTAATATAAAAATCGATTATTTTGTTCACATCCCTAAACTATTTTAGCTAGGTAGGTACATACCTACCACCGTGGTAGGCGACCTCTTGCAAGGGCGATCTATCATTTCTAGTTCTACCGCCAAGTACCTAACTAACTATTTTATCAATAGTAGGTATCTATCTACGTAGACCGTATGTATTTAGATTTACGTTCTAATGTAAGTATGTAGTCAGCTGCCTGGTTACCATAATACATACAAGTCGGATGGCCGTGTGAGAAACTATCGCAAGATATATATTTACTTTACTTATTTATTAACTTATTTTCCTACTTTGATTACCTAGGCGAAATTCTATCACTTAGGTTATCAAAGTGGATTAGACCTCCACGACCATGACTACCAACCCGTTTCGATTTACGTCTTCGGAACGGAAAGTAAAAATTGCCCCAAAATCAACAAAATCGTTCATGCACGACTTGGCAAGTCGAAATATCGTGGCGAGCGAGACAGAAAATCATTCTTCACTAGTCACGCCCGATCTTGCAACGTCGCATAATTTTTAGCTATTGACAAACTATAATTTCTTCTGTGACGCTTCAACGTTGTCGTATGCCACCATTCGCTCACTGCACAAGGTCTACATCTAAATAGTTCATCGAAATTCAGATAGATGGCAGGTTAAAATCACCTAATTCAAGTCCGTCAACTTCAGTGCCACTCACGCACACATGTGTATAATAATACGATTTTTCCGATGTAAAATTACATGGAAAACATAATTTTTGTAAGAGAAACTGATAGTTCGCGAATGGGTAATTAATTGAACAATTTAA
Organism: Opisthograptis luteolata; assembly: GCA_931315375.2. Classification (NCBI taxonomy): domain Eukaryota; kingdom Metazoa; phylum Arthropoda; class Insecta; order Lepidoptera; family Geometridae; genus Opisthograptis; species Opisthograptis luteolata. Next base: position 4,440,678 of record OV928049.1, on the reverse strand, counting down.
GAAAATTTTCAAACTTCATTAGAATAGTTCGCGTGATCCATATCGCCCTTCTTGAGTTTGTATGGGAAATTGCACGAGCCCATTCACCACTTTGAAAGTTTTAGTTCAAATTACTGGATCATTTTTATATAATGATGTTAGCCTCATATGAAACTAGGTACCTTCTTAGTAAAAAGGTCACGTAGTCTGGCCTCAATTTTTAATTAATTTCCATTGCTTGTTATTGTCGAGAAAAAAAGGTTGGTTTATTTTTATAATCCGTCAATTAATTTAACGAACAGCAAACAAGAAAATCTCTTGTTCTGCTAATAATGCAGAATAAAGACACTAATTAGAGTACAACTTTATATTGCTTCCGCGGTAACTCAATATTTAATTTTGGAAAGTTACAAAGTTTTGTGGTCATAATTTTACTGCCATTATAAATAAAACATCTAAGTTAATAGCACTACACAATTTAAGGACAAAAGCGCTGTTTTTTTTACTATATGCAGGGTAGCGTTTGACCAAAAGTCACCTGATGATAAGTGAAGATGTGGTCGAAGATGGCGCCACGCTACACCTGGACTGGGAACTTGCTCTCAAGTGAGGCTACCAGAACACACCAATAGGTGCTTGGCGACAGATTCTTAACAAAAGGATGGTAGCTAGCCAGGCGAGTACTAGAAAATACCCTACCACCAAGCTATGGTTTCATCACGATGTTTTCCTTCACCGAAAGCTCAAGCTCATTGTAGGATTCGAACCCACGTCCTACAGATCGCAAGCCGATAGTTGTGACTTCAGCTTATAATCCTAGATATGAATTTGACTGTGGCTAAAATTTGTATGAAGACCATACATGTTTGTTCTTCTATATGTCTGGTCGGATTTGTGTTGTGTGTCAATGTGTGATTTATGCCCCCCGCAACCAGGGCCGGATTTACCCTCAGTGCTATCCCGGGGCACCGTGAAAAATGCCGACCCACTAAAAACTTTTAATATTTCTATCTATTTAAGTATTTATTTCTCTATATTAAATAGTATGTGTATCGTTATCTAGTACCCGTAACACAAGTTTTGAGCTTAATTTGGGGCTAGGTCAATTTGTGTGCCATATATATTTTTTGTTATTATTTATTTATTCGTTTTACAGAAAATGTGTGTGAAATTTTTGCCACTCAACCTTTTTTCGCAATTTTGCACAAACTCTCTCTACTGAAAAGTACATTGTTATTTAAAAACATTTTTCCTATGAGGCAAAAAGAATAATCTCACGCCCCGTATTGGCCGCGCTTTGAAATTTGCCGCCCCTTGTGTAAATCCAATGCTGACCGCAACTCAGGGCAACCCTATGCGGGGTTTCATTGTGTATGACGTACAACTTGTTGTCCTCCCCACAGTGAGATCAACGACATCAACTTGGGCCTGCTTGTGGAAGTGTGGAACAAAGGCGTCATCTGGGACCGCGCGCTGGGATACCACTACCTGCCTCTCACCTCCGTCGCATACAACGAGGTGAGTTCAACAACAAAACAACAACAACAACAACAACAAAACAACAACAACAACAATTCAATTTCTAAACTACTTTGTGAGCATAACAATTATTTTATGTACAGTTAATTTAATACTAGGATTGACAAGATTTTTATTTTTACTCGACTGCGAAAGAAGGAAGGTTATGTTTTTCGACTGTATGTATATTTCTTTGGCACGGCCTGTAGCCTAAATGGCTTGACGGATTTTAACATATGAGGTGTCATTAGATTCGTCTTCATTGTGGGAGTGACAAAATCAAAAGTTCCAGCGGCATAACGAGAAATCTGCGGACGTAACCGCATGGCGCAGCCAGTTTAATAATCTAAACCATCGCTAGACTATATAGTTTAGTTTGAAATTTGAAATAGCCAACAATTTTAAACCAAAAGAATAAAACTAGAAGAAATTTAATCATTTTCTGCACCACGGTAAGGGTTATTAACTACCCGACGAGGGTAGTTAATTTTCATAGAAATCGTTCTTAATTTCACCGAACACGTATTACGCGGGAAATTGCGGGCGAAACTGTATCAGCGTCGAAATTATTTTTACTGTTATTAAACGTTTTTGTAGACGTTACTAATATGCTTTGTTGTATCTCTATTGCTCCATAAACTATTTTTTTTATACTATTTACAGGGTAGCGTTTGACCACAAGTCACCTGATGTTAAGTGACGATGTGGTCGAAGATGGCGCCACGCTACACCTGGACTGGGAACTGGCTCTCTAGTGAAGCAAGTGAGGAACACACCGAAAGGTGCTTGGCGACAGATTCTTAACAAGAGGGTGGCTAATATTATAAACTAGCTGTTCCCCGCGGTTTTACTCTAGTTGGCTACAGTTTATTGCGATAAAAAGTATCCCATGTCTTTTCTCAGGGTTCAAACTATTTCCTTACCAAATTTCATTTAAATTGATTCAGTAGTTTAGGCGTGAAAGGGAGACAAACAGACAGGCAGTAGGATTAGTAGCAGGTAGGATGTGAAAGTAACTCTGTCTGACTGTTACATTTTTCACGCCTAAACCGCTGAACTTATTAATATGAAATTGTATGTGGTTTGAACCATAGGAAAGAATATAGAATACTTATCACCGCGATAAACTGAAATCCAAACGAGCGAATCTGTGCTGCACAGGCAGCAGTAAGTTATTCACATAAAATTAACTATTATAGTGAATATTAACACAAAAACATTAGTACATTTTAAACAGCTTAAATATTCATAAGACAAACTCGGGTGTAGTCGTGGCCAAATTAGTATTGTAAATTTGAAGAACTAATCGTGACATTATCAAAAACTTAAGGTTTATCAAAGCCAAAGAAAGACCAAGTTTGTCGCGGGAATATTTTATTTTATTAAGTATTAATGAGTTTCTGATAAAATAGTAATACCTGAGTACTTTTGGAAAGTTTGAGTTTAATTTGGAGTAGGTACTTTCATTTGTAGCTGTCACCGTCAATGTTTGCGAAAGGTCATTTTTGTTTTTTGTATTGTGGTCACATTCACGATCATTCGAGTAAGTAAATTAGAATTTGCTAAGGGCTACGTTATAGAACGATTATTTGAAAGAAAAATGACTAAAACGTTATCCGAGCAAGCTTACCCGCACAAAATTAACTTCATTTACGCTGCCCGAGTTCAAATTGCACGTAATTGCCGCTGAAACGGTCATCATGCATCCGTAATTGATCAGATTACTGTTGAAATATTCATGGGACGTCGACAATTTGTCAGTAAGCTCAACTCTACTGGCAAGCGTAACGATGCTACGCAGTTTGCGTGTGTTCTCCACCGTTTTAGCGTGTTAATGTTATGCTATAAATATGTTTTATGTGACGGAAGTTAAAACTTTATACGCTACACTGCTACGACTGCGTATTGTGTACTAGGTAAGTAATTAGTGTTGCCTTTATTGCTCAGTAAAATGGTGTGACGCACAAAAAGTTTAGACGGTACGGACCTCTTCATGAACCGCCTCTTTATGTATTCTATACCGATACTGCATGTAGGTGACCATTAGTAGCCGATCGGTAACACATGTGTCTACAAGACACCAATATCAAGTTCAAATCGTCCGAATCGAATTCCGGTTCTCAAAACGGTGAAGGAAAACAGCGTGAGGAAATCGGCATGTCAATAAAACTTTCAAGGGCATTCGACATCTACCAACCCGCACTAGGTCAGCGTGGTAGATTATGGTACAAGCCATAATCTCTTTGAGAGAAGATCTGTACCTCACCACTATTAGTGGCAATAGGAACTTAATAGGTTTATGATGAATGCATGTAAGATGTAGTATAGGAGGTTCTCCGATGAGAAGATCCAAAGATTGATCTCAGTAGCGTATACCTTGGGCCTACTCAAAACAATAGCGAAGTACGCTACGCTTTTTTAAGCAGGATCAAATCACAATTATAATACATGTTATCTTTCATGTGGGTACACGACAAGCCTTAACAGTGATTTTTAATTGCTCCAAGAAAGATTGACTGCAGTCAATTCAAAGAAATCATGATTGAAATGATATTCCATTAGCTAAATTGAAGTTATGCTAGAGTGTAGTGGTTCTTTATTGTTGCGGGATCAAATATTATTTTGCCTTGGGTTTCAAATGAATACTTTTCCTCAAAATCACGATGAAATGCATGCGTCTCAAAGTAAAGGTACGAATACATATCACCGGTCACTATTTTTACTAGATCTGTCACTTTTTCAATATTTTAATGCACTTTCGCATACCTATGATGTGTACGGTTTTCTAAGAAAACCTCTTCGATTTTGGTTGCCCTAAGAGACTTTATGGAGCAAAACATTGAACCTCTCGGCGTTGGTGCTGTGTGTTATTCACCTATCGTTTTGATTAAAACTTCACTTGGCCGGCAGGAGTGTGGAGGCGGTGGCGGACGGTGGGTGGAACTAGAGGCGCAGCTGATGATGCGTGGTGGAGCGGTCGTCGGCACCACGGGACCCACTGGACATGCGTTGCTTCTGGACTGTAGATTCGAACCACCTTTCGGTAAGAAATTTCTTTTTATAAATCTATCACAAAACTGCAGTGCGATTCCAATTCACACGGAAACTCTTCCGACCACGGATTTGGTAAAATTACCTTCAGATATGTTAGACACGATTCATTAATTTGAATTTGCCACCTATTTGCTCTCGGAAAACGTTTCCGTGAAGCAAAAGTGACGTCGAATCCGACACGGAAATTTTCCGAGTAAATTAGAACCGCACGCACTACTATAATCCTTTCAGCTGTCATAGACGACTACTCGAATTGAAGACTTCTCAAATTGACGACTTCTCGAATTGACGACTTCTCGAATTGACGACTTCTCGATTTGACGACTTCTCAAATTAACGACAATTAACTCTTAAAACGAAAACTTACAGTATGAGGACAAAATTGCAGTAACACCTCAATGTTCATAGTCGCTCGCACGGCAGGCGTGCCGCGTATCTTTGTGTGTTTGTGCGACCGGTAACCGCGCTTTTTCTGATTGGTTCATATACACACGTACATATGTGCGAAAATGGCTTAGGTATAGAAGACGGTCACATGCGCGACTTTCTTTTATGCTATCGCTTTTTGAGACTACCACTGTAATTCTGTCCTCGACAGTATATTGAAATATTTTTGAAGGAACTCACGGGAATGGACTATTTATAATATAATCTTTTTCTTGATATAAATATTACATTAGGAGCACTGGTAGTGTAAATAGGATTATATTTTTCTTGTGTTTCTCAGCAATGTCTAAAATCAGTAGAGAATAATAAACTTTCCTTTTAAGCATGAGGTTAATATGATTACATTTTTATTACTTTCCAGGATTTTTTCACTTCGTAATAATGTATATATTTGACTTGAATAATCACATCACACTTTTAATATAAATGGAAAAGTTTGCGAGTGGGAGGAGGATTTGAGTGAAGATTAGAATGAATAGGTATAGTTTACATCCTAGAATAACACATAGGCTACGTTTTATCCCGAAAAAAGGAAACGGTAGGTACTAACTGCGGGGCATATAGCTACTTGTCGTAATTAAATAAGCTTAAATTCGAGAAGTTAATTTGACTGTCATTTTTCGTTTATCATTGTTTGCATTAGAGTCACCGCGCTCGCACCGCAATGGTTTAAAATTCTATCCTTGAAGTTATTGTTAAATTTGTAAAGAGTAGTATGTACCTACTTTAAAAGCGTTTCTTCATCGAACTTTTGATTTCAACAAATAGCCTCTGTTTTACGACTAAACTTATCAAGATGAAATGGTTTGATTGCGTGATATAAACCCAGCGATAAATATTAACATAACTTTCTCTATCTTATGTGAAAATCTCAATACATCAGGTCAGGTCAGCTATACATAAGAGTAAGTTAGGCTATATATTTGCATAGGTCATTGGCAGGCAATAAAGTACGTGATACGATTAAATTATTCAGATTCTCGGAGCCTCTAAATTTATGTTGATATCTCAGGATCACAAAATTAGGTGATACAACATTCAAAATGCTGTTTGAAAACAAAACGGCATTAATGACTACGTTGATTTAATAACATAAAAAATTGTTTTTAATTACAGAAAAAAAGAAAATATTTAAAGATTTGTACATACTTTAATTCTATAAAACATTAGCCAATGTATATCTACTTTCAAAGTAATGCATTTATAAGGCATTTAATTTAAAAGAAAAGGGTTATAAACTAAAGCGTACAGCCGTACACTGTACTTCAAAGTCAAATCGCATGATTCACACAAAGTCAAATAAACATGTCAAGAGAAACCGATACGAAACTTAACCAAAACCATTTGCGTCGCAGCAGAATATTCGAGCATCCATAAAGTATTAGCACTTTCATTTTCCAACCGTAACTTTTGCAAACTTTCTACCCTCGTCACTGGAAGTACCATTGTCGTTCCCCCACAGCAACCACATAAAAACTCCGCGCAATCAATACAAGGAATGCGAGGAAAACTGACATTTGGCACAGGATTCAAGTGTGCCAGAACGGCGCCTGCCTGTCCAGCCTACTCGTATACTTCGCGGTCGAAGATTCTGCCAACTAGAACGCAAAAATAGAAATATAATATATAGAATGATCTAGTAAACCCGTGAAATGGGGGTTAACATGTTTCTCAGTTGATGTGTCACGATGAAAATATATTTGTACTGTGTTTTTATGGTCTCACTAAATTAATCAGCCTATATACGTGTCAGCTTAAATTTTACAACGGCTTTGCCTACTTTGATAGGTCAATAAAACAATTGATGATTGTGTAATTCCGCATGTAATTAAGAAATTTCACTTATACTTTAAACATAGGATTTACTTTGCAACACTTTATCCGGTGGTTTTTGTTCCGGTGTGGTAGGTATTCGTATTTTTTTATTAATACACAGCTTGACCGATTTTGGTGAAATTTGATATGGAGATAGATTAAACCCCGAAAAAGGACACAACCTACTTTTTATCGCAAGAAACTGTAGTACACGCGTGTTATATCGCGGGGAACAGCTAGTATGGAATAACAACTCGACTGAATCTTGTCTAAAGAATGCTATTGAAAAAGGAAAAAAATAAATATTATCATGGTAATAGATTGGAGCAGCTCTGGGGATTGTGGCTAGGGACAAGAATAAATCAACCATTAATAAATCGTTCCGACGTAATTTATTATTATAACGAGATCTCTGATCTATTTGTTCAAAGAAAGATCTAGATTAGAAGTTTATTGTAAGGTATAATTTATTCGGTCTCTAGTTTTCATAAGATCTATACATTTAGGTTTTTATTAGTAGGGAAGTAGAGATGGGGATATATCCTCATACATATATAAGTACGAAAGTGTGTTTATTGGTTTGTCCTCTTCTCACAGACCAAGGGACCGACGTAAATTTTTGAGTAGAGATATCGTAGTTTATGGACCGGAGAGAAGCATAGGTCACTTTTATCTCGGAAAAATAGACAGTTCTTGTGGGAAGCTCTTACGCAGGTGAAACCGCGGAGCAAAGCCAATATATTTTATACGGTACTAGCGGAACCAACAGACGTTGTCCTGCTACCTAGATACCGACTGCAGCGCCATCTGCCAGGCTGATTTGTGAATCTAAACCATCCAGGGCGCCACCTATACAAAAAAAAAAACATTCAATTCGGCCCAGCCGTTTAGGACAAGTTCAGTGACATACACACGTACAGTAGAATTATATATAAGATAACTATACTACACATAAAAGCAACGATACGTGTTAAAAATGACAAAGAAATTGTCAACGTCCTGTAATGCGACAAAAATATCCGACGAAATTAAAAGTACATAGCATCCTCCGAGGACTTTTCAGGACGTGTTACTAGGTCGGGTGTTTATCTCGTGACAAACAGACGGTACCTCGGCGCCGTCTGGGCGGCAGCGAGTCGTGGGCGGATGGTCCAAGGTCGCCATACCATTCAACCACCATCGGCACCGTGGTGAATGAGCATTGTAGACGGTTGGGCGGGGTATCCTGGGAAAGGATAAATTTGAAGGTAGTTTTCTTTTCAAATTAGTATGTGGTACTATTGAAGAAAACGCAATGAAATGTCGTTGCGACTCAGAGAGGGAAATTACCAGGAAATTGTATGAAAAATAATTGAAATGTTTATAAAATACTTGGGTATAGGTAAATTTGAAATAAATCTGAATTATTTGTACGTATGAAAAAAAAAAGAAAATAAAGCAAAGAAAAGTAATGGAAGGTCCTTAATAAAAAAAAAACATACGTCAACTTGAGAACCTTATCTGTAAACATTGCAATGAATAGATGATATGATGCGAGATCATCATGCGTGTTCAAACACGAGCCGAGTTTCTGAATAAAAATTTCGGAAAAATCATTTAAATCGTTTGGTACTATTTGTGTGATTGGGTACCAAAAATCAACAGAATAGACCGGCAGAGACTTTAAATTGACAATACCAAAACTTACTATGTTGGTAATTAATACTTGTACTTACTAAATTTTAAGTATTTTTAGAATTTGTTAGAAGTACATGTTTCTCTCTGTCGCCCCCATTCTCAAAAATAAAGAAGGTAGCTAACATAAAACGCCATCAATGTTATTTCTTTAAAATCTATCTTCAATGTACAGACTTTTTCCTACTGACTGCTTTACAAACCACTTGAATAGGCAGACGTCCTTTCAATAAGATTACTTAGATTGGGTTCACTGGTTTGTCCGATGAAGCAATTTCATAACAATTCTAATGGAAGCAACGACACAAATATGAGGGTTAGTAAAATCAAATGGCTATCTAAATATTAGAGTAAAGACTGACAGGTAACTAATTTCATAAGTCCCTAAAATAAATGAGGATAAAAAAACATGGTCAAGGATTTATTTTTTAGCGACGTAAAACAAAAGAAGGAATTCTCAAGTCGACGCGTATATATTTTTTTACTAATCATTTTGACAGCCTGAAAGACAAAAGGTAAAGAAAGGAACCTTTGAGATTCATCTTACTTTCGGATGAATCGAGCTTCAGAAGAAAATAATTATCCTATTATATTTTTTTATTAATAACTGTGCCCGGTATGCTTTTTTTAACATTGTTTTGTCATTAAAAATTCACGCGCAACAACCAACCGTTTCTCTACAATCAGAATCAATCAATCAGGTTTAGAAGCGCTTGCGAGACAATTTTTTTTTTTATCTATGTTAAGTCTAAGTTTTAGATAGATAGATTCCAAATTTGTCCCGAAAATGTCTTTGAAGTCACATAAATACAAAGAAGCTTTTAAACATTAACTTCAATCTTGCAATACCTTAAAATACAAAATAATTTATTTAATGAAATAAAAAAATTATACAAGAACCTTCCGAAGATACTGGCAGCGTTCCCCCTTTCAATAGCTAGACTAGTTAGTTCTTTGTTCGAGATAGCTGCTAGCTCTTCGGTCTCCTGTGATGTCGACTAACCTTTTCGCTATTTCCTTAAAAAGTCTTATAGCGTAAATGCAAGTCTAACTTGTGACGTGTACCTACATTTTACTTATATTCGTACTTATGTGCGTAAAGGAAGCTTCACATCCGCTCCTTGTCTCCGGTTCGAGATAGCCCTCTTGCAGAAGTAGGCCTCTTTATAGGCTGGCAAAGAATATTCACAAAGTATCAGACATTGTGCTTTTCAAAAAGAGCAAGAACTACATTCTTTAAATGCTTTCTCTAACGAAAATGTGGTGATACTAATAATAAACCAACTTTGTATATGATATGTGAACGAGAGGTATTTTGTTATGTCACTGATGCTGGGGCCTCACTAACAGGAAATGCCGTTAAATAGCGCGGTGATTGACGTTTGACATAAGTGTGGCCACGACATTTGACAACGGCAATCACATTGGCGTTTGACGTTAGTCGATAACTCAAGTAAAACACACACACACACACATAGATGCGCATCCTCGCAGTTTTAATTCCGTAACTTACCTGTATGCTAAGAATTGTATTTGAAAAACAATGAATATTATGTAAAAATGTTCACTTATAGTTTTTAGGATAAAAATGTATTTGATTTAATTTTTGTTATTTGAAGTTACTTTCATGCCAGTGACGTCATCAAAAGCGGCTTCAACGGAAGACCAGCGCTGGTCCAACGAGCAGCACAACGCTGAGTTGAGGCCGGTTTGCAACAATACATCTTTTGTAGCTATTACTTATTGCATATTGTTTTGCTTTGTATTTTGTATAATTTGTTGCAAATACAGTATAAACTCTATATAGCGACACTGAAGGGACTGTGCATTTTATGGCGTTATAGAGAGTTGTCGTTAAATGGAGAGAAGAAACATCAGAATTAGAAAAAGAAAAAGTTTATTTCCGACTATTGTTAGTAGTTATGTGCATAAAAAAGAATGTTATTTGAACGCTATTGCGTATATTATTTTTGTCTGAAGTCTTTTGCTGCACCAGTAATTTTGTTGTATTTTTTTACTTATTTTATTCATATTTAGCAATATTGAGGCATCTTGGTTATAAAGGAAGTATTTTTCCAATAATTTAGCTGCACGTACAAGCAATCCCAATTTGTAAACAAAAGAACGAATTTCTTAGAAAGTTCGGTATGCATGATGCCGACAGTCGAGTTTATTGCGGGCTAGGATAATAAAGCGACAATAGATCGTACACAGCTGCGCAGTTTTTACTAATTTTAGCAACTTAAAAGGTACTTTTTATTACTCAATTGTTGTCGTTATTGAGAGTGGGTGTAATGCTATGTAGAGTGAAACATTGTATGAAAGACAAGCTAAACCAACCAAAGCCAATTGATTTCGACGCTTAAGGGAGTTTGTCGTTAAATAGAGTGACGTTACATGGAGTTTACACTGTAAATGATTCTTATTCTTATTCTTAAGTACATTCACGTTGACCCTTCAACTGTAGCCACTCACATAATTGCGCAATATTTATCGCGATGATAGGTATTGACATTTCCCTTGACGTTGACCCTATTGTGGCCCAGCATGAGTGACAAAAGGAGCAAGTCGCTCGATATATCTATATTATTGCTCAAGCCTACTAAACTGACTCGATATCAATAACAATAAAAAGCAGTATATGAAGTTCATATTCCATGTTTGGACCTTCCATAAGATGTTTGTGACAGTATTAATATCTTAAGCCTTCCATGAAACCTGATGTCATATACACAGGCCAGCGGTGCGGTGTTTGGTAACGTGCTTGGTATTGATATGGCCTCCCAATGGCACTTCTCATACGTTATTAGCGTAATTTTCCAGTATTGCTCAGTAAAGTCATGTTGAAATTTGAATCTTTATCGCTGCTTTGTACTGAGCTCTTTGTACTTAATGCGAAAAGGGCACAAGTGCTTTCTAATCAATGCTTCAGGTGATGGATGTAAAGCTATTATTCGCAGGTGACTTGATATATAGGAATGGGAAAGTGAATAGATGGGTCTCAGTTAACGAAATGACAGGTGCGTTAGCGTTTCCTATGTATTTATGGCTTGAACTGCGTAGTGGTATACTCGTATAACACCTAATATCTACATACGATCATGTGCATGTAAAATTGATTTTATTCGTGGATGAAAAACGTATTTTCAAATATTTTAGCAACTACAATATTGTTATATTTAAGACTAGCGACCTGCCTCGAGGGATCGTCGGAATTTGATATTTATTTTTGAAAATCATGTTTAGGTAGATACTTTTAAAGGGATGATTTTCAAAATAGCCTTTTTTGTATACCTAAACCACAAAAAAAAGCTACCCTGAATATTTCGTGTCTCTATCATCTGTAGTTTAACTGTGCGATGATACATTATAACAAAATACATTGTAACGCCCCTAGTGTTGCCATTCTCTATTGGCCACGGTGAGTGCTTACCATTAAGCGGGCCGTAAGTCTGCTTCATTGCTCTATTCATCATCATCATTATCCGCCTTCCACGTTCCCACTGCTGGGACTCTGGCCTTCTCTCAGAGAGAGAGAGAGAGAGAGTATGGGCTATAATCTACCACGCTGGCCCAGTGCGGGTTGGTAGATGTCACATGCCCTTGAAAATGTTGCAGTTCTTGGGCATGCCGGTTTCTTCACGATGTTTTCCTTCACCGTTTTGAGCGATGGCAAATCCGCACATAACTTATTAAGTCATAGGTGCGAGGCCGAGAGGATTCGAACTCGGTGTCGGCGTCTTGTAAGTCGCACGCCAAACCATTCGGCCACCATCGCTTTTGCTCTATTATATAAAAATATATGTAAGTATATCCATAGAAAATGAACGATGAATTTCTACTTAAAGTGATTACTTCAAGTATCGACTTGATTTATTTTTTCAATCTCTTTCCTGCTTTGGATGGAGAGAAATTCTCAATTGAGCGGATGATTATTTTACATTAATTAAGTGTAGGCTTTTTTATCCTCGTCCGTTTTTCTTCATTTTCTTACCCTTCGAGGTTTTACTTCTTACTTTCGTGAAACGCAGTTATGTGTGAAACCTTACTAGCTAGATAGTGTCCAGTTTCATTCTGAAGTTTCTCCGCCGCACAATAAAGTGAGATTTTTATTTCCTTCGCGAGCTAGTCCTGGAGGAAACAATTATAATCTCTCCCACAGTCTTTGCTCTGGATTGGAGTGCATTTTTTTTTACATCAGTAGCAGTTGTGAGCTGTTAAAACTCTTTGAAAACCTTTAGAAAATGTCATTTTTAACACCAATAAAATTAACAAGTTGCCTGGTGTTAAGTGACGATGGATGGGGTCAAAGATTGCGTACACACCTGAATAGAGAACTGGCTTTTAATTAAGGCTATCGGAAAACATCAATGTCTCCCTTCACCGAAAGCTCAAGGTCACAGCAAGACTCGAATCCACGACCTACGGATCGCGAGCCGACATCACTACATGAGTCATCAGAGCTTCAAAGTTTCCGCTTGTATAAAAAAAAAAAACCGACACAATTTAATGAATTCCTTGGCTTGCATGTTTCATATTAAAAGGTGCCCAAATTTTATAAAAATCTTGTCGAAAAATATTTCGTTCCTCATTTATTCGATCTCGAGAACATATTTCCATAATATGCGTTGTTTTCCTTATGTATACCTAACCGCAGCCACCACAACAGTATCAGTAAAAATCTTGTTGAAAACCAAATCGGCTTATCAACCGACCCCAACACGTGTTCCCTTTTATATTTAAAGGTTTGTTTAGGAAGAAAACAGTTTTCTCTCTTGTGGGTGTTGTTTTCACCCATTTTCACCGATGCACATCCAATATTCCCGCAGGTCATGTTATTTAATGTGTTCACTTGAGCGTGGTGTACCTACCCCACCTTCCAGCATACAAAAATATATATATTTAATTCGGGAATGTATGATTGTTTTGTCATAGAAAATAAGTAAATTAGACTCTAGTATTGTACAAGTGTTTTAGCTTAGGAATGTGTAAGATAAATAGAACTGAAGCTTGCGCAGGATTGCGACTGCAAATGTGTCGGCGTAAGCGTTTTTTTTGGGTGGCGATGTGACTTGAAGCTTTTACAGGAACGTTTAAGTGGGGAGTGAGTTTTTGACGGGCGAAGGGTTCGGACTCTTCCGGGTTACGGTTAAGAGTCCTCGAGCGTATTCGAATTAACTAATTAATTTAAATAATTATTAGCTTGTTATAATTATGGAGTAAAATATTGCTTTCTAGTAAATAATCAGTGATCTTTTAAAATATACCTAGAGTGTGATAATCAAATAGAGCTTTGTGGTTAAAGTTGATTTTGTAATTAAATATAAAATTTACGAAGTAGTAAATTTCCTAGGTTTATAAAATAATCGCGAAGCGGGCGTTAAATCTATTAATTACGTCGCGAAATATAGTGTACTTCGGCAGAGGTCGTGAGTTATTAGAATAATATATTAATTTGTATCTATCTATTTATTACATTCAGCTTTTTTTAATTGATTGTTATAATGTTCATTAAAACATTGTTGTATTTTTATTACGTTAAAGTTATTCTTTTAATGAACGTTTTATCAATAAGCTTTATTATTTTACTTTATGTGTTTTCTTGCATTTTGATTGTTTACTTTTATGTGAGTTATTTTTCTCTCTTTTGTGTTTCATCACTAGTAAAAATAAAACACAATATAGACTGGTGATGGATGTTTAGATTTGTGTAAAGGCTGGGGAGAACCTAGAGAACTCTTTCATTTAACAAGTAATGTTTTATTATTCGAAAGGAAATTCGCGGAAAGCTTGATATTAAAAAATCAATAAGACCTGTCTAATAATCTAGATCCTAAAGACTCATCGTAGATATCACGGCTATAGGAATTGTGTTTCATTTAAAGTTAAGTAATTGTTCCTGGATCAGCGTGTTGCAGAATCTGGGATCGTTATGCTCTCCAAACTATTTAGATCTTATTTTTCAGCAACCAAAACCTAAGCTATCTATACTCCAAGTTAAGAAATGAAACCTTCGACTGGTTTCAGATATATGTAAGATGTTTTGAACAGCTTCTAAGCTACTGAACTTAGTAAGGAAGAGAGATAATTAACTACTTAATGTGGTTTCGACACCATTTAAATTATCGTGAGACATTAGGAATTAACATACCTACATATACAGATTATACTGTGATTTTAAGGATTGAAACCTTCGATTGGTTTCAGATATTTATTTACCGAACTTATTAAAGAAAGTGGAATAATACCTACCTACTTATATACATTGCGGTTTCGATACTGCTGAATTTATTACTGGATATTTGGAATGAACATCATTACTTCATAATATTATATAAAATCACAGATAAAACTACTGAACTAAATATAGTCAGGTTGATAACTACATTACATTTTCGTAGATTCGATGCTACGTAAATAAATACAATAGGTTTGGAAATTGTGTTTCCTTTCTTTTTATTATATTTCAGCTGTTAAGCATAACGATCCTAGGTGCAAAGAAGCCATCGAGGTTTGTGGAAGTTCTTATTATTTACCCATTTTGGTTCCTAATATTTTAGAGTTAGACTTTTAATGTTCCAATATTATTTTGTTATCTCAATTGATTAAAGTAAAGTGATTCAACTCTTATTATTTATAGTTTATTAGATTGCTTTACTATCTACAGAAATGGTTAAAGAACCAAAATGGAAATACCACTGTTATAATGAGTGATTTATTGGTACAGTTTTGATTTAAATATCATAATCACTTCTTGTACAGTTGGCTTAAGATTAATTAGAATAAGTTTACTTTTACGGCTTATATTTGGTATTTTCCAAATATCCTTATAATAATACTTTTAATATTACTTATTTCGTTAAATTTGCGATTACGGTTTATGCTTGGTATTTTCCACGGCATTATTACGGAAACATTTTATTAATACTTATAATACATAATTCTTATTGCGTTAAATTTACGATTACGGTTTATGCTTGGTATTTTCCAAAGCATATTTTAGAAATAAGTTCATGGTACTCTTGCGTTCGTTTAATTATACGGCAATACCTAGTTATTAATAGGTACTTTTGATATTACGTGATACCGGTAGAATTTGAAATCGTACCTTGTTTATACTACAGGTGTCAGGTACGCTAATGAAGGTAGATGCTATAAGAGCACAATAGTTCGTTGTTCAAGGAGATTTATATTACACTTAATTCATCTCCTGCGCAATTCTTAGATATAGATCATTATTAACTTTATTGATGGTTCATACCATAGGTATGAGGTGGGAACGCTAGTACCTACTATATGCACACAAAGGCTCGTTATTCGAGGTGTGCTGTTTATAATATAAAGTACCCTAGTGCGCAACTCTTAGATGTAGGTTGTTATTCTCACTAGAGTCTGTTTATATTTTGGGAATCAGTTACACCTTATGAAAGAAGGTACTCATTGCTAACAATGGATCTTTGATAGCGGCAATTCATATTAGATTTAAGTACTCGTGTCGCATAACGTTAAAATGTATACATCCGCAATTCCGTTCCCACAGCGATTTTTTATATTTTGTGATTTGGGTCCACTTTAGTGGAAGGTAATAAATAAAAATTAATGTTGACAAGGGCTCTTGATAGCGACGAGACATATATGACCCAGGTACTTAAGATAAAGCATACAAACTTTTTAACTAGGATTGTGTATCGGATTTGCCTGCGGTATAAGGTAAACCCAATATAGAGTCAATAACGATGCATCGTTATAGGTAGGGTATATCTTAACTTATTAGATTACTTTTATATGGAAATGATTTGATTAAAGAATGACTTGTTGATTTATTTCTTATCCCGGTAATCCTGGTTTTGAAAGGTAAAGGTAACGGTGGTTTTCTGGTAAGTTATGAGTAAGCAAGGTACATTTACAGAAGCACAACCCTGAGTACTTTTACATATAGATATGGGAGCTGATGTAGACTACTCGTGCTTATTTATGACATTCGTCTGTGTTTTACTTTAGTTTAAGGTTTTGTTTGATCGATGAAGTTTTATTGATTTATTACTAGTCCGACTGTATTGACACACTATTGAATTTCTGTGGGTTTTCATGGGTGTCAGGAATATTTGTGATTGGAAAAACTCACAACTTTTTCAATGAAGCAAGGTCCTGGCTTTAGACCTGTGAATTCTCCACTGCAAGCATATTTACTATACACGCAGCTGATATCTTTACGCACACTCTACATAGAGTTATAAAGGCGTGTTTCACTAGGCCGGTGATTCATTACTTTATTAACTCAACCTACGACACTAAATATTCATTATGGTTAGACTAGTATCGCGAGTAACGTAGACTCACTTAGGGGAATTCCTTATTCCGTCATTCTCCTACCCAACTCTCATCCTTTCCTTTTAGATAAGTTTATATCGGGAAACTGGTTCAGTCTTAGCATAATTGGTTAACAGTGTGGTTTTGCACCCACTTAATAATTAGTAATATTAATGATTGTTGAATAGTAAGTTTTAGTTCATCTATTTCGAGCTTTCTGGTTTCTAAAGGTGAACATATGGGAGGACCTGACCTCTCCTGTGTTTGGTAACCAGCGCTGGTGGAATATCATGTATGGATAGGCATAAAAATGTCGTTCATGCATTGGGACCCCTCCGCGTACCTTCTGGCTCTGCCGGCACTTGAGACTGATCAGGATCCTAACCTAACATCGCTATACGAGATCATAAAGTCAGAAATGTCTTTAACATTATATACTGGTAGCAACCAGTTAGAGCAAAGCTCTAATCTTTAGTAAAAAGGACAATGTTCCAAATATGATGTACTGGCATTCTCCAGCTATCACCATACACTGACACAAGTCAGAAATATGTGCAACAATATATGTACTGGTAGCAACCAGATAGAGCAAAGCTCTAATCCTTATCAAAAGAGACATCGTTCCAAATATAATGACCTGGCATTCTCCAGATTAAAACTATGTACTGGCATACTCCAGCTTATACTATGTACTGGCATACTCCAGAATACATAATGTACTGGCATACTCCAGATTATTACGGCAAAGACCGAAATTATCAATTGAAATATTTTAACTTCATTTTATAAGTTAACCACTTTATGTGAGATTGAATGGTCGTCTGATAACATTTATTGTTATATATAACCTAGACACCATTCCCATCCTACCCCCTCCGGTGTCGCGAGTGCGACTTGCGAGGCATGGGGTGGCTTTAGGGGAGGTTGGAGGCCATCGGGGGTTTCCCCCATTTTATCCTTTCCTTCCTTCCTAAATATAATTCTAATGTATTCGTGTATGAGATTCTCCAAACACTGCAATTTGAACATAATTTTCATTTACTATTTCTCTTTCAGCTTTATTACACATGAACCAAGTTCTCCATCTTATTGCGTAGCAATCGATTTTATAAACTCACATGAACGAAGAAGAAACAAAGCAATTACGTTGAAATCTGCGATAAATTTATTATGTGTCTTCTCCTGTTAAAATGTTTATTATTGTTTGAAATATTTAAGTTTTTTTTGTAATTAAAATTTCCATTAAATAGTTTCCAACTCTAAAAGAATTTGGGTTACTTATTTACACAACGAAGGGTTCCGACGATCATCTGGCCAAGTTAGTTTTAAGTTTCGATTAAACGGTATCTTTGGGTTAGGTCGTTTCTTTTTGTTGGGGTTTAGTCTAGGGGGGGGATAGTTACAATTTAGTGCCGCGTGACCAGGATGTCGTTTAATCATTTAGTTTTAAGAAAGTAGGCTTTATAGCCTACAATTTGGTGTTCGTGAAATGGAAAGAGTTGAAATGGAAACTGTTTTTTGGGAGTTTATTTTAAATAATTTTTTTAGACCGTAGCAAAAAGGTGGATTGTGATTAGCACAATACACAAATAGGAATTTTTGTGACGATAAAATAAATGACATTATGTAATTAATTAAATAATTGTAAGCATGCGAGGGTATTTTAGTGAGTGAGTGAGTAAGTGGGCGTGTGTGTTCGTAAATGGTTCACTGGATTTGAGTGAAGTTCGGGATGGAGATGACTTATGCCCTGGAATGGACTGGCTGCTTTTTGTTTCAGAATAGGCTCTTGTAGTTTTACAATGGGAAAGCTGCGAGTGAGGCCGCGGATACAGTTATTAATAACAATGTGTAGTTAGATGAATATATTGTGTTGAATCGACTTTTAGAAAATAAGGATATTTTTAGATTGAGGTTGTCAGAGTTTAACACAGAGAGAGAGAGAGAGAGAGAGAGTTACGCTTTGAAAGAGAGTTGAGTTTACATTTTGAAAGTTGTAAGAGATAAGGCTTTGGGGGTGTTAGAATTCAAGACTTGAATGGTGTGTTAGAGTTCGAGATTTTGGAAGGTGTGAGAGCCCAAGATTTTGTCTTAATAGTAGGTCATATAGTTTGACAATTAGATAGGTGTGATAGTTTTAAAAGGTTTGGGGGGTGGTAGAGCTTTAGACTTGGGGGGGTGCAAGAGTTTTATAATCAGGGGGGTGCATAAATTATACATGAGGTAATTGATGTCAATGAAAAAATAGATAGATCTACTAAAATATATATATTTTTCCACCTTCTTTTAGTTTTGAAAATTTTATTCGGTTAGACCTCTTAAAATTTTGGGGGGTGAATGTACCTACCCCACCTTCCAGCATACAAAAATATATATATTTAATTCGGGAATGTATGATTGTTTTGTCATAGAAAATAAGTAAATTAGACTCTAGTATTGTACAAGTGTTTTAGCTTAGGAATGTGTAAGATAAATAGAACTGAAGCTTGCGCAGGATTGCGACTGCAAATGTGTCGGCGTAAGCGTTTTTTTTGGGTGGCGATGTGACTTGAAGCTTTTACAGGAACGTTTAAGTGGGGAGTGAGTTTTTGACGGGCGAAGGGTTCGGACTCTTCCGGGTTACGGTTAAGAGTCCTCGAGCGTATTCGAATTAACTAATTAATTTAAATAATTATTAGCTTGTTATAATTATGGAGTAAAATATTGCTTTCTAGTAAATAATCAGTGATCTTTTAAAATATACCTAGAGTGTGATAATCAAATAGAGCTTTGTGGTTAAAGTTGATTTTGTAATTAAATATAAAATTTACGAAGTAGTAAATTTCCTAGGTTTATAAAATAATCGCGAAGCGGGCGTTAAATCTATTAATTACGTCGCGAAATATAGTGTACTTCGGCAGAGGTCGTGAGTTATTAGAATAATATATTAATTTGTATCTATCTATTTATTACATTCAGCTTTTTTTAATTGATTGTTATAATGTTCATTAAAACATTGTTGTATTTTTATTACGTTAAAGTTATTCTTTTAATGAACGTTTTATCAATAAGCTTTATTATTTTACTTTATGTGTTTTCTTGCATTTTGATTGTTTACTTTTATGTGAGTTATTTTTCTCTCTTTTGTGTTTCATCACTAGTAAAAATAAAACACAATATAGACTGGTGATGGATGTTTAGATTTGTGTAAAGGCTGGGGAGAACCTAGAGAACTCTTTCATTTAACAAGTAATGTTTTATTATTCGAAAGGAAATTCGCGGAAAGCTTGATATTAAAAAATCAATAAGACCTGTCTAATAATCTAGATCCTAAAGACTCATCGTAGATATCACGGCTATAGGAATTGTGTTTCATTTAAAGTTAAGTAATTGTTCCTGGATCAGCGTGTTGCAGAATCTGGGATCGTTATGCTCTCCAAACTATTTAGATCTTATTTTTCAGCAACCAAAACCTAAGCTATCTATACTCCAAGTTAAGAAATGAAACCTTCGACTGGTTTCAGATATATGTAAGATGTTTTGAACAGCTTCTAAGCTACTGAACTTAGTAAGGAAGAGAGATAATTAACTACTTAATGTGGTTTCGACACCATTTAAATTATCGTGAGACATTAGGAATTAACATACCTACATATACAGATTATACTGTGATTTTAAGGATTGAAACCTTCGATTGGTTTCAGATATTTATTTACCGAACTTATTAAAGAAAGTGGAATAATACCTACCTACTTATATACATTGCGGTTTCGATACTGCTGAAGTTATTACTGGATATTTGGAATGAACATCATTACTTCATAATATTATATAAAATCACAGATAAAACTACTGAACTAAATATAGTCAGGTTGATAACTACATTACATTTTCGTAGATTCGATGCTACGTAAATAAATACAATAGGTTTGGAAATTGTGTTTCCTTTCTTTTTATTATATTTCAGCTGTTAAGCATAACGATCCTAGGTGCAAAGAAGCCATCGAGGTTTGTGGAAGTTCTTATTATTTACCCATTTTGGTTCCTAATATTTTAGAGTTAGACTTTTAATGTTCCAATATTATTTTGTTATCTCAATTGATTAAAGTAAAGTGATTCAACTCTTATTATTTATAGTTTATTAGATTGCTTTACTATCTACAGAAATGGTTAAAGAACCAAAATGGAAATACCACTGTTATAATGAGTGATTTATTGGTACAGTTTTGATTTAAATATCATAATCACTTCTTGTACAGTTGGCTTAAGATTAATTAGAATAAGTTTACTTTTACGGCTTATATTTGGTATTTTCCAAATATCCTTATAATAATACTTTTAATATTACTTATTTCGTTAAATTTGCGATTACGGTTTATGCTTGGTATTTTCCACGGCATTATTACGGAAACATTTTATTAATACTTATAATACATAATTCTTATTGCGTTAAATTTACGATTACGGTTTATGCTTGGTATTTTCCAAAGCATATTTTAGAAATAAGTTCATGGTACTCTTGCGTTCGTTTAATTATACGGCAATACCTAGTTATTAATAGGTACTTTTGATATTACGTGATACCGGTAGAATTTGAAATCGTACCTTGTTTATACTACAGGTGTCAGGTACGCTAATGAAGGTAGATGCTATAAGAGCACAATAGTTCGTTGTTCAAGGAGATTTATATTACACTTAATTCATCTCCTGCGCAATTCTTAGATATAGATCATTATTAACTTTATTGATGGTTCATACCATAGGTATGAGGTGGGAACGCTAGTACCTACTATATGCACACAAAGGCTCGTTATTCGAGGTGTGCTGTTTATAATATAAAGTACCCTAGTGCGCAACTCTTAGATGTAGGTTGTTATTCTCACTAGAGTCTGTTTATATTTTGGGAATCAGTTACACCTTATGAAAGAAGGTACTCATTGCTAACAATGGATCTTTGATAGCGGCAATTCATATTAGATTTAAGTACTCGTGTCGCATAACGTTAAAATGTATACATCCGCAATTCCGTTCCCACAGCGATTTTTTATATTTTGTGATTTGGGTCCACTTTAGTGGAAGGTAATAAATAAAAATTAATGTTGACAAGGGCTCTTGATAGCGACGAGACATATATGACCCAGGTACTTAAGATAAAGCATACAAACTTTTTAACTAGGATTGTGTATCGGATTTGCCTGCGGTATAAGGTAAACCCAATATAGAGTCAATAACGATGCATCGTTATAGGTAGGGTATATCTTAACTTATTAGATTACTTTTATATGGAAATGATTTGATTAAAGAATGACTTGTTGATTTATTTCTTATCCCGGTAATCCTGGTTTTGAAAGGTAAAGGTAACGGTGGTTTTCTGGTAAGTTATGAGTAAGCAAGGTACATTTACAGAAGCACAACCCTGAGTACTTTTACATATAGATATGGGAGCTGATGTAGACTACTCGTGCTTATTTATGACATTCGTCTGTGTTTTACTTTAGTTTAAGGTTTTGTTTGATCGATGAAGTTTTATTGATTTATTACTAGTCCGACTGTATTGACACACTATTGAATTTCTGTGGGTTTTCATGGGTGTCAGGAATATTTGTGATTGGAAAAACTCACAACTTTTTCAATGAAGCAAGGTCCTGGCTTTAGACCTGTGAATTCTCCACTGCAAGCATATTTACTATACACGCAGCTGATATCTTTACGCACACTCTACATAGAGTTATAAAGGCGTGTTTCACTAGGCCGGTGATTCATTACTTTATTAACTCAACCTACGACACTAAATATTCATTATGGTTAGACTAGTATCGCGAGTAACGTAGACTCACTTAGGGGAATTCCTTATTCCGTCATTCTCCTACCCAACTCTCATCCTTTCCTTTTAGATAAGTTTATATCGGGAAACTGGTTCAGTCTTAGCATAATTGGTTAACAGTGTGGTTTTGCACCCACTTAATAATTAGTAATATTAATGATTGTTGAATAGTAAGTTTTAGTTCATCTATTTCGAGCTTTCTGGTTTCTAAAGGTGAACATATGGGAGGACCTGACCTCTCCTGTGTTTGGTAACCAGCGCTGGTGGAATATCATGTATGGATAGGCATAAAAATGTCGTTCATGCATTGGGACCCCTCCGCGTACCTTCTGGCTCTGCCGGCACTTGAGACTGATCAGGATCCTAACCTAACATCGCTATACGAGATCATAAAGTCAGAAATGTCTTTAACATTATATACTGGTAGCAACCAGTTAGAGCAAAGCTCTAATCTTTAGTAAAAAGGACAATGTTCCAAATATGATGTACTGGCATTCTCCAGCTATCACCATACACTGACACAAGTCAGAAATATGTGCAACAATATATGTACTGGTAGCAACCAGATAGAGCAAAGCTCTAATCCTTATCAAAAGAGACATCGTTCCAAATATAATGACCTGGCATTCTCCAGATTAAAACTATGTACTGGCATACTCCAGCTTATACTATGTACTGGCATACTCCAGAATACATAATGTACTGGCATACTCCAGATTATTACGGCAAAGACCGATATTATCAATTGAAATATTTTAACTTCATTTTATAAGTTAACCACTTTATGTGAGATTGAATGGTCGTCTGATAACATTTATTGTTATATATAACCTAGACACCATTCCCATCCTACCCCCTCCGGTGTCGCGAGTGCGACTTGCGAGGCATGGGGTGGCTTTAGGGGAGGTTGGAGGCCATCGGGGGTTTCCCCCATTTTATCCTTTCCTTCCTTCCTAAATATAATTCTAATGTATTCGTGTATGAGATTCTCCAAACACTGCAATTTGAACATAATTTTCATTTACTATTTCTCTTTCAGCTTTATTACACATGAACCAAGTTCTCCATCTTATTGCGTAGCAATCGATTTTATAAACTCACATGAACGAAGAAGAAACAAAGCAATTACGTTGAAATCTGCGATAAATTTATTATGTGTCTTCTCCTGTTAAAATGTTTATTATTGTTTGAAATATTTAAGTTTTTTTTGTAATTAAAATTTCCATTAAATAGTTTCCAACTCTAAAAGAATTTGGGTTACTTATTTACACAACGAAGGGTTCCGACGATCATCTGGCCAAGTTAGTTTTAAGTTTCGATTAAACGGTATCTTTGGGTTAGGTCGTTTCTTTTTGTTGGGGTTTAGTCTAGGGGGGGGATAGTTACAGTGGGAATTGGCGCGCTTTGATGTTTATCTAGGCTATATCCATATGATACTATCCTACAGCCGTGTATTTTTTTTTATTTAATAGAGTGGCACACAAGCAGATAGCTCGGTCTGTTTTTTATTTTTATTTTTTACTAGTTGCGCCCCGCGGTTTCACCCGCGTCTTCCCGGTATCCCGTAGGAACCTTTTCCGGGATAAAAAACATCCTATGTCTGTCTCCTGGTCCTAAGCTACCTCCCCACCAATTTTCAGCCAAATCGGTTCAGTCGTTCTTGAAATATTCAAGGACATGCGACATCTACCAACCCGCACTGGGCCAGCGTGGTAGATTACAGCCCATATTCTCTCTCTGAGAGAAGGCCAAAGTCCCAGCAGTGGGAACGTGAAAGGATGATAATGATGATAATGAAGACTGTTTCGTCACTCCGGGCAAGGGGTTTCTTAAGCTAGATTGATGAAGTTTGGTTTCAAGGATTTTGTCTTTGACTACTTCAAGAATGTTTGAATATTTCTCGTCTCTTTTTTTTTTACTTTCGTATAACAATTTAATAACAACGACTGCTCTTCATTACATGCTCCGGTCAAAATTAGTTCACATTTATTTTTATCTCCGAGAGGATTATTTGCTATCCGGAATAGGATAGTAAAGATTGACATTTGATTATTTGACAGAGACTCCTACTCCTTCGCCTACTCAGATAGATGAATATTAACGATTTCCAAGTAACTGATCTTTGCAGTGATTGTATGAGGGTACGTCTTATCCCATATAAGCAATATTCCTGAACATAGCAATGAGCTAGAGCTTTTGGTGAATGAAAACATCGTAATGAAACCGTAGCTTGTTGGTAGGGTATCTACTGCTTGCCTGGCTATCTACAAACCTGTCGCCAAGCACCTATCAGTGTGTTCAGGCAGCCTTATTTTAGTTCCCAATTCAGTTGTAGAGTTGTTCCACCTTTTACTTTATTATCGTACATTACCTGTGTTCAAACTCTACCCGATAAAGTATAAGAAAACTATTCTCTATTGACGTTTAGAAGCCAGAAACAATATTCAAAATTAGAGCGTTTGACGTAGAAATAGGGATGCGCCACCAGGCAGTTATTTCATAATCGCTACGTCACCAAACAGTTCTCATGGAAGACCAGCGCTAGTTGATCAATTAGCGTTATGCTGAGTGGGGGCTGATATATGACGCTTAAATTTTTATTTACTCATTCAATTACTGCAATTTTTTAGTTCGTTTGAAACTAATATATATAAGTGTTATTGTTGCAAAATTAAACCAATATTATATTCTATTCAGATATTGGGTTTCGCAACTTGGTTTTTTCCAAAGGTCAGCTGACACCCGCGTCGTGTAGGCTTATAAGAATTCAGGACGAAGCGCGAAGCGAAACGAGCATTTCGGTGCCCAGTATTTTTTTATTGTAAGTGTACCTATCGAGTGTCTATTAGCGGAGATTAAAAGATCAAACGGAAAATTGGAGTTAATTACGACCATGTTTCTTTAAAACTACGTTATCTAAGATAACACTACTGATACTGTATAATATATAATTTACAAATGGTTCATTGTAATTATACATTACAAGAGAACAAAAAAAAGTACCAGCGATGGTGACCGAACGGTAACGCGTGCGACTTACAAGGCGCCGACACCGAATTCGAATCCTCTCGGCCCCGCACCTATGACTTGATAAGTTATGTGCGGATTTGCCATCGCTTGAAACGGTGAAGGAAAACATCTTGAGGAAACCGGCATGTCCAAGAACTGCAACATTCAAGGGCATGCGACATCTACCAACCCGCACTGGGCTCGCGTGGTAGATTACAGCCCATACTCTCTCTCTGAGAGAAGGCCAGAGTCCCAGCAGTGGAAACGTGAAAGGCTGATGATAAAAGTACCCTATGTCACTCCCACAATAAAGACGAATCTAATGACACCTCATATTTTAAAATCAGTCAAGCAATTTAGGCTGCAGGCCGTGCCAAAGTAATATACATACTCGTACATATATACATAGCTACATACAAGAGTAAACGTCAAAACATACCAAATTGAAGTGTAATATTTATATATGGATGTACTCATATAACACTGTATGCTACGAGCCAGTGAGCAAGACGATTACATATGTATAAACTTGTGTATATTAAGTTAAACACTTATGAATCCGTATATGAAACATACCGCGCGCCCGCCTTCTGTTGTCAAGGGAATTATCTCGACATTTCATTACATTATAATATCAAGTGGAGGAAGATAGGAAAAGTACTTTACTTTTATTATTTTATACCAAGGTACGTTATTTCGTTTATGTTTTCAAACCCAACAAAATGTTTAGCGGAAAACACATTTTCTATCAACTCGGCAAAACTCATTTATTAACATATATAACACTAGTTGCGTCTCGCGGTTTCACCCCCGTCTTCTCGTTATCCCGCACAAACTTTCGCGTTTTTAATATTAGTAGGATTAGGAAACATGTGCCTTACGGCTACTATCACATGGACAAATGTTTATCGCAATAAAAAGTATCCTATGTCCTTTCCCAGGATTCAAACTATATCCAATCCAAATTTGATTAAGAACTGTTTCTGTTCGGTTTGTGCGTGAAAATGTAACAGACATTTATAATACTAGCTGTACGTCGCAGTTTAACCCGCGTGAGTTTTCCGTAATAAAAACTTTTCCATGTCCTTTAAGGGTCCAAACTAAATATCATCAAAATCCATTCTGCAGTATAGGTAAAGGTAACAAACAGGCACAGGGACAGAAAGAGTTACTTTCGCTTTTATAATTTTAAGTAGGTATAGATAGTAGTATAATGGTGTCGATTGTTCGGCTTTGCATTCTCTAAAACTAAACTAAGTTTGACAGGTCTGATAGTAATGCTGTCTTTTTCTAGGCACTAAAGTAAAAAAGGACAGTATTACTGTTAGACCTGTCAAACTTAGTTTAGTTTTAGAGAATGCAAAACCGAATCGACATTATTATCTGTGTATCTACGCTACCAAAACACTCAACTGTTTATTCCATAGTTTGCGAGCATTTAGAACGAAAAACAGTGCCGTCAAACTACTAAAGTCAGCACTCCAAGTTTATACAAAAGCATTTCAAGCTAAAAACTGAATAATCAAACTCGGTAATTGCTACTCTCCCTGGCTTTCACACAATCCCCCTTGAGATAACGACTCAGGTTTATTTATACGCAATATATTATTTCACCGTTGCTTCTCGTGTCAAGTTTGTCGTTACAGACACACCTACTGGCGTAATTCATTATTATTACGGTATTATATTGCAGGCAGTAAATTGCTCTTTTGGTTTGACGACGTTTATGGAAATAAGTGTTCTGTCTTTTAATTTGTGGTGTCATTAAAGTTACAGCTTTATTTTTTATTTTTTTTTGTAAGTAGCATATAGAGTGACTGCGTCGTTTGGCAATAGTGTAGTCTACCTGAAGAGCTCAGTGTCCTAAGTTTGATTCTTTATGTGAAGCGTGAATCAGTGACGTCACAATTTTCATTCCAAAGCACATGCAACGCAACATAGTCTTCCATATGAAACGAAAGAGAACCTGCGTATAATCTAAAAAAATATCGGTTGATTATACGTCGACATTACCGTGATTTCCTCTCAGTTAGTATTGATGACTTCCTGTTGCCAAAGTCGTGTAAAAACTCATTCCTTCGTCTTTGAAGTTAAGCTGACCCACGGGTCAATTACGGACAAATCCCGACAAGGCGCACGATGAATTGTCGCTGTGTTGCGATGGCCATATTTTACAAAGCTTTCACATGACTATGATAAAGTAGTTGACAGTATTTCACAAAAAAATTAGTCACTGTTACCCTGTTCATCGCTGTCGCGTTATATCTTTTGATAGCGCATATACTCGTATCACTCAACAGCCACAACCCTAATTTGACTAGTGATGCAACGGAGGTTTTGTAATATGCAGAAGCGGAAATAGATGCAAATGCGGAAGCAGAAGTATATAAATACATACTAGCTTGGGATAGTAGTGAACATGCTCCAATTCAATAAATTAGTAATAACAATAAAATTGTGATAGAGATCGCGCCCAAAAAATTACCTGCCAAACGTTTCAAGCCTGTTCTTTTTCGAGCGTAAGGTGGTTGGAACAGTTTTAAGTGATTACATGTTGTATCTCACTAAATAAATATTTTTGAGTTTGAATTTATGAAAAGTGGTGTAGCGTGGCCCCACCTTCGACCACATCGTCACTCAACATCAGGTGGCTTGTGGTCAAACACTACCCTGTAAATAGTTAAAAAAAACTTTTTAAGTAATTCATCGTCACTTTTGTTTTGATAATATTCAAAATTTAATAAAGGCAAGTACTAAACAGAAATTTCACCGCTTTTCAACGTGCGGTGGTTTTCATACATGTATTCAGCTTGCAGAACTTCCGCAATTGTAGACTTACAGTTGACAAATATTCTGTACAATCAAAGTACAGTCAATCGTGTGCCACCTAGCCTGTAAACTAGGGAAGTTTTTCTCCTCATTGCAATTAAGGAAGCAGGAGCAGAGGTTTATTGCAACAGTAATTTTCACGTAGTAATCCCAATCATCCTGCTGGTTTTCTTGTGGCCGCAGAGAATTGTGTCCGGGAATGAGGGCAGTTGTTTATTAGTCAGAAAGGCTGGGACTGTAACTGGCTTATCATTTCGGCTGACTCATAAATTACATTTATGGGTGGTTGTAAAACATAAACGATGTAGTTTGAATTAATGCTTCAATCCAACATTACACCGCGGGTCCCGCTAGCTTGGGCTTGTGGTTTCACCCCAATGGACTACACAGTTTATCGTGATAAATAGAATCTACCAAGGTTTAAACTATCTCCATTTAAAATTTCATCGGACACTTTACTCAAACTTTACAACGGAATTTTTGGGACCACTAAAAGTGATATTTTACAGAGGAAACTTGTTATTAATTTGACTTTCTAAAGTGATTACAAGTTTTATTACGGTAAATCAATAATGCGTTGCTAAATTTATTTGTTTTGGAGCCTTACTATAGAAGGGATTGATTTTTTTAAAAACGTTAAATTATTACCAACGGTTACGCTTATTAATAGACTCTACGGCCTAGAGCATAGATAAATAATTAACTAATGATAATTATTATGAATCTATCATCATA
The DNA here is from genome assembly GCA_931315375.2 of Opisthograptis luteolata. NCBI lineage: Eukaryota > Metazoa > Arthropoda > Insecta > Lepidoptera > Geometridae > Opisthograptis > Opisthograptis luteolata. Next base: position 4,411,505 of record OV928049.1, on the reverse strand, counting down.
TTAAAAATACAACACGTTCGAAAGACCTTTAAAAATATTAACATTTCAGAAAAACCGGTAAGAAATACATCCTACTAATATTATAAATGTGAAAGTTTGTTTGTATGGATGGACGGATGGATGGATGGATGTTTGTAACTCTTTCACGCGAAAACTACTGAACGGATCTGATGAAATTTTCAATAGAGTTAGCTTATACCCGGGATTAACGCATAAGCTACTTTTTATCGCGGAAAAAGGTTCCTGTGGGATAACGGGATGACGCGGGTGAAACCGCGGGGCGCAGCTAGGAGTTGATAAATGTATCGTTCATAATACATAACTGAATAACTTACGACCTAAGCCAATATATGTAAAAGCGAAATGTTAAAATCGAATGAGTTGTTTTAAAATCAACAGGTGATTTTAAAGGGTTTCTCTATATCGAAACTTTGCTGGCAGAAGCCCTTAAAAGGTCAATTATTGTTATGAAAAAACAAGTTTGCTTCACGAGAAATTCTAGTATATTATTAAAACGACTGCTTTACGGAGCTTGACCTGGTTTACTATTTTCAGTTGTTGATTTTGAACACGGAACTTTACGGAAATTCTTGCTGTATTTTTTGTTATTTAAGTTTATTTGTTTTGTTTATGTTTATTATCAAACTTAATTTCGTGAAGTGTATGCTGTTTTTTGCCACAAATAAATATATTGTCTATTGTCTACTACAGATCTTATCTTGAGGGTAGATAGAACTAGGTACTAAGGCAATTAGGTAGTTTGCCAGGACTACTTACGTTAGGTAATATTTAAGAAATGTGACAGCAAATAGCGATATTGTCTTGGTATTATTATTTAAGTTTATTTGTTTTATTTATGTTTATTATCAAATTTAATTGTGTGAAGTTTATGTAACTGTTTATTGCCACAAATAAATATTATTGTCAGATAAAACTTTGATGATTTGGTGTTTATTTATTAAGTAATCAGTCACTTTTTATAGATTTAACATGTGCTTAATGTCGAAAGTAGAGAATAGTTAACATGGCAAGCAACAAGAAGGTTTAGCACAAAAAGTTTAAACTTAGATTTTGGGATCCAAATATTACCTTCGATGATAACGTAAGCTAAAACCCTCATCACAACCGGTTCTCCTCCACATTTGCGGTTTCCCTTCATTACACCGAGAATACGAGATCACGATGAATTATAAATGCCCGCGGGAACTCGGTTCTATGTGACATAAGTTATGAAACGTTGCGTTACGAGAATACACAAAAACTTATTTTTTAGGGTTCCGTATACAAAGGGTAAAACGGGACCCTATTACTAATTCAATTCAATTCATAGATTTTTATGTCGGACAGCAAAAATCTATGGTTTAGTATGAATGCTAAAACTTAAAGTATGTTGCGTACACTACAACTAGAATTACAACAAATATATACAAATTTAAACAAACAAACATATTAAACTTAGATTGAGGATCGGTGTCACGGCACAATTGCTACACACTAAGACTCAGCTGTCCGTACGTCCGTCCGTCTGTCCGTCTGTCACTAGGCTGAATCTCATAAACCGTGATAGTTAGACTGTATAAATTTTCACAGATGATGTATTTTTGTTGCCGATATAACAACAAACGCAAAAAGTTAGAATAAAAATATATTTAACGGGGCTCCCATACAAAAAACGTGATTTATTTGCACGTTTTTGGTTGATATTGATAACGGCAACAGGAAGACGCTGTTTTTTTTCTATTTTTATAGAAATTTTAATTAGAAATTACGGAACCCTTCGTGCGCGAGTTCGTTTCGTACTCGGCCGGTTTTTTAGTTTTAAAACCAGGTCCTGCTTTCCATGGAAATAATACAAAGATGCCTCAGGCTTTGGAACGTCTGAGATTACAACCGACGCAAACAGTCCATCCTTAAATGTAAATATTTCACATTGCCGACTGTATTTCATTTTTCTCAGCGCCTTTAGACGCGGCAAGAGAACGAGACTGGAATATCTTTAACATTAAACTATTCATTTATCTGGTTTATTCCATGGAAGGTTTTCTGAAAGGCGATCCTACTTCCTATCCTATCCTACCAATATTATTAATGCGAAAGTTTGTGTGTGTGTGTGTGTGAATGTTTTATACCACGTATCACCGTGACTACTAAACGATTTTAATTAAATTTGGAATGGAGATAGCTTATACCCTGGATTAACACATAGGTTACTTTTATCCAGGAAAAAGTTTCCTGCGGGATAACGGGAAGACGCGGGTGAAACCGCGGGGTACAACTAGTAACAAATAGTTCAACAAAATTCCGATAGATGGCGTTAGCAACACATGGAGCAAGCAAGTTCTATTTATTTATTTTGTAATACATACTTGGTTAACTTGTATATTTGTCATGATTTTTTTTATTCTGTTCTATCTAAAAACCCCCTTTCATAGTATTTCTCCAATTTGTCTCATTCTTGTTGTTATTTAGTAACTGATTATGATCTCAGTAAAGCAGTGAAGTGAAGTGACAATTGCTTAGTGGCAAATCCCGTGGGTGTCATATAAATATCTTTTGTCTTCCACCGCTGAACCATGTTTGGCGGTATGGGCACCGTTGCCTTTGTCATTATCAAAAAACAAATGCAAAAAAACATATTCATGTATCGATAGCGCCATCTATTCACAGTTTAGGAAATAAGTTTCTACAGCTGTCAGAAATCTGCCTATTGATGCTGTAGAATACTTTAAAGATCATTAGTGTTTCACTGGCTGAAAGGAATCTAAAGAAAAAGTAAATGTTCCGGAATAAACAGCAGCTTGCTGCATTGCAAACAAACAAAAGCGAGGTCGTTAGCGTTACGAATTAAAGTAACGCGGTTTCACGCATTGTAGGCTAGAAAAACTTCTCTTTGCGAATCGGCGCGACTCTCAGCCACCGACCAGTTTCAAATGATCCACTGTTTTTGAAAAATGACTTTTATTATCTCCGGCACAGAGTTGAATGTTCAATCCGTCTGTGCTTAAGTGAATTGGTAGGTTGTTTGCGTAACGGGGGCATCTTCTGAGCTGTCATGATGACCCAGGTTCTAATAATAAATTTTAAGCCAGTTTCGCAACATGGTCCGCTGTCGTAATGTGTCTACGGCGTAGGAGCTACGTTCGTTATGAGCTACGGTGCTACGAGATCGCTACGAGTACGTAGGTACCTATTGTTTGCGTTTATGATTATTACGATACTGGCTGTTGTTTCTGGCAGTTATAGGTGTAGTAAATTGTTTGTATTCGTGAAGGTGCTAACACGGATATTATTAGTTACTGTTTGAATATTAAATAGATAAATCGAGTAGTGTTTGTGTAAGACTTTGTGTGTCTTAGGCGTGCGACTTATAAGACGCCGACACCGAGTTCGAATCCTCTCGGCCCCGAACCTATGACTTGATAAGTTATGTGCTGATTTGCCATCGCTCAAAACGGTGAAGGAAAACATCGTGAGGAAACCGGCATGTCCAAGAACTGCAACATTCAAAGGCATGCGACATCTACCAACCCGCACTTACGCCAAAGCGACGTTGTTGTTATTATCTGTGCCTTACGGTTTTATATTGAGATTCTTTTAGAAACCATGCATTTTTTAAAGAACAAAGTAGCCTACGCTATAAGCTATCTCTTTGCAAAAAAAACACTGTTCGAGGAAGAGTGTAGTAAGTATAAAGTAAGGAAGTTAGATGTTTTCTCAAGGAGCCACTTTTTTGACCCAATGCTGATGATGATGCTGTGTGTGAATGTTGTTACCACGTATCACCGTAACTACTAAACCGATTTTGTTGAAATTTGGAATGGAGATAGCTTATACCCTGGACTACTATTTATGCTTTTGACTTTTTATTCCGGAAAAAGGTTCCTGCGGGTCAACGGGAAGACGCGGGTGAAATTGCGAGGCGCACATAGTCATTTTTATATAGCGATGATGGCTCAGTGGTAGTGACGTCGGCTTGCGATCCGTAGGACGTGGGTTCGAATCCTACAATGAGCTTGAGCTTTCGGTGAAGGAAAACATCGTGATGAAACCATAGCTTGGTGGTAGGGTATTTTCTAGTACTCGCCTGGCTAGCTACCACCCTCTTGATAAGAATCTGTCGCCAAGCACCTATCGTGTGTTCCGGCAGCCTCACTTGAGAGCCAGTTCCCAGTCCAGGAGTAGCATGGCGCCATCTTCGACCACATCGTCACTTAACATCAGGTGACTTGTGGTCAAACGCTACCCTGTAAATAGTAAAAAAAACTAAAAAAAAATATAATTTTAGTAGGAAGTAGTTTCTATCAACTTTCTGCAATTTTTGCTTCTTTTTCGCAACAAGAAGTAATGTATCAGATACAAGCTGACCCGGCGAACTTCGTATCGCCAATAAAAGGCACCTTTTAAACCTTCCCTGAACATCCACAAATATTTCAAGATCAAAATTATCCAAATCGGTCCAGCCATTCTCGAGTTTTAGCGAGACTAACGAACAGCAATTGATTTTTATATATAAGATATAATACTTGCGTATAAACGCCCCAAAAAAGAAGTGGATTATTATTAAATGCCGTCCTTCACAGATGTTTACTAGATAATAAAATGTTTTCGTTCCACAGAGATGTTTGTCCCATTTAATAAATGTTTTATTACTTGTGCCCGTTAGCAATGTTCCGTGATGTGACGAACGAGTTCGCGACGAGTCATTTTTGCGAGAAATATTGTTAAGAAAACCATATTTGTGTACGAAAAATTGTTAGAAAGTTTACTTAGACCATATTTGTTGTAGGTTGATTAAATGTCGATAGTCATGTTTGCATTAGAATTATATGGTGAGCGAAGTCCATCGAACTTACAAAATACTCCATACATCACTTCATGCCTTTGCCCACGTGGTAGTTAATTTTTTCCATAAAAACTTTAACATTAAATTTGATCTCATGTGCTAAATGCACACCAATATTATATTCCATATATTATTTATTATAAGTATGGATATCGTTGTCTAGTACCCATTACACAAGTTTCGAGCTTAATTTAGGGCTAGGTCAATTTGTGTGCAGATGTCCCCGATATTTATTTATTTTATTTTTATTATATATGGTAAAAATTTCAAGACTCTACGTCCACTGTTTATGCTTTATGTTGACTGTTAGTCATTCGGTCACTCAGAACATAAATAGATAGGCTTTTGATATGACTTTTTTGTGCATAGAACTGCGCTACCTGTTGTAGCTGACCATGCAAAAACACACACATATCTAAAAAAATGGCTGTTCATTCTTACTCAAAAGATTCTCAGACACTGGCAAAGAGTTTCACAACTCAGCGGTACGGATGATGAATGTGGAAGCAAAACGCTGTGAGTGCAAAAGTATTGAGAGTTGTTTCTTTATGTACATTTCTTCTATCGATAGGTATATAAACTCGTACTCGTTCGTATATAAAAATGAATTGCTGTATGTTTGTCTCGCTAAAACTCGAAAATTGCCGGACCGATTTGGCTAATTTTGATCTTGAAATATTTGTGGATGTTCAGGGAAGGTTTATTAAATGACTTTTATTGGCGATATGAAGTTCGCCGGGTCAGCTAGTCTTATACTTATTTAAAAATCAATTGCTGTTCGTTAATCTCGCTAAAACGAGAATGACTGGACCGATTTAGCTAATTTTGATCTTGAAATATTTGCGGAAGTTCAGGGAAGGTTCAAAAGGGGAGAATATGTAAAGAAGACAACTTTTGCAGGCGATACAAAGTTCGCCGGGTCAGCTAGGAATTTATAATTTCTTCTATCACTATTTCACTCGATGTTGTAAAAGAAGTGCTATCATTTTGCAATTCCATGTCTCAGTTGCGTCATTTATTAGAAGCTATAAATGTACAAAATGTGACTCACAGTAAATATCCCAAGATGTGAGCCACATTAGCTTATTTTCATGGCAGTTCAAACTTTACATTGCATTGTAATGCAAACAATCCAAACGTCACAATGCAGTTTAGCTTCAATTTTCAAAGAACCAGTAATTAACTAATTAGCAATAAAGCCAAGCCCCTGCTATAAAGAATGCGTTTTCCAACCCACACAGCCCTCCTAGATTGCCCGTGATTAGTTATTTACATTCTACCATGCTTTGTGCTAACCTATGCAACAAGAGCGACTGCAAAGCTAGAGTAAGGCTCTCCGCACACGGCGTTGCAGCGTTAGCATATTGTTGTACGCGTGTAGTAGTAGTACGAGAGCAATACGAATGCTCAAACAAGTCCGCAGATGAAGCGTATGACGCACCGCATCGTCCGCGGACTTGTTTGAAGATGTACTTGCTCGTATTCCGCGCGTCTTACGCTATAAAAGCGTATGCAGAGGAGGAAAGTAATGTAATGAGTGAAAGACACAGTCCATTCACCTCTCTTATCATTCTACAAAAGCAGTCTTTCAAATACGTGATGCATCTTACTAATAAAGTTTGTAACTATGTATGTATGTTTGTTGCTCTTTCACGCAAAAACTACTGAACGGATTTGAGTGAAAATTGGAATGGAGATAACTTACAACCTGGATTAAAACATAGGCTACTTTTTATCCCGAAAAAATGTTTCGACGGGAAGACGCGGGTGAGACCGCGGGGTGCAGCTAGTAGGTTATAAACAAAACAGACGATGTCACGCGTCTGTCTAACCCGCTTCGCCGTCTCGCAGGTCGTGTAGGTGTATCTCATGCTATAATTAGATCGGTGGGAGCATAAATCATTTTAGTAATTTAACTGAGGTTATTGCACACGTCACTCCAGCCGTCGTTACTGGTGAGCTATGGGATTTCTAATGTTATGCAAATTTTGACCTCATACGAAAACTGCTACGATAAGATATAGGCGTCGTAAGACATTTTCAGCGTCATCTTAGGTAGGTAGGTACCTACCTTTCTTTACAAAACACAATGATTAATTCTACAAGTTTGTTTGTTTGCTACTTAGAATAGAATAGAATAATCATTTATTGCAGAATATGGTATATCAATATCATTATTATTATTTTTTTCCTGTGCTGGGAACTGGCTCTCAAGTGAGGCTGCCGGAACACACCGATAGGTGTTTGGCGACAGATTCTTTACGAGACGGTAGCTAGCCAGGCGAGTACTAGAAAATACCCTACCACCAAGCTATGGTTTCATCACGATGTTTTCCTTCACCGAAAGCTCAAGCTCATTGCAGGATTCGAACCCACGTCCTACGGATCGCAAGCCGACGTCACTACCACTGAGCCATCATCGCTATAAAACATGGTAAAAAACAGTAATAAAAGAGCTTAACACATTCTACCACTACAGTGGTGTGCTTAGTTGAAAAAGTTGAATGAAATTAGGTGCATAGATAAATATTAGACTTAGAAATGACATAAATGCATAATATTGTACTAGCAGTTTCAGTTAGCGTCGTCGGTCGTTGGGAATTTGGTTTCCAATAGTGGTAGTTGGGACAATAATAATTAATTTGTTCTAACCGCCACTAATTAGTGGCAGTTTTAGTGGCGGTTGTTGCGGATAAACCCTAATTTTCATCTCAGGAAAGCTTACTTCCTTTGTAACCAGAGGGCGTAGTCAGCATACTAGGTGAATAAGTAAGATGTATAACTTTAGTTTTGTAATCTCATAGTTTAACCATTCTTCATGTGTTGAAACTTTTTGAAGTTTAATTCATGATTCGCTTTGTTAATTTGTTCTGCTGAAATGGTAAGGCCACTGTCCCAAAGAGGGACTTTATTACAGTGATATTTCATTTTAACCAGACTATGTACATACTTAAACAGAATGCTTACCTAACGGGACTTATAGTACGTAGTTAAGTGACTAGCATTTCCCCGCGCGTTTTTCGCGGTAAAAAGTATCCTGTAAGTTCCAATTTCTAAAATAAATGCAGCCTAAGTTACTCCTTATAACATTAGCTCTCTGCAAGTCCGAAACAAACAGACAGACAGACACACAAAAATGTTTCAAATTGTTTTTTTTTCATGTATCGTACATACTTTTTTTTAGTGAAAAGCTGTTAATTTATAATTACAAACAGACACTTTATTTTTGTATGTAATGGTTGTAATGGTAGGTTGACAAAAGAATTTTGTTGTTTAGACATGAAAATGTTTACTAATCGCGTCATTGCCATGAGTTTATTTTGAAAAAGCCGTCTCAAACATAGAAATGTGTAGGGTTTGGTAGTTATTTCTGAGACACTTGAAGGTCATTTTAATTTTGGAACCTTAAACTCAAGTGATTACTTTGGAAATTCTGATGGGATTTTGACTTGAGAAGTTTTTTTTATTTATGTTATAACTTCGAGATTTGGTGGACCAAGTGATATAAGGGACGTCACCAAATTATGATGGCAAAAGTTTTAAGTATTTTTTTTGGGTGGAGCGTCGCAAGTTTGATTTGATTTACATACGTGGTTACGTAGGTAGATTGACAATTATTTTTACACTTGACCTTTCGATGTTTTTGAAGGCTTGATGAGAATATTTGTTGAGTATTTTTTTGTCATGAATCCCGCTATGTACATAAAAATAAATAATAATATTTTCCATTGCTTTAAAGTACACGCAGCCTACGATTGCTTAACTATGGTATAAAAACGGGGTTATTAGATAATTATACGCCTAGAAACAGGAAATCGCACAGAGTACTTCGCTACTCCATTTATAATGTGAACGGTGAAGGAGTCGAACACTCTGCCAGTGTTTTTGTTTCCCGATGAGCATTATTTGAGAGCCTTCATTTCAAGATTGAATAGGATCTTCTTGGCAAGCATACTTCATCATTAACCTTTTACTTACTTACCATCAGATGAGACTGTGCTTACCTATCTATAATATAAAAATGAATCGCAAAATGTGTTGGTAAGCGCATAACTCAACAACGCCTGGACCAATTTTGCCAATTCTTTTTTTAAAATGTTCGTTGAAGCCCAAGAATGGTTTTTACGGCGAGAAAAGTCTGAATAATTGCCGGGAAACCCCTAAAAACAGCTCTTTTCTTTTTCCCATACAAACGTTTTCTTCTTAAAATGTAGAGCCAATTTGAACTTTAAATACCATACCATAAAGTTAGACAGGTTCCGGGAAGGCAAAACAATTGAGTGACGTTAGTATCGTATAAATATTGATGTCTATTTTCAATAAAAGTAGAGATCTTTACTAAAACTCCAATAATGTGCGTAGTATAATTTTTTATGATTTTTTTTGTTAAATACCCGTGCGAAGCCGGGGCGGGCCGCTAGTAGCTAATAAAAATAATATGATTCGCCAAGTTTCGTTGTCGAATCACTTTGAAACTTACTGAAAGTGGTTATATAAAACAAAACAAAGCGCACACCTTAGTGTGCCCATAATAAGTACTACAGTGGACGATAAAAAATAATTAGCATTCAAGAACTATGCTTATAATACCCGCTGGTAATAATACTCTCTTAGGAGTCGCGGGGGAAATAAATTTAATCTAAGAAATTGGGTCACAAGCACACTGTATTAACCGAGCAAGATAGGCTGATGATTGGGGCTCTACCAGTCTTAAGCTTATACTCTCTAAGCCTGCAAGGACATGATGCAATTTCAATTAATTTATATACTCTTACATTAAAAATTAAAAATAAAAGATTGTTGGTAGATCGTTCTCTAGTGCTCGCTTGGCTAGCTAACTTCCTTAAGTAAGAATCTGTCGCTAAGCACCTGTCGCCGTGTTCCGGCAACCTCACTTGAGAACCACCTGTCAATAGAAGCAAATCATGGCAATAAAATATGTAAAGAGTACATAGTACAAAATTAGGCTCTTTTCTCTGTACCATAAATAGTTTTAGTTCTGAAAATATTTTTCTCGTAGAACGTTTCCAGCGAAAAAACGATGAACTATTAATTTTTAAGTTACAATTCATTGTATTGTATCTGATTATATTAAATATAAGCTTCAGTATCATCAAATACCATATGTAGAAGCTTTGTTTGCCTACGCCATTTAGTGGTCTACCAAAAGAGAGGGGACTTACCAAGAATTTCGAATATTTTGATGCGAGGGCTTAAAACCTTTGTAACCCAGCGTATATTATACGGTTAAGCTTACAAATGACGTCACACACAATAATTTAATCTATGACATTGACATTGGTAATACTGTTCTTCTCATGTTGATTCTGTGATGAGAAATGTAGGTCAGCCCTTACGGTCTGCTTTGTTGACTCAGTGGCTTTTGAGTATAATTGTTTGAAGATGACTTAGGTACCGAGCAAAATGTTAAACGTGGTAGATTCAACAGGTCACTTAACTGGTTTATTGGATTTAATGACTACCAAGTGGTACCATCGTAATACTATTTCTGCAGTGGCTTTTTTACAGATTCCGAATGTACCATACATTTGTCAGTTAATCAACAGCCCAGCAGTGGTTTGCAAACATAACAGTATTATGGATTGAATGGCAATTTTTTTGGTGAAATATCAGGGCGTTAAGAGTTCATTGCCGCTCAGGCTTTAGCAGCGTCGAATTCAAAATTGCATGAAACTGTAATGGGCGAGCCTGACATTTACCATCAGGAGTGTGACTTGCTCATCTCACCACATAGTTAAAATACACATTCTGCTGTTAAAAAGATTAAACAAATTACTGGGTATGTATACAAGATTTGAGCTGATGTCTCGATGAAACTAGAATGCTGTAATACAGTGCCGCGCAAGACTTTGCAATGCTATGTTCTAGGTGGCACTGCGATTGTAATGAGTAGACGTGGCACTTATTTAATAAGCTAACAACGTGCTCGGTAATCATATGTTTAAAAGAATCGTGTTTCTACTCCAGATGCAGAAGGCACCGCCGGCGCGGACCTCCAGCGCAAGTTGGATCTGCTCAACGGTACGCTGGCGGATGCTGAGCGGGCGGAGCAGGCGCGCAGGCAGATGCAATACATTGCACATTGTAAGTATAACCATTGTAATCATCGTTAAGACCAGGAAACACCGCCACGGACGCGGTATTCCCTCGGTGCGTCATCTTGTCTGGTGCGGCTTAATACGGTAGAAAATGAACTTTAGGCTCGTTCAGGTGAGCACGTAGAAGGTCAGATGACCACAGACAGGGGGAATTCACGGCGCGTTGTGGTTCGGTCTGATCCGTTGGTATAACGGACCGTGGGAGCCCAGCTTAAAAGCTTAGTACGTTTTAAACTACTGGGACACAGACCTTCTATCTGAGAGAACATCATAAAAGAGTGGTCATAATCTATGTGCCAGTGCCGGTTGGTAGATCTCGCATGCTCTGACATATTATGATTTATGGATATACTGATTATGTTCATGAAGTTTTCCTTCACCGTTTTGTGTCGAAAGATAATTTCATCACATTTAGGTTGCGGCGTATGTGGAAAAAATCTCAAACTAATTACAAACTAAGAGTTTCAAAAAGGTTTAGTTGCAGTTATCTTTCACTGTGTGTTCCGGACCTTAGACACAACACAGCTGTTGCGTCGGAACCATTTGTTTAAGACTACGATGATGTTGATGATGTATCAACGATTAAGACCTAATATAATGTATTTTCAGCGGGCTACTCGGAGGACTCGGACTACACGTCGGACCTCAACTACCCGGTGGGGCAACATGCCAACTGCAGCGCGTCCCAGTTTCGAAGCGCCGCTCATCAAATGCACACACCACAGGTACTTGTTGTATAGACGTCCATTTGAAGTTTCCAGAACTGATAACCGATCAATCACCATAGGAGTACATATTTTTGTCTATTCGCTTTGTTGTAAATCGTACACATAGAGGCGTAGGTTAACCCGCGGGGTAGGTTCGCTAGAGTAATAAAGATTTAGCAAAAACACTACAAATCTAGAGGGAAATTACGCACGAAGGAGAGAATCTTAGGCAAAAGATAAGGAATGCGTTATTTACTAACATTATGCTGCTTGTAAAAATGTTTAAATAGTTCGACTCAATCATAGATTTATTGAAAGCGGGAAACGATCGTTATTAGAGATATGATACATACCTTTACCATGCAATGCAATATATACTGCTTTGCAATGCAAATCAATACATACAATATTGTATTCGAAATTTCAGAAAGTGGCACCATACAAATTTATAAAATAACAAAAATCAAGATCAATAACATCAGTAGTTCTCGGATCAAGTAACTTAATCATTACTACTATACTATAAACACCTATGTTTTTATATTTCCAGAGATCGCTGGAGGTATCGAGAGAGAATTCGTACGAGAGAGAAGAATATCATCTACATGGTGACACCGACCCACTTTATTACAATAGTCAGCCGAGAAGTAATAGGTGAGTACTCGATTTTCCATCCACAACCGTTGGGACAAACGTGTTCTCGAGCGGAGACTGCGTCTCGGCAAACGTAGTGTAGGACGCCCTCCAGCTAGGTGGAGCGATGACATACGCAAAATGGCTGGCAGCAGTTGGATGAAGGGAGCCGAATATCGGGCTCAGTGGCATGCTTTGGGAGAGGCCTATGTCCAGCAGTGGACTGAAATAGGCTGATTATGATGATGATGACTCGATTTTCCAAATAAATGTACGTATTAGATCAGGAATGTTGGGCTTTTTTGAAACACTTTTATTAGCTTGACTTGTAACTAACCAATTATAACTTACAAGGTAGCGTTTGACCACAACATAACTCATCTGATGTTAAGTGATGATGCGGTCAAAAATCGGTATTTAAGATGATAAAGGTAATTGGAAAATTTGTTATTGTTCAGCGACGTTTGTCGTTGACCGGACCATAGTTATAGCAGAATAGTTTAATAGTATCTACTTAGCGAAATTCGTGTGAAGCAAAAAAAAGGTCAACCTCATAAATGCGTGAACGAATTCTGTTTAAAATCTTACAGGGTAACCTTTGACTAAAAGTTGCCTGATGTAAGTGACGAAGTGGTGAAAATGGTGCCACGCTAACACGCGGAACTGGTTCTCAAGTAAGGCTACAGATACCGATGTTGTTATATGTAGAGTTACCATTACATTGCAATTCATAAACCTTTTCAAGTGATTTATCTTGATCCATTTTTATTATGAACATTGTTTTCTTTTCCAGGATAGACACGTGGTCACAGTTGCATCAGGCTAGCGTCGAATCCGCTGTATCATGGCGAACAGCGGCTGATTGGCAGTCTGGAGGTAATTTTACCCAAATTTTAACGATTAGGTATAAGCGTTTTGCTTATTACTCTTTTTGGGTACAATGCCTTATAGTGAGTTTAATGAGTTTAATCCTGAAAGCCTTCAATCGTAAAATCTTGTGTTAATGTGCATTTTGCTTGTCATCTTGAGATGTTCCTTTCGTATTATATATTTCTAATAATTGATGATCGCGTCCTTTAAAGTACCCGTCGTTCATGGATAGCTCATTGAAACAAGCTTTTATGTACTTTTAAGTTGGACGTTTTAAATTTTGTATCTTACTAAATTTTTTTACATGTTTTCCAGAGGAGCAACGACGACCGAGTCTGGAACGGCAAACCACGCTGTACGACGACAACATGGGCTTCGGGTTCGACTCCTACACCACTAGCACGCACATTAGGTACATACAGTACGAGGACAAAATTGCAGTAGCACCCCAATGTTCCTAGTCGCCCATACGGTACGCATGCCGCGCATCTCTGTGTGCGTGCGACCGGTAACCAAGAAACCGAATAATAGCTAATAGCTAGAATTATTATTCGATAAATTAATTATAGCACACATTTGTAAAATATGTGTTGAGCCAAAAAAATACCTGCCGACTCTTTCTCTCTCTGGTGACTTTTGCTTGTTCCTTTGCCGGATTGAGGAGGCTGGAATAGGCGTAGCTAATTTGTGTTGCATCCCACTAAATAAAAATATTTTTAAAATTGAACGTAATTTAATTTAATTTATTTATTAGCTCACCAGCACAGTGTACACTCATACATTCAAAAATTAAAAATAATTCTTAGAAGATTAGCTAGAACCAAAAGTCACACAGTATTTACAGGTGAAACAAAACCATTTCAATTTCTTTTTCTTTGTGTTCTGAAAATAAATTCCATTCCAGGGACCATTCACATTCACACATTTCACAACAGCCAAGTTACGAAGAGTACTTCGACTCCAGTAGCTTTCCTTACCAAGCGCCCTTCGTGGGGGACGAAACCAGACAGTGGGACAGTGGAGGACAAGCTGGACAGTATTTCTACGATGATGGCTACGGAATGACGCCGACGGAATACGAGAACATCGTGAACAAACGACGCTCGTCCGTCGTGCAACTGCCTCATGTGCCGCCTAAACAAGTATGTACCTTATTCTTAGAGCATAAGATATAAAATGATGTTTACTAAATTTTTAGCCAATGTGACGCTACGTTTAGCAAAGTACTAAGATTTTCGTTGTGGAATGAAGAGAGCAATCAGCACTGAACACAAGCACTCGTTCTTCGTTCAAACAACAACTCAAAACGAGGTTTTAGTGGTATGACTCTTTGGCAGAGTCTGCCTGGAGAAGTACTACACCATTAATTTAATTAACCGCCAAGCACTAATGTGCAAACCTTTCAGCTTTTCGGATTTTGTTTCCAGTGGAACTATAGGGCGTAAAGTGATTTAACATTTAATATATCAGGGTAGCGAGCGCAGTGCATTGCTGTGAAGGATTTTGAACTGTTGAGGTTAATTAATGTTCTGGGTTGTACAGAATTTCATGGGCAAATGTGACGCATACCATCATGCGAGTGACTTGCTCGTCTCCTACTCAAAAAACAACGAACGACCGTCCGAAATAGATATCGAACTTTTTCGTTAGACTCATGAGTAAATAAATTACTTTGAAAAAATGAACAGCCTGAATAAATACTGGCACCCTTAATTTTTTTTTAAACACACTTGTATGATTCCAGATGCCGTTATCATCTCGGTACTCGGACTATAATGAGATGGCTCCTTATAGACCGAGGCCGAGAAGGACCGCAGCTAGTCTTCCAGGTAAGAACAAAATGTTTTTTTACAACTTATCTACTCAACATGCACTGATTGACCGAACGCTGATCAGTTTAGGTATGCCTTGCCAACATACTCGTATAATAAAAAGCAATTTAAATAGATAAAGTAAACTAGCTACATATAGAATACCATTAGCAAATTATTTATTAAAATTTAAAATTAAAAAAAACCTCGACTTCTTGGATTGATTTTCATCAAACATAGCTAAAAACACTCGCCCGTAACTCACATACAAAAAAGCTAAATTGAAATCGCTTCATCCGTTCGCGAGCTACGGTGCCACAGACAGACAGATAGACAGACAGACGATCAGACAGACACGTCTAACTTATAACACTCCTTTTTTTCGTCGGGGGTAAAAAGTATTTACTTGTACTTACTGAATTTGCTTTTTTTCTTTACAACTCAGACTAACGACCTCACCCGATATAAAGTGACGATGTGGTCGAAGCAACCTTGTTTCGAAACTTTTTACCTACTAAGCGGTTGTACCCCTGATTGTACCTATTAAGAACTGCTAACCTTTGCAAGGCATTCCACTCTATTGCAGTGTACATACTCTCTCTGACTGGAAAAAGAAATCCCATCAGTAATAGGCTGATGATGATGATGAATGTTAATAAAACTTCCTTCACCTTTGTACCTTCTAGCGACGCCCTCGTCTACGCCAAAGCGAGGGCGGGCGCTCCCCGTGCCACCGGGCGGAAGCGAGACCGGGTCCTTGCGGGGCGGGCGGGGGAGACGTCTACCTCGCCCCCCGCAAGCCTCGCAGGCTCCTCTCGTGCCACTCGTCACGCCCTCCGCGCACACCCATGTGCCTTACATACCCGGTAAGTACACACAAGACACACACACACACACACATTCCACCACATCGTCTTCTAACATTTAGTGACTCGTGGTCAATAAAACCTGTCACACAAGACCACGTTACAAATTACTTACCATCAGGTGAAATGGAGATCATAATATATATGCGATGAAATTCTGAATGATGAAAAACGTATCACAGTTCAAGTAATCATTATAAATACGAGTTTGAATCCTCTGGCCCCGCACCTATGACTATAAGTTATGTGTAGATTTACAATCGCTCAAAACGGTGAAGGAAAACATCGTGACGAATCCGTCCAAGAAACACCGACCTTGGTAGTGTGTTTCAGAACCGCAACATTAATAATTCGTAATAGATTACGGTCTAAAAGTACTCTTTCTTTGATCTCCGACCTCTTTCCAATCCCAGCAGTGGGAGCGTAATAGATGATTATTAATGCAAAATTTATACAATCCGTGGTCTTTCTGCTACTCTACAACATGGAGAGCTTCAAAAGAAAAGTAAAAATAGTTCAATCTTGCAATCCCACCTGATGTAAAGTGGTTACCGCTGTCTTTCGACACCCAAAACCAGGGTCATTGTCGGTGCGTTGAATACCGTTGAAGGAAAGGAGAAGATATATATGTTTTTTGTTTGTTTAACAGAACCCGAAAAGATTGTTGCCGAAGTGAGTTACGGTTACGATAGTTACGGGTATCAGCCTGAATATCAGGACACTGCCACTGAACAGTATCAAGATAATCATTATAGTACTAGGTAAGTTGAGTCAAACGAAAATTAAGTTATGGCCTGAACATGTCTGTATTTTTATCAATTGTAATTCTCTTTCAGTTATGATGAGGACGGGATGCAACCTTTCTTC
This sequence comes from Opisthograptis luteolata, assembly GCA_931315375.2. NCBI lineage: Eukaryota > Metazoa > Arthropoda > Insecta > Lepidoptera > Geometridae > Opisthograptis > Opisthograptis luteolata. The sequence continues at coordinate 4,394,789 of OV928049.1, read as the reverse complement.
GACGAAACGCCACACGCTACTCCGCCTGCAGCCGGTAATATTAAATAATTTCCCTAAGCATTGCAGTACATGACCCATATCACACGCCTTGTTGCTTCTGAAAAAATTGCTATCAGTTCGCGTTAAAATAAACTCATTGCATAAGTGATAACACCATCCGGTGCAGAGCATAAATATAACACAGATTTGACATTGAAATCAGTATTCATTGGCCCACGCAAATGGCGTGCCGTTTGCTTCACAGTTTATACGAAGATTTAACGTTCAATATATTCAGTGCTTTCTTCAAACTTTCAGCTCAAAAAACCCCATGGACTGAACCGGAAACCACCACACAGTTTTCATATCCAGTGACTAGTGAGGGAGACTCTTTAATTACTAAGTCAGTGCCACCAACCATTTCTTCATACTTACCACAACCGCCTGTAACGACCCAACAAGAAACCTTTCATGATAAAAGCTATCAACAATACGATTTGCAATATGAGGACCAACCGTATCAGTATGATCAACAAGACCAACAGTATCAAGATACCCAATATAAGGAGAAACAAGACTATGAACTTCAGCATCAGTACGAACAGCAATACCAAGATGACCAAAAATCTCAACAGCGGTTACAACAAGAGCAACAGTTCCAATTCCAGCAGCAACCTCTATACCAGCAACAAGAACAGCAATATCACCAGCAGCAACAGCAACTATCACAACAGGACATAGAACTAAAACAACAACAACAATATGTAGATGACGAACAACTTAAAGTGCAGCAGCAACAGTACCATCAGCAGCAGCAGCTGCTACAGCAGCAACAGCAACTGCAGCAGCAACAACAAGCAAAGCAAGCTGCCCCTGCACAACAATTACAAACGACGGTATTAAGTGGTGCTGCAACGTTAGGTTCTTTTATGGCTGGTGGTGCCAAGAAACTAGGAAATTTCTTCGGTGCCGCTGCTGCTGCGGTCGGCGGACCTACAGCAAATATACCACCCCAATCAGGAACCGTAACATCAGTTCCCAGTAGTCAATTTTCATCAATAGCTCCTGTTACACCATTCACTAGTACAACAACTGTTCCCGTCACAGCATCCGTCCCAGAGGAGTCACCTTCAGTGCCAGTGTCATCCGTGACCACGTCAGCCCCAGTAATGTTACCACGCACTCCTTCACTGAGAAGACAGGAGTCAATACAGAGGCCTTCGGTTCGTCGAACGCGGACGTTACCCGACGCACCGGAGGATATGCAATCGAGTTTCGACGAAAGTGCCTACGATGATGAGTACCATAAGACTGAATACGATCAATCTAAAGACAGGACGTCTTTGGACAGGTATCGGGATGACGAATATCCAGATACCATTCACGAAGAGGTCGCTGAGGAGAAAGAAAGGCGTTTGTCTGAGTTACCTAGCCCCAGTGTTCAGAAGGCTTCGCCAACTAGAGCGGGGTCGGTGAGAAAACCGTCGGTGGATAGTTATCAGAGCCACATAAGTCAAACGCCTTCTGCCATTGATCGTAGAACATCGCAAAGTTCTTTTCATCACGAAGAGAAACTTTCTGTTCCTACAACACTGGAAGGTGAGTTTTCTCAAACATTTTATTTGCTATCGAAAAACGGTATAAAAGCAGTTATCTTTTTTTTTAAACATTTGCTTTGAGTGGTATTTTTTAAATATATTCTGGTGATAAGTGCCCGTCGTAAGTTAGTTAACCTAGTTTTAAACTTATATCTTCATTGTCATGTCTTGTTTCTTTGTCACCTATCTATCTAATAATAATTCAAAGATTATGTTGTTTAACACATTCTTGCCATACCATCTATTGCCTAATTTGGTTACGTCTTAAAATCACTTTGGACAATTTTATAACTCGTATGTATTCTTGTTTACATTGATATCATTAGTTTTTCATAAATACTAGCATTATTATCTGTGCCTAAGCCCCGACAGTTCCAATTTAAAGTAGCGGTCGCTACAAAATAACACTTAAATAGACTAGTAGATCCCTACTGTTTATTATTAGTATATTATCAAAAAACCTGCGCAGATATGAGGAGACCTTAGCCCAATAGTGAAACAACATGGGTTTAAAAACAATATATCATGTAAGTACTCATGTACCCTGTCTACATATTTTTTGTTTACTTAGTTCTAATCATAAACTTCTTACCACAGAATCACTAGCGGAAAAGTCAAAAGTCACCTTCAAAGAAGACCGCACAACTTACCATGAGGTGCCTGAAGAGCCAGCGCAAGAGCCTTACGACGATAATGAAGAATATAGAGACGACACGTACCGTGACGAGAGCTTTAGAGACGACGAAAACGACGAACAATTCGAGCAGAACGATGATCAATACCAAGAGGAGGTGTTTCAGGAGGCAGAGAGAGCTGAAGAAGAGAGGGAAGAATTCCAGGATCAGCCAAAGTTGACGCCGAAACAGAGGTGGCATCGGGCGTACAACAAGATCGTGATGCAGCTAAACGTGAGTGCTTTTGAATTTGGACGACGAATTCAGACGTTTTGATTTTTTTAAAGGTTTGTTTTCTTTTCATTACTTTTTGGTTTAGCAGTGTTAATTCAATTATTGGAAACAATAACATTGGATAACAGAACATGAAATTAGTTAACGTTTTTTTGAAATATTTTAAAAGATTCTCATTTATTTTTATCTTAGTTCTAATTAACTACTCTATTTTTGTTTTTAAACATTATCTGATTATCTAGCAGTGGTTTTATTCAGTTATGGATAGCAATAAGATCATATAACAGAATTAAAAAAAAGTTTTTTCAAAATTTTTATTTAGTAAAAGGTTAAATTTTTCTCTCAATTTGTTTAATTTTATTATTTCAATACTAATTTATTTTTCTTTTGTTTATCTAGCTTACGTCTAGATATACTGTTTAATGATATCTGAATTCATCGTTTCTTATTTTATTTTATTTATATTGTGTCCTAACGTTCGTTTTATTTAAATACTATGGAGAATTAATGCTTACATTAAGGAAACAGGTGAGTGCTATCTGTTCTAAATATTTAATTAACCAATTTATATTCGACAAGAATAAGGTTAAATTCGATTGATAATAATTTCGTCAGTGGTATTCGTCACCAACTGATGAAACGATGAGGAAAATTACACTGTCCCAATTTGTAGGAATTGTTGTTTATGAGTATGTTAGGAAAATAACAATTTTATTATTGAAACAATTTATTTTAAACAAACCAAAACGTAAGAATGTAAGTTTCCAATTGTTGGTTAAAACGCGGTTTTGTAATATCAATGACGATACAAGTGTTGGTTAAGTTCTTAAATAAGATTTAATTTCAGGAATGACAGAAAATAAATCGATTTTACATACAATTCGTAGAGATTAGGATAAATTAGAATACCTACGCATTAATTTTAAACAACCTAAAAGATGATTATCTACGTATCGTGATATGAAATATACTTTTAAAACAAATATGAAGATTATGAATATTCTTCTTTACCTATTTCTTGTTTTCTATGTGTAAAATTAACAACACGCTTTGACACGTATATATTACTGCCTTGGGCGCTGTACATCTGTACTATGGAATTTCCTTCAACAGTAAGTACATATTCTCATCACCCCATTTATTTGTCTAAGAGGTCGCGCTCTGGTAATCACTTAGTTCACACATGTTTACTGTTTCTCGTACTACGAAGTCAATTTCCATTGTAAAACTGGATGACAATATAGAAACAAAAAACACTTCTTTAGTTTTTTTTATTGTATTCAGCGGCAGAATGATTAGTTGTAGTATAAATTGTGTGTTTTGTTTTTGTTTATTTTTTATGTTTGTTAATAAGAAAAAATAATCTTATGAAACAGTTATAATAATATGTTACTGCGTTTGTGTTGTTTCTTTGTGTTAACTTATTTTTTTTACATATAAATATAAGCACAAATGCCTTAAACTCTTAAACACTGTAGAAACAATTGAGCTAAGAAGCCATTCATTGTAGTCCAATCAAACTTTTTCAGCTATAGCAACCAGTAGTCTTAGACTTGGACTTCGTAGTAGCCTTAAAAAATCTTACTGTGACATAATATATAAAGGATAGCAACAGCTTTCAACGTCTGGCGCTGCAGGGAGCTAGGTCACTATGATTATATACTGCCAGCAGCGGTTTAATGGACGTAATTGATAGGTTCATTGATACGTCTGGAGTTGTATCAGTTACGATATATTGGTAAATTCAAAAAGTGTAGAGCGCTTGTTGGTTGTATGTAGGTGATTTTAATTGCTTACGTAGATAAACAAGCGCTCCACACTTTTTGAATTAACTATTATATCGTAACCTGGACGAATAGAAAAAAAAACAAATTTTCTCTCACGAGAGCGTGGCTTTCCACTTATATATATATTATGCTATTTGTATGGCATAAAATAAAAAATTGAAACGTAATTTAATTATGTGGTGTATCCAAGTATCTCTTTCTATATTTCGTTATATATAAGTCAATACACTCTGTTAAAACTAAAGGTCAGAAGGATAAAAGTTATTTTTGAAAGAAATAGTACACTTTCCTACTGACAATATCCTTCGTTTTTGGAGTTGGTTTGGCAAAAAATGATGTTATACCTACAGACCTACATAATGTATGCTAAAATATCTATAACATAGATTGTTTTCTAGTGTCTAGACAGTTCGGTTAAGAACGTAAACATATTCGCTTTACTTACATGAAGCATACCTACTTGATACAGTGGCTTTTTTAGTAGTGATCACACATCATTATTACCTACGTCATCACTAGAAAATACAACCTACAGTAGGTACCTACCATATATCTGCCAGGAGAGACACAATTTTTTTTTCAGCTTAGCCTAATTAAACTTAATATTCAACAATAATTAATTTTAAGCTTCTATATATAATATTATCTATAGGTATACACACAAACTACAATGAAACCGGAAGGATAGAAGATCCGTTACTTCGAAAGTTCAGTTAATTACGCATTTACGCAATATCAGCGTATTATTACACTTCGCTGCGTAACGTAAAGTTTCATTCGTAGTGTGCTTATGTTGGGTTTATACCTAAACAATATACAGCCACAGTGTCGTGCTAGGATTCTCAGTGGGTTAACTGGAACTACATAGCGTCCCGCTGTGCTAATGCGAAAATGCTGTTACCATGTCGTGTTGTGACCTTCTTGAGTCCACCTCGCATCGCAGTGACGATATCGCAATGTTTTCATATAAACTTGAGTACCTATAGTTGACTATGAAAAAGATCACAGAGAATGTTTTTGTGGGTATACTAGTTAACATTTGTATCTGATTTTCGTTTAACAAAAATAACTTCTCAGTGATGGGAACAGCTATTTTTTTTATAACTATTTTTTACGTATTGTATCACATTGAGAATATAGGTAAACTATTTATTTAGTGTTCTGAACTCCTCTATTAATGTCAAAAAAAGTTTATTGCGTATAATTATTATTATCATGAATAGAATTATTTATTTACATTGAATGTCGATTAGTAAGATAGAATTAGTGCATTATAGTGCCAGGTACATTTTGACGCACAAGGGGGCGTGCAAATCTTAATTATACAAAAAGTGAATTCAATACGGTTATTATAAAAATAATAATAATTATTAGTCTTATTAAATTGGATTATTATGATTGTGTCAAAAATAATCTAAAATACCCTGTAATGTAGTAGACAACTATATAAGTTAATCATCTTATTATGTATGTATGACTTTGGTAGGAAAAATAAGTTACGCACGTAGGAGTAACTGAGTATATTCGAAGTGGAGGTACCCACACAATCACGTGTTTCAAAACTTCTGAAGTATTATCGAGAGTGATTACGCAGTGGTCAAGTTTGGAGTTTCCAATAACCTGTGCAAACAAACCTCAGAGTTTCCATGTATTAGTATTATGCTGTGGGTGTTAGAACTTGGCTCCGTTTTGATTGTCCTAACTTTCTTAACTTGGTACTTAACGGTATATAGTCAAGAGCTAAGCTATTGTATTGAACAAAAACAACATCCTCTGGAAGTTTTTCTCAACATTTTCTTTGCAATTTAATTGTTCGGCGTAGGTAGTTATAATCAAATTAAATAAGAGGTCTAAATCTTCCAAAGAGATGAGAAAAACTAAAATTAAGTCTAATATTAGTATCATGAAAATTGCTTTATCTACAACCTGCTCAACCCTATAATTGATTTAACACGCCTAAACGACTCTACTCGTTAAATAACACTTCATTAGCTTTATGTCTTCTAAATCGGCCTCGTGGTCTACCTACTTCCGCCTTCTCTCAATAATATTGAATCTCATCAAAGCTTACTACATATAAATATTTCTAACAGTTCCCAGTCCAATACGATGTGACTTGCGGTCCAATGTACAAGTAATGGTTAAATGATAACGATACATCGTCTATTGGTTTTAAACAATCGATCATTTATATTCTTTCTATGCTGTAGCACAGATTAGATATAGCACTAAGTGCTATATATAAATATACCTAGTATAATAGTATAATAAGTATAGTCCAATATTACCCGCTAATATTCTGTAAAAATGCAGAATGATATGTATACCTACTATGCACTTTCAGTATGTTTTACTTATTTAGTTTTCAAACAAATAAGTACATGTTTTTCGAGATAACGAAATTGTATTAAAATTTTGTGTTTTTTAAATATTTCTCTAAATTTGTAAACTCGCCTTTTTTAACAAAAATGTTACGAGATACACTACTTACTTACTTTAAGGTTTTAAATAGAAAATAACATTAAAAATATTTATACTCCTTGAATTGTTTGCTAGTCCTATAAAAAAATCTTACGACATCAGCTCCAGGGAAGTAAATCGACCTTTATTTATCTTCATTCAAGTTACTCTACCACTACTGAATAACGCGCTGTAAATTTTCCGCTGTGATTTTATTTTGCTTAAGAATATTATAGCTATCGGTTTTGTACCCAACTAAGTAAGTATATGTTATAACAGTACCTATTAGCTAAGTGGCGACTGCCTGCAGAGGCGCTCCGCTTTGAACTCGATCACCTCATTAGTCCAGCTCACTGCTCAAGCCATACGCATACGAAACCACGCACTCACCACTCAGTCTGCGAACAGACATTGCTGCGTACGCACCCTTTTACGAAGTTCCAGAAAAAGTTGCAATCCAACACGACACGATTAGGGCAAGAACATTGCGCAAGCGATGGCGTCGGAAACGCGCGAGGACGCGATATCGGCATCCTGCGGGCGACCGTGGCCCTATTGATACCAAACACCTATAATTTGTATGCAAATTTCCTCCACTTCAGCTGCAAACGTTCAGTGTATTAACAACCGTTCAAGTGTTGTGTTGTGAACATGTTTCGCACTAGGAAGGGTCAAGCGATCAGCGAGGCGGACGTCCGTCGCGATCAGATGTTTCAGAGTCGCGCGACTTTGAGCGGATCGCGGCTTCGCGTCCGTCGCGGTTCGAGTTTGACTGATTTGGACAAGTTGAGGTGTGGCGGTGGTTCTAGCGGAGGTGGCTCGATTGGTGATTTGATGAACATGTTCAGTGGTAGTGTCAACTCGGTGGGAAGTGATTCGCTGCTTGCTCGTACTGTTCCCTTAGAGACGGTGCGTCGCAATGTGCAACCGGTGTGTTCACCACCGCCCCGACCGCCTTCCTCTCCGCTCATCCACGTATCCCGGCCCGTAGGTCCCATGACGATGGCCCAACGGACGCTGAGGTTCAGCAGGCTACTGAAATACCAGCCCTGTTCCACGGACATACTTATAACCCTGGTGAGTGAAAAGTTTTCGAGTTTGATTTATATCCAATACCTGTTATTTACCCTCTTCACGTGTCAGCTCAGCGATCGGGTTCAGTAACTAATATCTAGTACTTTTGTAAGGTTTCTTATAGCGTTATCTATTTGCTATAATATATCTCTGTTAACTGACAGTAAATGGCTCGTATAAAGCCCTCATAATAGGCATTAAAAAGGTTGCAGTGTTATCAGCACTTTTATCAGATGATCGTAGCCTTATCACATTATTATGAGTAAGTAAGTTAAGGTTGTCATTTAGATATATCACATCAATTACTATAATTATAGCCTATTTCAAAAGGGGAAGTTATTTTTTTGGCGTTTGCATATAGTTAAATAATCGTAGGTATAAAAATAGAAATAGTATTAAATTACTACATTATATCGTCTTGCGAGTTACAAACATTCAAACTTATATATAAAAAAACATTTAAACATTAGCATTAGCTTTTGATTTTATTTTTTGAAGAATTGTTCGTTGCTGCATCACTAAATAATATAACAACCTGCTGTGGATAATAAATCACACAGTTGGTGTAAAAATTAAACATACGTGCGCCAAATGTACTTGAATAGAATGCAATGCATAAGAAATGACTAATCGTTTTGTGATTGGCGTTTCATGAATTTTTAACTTGACTATGCATTTATAGATTCCCGAATAAGGTAGCGTTTCACCACTGTTTAATTTGATGATGCTATAAAATGCATCTACTACATTTGAGATCGTGTTTTGTCGATGAAAAATCTTGTTTAGCTGTCTAGTTAAGTTCGCTTAGTTTTGATTATTTCCACTTGAAAATGTTTAGCTTTCATGAAATATCTGAGCGGCAGTGGGGTTTAGTGAGCTGCTACCAATGAAGTTTCCAAAATCTTTTCCCTTTGCGTTTGTAAGCACACCGAATTAAATTTAATTACGTAGGTAACTTTTTGGTTCGTTTTGTAAAGAGAATTACTTTAGAAGGGTTCAGAATACCCTTCAGAGCCAGGTTGAAGTCTGCTAGAGGCTACCCTGGTTTTGAATTTGAATTTAGAGGAATAGAGTCTTTTCATGTAAAATTAAAAACGACTGACAAAAAATACAAAAGTCTTTCAGCAATGTGTTGCCAATGATGACTTATGGTATTGAGACGTGGTTTTTGACTGTGGGCTATTTCAATAAGCTCAGAGTCACACAACGAGCCACAGAGAGAGCCAGTAGAGTTTCTTTGCGTGATAAAATCCGAAACGAGGAAATTCGCCACAAAACCAAATGCATATTTTGTGCATAATTATTATGTGCTTGGCGGGCGACAGATTGTCTCTTCTTTCTTTTGATTCTTGTTCATCCTAAGCATCTATCCTTTTTCCTATACAAGATTTCCACCATTACGCACGACTTTTAACATCTTTAGTAGACGATTGATAAACAACAAATTTGAAATTTGCTATTATGATGTAACTTTCGGAGTTCAATAGAATTAAGTAGGTATGGTTCTGTGATGTCGTGTTATTGAAATTAACTTTTGCTTTGGTTCGGCTTCGCACGGTTTGTGCATTTATCCAGTGTTATGAGTAAGGAACGCTTCTGAGCGTAAATAGCAGGATTTGAAATGAAACATCGGTTTATCTTAGTTACAATATTTATTCTACTGAAACATAAATACATAAATGCACGCATGTGTCACGGTAAATTCTGATGAATTACCAAATTTGAATTGATACATATATTTTTAAAAAATTATCCAATCTTACTTTAATTATTATTTACATTAAGATTAAAACTAATTGATACTGTTAATTACAAATTGTTTTCGATGTGTTATTTTATTTTAATGACCTTATCAACCCGAAAAACACAAAAGTAACGAAGCTCTTTGTTAGGCGTACTTTTTCATGAACTTAAGTAGGTATTTAAGTTTGGGCATCTCAATGTTATGGATGCACCTGTTGAAGTCTCCTATGACCTTAACAGAATGGGTCATCATCCGAGAAATGATGTCCTTGAGGCAGACGCTTAAGTCTGACACTTCTTTGAAGCCATGTATGGCTATTTCTGCCATAACCACTGGAAACGGCGATGTCTCATAGAGGAACTGCAAAAAATTAAATATTATACTGAGTGAAGGGCAAAAGTTTGTGAGTCGATATGTTTGTTACTCCTTCACGCTCAATCGGCTAAACGGATTTAGATGTGATTCGGAATATATATAGCTTCGGAATATATATGGCCCCCACTAGGTGCACCGACGACATTGTAAGAGTCACAGGGAGCCGATGGATGCAAATGGCTAATGGCCGTTCATGGTGGCGTTCAAGGCCTATGTTCAGCACTGGACTTCTTCCGGCTGATGATGATGATGATGATAGCTTATAACAAAACAAAATCAAAACATAAGCTTACTTTTAGCTCTATTTGTGAACAAACATTACTTTCTCATTTATTTAAAAAGAAAAATTGTAACTGTAGAGCATGCGAGCAATGTCCCGAAAATGTGTTTTTATTGAAATATATCTCTCTGTTTACAAAACATTTCCCTTCACAATCCTATGTAATAGAAAGAAAAAAAAACCATTAAAATTAGCTCATATAAAAGCTAAATACCACATACTGATTAATTACAAAATTTAGAAGCAACATTACCTACGAAACTGAAATTTGTCGTAGGTACGCATTTTTCTTAGCTTCGCTGGGAAAATGTTTTTCCTAAAAAGGTCTTATGGTGTGTTAAACTATGTGTGGAAAAATTTGAACAATCCCGTAAGCGAACCCATCGCTAGGATAGGCGGGTAGCTAGTTTTATTATAAAGTAAAATGGTCTGGCGAGTTGAATAATGGATCCAATCTAGTTTAACGGTTTTCGATTATAAAACCAGTAAAAGTTTCTATAGTTTGCCGGCTATCTGATTAAAATTATAATGAGTTTGGTCTTAGAAAATTTGGCGTAATTGTTATTTTTTACCATCAAAGTCTTTTAAGTTTATGTATAAGTATTAAGCGTATTTTCAATTTAATTACTTGGAAGGTCGTTGCGTTGCTTTATATCAAATTACTTTTGTAAGTATGTAATTTCATTTTTATAATTATGGCAATGTTTTATAATTCGTGAGAATAATGCGGTATTGTTTCAAGAGATGTATAAGTTTGCGTTATCTACTCAAATGAGACCAATTACAGATGGAATTTATACAAAAAAGCAAACAAAAAATAGACCAATCATATTGATCATTTGAGATCGACTGAGGGAGGTGAAATGGAGATTTTTTCTTTCTATTTTTTTATAACACACTAGCTTTACCCCGCGGTTTCACCTGCGTCTTCCCGTTATCTCGCAGGAACCCTTTTTCAGGATTAAAAGTAGTTTATGTGCGAATCCAGGGTATAAGCTATCTCCGTTCCAAATTTCACTCAAATCCGTTCGGTTGTTTTTGCCTCACGTTTTCAATATAAGTAGGATAATATTATTCTAAATTCAATACTAACCACAGTCCGCTCAAGGTCCTGACTCTCATGAGAGCAGTTCCCTCCGACTTGCTGCTGCTTCTGGCACTCGAACAGTTTGGAGGCGGAGTACTTCTTCAAGTTCTCTAGAGTCTCGAAGTGGACTTGCAGCTTTTCTGGAATTGAATGTGGAAACTATTGAAATATTCATCATCATCATCATCAACAGCCGGAAGAAGTCCACTGCTGAACATAGGCCCTTGAAATTGAAATATTGCTTCCAAATAATACAATGGAACTTTATTGCAATATTCCACCATCGGAAAACAAAATGTATGGCTACACGATATCCGTACATGGTCGAAATTCCCTCGATGCACACAATACGCTTCGCTTGCAAACGGCGAAGGAGTGGAAGACCCTGTCAGCGAATTTTTTATCAAGGAACATTGATGCATTTACTTGCCTCTCTGAACATTTCGTCATACAAAAACACGTTTACGCGTTTGCGAGTCCTACTGAAGTCTGTAGACTTGTTTAGTATTCTTTGTCTCCTTTAGGGTGAAACCAAACGAGCGTAATTTTGTGAGTCGTGAGTCGCATAATTTCGGTAGTATAAATTCTGCTGCATTCGGTTTCATACAAAAAGGCAGTCGGTGCCACACTACGACGAAAAATGAGTTGTCTGCTTCAGTTGAACGTAAAATGAGCGACCGAAATTACGCTCATTTGGTTTTGGTTTCACCCTTTTAGTCTCCAAAAAATTGAAAGGTTAAAATAAAAGAATTCGAGTTTGAAGGAGTTTCAGTTTTTAACGATATCATATTTTGTAACACAATAATACTACCCTCAAAACTATCGTCTTTGTTACTAGCACAACCTAGGAACTTTCAAAAAGCCTTTTGTGTGTCAAAACGCGTATCATTCTGAGAAAATATTTGAAAAGATATTCTATTCACAAAGGAAAAGCATTGTCGTTGCTCACCCGAAAATAAAACATTTCCTTACGATTTTTCTTGTTTCTAGTAAAATGGATTGAACGATAACGCATAACACAAAATAGTTTGGCAATAATATACACCATGCATGTTGTACCGTCGACCGCATCATTAGATGAGATTGCGGCCAAACGCATACAAAATATACGACATAAAAAAATAATAGACGCGTCGACTTCAGAACCTCCTTATTTTGTTTTTAATCAGTAAAAAAGTCAAAATATAAGTCGCATCTAGCCCGCTTGCAACCCGTAGTTCGTGGTTTCCAATCCTACAATGAGCTTGTGCTTTAGGTGAAAGAAGACATCGTGATGAAACCATAGCTTGGTCGTTGGACATTTTTTAGTGCTTGCCTGGCTAATTAATCACCCAGCATCTACAGCGGTATGTTTGACCACAAGTCACTTGACGCTAAGTGACGATGTGGTTGAAGGTGGCGCTATGCTACACCTAGGTTAGGAACTGGCTCTCAATTGGCCTGCCGAAACACACCAATTAGGTGCTTGGCGACAGATTCTTAACTTGAGGCTGGTAGCTAGCCAGTCGAGCACTTGGAAATGCCTTACCACCAAGCTATGGTTTCGTCATGATGTTTTCCTTCACCGAAAGCTCAAGCTCATTGTAGGATTCCCGCGACCAACGGATCGCAAGCCTACGTCACTACCGCTGAGTCATCATCGCTTTGAAACCATGCAAAACTATAAGTACGAGTACATACCCGGCAATCTCTGTACCCGTTGATAGCCCAGCGCCAGGCATAAAGTGACATTTTCATCGGCGAGCTGAAGATTTTCTCCAAGCAGCTTCACAATGCTCTCCTTGCAATAGGTGCCGTTCCTCGGCTTCCTGTCGTGGATTATTACCTGTGAACGAGCAGATTTATGGAGCCTTTGTAAAATGTTGCACGAAATAGCCGAGACGGTTAAATAGATCGCCGTGCTGCCAGAGTATATTTTTAAAATGCCCGCATTTGATACAGTGCATTACGACGATACGTATTGCACGGCGTGAAGTTAAACACCGTGTAATAATGGATTGATTAAATCACAAGTGCCGTATAAATAATTATAGCTCGTGTGATTTAAATCTGTACTTAAGTTACACTTCTGAGTGTAAAAATGAACTACTTAAGTCAGAGCTAAATCGGAGAACAGTGCTGTAGAAAAACATGAAGATACAAACTGGCCAGTACTATTTTGTATTAGGCAAAAAAAAAAGAAGAGAAAAAGATACCCGTAGTTACATTTTCGTAATTATAACAAATGCACTTCACTTCTGTATAACTATAATCGAATAATCGAACAAGTTACTATTACTTTCGGTTTCTGTTTGCTTACCTGCGAATTTCTAATTAAGCCCTTTAATGCCACTTCGTTACTTAACATCCGAAGACCTGTGGTCAAACAAGAAGTAAGTAAGGTGTAAAAAATATATGAAAATTCACTGGGAACAATGCTCTTTAATCCAGAACACAGTAACGTTTGAACACTACTGCTTGGCAGTTGCATAGCTGCTAGCAATGAGCGTTATGTGCATTTTTATCTACTTTAGTACCCGTTACGAAATTAAACCGACGAAGTGCATTATGCATGCAATAGCTAGCTGGAACCTGAATTTCCTTGAACTTGTAGATGAAACGGATTTTCTTATGAGAATATTTCGCAAATAAAACTGAGTGCGAGTACGAGCGAATAGAAATCAATTTATCTACGCCTATCAACATTAAAAAAAATTTGTAGTTATGGTAGATTGGTGTTACTCTAATCTTTTACTATCTGCTTTCAATGCAGTTAACATTGTAAAATAAAAAATATCATTGTTAATTTTTTTTTAATGTTATTTAAAGCGATGATGGCTGAGTGGTAGTGACGTCGGCTTGCGATCCGTAGGAAGTGGGTTCAAATCCTACAATGAGCTTGAGCTTTCGGTGAAGAAAAATATCGCGATGAAACCATAGCTTTGTGGTAGGGTATTTTCTAGTACGCACCTGGCCTCATAATTTTGTTAAAATAAGCAAATCTTACCTGAAAATATAAGGAGATCTGTTCCAAATAGACAGTCATGTAATTTATAGCTTTATCAGCCTCATTCTTCATGAGAAGTTTGATTTGAGACACCATGGTATCCATATCTTCTCGCGACTTTTGGGTCCTGACTTGAATGTCGGCGATGAGTGCTCGATATCCATTTATTAGATTATCCTGGAAGTCTGTAGTCTGAAAAAATAAGACGATCTTTAGTTGTGAAAACCTAACATGCGTTTTTAAATCGCGAATAGACAAAGACGCAAACCATCCGCTAAAATTTGTAACGAATTTTGACTCAAATTTTTAATCGCGGAGAAGCAGCTGCATCAGCATCAGCTCTCTGTGTCTTTCCGAAATTTCAAGCCAAAATGAAAATGATTAAATTACGAAAGAACTACCTAAGTGACATTACTTTTGTTTTACATGCAGGGTAGCTTTTCTCCAGAAATCACATGATGTTAAGTGACACTGTGGTCAAAGATGGCGCCACGCTACACCTGGATTGGGAACTGGCTCTCAAGTGGGGCTGCCGGAACACACTGGTTTTTCCGACTTCATGGTGGACTGTTTATTTTCAGTTTCCAACTACCTCCTCTCTCTTGCAGTTTTGAAGTCGAAAAGTAACAAGTAGCCTAATGAGGTGTAGGTAAATTGTTAAGAGCCTACCTGCTACTGCTAGGAGCTTGATACCGGCTTAAATGGCTAAGTCGCAAGCATAAAACTTATTGGACTGCAGCTCAAACGTTGAATTAGGTTAGACTCGGCTTAAATTAGTACAATGGACCTTTCGCTTTGTTAGTTAGATAGGTATGCTATGGAACCATTAATGACAATGCAATCAATGCTCTGTCTTATCTGCAATTGAAATTACACAGCGGTATTATCCACGCTGTGAAAACGTTTTCAGCTTTTCTGACGTTAATCAAATATCTTCTTTCTAATTTATAAAAATCTTATGTCACAGTATTTGTTATCGATCTCCTCCGAAACGGTTTGACTGATTTTTATGAAATATATTGTGTATGTTTGGTAGTCTGAGAATAGGTCGGGCTATTTTTTATACTTACCCCTAGGTGATAAAGGTGGCCCTCTCCAGATTTTAATCGCAATAAAGTGAAGTCTACGTGGGTGAAACCGCGGGGCGCAGCTAGTCATTTTATATGTTATTGATAATATTGATAGGATCAGGCGTTTCACATTCCAGAGACAGTGAAGCAGTACGTCTCTCTTCAGATCTGACATCCAGCACAAATAATGTGGCTACTAAGATTTATTTCTAATTTAACATCCGGTACCTAAATGTACTCGAGGATTTTACTATCTATGCTCTTATGCCCGACTATAACAGTTTATAAAGCACCCGGCGCACTTAGGTGCTTAGAATAAACTTTAACCGAGTGTTGGGCGTCGTTAACTTAATTTGCTCTACATGCGAGCTGAAAATGGTCTTTGTATAAAAACAAATTAAACTTTATACTGATGCTCCACTGTAATGTTTTTAAAGATGAATATAAAGAAACTGTGTTTATAAGTCGTTATGAGAAGAAATGCATTAAGATTACAAATCAAACTACTTTTTTCTTCCAGCCTTATTGAGTTTAGCGATGCGTTACTAATATGGTGATTATTTGATTTACCTATCAATGAACACTCTTATATTTACATTTTCTAGTGGCTATGGTGTTTTCCTAAGGTATTGCTGGAAGACCATGGGGTTTTAGTTAGGGTGAGAGTCTCACATAACCAGGACGCTGTCCCCGTTAGTTGCATGGTATCCATTAAGATTTCCCCACTTCAAAAAGGGCATTAAATTTGAAGTTGAAGTAGCATTTGAAAGGCAGTTTTCAAGGCACTATGCACTATGATTGCAATGCGATGTTTGCGCCTAAAATACGGGCACACAATCGATCCACCTTACGAAACAAGCACCTTTTTTGTCCCCCATGGTTCTTTTATCCATTTCACAAAAATAAAACAAAATCGTTACAAACCTGCAAACTCAGTGCGATAAACACCGCGAACACCAAGAAATAGATTCTACGATTCATTTCCGTTTTTTTA
The DNA here is from genome assembly GCA_931315375.2 of Opisthograptis luteolata. Taxonomy (NCBI): domain Eukaryota; kingdom Metazoa; phylum Arthropoda; class Insecta; order Lepidoptera; family Geometridae; genus Opisthograptis; species Opisthograptis luteolata. The sequence continues at coordinate 4,378,447 of OV928049.1, read as the reverse complement.
CTTCACTCATAATCAACTGTTTACACACTCGACTTTGTATTTTGTTACTCAATACTTTTTCAGCCGATATTTTATTCACTTTCGTTGGTATATTTAGGAAAGCTTTTCGATTTTCTTTCAAAATAAATTTTGAAAAGTATTGATGTAGTTTTGTCGAACCTGTGATTTTCTCAATATTTTATATGTCAACCGACGGTGAAAATTACTGCTGTCCGTACGGTGAATGGTAACCTACTGAGTGTTTGGCGATTGGATTGTTATGCTTATCGATCGGTAGTCGTTGTTTTGATTTTCGACAAAACTGAGTCGATGATGACTGGTGCGGTGAGCGACTGTTTATAATAACACGATAATTTGTTTTATTGTCCATTCATGCGATGTTTGGATACGCGGGCAAGATGCTAAAACGGTATACTCTTTGTATAACGGTATAGTAACATCCCGTAGACAAATTTTATAAGTCTACCGTCAACCTTCCGTATGTTGTTCCCACTGTGATATTCATAAATAAATAAAAATTGTTTATTTCAGGCAATAGACCCATAAAAGTACACATACAATGACATTCGAAACGTTTTACAAAAATACAATAAAAAAGAATAAATATGTGTATAATATATGTAAGTATGTATATTTAAAATTAAATTATTGGGAACCGTTATGACCAGACCATCATTTACTTTTCGTTAACTAGGACTTGAGGAAAAAAGAGAAAAAAAAGAGAGAACAATGAGTTAAGTTGTCCAACATTTTGCAGGAAAAACTTCTGATGCATTTTCAATTTGGACTTAAGTCTTGCCTATATGCAAACACTTGGAATACATGTTTATGCTGACATAAATGTTTATTACAAAATACAAAACATTAAAGTATTGTTTTCTTGTTAACCCTATGATTTATTTTCAAAACATTTCGTATGTGGATGTGAACATACTCAGGGTGCCTAACGCAAGTTGCTGGAGAGTATTTGGATCCAATCCCATACAAAGAATGTAATTGACTCTTACCGTTTTTTTAAAATTTTTGTTATACGTAGAGCGATGTTTAACAACATTTTCATGTACAATAGCATTGTTTATTCTGTTAATTACATAACATAACCCTTTACCCTGCGCACGTGCATGATATTTGGGTCGCAGGTTTTGATTTTCTACTTACTATATTGTAGCGAAGCCTTTGTTATGATAGGATAGTATGAATAACTTAAAGTAGGATTCTATATAAGGATTTATTTTGGGCTTTGCTCTAATAAAATTGAAATCAGACCTAGTTTTTAGATACAAATGAAACTATTTCCGTGTTTTATTGATATGTTAACACTCATGTTTATTATCAGAATAGGTTTATTCTGTACTCATCGCCCATTTATTGAAAGTGGGTCATTTTTATGAATTTTGGAACAGCAGGGCTTCAAAACGGGACTGTCCCGTTTAAAGTGGGACGTATCGTAATTGTAGATATATGACACATTATTGTCTCATTATACAGCAGAAAATAAAACTACATACAAGGAAATATATTAGAGCTATTGTTACAATTGGTGGTATTAGCGCTAGTAATTTATGTTTGAATTTATTTTGTAAGTACTTACAATTTACCTTAAACGAATAATGAAATTAATATTATTAACAACTAATATGAGTAAAAAAATAACAACTGCTAGGTGCGAATAAAGAATCAAATGTATAACACATACGGAACCACAACAATGTTCGGCCATTTGTGCTTACCTTCATTGTCATGTTTAGATAAACATCCCCGCTATCGTAGGATGTTTATGAGATACGTTGATGTTTCCATCTATTATATACAAATACGTTACTTTTCCGCTTCCTCTCTTGCTACAACTGACACACAGACAATAGTTATTTGCTATGCAAGGCTACAAAGTTTTATTTCGGCGAGAGTACCTACTTGTATTGAAACCTGAGCAAGCGAAGGGTTCTAGGATTGACCCATGAGTGCAGCGAGTGGTTCAAATATAGAATCCTGAGCGTAGCGAGGGTTTCAAAGGTACGAGACACGGAATAACTTTGCAGTCGAGCGAAACACACAACTTTTCACCTCACTACAGCGAGGAAAATAATAGATGCAAGAAAAACAGATAAAATATGTTTGATTTTTTTCATGCAATCGTTGACTAGTGCGATTATTCCAAAAAGTGGTTGGCACACTGACATGAAATAAGTATTGCATTTTAAGTGGTCTGGTGGTATGAAATGAAATGAATTGAAAAATACTATCCACTACCACTTTTTTGGAGCGACGACTTGCGCCGAGTGGCTGGCAGTAGTTGGATGAGAAGAGCCGAAGACCGGGCTCAGTGGCGTAACTTGGGAGAGGCATATGTCCAGCACTGGACTGATACGGGCTGATGATGATGATGGGCTATAAACCTAAAAACAGATGTTTAAAATATATACGATGTAAAAAATAAATATTATTCGCTTAAATATTTGTTATATACATATTTTAAGAAAGAAATAAACGATTTATGTTTTAATAAGTTAAAAAAGCAGCCTCACTTGAGAGCTAGTTCCCAATCCAAGGGTAGAAGAAGGTATTTGTTGATGAACGCATCATTAAGTAGACACACGAGGTTTTCGTGAAAAATAACAATAAAATTATTCATGAAATGGAAAAGTTAGTTTTTCACTGGTATGGTTGCACAGCACAGCGCCATCTCTTAGCGGCCCCGTGTATTAAAATCATTCATAGGATCCTTTGAACCTCTTCACAATAAACTAACAAAGGAGTTTTCATTTCAGGACGCTGGTTTTGAAACAAAACACATAGATGGCGCTACTTACACGTTTGAACTGAAAATTCTTCAGTAATCATATTTGTAACCTTATCGTATTAAATTTAAAACTTTTTAAAATGTAGGTCGCAGTTTAACTGCTTTATACATTTTTTAAGTAAATAATACCCTTCAGTTCCGTGAGATAGTAATCGGATTTTTTCTATCGTCGAAAGCATTTGAATAGTAGATCGTATTGAACGATATCAATAAATTAGATTTAGAAAATGAAATGGCGTGTTGGAAAAAAATTAATGAACCGCGATTCTATCGGGGTAAATTTACTAGCACGGAAATATGTATTAAGTAATTATTATTTAGAATATTATTAACGTAGGTACTTAGGAAATCGCAACTAAATGTTTATGAGGCAAACTAATTAGAACTAAACGACTTATTTATTCACGATTATGCAATTTTTAATGTCATAATTCGTTTGCAAGGGAATATGACCAGGAAAAATCGTGATTAAACCACAGCTTGGTAGTAGGGCACTTTTAGTGCTCGTCTGTTACGTCTGTCTTACCAGCCACAAGTTAAGAAACTGTCGCCAAGTACCTACATATTATTATACTTTTTATCGTGACAAACTTTAGTCCACGCGAGTAAACTCACGGGTCCCAGTTAGTACAATATAACTACACAATTGTCCCGAAAAATTACTTTATCATGATAATAACTTACATAAGCGACGAAGAAAATAATGAATTACATTTTAAAAGGTATTTTAGTAAAATACATTTCACTGCTTGCGATAAAATAGATAAATCGAATAGAACATTTGCACTTCAAATCTGAAATGTTTAATCATAACAAGTTGTGCACCCTGGCGATTCCACTTTAAATTTCCCAACATTCTCACAGAAACTCTGTTATATTATGTAATATGTATATACAAAATGTATACAGTGTACCTACCTACTGCTTCAGATCAAAGTCTAAACTGCCTTCGCACCAAATGTCACCTGTATCCGCTATAGTTTTGTCATATTAGTTCAGCCGTTTCAGTTTGATTGCGTTACAAACATCCAAAACTTTCCCATTTATTATCTATTAGGTTAGGATTGTAGGGTAGTGGGATTATGTAATTTTATTATCCTAAAATTTACATTTCACCCAAACGTAAATTGCTTTCACATTTTTAGAATTATACCGAGATTACTATAGTTGAATTTATTTGAAGTAGTCAGAAACTTTGTTATAAAGGTATGGTATCTTTCAGAGGTACCTACTTTCCGATGCCCGTGAAAAAAAGTCCTATTAGTTTTTTTAAAGTTTTATGAGGCATGATTTCTATCATTTTGAAGAGAAATCGGCTTCATAGCCATTAAATATATATTATGAAAACAAAGGCAGATATTAAAATAGATTTATTGAATGAATGAATCTCGTATCTTATAGCAAATTGTTACCTACGTTTCAAGATAGGATATTGCGATTTATACTAATAAATACCACTTATACCAAATCAATAAAAAACAAATATATACCAAAACACTGAACTTTTTGCTAGTAGGTATTGGTGCCAGCTTTAAATACAATAGTAATCGCTGTGATTTTCTGTTAAAATTACACAAAGCAATTTCATTTCGCCAAACCCATTAATTTTGCTGCAATCATTTCTCCTACATTTACTTACATCAGCAAATTCCAACTGAGCGCTTGTGAGAAGGCAATGACCCATCAGTTTCTAGTATTCATTTGGCTCACGAATTCGTACAATAATATCGAGAAAACCGTTCCCCAAGGACTGACAGTGCTTAGAACTGTCGAATACTGCTGACACTCCCAAATGTCCACTTTGCAAACCTGCGCAAAATCAACCTTATACGTGACAGGTCCAAGTTTTAACCTTGCTATTTATCTTTTTCAGGTAACCGTTCTGAGACCAACCCCTTTTACAAGCGTTAAAACTTTTTTCACCGTTTCTAAATCACATAAAATGTTTCAAATATATCACAAATTACACTTATTAGAAAAGTTTGTAAGAGAGTGAGTGGGTGGGTGTGTATGTTCGTTACTTCTTCATGCTGGAACGACTCAATATCTAGGAATGAAATTTAAAGTGTAGGTGAGCTTGAGCTTTTGGTGAAGGAAAACATCGTAATGAAACCATAGCTTGGTGGTAAGGCGCTTTCTAGTGCTCGGTTTGCCTATCTGTTGCCAAGCACCTATTGGTGCGTTCCTGCCACCCCATTTGAGAGCCAGTTCCCCAACCAGGTTGTAGCGTTAGCGCCACGTTCGATCACATCTTCACTTAGCAGCAGGTGACTTGTGGTCAAACGCTACCCCACTTACCTTTAGTTAAGGCTGCTTTTTATTTTTGAAACGAGTCCTGCGGTATACAGGGAAAACCACGGGTGTAACTTCTTTGACATATTCTTAAAGCAGCACTGTAAAAATGGTGCTTAATTAATACCAGCAGCTGTTGCTGTTACATAACGTTTCTTTAGTTATTATATCCACTAACGTTTTTCCTACGCTCTGTAGCTTCCCGTTGCGAGTTCCTTCATTTCGCACAGTTATTTATAACAAAGTGCCCGTGTGAATTGCATTTGCAATCCGAGTACAAATTGGAATTCTTGTATATTCGTGTACAAAACGTTTCCGACGCAAGTGTGTTAGGCACTGTTCACATCACTCGACATTGCTAGATAGCAATGCGACACTCGCTAGATAGCATCTACAAGTTGATGTATTAGAGAGGTAGCAGCTGGATTGTCTCAGCTGTATCTAGTAGTGACAGAATGCATTAACACAAACTCGTTTTTCTCTGTTTTGAATTTAAACAAGTTGGAATTGAAATGAAAATTCGACCAAAACTGACAGTGTTCTTTTCTATGGGAATTTTGTGTGTGAACTCATCGTCTACTGACTATAGAATATTTTTAGGCGTAGCTAGTGTCTAACGTTAAACTACAACAGTGTCATTGACCGCTTACAACATTTGGTTAGAAAACGAAATCACCTGCTATTCTCACGAGACAGTGGGCAGCCTGCTTAAGCTTCCTATTATATATGTCTTTTCAAGTCTGAGCAGTTAACCTTAGCCAGATAAATTCTGTAGAAAGCATCAATTCGGGTTACTTGTCATAAGTGGTCCTTTTCGTTCTAATATGGACTATTACTACCAAAATCCGACATAAACCCATGTTACTCGCAGAGCGTATCCTTTCAACGGATAAATCGAGAATTGAATAAAAGGTTTCAACTGAAAGTGAAAATCATTCTGAATGTTTTGAAATCTAAAGATACATTTGAGCTATTGGCGATTACCTATGAAGTTTGTCACCATAGTTCACAAGTAAAACATGTGGCTAATTGGTTATAGTAGGTATTTGAGGACAAATACGTTTTTTATTGTACTATTCGCGGTGATAAAATCCTCTTACTTATGGAGATAGAAAGATAAAAAGACAGATATAGAGAAAGGCAGAGATGGAGACAGATAAATATAGCAAGAAAGAGAGATAAAAAAGGAGGCAGAGAAAGAGGGGGACAAAGATAGATAGAAAAAGAGAGAGCAAGGGGCCAAAGATAGATAGATAAAGAGAGAGAAAGGGGGCCAAATATAGACGAATAAAGAAAGAGAGAGAGAGAGAGAGAGAGAAGGGAGATAAAGATTGAGACAGATATACAGACATATAGAGAGAGAGAGAAAAAGAGAGCGACGTAATCTATATTTCTACACTGATACAGTTTACAAGTGTAAATACGAGTATCTACACTACTATCTATCGAAATGTAACTCGGAATTCTGTGACCCAGTGAACGTTATAACCGGACGCGCACGAGATGTGCTTACGTCACACATTCAGTTCTGATTTGATCGGTATTGGACGCGTTGTTTTGCTTATCGTCCAATTGCAATTCCTGTTTGCGCTATCATTGTTTTGAATGTTAATTAATGGCCAATTATGTCAGCTAGATAATCTGTAATTATGGTTTGAAATGGAATTGCTTGAAATGGATTTACGTTATGAAATATGAATTGATTCATGTCTAGTGAAATTAATATCTAATGCTGATCAAAACAAAATGACAATTCATCCAAAGCGACGATAACTAGGTAGCTACGTGCAGGCCATACGTTGGAATCAGAATAAGCTTGAATCTCAGCACAAGCTTGAGTTTTCGGTGAAGGAAAACATCGTGATAAAGCCATAGCTTGGTGGTAAAGCATTTTGTAGTGCTCGCCACGCTAACTACTATCTGTAGCCGAGCACTTATCGGGTTGTTCCGGCAGCCTCACTTGAAAACTAGTTCTCAATCCAAATGTATCGTGGTATCTTCGACTACATCGTCACTTAAAACGGTTTCAATAACCTATCTATCCACGGTTTGCCCTAATATTGATAGAAATTTGATATTCTTATGGATCAGATTGTAGATAGATTATTAAAACCGGCCGTAAGTCGGATTCTCTGTATCTGTGGTATCAGAAATTACGTGGATCGTGGCCAACGCCTTGACACAGAACAAATACATAGCTACTGGCGCTTTAATTCAATACACAATACACATATATATCGTCAACCTTCCTTATCGGTTATTCGCCCGTTGTGTCATTTCGACCATCAATGCCATTATCACGAGTTTTTAATATCAAGAGCATCTTTAAAAAACTAACTACTGCACAGTCGAGTGCGGCAGGCCGTGATGTAAATTGTGATGACTGACCTTGTTTTTTGAGGTTTATAAAACAAAGTTTATGACCGAGCGGCAGGAAGATTAGCTTTTACTCAGGTCCTAATTTATTTTTGTGGTCCTGGTTTATGATTTTTTCAAAACCAGCGTTTAAGTTTACAGCGTTATAAAGGTAAGCGAGTCTCCGGTTAGCCGGTATATTTTTAGTACACAGATTTTATTTTTATTTCATTTATTTAACAAAATTTACAGCAATGTCAAACTTAATATAATTTTTAAAGAAACTTAAATCCAGTATAGATTGACACTTTGTTTTATTAGGACTGACAATTAAATAGTAATTACTGAATATAATATCAAAATAACTTTTAAAGTGCTCATTATTATGTGTGTTTGAGGGTATGTATGTGAAGCTATATGTTTTAAAAAGGAGATAAAAATCAGCCGCGTTTTGTGAGGTTCAAAGTAGCCACGATTTTAACCGCTTACCGTTACGACTGCTCGCCCTTATGATAATGGTCCTGAAATATTCTGCAGTAGTGACGTGTACCTACAGCAAAAATGACAATGAAACGTATTTACTAGCTAGAAAATTAAAATAACTGTAAGTAAAGCAACAAGATGTCACTTTAAAAGCTTTTTATTAAATTAATGCTATTACCGCGCTAGGTGAGTTTATTTCAATATTGCGTCAAAGACGCCGCCAAGAGTCAAGTATGAAAATTACCATTTTTCTCCATAAAACTAGGGATGGAATAATATTCAATGAATAAATGCATCATTTTCAAATGCTTCGTGAAATTGGTAAACGGATAAGTTGATTTATAATACATTTTAAACGGCCAAGCTTGCGTTCAATACTAGTGTTACAGAGTTTTATAGCTTTAAACAACCTATACCTTAATAAGATTACTTCAAAATTGCAAAGTGAAAAATAACCTTATTTCGAATGAATGATGATACCATAAAAAAGTTTAGAAATGCAAAAGATTAAATAAATAAAAATAAAATAAATATAAATATCGGGGACAATTGCACACAAATTGGCCTAGCCCCAAATTAAGCTCGAAACTTGTGTTATGGGTACTAGACAACGATATACATACTTATATAGAGAAATAAATACTTATATAGATAGAAATATCCAAGACTCAGGTACAAACATTCGTGCTCATCACACATATATTTGCCCTTACCGGGATTCGAACCCGGGACCGTTAGCTTCGCAGGCAGGGACACTACCAACTCGGCTACCGCGTCGTCAATTGATCGACAATTGATTATGAAACTTTTCTTTGATGTGCAAGGTTGATGACCAATACCAATAAAATTACAGCCAACGCAGAAGAATAATTAAAATCGATTCATTGAAAAATAATCTATGTTACTGAAAAAGTCCCAGATATCGCTGGAAAGACGAAGTCACGATGGATTTGCGCGAGCTCCAGGTGGAGGACTGGCAGCAGGTGGCGCAGGACAGACCGAAGTGGTGTATTTTGTTATCGGAGGCCAAGACTCACTTTGGGTCGTTGCGCCATCTCAGTTAGTTAGTTTTAGTTAGTTACATAAAAAGTACAGTAATAAACCTACATAAAAATGTACAGAAAAATTGCAAAATCCTCTTTTTTTGGAGCCGGTTAATTTTTTTCCGTTAAATTGTATGCAGTATATTGTGCCTTATTATAGATTCCCAATCCAGGTGTAGCGTGGCACCATCTTCGACCACATCGTTACTTAACATCAGATGACTTTTGGTCAAACGCTACCCTGTAAGTAGTAAAAAATGATGAAATCGTCCCTTCGTTAACACTTTTTTTTCACTTTTTGTATCTACAATACGAGTAGGTGTCTACGTAAAGGATACATGCTCGTTCATTTATCAATACATATAGGTAGTACGTTTGAAGAGCATATTACAAACATTTTTCAAATTAAAACCAAAACCCTTTTCTGGAAAAAAAGGAAAACCTTTTAAAAACATCAAAGAATTCTCTCTTTATTTTGTTACATTAGGATGTATCGCATGTATTTCGTTTATTTTGCATGTACGAAAACAGGGCGAGTTTACTTTGACAATACATACTCAAATGTTACCTACTTAACCCGGGACCTAACTAAACATGTACCTATGAGTAAAATAATATTGTTAACAAATAACATATTAAACGATATTTTCGTAAATGGTACACAGTGAACGATTTACAGAACAAAATGATATATGAAAGCAATTATCCCTTTCCAACTACCCTACGACACTACAAAAAAAAAGAAGAAAATGTTGCCACTATTTCACTCAGGGTTTTTTCGCGTTTTATATCGTATTTTTGGAGATTGGATTTTATTTCATAGAAGTGACATTCAAGATTGTAAAATAATAACAGTTAGATGATAAATAATAATGCTCATAAAATCACATACGTATCACCTCTTTAATCTATGACAAAACTGTGACACATATGTCCAGCAGTGAACTGATACAGGTTGATGATGATGATGGTGTCAGAAACTATGTGGTTCGGGCATCCACAAAACCTAGACACGAAACAAATACTTCTTTTTAATGCACAAATATTCGTTCCCCGAAACTGCGAATCTTACCTCTCTCTTTTTTAATCGACAATAATAACTTTTACGAAACAAAAGAAACCTAAGAAAAGAATGAAAACCTTGTAAGAAAACGAATGCAGGTATGTACATTAGTTTTCTTACACACGCATACACTACACATACACAGAGCACTACAGAAACTCATCCTTTTTTCGCCGGTTAAAAAAATGTTAGCATTCTATGTAAAAGAGGATGGGAGCTTACCGTGTAATAAACAAAAAGGTCTGACGTGTTTATAATTACCAGAGACACTATTTCATTCGAGCGTATTTAAAAATATGTTTACGTCAAAACATCTTAATTTATTGCCTCTAATTTAGGCTGTCCATTGAAATTGGAACTGCAATATTAAACCATACACTAACAACACATTTTTGAATAAAATATAGCTTCTATTGTTTTCATAGCAGAGTCCAAACATAGACAACAAATTATAAAGTTTTCTACGGTTTAGTCTACAGGGTATGAACATTAGCTTGGAATTTTTTCCATCAAATATAACGATATAATAAATAAAATAGGGTTATTATTAGCGGTGGCCGTTTTCTAAAAAACGATGCTGAATAACGATGCCAGTACCCGATGCCGGCATCCGATTCCTTAGGCATCGAAAAACGGATGCGCATCGAAACGTCTCGTGCGTTGCTCGGCATCGGCACACATCGGCATCGGCATCGCCGCACGGCATCGGCAACGAAACGGCGCGTCGTTTCGATGCCGATGCCGATGCCGCATCGGCATCGGGCATTCGGGCCTCATCGATATCGTGGTCTCGGTCGTATTCGGTCATAACCGCATAGTATCTTTCAACGCCATCTATTGTATTTATATGTAACTACTATGTATAGCGGAATTTATATTTTTCTTACTCTCGATTAAAAGTTTTGAAACCTAAAAATCTATATAGATGGCGTGACGTTACTTATCACAAGGCCGAATGTAGTAATTATTTCCCGTTTTATACATTTTTACCATAATATTTATTGTGGGATGATAAAAACTTTTTTAACAATCTGAAATTATTATTCTTGATTCTATCACACAATCTTATCGCTCACGCTCGCACCAGTTTCTATTATCATAATATCTTGATCTACGCAACTCTAGGGATGTGAAAAATAATCGATTTTTATATTAATCGATTATTTTTTTCTTTTAATCGATTTTTAAAAATCGATTATCTAAATTTGAAAAATCGATTTTTTACTTACTCTCTAAAACTAAATCGATTTTTTTTACTTTAGGTAATTTTATTAAAATGTACAAAAAAATGTAACTTTTCGAATAGTTGGGAAAAAAATATTGAAAAAAATCGATTATTTTTAAAACACTTTTATTTTATTTAAATAATCGATTTTGTTTAAAGAGATACAAATCGATTATTTATTAATCGATTTTTTTATCTCCTAGTCACATCCCTACGCAACTCAACACTTTGTTACGATGCCAAATAACGATGCGGGCATCGGATGCCGGATCTCCGATGCCGGTGCGCATCGATGTCGTAAATATCCGAAAACGCCCATCGCTAGTTATTATAAAGCACAGTTTTAGTAACGATCTAGAGTCACGCTGCTCATTTTATGTGTTTCACGGATTTATACTCTGAAATTTTAATTCAAGCCAGTCTAATCTTGCGGAATTTGTATTATGTCTTTTACTTTGAAATGGTTTCATCACGGAATGTTGGTTAATGAAACAATAAAGTGTTTTGGTTAATTTAATCGTAGTAGGTATCAAAATAAGTTAAAAAGTTAGGTCAATAGAGCACGAAAAATTCCACAGAGTATTGCTGGTATTGCTAACGCGGTATTAAATACAGGCGAGATCGAACTTAAAAGGGCTTCATTGCCAACAAAATACATGATTTTTGTATGTAACCTACTATGTAGATTACAAATAAAATACAGTTTTTTAATACTGCATAGTTTATTCACTAAATTATTTTCAAACATACCCGTTCAAAATTATGAAAACTTGTTTTGAAATATCGCAATCCTCTTTCACGCAAGTTTTCGATCACATTTATAATGTAGTTCAAAAATAATGGTTATTTAGACACGTGAGTTCATTGATATATGTTTTGGAAAATATTTCATAATTCGGTTTATGTCTATATAGTTTTGATAGATAATGATTTTGGGTTAGAACCTAAATCATAATTTAAGTCGCTAAACAAGCTTTAAAATGACCAGAATTTAACCCGAGAAGGCTAAATTGGTATCGCTGTATGGATTTTTTCAACTGGTTTTCCTTAACCTGTTCTTTTTCTGAAGTAAAGTTAAAAATGGTCTTAAATTTAACATTACAAATTGGCTTCTAGCTCTACCTTCATCTTTTATTAAACAAAATACCCTCGCGTTCCGTTAAAGATTTAGCCTTCAAAGGATTAGACTGTTATAATTCCAACATTTCAAGGCTACAGTGGAGTAGGTTAGATGAATTTTAGAATAATGATCTTGTTTTTCTCGAACAATACCTTATTATAATGTAACAACTTGTTAACAACAAAGGGGGAGATAAATCAAATGATATTATAAAAATTGGCTGAAAAGTCAAAGAAGGAGTTCTTTTTTGCTTGCTTTTTATATTATTTCAGCATCAAAACAAGGGGTGCTGTTTGTATATCAAAGTTTGATTTCGTACATCTCTGGGCAATTTTTATTATCATATTACTAAATAATTATAAATATGAGGCCATATTAGTACCTATCTACAAATCTATATTGCACACGTGCGAAGCCGTGGCGGGTCGCTAGTTAAACCATAAAATTTGAAAGCTGTGCTTTACTACGTTAATTTTGCACGACATCGCCTGTCAAAATGTAACATCTGTGACCCATGAGCCCGTAAGCGATGCTCAAAGGCGCCTCGCACCTCGGTCGCTCATCGCCAACCGTGCGTATGACGGCTTTGGCAGTTCGTAGGCGAAATTCCATATTGTGGGGCTAAATAGGAACCTAATTTGTTGTGCTTTATGTACGCAAATAAGGCTGTCGCGCTTTTAACAATACCGCGTTAGGAGGATAAAGTATTCAATTTCTACTTAAAGTATATTGAAAATTGAAAAATTATTTATCAAACAAGATAGGTACTTAAGGAAACTAAATGCTAGTTAGTTTTAATTATCTTTCAGCTACCCTCAGTGTAACAAATCATTGGCCTTCGCACTAGGCAGAGCCTGTATCGTGAAGGCCGGATATCATAATATTTTATAGAAGTACTTAATATGTTTACACACAATAAAATGAGATAAATATTTTACATATATAAATGACTAGCTGTTCCTCGCGGTTTCACCCGCGTGGGCTACAGTTTATCGCGATAAAAAGTATCCTATGTCCCTTCCCCGGGGCTCAAAATATCTCTGTACCAAATTTCATTTAAATCGGTTCAGTAGTTTAGGCGCGATAGCGTATATATTCCGTATACTCCAAAATTATTCCCGCACTTCGGTGCCCCCTCAACGCGTTACCTGCTGAAGGTACCCATTATTCTATTTTAATTCTAAGATAATTTTTCTTGGACCGCACGTTTGAACCGCGCAGTTAAAGGTCTTCCTGGTCCGCGACCGTACTTTACCTATTTCATAGATTCTCCCGGTGCCCCCCTCCCCCCCCCCCCCCCCCTTACCTCATCGCGTTTCCCGCTGCGCTGCGGTGCGGCGGTTTTATTTTTCTACTACTACTTACATTTTTAAACTCGTGATATCTTTCGAATGGAATGTCCGAATTGAATGATTCAAAAAGTTATATAAAGGCATTGAAGCAGTTTTGAATAAGAAGTAATTTATTTTGATAAGGATTAATACCAAGATACAAATAAAGAGCCTTTTCTAGCGGCGGCATTAAAAATATTTTTTTTTAAATAAAAGATCACTTATTGTGGCATAACTATAATAGTTAGACATATGCTCTCGCGGACTTTTTTGTAGATCTAAATGAGACCTACAAACCCGTAATACATTATTTTGTTCTAGTGTCAATAGTTTTTGCAGCGCACGCAAAAATAGGTTTTCGATTTCACACCTTGGGTTGCAAAATAGCAATTTTCTTACGGATCCCTAATTTTTTTGGAAATAAAATATAGCCTATAGCCTTCCTCGATAAATGGACTATCTAACACTGAAAGAATTTTTCAAATCGGGCCAGTAGTTCCTGAGATTAGCGCGTTCAAACAAACAAACAAACAAACAAACAAACAAACAAACAAACAAACAAACAAACAAACAAACAAACTCTGCAGCTTTATAATATTAGTATAGATGATATAATATACGTATGTAGTAAAATAAATAAATATTTTTAACGCCAAGCAGCTATTGGTGTGTTCCGGCAGCCTCACATGAGAGCCAGTACCACACTGACTTGTGTTCAAAGCTACCCTGTAAAAACTAAAGAAAGAAACGCTAGTGATCACATAAAAAGTAAGAGACTAATTTAAATTTTCTTTTTGAAGCACATTATTTCAACTTGATCGAGTTGTAAAGTTTTATGTCTATTCGATGTTATATACCAGGTGGAAGGTTTCAAATGAAAGCGTCAGAGCTTCATCTTAATCTTTATCTGCACTTATCTAAACCCACTGGCGCCATGAAGAGGGTTTTACTGTTTCACAACGGAACCTTGTTATTGGCAAAGGAGTTAAACAAAGCGATTAATTGCAGGATAGCTGAACACTCGCTCTTGGAATTAGCTGAACGGATTTAGTTTTCGCTTTTTGAAGCGGTTGACTTTGCTTTGTAAAGCAAAAAAAGCGTTTTCATTGCAAAAGCTGCTTAAAAAGCAGCTTTTGCAATTCTTTTCTTGTTTTTTGATAGGTACTGTTATAAATTGGTTTGCTTAAAAATATGCGGCACCTTTTGTATCGGAAAGTGTTTTGGTTACCATTAACAAATTCTATGTAAATACCATTCTTCTACTTTTATTTAGCCTACACATAAAACTTACGTACATACATATATCATCATACACCATATTATTATAAATTCTAGTTGTTAAAAATTTTGCTTGCCCGTGCGACTTTGCACGGGCAAGCAAAATTTTTCAGGTCAGGTCTAACACTTATAAAAAAAAGTGACAACGATTCAAATTTTGCTTGACCAATTGTATTCTTTCGCCTAGAAAATTGGGAAGACTTCATGCAAATTTTGCTTCAGCACGCCGCCGTTGTTTGGTATTTTATATCCCTCCTGAATCGGCGGGCACGATATTAATTAGTATTTAATTATTAAATGACCCTAATGACTTTAATACGCCTCCCGCTGACCTGGGACTGGCATAATAGCTGGTTTAATTAAAACGATGCTTGGTTAATCATAATTAAGTTTTTTATTAGTTATAGCCCTTTGGCTTTCATGGTAATCTGTGTCGTCTTTCACTCTTTCCATCCATAAATTAATAACTTCTTTCATTTTACTCATTAAACACTCTCTCACAAACACACATAATATAATAATATCTTAATGTAATTTGTATGTTATTAATCTCATAATCATCACATATATTGACAAAAATGACAGAAATTGAAGGCAGGTGGTGCACTTTGGTATTTACTCATGAGTTCAGAGAATCCCTGTTCAGGGTTATGAATACATTTCATAAATAACATTATACAAAGGCGCATCCGAATGTAGTTGTTGATACTGGGGTACATACATTTCTGCTATTAAACAACCTTTACCTCACTGTACCTCCACAACAATATGTTAGTCCTCTTTCCTCTCGTCCCTTAGGGCGCTTTTAAACTAGCAATTTGTACACGCGTTTAAGCTCGTTTTTGGTAGCGCATGTAGGCGAGTATATGGCGTGCCTTTTGTCATACGCGCAACTCGTACGGGCGTTGATGCATTTATCAGCACGTATAAGCGCGAGCCGCGACAACCCGTTCTAGCGAAAACTGTGCGAAATGTATAGCGCGCGTGTCAGCGCATATGCCGAAACGACCGTATACGCGCAGAAAAAACGCTAGTCTGAAAATTTCCTTAGTCCCCTCTTTAGACAAAACTGTCACATACCTCGCCTCTACAATTTGTAGGGTTTTCCTTATTTTCTATTTGCAGAAGTATCGTCTACGCGAAATGCGATACGTCCCTATCGTTGTAAATAAATTGCGTTTGGGTTATTGAGCATTCTTCGGTTTTGTTAGTGATGTCGTTTTTTCACGTAATTTTTTTAGTATAATACAGTTGTTTTTGAGAAATAAAATACATACTCGTAATAAAAGTAAGTTTTTGTTCTTATGTTTTGTGTGGTAATTAAACCAATATATTAAAATAATAACTGAACAAAACCAGTCACATCATCCATAGCTAAATTGGTAGGTAGTAGTGTGAAATTTAGGTAAGTTTAAGTGTGCAATAGTCATCCACGATAATGAAAACAGTAAAAGTAGAGTAAAAGTAATTAATTCACACAAACTTCATTTCTTGAACAGACAAGTATTACAGTTCGCAATCCTTCACTTTTAACGGGGGTTCTATTCTCATCTCGAAAATGAGTTTCTTTCAAAGAGTATCTACGATGCCATTCCATAGGAGCCATTCAACCTTGCCGTTTTGTCTTCGCTCAATGGGTTACAATGCAAAGTCTGGATTGCGGTGCCACGATTTGCACAATGAATGTCCCTTACAGTCGTACAATCCTCGAAGCAGGGATGTTTAATTTTGATAGAATGAAACTCCTTGAAGAAATTTGAAATTTTTGATTTTCTAGCTATCCCAAATTTTTCCGGGATGAAAAGTGTCCATCCCAAATTTCGCAAAAATCTGTTGAGCCGTGTCAGATTGGAGAAGTAAAAAAAAAAACACACAAACTTTGGCTTTTATAATATTAGTGCGGAATTAGTTAGTTAGTTAGTTAGTTAGTTAGTTACAAGTCAAGCTAATAAAAGTGTTTTAAAAAAGAGAAATTTTACACAAATGTCTTCAATCGTAATTAGCTACGCTCTACGGTTCCTCCAGTGCTTTTTCAGTTACCACTACAAGACGCTCTACCACCAAGCTATGGTTTCATCACGAATTTTCCCTTAACCGAAAGCTCAAGCTCATAGTAGAATTTGAACCAACTACACAAGCTGACGCGTCGGCACTACTACGAAAATAACATCGCATAACAAAACTTAATTTAGTAACAATGAGTCCAATAGACGTAAATGTCATTTTACCTTACGATATACGCTGAAGAGTTATAATTAAGTTGATTTTATGCGCATTGTAGTCCAGACGAGGACTATGTTCTACATCGTAGTTTTGGGTCCCGTTTAGTGGTTGTAATTCTTCCTTCTTCCTCTTTAAAACAGTTTTGTTCCACCACCACCACCAAACTCTAAAATGGAAATTATGTATCCAAGTTCATTGATGCAAGCCCTCTGGCTTACACTGAAACCGCAGCACCGGTCGATATTGTCGCGAACTTTTGTTTCTCTGCGCCTACATTGAAACGGTCCAGACGATTTATGTAATTTACGAGCGGTAGCGAGCGATGATTTATGAGAGAATGGGAATTATTTATTTGCAATAAATTATACCTTCATGTCAGCAACAAGTAATTAAATTGTGTGCAGAAACTATTTAACTAAAACTAATTTGTCACAAACTGATCTCAATTCAGCATTGTGCTGGTTTTCCATTGAAGCCGTTTTGGGTTTGCATTGCATTGCAAAAGTATTTTATCAAGCTACGATTTGTTGGAGATGCGTTATTTAATATTCTATGACAGAGCGAGCACGTGGTTCAGATTAAATTTTAATAGTGCAGTAACATGCATAATCGCGTTTTCTATAAAATATATCTACGTCGTAGTATAAAATTGTGTTTAGAAGCCATGCCGCGACGTGTCAAAGATCGCTGGCACTAATCCTAAGATGAGTTCGAGCTTTTAGTAGTAGATAACTTCGTCATAATAACATTATGATGTGATAATATATTTCATAGTCCTTGCCTGGTTAGCTACGTTGAAATTCTTTTGCAAACGATAAAACGTAGGTACTAACTTTTCGATCAACATTATAATTAGCAGGCCCATTCCATGCGATTCATAATAATATTTCAAATGAAGAGTCAAATGAGTCTCTGAAATATACTAATGTGTTAAATATTGCCTGGTTACAATAGCTTCGAGATTTTGCGATATTAATTACATGTTTTTGGAAAAAAAAACTAAACTCTTATGACTTGCACCATTCCACCGCATAGATATTCTACACGTGTTCCCTTCGCGTCCGTATCGCTTGTTTTCATAGAAATGCAGTAGTTTGCTACTGTCACTAGTCACGAAGGTTAATAGACTCTTATCGCTACGACTTAAAGTGCATTATTGCCCAGCGAATGACACTGAACAGTTCAAGACTTGGTGATTTGTAACGGTAGAAAAGGTCTGAAGTGGTTTTGGGGAAGTTATATAGTAATGTAATTGCGTTACGTAAGGGGCAGGATTCTAATGGACTGTTTTTATGTTGTTAGCTTTTAACCCTGTGGGTCTGCTAGTAACAATTTTCCTCTTTCTCGAGTAATGGTTGCATTTTGCCGATATTAAAACAACCCTTTTCATTGAATCGAGTCATTGGTACGTTCATGCATTCATAGTGCCATTAGAAACTGTTAGGTTGACAGTTAAACTGCACTAATTAATGGGAGAAGAATCTGGTTCCTGAAATACTTCCAATTAGTTCGGGAACCGCAAGGCATGAACTAAAAGAAAATCTATATTTAACAAGCACGTAACTCAAAAAAAAAACGCATGCCGGATTTCAGCTCAGTTCAGCAGTTTTCTGCAGCAGCAGTCTTGCAGTTTTTGAGAGGATATACAGTAGAATAAATACTGTCTCACTGGATTGGATTCACGACGAAACAGCAAAAAAAAGTTTGTCCTGCGGTTTGGCCAAGGAGGTTTAACTTTATGAAAAATACATAGTTAAAAAAATCTGACATAAAAGGACTTCTACCTTCTACTTCAGGTCCATTACGTGTGCTTCTGAGCCACTACATCGCATAACGTATGCTTTTCCTGTCAAAATACAAGAAGGAAAACAAAAATCCCATTTTTCGTACAACTCTAAATATACTGCAGTTATCAGTACAAAACGGCGACATAAAATGACACCTAAGTATTTGAGATAGCAAAATATATTCACAGTTCTTTTATAAAGAAGCCCAAATTGCTTTTTCGATGCAAATGTTCATGTGAGTTTCACCTTTCGTGTTGTAAATGTGTAGTATGAATATCCATTTCTGGTTATCACAATATAAATTTAACTATAAGAAATCATTACTGTCGTGTTTGAAGCGATGATGGCTCTGTGGTAGTCGGGTAGTGTAGTGACGTCGACTTGCGATCCGTAGGACGTGGGTTCGAATCCTGCAATGAGTTTGAGCTTTCAGTGAAGGAAAACATCGTGATGAAATCATAGCTTGGTGGTAGGGTATTTTCTAGTACTCGCCTGGTTACCACCCATGTTAAGAATCTGTCACCAAGCACCTATCGGTGTGTTCCGGCAGCGTCACTTGAGAGCCAGTTTCCAATCCAGGTGTAGCGTGGCGCCACAATGACACTTAACAGCAGGTGACTTGTAGTTAAACGCTACCCTGTAAAAAGTTAAAAAAAAGTTAAAAAATGTCATTAAAAACTACGAAATTAAAAAAATCAATATCATTTTTTTCTACAGTTTTCTTAAAATATCGTTTGTAGAATCATAATAGGCAAAAAATTACATTTTTTCATGTATAACTCGATTTCATACAACTTCGGGTCCGTTTTAGAGTTTGTTTAGAAACAAAAAAGAGCAAAACACAATTCTTTTAAAGAAAAATTTACTGGCATTAGGCTTGCGTTCGCCATTTCGCTCGTTACTAAGCAATAACATGGACATGTGCATCTGGAGTGATGTTGACGGTGTGGCCCGCATACCTAGAAGATACCTGCTCACTCTTACCTTGAAGATTCCCAAATTTCTCGTCGAATTTCTCGAAAACTGAAACACCAGTATAACATGCTTAGCATCCAAGTATTCTTGCCAGTTACGTCTTTCACCGTATAATATATTATACGCTTTTGAGCTTGCACTAAAACGCTTAGCTTACCTCCACGTTGCCTTAGCATTCTAGGACGAAATTCCGTTCACCATTCTAGGCACGTTGTTAAATCATAGCCGAGTTTGGCGAAACGCTTGTACCGGTTTTTATAGTCAAGAAATTATTGTTTTAAGGCTGGTTCAGACGATGTGAGTCCAATAAGTGATATTAATTTGATTCACATCACTCTTCACGTTCATTCTTTATGCATTGACATTCGTCATCGTCATCATCATCATTAGCCGGAAGAAGTCCACTGCTGAACATAGGTCTCCTCCTTTGACCGTCACCATGAACGGCTGTGATATTTGTAATGAGTTTCAATTCATTTTAAACGAATAACTGACTAAGCATTTATGTTATTGTAGTCTAAATAGGTATCTGATTAGTTACCTATATGACGACAAGCCCTAACCTTCCTAACTCCCTAACTAGGACTTTCTGTATATACGCGAAACATAAACAACACATAACTTAATGAATTGGCGATCCACGACACTTTTTTTTCAATGCTTAAATTTAATTTATTTGGTACCGTAGCGGGAAATAAACTCGTGACGCAGTCGACTGGTCGCTCAATGTGCCACTTCAGTACTCGTATTATCTTAGTATGTCTTTTACAACTCCATACATAATGCACGATTGCATTGGAAATGTTATTGTCAGTTTCTGAAATTTTTCGTGTTTACCATGTACATAATGCACCATTTATATATTTATTTTCCTCCATAGCTCATTGCATTAGCAGTAGAAAAGCATTTAAGAAACGTATCACGTATAATGCAACATTTATGTAACCAGCATCATTTAGCGATGTCGTGTAAACTAGCCTTTAGTGTATAAATTTCGCTCCCAACACTGGAGGGTAATTTGTTACCGAAATTGAGGGAACAATAAAAAGAGTATTTTTATTTCCACATGTGATAAGTATCACACGTATTCTTAACTCAATTTTTATCTTTATTTTTAGGACAATAATGTTTTTATATTTACATGTTTTTGCTTTGTACATTTGTCTGTGAAGCGTCCTTTGTCGCAATATGAAAACTTGCTTATTTGAGTTACAACAGTCTTAGGGTACAGGGTAGAGGTACAGTCAGCAACAAAAAGATTTAAAAGAAAATCTGAAAATTGTTTATGTCCAGTGACTTTTATCGTTTACCGTGCAGTTATTTTCGCATTTAATTTTATAATACTAGCATAAACTAGCTGTTCCCCGCAGTTTCACCCGCGTGGACTAAAGTTTATCGCAGTAAAAAGTATCCTATTCTATTTTTAATCAACTTAAATATATAAAAACGTCTTGTCACCAACTGACCGACAATTAACGCACAGCCGAAACCAGTGGTGAGTGTCGTGAAATTTTCAGGTAGTATATAGAGGTGTGAAAAAAGGTTTTTTTTCAATGAGATATTCAATTTTGTAGAAAATAAACATCAAACTCCACACTAGCGAAGCCGTGGGTAGGTCACTAGGTTATTATAAGTAATTTTAGCACAATAACGGGTCCAAAGTATAATCGCAACGAGTTACTCATAGTTGCTTCCAAGTATTTAGATAATGCGCACTCAACTGATAAACTTATATGCCGTTGAAATACT
This sequence comes from Opisthograptis luteolata, assembly GCA_931315375.2. Taxonomy (NCBI): domain Eukaryota; kingdom Metazoa; phylum Arthropoda; class Insecta; order Lepidoptera; family Geometridae; genus Opisthograptis; species Opisthograptis luteolata. Next base: position 4,356,723 of record OV928049.1, on the reverse strand, counting down.
TGAACTATGTAGATATATCGGGTTTTGAAGGAGTTTGCTTGAAACACTTTCTAATATTCTGATGCATTGTTAATATGCAGAATGCTTTCATTATGTTAAGGGTTATGAGCGTCGCAGTAAACTTAATTCTGTAATCGAGAGTTTGGAATCACAAATGTCTATGCCCTACTAAACTAGATGTTTTTTTTTTTTACTATTTACAGTGTAGCGTTTGACTACAAGTCACCTGATGTTAAGTGACGATGTGGTCGAAGATGGCGCCACGCTACACCTGGACTGGGAACTGGCTTCAAGTGAGGCTGCCGGAACACACCGATAGGTGCTTGGCGACAGATTCTTAACAAGAGGGTGGTAGCTAGCCAGGCGAGTACTAGAAAATACCCTACCACCAAGCTATGGTTTCATCACGATGTTTTCCTTCACCGAAAGCTCAAGCTCATTGTAGGATTCGAACCCACGTCCTACGACGGATCGCAAGCCGACGTCACTACCACTGAGCCATCATCGCTATAAAAATGTTCTCAATCTCTGTTAATGTTCTCTGAAAGATAGGTACACTCGGGGGTGGTCAAGTTATGCGGCAATATGTATTGGCTAGACGATTAAGGTTCACCTCCAACCAAATCGTCGCTTTCCATCGGGTGAGATCCTGGACGAACATTAATCTAGTAAGTTGTTAAACAAAGTTATGTATCTCTTTTCTTCGCATCCCATGCCGGCAGTGCGGTGTAATTTTCCTTCGCTCAAAACGGTGCATACCAAATTTCAGCCCGATATGTCCAATGGTTTGGGCTGTGCGTTGATAGATCACTATGTCAGTCAGTCGGTCACCTTTGAGTTATATATATTTCGATTTGAGGTCCATAATACGCGTTTACCTTTATGCGATCGCCGTTATTCCGTATTGTAAAATATGCTTCGAACATACAGCGTTCTAGTAAAACAAAGCCACGTGTATATGCAAAACGAATGGTTCTATTGTACTGAACGGTTTTCCATCACGAAACGATTTATGTATGTCCGAGGAGCGAACGCGAATAGATAACGTGGTAAATGCGTTTAGACGTTTGTTTTCATTTTACAAATCGAGTTATTCAAGCGAGTATTTGATTTTAAAGTAAGATTGAATAACGGAGTGGAACTCTGTTATGTAGCAAAAATAAACGTTGTCGATCCAATTTCTAACAGTTGTTATTGCATATTCACTTAGTAAATCATAATATCCAGAAAAAAATCTTATCCCTATTTCATGCATCCTAAAGTTTTGAAAAATATAATGATAAACAGGTTCCGGTTCGTGGTCGCCACTCGAGAACATTTCTTCCCCATCGGTTATCGGTTCGTCGAGCGATGCGGCCTGCCCATTGCCACTTCAACTTGCAAAATCATGAGTAAGGATAGATTAATTTCTTCTTCTGAAACATCGGCTAAACGAATTTCTACCTGCACATGTTTGTCGTTAACTTTTTCGTTCAAACTTATCACGCCGTAAAGTTTACGGCACAGTAAACTTACTCTAACTTGCGTACCCACCTTGTTTATTGTAAAGCGAAGTGTTTCTCTAGTTCAGATTGGGATCTTTTTGAAAGTTTCAGTTAGTATTGTTGTTAGAAACATAATTTTTCTAAAGTAGTCAATACACTTTAGATAAGACGTTAGAGGATCAAGTCTCCGAACTTTGACACATTTTCGATACTTGATTATTTATTGCAATCATATACAGTAGTTACTTAGTATATATGCGATCTTAAGCAACGTAGGAGCGAGTGGACCACTAGTCATTTTGTGAAAATAAAAATAAAATAATATGTTGAAGTATATATAATCATTTATCGACTAAAAGCGTTTTCAAATGATAAAGAAATCAAGTCTTTCAATTTCTGGTTCTTACAGTGAATTGCATTGATATTTGTAATTGTTTTAATTATTTGAAGGTAGGTTACGAGTAAGGTATTGCGAATCAGTAAAGTTACGAAATAGATTACGTGGCGTACAGAGTTTTGCAACCTTCTTTGAAACTAAAATGTGAAAAACTAGTGTAGGTTTTTTTTCTAATTAAGTAATTATTCTTGTTGACCTCTCTACATTTAAATCTACGTAGTCCGCATACGACATTAATTCTCGTTTAAACATAATTTCCACAACTCGCCGAAACTAGATTCGCACTAGAAAAAACCGGCTTAAACTGGTTTAAGCCGGTGGGGTTGATGAGATTTTCATTTAGCTCCTGAATTACAGCAAAGAGGAGCTCTTCTATGATATTAACTTTGCGCTTCAGGCGGGTCTGAGCGAAGCGATTTTAATCGCCCCCATTTCGAATATAAGTGCAAGGGTTGAAATACAAGGGCTGATTTGAAACACGAGTGGCTGGGAGTGGGATTGTAGCCCGGTTATTGCATTTCATTGTGGTTAGATAGAAAAAGAAAGAAATTTTTTTTTACACAAACAAGTAATATTGGTTTGATTAAGTTAAAAAACTCTTCTTTTTATTTTAAAGCTAGAGATTGTAGTAAAATCAAATAGTAATATGAATAAAATTGTAAAAGTGATCGCGCCCAAAAAATCACCTGCCGGGCTTTTCTTCCCTGTTTTATTGCCAGCGTAAGGAGATTTGAGCAGGAGTAGCTAGTTTTAATTTTGACGTCTTAATATGTTCACATGTAACCTTTAAATTTTGACTTTTAACTTTTAATCTCTAGAGGTTTTATCTACATTTTCCATCCACGTATACGTTTTATGTGCGCTGAAATTCTCGTGGAATCGTTTCTAACCGTTCTATTTGACTTACGTAATAGCTGCATGGTAAGAGGTCCCCGTTCGAGGCAATAAAGCACAGAATTGAAACTATTGCCATATGTATGTAGCATTGTAGCGTTTATAATCTTCATCGCATCATTTCACGCGATCTCTTTCCAAGAACGACGGCGCTAGACGAAAACTGAACGAGGTTGTGTGTTACTGAGCAGTTTGCTTAGCTCGCTCTTAATTATGATACAATGTTTGCATATGCATGCTTAAATTAACTATGGTACGAGTACTTGGAGCCGTGAAGCGGTGGCGGCCGAACGGAACGTGCTTTACAAGCAGTGGTGAGACTTTCCGAATTAGTTTTTTGAGTCAAAATAGAATCGATTATTAGATTAGTATCTTCATCATCCATACTGGAATAATTCCATTAGTATAAGTATCTCACATACGTAGGTACAACGCTATTACAAGTCCCTAATGCCGAGTTCAAATCCCACCTAAACCTGTGATTTGTCATTGCTCAAAACGATGAAAGAAAACTTTACAAATAAACTGGCATGACGGACCTAGACATCAGTTTTTGCAATCAATTAACATCAATCATTCAAGGGTATGCGATATCTAATATTAGTACTGATAGTACTGAGCTGCGTGGCCAATACCTAGTCTCTCGATTGATTCTCAGCAGTGAAAACCTAATAAGCTGACAATATACCTAGTGGCAGTAAAGCTGATGATGATAATATACCTATACCTACTTGTATAGTAAGTGGGCACATTCCGAATGTGCTATGCAGTGTATACTCGTACCTATTCACAGAATCACGTATTGCTTCCAAGTCTTCCAACCCATGTGTTTAGCCAAACTTCTCTATATGCGGGATTGTTCAATCGTATTATTCGCCTTTCAGGTCCTATTTGATTGCACTACTGGGCAATAAAGTGCGGAATGTAAACCTTATTGCTGGGGCTTGAGTTTCATTATTGATTCGAATTGAAGTTTGATTTGAAGGTACGATTGCACCACCACACAAATGCTAAATTGTAATGTAAGTATAACGAGTTACTAGAGTCAGAAATTGTAGTTTCTAAAACACGTAGAGGGTGTAAGGTCAAAATTTGCAGCTATATTGAACTCTAATGTAATGAAGTTTTTAACAATAAAACCTAAAAATGTATGCATTAAAGAAAATGAAAATGAATAATTGTTATTCAACTAAAAGGATGGACAGATTTTAAAGAAATTTGGTAATGAGTTTCAACCCTGAGGAAGCACATAAAATACTTTTTACTGTCATAAATAGTAGTCCACGCGGGTGAAACAGTGAGGAATACATAAAAATAAAGTAAGTTACCCAAACTATAATATCGAATCTAATACTTAACCTTCCATAAATTTATTTTAAAGCATCGAGCTAGATAGGTAAACAACACAAACACTTTTTAAAGTTACTCAAGTCTCAGAATACAAGAATAGCCGAGCAACCTTGCATAAAACATTGCAGACTGTTTCAGTCTTGTCAAGTTATATTGAAGAAACCGTAGCTTCACTTAAAATGGGTAGCCGCTGAAAAGCCAATATATGCTCGTAGCTGAGAGGTGAACTTTTGAAATAAAATCGAGCTATCGCTCCCCGCACGTCCTCCTTGCACGACGGAACTAAAATATATTTGAAAACGCGCTATGGATGGCACCATAGATAGTGCTTGCTCATTTTCTTTAAAAGCAGCTAGCACTTTTGCACTCCACGCGTAGTTTCGAAGCACTGCACGAGATGTCCACATCGTTTCCACATTGAGATCCTTGAAAATGACCTTGGAGACGAAGCAAATTGTGATCAGCACTTTCCTATTGATACTTGAGAGTAGGAAAACTGTCTCCTGAACATAATATATACCGTTCGAAGAGCTGAAAATAAGCTGTAAAAAGATATAGCCAATGAAACAACTTTGTTGTTTATGTTTACACGACAGGAATATAAAACTCATCATGGGCCTACGATTTATTTATACCATCAAGGAGTAAATGGGAAAATAATAACCACGTGGTATGGTTTCTACCATAGCAGTATTCGACGTACAATCAATTTATTTATCACATCGATCGTTCTCTAATAACGGTATTTATGCGTTGACGTGTGTACGTTTCTTTTTCTAATTGAACAACCAAACATGCTGTTTAATTTGGAGCATATTTGTTTATGCAGGGAATTATACTAGCAGTGTGCGATCAGGACTGATTGTTACTGTCGAGACTTTACTAATAGACTGATTATCGATTATAGAATTAGTATCTAACTTAACGTTACCAACTTGTATTACTTATCTCAGATTAGTTTTACTCTCGTCATAAGTAAGTCATTGTGCGATAGCAATTCGATCCTCAAATTGGTAATGTCTAAATGGTTTTAGGTATTTGACATATCTCGAGACGTTTTCATTATCGACTAATATATCTCATAATCATACCGTTGCTTAATAATCAGTTATTAGTAAAGCATTGTTATTATTACTTGTCCTAGTACTTTTATTTTGTTGTGGTTTGATTATATAGATGCTACATTAATACCTCTATTAAATATATATAATTTACTTTTAATATCTTAGAAATATTTTGTCCTTGCACGCGCTCAATCTCGTACATTCAAAAATTCAATGAGATGAAATTGTTAGAAGACGATCAAGATGGCACTTTTGTATGTCAAAAACATTTTTAATATTTGAAAAAGGAGAACCTATATTGCTTAATTTTATATTAAACATGAAGATTTGACAAGAAATTTTCCTCAGACATGAATTTTGCCTAATAAAGGAAAATAAAATACTTTCGTCTCTACCAATGCTTACTTGAACACAAAGCCATAGGAGCCAGTTCTCAGTCCAGATGTAGCGTGGCGCCATCTTCGACCACATCGTCACTTAACAACAGCTGACTTGTGGTCAAAAGCTAGGTGTACGATATAAAGAAAAGTAGTAAACACTATGCATTTAGCTATGTCGTACAACAGCTTACATCACCTAGGTTTAATTACACAGCGGCAATAATCTAATAATCTTTCGGTACAATACTTTACGTAGAACATCCTTGTAATCAGGATCTTGGCTCTACTGAACCCTTTTCAAGTTCGAAACAAATTACTGGTTAATTCCTACTTGCAAGATTAGTAATGTTAAGACGCTCTAATCCTGGCTATGGTAGCTGCCTTTATGGTTTGGTGTAAATTGTGAAGGGTAGCGGGAGGGCGAGGTATAACTTATACTGTTACTGGGAACAGGCGTAGCTAGTTTTAAGTTATGTATCAGAATAAAAAAAAATTGACTATTGACTGTTATGTAACAATTTGGACTTTGAAGCCTCAATAGAGAGCGAGTTTTCAATCTAGACGTAGAGTTGCATCAACCACGAAGAACATACTGAAGAAAGTGCAAGTATTTGTCCTGTCTGAGTGTTGTGGATCCCTGATCCGCCTAGTATCAGATACCCTATAAACCTAGTTTGGGGGCTCTAACCCCCTATAGTTAAAGTTATATTGTATTAGTATGGACTGCGACCCACTGTTGGCCCTGAAAAATGGGATGAAAGATTAAACAACCGGGCCAATGGATGGGTGACCAATTGACACGCGGCAGTCGCTAAAACTAAATACTGAAACAAACTAGACGTATCAATCTCATTGCGATTAAAGCTAATTAAATTTCCATTGGGTTTGCCCCTTTTTCCTTTATGAAATCCTTTTTGTTAGGTGAGTTGCGGTCCGGCTTTGGAAACCGCTGGGCTAGTTCGTATATTTACTCTTTTTGAATTATGCGATATTTGTATAGAGTGGTTCTGTTGATACAAAAACAATAGTTCTATTTACAGCTTTACATGGGAGAGGATCGGATGGCAAAGCGTTCTTATTTGGGACGACCGAATGGCCGTAGGGCGGTCGGACGCCCTACATACCGCTGGAAGGACGCGGTGGATGCGGACCTGCGCGAGCTCCAGACTCTCAACTGGGCTGAAATCGCTCAAGATAGAGAAGAGTGGCGCTCTCTCGTTTCGGAAACTAAGACACACTGGGTCGCTGAGCCATCGGAGTTAGTTATTTACAGCTAGCAGTTCTATTGTCAGCATTTTATCATTCTTTTTGTATAAAGTTTAATAATCCTCGTTCTACAACATGTAACACGCGTGTTCGCATGCAAATGAAAGGTTGGAATAGGAACATTTTATTTTATTGACTGGCTCTTGTTTAATTTTCTGTTCTTACTTTTACCTAGATAAGAGGCTAACTGTTTGTCTGGTTGTTGAATTTTTTGCACTTGTAATGTAGGTTGTAGAAGATAAAAGCGTGGGAAAATTGTAAGATAATTTATCTGACAATTTTATTTACTAAAAAAGCCACTGCCGTTAGCACAGCGTAATGGGAAAAAAGTGCGGGAGGTTTTACCATAACCTAAAAGTATTGTTATTGCCAGTTTACAAACTAAATTCTAACAATATATTATTTACTTAAATAAAAATTGATTTTGATCTGTTTGTGCGAAATAAATAACCTTAGAAGGTCCTGCAATTGCTAGGCAAGGCCCAAGCGCACGTACTCACGTTGGATGGCTTGCTTCGAGTAGGTTCGAAATAAATTAAAAGTTTTTTAATCTAATCGAGCCGGTTTGTTGGTAACTTCCAAGCCGTAAGTTTTACTGTCAATAGTGTGGTTTTATACGCTATCGAATGAGACTGTATACTGAGTCTGCATACGAATAAGCATCATTGGACTTAGGTGAAGTTTGCTGCTGGAACTTCAGGTCAAAATACCAGTGGTAGCCTCAAAAACAAAAAAAGAAGCAAAGCCGTTTTGCACGTACGTGTGTAAATAAACCAATCGGAAAGAGCGTGGTTACGGTTGCACACACACATATGAAATACGTCATGCTTACCGTGCGGGCGACTATGGACATTGAAGTGCTACTGCAATTTTGTTCTCTTACTGTACAATGAACTCGAGCTTTCGGTGAAGGAAAACGTCGTGATGAAACCATAGCTAGTGGTCATTTTTTAGTGTTCGTCTGGCTAGTTACCAATCTTAAGTAAAGAATATGTCACCAAACACCTATCGGTGTGTACCGGTAACCCCACTTGTGAGCTAGTTCCCAATCAAAGTATAATCCACTTTCAACCTCATTGTCACTTAACATCAGGTGACTTGTGGTCAAACGATCTGCTATAAAATGAATAGGATAGGCTTAAGTTTGGATTTTAGAATTGGTGAGCTATGCAAAATAGGCAAAAAAAACAGTAAAACAGATTAAAATCAAATAAAAGTATTGAAAACAAGAACTATTTCTCGTTGTCACCACCATCTCAATCAATCGAGAGAAAATGTTGCCACCATACAGGTGGCAATAGCAACGGTTAATCACATAAAACATTGACCAAGTCTAAAGTTACTATATTTACTGCCTTCATAATTCTTATGGCTTACGCCAAACCCTATGACGCTTTTATGGGTGAAACGGATTTTCGGCAAAAAAAAATTCCTATCAACGAATCCTTCCAAGCGACAAATGGAACGTTTGGGCTGCGCCGAGATAAACTTTTACTCTTAATTATTATTTGGAGTATTAAAAAATCCTGTACCTTGTTTGTTTGCAAATAAGATTTATGGGCTTTATCACGCTTCCTGGCTTTAAATTTAAAATAAAATTAATGGGTATTTTTGATTTATATACAATAATGAAATAACCTACAGCAAAATAACGACTACGACATCCTAAAATCGGATTTTTTCTTATGGAACTTCTTTCGCTTGTTGCCCGTTGTACAATCCTTCTTCAGCATTCAAAAAGTGCTTAATTTTCCTATATATTTTATCAATCATAGAAGTTAAATATAAACTACCTACTTTGTTAAATATCATCATCATCATCGTCCCCACTGCTTGGACTCTGGCCTTCTCTGTAACTCAGGATTTAGTTTTACAATCAGCTGTTGCTTGCGGTCGCCACCGCGTGGGCTACAGTTTATTGTGATAAAAGGCATCCTATGTCTTTTTCCCGGTTTCAAAATATCTCAGTAGGAGAAGAATTACAAGCACAGGCACACCGGGATTTATATTACTCGTTTAAACAGATAAAGTTAGGGAATACAAAGCCACTTAAACAAATACTGATTGTATTTCACGGTGGCAAGAGGTAGATTGTATTTAGTTTGTCGTTGATTTTCCGAGGTATCCCTACTAAATGTTTCAAATCCCCACAGCTTATAAATAATATTCACGTTCAACTCTCATCTAGTTTATTCGTATGATATGACGTCATGAATATTTATATGCCAAGTAAATCTTGCTATGTGCTTACGTACGTACGTATTTCACTGTTCATAGTTGAGCTTTTAATTTTGCGTCGAGCTCTTTTGAAAGCATATGTTTGCAGGGTTTTTGATGAGCTAGTTTTTCAGAATGGACTTTTTTGCTGTTGCTATATTTTTTCTGCTTAACATTTCGCTTGATTTCAAAGAAAAGAAAAAGGTTTTTTTTAAATGTGTCGTCACATGGCAAGTCTTGAAGATAAAATTAGGTCAAAATGTTTTGTTTTTGTAGTTTCTGTAAAATAATTAAGTTATTTCATAAAATTGTGACTGTTTGTAGTAGTTTTATTTTCAAGTCAGCTGGCAACATTTACATTTCGTACTTTATACTATATTGTGCAGTTTTATCTTAGACATCGTGCGACACCGAATGAGCGAGAAGAATATTATCTTCTCTGGAAATGAGAGAGAAACGTTGACTTGTATAAAAGATAGTATTATATAGCTAGTCGTCACCTTCCTGCGCAGAAAAGTAGACCTTATTGACATAAAGAGAGCGAAGCTGTGAAAATACTATTTGTCGAAAATGGGTCTAAGATTCATAAAAGGTCGCATTCGAGTTTTTGAAACCTCGAACACATTTAACTAAAGCCCGATTTTCTTATCCATATTCAAGGTTAGGTATATAACTTCAGAGTTAGAAAACATGAAACATTTGACCAATTCCTTATTTTTTCATACATATTTGACTCTAGTTAACATTGACCACGGATCAAAACATTTTCGCTGACATGGCGTCGGAAATAGTATGCGACAATAATGCTCGGACCCAAAAACATCAACCCTAATAAAATTATGGACGTTGCTGAAAAAATATGGCAAATTGGTATTCACAGTCGGCGATAAATTTCCATCAAGAATGACACCACGTATGATTGTGGCGCGCAACATTTTGTACGGCACAAACGAAATTACTCTTACACCGGTTACAAACGCAGCTGTTTTAACAATTTACACACATTAGTGCTGTTGTTACACGCTTTTGGTATTTCTTTACACTTTTTAGTGTGGCATTTGTTTACAAAATAGAACAAACACACACATAGCTCTGACCCTAACTAGGATTCTAGGATATTACATCCTACTATCCTACTATTATTATATACACACAGTGTGTGTGTGTGTGTGTGTGTGTGAATGTTTGTTACCATGTAACACCATAACTACTAAACCAATTTTGATGAAATTTGCAATGAAGATAGCTTTTACCCTGGATTAACACATGCGGAATAACGGGAAGACGCGGGTGAAACCGCGGGGCGCAACTAGTATATATTAATTACAATTAGGTACAAGTCACGAGATTTTAAGTGATTTTTTTCGAAAGAAACGCCATATGGTTCACCTGGATTAGAAAACCAACGTACATATTTCACTATAGTTTCCCGCTTTCCGTAAGATTTCTGCATTTTTCGGGTGGAAGAATACTACTCGTAGTTAACTTCTTTGTCACATCTCATTGTAATCTGTAAAGACTTTTCAACGTGATATATTACTAGCTTCAGGCCGCGGTTTTATCCACGTAGTGATTCCCACAGGAACCATTTGTTCGGGATAAAAAGTAGCCTACGTCACTCTCCAGCCCATAAACAAGGCAAAAAATCACGTCTATTTCTTGTTCCGTTTTTGCGTTAAAGGACAAACCAACAACTACACTTTTGCATTTATTATATAGACCTAGCTGTGCTCCGCGGTTTCGCCTGCGTGTACTACATTTTGTTGTGATTAAAAGTATCCTACGTCTTTTTCTATTGTTCAAACTATCTGCGTTCCTAATTTCTTCATGATCGGGTCAGCGTCAGGTGTTCCAAATTTTACTTAAATCCGTTTCAGCGTTAAAAAGTTACAAACATACACACCCACTTCGCATTTTTATTACATAATAGAGTGATTTACATTATGTTTCATTTCATCGACGCAACAATCACCCCTATATCATCGCTTCAGTAGTTTCCAACAAATAAAACAAATGAATGGGAATCCAATTTCGCTAACTGTAAATAGCAATCAGGCTGGTTCCCTTCAGGCCAATATTTATCGACGCTCACCTGCCCACCTGGTGGCAGTCAGGCAGTGGGCATTGCCAGCCGTATCACGTATGCCAGGCTCATTGTCCCATCCAATCCGGCATCTCACATGCATATTAATGAGGTTGCAGGCAAATAAAAAATGGCCTACGTGCGAATCGTATATTGTAACGTGAGGTGTATTTGATTGCGTCCCCCGCTCCAATTAGGCAGTTATCGCATCATTATTTCTGTTTAGGTATTAATTACCTACCCTATGTCGCAAAATGTTATCTTATAGTAATGATTAAATTTTATACAGTAACTAATAAGGAACAGGTATAATAGACTCGGACTTTATTGTCTGGTTCATCATCATCATCAGCCGGAATAAGTCCACTGCTGAACATAGGCCCCCCTTAAACGCCACCATGAACGGCTATTAGCCATTTGCATTTTTTGTATTATGAGGTTGGCCTGTCATTTTTGCAGAAACCTATTTCAGTGGTACAAGCCAGATATGCCACCAGTGCTGGTGGCCGAACGGTGACGCGTGCGTCTCACAAGACGCCAATACCGAGTTCGAATCCTTTGGGTCACGCACCCCGCATGATGTGTGGATTTACCATCGCTCAAAACACTAATAAACTACACCCTATTCTACTTCCTGCTAATATTATAAACGTGAAAGTTTGTGAGTATGGATGGATGGATGAATGGATGTTTGTTACTCTTTCACGAAAAAACTACCGAACGGATCTGAATCTGATGAAATTTGGAATCTAAATAGTTTATATACTGGATTAACACATAGGCTACTTTTTATCCCAGAAAAAGGTTCCTGCGGGATAACGGAAAGACGCGGGTGAAACCATGGAGCTAAGCTAGTTACTAATAAAGTTAAATTATTATTAGGTCGCAAAGCGTAAATACTAGGTAAATATATTGTGCAAAACACTGTCTTCTTAAGACAATATATCACGGAGATTATAGTGTTTTGTTTGCCAACTCCGAATCCTAATCCTGTTTGTTAAGTTACAGTTATTATTGTTTGAAATCTGCAAAGTGTATTTGCTAAATGTATTACTTACTGTCTGTAACTGAATTTATAATAATGTAACGTCCCGCACCACAACGTCGCTCGCGTGAATATTGATATCATTTCACATAAACTTCATCATACAAACGTTTTTTCCGTCTGAACCCTTTAAGGGCCTTCGAAAAATCCCTTTTTAGTGCAACTCTAAGATCTGTAGGACCAGTGGTTTAGTCTGTGTCATATTGATATGTAAATGTATTAAAATTTTGAAGTTTATATAGAGATATACTTAGATTTTTATGTAAAAGAATGGTTAAAAGCAGAGGGTCCGTCTGATGGTAAATGGTTACTGTCATTATCAGCACTAGGGGCGTTGCCGACCCTAACCCTGAGATATTTTTCGTAACAAACCAGACCCAGATAAAGTAAATATTTCCAAAAGATAAATGCTATCCAATTACGTTTATAAAAACTTCAAAGATTATTTTACCTTGTAAAAGATAATTTGTTTCTCGGAAAAAGGATATGTGCTCTCAGTTTAATTGGGCCTACCCACACGTAATAAGCCTTTTGAGACCACTTGTTATATTATCTTCTACTCTCCTTTATGTCCCTTTTATAGTTAATCTCGAGTACCGACGCGTTTACATACACGCGTGAACGTAGCTCTACCATACGTAGTAATATGTACTTTGATACATATAACGCACTGAAAACGTATTGTTAATTTTGTTTTCATCGTTTACAGCGTCGTAATGAAAACCTCGTTTCGACCGTGAATTGTCTCGAAATAGCGCGCTGCTGTAATTTTGTCTTACATAAAACCTCATTTTCAAACGTACGTAATATCTTTGTTATTAATATCGACTAATTCGAGTATATTATTGGTTTTTCCTTTTGCAGCTCTAAGATATAAATCATAGCAGAATTTCATGCATTTATGATATTTTATGGTACCGCTGGAAAGACGAAGTCACGAAGGATTTGCGCGAGCTCCAGGTGGAGGACTGGCAAGAGGTGGCGCACGACAGACCGAAGTGACGTCTTTTGTTATTGGAGGCCAAGACTCACTTTGGGTCGTTGCGCCATCTCAGTTACTTATGTTAGTGACATTTTCAACTAGCTAACTATTTTTTTAACTAGCATTAAGAGCGCAGAGGTAAATTGAGCCCCGTGTGCACCACATGTAAATGAGAACACAAAAACAGTTAAATGCTTGCTGCCAAGCAGTGGTGTGCAAACATAACTTTATTACGGATTGAAAGGCAATGTTTCTAGTGAAATTAGTATAGGATAGGATTAGTGTGATGTGCTAGTTAACTTTTATGCAGCTAAAATTAAATGAATACACAACAAAATGCAGCATGAAGCAGATTCTTGATTATCAGCTAGCTTTATATTTGCTGACATATTCAGAAGAAGTGACATAATATGCTGTGTTATGGCATCTTAACTAGATGGTGGTACCCAAGCGCTGTTGGCCAAATTAGATCAAGGAATTGGAGCGCTCTAGGTATGGAATAACAAGTAAACTCCGATCAAGCATGATATTTACACGGCCCTATGTATACTGGCTAGATTATTTTGTGCCTACGTATTGTTTATTTTGTTTCTTTGTTTACAGCGTGCGTAATGAAACCCACGTTCCGACCGCGAATTGTTTCATTATTATGCTCTCGTGAACGCTACATCGCGTCGTCTTTTTACTGGTGCGATACGGAAAGTAATTTTACGAAAATTATATGCCCAATATATTATGAATTGCATATTAAATGTTTCTCTGCAAAAAGTAAATACAAAAATTCTAGTAGTATTCAAGCCACATGCACACATGTAAAATGAACGATAACGGAATTGACAGATTAGTATTATTTTAGTTAAGTTTCAGATTTGACTTGGTATCCCCAAAATTTCTAAGGTTCAATGATGATAGGAAAGAAGTTGATTTCATTTACAGACAGTAGAAGGTATTGAATTTGTGAATTACAAAAACCTATCAAAATCTTTAAAACTCATTTCATTGTTGGAAATGCGGGTCAGCACTTCAATACGAGATATTACTAACGTCACAGTATTTTTAACAAAAACAACGAGTACTTTTGACAATACGAAAAACTAAAATGAGCAGCTCTACAAAAAAGTCTAAAACATGCTACTGTAAAAACAAAGTAAAACGTTACAGGTAAAAAATAAAAGAACCTACCTCAGCAATCTCAAGAACATTGATTTAACCCAGCGAGTGTTCTCGAACGATATTAAATTAGACCCTAGAACTAACTTAGATTACGTTTTGACGGGAACGTGTCTCGGTAAAGCCAGGTTCACTCGCCGTACACCGTCCAAGGACGGGTTCGTTAGCTATTTGCATGCAGCTGTATTCGTGAGCAGCTGAAGTTTAATGCGAAGTGTCCATTCTCTATCTCTGTTACGTTTCTAATTGCTTTTACAGCAATGTAGATAAAGGAATCTGTCGCCAAGCACCTATCGGTGTATTCCGGCAGCCTCACTTAAGAGCTAGTTCACTGTCCAGGTGTAGAGTGGCGACATCTTCGACCGCATCGTCACTTAACATCAGGTGACTTGTAGTCAACCACTACCCTGTAAATAGCGAGATCAAAGACTTAGTTTATTAAGCTAGCTTCTTTTTCTTCGTTCATATAAGCTAGTGGTACTGTTTGTTGAAGTTTTCTGGCCGCTCAAAGGCTTTTGACGGAGCGATGACTTGCACTGAGTAGCTGGCAGTAGTTGCCTGATGACCGGGCTCAGTGGCGTACTTTGGGAGAGGCATTGGACTGCCAAAGGCTGATGATGAAAAGCCTCAGATGTAGCTTTATAATTGATACAGCCGGGACAGCTTAACGTGCCCTTTGAAGCACGGTAGCGCTCAATGGAAAATGCCACTAACGGTCACCCATCCAAGTGATGGCCTTGCCTACTACGAGCGCTAGATCTAGTGTAATAAAAAATGTTAAAAGTTAAATATATTATATGTAAATACATCAGTAAGTTAGTTAAACAATCCTAGTAAATACAATTACGAAACAAAAACTAAAGGAATGCTTGATTGTGAATTTCAAAGGCTAAAAGCTTAGGTTGACTTAGCATTTTCTCAGAAACGTTCCACGTTACCTAAAATTGGCTTAAAAATATTACCTTACATTGTCGACATTTTACTCTGAAGAGGATTAGCGAATATGTAGTTCGTACTTCTATTTTATAGTGTCAGCCGTTTTTTATTCGTCTGTAAAGTCAGGCACGAAATTAAATATTCACCGCAAATGTTTCGAAATAGGTTTGTCAACGTTAACTTTAATTTATTCCCGTTGATTGTGGAGGTTTATTGTGAACTAGCTGACACCGACTTCAGGCATTCCCACAGAAACCGTAGATTTTTTCGGGATAAAAAGTACCTATATTACTCTCCAACTCATAAACTATCGCTATGCAAAAATACACGTCGATCGAAGGACTGACAAACAAAGAAAAAAATTCACTATTAAACAAATTGTGAGAATTCACATACTTTATGGTACCTCATCAAGTTTCCAAGACACAAATGATAGTTTTCATGAGCTTTAAGGTAATTGCACACTTCTCAGCGTACGCGTCGTGCTCGCTCTACCTTCCTCATTTTACTGTTAAGCGGCGCGTACGGTGCTAATATGAGTGCGAGTCTGCGTAGGTTTTCATAGAAATAATTCTAGAATGCGCTTAGGGAATATGGCGCGTACGGTGCGGACAGATGTGCGTTCAGCTTTGAAAGTTACTACTAATAATAGTATTTTTGCCTGCAGTGTCAGTTCCCGTTAATTTCAAATATTAACTACTCCCTTTGTAGTTTGTACACATTATTAGCCAGCGAACAAAAAGAATTTATGATGAAACGAAAGAAGTGTATTTCTTACCTACTCACAAGCAATTTGTCTTTGCTAATAATTGTTTAAAACCTTTATGAATTGTTTAGTAGTAGATATTATTGTTTGTATGTTTAACTAAATCTAATTCTAGGGATTTTCAGTAAAGTCGGTGTTGAAGTTGAACAAATAAATAAATGAAATTTTAAACTTCTTGTGTGTATGAGCGAATAAAAATACAATGGTTGAGTGCAAAATAAACTCTACTTCATACAAAACTTAGCTGTTCCCTGTGATTTTACCCGCGTGGTCTGAAAGGGCGATCATTAGTTTTTTTTACCAAAAGATCTTCATACCAATTTTCATCAAGTTCAGCGGTTTCAAGATCTGTTGTGGTTTCGGCGTAAAAAGTAAAGAAACAAACAGACAGACGGAGTCAAAATTTTATATAAATCCGTTGTATTTTGAGCACGACTGCAGTAGCAGGTGCTTTCATAACCGTAAATACGAGTATCTATGTAGTATATACATACCCGGATAGAGAGCACAGCCGGATGGCGTTATGTGCCCATCGTTACAGCTTCAAAATAAAAGCCGGATAATTTAAATAAATAATTGCCAGGTTTTCCGTTTTAAAAGGATTTATTGCAAGACCTTTGTTTTGCAATTCACAGACGCCCCCTTTTTTAGAAATGATTACAAAACAGGACAGTGGCAACAGCTATTTGCGTAAATACTTTCAATTAAATAGTGCCATTAATACTAATTATAAATGTTAAAGTTTGTAAGGATGAATGGATGTATGTTTCGCTTTCACGCAAAAACTACTAAACGAATTTTGATGAAATTTGGTGTGGAAATACCTACAAACTCTAGAAAAGGACAAAGAATGCTTTTTATTGCGATAAAGTGTAGTCCACGCGAGTGAAACCACGGGGTGCAACTTGTAGAGTATTTAATGTAAAACCTCAATTCAATCAAGTTCATCCTACTAATATTATAAACGTGAAAGTTTGTGAGTATGGATGGATGGATGGATGGATCGATGGATGGATGTTTGTTACTCTTTAACGCAAAAACTACTGAACGGATCTGAATGAAATTTGGAATGGAGGTAGCTTATACCCTGAATTATCATATCAGCTACGTTTTACGGAAAAAGGTTCGTGCGGGATAACGGGAGGACGCGAGGGAAACCGCGGGGTGCAACTAGTTCACACATAATTGAGCCCTGGAAGTCCACACCTCTCTCCCGCAAACTTGCAAAATGTGGAAAGAGTTGTGTTTACGGTTACTGTGTGCGGTATATTTACGGTTAGTTATTCTTTACATGCCGAAGCGCCATCGGTAATGTTGGATATTCCACCACGCACGAAGCGTTTTGCTTTCATGTTCGTCATGCGTACCGCTTAGGAGTGGCATTTCATGCCAGAATCTGTATTTCTTGATCGATTTAATTTCTGAATTTTCAAGGAAAGAGTAAACAGGCACTTCATAGGGATGCGTGTTACACCGTCGACCGCTTATAAAAAATATAAGAATCCATTGTAGCTATTGTAAAATTTGTTATGTTATGTTTCTTCACCCCTACGAAAAAAAAAAGTTTCAGACGACAATGACATTGAAAATGACACACCTATCAGTTGATCAATAAACTCTTCACCTCACCCTAAACTCCTTACTTATAAAATACGCCACGCTAGTAGATCCTCATTTTATTTACCCCGCTCATATCCGGGTGCACAGGTGCCCGGATAACCGGACCGGTCCACCTTCAGCTTTAACATACAGCCTTAAAATACAACCGGGTCCCAATGCAAATTTAATCAGAGAGCTCTGAACAGGCTTGTGAATTCTGATATCTACTCTCATATAGCCACTTGTGAGGGCAATTTACCTCAACTCGTGCAGAGAGTTAGATATGCTAGGATGTGGTTTTTATGTTAAAGTGGCTACTGACCGGTGTTACGGGGAGTAATGTATCATTCGCAGCGAACATGTTACCATAGTAAAGGAGTAGTAGTTCAGCTTTATATAAATCGGCCGTCGCCGGTTTGAATGTGTGCGTGAGTAGCGGCACCGTGTACGCATGCACTTTTCACGCACACAATCACATAAACGAAAGGAGGCGGCCGGGGCCGCGGCCATGCACTCAGTACGGAACGCGTCGCCTATGCGTCACCGCAAGAGTGACAATTAATCCGTCGAGCGGCCTTAGCTAACTTACTGTTCTTTATATACTGTGATGTTACATTACACCGTGTGCTAAAATCCGCATAAGAAGTAGCTACGAGCCGCTGCCGCTGCGAGCGCCTTGTTTCCCCATACTGACTGCACGAATGCTCGCTGTGTAACACGTTACATTACGCCCTGTAACACCGGTCAGCATCCACCTTTAGGTTTAAATTTGTGACACGTGAAGTTGTGGCTTGAATGAATCTCGCAACGGCGTTGGGAGAGAAGTTAAAACATTACTCTGAATTTTATTTAGAGTTCTCTCGCATTTTTATATAGGTAAGCTTTACAAGACGGACAGTAAAGCTATACGTTTAGAGATATCTCCTTCTTGTTTGAAGTAGGTTAAAAAGGTTTTTAAATCCGTGCAGTGAGGCTCATTTTTATACACCTCTTATCTTAATTTAACCTAACGGCGGCGATATCATCGAGTGCTCAGACTTTTCAATATTTTGATAGAATGCTCGTTAGATCCAAATTTGGCCACCAAGCTAAGTAAATTTGCGTGTGGTCTTCTAAAAATGTGATCACTTGATCAGTCACTTATCCTGTGCTGTGCGTCAAAATGATTCCATTATCCTCATAGTGGGGATGTTTGATTAATTCCGCCTATTGATTGAACGAGCGGTGTTTGTTTGTCATCGACGAAAACCTACTGAACCCTACCTTAATTCGACCTCAAAGTAAACGATTGAACTGTATTTATTTAGGTGTAGGTAGGTAGTGAGAAAAGTTGTTGTACGCATGAAAGATTTTCTTGTATATTATGGTAATCTTGGATGATGATTAATAATGAGCAGAAATTCGCCTCGTTTTTGCATAAATAGGCACAGTAAAACATACACTTAGATAATATATAGTGAAAGAATTTTCAAAATCGGAGCAGTAGTTGTCGAGTAGTTATGCTTACTGCCCTACTAATGTTATCTGTCTGGCTTTCACGCCTAAACTACTGAATCGATTTAAATGAAATTTGGTACAAATATAGTCGAAAGCCTGAGAAAGGACATAGGCTACTTTTTATTGCGATAAACTGTAGCCCACGCTGTTGAAAGCGCGGGGAACTGCTAGTAGGTATATATAGAAAGGTAAAATCATGATTATATATGATCCCTATGGAACAATGGAGATTCTTCTTCTTGCCCTAGACGCCTGGGGTCAGCGCAGTTTGTATTTTTGTTCCACTCTCCCCTAACAGCCGTTTTCGTTTCATTCACCCTCCTTTTATTCATATCAGTCCTTACATAATCTATCTACAAGGAACGTGATTACGCAACATGAAATTGTCACCGCTGCTGCACTGTCAACAGATTAAATACATTTAGGTAACGTTTATATTTTGCTGCATAACGGTCTCAAATAGTAAACTCAGTTTGGGGAACCTAGTTAAAAGTTCGAGTAGTTTTCCTAAAGGAAAGTAGGTACTTACATATACTTTTTGTCAAGCTTAAAACTTAGCCAAAGAACATTAATCACGGTACCGTGTTGTGCCGCACAGATTTTTTTTCTCATGTGCAAGCCGTTCAACAATTATAATTTTATGCCTAAAACTTATTCGTACATGTTTGTTAACTGTTTTTATATCCATTTATACGTGGCCTAAATTTTTCATATTTGAGTCTTCTTTAGATGTTAAGCACTAAAATTAAATAATAACTCGAGATTATTTATTTATTTGGTAATAGGCGAGCAGCCTGAGGCTGATGTGCCTATATCATGCTGTGTGGAATTATAACCATGTCCAAAAGAAAAGGTTAGGATTGAAAAATGGCTTGATTTGACGTCTTTCTATATACATTCTATTTGGCAGAATTTGACTCCTTTGAATATTGCATTCAAAAGTTATTTTCACCGAAAATAGGGCAAACAAGCGCTGGTATGGACTATAGCTCTTTTGCGTATATACCTACCCAACTCCATAGCTCTCAGCTTTTCCCTATCAATATGGCATTCAGTTAGTACTTTTCCCTAACTGTATACCACTCAGTTCGGGAGTCGACTACCAATATCCGGTAGTTACCGGTGGCATATTAATCAACGTTCCCCTTCGCTTCTGCCACAGAATATGCATCAGTAGAGAATGTTAACTCAAAGTATCTATTATGATTTTTTGGTGTTATACAATAATAATAAATCTTTATATCAGGACACAGGGATAAAAAAATAAATTAATTAAAGGACGATGTGGTCGAAGGTGTCTTGCGATGTCTTGAATTACACTTCGACGTTGCATTCTCGATATTTATTCACTTGGTAGTAATCCTATTTATTGCACAAGGCGTCGCACATAATTTTTAGAGCTGTAAAAATAAAAATCAAATCACAAAAATATAAAATTCACTGTTTCTGAACGATACCTTCCATGTCATAGGCAGTGCTGTCATCTCCGTCATACTTCATTCCTTTTTTATGTGCGGGCGTCGCAGCTTCGACTTATCGATTAAATTCGTTATTTTATTGGAAATTTTGTGAAAAAGTTAGTTGAAAGCAGTGTTATGGAGAAAAGATCGTCATAAGTCCAAATAATGACGAAAAATAACATGTTGGGAACGCAAGATACGAAACTCGCCAACTAGTTCAGACGATCAAGGTTAGTTCGTGGTCATTAACTGTGTGTTAGTTTTATCTGTAAATTTGCCTTTGTCCCTTCCTTTTTAGGGAAAAGGCGCATACTTTGGAAAATAACTGATATTTTTTCCTCATGATTTTTGCGTAGTTTTTTCTTTTCTAACTACCCACATAATTCATGATTTTTTCCATTCTTTTTTCTTGCATGATGCTCGGCTGATAATGAGTTACTCCGATGGCGTATTGTAACCTTCAACACTGCACACGCTGCTTGCTGAATCATATAGTCTAGAGTCGTACCATGAGTGCGTACCATGACTTTAAATCATACAGTCATAGGATGTAACGTGAGTGCGTACCATGAGTGCGTATCATGACTTTAAATCATACAGTCATAGGACGTAACGTGAGTGCGTACCATGAGTGCATACCATGACATACAGTCTAGAGGCGTAACGTGATTGCGTACAATGACTTTAAATCATATAGTCTAGAGACGCAACGTGAGTGCGTACCATGACTTTAAATCATACAGTCTGGAGGCGTAACGTGAGTGCGTACCATGACTTTAAAAACCTTTAATACTGCACATGCAGTTTATGGAATCATACAGTCTAGAGGAGTAACGCGAGTGCGTACAATGGCTTTAAAAACCTTCAATACTGCACACGCAGTTTATTGAATCATACAGTCTAAAGGAGTAACGCGAGTGCGTACAATAACTTTAATAACCTTCAATACTGCACACGCAGCTTGTTGAATCATACAGCCAAGAGGCGTAACGTGAGTACGGACAATGACTTTAAAACCTTCAATACTGCACACGCAGCTTGTTGAATCATACAGCCAAGAGGCGTAACGTGAGTATGGACAATGACTTTAAAACCTTCAATACTGCACATGCAGCTGGTTGAATCAAATAGTCTATAGGTGAAGCGTGAATACGTACAAAACCTGATATGGCGCTGGATCTTCTTGACCAGGCAAAGCTCGACCATAATCATCCAAGGTCACCGACACCAGACCCGCGACAATGGTCTTCTGATGATGATAACCGGGTTAGATCCCGTACATTCATTCCGACAGGTCTAGGTACAGATACTGCAGATGCAGCTAGCATGTCCGAGCTCAAGCGAAAAGCCATGTCTGCCGCACCAGAGTTTTTATAGCCAAAATGCATTCATAGATCCAGTACGGAAAGATGAATTATTTGGTGGGCGATTTATGATAAGGTATCTAAACGTTTGGGTAGAATCCTAGTGTAAATGGTAAAGGCAGAAGAAACCACGATAAAGGAAACCCTAATACCTGAAGACCTAGCTTACGGAGGGCACCAAGGTTCAACTTAGAATTTTCTGCAGTCTTATACACGATCTTAAAGCGTCGGGATAAACCCCTTATAAAGGCTAAAACAAGCCAGTCATTTTCTAGACGTATATCTGTGGGACATAAATCATAAACAAAAAACAAGAACACAAAACACTTGTCTTTTATTATATAACAACAAAGCAACAAAATATATACAGTTGGATAGAAAATTGAAATAAATGCTAAAAACTAAACATCTTACAAAGAAAAAATTTGAGAAAGCTCTGGCCTTCATTCAAAGTTTAGCAAGGCTGGCGTTCTACCTACATCTCTAGACATCAGGTTCATTTTGAATATGAAGGACAATAACAACTGAAGACTTTAAAATGGAAGATATTCACACAGCTAATATTTACCAAGTAAGGTTTTTTATATACATTATGTCCACATCAAGGAACCGTAATTTTAAATTCCTACCCATAACTTAAAACTTCAAGATAACCTACGATTTTCAATGACTTCCTTTGGTTTGTCATTGGCTTCTCTACCAGTTGGTAATTATCTTAGAAACCGAGATCTGTTGTTACTTGTGTGTTATTTTGATGTCTTACTACACATTAATGACCATAATTTAAAATTTGCTTGGATGGTTCATTAAACTTTCTCAAAAGGTTAAGATTTGTGTTAAAACAAGCGAAGATGTATTTTGATTTGGAACAAAAAACAAACACATTTCGGCATTGAAATATGTAGATTTACAGAATAGTCATTATATGTGTTTAAAGTTTACAAAAAGAAACTTAAAAATACCTGACGAAACAAAATATTTTTCCAGATTAAGCAGATTGAAAATCAGGGCCTTTTTACCTTTTTTACCTTTGTTAATACCTTAGGTTACTTTTCTCAGCCTACCCTGCAGTTTCCTTGTTATAGAAAGAAAAATTACAAACTGCATAACATTACGAATGATTTATATGAGAAATGTATCAAACTCGAAGTCAGAGTCGTCTTGGGAAAAATAATGTTTTAACTCAGTGGTAAGTACCTTCTAGAAATCTTCATAGGTGCCTCTCTTATTGGGCGGGGTGTTTTTTTGTAACGTGAGTTTTTTTTTTTTTGGTATCACACAATCAAAACTAGCATACTTTATTATTAGAATTGAAATCAGCTTACATTGGCCTTCATTGCTTTGCTAAGAATTAACAGAATAAACATGGGCAGAGTGACCGCTATTGTCTGCATTAATGAAGATGTCTTATATACTCTCAGAGATATCTGGCACTAGCTTAAGCAAAGATAGCTTAATATACGTACAAAATAATATATATTAACTAATAAAGGACCAAAACATTGAATGGGACCTGGCTCCAGGTGCCTGTGATCTATCGTGATCATAATCACGAACTGTTTTTTGGAGTCCCTAAATTGATGTTTATGTACAAGAATATTTGTGCGAATCATATAATATAAAAAAAAAACTAAAAAAAAAAAAAAAAAACTAAGTCGATGATTATATTTACTTATGCATGTTATGTACTTTCTTATAATTCATTAAATTTCAGATTCATTCACAGAACTGGGCACCCATTTAGACCACAATTGTTTTGTATGTGAAGTTAACAACCAAACATACCATCACAATGTTGAACTTGTCTCACATTTTTTCACATTTACGTTTTAGGTGGTATATACATATTATTACGGATAAGAGATCCTTTGGCATAGCCTGACCTTATGGACTCTATGGTCAATGCATTCATTGGATTGGGAAACTCATTTATTTTACGTCTTCCTTCTATTCTAGTTTATCTGTATTTTTAAGAAATATTATTTTGATCAAGCCACTGCACGGGAGTCATGGTCAGCTAATAGGCCTAAGAAGGCCTTTAGTTACTCTTATTATTTATATTTTTCCAAAGAAGATTGATCCATTTCACCCTCTCTGGTAGCATTATATCCTGGTTTCGAAGGTATTATCAACCAAACATAGTTATATTTCCAAGGGGTATCAAAATTAATTATGATTTAAACTTAGACTAAAAAAAAAAAAAAAAATAATAATAATAATTTCAGAAATAATAATAATTGGATATCAATAATTACAATAAGAACTCCGATAACTTTTTAGCATTGTGTTAATAGTACACTTCACCCTTAGCGTGGCGTCTTAGCTTTGGCTACGGCTCCGCCAATGCCTAATAAAGGTCCGGGCAAAGACCCGAGAATAAACCCACATAGGATAATAATAATAATTCAAAGTATTACATAATTTTTCCTATTTTCTCAAATAGGATTCAAATTCTCGTCTCTGAATATCATTCAGGTACAGACTCGCCGTTCGGCTTCTGTTTTAATATCAGGTAAATGTGTTATTTAGATGACCAAATTATAGGATTCACAAAAGAAGTTTACGGAATTAAACTTTGCTATTCAAAATACGTATCTACATGAGATCCTAGTACTCAATCACTTGTAGTAATTTTATCCAAACGAGAGTAAAGCTTTTGATTCCATATCCAAAAAGTTTGTGTCTTTCCTCGCGTTGTCAACTATACAATGAGTGCGAAATTAAAGTAAGTCGCACGAATGGAAATTAATATTTGGCTAGAAGCACTTACTAGAAATAAAGACTAATTACTGATTTCACCTACAAATAAAATACTTTGGTGCCTAATCTAGTTATACTTTTTTACCTCACGAAACGAAAGTATTATCAGTTTTAGATAGATGTCATGGCACCTAAGAGCTACCTCCATCAAAGAAATTAATTCATACATCTAAGAGATAATCCATTGCTCCTACCACAAGTCACATATACATTAGACATACTTACATTTATAGTTTGGTGCAAATACTGGTATTTGCAGCACATAGTAGCCGCTACACTTCTACCTCGGCTAGTTATAAGGAGTTCTGTCCATGTTATAAAATGAACAACAGGATGGTCAGGAAGCTTATTAGTATTGCATTCACAAAGGTAATTCATAATATCTTCAAGCAATAATGCTAATAACGGTAATTGGGCTTACATTATCAATTGATTTATTGGTTTTAGGTTGAACGTAAGGTTCATAATGATGTGGATAATCACTCCACTTTTTTCGTTTATATGTGTTAATGTATCTTTTTATTTTTCTATCTAGAATCCTGCCTGCCTATCTCGTTTGTGTGAAAGCGCTAAACATCTACCAAGTGAATAAATATCGAGAATGCAACGTCGAAGTGTAATTAATGGTTAAACGAACTTACCTTAAGTGATGTTCGACCATAATTATACTAGACGTTGCATTCGAAGATATTTATAGTCCCACCCGAACCCAGCTACTAAAGCCCATACTAACAAACGAGATAAGTGTCTCTGAAAGAATGAAGTATGACGGAGATGACAGCACTGCCTATGACATGGAAGGTATCGTTCAGAAACAGTGAATTTTATATTTTTGTGATTTGATTTTTATTTTTACAGCTCTAAAAATTATGTGCGACGCCTTGTGCAATAAATAGGATTACTACCAAGTGAATAAATATCTTCGAATGCAACGTCTAGTATAATTATGGTCGAACATCACTTAAGGTAAGTTCGTTTAACCATTAAATATACCTGTGAGGTCTTTTTATACCCAAGAGATGCCAGCTTCTTAGAGTAATAGAGTCCCGACTCTATTCCAGTCCAGACTCTGTGGAATACCCCAAAGCGGGACTTCTATCGTAAAGCCCATTTATTAGTAACAGTGTTAAAGGCTTACGTAATAAAATTCAAAACTGCAAATATAGCAAAATCTCGCAGATGGGTTTTTGTTACATGAAGATTTATCTATTGTTGTTGTTTCTGACGCCTATAAAACTACGTGTTTACGAGTTTTACGACCCTTTTAGGTATCAGTATGATAGTAAACTCGATTTATGGTTTGTACTGAGCACACTAATTCTGATGGAATATTAAATTGAGTTTAAAACCTGGGAAGGAAGTTTATGCGACACGTTAACATTTTAAGTGTTAATTTTAAAAGCAATATCTTGAAAGTGTGTTTAATTTTGGGTTAGGAAATAGTATTTAACATTAACAGTCCATTGAGTGGTGAGGTCTATTTATGCATAGTTGTCAAGATTATATGGGTCTTCTAGGTTGTTTCTGGGAAGCAAAGAAGTTCGCAATACTTTGAATAAATAATTCTGTTCGCGGTTTAAAATGAAAATTCAATCATAAATGAAACAAGAAGGGTATCTAAAAATTTGTCCTTGAATTTACATGATAAATATTAAATTAAAAAATGTATTAATAATATAAATCCACCGTTATTTCGTCCAATTTCCCCAAGAAAGTCACGTTTCACCCATTCCAGGCAACTTTCCCCATCTAATTAAGATTCTGCGATGGAGACCAAGGAATTGAGCGGCTATTTTCTTGTTTTTCTTGTTAGCTATATCATTGTGATACCATGCTCCAAGGTTTCTTGCTATGGTTAGAAGATTTCTAGGGCCAGGTGAGGATGATATTTTAATGTATGTGACATTAAATGAATTGGCCACACACTTCTTTTTTTATTTATCTAGAGCCTCTTTTCATGTACATAAATTGGTGGCAATTTTCGGTCCATTTATGTATTTCTCTGTCTTTCTCTCTCTTGTACTAATTAGTACAAGAGAGAGAAAGACAAAGTACATGAACATAATTATGTTCATGTACTTTGTCAGCTATCTCTTTAACGTACTTGTCGTCTACTCGTTATCTTTCCTTCTCTAGAATATCTAGTGAGTTTTGCTTCCTTTGTCTTCTCCTTGAATTCTAGGGTTACTCTATTTCAGGGGCTTGATTATGTGTTTTGTTTTGTACACTTTAAAGTTCATAATTAAATAAAATAAATAGCTTTAAATAACTTGACATTTTAACATGTCCATTTGTCAGTGGTTTTCTGGTAATTTTATGACTTTAACAGGCAACACTGCTTTATATGTAGGTATGTGTATGTATATTTTTTATACAGGTAATCGAGTTCCCGTTACGTAGCAAAAATGTCTTTTTAACACAGTCATTCCGTGTGATTGTATTGCCAGTTTCGGTATAATGAGCAACATAATATGTTAAAAAGTTGGGGTGAAGTCAAACAGTGTTTACCTGTAAAAATTACCTTGAAGGGATTATTAGACTTCTCAAATGTTGACTTTTCAATATAGGATAACAATTTTTAATAACTATATTTTAAACTATGTATAATGTCTTTTCAATAAGATAATTAATTATATCGACGAGCTGTTTAGTTTACCTTAAATGTATGAAATAAATCGTAGGTACGATAAACTCGATTATGTTGCCCAGTTGAAACTAGATTCTTTTGTGAATTTGATAAACTATTCTATTTAAAACAAGGTGCGCCTTCACCGCTGCAGACCGGTGAAGTTGTACAGATTGAAAGGCCAACAGCGTACTGCTTCTAAAAATAATAAAGGTTTCACTCTAGGTTTTCCCGTCATCCCGCAGGAACCTTTTTCCGCGATAAAGATTATAATAGTCTATGCGTTAAGTTATTTCCATTTTTTTTTAGCATAGTCTATTACTATTAGTTATTTGGTACAGCAATAAAAAGTTTATATATCTAATTAACGGGATAACTACAACGGTTACAGCTTGTTTTAAATATGAGTTCTTCCTAGATTTGTTAATAAGTGGTATATTTTATTTTTAGATGTTTGCTTTTTGTATTATGTTGATTTTACTATTGATAGTCATTATGATTATGAGATGACAATAAGAGAACAATACGCGCAACTAAAACATGTACCTATACTACCTTTAGACAGTTTAATCTCATCCCAAATTCATCAACTTTCCCTTGATCCCCAATAATCCAGATTTCAGGCGGTCATCCCCGATATTTTTCGATACAAATTATATTTTCTATACAATATTGAAACCGGTGCTTCATCAATTTTCTGGTTTTAATATTCCAAGACAAAAGAAAATGGGAGAGAAAAAAAATATCGCCAGTAACCACCCTTCTATATGGCGTCGATAAATTGAATGCCTGCTACGTGCGAGCCCTTCTTTTATAGCTTTTACAGGTTATTCAAGACAGTCATTCAATAATAATGTATTTAACCATACAACAAAGGATTAAAACCAACGACAATTCAAAAAAGCAATTTAAAAATCATAGACAGCTACAACTTCAATTGTTTGGGGCCGCCAACACCAGACATACCTTTTTGTTTTCCATTTATTTTTAGTCAGGTGCAAGATAGAAAATGGCAAGAAAATATTTAATGTAAATTATTGTAAATACCCTGTAAACGTTCAAATAATCTGTTAGTCTGCAACTGTGTTAGACATAGTTATGGTTTGAACATATTTTGCGTTCAATGTTTGACGTAAAATTTGACAGTTTATTTTAACGATAACCAGCGCTTTAACATGAATTTAACTTTCACTTGCTTTCGTTAGCTAGTATCGTCTAACTACTGCCTCATGAATCAAGTTGAATTATCAGTTCTAATGCATCGCAAGAGCAATGAAGTGGAACAATTGTAAAGTTTGTTCAGTGGTTCGTTAACTTGTTCAGAGAACTACGTCTCTACTGTGGAATTAAGTTCAACCATTAAATACATCGATATGATAAACTAAGACACTACTACATCGTAAATTCAGACGACTGATCAAGCTGTTTTTTTAAAAGCTCGGAATTGTTGGTCTGTGCGAATTGCCTCTGTCGTGATTAAGGCCCACTTGCACCACCAATTTTTTTTTTTTACTATTTACAGGATATCGTTTGACCACAAGTCACCTGATGTTAAGTGACGATGTGGTCGAAGATGGTGCCACGCTACACCTTGACTGGGAACTGGCTCTCAAGTGAGGCTGCCGGAACACACCGATAGGTGTTTGGGACAGATTCTTAACAAGTAACGAGTACTAGAAAATACCCCAAGCTATGGTTTCATCACGATGTTTTCCTTCACTCAAGCTTTAAATCTCAATAAACGAAATTTACTTGTTAAATTGTATGGAAAATTTAGTTTTATCCAGATTTAAACAAGGTTTAACGCATTGTGCAAACCAGCCTTAATAAAACTACTACGAAAACATTTAACAAAATAGTAAGATGTTGGTACAGTCAGCGACAAATGTAGCTGATTATGCCCAATTTTAAACTTCCTTATTGAAATTGGGAATCTAGGTTTGTACAGCAACTTTTGTCGCCGATCGTTCATCAAAAATATCATATGTGGACTATGATGTGTTTTATTTAATGAGCTTTATATATTATATATTACAAGCTGTTCCCCGCGGTTTCACCCGCTTGGGCTACAGTTTATTGCGATAAAAATTAGCTCATGTCCTTTCTCAAGCTCTAGACTATCTTTGTGCCAAATTTCATTTAAATCGGTTCAGTAGTTTAGGCGTGAAAAACAGACAAAGTTACCATCGAATTTATTATATTAGTAGTGATTTACCTAATTAAATTGTATCCTAATTCATAACTATACTATGGATGTGTATTGAGAAAGTTGTAATGGAAAATTATTTTCAGTTAATCATTTTTATAAGAATAAAAAGGGGAATCCCAGGCTTCACTTACAAGACACCCGCTACAAAATGCCAATAGCAGGCGAACTGAATTTGAAATTGTTGTTTTATCGCAAAACAATACGAAAGCCTAATAAAAATCCCGTGTTATGTAGATTTTGTAGTGGCACCTACCAAGATGTAAACAGCTTGTTTACAGTGAAGTAAGTTTACAACATAGAGCGGCTATTTTGCAAGATTGCAATGGCAGAAGAAACGTTCTGTTCCGTATTCTAATATCTCAGAGTGTAGAGCGTAGTCCATTGGAATTGGAACACAGGGTTTGAACTGATTCTACATTCTAGGTGACACTTTATTGTTTTAGGCCAGCGGGATGCTTTACATAAGGCGAGCGGCTAATACTTATCAATTAGTCGCATACTTTTTTATCAATTTCGCGTCCTGTTTATGTTATCCCAAATTTTCCTTTCAACTGTGAAATGTTTATCTATCTTATCTTACTAATATTATAAATGCGAACGTTTGTGTGTGTGTGTGAATGTTTGGTACCACGTATCACCGTAACTATCTACTAAACAATTTTGATGAAATTTAGAATGTAGATAGCTTATGGGTACCCTAGATTACCACATAGTTTTTTTTTATCCCGGAAAAGAGTTCCTGTGGGATACCGGGAAGACGCGGGTGAAACCACGGGGCGCAAATAGTTTTTTTGAAAACAAACATATGCATTTTAGCGACGATTTGATTAGATGTCTTAGCTTAAGTTACATGGAGTTTTGGGCAATGTCGTTTAAGCTTACGAGTTTGGTGAAACGTAATAATGTTACAAACGTGGCAACAACAATATGAAAAGTTTGTAAGCTAACCAGTGCTTATTACTTACTTTTCGGAAACAAAACAGTACAAACAAAACAGTCATCAAAATGATCGCTACTATAAAAGCTAACGCATTTCCTCATATATCCAAAGCGAAACCGTAAACAGATATGTGTAAAAATGTGAATATTTCGCCAAGAACGAGGTGTAAAAATGTACATTACATTGGCATTAGCCTTGTAGTCTCCCATAGGGACC
Source organism: Opisthograptis luteolata (assembly GCA_931315375.2). Classification (NCBI taxonomy): domain Eukaryota; kingdom Metazoa; phylum Arthropoda; class Insecta; order Lepidoptera; family Geometridae; genus Opisthograptis; species Opisthograptis luteolata. The sequence goes on along the minus strand of OV928049.1, from coordinate 4,326,018 downwards.
TAGTCTGCTCCACTTTCCCTGATAAATATCTCCCAAGGAGCTCACCCTGTTAGTATGAGGAACGACTTGGTCCCTGCGACAGAACTGATTTTTATTCGCGTTGAAAAAATATTGCGTCTCTCTTTGGAAAGGACTTTGTGGAGAGATTGCCTGATTTGAATTGGACGAAGGCTTTGTGTCAAAAAGGTTACTAAAGAGCTATGTGATAAGATGAATATGATAAGTATGGTATAAGAAGTCCAGAGAAATTACATTGACTGTGTGACTCAGGGTGTTAGACTTGTAGAGCGCAACGTATTTCTGTGCAGGATTTTGAAATGTCGAAATTTGAAATGTTAGGTAGCACTGAATTGTGTCGGGCAAGCATCACACTGACTTTTAGGCAAACGACATGCTCGTCTTTTCACTCTTTTGCTAATACAATTTTAAAATTTATATTACAGCCTAAAATGTAAAGTAAAAATTAAAAATCTTATTATTATTATTTTATCACGTAGGTACTCGACTTTGAAATAACTCCAAACAATGAATACATTCGCGAAGTTAACAGTTAAAACAGAGAACGTAATAACAGAGTAAAGTTTAAATGCAACAAAACATTATGAATACAAAAATGATTTATATAGCTTCCCTTTGTTCCTCTTTGCATTTGGAGAAAGTAGATATCATTATCTTGCTACAAAATTATACCTCTAAATGTAAGAGCCCATCCATATTTTATCATGGTAATAATATACTGATCTTTTTCTTGGTTACAGGGTTAGAAGCCTTGCGGCGTTGCCCGCAGTATCTGTATTACTTTCGAGTCCTTTATGATATCGAGATGAAAGAAACAAAATGATTTTGCTAAGCAACAAAGGATGTTAGGTCGATCCTGAATACGCGGTTACTATTGGCGAAGAAATGTCATTTATACTTATAGATAGATTTGTAGCATAGCTTGTCCGGTCAGTTGTAAGAAATGAACAGCACGGTCATTAATTGGCTGGATGACCATTAAAGGCATTTAAACAGAGTGATATGACCATGCTGCGAAGGACACGATGTTATCCGTCACAACTCGTGTCACACGCCCAAAAACTCCAATAGAGTAGCTACTAGCTAACAAAAACTTATTTCTAACACCTTGCTACGAGTAAAATCTATAGAACTATGTAGGGAGCCTTCAATTCAACAGTAATTTCTAGGCAAGCATGATCCATCATTGGCCTCGTCATCGTTTAGCCCCGAAGGATTTTCCTGTTCCATAAAAAGGCACACTTTGCAAAATAATGATGGGCTAAAACATAGACATGATAAATTACCTAACTTAGCTAGTTAGATAGGCATCTAGAGAAATTGTTCATCCGAGTGTTCAGATAAAGATAAAGGCCACTGTAGTAGGTACAATGGTACATCCATCGGATAAGTAAGAGAATAGCTATTTTCTCTGAATTGCTATTATTGGTGTACAAATTACAATAGATTTTGGCTAGCCACTTAGTAAAATTTAATTGTAAGCGTCAGCATTACCGTAAGATACGCAGGTATGAAAATAAGAGTGATTATGTATGCAGGTAGTCAGTTAAAAAGGTCGGTTACACATTAGTTTTAAATAGATCATAAAATATATTTTGGTGTTGTTATTATAGTACTACTAATAGTGTTATTATAGTAGTACTTACTTATGACGCTATTTTTTACGTTTCACATATAAGTTGCCCTTTGCTTGGTGATAAGCATTTTCTAGTGCTCGCATGGCTAACGACCTGGCGAGTTCTCAATCCTAGTGTAGCGTGGCGCCATCTCCGACCACATCGTCGATTAAGATTACTTTAGTAAACAGTTAAGATGCGTATTTTATGTTTTTCCCGAAACATAGCTTATAATAAAAGCGTACGAGGTGGCATAGTGTCAGTTCATACGTTATGTAAAATATTTTTTGTATTTTTTTTTACTATTAGCGTTTGACCACAAGTCACCTGATGTTAAGTGACGATGTGGTCGAAGATGGCGCCACGCTACACCTGGACTGGGAACTGGCTCTCAAGTGAGGCTGCCGGAACACACTCAAAGGTGCTTGGCGACAGATTCTTAACGAGAGGGTGGTAGCTAGCCAGGCGAGTATTAGAAAATACCCTACCACCAAGCTGTGGTTTCATCACGATGTTTTCCTTCACCGAAAGCTCAAGCTCATTGTAGGATTCGAACCCACGTCCTACGGATCGCAAGCCGACGTCACTACCACTGAGCCATCATAGCTATAAAAATATGAAATCGGGTATATTAATGAATCGGCCAGTTTGACACTAGATCATACGAAAGGAGAGAAGTAGAAGAAATGAAATGCCCTAATTCGTGCAAAGCATAAAGCATCGTCATTTTATCCTAACTTTAGTCCTACTCTACTAATTTTTATCGTATCTTTTTGTTTGTCAGTTCAATTTTACTTTCAAACGAGAACAAAAAACGCCGAAAGGCGCTACACCGTCCTATAAATTCTACAATTAAAAGGCAGTTGGTTTTTTTTTACGAGAGCACTGAACCTTAGTGTCACTTCTGTCTTCTTTTAATATTTTACGAGACTTTTTATTTTATTTTTTACAATAAAAGTAACGCGACTCAAGGTCGTTGTTTCCATCTTTGAGTAAATTCGGTTTATAAGAAGGAAGGATAAAGAGAATCGCTGAGGTGTAGGGTAATCAAGTTGGTAGATCGTTTTACATCTTGGTGAATTCATTTGAACTTCGTCTAAAAGATTAATAAAGGATATCTTTTTCAATTGTGGTTGTTCTTGTCTGTGTCCTCAAACTTGAAAGTTTAAAACCACTATAAAATACTATGTTCACGGAATTCTAATTGAACTTACTTATTCACTTACTTTATCGCTGCAGTTGTGAATTCGTGGGCAAAAGCTATTGGTTGATAAATTATTACGCTTGTTATATTAATTGTTCTTGGTAAAGGTTTAAAGAAGAACAAGGGGATATTAGCTAACTAAGCTACCTTTCTCTTTTACACTTATATAAATGCGATGTGGGTTTGTTGGTTTGCTCTTCATTAATAAAACAACGGATTGACGGATTTTTGCATAGAAATAGTTTGCGCCCCAGAGAGTGACAGAGATTACTGTTTCTGTGAAAAATTCACGGCTCCTGTTGGTATCTTCAAACGAGTAAAACCGCGAAGAGCAGCTAGTCCTCACTAACATTATAAATGCGAAAGTAACTCTGTTTGTTTTCAAGCCTACTGAACCGATTTAAATGAAATTTGGAACAAAGATAGTCTAGAGACTGAGAAGGAACATAGAATACTTATCGCGATAAACAGTAGCCCACGCTGGTGAAACCGTAGGGAACAACTAGTTATCTATAAAGTAATTAGTCACAGACAATTTGTAAGTTCCAGCCTTGATAACAATGATTTTTGAGTTGCTAGTAACGTTGCCAAGTAACAAAACCTCTTGGTAAAAGCTCTGAAGGAGATATTAAATTTACTTCGGAGGTATACACAAAGTGATAAAACGAAGGTAATCCATTATCGTCGTCGTTAACATTGTCAAGTTATAATCAATGTTGGAAACTCGCTCCGTAAACCACTTTGGAATGAGATTATCGAAGACGAAACACCTCATTAGTAAATGGGGTACGATCAATCTCAATCACGTTGTAATCATCCTTGTCTATAATTAAAATCAGAGCTTAGCTGAATTTGTTGTCACTGTACACAGGGTTAGATGCGCCTGTGGTTACACGTTTTCCCGTTACACAGCAGGAACCTCTTTGCGGTAGGTATGAGCTAAACATCGATACTGATATATCGATAACTTACTATCGATACTACGATATTATTATGAAATAAATATTTTTTACACTCTAAATGTTTTAACCTACCTAACCGCGGGGAACAGCTTGTGAATAAATAAAAGACAGGAAAAAGTGACAGATTGAGTGAAAATTCATGCGTTATTTTAATTTTTACTCTTAGGTTAAGACTTAAGTTCTGTATGTTCTGACAGTGACACTTGAGAGTTGGTGTAGCGTGACGCCACCTTCGACTACATCTTCACTTAACATCAGGTGACTTGTGGCTAAACACTAGACTGTAAAATGTAAAAGGAAGAAGAAGTAGTACTCTTAGTAATATTCTTTTCACATTGAAGAGAAAAGTATCCATTAGATCATGAGATCTGAGATCTGATGGATCATGAGATCTGATGGATACTTATGTACGAATTTATTTTCGCCCGCTTATGTCAGATATTACTCTGGATTTTCATAAATTCAGAGTAATATCTGACATAAGCGGGCGAAAATAAATTCGTTATTTGTTAAATCTTTAGTAAACAAAGTTGTGCCACTGGAAGATTCACGAAAAATAAATCTCGTGTGCGAAGTCGGGGCAGGTCGCCAGTAATAAAAATAAATAATACATAAAACCAAAAGCATGTCAGCTAACTGAGTTACCATTTCACTTCCCCTGTTTTTCTTCTATCACTAACAGACATTGATTTAGGAAGTAACCTAATAGGCTTATGTCTTCTTAAAATGAAAGTTAACGTCAAGTAAACTCGAAAGTTAGAACTTCTCTCACGCCCCAAGGGCGAACCGAACCTTGAAGCTACCTTTGTGTGGAGATAGAAGCACGATTACAAATTAGTTTCGTCAGATAGTCTAGTCTGTACTTCATAACTACGCTGCTCTTCTTGAAGTGAGAATGATGAAAAGAAATATAGTGTTGAATTATTCAGGTTACATTGGAGCTGTGGAGGTAATGAAATACTCAAGTTCTGGGATTCAGCTCTTCTTTTAGCTAGAGACAGTATTAGCAACATAGATAGAGCTGAACGTGATTCGAGAAGAGTTGGAAATTGAAGTTCACAAATCAAATTAGCTAACTAGATAGATAGATAACGCTTCATTGATTCACCACAAAAACAGAAAATAAAACAATATAAAAGGAAAGACTTAGGAGCTAGTGCTACATTGGACGTGTTCCTTACTATCTAGCCTACTACTCGTAGTTCATAATTAATTTGCAAATGTTATATTAAATATCACATAATAGAGTCGATAGTAAAAAAAAACCCTTTCTATTATTTTTCACATATAAAATTACGGCAACAGAAAAAAAAATGTAATCAAATGAAAATGGGATACATAAATGTAGCAAACATTTTTATGCCCAGTCACTAAACACAGGACCGCAACAGGAAATAGTTATACAAACCCCTAGTGAGCAGTGTAGTCTAGTCATTAAGGTTATATCCGAAGGGTCCGCCAGACTAACGAACTAACTAAGACAAGGTATCTCTGTATATTTATGACGGGATGTGTAAATTGCTTTCCTAAACTTGGTGCTTAAAATAATTAATATACTCGGTTGCTACTATCCACTTTAGCGGATGTGAATCGCATTAGAGCCAATAAATGGCCACACTACACTTGGTGTCGCGTGTTCGCGTAGCGGTTTTACTGTCTTTTTCACTAGGTAACTTCGCACACTAGCTCTACCTTTTTGAAAGTAAGTTGTCCAAAATTTCTGATCACATTTACGAATAAATTAAATTTTATTAACTTGACCTCAGAATCTCTCTATTATATATAGGAAATACCTACTAGAACAATCATATTCTTGACGCGTCATTTTGATACAATTCTAAGTGGATTCAATTCTACCCAGGATGTGCCTATATACTGATAATAAATACCCTTTGCTTACTGTAATAACAAAGACATTTCAAGGATCAAAATTAACTTTTAGAATATTATCATTACAATGGGCTCTATTTATTATTGTTAAATGTCAGTCAAAACCGTTAAAATTAACAATTTAAAATAATAATAAACGTTTATCATAATGGACTGAGAACGTAACTGTTTTATAAATATATAAGATAAAAGGTCTCACGAAGGCAAGCTTGGTGTTTGAAAGTCGTAAACTTTAATTATGAGCACTTACTTTCAGTGTTATTTTACTTATTTGAACTACTTATTTGAACTACTTATTTGAACTACTACTAGCATCAAATAATGCTTAAAAGTTGCACATAGAGTCATTTTAGGGTGAAATGTGTTAAGTAATATATATACACGCTCACTCACTCATTCACTAATTAGCGTAGTACAAAAAGTACATATAAATTATACGTATAATGAAATTATTTATATTTGTTTTTTAGTAATAAGCGAGCAGCTAGAGGCTGATGTGCCTATATCGAACTGTGTTGAACTAACTTGGCATTGTTAGCAATGTCAAAAAGTGCAGAGAAAATGCAGATTAAGTGACATTTTCACAAAATGTGTGCCGCAATAAGTACATAGACAAAGCGTTGCATGGTGTAGAACAAAAATAAAAATGCTGTCATTCAAAATGTAGAAAAGAGAAGTTTAAGCGTAAATGCAAAAAGCTGGCCTGCACCAGTCCCATAGTAATTGACAGCCGCAGAGAAAAAAGTCGAACATTTTCCAACTCTAGAATCGGAAAAACTAGAGTATGTGCATACTACATAGCTTTGTTATCGTGCAGCCAGTTCAGATTTTACCATAAGAACATACGGGGCACGTGCTCAGGGCCCCCTTGCCTCATTTCGGGCCCCCTGCCTCATGGGCCCCCCGAATTCGATTACACGGAACATAGAGAAGCTTTACACGAAGACTAGCTACGACAGTCGCAACCTAATAGCAATCCATTTTTAAGCATACATCATGTTATACGGAAAATATTTTTCCGACACTTAGTTAAATAAATTAATAAATTCTGGAACCAAAGCACACAAATTGACCTAGCCCCAAATTAAGCTCGAAACTTGTGTTAGATAGATTAACTCTTTATTAGTAGGCTCTTTACACTACAATTTAGATAAATTTAAAACTTGAACAACAATTATACTTAATGGTTGGTGTTACTAAGGGCGATCGTAGCGCTCAAGGCGATTTCTTCCTGACAACCAAAAAGCAAAGGAATAGTACAAAACTGGACGGTGGTATGAAACAAAATAAGTCAAAATAAAATAGATCATACATCCTAGTTAAACCACACACATAATAGACAGAAGTTTATTGGTTTTTCTTTTACTATCATCTTATTTGTTTTACTTTCTAAAGGGCCCCTAAATAATTATTCTGTGCCCCAGGGCCCCTGCATGGCTTTAGACGGCACGTTTTTCTTCTTTTTATCTTCTTATTTTTTTAATTTCTAAAGGGCCCCTAAATTGTTGTGTGCCCAAGGGCCCTGCTAGGCTTATCTGAACTAACGCCGCTGCATGCAGCTTACGTGTTTTTGTTCCATAACTTGGCATTGTTATCATATCGCACGACAATTACCTAGCTCACTGGGTTTATACAGGAGTTTGTCTAGAATTTCGGCGAAATTATCGACGGTAAAGCGTTTGAAATGTAAGCACCATGAAATTGGTTGTTTCATGTAATACGTACAAACAATGGCGTGATTATAGATAAACGATTCCGCTCATCCCTAATCGTACCTAATCGTTATTAATGCAAATGGAGTTAGCTGATTTCATTCGATTACATAAAGCGACTACACTGCCCATTGTTACACTATGGTTTAAGACTTTTTCCTTTTACTGATGTTGTTGTAGTTAAACAATAAAGCGTTGTTTACCTATCTATCTTTACACATATATACCTACCTACTGGTTGTGGCCTGCCATTTCACCCGCTGTTTTTGAGCCGCAGGAACCTTTTTCCGGGATGAAAAGTTGCCTATGTGTTAATACATAGTATGAACTATTATCTTAATTCCAAATTTTACTCAAATCTGTTGAGCCATTTCAGCGTGAAGATGTTACACACTTACATACTCACAAATTTTCGCCATATAATATTATGATGATGATGATTGTGTATATAGTTGGTGAAACACAAGTAAAAATTGTAAAGTTAACTTTCATATATGCACGAAAATACTATAGGTAAGTTATTTTAACAACGGATTTATCGTTGAAACCTGATTCAGATAACCTTAAATGTACAAAATAGAAGGTAAAGTAAAACAACATAAATGTAAAACGATAAATAGGTCAAGGGTAAGGTCCCTTTGTCCTCAATTTGTATCCATTATCACAGACGATAAGTAACTTTTAAAACATTAAACATTTATTAAATAATGGTACAAAATTCTTCGTAAAATTGCCGTTTCTAAAGTCAATTTTATCCTATTTATCGAGAGCCGACGCCGACGCGACGGTGCCGGCCGCCGACCGGTAGGACAGGGAAATGTGTCAATTTGTCGGGATCTATAACGTTGCCGTGATTTATTTGTGCTGGCAAAGTCAAAATATAAAACGAAAAACATGTATCGAGCTTTAGAGCGGTTTCAGATTAGCGTTTTTTTCTGCGCGTATACCTACGTTCGTTTCGACATATCTACGCGCTTACACGAGCGCTACATTTCACGCTTCACAAAACTGGACTCGCGTACACGGTCGTATTGCGGCGTATTCGCTCGAATGAGTGGTGAGTCAGTATCAACATAGGGAGGCGTCTCTTGCGGCTCGCACTTATAAGAGCTTATAAGCGCTTCAACCAAAGAGTAGGTATAAGATATAGACTTCAACGCTCGTACTACAGTTTCGCGTGTGGCAAAAGGCACGCCTAGGCGCGCTTACATGCGCTTCCAGCAACGAACTTATACGCGCGTATAAATAGCTAGTTTGAAAGTGCTGTTAAAATTACTGGATTGATTTTGATCCAGTAATGCTGGGGCCGCACTGACGGGAAATGCCGTTCAATAGCGCGATGATTGACGTGTGACATAAGTGTGGCAACGACATTGGAAAACGGCATTCACATTGGCGTTTGACGTTAGCCGATAATTCAAGTGCATTCACGTTGACCGCTCAAGTGTAGCTACTCACATAATAGCGTTAATGATTAACGCAATATTTATCGCGAAGATAGGCATTGACATTTCCCTTGACGTTGACCTTAGTGTGGCCCGGGCATAAGGGATACGATAAATGATCTTTAAGACTACTCTATTATGCCATCTTTATCTGTATATAAGAAGGTTACTAACATAGATATTTGATATAATTATATAGGTAAGTAAAGCGCTTTTCCCCGCGCGTCGTCAGATTAAAAGTTAAACCAACTTTGTGCAGCAATCTTATTCATAAAATTTCATCTTAAAGTTCCCTGTGGTGAAAATTTCTTAGTTTAAGAACCTGGGGAGTATTTTTGTACTTATCTACATATCTTTTGCTTTTATTATCTTTAGTTTTAACAGTTTAGCATTGTATTAATTAGCATTTGTTTAAATTTTAGTCTTTCATGTTGCAGTGTTGATTGAATTATTTTTTGAAGTGTAGTTTTTACACTATCACATTCATATCACCATGCGAAAGTTTGTGAGTGTGTTTCTTTGTTGCTCCTTTACGCTGCGGATTGGAGTAAAAAAATAGAGATAGCTTATACCCAGGATTAATACGCAGGCTTTTTTTACTTTGTATTCTTTCGTGCGGTTCCTACGGCATAGTGAAAAAATCGTGAGGCGCAAATATTTGTATTACAAAGCGTCAAAACGTGAATGTCATTCGAATTCGAAGCTCATATCACAAATTTACTTTTATGTTTTTTAATTAAAAATATGTCATCAGTTTTCACTGACGCACACTATATTAAATTCTTAGCATTACACACATGACTTAATATCATATATAACAAAGAAATAAAAACAAATAAATCTAAACTAATAACTAAAATACATTATTAAAAGAAGTCCCTTTAGGCAAGGTACCGAAGATACTGGCAGCGTTCCCCCTTTGAATGGCTAGACTAATTCTTTGTCCGATATATATCATATATTATACGACAATGTTAAAATGATAAATCAAAACCGTTCGTGCGAAGACTTGTCACGTCAAAAGATGCTGAGCACACCTCTTTCATAATTTCCATAAGTATCCTCAACACCAAACATCGCTGATCTGGTACATATTTGAAACTAGCGGTTCCCCTTGGTTTCACTCGAGTGGACTACAGTTCATCGCAATAAAAAATATCCATATTTAACAACAAAAATCCGATAGAACGAAACATTTTCAGTATACCCGAATTTCCCAATTTTCCAGGAAACATTCCCATTAAAACCTTATTCGGTCTATCAAAAAATATTGCCAATTCGCTCCAGCCGTTCTCAAACGATGCACTTTACAACGAACAGCATATCGTTTTTATTTAAACAGGTGATATTGAGTATTTTATAGTTAGCAGGTTTTGTAGCTGACTGTACCACGCTAACGAATCACTGTCTCTACAACAGACCAATGGATAAATGGAAAGTAATCTACTACTAAATCTAAAACCTTTTAAAGTTATTGAGGATCAGAACCAAATCCGTGATTAAAACCGCACGTGTAAGGTCCTTTAGGAAGTTTGGAAGTCAATGGGTCGATGATATACTTCCCACAACCTTCCATTCAAGTTTAACCTCTTATGCTAAAGCTTTAGGAGATATTTTCGTTTGATTTAAATAACCACTGCGGACTCAACGTTTCAATAATTCATGATATGGGTTTTTTAATAGTATGGATTTTGGAAATGGGGTATTTTAACGGCCTTGAACCTATTCTAATATTAAATCTGTGTGGTATTGATTGTATTTTACTGTTTTTCTTCCGGATGGTATACTGATCAACTGGGTTAAGCAACCTTATCTGCAATCACTGGGATGTGTGATCACAGGGATGGTATTTACAACAGCGCTTCCGTGTTTCGGAAGGCGCTTTAAGTCGTTGGTCCCAGTTGTTATCTTAGGATAGCAGTCGTTAGCATATTTTGGAGGCCTTCGGAGGATTATGGCGAATACTTCCTCTCTGACAGAAGTACTGTGTCCCAGCAGAAGGGAGCGTAATAGGCTGGTGATGATGAAGTGATGTAGGATCGCATTACCACATAACCCGTTCCAATGTGCGCAAGCCTTAATACTTGGCTTTAACCTCAAGGTGTAAATTCGCTAAAGTGTAAGCACATACGTTGGCTATAATGTGGCAGCTCCTAGCCTTCTATAAGATTATATGATACCTCAAGTCGTATCTCTTCATTGTTTTACACTTTTACAATGCACATATAAAAGTTATTGCCCACTTTATATAGGTCTTGAAGAAGAGCTGGCTATTACATGGAGTACTCGTGAATCATAGTCGCTTTTATTTAGCTTCCTTTCAACCTTCCTCTTGAAGAATTGCTTTAATATTATGCCGTTGAAATAGTATTTTATATACGTCTTAACTTTGGAATACCTTGCGGAAATTTTATTACATTCTATTCAAGTTTCGCTGCTGAAAACTATAGGGGGTTGTAGTAGAAGAATTTCGCTTTCTTGTCTGTGCGGTTGGAAATTAAAATGGCAGGTATTTTGCTGTATGCTGGTTGTTTTTACTTATATTATGGAAAATAATTGTCACATTCTTGTTTTTTGCATTAGGTATACAATTTTCATTATATTTTAGACTTTCTGAAGCAAAGAAAACAAATGGCAACAAGCAGTTGAAATAGTTCTACGAATATTTTTTTTAAATCATGATATAATATTGTTTTTCTTTGCCAGCTACTATTTTTATAGCATATCCAAGATGATTGGTTTTATATTATGTTTTATTTTATATTATTATGCTCGAGTATAAATAAACAACTAAAGCCGTAATAATAGTGCTGAAGTAAATTCTGAAAGCAGGTCATAAATCCCAAAGTTCAAAATGAAGATTTACACGCTAAAGCGCTGATTTGTTCCACAACTTCTATTTATTCGTCCGGGAAAACTATAATCTCTTTTTCGAACTTTTAAATGTCTGTTCCATTGACTTAGATGACACCGTTCTTCAAGATTGCGTAGTCGAACTAGAAATTTGCAATCTTCGAACTAAAAGTTTGAATCAATTTTTTTATGTAACTTGTGACTGGACGCAAGTTGTTCGCCTGGTGTAACTTTGACAGTTCCAAGTACAGTGCAGAAATACACTGCGTAAGGAGCGCAGTGTATGATATTGGAGATATCAGATGATAAATAAATATCTTTATAGCCTGTAATTGCTTAGTTAATTGAATAAACCGATACCAATTAATTTAAATGCAAATGTGTTTAATGTAAGTATCTATTTTATTGTAAACATTAGAAAATTCCAAGTGTTTTCTGTGAGTAGTGGCAGTGAAATTGGTTTTTGTTTCTATTCTATTTTGGGTATTTCAACTTCTAATTAAGAGTTTAGCTTTTGTATTGTCTATCGCAAACCTATGTTTTATATAAAGATTTAACATTTAAGCAGGACTAACAGCAAGATCTAATTGGGTCCTTTTATAAAAACAATCCGAAAAAGTTAAATAAATTTATCGAACTGAGGTTCAGCAACAGTTTTACGGTACGAAAGGGACGTTTACGTGCAATAAAGAGTGAATTATAATCATCCCTCGAACGAACCGTAGAATTTCTTACTCTAATTTTTATTGCTTTGGATTTCAAATGTTTATTTTTATATAAATTTTCCACATGGAACACAATTTTTTGTCAAACCAGCTATCGTTTTTGTATTTGTAGAATCATAAATAATTAATTAAAAAAAAAATGTTTTTTGCATTCATTTTTCAGGATATCTCTAAACAACCCTTAAAATAACATTTAAATGTAAAGAATGTGTAGCTCAATACAAAAGATTGGATTTCGGAATTGAATTTTGATAATATATGAGTGTCCTGAGGGAATTCCCAAAGGCCTCTAACGTCTAGCTTAGACCTAAAATGTAGGAAGTAACTTTTTATAGAAATAAATAACTAAATATGTTGTGTAGGAACATGTTAGTATCGTACTTATACCCAATAATAAAAACCTTTAGGTACGATAAGCCCATAAGATACGAGATATGTTTTATCTTAAGTTAGCTGTATTTTTATTTGTTTATCAATAAGTTGATCGTAAATCAAAAAGATTGGTAAAATTTTTATTTTTTTATATCTTCATAAATAATTGAGCTACAGAGGCTTGAAATTGGTACAAAAATGTATCAGTAGGTAAGAATATGCCATTTTTTATTCTAGCTCCATCCTGCGGTTAGGTACTCCCGTGAAACTAAATATGTCTACCACTTGAGATTGTATACCCCAATGCAGGTGTAACGAGGCGCTACCTTCGACAGTAAAATCAGGTAACAAACGTTAACAAAAATCCGAGATAAATCAACTTATGTCCTATTTTAAAATCTAGAGTAGGTATTTATGCATTACATTATATATGTAAGTACATACTTGCACAAAATAACGTTTTTGTTTTGTTTCTAGTTCAATTTTGAACAGCAAATATAGCTCTAGTCTAGCCTCTCCTGAAATAAACGCTACAATATTGCATCTTTGAAATCCTGAAAGCCGCAGCGTTCTAACTTCGGGCTCTTTGACGTGCACTGACCTACTACTTCTCCAAACTGTGGTCAGCACAGTACGCGACAGTAATAGATCTGCAAACTTTAGCTGTCACTTAATGCACTTTTAAAAGGATTTCAGAAGCACCAATAAGTAGGTTTTATATCACTATGAATCTCGTTTAAATCAAGCCCAGTACTCTCAATTAAGTCTATATCCTCAGCTACCTATGAAACACAGCTAAGCATGTCGACTTGAGAACCTCCGCCCTTTTTGTCGGTTATACAGAGAATTCGTTTTATATAGGTACATTCAACGACAAAAGTCGCTGAACAGTCACACTTTTTTCTATTATCCTCATCATCATAAGCACCAATTTTTGACCTCATCATCACCTAAAATCAGGTGTGTTATGTTGTGGTCAAAATGATACCATGTAAAATGTAAAAAAAACAATAATAGTTACTGATTTGAAACACATTTGGAAAATCGAGAACGATCAGCTACTTTTGTCGCTGACGGTACTTATGGAGAAAGTTAGAGTGAAATAATTATCATGAATGTATTTGGTTTACGAACCGTTCTAATACACCATACAATTAAATTAGTTATAGCACATTAACACTACATCCCACCATCAGGCGGTATCAGTCCACTGCTTATCATATATAGACCTCTCCCAAAGTACGCCACTGAGTCCGATCTTTGGCTTCACTCATCCAAATGCTACCAGCCATTTTGCGTATATCGTTTTCCACCTAGCTGGAAGACGTCACTGTTTGCTGAGTCGCGGTCTCCACTCAAAAACACGTATCGTAGCTTACTTCTGTTCATCAAATATACTGTGTCAAAAGTTAAGCAACAGTTGTGAGATGCGTGCGGGGCCGAAAGGGGTGAGGGGCAAAATCAATATAGGATCCCTCCCCTCCCCTCGCGCCAAATTTCCAACGGCTGATGTGTGCCTGAGCCTCAGTTTTTTATGTTGTGATTTTTGGTAGGCAACGTTATTATTTGGTGAGGATGATGTGATGTAAGCGAATGAGGATCGCCGGGTCACGGGTGAGGCTGTGAAGTTTTTTTAGGTTATGTTTTTGGTGCAAATTGAGTGTTTCGCGAATACGATACAGTGTTGGGTATAAAATAATCACGATGAATAGAATCAAGGGCTTCGTATATTCAAACAAATGTTTGATTCTCTCTTTGCTTCTCTGTTTTAGTGTTAATTTTAGTTTAATGAATCAGTCCCTTATGTAGAACTGAACTGCGCCCCGCGGATTTCCTGTTATCCGCAGGAATGTTTTTTCAGGATATAAACTATGCATAAGTGTTAATCTAGGGTTTCCACTCCAGATTTTACTCAAATCCGTTGAGTAGTTTCAACGTGAAAAAGTAGCAACCACACTCGTTTACAAACTTTCGCGTTTATAATATTAATGTAGGTAATTAGTGTGATGTATTGAACAAGATTACCTACAATTTGGGGATCTTCAAGGCAAGAGTGACTAGGTGAACACCTTCTAGGTATGCGGGGTACACCGTCGACCGCATCAACGCTTGGAAACAGGCGGGATGGTGGTCAAATGCTTATTAGCAAGAAAAAGGCTAAGCAAACTAAACCAGTCGAAACCACTACCAAAGGTATTTTTTTAAATTTTTTGATTTTTATTTATGCCCTCCGAAACACCTCCCTTGAAAATGTCGCATGACGGCCACCCATCCAAGTGATGGTCGTGCTGAGTGTTGCTTAACCTGATTGATCGGTTACGACCGACCAGACCAGCTATATAGCCACGAGCGCTTCACTAAGTACCTGCATAACTGTTAGGTGTATCGTGTTCTTAAGTGTACCGTGTACCGTACCAACGTAATCGCCCGGTCTCGATGGGGAATCGTATCGCCCCGCCCGGCAAATGTTTTGATAGGCCTGTCCAAGTTTAGATAGTCTGTATAAAGGATAAAGGCTCTGTGTCGACTTTTGTAGCATAAAAATTGACTTTGGGAATGTGCCTTCGTGCCCATAATAGGTACATTAGAACTGGGAACTTCCTGCAACATTTGGGCGGAATTGCAAATTTAATGTGGCGTGACTCATTATTTTGAAGTACAAGAGTAAACAAAGCTAAAATACAGAAGACTTGTCAGGCTATACAAATGTAACCTTAATGATCTAGAGAAAACCTGCCCCAGGAGGGGAAAAATATCTAGATGTGTCTTTTGTAATCTTTAGGTGTCTTAAAAAGGTTTTGTCACGAAATGACTATATCACCGCCCTAATATATGTTAAGGTCTTGACAGAACATACATAATTACATATACACTGGTAATATTTCTACATTAGGTATGTATAAATAAAGTATTTACCACTTCTTCTCCTTAGACACTGATGATGCCAGAATTCACATTTAAGCCTACGCTATGTTTCAACATACTCCTCAACATGTCTTACTGATGGACATCACTTGGAACATATTCGTTTAAAACCAAGTGAGAACGTTCAAGCAATCACATGTGTAACATTGACTTAAAGCTAGGATTCCCTGTATTTAGGGTACCAAAAACTATCCCCATAGTTTGAGGGTACACAGTAGGTACATTCTTTCACTGTTAAAAGCACACTGCTATATCACTACCATGAGTGATATAGCACCAAGTACCCATCGGTGTGTTCCGACAGCCCCACTTGAGAGCCAGTTCCCAATCTAGCGTAGCGTGGCGCCACCTTCAACCACATCATCAATTAAAATCAGGTGACTTGATAAATAAATACAGGCAATGTTTTATTTTGATAAAAACCCTTTAAATATCTCCAAGTGGTTGAAACAACGGAAAAAGCTAGTTATACAATAAACCATTTGTTACAATGATTCCTCCATCCGAAAATCCTTAATGTGCGCTAGCTGATGCTAAGACCATTTTAATGCTACTTAACGCAATTCTTTCTGAATTAATGCTAATATATTTTTAATTTTATTCAAAGCTCTGCCATTGTGGAGCATCGTAGAGCTTTTTACGACTTGAGCAACATTGTTTTAATGCAATGAGGCTTATATTTTGACGTTGGTACTATGGTGGCTTGTTGCGTTTGATGTGTAGCTAAAGCTACTCATAGTTCGATATTATTACTAACTATACAGCAACATAAAAATATATATAAAGAAGTATGTACCTTAAATTTGGAATTAATTAAATAAACATGTCATGTGATCTTGCAATGCTATCCAATAGACATTTGCTGGATGAACCTAATCTGAATTTCACACCCTAATCGCCTACCTAGTTAAAGCAGGGGCAAGTCACTAGTAATTATTTAGATAAACGACTTTAGAATACTAACTACGTATCTGTTTTTATATATACCTACCTACGTATTAATTTATCTATTTACTAAGAGCTACGCTTTCACGCCTAAACTACTGAACCGATTAAAATGAAATTTGGTGCGGAGATAGTTTGAACCCTGAGGAAGGACATAGGATACTTTTTATCGCAAAAAAACTGCAACCCACGCGGGTGAAACCGCGGGAACAGCTAGTGCACTTGTTATATATGTGCTTTATTAAATTCTGATGAAATTAGAGAACATTTACATACCTATATTTTTTATCCCTTTAAATCTACCAAATGAACAAGACAGCACATTATTTTCATGGCTTTCACATGAAAAGCACGTAATATTTATTATTCGTATTGACAACGGGCAAATAGACAGATACAAATACTGGTTCGACCTCTAAAATTCAATTCCATTGTACAAACAGAGATATCGTAACGATCTACCTACATGTAACATATTTTTTTAGATCCTCATATATATCGTAATGATAGGAATTGTAAGCCTCCGGAGGTTTTCAGTTATAATGAAAAAATTAACGTTTTTATTCGATATCTTTAACCAAGTTTTTTGTCAACCCTACTAGTGTACATTTTAGTGTCTATTTAATAATAAGCTTTACTAATAAGATTTCATACTAAGTATTGGATTTTAATTGGAATTTTGTTGAAAAGGCTTTAACATTGACATTTGAAGGAGTTGCTGACTTTAAAGAGCTTAGTGGTGGGTACAGCTATTTTGTCTTTGTTCCTAGTATTGAAATTTTTATAAACACTTTAGTGACGATGTAGGTATAGGTAAAACTACGGCCCTCAGTCCATGCAGCAGACCTTAAGTGGTCAGAAGGTGCTAAGAATCCCAGGATGTGAAAAGAATGCTACACGGAATGTGAGATATATCATCATCATCATCAGCCGGAAGAAGTCCACTGCTGAACATAGGCCTCTCCCCTTGAACGCCAACATGAACGGCTATTAGCCATTTGTATCCATCGGCTCCCTGCGAGAAGCTAGCTAGCTAGCTGCGAGCTGCTGTGAGAAGTATATGCATCCAAAATTAGGATAGACTCCAACCTCCGGTAGAAGATAGCACTACAAAAAGCAGAAGAACAGCTCCACGGGCTTTTTTTCTATGCCTACTATTTATATCTTCCTACACTGTCTAGTCAAATTGCATCGATCGGCTTCAAGTTACCATGGGCCGAATAAGGCTCGCGCGCGAGTGAATTATTTATAGCGAATCCAGCGGTACCGGAAGCGCACGCTGTAATCCTATTTTAAGGTATACTTCTCGCGAACAAAATTCGCGCATGCTCGGCAATAAATATTATAATACCAGTTGGAAAGACGGATCGCTTTGCAGCAGATTTTTCTCTCATTTTGTGGAACACTCAACAGAGAGATTTAAATTATATATACATGGTAGACCATCATGAAGCAAATTTTTTACGATGAGGTTGTAAGCTCCAACTGTTTATTGCTTAATTAGTGGTTTTATTGCACGCCAGATTAGATCAATTGTATATTTGACGGCGCACTCGGCTAGCGTGGTAAATCATAGCCCATGCTTTCTCTCTTTCGCTCTCTAAGAAAAGGCTATGTCCCTGTCGGAATAGGCTGATGATAAAAGTGTAAAGAAAAATATAGGTACACATTGCAAAGCGCTTTTGTCCACCGAAAGATTTTACCAAATTTAAATCTTTTAAGTTATCATTATGCTATTCAAGCATCGAATATTAAGCCCATCACACATAAAAAAGAAGAAACCGCAATTCCTAATACTGAATCCAGCATATGCGAACGTTCCGCATGAACGCAGAATTAACGCGTCTCGCATACGTAACGAACGCTGTTTGTGTATGGACGTAGTCAGAGGAGGGCGTAATCAGAGAAAAGTGGCTTTTTTGAACCCCCTAAACTAATTCAAATGATTGTTCAAAAAAAAAGTTTGTTGCAATATTAACGTAGCTGATAAAAATGCTATCCCTTAAGAGGTAAAAAAAAAACCTTTCATGAAACGAAGGAGTATTTTCTAGACTACAGAAAAAAAGTTAATTTAGATATCTTATCTCTTTCTTATAATTAACACGTCGTTATTTCTTATGAAAACTAAACCATTGAGCAGCTAACATTTATAATGACACTCTAAGGTACTTACGAAGGAAAACTTCCAACAGATTGAAAAGAAGAAAATCTACTTAAAGAAAACAAACTTACTGCAGCTCACTATAACCGAATAAGCTTAAATTGCATATTATGTAAATGAGATAAAAAAATAGGCTATGAATTGAAAATGTTTCTATTAAAGGGAGAGTTAGGATGAAATATACGGCTCCATTTCAGGACGGTCCACAGTAACAAGAGACAGCCAATAGCTGATATCATCTACCTAGACTACGGAAAAGCTTTTGACCTAGTGCCTATAAGAAGGTTTGTATCCAAGTTGGAGCACTTTAGCATCCGTGGAAAACTTTTGAAATGGATAGAATAGAAGACTTCGTATCAAATAAGTTTTTTAAAGTTCGTATTGGAGAAGCTTATTGGAGACCTTACACTCCTTACAGGGTTAGTAGTGTCCCACAAGGGTCTGCGCTTGGACCTATTCCCTTTGAAATATTTTTTACTGACCTTAGTCTGAGTGGTCTCATTTTTTGATACCAAAATCATGGGCATTTCATTGGTAACGCATGATATAATCTACAAGATCTAGATAGTACATGAGAGATCAATTAGGTGGAGATTGAAGAGGATTTTTTTTAAATGCCAGTACATTTACTAGCCTAACTAGTATATTCACTAAGTGCCAAAACAAATTTTTACAAGCAATCCTAGGATACAATTCTTTCCCAACAGTAACATTGCAACAAATCAGCAGAATCAGTGATTAGTGCTCCTTTAATGAACTCTTTCAAAACTAGACATCCAATAACCAGCACAACGTCTAGTGTATTGCTTAGCTCAATTTATACTGTCGAAGTTGACCTCCATTTACCCCCGGAATCAAACCTTTCGCTACGGCCTTGGATGTTGACAAAACCTCCAAAATGGGCAACATGTTTGATTATCTCGAAATGTGGCAGCAACCCTATTAATTTTTTACGATGCGAAAAATCAGAGGGTTGCCAAAGAGAGTTTGAATCATAAAACAAAGATGTTGCATTGTTTATGGGAAATGTAATCAATTTATCAATATTTACGATCCTTTTACTAATGTATGGTCCCAACATTACAATAAGTAAATCCGTGTAATAGATATTTTATGTCATTCACTATAAAAATGATAGTTATAGATAGTTATTAAAATACTCCCAGACGTCTGGCTTGAGAACCACATCCTTCTTAAGTCAATTGAAAAGCAAGCAGAACTTTTAAGGTAACAATTATTTATCAACGTAAATCTTGCAAATCTTGCAATATTAACATTTTTACGAGAAAACTGACTACATTTATTCAAAGGAAGAAGAATGCTTGTAAGGTTTGACAGCTGTTTATGTTTGTGTCTTACTTTTTAAAACACTTTTATTAGCTTGACTTGTAACTAACTAACTAACTAACTAACTAACTAACTAACTAACTAACTAACTAACTAACTAACTAACAATGTAATCAAATCTTAGAAGTCAATTTTCACCCACTTCTAACTGTCGTATTGACTTGAAACTTTGTATGTGTATGTAATCTCGGTGACAATGCAATAATTTGGTATCATCGACCTGACCTGATGATGCAGCCGGAAGGTGGGTAGGGCATCTCTTCGCTGGCTACTAGTAAACCCCTCGTGTTTGGGCTCATATGAATCGTCTTGATGAGTACAATACATTGGACTTGGTGACGAGGGTCTGATGATGCAACCGGAAGGTGGGTAGGGGATCTCTGCAGTGGTTACTAGTAAACCCCTCGTGTTTGGGCTCATATGATTCGTCTTGATGAGTCCAATAGATTGAACTTGGTGACGAGGGTCTGATGATGCAGCCAGAAGGTGGGTAAGGGATCTCTGCAGTGGCTACTAGTAAACCCCTCGAGTTTGGGCTCATATGATTCCTTTTGATGAGTCCGATAGATTGGACTTGGTAACAAAGACAAAAACTAAAAAAATAAAAATATATAGTTTAAAAAACTAAAAAAAACACTTTAAAAACGCACTCAAAAATATAAAATAATTAAATTGACTTGTATTAGTTACGATATAATGGTTAATTCAAAAAGTGTGGAGCGCTTCTTTTACTGGGTAAATAAAAGTACAAACAACCAAAAAGCGCTCCACACTTTTTGAATTAACCATTATATCGTAACTAATACATGTCAATTTAATTATTTTATATTTTTGAGTGCGTTTTTAAAGTGTTTTTTTTAGTTTTTTAAACTATATATTTTTATTATACTTGAAGTCAATAAAAAGCCAACATGTGCGTAGGGTCCGAAAACCTATCGAAAGGGTTTAAAAAATCCTATGACATCGATCAGACCCATCCTGTAATGTGCCCATCGCAGCCATCTGAGGCCCCATAACTGACATAAATCATGTGACGTGACCCCATAAATTTTAATATTCACTGATCTACCCCATTGTCGGAGTCCATCCCTTTTTCTTGTTGCCTTTTTAATTTCCTCAAAGAAATCTTTTTTGAAATGTACAAGCTCTGTTGTAAATGTTATGAAAAATGTATGTTAATAAAAAGCGCCCTGGAAGTGTATTTACACAGACTAAAAATGATATTGTATATTTAACTTAAAGATATTTGTAAAATCTGTGTTGAGTACTGTTTTACCTAATCCATCATTAAAGAAAGAAGAAGACACTACTTACCTCTTTTGGTGTGGTATACATACTTTTTACATACAACACTTATCTGTTTGGTAACTCTAACAAACACAAACCTTCACGGGATTTTTAGCTGATCTTGAAATGTTTAGAAAGAAACGCGGAAGTGAAGTTTTCTCCGATAATGTGCCTGTTAAACTTTGAGTTCCCGTTTTATTAGTGCTGGGTTGTCCGATAACTTTTATTGGACGGACATTCCTTTCTGTTTGGAATGATGTTCAATTGTTCATGCCCGAGCTTCAGTGGAATTTCCTCTATGATCCGAAGACAGTGTGAGAAACTTTCAAGTGGTGTTTGTGTAACGTTGGATATTGGAAGTTCACGAGTGTAATTCAATTCTTAAAAAGGTTGTATCAATAGCACACCCAGTCATTTTATATCTCTTAAAATACTGAAATGTGCAAGGTGCGCGCGGGTTTGAAGGATAAATCGTAAAGGAAGTTATTCTCAATCAAGCTACAGGTTAAGTTCTGTCTAAAACTAAAGGCTGTGAATGGTGCCAACTGCACTTGTTGCAGCTTACCACCATAAGGTTGAACGCTTGCCAACTCATTACCAACTCGGTTATAAAAAAAAACCCATTAAACTTCCTCTTTACATTCTACTTTTTATTTGTACTGTTTTACCAGCATTGTATTGTTATTTTGGTGCAGATGTATAGTGATTGTCTTGTTTATTTTATTTTAATAATTTCTTCTCTTAGTTTCTTCCATTTAGTTTATAAATTTACAAGGAAAAGGTTGATTGATACAACTACTTACACCAACATTAGCCAAATGTATGTACTTGTAAGATTTCGCTGACCTAGGTACAGTATGCTTTCAATGAATTTTCGAAATAGCGTGCTGTCATAGTATAATACACTCAGTTACCTATATTCAACTTACAACAACAATCTTGAAAACTGTTCGAACCAATTTTTGCTTGTTTGTAGGACATTCTAGAGCTCGCCTACCATTCTCAAGTTAAAATTCTACCACATATAACCTATCGATATATTCCGACAGCTCTATTTGAAAGCCAGTTTCCAGTACAGGTATAGCGTGGCGCCATCTTCGACCTAATCGTAACTTAGCATCAGGCGCGTTGTGGTCAAACGGGGTAGCCGTAAGGAATAAAGTCCTTTAATCCTGCTTATCCTTTGTTATTAGATGCCATTCGAATACTTCCTGCTCCATGGTCCTTACGGAACGCAATCCAAACACAGAATAACAATGTTAACATCGCTTTAAGTGTTCAGAACTTCGATAACACAACGCAACAACAGCATAAGTGTTTCATTTTCTCAAGTGAGAGGCCACTAAAAAGGCACTCAGCGAAGCAAAGTTTTATGCTCGACCTATTTTCTTGTTGGCTCACACTTAGTAACCTTATCTGTGAGCGTAATTATTGGCGATTTTAGATGACATCAAAGAGGCTCAAGTAGGCTTTTGAGGATCAGTTGGAACGGCCGGGCTATGTCACGAGTCAAATATATATTTCGGTATTCTTGAAAACGTTTTGTTTCTGTTTTGCTTGAAAGTTTCAATCAAATTCGCGGTGTTTTATTGTTGACTAGTGAACTACTTCGCGGCTTCATCCGCGTGGTTGATCCTTTTCCATGCAAACTTTAATATCAAAGTATATATATGAATATCTCCACGGTTTTTCGTAAATTGTTGCCATGGCGTCGGATTAATCGCATCCGATGCAAGGTTGCCAGTGTTATATGGACCACCACTATACCGGGTGTAACATATTCTACGAGTCTTGATGGCTTCAATAGAAGATTTTAGGCTATATTTTATACCCTTAGAACTTTAAGATTATCAAAGGAGACTGTTGAGCTACCCTATTAAAATATACAATATCAATATTTGCAAAGAAATTTTATTTTAATAATTTTATTTTTCAAACTGTTAAATCCTTTTTACTTTAAATATTTGCAACAAAAATAATCGTGTTTCAATAGAACCGACACTATTTCATGGCCTTTAATTACTGCAAAATATTATTTTACTACTAACAAAAACATTGCTAGGTTGAAAATTATAGTGTGACTCTCATAAAATGTTATGATACTAGAACAAAAGCAAATTTGCGTAAAAAGTTGACTTGGTTTAAGCTTACAATCTTAATGAATATGAAATATAATTTGGCACAAAATGACTGCGGACATAAATTATGAATTTAATGATATATCTTTATTACTTTCGGGTCGTATTTCTGAACTCAGATTGAGACCTTTTTGGAAAATGGAGGATTTCATTTTTCCACTTTACGAGGCTTTATGTGGATATGGAAGACTTCTTTGATAAGTGTCTAATTTGAATGTTCATTGATTATGAAAACAGATCAACATAATTCTTTAACCGAAGCCGATTTTTTTAAAATGATTTCTAGTGGCTTCGTCTGCGGGAAATTTTTATTTCTTTTCTTTTTTTTTATTTTTTTTTTATATGTACAACATTCTTGGAATAAATGAATTATGAATTATGAATTATGACTTATGAATTATGAATTATAAATTATGAATTATACAAACTCTATCATACCATTCAACTCCCTAACTTTTCAAAAAATCCGTTCTTTATAAACCCCTGCAGCATAAAACTTATACACCTAATTCCAACTGAAATGTTTTTAAGGCGTACCGTTTAGCCTGTGTTTTATTTGTCAGTTAATCATTAGAATAAGCTCATTATTATTATGTTATTTTTTACTAAGCACATTTTTATTGTGAAAAGTGTCATAAATTCCTCACAAAGTATTGCAGTCTCTTATGCAAATCAAGCAATATGGTTCATCGATTACCTTCACATAAAGTGGCGTCCTTTAAAATTCATGACATCATAAAATAAATCTTATATCAATCAAAGTAAGGAGTTTACTATGTCCCACTGGCATATTGCAGGCGTCAAGTCATCAACGAGGATTTTATAGGCGCCGTATCGGCTTGCAATAAACACTGTTTATCTATGACAGTACAATAATGTAAGCAGTAGTTAGGATTGTAATAAATTTTAAGACGGTCTCTTTGTCTATTTTTAATTATTTAGTATATTTAGCCTTTGACTGCAAGTCATCTGTTGTTATACGACGATGTGGTCGAAAGTGGTGCCACGCTACAGTTTCTTTGCGCACTCTTTGTACATAATGGGATTAAATAATATACCATTATCAAGTCTTTTCTGATACACTGGACTTGAAAAGACCTTTAAAGATTCCAAAACACGGCAAGGTAAAAAATAAAAAAACTTCCTTCAACTTTTTTCATTTGATTGTGTATTTCACACACTTTTAGTAGGTAGTCAAGATAGAGCCTTTCGAGAAAACTGTCATATCAACTACAGGAGTGGAAGCATTTTACTTTTTAGATCTATTCTAAGGCAGGTACGGGATGTAAAAAGTTTGTAATTCACATGACGACTTGCGTAAAGTTGCTTGAAGATAAAACACTGCCTTACACGGTGCCTATGGTTTATCTTAGTTTTATATCTCGGTGCGGTGCCCTTGTTTCTCATTTTATGGAACAGTACTAAGTCTGGAGCCTCGCGGTCTTATTGGATCAGACGTAATTATGAAGAGGAAATTCTATGAATACTGATATACTTTGAGGCTTAACTTACTATACTTAATAGAGAATTTTAAATAAATGTTTAGTCTAATGTAGCTTATGGTTTTGTTGAAAATCTAAGACACGTTAGATCAAAATTTCATACTAGATTCTGAGAATAAAAGAAGTCTGTAGTAATTATACAATAAGCATTGTAAAACGTACCTAACAATAAAAAATGGGAAGCATAAGACTTTCGAGATCGAGTCGCGGTCTAATAAACTAGTGCTTATTAGAAGGTTTTAAAAAAAGAGATAAATGGGGACAAACTTCTTGCTTTTTTTAAATTACAGCTGATGTTAATTTTATTCCAAGAAAGTAGACACATTTTTGAGTGAATCTGATGAAGAAATGTGTTGCTTTAAAATCTGGGGATAAAGAACATCGATAATTTTTAACTTTTATTTTGATCACCCTAACGTTTAATTTATCGTGTCTCTTAGTTATTAATTAAATTTTGTTCTCACGTTTCAATACATTAGGTCCTATGCTTCTTCAAAATCTTTGTAACTTGCAAAACTATGATTGTTTACTGTGTTGGGGTGCTCTTATTATATATATTATGCAGTTAATATAATATTGTTCTCGTAGTTTGAATTCAATTGGATCTCCTGAAATGTTTAGTTTCATTCACATTCTTTGTCACAAGTACCATCACTTACAGTCTCATAACAAAGGAAAGGAACCGACATCATGTTCCTTACACAATCACCGGTAGGATTCCGTTGTTTCTTCTTTGTCTAAATGCTTCCGTGAATTTTCAAAACCTTTTATTCTTGTGAGCTTCTAAAGGTGACTTTGCGGTGACTATGAACATGTTGAGGTATTTGTACTATGACTGTGTATTTACCTTACGACTTGAAACGTTGTTTATTTTGCCTTTTTCGAAAAGAACACGTTTTGGAAACGTTTTGTCTGGTTGTATGAAGTTGTATTCAGCTGTGGTGGTTATGTGGTTTTGTTTAGTAAAGCTATTTTCATCAAAAGTTATACTCGTAGAATGTATAATGACTATAAATTTGAAATTTAAAAACCGTTGACATCTTGTACCGATTTTCATCAAACATAGCTTCAAAAACACTCGCCCGTAACTCACCTCTCATACAAAAAAAAACTGAATTGAAATCGCTTCATCGTTTCGCGAGCTACGGTGCAACAAACAGACAGACAGACAAACAGACAGACAGACAAACAGACAGACGCGTCAAACACCCTTCTTTTTGCTCTTATTTGGCCCCAGTCTCACCTGATGGTAAGTGATGACGAGGCCGAAGATGGAGCATGCTTGCCTAGAATATACCTATTCACTCTTAATTTGAAAGCTCCCAAGTTATACTTATCGGGAAACAAAGACGCTGGCAAGGTGCTCCACTCCTTCGCCGTTCGCATTGTAAATGTGGAAGCGAAACGTTTTGTTTTATTATCATAAAACTACCTTAAGACCCTAGAAAATAGTCAACAAACAGGTTTAACATATATACCGAACTTCACACACAATCTAGTCCGAACTTCAACAATATGGATCAAAGTAGCAAGCAAAATAAGATTTACTGAATTCGTATTCATTTTCAGCTTTTAGATGCTGACCTTTTTCAGTTACTTTCTTATGTAACCTATCCTCTGCCCTATATTTATTCTGGAAACCGGCATAAGTAGGCGAGTTTCCAAAAATCTGTTTTGGTTAGTGTAAGGTGGAGCGGTTTCATTTTGTATGAACACGATATTTATTTTTGTTTCTTTGGCAGACACAAAAACCTGTTAAAAATTATCTTGAACATAATGGTTTCTATTTTAACATCTTATTTCTTAGTCAAACTATCGGAACATAACGATAGATTTCACTGGCGATAGATTTTCAACTTGAGAATGGTAGCTAGTCAAGCAAGCACTGGAATATGCGCTACAACCAAGCTAAGGTTTCATTTCAATCTTTTTCTTCACCGAAAGGTCAGGTTCAGTCCGTTATCCTATGTTAAAATTTAGTTTACGATTTTTATTTTCTTTCTCTTTTTTTATCACCATCATCACTTTCAGATATACGTTACTTATTTTCTGTTTTTAACTATTCCTTGAAAATAAGGTTTATAGCCTGATAACTTTATAGTGATTTTTATCATTTTAGTAGTGCAATAAAAGTGCACTTTATGATAGGTATATGCTTCAGTTAGCTTGTTTATTATTATGATCTATAAAAATGAAGTGCTAAATGGGTACTTATGCAGAGGTATTTTAGCTCAGTGCTGTAGTAGGTAGGTACTTATATTAAATACTTATGATGGCTCAAATAAAAACGATACGATGCGACATAAACTTTAACTGAAGAAAATTTAAAGCTAGTACCTACATAAAAGTTACAGAAAATTGGTTAATCTATAAGTCAGGCCATGCCTAGGCGATTTAATTTATTTAAATTTTGGCTACCTTTACCAGTACTGCATTTCCACTAATTGAATTTTAAATTCGCTTCATACCTTTTCTCCAAATTGAAAATTTAATTATGTTAGATTTTAAATTCATGATATTCAGAGCTCGGTTTTAGAGATCAAACAATATTAAATTGGAATTGATGGCATTATTTTAAAAATTTAGTAGAACAAGAGTTGATTCCTAGCAGGGCAGATAACATAGATGTAAAGGAACAGAGAAAATGCCTATATTTAATTTAGTATCAAAAGTAAACATTAGTGCAGTATTATAGTGTTGCATAACAAAGTTCGGCAAATTTGATCTTACTGTCCAATTTTCCGTGCTAAAATTTGACAATAAAATCAAATTTACCGAAATTTGTTTTGACATTTAACTTACGGACGTTTATAAAACCGGCCCTAAATCGTCTACAAAAAACTCATGTCAATGTGATAATACAATAGGTAGTATCTATTCTTTTTTAATTGTAAATAGGTCTGCATTTGACCACAATCTCGTCTGATCTAAAGCGATGACGCGGTTAACGGTGTATCACGCATGCCTGGAAGATATATAGGAGGTTGTTCAACAAAATAAGGTCATTTCCTATAAGAACTTTACCTTAGCCATTTCTTAGATTTTATATTTAGAGCCGTTTCCACCTGCGCACAGTTTTCCTTCGATCCTTTTACAGTGGAGCGAGCCGGACAAAGTCGCAGTCCGTGAATAGTCTCGTTTTACGCACAGATGCACTAGTGTAGAGAAAATCTTTGTTGAAGACGTGCATGTACGTGACACGCTAGGCAGCTGTCTCCTTGCGTTCGTACAGCCAATGGCAAAAGTACTTGAAAAATAACAGATTTTCAGATTTTATCAAATCTTCTATAATATAAAAATTAATCGCAAAATGTGTTTATAACTCAACAACGCCTAAACCAATTTTTTTTAAATGTTGTTTGACTTCCTAGAATGGTTTTTACGGCGAGAAAAATCCTAAAAACAGCCCTTTTCTTTCTCCCATACAAACGTTTTCTAACTAAAATGTACTTTAATGCCATACCATAAAGTTCAAGTGTTAGCGGAGAGGTTCTGGGAAGGCAAAACAATTGAGTGACGTTAGTATCGTATAACTATTGATGTCGAATTTCAATAAAATTAGTGACCTTACTAAAACTCCAATAATGTGTGTATTATCATTTTTAATGATTTTTTTGTTAAATACTCGTGCGAAGCCGGGGCGGGCCGCTAGTAAATAAACAAAATAAATATCAATTTATTGATACTATAACTCAGAGACTTAAAAAAGTGAATATTAGTTGGAGCAGCTTTTGTTTTGTACGTTGTTATAATTTTAAATTGAAGATTCAGTCATATTGTGTTATTCTTTTGTTTATTTGTATTTAGGAACTGTTGACCCAATTTTAATGTTGTTTCCAAGGTTTAACAAAGTAAGTATAAAGGGATATCTCATTATTAAAACACCGGAAGTCGCACAGTTAACTCGTAAAGGGAGTAAGTGCGCTGGGATGCTTAAAGTTATAGAGAAGATTCTTATTGCTTGTGTGACAATCAGATTACATTTTTAAGTACAAATAAACAAATGAATTTACTTACTAATTTTATTTATATATTTAGAATCTAACTGCACTTTTTAAACGAGAAATAAAACGATATCTCACAAAAAAATAAAAACCAAAGACAAAAATTTTGTTTACATTAAAACTACACATAAATTAAAATACAAAAGTATATACAACAGAAGTACATAGCATAGCTAATCATATTCTTAAAAGGTAAATAAGCCCAGCGGGTAAAATTTTAAGTAATAATGATCTCGGCAAAGGTAAAATATAATTTGATTAATTACATAAGACGCTTTTTCCCCGAGGAGCTTTAAGCTCTCATATTTTTTTTCTGGAAATAAGTGTCAGGAGATGATAACCGTATTTTATTCCCTACTGAAATATTTACAATTGTTTCTTTGCAATGGAAATGTGTCAAGTCTTATTTTTCTTTGCCATAAATGTAGCTATGTTAAATCTAGGTGAAGCGTGGCGCCACTTCCTACCACATCGTCACTTAGTATTAAGTGAAATGTGATTCAACGCTATTCGTTAAGATGTAAAAAAGTTTCTAATATAACGTTTCTAACACCCACTGCTATACTGAAACGTATCTCAAGATTAACAGTTCAGTTAATATGATAAAAAACGTTCTCTATCCGAGCCTGTACGTAATGGGACCTCTTAATCGTCCCAGTACGAGACCCGGTTGCAAGTGACAAATTGCCTATTTACATCCTCCCTCCGGTAACAAAGCTACCGGCAAGCTGAATTATCGATCTTGCTTGTAGACAACAATTGAAATTAGAACTCAACTAGACGCTTTACTTAAATAGATGTTGGTTAGACACGTTTTTCAGCTATCTAAAACTGATACATTCACAGTAATGCAATGTCATTATTAAAACAAGGCAATAACAATAGTTGTCACGCTCATAACCTTGACCGCGTGCGAGAGAGACGAAGATACTGTTCACGATGCGTATGCAGTGCGACGTTATGCCGTGCGGCGTCGTGCGTTCATTCACAGACACTACACAAGCGCAATATGCGAATGTGTTGAACGTGCCAGGTGTAGATAACAGACCTTTTATATAGATTAACTCTTTACACTTCTTTCTTTTTCTTTTTTTTTCTTTTTTTTTTTCTTTTTTATTTTTTTTTCTTTTTTTTCTTTTGTCTCTCGTGACTTTAAAGCTAAACTTTACAGTAACTACCTACTCTTTATTGACTATAATACTAGAATGATAATAAAACTTTATAGTAATCTAGCGACCTGCCCCACTGCTTTTCCCGCGTTGAAGTTGATGTTTTCCAAAATACCTTTGACCACTGCTTATTATTTTAAGTTTGATGCCAACGTTTTGTATCACAGGGTAGTACGGAATTATATTTCCAATGTATACCGACCCCCTGAGGTTAATGAAACAATTACTGGCTCGTTTCAAACAAAATCCAATGGTCCAACCACCCCATAGTCGAGTTTTAAGAGGTTTTACAAGTTTATTGAAAATTATTTCGTTTTCCTGAAATGCATATTTCAAAATATTTATTTCTCTGCTTTTGAGACTAAACTTAATAAAACGAAGTTATTTACTAGTGTACATTTCGACTAGCCCACCGATTCAAAGTTGCTCAGCGCGCTATGGAAAGGGCTATGCTTGGGGTTTCTCTGAGGGATCGAATCAGGAATGAGGTGATCCGTCAGAGAACTAAGGTCACCGACATAGCTCACAGAATTAGCAAGCTGAAGTGGCAGTGGGCTGGTCGTATAAGCCGCAGAACCGATAACCGTTGGGGTAGACGTGTTCTTGAGTGAAGACCGCGACTTGGCAGACGTAGTGTAGGACGCCCTGCAACAAGGTGGAGCGACGACTTGCGCCGAGTGGCTGGCAGTAGTTGGACGAGAAGAGCCGAAGACCGGGCTCAGTGGCGTACCTTGGGAGAGGCATATGTCCAGCAGTGGACTGATACGGGCTGATGATGATGATGATGATGTACATTTCATTGTTTTCCTCAATGCAATACAGAAAAGAGTTTCGAAAGGTTTTTTAGCCTATTTGGTTCTTTAAAAGAAGAGGCGTTTTAAATCATTTGTTTCGAGTCAACTTAACTAAGTTTCTCATTAGTGAGCCCTCGGGACTCGGAGGCACATCATTAATAATTTTCATTATTTGCTAAGTTGCGTCGTCAGTGAGAACGTTCGCAACGAACATTCAGAGTCTGTTAGTCTCACCCTGGCAAGAATTTTCAGTAGTAACCATAAAATTTACAATTTATATGTGATTACCAACACTTTTGTATGTTTTTGATGAAAAGAAATATACTTCAACTATGTAGTTCCGCTATGTGGTTTCACCCGTGTCTTTCGATTATTCCGTAGGAACCTTTTTTCAGGATAAATAGTAGCCTATGGGTATAAGCTGTCTCCATTCCAAAATCGGTTTACTAGTTACAGTAATACGTGGTAACAAACATTCACACACACACAAACTTTCGCATTTATAATATTAGCAGGACAGGATGATTTTTTAAGTAAAACATAAGGGTGCAAGCGTACTTTTTGAAATTCACTTGAATTCTTGTGACATGCATTAGTTTTTTTATCCGAACAGGAGTCGTCCTTATAAAACACTACTCCATACTTCAATGGTTGTACCCTACCTTTATTAAAAAATAGGATGGCACGAATGCACAAAGGATGTAACGAGTATGTGACGTAACGTTCAACGTTTCAAATAGAATGTTCGGTCACGAGAGTCCCCGTTAGAAGCGTACCTTTAAAACATGGGAAGGGGTGTTGAATACGGAGCGGGGAAGGTTAAAATTGCATTGCTGTTTACAGTAGAGTTGCACTAACTCCGTCTCTACTGTGTCAGCTGTAAAATAGCCAGGTGTAACGTTTCTATTCTGTTTATCTCTCGGAGCTCATTTCTAGTGGTAAATGCTGCACAATATCAAAGAGTCACACAGATAAAATCCTCCTACTAAAATTGTAAATGTGATAATTTGAGAGGATGGATGGGCGTTTGTTACTCGTTTACGCAAAATCTACTGAACGGATTTTGATAATTTTTTTCTGTGGTTTTTTTTTGTGTTCGAACCTTGTCAAAATATGTATTGAATTTTGATAGTTTTTGCGATATTTATCGAATGTGATCCTATATCACGCCGCGAGAAATGGGTCCCTGGCCTGGGTACTTACTGGCTCACAATTGAGGCTTTTGGAACACACCGATCGTAGGCGCTCGGTGACAAATTCAAATAAAGATGATAACTAACCCGGCTAGTATTCGAAAATGCCTTACCACATTCAACCTTCTGAATCCACTACAAATCTTTCATCGCGCGCATATTCCTATTCTTTTCGCACAATTTCGCCTTTTCTGGGAGAAAATTGTGCTAATCCAGGATTTCTACTGTGAAGTTCTAAATCCAGGATTGAAGTTAAATTTCACACAAATAGCTCCACTAGTCTTAGCATAAATTCACAAATGAATTAACAAACAAAGCAGCGTAGCGTACTATTTAATGCGTAAAACATAAATTGAAGAAACCAACATTGTGAGCAATTTGTAATGTATTATTTAAAGCGAAATCTTTCAAACTATAATTATGTTAACATTTTTGGCTGGCTATCTTGATTATTAATGAATTCTCGTTAAAAAATAGAACTTCAAGTGGAGCCACGAGTTGTCGGTAGTAAATATATCTCTTCCTTCCCAAAAATGAAAAATTCTCTTTCAACTATTTATTTCTAATCAAAACCAATACATTCAAAACCTACAAACCATCTTTTAAAATTTCAGTATTTTGCTCAACGACCGTTGTTTTAGTTATTTCACAACGGATCATAATATAAATCATTGGCTATACACACCAGGATGTCGGAGGCAGCTGGTTTTATTCCCGCCCTGACCCACTTTACCCCTGAATCCAACGATATACCCCCTTTGTTTCCGTAAAGTTATAAAAGTGCATTTCTTCCCGTTCACTTTCACGAATGCAATTATACGGATCTACCATTATGACTACTGTATACAGGGTCCCAGCAGTGGGAACGTAAAGGCTGATGATGATGATACAGGGTTATTGAAAAAATACGTATGTTCAGCACATCGACAAAGAACTATGTTCTACGAACATTTTTATGCAATCAAAAAACATATTTATAGTCTGTTTTATATTCAACCTATTTCAAAAACGCTTTGTTAGGCGTATATTTCGCACACTATTGAAAAAGTGTGTTACCGAATTTGCACATTTATGCTCGCATCGTGACTCGTTGAAAAGTTTGATAAGAGCGCTGACGCGAGTTAGCGTTCATACATTCGCGGGGTGCACCAAATCAAATCGATTATTTTTATCCAGTTACAAATAACTAAATAAATTCGAAAGCAGTAGTGATGTATGAAAGCAATATACTCTTTACTATATAGTTAACTTTATCTTCAGATCAAATAACCGGCCCTTAAACAGGTGATCTCACTAAAACGTCAAAATTTAAAAATAGCTACGCCTGATACAACCTCTTCCTGCAAACGTACATAAAAAAGTGTGTTTTAGGCTATGTTTTCATTCTGATGAAGTCGATATCAATAATAATAATAAGGCTTTATTGTTTCATCACAAAAACACAAAATAGAACAACTTATAAGGAAAGATCTTAGAGCTAATTATATGAAGGACGGTCTTATTGCTATAGAAGGTAAGTAAGTAAATATTAGTTCTTACAAAAACAAATATCGGTAGAAATCGATAGAAATGAGCAAAATAATTTTATTGGAGTTGACGTAAAGTGTGGAAAAAAGTATATGCTTCCATATAAGTCTACAAATATTTAATTTTTATACAATACGGGTTTTAACAGTTCTGAGAGCACTTCCGGTTGTCAATTTTTTTTGGCAATTCGTGCGTAGCTTTGCTTCGGGCGTGCTAGTAACAAATTATAATAATAAACACCACAGAACATTGCCGTTAAAAGATGTAGCCAAAGTAGAAAACAGGTTCTATATGTAAATTATTATTAAACGTTTCCCGGCGAGTTACGAAAGCGAATTAAAGTTCCGTTTCCGCTTGTACTTTGCCTTGTTGTGTTAACTGAATTTATTAAATAAAATGAAGTAGAAAATAATTTGTTAAAGGAAACTTAACGCTGATGAAAATAAAATTACTAAAATAAAAACCCGATAAATAGAGTTTCCTCTATAAGTAGTTTAGTTTAGAAGCACCAATTTCATAGCGAAGTTGTTCACCCAACTAAAGCGGCCTCCGAAAGCTAGAAAGTGTTCGCTTAAAATCCATTCAATCCGTCACAGCATTTTACGACCACGGTACCCTAAAAACGCTTTTGGAGTTCCTTACAAAGCCATCGTGGAACTCTCCGCAGTTAGATTTATTCCCATTGGAATATAAAAGGAAAACTCTTGTCTTTCATTTGCTTAACCCTTTTTAACAATACAAGAATGAGAATTACTTTTGCCAGAGTTTTTAGGATAGGTTTTGATAAAATGGAATTGTCGGATGTCTCTTTTCATTTGGTATGTAACTAATTTAACGGGATCTACCGAGCTTTTGTCTTTGAGTTCACATAGTTTTAAGGTCTTTGTAATATTTTGATATCTTTATTTTTGAAAGTTGAACCTCTGAGTATTGAATTGAATGAGTATTATTAATTTATCCAACAAAATACTTATCAGACAATTTAGGTTACAGAAAAGCTCAAGATATTTGTATGTGC
This sequence comes from Opisthograptis luteolata, assembly GCA_931315375.2. Classification (NCBI taxonomy): domain Eukaryota; kingdom Metazoa; phylum Arthropoda; class Insecta; order Lepidoptera; family Geometridae; genus Opisthograptis; species Opisthograptis luteolata. Next base: position 4,291,211 of record OV928049.1, on the reverse strand, counting down.
TCTTATTTAATCAGTTAGATATAACTTTAAGGAAATAACAAAAAGGTTAGTCGACATCACCGGAGACCGAAGAGCTGGCAGCTACCTCGGCCAAAGAATTAGTCTAGCCATCCAAAGGGGGAACGCCAGTATCTTCGGTACTTTGCCTAAAGGGACTTCTTTTAATAATGTATTTTAGTTATTAGTTTAGGTTTATTTGTTTTTATTTCATTGTTATAGAATTAATAATATATTATTAAAATTAATAAACAAAAATAATTGTTTTTTTTTTTTAATTTGTGAATTTGATCGCGTTCGATAAATTACTTGCCGGGCGGTTTTTGCCGGTTCTATACCGTTACAAGGAGGTAGCTAAGTTTGACGTTTTGATCACCTGTTTTAACTTAAGAAATAAACACATTTAAGTTAGTTGTAAAACAATGGTCAACAAATATTTGCGTTTCTGAAGCACCTCAATAGACATTGAATCAGAGCGCAGCGACCAACCAGGCTAACCGGCGATCTATAAAGGAATTAACTCGACTGAACATTCGGAACTTTGTTAATTATCCCGCTTCGCTTCAACGTTGAACTTTCTTGGTATAGACCACGGAGCAATATACGCTGTGGACTGGTCATGTGAAGAAAATTATTTGCAAACTATTTTGTCACTCTTTTATTGGTCCTTAATAAATGATCCTTTGTGACAATTAGTGTTATTCAGTTTCATTGTTGTCTTAGTTTTAGATTTTTCTGTATGAGAGCCAGATTTTGTAGCCTTCGTCCTCACCATCTCTTAACATCAGGTGACTTGTGCTGAAACGTGGGTAGATGTAAAAAAACGACAACGACAATATGGAAAAAGGTTAAAATGAGTCCGTTTTTTTACAACTTACAGGGTAGCATCTCACCGTTAGACACCTGATATTAAGTGACGATGCAGTCAAAGGCAGGAGCTGGCTTTCTAGTGAGGCTGCTGGAATATTTCGATAGATTACTTAGCACTTTTTACTTGCTTTATTTTCTTATATGCTACCTCTGTAATTAATAAGACTCTAGTAGTATAGCAGCAAAAAAATAACTTTTCGTTTTATTTTATTTAATTATTTCATCAAAAATTGATATTCCATTGCTTAGTTGCTTCTCCGTACAAACTGAAGTGAAGGCGCTTAGGTGACATTTTGCGGCTACTCGTAACTAAATTCTATGTGCGGTCAACAGGAATTTAGTGCATGATTTTGGAACCGAACTTAGACGGTTGCCTTGAAGTTTGTAGAGCTTCTAGCTCTGTTATACGATTTCCAGCTGCACAATAGAGGCAAATGAAGCCTGACCTTTATCTTTGAACGTTACGTCTGTTGTTAATTTAAGATAAGCCTCGTTTTTGACGATACCGTCCCGCAGTGTCTGCTGAACTTTGCTTGGCCAGGGACTGATGTCGATTTTGCTGTGCTTGTTCTAAAACTTAACTAAGCTTGACAGGTCTAAAAGTCTTGCTGTCTTTTTCTGACCACCGAAATATAAGAAGGACAGCATCACATTTAGAACTATCTAATTTAGAATCGACACCATTATCCACACTTCTAAATCTGAAGTAATAAGAATCGTGAAGAGGTCTTTGTTTGTTTGTTTCGATGCAGAGGTTATCTTTTAAACTAATTATTATCCTATTCCAAAAATTCTTTAACTGATAGGAAACTACATTATCCTTGACTTTCTTGTACAGTTTTCAATAATGAATCGCGATATTTGTAAAACCAGTCAGAGAAGAGTGAAAAGATTCCTTTTTCTGGTTGTCATAATGTTTACTAACCTAATTAGTTAAAAAAACGTTAATTAAAATAGTTAAGGGATGTGGAATTTAGGGTTCAATCGTCATTAGTAGCAAACTTTGTTGTATACAATTAGGGGTTCCCTGAAACACTTCCTCTAGGATTCACGATCCAAGTTGGAGGTCCATCGAGATTTTAGGGACGTGAACTAGTCAAACAATTAAAGTTTCTGAAACACAGTTCAGCGGAATTGAAAATTATTTGACCAAAACTCACCTTAATATGTTAGTGACGATGTGGTCGAAGATAGCATCACGCTAACACCTGGATTGGGAACTGGCTCTCAAGCCAAGAAAGCCAAGGTGGTTGTTGTATAAAAACACATTATATTCTACATCAGCACAAAGAGATATAACTCCAAGCTCTTAAATAGAACTGTCTTTTCCGAAGAAAATAATAGATACGATACATAGATAGGTATAAAGCTATTAACAATTTATGTCAGGACCGACGTAAAACAAAGATATAACCGTGAACGTCTCGGTTATCGATACCTATTCTCTGTCAACTTTATCTATCCGCACAAGAATGTATAATTCACGACTATGTGTATCACAAAATCTTGGCAACAAATTCAGATAAAGAAGGCAAACCGGATATTCAAGGCTATGTAATACTTATAAAGGATGGGTTACTTATAAACATCTGCAACTCTTAGTACAAGTCCTGAAAAACCCCTACTGAACCTGACCCTGAAAAAGCATAAATCCATCTACAAATTGTCAAGGTGGCAAATAAGCAGACGACCTGATGGTAATCGATCGCCGTCACCTATGGACATTTGCAATTCTAAGAGCGCTGCTAATGCGTCGCCGACTCTGAAGAACTCTTTTGACACCCATCTTGACAAACTAAACACTACAGTACTGTTGTAAAAATTAATATAGAAGCGTAACATAAATAATTGACCCTAAAACATAACCAAATCATCAAAGATGTCACGTTTGCAGTTCGTGCGAATTGTCGAACCACCGAAATGTTCCCGATATCGAGTCATTTAGCCGAGTTATTATAGTCTCGGGAGGCGGAATCACGTCAAAATAAGACTTTTCTGAATACAAATCGGCCGCTTAAAGCCCTCGGTCGTTCTTCGTGTATTGACATCTCGAGAGATTGAGAGATATTATTTAGCTGGGGTCTTGGAGATATGAAATTTCATGATACGCGCATTTTATATTATATTAAGTGATATTTGTATTTCTGTGTAGGTGTATAAAATAAATAATAAATATCGGGGACCATTGCACACAAATTGACCTAGCCCCAAATTAAGCTCGAAACTTGTGTTATGGGTACTATTCAACGATATACATACTTATATAGAGAAATAAATACTTATATAGATAGAAATATCCAAGACTCGGGTACAAATATTCGTGCTCATCGCACATATATTTGGCCTTACCGGGATTCGAACCCAGGACCGCTAGCTTCGAAGGCAGAGTCACTACCAACTCGGCTACCGCGTCGTCTGAATGGGAAATCATATGAATGGGAAATTGTTCTCTTTCTATGAATGTGATTGCTAGTATCGTCATCCATATCATTTTAATCCCCAACGCAAGCAGAGGTTGGTTATATCTTTAAACGCTGCCACTGGTTCTGGAGACATGCAATTCGGAGGATATAGCTTCCATTAGTAGTGTAGTGTAGAGGTGCACTAAAAAAGTTTTTTTTAACTATTCACTATGTTGGCAAATGGATATTTATGTTTGTTAGGCGAAGCCACATTGCATAAACCTAAAAACTTATTTGAACACATAAATTTAAAAAAAAAGTGGAGATCCGGTGAAAAAAGGACGAAGTCCTTTTTTCATGGGCTAGTTGCTATATTACAGCTCATTATGTTAATAGAGAATAGAAGAAATATATAGAAGCAGAGACCGTGGCTGTAAAAATACAATAAACTTTAGAAGGGCTTATTGTATTACAAGAAGCCAGAGGAAAACCAGACTATCTGCATTTTACCAATTATAAAGGAATAATTGAATTGCAAAATAGCTAGAAGAATCAGTTAGAATAAATAATTAATAATGACTTAGTAAACAAATAGACCGCAAACTCATTTGTTAAACAAAATATGCCAGAAATATGTCATTTTATTTACTTTTCTTTTTATGTCGCGACGTGGTTTCATATTCCTATACAACTAAGTTGCTATTTTATTTCATCAATTCATTATTAGAATATTTTCTTTGAAATTAAGATTAACAGGTTTTTAATCAACCTTTTGAATTTTTGTTCTACGGACTTGTTCCCAATTAATAACGAATGACGTGACAGCTGTTTGCTCCGTGACAAAACATTATTTTAAATAAAAAATATTTTATCCCCACTTACATTTGTGGATGCATATAAAATACAAAACGTTCACCATTTATCCATCTGTCACGCCAACGAGCCACACGTCCCGCTGGCGCGCCGCTTCGTCACACAATGGATCACGCCGGCCCACAATAACACTGCGACCTTTGTCCCGCGACCCATTATGTTGCAGTTACATCCGACCAATTTAGCCTTTGATATGAAACACTGAAAAGTGCAAGTGGACAAGATGAATGCTGTGAAAAGTTGTTGCTATTTTTCCAATATTGTCACGTCATAAATTATGAAATTTTTACTCATTTTATAACACTTTTATACAAAAAAAACAAAATTTTGGTAATTTAAAAAGCACACTGCAATTTAAAAACAAAAACTCTTACCAAATACTTGTCACGCCAGTAAGCTACACGTTCCGGCAACCGTTCCTTTATAACACAACGACTTTTTGTTTCCGTCCCGTTCTACTGCAGTCCGCATCCGACCAATTTAACCTTTTGCTATGAACCTGAAAAAGCGCAAGTGGGCGAAATGAATGAGAAGGTGGCTTGAATTTTCTAGCTTTTATTGTGGTAATGGCGAAATGCTCTCTGGTGTTCTGATGACCTACAGTAATAATTTACTCTTTAGATAAGCACTTTGTTTTACCACAATACAGACCGAAAAACGAACAACAAATCTTGAAAAATGTTAGGCCTGTATTCTAAAATGACGTTTAAGTATTGATATATGCCTGAATAGCGATTTTTATTAGAAACTTTTCATTATTTTATAATTATTAAAGATCAAAATAAAAACACTTATCTAAACCTTAAAATGTAAAATAAAACTACCTATCAAACTAAACAAACTACTTAATCTAATAAACCACTACCAGTTGGCAACGTTCCCAAAATGCTGGCCGCATTGCCGCGTTGAACGGCAATGCTTATTCGTTGCGCAAAATAACGACCAGCATTTTGGTCACGGGTAGCATCTACCAGTAAGCGATTAAGTAACATATTTGTATGAACTGACAGCGTCAAATCTGTACTCAAGTACTGATCATCACTTGAGCATCATTCTATAAAACCAACCTTAGTGTTCCGGACCACCGCTTGCTTATGACGAACGATGTTAGTGGACTGTATACTGTTTGGCGGATTCGAGCAAGCGGCTATCGAGGCGGGGGAACGGTGCTGGATTGTGAAGGCGATTACCGTCTGTAGATATTAAAGTGAAACACCAATGATGTGTTCAGGACTGCGTGTCGAACGAGACTACTTTATTAACTAAAAATATCCTATTATATATGAAACTACGCTAAAATGGTTGCCCATTGTTCTTATTGTCTAATATGGCTTGGGCTTCGGCGGCAAATCTTCGGTTCCTCGCTGGGTATGCAGATGTTCCGGGTGCTGTTTGTCCATTGTTTCTGCTGCCTTTGTTCGCCTTCGGCTTTGGCGGGCGCTCTCTGCTGGGCAGGCCGGCGTTGCACGTGTTTTAGGGCCCGAAATGTTGCTTGTGCTATTCCCAATTATCGTAACAATTCTATGGGTCATAAACTGCAGTCGTTCTTTTGAAAGTCCAGATTCTATTGTTTTATTAATTTGTAAAGACGACGAAACAGTGAATGATTCTTTGTTATCTATTTATCTTCCTTGTTACTTGCTGCGTTGTAAAGTTATGACTGCTATTTGTATTTTAGTTTCATTTGCTGTTATTGTCTGTAGGCAAAAAATACCATGGGAACGTATTGCGGCAGCGTAGGTACATGACTATAAACTAACTAAACACTATGCGAAACTAAACTATGCTCTGCTATCTATAAACTATGTATTACGATCGTCGTGAACATTCTCCCGCCGTGCAGCGTCGTCCAGGGCGCTGCATTATTATTGGTGAGGGACGATCGTCTTAGGCATTTGATGGCGACCCTACTGTGGTGGTGGCTTCGTTGATATCTTCAATCGGTAGGATCACCAGTTTCCGTATTGGTCTCCGCAGGACTCCACTTTTTGTCTTGATATCCACGGTTCGTACGATGTCGTCTGGTCCAGGGTATGTTGCGATAACTTTACCTCGGACCCATGTGTTGCGAGGTAAGTTAGCATCTATAAGTTGGACTAAGTCTCCAACTTTCACTGTAGGGCCTCGTCCATGAGGCTCCCGCCGGTTTTGCAGCCCAGGGAGATACTCCCTTACCCATCTTGTCCAGAATATATCTGCCAATCTCTGTGCGGCGCGCCATCTGTTTTTCGTTACGGTGTCCTTCTCGTCGAAGTTTCCCGGTGTTGGCACTCGTCCCGGCCCCCCTAGCAACAAGTGGTTTGGTGTCAGAGCTTCGGGGTCGTCGGCGCTGACCGAAACGTGGGTCAACGGTCGACTATTGACTGTATATTCTGCTTCTGTGAGAAGTGTCGATAGGACCTCTTCTGCGGGGCTTCTTTCATGTAGAGTTGCTGTCAGGGCCGTCTTCACTGATCTCACCATTCTTGGGTATGGTGGAGTTTGAGTCCTCATTCTGCAGTGAAGACATTGGCTTACTATCGTTCGAGTTATGGGTCGCAGGCGTAATACCCAATACTGTTGGCGACATTCATTAACTGTAGCCTCGACGCCGCTATGGTGCAGCTGGAGGTGAATACTTTTTATCCAAAGTTTTACTGTGGGGTGGTTGCCATCCACAATCATTGGTTTCCTGACGTTTTCTGATATCTGCTGTATGGCTTCGATGCGGCTTCTCAGTTTCAGAGCCCCTTCGATGTACTCCACGCTCAATTGGTGAAGACGGCTTTCTTGGCTTACAGTCTTATTATTCTTAATGTCTTCTATTTCTTGAGGAAAAGCATCTTCTTGTGAGGAGCGCATAAGAAGCTCCTCAGCTGTTCTCAAGTTTTCAGCTGTGACGGGATAAAACTTGTTGTCTTCTATCTTCGTCTTCTTCTGTTTCTGTTTTGTTCTCATTTTGGGCTTGTTTGTTTTCCAAGCTGGGTCCGTTTCTGTGTTCATTCTCGTTTTTCTATAGAGAATCGTCTGTTTTGTAGATCTGCAGAGCTGAATGAACTGCAGTACTCTAGCGGTAGAGTAGCGAAGTCTCTGCCAGTTCGAGAATCGGGAGACGTCAGGCAGTCCTTCTGATAGTTTCGGATTCTTGCTGCTCATAACCACGTGATGAATCTTCTCTTCGCCTGTTGCTTCTGGTGGTGAAGGTGACGACTCTGTTGGCCAGGATTCTTCGTTTTTATTGAGGAATTCTGGTCCCTTGAACCACCTATGTTCCTTGCTAAAGAATGCTGGGACATCTCGGGTTGCATCATCAGCCACGTTTAATTTTGTTGGTACCCAGCGCCATTCATTTACTGTAGAACTTTCTTCAATAGCAGCGAGTCGATGAGCCACGTATGGTTTGTAAGAACGTGACCCCGTCCTTATCCAGGTGAGTACCGTTTTGCTGTCCGTCCAGAAAGTTTTGGAGTCAGGTTTCCTTTCGTGTTCTTCTATGACAGCTTCAGCGAGGCGTGCTCCCATCACGGCAGCCTGGAGCTCGAGTCTGGGTATAGAGGTAAGCTTCAGCGGTGCTACTTTTGCCTTTGCCAGAATGAGTGACACGTTGAGCTCACCATTTGGTGCTTCTGTTCTCCAGTACAAGGCTGTGGAGTAGGCAGATTCACTAGCGTCTGTGAATATGTGCAGCTGGATTGTGGTGGCGTCGCTGTAGTTGAAGTAGTGCCTCGGGATAGCCACATTATGAAGATTTTTCAAATGGATGATCCAATTTTGCCATTGCTCAGACAGATCTAAGTCGATCTCATCATCCCAGGATGTTCCTCTGCGCCAGACTTCCTGGAGAAGTTGTTTCGCCCTGATGGTGACTGGAGAGGCGAAGCCGAGTGGGTCAAATAGTGACATAACGACCCTTAAAGCTTCTCTCTTGGTTGGTGTCTTCCCCTCGATCAGTGTCGGTGGAATCTTGGCTAGGTTGAGGTTAAAGGTGAGCACGTCTGTCTTTGGCTTCCATATGAGCCCCAGTACTCGTTCTGTTCTTTCTTCAGATTTATAAAGTTCTGTATCTTCTTTTGCTTCGTTTTCACCGAGAGCTTTGAGAAGTCGTGATGAGTTCGACTTCCACTGTTTGAGTTCAAAGTGAGCCTTCATGTGTACATCTCGTACTCCTGTAGCGATAAGTACTGCGTCTTCTATATTTTTGAAGCTGTCTAAGTAGTCATCGACGTAGTGCTTCTTTCTTATCGCAGCTGCGGCTTCTGGGTGTGTGGCTTCGTGTCGTTGGGCGTTCAAGTCTTTGGCATAAATTGCTGTTGATGGAGAACTTGAGGCCCCAAAGATTAGTGAAGTCATTCTGAACTCTTCTGGAGGGTTTTTATCTCGTCGATCCTTGCGCCAGAGGTAACGCACCGCATCTCTGTCTTCTGTTTTGAGCTTAACTTGCATAAACATCTCTTTTATATCTGCCGTCACTGCAATTATGTGTTGCCTGAATCGCATAATGACGCCTGGTAAAGACTGTAGAAGATCTGGTCCCTTGAGTAGCACATCATTGAGGGCTACTCCTTTAGTTTTGGCGGCGGCGTCGTGGACAACTCGTAACTTTTCAGGCTTCATGGGATTAATTACCGCGAAGTGAGGTAGATACCATGTTCTGTTCGGAGTCTTCGTCTTCGGTGCAGGTTCGGCGTAGCCTTTGGTAATGAGTGCTTCCATCTGTTCTGTATATTTCTCTTTCAGGCTCGGATCACGATCGAGCTTCTTTTCTATACTGAGTAGTCGCTTCAAAGAATTCTCATAGTTGTCAGGAAGAGTAACGTCTTCTCTTTTCCAGAGTAAAGCGGTTTCGTATCTTTCTTCTGTTGTGTAGACTGTATTTTCTGTTAAGATACGCAAGGCTTGCTCCTCTGGATCTGTTTTCGGTTTTTTCGGGTTTAGGCAGAGCGCGTCCATGGAGAAGTATTGTCTCATCATGTTTTCTATATTGTCTTCTTCATGGGCTTCACTGATGTGTGAGACAAAATGTGTGTTGTGCCCGAGTGTTCTAGTTTGTCCCCCGTGTAGCACCCAACCTAGTGGTGTGAGTGATGCCACTGGTTGGTTACTGTTGCCTTTTCTGACTCTTGATGTAAGGAGAAGATGCCAGTTATCTTGGCCTATTAGGATTCGTGGCTTCGCGTCTTCATAAGAGAGGATGTCGCTGATATCTCGCAGGTGTTTGCAATCTCCAATCTGTTCCCTCGGAATCACTTGCGCTGAGATTTGTAAATTCTTCACTGTTCGAGCTTGAATCGGCTCTTCATGATTATTGAGCCCTTTGAGAATGAAGTTGACTCTCCTCGACTGTGTTTCCGCTGTTTTCATCTCATTGATGCCTTCTATGCGCAGTGGGTCAATAGGTCCCGTTGCGCCAATCTCCTTACAAATGCTGTCATCTATTAGAGTCACTGTTGATCCGTCGTCCAGCAGAGCATATGTGTCAACTGCCGCTGTAGGTCCCTTCACTTGTATCGGGATAATCTTCAGATAGGACTGTCTTTGTGTTCCAGTCCAGGCGGAGTTGATAGCTTCTGTTGATTCTTTTTCATCACTGTTTTCTGTTTTCTCTGTTTTCTTGACGAAGTGCAACATCTTGTTGTGGTAGTACTTGCAGTTGTCGACACCGCAGATTCTCGGTCGGCAGCTGTGGGTTTTATTTCTGTAACGCAGACATCGGAAACAAAGTTGTTTACTTTTCGCGATGTCCCATCTTGCACTTTCATCTGCATTCTTGAATTTCTCGCAGTCCATGGCGATGTGGCCGGTGTCCTCACATACTCGACATTTAACTGTAATCTGTTTTACTGTTACTGTGTGCACGTTCTGCGTGCGTCTGTTCTGTTGTACGGGCTGTGAGTGAGCGCCCACCTGTTCTGGCTGTGCGTGAGGGGCACATAGTTCCGCTTCTCTCTTCAAAAACTTCTCGAGTTTCAATAACCCCGGATCTTCTCTTGGTTGCGTCGCAGTGAAGTCGTAATATCTGTAGCGAAGTATTGGTGTAAGCTTCTCCACCATAACCTTAGCAGCGTCTGGATTGTTGAGGTAGTGGATGCACTTCAATGCCCGAAGAGTAGATACTGCGTTGGTCACCTTGCTGGAGAAAATGCAGATATCTCTTGGTGACTCAGTCAGACGTGGTAGCGCTTTGAGTGCGTCTATTTCTGTCGTAGCGATTGCTTCCGGCCTTCCAAATCTGGCTTCTAAGGTATGCATGACGTCAGATGGATCGGCATTGGTGATAAGTTGCCCTTCGACCGCTTCTTTAGCTTTTCCTTTGAGATTCCTTCGTAGTCGGTTAGTATTCTCAATGTCTGTAAAGGAGTTCTTGGTCTCGAAGTAAGCTGCGCGGAAGGATAGCCAATCCTGATGGCTGCCGTTGAAGAAAGGTAGTTCAACAAATCTTGGTTGACGTGCGGCCGTTACTGCGAGTGTGATCGCTGAAGTTAGTTGAGAGAAGTCTGATTGAGGGCAGACTCCCGCCGGTGATGACTGCGCTTGCTGTTGCTGTTGTTCTTTGTTTTCGTCTCTCTTGTCGACGTGTGTGTTCTGTTCTTCGTTCTGTGGTTGGGGTTCTTGAGCTTCCAACCACGTTTCCACACGTGCTTCCGCTTCTAGCTTGGAATACTCAGAGACGTCGTCTTCATTATCTGTTTCTTCCGCTTCTAGCGAGGCTAGATGTGCCGTAGCTAGTTCCAACTGTAGGCGAATAATTTCCTGTTTCACTTTTGCTATTTTCCGTGCTTTAGCACGTGATCGAGTTGACCTTACTGTTTCCGCATGTTTGCTATGGGCATACGGGTTAGGCGGCTTGTCTGCGGCAGTGAGACAAGCTGCCTTTGTTCTATTTTCTGTTTGTGCGTCACCCTGTCTGGCAATAGGCGGGGCGGCTTCTGTTGTTGTTTGACCCGGCTTCTCGACACGCTTTGCTGTGGGTCCTGTTGCCTCCGACGAGCAGGAGCGTGCGACGGAGGAGTGCGTGACGAGGGATGTGTCCGCAGCTGGTGCGGAAGGTTCTGTGCTGTTGTTCGTCTCGGACCACATGCTCGGAGAGGCAGCGGTGGTTCCAGAGAACGCTGACTGTTGAGCCACTGGTTCGACGGTGCGCCCTTTCCCTGAGGCGCGTGTAATCGGCATGTTGGCTGGCCGAAAATCCTCTTCTGTTGCTCGGTGTACGTCTTCAATATCCGGCTCGAAGGACCAATGTTCCGGACCACCGCTTGCTTATGACGAACGATGTTAGTGGACTGTATACTGTTTGGCGGATTCGAGCAAGCGGCTATCGAGGCGGGGGAACGGTGCTGGATTGTGAAGGCGATTACCGTCTGTAGATATTAAAGTGAAACACCAATGATGTGTTCAGGACTGCGTGTCGAACGAGACTACTTTATTAACTAAAAATATCCTATTATATATGAAACTACGCTAAAATGGTTGCCCATTGTTCTTATTGTCTAATATGGCTTGGGCTTCGGCGGCAAATCTTCGGTTCCTCGCTGGGTATGCAGATGTTCCGGGTGCTGTTTGTCCATTGTTTCTGCTGCCTTTGTTCGCCTTCGGCTTTGGCGGGCGCTCTCTGCTGGGCAGGCCGGCGTTGCACGTGTTTTAGGGCCCGAAATGTTGCTTGTGCTATTCCCAATTATCGTAACAATTCTATGGGTCATAAACTGCAGTCGTTCTTTTGAAAGTCCAGATTCTATTGTTTTATTAATTTGTAAAGACGACGAAACAGTGAATGATTCTTTGTTATCTATTTATCTTCCTTGTTACTTGCTGCGTTGTAAAGTTATGACTGCTATTTGTATTTTAGTTTCATTTGCTGTTATTGTCTGTAGGCAAAAAATACCATGGGAACGTATTGCGGCAGCGTAGGTACATGACTATAAACTAACTAAACACTATGCGAAACTAAACTATGCTCTGCTATCTATAAACTATGTATTACGATCGTCGTGAACACTTAGAGCTCATGTTAAAATACATAAATAAACAAAAATATGGACACACACACACACACACACACTGTACAATGACCGATGACGATGATGAATGATGGAATGGATGATTGATCTAAGCGATTTATACAATCATGGATACACCCCTTTTTGGATCGTTATGAGTCCTAAAGCTTAATTTATCTTTACGATTGTTACAATTTTAAAAAATACGGGACCAATCGTGAATTGTAAAATTAAATATTACAAAAATATCTGTAAGTCCACAACTGGCCATTAAAATACCTCTCTTTATCCGGTCAGCTCCATATTTACCCCTTTTCAGGCACTTTCTGCCAACTGCCGTCTGCAGGTTGCCCCTTCACCGGCCCTAGATAACAACAAACACATTTATTTCGTTCCGTCTCCACACAAAGCTGTGTTGCCCTTCTAAAAGATGTGACCAGCCCAGACCCACTTTTTCAGATGTTAACTATTTAACAAACTACGACCGAAGTTACGAAATAGATGTCAGGTATAAATTTATTGGACACAACGTCGATTAGACACTAATAATAATGAAACTTGTGTTATGGGTACTAGACAACGATATACATACTTATAAAGAGAAATAAATACTCATATAGATAGATATATCTAAGACTCAGGTACAAATATTCGTGCTCATCACACGTATATTTGCCTTTACCGGGATTCGAACCCGGGACCGCTAGCTTTGCAGGCAGGGACACTACCAACTCGGCTACCGCGTCGTCACTAATTATTGTGTCACAATAAATGTAACAATTAGCGACACTCGTGGGCACATAGAAGCTCGATGTATACACTGATTGTACGGTGTATAATTATAATGTCGTAGTCTAAACTTAACACTTCTCACTCTCGCATTTTACTTTTATTTGGTAGCACAAATACGCCACACGACTAGAAAACTCCATTACTGAATCTATTTCCTTGAAAGCATCGTCTAAAAGGCTTTGAATTTTTTTTGTTGACCGCCGGATTATGTCTGAATCTGCGCCTCTTTCAGTTCAAATACTTAACTCCGCTTCATCCAACTTTCCAACACATTTTTGTGCCTTTTGAAATAATACGAAAGGAGAAGTTAGATTAAAAACGAGTCAGTTTACACGAATCTTACCTACATCACTCCAGGGCCCGTAGCCAAGATGCATTCTGCAATTGTTGACGCTAATAGAAAACAAGAAAAAAGTATTGGTTTGACATATTTCTGACCACGTGACTTAGCGTTGAAATATGTCAAACCAATACTTTTTTCTTGTTTTCTATTAGCGTCAACGATTGCAGAATGCATCTGGGCTACGGGCCCTGAGCTTGCAAGATCTTTCAAAAGTATATCTACTTAAAAATATGGTCTAGATTCTTGAAACGGTTTGATAGTTTTTCCATATAAATGGGATCTCAATATAACTATTGTAAATCACATTGGATACAAAGTATAAGGTAAGCGCAGGAAAATATCTGCAGGCAAACGAATTTATTATCATTAGAATTAGAATTGAGATAGTTCATTCGACCTTACAATTTTACTCCATCTGCAGAGAAAACTCATTTGGTCAAAATGTTATTTTCTTCTCTACCAGTACATTTGCTATTCATAAATAAATTACTCTTTTAAAATAACCATAGCAGAAAATGTAAGCGAGAAAATGCTTTTGTTCTTTATACTTTAGTAGTAGTGCTTACCTACTATAACTCCGCCTTTCGGTTACACTCGCAGTTTTCCTGATAAACCAGAGGGACTTTTTTGAAAATGTGCTATATTTGTCGCAATCCGTTGAGCCGTTGTGTGTGACAGACATACACACTCGCTCATTCGCAAACTTTTGCATTTATAATACATTATACTAACTCGTAAGTGTGTAGCACAATTTTATGCATTTACCCGCATTCTATGAGAATAAATCTTCAAAGGAGAATTTTTCAAACATTTGGCGTCAGTAGAATATCAAATACGGACAGTAGTTTCATCAAGACTAAAATGCCATTTAATCTACTTCAATCTTGCGATAAAAACTAAGTGAACTCCATAATGCACGACCCCCATAAATTATCTTGTGTTATGTTATATTTCTGCTCTCACATTGCCATTGCGACCTCTACTTGTTTGGACGAATTAATATGACTGCAAAAGTTATTATGTTTCTGCTGAACCACTTGAAAGCCGTGCATTATGCATGAGTTCTGTCCTAGCAGCTCTAAGTGAACTTTATTATCACTATGTTTTAATTAAGTTGAATTAATGCTTGAGTCGTGACGTCACTCGTCAAGTGTCAATGGTGTCAGACGTGACCCGTTTTCTAGACAGATAAATATTGCTGTTTGGATAACAAGTTTGGTCATGAATAGTCGGCTTTAGCATGTGATGTCATTCTGTGGAATCTGGGATTGAATTTTCATTGTGCTTCCATTGTCGTCCTAGGATTTTAATGTAGGTCTATTTTCTCTATAAAAGAGAACTGGGGAATAGCGTCTAGGTCTATTATTATTCTTGAACGAAACGTCTTCTCATCTAAGTGAAATCTTTTATACCTTTTTCATTTTAGTTATTTCTAACCATTAGAATATGTAACTAGGTTAAGAGTTTTCTTTTTATAAGTAGAGAGATGAAGTGAAAATGGTTTACTCGTTAGCATTTGGAAATGCACAAGTGTAGCATTTTTTTACTAGTTTTATTTATGGCTTCACACAGTTTGTGTACTTTGTCAGTGTTAAATATTAAACTGTTAGATAAATGATGATGATTTTTCTACCTCTCTTTTGTATTAGGTAAAAAAGTGGTCCTTTACATAAACATGACTTTGAATTTTCGGAGCAACCAGAAAAGTCTTTTTAAACAATTTTATTTTAATTAAATACTCTCGTAACAAACGTTAATTAGCGTAATATAATGGTCCGTAATACAAGTCCTCCAGTGTCATTTATAGAAGAAACATAAGTTTTAATAAAATAGAATTCATATTTTGACGTTGACATTTCAATCGCTGCCAAATAGTCATCCGGTATAATTATTTTTTTGTTATGGCGTCACACGATTAGTGTATTTGCCAGTGTCAAGTATAAAATATTTCAAACTCAGAGAGTTGAATCAAGTTTAAATAGTCATGATGATGATGATGAGGTGATGGGATGAGGATAGTGTTTAAGTAAAGTAGTGGCGCTTTACCTAAACTTTACACGGACTTTTTTGGAGCAATTAGAAAAGTCACTTTCACAACTTTATTTCAATATCCCACACTCGTACACATTAACGAACACATAATGGTTAATAATCCACCAATATTACACATTATCACTCGAAGAAACACAAGTTTTGGAAATAAAAACAAAATTTTCACGTTGACAATTCGATTGCCGCCAAAAAAGTCCAACCGGTATAAATGGTTTTGGTTAAAATGTTTAATGTCAAACGTTTACGTCATTTTGCTTATTAAACAACAAACATGTCATCATACGCAGCAATAGCTTGAATTCTCCCATCAAAGGCACGTAGAAATAAAAATGATTCACTGCTATTTTTAAACGAAAAACTCTGATTAAGTTTAACCACTGAATAAAGGCAGAAATAAACTTCAGTGTACCTTCATCTCACAAAATACGTTCCACCAGTGATAAGACGGATTGGCAGTACAGTCTGGGAAATGAGTGCTTTTCCACCTCGTCGCCTCACAATAAGGTTGAACGTGGGGTCAGACTGTTGTCTTTGTTGACACTACGTCTTTTCTGACATTTGTAATGCGAAAACTCTGTTGGTTAACGAAATGTTCTACCTCTGTCAAAGGATTAAGGCTGGTAGTCTGGCATGACGCTCAAGTGTTGATCAATACATGAGTAACGATTAAGTGATGATATTTGTATGAAATGACAGACTCAAGTCTGTGCTTTAAGTAGTGATTATCAGCCTTAGTATACTACGACAGTGGTGTCGATTCGGTTTTGCATTCTCTTGAAACTAAACTAAGTTTGACAGGTCAAATCGTATTGCTGTCTTTTTCTAACCACTAAAGTAAGAAAAGGACAGCAGGACACCAGTATCTAACGCTTCTGCAATTTGAATCATAATCAGCCTGTGTTCTGTCAGTCTCCTACTAGTGTGATATTTAATAATTTGAAAGTTTGTGAGGGAGTGAGTGTATGTTTGTTAATTTTTCACGCTGAAACGGCGTAATGGATTTGAGTGAAATTTGGAATGGAGATAGCTTATTTCCGAGAAATACTTCTCATTCCAGTTTCTGTATAAAATAAGCGGGAGAAACCGCGGGGCGTAGCTAGTAGGATACAATAAAACTGTTACCATCGCTTAAAAACGGTGAAGTTAAACGTTTTTGAGGATGCGGGCATATCTAAGAATCACTACTTTGAAGGGACATCTACAATCTACAAACCCGCACTGCCACAGCGTGAATAAAATTATCTGTCACCAAACACCTATCGGTGTGTTCCGGCAGCCTCACTTGAGAGCCAGTTCCCAGTCCAGGTGTAGCGTGATGCCATCTTCGACCGCATCGTCACTTAACATCAGGCGACTTGTGGTCAAACGCTACCCTGTAAATAGTAAAAAAAAATAAAAATTATTTATCATCGACTAAAATCAAGTTTAACCAGCCGTAAAATAATTAAATAAACTGAACAATTTTCCAGTTTTCTATTTCATTTTCGTTAATGACTCTCCTTTAAATATCTGAATAAATTCCCTAGAAAGTCATCAAAACTATTGTCTGTAGAGAATTAACTAATATCAGTTATTATTCAGTAACGCAAATCAATTATGAAATTACGAACTTCGAATCCAATTAGGGGAAACACCAAATAGTTGTAGAACCAAACTTGCCTCAAATAAAATAAATCATCAAACAATGAATTTGACAAGGTCCCTTTGCTGAACGATAGACGATACAGTCAGTACCAAAGTTCCCATTTTCACCAAATTTACATTCTCGTGTTTGTTGAACACTCTTGCTGTCAATTTGATTGTCTTTAAGCGTTGTTTGCAAGGCAAAATTTGCGAAGAGGAATCAAGCAAGAGTGTAAATCCGTCGTTAAATTAAATTACAAACTGGTGAAATTAAAGCTTTGGACGTTGCAACGCCTGCCTTGTGCACGTCCTATAGAAAAATTTGAAATCTGTCTCTTTCTCTAAAGTGAACCTAGTCATTAATTGCTTATTGCATAATAATTATACTCTTTTGTTGTTGTGTTCAATAGTTGCTCCACGTTAAGCGTGAATTTGAGACTGGCTCTCAAGTGAGTCTACTGGGATGTATCTTTACATACCCGTGTACACTAAGCAGCACTGTGGTTTCATAAGCAATGTTAGGGTACCACTTGAATTGAACATGGACTTTGGAAAAAAAAATTTGATTATTTAATCTGTTTTCTGCCTTTTTTATCTGTCGGCATGCACCTATCGGTTTGTTCCAGCAGCCCTGCTTGAGAGCCTTCGACTTCGTCGTCACTTAACATCGCATGACTTGTAGTCAGACGCACCCTGTAAGAAGTAAAAAAAAAATTGCGTCATAGTACCGTGTACTGTACACTGTACAGTGTACACACACATATAAATGCGCACGCATGTGCGGAACACGCCGACACTGAATGACTAAACGATTACCGCGTGGATCTTCGGTTCTGTTTTAGCCAGGTATAGTGGTGGCTTTAGCTAGAGACGAATAAACCGGAGCAGTAAGACAGGAAACAATAACAGCGTCTTACCAACGTTCACTGCTGATTGGCTGCCAATTACAGCTGCCTCTCGTTCAATTAATTTCGTATCGAACTGAAGCTGACTTTCGAATTTATTCTGAAACAATCAAAAGTGATTTGTTACTTTTGCAATCTTTTCTAGCTCTGTAGGTCTTCCGGTTTTCTTACAAAATAAAAACTTCTCCATTATCTTATTTTTAAATTCTCGGTTTGAATATTATTCAATACTAGTTGCGCCCCGCGGTTTCACCCGCATCTTCCCGTTATCCCACAGGAACCCTTTTCGGCACAAAAAGTAGCCTATTTTGATTCCAAATTTCATCAAAATCGGTTTAGTAGTTACGGTCATAGGTGGTAACAAACATTTACACACACGAACTTTCGCATTTATAATATTAGTGGGAGTGGCATTGTCCTATGGTAACAACCGCAGTTTTCCCTGCTATCCGACTGGAGAGAATTTTCCGACTCAAACAAGTAATGTGACTCAAAGTTGTTGAGCCGTTTCAGCGTAAAGAAGTAACAGACATACGTCACATACTCACAAATTTCTAAATTTATAATATTAGTTTTCTTCTTTAATTTTCGTGATGTTATGGACATTGTTTGCGAGTTTGTAAAGAAAATTTGTGTTTTACGAAAAAATCCTTGAAACACTTTTATATACCAGTTAATAAATTTAATTTTAGGTATATTTACGTGGTGTCTTTTATTATCGGAGGTCAAGGCTCACTTTGTGTCGTTGCGCCATCTCAGTTAGTTAAGTGAAATAGTTTCACTTAACAAAAGAACAATAAAACAAAAGTAATAAACGGTACCTGGCTAAAGTTTGAATTAAAACTCTGCATATATTTGGCGAGGAGAACAAAACTTTCTTTGCATAGTTTTCTGAATGCGCGTTTACTGAGCGTTCTAGGAATACCAAAAAATAAATCAGTTCAGTGGTTTCATCAAAATATCTTGAAACAAAAGACGAACAACTTCATTTATTTTCTGAATTGAAATGCCTTTGTATTCTCAATGAATTCAATGATTGTTTATTTAACTTTTAGTGTAGCTTGTTCATTTTTAGTGGTTTTGTGAGGTAAGTTTTTTTCTTGGAAACGTCATCTCATTGGAATTGTGATCAATTTGAAACAACATTGGAGAAATTATAATAATTCAATGTAGTTTTTTCCATGTACGTTTCTTTGCTTATTAACTTTGACACATCTAGTAGTAATTCCAACTAAAGCATCGCTGCTGCTAACAAGGTAAAACATAATATAAACTATGTCTTTTCAAGCTAACACTATACACGGAGAAAAAAGACCTTCCGAAATACCGTTTTCCTTCTGAGTCAAAAGGGAAAGAATTGTGATTCAGAAGGAAAACTAATACAAAATAAGGAAGGAAACGGTCTCTGAAGGTAAATACTCAGAAGGAAAGTCAGAGTTTTTTTCTCAGTGTACTTTTCTTTTCCACGGGACAAATATTTGTACATTAAAAATAAAACCACGCATTTGTTCCGTATCTGGGTATTGTGGATCTCTGATACCCGCCCTAGAAGTCTAGATAAAATATGTTTTATGTGTGATGTGGTTTTTTGGGAGTAAGGTATTAATAGTACCTATACTAAATGTATCTATATTTATAAAAGAAAGTCGTGTTAGTTACACTACTTATAACTCAAGAATGGCTGAACCGATTTGGCTGAAAATTGGTAGGGAGGTAGCTTAGGACCAAGAAACGGACATGGTATACTTTTATCCCAGAAAAGGTTCCTACGGGATAACGGAAAGACGCGGGTGAAACCGCTGAGCACAGATAGTAATTAAGTAAAAATAAGGTAGAACTTAAAATTACTTGATTTTAATTTTAAAAAATTAGGGGAATTTAATAGATTATAATAGAAAGAAAACAATCTAACTAATGGTCCGATTTTTGGTAAAAGAGCGGTAACGTTTTTAAAGCTAGATAGATATTCTGCTGTCATCTGGCATAGAAATGCCACAGCGGAACAACGAAGTGTCGTAGGTCACAACGGAACTCGACGCGTTAGGTCACAGAGTCCATAAAGCTCGGGTCCGGACGCGGTTACCAGTAAATTATTCAACGAACGCTGTCGTAATAAACCCTCACGTTTTATTGCCAATTGAACCGTGGAATCGACGCGTCTTTCATCGGAAATGAGATCTTTTTAATGTCCATACGTACTAGTGGGTCAGATGTTTCTTATGCATGTATTTATCACTAGTTGCACCCTGCGGTTTTACCCGCGTCTACCCGTTGTCCCGCAGGAACCGTTGTCCCGCAGGAGGGTTTTTGTAACTCTTACCCTGAAGGTATAATTAGAAGTTATAGTACTTTATGGTAATTGAGAAATAATTAAAGTAAACCTCTGATGGCTCATGTAATGCAAGTATGCATTTATACAAAGTTGAAAACATGAACATACAATTTCTCTTTGTTACAAAAACACTTTTAGATTGCAAAACAAGCATTTCTTTGTCCAATTTTGCCACTTGGTCCGACAAGGCAAAAAATGTGCGACACTTTCTAGCAAAAAACCATTGAAAAGGAGGCAAAAGCCGTCTCAGAGACTACGAGCAAATTATTCTCTCCATTGTTCGAATACACCTTATTAAGACGTCAAAAGAGAGTTGCCATACTTCCAACCGTTTAAATTTTTCTTGCAAGAAAACTTTTGCAATTCCCCTGCACGTAATTAAGATGGACTTAGTTTGAAACAATGGCCCTTAAGAGTTATGTAGGGATGTGAGTAATTTAGAGGGTCCTGTCTGTTTTTTTTTTTTATTTCTAGGGCATACAATTCCATAGTCAGCGATTCAAATGGAAATTTGCCTGTCGCCAAGCACCTATCGGTGTATTCCGGCAGCCCTATTTTAGAGCTCGTTCACAATCTAGGTGTAGCGTGGCGCCACCTTCGACCACATCGAGTCATAACATCAGGTGACTTGTGATCAAACGCTACCCTGTAAGAAATAAAAAAAATTATGCTATTATATCAAAAGTTTATATTTATTTTGAAAACAAATGATATATCTATTTTCAACTAAATTTATGACACGTTAAGGTGGCATGAAAATCAACAAAGTCTAACCAAAAAGTAGGATATAAATAACAAAATAAAAACACTTTACTAAACCTTAAAATGTTAAATAAAACTACATATCAAACTAAACAATACAACTACTTTATCTAATAAACCACTATTTTCATGTTTCATTTAAATACAAAAACAAAAGCAAACCAATTCGTTTTTTTCTCTAAGTTAGATTAAAGTTTACGTGAATTTAACCCATAAATAAAGTATTTCGAAAGGAACAAAGGTCGGGACACAAACACAATTCCAGATGGAAACTTGCAAATTGTCCCGAGGTTGCCCTGTCACACAATGTGGACTTTCATAATGCTTCACAGTTGGTGATGTTCCTAAATCTTAATTATTTCTATCTACCCCTTTCGTGGCCTTCGCTGAATAAGGGATGTAGAATAAATATCTCGAATTTAATTTGTTTAATAAACGTTAGCTCAATGTAAATTGGTCTTACTTAAACTAAACATCAAACGTTATATATAATAAATTAAAATAAACTACGAAGAGAGTTTTCTACATTTTACGTTCGTACAGTCAGCGACAAAAGTAGCTGATCGTTCTCGATTTTCCAAATGTGTTTCAAATCAGTAATTATCATTGTTTTTTTTACATTTTACATGGTATAATTTTGACCACAACATAACACACCTGATTTTAGGTGATGATGAGGTCAAAAATTGGTGTATAAGATGATGAGGATGATAAATTAAAGTGTGATTGTTCAGCGACTTTTGTCGTTGACTGTACATATAATTGTACATGCACTGCTATATGATATTATCGTCAGGTAGGTATCTTTTAGGCAAGCGTGCTTCACTTTAGGATTTCTTTCTAGACCGCATTATCACATATCACCAAGTGACTACGTAAATCTATGCTTTTTACAAACAAATTTCGTTGAACAGACAGTACATTTTTGAAGCTCTGTGGTCTAAACCTTATTTCAAACATTTGCAATGCAGCTGTCAAATATCTGTATCATTTATTTTTTCTTTTTATTAGGCAACGTTTGACCGCAAGTCATCGATGTTAAGTAAATTTGTGGTTGAAGGTGGCGTCACGCTACACCTAGATTGAGGATCGGCTCTCAACTCTCAAGCGATCATGATATAAAAAAACTCGTAAAAGTGAGAATGCTCACGGAACTCAATTCTGAGTCGACATCACGCACACCCAATTTAAATTATCACACCAATATAATGTCCTCAGTGAAAGATTTGTAGCTGTTACGTGTTCGTAGCTCGTCTAATTGCTTTCGAAGATCTATGGTCGTACGCAAGATCTTATGTTCAGTTAGGAATTAGGAAGTAGGTACGTACTATCAACGACATAACAGAACATGACCAGTTTTCAGATTTTCTTTAGCATCTTAACCAATGTCATGTCTATCTGTCTATCTATCTGCCAACAAACATTACAGTACCCCAACAAGTACCCCCCTAGTACAAGTTTTGAAAACGATAAAAGTTTTCGTAAACGTCAACGTTAACCACCAACTTGTCAAAGTGGCAAATAGTACTGCCTAAATTCAAAAAGTAACTCAAAAACTTTGTTGGAATATGAACAAAACGTTTTAAAATAACCC
Source organism: Opisthograptis luteolata (assembly GCA_931315375.2). Lineage (NCBI taxonomy): Eukaryota > Metazoa > Arthropoda > Insecta > Lepidoptera > Geometridae > Opisthograptis > Opisthograptis luteolata. The sequence goes on along the minus strand of OV928049.1, from coordinate 4,268,693 downwards.
GTATTACGGATTTTAGTTCCTCCATGTCTCGGTAAGGTCCGCTGAAAAAAAAATGTCTGGGAGGAAACGAAAACTTTTTTAGTTTTTGTAAACTATCAATACCTTTACTGTTTTAGTACATTTTTGGAAAATCGAGTTGATCAGCTACTTTTGTCGCTAACTGTACAAGCTAGATTAAGATGTAAGTTTAAAAATATCTCAGGAAAATATTTTTGTATAAATCATGCATAAACAACACTCACATTTTCTTTATCTCGTCTAAGTGTTCAGACAAAGTATAAAATCTCTCACAGAAGTGCGAAAAAAGGCACACTCATCTCGAGATGGAGTGAAATTTCTCTTTCGTCCAAATACCGTCCCATAGCGTCCTCAAAAATTCACCCGACGGCAACTTGTTATGTTGATCCCGAATTAATTGAGGAAAACTGGGACGACTGGGACGACTTTTATAACGTTCTATGGGAGCAGCGGGAAGTGCTACTGTCCGTGGCAATAAAGATTTTTTTGATGTTATCATAGATTTTTAACCATCTATCCGCCGCGCGGTTTTGCACGAGTTTATATGGCAGCATTTTGACAACCTATCTTTTTCCGTTTACCCGTAGAAAAAGAAATCTGACAAAAATACAAACTTACAAAGAGCCTATGTTAATTTCTGTGGACTATTAGTCATTATGACTATAATGTACATGTTACTCGAAGGCCACAATCAAAGAACGTGACCTAGATGCTAATGTGTAGCGTCAGTCACTCTAAGACGGGTATTTAGCTAGGTGGTAAACCCATTCAAATCACCGTCAAGATATCTTCTAGTAATATAGAATGTAGCCGTTCTGATTTTTCCACGATTTTTGCTAACAAGGGGTCATATTTTCCTTCTAACAACATCCTAATTATCTGCCTACGCAATGTTCGTTTTACTGGTATCAGCGTGTTTTTATTGTAAATAGATATCCTATCCTTTTATGTTAGTAATATTTCTTTTCCAATTATTTTCTTTGATGGAACACGAAAGTCTTTGTGTTTTTGCTTTATGTTTTGATGTAATATAGGTAAGGTAAATAAAATGTACATAAAAAACATTAACAAGCTAAAAAGCTTTTCAGATTTCGTAGTCAGCCAATCGTGGACCTATTCGTACTTATTACTACTGGACAGAATTTTAGAACACTACACGAAACTAACACTTCTGTGGTCAAATACTTAAACTCCATCAACGAGCTTCATTTCTTACCTAAAAACTAGTAAAAACTGCCCATTTTTATTACTTGCAATGTTTGGAAACAGAGGAAGAAAGTGTTAGAAACAAAACAACTTTATTCGTACTTAAGTTAGTGCAAAGCTCTCCCAAAAAGAAATACGTGGCTAAAAAGCCTATTTGCCAAAACTATACCAGCTAAAAGTAAATCCGAAAGCTTAATTTCAGCCACCATACGACAAATGAGCTCATTTACTCCACGGCTCCAGCTATACTGGTCTTTGTTTTCTGTCACGCGATATCCGGATGTCCGCAGCCATGTCTTTGTTGTTCAGATTGCTTAATTAATTTGATTTTCAATTTAATTGCAGGACGGAGACGGTAAATTGTAGTGCTACCCGTTTTTGTTAAATTTAGGTCGCTGTTACTTTTTACAGAAAATGATACACGTGTCGGTAAGTAAGGAAGATTAACGATTCGGTAGCCGAGTTGGTAGTGACCCTGCCTTCGAAGCTAGCGGTCTCGGGCTCGAATCCCGGTAAGGGCAAATGTATGTGTGATGAACACGAATATTTGTTTCTGAGTCTTGGATATTTCTATCTATATAAGTATTTATTTCTCTATTTATGTATGTACGAGTATATCGTTGTCTAGTACTTATAACACAAGTTTCAAGCTTAATTTGGGGCTAGGTCAATTTGTGTGCATCGATATTTATTTATTTATTGAATGGGATGAATCTAAATGGAAATGAAGTGATGGGTCTATTTTACAGAATTCGCACGTAGAAGTACCAGACCTTTGCCAGTTATCCAGCCACCGAGCTGTTGTATGAAAAATAATAACTGTATTCCGTATTGGAGAGCAATATTTCCAGTAAATTTACAGCATAAAGAGATTTAATATCTTATATCTCAGAGTAGTGCAGTGCATTCGTGCGCAGAGTTTTAAACAGTTAAAGTACAAAAATCTGGGTGAACTATAATAGGCAAGCGTGGGGCTATGAGGAAAGCTACTTGTTTGTCTTGTCACTCAGTAGCATAAAAAAAATACTATTTAGCTAGCAAAATACTTCTTTTTATTTATCTCGTCTTTGTACGTATAGTAGCTGAGTGTCCTAACTTTGAATACTGGTCCAAACAACATTTGTGTGTTAAGCATAAATGTTTGTTTTCGAGTCCTGGAAGTGTATGATGTGTGTGTGCTTAATGCCACCAATAACACTGACCATAGGCGTGACGAAAAATTTTAAAATCCTCTTCCATAATTACGGGTGGTACATATTATTTACTATTTACGGAATAACATTTATTTCGGTAAGAAACTTGAGTTTAGCGAAGTTTAAAACCATTTTAAAAATATTTTCCAAATAGTGCACGAAAACAACTCGCCGGTATCGGCTCTGACGTCACGCTTAGGTAAACATGTCATTGTGTCTATGCGTTACGAAGGGTTCAACGAATGTACTAAACAATGTCAGTATTATCAGCGGAGTTTACTTAAGCGTGACGTCATTGGTATTTCAATCGAAATGGTCGATTGCAATATTTTAAAATTTATTAGCATGTAGTTTGCCCTAAAATTATTTAATCGACGATTCTTTGATACTGTCGTCACGAATATTCTACAGCAGGAAATAATTGGAAAATGTTTGGGTATATAAATGAACAAAACGACTTACTATTTATAAAAAACTTAGTACACGCTACAAAAAGCAAAATAAAGGACATTCTTGATTGTAGTAGAAATATTTTTACAGCTCAAAAACCTATAATACAATCCACCTCAATGCTGAAATGGAATTCTCACCATAAAAATGTTTATTTCGCCTCGTTTGCACTTGCCTAGACATTTTATCTGGAACAATTGTTTGGTAACGATACGAAGTCGTGAAGTTACGCATGTTACATTTCCACAAGATATATAAAAAGAAAAGGTATACGTTTGTAGGCACTCTTTGTATAATAACAATGTATTTTTAAACTTCCAATTTTATTCGTAGACTTTATCTGTCTCCAATTAAATGCAACACTTTTTATGTCACTAAGACACTAAGAGACTTTTTATGACTGTGTTTAGGGTTCCGTACCCGAAGGGTAAAACGGGCCCCTATTACTAAGACTCAGCTGTCCGTCCGTCCGTCTGTCTATCCGTCTGACACCAGGCTGTATCTCTTGAACCGTGATAGCTAGACAGATAAAATTTTCACTAAAACGACAAATACTAAATAACAGAGTAAAATAAATTTTTAGGAGGCGTGCCACACAAGAAACGTGATTTTTTTGCCGTTTTTATAGATAATGATACGGAACCCTTCGTGCGCGAGTCCGACTCGCACTTGGCTGGTTCTTTTTTACCATAAGGATGTGATCGAAGGTGGAGTCATGCTACAACTGGATAGGGAACTGGCTCTCAAGTAAGGCTGCCGGAATACTGCTTGACGATCAATTCTTAACAACATTTTCTTAACAGTGGTATGAATTTCTTCGAAACATATCACAAACACAACTGAACACAAAGGCCATCTGCAACATTTTACGTCTTGGAAAACTCTCAAGCTAAACAGTCCGTTGCACTCGCAAAGTTGGCAGCTATCACACATACATCTTCCAGCGTTCTTGTACTTCATCAAATAGACAATAACTTGAACAAATATTATTCCGCGCCCGTGCCAATAGCCACATCTGCGCCAACTGCCGCAGCTGGCAGACAGTACTTGTTGCTTACCACCGGCTGCCAAACACTAGGCAGAAATGCAACACCATGTTGTCGTCATTGTGCTGATAAATTTTATAAGTTTTTTTATGGTTCTATGCAAGCTATTAGTCAACATGTTGCCTATACTTTTGGCTGACTCTAAAAGTAGTTCCAAAAGTTTTCGTAGCTATAACCAGTTATATCATTGTATCTACGTGCATGCAGCTATACAATGTTAACATGGTAGATATTTAATTTAAAACAATAGTTAATGTATTTACTTTTATGCGGTAGACTGTTAGGCCTTTTTTACATTTTACAGGCTTGTGTTTGACCTTTAGTCACGTGATGTTAAGTGACGATGTGGCAAAAGGTGTCACGCTATGCCTGGATTGTGAGCCTTAAGCCTTGTGAGTTCTTAAGTGAGCCTACCAGAAAGATTCTCAACGTAAATCAAGCAAAATAAACAGCAAACCCTCGCTTACCTGTTACATTTTAATGTTCAATTGCAATTTTTAAGCATAAATGATTTCAATTTAGTCCTGGCTAATGCCGCCAAAGTTAGAAGAAGCTAATCCGCCAAAGCTGGTTTCTTAATCTTTGTTAGATACCAAATCCTGAGTCGGACTGTTCGCGTTTGATTTCCTGTCCCTTATTTCTCTCACACTTATATTTACCGGATTTTTCTCCTAATTTTCTGATGAGCCTATAAATTGAAACTTTTGCTTTAGCGGATGATATTTCGTATAAAATTGTTCGTCAGTATTTCGAAATTTATTCGCGGTCGTAAAATAACCTTTGAAATATTTTGTTCGCTCAATTTTTTTTTGATTGGCTTCAATTGAAATAAATTTCAATGGTATCGGTGTAATTTAATTTGCCGTGGAATAAAACAGACGTTTATGTTTGTACTAGCTGTGTCCCGGCTTTCCCGTTAACCCAAATAAACCTTTTACGTGATAAAAAAAGCGCCTACGTCTTAATCCAGGGTATAAGCTATCGCCATTCCAGATTCAACTTAGATCCGTTAAGCCGTTTTAGCGTAAAGGAGTAACAAACATACACACAGGCACAAACTTTCGTATTTGTCGAGCTTATGTGCTAATCCAGGGTATACGTTTTTACCATTCCAAATCTCATCAAGCTATGGAAAGGGCTATGCTTGGGGTTTCTCTGAGGGATCGAATCAGAAATGAGGTGATCCGTCAGAGAACTAAAGTCACCGACATAGCCCACAGAATTAGCAAGCTGAAGTGGCAGTGGGCTGGTCATATAAGCCGCAGAACCGACAACCGATGGGGTAGACGTGTTCTTGAGTGGAGACCGCGACTTGGCAAACGTAGCGTAGGACGCCCTGCGACAAGGTGGAGCGACGATTTGCGCCGAGTGGCTGGCAGTAGTTGGATGAGAAGAGCCGAAGACCGGGCTCAGTGGCGTACCTTGGGAGAGGCCTATGTCCAGCAGTGGACTGATACGGGCTGATGATGATGATGATGAAATCTCATCAAAATTGGTTTAGTAGTTACGGTGATACGTGGTAACAAACATTCACACACACACACACACAGACACACACACACAAACTTTCGCATTTATAATATTAGTAGGACTAGCTGCGCCCCCGCTGTTCAAACCGCGTCTGCTCGTTAGGAGCCTTTTTTCGGGATAAAAAGTAGCCTTTACTCTAATTCAAGGTTTAAGCTATCTCTATTCCAAATTTCACTCAAATCCGTTTAGTAGTTTTTGCGTGAAAGAGTAACAAACATCCATACATCCATACACTCACAAACTTTCACGTTTATAATATTAGTAGGATAGTGTAAATGTAAACAAGCGTAAACGTTATGTGACTACACAAACTGTACGATATACAACTCTCTAACTCACACTCAAATAACCTTAATCTATTACGAATACAAATTTAATAAACGTTTTCTATACAGATTATGTTTGTAGCGTTTATCTCTACAATTTCGATCTAGGAAGCTAATTTAATACGGCCATTATCGATTAGAGTTTACTGCGGGTCGCTTTCAACTTGTTATTTACAGCCAGTCTATTAAGCTTTGGGAACCTAAACGGTTCTAAGTACACCGGGATGGTCAGTTTGATGTAAGCTGATGTGAAAGGGAAGGATGACTGAAGGAAAAAGACGGAAGATAGATGACGGGTGACGAAGAATAACTGTGATGCAAGGAAAGAGAACACAACAAAAATCCTTGTTTTGAAGAACCCTAGGTCTATCACACGGAGAAAAAAGACCTTCCGTAATACAGAAAGAATTTTCTTCCCTTTTGATTCAGAAGGAAAACTATATTTTGGAAGGAATCGGTCTTGGAAGGTAGGACTCAGAAGGAAAGTCAGGATTTTTTTCTCAGTGCACTTAATTAAAATACTCAATTTTCCATACATACCTACTAGCGATCTAGTACGTAACTTCACCTGCGGGAGTATTGATAAACTTTGGGTAAGGCTTTTTCAAAAATCCTTTTTTTGGTTTTCACTTGTATCTATAGATATTATGACGTAGCAAACTGATGGTCTACTTTGAACATATATATACAAATGGTGTAATTTAATATTCGTTTTTAGAGTAGTCAGTTCTCATAGCTTACTAACAGAGTAAGTAGTAGAAGAGCTGAGAGAGTGAAAATACTCGCACTACAACCATTATATCTATTTATACCTCTAAGTAGAACCACTGTGTTCCCATTTGAAGGGCATGCGTGCCAGTGAAGTTACTGTAGCAGCTGATTCCATTCGAATTATTCGACTTCATAAATTATTCCACTCATTCGACTGACTAACCTGAATTAGTTACTAATGGCACCCACTCGGCTGCCTGCTATTAGACGTGCTGACTGCCGACTACGCTAGAGTCACCACGATTAGCTGACTCCACCGGACTCGAACTTATTCGTTGCCACGCGGGCGGCGCAACTGTCAAGCCAACTGATTAGTAACTAGTAATATTAGTAGGCGATGTTCGATTCTAAACATTAGTAGTTACTTTTTTATTTAATAAAGTTTGTCACAAGCAAACGGCCCACCCAATGGTAAGCAGTCACCATCACCTATGGACATTTGCAACAGAAGGGGCATTTCCAATGCGTTACCGACCCTGATGAACTCTTTTCATTAACATGAACGACTGCATTTTGTAGCACTGCGGAAAATCTTTGGTAGAGAGCTCATACATTTTAAAATATGCAGAGTGAATATAAATCGAGTGGTGTGGACTTAGAAGGCTCGATTATGTGTGGATGTGTTTAATTGATTTGATCTAAATTACTATGTAAATAATGCGTGTGATCAATTACCACTAGTTATATTGTTAGAACTGCTTAGTTGAAAATACGGGTCTTGTTAATTGATGATTTTGAAATGGACGGTCTGTGAGTTGCAAAACAAAGGTCTTGCACATATTTTTTTTGCTGACAATTAGTAGTCGCTTATCCGAATGACCGCATTATTTGCATCTTTAAGTTATAAGCACATGAAACTTATCACCTTTGCTGCGAGGTGACGGATGCACTGTAATGTATATACGTAAAACACGCCCGAGCTAGTCTTACAAAGTACTCAAGATAATAGTAAAGATATTAAGTTACTTCTTCTTGTGGCTCATGTCATAGCAAAAAGGCGATCTGTGCCAACGTGGTGCAATAGGCGAACAGTTTAATCCAAAGTGCGAGATCAAGGATTAGTATGCTGCTACGCGATAAGTATTTGAGCAATGGAATAAAAGCGCTAGTATTTGTTTTGGTCTGGGTTCTGTGGAACCCCGATCCACGTAGTTTTCAAATCCTTGGAATCCTATTTAGAGGTAAGAGCTATGTATGTGATTGTGTGACTGTTATTATTATTTTGTTATGTACTTTTTTCACAGTAACTAATTATATTTATTTTATGTCTGTCTGTTAACGTTTGACCACAGATCACCATGAGAATTATTTAGAGACGATGTGATCGAAAGCGACGCTATGTTACATCTTGAACTCGGAACTGGCTCTCTCAATATCGTAAAGAACTTTAACCTCGTTTGCCGCTGGCAATGGGGTTGGGCTCAAGATACTAGAGGTTAGGACTGCAGAGTGAGGAACCTCCCAACAAAACCTGTAATAATTACCTCTTATTTCAAGTTAACAAAATCGCGTTCTCTCCTGACTTGGTGCTGGAAGACGGCGAGTGTCGTTCAGTAGATAAGGACAGTAACCCTGCTTACGCGGCTAATTGAAACGTCATGTAACTTCTATAGGAAATATTGAACGTCGTAGAAATGGTCTATTTATCTGTTGACTGCAGACTACTACGCTATGTCTATCTTCTATATCTGTATCTTCTTCTTACATATAAAAATGAATCGCCTAAATGTACGCGCATAACTTCAGAACGACTGCGCCAAAGTAGAAAAACTTTTTTTCGTTGTAGGTATTTGTAATTGTCATGAAAAGTTCGATTTTTTTGAAAAATCCACCGTGAAATTGGAAAATTGAGGAAAAACTGAAAGGGCTTTTTTGTATGGGATTTTTGTGTACTTGCTAAAAAACGCGGGTGGAATCGCGGGGCATAGCTTCTTTGTTTTATAATATATCTTAAACCAAGCTTCCGTAGTTTTTAAAGTGATCAGATGTTGTATCCTACTGAATAAACATACTTTTGAGTTTAAATTTGTTTTAACTAGTCAAACTTTAAACCGCATCCATAAGTACCCCTTTTCATTTTATAAAGCAGCTACTAAGTGAACTTTTAAATAAATTCAAAATAAGATTATTATACAAAGTTTTTCTCTGACCGAGTTTGAAGCCGTCTCTCGGGCGAATCTCGTAAGTTCGTCAAAAAAATAGGTAAAGTTTTGAACAAATCAGCCCTTGAGAACATTTTAAACAAATATACCAACATGGCTCACCGACATAGCTCTCAGAATCTGCAAGTTGAAGTGGCAATGGGCAGGCCACATCGCTCGACGAACTGATAACCGATGGGGAAGAAAGGTTCTCGAGTGGCGACCACGAACCGGAAGACGTTCTGTAGATAGGCTCCCCACTAGATGGACCGACGACATTGTAAGAGTCGCAGGGAGCCGATGGATGCAAATGGCTAATAGCCGTTCATGGTGGCGTTCAAGGGGGGAGGCCTATGTTCAGCAGTGGACTTCTTCCGGCTGATGATGATGATGATGATGATACCAACATACATACAGTTCTACATACAGCTTGTGTTTTAAGGTTTCATACATAAGAAGAAAAAACGGAACCTTTATAGAATTTCTCTCATACCTTTCTGTCTATCTTCTCCGAATATACTTACAAGAAAAGTTATTCAAATTCAATTCAAATTCAAATGTTTTTATTTAATAGGATACATTGTGATCACTTTAAAATGTCAAATTTAAAACTAGCTACGCCTGTTTCAACCTCCTTACGCCGGCAAAAGAACAGGCAAGAAACGCCCAGCAGGTAATTTTTTTGGCGCGATCACATTGACAGTTTTATTGTTATTACTAATTGATTGAATTGGAGCAAAATTTGGCACACCTTATCGAGTTCAAATACCCAATTATTAACGAAAGGCGTATATAAACAAATTCAAATAATGGGGTTTAATTTTAGGGGCATATACAAAAAAAACAAATTTATCATGTTTTATATTAAATGAACGGATGATTCATGATGGTGGTGGTGGTGGTGGTTCAGGATGGTTGTTTTTTTTTTGATTGTTTTAAAAAAAAAATTTTATTTAGTTTTTCACACATAGTTTACAGGAATAAACGTAATTTCTTAAAGCGCTCACCAGAAGCAGAATGGTATGGAACCATCTCCACGCGAGTTCACTTTCCATACTTAGCCGGTTTTTTAATAACAAACTTCGAAGATTATCATGTGGTGTTTGAACAGTTTTTTTCCAATTCGGTCTAGATATTCTTCTCTTCTTTGCTAGTAAATTAGTACCTTTTGAGCAAATAATAAAAAAAAACTTTTCGGTAAACCAAGTTATGTATGCATGTAAGCTGGATGCTTCTCTACGCCAGTAGTTTTTTTCTTGCGTATACAAGTTTGTTTGTCGACATCTATTCCATAATCGTTTGAGATTTCTCATAAAATACATTGTAATAATAAACTTCTATTCTATTCTTTATGTTGATGTTATTACAGAAACGTTTACAATCCGAATATCTTCTAGATCTAGACATAAACATTGTTAGAAAAATACGAAGCTACACAATAAGCTCGTATAAAATAACATTGTCTTATACAGTAAAAACAATAATAGTTTTCCATAATACCATTTATAGATTAACGATTATTTGAACTAATATTTATCTAATAACTTATGTAAAGTATCCAGAGTTAACACTTCATCCATTTAAAAATGTATTCGTAGTTGTTATCTCATCCTTACTCAAGGAAAACCAAAGAATCTGGAGCCAAGTTGAGTGAAGGACCAAAAATAACAGTCCCAATACAACTGACAAGTTCATTACTTATACATTCTTATTAAAACAAATAAATAGCGCGCCTAACGAACACATACTCTAACGAACTTCTAGTTAAGATTGTCTTTATCTAGGGAGTTAGAAACTAATAAGATCAAGGATCAAGTTGTATCTGAGAACCAAGCCTTAGAACATTTCTCTTCGTTGAAGGCTACGCCAGGCTAATACGGGTGTAATATTAGCTAAGCTTTGTAAATTAAGGTGTTTCACTGTTGAATCAATCAAACGCTTCCACGTGTAGTCACAACATGCTATTAAACTACTATATCACGGAGATTGTCGCAAAGGATGGGCTCTTAAATTAATAATGAGCAAGATAATTATATGAGGAACCTTGACACAGATGAGGTAAGAGTTTACTCGGCTAAGGTATTTAGTTGAGATTCCCATTACGAATATTTAATGACCTAAAGCAGTGCCAATGGGGATGGTTTGTTTATTATTTTTGGACTTGAAAACAACCAGACGATAATTATCTAATTTTCAACTGGGATATTTCTGATGAGTTCAACATCGGAGTGTTGGTGATATCGGGAAGGAAGACGCAAAGGAAATACTATGAATACTTATGTAAACAACTAAAGATACATATCCGTTTTTTTAAAGCCATTATTCCTACCATTCATAAATCTTTTTAATGGAATTTTTTGTAATAATTTTGACAAGTCAGTTACTTTCACATTAATAAAGAATAATGATAATGTCATTTGTATTCAACGTATCGCATAGTATCAAATGTATTTTAATGTAACAAAGCTCTTGGAAATTTCACCGAACATTTTTTCACGTGTATTTGTGTTCGCCGACCTAGACGGATAGTTTAAGTCTGCAACTTTGTCGCTATAAACAACTCACTAGCCACCAGGGATGCCGCGCAAATACCACGACATGTCTTGCTTTGATGACAAATTACAATGGCCTGTCTGCGATACAATGCTGCTATATGAATAGTGCTATATATACATCGCTGTAAGGAAGCGGGAAAGGGATGCGTAAGTCTTTGTTACTCCCCCTGAACATGTTTCACTGACAGGTTACGGCTATGGTAGTTAGTTGATTGATAGACCGTGATAAATCTTTGACCAACTTCGGTAACTTCCGTATTTACGGTAATGGTTGGGGGCGATCTTTTATTTTGAGATTTTCCTTTTTCAAGAACGTTTTGGATTCTTTAGTAAATTAATTGTGAGTGTAAAACCGCCTGATAAGTGTAATTTGGGAGGCTTTAAGTCAAAAGTGAATATATGTATCTGTTAAGGGAGCATCCTCAATCATCTACCTCGTCATCACTCGGGTGAGACTGCGGTCAACATTCTTGCTAAGAAGTATTCAATAAAACCATTTTACCCTTCAAAAATGTACGTGTTTAAATAATAGGTTTTCGGAAACTAATAAAACAAAATTCATCTGTATGATGAACACATATTAAATTTCCTCATCAGAACCACATTAAAAGTTTACTGAGGAAGGGACTAAATGAAGCCATTAAAATTGAAAACCGGAACCCTTTCATGTGATTTTGAGAACATGATCTGTTTATGACGTTTTATCATGCGAACCACAGATAAAAGCTATGTCAATGTCAGGCAATACTTTCAAGCAAATCTAGACAGTAAATTTATATATCAAAATATTTCACTGAAATATACAGCCGTTTCCAGCATAACATTTCTACGAAAACGTTACAGTAATATTTCGTATTCATCTGTTCGTTTTTTACGGCGTAAAATTAACTTACTATATTTCGAGGGTAGACCGAAATTTCTGCGAAAAAATATTTTATAATCTGCTATCATACGCGACAGCATTTTATGAAACGTTAAACTTTGTAGCGTACTTAACGAATCTCTCTCTATTCTTAATTTATAAAACTTTGCCTTTGAAATTTATTCCGTAAGTTAATAGCTACCCCTCAGAGCGTGACCTATTTACGAAATAAGATCAAAACTTGGAATTAATTAATTTGAAAACAAGAATGATTTACCACCTTTCAAATTAACAGCCTTAAAGACAATGTTTATTACTATGTATTAAAATAATATTATGAACAGAAGTGGCGCTTATGTTCTACAGTATTAATCTGTCGTAGTCAAAGTCAGCAAAGAAAACAAAAATATGATACAAAGAACAATAATTAATCGATACACTAATCTATAAACCTATAAGTAAAACAAACCGACTGACAAAGCAAAGCCTAAACCAGTGGGTTTGGTAATATGACATTTTGCATAAAGTTTCCTTATTTATGACGTAGGTTTGGCACGACAAAAGATTTTAAAAATCTTTCCTTATAGAGTTCAAATGAGTTTATAAAGTTAGTGTGGGAAAAATTACAACTTTTCACGGACGAACTCGCTAGGAAAATCGGTGATAGAATTTCACAATATTGAATGTCAAAGCTATTGTAAACTTTGTCAAGTTTACTATCTGTTTGTAATTCCTGGTGGATTACTAGACAATTTAGTTTACCCCGGGGACGCTCAAAATTCAGTACTCCATTCTCACATGATACCCGTATCACAGTTTCCGTGAAATTTGCGGAGAAACTGCGTTACATTTGTGGGTTACACTGTAAAGGTACGGTTTTCGTATTCAAATTTTAACCGTGCGTCTTTTGGGATATGCAGGTAGACTAAATGGACGGATATTGCATAAACATCCGGTAGATAGACGACGTATATACATTACACCTTCTTTACTTATTAAAACACAGCGTATTTCTGTGTCTGTTCATTTGTGCGAGATCATTGTCGACTACGCGGTAGCCGAGTTGGTAGTATCCCTGCCTGCGAAGCTAGCGGTCCTAGGTTCGAATCCCGGTAAGGGCAAATATATGTGTGATGAGCACGAATATTTGTACCTGAGTCTTGGATATTTCTATCTATATAAGTATTTATTTCTCTATATAAGTATGTATATCGTTGTCTAGTACCCATAACACAAGTTTCGAACTTAATTTGGGGCTAGGTTAATTTGTGTGCAATTGTCCCCGATATTTATTTATTATTTATTTATTTATTTATTGGCTCGATTTAGGATTATAAGTTACGTAAAGTTGCGCGACTTCTCATTTTTATTATAGTCAATAGTCAATTTTTATTTATTCAATAGGATACATTGTGATCACTTTAAAACGTCAAACTTAAAACTAGCTACGCCTGTTCCAACCTCCTTACGCCGGCAAAAGAATAAAGGTATTCGGATTAATTACTAATGTTCAGAGTCAAATGATGACTACTAATATTAGTAATTACTAATCAGTCGACTTGCTCGTAATCGCAGCTTGCGCGGAAATGAATAGTTTCAAGTGTTGTCAAGTCGGGGCGTAGTGTCGCGACTTGGGCCTATCCGATATTCGGCACGGTCAACGCTAGACAGTCGAGTTGGTACCATAAGTTACTAATTTAGGTTGTCAGTCAAATAGTTCGAATGATTTGTGAAGTCGAATAATTCGAAAGCAAAAATTCAGTTGCACACCGCTAACTGAAATTATCTGGTCAGTTTGTTTTCAATGTAGAAGGGTATTAGCAATAACATTTTCACCGAGTGGTGCAGAAGCGATACGCAGCGGTGGCAGTGCATGGTGACATCTGCCAACCGGGTAGGAAAAGGGTGTTTATGGCTCGGTAAATATATTCTAAATGAATTAGGTTGACTTATTCCTGTACAGTTACAATATTAGTACTGAGAATTAGGTCACAGTTTTTGATATGCTTAAGTAACTTTAGAAATAGTGTAAGAGTGATTACATAGTTCTGTGGTAGTAAAGTCGTGAGTTCAATTTAAAGTGGTCGTTTTCTAGTGCTTGGCCGGCTATTTACCAACCTCAAGTTAAAATTCTGCTGCCATGCACCTATTGGTATTTTTTGGCAGCCTCACTTTAGAGCCAGTTTCCAATCCAACGCGTATCAGGTGATTAGTGGTCCAACACTGCTTTTGAAAAAAAAATCCGCTAATATATTTTTAGATGAACGAATGTGTTTAAGAGCTAAATGAAGGTTCTTGGTATATAATTCCGCATTTCTGAGTAAACTAAGCTAAATTATTAGGTATCTTCTAAGCCTTACAAACTACCTGCTCGCTCCGATTTGAGTCCCACGACAAATGACTTCCTTGTAAAATCTGTTAGCTAACAAATCTAATGAAATCGTAGTCAAGAGAAACTGAATATTCTCTTTACTCGGCAGGAGTAAGATTATGTCGTCATTTGAAGATAACGTCTCGAGAGTTTTGGAAATAAATATGTATTCCCCTCGGTACTACGTCAATGGTAAGTTCCACTCATATTTGCCACCGTACATTGAACTTAGCTGGGTAGAACAGCTGTTTTCAATTCCCGTAACTCAAGAATACAATAGTAATATTCTTTATTGACATAACAATAACGACATAATATTTATTTTTGTCGGATCCAATCTACGATATCTGGTGAGGCGTGAAAGAATGTGTGACGTCACATCTACGTTATGAAAAATGTACAACTTCAGTGCCTTCCTTTCTAATTTAAGGGTATCGAGCTACTGCGAAGAAGATTATAGCTTTCTCTCTCTCTTGCTCCATTTATCTCTTTCTGATGCTGGGGCCACACTAAGATCATCGTCAAGGGAAACGTCAATGCCTATCATCACGATAAATACTGCGTTAATTATTATTAACGCAATTATGTGAGTGGCTACACTTAAACGGTCAACGTGAATGCACTTGAGTTATAGGCCAACTTCAAACGCCAATGTGAATGCCGTTGTCAAATGTCGTGGCCACACTTATATCAAACGTCAATCATCACGCTGTTTAACGGCATTTCGGGTTAGTGTGCCCACAGCATCACAGGAGATTTGACTCTCAGCTGATGATAATGAAGATTCAGTCGTCGTATGTAAGTAGGGCGTAAGGTTTGGCGTTAAATCCAAACAAACATATGCCCCAGTATGGTAGTACGAATATATGAACTGCTAGGGTTGGAAATTATCCCTTCGGGTTGGCGTGGAATTCTTATATCACATTATTTTGTGCCACATTTGGGAATCTTACGTGCTCCTTTTTTATATTAACCGTTATTAACTTAACTTATGCAGTGGAATATTATTAACTTTTAATGCTAAGGTCCGAAAACGTAAGACAAACATGTACTGGGAAAATTATATCTAAAAGTATTCCAGCTTATTTAATTTAACCTTTATTTGGTTGTTTATAGTGGACAAAATCAGTCTCTTTGCCGGTAGATAGCAATACAGTGCTTTATAAATTCTGTTTCTGAATTTAGAAAAGCACTTTGGCTGTCTGAGGCCGGTTTAATATAGAAAAGTTATAAATTGATTTGGTATGTAGATGCAATTTTGTAATAAATGTATTGGCAGTATTGGTTTAAATGGATGATGCTGAACCTGAGAGTTCAACCTGTTTTCAGGTATATTTATGATGAATATGAAAACGTCTAGTTGACAGGAAATCAAAAACTTTCAAATATTTTGTCAATAATATTTTCTGGGTTTCTTAATCTTTACGTCATTTTTGGTCCGTGTCTGGGTATTATATTACTATTATTATACGCTAAATATAGCAAGTGTCGAGTAAAAATAATATTCTAAAGAAAAAATGAGAAAAGATATGATATTAGCTTTGTTTGTTTGTAATGGAAAAAACTGATTAACCAATTTTAACAATTCTTTGATTTTCGAAAGCTACATTACCAGCAAGTGATATTATTCTTTTTAATTAGAGTTCCCTGCGAAAACTGTAAAACCTATTGTAACTCTAAGTATCGACCTTTAAAAGTCATTACCCGTGTGAAGCCGGGCGTGATGGCTATTAGTTTAAATATCGCTTACTGAAATAACCCAAACGAATAAATTGAGTTTCCATATCTGGCTGTAAATTTGTGCATTATTTCACCGCTTGTTAGAGCGGCATTCTGTCGCGTACACAGAAATTGCATTACTCCATCTATGTAGATTCTGCACCCGTCAGTAGGTATTGTGGATGCCAATTTATATTGCGCGCACGTATTTACGTATTTGTTGGCTGCGTTTTAGGTTCTGTTGGTAAGTGATTAATATTTTACGGGAAGGAAAACTCTTTTGTTTCGACAGTGTTGGCTTATGTGCAGTACGTAGGACGCGATAAGTCATTTTTTTTTTAATTTAAACAAATCCTTCCCGCAGATGAGATAATGGTCAAACGAATATCAGTTATCAGAAATACAAGGAATGTTTCTTTGATACAAATATAACAAAAATATATAGTAACAACAATGAACTAAAAAATCCTAAACTAATAACTACAATGCATTATTGAAAGGAGTCGTCCCATAAGGCAAGGTTCCGAAGATACTGGCAGCGTTCCCCCTTTGGATGGCTAGACTAATTCTTTGTCCAAGGTAGCTGCCAGCTCTTCGGTCTCTTCGGTTATCAGAAATAAATAGTGATAAAAATTAATTTACATATATGCAGTTTTAAAACCCTTTATCAGTATCCAAACCCATACATAGTTTCGGTATTACGAATTCGCATACCGACCCACCTCTATTTAATAGAGTAAGGCTGCACTAAGAAAGGATTTTTTGAAAATGTCCTTCTAAATGGGTCAGATGGGCTCACTAAACTTTGCATGGAAAAATGTCAACTACCACCAGAGTACCAGAGTATTTTTATACAAAGCTTAAAGATTATGCTAATACCAAAAAAAGTGTTCCGAAACATGGCTACATTTCAAAATTTGTACCGTATAGCCTAAAAGGTCAAACGTCAAGAGAGATTAAATTAAAGTTCAAGTGTGTCGTTAGCTGTCTGGTATTGACTTTGAAGTAAAATAAATCAAGGGTTTCGAGGTAAAACCCGATATAAATCAATATTTGAAGTGATTATACCTCAGTGGTCGTGGGATGAATTCAGCAATGAGATCGAGTTTTAGATGAAACATTACTTTTCATTTCCTGGGCTTCTTTTAATGCTCGCCTGGCTATCTCATCCTGATGTTATGAATCTGTCATCAAGCACCTATGGATATGTTCTGGCTATCTCACTTAAAAGTCAGTTCCCAGTTGAGGCGTAGCGTTGCGTTGTATTTGACCACATTGTTCTTTCATCAGCTTGTGGTCAACGCTACCTTGTAATTCTGGGGCCACACTAAAGTCAACGTCAAGTGAAATGTCAATGTCTATCATCGCGATAAATATTGCGTTAATTTATTAACGCAATTATGTGAGCTACACTTGAACGGTCAACGTGAATGCACTTGAGTTATTGGCTAACGTCAAACGCCAATGTGAATGCCATTTTCAAATGTCGTGGCCACACTTAAGTCAAACGTCATCTATCGCGCTATTTAACGGCATTTCCCGTTAGTGTGGCCCCAGAATCAAAAGAAAGTTACAAACATTGAGAGGACGGTAAGAATGTTTTCAATCAACAATTTAAAAACCGCGTGAATAAAGAAATTAAGAAACTCATGAGGTTTATACAATCATCTGTTTTTATTTCGTGAAACCTACCAATGATGAAGAAATTTAAAAATTCGTACAATACAAAGCTACAAAAATGGTTGTTTCATCAAAACACGTGATTTCGTAAACGTGATCAAGTGAGGTACGACCGTCGAAACAATGTATATTTTTTACACTTTCAGAACAATTTATTTCTAAAGACGCCATTTTCTTTATGAAGTCGCAAGAGACGGTAGCATTGTTTTCCTTGTAGAAAATGTAAACTGCAAATTGAGAAGTTGGTTCAGATTATCAAATGTATTATATTATAGGCACCCACGTTTTCCTTCGGGAGTTCTGCATTTGTTCTAAATAAAGAATAAGCCAATGTTGCTCTGCATTGCCTATTATTATGAAAATTTGGGCATTAATTTTGGCGTGGAAATAGCACATGTTTCGCTTTGATCATCATCTTTGTAAGAAAAAACGTATAAGGTTAGTAATAGTAGAAGTGAATAAGAAGCTTGAAGCGCGGGAAAACGAGAGTGAGCTAGGAAATGATAAAACATAACGAAATCCCAACTTAGCCGTACATACAAGTTATTAACAATTCGTTCCTAGAAATAAAATGTACTACAATTTAGAAATATACTTTTGCGACGATACTGTAGTGACCTATCCAGTCAACCTCCACAGTAAGTGATAAGTTGACAAGTAAAAAGTCTGCAGAGAGGTCACACTGCAGCTGGTAATAACGCTATTGGTCGAATCGCTTCGCAAAATCGTAACTCCAGACCCTGTTTAATAGCGTCTATAAACTAGCGGTGCCTTTTATCTCCTCCCAGTGCGGGGTAAAATAACTTCCTATGGGTCCATTTAGAGACATGAGAGTAATCCTTTATGTTTTTTATAAACTTTATAACAGGAAATATGTGTAGGTTTTACCATTATTCTATACTCATAGAACCGCACCTTACGAAAAAAGCAGTTATTTGATGTCTATTAGAATATATAATAAATTACCTCAATATATGAAGTTACTACCGTTTGTTAAATTTAAGAAGGAATTAAGAGCCTGGCTAATGGTTCACAGTTTTTACTCCCTAAATGACTACCTAACTACTAATTGAAAAATTTAAATTTGCATTTGTGCATGATAAACTAGTTTTAGTTAGTTAAGATTTTGAATTTTGCATGCCATTTCATTGGTAAAATGTGTCAGATCAATATTTATGTTGTTGTTACTAACTGTTTCACTCACATTTTTGGCAAATAAAGTTTCTATTCTGTTCTATTAAATAGTGAACAGAACAACAGAAATAACCGCTAATGCAAAAATCTCTGTCGTAGTGGAAATTGAACTCACAATCTCACGCTTTGCAGTTGACTATTTCCCATTGCGCTACATCACCATATCTACTGTATGTATTAGTAATAGATTGACAAAATTAGATTTGTCAGTAAGGTTTATTCCATTTCACATAAATCGGACTTTCTGTGAACTTGCTCTGAGAAAAAAGACCTTCCGAAATACCGTTTTCCTTCTGAGTCAAAAGGGAAGGACATGTGATTCAGAAGGAAAACTAAGATAAAATAAAGAAGGAACCGGTCTTAGTGGATAAGACTCAGAAGGAAAGTCAGAATTTTTTCTCAGTGTGGGAAAACCTAGAGATGTAAATGTTTGTGTGTATTATGTGTGTATGTGTGTGTGCCGTGATTACTTTTGATGAAGTGTAATCTAGGTTAATGTCGAGTTTAATTGGGTTGAATTGCTAACTCATGTCGCAGTAGCAATATTATTGTTAGAGACTGCATCGTGCGTAGAGCAACAAGCTAAATTGTGCTTGCATGAAACTGTTATACAATCTGTGATACTCGCTAATAGAATTCGGAATGACATTTGAGTATGCCGAATAAATTGAGGAAGCCAGACAAGGCATAATAACTGTTCCAATTCGTACAAAGCGTTTCGTTTCTAATTTAAATACAAACGAAGGAATAGGACGGCAGCGTCGACCGCGTATTCATTTACCGTGGCTCAGGAATAAAAAGTAATATGATACTTCAAACTTAAACTCAAAGATGTTAAAAATTTTCGTTCGTGTTATATACATAAAATAAAGGTTGTGCCGAAATTGAACAGTGGTGACCAAACGGCAACGTGTACGTTGATTTCCATCTGACTCAATAGAGAAGGAAAACATCGTGAGACAACCGGCTTGTCCACGAACTCCAACATATCCTTGTATGTGTGACATCTTCCAACACGCACTGAGCCACTATGATAGATTATGGTCCATATACTCTGTTTGAGAGAAGGCCTTTGTCCCAGCAGTGGGAACGTAATACTATAATGATAATGAGGTAAATTATATTACCATAATGAAGCGTCTTTTGTATCTAGCAAGACTGATGCTTTAATGAATAGCGTTTATGAATATGATTGTTTCTTCCCGAGATCTTCATCAAAAAAGCGATGAGGAAAAGCGTTATTTTTATCACGAAATACCATTTTCCTTTCATTTACATACATCAATCTCTTTGTCGCTCGTGTTTTACTTTACGATCAGGCAGTGTATTATCTGGTTTTTTCTTGTAAGTTTTCATAGAGACTTTATCAAATAGTCAATATCACTTATATATAAAGATACAACTTCTCAAAATGACTGGAATAGACAGGTCTACAAAGTTATACCCTATTTTGATCCTTTTGTTTGCTAAATTTCCACCATGTGACTGCAAAATACTACTGTGTATTGAGAGAAAAATTCAATGAAATATATGCGATAACCGAACGAAAATAACGTCACATAAAAGATAAACATAACTAAAAGAAATGTAATCAGATTTTAACATACATTACATATCTTAATAGTCAAAGTCATCAGTCAAATATTGCACCTAAAACTCTTGTGATTTTTAAAACACTTTTATTAGCTTGACTTGTAACTAACTAACAATGTAAATAAATCTTAGAAGTCAATTTTAACCTACTTCTAATTGTCGTATCGACTTGAAAATTGGTATGTATATGTAATCCCGATGACAATGCAATAATTTGATATCATCGACCTGATCTGATGATGGAGCCAGGAGATGGATAGTGGAACTCTTCAATGGCTTCTAGTATAGCCCTCGAGTTTGGGCTCATTTGATTCGTTTTGACGAGTCCAATAGATTACGCTTAATTTCGTAGACTAAAAAACAAAAAATAAAATATGTAGCTTAAAAACCAAAAAAAGAACAAGTGCGTTTTTAAAGTGTTTTCTTAGTTTTTTAAGCTAAGTATTTTTTTTTAAATAGCCACGCCCCGTAGTTTTTTTACGTAGAGACGATTTTCTTATTTTTCTTTAAATAAAAAGTATTCTGTATATTACTCTGATTTATAATGTAATTCAATACCAAAATTTCGTCTAAATCCATTCAGCAGTTTCAGCGTGATTCGGCAAGAAGCAGCCTTACTCTCATTTATTACATTAATACGGAGGATGATGGGAAGTAGGATATACTATACTACGTGTCTGCAATATGTTTTCCTGACATGCCCGCATACTTATTTGATATTAATGT
Source organism: Opisthograptis luteolata (assembly GCA_931315375.2). NCBI lineage: Eukaryota > Metazoa > Arthropoda > Insecta > Lepidoptera > Geometridae > Opisthograptis > Opisthograptis luteolata. Next base: position 4,247,312 of record OV928049.1, on the reverse strand, counting down.
ATACATAGTATGATGGAAGATTTGAATACATACCTAATCAAAACGTAACGTAATTTTATCATCAAAGGCGACGATATTGCGATCAATTCATTTCAAGAGCTCTTTCTCTAGAAATGAATGCTGGAAATCTCATTTCACGACGTGGCCTCTATCACATGTGTTCAAATCTTTCAATGAAAGTTAACTAAAGAAATTTTATCTCGGCCGTCCTTCGCTGAGTCACAAGCTCAGCCTTTGAGCTTCCAGTGTCCTATATTTACGTGTCAAGACGCAAATCCTTTTACGGGTAGCCCAACCACTCGCCTGGAATCAATAGAAGGACGCTGTGATCTCACCGCTCGCTTCCTAGATACGAAAATTTTCGTTGAAAGCTCTGACTTTCAGAGTTGATATTTTAGGAATACCTAATGCTGCTTTTAGTTTGAATTGCATCGACAATCGCGGAATATTTTACCTTAACACTGCTTCGTACAGATTTTATTTCAAGTTGAAACATTTTTTCTATATAGCAGTTTTACAAGCTAACTAATTAATCCTCGCAGTAATTTGTACAATGAAATGTGTCCGTGTCGCGAGGTTACATTTAATCGCGAAGACAAACAGTCGATGTTTACGGACGGTGGGCAGTTAGTTGTCTGCTCTGCCAACGCTGTCAGCGGCAACAACGCTGTCAAAAAGCATATCGTGGTGTTTTGACTGAGCGGTAGCGTACAGGTGGTATAATGGTTGTGTAGGGCGCGGCGTATCGAGCGAGGCTGGGCCGCGGGCGGGCGGGCGGCGCGCGCACAGTGCCATGGCCGCGCGCGGCTCGGCTACTCGTCTCGTCCCCACAGAGCCTCCTCGCGCCGGCTTCCCGTCACATACGAGCACGCGTGACACGTTCGCATCACAAAAAAATATAACAAACCGTTCCCCCACATAATCCCAACGGTAACGAAGTCCCGAGCGAAACTCCAGTGACGAGTGTTGTGAAGTGACAAATTTTAATTGAACCACGTGACGCCTGACACAGGACCGCCGTTATATATGTGTAGTGTAATTAGTTGATAAATTATGCAACTTTAGTAATGATGGAGCCTTCCAGCGGCTTACTGTGCCGTTTATTATGTAGGATTTGACGCGGTGCCGAAATATCCGCGTTATATCGTGACGAGCCGCCGCTTAAATCTAAAAGCCGAGTTTTGCGGTTCCACTTTTTTGTGAATAATCAACTTTCCAAGATTTTTGCTCAGGATGTTTTAAATGTTCTGGTTTGAGCCGGTATTGAAATACTTGGTGGTATTAAATACTAAACTTGTTTGCGTGAAAAGTCTGTATTAACTGCGTTTTCTTTAGCACCAAGGATAATACCACTATAGACAGTAATTGAGTGAGATATATATGTAGCATAGTTAACGCGTGTTTTATCGCTTCAAAGTTTCATTCAAACGTAGTCGCTTCATAGCACCTGCTACGAGCTACGAGAGTGCTACGATTGGATTTGTTAATATTTATTCCGCTCGCTGCTTTGAAGTATTTCAAGTACTTTCTTTTGTAAACATTTTAAAGATTTTGCGGTAAGCTTATTAAAAGAATTATTTTGCCCTTCAAAGCGGAGGTAAAAAAAACCTTTCCTTTACATTGGACAGTAAGGAAACTGATATTTGAAATTCTTCAAAGCCTTCCTTCAAAGGCTACTTGAAGTCAAAATTAGATTCAACACAGTAAACGGTCAAAGCCTCGCCATTATGATTTTTATCAAACTGCCTATAAGGTTTTCCCGGAAGGACACGCGGAAGGATATTGAAGAGATACTTCGATCTAACGTTTTAGTTTTGTCTCTGGCATAAACGGTATATAAAAAAACACAAACAAAAATAATATCCTACTTCCTACTTAATATTATAAACGTGAAAGTTTGTGAGTATGGATGGATGGATGGATGTTTGTTACTCTTTCACGCAAAAACACCTGAACGGATCGAACGGATCGAATGTAGATAGATTACATACTGGATTAACACATAGGCTACTTTTTATCCCGGAAAAAGGTTTCTGCGGGATAGCGGGAAGACGCGGGCGCAAGTCCCTAGTATAATATAAAGTTATTTCCCTAGTTAACTCTCTAGTATAATATAAACTATTTAGTCTAAAACGTACTTATTATCAACGCAGTTGAAAGTAACTGAAGTGTAACGGGAAAAAAGATCGCAAAGTAGGTAAATCTTGTGCCATATGATACTCTTGATCCCCGTCTTTCCTTAATATAATCGTACATTAGCTAGATACGGAGTGAGATTGCATATAGTAGATGGTATAGTTTAGTCATTTTTTAACATCAAAATGAGGGAATAAGCCAATGACCTATATCATCCCTTACCTAGAACAAAAACTTTGCTTTTGACGTGAAATCTCGTATCTTTTCATACTGTACTAGCTGCACCCCGCGGTTTCACAAGCGTCTTTCCGTTATCCCGCAGGAACCTTTTTCCGGGATAAAAAGTAGCTTATGTGTTAATCTAGGGTATATGCTATGTTCATTCTAAATCTCACTCAAATCCGTTCAGAAGTTTTTGCGTGAAAGAGCAACAAACATATATACTCGGAAACTTTCACGTTTATAAAATTATAGTAGGTTAAGCCTACTATTACGAGTAATTCCACAACACCTGGATACGAAACAATTAGTAAATTGAGTTTTTCTGATAATGCACTAGCTGTTCCCCGCGGTTTCACCCGCGTGGGCTACAACTTTATGCATGCAAAGTCTCAGCCCGATCGGTTTAAAATTGACAAAGTTTCATTCAAACTGTTATCCCCTATTTAACCCCCTTGGGGGTAGAATTAATCAAAATCCTTTCTTAGCGGATGCCTATGTCATAACATCTACCTGCATGCCAAATTTCAGCCCGATCCGTCCAGTGGTTTGGGCTGTGCGTTGATAGATAGATCACTATGTCAGTCAGTCACCTTTGAGTTATAATTATATATTATAATTAGATAAAATGATGTTATTATGGACGAACTTACAAAATTGTCCCTGCCCAGTTACTAAGTACCGCTCTTATATAAAACATATATTAGCAAGATGAGGAAGCCCAAATACAACAATAACACAACTAAACATCGCAATTACTTAATGCTAGCTCGATGCACAAACGAATGTAACATAGTTTGTCTCTTGGGACATGTAGTGGGTGACATCGGACTTTTGTAATTTTCTCCCCGCTCGCTTGAACTTGAACCGATCTGGTTTCCATCAGACTTGTCCAACTGATCTGATTTCTTCTTCAACATGACATGTTTCCGCTACTAAGGGCCGGTTTTATAAACGTCTGTAAGTTAAATTTTATACCAAATTTCGGTAAATTTGATTTTATTGTGAAATTTTAGCACGACCAAAAGTCACCTGATGTTAAGTGCCGATGTGGTCGAAGATGGAGTCACGCTACACCTGGATTGGAAACTGGCTCTCAAGTGAGGCTGCCTGAACACACCGATCGGTGTGATAATTTGACAATAAGATCAATTTTACCGAAATTTGGTATGATATTTAACTTACGAACGTTTATAAACCGCCCCTAAGAGGGTTTGGTCGATTTTGACGCGGATTTTATGATGGATCTCTCGACTTTTTGAATTCCCTTTTGTGACGACTGTTATTGAAAAACTGTTATTGAGAAAGCTATTAACAGACAAAGGAAAGTTGGGTCTAATGCATACGTGACATAAAAGTGGCTGAATAAGTACTGAACTAACCCATAAACGAGGTGTCGTGTATAAAACTATTAACAACGTAAAACATTATAACTTATGCCATATGTCAATGTCATACAGAATACTTTTGCTTGCAACCATTTATTAGGTTGTGCAGCTTCGACTGACCGTGTCCCACACACGCGAGCAAACGCAGACTGCCGTGTGATTAGCCTCTTTGGCATTTTGGACCTCTATTGGTTTGGACGCTTTTGAGCGATGGACCCGACGGCCATCCTGTGGTACTTCAAACTGGATTTATTCCCAAATAATACTGTATTTTTATTGTTACTGTATCTGTTGTAGTCCTTGAAAGATTTCACGTTTAAAAAGGTTTCCCTATATTTGCAAATAATTATGAATTGTAGCATGATGGTGTATTCTCACACACTTTTTGAAATGACGAAACTCTCTAGTTAATCTTATATGGTCATTCATCTGTTTTCTCTATTAAAATTGTCTCCTTACAGTCCTCCGAACTAAACATACATTTTCATTTACTTAAATAAATTATCCCAAAACGTTATCAAATTATTCCAAACAGCACCTTCAGGCCGTTATTCCTGAAGTTACCTACCCCAAAGTGTGAATATTAATAAAAGTTAGTCCGCTAGTTTTCGGGCAGCAGCACCCATGCGATATAGAAAGTTATGTCGGACAAACTTGCGACTTGCCTTTGTTTTTGCCCTTAAAAAGAAGTTTACGAGTTAAATTGGGTTATTTTATCTCAAGGTAAATCGGTAATGTGATTAAGTTAAATTTGAAATATCATTTCTAGATATTGAGACCACGATTAATCGATTTTTAAATCGACAAATACCTAGTTCTTGATTGTAACAAAAGCAGTAATATGAATGCACTTTTAGTTGATTGCCACCAGAATAAACATCAACAACTCAAGCTATGGTTTAGTTTATGCTGGCTTCCAACTACATAGTCCAAATTTAGACCACTAATAAGACATTGACCTATGTACAATACCATTAATTGGACAACAGGCTTTTTCTTTCCGAAATTAACCCCTTAATCAGATTAATTAATTTACACGATGCCCTTATAGTATTGTGTAATTTAACTCTAATATTATTATATTCATTTTATGTACATAAAATAACTTTTTCGTACATCATATTATTATTGAAAAAAATAAGCTGTGATAAACGGAGAGATACGCGAGTGATCTTTTATGGAACTCTAAACACGGGCCAAGGATAGACTTCTCAGTTTCACAAAAGCCTGAAGCAATCGAGTGCAAGCTCCAGCTTGGTGGATTTCAAAGATCGATTCCAGTAGCGGATAGAGTTAAATATTCCCTTCTATTTTTAGACGCCCTCATCATAAACTTTCTAAAGCCGGATTTCTAGTGCCGGTACATTTTCGTTCAGCTAATAGCATCACTTATTCAATAGCCGCAGAAGCTAAATATGATAAAACGCCATGGTGATATTTACTTGTCTGTGGGCATATTTTTGGCAAAAAACTGACATTACTCATGTGAGACTGACGTAGACAATATCGGGGAGTTGAGGGAGTCTAAAGATTAATCGGAAAAGTTCTAGAAATACGTGAAAAGGAACTGGTTAAGTTGACTAGGTCATTATGTTAAAGGCATCATTTAACTTCAATGTCACTTGAAAGTATGATCAAAACTTTCTGTCCGGATATTTTACTATTTAAATAGTACCCGCTTTATCCTTTGGGTTTTCAGTATCCTCAGAGAAACTGCATTTTTCTAAGATAAAAAGTGATCTATCGTATGATAGATTAACATATATAAATCTAAAAACGTGCAAGTGCGTTCGTTCCTTCTTCACGCCGCAACGCCTGAACGGATCTGCATTAAATTTAGATCAGACGTAGCTTATACGCTGAGAATTGTATTACTACTGAGATTTTTCGTCCTAAATAAAGGTTCCTGTGGAATAAAAGCAAAACCGTGAGTATAACCGCGGGGCGCAGCTAGTTTTGTGTCAAACTTTATCCATTTTAACGTGATGGAGTAGGTTATCTATATATATATAAAAGAAAGTCGTGTTAGTTACATAATTTATAACTCAAGAACGGCTGAACCGATTTGGCTGGAAATTGGTGGGGAGGTAGCTTATAATCAGTAGACAGACATAGAATTCTTTTTATCCCGGAAAAGGTTCCTACGGTATAACGGGAAGGCAGTACAGCTAGTTAATTATAAAAAAGAAATGTACGAGTCGACTTGAGAACCTCCTTTTTAATGAACTTTCACATTTATTACATCATAGTAGGATAGTAGGATTATGTTGGTATATAGGAAGTAAGATAGTATTCGATTCGATTTTCATTATTCTACTAACCTCAAATACAGCTTATCGCTGATTAGTTCCATTTTCTTTTGCCGTACCATTTTTATCTTCTGAAGACCGCCGATCTCAACTATTGTCTGCAAATATACCCCCTGTGTGAATTTTCCTCATTTGACCCTACATTTGTCTCTTCCGCGATTAGGTCAAGACAAATTTCACATGACCCGTGTGGCCTCAAAATATATTATACGAAATAATGACACAAAAGAGATTTATTACGACTCATTTCAATATTCCTAACCCTTTATGAAAAAAGTTACCTGAACGTTGGAGCAGTATTTTTTATTTGGATTTTGTGGTGGATTTCATTCATCCATCCTCGCAGAATTTGAATTGATCACTTTCAATGATATTACTGAAATTATACTCAATGAATATGCAAATTAATCGCGTAATAGTGTAATTTACAAACTCATGATTTAGACATAGTTTGAATTACATTAATGCATACTAAGTGATACGCTGTATATATTCTTAGTATAATAGATAGGAATATTAAACTATTTCTGATAGATAAGTATTAGATCACAGTCTCACCTGATAGTTCATGATTGCCTTAAAGTTACCTATGCATTCGAAACTTTATCAATCCTTCCCAGTTGGGAAGGATTGATAAAGTTATCCTTATCAAAGAAACAAAGACGCTGGCAGCGTGTTTTACCTTTTCGCCGTTTTCATTATAAATGAAGAGGCGATGCGTTTTGTGTGGATTAGGTTATGCCAACCATGTAGGTATATATGTCATATTGCGTCTTGTTTATGTAGTACATATAAATACTACTAATTTCGGTTTTCATGGAACTAATTAAGTAACACGTTCAGTCAGCGGCAAATAGTATGCTGGGGGTTTTAAGAAATATCAAACATGTATGACTGTATTTGGAGTCAAGGCTTAAATACAAGGCTTAGCTTCTTTACCAGCACTGACTATCAATGTGCAATGGGCAAACAGACGACTGCGAAACGTGAGGTCGCGAGTTGGATTCCCTGAAAAGTAAAAATATTTGAGAATCGAAACAAAAGCGCAAATATTGCTCCGTGTAAGTATTGTAGATTCACTCTAGATGCAGGAAATTAATTGGGCATTATTTATATACTTATGTAACTTCAAAAATTGTTTTTTTGATAGACTGACTAGAATAAATCAGCTGTCTACTTACTAGTGTATTTAAGTCTATCCACACTTCTAACTCTCTCCGTCCCTCTGTTTGTCTGTAACCTTTTCACGCCTATACCACTTAACAGATCTTGGTGAACTTAGCTATAGAGATAGTTTGAATCCTGTAGAAAGACATGGGATACTTTTCATTCCGATTATCTGTGGTCCACGAAGGGAAAACCACGGGAGCATCTAGTATAGAGCAACAATACACTACTAAAGCTAAGTGTTAGTGGGCTGACATGTACAAACGGTTGTAGCAGCCGGGGCCAATTTTCCAGGAAACTTTTTGTGCGAACCCTTCCCAACCTTATTATTCACAACGGCCGTACACAAACACATATTAAAAAAACAAACACGCCCTTGTTACGGTCTAAAGCTTTCCCTAATGTTTAGTTTTCGTCTCTCTCAGAGGATTTTCTTGCAAAATTAAAGCTCTTCACATTGTTTTGGGAGCTCGCGTAAACTATTAGGCAGTGGTTTGGATGAAAGTGGAATTATACATTTAATAAGCCAAAAGCTAATTGTAATAATAAATGCAGCGTTTGCAACAATCTTTTGAAATGAAACTTTACGGAGGCAACTTTCTTTTCCACTGTGATATAAAAGTGTACTTTCAAGCAATGATAGTTAAGTGGTATTAACATCTTGCGACTCGTCATGGATTTGATTCTTGCAAAGTGTTTGAATTTTCGGTTAAGGGAAAATCGTGATGAAACCATAGTTAGTAGCGTATTTTCTAGTGCTCGTCTGACTAGCTACCACCCTCAAGTTAAGGAACTTATGCCAAGAATCTATCAGTCTATTCCGGCAGCCTCATGTCATGTGTCAGTGCGGGTGTACCGTGGTGACACCTTCGACCATAAAAACGCTTTGTACTTCTGTGGAACTATTTTACTTCAATGGCAGTGGGAAACAATCACTTCGACGTTTCTTTATGTAAATACAAACAATGAACAATAGATATATCCATACTAAGATATTAGAGAAGCAATATTCAGACCCAAATGGTCTAAAACACTCAAGTTGTTTCTGCGCATTAGAGCCGTCTGTAAGGGATCTCACACAATAGTAGTACTACCAAGTCCAAAACCACTCTGCACTACAAGCAAGTACTATATATATACGTATGTATGTAGGTCCGTCGACTACACGACCAATTGACCGACTATGTTATATAGCCTGTACGGTCCCTTAGCTTTGTTCATTAAACCAAAGCTGACAGACTCAATAAAACTGAACAACCTTTTCACTCGTCTGTACCAATTGGAGTCGAGACCAAAGTTTTTACGGGTGATTTCACGAATAGCCAAATATGCAGTCGAATGTTTATGATCTTGCTCTTACGAGGTTTTTCACTTGATTGTCCAAACATCTGGCAGTATTGCTACAGATAGCGTCTTTTATAAAATTAAAAAATATTGCTTAAGTTTCTTCAGTAGCTATTAAGTTTGCATATGCTCTTTACGATAACTTTCCTATAAAAAACACAAGTGCTGAATCATACTAAATATTAATATTAAAAGTCTATTATTTTGCCGACATAAATCTAGATTTAGCGTTAAAAAGGACAAGGTCACACGTGTGGTTATGACGTCAATATCTCGTAGAGTTGTTCAAAATGATTAAACTTGACATTTTCATAATGAGTCGGCGAACAAATTAATGCAGTAACATCACACATTGCTGAATTGTGGTTACACACGTTATGACCTATTATATATTTATGTTATTTATTTCATCTAAATATGTGTAAACTTTTTAATCATCAGAGAACAATGAGCCAAAATCTACGCTGGCATATCTTATAAACTTTTTAATACGTTTTTTTAGTTATATAAATCCAATTCCAGTCATATCTAACCAAATAACATCCAAGTTATATCTTCCATTTAATTTTGTCCCACTACCCTTTGCAATACATACTAATCTCTGTGATGTCATACGCTTTAGGTCTCCCGGCATAATTTTCCAGATTACAAACACAATTTGCTTAGCCCGCCAGACACAAAACCTAGACATGTCCTGGGGGCTTACCAGCATCACTTATTGCGATTCAGTTGAAAGGCCCATTTACACGAGGAGAGTTTCTCGGCTCTAACGTGCGATAATCGTAAGGACATAAAAACTTGCACCATGAAAACGAGACCCGGTGAGATCAAGAGAGCTAAAAACACTCGTCTCGTGTAAACTTAGCATGTGGAAGGGTGATTTATTTTCTCGCGTTCGAAAGGCCAGTCTCTCATTAAAACGATTCAAATTGATTTGTATGTACGATAGTTGTATCGAGTTTAGGCAAGTTCAGTATCGCCTAACAATATGCCTTGGCGTGTAAACAGCATGCAATCATTGCCTTACTTGTATCGTATGACATAAATTGTTTTTGTTTATTGCTTGGATGTAAACATATGAGTTTGAAACTCGCCTGCAGATAATCGTATGTAATAGTCGCATGCACATTATCGCATCAAGACGAGCGAGAAAATCTTCCCGTCTAAATGGGCCTTAAGGATTGTAATATACCGTTTTATAATAGTCATAATTATTTAGAGAATAGAACATTTTAAGCAAATTAATTTCATAATTTATGTAACAGTATATTCCAGGTCTTAAACGGAATTGCAAAAGCGGTGCTAGTAGAGCCTCGACCTGTACTATATCTAGGGCTCTTGCATATATGTATATTGATATATTATGTTCACCAGCTTTTGTCTGTAGCCTAACTCGCGTGAAATATTCTTCGCTATTCATGCCAGCTCGCCCAATATTTTTATTAAACAGTTTATTAGTTTAGCCTTGAAGGCTAACCAAACGTACAAGGACCTTTAGGCTTTATACTAGTCTGTACTAATATGCGAAGTGTACACACGTTGGTTTAGGTATATGCTATTGTTACGCTCAAGATGGTATCTCACAGAATTTATGTGACATTGTCCTTAATAATGTACTAATTGTTGTCTCCACCCTCGTCTTCCATATCTCATTTAACCCCATTTCCTGCTTGATTTCACACACTAAGTAGGAATGTAGCGTAGTTGTACTATGTATATCTTTAAACGACCTTTAGGTAAATCATCACTTCTTTATATCTATTTCGGTAGACAGTGAGAAAGACAATAAATTATTTTCTGTAATATTCGATATTTTTTTATAGCAAAGGTGGCTCAGTTGTAGTGACATCGGCTTGCATCCGTAAGTCGTGAGCTCGAATCCTACAATGAGCTTGCGCTATCGATGAAAGAAAACATCGCGATGAAACCATTGTCCAGTAGGGCATGTTCTAGTCCTCGCCTGGCTAGCTACCAACCTCAAGTTAAGAATCTGTCGGCAAGCACTTATCGATGTGTTCCGGTAGCCCCACTTGAGAGCCAGTTCCCAATCCAGGTGTTACTAGAAACCACCTTCAACCATATCGTCTTAACATCAGGTGATTTATGGTCAAACGCTAACTTGTAAAAAATAAGAAAGATTTCGTTAAGTAATCTTACGTCTTCGAGACAGTCGGTATTTTTAGGTCTGTTTGTTTAACATAAAAATGCTCTCTAAAATTTATCGAACACTTCAGCTATAGCCAAGTTATCGGCCATGTTTGCGTTGACAACAGGTTTTGCCAGTATACACAAAATGTTGAATCGTAAACCACTTTTCTCGTATTGACTAAACGAAAATGGCTTTTCATTCATACTTATTATGTTCAAACATGCCGTGAAATAACTTCTGCTAGATTATGTTATCACATAACATCATACTAATAATAATACTATACATTTATACAAATGTTTGTGAGTGAGTGTATTTATTTCTTCACTTAGAACAACGGATTGAAGTGAAGTTTGGAATGTGGATAGGTACTCTGGATTAACACATAGGCTACTTTGAAACCGCGGTGCCCAACTATTTAATAGAAGTACTAGCTGTTTCCCGCGCCTTTATCTACGTGGACTACAGTTTTTCGCATTAAAAAGTAAACATGTTTTTCCTCAGAGTCCAAACTATCTTCATTTCAAATGTCATCAAAACCAGTCAAACCGTTTAATTAAGAAGAAAATTATTGTAAACACACGCACACCCGAATTTGATACAAAGATTTGTCTTTACGGCTCTAAAAATAAAGTAAAACAAACACAAAGGTTCTAAACTTGATTCTTAATTATTTTTCGCTCATTATAATAATAATGCTGAATATCTTTGTCGTAAAAATTTGGGTGATTAATCAATCAACAATAATAAATGTGAAATAAAATCTTTGGAGCAAAAAAAATCTCCTTCAAGCGGTTATAAGATCAAATTGACACTAATGGGTATTATTCCAAGTTGCGAGAGACAGCAGGGTGAGGGGAGGGGGATGATTGATCGATTATCTTGAAGGTTCGTATAATTAATGTGCCCTGACCGATCAGTCTGCGGACAATTAGCCGGATTATGGCAATGACCGGCAGTCTTTGCTTACACAGAATAGATAACAGTAGGTACTAACTTGTAAATCATCGTTAACTTCACGATCGCGTCTTTTTTAACTAAATACGGTAAAGTAAGGGTTTATCACTGCACGGAAAATCAAAAAATCAAAAATATATTTATTCAATAGGATACATTGTGATCACTTTAAAGGTTGGTAGATGTCGCATGCCCTTGAATGTTGTGGTTCTTGGACATGCAGTTTTCCTTCACCGTTTTGACCAGCTGGTGTCGAAAATCCGTTTGGTTTATATTAGACCACAACGTTCAGGAAATGGACGACCGACTGTTAAAGGCCGCCATTACTTATGTATACCGAGACGGAATTGTTTTGATCTGGCAAATAGATTTATTTCTATTTGGGTGTTATTTATTTATACATAGCCGTGCATTGAACAATGTTCTTGACCGGTTATAGCTGAAAACACCTCGAAGATTTGGCGAGTTCCTAATCTGTAAAAGCTGATTATAGCCACGTTTGACGCTCAATGTTTACATCTTGAAGACTTACTAAGTTTAACTTGATACTTAGAGGGTGATTGGATTAAGGAATAAGTTTTAAGCCTATTCTATTTTAGGTCAGAGCAATTAACCTAGTCTGATCCCTGTCAAACAATGAAGAATTACATACTTATATATCTGTAAATGGCCATACAAGTGTTCTATGTTCTTGCCCGTAGTTTAAACTATCTTCATATGAAATTTTATCAATATCTGCTGTTGAGTTGTTTAGGCATGACAAGGTAAAAGAGAGAGTGGCCTAAAGTTAAGTATGGATGGAATAAAATTAATCTAAAAGTACTAAGAAATAAATGCTTCTCCGAAAGTTCAAGTTTTTTTGCAGGATTTGAACCTTCGACCCGATATACCACAGATATGTTATTGATTTTACATATAAAAAATATAATTTGAAATAGAAGTCACAAGATTTTTGTTTCGAACAATGAATGATTAGATCCCGAAATCTATAATTGTAGACAAACGATTTAAGAATACCCAAGTAGTCAGTTTGTACTAAAGTTTTACCATTGCTTCTTAGAAAGTAAATTTAATCACTTAAATTTCCTTCGGCTAGAAATAAACAGCTGTTGTTTCTTTTGATAATTGCATTAACATATCTCATTAATATTAAGATGAAGACGAAATTGTATTGCTTCGCTACCGTTAAAACAATATTTTGGCATAACAAAACCCTCGATTTTGTTCAGCGTAATAAAAATATAGACGGTACAAGATCTTTCAGAAATAATGCTTACGGTTTTTTACGATCAAAGTTTCAAGGTTTTCAGACTTAGCTTTACGTTGGGATCTATCGAATAGGTATGACTTTGCGGTTAAACTGGGTTACGAAATCTGGTCAGTTGCTGTATACAAAATTTATAGCACTGTGTATGAATGTCCTGTGATTTATTAAGAGTTATAGATCGTTTTAAAGTATCCTTTCTGGTTTATTAGGCTTTGGTAGATTTATTTGTTCTCTCTTCAGATTTGGCGGCTCACATGAGCTATAACATAGTATCCGATACTCATGATTTAAGTAGTAATGAGAGTCACACGTATCGTAATGTTGCTATTTCTAATATGAAGTTACATACGATAACGTTAACATGCATATTTATGAGAATATATAGCAAAGCTCGCCACTTTTGTCTTCTCTACGAACCTTATATTAACCTGGTCAGACTTCTAAAACAATAGCATATAATTTTTTCTGTGTGCTAATTTTTAGCTGAATTCAAACTATTTGTGAAAACCCTTTTCCTGCACAAAGCCAATAATTTATAGACATTCCCAAGCCTTTTTTCAGTTCGGTTTTAAATATATTATTGTTATTTTAGGGTTGCGTTTGACCACAGGTCATATCTTCTAATAGGTATATGTGTCTATACACATTCGATCTTATGATCTAATCGTGTGTTTCACAGTTTTATAATAGGATTTAATAACGTCTAACCTTTTATGAGCTACGTTTCTTCACGCCTTTATCTCGTCTTGAAAGTATTTCCGCGACACTGGCACAGAGTTTCTTTAGCGTGGAATTCTTTTATTCCTTCCACATTTTTTCGAAGAGAAATAAAGTAAAAATTGTATGAGAAAACGTATGGGAAATGAATCTTGTTTTTCTTTAAATGTAATAAGTACGTCAAGTTATTGTTATATTAAGGTAAAACAGGAAGATGATATCAATATCTTGTTATGTTTATAAACTAAACAAAAAGTCTAAGGAATACGCGATAGGCATGTCTTTTCTTTCATTGAAATACTTTGTATTTTGAACACTCTTTGTTTTTCATTGGGTACCTTAAAAAATAATATCTTTTCTTATCTGTACATATAAAAGGCTTTGTCCTGATTGGCTAAGTGACTGATAACCAACGTAAAGTCTTAAGCTTAACTCCTGTACGAAGATACTTGAAGTTTGGGGGGCATGTTTATAGAGAAATGTAGACGCACACTAAGAAAGGATTTTAGAAAATTCACATCCCAAGATAGTCTAAAGGAATCCTAAAATTTGTATGGAAAAGTTTTAACTTCCACGCGAACGAAGCCGCGTGCCAGGTCGCTAGTATCATCATAAGAACGGAACAACGCAAATATTTACTGGTAGGATTAAATTCTATTATAATTTCGCGAAAACGTCGTTACGCAACATTTTATTAAGTACGAACAGAAAGAAGGTTAAAGGAAAAAGAACCATATCTCAAGGACATAGAAATAAACAGTCCTAATATTATTTCTACACATTGATACGACGCTTGACATTGAGATGGCATCGCCCTCGCGAATCTCATATTATATTGTATCTATATTCCTTTCTATCTGCGAAAAAATCGTATCATATTATTATGCCTATAAACATCGCTTCGTAAATACAAGTGGCTGATTCTAGAGCGCTGATACGTCGATCGATGTCTTCATATTTACTCAGATCTTGTGATGTTCTCTCAGATTTGTGTCAGATACTTGAAGCGGATTGTCAAAAAAATTACCCGCCGGGCGCTTCTTGCCTACCTGTTCTTTTGCCAGCGTAAAGAGGTTGGAACAGGCGTAGCTAGTTTTAAGATGACGGCTTATAGTGATCACAATGTATCATATTGAATAAAACAAATTTTGACTTCTGACTTTTTGACTTTAACGCCCGAAATTAATAATAATTGATCCTGATCTGTTATCCGCGGTTTCGGGTCGATATGTCATGTCATAATATGTCATTTTAGTACTAGGGCTTGATATATTACTACTAAAATAACTTATGACATGACATGACACATCGATCCAAAACCGCGGATAACGGATCAGGATCGATTATTTCAGGCGTTAAGGTCTAAAGACGTAGTATCGGTCACGTATAAATGCGTAACAAACTGGAATAGATCCATCCCTATTTACTTCTTTTGTCTTCAGTAAAGAATTGAAATGAGATGTCAATAAATTAAAGAGCGCGAGCGTCGAGATGTAAATTAAGAATCGATTTGAATTCGAATCGAGGTCAAATTTACTACGATCGCACTTCGATTGTGACGATGCTTGATCCGAAATGGAAGCCGAATTCAGGTTTTAATTTTACCACAATGCTATGAAACAAAAGATAAACTCGATGGGGTTTTTAAAACGCAATACTGAAATCAAAGCTTACGTGCAGGTAATAATACGCTAGTACATGGATTTAATATGTGTCCTAGAGGAATAAAGTACCTAACATGTGGAGTTTAAACGATTATTTTTTGTTTTGGCTTTACACTTTGATTGTATTTGCCAGTGTTAAATACTAGTTGCACCCCGCGGTTTCATCCGCGTCTTACCAATATCTCGCAAGAACCTTTTTCCGGAATAAAAAGCAGCATATGTGTTAATCCAGAGTATAAGCTATCTCCATTCAAAATTTCATTCAGATCAGTTCTGTAGTTTTTGCGTGAAAGAGTAACAAACATCCATCCATCCGCCCATCCAACCATCCATACAAACTTTCACTATTATTAGTAGGATAGGATATAAAACTCAGAGAGTATCAAGGTATTAATGATGATATGATGGGACCCAGCAATAAGCCGGGTCAAAAAAGTTTGATAGTGTGTAAGTATATTAGTGACACTTTACTTAAATTTTTTTGGAGCAACTAGAAAAGTCAGTTTTCAAAACTTTATTTCAATGGCCTACGCTCTTACGTATAATGGCTAAAAATCCACCAATATCGCACATAATTACCCGACGAAACATAAGATTTGGAATGAAAAAAAAGTTTCATGTTGACAGTTCATTTGCCGCCAAAAAGTCCACAACCACCTTCTTGGTAATATAAAAAGTGTTTTAAAAAAATACAGTTCTCATTTTGAAACATTTTTATTTTCTTATTCTGTTTTCGGCCAGTATTGTCAGATGAGTCGACTATCTCGTCTCGTTTGGGGTCGAGGTCAGCCCTACTACTGACAGAGATCGCACATTGATTGTGGACGGTTCGTGACTTCGCCTCATTAGAACTGGAGCGGGCCGGATCCATCCAGTTACTGCCACAATGCTTCGGAACAATTCTCTCCGAGCTCTAGGGTGGTACTAACGAGAAACCTGACGGGCGTTTGGATTCTCACTGTGTTATAAAAAACCACCTTTTAAACTTTAGAATTATTTTTCTTCTATTTTTTGTTTGATATTAAAATTGGAAAGAGTTTATTTTTTACTAGCTTTTCCCCGTGGTTTCACCCCCTAGAACTTACACTTCACGATAAAAAGGTATCCTATGATCTTGCTCAGGGTTCAAATTTCTTAAATAAAAGTAGCTTACGTCCTTATATGTAACATTAGATATCTACGAGTGAAAGTCCCTTCAAAATTGGTCTAGCCGTTTTAAAAGTTAGCCGGAACAAACAGACAGACCAATAAAATAATTTAATATTGATTTTTTGATGCAAGTACAGTATTTACTTACATACGCATTTAGTAAAAAGCTGTTGATCTGAAATTACAAACAGATACTTTTTTTCATTTATTTGTATATGTATAGACAAGGTATTGTTTAAACACAAAACAAAATACGAGAACGTTACCGTCAACATTAAACCAAATATTTCTATCTATTTGTTACCGCATATTAAGCAGGTTGAGATTTAATTACAAAAAAATCACAATCACAATACCTTTTTTCATCGAGTTTTTTTCTAAAATGGCACAAGTCAGTACGAATTTATTCAATGTTTGCGTTGGTCGATGTGGGCGATACAATGCGACCTGACCTATTAAAGGGCGTCAACGTGACCCGGATGAAAATTAAAAGTCATTTTTTATAAGTTATTGGACGTTTACACGGACGGTATACTTTCAGATTTGAATTTCATGATTTGAATTTATTTTAGAAAGGGTTTCACGTTAAAATGTTACCTGTAATAAATTTTGTACGAAGCCACTGAATTTGTCAACCTGGCTCATAGTCTGATTATTTTTTATTTATATTATTTTTTATTATGACTATGTTTAATATTTAAGTTTAATTTTTATTGTGATTTAATTATTGTTTATTTTAGATTATTTTAAATTCTTATAGTTAAATATTTGTATGCTATATGATAGCAAAAAACATGTAAATGGACAATTTTATGCCTAAGACCTGCTAATTATTTTGATTGTACCATGTTTTTACGCAAATGAACACTTTTGATTTGATTTTGATTTGATATCTCTGTTGTTCTGCGTTTGTAAATGATTTAATTTTTACACAAATGATTGGTTTTAAAAAAAAAAAACAAAAGCGTACAGTGATACGGGAACCATTCGTAAATCTTTATCCTTACTAATAATTATTATAAACGTGAAAGTTTGTATGTATGGATGTAAAGATGTTTGTTACTCTTTCTCGCAAAAACTACAGAACAGATCTTATGAAATTTAGAATGGAGGTAGCTTATACCCTTGTTTAACATAAAGGCTACTTTTTATGCCAGAAAATGACTCCTGCGGGATAGCAGGAACACGCGGGTGAAATCGCGGGGCGCAAATAGTAAGAAATACCTTTCAGATATCTTTTTTAAAAATGTATCTTAGAGTTTAATATTCCTGATTTTAAGTGATGGTGTGCTCGAGATATGTATCTCACTACGCTGAATGAGCCGTACGGCATCCTTCTAACAATGTGGCTGCTATTCCAGAAGAAGCAACTGCAACCGCTATGTTAGATCTCGCCCGAACAGTTGCTAAAACTAATGACATGAGGAATGTCTTGCCAGTTCCACCAGGGGCATCTAGGAAATATAAACCACCATTTTCATCATCGATTGCCTTCATTAAAGTATCATAAACTTTCTTTTGTTGGTAATTCAACAGGGGTACATTCGTTTGAACTACTAAATCTAATTCCTGGTGATCATATTCACGTTCCCGTTCCAATTCTCGATTAAATGCGTCATTCATTTCACGATATGGTGCTGGCATTCCTAACCTGATTAATAAATTACCGCACATGAGGTAACACATATCTTCGATCAAGAGTAAAGCACGATTATGTATCTCCTCATTCATCTCAATATCGTGATTTCTGGAACTGACACGAATTTGATGTAAAATATCTTCTGACATATTATCCTTGTATTTGTGCCACAGGTTACATGGGTTTGATGGAAAACATGTCGAAATTATGATAGCGAATAATGTGCGTATCTGACTTGGAGATGCACAGATAATGGCTTCAGCGATTGTCGTATCCCAATGACTATCGTTTTCTAATAACTTCAATTCTTCACATGCAGCACGATATGTTGGGAATATTACACCATTAACAGTTCGTAGTGACTCAAATGACGTTGGCCCACGCACATTTACCAGCAACAACCGCAAATAGAAACATTCATTATTCTTTGGATGAACTGTATACATACGACCAAGAGCATCAGTAGAACGCACATCTGGATACCCAGGAACCGCATCGCCTTGCTTCCGTCTTTGAAAATTCTTCGATGAAGCATTCCAAGTATAATAACGTGGCATCTCCGAGTAAAGCAAAGTTCGTGCAAACTGATCGCTTTGGCAGATTGCAAAAAAACTGGTCAATGTAGTTGCTGGAGGTGTTTCAGCACGTTGCGTAGCATTCGAAGCCGTGAAATATACTCGTTGACCATTCTCCAGATGCACCGCCAAATGCGTAACAGTAGGATGACGTTCGTGAATGGGAAATGCGAATATACGCCAAATCGCTTCATTACAGTTCACATAACGACCAACTTGATAGCGTGAAATTTCATCGTTGGTATTCGAGGATTGCAATCCAAAAACCGCCATATCACTGCCTTTCGTGACATATTTGCAAATATATTTTATGGACTTAACTGAATTGCAGTATTCAACGTTGCAATGTGTCTTGAACGATTTAGAAATAAGTGGCGAATATGGAACAATCCAACTGTTGTCGACAACGAAATCCATTCTTTTCACTTTCGTTGTGACAGTTCGACCGTTGTCATCTGGTGATCGACGCCGATACAGCGGATAACCATCATTGCCAGTGACAGTCTCCGCCGTTAATTTCCGTGGATATCGTTTAGAGCACTTTCCATCGACCATGCAAGGTGATTGGGGATTGATGGCACCACACGGTCCATGAATCATATTAGTAGTAACAACATCATGTAGGTCTGGATCGACTTCATAATCAGGAATCTCAGCACATATGATATCATCTATTTGGTCAGGCTGAATTCTTTCCACTAACCAAATAAGAATGTGTGCGTGCGGCAGGCCTCGCTTTTGCCATTCGATTGAATACATCCAGCATCGAGTATCTCCAAAGACGCGTTGTTTAACAATAAAGTTCATCAGGGACCGAATTTTTTGCCTGAATATACGTGCTGTGATGTCGTGTCTATCACTTGATGTTTGTCCGGGAAGCAGCAATTGAGTAATTTCTATCCATTTTGGATTACAGGTAAAAGTAATAAAGAGATCGGGCCGACCGTAATGACGAACATATGTCATTGCATCTTGTGCATATTCATGCATATGACGTGGACTACCAATGTATGTCGCCGGCAGAATAGTTAATCGACCAATATTAGCTGCATTTCCTTCAGTATTAACTGCATCACGTAAATGGATGTACTCCTCAGAACGCAGTTTGGCTTGGTTCAACCTAATGAATGTTAAACGTTCCGTTTCTATTTTTACATACATGTCAACGCAATACTGCTGAAACAATCGACGAAACCGCAGCAAATAGTTGTCAGCATTTTGACGAATCATCAAACGATATGCGTAATAATTCATTGAGCTAACTTTCTTTGTAGTTTCTTCACCTGAAATTAAAAATTTGATAATTAACCATTTCAAAGGCAAATTTTAAAGGCAAACAATACAGACATTAACCATTTTTTTAATAAGCATTATTTTAAATCAGTGTCTTTCACAAATAAATGAAATAAATTATGATACTGATACTCACCATTCAATGGATTTTTCATTTTAATATTAAAATAATATCCATCTTCTCCTTGCCAAAACATCAGCGGGTATTGCAATGTGTCATATGATCGATGAGTTTCAGATATTTGTTGCAGTTGCCCAGTATCGCGACGTGTAAGCACAATATCGCGTTTTTCCAATTGTTCACCAACAATCAGGATGGCAACTTCGTCTACTGTTGGAGCATTAAATGTCCTTTCGTGTGTTCCAGATGGTCGTTTATCTGCTTTGATAACAACTTTATAGTCATCACTTGGCATGCGCTCTAAAGCACTCTTAAACAACCTGACCAACGCATGATGTTCATGAAGCAGACACTGCAAGTCTTGAAGAATTGCTCGCTTCATTCCTGCATTGATCTCTAGGCGTCGATCAAGTTGTTCTTCCATGTTGCCCATGAAATATATTTGTAAAAATTTATTCTGTGTATCTTCGAAAGGTAGTAATGATCCAATTCGATGATGAATCTGTCCTTGTATCTACAAAATAAAAACCAGACAGTATTAACTGGGTTATAAACACTTTTTTGGGTGGGAGAGTAGAGTTCAGAATTAGCAAATATACTACATAGGTACCAATAGATAAAGTAAGTTATTCTTTAACTACATTCTATATAAGTACAAAAATAAATACCTTAAATGTCGGATTAAATCCCCGTTCTTCGATAATATCTGCCCCAAATGACGTCATCTGGAAACAACCATTGTATTTTTGAGTATTTGCAAGAAAGTGGCGTGATTCTTGTGTTTCGCCACAAAGCAATGAATACAATGGCTCAGGTGGCGGAGTCAACAATGGCAATTTCACTTTACCATTAAGGCAGCATAATCCAGGCGTTTCTCCGGAAAACTTTAATGCACCACAATACTCGCAAACTACGTCCATTTGCCCAATGCAAACGCTAGGATGCAAGCTGTAATCATTGCTGCAATCGTATTGAAACGCTGCTCGATTCAAATCAGCACTTGATAAATATCTTGTTCTGCGTCGCAAATTATCTATTTGTTGACCTCTGTTGTTCGCTCGACGATTCTGCATTTCCAACCGAGCTGTTTCACGGGCTGCTTCACTTTGCTCTCGTGATTGAGAAGCACGAAGTCGAGCCATACTATCGCGGCGCTGTTCACGTGCAATTTCTTGTTCTTCTTCAGTCCTTTCATTTGCAGTATTTCGTATTCTTCTTGCATCACGGCTTTGTCGGGAAAGATTCGATCGTCTTGGTCGCGGCATTATTAATTAAACTTCACTTCACCTAAAAACTTAAATTTTTAACCATACCGAGTTTTATAGTTCACTTCACTGAATGTATATAACAAACAGTTGCTAGGCGACAACATTGTCGATGACATATAAAACCTTTATGTAGGTATATCACCTAAAAGTTCATATACTACAACACCCCCATACGTCAAATATCAAATAGTCATCCATACGTCATTACATAGCTGTCATTATACGTCAATTTTGTTATTCCAAGTCTGATTCTTTTTTGTTATACCACGTTTTATAGTGACTGACGTTACATGTCAAGTCACACGGGAATGATGTCGAACGGGATAAAAAGTATCCTATGTCCTTCTCCTGGCTCTAAACTACCTCCCTGCCAATTTTCAGCTAAATCGGTTCAGCCGTTCTTGAGTTATAAGTGAAGTAACTAACACGACTTTCTTTTATATATATAGATGTGTAGTATTTTGTTCCCCTTTTTCATTGAATTAATTCGATCAACAGACAATATTGTGTTTAATTTTGATTCATTCAGACTGAAAAACAAAATCGAATCGTGTATCATAGCAAACATTGTATTTAGTTACTAAAGTTTGTGCTTAACAGTAAAATATACAACAACGTATACAAAATTTCCGCAACATGTACAGTTTATTCAATACACAGTACACACTTGTATATGTTTGGTTCAGCTCTTGGTCCCAACGGTATATGTTACAAAGTTTGTTAAAAACTAGTTCTGAAAATATGCATGTTTTGAGTTCAGCTTCAAGTTCTACTAGCTAAGCTTGCTGGAGTGCGGAGAGAGGGAATATAGATGCTAAAACTACATTTTCGTGTTCAGAAAATACATGTTTTCAACGCAAATTTCATTTCATACATAGTGAAATAAGTGGTATTAGGTAAGTTGCTTCAAGAGTTTATGATTTCAACTAAAAGTACCATGCCAAGATTGTATGATATTTTTCAGATAAACCGAATTAATATAATATTAAGCTTAATAGCGATGATGGCTCAGTGGTAGTGACGCCGGCTTGCGATCCGTAGGACGTGGGTTCGAATCCTACAATGAGCTTGAGCTTTCGGTGAAGGAAAACATCGTGATGAAACCATAGCTTGGTGGTAGGGTATTTTCTAGTACTCGCCTGGCTAGCTACCACCCTCTTGTTAAGAATCTGTCGCCAAGCACCTATCGGTGTGTTCCGGCAGCCTCACTTGAGAGCCAGTTCCCAGTCCAGGTGTAGCGTGGCGCCATCTTCGACCACGACATCACTTAACATCAGGTGACTTGTGGTCAAACGCTACCCTGTAAATAGTAAAAAAAAAGCTAGCGGTAAATAATACATTTACAATTTCTAAATGTTACAAAACCTTAAAAAGGCTTTATAAACCTTAAACGTAAATCTTTTGCCTCACGTTTTCACGCATATGGAATCATTATATAATAATCAGCCTATTGCTTTTGTACTGATAGGAAAATACGGAAAATACGGTAAAGGAAGGGTTTATCACTGCAGGGAATCTTGCCTTCTCTTAGAGAGAGAGAGAGTATATATCGCAATCTACCACGCTGGCTCAGTGCGGGTTGGTAGATGGAAGATTTAAAAAGTAATTTCTTCCCCACTCTGCAAGTTGTTGGTCACTGCACTGAGGTCCAGGCTGTCAAATTGTACAACTGGCTACCCATCCTATTTAAATCTATCTATAACATTAATGAGTTCAAGAATAAACTGAAACATTTCTTGTTGGAATAGTGTTATTACTCCATAGAGGAATACTTGTGTGACCGTGGCAGCGGCCATTAAATTTTTTTTTTTCTGTAATGACTTGGTTGACTGAGGACGGGTGACGACGCCGAGGCAGGCCCCGAAAAAGATGGCGTGATGACCTTGACTCATTTGAGGAGCAGTGGCCAGAGGTTGCGGGGGATAGAGATATCTGGAAGGAAATGGGGGAGACCTTTGCCCAGCAGTGGGACAGTACAGGTTAATAAAAAAAAATTACTTGGTTATGTTATGTGTGTTGTGTGTAATATTATAATTTAGTAATGTTAATTTCCAATATAAAATTTAGTTGATTTGGAATAAATGAAATGAAAATAAGATGTCGCATGCCTTTAAATGAAAAAAAAAATTCGAACATTAAGGTATCTAAAAAAGTCAAGATAATATTCCTAGCTATTAACAAATGTCAATAAAGGTACAACGGACCATAAACAACGCACTTACTTCAAGTGTAGTTGTTGTAATCATAATATGCCCTACATAGCGGTTTAATTTATGAAATTGCTTTCAAGAAAGGATGGCGACGTAAAGGACAAAGGGTACATACGAGTACACCGTATACCGACATAAACAGTTACATAGCTTCGTACTTGCACATTTGCCATGCTTATTCATCCTTAAAAGGAAAGTGTTCAACTTTTACTTTCTTATGGATTGTTTCTGTGGCGACGCGACGCCACAATTTCACCAAAAGAATGTCTAGGAAAAATAATATTGGACAGAATTTAAAGTAATGCTGTCCTTGATTGACCAGGGAAGTTAAAAAAGACAGCTGTATTCTGAGACCTGTAAAATTTTGTTGGAGAGAGCTCCTCAGAATTGTCATCAATGTGTCAATAATTGTTTGAATAATTAGATTATTAAATTATTCTTTTAAGATGAAAAAAAACTGCGAGCTGGCCTTAATTATTGAAGTAGAGATAAGTGGTAATAATTTGATTGTTGAATCATTCTTTAAAGATGGAAAAAAACTGTCTTTAATAAAGTAGAGGTCAGTGGTAGTACATAAGCTAAGACATTGTCAAAATAAACAAAAAGATAGCGTTGTTTATCATAATTAAATTTATTTCCAAGCTTTGTTATTCGCGGAAACCTTTGAATTTCTAACTAAAGTAAGTACAGCTACTGCTTGTTTGTGTATATAAGGTTCAAGGTGTTTATTGGGGACCGCGTTGTAGCCAATTGAAAATGTACCCTTTGTCATTATTCATTAAGTGCTAAATTGCGTCGTCAGGATAGTAAACAGACACCAACGGCTGAAGTGTTTTCTTGAATAAATTAACGCTTTCGTGGAATGGGCTTTAATGTAATGCCGATGAATAAATGATGACGATCAATTTAAAGTAGTATTTTGTCATGTTTTTATTCGATACGGTCTTGGAAGTAAGTAGTGATTAAACATAGAAAAGAAATCGTGAAACCTTTTTGGTTTTGAACTTACCAGTATAATCCTTATAAAAAGCGGTGATGGCTCAGTGGCGTGCGATCTGCGGGTCTTGGGTTCAAATTCTACAATGAACTTGAGTTTTTGGTGTAGGAAAACCATAGCTTGGTGGTAGCCTGGCTATATAGCTACCCTATCCAAGTTAAGAATAAGTCGCCAAAGACCTATCGATGTGTTTCGTCAGCCCCACTTTAGAGCCAGTTCCAAATCCAAGTGTAGCGTGGCGCCACCTACACGAAGAAAAAAGACCTTCCGAAATATATTCAGAAGGAAAACTAAGGTCAAATAAGGAAGGAATTGGTCTTAGACGGTAAGACTCAGAAGGAAGGTCAGGATTTTTTTTCCCTCTTGTACGAACATATCGTCACTTATCATCAGATGACTTGTGATCAAACGCTACACGGTAAAAGTATAAAGAAAATATTATCGTACACATTCACGGCACGTTATTATCGTAGAGAAGCTACGCTCGAAACTTCGTAGCAGCTACGATAGTGCTACGAAAATTATAACGGAACCGGGTGCCAAGCCTCCCACTACCTCGCAACGTAAATGCGTTCACAAGTATAAAACAGCATTATAAAGCGTGCCAACGTTACCCACAGTCCGATCACGTTCGCTCTATGCGGTATACGAATACGGATAACGGAATACGGACTTTCCTCCGCTACGTTAACGAATTGCAGCTACGATAGATGTTGAGAAATACGTAAGGATAGTACGGAAATTAAAATGACTGGAATTGTATCTTCTTACGTTGAATAAAATACCAGCTGCGCCTCGCGATTACATCTGCGCTTTTATCGCTATCGCGCGGAAACTAGGTATTTTTCCGTAGTAGAAAGTGTCTTGATTTATTCTAGGTTGTAAAGTGTTTAATTCAGTTACACAATAGTGGAACAGATTTCTGTGATATTTGGTACAGTCAAAAGACAAAAGTAGCTGATCAGACTAGATTTTCGAAATGCGTATAAGATCAGTAATGTTTGTATTTTTCTTACAACTTACAAGGTTGCGTTTGACCATAACACAACACACATGATGTTAAGTGATGATTCGGACGAAGGTTGGTGTTTAAGATGATAAAGAGAATCGGAAAATTTGTTTTTGCTCAGCGACTTTTGTCGTCGACTGTACATGTACATGCTATTGCTTTAGTTCCTGAAAAAAATAAACGGTACACTTTTGAACCCGGAAAATATTCAGTTTTTACGGTATTATGTGAAAACCGCTGGCGCAGTGAGTTTTTGCTTTCCTTTTCAATGCTTGTATCAAACTAGTAGTTTCGGAGAAAAAAATGGCAACATATATTTGCACAAACAATGTTTTCTGCAGCGCTCCCTGGTGAGTTGTCACCGTAACACTTATCTAAGAACATGGACTAATCAAACCCAAACCCATAACCGAAAACTGCATCAAAATCGGACTAGTAGTTTTGGAGAAAAAAGTGTTTTAAAATAGCAACATCGATTTGCACATGTGTGTGAAGTTAGCAAGCATCTCACAAATAAATTTCAAATAAAGTGGCATCTAGCATAGTTCTACAGTTCTTGATAGGTTTTAGAACTATAAGATTTAAATAGAATAGAATAGAATTTACGTTTATTTGCAACAACAACACTCATGGTACATGGAAAAAAATTAAACAATATAACAGTAATTGAAGGTACACAAGAATGTTTTCGTCGCAAATCGGCCCCAACTCAGCAAAATGCTGGTTAGTCAATCGGCGCTGGTCTTCAACCGTTTGGTGACGCACTCTGAACTAACTCTACCTAGTGTCGTCCAATCATCGAAATTTGATGAGATCTTACGATAAAGTTTGCGAAGTTAGCATCTCATTTTTCAAAATTCGATTTTAATCGTAGAATTGAACTATGCTGCATGCTACTTTATTTGAAATTTATTTGTGAGATGCTAACATCACACACGGTAATCAGCGCTGTATTCGTCCATAGCATATGCTGAACACAGCAGCAGTGTTTGCACCATCACATAATATTAATGGTTAATGTACAATGTTACTGTTTTTTGTGCGTTTTTTCTCTTGTTATTGTAAGCAGTTTTCCCAAATAAAGTCTCTCTCTCTCTCTCTCTCTCTCTCTCTCTCTTTCTTTCACACACACTCACACCACACACACGTGATTCGCACAAACATCCTCTCACCCCAAACGCATAATACCGTCTCCGTTCCATCGTATATCAAAATAAAACGAACTGTAATGAATTCCCTTTTAATAAACAACTAAACCGCTTAATAAGATAAAAGAGTAGTTGGCAAATGAGCCAGCCGGATAAAGGTCGCTAATGGAGCTTTAATGATCATTCTGCGGCTACAGATGCAGATGCGACGAAAATACCTACTGCACGAGCGGCAGTGTGCGACTTATAAAATACCGACCATAAAGCTTTCAGACATGCGAGTAGTTGCAAAAATTAAAACTCACCACGTTTGTTTTGCATTAAAAAGTTTGATTTTGTTTATTTTTAATTCTGTTTTACTTTGGTTAGCGTAGCGTATTCGGCTTCGCTGTCTTTTTCATAAACGCCAGATGGAAGAACTTTGTGGAATTAAGATTTGTTACGTAATAGCGGCGCTCCGCGGTTTCACCCGCGTCTTCCCGTTATCCCGCAGGAACCTTTTTCGGGGGTAAAAAGTAGCCTATGTGTTATATAGCTTATATCCAGGATATAAGCTATCTCCATTCCAAATATCATCAAAATCGGTTTTGTAGTTACAGTGATACGTGGTAACAAACATTCACACAAACACACACACACACAAACTTTCGCATTTATAATATTAGTAGGATTATTTTTCCACATAATATATTTTTGGTAATAGTAAAGTTGTCTTACTCCAAAAAGTCATACACTCAGTTCTCAAATACAAATACAAATAATTTATTTATAACACCAGTCAGTTAACATTAAAAATAAATTGTTAATTGCAATTATTTCACATTAAAAATAAATTCACAATAATAAATAATACTTATCATAATTTATAATATCTATGACCTCTGGTAAATTGAAAAATTCATCAAAATTATCAATCTCAGACACGCCGATTACATCTGACTATTATCTTTCCGTCCTCCTAAGTACGGTATACAGGAAAACATTTCTAATTCCCTTGTTAGTAGATTTGAATTTAGCTCCATTAAACCGAAGTGCAAACTTGGCACTATAACTTAAACTGTGCCGTTAGTCTCCTAACCGCGTTAGCTTTTAGCCTACCAGTTGAGTTAAACTATCGGTAAACGTGTTCGTAACAGGATTGGCTTGGTGGTAGGACATTCTAGTGCTCGACTGGCTAACTTCCTCATTTATAATCAATCACTGACTGGATTTAAAATGTACGTCGATTCTAAATGGCCTTAAACTTTAGTTATGTCAGTAGGTCACTATATGGAAGAAGGAACTTATGTAACATGAAATGTCAGTAGGATTTCTCCAATTTTTCCAATCTAGATTCTAGTCAGCTCTGCAATCTATCTTTTGAAATAAATAAAATTGAAATGTCTTTTTGTAATGTAAAATAACAGCTTTTCACTTTATTGATTATGAAAAAAATCATTTGTAATTTATTTTGTCTTTCTCTTTCTTCGTTATTTAGTGTGTTTCTTCTGGCTAATCACCGAATAGGCTTGACTGATTTTGTCAGGAATCTTCCTAGCAGATAGTTGATGTTATAGAAATAACTTAGGTGATTTTAGAAAAAGATTTAGGGCGTCGCGTCAAAAATTAAAAACATCACTTTTGATCACAATAAACTGTAGTACAGTCAGCGACAAAAGTAGCTGATCGTTGTCGATTTTCCAAATGTGTTTCAAATCAGTAATTATTATTTTTGTTTACATTTTACATGGTATCATTTTGACCACAACATAACACATCTGATTTTAGGTGATGATGAGGTCAAAAATTGAGGATGAGGATAATAGGAAAAAGTGTGATTGTTCAGCGACTTTTGTCGTTGACTGTACACGCGGATAAAACCGCTGGGCACAGCTACTTTTAAAATAAGTGTATTACGCATTATATACGGCATATACTACTTGTTGGCTTTTTCAATATCGTGCAATTGTTTTACGGCGTTTGATACTTTCAGGTAGACATAAAACATGTATATAAACCAAAGAAAAAAATATAGGGCGTTTGTCTCTACTGACGGATTGTTGACGGTGAGACGGAGTTTGTGGTCCGTTTGATGAAAAAAACGCCAGCGAATGGAAGGGTCAGTACGGGTTTTTAGGGCAAGGGTTGCGTTTTGACAGCCCCAGTTACGGGGTTTACGACCTTTTACGTTGTACGTGTGGGATTTTAAAAAATTTCGTCACGAAATTATGAAGGTACGAGAGCAATTTGCATGCACGTCGAGCGTGTGATAAGATTCTAATTATTTAACTTCCCTTTTAAATATTGCGATCACGTACAACTCTTTTGCAACCGACTTGTTTCGAATACACTGCAAAAGTGTATAATACATGTGTAGGATGTGCTCTCGGGTCGAGCTCTCGATCTCTACATTTTTATATCCCGATATACGTTATTCTATCGCCGTTATGGTTGGTAATATATTTCTTTACTATGCCAGCAAAAACTTGGGTGTGAAAAACGATCGGTCTGAATGGAATGGTCATGACTAGGCATGAAGGTGGACGGATGAAGGCTCACGCCTGAAATCGTTTTGTTGACAATTCGTGCAAAACATACTTACACAGCCGGCGAACTCTTTCATTTGTTTTCGTGTTTCAACTCTCGCTTTTATTTGAATAGCGCGTGGAATAGCATTTTTGTGACTTTCGTGTTCCTGTCATTTGAGTCCAAACATTTTTTTCCCCCCTAATCGGTGTTATTCTTTTGTTCCCAATTTAAACGCTCGTCAATAGAATTTGGGTGTCTGTTTGAATAGAGTTTTATGTTCGTTGTTTTTTTATGAACCATCGCATGACAGGTCCTTTGCGATTCATGTTTTATATTCTTCTTGTAAGCTAGTGGTCAATTCTAGTGTCGCAGTTATCACGCCATCCGAGGACTTCTAACAAGGCTTTACGGCTGATACAGTCGGGACATACTGCTTAACGTGCTGTTCAAAGAATACGAATCATTTATTAACAACATTTTTAAAATTTTGTACAAAAATGCTTAAAACAATATATACAAAAAATGTATTGTTGCAAACCGGCCTCAACTCAGCTTTATGCTGGTCGTTTTGACCAGCGCTGGTGTTCCGTTGAAGCAAAGTAAAGCATGGTAGCGCTCAGTTGAAAACGCAACTAAAAGATCACCCATCCAAGTGATGACCGTGCTGAGTGTTGCTAAACTTGATTGATCCATACTAGATACAAGCATATTATGATTAATACGTCACGAATGAAATTAGAAAACTTTAAAACATATTCCAGGCCCATAAATTTTATTTAGTGTGTGTATCATCAGAAAATTACTTTGTTTCAAGGTTTTTTACGAACCTTAGTGACGAGACAAGCAATTCACTTGATAGTGAATAAGCTTTACGCTTGCCTATTACCGTTTGGTGCCACTCTTAGAAGGACTAGATTACCCACAGACCCGATTAAAGTAACTTTGGATTTACTTAAACTTTCATCGTTTTAAAAGTAAACCACAGACGTGAAATTCCAATTTCAATTTCGTCTAACGGACTTTCTCCATTTATAAGTAGATGCATAAATATAGAGCAAGTCGTCCATTGACGGGTTTAAATTGAAAATGTTCCACGAAGTTAAGCTTAGAGTACTACTACGGACTTTAAATGTGTAACATCCTAAAAGTTAGTGATGTTTGTTGCAACAGTGGTTATAATTGTGTTCGATGTCACAATGTGCTCTAGAGTTGGGCACTAACATGTACGAGTATATGATAGTTATATGACAGACTAGCTGTCCCCTGTGGTTTGACCCACGTGAACTACCGTATATCGTAATGAAAAGTATGTTATGTCCTTTCTCAGGGTTCAGGTTATCTCCATTTCATCAAGATCGGCTTCATAGTTTTTAATTTTTTCCGAAAAAAACAAATTTCATTCAAATCTATTATTTACTCGTCTTCTTCTTGTACTGGTCCCATCTATTTAGGGTTGGTGCAGCATGTAGTCTTGTACCACTCTCTCCTTTCAACCGTCATCGCTTCATTCACTCCCCTTTCATTGATATCGATCCTTATACAATCCGTCCATCTTTTCTTTGGTCTTCCTCTTCCCTTCTATTATTTACTAGTATTTTTATTTATCAGTATAGACTAGTGGCCAAAGGCCTCCGAAATAACTCAACGATTGATATAGCGGGATAAAAAGTAGCCTCTTTTTTAATCCAGGGTATTATAATCTTTTTCCATTCCTTTCACTCAAATCTGTTGAGCTATTTGTGCTGTGTTTAAAAGCACACACTCGTTCTCCCATAAGTTTTTGCACTTACAAAAATTAGTGTGATAAAATGTTATAAACAATGTTTACTCTAGTTTTGCTCGAATAATCTTACTCTCTTCTTTCTAACAAAGAAATGGAGTAAACTTGCTTACGAAGTTAGTATTTCTTGAAACTGAATGAAACTTTACCACCAAGTAAGTCATGAGCCAGAAATTGCTTTAAACGAGTACCTACTCAGATCTAGGTAGGTAAGTAGGTACAAATATAAGTTTGACATTTTTATCCTTTATTTCTTTATGTAATTAAATAAAAAAATATACATTTAACCGCTTGACGATATGGCACAGCGTAAACTTAAAAACTTGCTTTATACTGATGCATTGTACCTTATTTATAAACAGTACAATCGAGCTGAGTTCTGCATAGTTACGTTATCGAATTAATGATACTATACTTTGTGTTTATCTTGCTGTGAAGTTACAACGCAACAGAGAACCACTTTGTGCTTTTATTTATCATCTCGTAAGTATCAAAGATGTTTTCTTTTGTCTGATAATTTTGCAACAACACTTCCGTAGCCACTCAGGCGCTGCCGTCGCACGCCTTACCGTCTCTAAAGCGCTGCGCGGTCGAACATATTCACCAACCGCAAAATACCGCGGTATTGTTTTTTGATATTGTCGTTTTTACTTAATTTCTAGCAAACTTATTTAATTTCTGAAACTAGTTTTAGAAAGTAGACAGATTGGGCATTACACTAGTATGATTTGTTATAATGAATATGATATTTTTAAATACACATTACCACGTTAACTTTGTCGTCATGATATTATTACGTTCATCTGTTGTAAAATGTTTATAAATTTCCGAATAGCAAAGTAAATAACAATTCTATCAAAATAAGAATTAGATAGGTTACACGTTGCTAAAAATAAATATCAATAACTAGTTATACTGTAAAACACTTCACAATTCTAAATACGAAATTCTCCACAAGTTTGTAAAGTTGTACCTAAAAAAGCAAATTGAAGCCAGTGTCTATTTTTTTTCTACATCCATAGATGTTTTTCTTTTATCCGATAGTGCTGTTCAACTAGTAATAATTTTAGTCGATTATAATCGTGTATCACGGCCAATAGTCGATTATAGAGGCTTATTTACAACACTTGTCGTTGAATCAGCTGTGGGCTTCGATCGTTACCCGCAGCCCTTTAGCGCGCGACGCGCGGGCAACCATCGAAGCCCGCATCGCCTGAGTGGGTAGGACAGAAACACAAAATGTGTTCTCATTAAAGCTCGGATTGATACGTAAAAATTGTCGCAATGCCAGCTATTGCAGCGACCAGATGTGCGAGTTTTGAACAAGTGCCAACATCTGCAATCACAGCTTGCTTCCTCAACTTTACACATACATAGAGATTGAACTTAATTTTCACCCGGAGATGAACCAAGACTGACGACTTTTCTTCTTATGACCTGAAAACGTTGCAAATTTTACCAATATTTGTAAGGATTGGCAACGCCTCTGCCACGCCCCGTTGCAAATGTCCATATGCGACGGTGATATTGCACGAAAAGAAAACATCTTTTGTAGACACACTATCATAATATCATACTTACTTAATATTATGAATGCGAAAGTTTGTGTGTATCGCGGAAAAAGGTTCCTGCGGAATAACGGGATACGAAATATCTCTCTAAAAATGAGACTATAAATATTGTCGATACTGTTCTGACTCGCGTCAAATATATTTGACTATTTATGTGTTTCGATTGACGTTCAATCAAAGTTTCAAATTGATTCAATTTTCTGATAAACGCACCTATCGGTTTACGTCATAGTTTTAGTTTGTTTTAGAATTTATGTGACATTCACTGTCAACCTATTTGATAAAATTTGACACTGACTGGTAGACAGTGATATTGATTATTGTGTTGTGTAAGGCTGCACCAAGCGCGCGATTTAATACTGAATTGCATCGATTGTCAATATCGCTCGGATATCGCTCAAAGATGCGACCTATAGAAAATGTATGGACGGTCATAATTGTTTTCTAACCAAATCGCACGTTCTGTCAATGTCGCATTAAGAACTGCTTGATATCGAATTGCGTGTACGTCCTCATGGCCTGCGATATCGTTTCAAATGTACGGAGACTCGCATCGCTCCATGACGTATGTACAAGTACATGCAATTTGAATCGACGACTCGATATCGCTCGAATTGCATCGCGTCATAGTGAATGTCTCTCAAACATTTCAACATAAAATTTTATATAAAGTAAACAAACAGCGTTAAAATTTAATACCAACGTTTACATTCGGCGCATGCATAGCCGTAAATCGTATGTTACAAGTTGAAAACTTTTGCTCGCAACTCTTATTCAACCCGAAATTAAACTTGGTTAGAGTTATTGTTTACGTTTGCTAATTTTCCACCATCCGGCAAATGTTATCTTGTGCGTTGTAAATTTGTAAAGTTTGAGTTTAAATCATGAACGATCTCAACTTCAATGTGGCTTTTCCGCGACTTTCTTTCCACTTTTCTACTCAATCTGGAACAAAAAGTACTTAATAAACAAACAACAATTTAAACGGTTCAATCACTATTTATTACAACATTTACTAAGTCCGCGTGGTGGATTATGTCTCTCTCTCTCTCTGTCTGCCTATATCCCAGCGGTGGGAATGTAATAGACAGATGATTAACTACAATTTGTAATATTTTTGTGAAACATATAAAACGACCGAAGTAGAGCAATGGGCCAATAGACGACTACGTGAAGTCGCAGATTAGATTCCAGATACAGAACAAATGTGCTTACGTGAATTCGAAAAAAGGGCACAAGTATCTGTTTCGTGTCTGGGTGTTGTGGATGCCCAGTCCACATTGTTTCTGATACATTGAATTCTAGTTAGGGCAAAGCAATGTATGCAAAACCAAACCATTACATAACAAAAATATATACTTTACATTTTTACATCCACAATATAACGCCATAATTGAACCCCGCTAGTTTTCGCCGTGTTCATTTTTTGTAAATATTTATTACCCGTTTCTCGTTACAAATTAATAGAGCGGCGATGCTATAAATCTGACAAAACGCTGCACAATTTATGTTCACCACATCGGACCCCGGACCCTTTGGCCAGGAATTGAAAGTATCGATAAAGGTACCGCTGCAAGTAATCATCGACCCTTGTCTTACCTCCGAGGTGGGAGAAGGGAAAGCCGTTTGATCGTGCCCTTTCCAATTGTTTGTGAAGAGTGATAAGTATTTTTTCTGTGTCGCGTTTATTTTCACGGTTTTAGCTCTTTAGCTTAGGGGGTTTTCGGAATGGGTTTCTTTTGAAGTGGAAAATGACGAATATGGTGTAAAAGTATCTTTTCATATAATAGAGTGGCAAACAAGGCCCGCTTAAGCGTTCACCGTCACCTATGGATATTTGCAACACTAAGGCCAATAGGTTGGCAGCCCTACAGAACTCTTTTCACATCCGTCTTGAAGGACTGCATTTCGTAGCACTGCGGAAAGAATACAGGAAAAAACGGCGCATAAATCGAGGGATGTCGAATCCAGTCCCTACTTTTGATACAGAACTTATGGCGTAAAGAATATTGTTTTTTTGATAAAAAATTATAACAAAAATACTACCACTTGTTACATAGTAGTTGTGCTGTTCAGTTATGACATTTTCCCATAAGAACTCTACTAATTCCTAGAGTGAACAGTTGTCTATCAGTCAGTTAGTCAATCAGTCACGCAAAACAATGCCTTTATTAATTGTGGAATTTAATTTAGTTAAATTTATATATTCTTATCCGCGCTGACATCCGTGGCGGCTAGCTATGTAGCTATTGTACTGATCTGTATATAGACTGATTACTTACATACCTACAACATTTTTTTTTGTGTAAAATAAATAATGAGGTCGGCGTAGTCGTTTGTAGGCTCTAAAACCCAAAATTATTTAGATAAAAAAGAGAAAAAAGTTACTAAATACTTGGAACCTTCTTTCAAATTACTTTCCAATTCAATTTCCTTCAGGTCTTAACTTTTATTCAGATCTCAAGAAAAATGTGGACCCACCAAAGACCGTGGTCTACAAATCCAATTAGTGTTAAGCAAAACTTCTGGTACATTTTGGCCAGAATCCAACTGTTTCAATCGGGGTTGCCATTTCAAGAGACTCAGTTCCCGATTCTCGGTTCATTGCCACTAACTTAGTTTGTTTCCGTGAGAAGAAACGCAATTCCGTGGTGATTACTTTGCATTCGGTTGTTAAAGCCGTTTATGGTATTGGAACGGTTACTGCGGGTAGTAAAACGTTGCTAATTGTTTTAGTGAGGAAAGGTTACGGTTAAGTAAAAGTACGTAGGGAGAACCTACTTTCGGTTAACTGAGTTTGTGACTCGTCCAAGTGTTGCTATATCACTCAATTATGGAGTGTTAAAGATGCTTTGGTTGTGATCCCGTAACCCGTTAATATTCATGTTTCCATATCCCAATGTGCACAACCAACTAAGAGAAATTCTATAAGTATAGCTTATTATAAAATATCGGATATTACTATACGAGTACTATTTATATTATGACAAAAAAGCTTGGGATTGTGGTGAACTTGCTCCAATTCAATCAATTAGTAATAAGAATAAAATTGTCAATGTGATCGCGCAAAAAACCTTACCTGCCGGGCGTTTCTTGCCTGTTCTTTTGCCGGCGTAAGGAGGTTGGAACAGGCGTAGCTAGTTTTAAGTTTGACGTTTTAAAGTGATCACAATGTATCCTATTGAATAAAGTACAATTCAATTTTGATGTACCTACTGGGCTTTTAAAAAATATATTATAATCTTTGAAGGAATATTTTAAAACTTTTAAATTCTTTATCACAGTTTTAGCTCTGTTTCTTTTAGTTAATGAAATAACAACACCATCGGTACTGTATTCTATTGTTTATTTTATTTCATGATTGCCTAGACTTGTAGGTACCTATAGTTAGCATAAAGTAAATAATAAAAAGTTATGCGAGGTCATACCTAAGAAAAAATATACGAGTCAACTTGTGAACGTAATCCTTTTGTAGGATCGATCGATTTTTTTATTTTATTTTTGATGTGGAGAAAAGATAATCTTATTACCTATAAGTCTTAGGACAAAAGTTGTTTAATATAATGTTGAAGTTTGCCCATAAATAGTATTTTTCTAGCAACCCTGTATAGATACGTCTTTGTTTTGTTACACTTTTTAATAAGGAAATAGGTGCTTTCCTTGGTTAGACCCGTGGTTTCCCGCCATCCTGCAGGAACCTTTCTTCGGGATTAACAGTAGTAATCCAGGATACAAGCTCTCTCCATTCCATTTCTCACTTACATCTGAAAAACCCCTATAACGTATAGAAATAACAAACATAAACACACACTCTCAAACTTTCGCATTTATACGAGTAATATGAATGTAGGTGTGATTTATTTGTCCTTATCAATCTTGTTACTTTTTGAATCACATTGTTAAGTAACTCAATTTAATAGGGTAAGAATTAAGCCATGCCAAGTTCAGCTTGGCCTTGGGCGTGACTTGATTTTCCAGAAAGAGTTTTCGACTAGTAGGTAAGCCTTTGAAGAAAGAAAATTAATTTCCATTTTTTCATTGGTTGACTATAACCCTACGCTACTTTTTGTTATATAAATTGCAAACCCACACGAAAGGATTTTTCCAAGAATTAGAAATACTTTTGCCAACGTCAGATTTATCTTATGAGCTTAGGACACGTTTGCAAAGGTTCACAATTTAGGTTCGTCCTTACATATGAGATACTGCTGAAAATGCGACATCGCCGATTCAAAAGGAACTTTATTAGAAACCGATCTGACTCGATTCTAATAAATATCGAAATCAAAACAAAGGAATACTATTAGATGGCACTTTTTATGGCCGATATGTGTGCGAGAAAGAATAGATTATCGTACGCCGGTTTTTGTAGCACGAATGGAAAATATCAATGAAATATCGTCTGTGGTTTTGGCCTCACAACTGCTTTTTCGTGATTAATAGTAACTATCTATTATGTTCATTTACATTGACATACAAAGGGATGGACGAATAATACTATGTAGTACGATTCGATAGTTCATACTATTGGAAGGCTTTAGGTACTGACTACATTTACCGAGGAAATTTTTTTTAATGAGTCATCTGGTTTCATGTGATAATGTGTTCGAAAATAAATTAGAACTGAATTAAGAACTGGCTACCGGAACAGACGATAGGTGCTTGGCGACAATTTTTTAACTTGAGTTTGGTAGGTAGACTTGCTAGACCAGTGGTCCTTAACCGGTGGTCCGTGGACCACTGGTGGTCCCTGGTAGCACCAAAAGTGGTCCGCGAAGCCATACTAGAAACAAATAAAAAAAAAACCTTTCTATAAATATTGAATAAGAGACAGCGAGCGACACAACGTCACACTCTAAGAGAGGCAGCAGATGGAACGTTACCTCCAAACAGTTGGTGGTCCATGGCAAGACACAGAGTTAGTCAATGGTCCCTTATCACTAAAAGCTTAAGAACCACTGAGCTAGACAGATGACCATTAAGAAATGCCCTACCATCATAGGTTTCATGATAATATTCTCATTCATCGAAAACTCAAGCTGGTTGCAGGATTTCAATCCACAACTTACAACTCGTAAGCCGACGTCACTACGACTGAGCTATAAAATCGCTTTAAAATAACATATCTATATACAGATGGACTGACAAACGGACATGGTGAAATTAAAAGTTCCAACTTCGGTTACGGAACGCTAAAAATTTGCCTATGGATTAAAATATTAAAAAGGGTCTTTTTATTGTCCCCGGGGTGTGTAAGGCGGTATTATTAAATAACAGGTGGGTCTCGACAAATTTCTTATAAGGAAATCGTGTTTCTAAGAAATCACGTTGAGGTTTCTTTACGTTTTTTTGCTATACACGTTCTCAAGAAATCAATAAACTCTTTCTTTTCAAATTGGAAGGTACCTTTTTATTAAGAAATTTATTTCGAGACCAAGTGATAACTTATTGACAGTAGTTAAGTTATTTCAGGTTTATTAGAATCAAAATAGGTTATGGTATCTATGATTCTTACAAATGTAGCTCTAATTAATAATGTATATAATTCATTCTATGGGAACTGTGTTAATTACATTAGTATGTTAATGATATGTAATGCTAAAGATTGAGGTTGGGTTGTCTGGAAGAGATCGCTTTGAGCGATAAGACCGCCCGTTGTGCCACTTACCATTAAGTTTTATTGTTGTTCTAGTTTTAATTTTCCCTGTATTGTGGTGTGCCAATAAAGAGTTTATCTATCTATCTATCTTTGTCTACGCCTACTCCTTACTGCATAGCAAAATATTTCTTCTGTAAGCAATACCTCCATAAAGTATTTTACCCTCACGATCGCATAACACAGCGCTTGCAAACATTGTTTGGATAGGTATCCCTACATACCGCGCTATCAACGTTCCTCGAAGTATTTCTCTATATGGTGTCAAAGGCATTCCCTCTTTAGGAAGCCAGGCACGTTTCGCTCTATAGACGTTTCTCATTTACGTGGTAGGTGCTAAAGAAAGCGTGGTTTCGGCACGCG
The DNA here is from genome assembly GCA_931315375.2 of Opisthograptis luteolata. Classification (NCBI taxonomy): domain Eukaryota; kingdom Metazoa; phylum Arthropoda; class Insecta; order Lepidoptera; family Geometridae; genus Opisthograptis; species Opisthograptis luteolata. The sequence goes on along the minus strand of OV928049.1, from coordinate 4,208,708 downwards.
CTTTTTGAAAAAATAAATACGTAAACCATGTCGTCGATACGATAACATTCTGGAGTTTTGTTTCGGGCCTTGAATCAATACTTTCCTAATCCAATAATCCCAAGGTTATTTCAAGCGAAGCGGTGGTGAAACTCGGCGTTAATTTCCTTTCGTTCATCCTGTTTCCTTTCCCCGCCGTCACCTTCCACCTCTGAGACGCACATGCTCACGTGGAATCGAAATCGAACCGCTTAGCTGCCTCCCTAAGGAACACGGAAGCTTTCATAAATCCACCTTATCTAAACTTTTCAAAATAACGTTTCTTTCTACCCCTCAATTGGGATGCTAAGGATCTTCAAAGCTTACGTGTTTCGATGAGGTATTCCTTTTAACCCCTGACACTGGAGTGAACATAACCCTACTTATGTCCAAACCAGTGCACTTGAACACAAACATCTAACTATCGTTTATATTCTATTACAGTGAAGTGATGAGTAAACCTCAAACATATTTTTAATGTGAAACTAACTAACAATATTATTCCGTCGAAGTACAAACCAAAATAAAACGTTAAAAGTGAACAGTGCAAAAATACTGAACCCAACATGTGTTAAAGAACTGCAGTGATAAAATGTTTTTAGTGACTATTACACAAACGAGACGGTTTTGTGTGAAAGGTGTTTTCAATAAAACGATATGGGATGACTCATAGTGAAAAATGTTATGTGCAACCTACTGTCCGACCCAAAGATGATGCGCGATATTCACGACAATGGGGGGGCAAGCACAAGCGGCGCGATGGAGGGAAGCGAGGGCGGCGGGAGTGGGGGTGCCGAGGCCGATATGGACGAGTGCGGCTCTCTCGCGCTTCCGCCCGACTTGCCCCCCTACTCCGGTGACTACATCATCAGTGACTACATGGAACGTCTCGGCACGCGTCTTAATATCCTCGAGACGGAGCTTAAGTACGCCTGGCGGGCACTTGACCTTCTCAGCCAGGAATACGTCAGAATGTGGGAACGGCTTGAAAGGCTGGAGGCATTGCTGGCAGATCAACAGGGTGTCATATCAACTTTGCTCGATTTCTATACGTGTCGCACAGTCACCGGTAGAGACCCAATGACACGGCTAGAAGTTATAAGGGAAATTTTAGGGAACGGTTCCGTTGAAGATGGCATAGAAGAAGGCTTAGATATTGGCCGAAATTCTGTATTATTAGTTCCTCAAGATGAAGTGATGGAATCGAATGAAGCCTTCTATAAAAGTTTGAATCAAGCTTACCGCGATGACCTCGTATGTGAAGAAACCTCCAGACCACCTTCACAGTTAGGTATGATATGGGAAGCTCCTGAAGAACAAGATTTAGAAATGGTTTCTGCAAGTGCGAGACAAGTGTATAGTGCCACGGACTATAAAGATTATTGTGGAATACAAGGCGGGCCTGAAATTAGCGAAAGAGATTTGGTGCATTTGTCAACTTTAAGTACAATAGATCAAATTACTGTAGATAAATTACATGAATTAGATAGATTGACAACCCAGTTACACAAAGATTCGAGAGAACTAAAAGACTTGAAAACTTTGCTACTTAGTCCTGAACCAAAACGATCAACAAAACATGATAGAGACATAGAAGCAAAAACACTTGTCGAAGATGGACACATTATAAATGAACAGTTGAAAGGTGTATATTCTGGTGGTGAAGCTTGGGGCATTAACGAAATGATGAAAAGTTTTGATGACTTTATGCTATCAACACCAAAAGAATCAATTGTTAGAGAGAAATCACCTTCAAGATTATCTCTCACAGATAACACATTAGCAGATAGAAAAAACGAATATTTACAACCGAGTTTATCTCCTCGAAGAAAATTCGTACCTGAAAGAACGTCAACAGAGCCTTACACTACAGTGACAGGCCGTCTTGCATACAGTTCTGCGGTGGCAAATGCAGAAATAAATGCTGCTAAAGCCAATAAATCCCCTAGCGCTCTTTCGAGAGAACGGTTTGAGTATAGTCCAAGCTATCAAATGCCCGAGTCATCAAGACACGGTTATTATTCGAACAAAACAATGGGTCAGCCACTAAACGAAATGTATAGATCAAATACGGATCAACCCCTAACATCCCCTTTATCCATACAAGATGTCTATAATGGACCTGCGGAAAGCCGACATGAATTAGCCTATGAAGAATGCAAATCACGTAAATCTCCAAGCCCCCCTCCACCAGCGCCACCAAATGGTGGAGATGGATTTCTATCAATAGAAAATAACAACACTCATCAATCAATGTTAACTGCAAATAGTACAATTCAGGCAGATAATATGCGGTTAAGTCCAAGATCACCCAAGTCACCAAAAACGTCACCCAAAAATTTGAAAAGGGACAGTGCAAATATTGTAGCTGCGAAATCAGACTCCGGTTTATCTTCCATGAGTGGATGGTCGAGCTTAGAGAAAAGTCCTGGATCACCTAAGACGGGGAGAATTGCTCATGGGAGTCATGATTCCCATAAAATGAGGATACCTTCCCCACAATTTGTTCAACGGATATCATATGAAGTAGATTCTAAACCTTATAAAGAAACTCTCGTAGACTCGTATATGTATGATGGCAAAAAAGTTAAAATCGATAACAATTTGACAAAAGAAGGTCTTATGTGTCAAGAAATCCGTGATTCCAGAGACATGGGTAAAACGCAAAGACAAGTTGAAAGCGAGTTCATAAAAGGGGAAATGTCGTTTTCAATTCCTGATCAAAATCAGCAAATAAGTAGCGTACCTGAATATTACTATAGTAATGAAGCTCCATCTATATATTCTGTTGCTGGAAATAGACAACCCATATTTACTACTGTATATAGTTCGCCAAGAGGAGTGTTGTCTGAAGAAAGAAATTTTTCTGAAATATTAGATAGGAATGAAATTGCAGAATCTGTTGCAGGACCTGCAGGAGATCCATACCCACCTGAACCTAGTTACCATGCACAGACTGTTGTTATGTCGGCCACAAATACCAACAAGCGACCTTTGATTAGGGCTAATACAATGGGAGCAAATGATCCTCACTTTTATCAGAACGGATATAAGCCTACGGGACGAACTGGCTACCCACCAGGCAACCTAACTGATGCTCTTTGCTACTACCCAACGTCTAGTAGATACGACTCTCCAAAAAGACCATCTCTTGAAGATCAAATTTCTTGGCAAGGCGGTAGAAGTTCTCCATCTAGTTCTATGGAAACCTCCAGTTTGAAATCGCGTTCATTAAGTATAACTGAAAGAAAGCAATATCAAAACCAACTCCAACAAGAATATTTTAAACAACAACAATACGATCAACGAAATGGTAATGTGGCATATGAAAATCAAGACCATGAAAGGTCCGATACCCCAAAAGCGAGGAAAGAACAGTACGTAGATTCTAGTGGAGTTTTGGTTTCTGAATCGGGTTATTTATCTATTCCGACCAATCTCAAAAGTAAACCTCAAGATAAACAACCAAAAAAACCTAAACGTACTTCTTCTTTGAAATCGGCAATGTCTTCCATGAGTCAGTGGCTACCTGATTTACATTTACCTAAGAAACATAGATCGCATTCTTTGCCATCTGGCGTAGATACGGTTGAGCAATCACAACAAGAAAAAACTTTGAAAGAAAGGATATTATCAGCACAAAGAAGAAAAAAGAAATATCATTTGGTAGCATCAATGTCTGGGCTGTTACAAAAAGCAAGACGAAAAAACCAAGCGAGTCATCAATCATTGTCAGATCCAGAAACATCTGAAACCGAATGGTCTGGAGGACGATCAAGTGCCCAATCTGAAGATAGTGACAGTGTATTCTCAGATTCAACCCACGAAAACAATATGTTTGTTAAAGTACCACAGAAGCCCAAACAGCGTAAAATGAATAATCAAGATATTGTAGAGCAGCAACAATTGATCCAAGAATTACAAGAACAAGGATTTCACGATGATGAAGATACTGATTGTATTATAGAAGAAAACGAGTTAACCCCAAATATTGCATTACCTAGGGATAAGAGTGATGATATTGACTTTCACTTTGCTCGTGTTAGTCAAATGAATAAAGACAACATACAAGAACTAGAAAAATTAGACATTGACACAGATATATCAAATGTGGATCTGTTTGAAAATGATGACAAAGATGATAATCAATCTCCAGGGTCTCTTTTTGCTACTATCGGAGATGTAAAAAAAGCATCAGCGCCATCAGATGATAGCCAAAGTGATAACAGCAAACCTTACAGTGGTAGTTCTCAAGAATTTGCGGTGTCAAGAGCTTTGGGAAAGTATCGTCTGCGGAAATCAACTTCAGTTTCTGATGAACAAATAAATATTTCACCACCTAGACTTGATACAGAAATTCACGAAGAATTAATGGAAGAACCAAATATTCTTAAGGAAAAAAAACCTCATAAAACCGTGCCTCCAACCCCTGAAATTAAAAGTAGTACTGGTCCCGAAGAACATTCGATTTCACAAGAAAGAAGTCCATCGATGCAAAGCACTAGAACTCAACAAAATAAATTTCAACCAAGACATCAACAAAGTCTTGACATACCAAATAAACATGACGATGACGATAGTAGAAGTACCCATTCATGGAGAAGTGGATCAAGAGTATCCTCTAGGAGACAAAGTACAGAAGATAGTATAGATTCTGAAGACGAATGGTATTGCTATGAATTGCGAAAATTGGAAGAAATGGAACACCAGTCTCAACTTGAAGCAGAGCGACAACGTGCTTTACCGGAAGAACCGGAATTTGAAAAAATAAGCGAAGAACCTGAAGAAGATTTAAAAGAAAAAATGTCTTTTGTACTCAGGGAATTAAAACTAAAAACGGCAACGGTAAAGACAAAATATGACGAACCACTGCCAAAAGAATCGTGGAAAGATATCACAACCTTTCCATCAATTGAAGAAAGAAGAATTGATACTAAAGACGTTGACGATTTTGATGATGATAAATCATTTGCTGACTCGGGATCAGGCGAAACATCAGGACCTGACAGTCCTGTTATGAGCGGCGATGAGTTTGATGATGACTACGACATGCCTCAAATACATCACGATGACCCATCTCCAGTCAAACACATGCCTCCTCCGCTACAAGACGCGCCTGTTGGAAGCAAATGGAAACTTTTAAAGGCGTTAAAAGATCGGAAAGCGGAAGAGAAGCCATCGGAGACACCAGCCTCTGAAGCGACTCCGTCCTCTGAAAAGGACAAGGTTACATCAAGCGTAAGTTATCTTATGCAAAAATTTCATGAAATTAGAGTTAAGAACTAAGTAACTATGAAAGTGTAGTAATCTGCTAAATTTTAAATGATTTCTCAGCAAACCTATTAGATGGACTGATATTAATTACTCAATGCCATTAACATATTTAATCCGCTTTAATATTTAACAAATATAATATAATTTATCATACATAATAACCGTAAGCGGTAGTGTTATTTGTTAGTGTTCGTGTATTATTTATATTATAGTGTTGAAAATATGATAAATTAGAATAAATCGATAAGGTTTATCTGGAAATGTAATCTAACTTGCTAATAATATGATGAGGTTTCTCCTATAATCTGATGGAAAATCATAATGAGATCTTTTGAAATACTCGTGCTCAAAAGCATTTTGTTTTTCATAATATAAAGAACATGAAATTTCAACTTAACTAAACTGAGGTTGTGAAAAACGAATCTTATTTTCAACCGTATTTTCACCTACAACTATACTCTTATATAATAACATAGACTAGGGTGCTGTATTAATGAATATATTATACTCAAAATATACTTGCTAATTGCTCGTTCTATAATATTGAGGCAATAATTATATAAACAACGCAATAGTTCATAAGAATTTTACATATGAAAAAATATAATGAATAATATATTGGATTGTAATAATATATTATTATACTTAACATGGATTATTATATACTTAACGAAATGTTTTCTTAATTCATAGAAGGTTTATTTTATACCTACAATTTCTAACTTGCTTAACTTTGTACTTGTCAAGTTTGTAATAATTATATTATATTGAAATATATACTCGGTATAATAGGAACTAGGATAAATACGTTTAATGTTGTTGGAATATTAGCTGTCTTTTCAAATATATACGTTGAATTGATGTAAATGCGCGATTAAATTAAGCTTATTACTCAACGCTACTAGGTATTCTGTGACGCTATTATATACTAGCTTTAAAAGCACATCGCGTACAAAATTCATTCATTACCATATCACTTTATATCATATCACATAATAAACAGAGTTATTAATATTCAAAATACTACAAAATATCGGCGATATTTTTAATAGTTACATAAGAAATGAATATTTAGAATTAGCCAATATATTGAGCTATTCGGATACAAAACATAATATTTTCATCAGTAAAATAAATTTATTACTATCATCAAAAGAGTAAATCAAAAACATAATCATTATTACCTAATATTATAAAAAAAAATAGCAACATTGGCTTAGATTTGACGTTAGCTGTTATCACTTAAAAAAATTAGTTGGCACTTGTTTAGCAGTTTTAGATGTTAAAACTAAATTAATTATGAAATTATACGAACGTAAATATACGAATAGGGTATTTTATTTTAGCTGAATTTTAGTCAATATCATTAAAAAAATGTTCCTTGTAGCGATGGGACAGTGTAATTGTATGTTGCGTGAAATTAGGCTTAATTATATAGATGCGATACAAAAAAAGATAATTTATTAATGAAAATGTTTGAGATATTATGTTACTGTACTTAAAGAATCAGGCAGAATAGTTCAATTGTGTGCATATGATATTACTAGTATTGATATTAATTCTCCATAGTAAAATATTATATTCCGTTGATATTGTAGTCGAACAATTTTTAACAATTAATTTGGTAATGTCGGCTTGAAGTCAGTGTGTACATGATAAGTAATCACATTACGAATTAAAATGTTAAAAATTGTTCGATGACTCTTTCATGTGTATTTTTCTTTTTGGTCTCAAATAAAATGTTGGCGTTTTGTTTTGTTTTTATTGATTTATTTTTAATTTGTTTTTTTTTTTTTAGAATGGCTCCAGTGGTTTCAACGATCAAGGCGGCCGGGGGAATGGGTATGTACAAGATTTTACTTGTTTAGTGACGTTAAACATCATTCATCACACCTTTTTTGCTTGAAATCAGAGATATTACGTCCCTAGAAAGTAAAAAATAAAGTGCTTAAAGGTCTCGGCATTTATCAAAAAATAATAAATAAATAACTAAATTAAAATTCAAAGAAAAGCTATTTATAGATATCTTAGACATTACATATATCTTGATTTAAATACCAATAGAGACAATCGTACTTGTCATAAAGGCAAAGTTTCCCTGTCTACATAAAATGAAATAAAATTTAAATTAGTTTATTGCAGATGACTTCTGATTTCATAATCCGTATTAGGTTTATTCACAACGTTCTGAAATAATAAAATAGGCGTGTCTAATAACCCATGTAATTAACAAACATGACATTTAACACGATTTCTAAGCGAGCGTTCGATTGACGTTTGACATAAGTATGGCCATGACATTGGCGTTTGACGTTAGCCGATAATTCAAGTGCATTCACGTTGACCGTTCAAGTGTAGCCACTCACTTAGTAGCGTTAATAAATAAATAATTAACGCATTATTTATCGCGAAGATAGGCATTGACATTTCCCTTGACGTTGACCTTAGTGTGGCCCGGGCATAACTGAGAATATTAAATTTCTAAGCGAACGTTTTAACTGAGAATATTACTTTTACAGACACCCGGGAGATAATCCGTTCTACAGCAACATAGATAGTATGCCGGACATCAGACCGAGAAGAAAGTCAATACCACTCGTTTCGGAACTTGTAAGTATCTATCCAGACCATACAATAAGATTTTGTGCTATCTCGATAAAGTAAACTACACTTAATCGGTTTCGATTTACTATCTTAATGTTTGATATCTGAAAAGGGTATAATAACTGCGAAAGTCGTCCAAAGCAGATATCCCAATTTGTCTATTACATTAACTTTTAGAGCTAGTTTTGCCATATCGATAGTTTTTATTTTAAAAAGATGCAATATCGATGGTAATTAATCACACCCCGTTTTTACTATTATCACGTTTTGAGCTATCGATAGATTTATTTATTGATAGCAGAAATGTCGATATTTGACTATCGAACGGCAACTCTATTATGAGCTAACAAAAATATACATTACGCTGTCATTTTAATAAATGGACTAGGGTTTTTGGCGGTTTCATAACCTTTTATGGAGTCTAATGAAATCCGATGGGGCAATATTGTTATACCCTTTTCAGATGGTGTCGTTTATAAAGAGTTTCATTGGGTTTGCCTCACCTAGGCTGTAAAGTTTACATCAGAGGTGGGGACGGTGTATATTTGAAATTGATCGTAAATGTTTTCAGCTCGCATCGCTAGCATCGATGTTTCCTGAGGCTTAGTAATTTTAGGCGCATAATAAATGTTTTCTTCCACACGGTAAAATCTTTTATGTTTTGATAAATTTATGGGGAGACTCTCACTTGTGAAGATTGATTACTTTTTGCGTAGTTTGCGATGTATTTATTACTTTGAAATGTTTATTGAAAATTAATTAGTAACTTACATAGAGTTTGAACGTCTCTCCTTTATTTATCAAAATTTAAAAGTAAATCTTTAACAGGCCTCCTTCCCTTTCTTTCTCTATTGATGTCTAAATGTTACCCGTATGTGTTTTTCCTTTAAACCTTATTTAGATGGCCTCAACCTTTTCTTAGACTGTGTACTAAACCCAATTAAGAATTTAGGGGTCACCGGAAGTAAAACGTAGAGGAGCCTTAACCACTGAACCAATGTCTCTGATTCCTGATGAAAATTAATATTATCATTGCATTTTACCCCCTTACCATGGACCCGCAGGTTCTCAAGGTATTTCTCTCCCAATAACACTCTGTTTCTATGCATGCAAATCTAATGAAATGGGAAAAGAAATGTAATTCAAGTTGAAAGTTGATCTTTAAACTCTTGAATTACTTTTCTTTTTCCACTCACTGTACATACATAGCTGCTTGCAATATGATATTTATATTGACTGATACGAGTTTATTTTGCATTTGCATGTGTCGCTTCAAGCTCTTTGTAAGAGTTGTCATTTATGCAGGTACAAGAAGGTAAAAGCATTCCACAATTTCATAACTCTGTGTACATGAGATTAACAAGAATGAAAATTGGATTTGACAGTCGAATAAGGGAACATGCACGTGCTTGCCAATTCCGTTCTCTTTGAAAAGCTTCGATACCACTGCAAATATTATTTTTACGTCCGAAAGGTTTTTCGTATCATTACATCAATGAATTCGGGCTGTTACATGCGCTACACACTCGATAATATACTTTAAATTTACACGGTTACATTTTTTTGAAACTTACGCACGTGTTACTACTGCAATTTTTGTAAACAGTTAACATTTGTACATAACATGTTTTGATTTCTTTGTTAAAAATTAATTTGTAGATCACAATACTAGGCTTTGAAACAGCTTTGGAGGGCATGAGTAGATCTTATCAAAGAGATATGACTAAAGATATCTCAGTTGAATCACAAAACAACTACAAGTAGAACAGGGGCAGTTAACAATAACAGGCTTTGCTTTAGAACAGGGTTTCTCAAAGTGTCATACAGGAACCTCTTGGGTTTGCAAGGTAATATTAGGGGGTTTACGACAAGATTTTTATCAAATTAACATTCATTCAACTCAATATGCGACAAGAAAAATGCCCACCAATCACATTAATCAACAATATATTGACTGTTAGACTATGTATTTAAATAAAAAATACTTTATTTCCTTTTAAAGCTCGTTTTCTATAAGGGTTTCGCAACCGTCTGGGAGTTTTAATAAAGGTACGTGGGGCTATAAGTTTGAGGAACCCTGCCTTAGAATATTGAATCACATGTAGCTAAGAAGGTAGGTGTGCTCTTCTAACGTACACTTTACTGTTTAGACTATGGCTGCAACGAAGAGGAATGCAGGGTTAACATCAGCTGTTCACCGGGCGACTTTAAATGATGAGGAATTGGTAAGTGTTAAAAATTCAACTTAACAAGTTTGTTAACTACTTACATAGTAAATTGCTGTTAAACCGTAGGCATATTTTATTTATTTCATTTTATGTTGTTAGTGTGGCTTACAGCTAACTAATACAAAATAGGTAACAAAGTAAATTTGGCTAGCCAAAAGAAAGCCTCCACAGTAACTTAATATCTTGGTAACAGTTGGAAGTTCAACGATGTTAAAATCAACCCTAAAATAGTCTTAGCAGTTTTATTTTTACGTCTTACATGGTATCGCTTAATCACAAGTCATCTGATGTTAAGTGGCGATGTGGTCAAAGGTGCCAATCTCGAGATTGAGGACTTGCTCTCAGTGAGGCTATCAAAACACACTGTTTAAGTACTTGGTGACAGATTCTTAACTTCCTACTACCAATCTATGGTTTTATCACGATGTTTTCCGTCACCAAAGGCTCAAGCTTACTGCAGGATTCGAACAACGGCTACGATTATTAAGTTTTAGAGTTCATTTCAGAAAATGCACGTTTACAAGAAAACGTTGCAAGCTCTGATCTACCCGATATCTTCAACGACGCCCCATAACTTCGTCCTGTGGACCGCCACTTCTCCCACCTATTGTTACGAGTGCGAGGGCCTGCTGTGGGGTATTGCCAGGCAAGGAGTCAGGTGTACAGAATGCGGAGTCAAGTGCCACGAAAAGTGCAAAGATTTACTCAACGCTGACTGCCTACAGAGTAAGTGCAGTTTCTTGATGGAGTTTGATGTTTACATGTTTCGTTTAGTGAGAATTTATTCCCTGTTTCAAAAACGTATTTAATTAAATACCAACTGAATAAAAAACAAAATTATAGAAAATTGCGTGCAGGAAATTGTAAAGTTTATTGTAAAAATTATACAACAAAGCAATACGAGTAATCTGTTGGTTGTCTACCACAGTATTTTAATTTCATTCGTAGAATTAATGAACGAATTCTCACTGAATAATGTACATAACATATTGCCACGTTGTGAATCGAAGATCGTCACTTTTACAAATCAATATTCTGTTTCAATATACGAGATATGTTTTGAGGTAAAGTTGTCCGTGACTCGCAGCTTCTTATCAAAGTGGAGAAAAGTCAAGTGACACTTCATAGGTCACTCATGGGCGACAAGCTCTCGAAATACACAACCAAGCCGAAGAAAATCAATATTTAATGCACAGTCTCGAGTTTCCTCCTTTACTTAGACTAAAATCACTTTTCTCGCGCTTGTTACTTGGAAACTTGGACTGGTTTATATCGTATAATTTAATTATTTACGTAATGTTGAGGCATCTGTCTTTTATCGAGTTAGCTGAAATTGGCAACATTTAAAAGCTTAAGATAGGCAACTACGTGAATCTCATTCCGATTCACTTGAAGTATTGTTGTTGCATTTTGTTATCTCGTAGAACTCTGAAAGCGTTTTCTAAAGAATAACATATTATAGCGTAATTTTTTTCTTACTCTCAATAGTTTCAAATTTCTCCATATTTACCGTTTTCGACATTACACTCTATATAAAATTGAATTGGGCTGTAGTTAAATTGAATCCGAAAACGGATGTTCGTGTCTATTCGCGACCCTACACAAAGCAGTTTGAATGGCACTTTATAAAGTACCAGACTTCTTGAGAGTTATATCCTTTGTGCGCGCACTTTGACATAATCTACGATGGAACTTGAAACTAAGAATTTTACACTAAGTTATACTGTCCTTTGAAGGTTATGCATTATCTATGATTGTTTTGTGAAGTGACGGCCTTTACCAATATAAAATTTTAACGGACCTAAAGATCTTTAGACTTTTTAGATTCCGCTATCTAGGTGAAGTCTGTGTCGAAAGGTAAATTGAAAACAACACGTTGTTGTAGTCCAAAATTATCATTCTTAGCTCAATTTATCTGCATGAGTAACGTTTTTGCATGGATCGGTCGCCGTACATCAAGTGTCAAACATTTCTCACGAGTGGTAAGAAGAGTCTGTAAGAATCATTGGCAATGAGAACGATAACACCAATAGTGACATTAATAAGACTCACGCTACTTTCGATATCGAAACAAATCATTTTTGTCTTATTCTTTGATGTGGTCTTGTTATTTTCTGTGACGTTTATTTTGATCTATTCTTCGTGTTACTCTGACCTCATATAATGATTGTATGCATGACTTTCCCTTCTGTCTATGATACGACTGTTGCTTCGTCGGTGTGCATGGCTATTGGTTAAGGTGATACACTTTTTGCAAGATATTACGAGTTATCATTCCGTGGTGGAATCTAGCGGACATTTGCACGATCATTTAGGTGGGCAGTCTTTAGGCAAAATTATTATCGGTATCGTACAAATTGTTGAATTTAGTGTCATTGACTGCACACCATTTTCATTTTAGTCGACACTTTGAAATTGGCAGGTTATTATTGATTTTATTGTTACTTTTGTCATAAATTTTTTGTTACTGATTTATTTGAATCTATTTTTGTGTTTGTTTATTTTTATACTGCCTTATATGGGATGGTAAGATGTTTTTTTTACTGTTATAATTATTATTTTTGTGTTATTGTTATTGTTATTACTTTTATTATAATAGTAAGTTTCAGTTTTTATATTTGTTTTTATTTTCTTATTTATGGTAACATGTTTTTTATAAAATTTAATTACCTATTATATTTTTCGAAGTATGGACTGTAGCTCACGTACTCGTAGTAGGGATTCCGGTCCTATCACTCGTCTATTCCTTCGGGTTGCCCCGCCCAGCGCCGAACCTAAACCTTTTTTAACAATATTACTCGTTTTACTTACTGTTCTACAATAGGTACTCTACATTTTACACTGTTTTACACACCTGTCTTCTTGACGCTTCAGTAACACAAACAGATCTGACAAATTATCACAATCTGTGTAAAATTGTGCCTGTTAGCGATGTCTGCACGCAATCCAGTGTCTGTCCACTTTAATATTATATGTGGTCCTTTAGTTTATCCGTTTCACTCTTTGTTTTCGTAGACTTCCACATCCTGTATTATTTCAATGTTTTTATGTTACATCTTCTTTTCCCATAGGAAATTTAATCGAAACATGAATAATTTAAAGCGTTCGATTTTAATAAACAGCTTAAAGAAAATTCTTATAATAAGTAAACGAAGTACTGAACATAAATTGATACATACAGAACATAAGGTATATAATGTATAACTTGATGAATACATTCCAAGCGTTATGAAGATTTGGCGGCTTGTTGATAGGTCCGAAATTAATAATCCGCCAAGGGCAGAGGAATTTATTAATAAAATGCTTTGGAATGTATTGGATTTGGTCGACAGGCGCCGTGCTCAGATCCACTCCGGCTCGCGCCACTCGAGGTCAACGACCTGATCAGATCCGACGTTTGTTTCATTGTACCTTTTTGCTAACCGTTTGAAGTGCCAAGTTGGAGTCTCGTCAGGTTGTGGTTGAGAGTTGCCGAGGGTGGAAGTGGGCGCGGGGCGGGGGCCCTTCCCGGCGCATCCCGCTTAGCAAGAACAGTGTTGGCATCGCCTGAGCAGTGTGTTTCGCAGGGGCCGCTGAGAAGTCCTCCAAACACGGCGCCGAAGACAAGGCCAACTCCATCATCACAGCAATGAAAGAAAGGATGAAGCAAAGAGAACGCGATATGCCTGAGATCTTTGAGCTCATCAGGTAAAGCTGTGTTCCGCACATAACTTTTCAACTTGGTGTCTATTATTTTAATCGTGATATGCTTTTTTAAGGTCGGAATGGACAGGTATATGTTAATTTTATATTCATTGTAGCGTCTAGATTTATGTTCAACTAATTCATTTTATTTAGCACATTTTTAACGCGTCAATTTCTAAAGCTAAAGTCATACAGCAGGATGTTTATCTGGGAAGTTAGAGGTTGGTTTTGCGCAAAATGCATAGACTAGTGAATATGAAAATACTTTTTTTACGTACTTGAGTGACGAAACGGGCAAGTTATATGCCTGATGATGTACATATAAGCATCACGCTTGCCAATTAAAGTTCAGTGCCAATTTTCAAATTTCATCAGTTCTAAGAATACAGTAATAATTGCAGTATACGAGTACATTTTGCTATAATCGATTGGAGACATTTTGAGTAGTAGGTATCTTGCTTAACTCTTTAGGACAATCATATTTTATTTGTGCTTTTCCTTAGAAAACTACTTGTTGTATGGCTGTACTCATTTTAAAGTCATGATAATGCTATCTGTGTCACTGGGAATTGACGGGTTATTATTTAACGTTGATAACATATCATAAATCTGAGCTTCTACTGGGAAAGGCAATGAGCAGATAATCAACAACAATAGCTGGACAAAAAAGGACTCCAACTAGTTAAAATAAGTTTAAACTTATATCTGACAGTAGTCTTCTACTGAAAAAGATAAGACTCGTTGTAAACTTTGTTGGAAGTGCTAATAAGCAGTTGGCAAACGAAGTCCGTACGGACCCGTTCCTCTCACAGTGGAAGCCACATTTAGTACAATTTCCTATTAAAATTATAATGATCACTCATTTTCACTTCTTCTAAACTGTCATTACGAATTGCACGTCAAATAGCAATAGCTGACACGTGTGTGTATGTAACAGACGCGTGTTCAGCATCGAGGGAGAGGGACACGCGGCACACATGAGCACCGTCAAGCAATCAGTCCTCGATGGCACGTCGAAATGGAGCGCCAAGATCGCCATCACAGGTTCGGTGACATACCGCGATACAGCCCTTCTTTTATATAGGAGCCAGCAGCACGAGAGCGGGACACAAGAAGACGAGTGAGAGGGAAATACAGCACACACACAACACTAAACTGCGTTCCGTCTTTCGTTTCATGTGGCGGCCAGGCGGACTTTTAACGTCGACCCAGATACTCACATAGACAGTCTCGAACAAGCCGAGCAAATCACTATAGAAGGGACTTCGAAATGGTCTTGCAAGATCGCCATTACAGGTTTGCGGTGGTCTTTTGCGGCTACGAACCGCACGCTCGCAACTTTGACTCTATTAGACAAACTCTCTTCGCCTGAATCTCTTTAACGTGTATTTTGATATCTGCTTACAGTTATAAGCTTCGCTTTTTGCCGCTTAGTAATACGAGCTTAAAGTACAACATTATATAGCGAAGAGAGTTTAACGAGAGTACTTTGATTCGATGTTGCAAACGTTTCAAAGAAAAGAAGCAGATGTCAAAAACATTCTATTGCATATCTTACTTCAACTACTAACCCGAAATCACGGTCGTTAATGCACCGCCTCTAATCACTTCCATCGATGAAACGTAGTTTATTTTTAACATTAACACAGAGGAAATTCCACGAATCCAACACTTCACTCGGATTTACCGTAATGAACGATCAACGATTTTTGTCACGCACACTAATTTTAACTTTCTCAACATAAAAACGACACAATTTACTCACAACGTTAATTTATTGATTATACCACCCGGCAGAGCACGTCTGCTGCATTGACACAAATTGCATGACGTCACTACAAATACGGCAATTGAAACAGAACTGGTACAAGCCCACTAAGTTTTACAACTAAAAGGCTATCATTGCATTCGATCTCTATTCAACGCATACAAGGAATAGATATTTACTTCAGTAGAGTTTTGTAAGAGAATGAATTAGACGGAACTAAAGCATGCCGAATGAAGGATCCCAATTATCCCAAAACTTCTATCTCTTCACTGCTGTCAATAACTTTTCGATTCGTGAAAATTCCAGTACCTACCATTAGACTTAAATCCCGCGCATATCTTTACACTTCTTCTTTGAAACTTTCTTCTTGGTCGAAGTTTGCATTAGAAGTTGCGATTATGTAGGCGCTATGTTCAAGTTGTTTTAGCAATCGAATTTGGGCATAGATAAAAAGTTTGGTAGTTTGAAGCTAGTGTCTTCTGAACCCGACCCGTTTGATCACACGACCCTGTTTATAGATTCTAAAGGTTCTATTAGCGTTGAATGGCTCGCTAGGTGAGTAAGGTAAAAGGTAAGATTACGTATAAGGTGTTTAGCATATTGTTATTACAAGCAATATTCATCCAGCAACATGTGGTGTATGAAAAGTAGTATTAAGAAATGAAGCAATAAAATAACGATAAAATAAATATGAAAGAACATTACTTTCGAGAGATTTAGCAGAAATACGTTGGCCGGAATTTACTGAACCGTATCGCAAGGTTTCCGAAATGGACTTTTGTATCACACTTATATTTTGCGATCCTACTTTCTGAAGCGATATATTTCATTTATTCCGGGTTACGTGTTTCACTTTTAAGTATACATTCGAGACAATTGATTTGATTTTTTTGCGATTTGTAATAATATGTTAATGATTGTATTTTTCAATTTGTACTAAATTGGCCCTTTTTGGGCAGTTATTTGTGCTCAAGGGTTGATAGCGAAAGATAAGAGCGGAACATCAGATCCCTACGTAACCGTCCAAGTGAGCAAAGTCAAGAAGCGGACAAGGACCATGCCTCAAGAACTGAACCCAGTTTGGAACGAGAAGTTTTATTTGTAAGTATATCTCGAACAAAATCCGCTTGACTGCTAATAGCATCAAATGCAAACACAAAGTTTCATTACATAAAATTACATTACATTAAATGAATAATGTCATCATCATCATCATTATCACTGCTTGGACACTGGCCTTCTTATATAATCTACCACGCTGGTCCAGTCTACGTTGGTAGATGTCGCATTCCCTTGAATGTTGACATGTCCGTTTCCTTACTTTACCGTTTTGAACGATAGAAAATCCACACATAACTTACTAAGTCTTACGTGTGCACTATGAACTATGTATCATATTTTTGGAGCTAAAATAGTCTTCTATTTACAGCGAGTGTCATAACTCCTCCGATCGCATCAAAGTTCGAGTGTGGGATGAAGATAACGACTTAAAATCGAAGCTGAGGCAAAAGTTGACGAGGGAGTCAGATGACTTCTTGGGTCAAACAATCATCGAGGTAAGCAAATCGGGCCGTGTATAAAAAAATATACACATACGTCAAACATAATTTTTTAATCATATATAGTTCTCTTTGTACAAATATTTTGATATACTGTAAAATATTACAAAAAAAAAATTACTTCTCTTGTTAAAAAAGAAATATATTGAATGTAAATCTGGTGATATGATTGAACTAAGTCTATTATAGTAAAAAAGCAGCTCACTAAATATTTTCCATTTCTATTCTTAAGGTACGAACGTTATCGGGCGAGATGGATGTCTGGTACAATCTGGAGAAGCGAACTGACAAATCTGCTGTGTCTGGAGCCATAAGATTACATATCAACGTCGAGATTAAGGGAGAAGAGAAAGTAGCACCATACCATGTTCAGGTAAGTGTTTTCAGAAGATTTATAAAGATACAAAAGAGTTCAGTTAGCCCAGATATTACGAATTAATTCCATAAGTATACCCATATAAGTAATGCGTCGGAAAACATTGAAAGCGAAAAGGTTCAAGAAAACAATTGGCTGGAAAATATATCAGAAAAATAAAACGTACCTCGCAACGCTACGGACCGGAAAAGGGTTTGAATTTTATGAAATTGCTTTCTCGCGATGTTATCGTAATATATACGCAGTCAGGTATCTGATTCTGAGTATTCACTCTTTACGTGTCTAATGAATGAATTGACAGGCAGAACGTTATCCAGAAGCATCATAACGTTTTATATTAAGCGGACAATTTGTTGAATTCTTTTTAAAACATTGACGTCATATATCATCAGTCAATTGTGCTCCCACTTTTACTCAGGTATTCTCTCAAAGGAATAAGAGAAAATCAGCCGTGCGTTCTACGTTCACGGCATAGCTCGTCTCCATTTTCTATTGGGTATTTAACGTTTATCAAAAAGTGAATCTGTAGTTGCCTTTGTTATAAGAAACAGCATTGTTTTTAATTCGCGATGGTGAATCAACAGGTTTTGTAGACCTGGCACCATGCCTCTTGGACTTTAGCCAGCGCGTATAATCACATGTTGTTTCAGGAAATTAATAGACTTGATAAATGTAATTGGATATGGTCTATGGTAGTAGGTAATGATTTGTGTTATCAGATTCACGTTTGCATGGGATTTGCTTAGCTTGTGTTTCTTTTTGAAAATTTCAAAGCAAAAAATGGGTATTTAGTAATGGACAGTAGGTACCTAACCTAACTACTTTAGTGTGATTTTTTCGGTTGAATATTAATGTTACATATAAAAAAGATCTTATTAATGTAATTTCCGCCGTGAACGATTCCAATAACCGAATCTAGTTTATAAAATAATCGAGAGGTAAGAGTCTAATATACACAGACACGTGAGCCAAGTTAATTAGATAACAATGATCATATTGTGCAACAAAGTTTTAATGCAGTCATGGCCATAAATCGGTTTACCTATATCTATATCTTTAAGAATCAAAGTCCTGACTGACTGATATCAATGCACAGCCTAAACTGCTGGTTGTGCGAAACATGCAATTTGGGGGGTATGTTTGTCTTGATGCATAGGGGTGTACTAAGAAAGGATTTTATGAAAATCAACCCCTGAGGGGGTAAAAATGGCAGACTGTAGCCCACGCGGGTGAAACCGCGGGGAACAGTTAGTTTAAATATAATATTATCCCGCGTGATTTTTGATAATTTCGTAGTGATGCATTGCATGTTAAAAGTTTTAGTTGAAGTATGCTCTACCTAACTGGCACTAACGTCCATAGTGGCCCCAGAAGTACGATGGTCCAACTTTATGAAATAAATGCGAAAAGTTCGCGGCGACTAACTAAGCGAAACTGCTAGCTAATGCAAAAGTATAATTTCTTGGTCACATTCGGCCTTCAGGGGATATACTCATTGGGCAGTTTTGGGATGCAAATTATTCAGACGGTCTGGTTTATGTTTGCTGTGTTGCGACCCGAAATGCGGTGAGTTTAAAACGTTTTCGTCGCTATTTTGCATGTGGACAATACCTTTCTTTGTTGAATTATAAATGATGAAATTAATAACATTATTAATTACTAGTTGGGCCCCGTGTTTTCACCCGTGACTTCTTGTCCGCAGGATCATTTTTACGGCCTATGTTTTAATTCAGGGCTTAAGCTATATCCATTCCAAATTTCATCAAAATTGGTTTAGTAGTTACGGTGAGACGTTGTAACAAACATTCACATACACACACTTTCGCTATTAGTAGGATATTAATAATCAATCTGTTGCTTCTATAAACATTAGTACAACGAACTTGGTGAAAGCTGATAGAACATTCATAATTTTAAGCGAATTAGGAATATAATTCACCATGTCTTGTGTTCATACATATGGAAATGAAAAAGTACATGTTTACGCAGCACTAATTTCCAAATGCTCGGACAATTTTTTGCCGAGAAGTAGAAATTAGCATTTTGGCGAGCGTTGCGTTTTTATTTGAATCTATGTAGTTAGTTCTTCTCTGTAAAGTATGCTTTTATGAAGAAATGTAATATCTTACTTTCTTTCATAGCGATGATGGCTCAGTGGTAATGAGGTCGGCTTGCGATCCGTAGGACGTGGGTTCGAATCCTACAATAAGCTTGAGCTTTCGATGAAGGAAAACATCGTGATGAAACCATAGCTTGGTGGTAGAGTATTTTCTAGTACTCATCTGGCTAGCTACCACCCTCTTGTTAAGAATCTGTCGCCAAGCACCTATCGGTGTGTTCCGGCAGCCTCACTTGAGAGCCAGTTCTCAGTCCAGGTGTAGCGTGGCGCTGTCTTCAACCACGTCGTCACTTAACATCAGGTGACTTGTGGTCAAACGCTACCCTGTAATTAGTAAAAAAAAAATGAACCTAGGTCAACGGTTTTTAGAATTCTTGATTGTTTGTAACTTAGACTCGAAAGCTGCTAAACAGAATTTTCCAAGGCACAAATTTAGCCAAACTACGAATAAAACTAAAACGAGTATTTTCGTTATATGCCTCAATATCTTAGATAGCTTCCATAATTCCGTAATTCGCTTTTACTATCAGATAGGTATTTGACCACAGCCTCACAGGAGCATGCTTGCCAATAATCTTCTAGGTATCTAACTATACACTCTTGACTTAAAGGCTCCTAAGTTATTGTTATCGGTGAACACAGGCGCTAGCAGCGTGTTCCACTCCTTTGCCGTTCACATTTTAGATAAAGCTTATAGACTTAGTCAGCAATGTAGTTATATTTTTATCATATTAGAGCATTACACAGTAAAGAGTTGGGTGTATTTTCTTCGTTACTATTGAATTTTCTCCGTTATCATGGTTTGCAAATTTCACTTGGGCGTTCTGAGGTGTTGGTTGCAATAATAAATGGCCGTTACACTGAAACTGAAACGTTACGTTAAACTGAAATTATATTTTTGATGAATCATCAATGTAGGTACATCCAGAATATCCCAGAATCACAAGGTAATACGGAACGCGGGACAGCTTCTAGATCATTCCTCGACCACCGCAAGCAAACTGTAGCTTCTCTTGTAGAGGCCTGCGTCATCAAGACACTGTCGAGCGCCACCAGGTGGCGCTTGGCTTCCCAATTACGCCAAATCCATTTCAAATCTAGAATAAAATAATTTTCCGTTTCCAATAAAATAATAGTAACAGAATATGGTAGAACAATACTTGTAATTTGAATAAATAAAAGCTCAGCTAAAGTAAGTAGTAAACTGTAAAAAAACAGGAATTTCAGAATTGTGTCAGAAACTTGTAGCATTAAATTTTCCACAAAATTAGTCAATTCAGTTCCAAACAGAAACTTGCCAGTTCAACATATTTTTGTGTCTATTAAATAAATTGCTTTGAAAAGTCACGAGGTTGCGTCGCCAAATTCACGTTTATCACGACCAATTTTGTATGTTATTACTAAATCTCTTCAAATTACGTACATTCATAGATAAAATATGTAAGTTTGAATATTGTGAAAATATATGCGCAAAGTTTGTCTACGAAGCGACGGTGCGGTGCTTTGAACGGTGGACAAAGTCGGATTGCAGGTTTTATGCAAGTATAATGCCAGAAGTGCGTCAGAGAGGAAACTCAAGTGCATTTGTACAGCTTGTTGACGTTTTTGTTTCTTGTTGATATATTTTCGATATAAATCGAACGAGAATAGATTTATTACGTTTTTCTATGAAACGGCGTCACTAATTGAATCAATTTCAATTATAATGTGACTCATCAGTCACATCCTTTTAACAAAAAGCGATTTTACTACTCTTGTGTTGATTCTGAGATTGCGACTTTTTTTATAAAAAGATTCATTGGGTTTTTTTTGTCTTTTTTAACATTAAGGGCGATAAAATAGTTGCAAAGCAAAAACAAAATAGTTTAATCAAAACATATCGTCATTTAATATAAGGTATTTTGAGGTCAAACGCTAGTCTATGAAAAGTAAAAAAAAAGAAACATAAGCCGTCAAAATCAAATCAACGTTAAAATTTCAGCGCAGACAAAAATTCCATTTCTTGTTCCTTATGTTAAAAAGCCAAATCCAATGTTATTAAATTTCGAACACTCTCCAAGTTATGTTTACTTCAACATTTTACTGGCATTTGAGTTCAGATTTTTAATAGAAAAAGTTCGCTACGTTCAGGACAGATCCCTGGGGGTTCGTCCCACGAAATGTTGTTTCGTGCCCCTTTGCACGTCACCTCGTTGCATTATATTACTGCTAAAATTCGCTGTCTCACTTAAAACAACCGTCCGTTGTTCTAATTTTTTTATTTTATCGATTGTGATGGTCCCTTCTTTGTACCTTTGTCTAGAAATTTGATGTAGGGAAGTTATTTGAGATAATGAGCATAGTTTATACACATGTAAGAAAAGGTTTTAGTTGTTTTTGTAAGATAAAGACTATCCTATATCCTATTTCTGGATCTATAGAAGAACTAACTACATTTGATGAAAATCTGTTCAACTGTTACAGAGTGAGTGTGACAGATACACAAACACACGATATTTCGCATTTATAATATTTAGAGGAAGTGTGAAGGATTGAGTCCATTTAACTATTTTATTTTTCAACCAACAATAAGTTTAGAGAAAAATTTCGTGTAAGTATTAAATTTTCAAGTCGACAGCAAACATTTTTCCATGAAAACACACTCGCAGAAGAAAGTTTTTACCAATTTTAGCTCATTTGTATTTCAACATAAAAAATAATAATGGCAAGTAAGGACATAGTAAAGGAGTAGTAGTTCAGCTTCATATAAATCGGCCGTCACCGGTTTGAATGTGTGCGTGAGTAGCGGCACCGTGTACGCACGCACTTTTCATGTACACAATCACATAAACGAAAGGAGGCGGCCGGGGCCGCGGCCATGCACTCAGTACGCGCCGCCTATGCGTCACCGCAAGAGTAGGCGATTAACTCGTCGAGCGGCCTTAGTTAACCTACTGTTCTTTATATACTGTGGTAAGGAGGAACTTGTGCGCTCTTCGTACGTCTTATATTAGTTGAAAACTTTGTAATTCTTCTGTGGCCACCGGGCGGGTGATGTAAGAAACTCTGAAACTACACCGTTTTGTACTTGCTTTTGTTAGACAGTGTTTTATTATTGTAATATTGTGACGGGCTCTCGTTATACATGTCGGTTATCTTAACCTGGCACGTACAACACATACAAACATTGCGCTTTTATAGTATCTATAAATGAGCACACCACAGGACGTCGCATCATGAAAATTATCTTTGTCTCTCTCGCACCCGGTCAAGGTTATGAGTGTGACAGAGATCGTTACTGTTTTGTTTTTACTACTGTATTATAAAATTGCTCTAGTGTGAGTACTGTGAACGTGCCAGGTTTAAATAAATAACCTGTAGTACAAATGTAAAAGTTATTATGTTTGACGCAGATTGAGAATCCACAACTCTCAAACACTAAACAAATAATTGCGAGAAATACAAATAATACATTTAACAAACTAGCTGACCCGGTGGTTTCCTCGCTTTTCCGCAAGAACGCTTACCTAATGAAATCATTTGTTAGAATAATATTTACAAGATTAAATTAGTAATTACGTACATAAAATAACACTTTCTTCAAAATCTACAAACAAGACAATTTTTTTAACCCCTGATGCAAAAAGAGGGGTGTTATAAGTTTAACGTGTCTGTCTGTGGCACCGTATCTCGCGAACAGATGAAGCGATTCCAATTTAGTTTCTTTTTTGTATGAAAGGGAGTAACGGGCGAGTGTTTTTAGCTATGCTTGATCGGTCTGAGAGGACCGATTTTCATCAAACAAATCAAAAAACAAGAAAAAAACAATCAAAGCAATTAAAGATGTCGGGGGTATTTTTAAAACCCTTTTTTTAAATTTATTGTTATTATTGTAGAAATGTAGGTAAGCATTAACATTGATATTAATTGGTATTGGTAAAAAGGTCTTTTGCTCCTGTAAGGGAGAAAATTATTTTTAACCTAGTTACACATTTGACAGTACCTGAGCCATCCGTTTAAATTACCATAACAATACGAGGGCTATAAAGCTCATCCAAGTGAGCAGACCACAAACAAAACACATTAAAACTTTTCTATTGCCACTCTGCTCCTCTCTGAAAGCTTCGGATATAGTGCGAATAGAGTTTCTTTTTAACCTAGACTTTGCAGGAAACCAATAAAACAGACAGTTCTTTGACGCGCGCACTCTCCAACAGTACTCCAAATACACACACACTAATACAAACGCACGCGCGCGCTCACACATACACAGCACCCGTTGCTTTTATTTACTGCAAATAGGCATGCGTTTGACCACCATCCGCACGCATACACGCATACCTAGAAGGTTCACTCTTGCCTTGAAGATCTCCAAATTGTAGTGATCGGGAAACGCAGACTCTGGCAAGGAGTTCCACTCCTTAGCGGTTCTTACCTATTTATTATGCTACTAAATAACGAGTACAATACACTCGGCTGATGGTAAGCGCCACGTTTACCCATTATAGTTTCAACTTCATAATCCTGTTGGGCAATGCACGTCGCCCATCAACCTGAAATAGCGGATATTAAATATTTGTATGCCCTGTAATTTCACTGGAAATATTGATTTTCACTTACTTACTTTTTTATGATTTTATTTTATTTTTGATACACTAAGGGTAGCTAAAAGATTACTAGAATTTAGTTTCCTTATGTACCTACCTATAATTCTTCTTTGTTTAGTAAATAATTTTTCATATTCATTTTTTTTTCATTACGGAACCCGGTAATGTTTGCAGATTACTTTTTAGTCTTACGTTTGCACGCTTGGTCGTTGAATAATCATTTATTATTGGCAATGGTGTGGGTACTTCCCCAGGCAGTATCTGCAAAAGAGTCTTTATTTATCATCAGCCAAAGAACTAGACTGTTCAATCACTGCTCAGTCATTTAAATAAACATATATAAAGTCAAGTCAGAAGTCAAAATATGTTTGTTAAACTTAAAACTAACTAGGCTCCTCCAACCTCCTTACGCCTTCATGAAAAAATTACCAGTGGATTGAATTGGAGTAAGTTCACTGCAATCCCAAGCTTGAATGGTTCACGTCGTAAAATTACACGTATTGTGTTTTCATACTAAATGGAAGTAAAAACATAAAAATAACCCCCTACCCTCCCGCGTGATGTTGAAGTAACGCAATTAAAAATGGGCTATTAGCAACATGCGACGTCTTACGACAATTGCCGGTTTCACAGACCCCCATAATGTTTTCTATGCACGTGAAATACATTAGGTGGTCACGTGGTGGGGCACCAAGTTAATTGGACACTTTAAGTTGTATTAATATGTCGGAAAAGTTAAGCCTAATTGCCTACTTTCATACCAGTGGTTTTAATGAGCGTTATTTAGTACGCATGCGGTGTACTAATATCTAAGTTACTTATTAACTTACCCTGTTATGTGTAGGGAAGTTTCGGCAATGTTTGTTACTGTTTCCATAATTAATGAAATCCTGGTTTAACTTCGTCTTTGAGTCTGTTTCTTCAATGTTTAGTGACGTCATCGCATTATAGGGTACGGTCTGATTTGCGCTTTTACGGCCTTCTCTAAAATTTCAAAAATATATCGAAATGTTAATTATTTATTTCACTGACTATAGTGTCATCATTACAGTAACAATCAAATCGATGATGTACCTACATTTCTAATCACTAATCTCAAAATAAAGTATTATAGCGCTCACAGATCCTGTTCGGTGATTTAGTGAATTACAGTGCAGCTGTGCCCAAAACTATTCTAAGC
This sequence comes from Opisthograptis luteolata, assembly GCA_931315375.2. NCBI lineage: Eukaryota > Metazoa > Arthropoda > Insecta > Lepidoptera > Geometridae > Opisthograptis > Opisthograptis luteolata. The sequence goes on along the minus strand of OV928049.1, from coordinate 4,183,312 downwards.
ATAAATCAGAAGACGGCTAATAAACTTAGACTTTGGCTTCTATGCTATTTCACCACATATATTCCTACTTTTCATAACTTGCATATATTTCCTGTTTTTTCCCTGTTTACTTTTGATATCAAACAAAATAATCCAGTGTAAAAGTGTAATTCAGAACACGTTAGATACTTAAAGGCGACTCTAATTTTATTACCTTCCGATAAGCTAGCCGCCTAAAAGAAACAGCAATAAATGAATGATAAGGATTTAAATCCATCAACATAACTACGTAAGAATTGAACAAACATACGGGTTTATGAGAAAAATACCAATAACCTCTTCAGAGCAACTTCTGTACATCAAAACAAACAACTTTTGTTATACAACTTTTAATGAATCATAATATTTTTTTCCCATACAAAACAAACAAAAAACAAATTGATCGATCTACTTGTTAGTAGCTCTATGCAAACTCAAGGCACCACAGAGTAAATAATAGGACACAGCGACAGCGGTACAGTACGTCAAGTCCCGAGGGCACGATTGACTACGTGTGTCTACGAGACGTAGCTACGGTACGAAGCTCGTAGCAGGCGTTGTTGTTATTTGCTGTACTACGAGACACAGTGTTTAGAAGTATTCTAAAGAGCTAACCAATAGAACACAGCGGCAGCGGTTCGGTAAGCAAAGTCCCGAGGGCACGATTGGCTACGGGTGTCTATGCGACGTAGTTACGCTACGAAGCTCGTAGGAGGCGCTGTTTAGTTGGTCTACTACGAGACACAGTGTTTAAAAGTATTTTAGAGGGCTAGAATAATCCTAATAGTTATTTCAGATATATATATTACGTTTTAATCAAAGTTATAGAATCATCATCATCATCATCAGCCGGAAGAAGTCCACTGCTGAACATAGGCCTCCCCCCTTGAACGCCACCATAAACGGCTATTAGCCATTTGCGTCCATCGGCTTCCTGCGACTCTTACAATGTCGTCGGGCCACCTAGTGGGCCCTGGTGTAGCCTACCTACAGAACGTCTTCCGGTTCGGAAGTCCTAGAATATAACTTGTTTATTATGATGAACAGAAGTTGCAGAAAGTACTTGTAAGAGATTACTATTAGCAATTTTTCTATAGCCCTGACTTTGCACGGGTATAAATAAAACGTAACCTGTCATTCGAAAATAGCATAGTTCTATTATAGTGAAAGAGTTTTCAGAATCGATTACGTACATACAGATATATTTCTCACAAATACCTTAACCTTTTTACAATTACATTATTATTAGATATAGATCCAATACCATGGACTAGGTGAACGACCTGTGAACTTTACAACCATTTTCCGGAACATTTTCCGGTTACGTTTCGACAGCCCATCAGGTAGAGGTACCGTCCATAACGAGCCTCAGTATAATTTTTCCGTCAAACCCCATATCACTTTTGCCAATGATTCTTATGAATTTGGCATTATTTCCCTCGTCGGGTTCAAGTTAGACACTTCAAAATTGAGTTTCTACTTTGTGACGCAGGAACCACGTGACACGATGACCTAATTTAACTTCAGTTTATTTTTGATGTATTTATTGTATACGATATTTTATTGTGTAGATTTGAAAGTTTGTCTCTGTTATTTACTTGTTTAGTTACTGTAATTATCTACTCTTCTGTTATTCTTTTCCAGTGAAAAATTATAGGTTTCACTGTTCAAAAAAATATAACATAGCATGTTAAATTGTAAGTTTGATAAGGAATGTTAATTTTTTATCAAACTGTTTTCTTGGTGTCTACCATCATCAGCCTACTACGTTCCCACTGCTGGGACTCTGACCTTTTGTCAGAGAGAATACTCTCTCCACACGAGAGAGACGGTCGCGTGATAGATGTCGCATGCTCTTCAATGTCTAATGTCTGATGTCTCTTGATGTCTAATCTAAATGAATTAGAGAGATCGCGTGGGATAGGAAAATGGTCATGCAAACCCTCATGCACTATACAAGATAATCTATAATATTAAACACTCCTTTTTTTAGTTTGACGATAAGTCGCGCTTCACCTGGATTGGGAACGAGCTCCCAAGTGGGGCTACTGAAACACACCGAAAAGTGCTTGGCGAAGGTTTCTAAATTTGAGGGTAGTAGTTAGGCGAGCACTGGAAAGTGCCCTAATACCACGCTACGTTTTCAACGCGATGTTTCCTTGACTAAAGGTTCAAACTCATTGAATTACCGCTGCCCCATCATCGCTTTGACATTGTATTGATGATATTTGTAAAAAAAACTGTTATCCGTTAAATTTAAAAAGTATGCCTAGCCGAATAAAACAAGTGAAGTGGGGTCAAGAGTCCATTTGACACAGCAAAAAATTTGCACAAATCCGTGAGCCAGCCAAGTGCCTCTTTACAATTGTATTTTTTTTTTACTGACCTTGTTACGGTTAAAGTTGTGTTATTTAAATAGATTTGTAATCTTAAATGAAAGTATTTAATGGCTTTAACATAAATATTAATGTAGTGTTCTACAGTAATTTATAGAATTTTTACTAAGGTTTGTAATCACGATTAATTAAAATTACAAGAACTAGTTTTTTAAAGCATTTAGAGTCATTTGAAAATTGTAAATATGTTTATTTAGTAAGATACAGTACATGTTATTACTGAGTTACGCCTGTTCCAACCTCCTTAAACGCCAAAATAAAAGGTAATAAGCACTTTTTTTTACCTGCTGCATAACAATAAAAAAAATTATGATTCTGTCTGGATCTCTAATTCTATTAACTGCAATTAACTCGTAGTCGTATGGTTACAGTGCAGTTAATGATACAATTTATTCTGATGCCTCAGGTACAGTCAACGACAAAAGTAGCTGAACAATAACAAATTTTCCGATTGTCTTTGTCAACTTAAACAGCAACCTTCGACCGAACCATCACTTAACATTAGGTAGGTGTGTTGTGTTGTGGCCTAACGCTACTTTGTAAATTGTAAGAAAAAAAACAAACATTACTGATCTTAAACGCATTTAGAAAATCAAGTATGATCAGCTACTTTTGTTGCTGACTGTACACGGTGCAATATTCGAAATGTAACCTGGTTGTAAATAAATTTAATATAATAAAGTCTTAACTGCAAATTAGCCGCCATTTTTTCGTGCAATGCACTACAATGCAGTTTGGACCACTGTTTGAGTTAGGTACTTACCGACATCCTACCAATATTATAAACGTGAAAGTTTGTGAGTATGGATGGATGGATGGATGGATGGATGGATGGATGTTTGTTACTCTTTCACGCAAAAACTACTGAACGGATCTCAATGAAATTTGGAATGGAGATAGCTTATACTCTGAATTAACACATAGGGCACTTTTTATTCCGGAAAAAGGTCCTGCGGCATGATGAGAAGACGCGGGTGAAACCGCGGAGCGCAACTTTCAAATATAATTAATTATGATTGCCTTTTATTCCTACTTTTTTGTTCGCTAACTATGTGTGCAAAAAGTGTATTCATAAACAGTTTTTCACATATAAAAAGAGTAGGAAACTCCAAAGCACTGACGTTAATGATAAATGCTTTGCGAGACCTCAAATGTCGTCTATTCAGAAATTCAGACCAATTCAAAATAGAACAAAAACAGTCAAGTGTAAGTCGAACTTGACAGGGTTCCGTACTTATATTCCATTTTCATTCCGTGAGAACTTCATGACTTAGAATTTTAGTTAAACTTTTCCTATAAACTATGAATGAGACCCTAAATTACGTTATCCTTTATTGTTTTCATTATTTTATGTCATTCTTATTTAATGTTATACGTTGCATTAAATCATTTTTTATTTTAAAAGTTTTGAAGTTGACCCTAAAGTCAACTCTTACAATCGAAATTAATTTGTTATAAGCTTGCAATTGGGATGTTTAACTCTGTACCAAATATATATTTTTTGTGTCCTGTAGCTGCATTAAAAACAAGTTGTGACAGTCGGATAGACATACGCAAGAGTGATCCTAATAAGCTTCCGTTTTTCATCGGATGTACGGAACCCTAAGAACGGCGAATAAGCCAAGCAAAAAGTCTATTCCAACAAAAGCAGTTTTTCCTTTTCCTTTCTCGTAAAAACCAGCACAGCATTTACAAGAATTTGTGTTAGTTGAACTACTGACGTCTGACGTTTACTACATTTTTCTTGCTCGTGCGTGTACCAAGTCGCTCTGAGATTTTTTTGCCGGTCTCTTAGGACAATATGGAACGGTTTTTCTGGAGATAAGTACATGAGATTCAGTGTTTTCTTGTAATTAGTTTATTTCTTTGCGGATGAAGGGAAGTTATTGAGAGACTAATTTGTGAGCAGTAAATTAAAGAAAGTAAGCCAAGCACCGTTATTGGTGTATTCCGGCATCCTCACTTGAGAGCCAGTTTGCAGTCAAGATGTCCACGTAGTATGTCCTTCGACATCATCACCATCAACATCATTAGGTTGGTTTCTTTAGTTTTAACATGGTAGCAATTGACCGGAAGCCACACGATGTTAAGCGATGATGTGGTCAAACTCAACACAAACTCAAAATATATATTAAGATACTACATGTGATCACTTTAAAATTACAAACTTAAAACTAGCTACACCTGTTCCATCCTCCTTACGCCTGCAAAAGAACAGGAACTGTTGAACTGGCCTCGTTGTGAAGAATCAAATCTGCTTCCTCATTTTGCTGCAAAAATATTGCCTCTCATAAACAGCTAAATCATCGCAGGCAAAAACACATTACTTACAGCTCTACAATTTTGCCCAAACCCTAGCTTTTGTATCAATCAGAGTTCAGAGCAAAAGGAGCTTATATTGAAACGTCGTACATAATGCGGCTCTCGTTAATTACGGTCACTTTTGCCACCCCTTTATAGATGGCTCTACGAATTTGTTTAATAAAAGGTTTTCCCGTTTATTTGTTTGGCCAACAATTAATGTAGGTTTGTTCCTTTCCCTTTTCACCTTTTATACGTTCGTGTTTCTTGTTTATTAAGATTGCAGGAATGTTTCTCTGCGGTTCTGTGGTGAAGAAAACTCGCCATGTAACTTTAATGTTCTAAACGGTGGAACACTATGTTATTTATTATGTATTAAAACAGTCTCGCAGCTTTTAAGTTTTTATGGAAAAGCTCTTATATTTTCTGGGATGATAAGTAGATCATGTTGTAGATATTATCCCTTTGGATTTACCATTTAACATCTTACAGGGTAGCGTTAGACTCACAAGTCACTAATTGATATTAAGGGCCGGTTTTATAAACAATGTACCTTTTTCGGTATCTCATTAGTAACATCACGACTCGTAAATGACACGTTACTATCTTTAACTGATTGTATTTCTTTTACTGATTCTGATAAACGCATTTTAACTGGCCGTAAGTAAAACGAAAATTTTACGTGAATCGGCTATGGCTTCTTGTCATTTTACTGTCAACTGTGAAATTTTAATGGGTTTTTTTTGGCGTCAATGGAAATGTCAAAACGTCAAATTAAACCATTCGTAAACTCAAATCGCTACCATCTCCATCGGTAAAGAGCGTCCGTAAAATGTTACTGAAATTAACTATTAAATTAATTGAAGTTCTAGACAACGTTATACATAATTATATAGAGAAAAAAATACTTATATAGATAGAAATATCCAAGACTCGGGTACAAATTATATATATCGGCGCAAAGCCGTTATTGTGATTTTAATAATAATAATAATAACCGATTGTCAATGAGTTAACTAATTTTAGAATGATTGTTAGAGGTTAAAACCTCAGCTGGAACGATCACAGGCAATTTTTACGAAGTTTGTAAACATTGCTTGTGCGAGGCCAGTTTTGGTATAAATACGACCGCTCGGCAGAGCTCTAGTCAGTCTGGCTTGAGCCGTCGTAGCGATCGGACCTCCCGAACTCTGCTGTGCCAAGTACCTAGACTACTTATTGCTGAATAAATAGTTCGAAAACTATCTACTTCGTTTTTCTGTAACCACCTATCACGCACCACCCTGATGATGACGATGATGGTGACGTCAGCATTGCTGACGTCAGTCTTGCTAAAACAGCACTGGGCTCGGCCACCCGTCATCAGAAGTGGGATTGGAACGGAATCCAATCCAGGACACCTCCTCATCAGCTCGTTCATCACGTGATCTACTGGAACAAACCAGTGCTGTATGCTCCCAGCCGATAACGTCACTGGCTGTGCCGGACCCTTCGTTGGATACTGTACTACGACAAGCCAACGTTCCAGAACAGCAGCATATGCTGTTAATACATGCCCAGCCCATCTACGGCAGGGGTACCACCACAATTCCTCATGGAAATGATGCAGAAGATGTCAGAACGCTTGTGTGCTCAACCCAAAGAGTCACGAGTGTAATCAAGGATGTTTACCTGCCATCATGTGATCCGAATACCAATGTTGGTGTTCGTGAGGCCATTGAAACATGGAAGCTCGATGACTTTGATATCCGGATGAAGGCATGTAGCCTTTGAAGGGACGTGATATATGTGTGTTCACCGATGCGTCATCATCACATTGTGGCACTTCACAAAGTGCGCGTTATTCTACTACGTTACTAATAGGGGCCCGCGCGGTGTATTGACTGCGTTGAAACGAACCGTGCATCTACTTGAAACACCAACTTAAATCTTCGTTGATGGAAGAAGAGTTTCTGTGTGAATTAATGAATGAAATACCGTGACCACCTCAAAAACAATATTCACGCTATGGCACCAGGAATCGGCCGAGCAAGCGGAAATATTGCAACGTTTGGTTTTGATCAAAAATTATGAAACCAAACAGTACCGCTCCACACTTGAAGAACTGCAACTTAGGATGTACTGCACAACTCACCGTATTGCTGGAGTTGCCCCGTTCACACTTATTGCTGGACGACAGTACTGTCTTCCACCGGAATTGCCGAATCTAGTGGACATTGACAACTATGCTATTGAGATGGAAGCGCTTACCCTACACATGCAACTAAAAATGGCACAAGGTCCTGCTGTCTTGGATGGACAGTGTTTCAATCTACATCCATCCCTGCCAAAGAGATTACATACTCATCAAAAACACGCCGCGTAATCAGACATCTAATTCTAATTGCAGGTATCTTGTTAAGAGAGTTCGGCGTTCAGCTTCGTCGTGCCGCTCACCCAGGTGACCATGGGACCGTATCGGCAGAATGTGACTTATCTACACCGGCTCCCAAATACCCCGCTGCTACACCAGTCAAACTCGTGCTTTTTACACCACGTGCAGTCCAACTTGTGTAACCAAAACGGGTGAGATCCTTTCATTACCTTAAAACCCCATTAAGTTATCCCGTTTCCTATAATAACACTTATCTACGAGAATCTACGATAACCCACGAGAATCCACGAGAATCCACGAGAATCCACGAGAATCCACGAGAATCCACGAGAATCCACGAGAACCTACGATTTAACATTCCTATCCCAACGCACTATGCTAAACTAACATTCTACGAGATTTAACATTCCTATCCTAACGCACTATGCTAAAACTAACATTCCACGAGGTTTCCACGAGGTATCCACGAGGTATCCACGAGGTTTCCACGAGGTATCCACGAGGTTTCCACGAGGTATCCACGAGGTTTCCACGAGGTATCCACGTGTTCCCATATTTCCATTCAAAGCGCACTATGCGTGCATTAACATGCAATGCGTTATGCTTCTGACCTTACCTAAAAGCAACACCGGTTGCTTACAGATACCAAACTCAGAAGAACCATATTTCGTTGTTTCAGTATCCACGAGGTTTTCCACGAAGTTTTCCACGAGGTTTTCCACGAGGTTTTCCACGAGGTTTTCCACGAGGTTTTCCACGAGGTTTTCCACGAGGTTTTCCACGAGGTTTTCCACGAGGTTTTCCACGAGGTTTTCCACGAGGTTTTCCACGAGGTTTTCCACGAGGTTTTTCCACCAGGTTTTCCACGAGGTTTTTCCACGAGGTTTTTCCACGAGCGTTTTCCACGAGGTTTTTCCACGAGCGTTTTCCACGAGGTTTTCCACGAGGTTTTCCACGAGAACACTACCAGGCTGGTGCAGAGCGCGCACCGCCTGTCAGAATGGCCGTATCGGCGCAAAGCCGTTATTGTGATTTTAATAATAATAATAATAACCGATTGTCAATGAGTTAACTAATTTTAGAATGATTGTTAGAGGTTAAAACCTCAGCTGGAACGATCACAGGCAATTTTTACGAAGTTTGTAAACATTGCTTGTGCGAGGCCAGTTTTGGTATAAATACGACCGCTCGGCAGAGCTCTAGTCAGTCTGGCTTGAGCCGTCGTAGCGATCGGACCTCCCGAACTCTGCTGTGCCAAGTACCTAGACTACTTATTGCTGAATAAATAGTTCGAAAACTATCTACTTCGTTTTTCTGTAACCACCTATCACGCACCACCCTGATGATGACGATGATGGTGACGTCAGCATTGCTGACGTCAGTCTTGCTAAAACAGCACTGGGCTCGGCCACCCGTCATATAATATTTTGTTGCAATTAAACTTCTTAAAATCTTATTGTATCGACAAAGGTCAAGGTTCCATAGGTTAACAAACTCTAACAAAAACGTTAAAACGATATAATATTTCAACAAGATGCGTATTTATATATGCCTGTTTATTTACGTCACGGATCACTGAACACCCTGTTCGCGTCTATTTTATTGACAGCTCCTTAATTAATCTCTCCAGAGCGTCTACTGCATAATAGTTTACTACAGATAGGTTGGCTGTAACTCACAGTGTAATAGGATGATCTTGGTTGATTGCGCTAGGTTGATAGACTAATACATTTAGAACACGACTCGTGTTACACTAGACTTGAAAGTTCTCTACAGGATACGGTAAAATTAGGTTAGTTAAGGGATACACTAGTTTATATCCATAGAATACATAATAGTACCCTCCCTACATGTGTGATTTTATGTCTTCAAAACAATAGTTCGATACAATTTTCATGCAGTACATTTCTTTTAGAATTAGATTTTATAACGGGATTATTACCATGTATTTGTTTTTTTTTTTGAGTTCTCAGCGTATGGTTGTGTGACAGCAGAAAAAGCACCTGTCATAGCTCGCGAGGGGATACCGTGAGTTTTGTGTGTCGAGATTTGAATCGAGTTGCGAGTGACTTGTGTGAAAATGGTAATGTCATCGTAAGCAAAAAACGTGAGAGGAAGCGGGTAGATAGATACGTCTGCCCGTTATAACATCAACGATCCTACCCGCAGAAACTTTTAGTATTCTCGTGATCATGGCGCTCTCAACAGTGCCGAAATATCGAGAACTCAAACAAAAACAAATACATGGCAATTATCCCGTTATAAAACCTACTTCTAATGTTATTGGCCATGGTAGTTTACAACAGTATATAATATATTTCTTTTAACTTGATAATTTGAACCTTTTTGTTAGATCATTTGCTGTGAACGGACAGTAGCAAAGATTTTGAAAACCAGCAGTTTTCTCAGAACCATTAAAATACCGTTAAATATAAAAGGTAGATATTTAGTTTCGCAGATTATTTTGTTGACCAATTGCGAGCCTACATTTCTTTCATACATTAATTATATCTTAACTCTAATCTAACCGTTTAGCCACAGCGTAAGCTCATACTCAACTTTATCTTTTTTTCCCTCTTGTTAAGAATCTGTCGCCAAGCACCTATTAGTGTGTTCCGGCAGCCTCACTTGAGAGCCAGTTCCCAGTCCAGGTGTAGCGCATCGTCATTTAACATCAGGTGACTTGTGGTCAAACGCTACCCTGTTAACGGTAAAAAAAAAATCAAATTAAAACACAGCCTATGACAATCAGGGATAATTTAGCTTAAATATTATGCATTTGTTAACAGACTTCAAAAAAGAAGGAGGTTATTAATTCGACTGTATTTTTTAAAACACTTTTATTAGCTTGACTTGTAACTAACTAACTAATTTATGTGTGTTACCTCATAACTTTCAACTGGGTGAACCAATTTCTGTTTTATTTGAAAGCTGGAGCTTTTAATGGGGTCCCATTTCAATTTGGTTTCAATGGCATCCATGAGAAAACCTTAAAGTCGGTTTTTTGTTGAAATATTTGTATGAATAATGACTTTCTAATAAATTCGTAATTGAATATGTTTGGTCTGTAACACCGTCATAACAAACATTGACTAGAGAGCTATAACCTAGCTCACAGGTGTGAAACCATTCTCATGAACTTTGTTGGCGTTTGTACTGAGAACCTAATCCAATTATGTACTCATGGGAGCTAAGGAAGATAATTAGATACAGTTACAGTACTAGTTGGTATTAGTACGAGTATGTTTCATATTCATATCAAATGGATGTAGTCTCTGACATCGATGTAGTCTCTGACATCAGTACTCCTAGTACAGGTTTTGATAGTTTACAAAAACTATAAAAGTTTTCGTTTCCATCCATACATATTTTTTTCAGCGAATCTTACCGAGACTTGGAGGAACTGAAATCGTTAATACGGGTTATTTAAAATCGTTATAATCATATTCCAATAATGTTATTGGGGACTTTTTGAATTTAAGCAGATCGAGTTGCCACTTTGACAAGTCGGCGGTGGTAAACATCGACGTTTACGAAAACTTTTATCGTTTTTATTTGACTTTTACAATTCAACTCAACTTCTTCTTTCAACTTTAAGATTTTGTGACTTTGAAATTCATAGAGTATAATTGTATATTCAAAATAAAAGATTGATCAATCCAACCTTAGCCAAAAGAAAATCAAATTCTCAGTATACAGGACTATTAAGAACTATATACTATTAAGACTATTAAGAATCTTTAAGAATTAAGTTTAAAGAAACCAAAATAATGACAGTTATTTGTCAATATATTTATGAAAATGTAATGTACATACGGAAAAATTTAAATAGCTTCAAAAAGAGAAGTGATTATCACAATTTTAATACTAGAAACAAAGATAAAATTGCTGTACCCACCACTAGGCTCCATAAAGTTAGCAACTCGTTCAAAGGTCAATGTGTACGCTTTTTCAACAAAATCCCAAGTGAAATTCAAGACTTGTCTATAACAAAATTTCAAATTCGTATAAAGAGAAATCTCATTAGTAAAGCTTATTATAAAATATCGGACTATCTAGATGACAAACAAGCTTGGGATTGTAGTTAATCTATCTATCTTTCTTTCTATCTATCTATTCTCCCTATTTCCCCTATTCTAACCATTCTCGGTAAACAGCCAAAACAGTCATGCTCACGAAAGTGACTTTGCTTGCAGCGGCGTCATGTGTCGGGTCGCCCTCTTCCCTCTCATATGGTCGAGGAGAGCGATGGCTGGCACATGCGTCAACTCGTGAACGGGTGCTGCTTGTGGGGTCTGGTCTGCTTTGGTTGTGATCCCGCAACTCGTTAATATTCATGTTCCCATATCCCAATGTGTACAACCAAACAAGAGAAATCTTCTTATTAGTAAAGCTAAATAAAAAATATCGGACTATTAGATGACAAAAAAAAAAAGCTTGGGATTTTAGTGAACTTGCTCCAATTCAATCAATTAGTAATAAGAATAAAATTGTCAATGTGATCGCGCCAAAAAAATTACCTGCCGGGCGTTTCTTGCCTGTTCTTTTGCCGGCGTAAGGAGGTTGGAACAGGCGTAGCTAGTTTTAAGTTGACGTTTTAAAGTGATCACAATGTATCCTATTGAATAAACATTATTGAATTTTGAATTTTTTGAATTTTAAGGTCTACCTAGTCTTTTCAGTTCTATTCAGTTTCAGTAGTGGTCTATTTAGGTATACCTGATATTTCAAGAAAACTTACCAGACTCTATTTCTAATCAAACTTTCCTCTACAAAGTTACGGTACAAAATTCCACTCGTCTAGGTTTATTTTTAAACTAAGTCCCACCTATACCGTCAATACATCACACGGGCGCGCGAGGGCCGGACGTCGCGTCACCCGACGTCCGACATTGCATATTACGTGTGAACGGCCTTAAATCAATCAGAGTGTCACTGACTAATTAGCCCCGGATTTCCACCTCGATGCATATACCAATTAACAGGCTTGCACTCTGGTGATATTTTATAGGATAGGGTATAAATTTAAAAGTTTTATCATCAGTAAATATGTTTGTGTATAAAATTATGAAAGACGCTCTGTATGTAAGTAGGCCCTTGCCAGGTGAACCGACAACATTGTAAGAGTCGCATAGGGCCGATGGATGTAAATGGCTAATAGCCGTTCATGGTGGCATCCAAAGGAAGAGGCCTATGTTCAGCAGTGTTCTTTCTTACGGCTGGTAATGTTGATGATGATGATAAAATTATGTCATAGGTACTAATATTCAAAATACGAAAGTAATTTTGTTTGTCTACCTGTTTGTCTGTTACCATTCCACGAATAACCACGTTTTTTATAGAATGTGGTACCTATGCAGATAGTTTGAAATTGTAATCCTGGGATATAGTATGCATTTTTTGATCGCTATTTACTGTAATCTGTGCGGGTGAAACCACGGGGCACAGCCATTTGTAAATAATGATTTTGTGTGTATGTCCTACAAAAAAATATCTAAACAGCTTTGTTAAGTTTTTCAGTAAATAAGTTGAACAAAAAGGACTTCTTTTCATAATGTATTTTAGTTATTAGTTTAGGTTTATTTGTTTTTATTTTATTATTATAACCACATAAAATTAATAGGTACACTCGGGTACAAAGTAGTTTTCTAACCGTAATTTCTAAAACCATGAATCGGTAGTTTCGCAAATAACTCCTATATCCTACTCACAAACATGACCTACTTTGTGAAAATATTACTTAGGAGTTATAGATAACTCTGTAATTCAATTCGCAATTTTTTGGTCGTACCTTTTAATGAGTTGAACAAATAAATTTAAATAAAAAAATACATATTTCAGGCCACGTAGCAAATAGACTATAGGGACAGATAGATGGTCCCGAAACACTCAACCGCGACGAAATTGTGACTTGACTTTTCCTAAAATAAATTGGGCTAATTTAAGCTAGTACACGAAAATTGTAGGCTGCGTTGACAACTAGACACTTTCGTTAAATTAGACTACGTTAATTTAGCTTAATAGGCCCTTTTAGGCTAAGTTAATTTGGTTCTCCAATCATTTTAGGAACATCGAAATGTTTAACAATATGAATGCAAAGTATATCTCATATGTTTTTCCAAGTTTTAACGTCTAAACCACTAAACCAACCTTGATGACATTTGGTATAAAGCTAGTTTGAACCCTGGGAAGAGAAGTATAATATTTTTTGCGAAAAAATTTTATCCATATAAGATACCTTAATAAAGGTTCGATTTCCGTAAATAAACTCAACTGCGTTTCTGTAATTAAAGTTTTTATTATTTCACAAAAGATTGTTTATTAGTAAGTACTTACTGTTCTACACAATATTACTTTACCTGTAATTAAAGAAACAACATTCAAAGCTTTTAATTTCACGAATATCGTCTACTTTATATTTAATTTAGCCTTCACGTATTTTAATTATTTTATCTTCCGTTTTCTTCTTAGAACCTTCAAAATCAAAAAATGACGTGCGCAGAACTGTCAGTGTCATTCTGCTAATCATTCATGTTCGAATGAGCGCGCGTAAATTCAAATTAAGGAAATTATAGTTATGTAAGTAGGTAATCATTTCCTTACTTCCATTCGGATGGTACTGCGGGGCATTACTAATACATGTGAAAGTAACACTATATGTTTGTTTATTACCTTCTCACGCCTAAACCACTGAACCGATTTCGATGAAATTTAATGTGGAGACAGTTTGAATCTTAGGAAAGGACATATGTTACTATTTATCGCAATAAACTATATATAATATCTGTTCCCCGCGGTATCACACACGTGGGCTATAGTTTATCGCGATAAATAGTATTCTATGTCCTTCCTCAGGGTTCAAACTATCTATGTACCAAATTTAATATAAATAGAGTTACTTTCGCATTCATAGTATTAATAGGGATAAAGAAACTGTGCTCAGAAAGCTACTCGTCACATTGTCTCCTCATTTTACATTCAATAGACATATATCGTTGTCTAGTACCCATAACACAAGTTTCGAGCTTAATTTGGGGCTAGGTCAAGTTGTGTGCAATGATCCCCAATATTTATTTATTTATTCTAAGCGCGTATGAAATTCAAAAGGGTAGGTGAGAAACTCAAATAGTGTACGTAAGAAATCATTTAGGCGGCTTATCAAATCGTAAATTACTTGGCGTGAGACGCCAAGGAACGTGCTTTCCGCACTTAAAGCGCCGTATATATTTTTTTATAATGTTGTGGTTATTTATGTGAAGGGAGCTACTTTCGTGCATTTAAAAAGGGAATGTAGTACGGCAGCTAATATTTTCAATCATTACTAATATAAGCTACGAGTACATTTTTTTTTAATATTTGTTTCATTTAGTAGGATAACGCCCGGAATTAATAATAATCGATCCTGATCCTTTATCCGCGGTTTTGGATCAATATGTCATTTTAGTACTAGAGCTTGACATATTACTACTAAAATGACATATTATGACATGACATATCGATCCAAAACCGCGGATAACGGATCAGGATCGATTATCAATTTCGGGCGTTAGTTGAAACAAACACCGTTTACAGGGAGGGAATCAGGATTCTAATGGATAAGTTGATTGAATCAGAGTATACTTAGGTATTTCAACTAATTAAATTTGCAGTAGTTTTTTTTTTGCCTTGAAATAATTCCACTATAGATCCACTACTTGTTTAATGCTAAAGACAACAAGTGAGGTACAGTCAACGACAAAAGTCGCTGAACAAAAACAAATTTACCGATCCTCTTGACCGTCTTAAACACCAACCTTCGACCGAATCATCACTTAACATCATGCGTGTTGTGTTATGGTCAAACGCTAACTTGTAAGTTGTACGGAAAAAATAAACAATGATCCAAAAATCATTTGGAAAATCGAGTATGATCAGCTACTTTTGTCGCTGACTGTACATATAGGTCGTTTATCTAAAGCTGGCACGTAGAACGTACAACACATTCACATGTTTATCTCTGATTAAACGCACGACATGACACCGCACTGCATACACATCATGAAAAGTAGTTTTATCTCCCTCGCACGTGGCCACGGTTATAAGGAGGACAGATATTGTTTTGTTTTTGCTCCTGTATACCTAATGCAATTTCTATGGTGTGAGTAGGTACTGTGAAAGTGCCAGATTTAGATAAAAAAAAAAACGTCTTATGATAATATGGCAGAGCGTATTATTTTCAAACCCCAATAGACACTAAACTCCAATTTAACTTTAAATAGAACCACGACGTAATTAAACTGGCCATTAGCTGCGCAACTATGGCTTCGGAAGGCTCATTGGGTACGTTGGTTAATTCGCATAGTTAGTTTCAACACGTAATGTTGGACATTGCAATTTGGAGTTAAATAGCTAGCAACCGAACTGACCTACATACGTGGTGTCATTGTATAATTACCACTCCACTAATGTGTGGGTTTGTTCAATTGGATTTCCTGTTTATTCTCCAGCTCTAGTTGCTTTCATGAGCTTGAGTTTTCGGTGAAAGGAACATCGCGATGAAACTAGAGTAGAAAGCAAAGCAGTAGTTGTAAAGCATTATCTAGTGCTCGTCTGGCTAGCTACAATCTTCATGTTTGGGAATCTGTCGTGAAGCACCTTGTTTGCTTGCAGCTTGTTCTGTCAATCTCACTGCAGAGCCAGTTCTTAATCTTGGATATCTCTCTTCGTCTCTCACCCACATCGTCACTTAACATCATCGTAACTTAAGGGGGTCAAATGCTATCTTTTTAAGATCTATAAAAATAAAGATAAAGGATATACGTCCCAAATTGGGAAAAACAAAACAACTATGTCTTACTTCGGTACCTGTCTGTCGTAGCCTCTCAAAACTAATTGATACAAGCTAGAACTTTCTCTGGCCCAATCAATTTGCGAATCTTCAAGCATTAGTGATGATCAGGCACCTTCTAGGCATGCATGCTACATTTTTGCTTAGTATCAAGTGAGGTAGTTGTCAAACGCAGGTTTATTAACGATAAAAAAGGTGTTTGAATATCACTGCCGCTTCGCAGTCAGCGTTAGCCCATTGCGCGGCATGGCAGTCATATATTCTGGGGTGAAATAAATTGATGGTTGCACGCGTTAATTTTAGATCAGTCTATTCATTTCCGAATTGAACAGTTAACGACGCGCGAACATCACCCTTCCCTTTGTGGAACTAATTGACCGGTTACTGGCTACTTGCTTTCACTGATTTTGGGCCTTTGGTATATCTTAAATGTAGGTAGAATTGTGATGTCACCTTATAATTTAAACCCTTTTTAATTTTAAAAGAATTTTTGATTTGAGTTTATTGATTGATTTTCGGTTTGGCTTCTTTTGAAATGCAAAACAGAAACATTAAAAACTTTCTATGTTTTTATATTTTGTATACACCGCGGTTGTGTGACTTGTAACAGCATAGTAGATAGCATATATAAACCTTTACTTCCATAAAAAATACATAAACCTATGTGCAAACTTTTAGAGAAACTTTCGATGAAGAACTTTCGGTGATTTAAGACTTTTAACAAACGATCATTTACTTTTGTGTACCGTATTTCAAAGCCAGTAGAACCATAATATAGTGCTATGAGAGGGATTTTAGTTGGTAGATACAGAGAACTGTTGAATTGAGTTTCACTCTAAATAACTCTGACGCAATTCACTATCAAATCGGAATTTTTGCTTACTACGCACGAGAAAGACTAATTTCAAAGAACATTTTCAATTCTATAGAACTGCTATTAAAGAATCCTCAGTGCGTACAAGGTATACCAGAGTATACCTGTTAACTATTCTTTTTAATGTTTTCAACTTTCTTAACTCATTCAGAGCGGCGTATATTTGGGTCCCGTTTAATTAAAGGTCCCCGTAATAAATCAAGGAAAGATAAATTGGTTTAAATGGAACCCGCCTACCTTTTCGTAGGTTTACAGACCAAGTAATTTATATGTGCAAGGGCTAAAGGGACCCGAGAAACTTTTCTTTTTGAACGATGTCAAAGCATGCAAGGGTATTAACGTCAAAGCTTTTTTTTTAACAAGCAAGGGGTTATTGTATAAGTTGTTTTATATAGGTATATATAGATTAGTAAGTTGGAAAGACTTTTATGTATTAATTATGCAAAAAAATCTACCAACATTAAGTAAATGGGACCAGAACAAGATGATGATGATGAAGTAAGATTTATACGTCATCATCATGATAATCATCAGCCGGAGGAAGTCTACTGATGAACATAGGCCACCCCTTTTGAACGGGTATTAGCCATTTGCATCTATCGGCTCCCTGCGAATCTTACAATGTCGTCGGTCCACGTCTGCAACTTCCAAATCGCAATATGAACAAAAAAATACTGATGTCTACATCGTTTAATGAAGTGCTTGTGATATTAGCTCCTGAAGCAGATTTCGTCTAAGTAGTACCTATATTATGAAAGCTAAATAACAACTCCTATTCCACAGGGTATTGAGTAATCTGAATTGATTGAATCACTCCGTTTTCCAGTTCCGAACATGCATAATGCATCCAATGTACCCAACGTATTGCTTCTTATCTTTGCAATAAAATTGCATAACCCAGTTTTAGCAAGCTTGTAGCTTATATCCCGAGCGGGTCGCACCTGCGATAGGCTATAAATACGGTCTGTCTATTCACAATGCAGAACCAATTCGATTTAGATTTAGATCCGACTCTTCGAGCTAATACCAAGTTGGGACCAATACCAAGTTGGGAGGAAGTTTGATTCTGCATGGACAAATTTATGTCCGGTGCGCGTGAACGAAGGTGTTGTGGGGATTTTAATTTAAGTTTGTACTTTTAGTTAAGACTAGTTGCACCACGTGGTTTCACCCGCGTCTTCCCGCAGGAGCCTTTTTCCGGGATAAAAAGCATATGTGCCTATACCTTGAATAAACATTCCAAATCTCTATCTCTTTATCTCCATTCCAAATTTCATTCGGATCCGTTCTGTAGTTTTTGCGTGAAAGAGTAACAATAATCCATCCATACTCACAAACTTTCACGTTTATAATATTAGTAGGATATTTGTGATCGAAGTAAAAGGTATCATTCATTACTAGTATCCCATCCAGTGGTCCTACCTGCAGGAATTTGGACTACACCATTTATTAACCTTCTAAAAATATACAATTTTTTTTTGTCCGTTTTGTTTGATTTTATAATATCATCACCATCGTCAGCCGTGAGACGACCACTGCCGGACCTAGGCAAAGGATGTTATATGCTTATAATCAATTAGGCACCTTTATACCTTACAAAGGAAATTGTCCTAAAAAAATCATGTCAACCGTTAGTCTAAGAAAAATGAAATTTCACTTACTCGTTTGTCAGGTGCTTAAAATATTTTGTATGCCTATGTAAATGTAATCATGAAACATTTCCCCTCCTCTCTGTTTCGATGGATTTTGACCCTTAACGAGGCTATAAATGGATTATCACAATTCTGCTGAAGATACTACTACCCAGTAAGATTTTACGAAACATTTTTAGCCAAATTTCCGCAATGATGGCTCGTTACGAATATCTCTCAGTAATAAATTATGTTTTATGCTTGAAGCGAATAAAATCAGCCATTTCTAAAGATATGACTTGTTAAATTGAAACTTTTTAAGGCGTTTTCCTTAATTTGATGGAAAAGCTCAACCTTTTAATATTTAATTTCTGTTATTAAAGAAAATTAAAAGCCATATATATAGACATAGCCATTGTATATTCCACAATTAAATAAAATGGTTACATTAAAAAAACTATTGCTTAGTATAATTAATTAAGCCCTCATTGGGTAAAGACCTCATCCATTCCAAGCCAATATAGGTCGGCCACTTCAGCAATTTCATAAGCCCACCTTTTTTGTGGTCTCTTCGATCTTCGTTTGCCTTAATAATTGTATTTCAAAAATGTATTACATAAAAGCTTATTTCAATAGTATTTCAAAATGAACAAAAAAATCTAAAGAAATTGCATCGGCTTATATTGTAAGCTAAATGCACACACACATCACATCTGATTTTATCTCAGCATTTTGCTGTTAGATTATCCGCAGCGCGCTGGTTTTCAGTTTAATCTTAGGTACCTAATGCGCGGAATAAGTCACATGAATAGACCACTTAGCTACATACATCTATTGACATCTCGAGAAGATTTATCGCGCACCAACACTGTAATCCATCTTCGTATCTTTAGTGTTATTTATTTACAGAGACGGTCGAAAACATCGAATCATAGTGTACAGCTTGAAAGCTTTACCACCAGATGAAGATTCAATAGGTACCTACGTGGACTAGTGTTGCCGGTCGATTATCGACAATATTTTTCCTAAGTGTATCCTTGGGAAGTAAAATTTTGTCTCTATTTTTTCCCAAGAAATACTCAAGATATTTTCTGTGTACCTAACCATATTTCAATGTAGTTTAGTGTGTACAAGAAAAGTGTACCTAAATGAATTCTTGAATCCTTGTGCGATATTTTTCTAGTGAATATAATTTGAGTTATCATTCCACGAGTAAGTACATTCAAAATAACTTATTATGCCTCGGTATTATTCCACTTGAGTAAGCATTTTTGTAATAAAACGTTGAAAGAAAAATGGAGCAGCATTTTATATCCAAGGGTATTTCTCAGAAAACTAAAGGAAGTAGTAGGTACCTACTCCATTTATATAGACACTAGCTGTTCCCCGCGGTTTCACCCGCGGGCTACACTTTCCCATTTTACCCCTTTAGTGCAACCCGCATTAAAAAAATCCTTTCTTAGTAAACCCCTATGTATCAAGACAAACATACCCTCCGAATTTCAAGTTCCTACGACCAACGGATTAGGTTGTGCATTGATATCAGTCAGTCAGGACTTTGATTACCATATAGGTATAATTATAGATTGACGCTTGTACACCTTTTACTTAAAAAACACTTGCAAACAATTTGTTGTGGATATATGAATAATTCTAGCCTGTTTGATTCCATATAACACGCCAAAAACTTTAAAAAAAGAACGTGTTTTTGAAGAGTATTTATCGAAACAGAAAAAAATATACAGGTTGTGTAAATGTAGCAACATTATACTGGTTTGTTTAAATCGAAAAAGCAGTTATGCAAAAATCATATTTAAAACATTGTAACAGCTAACATTACCTACTTTTTTATACACTACCACCTGCATAATCATTAATCATCTACTGCTATTAAAAAAAATGAATATATTTATTCCAAAAATATTCAGTTTTCTTGTAACGCTAATTGAATATTTGGAAAGCAAAAATTGAAATAACATGCTATAAACGAATATTTGTTCGGACAAATTGGATTTCGACGAATTCCCGAAAGCGTTATGGAACAAAAGTCGTCGGATTACGGTTTGTTTTTACAAACACAACTCAATTTGCGATTAGGGTCGCCGCCTCGAGATGTCCTGGAGATAACGTATCGGCGTATTTGAGGAAAACAGCAAATGTAATTGACAGTTTCTGAATCATCATCAGCCTTTTACGTTCCCACTCTGACCTTCTCTCAGAGAAAGAGTATGGGCCGTAATCTACCGTGCTGGCCCAGTGCGGGTTGGTAGATGTCGCATGCCCTTGAATGTTGAAGTTCTTGGACTTGCCGGTTTCCTCACGTTGTTTTCCTTGAAAGTAAAATTTGGAATAGAGATAGCTATTTTTTTAGCTTGACTATTACTACCTTATCCTGGAAAATGGTTCCTGCGAGATAACAGGAAAACTAAGGATGTAACTACGCAGCGCAGCTATTTAGCATAAAGCTTAGCGTCTGGTATACACGTATTAGCATCGCATAGGCGCAAATTTACCCCCATTTATCCGAGAATTCAATGCCAACGGAACGTTTCAGCATATTCCCGTCCTAATGGAAAACATGAAATATACATCCCATCATTGATTCGTACACTATATTTCGTCATATATTTATCAGTCAGTGGGCCGGGTTATATACGACTTGATACAAGCTGGATTCAATTTATTTTCGGTTCGCTCCGCGATTTCCCATGCGAGTTCGATTTTGTTTAGGTGCGGATGAATTGAAAAATGAAATAAAGCTTTGCACGTTTGTTGTAAAAGTTTCTTTATGGTTTTATAAATATACATACAGCTTAGTTTACTTTAAGTTCACCGATTTACAGTTATTAGTATTGGTTTAAAACTTCTGTCTGATAAAATAACACCAAGACCGAACGAACGGTGAGAGTTATGAAGGTTTTCATTAACTGATCTACCAATTCGTTTCACTTCGGCGGAGTTGCCAGTTCATTGGAAGTATGTCCTAAGAAAATATTTAAGCAGAAATAAATACGTTAAACATCTTGTTTTATCAATCTTCTCTGGTAATTAAACGCACCACAGCTTGGGGGTAGAGCATATTTTAGTGCTCGCTCTCTACTACCATCACTTGAGAGTCATCTTCGAACACATAATTTCTTAAAATCTGTTGACTTGCGGTCATATACTATAAGAACCAAAAATAAATATTTTGGTTGATGTTACATTTCTACATTCATTAGGGACTCAAAAATAATACGACTAAAAGAAAAAGTACATAAAATGCAACGTCGCGTGGTGTCATGATAGGTTCTGGATTCAGCACGCGAGGATTTTAAAAACTATGATATGATAATCATTTTATGTCATCTTTCAGTACACCTGTCTCCACGAAAACCTGTTCCACTACCTCTGCGAAGAGAACGGTGGTGCGGTTACACTGCCAGCGGCGAGAGGTGATGATGCCTGGAAGGTCTACTTCAACGAAAACCCTGAAGAGATCGTTGACGAGTTCGCCATGAGATACGGCATCGAAGCTATCTATCAAGCTATGACGTAAGTTTTTTTTAGGTGATAAAATGGCGAGGAAAATGATTTGGTCGTTTATATTGGGCAGCTACTAATGTTTATATTTGAATTGAAAATCCTATAATTATTAATCAGTTGACGCGATAAGCGCCGGTTACAGCTCGCGCTGCAATATCAGCCGAAATTAATAATCGATCCTGATCCGTTATCCGCGGTTTTGGATCGATAAGTCATGTCATGTCATGTCATTTTAGTAGTTATCTATCAAGCCCTAGTACTAAAATGACATATTATGACACGACATATCGATCCAAAACCGCGGATAACGGATCGGATCGATTATTAATTTCGGGCGTATATCAGCAAGTCGTGTTGGCCAGACGAGTCGGTAACTGTTGTAATAAGAAATATTACCTAACAAACAATAATTGTAACTTCGAATCAGAAATGAGATAATCCGATAGAAACCTAAGGTCACCAACATAGCCCACCAGCATTGGCAAACTATATAATCCGCTTGCGGTTGAGTGAACTCCTATCGAAAATCTAGACCGGCGCCGGTATCCCCAACTTGACCTCCGGATTGTTGAGTTGATCCTATGACCGTTCGGCAAATCCGCAACCACAAAACCTAATCCAAAACTAGATTACTAGCCATTGCCATCTGCAATGTCGGCTTACACTTCGCAGGGTAGCTATTTTGTTGTTGAACATTTGAAATAATGGAGTTGATATTTTAACACGTTAATTTTTACACAAGAGGACAAATACCTTTTTTTGCACAAAGAATACCTATACGGTTTTTTTTTGTAAATAATTACCTAATAATAAAATAATTTATGTAAATAATTTGTGTAATTTATGTGCGTGTGTGTGTTTTGTGTTTTTGTGTTTTTTAAAATATAATAATTTATGTAATTAGTTGGGAACAATTTTATTGATGATGTGTTACGTATTTGCGCATCTGCTTATATATAGTGAAAACTAAATGAGAATTTATCACTAAAAAAGGTTTGGACGTAATGAAAATCTGTCTTAACAATATTTTACAGAAAATGCACAGTTCACTTTTGCAAACACATGGACATCACTAATCACATCACATTCCTGTTTTACTCGTAATATCAGCGATAGTGATGTACCTAACGCTAAAATATCTAGAGTTAGAGACTCATTAAAAGATACGAAGCGTTCACGTTCACACAGGTGCTATCAGCAAACCGGATAGTCTTTGGCAATGTCTAAAGTACCTCGTTTCCCCGACAGCTTTTAGCATTCAAGTGATCAGATACATGTATGTATATTGTATACCTTTATACATCTGTACTCATTAAAAACTCGTTAGCACAGACTAACCGCGGAATCACTTGTCTTTTATTTGGATGTGGACTGCTAAAATTTAAAAGTCTAAAGTTTTGGAGAGCCTTTTTATGTGAGTTTTCTGAAGTCATTTTAAACTTAGCCAAATAAAAACATAGGATGTAGGTCAGTTTATTCGAAGCCACTTAGTTATGCTGACGTAATTACATGTTAGTTTCAGGTATAAAGTATTTAAAGCCATTAATCACACTCATTCCCACTAATATTATAAATACGAAAGTTCAAGAGTGTATGAGTGTGTATAATCTGTTACTCTTTCTTTGTTACTCCTTCACGCTCAAACGCCTGAACGGATTTGGATTAAATTTGGAATACATAGGCAACTTTTTATCCCGGAAAATGTTCAGTAACGGGAAAACCGCGGGGAAGTTAGTTTGGTATAAAGATCAAATATAACTTGCGTTCAATTCTGGTCCAATAGTGTTGTTACTGAAGCGTGGTACATAAATAAATAAAGACTTACGCTCAAAATTAATAATCGACCCTGATCCGTTATCTGCGGTTTTGGATCGATACTTCATGTCATAATATGTCATTTTAGTAGTAATCTGTCAAATCTTTGTATTAAAATGACATATTATGACATGACATATCGACCCAAAACCGCGGATAACGCATCGGATCGATTATTAATTTCAGGCATTAGAGCTGCAAGTGCACACGAGTCTGGGTCTTGTACAGAAGATAATAAAACACTTATTTCAACATTTCAGGCACTTCCACTGTTTATCGACGAAGTACCTGTGCGCAGGAGTACCAGCAGTCATGTCAACGTTACTGGCGAACATTAACGCGTACTACGCGCATACCACTGCCTCATCTGCTGTTTCAGCGTCTGATAGATTTGCTGCTTCTAACTTTGGGGTATGTTTTACTTGTAGTAGTTTTAATAAAGATTTGTAATCATCTAACTCGATAAGAAAAATTTCTAGAGCTCCGTCGGAGGTTCTATTGAATCTATTTTCTTCTTTTTGGTGAAATTGATGTCTAAAACTCGAGTTTGAAACAATGTTATCGAATTGGTTTTGAAATGGGATAACTAAAACCAAGTATTTTTTTTTTTTTTTACTATTTACAGGTTAGCGTTTGACCACAAGTCACCTGATACTAAGTGACGATGTGGTCGAAGATGGCGCCACGCTACACCTGGACTGGGAACTGGCTCTCAAGTGAGACTGCCGGAACACACCGATAGGTGCTTGGCGACAGATTCTTAACAAGAGGGTGGTAGCTAGCCAGGCGAGTACTAGAAAATACCCTACCACCAAGCTATGGTTTCATCACGATGTTTTCCTTCACCGAAAGCTCAAGCTCATTGTAGGATTCGAACCCACGTCCTACGGATCGCAAGCCTACGTCACTACCACTGAGCCATCATCGCTATAAAGTACATGCTAAATATGCAGTTCAAAACCCAATTCTAATATTAATAACCATCGCTGTTTAAACTAGAAGTAGGTTAAAATTGACTTCTCAGAATTGATTACATTGTTAGTTAGAGTGAAGCTAATAAAAGTGTTCTAAAAAGTATGGAGTTATCGCTGATTCAATCTCGACGGCAATTTCGTAAACATTAAAGAAAAATGAATGAATAACAAGGAAATATTTAAAGCTTTCTATGACTTCCTTCCCGTACACTACTTGCACATAACTTTTCTATTTCCTTTTCACAATAATGACTAGGAACAAAAAATGAAAAAACACAATCTCATTTTCATATCATCTATTTCACAGAAAGAGAAGTTCGTCAAACTCCTGGATCAGCTGCACAACTCGCTGAGGATAGACCTGTCGATGTACCGGAATAACTTCCCCGCGTCGAGTGCTGAGAAGCTAATGGACCTGAAATCTACTGTCGATCTTCTGACCAGCATCACGTTCTTTAGAATGAAGGTAACAATTGTCTTCCCTTGAAGCTTTAAAACGTATCCTTTAAGCAAATTGTCATTGCTAGTGATCACCGCCACTATGAAGATGACAATTCTAAAAGACTATATAATAATATAACTTCCGGTGCATCATGAATAACAAGTGACTTAACTAAAGATTACCTCAAATGGCATTCAGTTCTTCTGTGTACAATCAAGTTGCACATAAATTTAATCGCTTTTCAATATTTCTACTCTCTCTACAATTTTGTCAATTTCTTATATTGGTGCGTCATTAATAAGGAATTCGAAAAGTTTGAGAACATATCCTAAAGAACCCTTAGAAACTTCAAAGATTAACTTCCAAGTGTGTGATATATTCCAGGAAACAATAAATTTCTCCGTCGAATATTCCCTAAACCAAACACTTAAAACTTTTTAAGAACTGGTAAGAAAGGAAAGAAATTCAGCCTCCGAAAACTTTTAATTATGTTCTACGTTACGTGGAAGCCAGTCGAATAATATGTAGTACATAGGTGTATCGGTCTCTATAGATCATTTTACCACAAAATGTTGATCTCTCGTTCCCAGGTTCAAGAACTGAGCAGCCCACCGCGAGCCAGCACTGTCGTCAAAGACTGCGTGAAGGCATGCCTTAGATCAACATATCAGTTTCTGTTCGAGAATTGTTACGAGCTCTATAACAGGGAGTTTCAGGTAAGCGACTGTAGTCTTTACGGAATCTTAAATGACCCATCCTGGCATTGTGCAAGAACACTCTGGTGAGCCATCGATATTAATACGAGAAATAGTGTTACTTAGTTACATAATATTGTTCAATAACACTGAGACCGTAAGAATTAGAATAACCAGATGTCTTATTGGACAATCAGATCATGCTGACTAAGTTCCTATTTACTGTAATGCAGGTGGATCCAAATGAAGCAAAACGCGATCCAGCCGATCACGGACCTCAGTTGGACTCAGTAGACTTCTGGCACAAGCTCATAGCTCTTATCGTATCTGTGATAGAAGAAGACCGAAACAGCTACGCGCCAGTACTCAACCAGTTCCCGCAGGAGTTGAATATTGGACAGGTAAGTCGCTCTTACCAAAACGTCGAAGATATACTTTATTGAAAATGGTACTAGTTAAACAGATTTCCCTGATAATCCTTATGTGGCTGCTAGCCTAAGCCAGTGTTAATTTTATCATAGATAGAATTAATATTGTAACTCTTCTCTGGTGTCATTTATGCAGTTATCAGCAGCCACGATGTGGTCACTGTTTGCGGTGGATATGAAGTACGCGTTAGAGGAACACGAACAGCATCGTCTCTGCAAGTCTTCCGCCTACATGAATTTGCATTTCAAGGTTAGTAAATCATATAGCAGAATAAATTACACTTATCAACATGTCACAAGGATGAGTTCAACATTTTGAGTTCCCAAAACTAATAGTAAGACTTTTATAATTCGACTAAAAGCCATACCAATCCTCAGCGTGTAATCTTAAATTGTGAATTTGTCGTGGTTTGATGACTATTACGAGGAAAATAACCAACAACAACAACAACAAAATCCTAGGACATGTGTCATCCACCAAACCACACTTGACCAGTGTGGTGACTCAAAGCTGTATTATTTCATCTTTGTTTTACTGACTCTCGAACAGTACTTACCAGACAGCAAAATCTCTGTAATATACTTTGGTTTACTTATTGATGACTTACTATTTTTGATCCTCAATTTTTTTTGTCAGGTGAAATGGCTCCATACGAACTACGTGAAAGACGTTCCCCCATACTGTGGTGCGGTGCCAGAATATCCGGCGTGGTTTGAGCCGTTTGTGATGCAATGGCTCAACGAAAACGATGATGTCTCACTAGAATACCTCAATGGAGCTTTCAACAGGGATAAGCGAGACGGGGTAAGAGTGTTTTCTCAATAAAGATTCTACTGTACCTACCTCTATTTCTTTAAGCAACAGTGTAGTAATCATATTTTTTCTTTCATCAGTTCCAAAAATCCAGCGAACATGCACTCTTCAGTAACTCCGTGGTAGATGTGTTCACGCAACTAACACAGTGCTTCGATGTGGTCTCCAAACTCGAGTGTCCTGACCCTGAGATTTGGAAGCGGTACATGAAGAGATTCGCTAAGACCATCGTGAAGGTGCTGGTAGCTTATGCTGATATCGTGAAGAAGGAATTCCCTGAGCACTTGAAGGAGGAACGAGTAGTAAGTAACGTTTTCTGACCGAAACATGAAACGTGGTTCTGTTATGGCTTCCTCTTTTAAAAAGGGCTATAAACATGATGCAACATGATTTCTAAAATAACCTTTTTCCAATAAACACATTTACCTTTCATAGTATCATCAACATAATCATAAAGTAGCCAATAGAAGACAAAACTTTCCAAGATGTTATTATATCAAGTCAGTTTCAGACATCATGACTTACTATTTTGGATGGACTTTAAAACGTTAATTGTTAATTTTACAGGCGTGTATCTTGATGAACAACATCCAACAGCTACGAGTCCAACTGGAGAAGATGTTCGAAGCGATGGGAGGCACCAAATTGGAACGCGATGCCGCCGACATTTTGCACGATTTGCAGCAAAGCCTTAACAGCACTCTGGATGAGCTGGCTTCGATGTTTGCTATAAGGTATATTTTTTTTTTGGAATTAAGGTACATTCCTAAATAGACTGGCAGCATCGTGTCGGTTGCTAACCATGTTTTATATATTGGCAATGAGATTGAAGCTTGTTTGGTATTTAATAGTTGTTCATCTTTATTCTACCACCACTTTCTGATGGAAAGCGACGGTTTGGTTTAAGATAGATATATGTATATCTGAAATCTAAATAATATTGCATTTCTTAATAATTAAATAATGCCGTATACAAAAAGTTTGGAAGTAACCATAATTCTCATTTTAATTTTAGAAGCATAGGCATTGATTAAATTTTATTTCAGAATGATGCAATCAGTTGTTGAAGGTTATTATAAATTACCCTTAACCTTTTTTATTCAGCCTCGAGACCAGAATAACAGCCAGTGTGAAAGAGCTGGGCGAACTCTTACAAAAAGTCGGGGGTGGAGGAGCACCGGGTCAACCACAGCCACCCGCCCACCACGAGGCAGATGAAGTGCTGCGGCCGCTGATGGATATTTTGGTAAGATTTTGGAAAAGGTGCATAATTTTCACGTGGGTTTAATAGAAATCTTCTAAAAAATTTAGGGAAAATGAGAGATGTGTAACAGTTTCACGCGTTTTTTCTAAGTGTTGAAACATATGATCTCTTACCATTTTAAAATGTATGGTTACAGGTATACAGGTGTGTATGTAATGGCACATTCCACAGGCAGAGATGAAAAATAATACTCCATAATATATTGTCTCTTACAGGATGGTTCTCTAACCATGTATGCTGAATCTTGCGAAAAGACTGTACTCAAACGACTGCTAAAGGAATTGTGGAAGATTGTGATGAAAATACTTGAAAAGACTGTTGTACTCCCGCCTATGACTGATAAAACGGTTAGTTATCAGTATGCAAAATATATGGAATTATTCCTCCTAAACAAAAAACTAATAAACAGAAAACGTCTGCAAAGCAGGTTTTATTTCTAATTTCCTTCATGAAATTCTACAGATGATGTTGAAAAACCTCACCAACAACGCCAAAAACTTAGCAGCAAATGCTAAGATAGAGGACATGACCCAGCTCTTCAAAAGCACCGTGGGTAAACAGGATGTCAAGCATGCGCTATCCGGTGTCATGGATATTTCTAAAGAAGTAAGGATGTATTTCAATTGTTTGAGTATTAAAAACCAAACATACTACCTTTTAGCCTCTTAACACTCATCTCTTTTTCTTACAGCATTTGTCTGCAGAAAAATCATTAACACCCAAGCAATGCGCAGTACTCGATGCAGCACTTGATACCATCAAGCTATACTTCCATGCAGGAGGTAACGGTCTCAAGAAGACGTTCCTCGAGAAGAGTCCAGAGCTGCAGTCATTGAGATACGCACTGAGTCTGTACACGCAGACCACTGATACGCTGATTAGGACGTTCGTTACGAGTCAACAGCATCAAGGTGAGAAAATTTTTACCTCATTAGACTTGAGTTAGGGTTATTATCAATTAAAAGTTGTACTGATATTACTTTAGAATAGGTTAATTATTTGTTTCAAAATATGTTAATTAATAGAAATCGTTACTTGGGCAAAATATTACGCAGTTTGTCTAGTTTCCTAAAGGACTTTTACAATTAAGTTAAGACTACCTATTAACATAATTATATTGATGATATGGTACTTTTCCATTTTTATGCTACGTTTGACATATTTAACTGTTCTTAATTAACAGTTGTTTTAATGGTTTCAACAGATGAAGAGGCGGAAGAATCTAACCTTGGAGAAGTATCTCTTCAAGTGGACTTGTTCACACATCCGGGTACAGGTGAACACAAGATCACGGTTAAAGGTGTGTATTTTCAAGAGTTTTATATATATTTTTCTGTCCTTGAGACATTTTAAGTGTAAAAAAATCACAGTCTGCACTCGATAAGAATGGTAGAATGGTAATACTACTAAAATTTATTCTTAACATTAAAAATTTCAGTGCTGGCCGCCAATGACCTAAAATGGGTAATAGCAAGTGGCATGTTCCGTCCCTTCATCGAGGTAAACCTTATCGGACCACATCTTGCTGATAAAAAAAGAAAGTACGCCACCAAATCGAAAAGCAACAACTGGAGCCCTAAGTTCAATGAAACTTTCCACTTGTGAGTATTCTTTATTAACACTTTCAGATATTTTGCCCTCCAATCCCGAACATGATAAAATTGCTTCTTGATATTTCTGGTGGCTTGATTGGTTGGATAACAGTACCACCAGGAAGTGTAACATGTATCGTTTCTAAGCCCCATCTTCATTAATATTTGATTTATGTTTTTCAGTATGGTTAGCGCAACAGAACAATTGGAATTATTTGAACTCCATGTCTGTGTGCGAGATTATTGTTTTGCTAGAGAAGATCGGCTAGTAGGTGTAGCACTAATGCGCCTAGCCGATATTGCAGAACAGGTAGATTTGAGTTTGAAAACCACCGTGAGTCTTTTTCCATTTATTATGTAGAATAATTAGTAATTTTAATACTACAAACCTCCGACTTAGTTTTGCGCCTTTAAGTTGAACTAGAATTGGTTTTAACAAAATATGGGCATATGTTATGTAATACCAAAATCCGCAACCTAAACCATAAAATACTAGATAGCTATGCTCAAAACATTGTCGGAGTTTATCTTATAAGTGTTGTAGTTTTATGTGTATTTCAAAGTACTCCTTCATGAAGAAGAAAAAGGGCTAACCCTTTACCGTCTTTAAAAGTGGCGTATTTCCCATATCCTGCTTTAATATCACTGAGATGTCAGATGAGCTTCGCGCATACTACGGAAGGGTCGCACTGAAAGTCATCGAAAATGCATCTCTGTCGTTTAATAATTGTAAGTAAGAGATATAGGAATGCATTGTGTTGTGGTGCGGCCCGTCCTTACATGCGTGCCTTTAACAGTACAGTGTTACAGTTTTGGTGTTTAAATCTGTCTCTAGGAAATAAATAAGTACATAGTTAATAAATAAGTAGGTACATATATAAGGTATATTAGAAATAGTTAAAAATTGTGCTCTTTTTCATGACCTTAATCTGATGCGCATATTCAGACAAAAACTTTAATGATATTTTGGCTCTCAATATCTATACTAATAATATTATAAAGCTGCAGAGTTTGTTTGTTTGTTTGTTTGTTTGTTTGTTTGTTTGTTTGTTTGTTTTTTTGAACGCGCTAATCTCAGGAACTACTGATCCGATTTGAAAAATTCTTTCAATGTTAGATAGCCCATTTATCGAGGAAGGCTATAGGCTATATTTTATTTCCAAAAAAATTAGGGATCCGTAAGAAAATTGCTATTTTGCAACCCAAGGTGTGAAATCGAAAACCTATTTTTGCGTGCGCTGCAAAAACTATTGACACTAGAACAAAATGATGTATTACGGGTTTGTAGGTCTTATTAAGATCTACAAAAAAGTTCGCGAGAGCATATGTCTAACTATTATAGTTATGCCGCAATAAGTGATATTTTATTTAAAAAAAATAATTTTTAATGCCGCCTCTAGAAAAGGCTCTTTATTTGTCTCTTGGTATTAATCCTCATCAAAATAAATTACTTCTAATTCAAAACTGCTTCAATACCTTTATAAAACTTTTTGAATCATTCAATTCGGACATTCCATTCGAAAGATATCACGAGTTTAAAAATGTAAGTAGTAGTAGAAAAATAAACCCGCCGCACCCCAGCGCAGCGGGAAACGCGGCGAGGTGAGGGAGAATCTATGAAATAGGTAAAGTGCGGTCGCGGACCAGGAAGACCTTTAACAGCACGATTCAAACGCGTGGTCCGAAAAAAAATTTACCTAGAATTAAAATAGGATAATGGATACCTACTTAAAATAGGATAATGGGTACCTACAGCAGGTAACGCGGTGACCCCCCTCACCGAAGTGCGGGAATAATTTTGGAGTATACGGAATATATACGCTTTCGCGCTTAAACTACTGAACCGATTTAAATTAAATTTGGTATTGAGATAATTTGAGCCCCGGGGAAGGACATAGGATACTTTTTATCGCGATAAACTGTAGCCCACGCGGGTGAAACCGCAGGGAACAGCTAGTGTAAAATAAAAACGACCATCGGGCTCCTAACCTTGTCTTTATGACACGTAAAACTTGATCTCAACTTTCTTCACGACTTTTTTGTCCACACATTACTGTACCAAAAGATAATGTCATCGTTTACAGCAGAAGTTTTAATATTGGTCCTAAGTGCCACGTTACTTAGTGTATAAAATGGAACTGATAAGAAATCTAGCAACCCCGCAAATGTTAAGCTTTCTCTCGTATATAACTTTAGAACACTAACTACATTTACGCTACTCATATTTTGTTTCTCAACAGGGTTCTTGTGCCTGTTGGCTACATCTCGGCCCGCGGGTTAAGATGGACGAGACTGGCTGGACAATTCTACGAATTTTATCTCAGCGGCACAACGACGAGGTTGCTAGGGAATTCGTAAAGCTGAAATCGGAAATGCGAACGGAAGCACCAATCGGAGGCCCCGGAGGACCTTCATGAGCCTGATGAAATTGACCAACGTGCCACACAATTCAGCTAACGCTAGAAACAACCTACCAACTCGAGGACTGCGACCGAACTGACGCTTCTAGCGCTCTGGTCGCCAGGCCTTGTATTCCGAGTAGTACCACGTCACACCTGTGTGAGCGAGATAACTGCACGCGTATTCACGCGTGCTACAGAGAGAAGAGACGCTGTAACAGAAACCTGAACATGACCTTTGGCGCTCCGGCGGTTTCCGGTCAGTGCTCGTTCATTACATTTTCATATAATAATCATCTCGTTATGGAGATGCGTTTTGTAAATAAAATTTTAATGTCGTTAAGTTACGCGTATGGTAGAATATTTTGCACAAATTCGTAAACGTTAGCAGAAAAGACTGACCGAAGGCGGCTGTGAGCGCCGCAACATCGTCCACTTTCTCTTGGGCATTCAGTAATAAAACAATAACTCTTATATTTCGTGAATTGCCTTGTGCTCATCACTAGTGCACTCTCTACTTCTATTATTCTCTTTCTTCCGCCTATGTCTCATAATTTCTATTTAGATGAACTACTTTTTAATTTGTTGTTTCCATTTAACTGTTTGAAGTAATTTTCGATTACGTACCCTATTTTTGTTCAGGGATGTTTATCTTTTTGAAAACTCCTTTTGCTGAATACCCAAAGAATCGAAGTGGTCAAATCGCCACACGATTTATGTAATAATATTTATATGGACCAAACTGTCGTTAATAACGGACGTATTAAAATCCTAATCCCTAATATTAATGCAACATTATTCTATTTAATCATCTACTCGTTATACGTGTACAGTAAATTAAATGGCCTTATGTAAATTATTTCCTTTGTTGGTATATTTTGCTTTTTTCGAAATGGAATTGTGTAAAATGTCACGAATGCGGTGAGTGTTGGGAAAAAGCGTATATTGATTCTTTTTATATATATTTGCGTGGTGTATAGAGTTATGCGAAGTTTGTAAAGCATGTTCGTCTAGGTGATGAGTGTTATATAAAATGGAATATAGTTATAGCTAAAGTTTATTCTAAAAAAGTATGGTCCTGTCATCTTTTATAAAAAGTTGTTTTTCGTGTCCCGTTTTGAGTGATCTACATTGTATCTGTGGTCCATATTGTTTATAACGCAGATTTGTAAATAAAAAAATGTTATTTAAATAAAACATGTATATCACGATCTTTGCTCTTACTTTATAATAAAGCTTGCCTGTTTATCATGTAATCTATAAAATCTCCAATTTTTGTATATTGTTGAAAATTGTGATATTGTTATAAAATAAAAATACATCTTAACTATCGTGAGTATAAAGTAAATCCGTTATGATCTGATTATCTGGTAATTGTTACGGCTATTGTATTCTGAAAGCACCGATTTTCTTATGGTTTTTTTTATATCGAGCTGAAATTATTTTCTTAGTTTGTGATCAGTATGGTGCATTTAAAAATTCATTAAGCTAGTTATAATATTATACTTGTTTTTTTTTCGAGTTATCAAAATGAACCTTTTCAATTTCGCAATAGTATTTTTAACTCTTTTTCCGTTGTAAAGTGCACATAATATTTGAGTCTTTTCACTTTGTTACTTCGACAGATTGTGATAAGACTATTAAAATTGATTATA
The DNA here is from genome assembly GCA_931315375.2 of Opisthograptis luteolata. Taxonomy (NCBI): domain Eukaryota; kingdom Metazoa; phylum Arthropoda; class Insecta; order Lepidoptera; family Geometridae; genus Opisthograptis; species Opisthograptis luteolata. The sequence goes on along the minus strand of OV928049.1, from coordinate 4,149,288 downwards.
AAAGTTATTAAACAATCCATTGTAAGGCCCCAGTGCTCAAAAGTTATTTGTTAAGATATTAAACAATAATGATTGTTGATTTATCTCTATATAAATTTTAATATATGAATTATTAAAACTTTTATCACAGTCCAGAATTCAATACACAGTGTTTGTTATCACAATAATGCTAGAGTGTGTGTTTATTTTCAATACCAGTTGATTTGGACAATTTGGAGGTTTCTGTCTTCAGTTTCAAAAAATAAAGACTACAACCAAATAACGAACAGTGGACTGTCTGTATTTCTTCTTGTTCTTTATTTCACCGTATTCTCCTTCCTGAAAATAATGTTGTATGCGTTCCGACAATTCTCCACTATGTTATACGCGATCTTGGTCTCACATCTAACGATTATAGTAAAAGAGTTAAATGGCTTTAGCCAATCACAAACGAAATGCTAGAAAGAGAGGGCATGTCGAAATTGAGGGGGAAAGCTGACTGTCCTTCCGTCTCGCTCGAAGGAAGATGGAGATAATATCTCTATCTTCTTTTATCAGGGTTTGTTTACATTCATCGTCCGTAACAGGCAGTATTGAAGTTTTTTAGTCATATACACAAACAATAAATTAAGTTACGTATTGATAAATCTTAATTTAATTTTAATTAAGATTCTGAATAGTCTTAAATCCTTTGAAACAGACTAGTCTTGAAAATAAACACGATGTGTAGCAAGGCACATCACTACTGACACGGGACTTAGATTTTCTAAATATTAGCATTTATCATGGATTACATATCTGTAGATAGAAGAATGTGGTTTGTCTAGTCCAAATCTCAATAATATATATATATTAATAAATTTAAACATATTATTATATTTACTCGTCTTTCTAAATTAATGTCTTTTTTATTTTTTACTTGCAATTTTTCCGAGTTGACTGAATCTGTGTATAATAGTTTAATTAGGAATTTTCAATATAAAATCTCGACATTTATGTTGTGATAGTATCTAATAATTTCTATTCGATGTAATAATGTACGCAATAAAATGTGTGGAATATAAATAACATTTGTATTAGATATAGTACATTCTTTTCCCACAGTATTTACGAGTATGTAATTGAAAAAAAACATTGTGAGAATGTGAACCTGTCCTTATAAATCAGCGTTTGATTGTTAGCAAAAAAAAAAAAAAAATAAGCCCCTAACCTTAACTCTAAAAAAACAGAATTGGCTTAAATATCAGAATGTGAAAATAATCAATAATAATTATCATGATAATAATGAGACATAGTTCACATTCTCAGAATAGAAAGTGCATTAATGCGTTGAATAGAGCTTCATTTGTTTAGAATCCAAACTATATTTGGCAAAATAGAGAAAATAACCATTCGTTTTACTTTTAGAAAGTTTTAAATATAATTTTAAAGTCCACAACCAATGATAATAATTCATAAAAAATTATCATTCATATGTAAATACTTACAAATCATTTTTCCATCGTATTGTGAAAGGGTGGCAACGTTATCGGTAGGATCGTGTGATATCTACATAAACAAATTATCAGTATTACTTACTGTATGGTTTAACTCAATAAATTAATTCATTTTTATCACCGGTGAAGTTTATGAAGATATTGCGATTCGAGTTAAGCTGCCTTTTTACCAGAGATGTGCAAGGTAGCTAAGCGGTGCGCGAGGCAAAATCCACCAATAGGATGCGAGATTAGAAAAATAAAGTGGTCCTATTGGTGGAATTTTTTCACGAACAGCTTAGCTACCTCTCACAGCTCTGGTGGAAACGCACCTTTATGCATGGAAGCAAGCGCACATTAACTCATCAATCAACAAATCGTATCGAAACAATCCTTAACCATTTGACAATACTTGGTAAATATTATTTTGTAAGTGTAATAATGTGATTGTCACTTTCATATGGCATCATTGTAAGTCTGTTACGCTCCGATTCTAGTATTAAATATCACTAAACATTGCATATATCTTTGTATAAATGCATATATGTAAATGTTACATGTTTAAACACATTATTGAATTTAGAATTTTTATGAAAAAAATAAATAAATATCCGTATTTCAAATATATCTCGTTTCGTTTCATTCTTGTTTGTTAGCATAATATTTTGTAGGATACCTATATTCGTGCTTTGATGCATACATTTTCCTGTTATTAAAATTCTATAAATATAATTGTGATTGGATTGCGAGGTTATTTCAAAGAAGCACAGTTAATTTGGGAATCAGGAATCATAAATATAAAAATTGCGTCAACCGTTTCGAAGGAAGTCATAAGCGTTTATTACTAGAAAATCAGTTGATTCAAGGAATAGGTACATCAAATCGCACACTATTGTGAATTTATTTGAGTTTACTAAAGATGTCATTGAAAGAAGCGAAATGTAAACAGCTGGCTATCACTACTGTAGACTCCTATTAAATATACCTACGAGTATACTCGTACACTAGAGTTTTCCGCATTCAAAAGCAATTAATATAATATTTTTTTTTTTTTAATATAATTTTTCGTCCCTTAAGGTTTGTTAAAGGTTGTATGAAAGAAAAGACAAGTTCCTGCCACGGGACATCGGGCTGAACGCTAGTTAAACATATAAAATTGATTTTAAAGCAATTGGAATATCTGGGAATATTTATATAGGTAGGAACTTATTCTACTTACCTATGTCAAGGATGCTATGCATAAGGATAATGCTACAAAAGGATAATTTTAAATTTATAGATTATTAGAGAAGTTCTAGAAGCGGTGAATAAAATGTAACTAGGTAGGTAGGTTCAATATAAAACAAGACTTAAATGCCAAAGCAGCTAGACGGATTTAATTGAAACTTTATTTAATTACTCTATTAATTTATTTTCTTACAGTGTAGCGTTTGGGTTACCTGATGCTGACGATGTGGTCAAAGGTGGCGCCACTCTACACGCTAATTCTAAGGGAAAGTTCGATAACATAAGGTTTTAAACTAGCCCATACCTCACACTTTACTATTGACCTTCCATCACATGTTTGCCGAAGCTCCAAATATCTGAATCACCAAGACCGTCCACAGCTGACACCTCTATGTATTTCCGTAACAAACGGAACGCAGATGACGTAACGTGACGTCACAAGAGATGGGGGCTATTTAAAAACGTCACTCATTCATAAACAGCATTTGCGTGGTTTGTGTATGTGTGTTTCACCATTCTAAGCCAGACACCAGTCGCGTACGCACGCCCCAGAAATTCTCACGAGTTATTTTTAAAGCAGTGCAAAGATCGTTTGTGTTTTGATCTGTGAGGATAAATCTAGTAGTGAAAATGAGCGGTAATTTTCTGATGGTGCCCGGTGATGGGGCGATTCAAAGGCGATCACGGGTAAGGCTTCTTTTGTTTGTATGTTGTTATGTAAATATTACAGTTGTGTCAATGGGGAATAAGGTTGAAATTTGCATTTTAGTAAAAATTAAATTAGTTCGATGTGTGTCTACTTCTATCGTTTTATCATTGTCATTGTGGAAGATGAAATTGCTTATTTTTAAATGTAGGTGTAGGAAATTTTTTGAGCAGACTTTCTAGTCTAGAATTATGCGATATCGTGCTGTTTTCTCTCATAAATACGATGACAAAATAGGTATCTACATATCTTGTCTTGTATATATAAAATCAATTGCTTGGTGTTAGTCTCATAAAAATTCTAAAATGGCTCGTCAAATTTAATTATTTTCTTGTTGAGTGCGTAATTGTCAGGACAAGTTTCGTATGAAATATTTTTTTATGAAAGTCCATCGGAAAATAATGATAGTGATTTATTATGAGATTTTTGTATGAGCTAAAAACCCGCCTTATAAATGCCTATTCATACGAAACTGGGGCGGTCACTAGCAATATAATATATGCCTATATAGAACAAGTTTAGTGTACGATTTTCTAAGCTCAGCTGTTTCTACTAAAAGTCTACTGTTATTAACACGGCTGCTTATTTATTTCAATAGTCGTAAGGCGTACCTAATCTTCGAGTATCTAGGTCGGCTTCACAATAGCTACGGCTGTAGCGGGATCAATTCCCGCCGCGGAACAAAGTAATATCGTCACTATGTTTGGTAAGACAAAGCACAGAAATGTCTAAAACTAATTTGAAAGATTTCTTTCCGAATAACGTTTTGTTTATTCGAGGCGGAAATATTATGCGAAACGTTGATCATTTCAGCGTTCTCAGTTGTACTTGCAGCGTGTTGGATTTACACAAATATAATGTGATGGGGTATTTAAATACATAAATAAAAATGATATGGTGTTCGTTGGTAAGTTGGATGATGTTATACTTGAGAACGAATGAACAGATTTGGCAAAACTGGAAAAACTGGCCGAAATTTTTCTATTGCATTTCTGTAAATGCTTATCGACAATGAATGATTACAATGTATACTTGGTATTTACCCACTTCAATCTAAATATGTAGTTATTTTGGTATCAAAGATTTTTATTCTAGAAAGAACCGGGCTCGTATATATTTTTGTAGGACATTTATGGAAAGAAAGTTTGATAATGCAACGCATAAAAAACGTATTTAAAAAAAATATATAAGATGCTATACTAGTGACACCTATACTTCGGCACTAACATTAAGTACCTGCTTTGCTTCTTTAGGTATGAAAATGTCACAGAACACTATTGTAGTAATGAACCTAGCCACTAGATAGCGTAGCGTTAGCTAATTTGTAAGATGTTTTCTAGTACTCATCTGGCTAGCTACACTTCTGCCGCCTACTTGTGCGTTCCGTCAGCCTTATTTGAGAGTTAGTTCCCAATCCAGGTGTAGCGTGGCGCCACCGACAAACAGTTTTCTTGCTGTGTTCAAACACTACCTTGTAAGATGCAAAAAAAATATCACTGGCAGCATTAGGTGAACAGAAAAACATAAAACACAAAACATAAAAGACACGTGCATACCTACTGCATAATATCCTATTAATATTATAAACGTGAAAGTTTGTGAGTATGGATGTTTGTTACTCTTTCACGCAAAAACTACTGAGCGGACTTGAGTGAAATTTGAAATGGAGATAGCTTATACTCTGGATTAAAACAAATACTACTTTTATCACGGAAAAAGGTTCCTGCGGGATAACGGGAAGACGCGGGTGAAACCGCGGAGCGCAACTAGACATACTTAAACTTGTAGACATAACATTTTTTCGTAACAATAACTATTTTGAATAAATACTTACCAATTTTCATGATTATTGATACAATTTGTGGTAAGTACTTACTGTAAGTAGGTGTCTGCATTGTTTTGTTAGAAATGCCAATGTGTAATCTTAATTCAGAATACATTTTCTGAATGCTAATCTCGACTTCCAGCCAGACAAAGTTTTTTTAATGTCAATGTTTTTATCTTTCTTGGCTGACACCGACATTGTTCGCCTAAATTCTTGACATGCCTAACTTTTCAGCGGTGAAACAATACATTTCTGCTACGTAATAAAATTAATGAAGGTTATCGCTAATACAAATGCTCTGTACCCGTATAACGGGTTTCATTCAGGACTTGCTATCAAGTTTCGTATATAGATACTTCTGTGAAAACTACACGTAGGTGGGTATACCTAACTACTCGTACCTAACTAAGCTTTTCAAACAAAAGTTTTGTGATAGTGAGTTTGAGTAGGTACAGTTGATGAAATCTCTATTATGGACAAGTACTGTTCGTAATATAATACATCATGTCTAATTCGTTAATTCTACAAACCTCTAGTAGCGACTAACTCGCCCCAGTTTCGCTCAAGTAGACAAAGATTTTATTGTTGCAGATTTGTACCAAAAAACAAAACTTAATTACTACTCCGTTGTTATCATCTGTGAGTAAGAACCTACTTACATTCTCATCTCTATTAATAATATAAAGAGGTAAAGTTCGTGAGTTTGGATGTAGGAAGAAAATCCGAAACTACTGCTCTGATTTGAAAACTCTTTCACTGTCAGAAAGGCTCCAGGAACCTATGTTTTGTTGTACTAAACATCAATTCTAGACCGAGCCGCAGGTACTGCTGTTTTGGGATAAATAAACCAAACAAAACAAACAGCATTTGAGATTAGTGAAACATACACCTGTATTTAATTGTCCATGTTTTCAAAGAAATACAGGTTTAAGGGAAGTCGAAAGAAACAAATTGGCTTAACCGCTTAGCAACCGTGCGGGTCAAAGCATTAATCGTGTGTAGAGTGCTTAAATTAATCCTTATTAATGAAAATGCTGACGATGCTTAACTCGTGTAAGGTTTGTTTAAGCTTAAAGAAGGAACGCCTTACGTAGCTCTAATTAAACTCAAACGCCTCAATGGAGAGTTTAATTTAATCTATGAAAATTAAACGTTAATTTTATCACGTGTAGACACAGTTTAATTTTTTTTTTCATTCACTATAAGCAAGCATTTGACGACAGTTTCTCCTGATGGTAAGTGAAGACGTGGCCAACGTTGAAGCATGCTTGCCTAGAAGATACCAATTCTCTCTAGACTTGAAGACTCACAAATTGTAGATACATACTTATCGGGAAATAATGACGCTGGCAGGGCGTTCCACTCCTTCGCTGTTCGCATTATAAATGAAGAAGCAAAACGCTTTTGCATTTTTTAATACTGTTATCAGTAAACTCTTAAACTCTTTGCAAATAATCCAGTAAATATAACACATCATTATCATCACCAGCCTTATCAACATCGTCATCATCAGCCTCTGTCAGTCAAGAGAGAGAGAGAGAGAGAGAAAAAGAGAGAGTAGGTATGGCCATAACCTTCCAGAGAGAGAAAATATCACTTCTTGCCCGTGGTACAGTCGCGATAGTCCGGTTGACCGGACCATGGGCCAATCTGCCACGCTAGCCCAGTGCGGATTGCTAGATGTCGCATGCTCTATAATTCAGTTCCGTTGTTTACTTTTATGGTAATAAGTGGTTATTATGTAGGTATTGAAAACTTTTATAAATTCCTGCGTGGGAGCAATAATTATTATCAATAACTTAGAACGTTTTGCTATTGTTAAAATAACAATATCCAGTCTAAGTGCTCTTGCTAACAAGTCTGTTAGCTTTAACTAAGGCAATATCCGTAATGCTAACAAATGCTGCCTTCGCAACAGTACCTAGTGTTAGCTTCAGCAGCAATATGTTTCTTATTTCTTTAACAATAACAAATAATTTTCTTACGGCGACGGCGCCAGCAATGTGTTTTATATAACAAACGTTACTTTTTATTGTGACGTAGCGAATGGATGAGAGCCAAATATTTTTATCAATTATACTGAGAGCATTTATGAAAACGGGGACAGTTTTGTTTGTAAACATTCCAAGACATGATTCAGGGTAATGTTTCTATTCTGTATATTTATTATTTGGAAATGTACTGAGGGGGTAAATTTTATACACTGTCAATGGGAGCGACCATCCCATATCTTTTTTTTTTTTTTTACTATTTACAGGCTAGCGTTTGACCACAAGTCCCCTGATGTTAAGTGACGATGTGGTCGAAGATGGCGCCACGCTACACCTGGACTGGGAACTGGCTCTCAAGTGAGGCTGCCGGAACACACCGATAGGTGCTTGGCGACAGATTCTTAACAAGAGGGTGGTATCTAGCCAGGCGAGTACTAGAAAATACCCTACCACCAAGCTATGGTTTCATCACGATGTTTTCCTTCACCGAAAGCTCAAGCTCATTGTAGGATTCGAACCCACGTCCTACGGGTCGCAAGCCGACGTCACTACCACTGAGCCATCATCGCTATCTCTAGAATAACGCCCGAAATTAATAAAATCGATCCTGATCCGTTATCCGCGATTTTGGATCGATATGTCATGTCATAATAAGTCATTTTAGTACTAGGGCTTGACATGTTACTACTAAAATGACATATTATGATATGGCATATCGATCCAAAATCGCGGATAACGGACCAGGATTGATTATTATTGATTTCGGGCATTAATGTGTCAGTGAATAAGTCAAGAGGAGTTTTTTTTGTACTTCCATAATTTTTTAAGACTTTCTTCAGTAATGATTGATTGTAAGTGTTTTCTCCTCAATAAATTCACATTTAATATTATATTATCCTGAAAAATAATTATTCATAAAATATCTAAACAGAGTAGGTACAAATGATGGCGACGTAAAATGAATTTATATTAAAGTAACTAATAAAATTGAAAATCACAATGCTACTGACATATTTATTATCTTTGAAAATAACGTAAAAAATTACATTGCACGCAAAAGAAGGATTTAAATTTAGGTACCTTTATCTATTAAAGATCAAATGTCTAAGTCAGACTTTAGAAAAGTTAATATTTAGATAGTTTAATAGCTTTTCGTGGTATAGGTACCTAATTCGGTCCCGCTTTGAGCGGGATAGATGTGTCCCACTTTCCCTAACATCTCCAAAATTTTCCAAATCTGGCCATTCATAACAAATACCTATAAATAAATAAAAGGAATGATGGTATCTATGTACCTGTAATTGAAAGCCACTTTTTATACCTTGATTCTGATAACCGATGGTAACATTATTAAAACATGTCAACAGTTCTATTCATATTAGGTATTAATTAAACCTGTTTAATTTTATTCCAGCATATTTGCTCGAAATAAATCATTACGGTCCCGCTTTGAGCAAAATTAGATATACCTACAGTCTTTAGTATTGGTAGCTGTAAATGTACAAACAAACATGTATGTATACAGCGTGATCCAATATCGTTGGTGGTCGGAAATAAACAGAGGCATAGGATCCTATATACACACATGACTGAGTGTTATTATGTCATGGGGCCGGTTTCTGATCAGTTCGAGCCAATTTCACGTCGCTAAAGGTCAACCCACGCTGCAATCTTGATAGAACATAAGGCAAAAAAAATATTGCTACAACAGAGAGTCTTAGCATAATATTTTAGATTTTTGCTTTATGGCAATAGGAAATTAACATTGCCAGAAATCCAGCAGAATTCCAGCAGCTGTCTCAAGAAACAATAGCATGAAAGAAAATTGCACATATGATTTTCTTCTTTAGAAGTCTTGTCGCACTTACATGTGTATGAGATACACGACTTTGAGCATTGCTGTGCTACTGGAAATTTGTTCTCCTACTGTTTACATTCTACCTATTACTATTTGGCAATAGAACAATTCCTGGCAACGCGATAGTTGTACATACTACATACGGACTTTAGTAAGAGCTCTTCCAGCTGGTATCCTCGTGTAAAGTACACAAAACATCGCGTTAAAGATATAAGCATCTCTCTACATACATATCTAGCTATGTATATTTACGTTCTAGCTATCATAATTGCCACTACACAAACTTTGCAAACTCATAACTTTCAAGTGCGTTTGAAGTTTTGAAGGACATGTACCGAAGTCGGGACCATTTTGTTTAGAATGCGCAGTTATTGGATGTTTACACAAACTTTGCTCGTATCTAAGGAATACAGAAGAACCTTGATAATCTTGCGCGTGCAGCTGGACCAAGGGTTCTCAAACCAAAGTATGGTACAGTCAACAACAAAAGTTAATCACGCTCAATTTTCCAAACATGTAACCATATCAATGATATTTGGTTTTCAAGATACTTAACTAGCTGTTCTTCGCGGTTTTACCCGCATGGGTTACAGTTTATCACGACAAAAAGTAGCCTATGACCTTTCTCAAGCTTTAGACTATCTCTGTACCGAATTCCATTTAAATCGATCAGTAGTTTAGGCGTGAAAGACAAACAGTCAGACAGGCAGAGTTACTTTCGCATTTATAATATTAGTAGGAATCAAAATGGAACTTTAAGCGCGTTCAGCATAAAGTTACGTTGTGCTATGAGTTTGAGAAATCCTGAGTTAAGCGCCCCGTAAACGATCAAATTTGTTTGACAAATTTGTTTGTGAAATTTTACGTTTTCATCAAACATCAACGCAAACGGTCAAACAACAGATCACAAATTTCAAACACTACCATCAATCCAGATTTTCATCAAACGCGACAAACACGTAGATTGTTTGACAAACGCTTCAAACAAAGCTGCAAACTATCAAATAATTTGACAAACACGTAAAATTTGTCAAACAAATTTGATCGTTTACAAGGCGCTTAAGTCAATCTACATAATTATGATGCGCATTTGCGGTTGTTGCACTTTTACACATGCAGAAACTTTGAAGTTCAAACATTTTCCGCTTGTTAGTCTGAAACTGTTACAAAGTTGTTGTGGTTGTAAAGATGGAGTACCTACATAGAGCTCTTTTTCATTCCTTTCCATTTCAGTAGAAATATATGTATTGAGTTAATTATGGTAGCGTCTAAATATTATAGGTATATTGGGCTAATTATGATAGCATCCAAATATTATAGGTATTATTGATATAACAATAACGCTTTACAGTTTCTCCACAAATCTTGAACATAGTGTTACAATGGGTGGTCTTATCCCAATCATCATTATGTCTAAAGATGGAAGAAGCCTTTAGCTCTTGAACTACAGTGTTCATACTAGTTCAGGAGTCTATGTACTTATTTAGATTTGTTCCTTATTCATCATACACCTAATAGGTCATATTTCTGATTCGTCACAAACTTATGCCTATAAATGAATGTTTGACCTGATTAGTTTGTAGTCAAGGAGCCTTTTTAGCCAGCCGGTCGCCGCACGCTCCTTTACCTTTCAATCTAAAGCATACAAAGCCCCAAATTCCTTTGAAATTTCAAAGTTCAGACGGAAGTGTTTCTCATGAGTCATGACTCATGAGTCGTTACGCATATCATAACAGTAATTATTCAAACACAACGAGCTGAAGCGCAAGGCCGCGCGGCGCATGGCCAAGGCACATCCCGTCTGTTCACCCGTCTTATGACAAATATCGAGCTATTTCGGTACGCCGTTGATGTGTGTCTTTGTTTTTCAATGTTGCCAGTAGAAGAAGGAGCTATATTTAGGGCAAGATACAGGTACACCTGTAGAACGCGTAGCGATCGATTTCAAAGGCGAGCTTAGCCAATGAGAAGGAAATCTCTCATTTTTTCACGCTATGTGGCGCATGATCAAGTCTACGATTGGTGGCAATGACAACCGCAGCTATAATACAACGTCGTAAATAGGGTACAGTCGTTCAAAGCGCCATCTCCAAGCAGCTTAGCGTGTTTCTTGCCATTTTTAGCCAATGAAGAGGATATATCTAAACACAGGTTTGTTTTAAACAATAACACCCACACAGTCACGTTTATAGCTCTGACCCCTAAATAGGATTTCTTGTATCTAGGGTTTTAGAAACAATGTCGATCGGGGTATCACGACAACCAGATAGGGAACAAATATTTACACATTATTTTCAATATACTTAGGTATATTTGTCCCCGGCGAAAATATAATTCGCAATATACTCATATTGTTGCACCGCATCGGTCGTCAAAAGTAAATTTGATCTGAATACCGACGAGACTGCAATATGTAATGATGAGCTTTGTACACTAATTTAGATTCGTATTGAGGCGTTAGGTACAGACGTGAATATTAAGCGCAAGCTTTTTATCACTTAAAATTCTAGTCTGGGCTAGAAGCTTGCCAACAGACATTCCAAGAATGAACGCTGAAATAATGCAAAGTTTTGTTTTTGTACTCGTATATCCAGTAAAAACCTTTCACAAACAGTACGAACGTTGCACACAAAGCCAGTTCACAGTTCAATGAGTCAGTTCAGTTACTGATATTTCACTGGCCTCGTGAAAGAGTATGTATGACAGAAAAACGAGTCGTTATCTTACTGAACTAACACGCGAACCTCGTATGCGCCTCGTATGCAGAATCCCTTAAAGTAAGCACATTATCCTATGACATTATAGCATATTATGATGCCCCAACAGCAATTAAGAAAGACAAATTACGTACCTACTTAGTTATGAAACTTTTAAAAAGCGATCATAACAAGAGCGATGTTAGCACAGTGGTAGTGACATTGGCTTGTTGAGACCCATAGGTTTAGTGAGTTCGAATCTTACAATGAGCTTGAGCGTTCGATGAAGAAAAATATCGTGATGAAACCATAACATTCTCTAATGCTTGCCTAGCCATCATCTTCACGTGGCACTTTCAACGATGTCATCGTTTACTGGTTTACCTACTATCAAATACTATATAAAAACTAAAAGGTACAACGTTGATATTATAGGTGTAAGAAGATGATAATATGAAATATATTTATTTCTGACATACACACTATCGCAACTAAAGAATAAGGACAATAAGAACTAACGTATATAAACACTTTAGTACGACATAGCGCGATGTCAGAAACAGGTCCCGGCTTAGCATGTACTAAAGACACGCAGAACTAATGAGAAATTCAACCAACAATGAATCTCTACACTTTAGCAAACCTAACAATAGAACAATTAGAGGAATTTTTCAACTCACCCGTTGTATGCGTCACATTGCAAGAATGCTTCGCAATTCTCGCATCATTCCAACATTGAAGACAGGTGCGGTCGCAGGGTAAGCCATAAATACTTATGTAAATATAAATCCAGACGATTTAATTAGGACACGGGTCGCCTTCGTAAATCATCCTTACGTACGGCCCTTGATATTATTTCCATTTGCATTCCAGATGTTCTTATCACAGTGCGCAGCCAATGCCAGGAATGGACATCTGTTCGGTCACAAGAGAAAAGGAGATCTATCTGGCTAGCAATAAAGCTCTTTTTGAGTTCATTAATAACATGGAATGTAACAAATGAGTCAACAAAATCTTGAATTTAGGTACTTTTTGATGAGTCTCATTTTGACCTGTTGCTTTAAAATTTAGGATCTAAGTATTCAAACTCTATGATTAAGTATGTAGAACAAGCTTTTTCTACGACATTTTGGTTCACTATCTGAATACGCGAATGTATCTATGAAAGAACACAGAAGGCCGTGCCAAATAGAAAAAGTCGTGAATGAAACTGCATTCCTCAAGTCTAGTCGTCAGAATTTGTTAATTTTAGAAAAACGGGCTAAAATAAAAAATAAAACATTAGATTTAGTATCATCTTCCTGTTTCATCGACGAATCTGACATATTTGGAAATACCCGGGTTCATGCTTCAAATGATTTGCGTCACGTACTTCATGAGATGATAATAATATGATGTTTTCATAGCAGCTTCGGCTACTGCGACGTTCTTCTATTTATTCATGTTAGGTACCCAAACGTGTTTCATGAGCACTTGTGACGAAGTCACCAATTTTAGCTGAGAACTGCGAAGCACGAGGGCGGGTTTGATACCCGCTACGGGGCAAATATTTTGTTTAGACAGTGCAAGGATTTATTTCGTGTTATATGTTTGAAGTTTAGACAATACCTACCCCTGTCACCAACATTTATAGGCGACGCAGCTGTGATCGTTTTCCTTCGAGCTATCTGATTATTTGTCCCTCGTTTCGATGAAAAACTGTTTTTATCATAAAAGTGAGGGAACGAGCTGCTTTTATGGGGTTGAGGGTTCAAGTTGCGTTTTATGTTCATAATTATTCCATCCTAAATTCAAAAATAACCTTCGCCTGGTTCTAATGCATATAATAATTTATAAAACATTACTGTTAACCTAAGTTAACAGTAATGTTAACAAACAAATAAATGGAAAGTGACAAGAAATGTGAACTGTAGGTACTGAGTTAACATACAAACAAATTTTCAACAAAAACCTTTCAATTTGGGTCTAATATGAAAAGCATAACTCAAAACATAACAGTCATAACATAGTTTTATTTTACTTGTAACAATTTAACAGCTTGTCTAGCTTGAACTGACCGTGTCCCCATTTTAAAAATACTTTACACTATCGTCTTTTCTCACTTTACGAGTAGTTTTTACACCTTTTTAATACACAATACGACATTGTCTACACGTGTTTTTATAGATACCGACTAAATCGAGACAAGCGTGTGATGAGCACTCTTTTTAGACCTCTTTTGGTACGGACGGTTTTGAGCGTGAACCCGATGTCTATACTTTGGTGATGTTTGTTTGTTCCGATCATTCATAAATCCTAGATCCATAGTAGAAATGTTGCGTACGGGGATCGTAAAACATAATATCTGGTATGCGTTTACGCAGAGTTGTTATTGTTTCTTTCGATGCAGGTATATACGTTTTGTAAGTTAAGTGGTTGCAGAAAAACAGTTTGGTAGCTACGTCAGATGAAATTAGAGCAAGTTTACTACAATTCCAAACTTTTTTGAACTTTAACCTTAGCTGTCGACAAGTCTTGGATTGAACAAACATGCGCATTGACGTTTAACGGCCGGTTTCAATATCCGATCTATCCGGGCATTCTTATCCACGATTTGCCCTACTGGAGATGGATATTTGACATAAGCTCCATAGAAGTAATGTCAAAATTATGTCAAACCGTGTATAGATCGGTTATTGAAATCAGCCGTAAAGGGATTGCTGACTTTATGGAGCCTAGTAATGGGCACAGCGGCTTTATCATTTCATTCTTTACGGCTCTTTGTAAAAAAATCACACATATCTACATATACTTGTTTTTAGGTTCATAGTTAACCTCCCAAAAGATGAACGGAGGTCACGGGACTTAAATCCACCACCACCATTATCAACCTTCCACGGTGCCACTGCTGGGACTCTGGCCTTCTCTCAGAGAGAGAGTATGGGCTATAGTCTACCACGCTGGCCCAGTGCGGATTGGTAGATGTCACATTCCCTTGAAAATGTTGCAGTTCTTGGGCATGCTGGTTTCCTCACGATGTTTTCCTTCACCGTTTTGAGCTATGGATTTAAATCGCTAATCTACAATTTTAAGTGCACGGCCATTGCCATGTTATTCTGGTTTCAAAAACACAACTGTGCCTAAAACGCATTAAAGAGATAAAAACGTTGATGGTTGGCCGATCGCCAAAGTAGGTACTCGATGAAAAGCAGTTACCTACGTACTTTTATCTGACAAATACAAATGCTATGTCACTCAAGCTGTAATGCACTGGTATTGGATTGCCGTCAATACAATTCACTCAGGATTTTAACCTGAGAATGATTCTGCATTAGCATTGACGCCCGGTCGGTCGATCTGTCGTTTTATTTTTGTAACAAAAACAATACAAAAATGGGAAATGGAACAATAAAAAGTAGCACATAAAATGGAAAGAGTCTATCAAAATCTTTTTTAATAATATTTCAGTCACTAACCATAACATATTACATAGTATACTCGTATTGCTACTACGTTTTAAAAAACTAAACATCGTCACTTATCAAGTGACTTGTGGTCAAACACTACCATAAACTAAATAGAATATTAAAAAACTGACGTAAAGAATTCTAGAGCCACAGACTTTATACCACTATTTCAGAAACTCTAGCAAGACAATTAGTTGGACTCTCAGCTCTGAATTATGGCTGTCGGTTTAAATGTTTGTTTGTAAGGCACCTTACTGTCTTCTGGAGGCTTACCATTGATTTATTTATAATTTTATTTTAAATATTTTTTTTTATCTTGTATCTTTTTATAATAAACCTCCAGACAATTAGTTGTTACAAATCTATTCTACTGCAAAGGTTACCATAATTAATTTATTCTACCTTTATTTTAATATGTAGTAAAAAAACTTTTATTTGAATACAACCGCAGCGTTAATTGATAAAGATCACTGAATTGAAACATTATTTCAGTTCAAAATGAACAAAGAATACGTACGAATTCACTGAATTCCTAAAGGCTAGTTCGCTAAATGCTCTCAAACGCAATTCGCGCCTATTGTCTGTCTACTTTGTTTTATTTATAAAGTCTGTCAGCAGAACGATGCCAAGATCTATTGATTCATACTCTGGACACAACTAAGCGAGAAACACGTATGCGATAATCGCGTAGTGGGGCGGTTATGAAGTGATTATGGCAGTGGTAGTGATGTTGGCTTACGCTCCGTAAGTCGTGGGTTCGAATCCTATAATGAGCTTGAACTTGAAAACATCGTGATGAAACCAAAGCTTGGTAAGTGGTCGCCTGGCTCGCTATTACCCTCAAGAATCTGTCCCCTATTGGTGTGTTCCGGTAGCCTCACTTGAGAGCCACTTCTCAATAAAGGTGTAGTGTGGCGTGGTAACCACAAAACTAACAGTACAAAATTTAATTTAATTTTCTTAAACAATTATTACATTATCAAAAAAAAACTTAGAACTGAATTTAAACCTAATTATTGAAAGTTAATTTAATTAATTACAAATGAAATATTTAGTATTTAAGTCGCCTTCTACAAGTAGAGTGCCCAAAAGCTGGTAAAATTACCTCGTTGAATAGCCAAACTAATTCATTGGCCGAGCCAAGCACCGGCTCTTTGACCACCCGTCTTTTATATTATTATGCGTTTGTACAACTCCTTGCAAAGACGAAAAAAAATGCTTTGTTTTGTCATGGTAGTAATTTTCAAATTAAGCAGTCGCGCTAGTCGCTTAGGTGTAAACGACGAGTTTTTATACAAACGGCATAATAGAAACGCAGTAATGGTAGCGCTAAATACCAACTTTTACACCGACATCACACTCATTTTACGACTCATAAAAATAACGAAACCATATCTTGGAGTCAAAATGATTTTTATGTCATTAATGTATCATTTTATGAAACGGGAAAATGTAATATCAACCGATTTTCTTTTGAAGATTTCTACAGTCAATTAGATTTTGTGCTTCAAGGTGTCGTACAAATTATTAATGTTTATTGCACAAAAAAATGTTTTTTAGCGTGAAATAGGATTAAATAGAACAACTGTGATTTACGAGGGTTCGGATCAAAACATGCGCATGAAACAAAATTTATTGAATGTCATAATTTCTATTAGCGAAAAATGTTGATACCATAATAATATAATAAATACAATTATATCAAAGTATTCACCGTTATACTTTTATCGGAACCATAAACTTAGCATCATCATCTGACAGAAGAAGTTCACTGCTGTAAATAATACATCTCTTTCACAGAACGACGATAAATAAATAATAATATTAACTATTTGTATCGGTAACCAAATCGTTGGTCATTTAGAATGGAAATCTTTATATCATCTATTTCGTACTCCAGATTCATAAAAAACACAGAACATATTTCGTAGAAACTATCTTATATAATTTCTGATATGTAGTTACCCAGCGATTAAACCTTATTCCCCTTTGGTGAAATTAGCGTGTATTCTTACTGCAATTTCCAGGCACATCAATTTTTGTTCAACCTTTTTCTTATATCCTGATCTGGTTTTGTTACAGAGTTCATCACTTACAGACCTCATATCGGCGTTCGACACTAAAGCTCAGACCCACAGTGACCTGCAGAAAGTCACCGCTTTCAGTGGACAGTTCGATAAAAATCACAAACCTACGTTCTCAAAAGACGAGTATGGCAAGTAAGTAGAATCCATTATAAAATAAAATCAAATTAAAAACCTCGTAAAAATTGGTGGAGAGTAACGCCATACTCTCAAATTCTCAATCCAGGCATAGCCTGGTGCCACCTTCTATGACTTCGTCACTTAACATCAGTGACTTGTGATCTACAATCATTAGATCATGAAGATGTCTCGAGATATCTCGATTTTATTCATTAATTTAGTAAGTTCCTAATTTCATAATCGATTATCAATCACCATCATCGTCTGCCCATTAGGTACGTTACCACTGCTGGAACACTGGCCTACTCTAAGAGAGAGAGAGTGTATACTGTAATCTTCCACGGTGGCCCAGTACGGGTTGGCATAAATGTTGCTTGCCCTTGAATGTTCCATTCGTATTATTATCAATATGGTTGGTAATTAGTAAATTTCTCGATTATGACATTTAGTTATGATCGCACACCACTATACAAAACTCTATTAGTATATTTATTGCCACTATACAGTACAGTGTACATGAGATATTTTAATTATAGGGTAATAGAAGTAACTTCAGCTTGTGTCTCGTTCACATAATGACAGCTTTTCAAACCCCTCTGCTCGAATTTCCCCGAGAAAATTGGTTATAGCTGCAAGCTGAATTTTACTATGGTAAAGTTTACTATCATAATTGAACAAATCCTTTCCTATTTAATTTGGTATATCCGCAGTGCCACAAATTGCAGTCCTTTAAGGTGTGAAAAGAGTTCTTAAAGGTCGTAAACGCATCGGCAACTCCCATAGTGTTGCAAATGTCCGTAGGCGACGATGATTGCCTACCAACAGGCGGGCGCCGAGCGGTCTGCTTGATTGCCACTCTATTTCCTTTAAAAAAACTAACATTGCTGTTTTAATGGTAACCACGAACTTTTGTTGCCTACATTTATTTTAAACAAAATGAACTTGGACAAGTTTTAATCACAACGGTATAAACATCACTACTGATTAAGATAATCATAATAAATACTTTTGCACTACAGAAAGTGTATTCAGTTTCACAGTGTAGGTGGTATTGGTATTTATGTTATTGCCTACAATACCAAACCCACTCCAAGCCCACGGCCACGTCTGGAAATGATGAAGAAACAAACACCGGAATAAGTAGATCCGGAAACATTCGATCAGTTTAATAGCGTCTATCAACTTTGATTTCCATACAAAAACACGTTCTTCAATAAATGTTGACTGAAACGGTAATACAAAACATCGTGAGGAAACCGGCATGCTCATGAATCACAATACCTGTTTCAAAACATGCGTGATGCGACATCAACCAACACGCTCTAGGTCAGCATGGTAGATTACGGCTCATACTCTCCCTGAGGAATGTCTTTCAGTTGTGTAAAAAAGGCTAATGATGATGATGGGACTTCTATAAAATATGCAGTTATTGAGTTCTTTACTTCCATTTTTTTACTACTTATAGGGTAGCGTTTGTCCACAAGTCATGAGTGACGATGTAGTCGAAGATGGCCCCACGGAATACTTAGATTGGGAACTGGCTCACAAGTGAGGCTGCCGGAACACACCGATAGGTGCTTGGCGACCGTTTGTTAACTTGAGGGTAGATGCTTGAGGGCGAGGACTAGAAAATGCCCTAAAACCAAAATTGATACTTTAACAAGTAGGTACTTTAGCAAGACTAACGTCTTGCTTACTCATTTTTTGACCTCAGTTCTCGAGAATTCTTCCTTACCGATACGTTTACCCGCTTGACTTATCTCACGAGTTTTCCAGTGTCATTGACCCTTTGCCATTACTTTGAATGTTATTTCAGGCCAATACCCGGATCGATGACAGAGTTCAGAGGAGCAGAAGCGCAAGCCAGAGTTTGTACTGAAATGAAGGAGTTATGTGAAATCATCAACCAATACGGCAAGGTTCCATGCAAGGGCCTTCTGCCACCTGAGCTGCAGTGTGCAACGAAAGTTATCTCTTTCGGAGAATTATTTACAGTGAGTATTTTACACTGTGTTAACTTATTTTTCAGGTTAACCTATTTTATTTCCAGTCTAACTATACATTTAGCACCCTAACCTTACCTATTTTTAAAAACATAGCGTGTTTGTGTGACAGTAATGATTGAACGTTGTTAACTGAGTGCAGACGGCAACACTGACAATGACAGCTGTCACTTGCATTTGTTGCTACAGTAAACTCTATACTTATATTAGCGTGCTAACCAGTGCTAACACTATAAACTGGTGATAGCACGGTGATAGACTTCAGTGCTGTATTTTATTTTTTAAACGGTACCGTGTAACAGAAATTAAACCTATTTACAACAACCTTTAATGCTTTTGCCCTTGAGGTTTAGAATCCTCCATTACTAGAAGCCAATTAAGGCTTGTTCAAGCTCAAGGGTTAGAGAGCCAGGGCCAACTCTAATGTGTGCCGCAATTTAGTACCACTACCAGTTTCGTTCATAAAGCCCCAGTAAAGTCTCGCGTATCAAAGCTTGTTTATTTTACTTTGGATATGACGTTAGGATATTGGTTTTACGCAAAGAGCCATCTGGTTTCTAGTACAGGGAATTTCCCTACTTATCCTTATCAGAATAAAGCTGAAAAGTGCGAGGATATGTTACTCTATAATTACTTTCTTGTTTACATCAAATATCCCATATCCATATACGTATAATTATTTGGTAGAATCGTAGATCTCAAGTTTCAAACATAATTTCTCAATAATATAATCTTTGAATTTCCACGTAGAATAATAACGATACAACTTGAAGGC
This sequence comes from Opisthograptis luteolata, assembly GCA_931315375.2. Taxonomy (NCBI): domain Eukaryota; kingdom Metazoa; phylum Arthropoda; class Insecta; order Lepidoptera; family Geometridae; genus Opisthograptis; species Opisthograptis luteolata. The sequence continues at coordinate 4,129,103 of OV928049.1, read as the reverse complement.
TTGCTTGAAAATAGTTCTGTTAGTGTCAGATAAAAATGTAAGCGTACCTAGTTAGTAACCCTGTATATACTTATTTATGGATAGATACATGACTATACTCGTATCTGAATCGTACATCCTACTAATATTATAAACGCGAAAGTTTGTGACTATGAATGTATGTATGTTTGATGCTCTTTCACGCAAAAACTACTGAACGGATTTGAGTGAAATTTGGGATGAAGAAAGCTTATATCCTGAATTAACACATAGGTTACTTTTTATCCCAGATCAAGGTTCCTACGGGATATCGGGAAGACGCGGGTGAAACCGCGGGGCGCAGCTAGTTTATGTTATCAATACAAAATTTAGCACACAGCTTGAACCGCTAATCCTAGAAGGTAGCAGTGGTTCTAGCAGGTGGAAACTTTTGGTAGGGGTGCACTTAGGAAGGGTGCATTTGGAAATCATCCCCTAAGGGTGTTAAAGTTTGTATGGCAAGCCGATAACGCGTTAGAACGCGCGTGGCATTTCGATATTTATTATTGTTAAAAGGTTTTAAAACCAAAGTCAGAACTTTGCAAAGTTAGAGAAGTGCAAATAAAGGTTTAGCAGGCAATTTGCACGATTTTAGAAATCATTTCTAACGTGACCCAAGTTCTGTCAAGCCAAAGGTGTTGGAATGGCTTTTCTAATACAATTGATTCCATCGAAAAGCCTTTACCATCTTAGTTAGGGATAACAGAATTACGGTGACCCTGATGTAAGGCACAGCCTTCATTTATTTAATTTACTGGTGACTAAATGAATTTGCAAAATATGAAATAAACGATCCCCATTTCCGTGAAGTTATTCAGTCGCGCGAAGTACAAACAAATTACGTAAAAGCTCATTGTTCTAAAATTATGAGTTTTCAAGGCCGGCATCCGGAAACGTAAATAATGTCTCATAATTATGGCAAACAACGAGTGCATTGGTGTACCTATTATACGTCCTCGATTTGAGTGGGACAGTTGAAGCTATGTGTTTTACCGTCCCCAAAATCCTCATAACAGTCCCGCTTTGTCATGCCATCCATAACAATGGATTAAAAAAGGACGCCAAAGTGTTCTATGCAATTGAATTTTCATAATGAGAACAGTAAGGCTGTGTTGGTGTCGTTTTCTTGAGTGGAGACAGCAACTTGGCAAACGTAGTGTAGGAAGCCCAGCTACTAGGTGGAGTGACGACTTGCGCTGAGTTGCTGGATGAGAAGAGCCACAGACCTGGCTCAGTGGCGTACCTTGGCCTATGTCCAGCAGTGGGACTCACAGGCTGATTTTATAAGTGTTGAAAGCCAATGTCCATTGATTCTGATGATCGAAAGTAACAATGACAAAATGACAACAATTCCATTCACCTGATTTGGTTTTATTAAAGCATAAATGCTCAAAATAAACCAATAAGGTCACGCACTGAAAGAAATATTATATGTACATTGGTCACAAAACTCAATATTAAATTAGATGTCGTCAAAGGAGTTGTTATTGTTCAGAATAATTAAGAAATTACGGCTTCAGAAGCGGGATAACTGTTACTGTAACAAGAAACCTTCTATCTCATTACAACACACGTGAAATGTAACACTAAAAACATTTTATCCAACGCAAGCACCTTTTTAGTGCTGCGTAAGCCGATCGATAATTTTATACTCAAATTTTTATGGCATCCGGACTGGTTATTTATGATTATATTCTGTAGCTGACTGTGCAATCCTGTGCAAACGCTAATGAGAAGACATAAAAAACCTCTTTTAAATTTTCATTGAACTGTGATAACGACAAAGTACCAAAGTGTTCAATTCAATGTTCAATTGAAACCTATAGATATTTTCGCACTCAACAACCTAATCATATTTTTAAGCCATCTACCTATAAATTCACACACTGCCGTCCAAAACCATTTGGTGGCATTGAAAAGGTCGTCAATGTTTCAGTTTGTTCGGACGATGCGAACTTGGCATCTATACAATAGATGACACATGCAGGAAACATGCAGACACCTCAGAATTCCGAGATATTTTGTGACAGGAAAAGGGAATCAAACGGCGACTTCTTTTAAGTTGATTTTTTATTGAAGTGTCCGTGAATTTTTGAATGGATTTAAATTTGATATGCATCTTATGTAACGAATGAGAGAAAAGGAATGATAAGTTCTCGTGTGGCGACCACAAAACGGAGAACGTTCTGTCGACATCGTAAGAGTTGTGAGGAGCGGATGGATGCACATTGCACATAATAAATAGCCTACATAGTAGCATTCAAAGGAGTGGGCCTATGTTCAGCAGTGGACTTCTTCTGGCTGATGATGATGATGAAATCTGATGAAACTAAGAAGAGGCAGGATGAGAACTAAACAAACTTTCTTTATCGGACACTACTCACGCGGTGTCACCCGCATAGACTAACTACAGTTTATCGCGATAAAAAGTGTCCTCAGGGCTCAAACTTATCAAATTTCATCAAGATTGGTTCTATAGTTTTTAGGTTTATTTGGAACAAGTAAACAATTAAATCTTTCATGAAATTAACACTACATAATATAAATAGTAAAGACTACAGATGAAAAAACAAAAGTAGGTATATTAATAACAATTATGACAGATGGTGCTTTCATAGCTGCAAGCGATCTTTTGAAACAACTGTCCTTGTCCTTGGTAATAAATATATAGTGAAACTAGTTGTCACCTGTCACTGTTTCACCTGTGTGAAGATTTTTGCAAAAACCGTGCATTTCCCAGGAGAAAAGCCCATGTCACTCTTCCTCCTTCAACCATTCCTACGCAAAAAAGAAAAACAGCTAGATACATTGTTTTGTTGCTATGTGAAAGGACAAACCAACTAGCGATGATAGTTCAGTAAAAGTCATATTGGTATATATGTTGTGGAGCCGAATCATGAAAGAAAATTTGAAAAGAAAATCTAGTGCTTACTCGATCAGTTACCACCCTGAAGTTAAGAATCTGTTGCCAAGCACTTATATTGATGTGTTCCGCCACCCTCCTCACTTGAGAGCCAATTTCCAATCCAGGCTTCGACCGCAATTGCCTTGTGGTCAAAAAAGAGTTAAAGGAGTAAAAAAACAACAAATGAACTTTCACGTACATTAATATTAGCAGGAATACGGAAAGTAAGGATAGCGATTAAACGCTCCGTTCAAATGGTTATTTCATGGGTTTGTCCATAAAGATTTTAGATATGTATTTATAGTCCGGCAATTTCACTGTCATCGTTTCAACCCTCTCATAGCATTGCGAGATCGACAAATTTATTAGCGTCCCCGTTTCTTGCCACTTAAACTGCGAAGAGAAAATTGTTGTAAGGCAATGGCTAATTCTAGGGTCAGAGGTTTCAAGACCCTGAAGGCCTCTGACATGGCTTTATGATTAAGTAAGCCAGGCGGATAGGTTTTAAAACCTACAGTCTAGTAAGAAATATGTTTGAATTAATGCAAAGACACAACTGTAAAACGTCAAACATTAAATTGCATACAACCTCTTTACATCCGAAAAATAACAGACAATAAACTGGACGTTTCAGGTTACTGTTTGGTCGCGATAATTTTTATTTCTTATTTTCAATGTCCATTGCTTTTGCAAGCGTAACGAGCATTTACAATTTTCCACCAAAATGTTTTCATCAGCTGGTTAAAGGCAATAATACTACCTCAGTTACAGACCTTGCCTGGCGCTGGTTTCATTTCAAGTCGACGTCAACGATGGCGCGGGCAAGATTCACAAACCCTAATTAAAGGAGCCTGGCCTAACAAATCCTCTCCTGGAAAAAACTCTCACAAAGATAGAAGTCCGAGGCAATTTTCCTCTAAAAGCTCAACTACTTCCTTGATTGCCCTTTCCAGTGGAAAACGGGCTGTAATATGTCAGAGCGAGTATCATATCAATCATATCAAAAGATGCTCGAGCTTACACAATGTGTTATGAGAGAAGTTTTGACGTTGTAACTTCTAATATCAGTCAAAAGCTTCTTTTGTTAGACTAATATTTTACAGGGTAGATAGCTGTTGACAAGCCACGTGATGTAAAGTGACGATGTGGTCGAAGGTGTTGCCACGCTACGTTTTGATTGGGTTTTGCTCTTAAGAGAGGCTGCGGGATGTTGCTAGCTAGGCGAGCACTAGATAATGCCTTTCCACCTAGCTATAATTTTTTCATGAATTGATGAGCTGCGGGTATCGATCGGAACCCACAGCTGATTCAACGACAAGTGTTGTAAATAAGCCTCTATAATCGACTATTGGCCGTGATACACAATTATAATCGATTAAAATCATTACTAGTTGAACAGCACTATCGGATAAAAGAAAAACATCTATGGATGTAGAAAAAAAATAGACACTGGCTTCAATTTGCTTTTTTAGGTAACAACTTTACAAACTTGTGGAGAATTTCGTATTTAGAATTGTGAAGTGTTTTACAGTATAACTAGTTATTGACAATGTGTAACCTATCTAATTCTTATTTTGATAGAATTGTTATTTACTTTGCTATTCGAAAATTTATAAACATTTTACAACAGATGAACGTAATAATTTCATGACGACAAAGTTAACGTGGTAATGTGTAGTTAAAAACATCATATTCATTATAACAAATCATACTAGAGTAATGCCCAATCTGTCTACTTTCTGAAACTAGTTTCAGAAATTAAATAAGTTTGTTAGAAATTAAGTAAAAACGACAATATCAAAAAACAATACCGCGGTATTTTGCGGTTGGTGAATGTGTTCGACCGCGCAGCGCTTTAGAGACGGTAAGGCGTGCGACGGCAGCGCCTGAGTGGCTATGCATGCGTGCTACACTGTCGACCGCATCATCCTTTAAATCCGTGAAACAGGAACGAGATAATTAGTGACTTTTCTATTAAAACTAAATAGAGGTGTTAATAAGTGAGTTATGACAGTTATGGAAAATTCTCAAAAAAAAATAGCAAAAGAAATCCTGCCAGTTACAAAACGTGCTGAAAACCGTTTACAAACCTTGCTTCGTGGAAAATCATACCGAAACGATACGTCAAAAATAACGCTTTATACATTTGAGTGCAACTGGTGCGATCAACAGGAGGTAATATATCAAAATCGGACATGTGTGTGTGATCATCGAACTCGTCCGGTCCAAGATTGTGTCGTCACGCGCATTCCGCGTCCGACCCGTCCGTCACGGCCAAGATTTAAATTTGGAATCGGTTTACTAATGCCTTCGGTTCACTCGCGCATAATTAGCAACATAAACACTGCGTCAGCGCGTCCGAATATGGAGTCGTAAGCCGGAGACGAAAATAACGGGCCCGAAGAGATATTTTGTTTGTAATTTCGTGTTTATCGATCGATTGACGTGGAACACTAAAAGTAATGTTTTACGGGACTTTGCTCCGTTTTCAAACGAACATATTTAAATAAAATAACGAACTGAAGAGATTTTTGTTTGTAATTTTGTGTTCATCGATTGATTGATGCTAAAACTTAAGTTTTACATGACAATGCTCCGTTTTCAAAACATGTTTTTATTACATGAAACTGAAAATGTCTTGCTTGTAATTTCGCGTTCTGCTTCGTTTTGAACCGGACATTAAACCAAGATAATAAATATTAGGCACTGAAGAATTTTTTTTGTAATATCGTGTTTAACGATGGATTGACGGGGAACACCAAAATAATGTTTTATGTGACATTGCTCCGTTTTCAAACTTTCAAATAGCGTATCAAAAATATTATATAACGAACTCAGGATAGTTTGTTGGTAATTTTGAGTTTATCGATCGAATGACGTCGAACTTTATCACTAATAGGTATTTTATGCAACTTTGCTCCGTTTTCAAACGACATATTAAAAACGAAGGAAGACATTTTGTTTGTAATTTCGTGTTTATCGATCGATTGACGTGGAACGTTAAAATTGATTTTTATGTGATTTTGCTATGCGTTCAAACGGACTGCGGTAGTTTTGTATTAGAATTCATTTCCGTTTGTTTTTGCACTGAGACCGTAATGGAATTTGCATGCCGCGATATAGGTCATGGTTGCCAAATTCGTCTATATTGTAGACTTAGCAACACTCATGATATTGGTAGTAACTATCATGTTAATATCATAAACGTGAAAGTTTGTGGTATGGATGGATGTTTGTTATTCTTTCACGCATAAACTACTGAACGGATTTGAGTAAAATTTGGAACGGCGTTAGCTTATACCCTGGATTTACACTTGGGTTACTTTTTATCCAAAAAAAGGTTCCTGCGGGATAACGGGAAGACGCGGGTGAAACCGCGGCGCGCAGCTAACAATAGAATAATAGAATATCAGTGCTTCTGTGCTTAGAACAAAAACCGAAATGAAACTTGGTGGTAGGACATTTCCTAGTGCTCTTCTGGCTAGCTACCACGCTCAAGTTAAGAATCTGTCGTCATGCATATATCGGTGTGTTCCGGAAGCCCCGCCTGAGAGCCAGTTCCCAATACTACAGGTGTAGCGTGGCGCCAACTTTGACCACATCGACTCTTAACATCAGATAACTTGTGGTCAAACGCTACCCTGTAAGCAGTAAAAAAATTAAATGGAAAAATATGCATTCTCTCAAAAGTATACGCCGCAACCTTCCGTGCTCTCTACATAATATATAGGTACATCTTATTACATTGTTTTGCTTATATAAAAAAATATTTTCAGATATACACAGTGATAAATGACAAGCTCGTCGGACTACTGATCAGGACAAGAAAGCACCAGCTGACTTACTTCGAGGGAGAAGTTCTATTCCAGGTACGTTTACCTACTTGGTTTTGTTTGACAACTAGCTGTCTCCCAGGTTTCCCCTCGTGGACTACAGTTTTTCGCGGTAAAAAAGTAATCTATGTAATTCCTTAGAGTTTATACATCCTTCCTATGACTCTTACGATGTCGTCGGTCCACCTGGTACTTAAAAACGTAGCCTACCTACAGAACGTCTTCCGGTTCGTGGTCGCAACTTGAAATTTTTTCTTGCCCATCCCTACGAACCGGTTACCAAGTTATGTAGCCAGCAACTTCAACAAATTCTGAGAAATATGACAGCTAAACAACGACACTTTATAAAATAATTTAGTAACATGTTGTGTTCCAGATTGAAATTTAAAAGCCTCCGTGGAGGTCGTCGACCCTACATAAATTTTCACGTTCATATTTAAATTTATTTCATATCGGAAAAGCGAGATATGTATTTTATGGTAGGCTTAAAGCATTTCCGGTAAAATTTTATAGGCGCGTCGTGGTGTAATGACCTTTTACGTCCGATGTGGCGCATTGGGCGTGCAGCCGACTACGAAACGTGAAGTAGCGGATTCAATTCCCGCTACAAGACAAAATATTTCTGAAAACCCAAGCATCCGTGTCTGGGTATTGTGGATCCCCGGTCTACATTGTTTGAGTATCCTAGATAAGAGTTAGTGATTCAGCATTATCGCCCTAATACATTCCCATTGCTGGGCCACATGCCTTCTCTCAGAGACTATGGGTCATAAAGTCATAATCCATCATTTCAGACCACCCGAAGGCATCCAATAAAGTCTAATGACTATCCTAAGAAAAACCGGGCCCTTGGCAGCTAAATACCACTAGTGGTCACCCATCCAAGTAGCGACCATAGAGCATGTTCAGCCCCACTACAAGCGCTTCATGTGATTGTGTGTGCCTTATTATTATTTATATTATTTTTATATTTTTTCCAGAAACGCGATGATGACGTCCCTGTTTTTCTGATCATGCCTATAGGTGACATCAGAGAATACTGCAATAACAAAGCGCTTCAAGCCAGAAGATCTGTTTCACCTATGCCAAATTAATTTAAAGTTAGCACTTAATTCTTTAACTCGTTTTATTTGCACCAATCAATTAATCCATTGAGCTGAGAGGATGTAATCTAATGAAATGATGATTCAAGAACTCCGTCAGAAATCGTACTTAATTAAAGTTAAGGTTAGCTACAAATCAACACTTTCTGCCAATTCAGATTTGCAAATTCCGAATTCCAAATCTCTCATTATTAGGAAAGCGGTACGAACCAATAGCGGCCGTAATAAAGCGTCTAATGACGTCACTGGAACGTTGTCTTCTTATATACCGTTGTCTGTCTGACCTGTAACTTCTAGCTATTTGCATAACGGCCAGTACCTCTGTCATATCATGGCCGCTTTTTGACGATATCGCGATTTTACATACTCTTATAACTTTAATATGGATTTATTGTTTTATGTTTTTTTTAATATAATTAAAATTATTTCGTACCGGTTTGTAGCCTCTTATTTAGGTCCACATTGATATTGGAACATGCAAAATTACAATGTCAACTCGTCGGGTTTTAGGAATTTGTGTCTTTAGGAATAAGTAGATGATAGGCCTTGGTTTGTACCGTCTTTCCGCTATTGCGTTAAAATGACGCATAACCATTTCAATTGGGAATTTGAAGGACGGTTTCGGAATATGTACAAAATTCTGCACTTGTAGGTATGTAAGTAGAATAAAGTATTTTCTACACAGCAATTCTGCTTATTGACTTTGTCATTTAAATTTGTATGGTACCAGCTGAATATACAATCTACCATTATTGTCGGTGCAAATAAGATTTGTCATAATGTTAAACATTAATAAAATTAAATATATTTGTGTTATTTTAAGAGGCTATGAGTCACTCAAAACGTGTTTTCACTGAACAAAGGCAAAAAGGAATGCACTGAAATCCTTTAGTGGACTTAGATACCTACGTACTGATATCTAATCATTTTCATTTACCAGTTAATTATTCCACTATGAAAGAGAGCCAGTATAATTACGAAATAAATCTTCTGTCCGGACACCTAGTCTCCTAAAAAATGAGGTCATAATGGACACGCTAATTAAAAGGGAAGCTCCAGTTGCCTCACGTAGTTATTTCATTTTCAAATAGCTGTAGGTACCTGTCCGAAAAGTTTGAACATTCAACAAAAAAAAAGTTCAATAAACCCATTTTATTAAAACTATTGATCCATCCCAGTTTTGCTCGGGTTCTCGGCCAGTTTCAATAACCTATCCGCGGTTTGCCCTACTAGAGATAGAAATTTGACATTACTTCTATATGGACTGTGGATAGATAGGTTATTGAAACCGGCCTTAAGTAGACCAAATACATTTTTAATGGACAAGAAAAAAGAAATGTTTCATATAATAAATGTCAACGCGTTTATTTTTTTATTTAATACCATTTTTACATAGTCTTAGAGCATTTGGCACAGAGTAGTTTGATTTTAATAACTAAAATTGGTTCTCAGACTCATTTTATGAAATCTAGATACTACGAAACCGTAGCAAGACTCGTTATTTTTTACTAAACTCATTTTTATTTCAACAGTAAAAGAAACGACCACACATACAAAAGAAGGGAACGGTAAAATATATTACCCTTCCCGGTGGGAGATTTTTCTCTCGTCAGTACCTAGTCACGATACAAGCTTTTGCAAGCAACATTATTTGTAACATTTCCCCTTCATATAAGCTTCATTTTATAGTATCATGTGGCCCAGATAATTGACTCCGTAACTAATGGCAGCGCAGCAATAACGAGTGTTTTCAATTCGTGTTGGGAAAACTTTACTTAAATTTTCACGACATACCTACTAATGTGAAATGAGAAAACATTTTATTTGAGAGCTATTAAAACAGCACAGCTTTGAGAATGTGGGTCGTGTTGAAAATAGTGACCGAACAAAGTTTCGGTTTCGGCCAGTTTCGGCCATGAATTCTAGATTCGGCAGCAATTTTGGTTTCGGCCAAAAACCAGCCTGCGCCGAAACATATTTTCTTGTGTTCTTGGACTGTGTTGGATTTATTTCGGATGGGGATAGCTATGCCAGCTGACATTCATTGTGCCGGTACCTGGTGATTTGGTAGTGAGGTGGGTTTTAATGCGTATGATAGAAATTTGTATTTGATTGTTATTGTTTTTAATAACGCGCTTTTATTCGTTTCACTTGTGATTTGTATATAACTTACTAACTAAAACTATGTTTATAAAAAGGTTAAAAATATACACTAGAATTCTTTGGATATTTGACCTGTCAAACCTACAACCTTAAATAAATTTCGGTTTTGAGTTCGGCCGAAACCATAATACATGCCGAAATTCGGTTTTATTTCCGGTTTCGGCTGTGAATCTAGTATTGGTCGATCCCTAGTCTAAAATAAATGGTACTGAAAAATTGCGAAGACATTTCTGAAAACCTTCTGTCAGTTATCATACTAATGTCAACCGAAACTCGTCATGAACGAAATTGGAAAAGTTACAGATTCATATTGGCGCGTATTCTTGGAATTTGTCCTTTTTTACTTGCAAGTTATTAGGACTGTTTATTTATAATGTAGCTACGGCAAAAATGACGAGGGTTACCTACTTAGTTTAGTAAATTTAATTCAAATTTATGACATAAAAGTCACACCCAATATTAAAGATTTGATAATTATGTTACCCGGAAAAAGGTTCCTACGGGATAACGCGTAGATGCGGGTGAAACCGCTGGGCGCAACTAGTATAACATAAGAACCTACATATAACATAACAATAAACAAAAACATGAAAGAAATTGAAACCAAACACAATAGGTACTTTCTTTAGAAATAAAATTATTGTATACTCATTGGGTGGGTATTAAGTAGTATTCATGACAGAAATTTCCTTTCAGTCCCAGTTAGAGATATCGTCTGAAATTATTTTCATCTCAATCTCTACAATTAAATAGTACTTACTGTAGATTAAATATATTCGTTTAAATATATTTGATATACCTACATACAATAAAGAGATAATGTTGTTTGATGTTGGTATAATTATATTTTTTAATACACTCATTTTGAGATTTGGCAAAATCATAGAACTATAATTACGTTGAAGGTTCCGTCGGTAGACATTTTGACATGAAAAGGAATGGAACGTGAAGCACGTTTGAGCACAATACTCGAAGTAGGTATGTAGGTACAGTAGATATGTATATATGGTGTCACTGCATCTGTGATCTACGTTCATTTGGAGGAAATTTACCATCTCTTCAGTTTCATGCGTGGCTAATTTTATGTTTGACGTTTTAAAGTGATCACAATATATCCTATTGAATAAATAACTATTGACTATTGACATGCTCAATCTCGCTTGAGAAGGTACATCTTTTTTCATTCAAAACAATTTATACAATCTAAGAATGTGACAATGAAATTTTGGATTTTCACAACGCCCTCAGAAGTATTGAAATCTCTATAGCCCATTTTTCAACACATGCTGTTAATGCCTGACAAAATTATATTTTCTCCTAGTTTTAAACTCTAGGTGATGAGCTATAAAATTATATATATCTAATTAGTAAATACAATGGCATATAAACTATGTATGCTATAAAGCCGCTCCAATGCTTGATTATTTACTCGTATTAGCCGTGGTGTTATCCGATATTGACAATTAATAATTGTATAATAAGAAAATAAAAACATTTCTAGTCTATCTAGTCGTTTTGAATTTATATTTTTTAATCCAGCTGGTTGATGCGGAAAGCATATATCAAAGCATATCGAGCATACGATGGTAACTTCACGCACGCCTGCCTTTAAAAATTGTAAAGCCACCAATAAGTTTGCATCTCAAAGTCCTGCGCGGCATTGCATTGCACTCTGCATCCAGAGCATTGTCTTTCGAACTGGTATTCAATAACAGTATGAAATGTTGTAATGTTTTGCCGGAAGACGTTCTGTAAGTAGGTCTTAACTAGGTAGGCCGAGGATATTGTAAGAGTCTCGGAGAGCCGATGGAAACATATGGCGAATAGTCGTACATTGTGACCTTAAAAGTGGGAGTTCTGTCAGTAGGGGACGTCTTCTGGCAAATGATAATGAACGATTAGACGTTCCTTCATAACAGCAAAACACTTTAAAAGTATCTGCTGGCATTAATCCTAGAAAGACCCTCGCAAAAGAGGCTCTAGTAACCAGGAAATTTGTATAACATTAAAAATTACTCATAAGTTTTGTATAGCGTAGAAAATTGTGTAAGATTTATATTAATAAATATTGTTACTGAAGTCATGCAGTTTTTCTTTTATTATTTTAGTTTTAGCTTACCTACTGCCTAGCTCGTTTTTGGATAAACTTCTTTAGATGAACAGTCAGTCAAGTTACTAATTATGGACATACCGAAGAAGCCTAACTGCGGTTTTACTCATCGCGGTTTATCTGGCTACAACGATGTCACCTCCATCCTCCATGTAAAACAAATGTAAGTCCTTTTATGTACGTAGTACTTATAGACACGTGACACTTGGGGTGCAAATTTTCAAAATCTTTTGTTAGTGTGCGTTTACCTCCATAAACATCAAATGTCTTAGCACAAATGACTGAGGCATATTTTATCTAAGTCATGTATGATGTTCCACAAATGTTGGGTCCCAAATCGGCGTTAAACCATAGTAAAGAGTAGTAGTTCAGCTTCATACAAATTGGCCGCCGCCGGTTTGAATGTGTGCGAGAGTAGCGGCGCCGTGTACGCAGTTACGCACGCACTTTTCACGCACACAATCACAAACGAACGGGGCCGCGGCCATGCACTCAGTACGGAACGCGCCGCCTATGCACCACCGCAAGAGTAGGCAATTAACTCGTCGAGCGGCCTTAGCTAACCTACTGTTCTTACTTTACTGTGGTTAAACATTAGGTAAGGGTTAATCATTCTCAATCTAGTGTTAAAAATGAATAACCTTGATCTAAAAAATATAAATATTGTAGGTTACTTTTAGACACTGTCTGGTTAGAATACGATGAATGATATTTTAATTTCTTTTTATGGTAAGACTGCAATACTTCGTTCCTTAGTTTTTAAGATGTACGTTGTCTATTATTCAGCCAGTCACAGAGTTCAAAGCAAATACTCGTATAGGTATACAATCTAATGTTGTGATAAATTTAATAGAGTTCAACATTCCTTCTACGAATATGAAATAACATACGTGTATCCTCCTTGGCAACCAAACGTGCGAGTTGTTTCATAAAACCTTATTACGCCTCTATTATCACTGACTATAGAATATTGAAATAAATAATAAATCGGCCTACACGTGGTGATACAAACGAGCGGCCAGATAGCTTCGAAGTGGAATAAACTCTAAAGGATGTATACCTACCTACTGCCACATCCTGATGGTTCAAATTGGTTCCTTATTGTCATGCATTAGTAAGAAACGATGTCTTTACAAGTTCTGTTCAGGTCATTAAGACGAAGACGTTCTTTAGTTAGGCCCTCCACTAGGTGTTTACGTGGACCAACGACATTGTGAGAGTCGTAGGTATATGGGGAGCTGATGGATGCAAAACGCAAATGGCTAAAGACATTCATGGTAGTGTTCAAAGGAGGAGACCTATGTTCAGCAGTAGACTTCTTCCGGCTGATGATGAAGAGAAAAAATCATCCGAAAAACGAATTTCAGATGAATCGTTTATTGGTTTTGCTGCATGTCGGGTACCCGGTGACAAAAGGAAGTATGCCTTTGTAAATTTTGTATTGTTTGTTAATTTCTCTATCCAATATTTAAGTCGTCACCCGGCTGGATTCTAAAAAGTGTCGGATCAACCGAATATTAATTTATCCCGAAGAATAATTTCACTGCTTATACTTCAAAGCCATCACAAATATTCTCACTATCTCGTATTACCTGAATAAAGCCTTATTTCTATTTCATAATTTAATTAAGTTTCTTAATCGCTAATTGCGACGTTAGATGATTCAGCTCAGACAAATAAATTAGTTACTAGGTATACTACCTTCAGCAGTAAAGAAGGCAGACAGGTAAAAATTAAAATACAAATTTTATTTAATAAGTATAAATTACATACTATACAGTCCAATTTGTTCAACAAATATGTGTAATCATAAATACGAGATTGGTGGATCGCTTCAGTTATCCTGATTAATTTTAGAAAATAAGTTTCGTAAGGTATTAACTTACTTAAGGTATAGACGTGAGCTTTTGCAAACATTCCACTATTAAAACACTTTTTTTTATCAAAGTCTGAAATTTTATTACAGGGAAGGGATCAAAGGAGATGAAGTATTTACAAATAACATCAATATTCTCCCAAAAAACATATTTCTTGTCACTGAGCCTTCCTTTCGATGTCACGTCGGAAACCATATTGATTGACTCTGAATAATATGATGAATACATGATAGCAACAACAACGTGATTTTTTAGTAAAAAACCAATGACGTCAAACATCACAACTAAGTTAAAAAAAATTACACACAGCTGATCCAGTGCAAGTTGACAGATGTCACGTGTTTTTAAATTTCATGGCTCTTGAACATTTTGACAGTTTTCTCACGATGGTTTCATTCACCAATTTGAGCGATGGCTAACCCAGGCATAAGTTACTGAATAAGTTATTGGATCGGGCTGATATGGGAATTCGACAAGTCTCTTGGCACATAAAACGTTGTACCGTTGTCACTAAACAGATATGATGGTAAACCATTACTTACTCATATAAAAATATTTTATTGTAATAACCAGTTACAAAATTTATATACAACAAACTTTTACTTTACTTACGTATGTTTAACCGTATACAACCTCTTATTTTTTTAAAAACAAATTTTATTTTACCTTAACTATTAAATCGAAAGATACTTATACTACATACTAGCGGCCCGCCCCGGCTTCGCACGGGTATTTAGCAAAAACGCAAAAATTATAATACACACATTATTGGAGTTTTAGTAAGGATCCCTAAATTTATTGAAAACAGACATCAATATTTATACAATACTAACGTCACTCAATTGTTTTGCCTTCCCGGAACCTCTCCACTAACACTTGAACTTTATGGTATGGTATTAAAGTTCAAATTGACTTAAGTATTATTACGAATCGTTTGTATGGGGAAAAGAAAAGGGCTAATTTTAGTGTTTTCCCGGCAATTATTCGATTTTTCTCACCGTAAAAACCATTATTGGACTTCAACGAACATTTAAAAAAAGAATTGGTAAAATTGGTCCAGGCGTTGTTGAGTTATGCGCTTACCAACATATTTTGCGATTCATTTTTATATTATAGATTAACTACACCTACAAGTTAGCGCTTACTCTTCTGCCGCCCACGAAACCTGTGACTGTGTGATTTCAACATAACCCGTTTCGTTTGAAGACATTTCATTTTTCGTACGAAACCAACATAACTTATGCTACGGTATAGCATGATACATTTTTTTTACCACAAGTCATCTGATGTTAAAGAACGAGTGGTGCCACTGGTGCCACGCTACACGTGGATTGGGTTTGTCAGGTCACAAACAAAACCGACGTTAATCTGAGCAATAATAGCTTCAATACTACGAATTACTATTATACCTACTAAGTATATACAACTTCAAAATGATACTGAACTTAAGTTCATCAATACTGAATAAACACGTGAACGTAACACGTGTATCTCACGTAATCTTAATTGGAAATTCAATAGATTTTTAGCACAGTATAAAAAAACGAACGTGAAATAGCTCTGAAGGGTTGTTATACCTAGATGTTTGTGTTAGGTAGTATTTCAACAATTTCAACGTTTGAAAGTTGAAACTCCTAATACTGCAAATCCATTTTTTCATCTGAATATCAAGGTGCTGGTATTTTTTTTTGCAAAGCCAACACCGCTCGGGATATGAATTTTTCAAGAGAATTTTACAGTTTCATTCCTTGTTCCAATTCGATATTTCGTAGAAGAGATCAATTTCGAGATATTTTAACAGATAGCCTTATGTCGAAGATTCGTGAATTTCGTATTAAATTTGATTGTGAGTATATAAATGTAATTTTTACTTCAAAAATTAAGATGCTATGAAGTTAGTTATGTCCACCAAAATATGGGTTTGTTTGGACACTTTTGTCAGGTCAAATGTTTGGTCAATATTTCACTTTGACTATACATAAATTAATATATATATAAGGAAGTATATATATAAATATATATAATTAATATATAAGAATACAAGTTCACTAAAAGAAGTTACTTCCATAACTATTACTAACAATTACATAACACCACTCTGTACTCCACACAACACTTATTGACTACCGCGAATGAATCACAACACTGGTACCGCGATTGGATCAACACTGTTACTGCAATTGGATCAACACTGTTAGCGCAATTGGATCAACTCTGATACCGCAATCGAATCACAACACTTGTTTCACAATAACTCAGTCTTGTCCGAGTTAAGTTTTACTCTACAACGCACTTACATCAAACGTCTTTTCAGGTGGTGAGTGTAATATGAACACTTCGCAGCTGTGAGCTTGCTTCAGAGTTTTCATAGCTAGACTGTTGCTAGGCCTTTCGTTCCAAAATGGGATAGGGTCCGAGTTGACACTCGGTCTTGCTGTAGAGCATTCTTCGAAGCGAGGATATCGACGGCTCACTCGATTCTGTAAGAGATAGTTTCATTAAATTGTTGTTACATATATCTGATACCGTGTCGTCCACCAACATTTTGTTACATTTTGTTATATATAGGCAAAAATAATTAATTTTGTGTTCTCTCTAGATGTTGTACAAAAGGTTTATCTACGATCAGTTGAATATCACCCCGCACAGTGGGAATTAGGTTTAATTTTGATATTCACTTTACATTTCGTTCCTTGATATAAAATCTATTTCTAATCTCTGGAGATCAATCCATTTTAGAGGTACACATTTTGTAGATTATTGTAAAAGCGAGATATTTCATTATTGTCATTTATATATTGTTTTGTTTTCGTCTACCCAATATTCTTTCTATGTGAGGTGATATAATAAGACAATTTTCAGGAAATCTTTTTTTGGCTTCAGGCAGTTTTTGCTGAATGGTTGTACATTATTTTTATTTTTCCAATCATCCCGTCTTACAACATACTAGCTGTTCCACACGGTTTTACGTGCATAAAGATTCTAAAAGAAACTGTACCTACATTTTTCTAGATAAAACGTAGCCCTTGTCTATTTCCGGCCCATAAACTATTATTTACTAGCTGCGCCCCGCGGTTTCACCCGCGTCTTCTCGTTATCCCGTAGGAACCTTTTCCGGGATAAAAAGTATCCTATGTCCGTTTCCTGGTCCTAAGCTACCTCCTCACCAATTTTCAGCCAAA
Source organism: Opisthograptis luteolata (assembly GCA_931315375.2). Taxonomy (NCBI): domain Eukaryota; kingdom Metazoa; phylum Arthropoda; class Insecta; order Lepidoptera; family Geometridae; genus Opisthograptis; species Opisthograptis luteolata. Next base: position 4,111,912 of record OV928049.1, on the reverse strand, counting down.
TCGGTTCAGCCGTTCTTGAGTTATAAATAGTGTAACTAACACGACTTTCTTTTATAAATATAGATAAGATGTATTATGACTGAACTTATAAAAGCGAGAGTTTGAGAGTGCGTCTGTTTGCTACTTCTTTAAGTATACTGAAACGGGTCAACGGATTTATGTGAAAGGAATGGACATAGCGTATACTTTGAATTAATACTAGGCTTCTTTTTATCCCAGAATATGTTATATTATTATAAGTGTGAAGATTAAGATGGATGAAGTTTCATGACTTTATTATTATTATTTGGCAATTGGTATCTATAGCAATTAGTTTACAAACCAACGGACGCCATAATTGGACCTTAATGTATTCATCAAAGTTGCTAAAGCTTATACTAAATTGAATTTGTTGAAGACAAATCAAGTGCGATGACAATTTAGGTACCAGAACTAATCAAAATGCTTATTAATCTACTTATCAATCAGCAAACTACCGTATTCAATCACTATTAATATAATTCCTTGAAATCGAACTCAGTATGCTAAGCCTCTATTGCCTGTATAAATGTTATGTGTGTATTTATAGGACATGTGCACAATCAAATTCTTAAAACTTAGGTAGACAAGCGCAGGCTAAGCTGGTAGATCTAGAAGCATACAATTTTGCACCGGTGTTCCTTACATAACGTAGGTGAGCACTAACTAACTAACTGAGATGGCGCAACGACCCAAAGTGAGTCTTGGCCTCCGGTAATAAAAGACACCACTTCGTTCTATCCTGCGCCACCTCTTGCCAGTCCTCCTGGAGCTCGCGCAAATCATTCATGACTTCGTATTTCCAACGATACCTAGGCCGATTTTAGCACAGCAGCTGAAAATATGTGGTCAATTAATCCTCGTAACGGGTCACAAACACAATTAATACTTTGTGAGCTAACAAGAGCTTTATACATAGGTAGGTAGGTACTTATTTAAAACAAGACATTAACACCCGTATTTAATAATCAATCCTGATCCGTTATCCGCAGTTTTGGATGGATATGTCATGTCATAATTTGTCATTTTAAGTACTAAGGCTTGTCATATTACTACTAAAATGACATATTAAGATATCGATCCAAAACCGCGGATAACGGATCAGGATCGATTATTAATTTCGGACGTATACCATTCCATTCGGTTGTTCTTTGGTTTACCAAAGTTCATAAATTTGCATTCATAATTTTTAAACATAAAACTTTGTGTGAGTGCGTTCGTAATTATTCTGCTCCTTAACGGCGAGACCGATTTTGATGAAATTTGGTACTTTTCGCGATAATTTCTAGTTCTTAAGGGTGGTTAAAATGGTGAACTTACTTACATTTATGTTATTGCTTTGTGAATCGATGAGCGACACCTTGGCCTTCAAAGTACCGTTACCGCTGATCCCTGAAAAAAAAACATTATTGTAGGTACCAATCATTTTTAAAACCATAGAAATTTCAAAAAGTTGCCGCTTATTACCGTAACTACTTAACCGATTTTGATAAAATTTAGAATGGAGATAGCTAATACCCTTAATTAACACTTTATTTATCCCGGAAAAAGGTTCCTGCGGGAAAACGGGAAGATCCGGGTGAAACCGCGGGGCGCGACTAGTAATAAATAAGTTAAATTTAGCACAATATTCAATAGAATGTTTCATTCCAATTTTATCAAACAAAGATTATTTAAGCAGAATAATTAATCCTTATCACTCGATAAATCCAGTAATGAGTCTGGATAGGCTTTTTCTATAATGAAAGTGTCACTGACGCGTACGCGACGTACGTTTGTTGATGGATGTTCATTGTTTACACATCCTGAGAGCTTCAAAAGCCTCCAAATCCCTTGAGATCTCCAGAGAGTTGCTCCAAATACTCAACAAACAAACATTCTAAAATCTTGCTATCGTTTTACCTCGTCAGTCTTGTTGTCTGGCATTTTGAATAGGCTTGGGCTAAAATAACCGATACATTGTACTATCGATATTTTTTCATAGATGTCTTCGATATTTTAAACGACGACGACGACTTTTTTTAACGATAAGTATCTGAATATTCGATATTTCTTTTAGGAAATTGAATTCGTGTCAGTTTCGATAATTCTATTTATATGCAACTCTGGTTTCGTATTTAATACCTATTACCTACTGGTTGTGATGCAACAGAAGTGTTATTATAATATACGCAAACGCAGAAACGGATGTCAAAGATTTTTTAGCTGGAGCAAAAACTCAAGTGGTAATGCGTCACCCATATTTCACTCGATAATCATCGATACTGTTTTAAAATAACAATCCGGTAAGTATCGATATGTTTTTCCAACTGCCCATCCCTAATCTTAAATGGAATAAAACTGTACCAAAATAATTTTACAAAATTCAGTGAGCAACTTTACATTTATTACCTCGAAACCACTTCAATGATATGATATTAAATACAATCTCAGATCAACCGTTTGATAGGTTTAGGAATCAGTCCTATAAGGTGGCCATATTCGCAAAAACTGACTGAGAGCTCTAGAGATTAGGGGTTAAGTCGCTTTACCTTCACGTAATGAACAAAAGATGTCATTTTCTGTCGCTTACGTATGTAGGGGTACGGATCTAGATGCGGTGATTTGTTTGTTGAGATTGAAAGATTGTTTGTCACTACACTAATTTATTGCTATTAATAACTGAATGTTAATGTTAAATGTTTGATGTTATGAATGTTGCGAATGCATGCGAATGACGCGGTGATCAAAGGTGCACTGACGGTCAATGTAATTGACCGTCATGAGGTAAGTGCGTCACGCGGATGTTGCTGAGTAAGGTGTTCGGTTACAATACCGAACAAATACAAAAATCGATTGGTGTTCATTACTCGTGCTAAAACCCAAAACTGGCTAAACCGATTTCTGCCTCATATATGAGGAAACGTTTGTCATTGCAGCACATTTTATATAATACATATAGGTAAAATAGTAGGTAAGTGTTCGTTGTGAAAGTGATTAAAGTAGAAAAGTCCCTAAGCGAAAGCGAAATGATTTGAATTTTAATGTAATATGTTACCAGCATAAAGCTTTAAAGCCTCGTACTGTTTGCTAACCTTACCGGATACTTAATTTGCATTACCTTAAGCGTGTTTACTTGTTTACTCATGCCGCGATTTGATACAGAATAGCATCGATTGTCAATGTTGCTTAAAATACGACTGAAAGAAAATGTATGGACAATCGTAATTGTTTCCTAACCAAATCACACGTTCTGTCGATATTGCTCGCAAATCTACTTGATATCAAATTGCTTGATTTTTTCCTGGTCTGCGATATCGTTTCAAATGTACAGAGAGTGGAGACGCGTGGCTCGGTTGCACTTGCGACGCAATTCGGTCGAATTTCATCGCATCGGTACTCGCAATTTGAATCAACAATCGACTCGATATCGCTTGAATGGAATCCCTACAGGAAAGTTCTCAGGTGTTTCATGCAGGTTACTCAAATAGTCGATAAAATGGGTTTGAATTCTGCTGAATGCAGAAGCTAAATCGTGTTGAAAAATAAGTATTTTCAATCTGACTTTTGATAATAACACAATGTTAGGACTTTTTTGGCGGCAATTGAGTTGTCAACGTGACAATTTTGTTTTTATTGCCAAAACTTGTGTTTCTTCGAGTGATAATGTGTAATATTGGTGGATTATTAACCATTATGTGTTCGTTAATGTGTACGAGTGTGGGAAATTGAAATAAAGTTGTGAAAGTGACTTTTCAAGTTGCTCCAAAAAAGTCCGTGTAAAGTTTAAGTAAAGCACCACTACTTTACTTAAACACTATCCTCATCCCATCATCTCATCATCATCATCACCATGATCATTTAAACTTGATTCAACTCTCTGAGTTTGAAATCTTTTACACTTGACATTGGCAAATACACTAATCGTGTGACGCCATAACAAAACAAAAAAAAAAAAAAAAACACAATGTTATATAATAAGTACCTACCTTCTATTCATCTTTAAAATTTGAAAAGTTACCCGTAAAACTGGGACATAGGAAAAGTTAAAAACATATTTTCGTTGGAGCTTCTGTGTAACTCATAAGCTATTTATATTTGCCTACTCGTACAAATACTGGCTGGTCGCTAGCATATTAAAAAGACAGACTCAGACGAGATAAAACCACGCAACCATAAATAATTTTACGCCGATAAGAAAAAATATCTATGCATACTGATATAAAAACAAATAAAATTGAAAAGTTACGATGTTGGAGTTAATCTTCTTAGATTATTGATCCAGCTTTGAAAAGTCTTTCACTTACAGATAGCTCCTCAATCCCTGAGAATTAGGTATAAGAACATATTTTATCCAGAATATAATATTTAGTAAAAATAATGGACAAAGTAAAAACCCTAAAAGCCTCTTTTACTGATAAAACAACATTCAACCACCCTTCAGAATAGAGATTACGGCTTACTTATTTATATACGTACATCTATCTATACGATATCCTATGACGCAAACACGTGTTTCATTTCCAAAGATCCAAATCACGTTAAAGAAAACAAATGACTACCTAAGCGATGACAGTTTAATGGTAGTGACGTCAGCTTGAAACTCGGGGGTTGTGGGTTCGAATTCCACAATGAGCTTGAGTTTTCGCTGAAGGGAAACATCGTTATAAAGGCGTAATTTGGTGGTAAGGCATTCTTTAGTGCACGTCTGGGCGACTTTTTTTTTCACTTATTTCAGTGTAGCGTTTGACCACAAGTCACCTGATGTTAAGGGTCAATGCGGTCGAAGATAGCGCCACGCTACACCTGGACAGGGAACTGGCTCTCAAGTGAGTCTGCCGGAACACACTTCAACCCTCAATTTAAGAATCTGTCCTAAAGTCTTTTTTGTTCTGGTCGTCTAATTTTAGAGCCATTTCCCAGTCCAGACATAGCGTGGCCCACCTTCGACCACTTCGCCACTTTACATCAGGTGAATTGTGGTCAAACGCTACCCTATAAGAAATTCAAACATATACTTGGCCCAATTTTGGATTTCCATCGCATATTTCGACATGTATAGACTGAATATAACCAAGGAGTGGTAATATTCCCCAATTACCAATAAAAGGTATACGAATATCCGAAAATTCCATTAACACCACAAAGACTCGGATTGACAAATAATTATGACTACAAAGGAGAGAAATGCTAAGGCTTTGTACAGACGTCAGGCGAAATGTCTAACGTAGCAAAGTAGTGAGTTACTGTATCGAAACGAGAGCTTCATACAGCTTCGTAGACAGTGCCGCGGTGGCACTGCAACTGGCATCCTGTAAAAATGTTAGCATTGCTGCCTCCGGCGTTTGCCTAACGTCTGCACAAGGCCTAAGGCTATAAATTTCGTATCGGTTGAATGCAAAAATTACTGAGAACTCAAGTTCGGCTGAATTCTTAGATTAATTTGAGTTACCATAAGTTCCTCTTAAAAGTTAGTTGGAAGTGCTTTGAAATGTAGACGAGCAATTTGCAACATCTCGACAGCTTTAATGCGACGCTACCATTTAAATATAGAGAACTCAAATACCGTCGTGCTTTTCTAATAAATAAAAAAAAATCATATGAGCCAGTGGCCACCACTATTGTCGGAGTATTGTCATGTTCACCCGAATGATTTACATACATTTTTTTTCTACATTTTCTTTAAAATATCGTTTGTATAATTAAGTCATCATTAATAGGCAAAAAATTAAAATGTTTATCGTATATAAATCGTTTTCATACGACTTCGGGTCCGTTTTGGCCATTGTTCTTTCATTCAGATCCGTTCAGTAGTTTTTGCGTGAAAGAGTAACAAACGTCCATCCATCCATACATACATACATATGTAGTTTGTTTGTACTGAGTTTCCGATATTGCGGTGGCACCAGTTCATAAAGAGATTGTGGCTGCCCCATTCAGAGATTGTGATCGCGTTCTATAAGGTGCAAATAGAATATTACCATTTGAGGACTAGCTGATCAACATGCAAAATGACTAGAAACGTATTCTAATAATCATGGAAAGTTTCACGTTTTCCTGAAGGATTGTCACTCGCGCTTTTCTAATTTCCTGTCTTTATAATGATATTCATAGTATGTCTAAAAGCGGGAAATTCGTAAGTCAATATCAAATTTTTCTTCATAATATCGACAAACTGAATTTCGGTATAAAAAAAGGTCGGAAGTATAAAAATATATATATACTCAATTCTACTTAGTCTAAAATTAAATTTACCCAAATTTTTCTAGGTACATATTGGCAAAAATTATATTGGAAGCAGTCTATTAGAGAGGTGCAAAAAATATACCTATATATCATGATTAATTTTTAATATTCTTTCAACATAGTTAACTCCTCATTTATTTCTTACAAAGCCATGGACACAATACACGTGATGACGATGTGGTCGAAGGTAACTTCTTGCTAATGCTGTACTAAATACTAGCTCTCAAGTGTGGCTACCGTAAAACACTGATAAGTGATAGTGCTTGGCGACAATTTTTTACCAGGACGGTGGTAGCTAACCAAGCGAGCACATGAAAATGCCTTACCACCAAGTTATAGTTTCCTCACAATGTTTTGAAAGCAATGAAAGCTCAAACTTATTAGAGGATTCGAACCCACACGTCCTAAGTTGACTTCACTAGTACACGGAGAAAAAAGACCTTCCGAAATACCGTTTTCCTTCTGAGTCAAAAGGGAAGGACTTGTGATTCAGAAGGAAAACTAAGGTAAAATAAGGAAGGAATCGATCTTGCAAGGTAAGACTCAGAAGGACAGTCAGATTTTTTTTCTCAATGTAGGTACTAATCCATCATCGCTACAAAACTTCTCTCCACCGAATAATTTGTCCTTGGGACTTACCAATTTCTTTTAATACTATTTACGAAAAAACTTAATGATAAAGTTTCTCACCAGGTACGTCCGAAGACTTGGTATGGATGCAGAATATCTTCCTAAATGCCATTGTGAACGTTCTCAAGTCAACGGCATACGATCCGTAGACCAGTGGGTCCATGCAGGAGTTGGAGACAGCCATCAGGAAGAACAGGTCCTGGAGACGCGCAGACACGTGCACCGCTGACTTGCGATCTAACATATACCTGAAAAAAATTGGCTTATTACTACTTATACAAGAAAAACAATCATAGTGGGAGAAAAAAACGTTACTAAAAACCATAGAGATAGGAAGAGAAAATATGTTTGGCCACTTGGTAAGTCATGACGAATATGTAAAGTAAAAGCCATATTAGAAGGAAAAATAGAAGGCAAGAGAGGGAGAGGTAGACCGAGAAGGACATACCCAAGTCAAATGATTGATTGAAGTCATGTTCTAAGAGATGGTTGAGGGCCAAAGAAGGCAGAAAAGGACCGACATCAGCTCAAAATGAAGAAGGAGACAACGTTTCAACCGCGTAGAGATTTTTTAATGAAACCATGCATTTACTAGAATAAAAAATAGCCTATGATGTCACTCTCCAGTTTATTAAATATCTCTGTGCCAAAAGCTCATCGAATTCGTTGCTCTGTTCCTCTGTTGTTGTTGTTGTTGTTGCGTTGAAACAGGAAAACAAAAATATGTATCTATATGAATTAAAATGTGTTTATTGGTAAGCGAATAGAACAGCCCTTGAAAACGGCCGAAAAGATTTTACTGCTATTTCATCGTATAAGGTCTAGAAATATAGGTAATAATTGGTATTCCTAGTTCAAATTAGCAAATTCGAGAAAAACTGAAGGTACATCAACTATTTATATTTGCCTAGTAGGTAGGTATATAAACAAAGATTGCACTCCAATGTGACATATATCATAAGTGCATCCCAATTTCAAGTCCCCCATAAGCAAACAATTAATATTTTAGCTGCTCTTAGATTTAGATAACGGACCAAACAAGATTTCATCCGTTCTCGTTTCCAAGTTTTCGTTTTACTGCGAGCGGAGCGGTCTTGATTCGCAATCGTGACCAAATATTTACTGTCACTAACTACTTAAGAGACTACGACTCTCTAAACTAGGACAAGAGCCAAAGTAAAGGGTATATTTTCTGATCTCTTCATTTCACATTGATATGTATGCTAGAACCGAAATGAACACAAGACAAAACTATGAAGTATACCCACCTTATGACAGGTTGTTATTATACGTATAAAACTATTTCTTTTTCGCAACTTAGTGTCTAGATGAGCAAGTTTCCCGAGTCACCTAATGGGAAGCGTCAGGCTTTACAGTTTTGGAGGAAAAATGGTGACAGGTTTAGTAACTGAGTTTAGAATGCCAAAATTTCAAAATCCTGCGCTGAGCTCATCACCCTGAGATGTCAAATCTCTTTATGCCTTGTCATTTCTCTGTTAACAAATATTTGCAGACTACCTACAGCTTGGCGGCAAAAAAATTGGCAAAATGTGGTACTTAGGCGTATTCTGTAAAAGAGTCCTACTACTAGGACAAGTTGGTTATCTAAAACTGGCACCTACAACACATTCACACATTTTGTCTGTGAATAAGCGCATGGCATGACGTCGCACTGCATACGCATCACGAGATGTCTCATTGTCTCACTCGCACGCGGTTACGAGCGTGATAGAGATCGTTATAATTTTGTGTTTTTACTACTGTAAAATGAAATTGTTTTAGTGTGAGTACTGTGAACGTGCCAGTTTTAGATACCCGACCTACACTGATATTTAGGTACTTTAAACTTCTGTTAGAAAAAGTATTCTCTTATTTGATGATGCTAACTAGATATCCCAAAAAACATAAAACAATTGCTGAAACCGCAACGTAGTGAATTATTCCAAGATTGTTTGTGAAAATAGCGCATGGAATGCGGATGTTTCAAAGCAAATTGTATATAATCAAAGTACAAAGAACATTGCAGAATTGAAAAAACGGTAACGAGCACATTTCTTTTCTCTTTTATTTTAAATTGTATGTGATTTGAATGGGTATTGTTAGTTAAAATGTAGCATCATATTATATTATGTGTTATATTCTTGTGTACCCGACTAAGTAGACCAGCGACATTATTAATAAAAAATAAAATAATCGCAAACATAGCTCTGACCCCCAACTAAGATGGATGCAAATGACTAATAGCCGTTCACGTTGGCTTTCAGGAGAGTTGGAATTGTAAAAAAAAATTAAAATTGTATTTTACAGTCACAGATACTCGAAATTCGATGTCAAAAGGAAGCAGTGAATAACATTAGAAAGTAACAGGTAAACCGCAGAATGCCTCTAGGTATAAATATTACTACTCTGTCCACTGATTAGATTAAACATGTTCAATCAAGGACACCTTTTCAAATCAAATCAAATAATATATAGTACGGTATGACATTTTACGTTATGTTGTTATTTAAACTGTTCAAATTTAAGTCAGCTGTTAAATATTTAATGAGTGAATATCATTTACGCGTAACTTAATAATACAACAAGTAGCTAACATGTTAAATAAATTGACTGTTCAAGTATACGATATTTTAAGAAAATTGTGTTATTTTCTTTTTAGTTTTTTTGGTGTTGCAGAGAAAGATAAGGGTTGTGATGGCGGCACCGAGTTCAAAGCAGATATTATGTCTGGATTTTCTATCGCTAAAAACGGAAAAGAATAACATTGTAAAGAAACCGGTATTCAATATTCCAACCGGCCCTATTGTTTTTAAGTAGTTTGTCAGTCTAGACTGGAAGTCAGTTAAATTATCACAACTTTGTATTCCTGCGCTAAAGTAACCTGGAAAGTAGTAAAAAAAACTTCCAGATTTTTTAGAAAACTGTAAAAATGCTACCATTGATAGCCAGTATTTAGAAAAAACTTGAGCTAGAGATTAAACATAATATATTGTAAACTCCTCCTTGCGTCGTTTTCCTCCATTCTGAGGGTCACTGAGGGGGTGACGAATCACTTTTAGTTTAACGATGCTGCGCCATTTGGGTCTGTTCTTGGTGGCAAACACCCTACTAATATTATAAACGTGATAGTTTGTGAGTATGGACTTATAGATCTTTGTTACTCTTTCACGCAAAAACTACTAAACGGATTTGAATGAAACTTGGAATCAAGATAGCTGATATCTTGAATTAAAAGATAGGCTACTTTTTATTCCAGAAAAAGGTTCCTGCGGGATAACGGGAATATTGGTGAAATTTAGTGTGGAGGTAGCTTTAACTTTGGAGAAGGACATAGGGTGTTTTTTGTTGCGTGTAGTCCACGTGGGTAAACAGCTAGTATATTATATACACATACCAATGTTATACATGACAATGCAGACCATAAAGGTTCAACATAATTGCTACTAGGCACTTCTAGACTTTATACAAGAAAAAAAATTACCGTGCGAAAATATATCACCATAATAATATTATTGCTATCATCCTTTTGAAACTGATGTCAGAAATCCGTAATAGATTATGGGCCGCTTGGAATCCGTAGAATTTTTACCTTTTTACGAGAAATATATCTCTTCCCTACGTCATATTTTCCTCTGTGAAGGTAGAAACGTGGCTTTATTTATGAAATAATAATCGAATAATAATGGACAATATAGACATAGCAGAACTTATAAATAAAAAAATAATAATTATGAACTACTAGCTGCGCCCCGCGGTTTCACCCGCGCCTTCCCGTTATCCCGTAGGAACCTTTTCCGGGATAAAAAGTATCCTATGTCCGTTTCCTGGTCCTAAGATACCAATTTTCAGCCAATTCGGTTCGCCGTTCTTGAGTTATAAATAGTGTAACTAACACGACTTTATTTTATATATATTATAGATATAGATATAGATTATTTAGAGTATAAAAAGTTTCTATCGCAAAACATAATATTATAAAGGGTAGCGATTGACCACAAGTCGTGACGGTGTGATCGAAGGTGGCGTCACGCTAAGCCTGGACTGGGAGCTGGCTCTCAAATAAGGCTACCGGTAAGCACCGAATAGGTGCTTGGCGACAGAGTCAACTACCTAGATACAGATACAGAAAACCTAGTTTTCTGGCCAAATATACGTATTGTCAAGAAGCAATTTATTTTTTCGTTTGATTTCCCAGCAGAAGTGAAAGGTTACACAGGGCGTTCATTTCCATTAATAAGAAAAAAAACGACTTGAGAAAATGTGAATGAAATAGAATATAATGAATGGAATAATCTCGAAATGGCACGATCCCAGTGATGAAGTGAAGCGTGAAAAATATAAGATTCTGTAAGATATAATATTCCAAGAGATATTAGGGACTTTTCAAATAATAATTCCTGGGGTCAAAATGGTAAATATATTTTGTTGTTGCTCATTGTTTTTACCAGGTGATGTTTTAATTTTACAGAGCCATGTTACTACAAGATAAAAGTACTGGAAAATAAAAAAATAGGAATTTAATAATGAGACTTAAAATGTCTAAAAAGATTTGTACACTACTAGCAGATCTCCGCAGATTCACTCGCGTAGAGATTTTCACAAGATTTTCATCACAGTAAAACTTAGCTTATGACTCTAGTTTAACTTTCTAAGGAGGTTGGAACAGGCGTAGCTAGTTTTAAGTTTGACGTTTTAAAGTGATCACAATGTATCCTATTGAATAAATAAATATTGACTTTTGACTTTTTGACTAACAATGAAAGAAAATCGGTTCAGTAGTTCCATAGATTCCTCTCCTACATCTAAACTCACTAACTGTACCTCTTTATCATATTTATCGCATAAACATGTACGCACTAGCTGCACTTTGCGACTTTCCCTTTATAATCCCACAACCTTTTTCCGGAATAAAATGTAGCCTATGTTTTGATCCAGGGTCTCCATTCCAGATTTCACTCAAATCCATTGAGCCGTTTCAACGTGATTTACCAAAGATACAAACTCAAACTTTTGCATTTATAATAATTTTTTTTTTTTTTACTAGCTGACCCGGCAAACTTCGTACCGCCATATTTGCTATTAATATAATCGAATTGAGAACTTCACATAGGTACAGCTAAGTTCGTTTTACCATGAACAAACAATGAACACATAAAAGAAAGATTAATATTACATAGATTAATATTAGAAAGACTGATATCTAAATTCTTTTAATTGTCATGTTTAGGTTTGTTATTGTTTGTCTCAATCAGCATAAGTTCATAGTAATATCTTATTTTTATTTTTTCCTTTTTTTTCTACCTTACTTTTTCACTTAACACAAGGCTATGTTTCTCATATTTTACTTGAAAGTGTTTGCCAAGTACTTCCGCGGAGTGGGGTCCTGGTGACCTGTAATACAGGTTTTTTAAAAAATCTACATCAGGCACCAGTCTCTGCAAAGCAGGTTCACTTTGATAACCTACAATTGTACTATGTCCATCAATGTATGTGCCTGTTTTGTTGAGAGAAATAAATACATTTATTATTATTATTATTATTAATTATCCAATTTGGTGCAGTCTTTCTGTTTATTGTCCATTAACTTCAAAGGGAACATGTTATTTCCTGATTTTTAATTTAAACACCCAGCCTCCATAAATTTTCTCAGTAAATTTAACCCTTGCTTAATTGAAATTAATCTTGTGTCAAGAAATTAACGCTTTCATTCACGGAGAGTGACAGTTTGCCCTGCCTATTGTGAAATTAGAGGAACTCTGACGTTAAAGGTTTAAGAGAATTCAGACCCTACCTGAATTTGAAATTAAGACAACCTCTCTACCCTTATATTTGAATGATTTATTCAAGAAGGGAATTGCGTAGGTAGGTATATTAAATTAATACAGGATAGCGATTGACCGCAAATCACCTGATGTTAAGTGACGATATGATCGACCACGCTACGCCTGGACTGGGAACTGGTTGGAAGTGAGGCAGCCAAAACACACCGATAGATGGTGAGCGATAGATTCTAAATACGAAGATGAGCTTGCCAGTTGAGCACTATAAAATGCTCTACTGCAAACTACGGTTTTAGCACAATGCTTTCCATCACTGAAAGCTCAAGCTAGTCAACTTCACTACCACTGAGCCATTATCGCTTTTGTTTCCTGTTAGTGGATCAGTTTTGATTGTGTTCGATAGGTACTAAGCCTCAGATTGCAAGCCAGAGGAAATTTGCCTTTAACCAACTAGATTAATTGTCAGAAGTTTCACGCCTCTGATCGGGGCATGTGACGTCAGAGACCACACAGAAGGTGCTAATGAAAAATGATACTCGAAAATAGCGGAAAAAATATCTCTACTTTAAACTAGCTCTTCCCCGCGTATTCACTAGCGTGTACTACACTTTATCGCGATAAAAACTATTCTATGTTCTTTTCAAACTCTCTGCACATCAAATTTTACTAAAATCAGTTCATCGATATGGACGTAAAAAGGTTACAAACGAAAGAGTTACTTTCGCATTTAAAATAATATTACATAACCACTCAGGCGCTGCCGTCGCACGCCTTACCGTCTCTAAAGCGCTGCGCGGTCGAACATATTCACCAACCGCAAAATACCGCGGTATTGTTTTTTGATATTGTCGTTTTTACTTAATTTCTAGCAAACTTATTTAATTTCTGAAACTAGTTTCAGAAAGTAGACAGATTGGGCATTACACTAGTATGATTTGTTATAATGAATATGATATTTTTAAATACACATTACCACGTTAACTTTGTCGTCATGAAATTATTACGTTCATCTGTTGTAAAATGTTTATAAATTTCCGAATAGCAAAGTAAATAACAATTCTATCAAAATAAGAATTAGATAGGTTACACGTTGCTAAAAATAAATATCAATAACTAGTTATACTGTAAAACACTTCACAATTCTAAATACGAAATTCTCCACAAGTTTGTAAAGTTGTACCTAAAAAAGCAAATTGAAGCCAGTGTCTATTTTTTTTCTACATCCATAGATGTTTTTCTTTTATCCGATAGTGCTGTTCAACTAGTAATAATTTTAGTCGATTATAATCGTGTATCACGGCCAATAGTCGATTATAGAGGCTTATTTACAACACTTGTCGTTGAATCAGCTGTGGGCTTCGATCGTTACCCGCAGCCCTTTAGCGCGCGACGCGCGGGCAACCATCGAAGCCCGCATCGCCTGAGTGGATAGTATGAATTCAAAGTACTAACTGACATCTCAGCAGCTGGTCCTAAAAACAGCTTTTACGAAAATCACAAATGGGATGTTAAAGTTTATATGAAAATATAATTATGATTATACACTTCCACGAGGGGCATGTTACTAGGGTTCTGATAAGACAGACTTCTTTCTTCTTTTTTTTCTTCCTGGAATAATATGTAGCCAGTCCACAGAAAACTCATTACGAAGTTATTATTTTACTTGAAAGTGTTTGCCAAGTACTTCCGCGGAGTGGGGTCCTGGTGACCTGTAATACAGGTTTTTTTAAAAAATCTACATCAGGCACCAGTCTCTGCAAAGCAGGTTCACTTTGATAACCTACAATTGTACTATGTCCATCTATGTATGTGCCTGTTTTGTTGAGAGAAATAAATACATTTATTATTATTATTATTATTAATTATCCAATTTGGTGCAGTCTTTCTGTTTATTGTCCATTAACTTCAAAGGGAACATGTTATTTCCTGATTTTTAATTTAAACACCCAGCCTCCATAAATTTTCTCAGTAAATTTAACCCTTGCTTAATTGAAATTAATCTTGTGTCAAGAAATTAACGCTTTCATTCACGGAGAGTGACAGTTTGCCCTGCCTATTGTGAAATTAGAGGAACTCTGACGTTAAAGGTTTAAGAGAATTCAGACCCTACCTGAATTTGAAATTAAGACAACCTCTCTACCCTTATATTTGAATGATTTATTCAAGAAGGGAATTGCGTAGGTAGGTATATTAAATTAATACAGGATAGCGATTGACCGCAAATCACCTGATGTTAAGTGACGATATGATCGACCACGCTACGCCTGGACTGGGAACTGGTTGGAAGTGAGGCAGCCAAAACACACCGATAGATGGTGAGCGATAGATTCTAAATACGAAGATGAGCTTGCCAGTTGAGCACTATAAAATGCTCTACTGCAAACTACGGTTTTAGCACAATGCTTTCCATCACTGAAAGCTCAAGCTAGTCAACTTCACTACCACTGAGCCATTATCGCTTTTGTTTCCTGTTAGTGGATCAGTTTTGATTGTGTTCGATAGGTACTAAGCCTCAGATTGCAAGCCAGAGGAAATTTGCCTTTAACCAACTAGATTAATTGTCAGAAGTTTCACGCCTCTGATCGGGGCATGTGACGTCAGAGACCACACAGAAGGTGCTAATGAAAAATGATACTCGAAAATAGCGGAAAAAATATCTCTACTTTAAACTAGCTCTTCCCCGCGTATTCACTAGCGTGTACTACACTTTATCGCGATAAAAACTATTCTATGTTCTTTTCAAACTCTCTGCACATCAAATTTTACTAAAATCAGTTCATCGATATGGACGTAAAAAGGTTACAAACGAAAGAGTTACTTTCGCATTTAAAATAATATTACATAACCACTCAGGCGCTGCCGTCGCACGCCTTACCGTCTCTAAAGCGCTGCGCGGTCGAACATATTCACCAACCGCAAAATACCGCGGTATTGTTTTTTGATATTGTCGTTTTTACTTAATTTCTAGCAAACTTATTTAATTTCTGAAACTAGTTTCAGAAAGTAGACAGATTGGGCATTACACTAGTATGATTTGTTATAATGAATATGATATTTTTAAATACACATTACCACGTTAACTTTGTCGTCATGAAATTATTACGTTCATCTGTTGTAAAATGTTTATAAATTTCCGAATAGCAAAGTAAATAACAATTCTATCAAAATAAGAATTAGATAGGTTACACGTTGCTAAAAATAAATATCAATAACTAGTTATACTGTAAAACACTTCACAATTCTAAATACGAAATTCTCCACAAGTTTGTAAAGTTGTACCTAAAAAAGCAAATTGAAGCCAGTGTCTATTTTTTTTCTACATCCATAGATGTTTTTCTTTTATCCGATAGTGCTGTTCAACTAGTAATAATTTTAGTCGATTATAATCGTGTATCACGGCCAATAGTCGATTATAGAGGCTTATTTACAACACTTGTCGTTGAATCAGCTGTGGGCTTCGATCGTTACCCGCAGCCCTTTAGCGCGCGACGCGCGGGCAACCATCGAAGCCCGCATCGCCTGAGTGGATAGTATGAATTCAAAGTACTAACTGACATCTCAGCAGCTGGTCCTAAAAACAGCTTTTACGAAAATCACAAATGGGATGTTAAAGTTTATATGAAAATATAATTATGATTATACACTTCCACGAGGGGCATGTTACTAGGGTTCTGATAAGACAGACTTCTTTCTTCTTTTTTTTCTTCCTGGAATAATATGTAGCCAGTCCACAGAAAACTCATTACGAAGTTATTATTTTACTTGAAAGTGTTTGCCAAGTACTTCCGCGGAGTGGGGTCCTGGTGACCTGTAATACAGGTTTTTTTAAAAAATCTACATCAGGCACCAGTCTCTGCAAAGCAGGTTCACTTTGATAACCTACAATTGTACTATGTCCATCTATGTATGTGCCTGTTTTGTTGAGAGAAATAAATACATTTATTATTATTATTATTATTAATTATCCAATTTGGTGCAGTCTTTCTGTTTATTGTCCATTAACTTCAAAGGGAACATGTTATTTCCTGATTTTTAATTTAAACACCCAGCCTCCATAAATTTTCTCAGTAAATTTAACCCTTGCTTAATTGAAATTAATCTTGTGTCAAGAAATTAACGCTTTCATTCACGGAGAGTGACAGTTTGCCCTGCCTATTGTGAAATTAGAGGAACTCTGACGTTAAAGGTTTAAGAGAATTCAGACCCTACCTGAATTTGAAATTAAGACAACCTCTCTACCATTATATTTGAATGATTTATTCAATAAGGGAATTGCGTAGGTATATTAAATTAATACAGGATAGCGATTGACCGCAAATCACCTGATGTTAAGTGACGATATGATCGACCACGCTACGCCTGGACTGGGAACTGGTCGGAAGTGAGGCAGCCAAAACACACCGATAGATGGTGAGCGATAGATTCTAAATACGAGGATGAGCTTGCCAGTTGAGCACTATAAAATGCCCTACCACAAACTACGGTTTTAGCACGATGCTTTCCATCACTGAAAGCTCAAGCTAGTCAACTTCACTACCACTGAGCCATTATCGCTTTTGTTTCCTGTTAGTGGATCAGTTTTGATTGTGTTCGATAGGTACTAAACCTCAGATTGCAAGCCAGAGGAAATTTGCCTTTAACTTACTCAACTAGATTAATTGTCAGAAGTTTCACGCCTCTGATCGGGGCATGTGACGTCAGAGACCACACAGAAGTTGCTAATGAAAAATGATACTCGACAATAGCGGAAAAAATATATCTTCTTTAAACTAGCTCTTCCCCGCGTATTCACTAGCGTGTACTACACTTTATCGCGATAAAAACTATTCTATGTTCTTTTCAAACTCTCTGCACATCAAATTTTACTAAAATCAGTTCATCGATATGGACGTAAAAAGGTTACAAACGAAAGAGTTACTTTCGCATTTAAAATAATATTACATAGTATGAATTCAAAGTACTGACTGACATCTCAGCAGCTGGTCCTAAAAACAGCTTTTACGAAAATCACAAATGGGAAATCACTTCCACGAGGGGTATGTTACTAGGGTTCTGATAAAACAGACTTCTTTCTTCTTTTTTTTCTTCCTGGAATAATATGTACCTAGCCAGACCACAGAAAACTCATTACGACGTTATGTGGCAATAAAGCCAGTAAGCGAAGGTAGGCCGATATTACAACGGTAATTAACAGCATCTGGCATCGCTTGACACGATACAAGGGTACTTCCAGCAAAGCACTGAAGTTTTAAATAGTGTTTTATCTTAATAAGTAGTGCCCTAGGGTTTGATTCCCTTGTGAAATCGCAAAATAAGCGAAAATAAGCGGTCATATCTTTTAATTGAATTAATTTCAACGTAATACGCGTTCATGAGTTTAAGAGTCTTTGCCAGACGACAGAAGGACAACATAGTGATCTGGTAAGGGTTCCATTTTTCCTTTTGATGTATGGAACACAAGATTACAAAAGAAACAAAAAAATCCGACTACGCCAAAATAAAGTTCCTTACGTCACTCCCACAATAAAGACGAATCTAATGGCACCTCATATTATGTTAAAATCAGTCAAGCCTTTTAGGCTACAGGCCGCGCCAAAGAAATATACACAGATACATACACTCGAAAAACATAACCCCTTCTTTCGCAGTCATCATCATCATCATCATCATCATCATCATCAGCCCGTATTAGTCCACTGCTGGACATAGGCCTCTCCCAAGTTACGCCTCTGAGCCCGGTCTTCGGCTCTTCTCACCCAACTACTGCCAGTCACTCGGCGCAAGTCGTCGCTCCACCTTGTCGCAGGGCGTCCTACACTACGTCTGCTAAGTCGCAGTCTCCACTCAAGAACACGTCTACCCCAACGGTTATCGGTTCTGCGGCTTATATGACCAGCCCACTGCCACTTCAGCTTGCTAATTCTGTGAGCTATGTCGGTGACCTTAGTTCTCTGACGGATCACCTCATCAGTCCGCAGTCGGGTAAAATAGGGTAACTCACCATAATGTCATGGTAGCGTAGGGTAGCCAACAGCAAGCAAACACGGTGACAATAGTGACGGTCATGCGCAGCGTCCTTCGTCTGGCGCGGGCCAATGGTCTCTGGTCTGAGCGACGGAGCATCACTCGACTGTCATGAGATGTTTGATATTTTTCTGAAACAAATTACCTGTCAATAACATTCGTAACCTATGGGTTTCTATTTTGTGGCTTCACACGATAGACGCTCTCTGTATTCAGACAAAGTCAGGTGTTGGTAGTCGATAGATAAATGAGGATGATGAGATGATGAGCTAAATAAAAAATATCGATTAGATGACAAAAAAAAAAGCTTGGGATTTTAGTGAACTTGCTCCAATTCAATCAATTAGTAATAAGAATAAAATTGACAATGTGATCGCGCCAAAAAAATTACCTGCCGGGCGTTTCTTGCCTGTTCTTTTGCCGGCGTAAGGAGGTTGGAACAGGCGTAGCTAGTTTTAAGTTGACGTTTTAAAGTGATCACAATGTATCCTATTAAATAAAAAAGTTTTGAGTTTGAGTTTGAGTTTGATTTGATCCAGCTAAAAACCAGCGCAATATTCCCTTTTGTGTTTATCATCATCATCATCATCCGGAAGAAGTCCACTGCTGAACATTTAGGCCTCCCCTTTGAACGCCATGAACGATTATTATCCATTTACATCCATCGGCTCCTCGACTACAGAACGTCTGCGTTTATGTAAAAGTTTATTTCGATTTAAACCCATGCATTTTATTTGTCAATTTAACACTAGATGATAACCCACTTTTTGAATTAAAAATCAAATTTTCACTATGAATTTATATTTGAATTTCCAAAATGTGTGTTGCTTCGAATGATAATATTGATGAAATAATAATCAGAAATAATCAATTTATTGGTAAAAAATATTTTACATGTCATTTTATATGTGTTTGTATACATAAGTATGTTATTGTAATGTATGATATTGTTGTTTTTTCTGCTTACAATGTAAATAAAAAATAAATGTTAATTGAATTTACACAAAGATGCAATTAGGTTTATTCGTTTCTTTTTACTATTCTCGTAGATTTAAGCATATTTTTAGTAGTATGACAGAATCCTAATTACTATCCACCGTTTAGATTTTTCGCAGAAGCGTTTAGTCAACTAAAGGTTGAACGTCTATTTGAAATTGTTTTTTGTACCTCAGACATTTTAAAATATCAAAATTTATCAACAAAGCATTAAAATGCAGTTGCAAAGAAAATGAACAAATTATCAAACGAAAATTATAAAATGGTTAAGATCAAGGTATGAAGCATTTAAATTGCTTGCAACCTTATATAAATTATTTTATATTATAAACATTAGATATCGTATTCCACTATATTAGCTTTTTTACACTTGTAAAGCAATGCAAGTGTAAAATTCTGAAATTGCTCATCAATTGAGAGTGAAAATGTGCAATCTAATCCTTAATATTCTTGTGCAAACACTTGAAATTGATATTTGAAACCTTTGAATGATTTACTCGTATTGCAACTCAAAACGCAAATAAAAACAAATTTCATGAATGGCTGGCTTTTATGAAATTGTAGAGTTTCATTGCCCTGCGCAGAAATAAACATTATATGTCTACTTATTGAATTTGATGTACTTATACTGAGAGATTGCATGTAATATGCATCGATAAATTACGGTACTTAAAGGTACTTTGAGATTTCATATAATAATATACGCTTATTCATTGATGTGCATTATAAAAATATCAATTATTTTAAATATTGAATTAATATTGTAGTTGGAGTTATAATGTTATCAATATATTTAATATTGAATGTCTAAGCCCTCCTAAAATCTTTCTGAGGATTAAGAATTAAGATTGAAAACACGTTTCTGAAATGAAATGTTCAAATACTTAGATCTACGCTGGAATGTGATCGACGTTGACTAATGAATGGAGCCTTGAGACCAATCATATCTAAATCTATCTATATGTTACGGTACCCGACAAAAACATTGATTACACAGGATTATTCGGCATGTTTCTCAAGTTGTTTTGCTTTTTCAATAAGTTTTTTTATGGTTGACCAACGTTTTCACACTTCATTAATTTTTTAAACTTATAACTTTTTTGAATCATCATATTAGAAAATCGCGTCTATGTGAAGATGTTCGATAATGATAGATCAACCGATCTACCACTAGTGCTGGACATAGGCCTCTCCCAAGGTACGCCACTGAGCTGAGCTATTCGGCTCAAGTCGTCACTCCGCCTAGTCGCAGGGCGTTCTACACTACGTTTGCCAAGTCGCGGTTTCCACTCAAGAACCCGTCTGTTCTCACGGTTATCGGATATAGAAGGATATTGTAACGAGCTTTAAAATTTACTTTTGTTATTCCTTTTTTACATGCAGCGTAACTACAAGTCACCTGGCCACTTATTTGCTGTGACCACTAAGCACATAACGTGGGCGCGTAACTTTATCTGCGTAGAATGATCGCTAAAGCACGTAATGACGTCACACGTTACTGGCAAGGAATCTTGATGTTCCTAGCGAATAAGGACCCTGATGTTATGTGACGATGTGGTCAAAGATAGCGCTACGCTACGGCTGTCTGTACCTATGGGAAAGACGCGCTAAAGATGCAGCACTTACCTGAGTTCTGCCTTGAGTTCTTCGATATGACACAAAATATGCACACGTAGCAGATAGATATGATGATCAACGGTAGAAAATACATCGCGCATAGGCACAGGACGTTGTACGCTAACTCTTGCTGTGGGCTTGCGAATGCGTCAAACGACACGCATTGTTCGAAGTCTTGTACCTCTGGATGTCGCATCACTCGAAACACTAGGCTCTGAAAGTAAAATACTTCGTATAGAAGACACAGGAATATTCTAAAGTAACATCGAAATACACTAATTACATTCTGTACTTTGTAATCCGGTGAAGTGAAAGTCAAAAGATGTATTGCAATTCACAATGTAACAATGGTAACATATAAGGGTTGAGATCATTATGGATGGACCCTGTTGGGCACAACAACATTAATTAGAGGAGAGGAGGACTGCCATTGATCAATATCTTCATCATTATTATAACTAAGTTAGTCAAAAGCTTCATAGAATTTACATTACGTCGTTCTGTAGTGTGCCGACTTTGCTGTGTTCCGAATTGAAGGGCTATGTTTCCAGTGAAATTTTAGTGGGAAACAGATTTACCTAACATTTAATATCTCAGGAAGTCGAGTGAAGAGCAGGATATTCAACTGATATAATTTAATTTCTTAACTAGTTGCCCCCCCCA
Organism: Opisthograptis luteolata; assembly: GCA_931315375.2. Taxonomy (NCBI): domain Eukaryota; kingdom Metazoa; phylum Arthropoda; class Insecta; order Lepidoptera; family Geometridae; genus Opisthograptis; species Opisthograptis luteolata. The sequence goes on along the minus strand of OV928049.1, from coordinate 4,089,959 downwards.
CGGTTTCACCCGCGTATCCCCGTTATCCCGTGGGAACCTTTTTCCGGGATAATAAGTAGCCTATGTGTTTATCCAGGATATAAGTTATCTCCACTCTAAATTTCAAGTCACCTAATGTTAAGTAACGCCTGAACCATTGAACACATCATGATGTTTACTATGAAGTTAGTTTAAACCCTGGGGAAGGACAAATAATACTTTAAATATCTAAAATTATAATACACACATTGCAATACCACGGCACTTCATTTCTTGACATTGACTTCCCTCCCGTACAGCCCGTACCCCAGTGACGCCCAGCTAGCCGAGAAGGGTGAGCGGCTGACTATCGCGCAACTTACTGTAGTAGTCAGCGACAAAAATAGCTGATCGTCCTCGATTTCCCAAATGTGTTTCAAATCAGTAATTATTATTGTTTTTTTTTTACATTTTACATGGTATCATTTTCACCACAACATAACACACCTGATTTTAGGTGATAATGATGAGGATAATAGAAAAAAAGAGTGATTGTTCAGCGACTTTTGTCGTTGACTGTACAAGTGGGTGAAACTGCACGATAAACTAGCTATGTATATATGTGATTGTAGGCGTTATTATTATAATAATTCCGAGAGTACTAGTAAAGTTGTAATGGAAGATCAAATAGCAAATATTTACCTAACAGAGAGAATGAGATTTACCAAGAATTTAAGAAAAGTTATCAGCATAATCAAATTAGTTTTGTTAAGACTACCCTTTGTCTTCTTATTAATTCCATGTTTACTGTGAACTAAATAAAACTAGAACAAATTAATCGCGCTCTATTTCAATCAGCTAAATAGGGCAAATAAAAATAACAACGAGCTTATATAAATGAAATGGCAAAGATTTATTTCCTACAGTCCATTGCATTGAGTCGTTAAATGCTTAATTTACCAAATGTTGTACAAAACAAAAAAGTACATTTTTTTTTGTTTTTTACTTTAAAACGTCAAAATTAAAACTAGCTACGCTCGTTCCAACCTCCTTACACCTGCAAAAGAACAGGTAAGAGACGCCTGGCAGGTATTTTTTTGGGGCGCGATATCATTTACAATATATTTTTTTACTAATTGACTGAATTTGAGCATGTCTACTTCAATCCAAAACTTTTTTTGTCATTCATTGATTGATGGCTCACCTGAGGCAAACTGCAAATTAAAGCTGTAATCCAGGCACACGACAGCATTGTCTTACTTCTTTTTCTTGCGATTGCCAACCTCAGAGGATAGATTATAGCAAAAAACCTGAAAAGAAACACATAAATAATTCCTGTCGTTATGAGCGAAAAATGTTCGTATATACTGTAAAGTGTTTTTTCCTTACAATTGTTTAGTTAATAATAATAATGCCCGCACAATTACATACATAGGCTCTGACCCCTAACTAGGTTTACCTGTATCTAGGGTATAAGAAACTACGAGGATCGGGGATCCACAACACCTAGACACAGAACAAATAATTGCACTTTTTTTTTCAATGCACAAATATTTGTCCTGTAGCGGGAATCAAACCCGCGACATCACGCTTCACAGTCGGCAATCCGCCCATTGTGCCATATCGGTCGTCAAGTTATTGTAGGAAAGTTGTTATAGGCGCATAGAAAAGTTAACTTCATGTTTAGGCAATCTCGGAAATAAAAATAATAAATAAATAAGTTGCATTCATTTCATCTTAAAAAATCATAAAAATCTCGTTAAGAAAAATACAAATAGAATTAATTTTTTTTTAATACGTTGTATAAAAAACATCAAAGAATATGCTACGCGAAAAATAAGAATAGCCCCTTTCCTTCTCTACTTTCCTTAAAACCGAATACATTTGTATTTAGAAAGCAAGCTTGCGTGGGCAAGTTCACACACTAGACTGATTTTTCTTCCACTTCCCTGTCGAAATTCATTGAAAATGCGTCAGGTAAGATGTCGATAATATTACGTCCTCGCGGGCGAATGATTCCACCTACAACACTTACTCACAGTTAAGTGAGCTATAATTGAAAAACATTTCATTTCTAGCAAGCCAGAGTTTCATAATCCAAAAAAGATTTTATGTGCTTAAGTGAGGACTCAGGATTTCATTTCCGGTTGCGTGGTAAGAGATCCTCACTAATTCGAGTTATTATTCGCTCTACCATGTGTATTTTCGTTTATCGATACCTAGTTCAAATCCCTCACACCTAATACACTAAGTTTAGTGCGAACTTGCGCTCCCTCAAACGCTGCAGGAAAAAATCGTGGAAACCAACGTGTCTAAAGAAATTTCTAAAAATTTGCAAGCATAGGGCAAAATGTACCAACTTGCAGTGGGCCAGCGTGATAGTCTATGGCCTATGTTCTCTCTGAGAGAAAGCTTGTGCAGGGATGTGGGAACGTAATAGGCTGATGATGATGATGACGACTGATATCTTATGATGAGAAAGGTTTTTTTTTTCCTATTTACAGGGTAGCTTTTGACCACAAGTCCACTGATTTTAAGTGGTGATGTAGTCGAAGGTGGCGCCACGCTACACCTGGACTGGTGGCTCTCATGTGACGCTGCCGGAACACACCGATAGGTTCTTGGCGACAGATTCTTAACAAAAGGGTGGTAGCTATTTATTTATTTATTTATTAGGGACAATAAACAGTAATACAGTACTACAGTAATAATAAGTAATATTAGATACATAATCGAGATAACTGCATCACCCACAGCATTATCCACCGTAGCTAGCCAGGCGAGTACTAGAAAATACCCTACCACCAAGCTATGGTTTCCTCACGATGTTTTCATTATAAACACTTTTAAATAGTCGTTAATAAGTATACACCATATTACCTATTACCTATTACATATTATGTAAACATTTATATATGGCAATAATTCCACTTCTCGGTAGAGCCTCTGCTCATTGTTTAAATACTCCTAAAATAAGCCTTTTCTCTTGGACCAAACTTTACCAAAAACACAGTTGACTAATTTTCTATGCTAGGTATTTTGAAAGCTTTTAGAAATTTCTTACTGTAAAAGCCCACACTGGAACTCTTAGAATAACTCTTTCATATCTTTAGTAGGGTCCAACGTTTTAATGTAATTCAGAGTTAAATAAACATAAAAAAGAGTTCTAAAAACTTTGCTGCCATGGCTCCAATCCGTTGAACGAAAACTTTGAAGAAATTTAGGAAAGTATATTCCTAATTCGTACTCTGAGGCTTGCTGCCAACAGAATAGTAAATAATGGCAAACGTCCGCTGCCTCCTGAAATCGAGAGTTGCCAGTTAACAAAAAAAATATATCGCAAACCGCGCGGACTGCAGTTTATCGCAATGAAACATTTTGTCTTTCATAAGAACCTTCTCCTTGCAATAACAAACAACAAAAAAATAATTAGTGAAATCGGTCCAGCCGTTCACGCGTGATATCGTGACCAAGGGAAATAGGGATTCATTTTTATGTATTTCTAGCTGCGCCACGCGGTTTCACTCGCGTGGACTACATTTAACTCGATAAAAAATTAATATAAAAAATAGATGTTGGCCGATTCTCAGACCTTCCCGATATGCACACAAAATTTCATACAAATCGGTCCAGCCGTTTCAGAGGAGTTCGATTACGCACCCCGTGACAGAAGAATTTTATATATTAGACTAGCTGCGCCCCGCGGTTTCACACGCGTGGACTAAAAAAAAAATTAATATATAAAATAGATGTTGGCCGATTCTAGACCTTCCCGATATGCACACAAAATTTCATCAAAATCGGTCAAGCCGTTTCGGAGGAGTAAGGAGTTTCGAAAACTGTGACACGAGAATTTTATATATTAGATAAGAAGAAGACTAGCTGCGCCCCGCGGTTTCACCCGCGTGGACAAAACTATAGATTTTTTTTTAACTTTTTCATTTTTTTCGTTTTTTCGTTCGTATACCTTCTCCTGACAATAATAAACACAAAAAAAGAGAGGAGACAAATTAGTTGTTTTGTTAGGTTGCCATCAGTGAATGTTCGTGGCATTTTCACCATGAAAAGAAGGCGCTTACCAGAACGCCTTGTCGTTCTGACCAATAATAGACAATAGATTTCGTTTTTATATGTAGCCAAATAACTATACATACACTTACGCAACAAAGACTTTCGTATACAACACACACTAATATCACTAACATACTTTTTTACATATAATCTTTGTCTTAGAGATAAAGCCCGACTCTGCAATTCCCTAAGCAACCCTCTTCAGATTTTTTAGTCACCTTTACGCAACTAAAGATTTTGGCCGAGGTAAATCAAAGTTAATACCGTATTTTTTCACTTTTATTGCCAAGATTTATCATAGTCTCTCAGGTATCTCGGTAACCACAGCCTCAAAACAAAAATAGCCCAAGGGTCTGTGTCACATATAATTTATGTTGCAAAATTACTACGGTCTCCTTAATCTCTGCAAAACTCCCAAAAAGATTTTTTGAAAATACTCTCTGTCTTTAACAATATTTTTTTACGAGAAAATAGTAAAACATCATTAGTAGTATCCAGGGTCCAGGTAACATTATATTTTATCACTATGTAAATAATGTAAAAATTAAATAATCTTATTAAGAAGACAAATAAAAAAAAGAAAAAACTTTTATCAAAATGAAATGGATCGTTAGCCCAATTTATGGAAAGACCCAATCAAGAACCGAGATCTTCGGACTATTTTTGTTAATACCTAGGTACTCCATCAAATTTTACAAGCAGTTTGAGGGAATAGTTAATGAAATACCGCACTTGAAGAAGTACGGTCAGCGATAAAAATTGCTGAACACGCTCAATTCTCCAATTTTCCCAAGTATCTTTATCACCACGCTGTCCTAATTTTTCAGCAGACACAAAGAATAGATTTCTAGTAAAAACTAGCTGACCCGGCAGACTTCGTACTGCCTCAATCGAAAAATCAATCAACTTTATTGAACAGCAATAAAGTTCAAATTGAATCGACATTTTTTTTTAGAAAACGTTTATCTGGGCAAAAAAGCGCTGTTTTTAGGGTTTTCCCGGCAACTATTCTAATTTTTCTCACCTTTCAAACCTTCCCTAGACCTCCACGAACATTTCAAGACCAAAATTAGCCAAATCGGTCCAGCCGTTCTCGAGTTTTAGCGAGACTAACAAATAGCAATTGATTTTTGTACCTACATATAGATATCGTTCATCTGACTCTGTTTTAAACAATTTGATTTGATCAGCAACTTTTTTCGCTGACCGTACCAAACGTACACAATCACGAACAAACTTTTGCATAAGTATATAATATTAGTATGATTTGATTTCAACGCCAACGTCAGATTGAAAACCGAATACTGATAAATTAATATCGAAGAACGTCTTTGATGAGTACATTAAAATTTAAATAAATCTAGTTTTCTTGAGTTATTAATAAAGTTAATTATATAACTCTGTGTCTCATATTATTACTAACTTTATCAGTAACTGTCTAAAAAAGAAGTGGCCTGTCTTGGGCCTGTCAATACCAGTGTATCACTGTTAGACCCGCCTCAGAAAAAGGTTAACCAACATTGCTACATATTTATATAGATGACTAGTTGCACCCCGCGGTTTCACCCGCATCTTACCGTTATCCCGCAGGAACCTTTTTCCGGAATAAAAAGTAGCCTATGTGTTAATCCAGAGTATAAGCTATCTACATTCCAAATATCATTCAGATCCGTTTTGTAGTTTTTGCGTAAAAGAGTAACAAACATCCATCCATCCATACTCACAAACTTTTACACAAACTTTTTTGGGACATTTCCGGAACTTAAATTGCAAAGAAACGGGTTTGCGTCAAAACTTACCTATCAACAGATATGCAAACTAGCACGTTTGATGATAAGTACAGTCCAAATGCTCTGAGGACAAGGAAGAATTTACACGCTATGTTTCCGGCCAGCCAAGCATTTGTTGTCCGCCATCCGATCTGCAAACAAAAAAGACAAAAATTAGGATTAAAAATATTTTTATCTTGACAGGCTGTAGTCAGTGAAGTCGCGGGTGAAACCGCGGGAAACAGCTTGTTATATTTTTTTTTGTTTTTTCCTGTCAATAATTGTTTGTCTTGTCTGGGCCCATAACCTAATAGCGTACGAAAGTATTTGAATAATTCCTGAACTAGTTTTAGCAAAATAAATACAAATTATTGAGAGAGCAATGACTTTTTATTTCACGGTTAGATGGCAAGAGAGAATCATATATAGTTCACATAATTGACGATAGATGGCGTCTTTCCGGTGTTGCAATTACATAGTTTCAACAAATGTGAACGGTCAACCTAAACCAGTCTATGTTTCTAATGAATGTTTTAGCGATATTTTTTAAAAGCTAAAAGCATTACTTTTATTTTTTTATTGATACACTACAAGCTCGAGGCCCGTACTGGTGTCTACACATTTTCATTTAAAATACTTAGGTTATTCCGCGTTTAAATATAATTATATTATACTAGGAGCTAATTAAAAACTAAGAGGTTGTGCACATTGGGATATGAAAACAAGCATTACTTAGATCCAAATTATGAAAGCAGATACAAATATGAGGCTTAGTTTAACGTCCGAAGCTTACATTCTGAAAGCACAGATTAGCACGAGTAGCGCGAGAGCATGTGAGCTTAATCGTGCTGGTATCACATCATTTCACACTAAATACACATTGCACTATAACATTATAAATATGTAAGTTTGTGTGTTTGTTATACTTTGTGAATCTGAAAGCACAGATTAGCATGATTAGCGCGAGAGCATGTGAGCTTAATCGTGCTGGTATCACATCATTTCACACTAAATACACATTGTACTATAACATTATAAATATGTAAGTTTGTGTGTTTGTTATACATTGTGAATGTGAAAATTAATGATTATGATGTTGGTAACTCCTTCACGATGAAACAACTTAATTAAAATAGAGATAGCTAAATAAAACCGCAGGTATTAAAGTAAATAGCTAGCTCTTAAAGTAAATGATAAACAAAAACCGCTCGATCCATCTAGTCTGATGAAGGCAAATTAGATCCTATAAGTAATATATAAATAGGCCTCTGAAAAATACGTATGAATAAATATTGATGATATGAATATGATATTCTTGCGCGCGTATCGTTTGATATTTTTTTACGGAAAAAAACAACTCTCTTTTCTAATGTAGTCTCTCCAGACACTCGTGATAGATCAACAAAATTATATAACCCTATATAATTATATAGTGATCACTTGGATAAACGATTTTTTGACTCCGAGTATGATATAATATTACTCTCTCTCTCTGAGAGAAGTTCAAAGTCCCAGCAGTGGGAACGTCATAGGCTGATGATGATGATGATATAGATAAATATACATATATATATTTTAACTTTTTACAGGGTAGCGTTTGACCACACGTCACCTGTTGTTAAGTGACGATATGTTCGAAGATGGCGCCACGCTACACCGCCGCTATGCTATATTTCAGATTTCCATCTTCTTTAAGGGTTGAAGAATGACAAATGTGTCGATTTAATTGTGCACTTAAGTTTGGCGGGTCTTAATGTATTGCTGTCTTTTTCTGACATAAGTAAGAAAAAGATAGAATTCGTTTTACGCCCGAAATTAATAATCGATCCTTATCCGTTATCCACGCTTTTGGCTCGATATGTCATGTCATAATTTGTCATTTTAGTACGAGGGCTTGACATGTTACTACTAAAATGACATATTATGACATGACATATCGATCCAAAACCGTGGATAAGGATCGATTATTAATTTCGGACGTTAGACCTATCAAACTTATGTTAATTTAGTTTTAGAAAATGCACATAAGCATCGTCACTAAAGTCTAAGTTTCTGTTTTAATATTAAACACAAAATATACATAGTAACGTTTGTTAACCTTTGGTTAAATGCTGTTTTTAAATAGGTGTAAAGGATGTAAATGATAAAAGTAAACAACAATACAACTGTAATTAAAAATTCACATACAAAACAAATACCACAACGCAGGAACGTGACGAAAGCCCTTTAAACCACAGCGCGCAAAACCTCTAGAGGGTAATATTGTACTAGAACAACAATAAAATAATAACAAAGCCTTCCTATATAAAACAAGCAGTTAGCCTTAGGGTGCTTGCATAAAGCAGTAAGTTTTTATGCAAATTAATCCTCATTCTGTATGATCTTTTTTTTTCTACTTACTGGGTAGCGTTTTACCACAAGAACCCTGATATTAGGTGACGTTGTGGTCGAGAGCGATGGTTGCCGAACGGTTTGGCGTGCGACTTACAAGACGCCGACACCGAGTTCGAATCCTCTCGGCCTCGTACCTATGACTTAATAAGTTATGTGCGGATTTGCCAACGCTCAAAACGGTGAAGGAAAACATCGTGAGGAAACCGGCATGCCCAAGAACTGCAACATTTTCAAGGGCATGTGACATCTACCAACCCGCACTGGCCCAGCGTGGTAGATTATAGCCCATACTCTCTCTTTGAGAGAAGGCCAGAGTCCCAGCAGTGGGAACGTGGAAGGCTGATAATTATGTGGTCGAAGATAGCGCCACGCTACACCTGGATTAGGAACTGGCTCTCATGTGACTGCCGGAACACATCGATAGGTGCTTGGCGACAGATTCTGGTAGCTAGCCAGGCGAGTACTAGAAAATGCCCTCCCACCAAGCTATGGTTTCATCTCGAAAATTATGAACTCTATTCCGTCAACTCTCTGTTTATCGGTGTGAGAGTAAGTCTGATAAAATGAGACGGGCACCGCCTGACTACCTGTATGCAGGCAACCTGCCTCTTTGGTCTTTGGCTATGTGGGAACTTTAATGTGACATCCCTAATGACTCGCTTACACCATCGAATTGATTTTAGGCTTTAGTAACTAATATACGTAATTCTAGGCTTTAGTAATGACTCGCGTTAGCTCTTTTTTATGCAAAGTAGGGGAGAAATGTAGATTTTTTTTCAAACGATTTATCCACTTGGATTATGTATTATGATGACTGGGTTTTTATGTTACTTAGTTGGATAATACTTGACCAATTAGACGTTTCGCACGCCGGCACCAGAGGTAAGTGTGGGTTAGCGGGAGACCGAAAAATTGGTTTGTTTCTAATTTACTTGTCGACGTAGTATTTGCACTAAATTGACTTTTTGGCATTAGACGTCTTGGCCTCAAACGATTTCAACCGTGATTTTAAGAACACGCACTCATTCATAATAGCTCGCCCACACTTTGGGCAGGTGTGTTATACATTACACGACCAAATTTAGTTGACTAAAGCACTAAAACACTTCGATGGTGTAAACCAGTCTCAAGCGATCGCTCTGACGTGACTCACATAGTGGCTTAAATTCCGTTTTCACCACGTTTTCACCACGCCAACAAGGCAGCGACATCTGTGTCAACTACTGCCTTGTGAACTAGTCTTAACATTTCATGAGAAAGGTCAACAAGAAGTGTCACGTGGTCTAAGTAACGTCACGTTCACAGCTTTCGCGTGTATACAAAGTTATGGGATCGTTTAACCTCTGGCAAAGTTCCAGCCTCGTAAGACGTGTTGGCCAAGGCATTATGGCAAAATAATAGCACATTATGATACACGTGTGCTATGTTGGTCATTACTCATTATACTCGAGGCGGTTTTCATTGCGCGAGCCGAGCCGAGTGAGCTGAGTGTGTAATGATCAATGCACATTTCGTATGAGGATTTTCAAGACACTTGCGAGGAAATAACGTATTAACTTTTAATATAATCCTATCCTACTAATAATATTATTAAGGTGAAAGTTTGTGAGTATGGATGGATGGATGGATGTTTGTTACTCTTTCACACAAAAACTACTGAACGGATCTAAATGAAATTTGGAATGGAGATAGCTTATACTCTGGATTAACACATAAGCTACTTTTTATCCCGGAAAAAGGTTCCTGCGGGATAACGGGAAGATGCGGGTGAAACCGCGGGGCGCAACTACTTAAAACAATAAGTGAAAGTAAAACTTGGAAATGCGTGATAACAAGCATTTGGCTAATGAAGCTCGATGTGGCGCAATAGGCGAACAGCCGACTACGAAGCGTGAGGTTGCGGGTTCGATTCCTGCTACAGTATCTACTTAGTATTTGCGTATTTCAAAAAGAGCAAGTAGTATTTATTCTGTGTCTGGGTGTTGTGGATCCCCGAGTCACGTTGTATCTGATACCCTAGATACAGAAAATCAGGGGTCAGAGGTATGTATGTAATTGAAAAGGTGGTGTCACTTTACACCTGGATTAGGAATTGGCTCTCAAGCGGAGAATATTACTAGACGCTTTACGACAGATACTTACGGTAGCAACCCAGGCGTGCACTAGAAAATGCCCTATCACCAAGCCACGGTTTCATCACGATGTTTTCCTTAACAAACGCTCAAACTCATTGCATAATTCGAGTCCATACAATCGGAAATTAATTTAAAATTAGGTTTTATAACGGGATAATTACCATGTATTTGTTTTTGTTTGAGTTCTCGATATTTCGGCACTGTTGCAAGCGCCATGATCACGAGAATACTAAAAGTTTCTGCGGGTAGGATTGTTGATGTTATAACGGGCAGACGTATCTATCTACCCGCTTCTTTGCACGTTTTTTCCTTACGATGACATTACCATCTTCACACAAGTCACTCGCAACTCGATTCAAATCTCGACACGCAAAACTCACGGTATCCCCTCGCGAGCTATGACAGGTGCTTTTTCTGCTGTCACACAATCGCACCACTGGATTCCAGGCACTCGACAGTTGAAACCCGTCCTCTCGATTAAAGTTCTTATACTTGGTTATTTCTATCGCTTCTCTAACCAATCGAGGTATATAGTGGCGTTCTGTCGAGATTACCTGGGTTATAAAACCTAATTCTAATGTTTTTGACCATGGTAGTTTAAAACGAAAACTAATTCTGATATACACGCCCACATAAATGCTAAATTATTCATAAGCGGAAAGATTTACGCTTCAAAATAGTACCTAAATATTGAAACAGTTATATTTATAACTTGCTAGGGCAGAGGCACCAATAAATTAGAATTTAAGCTTTTTTGGCAACCTTTATGCCCCGATTCACCTGCATTTGGAACTGGCTCTTATCTTGGACTGCCGGAATACACTAATAGGTGTCAAATTCTTTAGGTAGCAACAAAGTATTCTTATTCTTATGTACATACGTAATTAAAGCTTGTAGGCCCTTGCTTACAATTTCCCCAACATCAATCTTCGAGACCCGGTTGCAATTAATAATCATTAATGGTAGACCTTCCCTCTATAGGATAGCAATTTGAGGTTAATACGATAATTTAATGCTCTACATGAGCATTCAGGCAGACAGGCGCGGCACGCTGGTGAGCGGTCGGGTTTCAACGATCCTTAATACTGACAAACTAATTTCTTTTAAGAAATCAAACCAAAAACTTTTAAATACAGGAACCTTATTCCGGGATCAACTGTATCCTATAATAATAAGTTGCTATTTCCATTCCAAATTTCACTTAAATTCCGTTAAGCCGTTATATTGTAAAGAAATAATAAATATACACACTCACTCACTCATAAACATTCGCATTTATAATATTACAGAGTAATATTTTTGAAAAAAAAAACCACTTTTAACACTTTTATTAGCTTGACTTGTTAGCTGAGAATCTAACTCGTCACAACATCAGCGCACCAAATCAGTATTATTCCTGATATAAAAATCAACCTTGATAAGTTAAAGAAACCTAGGTAATTTTCTTTTATTTCGTACAATATTTACCCGTATTGTACGGAACATTTTATTTTGCCCACTTCTACTCCACTCCACTCCTACTTGAAAAACTTATCCGTTTATAGCTAAAGATGTTTGCTTCGAGGCTTTCTAGAGTAGTTACCTATTACTCACTAGGTACGTAATATGTTCAGTGAATGTTGACTAATAACAAACATGTCCAGAACTAGTTAGAATTCCAACTTAGAACAAGTTTTAGAGATAAGAAGCTTTAGGTAAATGTTTTTAAGCTCTATTTTTCCGTTCTCACTCCCGGCGCGAAGACTCGAAGTTTGCAAATTCGATGAGGAGAAAGTAAGAACCAAGTTCTTGTTGTGTACCTAATTGCTACACGGTAAAAATCTAATTTTGCCCCTGAAAAATGTGCGGTTTCCGTAGGATTTTAGGAAAATTTCGAGAGTGCGTATAGTAGCTGTTCTTTCTAAATATTATAAGTATTTGGTTTAAATCTCTTGATCCACACAAAGCGTTCGCTTTTACGTAGTAAATGGAAAAGGCAAAAGCGTGGAACACACTGCCAGTGTCTTTATGTCCCACTAGTTTCACACGCGTCTTCCCGTTATCCCGCAGGAACCTTTTTCCCGGATAAAATGTAGCCTATGTGTTAATCCAGGGTATAAGCTATCTCCATTGTAAATTTCATTCAGATCCGTTCTGTAGTTTTTGCGTGAAAGAGTAACAAACATCCATCCATCCATCTATACTCACAAACTTTTACACAAACTTTTTCGGGACATCTCCGGAATTAAATTGCAAAGAAACGGGTTTGCGTCAAAACTTACCTCTCTGTAATTTTTGCGTTAAAGAGTAACAAACATTCAACCATCCATCCATTCATCCATCCATCCATCCATCCATACTCACAAACTTTCACGTTTATTAGTAATATTAGTAGGCATAATTGGGGAGTCTTCAAGTGAAGATAGAGGAAGTCTATAAAAGGTCTAGAAGAGGTATGTATGGAGGAGGTATATCTTCTAGGTAAGCATGGACCGCGCACTAAGTAAGCATCACGTCATGTGGCAAGCAAAGGTCTTCCCCATTTCCTTCCAGATATCTCGATCCCCGCAACTTCAGGCCACCGCTCTTCAAGTGAGTCAAGGTCATCACTGTATCTTTTTCAGGGCCTGCCTCGGCGACGTCGCCTGTCCTCAGATACCCACTGCGTGATGATGCTTGCCCAGCGATCCGGGTGCATCCGGCTGACGTACCACTCTGTTACATATGAATAATACTAGTTTGTATCTGCGGTGACTGACCTCAAGCGGTATTACAATGAAGGTGACAATCATATCGGCGACCACCAGATGTGTCATCAGCAGGTTGACTCGCGACTTGCGTCGTCGCGAGCGCAGCAGCGACGCAAACACGCCGACATTGCCCACTGCACCGACCACTAACAACGCACTGTACACACCAATCACCAATCCCTGTTCCGGTGCAGGAACAGTGACGTCATCACGGTATGTAGCGTTCAAAGTATCACTTGTCACTTCCATGTTGAAGTAATCCGAAAACTTTTCCTTGGTTTCTGTTATTGCGGAAGGTTCAACTTTTTGTAACATTTTTTTATTTGTAAAAATATTTATTGGGTACTCTTTGTTAACTGATTATTTCATAGCAAAGCATGTCTGAAAGAAACAACTCTTAAAGAATATCTGTTAAGCGTCAACACATAAACTTAGTGGTCCAAAATCTGTATTTTAAACTTACACATTTATTTTCTAAGCCTTTTTCAACTCAACATTTATTTGAGAAAGCGCTAAGCTTTTAATACTCAGCTTAAAAATCCGAAAACGTTTCAAATGCTTTAAGTATCCATCACAGATTTTCACAAAAAATGTCGAGTACACTGAACTCCAGTCACTTTTTTTTGTCACGTTAACGAATTAAATTTACGTTTTTCTCTAACCGCACTCTCGTAGTAACTCGTAGCTAGTTCGTAGCCGTTTAGCGAACTCGTAGCTGCTACGGCGCGTGTGCTCGTAGCGCCGTAGCAACGTGTGCTTTGGAAGCTTGCTCGGCTGATACTAGAGACAGAACGGAAGCTCTTCAATGGAGCTTGCGAAACTTCTGACTCAACCCGATTCGCAAACTCTATTACTATTTCTCTCTCCGGACGAAACCTACGCAGAATTATTAGAAATTTGTATACAGAATTGACTTGAAATCTTTATAGGCTATGGCTCTATTTGAAAAACAGAACGGGTTTAACTGATTGACAATTATATCTAGACTCGAAAGTTAAGGATAATTCCTACTTAATATTATGCGACAGTAACACTGCCTGTCTCGCTTTCACGCCTTAACTACTGAACCGATTTAAATGAAATTTGGTATGGAGATAGTAAAACTCTGAGGAAGGACATAGAATACTTTTTATCGTGATAAACTGTAGCCTACACGGGCGAAACCGCAGAGAACAGCTAGTACTGATATAAAAGCTTGATAATTTAAGTCCATACGTAACAACTAAGGGTGGATTAGTCTTACAAAAACACACGTAAAGATGTACAATATAATGTATACGAGAAAGTAGAGCTAAGAAGGTGTTTCTTATCAAAAGTAAACACGAATTAAATTTGTTTTGAAAAGGTTAACATTACAAAATTTCGCATCAACATTTTAATATTATTCCAACTCAAGTTTTAATACTAAAGTGTTAGTGGTGGGCTGAATAAAATTAAAGATCATTATTAATAATAGTTTTGTAGGAATCTTTGTATTAAGTTTTATATAGAATCTGGTAAATGAAATTGTCTTACCGATTCTATAAATCAATTCTCATTGAAGCGACTCGCCCCGCGGCTTCGTTCGAATGAACGTTTACATTTTTTCAAACAAACCATCGGCCGTTTTCAATAACTGATCTATCCACGATTTGACAGAAATTTGACATTACTTCTGACATTACTTTTGACAACACCTTTCAACGACTTATGGGGATGAATGTAAGAAATACTTAAAAAAAAATGCGCATATCAAACATTTAACTTGGCAAGGCTTGTAGTTTCATGATGAATCAATCAGTGGTAATAGATACTTGCCGATGCTATTAAAACCAAATAAAATCATTAATGCACAAATTATCTTCAAGGGTTATCTAATCGGTTCCATACAAAGAATTCATACAAGAGCGCTATCTTATCAATCGCCTATACCATTCTATTGAATCAGAATAATTATCGTTCTAATCGCCACTTTACAAAACGTGGCACGACGATAAACACTGATACAAACAATTGTTAAAACTATATTCAGTTTGAATAAGTCACTGATTTGCGCGAAAACAGAATAATAAGTTAGAAACGTTGGTGCTTCAAACAAAGTTTAAATCTTAAAGGAATTTGTCACTATGGTGCGGGTGAGTTTTGGTTTGGAAGTGTGTTTCATAATTTCTGCATGAAATTAAATTTAGATAGGATAAATTTAAATCTGTTCAAATTATATGCGGCCGTGATTTGTTCGGGTGGAGAGCGCAGTGCGCTGCTGTTTTGTTTTGCTCTCCAGATTAACGATGTTTTAATCAAGCCTTTGTTTAATTAATTTGAGAGCCTTTTTTCAAACGAAATAAATGACGGTAAATGATTAATGTTTTGGGAAGCACTATTCTTTACGTGTGTACGAATGTGTTTTTTTACAGGGTACTGTTTGATCACAAGTCTTGTGATGTTAAGTGACAATGGTGGCGCTATACTACACCTGGATTAGGAACTGTCTCTCAAATGAGGTTACCAGAACAAACCGATGGGTATTTCGCGAGAGTTTCTTAACATTAGGGTGGTAGATAGCCAGGCGAGAACTAGAAACTGCCCCACCACCAAGCTAAGGCTTCATCACAATGTTCTTTTTCACTAAAATCTCAAGCTCATTGTAGGATTCGAAATGAACCATTATCTTTTCAAAGCATGCATTCAATAACTCGTATTAGTTCTTGCACCGCGCTCTACGCTAAGATGTGGAAATTTTCTTTCATTAATATGCAAGCTGGTACGCATATGTACTTCTAAAATTTACATAATAATATGTTCCGGTTGTTCTGGTTATTTTCCTCCACTAACTTGGAATACTATCGATATCTTAAAACGAGGTAACACTCTCGATACTATCGATAGTATTGCTGCTCGCGAAGCATAAACTATCGATCGTATCGATTACTTGAGACTATCGATAGTCTGCCAATTTGCAATATTAAACAATACTATTGTAAATTGGTAAACTATCGATAGTCTAAGATAATCGATACCATCGATAATTTTACAATCGAGAGTTCGGCAACACTTATTCCAAGACAGCAGCAATTTCATGAACAAAACACTGTCACATTATGCTACAATTTACAACAAAGAACTAGAGAATATTACTGAAATAAAACTAATATTATTAAAGTAAAACTAATACTACAGAACCAAACTAATATTTACTGAAATAAAATCACCAGAACTGTTAGGTAAATATACCTTCTGTTATACCTCTTTCACAATAATTGTTTTCTTAAAAGCGGCAGTGTTGATACAAATTTTTGTTTGTTGTCAACTACTAGGGATGGTGTACCTTCTAGAACCTTTATTAGACGCTTAAGGATTAAATTGTATTGTGTTTGTGTACATACACAAACAACTAAACTAAATTGTAACTTGAAAATTAATTTTCTAGTGCTCGCCAGGCTAGCTACGGCACTCAAGTTTTGTCACTAAAGCCGGATTCACATTATGAAACAAGTGTTCTGCATGTTAAAAGTAGTTTCGTGAAACTAATATAAACTGAACGTTTACACGTGAAATTACTGGTTAAATTAGTGTTATGAAACATATTTCAAGCCACTAATTTCATAATGTGAATCCGGCTTTAGGGCCGATTTTATAAACGTCCATAAGTTAAACGTCAGACCAAATTTCGATAGGTTTCATCTTATTGTCAAATTTTAATACGGAAAATTTGACTTAAAGTTAAATTTTACCGAAATTTGATCTGACGTTTATAAAACCGGCGCTAAGTATCTGCCGATGTGTTCCGACATCCCCACACCAATGTGTTTTCAATCCAGGTGTAGCGTGGCGCCACCACCTTTGACCACATCGTCACTTGACATCAAGTGACAAAGATCATGGGTACGAATCGGTACCCTGGCCAACAGTTCCACGTAGATTTTCAAGCATCATTATTAGAGATAGTAACCAATTTTTTTAGAGACCATAGACAAGACCAATAGGGAATATGCATCGATTTTTTTTATTTGTTTAATTCACTTATTACTTCGTTATAACATAGTAAAAAATATAAATCCTGTTAAAATCGTTCAAATGAATTTTTAAAATAATATTTAAAGTACCGATTAAATTTGACCTGTTTGAACGCCCTTATTTTTCGCGCGCTTTTGATGACGTCACATCACTCGTCCAGTACTGTTTTCTGTATGTAATGACAGCTAATATTTAAGAATTTTCAGTTTATATCGCTTTTTCGACTATGGAAAAGGCTAAAAAACCATTTTATGGACATTGTCTTGTACCAGACTGCCAAAACACTATAATAAGTACACCGGATAAAGTGTTTTTTTTCTATTCCAAGTGATATGAAAATACGTAACTGTGTAAGGTTATGAGAAGAGATGAAGTGTCTCCATCATCGTATTTACTTTGTTGTGAAGATCATTTTAATGTTAGTGTATTGTATTTCGATAATTAACATGGTGTGATTTTTTTTTTTTTTTTTTTTGTACTTATTACAGGGTAGCGTTTGACCACAAGTCACGTGATGTTAAGTGACGGTGTGGTCTAAGATGGCGCCACGCTACACCTGGACTGGGAACTGGCTCTCAAGTGAGGCTGCCGGAACACACCGATAGGTGCTTGGCGACAGATTCTTAACAAGAGGGTGGTAGCTAGCCAGGCGAGTACTAGAAAATACCCTACCACCAAGCTATGGTTTCATCACGATGTTTTCCTTCACTGAAAGCTCAAGCTCATTGTAGTATTCGAACCCACGTCCTACGGATCGCAAGCCGACGTCACTACCACTGAGCCATCATCGCTATAAAACCTTGAATTGGTCAAAGTTAACTTTTGCAGACATAAATATTTTGATTATCAAGTGGAAGAAACTAACTCTGTTTACACCAAGTTTATACCAGCCTGACCTTTATCATTCCTGTCTTTTCTCCGGAGATTTATTTTAGATTGAGAAAGATACCTATCTTATATAATATACAATACAACATCATGAGACAACAAGAGGGAAAAGTTATGCTTCGGTTAAAACAAGGTGTTGTAGCTCATATGTGAAACATATATGTTTCAGTGCCAAAAACAAAAAATGATACCACCACAAGAGAGAATGTGTGCGATTGAAAGACAAAAAATATCGTTATTATATAAAGCTCTCACTGAGTTTGCTGTCAGAAGTACAAATACTTTACTCCACAAACAAGTTACTATGAAGCCGGGAACAGTACTTTTCATATTGAAGGCTGTGATGATTATTAAGCAAGGCCCAGTATATCTCACATGGATGTCTCCGAGATGAAGAAGATTGAAGCCTCTAGTAATACAGACCAAGTACACTGTGATGAAGCTGTGCAAGTAAATATTAGATCAAAGTACAAAAGTAAAGATGTTAATGTTAATTTAACTATTGAAAAGAAAAATGTACCTCTATTTCAATAATGTAGGTAATAATGTTAGTCTGTGGTTTGACAAAATAATATGCTGGATGTTTTAATAAAAAAATGAAATAATTATTCCTCAGTTTTATTTTTAGGTATGCATATTCAGTTAATAATTAAAGAAACTTGAATAACAAAATACAGATACAAATGAAACCTTAAAAATTAAAATCAAACTATGTTACCTACTGTTACATATAAAATATAACTCAGCGGACGAAAAATCTGGATTTGATGCAAAATATGCGGTCATCATAAAAGCATCTATTTTTGGCAAATTGTCCGATTGTGCTTTGACGAAACCACTTTCAGTCATTGTTCTTGATGTTTAGTACTGTCACTATATACCAAAACCGCACTAGGCAATCGAAAACACTACAGAAATCAATTTTTAAGTAATTTTTCTTCATATTAGTATGAATATCGAAGCTAGACTGCGCCGTGTGACGTCATTTTTCGAATCGACCAATGGTGAAGCGATTCGCAAATTTGAAATTCCCACGCTTATTTTGCACTTTTTGATTAAATTTTTAAGGTATTAATTACAAATTAATTAAGAAAATAATGGTTTAGGTGTAATGTCAAGGCCATAAGGTATCATGGAAAAAAAAATCAAGTAAATCTAAATCACATGCATATTCCCTATTACTTATTTACGTAAAAAAAACAGACTGGAGAAAAGAGCGCTTTTCCCTTTTTTAATTCCGCTAAAAACTAATTAATTTATCGCGTCTTTGATTCGTACTTATGTACGTAATTAGCTGAAAAGCTGTTTCAAGAAAACAGAGTAATTACAAACAAGTTTCAAATAAATTAACAACAACTAATATTAAAAATTGCATAATTATAAAATCACAAAGCCAACCTGAATTTATTTTCAAATTTCATACACTGTTTTTCTTTACTCATTAAATTCAATCATTCACTATTTTTAGTACTATGTAGTAGGTACATACCTACGTAAAAATATTTCAAACAATTTTTACTTTGTTTATATTTCAGACTTCAAAAATGTTTTCAGATAAATACATAGATTTAGTAAGATGATACCACATGTAAACGAGTCCAAAAATGAAATTATTGATCCTGATTTTCAATATGACAAAGAAAAAACTAAACGTAAGTATCAAAGTACTATAAATCTTATATTTATTCGAGAGGAGAACTTGAATAGAATCATTTTTGTGTTTATTTTAGAATTCCTTTTCGAAATCTATATACATATTATGTACTTGAATGAGATATAATGAAAATAAAGCTATTGTAGCCAATATTGGAAATGAAATACCGAATCACCGAACCTTTCAAATATTGTAAGCATTTTATTGGACACTAGCTGTGCTCTGCGGGTTCATTGGCGTCAATGTTTTCACAGAATTCTTATCAAAATAAAGCCAGCCTATATATAGCACTCAGGGATAAAGTAGCTTCCTATATCAGTGAAAACAAATTCAGAATTAGAGCAGTGGTTTCAGAGATTAACCGTAACATATTTTAAAATAACTTTACCTCTTAATACTATTAATGATACCTAGATATTAAAGGAAATTTTTACAAGGTCAATATTTGTTTAAAAATACCTTGTTTTGACAAAATTCAAATTTCAATCATTTTTATTCAATAGGATACATTGTGATCACTTTAAAACGTCAACTTAAAACTAGCTACGCCTGTTCCAACCTCCTTACGCCGGCAAAAGAACAGGCAAGAAACGCCCGGCAGGTAATTTTTTTGGCGCGATCACTATGACAATTTTATTCTTATTACTAATTGATTGAATTGGAGCAAGTTCACTAAAATCCCAAGCTTTTTTTCGTCATCTAATAGTCCGATATTTTTAATTAGCTTTACTAATAAGATTTCTCTTGTTTGGTTGTACACATTGGGATATGGGAACATGAATATTAACGAGTTGCGGGATCACAACCAAAGCAGACCAGACCCCACAAGCAGCACCCGTTCACGAGTTGACGCATGTGCCAGCCATCGCTCTCCTCGACCATATGAGAGGGAAGAGGGCGACCCGACACACGATAGGTTTCAACTACCACACAAAGAAGCAATTTTCACTGACAAGTTTTATAATAATAACTTAGTTAACCTTTCTATTTTTATTAGACCTAATTCGCTTACTCTTTTACAGATGTCAAATGGTACCACAGAGTTTTACTAAACAGAACGCTCAAGGTTGTTATTGCATTGTTACTAGTAGCAATTTTAACTCCTATACTTCTATACCAGTACATTTATTACGCTGGCCTTGATTTAACATCCCCAGACGGATTCTCTCTTGGCTCTTGTCTCGTGCCGCGTTCCTCAAGGCTTCTATGTGGAGCTGGAAACGTTTCACCAGCAGAATGTCACCAGCAATGCTGCTACGATCACAGCAACAACATGTGCTTCCACCGATTCCCATCTCGATTCTCCTACATAATGGATCGGAATTGGGCAGAAGACGTGTTCTTAAAACCAAGAGTTGCCACTGTGCCTTTTAAACGCCAAAACAGTTTGACCAATATCCGACTCTCTTTAGACGAAGTATCTTCTACGCATTTGACTATCACATTCTACAACTCAGCTGAATACAATATCACTGGACAAAGAGTTGAAGAGACTGAGTATGAATATCAAATTGAGTCTCCAGAATTAAATGTTGTCGTCAACTCAACGCAAGGGACTATATTTAACACAATGAGAGGTCCAGTTATAGCTTCAGAAAACATTTGGGAAGTAGCTGTCAAGCTGACAGATGAATCAATGTACGGTTTTGGTGAAATACCTATCACGAGAGATACTGTTAAAGTTATATACAATCACAGAGGTGGTTTTAGCTCTATTCCATTAATATATGCGAAGGTAAACGATTCGTACCATGGATTGCTTATTGATGCAGTGGACCCAACAGAAGTTTCATTTCGGGAAGATAACGTGATTTTGATACGGAGTATAACCAATTTCGGCCTGAAATTTCATCTGTTTGTCGGACCTAGACCCGTTGATGTGATGAAGGGTGTTATGAAGTTAGTGGGCTTTAAGAAAGATTTTGAATATTGGATGCTGGGGGCTCATATGTGCAGGTCAGTCGCTTATGTACTAAAAAATTAACTTTTTCAAATAATTCTGTTTGTTTTTGACTTCTTATAGGGTCGCGTTTGACCGCAAGTTACCTATGTTGAGTGACAATGTCGAATGCCACGCTGCACCTGGATTGGGAACTGGATTTACACTACCAATACTATCATCTTTTAATATAAAGTTAACTCTCATGGTTTTAGTTGCTTCAGGCCGTAAAAAACAGACCATCATATTTTTAATTTTCCGAATTTAAGCCGGATCTGTGGTATAGAGGGTGTAGCCTAGTATTAGCAGATAAGTCATGCGACTTATAACTTTCCACTGAAATCAATTGATCAAAATGCTATTGTTTCGTGTAATTAGCGATGTGATGATTGTATCATGTGTGATCTCAAGTTCAGTTATGCGGTGCCTAAGGCTGCATTTCCTCGAAAGCATTGCGAGGCAAAGCTAAGTGGAAAGAAAGAGATCTTAGAGCATACAAAATAAGAGAGAGATTTGTGTGAGGGGCACAGGTGAGGGAAGCGTGTATGTAAGCACACCGCTTCCTCTCCCGTGAAAAGTGTGCGTTACAATTTAATTCAGTTCATAACATAATTAACAATATAAAAATTACTTATGGAATTTCACAATATATGAGTAAGTTATGTCAAATTTAACATACACATCTTCGCACCGCTCAACTACCCCGTACAGTCAGCGACAAAAGTAGCTGATCAAGCTAAAGTTGCCAATTCCGTACCAGATCTTACTGATGCTAAAGAAAATCGAAGAATCATTAATGATCATAATTCATAATTCATTTATTCCAAGAATGTTGTATCAACATGAGTTCTTTGAAAATTAGATCATACATTCTATCATAACAATGGTGTGGAATGTCAACTTAAATTTACAATATAAAATAATTAATAATAATGGGAATTAGGTAGGTACAATGTCAAAATTAATATGTCAGAACAGAACTAAAGTTAAGATTGGAATGTCACATTAAATTGTTTGTTTAAAAATTAAATGTCATGTATTCATTGAGGTCATAAAAACAATTATTTTAATCAGGCACTGCTTGGTTTTAAAATCACATCGTAAAAGTCAGTTATGCATCCTCGCACATCCTTGGTGGTAAGAATCACAATCACAGCTCCGTTATCACAGATTCGTCGCACATCACTGGTAGAAATGCAGCCTTATGGAAGCATAGTCTGTCTGCATGATTGACCGAAAGTAATTAAAGGCTTTAATGAATTTCATAGCGCAATGTAAAATTTTCCGCAACCATTATTCGGCGTTTTCAATTAAATATCGTGTTGTTAACAAGTTTTAAACGAATCTTTCTAGGGTGTCCATAGCCTTTCAACCACTTAAATCTTTTCAATTCACTTCGTACCAGTTGATTTAATAAGTCTACTATGGATATTTCATTTGGAAAAATATTTCAATTAATTAAATATTTGAGTCTAGAGGTATTTTATTACAGTTCACTGACATGTGAACTGAAATCATTTTTTGAAGCCGATAAAAGCAATTTATTCTACGTCGATGAACCTATCACTTACAATTTTACAATGTACAACTTAAATGTACTTTTGAAATTAGTTGTTAAAACTGAAATTGCTACAGGTCACCGCTTTAGCTATTAAAAAATATATGTTAGACGAAATCAATATGTAATAAATAATGTATTTTAGTTATTAGTTTAGATTTATTTGTTTTTATTTCTTTGTTATTTTTAGTTTGAAGTAATAAATTAACATTGTCATTTGTCATGCCATGACATGCATTTTTAGAGTTGCCATAAAACGTTACTGCATTTGACTGAGCTCACATGCGTGACTCATGCAACAGTGGATATGTAAGTATCAACTTTGTATGCACTTATATCTACTACATGTGTTCCGCGGCTTCACCTACGGGAAGATTCCAAGGGGACTTGTGCCTTTTTCTGGGATAAAAGTAGCTTGTGTCACTAACTGGTCCGTAAGCTATTCGCTAGAATTTTAAAAGCATCGTGGCATATACATCTCTGAGGCTGCGGGGATCGAAATGTCAGGATAGTTTTCTTTTAAATCTTATGTCATACAATAATCTATTTTCAATCACTTTTCAGTGAATTTTCAGAAGAAACGGAAAAGGAAACTAGCATAAGTGATCTTATTCAAGAGGCAACCACGCAGAATATGCCTTTCGAGAGCCACTGCGTCAAACCCATTGTCTTTGACAATATATGCGAGACGAAACCGGTAACGTTTGTTAATGACGGTGCCAAGCTACTGAAAAGTTCCGGGAAGAAATTTATACCTCATATTTCTCCATATGTAAGTAAATAAAAAACATAAAAGTACTTAGATGTATAACTTATTTTAAAAAACAAACATGCATCGTGAGGAAATCGGGGTGTCCATGAACCACAACATTCAAGGGCATGCGACATCTACCAACCCGCACTGGGCCCGCGTGGTAGATTACAGCTTATACTCTCTCACTAAGAACAGGTCTGAGTCCCAGCAGTAGGTAAGTAATAGGCTGATAATGATCATCAAATCTTAGTTCAAATATTTCTTACCTCTGAAAGCTTTATTGAGGTTTTATTCCGTAAAAGGTATCTGCGGGATAGTGGGAAATCCAACGGTGTAACCGCGGGGCGCAGCTAGCTCATAATATTAGTGAAATTGGCGTGATTTTTACATTACACAATGTTTAGAGGTTGTAAATACTTATTTAATACGTCGCCACTATTATATACTCACGAAACTGTAATATTGCCGAGAGCACACACTAAACAGGTTGACAAGCCCAGACTAACTCGTTTTTCTCTCCTACCCTCACATATACTTATAAGTACATGACAATGAAATAACAATAAATTACTTAACTAAACTAAAATATAAAAAAAAACCAAGCCTACAATTATTTATGAATATCCGTTTATATATATAGGCACATATATTGGATCGTTTGAACTAACTAAAGAATGTCTATAGATAGTTCAAGCGATCCTTGATGTCTGGAAACGTGCCCAGAATGCTGGCGGCATTGCCTCGCTGAATAGCGAGGCTTATTCTTTGTCCAAAATATAGGCCAGCATTCTGGTCACGTGCGACTATTAATTATTACTTATTTAATTATAACTGAACAAAATTTCAACTTTTTATAGCATTTAAATGGTCTGCGAAGAAACCTCAAGCCCGAAGTTTTAATTAAAAAAGTAATAACTGCTCCAATCATTAATTATAAATGTTACAGATTCTCTACGAAACATTCGAAATCAAAAATGAAACAGAGACAAATGAAACAGAAACAAGAGAGTATGCTAGTAACTGCACATACAATATTGAAGATTACGCAAATTATATGCTTCAGAACCCTGAGTTAAATGGAATGTATAAAGGACTGGTTGGAAGCGAACAAGTTATATACCCAGACTTTGAAAACAACGCTACTGCTGAATTTATAAAAGAACTTTGGATTTACACAACGGACTTAGACGGAGTGGTTTTAGAAAACAACTGGCCTTTAGATGAATCAGAGAAACTTGTTCAAGAAATCAATTTACACTTGCCTTACTTCAGTGAGGTACGCTGGTTTTTGTTATAAAGTATTACTTGACGGCTAAGCTGATAAAAGCCTAGTACGAAATATCACTACGATATTTCATCCCTAATCGGTTATTTTAACATGATGCCAGAGCAACAATCATTCGTCTTAATCAAAATTCGCGCTTTGATTGACTAACAAATCTTGCCCCAAAAAGTTTGTAGGAATGATAATTGAAATAGGGTGCCCTATTTTGATGTTTAAATTAATAGAGATCTCAGCTTAAAATATATGTACCTACCTTTAATTTTTCATGAAAATCAAATAAGTAGATAATAAATTTTCTACGAAATCTGGTAAGAGTCGACTTAACATCTCATTTTTATTGAAAAAAAACTTCATTAGTATCGCTAATTAAGTACTAATAACTTAATTACTATACTATACTTACTTAATTACTTACTATACTTAGCATTAGATACAATTTTAATAACCTAAAGTACTAAGTAAGTACTAGCTAGTACTTTCTTTATATCTTATGTATTACAATTCCAGATATCTAGGTTGATAACTTCAATAGTTCTCAACACCATTCAATGCCAGTTTCTAGAAAAACTTGGATAAATCCTTGCCAGTCTGTAAAGTTAAATTATATTTTCAGAGTTTCGAAGAGGCATTTAACCACACACCTCGATGGAATACGAAAAAAGTCAATGGAGAAAAACATCTTTACACGCATAACGAATATGGCAATAGTTTTACGAGAGCTTTTCAGCACATGACACCTACACCCATCGGGGTGCCCAGTCAGTGGATGAATGGAAATGTTTACATCAGCAGACAGAATGTTGCAACGTCGTGGACCAATTTGCAAAAGGAATTAGTTGAAGCAGCTTTGGGGGGAGTATCAGGACATTGGCTCTGGTCTACGCCTGTTTGTGGCGACACAGACAACTTTGACAGCGAAACACATGCAAGCCTGTGCGTAAAATGGTACCTAGCAGCAACGTATATGCCCATGATCAAGATCCATTCTAAAAACACAGCGAGAGATCCCCTCTCATTCACTGGAACTCATAGAACTCTTATGATAAACGCACTTAGGAACCGCCTCATGCTGGCACCTTATTTCTATAAGACGCTTCAGGAAGGTCCTCTCCTCAGACCGATGTTTTACCAGTTTCCTCAGTCAGAGCCCTTGAAAGATTTGACCAGCCAGTTCAGCGTGGGAGATGACCTTCTTATAGTACCGAATCTACAGCCGAGTCAAAGTATGGTTCATATTGTAATGCCACCGGGAGTTTGGTTCGAAATGTGGAGTGGATTGAAGATAGATGCCGAAGAAGGCCAAGCTGTGACCATGGCTACTACAGAAGCTGACTTTTTGACTTTGATTCGAGGTGGATCAATCGTTGTTATTCAGAAGGTAAGACAATACAGTTAACTGGGAGAGGTCACAGTGGTGCGATTACCTACTGGCCCATCCAAGTGCAACGCAAGTATGGTATAAAAGCTTATATTTCAGACTAACGGACCGTTTGATAAATTTTAAAATAGGTACTCAGAGAGTAAAAACCATATAAAGCAAAAAAGGTCCCTCGGTTGGCATCAGGAAACATCGCTGCGTTCTGAAATTAGTTCGCAGAAATTTCATAAAACTTGTTCCAGGAAATAAGTATTTTTCAAGTCAAAAGAAATGTTTGTCAAATCGAATCCAATCTCCAGCGAGGTGACTAACGGCATAACATTTGCATCAAATTTTTTTTGTTTTGATTTGAACTTTTTTAAAATACTTGTTTTACACCTAATGTTCAGGTAAAATTTGTAAATAAAGGTAGACTTATGGAGGCTGTTACGGTTTCTCAAAGTTTTTTTTTCTAACTTAGATGTTGTGCACAGATAGCAAATTGTATAAAACATCTAAAGAAAATATTATAGAAACGTTATAACCACGTTAAAGCGTTAGAATGCGTAGTACAAGCCGTTCTTAAGTTATTGTTTTATTTTATTACTTAAAGTACCTTACGGCCCAAAGTAACTATGTGATTAGACCAAATTACATAACAATCCATCACTCTCAAGAAAAGGGTAGACACATTTATCTCTTTCTTGACGGAGCATAAAATTGTCGCATACTCCTAAATAAATTAAAAAAGTAAGCTTTAGTATACACATGCTAGAAGCAGATATATCTCTGAAATGGTATTAATTATTACAAACACCACCATCATCAAGTACTATTTTTCATTTGTTCTCAATAGTTCCTTAGCACGAACTACTGAGCCTTTTTTGCTGCAGCCATTCAGTTCCTTCAATGGTGTTATAGGAGACTAACAACCAATTCCCAGCAGCTGAGCTTGATTGCTGAGCTTTTTCTGTCCTTGCAGTAGGTACAACAAAACTCGGTGTCTCTGTGACATGGATGGATGGACCCGTAATAAGTAAAGTGATTGAGTTTTTGTGAGAGGGAGTGAAAGCGAGTGTGAAATATAAAGAATGTGTAATTGTAATTTATGTATTATCTTGTGAAAATCGTGTTCAATTTATGTAATTATTCGCCGTTTTAATCAAACTAAACAATATTTAAAAAACCCCCGAATCATTGGACCGATTTTCATCAAACATAGCTAAGAACCACCGCAAGGAAACTGGCTTTCAAATGAAAAAAAAACTGCATCGAAATCGGTCCATTCGTTTGAGAGCTACGATGCCACAGACAGACAGACACACACACAGACATTGACGTCAAACTTATAACACCCCTCTTTTTGCGTCAGGGTTAAAAATAAACAAGAGCTAAAGGAACTCTTTTTTTCAGGATGTAAAACTTACAGCAGAATCGACGCGGTCTCAGTCCGATCTATCTTTAACAATCGCATTAGAATGTGAGACTTTACAAGATAAATACGAAATAGAACAGAACAATTCAACAAATTGCGTCGCATCTGGTACTCTTCATATGGCCCCAAACACAACCATTCATTTGAAGGCGAACAACGAAACGTTACGAATCACCAGCGAAGGAGATTTGGATGTATTCTGCAATGTGACTGACCCCACATGGTCGCGTACGATACGTGATATAAACATATATGGATTAGAGCGCGAAATGAATAACTACGATCATATGAGATATGTTACCATGGCAGTTGACTTATGTTTACTGGAATCGGAGATCGAATTAGTATTAGATTTCGTTTCGTGATTTTGTTAATCTGTTTAGTAGAAGTCACGATCTGGGCCGAATTTAGAGGAGGGCAACCGGGGCTGCACACCTAAAAGGAAAATTGTTAGTAAAATTTTGAATACCTACCTACAATAAAATTAAATTACTTTTTTCAATTTAATTTCTAATTGTTCTAACCAATACCGAATTATATGAAAGACCATTACAAGAAAAGCTTATCCCTTTTTGAAAAATAAATTACTCCTTTGTCCACTCCTTTGTTGCCTCAGTTCAGGACCTCCAGACCTCTTAACCCAGCCCTGGTCACGATGTTTGAGTTTATTATCTGATAACAAAAAGAAGTGTTTGAAAATAACAAAAGAAATTTAAAAATTTTTGACTAATAATCATGAATGTGATTTTTATAGAATGTTCTCTCAAAGTTCAGAGACTTGCCATACAAACAAAGTTTTCTACGATCATTACAGCTTATTAAAATTATAATGATGCTTGTATGTAAAAATTGTTTACTTTAAGTAGTTAAAAAAGAAGCCTGTTTTTAAAAAAACACTTTACGCACTAATATTACAAATGCGAAAGTTTGTGAGTGCGTGAGTGCTTGTGTTTAATAATTTTTCATGCATAAACGGCTCCAAAGGTTTGAGTGAGATTTGGAATGGATATAGCTTATACCTACCCAGGATTAACACGTAGGCACCTATAATTACAGGCTACTTTACACAGACTAAAGACGTGATTTTTTTCGTAGATATCTTAGTTTGTGGACTGGACTGACACAGGCTACTTTTTATCCCGGAAAATGCAAGTTCCGATCTGGGAATCTCCTCGCAGCTTAAGCCGCGGGCCACAGCAAGTATTTTTGTAACGACTAACAACACAGACGTCAGTATAAATTATCGTTATGATTAAGGGCGCATTCAGGAGGGGGGCACAGGGACACGGACCCCCGACTCGCAAGGAGCTGAAACTGAGAGATTGATACTTATACTATATCGCTTTGATCGCATTGGTTACAAATATTTTTTCATAAGTAGTTAGGTATTGTATGTCAAAATCAAAATCAATAGTATTTTATTCAATAGGATACATTGTGATCACTTTAAACCGTCAAACTTAAAACCAGCTACGCCTGTTCCAACCTCCTTACGCCGGCAAAAGAACAGGCAAGAAACGCCCGGCAGGTAATTTTTTTTGCGCGATCACCTTTACAATTTTATTCTTATTACTAATTGATTGAATTGGAGCGAGTTCACCACAACCCCAAGCATTTTTGTCCTATAAATTGTTTGATATTTTGTAATAAGCTATAATAATAAGATTTATCTTGGTTGGTTTTGCACATCGGGATATGGAAAAATGAATAAGTATTAATATTAACGAGTTATGTCATTAGTTAATCCCAAAGACAGTGCAACACTAGGGTGGAAACTCATTACTTGTCTGGGCTTTGTGGGGCACAAAAACAAACCCTCAATCCGCGCTTGGTTATGATGCAAGTATTGTTATAAATCACCTTGGCAACTTCTTATCTAAGACTAAGGAATAAGTCAACAATACAGATAAACTTTCCAGTTTAAGTCAAACAAACCTTTTTAGTTAAATTCCGTTAACTAATTATTAAAAGTACACAAGCTTTAGTAATCGACGCTAAATATCTAAGTAGACAAAATAACGTTTCGGTGTTTACAAATTTGAGCAAAGTAAATAGTGATAGGCAACAGTACACTTCCATTGCAAACATTACATAGGAATTATTACGTTATGTTATATTATTGAACTGACCCCCGTCTTGAACCGAGATAATTGTATTAAAACAATCAGCAAACAACAACTTATTTCGTAAACAGCGCTTGAACAGTGAAGTGGCACTTCACTCTCGAAATACCTCTAATGAATACGAAACAAAATCAAGAGAAATTGAAGGAAAATACACAAGCCATAAGGAACATTTCTAATCCGGGTGCAAGAATGCCAAACATCAAAGTTTTCTCGGGGAGCTCCCATTCTGAAATCGCGAACAAAATCGTATCACGTCTCGGACTTACTTTGGGAAGAGCTACAACCAAAAAGTTTAGCAACAAAGAAACTAACGTCGAAATTGGAGAGTCGGTAAGAGGTGAAGATGTTTATATCGTTCAAAGTGGATGCGGTGAAATCAACGACAACCTCATGGAGCTTTTTATTATGATCAACGCTTGCAAGATTGCGTCAGCATCGCGAGTCACTGCAGTCATTCCATGCTTCCCTTACTCGAGGCAGGACAAGAAAGAGAAAAGCCGTGCACCAATCACAGCCAAGCTTTTGGCTAATCTCGTATCTGTAGCTGGAGCTGATCACGTCATTACCATAGATTTACACTCATCCCAGATCCAAGGATTCTTCAACATCCCAGTGGACAATTTATACGCGGAGCCAGCTATCACTAAGTGGGTTAAAGAGAACATCCCCGAATGGAAAACCTGTGTGATGGTATCTCCGGACGCGGGAGGTGTAAAGCGAATGACCGCGATTGCTGATAGACTTGACATTGACTTTGCGATAATACACAAGGAGAGACAGAGAGCCAACGATGGAGATTCAACCGTCCTTGTCGGAGATGTTAAGAATCGAATTGCAATAATGGTGGATGACTTGGCCGATACATGCGATACGATTGTGAAAGCAGCAACGGCTCTACGTGAGGCTGGCGCGAGTAAGATCTACGCCATTTGTACGCATGGGATTTTCGCAGGTGACGCTATTGAGAAGATTAACAAGTCATGTCTGGAGGCGCTGGTGGTGACCAACACGATTCCTCAAGAGAACAACATGAATCAGTGTCCTAAACTGCAGACTATTGACATTTCTGTGATGCTGGCGGAGGCGATAAGACGCACGCACTACGCGGAATCAGTGTCCTATTTGTTTACGAATGTGCCTTATTAATCCTTTTTTACTAGTTATAACAGTCTCAACGGATCTTTCTGGTTCTGAAGTTAGGTTTTGTGAACGGTTGCGCATGAGTCGTGAATGAAAGTTGCTATAAAACAAGAATCTACCAGTAAAACGGTCATAGAGTGTACTCCATAGAGTAAGTACGTGAACGAGACAGCACGCTGTAACATCCGTAAGAAAAAGAGCGATACAGCCTTGGCCTCACAGCCATTTGCTGACAATTTATAAGCTACTAAGATCCGATTTGACTTGTGCTTGCCTAGATTTGAGGATTCTGTGGGATTCTATCTAAAGTACCTACATAAATATAAGGATTGTAGACCATTTGGTATATAACGCAATTTCATTTGCTATTGGAAGATTTTTATTTATTAAGTAAATAAATTAACTGCGACTGTTCATCGTCACGATTATTTTTTCCTATCGTCTATATCAGTACCTACCTAACACCAATTACTTAGTGATAGGTGACGTAACAGGCGTCATAATTGCATTGTTTAATCTATTATATACTTGCTTAGATACCTAGGTACTGTTAAAATCTGTAGGTTGGAACCTAACGGGTCATCTCCTTCCTACCTTTCTACCTACATAGATGTACTTAACTTTATTTAATTATATGGAAAAAACAAAGATTAAAAACAAACTCACAAAAGAGAAAAACACAGATAACAAAGACAGTATGCGCATGACATCAACTAATTAGGTATATTTGTTTGAAATTATCGCCAACTGATCTATTGCTTATTACTGGACAGATTTTGATTCACTTTTTATAAGTGCATGATTTTACTGTGGCATCGAAGCGCTAAGACTATTTTTCTATAAGAAATAAGAGGTCGTGACAGCAATGCTAAATATATTAGAGACTTAGAGAATTACTCGCATGATCGCTGCAAAATTAGTATTATAGCTAGCTGCAATTCCCAATGTGCTGCCATCTACCTAAAAACTATCGAACTCGCTTATCAACTACGATAACATGTACCTACTCAATGTTATCAAGTAGCAAACAAACTACATAACTGTACATATACATGGAGTGACGTGGTAACACTGGTAACAAACTGATATCTCTCTCTCATAGTCATAATAGTAGCCTGTAATACTTTGGAACATTGACCCTGTTAAGTAACAAGATACAAGTCTTTGTCCGTGGACACAGACAGAAGTGAAAACAGGTAAGACAGGCGATTTTGGACTTACTCGTACCAAAATAACAGGTTTCTTGAGTATGACAAACAATATTTCCACTGTAGCCGTAGAGACGACTATCTGTGAACTGTTTATAAAGGTAGTGGCTAGTTGCTTTTGATTTCGAAGGCTGGACGTATTTAAATACGGCTTTTAGTGATTTGTACCTATAGGTGTCTAGGTAACTTATAAAAAGGAAGAGGGGAGGGGAAGTGTTTCACATATTTCTCCCGTACCGCACTAGTTTTAACAAAATCACCTGCCTGTGTTAAAAAATATGAAATAAAACTAGTCTTGTATCATACAATATTTAGATGTTGATGAAAGATGAGACGCATTTGAAGTGCTTTTGAATTTATGTGAATCTCAAGAATTTTTGTATGGGCCTAATGGGTACTTACATACCTACTATAACTATACTCGATCTTCATTTATTTTAATTCTACTTCGAATAAAATTGATCTAGGTAGGTACAAAAATAATTAGTATTTTCAACCTAGGTATATGTACCTACATTATAGAAACTTTTGCACTTAAATGTGGAATATTTTAATAAAGTACCTACTTGGTACCTACCAATTAAGTAAAGCTTAAGTGAAATTAAGTGCCACTTAAATGTTATGTAGTACAAAATTCCATATTCATTAAGATTCATATTAAAGTTCAAAAATACGCATTCATCATCAGCCTTTCACGTTCCCACTGCTGGGACTCTGGCCTTCTCTCAAAGAGAGAGTATGGGCTGTAATCTACCACGCTGGCCCAGTGCGTGTTGGTAGATGTCGCATGCCCTTGAATGTTGCAGTTCTTGGACATGCCGGTTTTCTTACGATGTTTTCCTTCACCGTTTTGAGCGATGGCATATCCGCACTTATTAAGTCATAGGTGCGGGGCCGAGAGGATTCGAACTCGGTGTCGGCGTCTTGTAAGTCGCACGCGTTACTTTTCGGCCACCATTGCTCTACGCGTACCTAAGTAGATGGGTTTCTAGTACCAGGCTAGCATAAATTAATCTGATTAATATTTTAGTAAAACTATGGATCACAAAACTAAAACATACGATTCAACATCTTCGTCCACGATGTCTCCTCTCCCGATCCTATACAAGACGGACGCCAGCCCACCAGCCCGTACCGTGATGATGGTGATTGATATTCTTGGACTGAATGTGGAGACTCGAGACTTGAACCCTTTGCTTCGAGAACAAGACACGCCGGAGTTAGTAAAGGTAAAATTAATTTATTTATTTTTTGACGTGACAACGTCTTATAATTCGATAGAGCCGGCTGCACGCACGAAAAAACATGACTCATGCGGCGTTACCTCGCTCTGAGGCGTTCCATGTAAGGCTTGAAGTGCAAGCGAGAGCGCGGAACGAGTGACAAAGAAGCACAATCGGCCAATCGACGTTGTCACGTTCAACTATCGTCAGTAAACCGACTTTACAGACAACCCATTTTTTACTTCTTACAGGGTAGCGTTCGACCACAAGTCACGGTGACGATGCGGTCGAATATAGCGCTACTTTACACCTAGACAGGGAACTGGCTCTCGAGCGAGACTGCTGGAACACCGATAGGTGCTTGGGGACAGATTATTTACTTGAGGTTTGTAGCTACCTAGGTGAGCACTAGAAAATGCCCAACCACCAAGCTATAGTTTCATCACGATGTTTTCCTTCACCGAAAGAACCGACGTCCTACAGACCGCAAGCCGACGTCACTACCACTGGCTCTCAAGGCTGCCGGAACACACAAATACATACTAGGTGCTTGGAGACAGATTCTTAACTCGAGGGTAGGTAGTAATTAGCCAGGCGAGCACTAGATAAATAATGCTCCAAATCAGTTACCGCGTTTCCTTCACCGAAAGTGTCCGAAAGTTCAATCTCAAAGCTGGATTCGAACCCACGACCTACGTTAAATCGATGTCACAGTAACAGAAGAATATTATAAGTACTAAAAAGTATTTATTGAAAAGTGACACAAAATAGTATTTTCTACCAAACCAGGTCTGAAAATGGTAGAAAACTAAAGTTACCAACCAATTATTAGCGATGCAAGCTACTCTCTTAACCCAGCCTTGCCGCGTCACTGCGTCGATTCATTACAGTTAGGTGCTCTGTAAAATGTTAGGTTTACTTACACTGAAAAATGTTGTTTAATTTCAGAAAAATCCTATGAGGACAGTTCCCCTTTTAGACGACGGTGATTTCTCGTTAGCGGACAGGTATTGTGTTTTACCAGATACTCTACAATGTACGAATAACCATTATGAAGGTAGTAGATCCCTAGTCCCTAGTTCCAAATTCGTATTACTAGTGTAATTATCATTCGAAATATCTACTACATTAGACCTACCCACTAAATAATTACTTTAGGGGTTTCAAATTCCGAACCTACAAATATGTGACCGTACGCCGTAATCAATGAGGTCAATTAACTTTTTTCTTATATATTTTTTTTGTACTTATCTAGATTATTTTTGCGATTATGTACTCGTATAAACCTAGATTGTGCCAGAATTTAATTCTTATTAAAGTTAAATGACGTCTTTGATTACGAAAGTTTTATGTTGATTTGTTTTTAGCCACGCGATAATTCTTTACCTAATGGACAAGTTCGCAAAGCCACAACATTCAGAGCTTTATCCCACGGATAAAATGAAACGGGCTACGATCAATCAGCGCTTATTCTTCGACTGTGGAGTACTTTTCCCAAGGCTACGAGCTGTTATGGTAAAAACCTACATTAATTTTAATTAATGTTGGAGAAGCTTTGTTTTATGTTAAAAAGTCTGAAATAAAGCTTCCAAAAGTTAAAAGACCCCTAAAAAAGTATGTTGGAAAACTTGGAAATTGCTTGCTTTCTTTTGTTTTAATTAAAGAGTGTAGTGTGCCAGTTTCAAATTCTATAGGGGCTTTTTTAAACACACTTTCATTATTATTAGCTTCACTTGTAACTAGCTAACAATATACCTACGAAATAAACTCTTAGAAGCCAAGTTTATTATTTATACCCATTTCTTTCAGGTAAGAAAAATACCGTAGAACGCCGCGCGATAAAGTGAAAAAAAAAAAAAAACTTCTTACACCAGACGTTATACTTTTTTCGTCCGGTTCGAACGGATTTACAACCCTACCTCGCCAAAAGAAATTTTACATCAAAAGTTTTTACCGCCTTTTTTTTACTATTTACAGGGTAGCGTTTGACCACAAGTCACCTGAGGTTAAGTGACGATGTGGTCGAGGATGGCACCACGCTACACCTGGACTAGGAACTGGCTCTCAAGTGAGGCTGCCGCAACACACCGATAGGTGCTTGGCGACAGATTCTTAACTGGAGGGTGGTAGCTAGCCAGGCGAGTACTAAAAAATACCCTACCACCAAGCTATGGTTTTATCACGATGTTTTCCTTCACCGAAAGCTCAAGCTCATTGTAGGATTCGAACCCACGTCCTACGGATCGCAAGCCGACGTCACTACCACTGAGCCATCATGTCAGTACTAATTTTTTTTCTAAACTTTTTAGGCACCAACGTACACCGGCCGACTAGCAGAAATGACCAAGTACATGATCAGGAACATAGACGAGGCTTACGGAATGCTAGAGATTTACCTAGCGGATACGTTGTACTTAGCCGATGATGTGATGACGATTGCCGACATCAGCGTGTTGAGCACGATATCTTCTCTACATGGACTGGATCCTATCGACGAAAACAGGTATGAAAAGTTAATCAACCTTTTTTTAACTATTCAATAGTACGTTATGGACGTCGGAAGTCGCTGAACAATACTTAACAAATTTTCCGATTTTCTTTATCCTCTTAAATACAAAACTTCGACCGTATCATCAAATCGAACATGATCAGGTACTTTTGTCGCTGACTGTACCATGACGAAATCATTGTTGATACCGTCGTGCAGTTGATAGTAACCATGGAGAGTCCGAGATATATATATACAATCGAATGAATTCGACGCAAAATTAGGTACAATCGAGTCTATAAACCTCTCTCCCTGTCTGAACCATCAAGATGTTTGAACAATCGACTAAAAAAATATATCTCGTACTCGCCCATAGCTAGTTAGTTAAACATTCGGTTGGAATCCTTTTTTTAAAACACTTTTATTAGCTTGACTTGTTATTCTCACAATGTAGCGTTTAACTACCTGATGATAAGTGACGAGCGTAGGTGGCGCCACGCTGCCCCTAGATTGGGAACTGGCTCTCAATTGAGGCTGCTGGAACACGCCTATAACCCGGCGAGCACTTAAAAATACCCTAACACTAAGCTAAGGTTTCATCACCATTTATCCTGGCCGGGGCAAACATATTTTCTTGATCTTGAATATTTATGGTCTATGAATCCTAGAGCAGAGCACGTATTTACTTATTTCTAAAACACTTTCAGATATCCCAAACTAAAACGCTGGCTGAATACTATGAACGCAAAAGACGTCTGCAAAAGAATCAACAAACAAGGCAGCGAAGATCATGTAGCGGGACTCAAGGCGTTGATGGCGAACACGAAAGAAAATCTAAGATCTAAACTGTGATGAAAAATCCAAAACATTGTTGGATACTTTATTTATATACGTTCCATATATGGCAATAACACCGTAGTGCAAGCGGTAACAGTACTCACATTTTGATATTGATATTAATCGGATATATAAGTTATGATGGGAGCTTTCCAACAAGGGACAGATGACACGGTGTTCTGCGTTTCTTGTTCCAACTACGACACAGTAGCGCACGGCCAAACACAAGAAAAGTTTAAGTTGGAGCGTGTAGTGTCTCAGTATTGTTTACCATTATTGCATTAACGTTGGCAACAAACAGTTTTAATTATAAAGATTACTACTGAAAATCATATAACACAAAAATAACTCCTAAAAAATGTAGAATATACCAGCTAGAGAAATAACGATGGCTGCGCTCTCTGGCGTTTTACACAAAATCAAAAAGGTTACTAGCTTGTTGGAAAGCTCCCATCGTATTGTAAGGCTTGGGGCATGTTTTCATAGGTGTCGAGAAACTGCGGATAATAAATACCCTTTCCAGACTTGCAAGGGGTTGAGATCAATACCTTTACCTACACTGAGAAAAATAATCTGACCTTCCTTCTGAGTCTTTACCTTCCAAGATCGATTCCTTCCTTATTTTGTATTAGTTTTCCTTCTGAATCACAAGTCCTTCCTTTTTGACTCGGAAGGAAAACGGTATTTCGGAAGGTCTTTTTTCTCCGTTTACTATACCGCTTTGATAACATTGGTTTCTTGTATACAAGTAGGTTTTATTTATAGTGCAATACTAAGGGAAAAACTCCTTACTTGGTTAGCCTTTGTTCAGAAATAAATCTCGGATCCGCCTTTGGTACCCGTTATCGCGTGGTTTGACAC
The DNA here is from genome assembly GCA_931315375.2 of Opisthograptis luteolata. Classification (NCBI taxonomy): domain Eukaryota; kingdom Metazoa; phylum Arthropoda; class Insecta; order Lepidoptera; family Geometridae; genus Opisthograptis; species Opisthograptis luteolata. The sequence continues at coordinate 4,052,157 of OV928049.1, read as the reverse complement.
GTTTGCACACTTCACGTTACTTGATATCGAAGTGGCAGTCAACTGTAAAGCCGGTCGTCATACCTCTGCAACCGCCGCTTTGCACGCACGTATTAAAAACTGGTTTGATACGACAACGCTTGCGGTCTGTGTGACAGCATATAACCATGACATCGCCGGCAAATTTTGGTGATTATAAAACGGAGAATGTTTGTAATCCTCACACGAAGCAAATCATAACTGAATACATTAATTTCCTAACACAATGAAGCGCACCAAAATAAAAACAATATATATATAGTTGGTCTGATTTTTCTATTCTCGCACAATTCACTAAAAGAATCTCCATGAAAACAGCCTCCGTAAAGTATTCAACACAAGCAATACGGTAAATAACAAAACAGAATAAGAATCACAGGTTTTCTTTTTTATTTCATTAACTAAAAAGAAATGCAAAGAATTTTCCAACTTCACATTCCAGTAACGTCTAGGCTACCATACGGATAACATTAATGAGAAAAATTAATGATTACAAAAAACGTTTACACATATAAACATTTCCTATAAGTCTTGTAGAGTCTCTTTTCAACGCCCGTACTTAATTCTGAACATTAATAGCACTTATTGATAAAGTACACATACATTATTTGAATGATCACCCACATTGTCCGTCAGTCATACTAGCACATACAATAACTGCTGTGTTCAAACGTTCATTGGAATTATATTGAAGACATTCACGCATACTTAAAGAGTCACTTGTCAGGTTTAAGAGGTGTTTTGGGCGTTACTGTTGCACGTTAGTCTTAATGTTAACGGCGCCGGCGCAGCTCGCATTAGCCGTCCTCCTTGGGCGGCGTGAACCAGCCTGCAAATATTGAAAATAACGATTATATAACAAGAAACACTACCTTACGGAAGATTTTTTTGATTATTTGGTGGCATTTGATGCGTCTGTGTCTTGTGATCATGATTTATATAACGACTGACCACCTCCACTGTTTAGTTACTGATCACCTCCACCATGTAAGATTACTGATGGCCTCTACTGTGTGAAAACACTGACTGCCATCACCGTACAAAGTTACTGTTCGCCTCCACTGTGTAAAGCCAGGCTGACTTCATTGTGTATAGTTACTGATCACCTCTATCGCAAAGAGTTACTCATCACAGTCTAAAGTTACTGACTGCCTCTCCAATGTAAAGTTACAGACTACCTCCATCATGTGAATATACCACCTCTAGGGTGTAAAGGTACTGTGATCACTTCCACTGCGTAAAGTTACTGATCGCCTCCACTGTGTAAAGTTACTGATCGCCTCCACTGTGTAAAGTTACTGATCGCCTCCACTATGTAAAGTTAGTGATTGCCTCTGTGTTAAGTTACTGATCGCCTCCACTGTGTAAAGTTACTGATCGCCTCCACTGTGTAAAGTTACTGACCATTCTTCTCGTGTATCTGCACGAGACACTTGAAACTCTGTTGTGCGCGCGCCAGGCTGTACTGCGACTGCGAAACAACCTTTGTCGCGCCGAACTGTATGCGCGCCTTGCCCTTCACGAGCGTCGCGGCTATCTGCATGATGACTGCTTCTACTGTGTACGCGGAAGACCAGCCCTGCTTCGTAAGCAGTTCCATACAAATTGCTCCGCCGACTAGCACGTAGCCGCCTGAAAATTTAAACGAGTGATGAGTAAACGAGGTTTGTGACTAAGTTTCAATGCTTTGTTTTAACTGCTCTATACATTTATGGATCCTCTTCATCATTATAACTTAACTTAAACAACTTAACAACTTTAAATTTAATAAACTTGATAAGTGCCTTGACATAGACTTATTCTGTACAAGTGTGGCATCGGCTAGACGGCTGCTGAGCAGAGAATTTTTTGATTAATATTTTTTATTTAACTTATTTAAAGAATACTTTATTTTTATGTTTACACTCACTATGTTGTTCGCTGTTATTTATATATATTATCTCGTTACTATCCGTGAGGATCTATAATTGGCTATCTGTTTTTAGTAGTTAATTTCCAAACATGTATAAGCTGTTGGTCTTCCTTTAAATAAATAAATAATTATAATCATTAGTCAATTACATTCCCACTGCTGAGCATCTTTTGTCAGAGTATTTGCCATATAATATATGATGATAAAATGTCTATATACCCAATATAGACATTTTATTGATACTAGCGGGTAGGCAGAGATTTTAATAGACTAGTTTTCCCCGCCCACGTGTAGGCCGAGATTTAGACGGGCGAAAATTTCCCCATTTCCTCAAGGGAAGTTTTAAGTAGTTGCGGTACATAGTCTCTGTGTTTTACATTACTATATGCCAAATTTCAACAAATAGTCCAACGTTTCATCTTTACTGCATTAGTAGGCATAGAGATGGGATCTAAGGATAAGTAAATGCACAGACGTTAAGGATTTATCGCCCTAAACAAATAAAAACAAGAACTGACCTGATATAATAGGATATACGACGCGAACGAACGGCGGTTCGAACGGATAGGTCTCTTTGAACATGATGTTTAGCAGGATCGAGTCTTTACCCTCCTTCTCTTTTAGTACTAGCAAATCGTTGTGAAGCGGGCTGTCCGGGTCTACTGAGCGCAGTCTAATGTTCCATTCGTATAGTGAATCGTTTACTAGCTCTGTGGAAGAGGGAGATAAAAGTTAGTAAATTGGCGTTGAATTCTATACAAATTACAACTTGAGCTTGATAGAATGCTAGGAATTTCGTGTGTGTGATAGAAGCATCATCATTAGCCTATTACAGGGTTTCTCTCAGAGAGTATGAGCTATAATCTTCCACACTGCTACAGTGCGGGTTGGTAGATGTCGCATACTCTTGAATGTTGTTGTTGAGTCTTGCTTCCATTAATATTATTGAACAATAGTAATAGTTCAGTTATGCATTACTCATGTTAGTGAATTTATTCTAAAGAGAAAATAAATATGTATCCAAAACCCTTAATAGAGTACTGAACAGGGCCCTTCAGTTAACCGAAGACTGAGCAAACCAATCAGTCAATGATGCATATTATGTATAACAAAAATTAAGTATAGGTATAGGTAGGGCTGAAGGCTGCTAGACACGTTCCCTGCCAAGTAGTCCTACCACTGATTCTGCTGCAGTCGTTCTAACATCAATAGTTCTGTCCCTTACCGATAGAATACATGTTGTTCTTGAAAGAGCACGAGCGGTATATGTCCCTCAGCTCTTTCATGAGCCTGTCGGTGGCCTGCAGGCTGCCGGACACGCTCCCCGCCAAGTAGTCCTGCCGCTGATTCTGCCGCAGTCGTTCTAATGTTGCTAAGTGTTCTGTTTCCATATCATCCTGCAATAAGAATGTGTTTTACTATTCATTATCAATTATCACCATAACTAGGCATATCTCAAAGTACGCCACTGAGCCCGATCTTCGGCTTCGGCTCCCCGCGAATCTCACAATTTCGTCGATCCACCTAGTGGGAGGCCTACCTACAGAACGTCGTAATGAATAGTATGCTCACTTTGTTGTTGCGGCCAGCATCATCGACCATTTCAAGTGGCAAGTCGTCCTCTCCATCCGAATCGTCGTCTTCCGCAGCCATCTCCTCATCTTCCTCTGTGCCAGATTCTGCTCCATTTGATGTGACGCTTGGGACTCTGAAAATTAACATCAAACATTGAATTAATAAACGAAACAACACCTTATAATCACACACGTAAATGCTATAATAGTCTGTAAGTTTTTTCGTGATACGCGTAGGTACGGTATGGCCCATAAAAAAATTGCTGATCATGGCCGATAACAAAGAGGTTGTAATGCAACCTGTGTAAATAGTGTACAACCTTCCCAAATGTGCATCTGTTGCATTCTGATAACAGCATAATTATCATAAGATGAAACACAACAAACGTAGAAACATTTGAGTGTTTTGTGTTTTACGATTCTACAATTAATTAGTAGGAAAATAACATTCATGAAAATAATTTACCTAAATTGTGGTGCTGGATGCACGGGTAGTGATAGCGAGTCTAAATCTGGAGGCTCTGGCACGCCGTGTAACTTGCATAACTCCCTCAGCAATATCCCCACCTGAAACGTATTATTTATAGTTAGTACATGACATTAAAATCTGATTCAGAGTTATAATTTCCCTTTTGTGTTTTTATTCGTTCAATCCCTACCAATTGGCCGTTTGTTAATTTGCTTTAATATATTGTGAATGTCAGTGTTTATATAATAAAAATAAAATGTGATCCACGCCTAAAAAAATTACCTGCCGGACGTTTCTATCCTGTTTTTTGCCGGTTTAAAGAGGTTGGGATAGGCGTATTTACTTTTAGGTTTGCTGATCAAATCACAAATATGTTTATTCATTAGCATTAAGTAGGTACCAAATAAAAGTATTAAGATTTAATTGAGTATTGATGATAATGTTGAGTCGACCTATTTTCGTTTTTCCATTTTATTCTATTGAAATGACATTAGGTATTTATTACTGGATGTATTTTTAGAGCAGATACGGAACAAACACTTGCGCTTTTATTTCAATGCACAGATATTTGTCCCGTATAGCGGGAATCTCACGCTTCGCCGGCCATCTTGAACGGTCGTCAAACAGTCAACTAAACTTACTGTTGTTATCTCTAAGCTGCGAGCACTATAATTAGGTACTCAAGTACTGCGAAGTTGATAGTCATAGCTCATAGACATTTCATTTCTGCTCTGTAATGTTTGGCTTCAAATTGCAACCTGCAATAAGCTATAGTAAACAGTCATCATTATTGCATCACTCATCCTTGTGTTGACGGATGGTTCTGAGACTAACCGCGATTTTACTGTTATAACAAACTACGTTTTTGGGATAAAAAGTATTCTATGTGGGTTCCAGTTCCAGGGTGTAAGTTAACTCCATTCCAAATTTCACTCAAATCCCTCACAAACTTTCGCGGTATAACTCGTTATGCCCCGCGGTTTCACCCGCGTCTTCCTGTTATCCCGCAGGAACCTTTATCCGGGATAAAAAGTAGCCTATGTGTTTATCCAGAGTACAAGCTATCTCCATTCCAAATTTCACTCAAATCTGTTCAGTAGTTTTCGCGTAAAAGAGCAACAAACATACATACTCAACAACTTTCGCGTTTATAATATTAGTAGGATAGCATTAGTCAAAGTCAAGGAGGTATGTACCTAACATTATAGCTTTGTAAGACAAAAACCTGTTTTTAACCCCCCGACGCAAAAAGAGGGGTGTTATAAGTTTGACATGTATGTCTGTCTGTCTGTGGCATCGTAGCTCGCGAACGGATGAAGCGATTTCAATTTAGTTTTTTTGTATGAAAGGTGAGTTACAGGCGAGTGTTTTTAGCTATGTTGGATGAAAATCGGTCCAAGATGTCAGCGGCTTTTTAAATTTATAGTTATTACAACTGAGTGAAATAGTAAGCCGCTCGACTGATGGTAAGCGTCCCGCTTGCCTATTACAGTTCAGTGCCACCCAATCAGAGAAAAGTACCTTCCGAAATACAGAAGGAATTTCCTTCCCTTTTGATTTAGAAGGAAAACTAAGTTAAAATAAGGAAGGAAATGGTTACATTTTGGAAGGAGTCGGTCTTGGAAGGTATGACTCGGAAGAAAGTCACGATTTTTTTCTCAGTGCAGAGTTTTGTTTGATCTTCAGCAGTTTAAAATCCTAGGCGGCAATACACGTACGCTCATCACGCTGAGATATTCAATGATAAACCTCTTTAACCCCTGGCCCCTGGGCCCTGTTATTTCACTGGAAACACTCTACCCAACAATCCAGAACATAATAAAGTAATGTTGGCACACTTCCGACACTACAGCTGGCTAAGTACTAGCCAATCAGCTAGGCCGCACAAGCCCGTGTGACGGATTGTGGCCCATTCCCTCGTAATCTCCGAGCGAAGGTCTGTTTTCTTTTTTTTTACGACTTAAGGGTAGCGTTTGACCACAAGTCACCTGATGTTAAGTGACGGTGTGGTCGAAGATGGCGCCACGCTACACCTGGATTGAGAACTGGCTCTCAAGTGAGGCTGCCGGAACACACCGATAGGTGCTTGGCGACAGGTTCTTAACATGAAAGTGGTAGCTAGCCAGGCGAGTACTAGAAAATACCCTACTATGATCTTATCAAGATGTTTTCCTTCACCGAAAGCTCAAGCTCATTGTAGTATTCGAGCTCACGTCCTACGGATCGCAAGCCGACGTCACTACTACTGAGCCATCATCGTTATAAAACGCGATGTTTCCTAGCACTGGAAACGTAATAGGCAGATGATGGACGTTTAATAATTGCAAACATTTACCGCAAACGTAAAGAAAAAAAAATACTTTATTCACCATTCACAGCTGTATGAAACTGGCCAGATTAAACCGAGAACAATGAGGTTGTGTATTTACTTTTATTAACAAGGTTCAATGCTCCAGGCACAGTCCATACATACAAAAATGTATACATAAGTATATGCTATGCTTAGGCTGAAGCTAGACAAGTGTACATTCTATGAAACGCGACGTGCACGGAGAAAAAAATACCTTCCGAAATACAGAAGGAATCAGAAGGATTTTTTCCCTTATGGTTTAGAAGGAAAATAAGGAAGGAAAAGGTTACATTTTGTAAGGCATCGGTCAGGTTAGGAATTTTTTCTCAGTCTGATGCGTCAGTTTCGGTTACACACGCGTTAAAAACAAGGTAGATTATCTTCTGGTCCAAATCTTATTTTTTTTTATGTTACTGACTATTGATGTGTGGAGACAAGCAAGCCAATCGCCTGATGGTATACATTACACTTGCCCATCGCAGTACAGAGCTAACTAGAATTTCGAACTTCTGACAGTTCAAAATCCTGTGGCAATGCACTGCGCTAGACACCCTGATTTATCAGATGATCAATCACTTCACGCCCTGTAATTTCATTGGAAACATGAGCTGTGAATGGTACAGGGGTGGTACCATATTTTATCGTGCTAACACCCTGCTTGTTTCTATAGTTTTCAGTTTATAAAATAACTTTGACACCGCACCGCAAGTCTGCCCGTGCAGTAACTAAAGTCCTGTAGTTATAAGCACTGCATAACCAAAAGCACTGGCATTCTAGTGACGTCGTCTTGCGCCCCGTAGGTCATGGGCTTGAATCCTGCTATAATCATGAGATTGCTGTGGTGCAAACTACGTGATGTAACCATTACATTTTAACATGTCTAGATTAGTTTCGTTTTATAAAATGCACATTATAATCGACTCCACTATCAAGTGCTCGCCTGACTAGCTACCTTAAAGTTAAGAATCTGTCGACAAGCACCGGTGTATTCTGGCAGGTACACTTGAAAGCCAGTTCCCAGTCCAGGGGTAGCCTTACGCCACCCGCGACATTGTCGCTTAACATCAGGTTACTTGTGGTCAGACACAATCCTGTAGTAGAAACTAAAAATAAATCCGTTGTGACCACGCGATCAGAAATACTAAGTCATATTTAAAGTTTGTGGTCTAATATATCGAACTCCGAAACCGTATTAAAATCAGTCTAGTAATGTCAGGGTCAATAAGTAGCAAACAATTATTTATGAATGACGTTCTTCCGCTCTTGCTCAACCAGTTCATGTTTCAGGTATAATTGCGTACAGTTAGCGACAAAATAGGCTGTTCACGTCCAAGTTTCTAATTTTGTATTAAATCAACAATGCATTCTATTCGTTAGAATCAAATCTCTAATTCATATACCGATACGACTAAACCTCAAATTGTATTAGTCGTAAAATGCCTAAAACACAAAACATTACTTTCAAAATGTTTCTTATTAAAAATACCGATTCGTCGATACCTCTAAATCTAATGACTGAAGTGACAAATCAGATTTGTTCAGCAACTTTTGGCGCTGAGTGCACAATGTAGACAACTGCAACAAATTTTGGTGAAATAAGTATGCAAATATGAAGCACCACTTGCTAACTTCCTGCTAAATTATAACGGCCTTGTTTCATGAAATAATGATTATTCAAGTGAATTAACTAGAGGTTACGACCTATCATTATTATGCATTTACATGAAAATAATTATTATTATTCCGCTAACACCACACTTCTTGATAGAAATTCTAGAATTGACTCATGTCTCATATCTATTCCGTGCTCATGTTGATTTCCAATAACATAAGCAAACACAATGAGGTTCTTGTACAGAGCCTTATAATAAGTAATGTGAGAGAAAATGTTTGGAAAACCAAGCAAAGTATAACATAAGTTTATAATTGTAAAGCAGTATTTATTAAAGATGAGTATCTGATGAAAGAGACTGTCCAGAGGTTTATTACAAAAAACTCAAATAATTTTTGATACCACACTATTCTATCCTCAATGCCTTGGCTCATAAAACTCAAACTGAAGGTAAATTCGTTTTGTAAATCTTTTAACTTCAGGCCACAAATGCTAAGTATTTACTTCAAACATAAATAACTAGCATCTTTCATAAATTTTCTAAAGAAATGAAAGCTTGGCGCACCTATAATAGTTTTACTTTAAGTGACTTAAATTACAATCCAACCTACAAATGCACTGTAATGAGCTACTGCATTTAATTAAGTACCAAACGACTAAGGCGCAAGGCCTTTTAAAAAGGTACAGAGTTCAGGCCTTTAGTCTAAGCTTACAACTGAGTCTTATTAATAAACACTGGAATCACTGGAACGTCGAGTTTGCATTTGACAGGCAAGTACCGTAAAATAGTGGCAAGTCCTAACATAAACTACTAAAGAAACCAAATCCCTTACATTACTTCTACAGATATAATATAAAAAAGAAAATACTACAGGTCAAATATAAACTTAACAGCTACTATAAGTTCTGTGAATGCCTTTCTGTTGATTGCTTTTTCATGGTTACCGACAAAATTAGAAAATAGGCGCAAGTATTTGTGTCTAGTTTAATCCACATTTATCAAGAGTGTAATAAGAATGAAACGGGTTGTAGGAAACAACCAAAGTTACAACATGAGTACTAGCTTAAATTCAATTCGAAGTAATATAATTATGTATCAAATGTATGTGTGTTCATGGTGGCTTTCAGAGGGGCAAGGCCTATGTTCAGCAGTCGACGTCTTCCAGAAGATGATAATGATAATGATGTATCAAATACCATGTGGAGAAAGTCAGTTTATTGAGAGTGGGTACCACTACATTGTTAGATGGTATTTTGATGATATGGTATTAAGTCTTAAAGCTATGACAATAAAATATATGATTGTACAAAGCCCTGCGTTGGGTGCAACATCAAACTCAAACTCAAAACTTTTTTATTTAATAGGATACATTGTGATCACTTTAAAACTAGCTACGCCTGTTCCAACCTCCTTACGCCGGCAAAAGAACAGGCAAGAAACGCCCGGCAGGTAATTTTTTTGGCGCGATCACATTAACAATTTTATTCTTAATACTAATTGATTGAATTGGAGCAAGTTCACTAAAATCCCAAGCTTTTGTTTTTTGTCATCTAATCGATATTTTTTATTTAGCTTTACTAATAAGAAGATTTCTCTTGTTTGGTTGTACACATTGGGATATGGGAACATGAATATTAACGAGTTGCGGGATCACAACCAAAGCAGACCAGACCCCACAAGCAGCACCCGTTCACGAGTTGACGCATCAACTATTTGATTGGCGGTCTCGGTAAAATATATGTATGGTTTGTAGTTAATAACTAATAACTTACATGTCATAATATTATGTTAGGAACAAGCTAATTTTCAATATCACAAATGGGTACCAAACAACATCATATCAATTGTAAACAGGTATTGTAAACAATATCCAAGTTTCCTTTATCTAACTTACTTAATTTGTACTTAGAACTACAAATATAAGTAAAAATTGTCTCTTATTTACTACTTACTTGATTTATAACATGATTGTCTCTGCCCTGTGTATTGCTGAGGATCTGGACTGCATTTGTCACAATTGGATCTTCACTGTCAGCAAACCAGACTGGCGGTGTGTTGGGGTAGGTTTCCTGAAGAACATGGATGTTCTATAAAAAAATCTATAAACATTTCATTAATATCATTTACCTGATGTTTTTGTGAGGTGGTTTATGGTGTTGAAATTACTGCAATAGTTGTTGTGAATCTATTGGCACATACCTACTACTTTTTTGATCCTCTCCCAATGAGGAGTCCTTGCTTATGACAGTTTTAGCTCTAGTTTTCTGGTACCTACTTAAGTCTGTCATGTGTTGGAAGTGTACCTTGATGTTGATTCGACACCGTTGACTATTATATGACCAACTATTCTATTATTTAAGAATTTTTATGGCAATTTATTTTTGTGGGTAATATCAAGTTTGTAAATGTCTTGATTTCTACTTTTTTTTAAAGCAGGCTCAGGTATTCTAATGTTCTTCTTAGGATTCTGTAATAACTGGAGTTTTTTGAACCAGTTTAAAGGCCTTGTTTTGTGTCTAGTTAGCAGCTAGCTTGTTCTAATACATAGATACTTTTTAAAACACTTTTATTAGCTTGACTTGTAACTAACTAACTAACAATGTAATCAAATCTTAGAAGTCAATTTTCACCTACTTCTAATTGTCGTATCGACTTGAAACTTTGTATGTGTCTGTAATCTCGGTGACAATGCAATAATTTGGTATCATCGACCTGATCTGATGATGCAGCCGGAAGGTGGGTAGGGCATCTCTGCAGTGGCTACTAGTAAACCCGTCGAGTTTGGGCTCATATGAATCGTCTTGATGAGTCCAATAGATTGAACTTGGTGACGAGGGTCTGATGATGCAACCGGAAGGTGGGTAGGGCATCTCTGCAGTGGCTACTAGTAAACCCGTCGAGTTTGGGCTCATATGAATCGTCTTGATGAGTCCAATATATTGAACTTGGTGACGAGGGTCTGATGATGCAACCTGAAGGTGGGTAGGGGATCTCTGCAGTGGATACAAGTAAACCCGTCGAGTTTGGGCTCATATGAATCGTCTTGATGAGTCCAATAGATTGAACTTGGTGACGAGGGTCTGATGATGCAACCTGAAGGTGGGTAAGGGATCTCTGCAGTGGCTAGTAGTAAACCCCTCGAGTTTGGGCTCATATGATTCGTCTTGATGAGTCCAATAGATTGAACTTGGTGACGAGGGTCTGATGATGCAGCCAGAAGGTGGGTAGGGGATCTCTGCAATGGCTACTAGTAAACCCCTCGAGTTTGGGCTCATATGATTCGTCTTGATGAGTCTGATAGATTGGACTTGGTAACAAACGACTAAAAAGCAAAAAAATAAAAATATATAGTTTTAAAAAACTAAAAAAAACACTTTAAAAACGCACTGAAAAATATAAAATAATTAAATTTACTTGTATTAGTTACGATATAATGGTTAATTCAAAAAGTGTGGAGCGCTTTTTGGTTGTGTGTACTTTTATATACCCAGTAAAAGAAGCGCTCCACACTTTTTGAATTAACCATTATATCGTAACTAATACAAGTCAATTTAATTATTTTATATTTTTCAGTGCGTTTTTAAAGTGTTTTTTTTAGTTTTTTTAAACTATATATTTTTATTACATACCAACAAGGAGAGCATGATGCCCACAAACAGTCACAAAATGATTATAGCAGGCTGATTTAATCATAGAAACAAGTCTAAGTTAAGTAACAATAATTCATTCTAACACATTCAAAATCAGAAAGTTAAATGCTGATATTGGATATGAATTATAATTTTATACATAAATTATGTTACAAAGTAATCAATATTTTCTAATCTTCACCAACTTTAATGCGGCTCATGACTAGGTTGCAAGTAGCAACAAAAAAAGTTAAATAAAAAATGATTTTAGTGAGATCAATAAAGGTGTTTAGTGACAAAAAACAGGTAGAGAGGATGACTAAGAGCCTTTGTCCCCAAAACGCGCCTGCATACCGTTATCCAAACAAAACAGATGTTACTCTCTCCATAAAATAGCTGTAATGAATTGATTCACGAATTCAGAGTTCCTGACGTTGTGAAAACCGAAATTATCAAAAGAATTCGTCACGGCCCCGCACGATCGATGATTGTAGGTGATTAGCAGAGAGCAGCACTTAGCTCGGCGCTACATGTACCCTACAATATGTTTCATATGTATCACACTACAAAACCTAAAAAGTAAAGACCACAACGGGGAAATGTAAATTTCGACTTCCGTAAATCCATTGTTGACAGCCCTGCCCTCATAAACAACGACCCTTTGTCCTAACTCAAATAATCAATAAATGCACCCACATAATTGAACATAGGCTTTTTCGCTGCGTACACAATTTATCTGGTTTACTCACCGTAATATTCGAGTGGATTTCGTATTTCTTTCCATTTCTGCCAACGAATCTGCAGGTCAGTTCGTCGACACTAGCTGACATTATCTGAAACCTTTCATGGTTTTTAGGGAACACTTGCTCTAGGGTTTTTATTTCTAACTTGAGTGTATTTAAACAAGCCATTAGTGTTACAAAACACTAATTTTAAACTAATTATTTGATAAACACGATAAATACATGAGAACAAATTTTACGTTCACTCTGCGGCCAAGCAAAATGGCGGACCGCAATGGCGGAAAGAAAGTGTTGCCAACTGTTTCGACCAAAAAAGAAACAAAGTTTATACAAAAATTTACAATAAATGTGAGACGTATGTACAGTCTAAAAAAAAATTGAAATAATAAATACAAAATCACAATAAAGTCAAATTTAATGTTGTTAAAATAGAATCGTAATTCATGCACTAAAATTAAATTCCAACACCGAACCAATTTAAGAAATAAATATATTCTGGCTGGCAACTGGCAACCATAGTCTATTGGATGATATAGTTAGCCCAGAGATAGATGGCGCTTTTACACCATTATTTTATTTATGTAAAGCCCCAAGCACTACTCTACAGTAAACACAAAAATACATCTCTTCACATCAACATTATCATCATCACCATCATCTTAACACTCACTAAATTCAATAATCATGTGAAGCCAATTAGCTTGTACCCAGTCTATAGTACACTTCAAAATTTAAAACTGTTGTTGTCATTTATTGTCCAATGTCAATGTCAAATTGATTTTGTTTTGACAGAACAAAAGTAAACAAATAGTCAAAAATCTACATGAATTATTCTTATGTGTTCTAGTGTTTGCTCTGTACTATATAATTTAAACAATGAATATATCCCCATCAAGAAATCTTCACAAACGCAAACGGTCACATTCTCGCGATCGCAATAGGCACAAATTACGAAAAATCAGTCCTACTCCTACTTCGAAAAGTTGCAATCAAGAATTCAGCTTTTTCAATTATAAGCGAAATTTAAACAAAATTATTTTATACAGTAGCGAAAGTAACACCGTTGCTAATAGTTTAGATGATTTTTGGGTCTTTATAAAGAAATATGAAGCTACTATGAAAAAAGCTGGTAAACCTATTGTAGAAATTCAAACTGAAAACACTGATGATAAACCACACAAAAGCTTTACTAAAAATGATTGCATCAATTTTAATACAGCAATAAAATACGTTGACACTGTATGTGATGATGGCGAAAGAATGAAGCTGGACAAACATTTGTTTGATCAGTTTTTGAATATTATATCAATATACATAGACTTTAAGAATAAAGAAAAGTTCGAGAAGCTTAAGAAACTAAGGCAAGCTCAAAGTGAATTACCAGTTGCTAAATATAGGTAAGGTCCCATTAATATTTATTCATTCATTTATTAGGTATTAGGCGATTAGCCTGAGGCTTATGTGCCTATATCATGCTGTGTTGAACTATAGCAATGTCCAAAAGTGCAGAGAAAGGTCAATTCTGTAGCAAGGAAGCATTGTTCGTTCGCAACCACTTGTCCCGTCTGTTTTTAAAGAATTCACTGAAGGTGCCGACACAACGACACAATATCATGACAAAATGAAGGTTTTTGCTGATTAATTTTCTACATTTTTACTTAGTAGTGTTTCTACTGAGATTCACGCCTTAAGAGTGTAGATAGGATTCCTCATCAGGCACACAGATAGTATTCTCTAATCGAATACATGCCATTTCTAAGCTAGCGGTCCAGGGTTTGAATCCCGGTAAGGGCAACTAAATGTGTGATGAGCACAAACGTTTGTTCATGAGCCTTGGATATTCCTATAAGGGGGTGTCAATTAATTAAGCATTTTTGAGAATTTGTCGACCCGCCCCTTCCTATCTTAGTGAGATTAAATTTTAAATATTTTTTTTTTTCTGTAATGACTTGGTTATGTTATGTGTGTTGTGTGTAATATTATAATTTAGTAATGTTAATTTCCGATATAAAATTTATTTGTTTTGGAATAAATGAAATGAAAATGAGATATCGTAAGATTTTCCTCAACTACCTCCCCCCTCCCCGCCCCCTCCCTCCCTCCACCACCCCCTCCCTCTCTACACCCCCCCCCCTCCCTCCACCCCCCATTTCTCTATTTATGTATATATCTTTGTCTAGTAACCATAACATAATTGTTGAGCTTAATTTGGGGCTAGGGCAATTTTTGTGCAATGATCCCCCGATATTTATTTATTATTCTATTTTATTATTTATGTTATGCTATACCAAGATTTGTCATTGATACACTAATTCATTTAAACTCGCTAAACTGACGGATTGCCACTAAATTTTCTTTCAGAAATGAAATAATATCAGCGATACAAAATGAGAGAGTGGTTGTAGTAGCTGGAGACACAGGCTGTGGTAAATCTACTCAAGTTCCTCAGTACCTTCATGAGGCTGGTTTCCAGAATATTGGTAAGCCTAAGGAAAAAGGTGTACCTACATAGTGTAGTGATAATCATCACCTTAAGGACCTAGGCAGCATTTTAGGTTAACAATGTACCTACTTGCTTTAATATTTAGTTCTCTAAAATTACCTTCATGCCAGAGATGTCATCAATAACGGCTTCAACAGAGACCCGTGCTGATCAAACAACCAGCACAATGCTGAGTTGAGGCCAGTTTGCAACAATACATCTTTTGTAGTTACTATATTATGTATAATCCACTTGTTTTAAGTATTTTTGTATAATGTGTTGCAAGTAAATGATTCTTATATTGGTACTCAATGTAAGCCACTTTTCAATCCATTCGTAGTGTGGTGTCACCTTTCGCCAAATCGTCACTTAAGATGATGTAACATGTGACCAAACCCACTAGATAAATAAATGAAATAATAAGATCAAAACGGAGTTTTGAGGAGTACCAAAGTCATTGATCTTTACATAGAATAAAATGAAGTCGCTTCTGCTGCCTGTTCGCTTAGATCTTTTAAACTATTCAACGGATTTTAATGCAGTTTTCAGCAATAGATAGTAATGTAAGTGATTCAATAGGAAGGTTTATATGGATTTGTAAAATATTGCCCCATATTAGTATCTACATTACACCCAAGCGATGCCGGGGCAGGTTGCTTGTTAAAAATAAACCTTTACCGTTAGTAATTTTGAGGTATGGTTCTCTAAAAATTAAAAGGAGCATTGTGTAACTATCAAAATACATATTTACAATACATTTCAGCTTGCACCCAGCCAAGAAGAATAGCATGTGTGTCGCTCTCAAAAAGGGTAGCTTTCGAGATGCTCACACAGTTCCAGACTAAAGTTGGATATCAGATCAGGTTTGAGAAGAGCAAAACGGCCGACACTAAGATCTGCTTTATCACAGAGGGACTTCTGCTTAGACAGGTTAGGTGTAGCTGTTTTAAGTACGGTATATTTTCCCATTAAACTTAAACTGCCTTTTTTATTGCAAAAAAGACCTGCATTTGATTGCTATCTTAATGACAAGCAATGATGTGGATCATGGTGTAGTATGCATGCCTAGAAGGTGCCTGTTCTCAATCAATTTCTCTCAAAGAGGATTTTTCAATCTCAAAAATCCCCTTAGAGCTGCAAATTCAGGTTGAAAATTGAGATTTTAAGTGAAACTCCCTTTTGAGGGAAAATCTAAGGAGAAATTTTTACACATATCCATTTTTGTTAATATTTACAAGCTGCACCCCCGCGGTTTTACCCTTGCCCGTTATTCCGTTTTTTGGGATAAAAAGTAGCCTATGTGTAACTATAGGGTATAATAATATAAGCATAAGCTATCTCCGTTCCGAATTTCGCTCAACTTCGTTCAGTAGTTTTTGCGTGAAAAAGTAACAAGCATCTATCCATCCTCACAAACTCACCTTTCACCTTTCACATTTATAATATTAGTAGGATTGTCATTTTGTTGTACAAAAAGTCACTGTGTTATTTTCTATTGCATTTTACAGATGTCCTCAGAAAATTTACCCAGCTACGATGTGATAATTCTCGACGAGATACACGAGCGTCATCTCATGGGAGACTTTCTGCTTGGTGTGCTGAAATGCCTGATACATAGCCGGGATGATATCAAGCTGGTGCTGATGTCAGCAACAATCAACATCAAGCTGTTTGAGGATTACTTTGCTGCTGAGTCTGCAGTTGTCATACAGGTATACCTGAGAGTTACCTAATTGAAATTATCATCATCATCATCCTATTATGTTTCCACTGCTGGGATATAGACTTTCTCTCAGAGATAAAGACCACTATGACATACCAGCTGTTCTTCAGCTTTATGCATGCAAAGTCTCAGCCCGATCGGTTTAAAATTGACAAACTTTCATCCCCTATTTTATCCCCCCTTAGGGGTAGAATTAATTAAAATCCTTTTCTAATGGATGCCTACGTCATAACATCTACCTGCATGCCAAATTTCAGCCCGATCCGTCCAGTGGTTTGGGCTGTGCATTGATAGATCACTATGTAAGTCAGTCACCTTTGAGTTATATATATATTTGGATTTATCCCGCATACTTGCAAATTGTGGATCAAGCTCCTCCCTCTGTCCTTCCACACATTATTTCGCAGTGCTATCAAATGCAGTCCTTCACGATAAGTGTCAAAAGAGTTCTGCAGGGTAGGCATTTCATTAGCAACGCCCCTAGTGTTATAAATGTCCATGTGGCCGCTTACCGGCAGGCCGTCAGCTTGTTTGCAACTCTATTACATAAAATAGCAACAAAAAAGTATTTTTTTTCTATCAAATCTGTTCAGCCAATTCAGTATGAAGTATGAATAAAGAACAAATGCACTTCCATAAACCATCACATTTAATTACATAGAAGATACTAAAAATAATTATTTACACAGATAGTAAAAAGTGATATTACAATGTTGCCATATTGATTTCAGGTACCAGGAAGGTTGTACCCCATAGAGTTAAATTACAAGCCAATATTCATTGAAAATAAACCTACAAGAGAAGACCGACTCGATCCACAACCCTATGTTCAAATAATGCAGTTGATTGACAGCAAATATCCAAGTAAGTAATGAGAAGTGGCTTCTAACGCTGGATATTAATTACCTATCTATCCTGTACGTAGGTCCCGGGTTCGAATCCTACTGAACTTGAGCTACTAATAAAGAAAAACAAAAACAAAAACGAGTCCGATCAAAAAAATTGTTTATTTATATTGCCCAACAATTCGCTATGGTCGAATCTGACTCGAATTTTTTGGTACTCTCGTGTCTTTATTTCTAGTACGATATACCTCGCTACCGTACTACCAGTCCACCCATGCATTTCGGTACCTTCCCTTGAAAGCCAGTTGTCAGTGGTCCTTCGACCACCTCATCACTTAACATCTGGTATCTTGTGATTAATGCTACTCTGTAAAATTTTGAAAAAGTAAGACTAGATATTAGTAGGATATTTTATTTATTCCTTTTAATTATTTTTCAGAGGATGAAAGGGGTGACGTCCTCATATTCATGTCTGGTGTACAAGAGATCACGGCAATTTCCGACGCGGCGCAGCAATACGCTGATAAGACTAAAAACTGGATCGTATTACCGTTGCACAGTGGATTGTCTCTCGCTGAGCAGGATAAGGTATGTATTTAACTAGTCAGTAAATTCCTTTGAGCTTAACATCATCATTATCAGTGGGAAGAAGTCCACAGCTGAATATAGGCCTACCTCTTTGAACGCCACCATGAACCATTAGGCACCATTAGCCATTTAATCGGCTCCATGCCACTTTTACAATGTTACATTCCATGTGGCTTGCGTTCAGTACACCTGTAAGATTTTTATTACTGTTTCAGGTTTTCGACTATCCACCGGAAGGGGTCAGAAAATGTATTGTATCAACGAATATAGCTGAGACATCTGTCACCATAGATGGGATCAGATTTGTTGTTGATTCCGGCAAGGTAACTGTTTTTTTTTATTTGGGTGTTCAATGTTCATGCATGACCTTTTTATGTAAATTTTTGATACCATGGGTTACATTATTACAATTTTTGTAATTCTCTAATTTATGTGACAGTATATGTTACACGCTGATAATGTAGCTTTCTATAGGCGAAAGAATTATCAGAACTCTGTTGCAAAGTTTTTGAGTTTATACATTACAAACAGTTCAAAACACAAATCCCTTCTCATTAAACTTTAGTTTAGGTAAAACTTATATTTTTTAGTAGTTTGGATGGCGAACTTAAATAAGCTAAAATAATAATAACACAAATAAGAAAGACACAATGAGGACCTTGAAAAGTATATCCTAGAAGTCAGTTGGCTGGCCACCTTCAGTCCCTGATTCTCATTTCCTCGCTTCATGTGTGATGAAATGAGGTTTAATTGTAAGGTCTGTGGAATTAGTAAAATAAATAAATGTGTTCTCATGCAACTTCACTTGAGAGCCGGGGCGTATAAGCCAATCATACCGTAGCACATCACAAATATTTATTTAAAAATTTAATTTTACAGGTAAAAGAAATGAGCTACGACTCCATAACAAAAATGCAGAGGCTAAAAGAGTTTTGGATATCACAAGCTAGCGCCGACCAGAGAAAAGGTCGCGCAGGCAGAACTGGTATGTGGAAAATGTTCAAATAAAGATTTTTATACTACTTGCATTGATAGGACTATTTAGATTAATTAGTTGCCAACGTCCATACCACGTTGAAAACACCGGTTCTCGTCCGATCACCGAAGTTAAGCAACGTCGGGCGTGGTCAGTACTTGGATGGGTGACCGCCTGGGAACACCATGTGATGTTGGCTTTTTGCTGCTCATTTTTTTTTGTAATAATCAATGTCACAAGCGCAATAAAATTATTCGCTTCTTTCAGCGATGATTTTTTTTCGTAAATGCATATGACTAGAAAACTTACGAGTTGTGCTGTACATTTTTCCCGTGCCTTCACGAAATGATTCGCATAGGATTACAATAACGTTTTTTACGCATCGTTTCATTCGTGAAAAAATAAAAGACAGAGAAAGAGCTCCAATGATTACCTCTTATTACATAAAATTTTTATAACTCTATCCTACTATAACGTTAGAAATGAGAAAGTTTGTGTGGATGGACAAATGTTCGTTACACTGTCACGCAAAAACTACTGAACGGATCTTGTTATGGAATGGAGATAGCTAACACCCTGGATTAACACAGGCTACTTTTTATCCCGGCTCCTGTGAGGTAACGGGAATACTTAGGGTGTAACCGCGGGGTGCAGCTAGTTTTTCCATATAATTTCGTCTCCCCAGGCCCCGGCGTCTGCTACCGCATATACTCAGACCAGCAATTCACCGAAATGGCTCCCTTCAGCACTCCCGAGATGTCTCGAGTGCCACTCGCGTCTCTTCTGCTGCTTATGAGCTCGCTCGGAGTCTCTGACGTCAGACGGTTCCCCTTCTTAGATGCCCCGCCTGAAGACGCGCTGGAGAATGCTGTGTTGGAGTTGAAACAGCATGTGAGTAAACCTGAGACTGCAAAATCCTATAGCAGTAAGAAAAATAATCCTGAAAACTGGTTGTTATTGGTTCGGTTTCATACATTGTTGCGTGCCGGTTGGTGTATATCGGGCGGCGTAGGTTTTGGTTGTACAAGTAGCGCCATCTAGTTTAGAATCTTGAACTAAGCATGTAGTTGTAGTTGGACCGTCCACGTCACCATGGAGAAACGCCTCTGTGTCAACCGCATAAGAGCTATAATGACGTCAGTACTTTAGGTTCAGCTTTATTCGATGCAGTATTTCTAAATATGAAACCTATCATCAAATTACATCAGACGACGCCTTTTTCGTAAATGTTATCAAAAGCTGCGTTGAAAATGTGTAGAAAGTAAAAAATACCGTGCAAAAAGATTCTCTCCGGCGGGGAATCGAACCCCGGTCTCCCGCGTGACAGGCGGGGATACTTACCACTATACTACCGAAGATTATGATGAGGTGTACGAAATTAAGGATTAGTAAATGCTTCAGCTTTAACTTTGCATTGAGAATTACTTCGAATTGATAAACTAAGATTCGAATTTCGATTGACATATTTGTTTATAGTCTTTTGCATAATATATTTATAAAAGAAGGTCTTACTTTTAGTAACCGATAAAAAAAAATACTGACGTTTTTAGCACAACTACCGAGCACGAAGTTTTCTTATTTTTGTGAAAGAATAGGCAATGTCGAATAATATTTTGGCCTCTGTTAAGTAGTCTACATTGTTTACAGTTGTAGGACAGACAAAGCTACACTCTTATTTAATTTTAATAGTAGGGATATGGGTAAAAAAATTAAATATGTATCTAAAAATGTAAATTCGATAAAAAAAAAATTAAAATCGATTTATCTTTTTTTTTCCAGGGTGCCCTAACACCCAACGAGAAGCTGACCTCTCTAGGGCGGGCGTTGTCCAACCTCCCCGTAGAAGTGTCTTTAGCTAAAGCCCTAGTGATTGGCGCGGCTACGCTGCCCCCACACAAGCGGGACTCTGCGCTTGCGCTGACGGCGGCGCTGGGCGTCCGGTCGGTATACACCACGCGGGCGCATCGGGACTTTGAATGCGAGGTCGGTAAACTTCTGGTTTTTTTTTGTTTTAAAAGTGACTTGATCGAGAATGTTCTCAGCTACGATTACCGCGGGATTTTAAAGTGCAATAAAGAGTGTATTCCCGTTGTCTCCGTACACAGCGGGACATGATTTAATTTCTTTCCCGTTGTCCCCGTAACGTAGGTTCGGGGACAGTTACAACGGAAAGTAAACATTTTACGTGTTGTTGTCCCCTTCAATCTGTATTCCTGTAAAAGCTTAGTTTTTAGTGTGGGGAAAAAAAAGTGAAATTATACAAAATTTATTTATGTTCCATTGTGCATGAATTTACATTTTTTTTACAATTTATTTAATTAAATTAAAACTGTTGTGTTATTTCTGTAAGTTTTATAAAATAAATTGTAATTAGGTATAATAAAACTCACAGAAATACCACCACTTACATTATTTATACCATAAATATATTAGGTACATATAATGCTACTTAACCATAATCTAATAGAAGGTTAGAGTGCGCCAAGCCGCCAACATGTTTATTGATGACTCATAAACAAATGAATAGAGAAAATAGGGTAATTATTTACATATTTAATTCCACTAAGTATATTAACGGGTTCAGGGTACGGGGACAACGAGAAGTCAATTTAAATATTCAATTAAAGTACCGCTGTTAGAAAGGAGCACAGAGTCCGGGGACAACGGGAATACACCCCTTAAAGCATCTTATTGTAATTTCTCAGAACGCCCGTAAACCCGACGAGTCGGACCACGGCGATCCACTGACACTTCTGTCACTGTACTGCTCGTGGTTAACTGTCAAGGCGGAGAACCGAGGCGGGCGCGCCTGGTGCAAGCGACGAGGCATCGAAGAGCAAAGACTCTACGAGCTGACGAAGTTAGCTGCTCAACTCAGGAGCTTACTACAGGTATTATGGACCTTAACGCTTTGTGTTAGAGCCTGTACTAGCTTTGACACGAAGCAGAATGTTTGCGGTCCATGATCTTAGGCGACAATATAACTTAGTTTACTTAGTACATCGCGTTAAGGTTCCTTTTAGCATGACATGAGAGTCAGCTACTGCGGCATCGAAGAGCAAAGACTCCACGAGCTGACTAAGCTAGCTGCTCAACTCAGGAGCTTACAACAGGTATTATGGACCTTAACGCTTTGTGTTAGAGCCTGTACTAGCTTTGACACGAAGCAGAATGTTTGCGGTCTATGATCTTAGGCGACAATATAACTTAGTTTACTTAGTACATCGCGTTAAGGTTCCTTTTGGCATGACATGAGAGTCAGCTACTGGGGAATCAAAGAACAAAGACTCTACGAGCTGACTAAGCTAGCTGCTCAACTCAGGAGCTTACTACAGGTATAATGGACTTTAACGCTTTGTGTTAAAGGCTGATCTCGTTTTGGTGCGTAGCAAAATGTTTGTGATCTGTGATTTAAGCCACAATGTAACCTAACCGCATAGCGTTAAGGTTGCTTTTGGCATAATGCTACTTACTACATGTTTCCTAGCAAGCGTCGCGTGGCTATGATTTGTTTACTAGCAGCCAGTATTTTGTTCTAATAAAAATAAACTATGAAAAGTTTGTATTACGAATTTGAGTTTACATTTGTCCGTTTTTTTTGTACGCCTTTCATTGCTATTTCGTCTGAGTATAGCTGACTAATCTATGTTTTATTGTAGGATAACAACTTAATGGAGACAGTGGAACCTGAGACGATGTCTTCTTCTGAAAGAGCCGTACGTCACGGACAAATGAAACAACTGAAAGATATGAGAAGGTAAGTGGAGATCGAACAACTGGGTAGTGCGTGAATGGGCCTCAAACTCTCTTACGGCCGCTCCCAATAACCTATCTATCCATGGTTTGCCCTACTAGAGATAGAAACTTGACATTACTTCTATGAAGCTTATGTCAAATTTCTGTCACCAGTAGGTCAAACCGTGGAACCGTGCTGGTGTGAAAAGAGCCATTAAGGGTCGGCAAAGCATCGACAACTCCCCTGGGCCTCAAAAGGCGCAAATATGGTAATCTCGTCAGTGGATACATATTTGAGCCTTTTGGGGTCGAAACGCTTGGAGCGTAGGGACTGGGAGCGAAATCGATGTATCATGATATATCGGAGCGACTGGTTGATGCTGCCCGTGACCAAAATGCTGGCCGTTATTTTGCGCAAAGAATAAGCATTGCTGTTCGACGCGGCAATGCGCATTTTGGGAACGTTGCCAACTGGTAGTGGTTTATTAGATTAAGTAGTTTGTTTAGTTTGATGGGTAGTTTTATTTTACATTTTAAAGTTTAGTTAAGTGTTTTTATTTTGTTATTTATATCCATACCGATTGAAAAATAAAGACGGACAGATACGGACGGGAGAGTACGGATATTCTCCCCTGGTATTGCAAATGTCCATAGGCGACGGTGACCGCTCTCCATCAGGCCGTCTGTTTGTTTGCCACTCTATTACATAAAATAGAAAACTTTTCTTCCAGACAGTACAAACAAAAAGCAGCTGAAGACTCCAAACGCAAGAAGCGACTCAAAGTGGACTCTTGGGAGATAGTAGACGAGAACAAAGACGAAGATGATCATACCATGGACATAAGAGATATAGAGTTCCGAATGACGAACGACGCGCAGAGGATACAGGCGTTGATATCTGGTGCTAGCGCGTCTAGCGGGAGAGATCTTATTATGTTGAAGGTACTGTATAGGCTAAATAGATGTGCAGCGGCTACCACCCCTTCCCGCGCCCCGTGCCCTCTCCCCTTTCCCTTCCCCAGCCGTTGGGTCGCCATTCTGAATCGCGCGCCCACTCATACAAGACGTCGAATCACCCTTGACCCAATGAACTGTGAATTTGTGCGGTCCCCTGTCTGTCGAAGTGTCCCAAAACTACAGTACGCGCCCCTGGATCAGGACTGACGACCTGCGGTACGTACCCCATTCCCATTAATGGTTTGGTGAACACCAAAAGTTCCCCTGGTAGTAGAGCTGCGAAATTTGGGCTTCCACGCGCCTACAGGTACAATATTGATCACAACTTTTATTTTAGACTAGCTGTTCCCCGCGGATTCACCCGCGCGGGCTACAGTTTATCGTGATAAAAAGTAGCCTATATCCTTTCTTAGCGTTTAGACTTATCTTTGTATCTACCAAATTTCATGCAAATCTGTTCGTAGGCGTGAAAGCGTAACAGACAGACAGATAGAGTTGCTTTCGCCTTTATATACGGTTTTTTTCCGGCAGAAAAAAATTACAGAATGTGTGAATGTTGTGCGAGTGAATTAGTTTCATTAATTCTACTTTCGGCATTTATTTAAGCGTAAGTATGTTTCAGGTGGTCCTATGCCGAGCGCTTTATCCTCAAGTCGCAGTCGCTGATGAATTCAACCACTGTAAGGCAAGTTGAACATTTTTATAAACCCTCCATCTTTTCCATCTCCAGATTTTTAGTTTGTCGTGTTTTGGTTACCCGACCGAGAACTGAGGTCAACGATATAGCCCACAGAATTAGCAAGCTGAAGTGGCAGTGAGCTGGTCATATAAGCTACAGAAGCGACAACCTTGGGGTAGACTTATTCCTGAGTGGAGCGATGACTTGCGCCGAGTGGTGACTCTCAGAAGTTGGATGAGAACAGACGAAGACCGGGCACAGTGGCAAACCTTGGGAGAGGCCTATTTCAGCGATGGACTGATACAGGCTGATGATAATAAGTTTCAAACTTACCCTTTTTAACAAGCTTACATTATCTTCACTTGTAACTAACAAACAATATAATCATGTAGTACAATCTTAGAAGTAAATTTTAACCTACGTCTATTTGTCGCATCGAAATTAAACTGAACCTATTTGTAATCCTGATGACAAAATAATAATTTGATATCTGATGATGGAGCCAGAAGGTGGAAAGTGGAACTCTTCAATGGCTACTAATAAACCACCCGAGTTACGGCTTATATGATTCGTTTTGACGAGTCCAATAGAATGGGCTTGGTGATGAGGGTCTGCTGATGAAGCCAGAAGGTGGATAGATAATTTTTTTTAATGTGTGATATCTAAAAAAACACGGTAGCTGGCGTGTTGTTTTTTGTTTTATGAAGTACATTATTCCCATTTTAGTCAGTAGCCGAGCAACTGTACCACACTTGGAGCAAACCGTTCGTCTTCCTCCACCCCACATCGTACTTCGGCAAACAGCCCCGCACGCTGCAACTGACCGAGACAGACATACACACCCACTGCGCTCACTACACGGGG
The DNA here is from genome assembly GCA_931315375.2 of Opisthograptis luteolata. Lineage (NCBI taxonomy): Eukaryota > Metazoa > Arthropoda > Insecta > Lepidoptera > Geometridae > Opisthograptis > Opisthograptis luteolata. The sequence goes on along the minus strand of OV928049.1, from coordinate 4,027,000 downwards.
AAACTAGCGCTGTCCCACTCGCACCAGATACTGTGTTACCTGTGAGTTTATCTATCTATACTTCTGTACTAATTTTATAGAAAGGAAAGATTTGTGTTTTTTGTATGTTTGTAACGAATACATGCAAAAACTAATCGACAGATTTCAAAAATTCTTTCACAATTAGAATGCTACAGTATCCTTGAGTAACATAGACTGTATCTATTAGTAGAAAACAAATAAGAATCCCTACTAAGTCTTCAATAATGTAACCAAAGTAAGCCGCTAGTCTACTATAAATCTGTACTCCTAGCACAAGTTTTGAAAACGATAAAAGTTTTCGTAAACGTCGACGTTTACCACCGCCGACTTGTCAAAGTAGCAACTCGATCTGCTTAAATTCAAAAAGTAACTCAATAACATTGTTGGAATATGATTATAACGATTTAAAATAACCCGTATTAACGATTTCAGTTCCTCCCAGTCTCGGTAAGATTCGCTAAAAAAAATATGTATGGATGGAAAAGAAAACTTTTATAGTTTTTGTAAACTATCAAAACCTGTACTAGGGGTACTACTGACGTCATCTTCACCATCAGCCTATTACGTTCCAACTGCTGGGACTCTGGCCTTTTTTCATAGAGAAAGTATGGGCAGTTTATCTACTACGCTGGCCCAGTGCGGGTTGTTACGTACACGTCGCAAGCCCTTGAATGTTCTGTTTCTCGGACGTGCCGGTTTCCTCACGATGTTATCCTTCGCCGATTTGAGCGATGGCAACTCCGCACATAACTTGTTATGCCCTAGATGCTGGGCTGAGAGTGTACGAACTCGGTATAGGCGCCTTGCAAGGCGAACGTTATATCGTTCGGCCATCATTACTGGCATAATGATTCTTTAACAAATTCTAGAAGACAGGCACAAAATTGACTTGTTATTTTTCTATTACAGATCATTGTTAGAAACTACTAAACCATACGTAGTGAACTCTATGAGAATGCCCGCGGCGCAGACTTTGTTACTGTTAGCGCACTCCATTGACACAAACATTGGCTTCTCCAGGTAAGTACTGCAATTCTTTTAAACCTCTCAAAATTAGTACAGACTAGCTGCTACCCGCGGTTTCACCTGCGTCTTTCCGTTGTTCCGCAGGAACCTTATTTCGGGATAGCCTATGTTTTAATCCAAGGTATAAGCTATCTCCATTCCAAATTTCACTCAAATCCAGTCTGTAATTTTTGCGTGAAAATGTAACAATCGTCCATACCCACAAACTTTCTCGTTAATATTATTAGTAGGAAGTAGAATTTACAGTAGATATGTTTATCAAAATCGTCGCCAATATTATAGCATGCTTTGTACATATTATTTCAGGATTGTATGTGATTCATGGCTACTGTTAGAGTTTCCATACCCTGAAGATGGCTTGAATTTGCTGTTCAAAGCGACGAAACTACGGCAAAGATGGGACGCCCTCATCAATCGACGTCTTGATGGTAAATTAATTATTATTCATATTAGAATCTGTCGCCAAGGATCTAACGATTTTTTCCAGTAGCCTTACTAGTGAACACCATAAGAGCCGTTGGAACACAAGTCGCCTGATGTTAAGTGACGAAGTAGTCGAAGAAGGCATCACGTTACACTTGGATTTGGAACTGGTTTTCAAGTGAGGTTGCCGGAAAACACCGGTAGTTGCTTGGTGAGTTTTCATTTATAGTAGAACCTGTATAAGTCGAACTTCAGGTGCGATGCTAAAAAAATCGAGTTATAGAGTTCTCGACTTCCAAATTTCACTCAAATCCGTTCTGTAGTTTTTGCGTCAAAGAGTAACAAACATCCATCCAACCATACTCACAAACTTTAACATTTATAATATCACGAGTTGCGCCCTGCGGTTTCACCTGCGTGTTCCAGTCCCGCAGGAACTCTTTTCCGGGATAAAAAGTAGCCTATGTTTTAATCCAAGGTACAGTCAACGACAAAAGTCGCTGAACAATCACGCTTTTTTCTATTATCCTCATCATCTTAGACACCAATTTTTGACCTCATCATCATCTAAAATCAAGTGTGTTATGTTGTGGTCAAAATGTTCCATGTAAAATGTAAAAAAAAAACAATAATAATTACTGATTTAAAACACATTAGGAAAATCGAGAACGATCATCTACTTTTGTCACTAACTGTACAAGCTATCTCCACTCCAAATTTCACTCAAATCCGTTCTGTAGTTTTTGCGTAAAGGGTAACAAACATCCATCCATCCATACATACAAACTTTCGGGTTTATAATGTTAGTAGGATTTCGTATTAGGCGGATTTTGCGTATGTCTTAGGCTCCATCTAGCCCGGAAGACGTCCTACACTACTTTTACCAACCAACCTACAATTTGTTTCAGACGCAAACCCAAAGAAATCCGTGGAAGGCGAGCTTGAAAAACAAAAGCACAGTGGAAACTACGACGAGCTCCAATACGAGCTGTCATGCGACATCAGCTCTTACATGAACAGTCAAGTGTACTACGCCGTCAAGAGATTGCTGCCAGGCGATCTGAAGGTGGTGTACCACGGCGGCGATGAAGTGCACGGGACTATAGACCCTAACCCGTTTGAGGAAGGCTTCAAATGTGTCGCCAATGAGAGGAAGGGTGGGGTTTATGTGACAGAAAATGTTGTTTTTAATTGGTGAGTTTTTGGGGCGTTTTGTTTTGTACTAGTCTGTGTACAATCTATGGTCTTTTTGAGATTCATCAAAATGGGAAAGGAACCCTAATAAAATCATTTTGCTGGCCATCCATATATCTGTCTGTCTTCTAAGATTAATCCTTTTTGCTCGAACCATAAAACATGAAACTGTATTCTATGTTTTAAGTTTGGATCTAAATAGTCATAGATGAAACCCTAACTTTCCTGGGCCGTAAGAGGTCAGACCTATGTAGGTGATTATGTAAACTTTACCTATTAATTGTGCCATACTAATTAAATAAGCCCTTTATTGACATATTTTCAAACTAAAAACCAATATTACCAAGAATAAGCTTGAGCTTTCTGTGAAGGAAAACATCGTGATGAAACCATAGCTTGGTAGTAGGACATTTTCTATCTACCATCCTCAAGTTATGAATTTGTCGGTGTGTTCCAGCAGTCCAACTTGAGAGCCAGTTCCGAATACAGTTCAAGTTTTGAAAACTATAAAAGTTTTCGTAAACGTCAACGTTTACTACCACCAACTTGTCAAAGTGGCAAATCGTACTGTCCAAATTCAAAGTGTAATTCGAAAACATTCTTGGAATTTGAATGCAATGATTTGAAACAACCCGTAGGTATTACTAATTTTAGTCCCTCCAAGCCTTGGTAAGGCACGAAAACGAAAAAAAAAATGAAAATATAAATTTTAGTGACTTATTCCTTGTTTTTCCAGCGTGATAGATACAGAATGGAGTTACAAGATCTACGAAGAAACCTACAGTCTTCCCTGGACTTGTCCAAACTGCGAATTGACCGTCTGCCTGTCTCCTATAGAAAGACTACAGCACAAACACTTCACATGCTCTGCAAGAACGGAGACGAAGAAAAAAGAAGAAGCGAAACCGCGAAGGGAAATTAAACCTAACGCCAAAGACTATAAGTGCGAAAGTTGCAGTGAAACGTTGTATTTGACGCCTGTAGAGATTTTAAAACATAGGAAGGGTTGTAAGATGAAATAAAATTACTTTTTTTTAAAGTGGAAATGGTTTTTGTTATTATTTTGCAAAAATTTCGTCTTTTGGAAATATTGTATTTTCTGGGAAAAAGTACTCTAAATCTAAGTGGATTCTCTTGATGAAAATTTTTAATTTAATCGGATCAGCCGAAGAAAGACATCTGCAGGATATCGAAAAGGTTCGCAATACATTAATACCAAGCTCTGACTCGTTACTTGGCATCCCTGTTTCTTAATCTAGAGTACTTCAGAAACTACCGGGGTCGTATTCACAACACCCAGATAGGGAGCTAATATTTGCGCTTTTCAGCACATAAATATTTTACCCGTATAGCGGGAATTGAACCTGCGACTTGGCTGTTTGCCCGTTGCGCCTGCGCCACATCAAACGGTCATGATTTCAATATTCCAGATTTCCATAACAATAGTGGTAAAGCGTCTTCAATTCAATACCATTTCATGTGAAGTCGACGCAAAGAGAGTCATTCGAGTTTCGTGACCCGCCGCCAGCGATAGCGAGTCGCATTTTCGCACAATAACGCACAACGGGTCAATTGTGATTGCATCTCAAGGCACACTGCATTCTTTGTTCGATGATTCTAGCTGTGTGGTGCGCCGTATTTCACAAAATTACGTGTACCTGAAATCAATTCATTTATTTTATTTGGGTCAACAAACTACAAAAACCAAGGGTAGGTAGGGTTCTGTAGGTAGCCCCCCACTAGGTGGACCGACGACATTGTAAGAGTCGCAGGGAGCCGATGGATCGAAATGGCTCATAGCCGTTCACGGTGGCGTTCAAATGGGCAGGCCCATGTTCAGTAGCTAGTGGACTTCTTCCGGCTGATGATGATGAATGGTCAAACGGCGTAGGGTCCTTATTATTGTAGGTACAGTAATTGGCCCCTTTTGGTTTTATAATGAAATAGATTCTGAAATACCTACTTACCTACATTTTCTAAGTTTGACATGTCTAAAAGCATTGCTGTCCTCTTCTGACCATGGAAGTTAAATTAGTTTATTCTTAGAAAATGCACAACAGATCAACACCAATATATAGTAGACTAGACTTAATTATGCATTTGAATTGAATTCCTTTTCGAAACCTGCTCCGTTTGTTCGAGAGATACATTTCCGAATGTCCCGTGACCCGCAATTATTAACGTCACACGGGAACATCCGCTTTACTCCACTTTACCCCCACGTACGTCGTACATGCACTTCATTCCGTAATTGTACCGATTACCTGCACCGTTCGTCACGTCTGCCTCTGTCAATTGACGCATTGTGCCGGCTGCACGAAAACCGTGAGCTTTTTGAGAATTTTTAAGGATCGCAAAAGTATTCAAAGTGATTATTTTCATTAATATCGCGTTATTATTTATTGAGTTGTTGTGCAGGAGACATTTATTTGAGGTTACGTAGAGGTTTCAGTGCTTTGTCTAAGTTGTTGTCTTTAGATAGCAGTCTTGGAACTCTGACACTAGGGCTGGGCTGCCTATCCGCTAACCCGCATTGGGCTGCGTGGTGGATGATGTCCCATACTCTCTCTTTGAGAGATGGCCTGTGTTCCAACAGTGGGATATCCTAATAATGGTATTTTTTACTTTCTAAGAGGTAGCTTTTGATTACAAGACTTAACTTGAGGGTAAATAGCTAGGTGAGCACTAGTAGGTAAATGCCCTACCACCAAGCTATGGTTTCATCACGATGTTGTCCTTCAGCAAAAGCTCAAGCTCATTGTAGAATTCGAACTCACGAACCGAACCGACCGTCAACTACTGAGCCATCATCGCTTCAAACATGCATCCACATGCATTCAAGACTTAGGTACAGTCAACGACAAAAATCGCTGAACAAAAACAAATTTTCCGATTCTCTTTATCATCTTAAACACCGACTTTCGACCGATTTATCACTTTAACATCATGTGTGTTGTGGTATGGTCAAACGCAAACTTGTAAGTTGTAAGAAAGAAAAGAAACTTTACTGACCTAATACGCATTTGGAAAATCGAATATGATCCGCTACACCTATACAAGTGAGCTTTAGATGAGAGCTAAATTAATTTAAACACCATCCTTTATGAAAAGTCCAGGTATCAAAATCAACATGATCGCGTACAGCTTAGCAGATGGGTGGTTAACTTTTAACCTCTAGTTTTACACAGTCATCTTCTTACTGTAGTCATCTTCTTGAACCTTATGTCTTTGGATTTACATCGTTAATCGCTTAGCAAGTGTGTGTTTCTATTCCGCGAAGGAGTAGATCTCGGCCGTCAACCTGTCAACGCGTAGGAAGCTGCATCTGTTGTTTAATGAAATTATTTTGTGGATAAATCAGAGCGTCTGAAGGGTAAACTCGACTCGTGGATTCGTGACGCGGACAAATTGCAACGAACCGTACATCCTAGAGTGAATCAAATAAGTAGGTTTGTATATAGGTAGCTTAGGACTTTAATATAATTATTATTTATGTAAGTAAGTAGTATTTTTAAGACTAGAGTGATTAGTGAATAAGCACCACATGGGCTTGCGTTTTTCACCTTCGACTGCGTCGTCACTTTCATCAAGAGAGATGTGGTCAAGAAAACGCTTTACTTATTAGGTATGTACTAAAATGAGTGGGCATCTATGTACTCAATAGTAAAATTATGTAGATGTTACGTGTCAGATTCATGCAGATTTTTTTAATGCGAACCAAACTGTACATAGGTGACAGGTATAAAAAAGTTGTGTGTTTTGGTTGTTGGGTTGTTTCGTTTGTTTCTTCGTTCCATAAAATATCTTTAAGCAAAAAATCATGTCGACAACCAACATGATGAACCAAAAACACAAATAAGAATGTTGTGTGCGGGAAAGGATAGTGTCAATTATTTTTTACTGGAAATTTGTGTCCAGCCAGTATTGAAGTAACTAAATTGAAGACAACGTCTCCTACCGTTCGTTAGCACCAACCTAACGTCCTATCACCTGACCATCACTATTTAGTGCCATACAACCGTACCATTATCTCCAAATCTAGCAAGCTAAGGTCGGGCGCACGCTTGCAGCGCAGCGGTGGCGGTCGTGCGATTTGTCGTCGCGATCGTATCGCGGGTCGTAATTCGGCCGTGCTGCCTCCGTGCGTGTTCCTTCGTACTGCTTGTAGTCAACGCGATTGCACGCTGGTAGGTTTGAGGCATACTGAGAGCTAGGGATGTTATGGATATGATCGGATCTGGATCTATAGCGATGATGACTCAGTGGTAGTGACGTCGGCTTGCGATCCGTTGGACGTGGGTTTCTAATCCTACAATGAGCTTGAGCTTTCGATGAAGGAAAACATCGTGATGAAACCATAGCTAATCATAGCTTGGTGGTAGGGTGTTTTCTAGTACTCGCCTGGCTAGCTACCATCCTCTTGTTAAGAATCTGTCGCCAAGCACCTGTCGGTGTGTTCCGGCAGCCTCACTTGAGAGCCAGTTCTCAGTTCAGGTGTAGCGTGGCGCCACCTTCGACCACTTAACATCAGGTGACTTGTGGTCAATCGCTACCCTGTAAATAGTAAAAAAAGGATACGGATATATAAGAATAAAATAAAGTATCTATATCGGTTTCGAATACGGTTACGGATATGTACCTACCTAATTATTTCGGATTACCCGTTAGTATCGGATAGTTTCGGTTACGGATATTAGATTGAAGTAAAATATAAGACAAATTATGTAATAATTTGGTTTTAGGCAGTTAATTACTTATACGAAACTTGAACTGAAAGTTGTGAAACGGATACGGTTACGGATATATTTTTATTTCGGATATCCGATAGTTTCGGTTACGGTTAGGCTGATAAGTTCAGCTGAGCTCAGCTGAAACACATGTCTCTCGGTTAAATGATACCTACTTACTTAGGTATAGTTAGATACCAGTGATATGCTCTCCACACGGGTAAATCCGTAGGACATACCTAGTAAATTATAAACCACATAATTTAAAAATCAATTGAATTTTCTATTCTTCTTGCACAATTCATTATTTTCATTGTTTTTTATTATATTGGATGAATAACTTTTGTCTGAGGATCGCAAAATTCCACCCGATTTAAATAAGACACGAAATAAAGTTCCCAAGGAATAACAATGAAAGCCTTCGGCGAAAGTTTTACCATAACGCACGCAGCCTACGAATTTGCCAATAATTTAGTGTTCGCCAAGCATTCGATCAATTTGATCCGTGAAATTGATCAAATGTTTGTCGGAGGAATCCCAAATTCGGTAGCTATTTTAAAATTGAGCTTTTGGTCATTTGCATTGCTTCAATCTATCACGCTTTATAAAATTACTCGATTTGAATAAAGTTCTCAGGGTTATAGACGCTGAGGGGGTTTTGGTAGAGCACGCGTGTTTGATATAATGAAAGAAAATACTGCAAAGTTGAATATTTGAATAATTTGGAAAGGTATTCTGAAATTCGGTAGTTATTTTTAAATTGCATTAGTAACACGAAAAGAGGCTCTCAGAGAATTTTAATAAAGCCTTCTGGACATTGCGCACGTGCTTACTGGTATTCAACCAATTTGAATTCTAAACTTCGATTTCAATTAATCATGATATGGAAAGACTCCCTGCATGCCGTCGTCCTTGTTTACAGAAATATGGCAATATTTTTAAGGCTAGAGAACCTAGATATATTCTAGGTCTGCGTGTTGCATTTTCGATCGCAGCCTCGCTTTCCATCAAGTATGTAGTATATATAGGGCGGTGGTTGGCGAAGACCAAATCTATTGAAAGAAATAGGGGACAATATCACAATATTTGGCAAACTCAAGGTAACTAAAGACGTACGACGCGTGAACAACGCGCAATGAACGCGACGCAAACTACTTCGATCGATTTCAATTTGAACAAAAACAACTAACATGACACTATATAAAGCTCACATTTCAATGCTTCACTTTGAGTCGAGTTGATGTTGATGGCGTGCGACTTTACCTACTGCGAAAAGACAGTGTTTTGTGATAGCACCAGCTACACCAACATCCTAACTCTAAGTCCGAACACCAATAGATAGCGACGCCGAGGTTCGTGAGCGATGCCTCACAAGATAACAATTGCTTTGTTTCGCTGTAAAACTCGAAAATTAACATCATTTGCCAACGCCCGATCGCGAAGGTGATACCGACACTAGCGCGGCGGGAGTTAAGCGATGAGCTACGAGCGGATATCGTTCGACGCTGAAGGAATAGTATCTAGGTACGAAATTGCAATAGACAATAATTGACAATATATTATTTTTTTGTGGCAAAAATGCTCGAACAGCAATGATTTTAGTCTGTGGTCTGCTTTTCTGACCGCAGAAGCAGACTTTAAAGAGAAGAGATCAATAAGTAGGTACTTTTAGATTTTGCAACGGACGTAAAGACAAAAAACTTATTTCTATTTCCACAAACGTGTAGCATCCGTGTTTTTCGGTTGATTATTATTTTTCTAAACAGCTTAATGGTTTATTTTGAGCAAATTTGTTTTACTGAAATCACGTCTATAGTCTAAATATTATTATATAAGATTTTTATATAAGAATAGAATTGATGACATGTTTTTATTTTCAGTTTTGTTTACTTCGTAAAGTCAAGTCACCCGATACTAAGGGCGGCTTGCACAACAATTTTTAAACGTATTTAAGCACCCCTTAATTGCATTTAGGCAACTAAAAACGTTTAGCATCTTGCACAACAAAACATAAGCTCTTAAACGTGTTTAGCAAGCTGTCAAAATTAAACACCCCAGAATGGCTATTTAAGGGCGGCTTGCACAACGTTGTGTTTAAATCGTCGTTAATTTTATTTAGCTAATACAGTTTTAGGTGCTAAACAGATTTATTCTAATCTAGTTTAGCGTTGTCTTGCACGACATGATTTCCGATGCAATTTAGTTAAACGTAATTAGCGTGTTCTTCGAACAGCCCAGATGTTCCGTATCGCGCGCTCCTTGTGTTTTTTTGTCAAACATGGTCAAACCCATGTTAATTGGTTAACATTAGGGTTGAATATTTGCGTAAAATGGAGTACTGCTTTTAGATGTTTTTCTATTTGTTGTAATAAAATCACTATGGTAGCTTTCGATAGTCGAAATCTCCGCAGAAATTTCTGCACTGAAAGTTTTTCGAACAATCTAGACCTCGGAAACAGTTCTTTTGCTGCCATGGGCCGGCTTAGATACATTATAATTTCTTTGTCATCGTCTGAGAAATCCCACAAATCCATTGTAGTTATAGGTAAACAATTATAATCTTTAAAAATAACAATAAAACTACCAATCCAAATCAACGAGGCATTTTACTCAAACGAAGCATATAAAAACTAATACAAAGACCTAAAAACCATTGTTTTTGAAACAGATGGTCATTCAAAATGGCGCTAAACAAATTTTAACTTTCTTAAATAGCCATTCTGGGGTGTTTAATTTTGACAGCTTGCTAAACACGTTTATGAGCTTATGTTTTGTTGTGCAAGATGCTAAACGTTTTTAGTTGCCTAAATGCAATTAAGGGGTGCTTAAATACGTTTAAAAATTGTTGTGCAAGCCGCCCTAAGAAAGTTAAAATTTGTTTAGCGCCATTTTGAATGACCATCTGTTTCAAAAACAATGGTTTTTAGGTGTTTGTATTAGTTTTTATATGCTTCGTTTGGGTAAAATGCCTCGTTGATTTGGATTGGTAGTTTTATTGTAATTTTTAAAGATTATAATTGATTACCTATAACTACAATGGATTTGTGGGATTTCTCAGACGATGACAAAGAAATTATAATGTATCTAAGCCGGCCCACGGCAGCAAAAGAACTGTTTCCGAGGTCAAGATTGTTCGAAAAACTTTCAGTGCAGAAATTTCTGCGGAGATTTCGACTATCGAAAGCTACCATAGTGATTTTGTTACAACAAATAGAAAAACATCTAAAAGCAGTACTCCATTTTACGCAAATATTCAACCCTAATGTTAACCAATTAACATGGGTTTGACCGTGTTTGACAAAAAAACACAAGGAGCGCGTGATACGGAACATCTGGGCTGTTTAAAGAACACGCTAACTACGTTTAACTAAATTGCATCGGAAATCATGTCGTGCAAGACAACGCTAAACTAGATTAGAATAAATCTGTTTAGCGCCTAAAACTGTATTAGCTAAATAAAATTAACGACGATTTAAACACAACGTTGTGCAAGCCGCCCTAAATGACGAAGTGGTCGAAATTCTCGTACCTACGCTTGGAAACTGGTTTATAATATTTTTGGTTCTAACTTGGACTAACCAATAAAATAATATGGTGTTTAGTTTTAATAGTCGCTGAGATGTTGGGAATCGATGTATTTCCCATTGCCGTACCACCTAATGTCTCGTACTTTTATCTCAAATTAAACTTGTGGGCCCTTAACACTTAACTTAGGAAGACCTGGCAACTTGTACTTGCTAAGTGGCAGAAGTGAAGGTCAGTTAAGTGCCTACCTGCATTGTAATGACGACTGATGTGGTGCAATGGGTGAACAGCGAAGTGACAGGTCGCATGTTCAATTCCTGCTTCAGAACAAAAAAATTGTGCTTTAAAAAAAATCATATGAACGAGGCTTTTATATGGAGACAACTAAGTTATGGTATTACTAACTCTTTTTGGTAGTAATTAGTGTATTTTCATTTATTTTCAAATATAAATGGTCAAAAGTTGTCTGCGTAAAAATGTGCTAAAGCAAAAAAATGTAGTAAAAATTACTATAAATATCCCTATACAGTATTATCGTCCAACATTTCTAAAACACCCTGTTTATACCTACACTAACAATGTCCTGTGGTTTCACCCGCTTACGTCATACCTTATACTAGCTATCAAGCTATCTCCTTACTAAATTTCATCAAGATCGGTTCAGTGGTTTAGTCGTGAAAAGGTATCAGAGACAGACAGACAGTCACTTTTGCATTTATGAAATTAGTATGGATCGATTAATTCTTTTGTGTCCATTGTTGCACCAGAAGAGAAATTATTAAACATCCAATGCGGCTTCTGTTACAACAATTATTTAAAATTATAACCCAATTATAACTTTTGTAATATTCACTGAACAGTGCTTTAGATATGACAAGATATGACAATTGGACCTCCCAGATGCAAAAATAGAGATGAGACGCCATCGATGGAAATGTGAATGACAAGTCACTTTGAACTTTATGCAAGGGGATGAAGATTGACTTTTTTGCATTGGAAATAGCAAAAAATGCTTAGTGGCACAGGGCGCTAACATAAACGGATGTTTAGTAAAATAAAACCAAATTTTATGCTACTTTGATCATTGTTCAGGCTTCTATGAATAGACATTATAATGGTAGATACGAAAGTCTTTTGTTCAAAATAACAAAAGTATGTGTGTATGTTTAATCTTTGTATTTTTTTCAACATTCTTTGTACGCTTACTATAATTTTTTTCACTTCTTGTTGATGTTACTGTGTATAGCAAGCAAGTTGCTCGCCTGATGGAAAGCGCCATACTTGCCCATTACAGTTCTATGCCATCATTTGACTAGGTCAATTTTTTTTTAAAGTTTGACTTTTCCCTATACATATTGCCTCTCTTTATTTTAATTTTTTGACATATCTATTAGTAGAGGTAGACAGAATGATTGGATCATCATCATCATCAGCCTGTATCAGTCCACTGCTGGACATAGGCCTCTCCTATGGATACGCCACTGAGCCCGGTCTTCGGCGTTTCTCATCCAACCACTGCCAGTCACTCGGCGCAAGTCGCCGCTCCACCTAAAGACCTGGTACCCATGTCCTGGTGGACCTGGTAGATAAATAAATTTAAAACAAACACTTGCGCTTGAACCCTCGCACTTCCCAATCGGCTATTCGCCCATTGCGCCACGTCGGTCGTCAGATAAGTAGGTAACTATAAATAAATTGCATCACTAACTTTACTGAAATCTCTTCGATTTGTATTGGTTAAGCCTAAGAATGTGTTCCAACGGAACCTAACCTGATAAAACCATGCGGCAAGGAGTCACGCACTCACTAATTCCAAATTCCAACGAACCTTCATGTAATTAAACGCTAGAGACCAACAGTTTTGAAACTGCAACGTAACAAGCGGCTTCTGAGGAACCTCATCAGGTTTAATACGCATTTGAAAGAACACGGGTTCGATAACCAAATGAGATTGTACAGTCAGCGACAAAAGTCGCCAAACAATAACTTCTCCGATTATCTTCATCATCTTTGACCGAATGATCACTTATTATCATGTGTGTTATGTTGTGGTCAAACGCTACTTTGTAAGTCTAAAACACACTTGGAAAATCGAGTAAGATCAGTTACTTTTCTCGCTGACTGGACTGTACACAGGTACATCTGTATTTTGATAATCTTAGTCAAATACACCTAATATTGGGTAATTTTCTTCTTTAATCTTACAGGGTAGCGTATAATAAAAAATTACAGAAAAGAAAATAATGAGTTTCTTAAATTTAACCTCGTGCATAGTCTATAATTATCTACGTGTTTTATACCATTGTGAGCATCAGAATGAGAGATCCGATTTTAAATCATTTTTTTAATCAGTCTTTTTAAGTTTTGAATTATTTTGAGTAGGATGTTGGCTATATCCTTACATTTCACTCGTTTTTACTTTGAGCTTAAATATCTAGGTACTTATATTAATTTTGACAAGCTCTTTTCTGCCACCAGTACTCAGCAATTAGCAGTTAAGTACCGTCCGCGCCGATTGCGGCAGCTCTCGATACGCAAATTGCTCCGGGGCTGTTTACAGACCCCCTCCTCCCTGGAGAGCCATTACCCTTGGGGGGGCTTTCCCAGGGTACCAGCTTTGAACTGATTTTAGCGTTGAAGTCTGCTAAAGTGTTCCTGGGTGGAACTCTCATTTAGCATTTCACTAATTTCTTAAAAGTGTAATTTCTTGTAAGAATCTATTAGGTACCAATGTCGTGTTTGCCCTTTTATATGTCTACTAGCTGTTCCCCGCGGTTTCACCCGCGTCGGCTACAGTTTATCGCGATAAATAGTATCCTATGTCCTTCCTCAGGGTTCAAACTATCTCTGTACCAAATTTCATTTAAATGGGTTTCGTAATTTAGTCGTGAAAACGAGACAGACAGACAGTTAATTTGGCATTTAGAATTTCACTAGCAGCCACGCTACACCTGGACTGGTAACTTGCTGTCAAGGGGGACTGCCGGAACGCACGCCAATAGAAGCTTGGCGACAGATATTAGTCTCATGAGTATGTAGTAGGTATCGGTAGTACCTATCTACTAACCCTCAGACCTAAATATCAATTTCTCCTGCTTCGCAACTTCGCAAATAAAAATAATAAATTTCAACGACTTTTTCCCTATTAGGTAGGTACGTAAGTACCTTACCTACCTCTTAACATTGTACCCAAATGATAGCGTGGAACGTAAAATCAGTGCAAATTATGCCATCACTTACAAGCAGGCACAGTGGGCCAGTAATAACAAGTTTACGGTTCCCACAGTCCCCGGGACCGAACACAGCATCTTTGCAACAATTAGTAAGGCTTTCGTGATCGAAATCGCGGGACGTTTTATTGCTGCGTCATTGGGTACATTTGCAAAGATGGCTCAGTGGTGTGGTGGCGTTAAGGATCCGTAGATCGCAGGTTCGTATTCTATACCTGTATGAGCACAAACAGTCAAAAACCCATTCAGCGAACCATGTACCTACCGACGGTAGGTCAGCGCCCCTAAAGAAAGTAAATTCTACAATCATTAACGCTAAATAGAAAAACAAAGAAAATGTATGGGAATAGCATATTATTTTACAAGGCGTAGAAAAATAAACGTCACATCTTGATCCCAAGTGGTAGAGTCGCCAGCTTGCAGGAGCACCGGTCGTGGGTTCAAATCCCGCAATGAACTTGAGGTTTTAATATTAGGCAAGCATTTGAAAATGCTGGCAGGATGCTCTACTCCTTTAGCGTTTGCAAATCGCAATGTAAAAGTGGAAGCAAAGCGTATTGCGCGAATTGAAATGGACTGTAACACATCTTACTTTCAGATTACCTAAATAATAAAGGTATATTAAGATGAAATAATATTACTGTCATAAACTTAACATGAACACTAGGCTATTGGCCATTGACCATCTCCACAGAGATTACCGACAGCAATTTATTCCATCCATACAAAAAGACATTAAATTCCCGCCCCAAGGCTCGGCATATCGCACACCTCATTTCTTTGGCCGACTCGGTCACATTCTCCGACTACCCGCACGGAGCAAAAAGTACAAAAACAGATCAGTTGCCCTGCGGCAGCGGTCGCGAACAGACGTGCGCGGTCCTGTCGCTTGATTGTGGGAACGGTTATGTAAACGTTTCCTACAATGTCATGTAACGAACTTTTGGACCTATAAGATTATAAATGCGAAAGTAACTCTCTCTCTCTGTCCCCTCTGTTTTTTTTTTTGTTACCTTTTGATGTCTGTACTGCTGAACAAATCTTGATGAAATTTGGTATACCTAGAGAAAAGAATCAAGTCTGTGAAGAATAAAGATAATTTGAACCCTGGAAAACATAATGACTTACTTTTTATAGCAATATAATTCTTACTATTTTTGCGGCTTAAATTAGTACATAATAGATAATTCTAATCGTGTGTTTTTTTTTAAGTTTAGAAACCAATCGCGTCAAAAATCGAGTTTTGAAACAAAAGAAAGATGAACTTACTAATTAATTATTTATGTAATAGTGACGTAGGTTATCTTTTACATAACTGACTGACTGATGATTCCAAAAACTAAAGTAATCAGATTATGTTAGATCACCTTGAAAAAGTTTGTTCCTATTATTACATATTTTATCATGTAGTGAATTACAGTTCGGTGTAACACAAGACCAATGTAAAGATCATGCGCGCATCGATAACGTAACAATAGCGAACAGCCCTACGACAGCATATTGTTTTGAACACGACATCTTATTAAAACACGCAGTTCGTTGCGTGCCACAAAACAGCCTTTTCGTAAGATTTCGTCTTCGAATTTGACCCCGGAGCTATTTTTTTGCAGCTTTTGGCACGCGTTCTGAGTTTATTCATAAAAAAGGGACTGTAGAGAGTAATTTTTGTTAATTTTGTTAATGATACCCTTGCGAGCGATGCATTTTTAGATCCTCAGCATAGGTAGCTGGCTCCATATACCACGATAGGAACTGGTGTGTGAATTTTTAGGGACACCATCAGTTTTGTTCTTTTTAGGACTGCTATGTAAAGTAGACCAGATTCAAAGTCATGACATTCACTGACATATCAACGCGCAGCCTCAACTGAAGGTTTTAGAGACTAAGAGAGGATTTTTTTAAATTTGTAAGGGGTCAATTGGGACGGTACTAAAGTTTGTATTTAGAAATATTCTCACACGCGGGTGAAGGCGCAGAGCTCTCTAGTTAGCTATATTTCCAAGTTAAACCTTTACAGAACAACAGAGCAAGAGTATTTTTCGTGTACTCATCAAAAATATATTTTATTGAATTTCACAGACAATGGAACTACGGGTCGACGTGGTTTTTTGCAAAGATAGTTTGTGAGCCAGAAAGTGACATAAGCTACTTTTATCCTGGAAAAATAAAACCGTGGGCACAGCTATTTCAATATCCTAAAGAATAATTTAAATATATTATCACTCCATTGTATAAATCGGTTAACCTACTAGAATATAGCAAACAGGCAATAATACAACAAAACATTTCATTTTGTTAATCATCTCAAAATAATTGCTACCACTTTGCCCAACATGAATCAAAACCCTAATTAGAGACACCATTTTTTAGATGTGATAATATTAAAGGTTTTTGTTAACAATAATTGGGTGTATCCAATCTTTTAAGGCCCATGTTTTGCTTACTTCACCCCGCAAGCGGCTGAGGGGGTACCCTATGCCAATCTGGGTGTAGGTCACAAAAACGTTAAACATTAATATTAAAGAGTAGAAAGTTGCCTAAAATCCCTACTAATATCATAGATGCGAAAGTAACTCTGTCTATTTACTGAACCGATTTAAATTAAATTTCGTACAGAGATAGACAAGAGCCTGAGAAAGGACATAAGCTACTTTTTATCGCGATAAACTGTAGCCCACGCGGGTGAAACCGCGGGGAACAGCTTGTGTTTACTAATGCTGGAAATAGAAGCAATAATGCTCTCTATGTATATTGTATGTTTAAATTAACTGATTCTATACCTATCTACGAGTATATTTGTAGATTGGTAAGCACCTATCGCGGTATGTTCCGGCAGACTCACTTGAGAGCCAGTTTCGTGGCCAGGCCTATACTAGCGTTTCTTAAATACAGCTAATCATTTTAAGACTTGAAATGTAATGTTCCATAGATATAGCAATTTAATTATGAATGTTTCTTTTTTAATTAAAATTATTAATACATTTTCTTAAAGGTTTGACCTGATCCAATGTGACGATGTGATCGAAGGTGGCACAGTGGCACTCGCTACACTTGGATCGGGAAGTGTACTTCCCCTCAAGGTGCTTTAGGAATTTTTGTCAATGAGAGACACTGGTATATTATAGAGGCATAGCAAAACGCCACCTTCGACCAAATCTTCACATCAGGTGACTTGTAGTCAAACGCTACCCAGTAATTAAAAACTTATAGAGGCCAGTTTAGTAGGTATCTATTCCTATCGGAAGAAATCACATTCAGCTAAGATTATCAATTGCTGTCAAAGATTTGATAGCGTCGGGGTCAAATATGTCAAAAAGGCAGGCCGTGACAGTTCAACCACTTGATTTACTACGCAATTGCTAGAGGAATACCAATTATTTTTCCCTTTGACGAGGTAGACCTTGACATTTGGTCATTGAAACTTCCTGGAATATTCAATGGGCGTTAGAATTGATAAAAAGTGTAACATCAATCACTGTCTCGTATTCTCAATGACAGGTTATAATGTGGATTGTAATTATGAAGTATTTAGGTACGTAGAGGCTGCTGGTAAAAACTGGCAATGAGTTTACTAAGAGCGTAGACGAAGTTTCTATTGTTTTTTTGGTTTTTGTAGCATTTTCAAGCGCTTCCATCCTTCGTTTTCAGAGGGGATGCTAACAGGCGCGAATCCAGAATGCAGTTTTAGAGTGATACATAACTTATTTTTCAGAAATTGTATTTTACGAAATAGAAAAATTAATAGTGCAGGTTATTGTAAATAAATTGAATTGAACAGTTAAATTTGAAAAATCAAATTTTTCGGTCGGTCCTCAGGGATCACGTGCCTGGATTCTCTAAGCTATTACAATTAGCTATAGTGTCTATTAAAAGATGGCCAAGTCATGATCATGATACAGAACGTTTGGCGGCCGGATAACTCGTACGCCAGAGTTAGGTTGCGTTCCAGCGCAGTATTGTGCAGCGTGCTCGAAAAAAAATATTACTAAAACAATAGTGAGTGAGAGAGTCAGTCAGTGTGTGTGTTTGTTACTTCTTTGTCCTGCGCCAACTCCTGCCAGTCTCCCGAAGTTCGCGCAAGTCCTTCATAACTTCGTCTTTCCAGCGATACAAGGGACGGCTGACTGGCCACAGCTCAGCTTGTATCAGTCCAATGCTGGACATAGGCCTCTCCTAAGGTACGCCACTGAGTCTTCGGCTCTTCTTATCCAACTACTGCCAGCCACTCGGCGCAAATCGACGCTCCAATTGGTCGCTGGACGTCCTACACTACGTTTGCCAAGTCGCGGTCTCTACTCAAGAACACGTCTACCCCAACGGTCAGCACAGTCACAGCTGTAGTATTAGTTAATTACTCTTACAACATCACGTGTATGCAATACATTTCATACGTGACTAAGTCATTAGACACCTACGTCTCCGCCGTGTAAAGTACCTACATACAGCCAAATTCGTATTGATTGTCGACGTGTTTCTATTGAATAGGGACCCGACACGCACAAACCGCATTAGGTATTCAATAGTATCCGGCAGATAAACTACTATTGCGATTAGATCTGTTGATCTGTTCGTTTTACGCAACAAAGTGATGAGACTTGCGACTCACTTGCCTGCGGGCCAGCGTTGCCAGATTTTCTTTTTGCCATGTCGGGATTATGGAACTTTTGAAGTGAAAAAAGTGGGAGTCTATCGTCAAAAGCGGGACAGAGTAAAAAACCTATACATATGTAATAATAATTTTTTTTTCTTTATTATGTTTTCGTGACAATAGATCGCAAAAATAGCCATAGAAAATGTTTGTTATTAAAAATATGATATTTTAATTCAGACTTGCGAAAAACGGGACTGGGCCTGTCCCGCGCGGGACATTTAATTTTGATTTAAAAATTGGGACGTCCCGCCAAAATCAGGACGTCTGGCAACGCTGCCTGCTGCGGGCAAACGTAACGTTTGCCCAATAGAGTGTCACACAACAGTTTAATTTTCACTATCAACCGCATTTTATTACATACTAGTTGTGCCCCGCGATTTCACCCGCGTCTTCCCGTTATCCCGCAAGAACCTTTTTCCGGGATAAAAAGTAGGCTATATCTTTTTATGCCTTGTAGTTTCACTATTTCACATTGCTTTCATTCCAGAACACAGTCATTTTTGCTATACTGCTTGATTGTTGAATAGCTGGTAAAGGAGGACTTTGCAAAAGCCCTACCGTTACAAAACGGTATTTTTGTCTTTACCAACTCATCTTTACTGTCCTGTATTGTCATACCAAGCTGTCTTATAGTTTTAAAAGGCAGCTTATTGCTTGCATACATATCTCTGCTTTCCGGCACACGTGATAATGGGTTGTATATGTTAAAATTGATTTCTTACCGGGCCACCCGCGTTGACTTACCGACTATTTTTAACTGTTCAACGGTGTGAAGCCAAACATTAGTAAGATAAGAGATAATTTGGGAATTTACGATGTTTTCTTTTTTATTTATTGAAAAATGGTGCCTTAGGTAGTGTTATGTTATATTTTAAGCGCTAAAATTTCGTGAAAAATAGAACGCATCAACGCACTAAAAATAAGCAATGATGTCACCACGACAACCAACGGGCAAGGAGGAAGGGGGATTATGAAGACAAAATATATTTAAGTTGTAGGTTAAAGAAATAAAATTTGCAATAGGTGATTAGGTAAGTACTTCTAAACCTAAATTAAAACTTAGTTTTGTTAATATTTCGATTTTGAATCGCAATATTAAATTAATAGGTACTAATACCTACTTGCAACAAATTTTGCAGGGTAGTTAAAAATATTGCAATGACTTTTTTATAAGATTTCACCAAATAGGACCTAGATATTTCAATATCATTTCACTTGATATCAGAATAATCTATACAGACTCTGTAACACTTTTCATTTCAGCCAGTCTCGTTAAAAAAGAAAACAATCTAAAACAAAACCAAACACACAAAACAATAATGACTGTTGTAATGTTGTAACAGAGAAGAAAAGCAATAACTCACAAGTCACCAATACCGCCTCCCTCGTTAGCGTTCTAAGTTCAAATTTTAAAATCATCTCGAGCCATTTGCCGTTGCGATCGCCCTGCGCGGGACACATGACGTCATTAGTCAACAGGGAGACTGGCGATTATAGCGATTTGATACTTGGAAATAACTTTAAAGCTTCGGCACAGAATAGCTTGAAGACAGATAAGATAGAGATAAAATTATATAGGTATAATTCGAGCAAGAAAAAGTAGAGAATACAACAACAAAACCTTTTTTAAAACACTTTTATTTTAAACTATTATTATAAAGTTTATATTTACTTACATACCTATAATAAATATCACAATTCTTAAATTAGGCAAAAGTAATTTTTGTTATGTTCATAATTAATTGTGTTTTCAATTTCTTTTCTGGGTTATTTAATTTTATAATGCAATAATAATAAACTAATGTAATATTGACATAAAGCCAATGTTATAAATCTTGTTTTTATGTCTGTAAAAATATTGTCAAAGTAAATCTAAGACTGGTATTCTAGAGTGACGCTCAAGTGTAGATCAATTTGAGTAGCGATTGAGTGACATATTTGTATGAAATGGCAGCGTCAAATCTGTGCTTATGTAAAGATTAGATTAGATTAGATTAGGCCTAAGTAAGATAATAAGTACATTTTTGTAAAAGTCTCAATATTAGTTGATCCACAGACCGCGAGAGCTCGCGGAGTGTCGCTGGCTGGCGCGGCGACATGACGAATGGCCGCGCTCGCGTTCCAAATTTAAAATCTGCCGCGTAACGTTCGCCACTAATGGCATTGTTTATGGAAGTTTTACCGCGAACCTGCCAGTGACTTACAGTTTGCACGCATCGGCAGAACGAACGACGCCCTTTGCCTTAGATTGCTTTAAATGACGCTTGAAATTTTTAAGTGCTTTTTGGCAAAAACGAGTATATATTAGTTCTGGCTTACTTTTCTGTTCTGAAATAATTTTCTTGATCCTAAATGAAATCCCCTATTAGTTTGTTTTAAAATATCAGAATTTGGTATTAATAGGTAGGTAAGTCATTTTCTGTTTCTGTTAATTATTTTTATAAGAACATAAAATTTGTGTTATCCTTATCTTTTTTTTTTTTTTTTTTTTTTTTTTTTAATCAAAATAAGAAAGGGCTTTGTCACTGATTGTGAACATGCCGCCCTGGTTAGTCAACTACATAGTACACTTACTAAATAATTTACATTATTTCAGGCTTAATTTAAGTCTTAAATCAATTACGCTTATCGACGAGTAAATATAATTGCCTGGCAGTATCCGAAAGTGGATCCGCCAGTATACTATTGCATCCACATATACCCGACAGATCAAAAGCATTTCTCATGTTACAATTCCGGACACATTCCATCAATATGTGATATACGTCATCAACCCGACCACAAGACTCACAATTGGGTGTTATTGTTTTACGCATCAAATATAGGAACTTATTACATGGAATGTGTCCGGATCTTAATCTTAAAGCGATAACAGTTTCTTTTCTATTTAAAATAGCGTTGTCTATCCATGTGGAACTTAAGGGATGAGGTTGGATCGTCCGGTACCATATTCCTTTTTCCTTTGACCTTTCGTCAAAGTACTCCTTCCATAGCTTATAGCAGTCATTTCTAACAATAGGTATGTAATCCGAAAAAGTAGGTGTTATATTTATAGGTATACCGTCAGCAACAGCTTCTCTGGCTAACTTATCTACGCGTTCATTACCTATAAGTCCAATGTGTGATGGAATCCATTGTAAAATGATGTTTCTATGTACAGATTGAAAGTGTAAAAGAAGTTTAATTACTGTATAGGCTACTGGTAAACCTCGAAAAGTCGAGGTACAACGAGCCAGATGTTGAAGAGAACTTTTTGAATCTGTTAAAATTACCACATCATCATAATCTGTTGATTTAACGTACGATAGGGCTTCCGCAATAGCTAAGAGTTCAGTTTCCATAATACAAATTTTGGATTTAATTTTGAATTTCATAGTACAGTTAGAAGTTAAGTCCAAGAAAGCTGCTCCAGATCCATCTTTATCTTTCGACCCATCCGTAAAAATGCAATGATATGCTGAATAATTCCGACTTATATATTCAATTAACATATTTCTCAAAGTAATTTGATGAAAACTGCGTTTTGATTTGGTTACGCCTTCTATGTTTGTCTTTATAATTCTTGAGATATCTATAGCCGTCATCCATGAGTCTAATGAGAACATACCGATCTGATCACTTGAATTAATATCCAAGGAGCTGTAGGCCTGATGGGCTAACGTTAGTAATGGTTTTTTCTTATTATTCCAGTACCTACTTCTAGCTGTCATACTAGATAATTCAGATATTAGACTTATGGATTTATTATTAGTTAGTGATTTATTTTTGAACCAAAATTTACAGCCTAAATATCGTCTTCTCAAGAATAATGGATGTAGACATAATTCGCTCTCCATTACGTGAATCGGTGTAGTCCTTATAAAGCCACCGATAGTCCTCATAGCTTGATTTTGAACTTTATCCAACTTACTCAGAGTAGTTTTACAAGAACTGTCATACAAGAAACTTCCATAATCCAATCTACTTCTTATTAAAGCTATATATAGTCTACGTAAATGTTTTTGATGCACCCCCCAACCTGCACCGCACAAAACTTTAAACACGTTTAAGAATTTTAAAACCTTTTCTGAAACTGCATTAACGTGTTTTTTCCATTTGAGGGATCGATCCAACCACATACCCAGGTATTTCACAGTATCAACTGTTTCAATATCAATGCCGTTTATTTTTAGACTAACAATGCCTCTGAAAACCTTTTGTAAATATACAGACTTTACTCTTTGAAGGCGATATTTCCAAATTTATATTCCGAAACATTTCATAAAGGATGTCTAAACAAACCTGAATTTGATTCTCAGCCTCAACCCAATTATTTGAAGTGACATGTAACACATAATCATCAGCATACTGTGAGATACCCACATTACAATAAGTAGATACATATTTACAAATATAGATTGTCGCCGCGTTAAACAGCAAAGGTGAGATAGGGTCTCCTTGGGCAATTCCACAACACGTAGTCCTAGATAATTTAAACTCATTAGTATCGATCTTAAGGTATCGCTCCGTAAGCATATTCCATAAATAATAACAAAACTTAGAACCGACATCCAACCGGTCAAGTGTTAGTAAAAGACTCGTAATGTCCACGTTATTGTACGCGTTATCCACATCTAGAAAACAACCTATCGTAAAATGATCCTTTGAAAAACCGGTTTGTATTGTAGTTACTAAATCAGTTAGGTTATCTAAACAAGAACGTCCCTTTCTAAATCCTTTAGTTTCTTCAGCTAATAGTTTATTTCTTTCAAGGTACCAGTCTAGTCTATTGTTTAATATAGCATGAAATATCTTACATATGCAAGAGATAAGCGATATCGGTCTAAGTGACGACACGGTGTTAGGATCGCGCCCCGATTTAAGGATAGGTACAACACGAATATTACGCCACTGGGTAGGAACAAAACTCATTGAGAAAAATAGATTGTATAGATCTAGTAAAACCCGTTTGCCGATATCAGGGAGATTGTATATCATTGAATACGAGATTTCGTCACATCCAGGTGATCTTTTATCTTTAGACATTTCTCGAACTCAGATAGTGAAATTTCTATTTCTAACTTTGAGTTACTGGACGCAAAATAAGGTTGAGGGGGTAGAACATAGTCAGGGGTAAGATTTGTCAGTAACGTCTCAGCCATAACTTTATCAACATACGATGTTCTACTTTGTCGGTATCCTTTGAGCCAGCGCATACGGCGCCATATCTCACTCGCTGAAGAGGTTTCATCCAGTGATGAACAAAATTGTTTAAAACTATTACTACGAGCATTTCTTGTAAGTCTTTGAGATTCATTTGTTTTGTTTTTTAATTTGACTAAATTATTCGGAATAGGGTTTTGTCTAAAATATGCCAGGGCCAACCTTCGTTCAGCTATCGCTTTAGACAACGTTGGTGTCCAATATGGCTTAGGAGTGAAGTTATTACTAGGATTTTGACAAATTTTAACTGACGGAATAGCGACGTCTGCAGCTTCATTTAGCAAATTAATAAATTGATTATAAGTTAATTGAGGATTATCCGATAGAACAAAATTAGAAAGCCTTTCTTCTATTACCCGTCTATATTTTTTCCAGTCGGCGTTTTTAAAATTACGTTTACTTAAAAATGTGGGAGAGTGCGAATTTATAGATATGGAAAATTTTATCATTAAATGATCACTGCCCAAACACTCATTTGTAACATTCCAATTGAATCTCAAAGATATATCAGATGAAACCATTGTAATATCTGGCGAGGATTGTTGTAAAGTACCATTAACTAACTTGAGACGAGTCGGCCTCCCGTCGTTTAAAGTAACTAAATTATGATCGATCAAGGAATCAAAAATTTGCGCACCTCTGGCATTCGTTTTGTTTGACCAATTAGAGTGGTGGCCATTAAAATCTCCAACTATTAATGTCTTACGACTGCAGATTGAAAAAATTGCATCCCAGTCGGTAGATGATGTATGAACATGTGGGGGGCAATACACAGCAACTACATACTCAACATACTCACAGTTGAAGACCCGAACAGCAACCACCTCTATTGATGTGTTAACATTCTGCGTCGCGCAGATTTGAGCCTTAAGTGACTTATGTGTCATAATAGCCACACCGCCATACGAGTCATCTCTATCTCGACGAAATACGCAATAATTTTTTACATTTAATATCTCAGTAGAATTTAACCATGTTTCACTCAGTGCCACTAAATGAATTTTTTGTTCAATTAAAAGATGTTCCAGATCTACTAATTTAGGCTTTATGCTTTGTGAGTTCCATTGTAAAATATTTAGGTTGTACCTACCCATAATTAACTAAAGAAAAATTGCAAAAAAGGCAAACTTGGCATATTTTTAAATAACCAAGTGATAGCCCAGTCTATAAATAAGTGCGTGACATTCTCAATCTTACTCTTCAACGACTCATTACTTTGAAAAATTAAATATTTAAGTTTACTCAATAACTCGCTAAATGATAATTCAGCTCGAGTTCTTTTCTTCTTCCTAGTGCTTGTTCCTTCTGTAACAGATTCACCATCACTGCCAGCCTCCGACTCAGTTGACTGTTCCATACCCTTTAAAATATTATCTTCGAGAATAGATGGCTGGTTCTTCTTCTTTTTACTCTTTTTCTTACTAGGTTTTTGCAGTATCGTATCTTCTTCCTGTACCTGACTAGGTTTATTCCTTTTCGTACTCGAAGAAGTAGCGACGACTTGAGCATAACTTGTGCCTTCTTCCACCGGTAAGATCGAATCGAAATACATATTGTTAGACATGGTAACAGGAGTAGATGTTGGACGGGGGGCTGACGCGGGCGTAGGCATGCTAGCGGGAGTAGGTTCATAAACCGGAGCTGGTGGTGGTATATATATTGTCATAGCTTTTCTGTACGATACGTTTAATTCTGACATTATTTGGCGTATTTTTTTCTCTTTGGTATATACGGGACAGCTTCTATTTAGAGCCATATGATCGTCAGCGCAATTAATGCATTTGAAAGTCGTGACCTCGCAATTCTCGTGTTTTCCCCCACACTTAGGACAATATACTCTTTTAGAAGGACACATTTTTAGTAAGTGTCCAAATCTCCAACATCTCGAACATTGTGTTACGGGGAACAAATGAGGTTCAACCCTGATCCTCATATCGAATATGGATATGTAAGTAGGTAAATGCGACCCACTGAATCCAATTCTTACTGACTCACTGTCTGTCCATCCCTTCTCTTCGTTCATACGTCGCTTGAGTCGCTTCACAGCCACTACCTCGGCCTCCGGGCACGATATAGATTTTAACAAGTCTTGTTCAGATAAGTCGAGCTCAATGTTTTTGATAACCCCATATGACAACCCTACTTCCCATGGTTTTTGGAATCTCCAACCCAGTTCCAAAAGGTGTTCGCAGCTTATAAGGTCTTTAGCACTTTTTTCACAATTCAGTTCTACAATTAATTTGTAGGGGTTAATGTATTTTACTTTTGTTATATGGGTAATATTTTGCGATTGCAGCAGTTTCGCAAGTTTAAACTGCTTGGGAAACTGCTCCGTGGCCGTTATAGTTATTTCAACTATTTTTCTATTTTCTTTTAATCTCTCCTTTCTATTTGTAACTTCTAACCAGGTTTCTTCTTCATCTTCTTCTCTTGTCCTCTTACTTCCTCGAACAATGGTTTCATCAGTGGTTATTCCTATTTCATGCATTTCTGTCTCATTCTCGAACAATTGATTCACCCCGTCATACATCACATTTTCTTCGATGTTAATAATTTCATATATGACTCCTTCAGTCGAAACTAGCTCCTCAGTCATATTGCTTAGAGATCGAACTCGCTTGCACGGCCCGGCCTGCTTGGCCAGGCCGGTGTAAACAACACTTTCCTAGAACTGATAAGCTAATAGGTGACACACCGTATACGCGATACACGTCTAACCGCTGCGAAAGGTACCGACGCAGTGATCCTTATCTTTATTTCAATGACTTAGAACACGGGATTGATGTAAACTTGCTCGAATTCAATTAACATAATAAAAGATTAAATATAATGGCACCCAAAAAAAATTGTCAGGTGTTTCTGGCTTGTTCTTTTGCCGATGTGAGAAGGAACGCATAGCTAGTTTTTTTTATAAAATGATACATGTCATGTTACCTATCTAACAAATGATGTATCCTAGTATTATAATTTTTTCAATCTCAAGAAATTTCTTAAAACCTCTTCTTTTTCTTAGATGGCAACATTTTATTCCACTCGTCTATACATAGTCGTTGGACTGCCTGAAAAGGTAAAATAACAAGAAAATACTGTTGAAGTTAATTCAACAC
Source organism: Opisthograptis luteolata (assembly GCA_931315375.2). NCBI lineage: Eukaryota > Metazoa > Arthropoda > Insecta > Lepidoptera > Geometridae > Opisthograptis > Opisthograptis luteolata. The sequence goes on along the minus strand of OV928049.1, from coordinate 3,999,894 downwards.
TAAAACTAAAATGCATTTGTCTATTATTTCTCTATGAGTGAAAGAATTTGCTCTAGAATAGCAAAGTTCAGTGAATTACTGTACAGTGAGGTGCAGGCTGCATGTAAGTATGTTTGTCAGTTGAATTTCCTTCCCAGCGGGATACGGTGGGTTCTATTAGCATTAGCATGTAGTAGATACCTATTCATCTGTGGGCAGGGTTGCCATATCTCAGGATTGTTCCTGAGATTGCAGGCCTCTGACAGGATTGCGGCCGTATTTTGAAAAATCAAGATTTTTCGTTGTTTTTTCCATAAAATACCTACAGTTGGTTTTTTTATCAAAACTTAATAGAAAACTAAAATAATAACAATCACTAAAACTCCAGTGTACGCAAAATTAGTGATTTAATAAGATTGTTTTTTTTTCTCCACAGATGTTACGTGGAATTTTTGTGAAATAGGGCTTTTTGCCACACCTTGCCAATTTTCCTCCTGGTAACCCTATACATATAGGTGAATACTCTTAAAGTGTGATAGACAGACACATAATTAAGAGCTCATGCTAGATGCACTTGAATTTTAGCATTTTGATTACGATTACGACATTGTACAGTCAGCGACAAAAGTAGCTGATCGTCCTCGATTTTCCTAATTGTTTCAAATCAGTAATTATTATTGTTTTTTTTTACATTTTACATGGTATCATTTTGACCACAACATAACACACCTGATTTTAGATGATGATGAGGTCAAAAATTGGTGTCTAAGGTGATGAGGATAATAAAAAAAGTGTGATAGTTCAGCGACTTTTGTCGTTGACTGTATCTACGCACTAATGTACAAAGAGATGTGTAAGTCGGGTCTATTGCAAACGTGAAGAGAAAATTGACTGAGTGTTTAGTGTGTATTGCATGCAAGATTATTTGAGAGAATCCTACTTTAATTAATTAATCCTAATAATATTATTAACGTGAAAGTTTGCGAGTATATGGATGTTTGGTTGTTTGTTACTCTTTTACGCAAAAACTGCTCAACGGATTTAAATGAAATTTGGAATGGATATAGCTTATACCCTGGACTAACACATAGGCTACTATATATCCCGTAAAAAGGTTCCTGCGGGATAACGGGAAGACGCGGCTGAAACCGTGGGGCGCAGCTAGTTTACCCTATCTCCATCATACATCGTCTTGCATAAAAATAAGTTATTGGCAAGTCACCATTTTAATATTTGTCAATGAATCAGCGCGTGTGAAGTTTGTAGGTGACGTGTTTACGCGACATTACCACCTACCCTTGCGGGTGGGGTGACTGAGTTGTGGTAACGCTAGCTACAAATGCACATAAAGGTACCTTCTGAACTATTTATACACCCCTGCCTTGTTGCAACGGATAAACAAATAATGTTAATAAAATTTAAACCAAACAGGTATAATGTACCTACCTACTTAATATGTACTTTAAGTCTGCAATAATCTTTAGTTTTCGGGGAAAGAAAAACATTGCGATGAAACTACAAAATAGATATATGTAGATTATGTAGTCGCTGTTTCCATTTAAGAACACGTCAATGGTTATCGGCTTTTATAACCACTTGACCAGCCCACTACCGGTATTTTTTTTATATATTGGGACCACTGCACACAAATTGACCTAGCCCCAAATTAAGCTCGAAACTTGTGTCATTGGTACTTATATGAAGAAATAAATACTTATGTAGATAGAAATATCCAATACCCAGGAAAAAATATTCGTGCTCATCCTACTAATATTATAAAAGTGAAATTTTGTGAGCATGGATGGATAGATGGATGTTAATTACTCCTTCACGCAAACACTACTGAACGGGTCTGAATGAAATTTGGAATGGAGATGGCTTATACCCTGGATAAGCACATAGGCTACTTTTTATCCCGGAAAAGGATTCCTGCAGGATAATGGGTGAAACCGCGGGGCGCAACTAGTCTCACATATATTTGCCCTTACCAGAATTCGAACCCGGGACCGCTAGCTTCGTAGGCAGGGTCACTACCAACTCTGCTATCGGTCTTCACTAAATATAATCTGGAGAACGACCGCACCCTCAAACGTTTCACAACTACCCTCACCATTTAGTTTACCCCCATTCACATTTGCATTCCATTTCATTTGGATGCCGGACACTTTATACGTTTTTTACTGTCGTTTTATTTCTTAAGGGTTGCGCGGGTAAGGGTAGAGTAGTTTGTTTTTGGGTTTATGAGATGAGGAGGGCTTGGGGTCATTTGTGTAAAGGTAAATGAAATTGATTTGTGGCTCTCACTTGTTTTTGAAATTGAACGTGTTGGGTTTTTTTACAACCTACTGGATATCATTTGCCCGCAAGTCACGATGTGATCGAAGGTGGCCCCACTCCACGCCTGACGTGGGAACTGGTTCTTAAGTAAGTCCGCCGGAACCGGAACACACCGGTAGGTAATTTTTGACTGATTCTAGCACCTATCAATAAGTTCCAGTAGTCTCATTTGAGAGCCAGTTCCTAATCAAAGCGTAGCGTGTCAGCACCTTCGACCACATCGTCACTTAAATCCAGGTGACGTGTGGTCAAATACTACTATGTAACAAGTAAAAACTATAAATTTTAAATTTTAAAAACCCCCGATATCTTGGACCGATTTTTATCAAAAATAGCTAAAAACACTCGCCCGTAACTCACCTTTCATACAAAAAAAAAAACTAAATTGGAATCGCTTCATACTTTCACGAGCTACGGTGCCACAGACAGACAGACAAACAGACAGACAGACAGGGACGTCTTTATAACACCCCTCTGTTTGCGTGGGGGTTAAAAAATGAGGTCACCCATTTATTAACTATACTTAGTTAGATTTTCCCATCGTATTTCGACCACAAGTCACTTGGTGGTTGAAGGTGGGACCACAAAACCACAGTAAAGTAAGAACAGTAGGTTAGCTAAGGCCGCTCGACGAGTTAATTGCCTACTCTTGCGGTGATGCATAGGCGGTACGTTCCGTACTGAGTGCGTGGCCGCGGCCCCGTCCGTTTGTAATTGTGTGCGTGAAAAGTGCGTGCGCACACGGCACCGCTACTCTCGCATACATTCAAACCGGCGGCGGCCGATTTGTATGAAGCTGAACTACTACTCTTTACTATGACAAAACGCCTGCTCTACCAAAGTATTTATAAATTACACAGGATGATGTCTTTAATCAAGCCATCTAAACACAGGAGTGTAGGTGATTCCGCTTGATTACTTAAGTTTTTTAATCTAAATCTCTACATACCAATGTAGAGAAAGGAGATATAACGTAACCGAGCAAATAAAAGTTTATGTAGAGAGCTGTAACGTTACACGCAAGCTCTCTCGATGAATATAACTTTACCTTTATAATGTTTACAGTGGAGACCTCAGGTGGAATACCTTTATTTTGGATTATGAAGGAAGGACTGGTGTCGTTTTTCGTTCTCTATAATAGAAGACTCTATAGATTCCTTCATAACTAAAATAGATACAAATTTAATTCTGCTTATTGGTAAACGAATATGACTAGGTATGAGAAACCCTCGACCGATTCGGCTTACTTTTTTTTAAGAAAAATTCGGAAAAAAGAGCGAATGCCTTTTTTCTCGTACTAAAACAACACCTACCTACCTATGTTCATATATGTTATGCACTAGCTTTTTATATACCTTTTTTTTACTATTTACACCTGGTGTTAAGTGACGATGTGGTCGAAGATGGCGCCACGCTACACCTGGACTGGGAACTGGCTCTCAAGTGAGGCTGCCGGAACACACCGATAGGTGCTTGGCGACAGATTCTTAACTAGAGGGTGGTAGCTAGCCAGGCGAGTACTAGAAAATACCCCACCAAGCTATGGTTTCATCACGATGTTTTCCTTCACCGAAAGCTCAAGCTCATTGTAGGATTCGAACCCACGTCCTACGGATCACAAGCCGACGTCACTACCACTGAGCCATCATTATACTGTTTATACACAAGTGTGGCACTATTGCAATGCACTTGGGTTAACTGAGTAAACGTTAAAAATGGCCAATAACCCTAAAACGCGTAACGTACTATATACCTGTTGATATCACCGGGGGTCTTTACGACCCGCGTAAAATTCTATGTGCCAAGAACCGTTCGCTTTACCTCACTATTTGTGGTTTATTTGCAGTTACCGATTTTTATCGAAATAAAAAGTGGGAATTTAAGTGAAAACGTTGCATGTTATTCCTACTTTCCTACTTTAATCTTATAAATGAGAAAGTAACTCTGTCTGTCTGTCTCTGTCTGTCTGTCTATCTGCCACTCTCTCACGCCTAAACTACAGAAGCGATTTAAATAAAATTTGGTACAGAGATGGTTTAGAGCCTGAGAAAGGACATAGGCTACTTTTTATCGCGATAAACTGTAGCCCACGCGGGTGAAAACGCGGGGAACAGCTAGTAGGTACAATTATACATAGGTATACTCTTCTTCTTCTTCTATTTAAGAGCCAAGCTCTTGTCGGTGGAGTATTTTCCATGCCGTTCTGTTTTCGGCCATCCTTTTGACCTCTTGGTACGACATGACGTCAATCCTTTCTTTAACTTGATCTATATATGTTCTTCTCGGTCTACCTCTCCCTCTCTTCCCTTCTACTTTTCCTTCTAATATGGTTTTTATATATTCGTCATGCCGTACCAAGTGGCCAAACATCTTTCCTCTTCTTATCTCTACTATTGTTAATATCTCTCTTTTTTCTCCTACTAAGTCCAATACTTCTTGGTTGGTTTTTCTTTCTTCCAGCTGATTTTCTCCATACGTCGCCAACAGCACATCTCGAATGCCTCTAATCTCTCCCTGTCCCTTTTGGTTATTGTCCACGTTTCGCAGCCGTACAGTGCAATGCTCCAAACATAAATTTTAACTAATCTCTTCCTTATATTTCTTGAAATTTTTGACTTCATGAGGTGTTTTTTATTGTTGAATGCTCTTTTTGCCATTGATATTCTGGTTTTGATATCTAGGTATACTGAAGTATATTAAATGTTTTTAAAATTATAATCATTGTGTATCCTACTAATATTATGAACGTGAAAGTTTGTGAGTATGTTTGTTACTCTTTCACGCAAAAGCTACTGAACGCATCTGAATTAAATTTGGAACGTAGATAGCTTATACCCTGGATTAACACATAGGCTACTTTATATCCTGGAAAAGGGTTCCTGGAAACGCGGGCGAAACCGCGGGGCACCTATTGTCATGTTATATTACTTAGGTAGGTACCTATGCGCGCGTCGTGCAAATACAGCCTCAATTTTCAACTCAGGGTTCAGGTATTAATAAATTGGATTTTTGAACAAAACTCTTCGTTTTTGCAAAGTTTGTTTGTTAGTTAATTGGAGTTTTGAGTTACCGCCATTGAAAAGTTCGCTTCAATTACTAGGCGGGGTTTAATGGCCACTCCAAGGCCACTCCTGTGGGGTTATCGTTAAATTATAGCGGAAAACGTAATAGTTTTATATTTGGTTTCTAATTTGACATTATAAAAAAGTATTCCATATTGCCCATTTTCGGTAAACAGCCAAAGCAGTCATACTCACGAAAGTGACTGCTTGCGGCAGCGTCGTGTGTCGGGTCGCCCTCTTCCCTCTCATATGGTCGAGGAGAGCGATGGCTGGCACATGCGTCAACTTGTGAACGGGTGCTGCTTGTGGGGTCTGGTCTGCTTTGGTTGGGATCCCGCAACTCGTTAATATTCATGTTCCCATATCCCAATGTGTACAACCAAACAAGAGAAATCTTATTAGTAAAGCTAATTAAAAAATATCGGACCATTAGATGACAAAAAAAGCTTGGGATTGAACTTGCTCCAATTCAATCAATTAGTAATAAGAATAAAATTGTCAATGTGATCGCGCCAAAAAAATTACCTGCCGGGCGTTTCTTGCCTGTTCTTTTGCCGGCATAAGGAGGTTGGAACAGGCGTAGCTAGTTTTAAGTTTGACGTTTTAAAGTGATCACAATGTATCCTATTGAATAAATAAAAATTGACTTTTGACTTTTTGACTTTTGCCGCAGAGGTTTTATATCGTACGAACTTTGTTGACCAAATTATGAAATTCAAAAAAGGTGCTTTTTTTCTGATGAACAAGGTGACAATAATTTTTTTTTATACGATAACGTACCTACTACGATGAAGTAGTTTACGCTTTTCAGTTTTCTGGTTGGCCATTTTTTTTTACTATGTTCAATGTTATAATAGGAAATTATTTATTGATTTTTTGTCGCGTACCTAACCTATATTGATGATTCCAAATTATTGATTCATTGTTTTATAACGTTTAGATTAAAAAAACTATTGCGTTTACATGACCTAATCACTCCCGATAGCCTCACTGCTTTTCTGATGTGACTTTGACGCGCAAAAATGGTAGAAATCTCTTACTCCCTCTTTCATTTATATAAATTCCCTATAAAATTAATTTTGTTTGCCATTTTATCTAGATAGACTAGATACCTATAGATGTGACTACCGCACACATCCATTAGATCATCCCTACCATCTATGACTCATACCACCTCGTTCCATTAACTAGATTATAAGCCAGACTAGATTATCAGGATATTAGACATGGGACATCATTTGTCACATCCTCGCGAGACAAATGCCGGGCGTCGGCCCCGTCGCGTCTCAATCAATAGTTCCGCGCAAGCTCTACGCCTCGCAATCTGCGAGATTTTATACCTTCCACTCACATCGCTTTTGCCATTCCACAACGCTTTGAATTTAAAAAGTATGAACGTCACATAACTTTTTCTACTTTCAAGGCGTGTCACAGACGACCAATAAGAGGTGTCACGCACTGCGACACTGTGACAGTTTCCGCCAATGACGCGGCGTGCTGCGTAGGTGGCGGTGACATTTTTAACCAACCGAGTTGAGACCGCCCACGCTTTTTATTTGAATAGGATTTTGTGATTTATAGAAATTGGAATTGAAAATAGATTTTAGTGGCGTTGGAAGAATCGATGTCACTATAAAAGTTTTATTCTTGGTATATATAATATATAATTAGGTATTATACATTGTGATCGTTTTATAAGTAATTATCCTATTGTCTTGGTTTCCACGAGTAGGTAATAGAAAAAGGTTTAGACACAGCCAGAATTTTTTCTATTTTTCTGCTTTTCCCGGTAAGTTTGTATTATTCCGGGACCTACTTATTAAGCCCAAGTTTGTCTTTGTAGTCTCATCATCATTATTGGCCTATGCCCACTGCTGGACATAGGTAGGCCTCTCTCAAGATGCATTAGGTACTAAGTATAAGCACAGTCTTCAGCTCTTCTCATCCAACAACTTTTTTAAGGCGTCATACGGTTTGTGTATTTAGCGAGTGTCGAGTAGGTATTAAATGTATCCAATGTAATTCATGATTTTGATAAGACGACGTGACACACTATAAACCGGGCCAAGCACAATTTTCCCCTTTGTGATAAAGTAGTGGCACTTTATTCTTACACACGAACACATGGTTAATAATAATAATCTATCAACATCACACATTATCACAAAGAAAACAAGTTTTAGAAATAAGAAAAAACATTTTGACAATTCAATTGCCGCCAAAAAGCCCCAAACTTAAAGTTAGAACATGAAGATTTCAGGACAATAACGACATTTTCCACCAATAGAAAAGCGGGGGGCTGCCATTGGCTGTCACACTGTCGCCTAGATGTCACTGTTTGTCGCATGCCCCGTAAGAGAAGGACGGTGCTACGGCACCAGTGTAGAAGAGCGAACGAGATGGACGATTGTGTAGAAGGTTTTGCTGGAGAAAGGTTCCTTTTATGAGCTTACATAGAGGCAATAAAATCCTTGAATGTTCTTGCGAGGTATGTAATGTATTGCTAGATAAATTACTTACCGTTTCCTTATGTAGGTACTATAGAGGACGATATTACCTTGATACTTTTTTTTTAAACATAGCGGTTAGTTGCATTAGAATTTGGAAACTACCCCTTTACAGTACCAAATAAAAAGACTTGAATGTTTTCAATTTACCTATTGTCATAAAATAAAAAGCGATACACATAAATACTTACCCAAAAACATTATCCTTCTGCTAGTTATACCTAGTCGTGTAAAACAAACGAACGCCAAGAATAGGGCTAACGGTTTTTTTAAATATATTTTTGTCTATGGCTTCATGTATTTTGTGTATTTAGTCAGTGTCAAGTAATAAGTTAACGCGTTTTTCCCAAACTACTCCATTATTTAGATTAATAACCGAACACCTACGTCATAGGTAGGTACTAATCTTCCTTTATAAGTCAAAAACCAGTCAATCACAAATGCATCAAACATAAATTAAACCCATTGCGTGTTTCTTTTAAAGCGTGCCTCGGTTTATTATCGAAATTAGAACGATTCTGTTGTCTCGGCACGAGCTTCTGCAAATCGATATTATAATTCGATTAATTTTAGCCTTTGGCTTCCGTGGCCGAAATGACCCTGCTCGTTTTTCAGTAGGCAGCGCCTGGCAGTGCAAGAGCGCTTGTGCACTCATCCCCATTCGATTCGTATTTGAATCCGTGAAAATACGATACAAAACGACCTTCGTAACAATATGTATGGTAAAATAAACCATTGGTTTGTGCAGTATATTTGTGCACTCATTCGTATTGATTTTGTGACGATGTGATTGAAGGTGGCGCAACGCTATAGGTATTAAACTGACTCTCCAGCGAGGTTGTTGAAAGACTATAGTAGGTGTGGTGGCTAGACAGGCGAGCACTAGGTAATGACATAATTAGTATACATAGGTACTGATAAAACAAAATACCCATCACAATTTACTCAGACCTACCTGTTTTTTTTAATACTTTTTTTTACAGACTTACATTTTTACGAATGGATCCTAATTTCTAAGTCAACATACTAAATTCTATTCGTGAATTTCCGAATCCTTTTTCTAACGTCCGCAAAAACGTGGATTTAGAATTCAATTCGGATGAGTGCACAAGCGTCCTTTGTTTATTTGACAGTTAAAACTGAGTATTGTTTATTCTGTGGCTGCAGTTCAGTTTGCGTGCTTCTAGAAGCTCGCCTTTGGACTGATTTTTTACACGTGGCATGCTTTAGGATCGAAATATGAAATAAAATAAAGCTTATTTTTAACTCAGCTGAAAAATAAGTAGCGCCACATGTGTGGATCTCTCTGCGATATTTAAATGCATTTGTAGACTATGAAAATTTAATATAATATTATGTAGGTTGTATGCTTTGGTAGATGTCGCACGCTCTTGAATGTTGCGGTTCTTGGACATGTCGGTTTACTCACGTTTTGAGCGATGGTAAATCCACACATTTTAATTTTATACAGAAGTAAATTGATGAAACCATAGCTTGGTGGTACAATACATTACTAGCGCTCGCCTGAAATCTTTCACCAAACACCTTTCCGTGTAGGTAATTCGGCAGCCCCACTTGAGAGCCAGTTCCCAATCCTAGTTTGGCGCCACATTGGAATGGATCGTCACTTCTTGACATCAGGTGACTTAATTATTAAAAAGTGTTGTAAAACTACTTACTGGAAATCTTTTTTTAATAAAATAGGTAGGTAGGTACTTCCTTAACCAAAAACAAACGTAACAAGCACAAATAACTTTTCACTTACGACTTAAACAAAACTCATTATGGCGTTCCGTCTCGTCTGATCTAGTTCCGTCTACGTCTGGCCTCCCATTTCAGTTTCATGACAGCCAGGCATAATGCCTCAACCGCCTTGGCCTAGACTAGTGTATCAAAAAACAAACCGTTCCGAATTCAAATTATTTAATGACAGTCCTCGACATCGCGTGCAATATGGCAGCGGTGGCGCCCGGAGCGAAGCTTCCAAATTCAAAATTCATATTGTTATTCGATTGTTCGAATTTCGCACCCGCGGGCCTGTGTCGAGCAGTGTTGCCAATGCTACGGCAAGTACCGTGTTCTACGGCTTTCAGGCCAAAAAATCATAAAATCTACGGCCTACGGCAGCAACCATGTGGACGTAGCAGATTTTATGGCTTTTCGCAAATTCTACGGTAATTAATTAATTTATAGGTTATGCTCAATGTACCAAAAAATTAGAGACAAGAAAAATATTTATTGAATGAGAAATTGAGAACGAAGAAAGAAGAGTTTCGAGAGAAAATATTCGAGATTAGTACAGCTAATAATATTAAAAATCATAATTGTTCCTTTTTTCAAACAAATAGAGAAAATTTGCAAACATTGTTAGCCAAATGGCGCTGGTTTAAGGCTTTTTCTTTTCTTATGCAGCGACGCTGTCCATCGTTGGTCTTTTTCCATATAAACACGGATTTTTTGTGTACACGGCCGCCTAAAAGTTTTCATTGGCAACACTGATGTCGAGTGATGTTGCGAATCGCGTGAACGTCCGACCTCTTTGAAACAATGAAGTCTTTTGGGACAATGCTATCTCAGAAACGTAGGTGCTTTATGGTCTTCAATAAAGGTTGGTCATTGTGCGGTGTCTGGAATCGTAGCAACTTTCACCGCACTGTTGCGTTTTTAGTCTACTGACTTAACTGTCTGAAACGTCAATTAACGCTAATTAGAGGTTATTCTTAAATGACCTCACAAAAATTTCATGATTTTGGAGCCGTTCTTGTCACTGGCGATCACGTATTTAAGACTCCTAACCTGGGTTGATATCAAATATATTGCAATACTAGCTGTTCCCCGCGGTTTCACCTGCGTGGGCTATAGTTTATCGCGATAAAAAGTAGTAAAAAGTACCATATTTCATTTAAATCGATTCAGTTGTTTAGACGTGTAAGCAAGACAGACAGAGTTAATACTTTCGCATTTATAATATTAAGTAGGGAGGGATGGGAATTAAAAATCTTTAAAAAATGTTCGTTACGAGTTGAAGTTTAGGCTTTTGATACCTTAGATTGATACTTACCTACATGTGACGTCACGAAGCTTATGACTTGTTCCCATTTGTCACCCTTTTTGCTTTTCCATGTTTTCTAGCTAGCTCATATTTACAAGTGAATGATGTCTTGAAGAAAAAACATGTTACTAGGTCGTTGTAAATGTTATATTCTCTATGGTTTTTAAGTAAGACTTTTTATGCTGATTCTAATATACTACTTTATGCCACAAATCGCAGTCTCTTTGTCCTTTACCGTTCACAGCTTAATTCTAAAATGAATAGCAACAGAAAAAAAGTAAGTTCGAAGACTTAAAAAATCTGATAACGGCCTATGTTAGGCTGTCTGACTATAATAAGTTAATAACCGCACTGGCTGGCTCCCTAAGAAGCCACACGCTCATTAACGAGAAAAAGAAACAAAAAACGCTCTAGAAAGCCCCCATTTCAAACTTTTCGAATTCAAATTTGGAACCTTTAAAGGTGTGGTCACATCAAGACAAAAGACATCATCTTTTTTGGTCCAAATATAAAAGTGCCGGCCAATAAAAAAATTTGCTGTATTCCGTTAGAACTTGTCCCCCTGAGTATTTATTATTATGACACCAAACCTGTAGGGTCATTGTCCTTGGTTTTATTGGAGTTCAAAAATTCAACATCTTCATACATTTTCAGTGAATATAATAAACAAAAACAAATGATTTGTTATACCATATTTTTATTTTGAACATAGTTTAGTAAGATATATTCTTGTTCTTGTAGGTTCTTGACCTATTTTGGACATGTTGATCTTGTTTTGTGTTTTTGAGGATTATAAATAAAATTCACTACGAGATGAAAAAATAAGTTAGCATCACCAAATTTTCTGGCCGATTAACAAAGTGTAATGCTCTAGTTTACATTAATTTCTTTTCAATAACGCAAGCCTATTTTCAATACAACTATTTTTGGTGAAAGCTTTATTCACCTAAAAATGGATGATCTAAAGTTTTCTCAGTGTAAACCCCGCCTTAGTAGCTTGCGTGACGATACTTTTTAAAACATAGAATACTCTTTCTTTTTGCGAATTAGAAGTGTTCTCTCTTCAAAACAAATTGCTGACAAGCGGGACGTTTCGAGTTCTTATTTTGAATACGGTTTATACTGTAACCGCAATTTGCTTATTAAACTTCTTTCCACTTTGAACTTTAAATTCATCACTCTAAAGTATGTTTTTAGTTGGTTTGCGATTGTAGCTTGTCGTATTTTGAATTTAATTCGTAGTGCTAGTGCGATTAGGATGCAAATATTATTGAAGAGATTAAACTTATGTGATCGGAATTGAAGTGTGCTTATTATAGAAGAATCGAATTATCACATTATTTGTAAAAAGCCAGCTGTTCAGATTCATATCGGCCAAGTACCTTAATTTATCTTTACCTATTTATGTGATACCATTTAATGAATACAATGGACCCAACTAAATAACATAATAACATTGTTTTTACGGTCTTCAGATTTTAGACTTCAAATCCGTATCTCTAGGTGTTAAGTTGACAAATCGACTACTAAAAAAAAAAAAAACAGGTCGTATGCTATTTTTATATCCCCAGAAAAAAACTTTTTATAGCGATAAATTGTAACGCGGGTGAAACTGAGGGGGGCAGCTAGTAATAAGTAGATAGGTATATAAAATATTCTGTGTCCAAACACAAAATCAATTTGGCGTCCCCTCTAATAGAATAAAGCTCGATAATGGAAAGTTTAAAAATTAACTAGTCTCGCGCACGCGATGTCACGCCGAGTGACAGCGAAATGTCGCGTGACGCGACACGGTAAATGTCAACGTGACAGTCGCGTGATATCGAGGGAAAGGACAACACATACTGCCTACAGTTTCGGTAAATAAGGCGGTCTTTTAACTTTCAACACGTAGTTAACTAAATAAATCAATTAAAAATGAGTTACCTTTTTGCTTGTTGTTGTATAATAATTTTGACATTTTGTATGTCGGTTGAAACGAGGTGATCCATGTTAACATTATAATTTTTTAATCAACTCTAATAATGTTTGTATTAGCACATATAATAATAATTAAAAATTATTAAACTTTACTCGTTTAATTGCTGTTTACTATAAAATAGGTCCGTTAACATTCATTTTAGCTTTGGACTGAATTTAATTGAATATCACGATAATAATTATCACGTGGCATAATAACTGATGCTAAAGAGCATCATTTATTAAAAAAAAAGTATAGTAAGTAAGTTAGTAGTGTAGTGTGTGTGTGTGTGTGTGTGTAGTGTGTAGTAGTGTGTGTGTGTAGTGTGTCTGTGTGTGTGTAGTGTGTGTGTGTGTGTGTAGTGTAAGTAGTGTATGCAGTAAATTATTGACCTATGCTTTTGCTGAAGTTATCATTATTTACCTACAAGAAAACGCCTCACTGAGTCACCATTCCGCATTATAAGAAAAACAATCTTTTTTCTAAAAATTAAACACCTAAAAAACCTTAAAATTTTGAATTATTTTTAAAAATACACGCAAAAAGGTTTTAGCTCTTTTTGACTACATAAAAAACAATCCATCGTTGTAACTTGTTCACCTCTTTCTTTTTTCTTCTTTCCTTAAAATATGCGCAAACGAAAATATTTATACTATTCAAAGCAGGTAGCTTGTAGGTATGTATTTGATATTCATAAATCACCTAAATTATTACCTACTTGTGTAGGTATTTCGCTTCTGAAGATTCATTTACCCTACGGCTGCCTGAAGCTTAAGTAGCAGCTTTGAAAGCCAAAATTATTGAATACATGCTGCGCCGCGCGGTTTCCCGCTTTACCACAGGAACCTTTTTCGGGATAAAAAATTTGCATATGTGTTAGGTATTCCAGGTTATAAGCTATTTCTATTCCGAATGTGACTATGAATGTATTCAGCCGTTTCAGTGAAAATAAGTAACAAACATACAGACACACTTACGAACTTTCGCAATAATTATAATATACTAGCTGGCAGAATCCCTCAAACGGCGCAAATACTCCAGTCTCGATCGGGGTTATTTATTTGTGCCGTTTGGGGTAGAGACGCTAGGCCCATGGGGACCGGGTGCTTTCGAAATTTACAAAGATCTCGCTGGGAGACTTAGGGAGTCCACACGTGACCAGAATGCTGGCCTATATTTTGGACAAAGAATAAGCCTCGCTATTCAGCGAGGCAATGCCGCCAGCATTCTGGGCACGTTGCCAGACATCAAGGATCGTTTGAACTATCTATAGACCTTCTTTAGTTAGTTCAAACGATCCAATATATGTGCCTATATATATAAACGGATATTAATCAATAATTGTAGGCTTGGTTTTTTTTTATATTTTAGTTTAGTTAAGTAACTCATTGATATTTTTATTTTGAAATTATGTAGATCAAAGAAATAAAATACGATACTAGCTGACCCGGCGAACTTCGTATCGCCAATAAAAGTTGTTTCTCACCTTTTAAACCGTCTCTAAACTTCTACAGATATTTTATAAGACTAGTTGCACTTTACATACACCCTTGGTTTTTCCGCATTTTTCCGGGATAAAAAGAAGCCTACGTGATAATCTAGGGTCTATGCTATTTTTATTGCGAATGTCACTCAAATCTGTTGAGCAGTTTCAGCGTAAGAAAGTAACTCTTACACTCATTTTTAAACTTTCCCATATATTCATCATCATCATCAGCCGGAAGAAGTCCGCTGCTGAACATAGGCCTCCCCCCTTATATTAGTATGATAATAAAATATGATCATGTGTAATTAATGCCTAGCTATGCTCTGCGGTTTTCTAGTTAATCAACAGGTTTTTTTTTCGGAATGAATAGTAACCTATATTATTTCGAGGTAGGTACCTAGAATCCAAATTCGGTGAAATCTGTTGAGCTATTTCAGTTTCAAGAAGTAACAAATCTTATATACAAACATTCTTACTCAGTAACACAAAACTTTCACATTTCTAATATTATATGAAGAATTCAAAAGGTGAAAATGAAATAGTGAATAATTTTAAAACATGTTTATTACATAATCATTATCGTTTGGCAAAAAGAAGTAATATAATAGAAGTACAATAATATACAATTAACTTATACTACAAAGTAATACTTTTTGGTTCTTACGTTAAAATGATTAAATTGCTGACTAAACTCCTAAACAGTCGCAATGTTGAGTGAAATGTATTTACATTAATTAATAAATGACATATTTTTGTCATTATAATTAGCACCAAAATATAGACAAAGATAACCAGTAAATACTTTTTGGACATAATTACATAATAAAGTTCTTACACACGCAAAATATCAACTGAACTGTTGTAAATTTAGCTTAATTTATTTACAAAGATTATTGCACAAGTTATTTCTATGGAATGTTGATAATTTTATACAATTTTCATCCTACTGTCTAGCGTAAATTGAAGAATATAACGGCTTAAATATTGACCTTAAGATTTACAATAACTACGATTTGCAATGTAGCTATTAAGCTGAAATACTATTTTACACAATAGATTAGTAGATAGGTACATTTTGAAACGTTACGCTATGAGAATTGAAAGATATTCTAAACATAGCCTAACGACGTGATTTGGTTAATCTAAATGACATCACAAATACACTCTCGAATCATCTTTATTCACTTGAGTTATGTGCTAATTTCGCTCAAAACGGTCATGATGGGCTGACGTGAATACCTCTGCCATTATGTCTTCGAGCTATATGGGATTCGTAATGCATGTTCCTCTTAGTCCTAGAGAAGAAGGCAGCGTTGCACCCATTGATGGAACAGCGATGCAACGATTGTGCGTGAAGCGTCTCACAATGATGCTTCAAGCTCGTCAGATCCTTAAAGCAATCTCTGCAACCCCGACATGGATAATTACCATCCTTATTAGGCCTTGGAGCTTCATCTTCTACGTAGTAGTTTATCTTTCGAGACAATGGAGGTGAATAGTTTTGAGCTTGGCAACCAAATGCGTTCAAATTGGGAGGTAGGAATCCAAGAGGTAGAGGAGGAAAATTCGGAAGCATTCCAAAAGGCGCGAACAAGAACGGATGCTGAGAGAACATGTCCCGGTTGTTTAAGTAGGCTTCAGGTAGTAGTGGTGGGTAAGGAGTTCCGAAAGGCAGCTGACTCAGACTTTTGAGCTTATCCGATTCTTTGACTCTGTAGTACACATGTGACTCTACATAAGGGACGGCTCGCTCTACCTCGTCATATCTCGAAATGATTTCCATTTGCTCCCGTATTTTATCCAAAACTCTGGACGATTCGTCTGATATCCGTACTTCTTCGGATATCTTCCTATGAAGACTTGTATTTGAGCTGTGCCTATCTCTGATTCTTCTTGAAGAAAACGTTGCTCTACAACCATCCATTGTACATTTGTACATGAGTTTTAAATGTCCATTTTGATAGTGAGTCTTCAATATGTAAATATTTTGGAACATTTTCCCGCAAACAGTACATTTATGAGGATTCTCGTGATCCATGGGAACTTCGTTAGTGGTCACAAAAAATCCGTTCTCAAAATGACCGTAGATTTGACCTTGACTTTCTTCAGATGTGTAGTCGTAACTTGATACTGATGACGACGGTGATCTATCGGAGTAATCGACGGAATCATTCATTGATAAATTACAGGGGGCCAGAGATTGGCCGTCTATCCTTTTAGGCATATGAGGAAAGTCACCTTTTGATAGACTTTCTAGTCTTTTCAGTGCAATTTCAGATGAGAATTGCTCCTCACGTGTGGGTGTGCTAGTACTGTTGCACTTTTGTGTTTTATCTGTAGATTCAGTAGGTTCTTCTTTTACTCGTAAATCTTGGACATGGCTCATGTCATTTGGTTCATCGGTTGGAGTAGGGATTTCTTGTTTGATTTTAATGTCACTATTTTTCTCAAGAGTAATCGTGTACGGATTGTCATGAAGCTCGTCATTCTCTCTTTTCACTCTTTTGAGATCAACAGCAACTTCATCGGTATCACCTGGATTATTTTGTTTCTCAGTGGAACCATTTTCAGTCACGTAATTATTGTGAAGGCGGGTGGGGTTTAAGTTTTTACGTTTTCGTTTCATTACTTCAGGACTAGTTGTTCCTTCTTTTCGATGATCTGCTTCGTTATTGTCACTAACACTTCTTTGATCATAGTCTGTTTCTGAGTCATCAACAGATCCAATAGATTTGTTCAGATTTGAATAGTAATCACTGGTATCAATATGATCACCATCGTCATCGTCGTCGTCTCCAGCAACTACGACTATTCCATCATCCTCATCTGATTCTCCGTGGTCATGGTCTTTGTTTTCCACTGAATCAGATTCTCTCCGCATTGGTTGTCTTTGATCGTATGGAGAAAATCCCATATTCATATTCTTGTAATCTAATGACATATTAGATGGATATTGTCTCATACTCTGCGATGTGTTCAGAAGTGGATAAGAACCAAAAGCGTGCATTGGATTCATCACGGGTGGTAAACCTAGCCCTGCAGCATGAGGTGGGATTAAGACTGAATGAGATTGAGAACTTCGGCCATCATGCGGAGATATTTTTCTTCTCAAATGTGGTGAGTGTAATTTCGGGTTTGGATTGGCGCTGTGTCGGTTTCGAGACCTTCGAGAACTGAACATCATACTGCATCCTTCAACAGTGCATTTATGCATCTCACGCAGGTGTACAGCTGAGAAATGAATCTTTAGTGCCCCCTTGTCGCAAAACGTTTTTAGGCAAACGTTGCATTGAACTCGTTTCTTTCCCGTAGCCGGATTAATAAAATGTGTGCCAAGATTCAATGGTAGTTGAGTAGCACCCCATTGTCTTTTCGGTGGGCTTAAACATTTTCCCATCATCATGTTTCTGGGGTGAAGTGGAGGTTCGGAGTAGGCATCCTTACTCAAGTTCAGAGCGTTAACATCTTCAGAGCGCTGTTCCTCTGACCTCGTTTTACTTGTAATACTGTTTGACTTTTTTTCAGGAACTTCAACAGCCTTAGCTGACATTTGAGGCAGTAGTGCCTGTAGTGATGCTAATCCCATGGGGTTTTGGCTTAAAGCAGCTACCATGGCAGCTGGATGGCTGAATGATGAAGGCATGGAAATTGGTGGCATAGGAAGATTTCCTGGTAGAGAAAAGTTGAAAAACTGGGTTCTCATCAAATCCATAGTTGCTTTCTCAGCAGATGCTAAATCATAACATTTTTGAGCTTCTTCTTTCTCGTTATGTTCGCTTAATTTACTTTTCCGGAAATCGAAAGGCTGCATATTTTGTAGATGACTTAGAGGCGACGAATTGATTGGACTAGTGGTGGAAAGGGGACTGGATGAGGTAGATAGTCGCACGCTATGATTTGGCGAAGCTTCAGCAGAAGAAACTCTGTTCTGAGGTGATTGATTTCTAGCTGGTGATGAATTGAAGTTATGGTTTGGTGACAGCGTCTCCTTCTTTACGCTTACTCTTCCTTCTGAACTGTTTCTTGATTCCTTTTCGTGAATATGTTTTAAATATTCATAATGATGTTTTGCCTCCATCATGTGCTGAAGATATTTTAGAGATTCGTCAGTTCGATTGTCCCTTCCAGATTGTTCCATAAGCTTTCTGAATTCTGTTTCAAGATTTGATTCTAGTCCTCGAGGTTCTGGATATTCTGGTTTTTTATTTGTGTCATACTCGTGGCTGCCTCCCGGAGGTGAAGGTAGACCGTTCTTTTTGTAAATAGGTAGGAGGGAAGTTTTGTGAAGAGCTCTGGCTTCTTGAAGCTTGAGAATTTGTTGCAAAGCCATGTTGTGCTCCGGACCTCTCCCATTCCATCTCTCTGCATTACTCGATTCCTGTAACAATCAAAGTAATATTTTAGTTTATTGTTTTATAAGTACCTCGTTTTCATTGAAATTCTTTGATGTTTACAAGTATTTTGTTATTGATGTTTATGAGGTAGTAAATGGTAAAGTTGCAATGCTTGAAGTTTACTGCACGTTGCTCATGCAGTGTCATTACGATTAGCAAACACTGCATTAGCGCCTACCTGCCAATAATTATCTACAATTGTAATTAGTATATAACGAGTCAAACATGTTTTATGTATGTTGAAACTGTCCTGACTGACCTCAAACGGACTACGAACAATCTTACAAAACATTTAATCTAACAAATTACGAGTGAATAAGTTTTAATTCTGAATGATTACCGAGTCTAGAGCAAACCCTAAACACGGGTTGTTCGATTGCCTCTTCAGTATAAGTATAAGGCTATAACAAAACCACACCTTGCGTTTTCAAAGACTAATATCAAATTAATTCCGAGAACGGAGAGCAATTGGGTAAAATTGTGTAAAATGACGGTTTCGAGTCGGCTGGAGAATAGAAAAGTGGTTTTGGTGTCGCGTGTTTGAAACGATTTCATTCCGAAACTAAATTACTATTCATTTAGCCGTTGAGGGTGAGCCGCTGATGTCAAACTTAAATTCCAGTTAATTTGGGCACTTAACTTAACCCATTTAATGTGGTAACAAAAACTTGATTTTGTATAATTGAGCTATTCTGTAATGTAACATTACTATAAGATACTATAAAAAATATTAAATAAATATATGACCACATATTTTTTTGATTCAAAACATTGAAGATCAAGGTTATAAAATTATAAATATGTTGGTTTGTTGTTGTTTAGATTAATGACTTCTTGTTTTATGGCTATATGAGCTATAGTGGCCAACTCTATTGTCAAAGGTTTCTGACCTCCTACATGACTTTGTTGAAAGTGCTATTAAACGGTCACCCATCTAGGTGACGGCTGTACTAATTGTTGCTTTACAAAATTTTACATGCTTGTTGATAGGGCATTTTCTAGTGCTTTGCTAGCTACTATCCTCAAGTAAAGAATCAGTTGCCAAGCACCTATCGGTGTGTTCCGGCAGTCCCACTTGAAAGCCAGTTTCTAATCTAGGTCTTCTTATTAAGCGCCACCTTTGACCACATCGTCTTTTAACATCAGGTGACTTGCTGTTAAAAGCGTTTTAAAAATAAAAATGATTGGAACTAGATGATAACATAGGATAAACTATTTAAAAAACCGGTTTAGTTTAGAATATAAAACAGTTGCTATATAAAATACTAGAACTTCTTAAAGCAATTTGCTTGGTGCACCTATAAACAATCAAAGTTGAAATAGCAGTGGCGCCGACCCTCTTTTTCCGTGATACAATCGCTTTGATTATGGCTGTTTAAAACAGTTTGTCACTCGATTATTACCGTGTAACCGGCGGGGTTGCCATATCATTACCCCATTTCTCGGGAAAATTAAATTGTCGTTTGGCGGCGCGGCGCGTCGGGGGCAATTTCAAAAACTCTGGCAATTATAAAAAAAAGTATTTGGTTCTTTCGTTTCTAATGTTACCAAAACGGATAAACGTGGGATAATAAAGTGTCGTTTAAGTAAAGTATACGTCTGAACATGGCGTCATTATACAACGTTTTGAAGGTTATTTTCTTTTGGTACAGTTGTTTTTGATTTGCTTTTAAATTGTGACGTTTTTTGTGACTATTATTATGAAAGGGTTATGTGTATAACCAGGGTATTATAGCTTCAATGTTGTAACGATGGTTTACGTTTGTGTTTATAAAATCATTATTTGAAGGTTTTGTATGTTCTTGTCAAGTTAATGGCCATTGTAGTTTCTTACAACCCCTTAAAGATACTTAGTAACTATGCAGTGTAAATATGAACATACTCATGGTCTTAAAAGCAATAACTTTTAATTAAAAGACCCGTCGCTACGCCATTTGGCTATTTTTAATCAAGCAAGGATGTGTGAGCACTAAAAGTGTTAAGCGTTTTAAAGTAACAAGTGGATGCGAAACGTCGTGATAAACTCTGCGAATGGATATTTTAAACGAGACTTTGTTTATAGTGGAAATAAATCTCTCATAATGTTCTTATAAGGAAACTCGGAGATCACTGTGGGAATGTAGCGAGCAATTGTCAACAAACAAAAAATCCCAGGACAAAAAGTCACCTATAGTCGCAACGTTAAGCCGAGGTCAGCGACCCGCGAATGCTACATCAACAGTTACTCTTATTACGTCTCGAAAAATAGCATTTTCGAATGGCTCAAGTGAAAAACATAAATTTGCGCACATATCTGACCCACGCCTACCGGCGCAGTGGACAAGCGGGCATATTTCATGGTATTTTTTACATTCGGAATCGTTACTAAAATATGCCTTACGGCGTTGATATACGGTTTAATTTCATTTAGGGTGGTAGATGTTGTTATTTTTAAAAAAATGACCATTTCTCGATGATCGTTTTTCGCCGTCTCGCTGTCGTGACAAGCCATATTGTTCAGGGTATGATACATGAAGTAAGTAAACAGGTTTGGGTACAGTGAAGCGCAAAATGCGTAGTCGTTTTGCTTAATGATCTTTAAACGCGCGCTTGGGAGCGAGGTTTTTTTTGGCGGAAAATGTTTAGTTGCTTTCATCCGGTGCGCCGCATGGAGTAATCGCATAATTATTCGACAAAATTAATCTGTTGATGTTGTCTTTCTTATTTATTTTTGTTAATTTCTTTATCATTTGTATTACTTTTTAGATCCCTTTACGCTTAGGAACGAATAATGAGTATGTTAAATAATTTAAAAAATATTTTACCACCTATATTTGAATTGCTTTTGCTCTACAATTTAGTAAATAATTACAATTAAAAAGATTTACAGATTCCTAAAATGTTTGATATACACTGGTTTAAAGAAGAAAATAACGACAAAACAAAAACTACCTCAATAAATATTTCTTTTTTTTAAATGTACAATTTGTCTAACAACTAAAAACAACCTCAAAATCATCAGCTTGAATTACCAATCACGAAAAGTATAAACAACATTACAAGCACTTTTTTACTCGCCCATACAGCCTTGCAATGCGTTGCTGGCCAATAATTAGGTTCGCAGAGAGGCAGTAACTAGATAACCCGTGACGAGTAACGAACTATTCTCTATACATTGCTAGTTATTAACAACTATTACTGAAATAACGCTTTTGCACACGACTGCACTAATTTTAACTTTGTATCAAATTATCAGTTAAGTACATAACATAACTGAAGGATAAGGTTTATGAATTTAAGAGCGTGGTCAAGATTGATAGGTCTATGATTTTAATAGTGTATTTCGTGATATCTTAAGGCCAAAATATATTATCATCATCACCCATCTGTATCAAGCCACTACTGGACATAGGCCTCTCTCATGGTACGCCATCAAAAGCCAAAATATATGCAGATATCTAGCAAATTCGTAGTTTGTTCATTATGGGTGTGTTCTGGCCTCACTTGTGAGTCAGTTCCCAATCGATGTGTAGCGTGACGCCACCTTCGATCAAGCGACTTGTGGACAAATGCTATCCTGTAAGAAGTAGGTACCTAAAATGGAAAAAAGAATATATACATATATATATATATACTTGGTGGGACATTGTTTAGAGGCTAGTAGGCCTCTAGTTAAGAATATAACCCTTAATTGGCCTGCATAGGCAAGCGCCACTTCATCCTACTCTTGAAACTCGTCGCGGGCAATAAAACACAGGTTTTGCGTTACAACCGTCAAACCATAGAGCGTGTACGTCTCAGTGTCGACATCAAACAAAGCGATTGTATCAATATTTGTCGTTGGTTTAACAATGGCGGATCATGGCCGTGTGGGTGGCCGTTTCGTGTATGTCTATTAATTTAATTATCATTACGTGGAGTCATGAATCGGTGTTCTAGTAGAGAAAGCCGTGTGCGTTGCCCTGATTTGGTGGACGGTAAATCTAGGTGTTGTGAGTTTGGGTTTGTATGGTCTGCGTACCCAAATATACGTTTTTACAATCATCATCATCATCATCACACGGAAGAAAACCACTGCTGAACATAGGTCCCTTTAAACGCCAAAAGGAACGTTTTTGCAATCCTTCCTACTAATCCTAAGTGAAAGATTGTGAGGATGGATGGATGGATGTTTGTTACTCAATCGCGCTAGAACGGCTAAACGGAACTGAATGAAATTTGGCACAAAGGTAGATTATAGTCTTGAATAGCACATTGGCTACTTTTTACTTTTATACCGGAAAATGGATGTTGCGAGGTGACGAGAAAACCGCTGGTGTAACCGTGGGGCGCAGCTAGAGTATTTTTGACATACACATAATATAGAACAACATTTTTTTCGTTTTATTTTTATACGTTATATCAGATAGTAATACTATAGGAAACTACATATTAAATTTTATATCTCTACGACCAACGGTTATAAACCAATACCATCCCCAAATTAGTTAAGAAATTGAATATTGTTAGCGACATTAAACTTCTGAAAAAACGGTTATAAATCATAATAACAGATTAAACTCGCCCAATTTAATTTACTTGTATGGGGTATCCAAACTATTACACGCTTATACGCTTAAACACAGTAATCGACGTCATAAGGTCATTTCCTCCATGATTGTCCATTTTATTAAATTATTGGCTCACAATATTATTACGGAGACATAGTAATCTGTCCACGATACATAATAACGTTCAAAGAGGTTTTTGATACAATTTAGATTCCATATAATCCTGGCTAAGATCAGTTCACTTAATACGTTTAATGATACAGTGTGGACAAATATGGTGCTTCGGAGTCGAGTGGGGTCGATGTATATTGTACCTATACGTTACTTGACCATACATCCCGCTTTGAGTGGGACAGTCCCGTGTCCCGCTGTCCCGAAAAGCCTCATAAATATCCCGCTTTGATACAATGGTCTATGTAATTACGTGTGACAATAATTTAAAGCCATTTTTGCCAAAGCGATTTTTGAAAATAGGAAATGTAAGAAAAGGCAAGCCCATCTGATAATCAAGGGTATCAACAAAACATAGGATGATTCGTAGGTCTTGGGTTCGAATCGTACAATTAGGTTTAGCTTTCGGTTTAGGAAAACTTTGCGATGAAACCATAGCTTGGTGGTAGGGCATTCTAGTGCTCGCCTGGTTAGCTACCATCAAGTTAAGAATCTGTCGTCAAGCAACTACCAGTGAGCCTCATTTGACAGCCAGTTCCCAATCCAGGTGAAGCGTGACGTCACCTTCGACCTCATCGTCAATTGACATCAGGTAATTTTGGTCAAACGCGCAATAAGAAAAGAAACGTGCTATCGGCTCTATTCGTGTTTAAAAACTAGACGTGATATCATTTCAGCAAAACAAAGAACATTGGCTACTTTTAATACTGCCCTGGACCTGGACGCAATATATTTTGTCAGTGTCACTTAACAGTGAATTTGCAATCAATTTGCTAGTACATAAAAATATTAGTTTTTGTTCATATTTGGTAAATAATGTTGATTTTAATGACTTAATTTAAGTAGGGCCGACTTCCAAACCGTGCAACGGAATGAAAAAGAAAATGCGGAGTGCGTTCAAAAAATCCAAGCATCGTGTAAGTCAAAAAATGTCCTAAGAATGTCCGAAGTTTAATAATCAATAGCTTTTTTTTCTACGCTTTCCTTATAATATCGTTTGTATAATCTTAATAGGCAAAAAATCAAATTTTTTATTGTATATAAATCGTCTTCATACGACTTCGGGTCCGTTTTGGCCATTGTTCTTTGCTCAATATAAACCATTAGGCGTCCCGCTTGGAGAGAAAAAATAAATGGTCACATTATGTATACGGCACATACGACGTATACATCAGAATCATATATGACATGACTCTTTATCTTAATCTCAGCCTTAAGCCTGTTGGCGTCGTTATGGGTATTAAATAATAATTGGATATGCCAGAGGTCGAATATCGATCCGAGATTTTTAGACAGGGCGTTGCTTATAGGGGCTTTGATAAATGTCACCGATAACAAGGCCTTAAATTCAAACCAAGTAGGTGGTGTAGAGTTTATGCTCTAGACTGGGAACTAATCAAGCAAAGATTTATAGATAAGTAGGTATACCTAACTAAATTGTTACAACCGCATTTTCCACTTATTTTTTCCGGGATGAAAAGTAGCTTACAGATGTGTTAATTCAGGGTATACCTACAAGATATCTCTATTCCAAATTTTACTGTTGAAGAAGTACCTAACAACGATTCGGGTCGGTCGCTTAAGTACGAACTTTCGCATATTTAATATGTATTAGGTAATTAGTGCACATTTGAAATATTAGAAAAGCTTTAGATTTAGAGTAAATAATTACGTGCCTAACGGTTTCACGAGCGTCAAGATTTCCGCAGTAGCTGTGCTGTTTTCTGGGATATAAAGTAGCCTATCACTTTCTGACTCTTTCTAACAACCCCTTACCTATTTCTATATGAAAAACTACGTCAATCTGTTGCTCCGTTGATTCGTGAAAGAAGGCGAATTTATATCGATATTTATAAAACTGTAAGGAGGATAAGGAAAGATGTGACACAACTTCAGCATAAAAAAAACTAATTTAGCTGTGGTCCTTTGAAAATTATGTAGAAAAAGAGACGTAACAAACCTTGTGATAATCATCTTCCCACCAACGCTTTACAAACTGAGTCAAATTCCTCAAATGACTCTCACTGACGTCACTCAAGTCCTCACTACACTCACTCATACTGTTTTGGCACGTTACACTAAATTTAAAAAAACCACGTCAAAAATGTTTCTACGATAACTTCGGCCAAGATTTAGACAGCAGAAATGTCACAAAGTATCGGATAGCCGAGGTGCGGTCGGTAAGTTAACACGTCGAAAACTAAACTAATCCCGATAATCCTGTGACACAAGTGTTAAAGCCGTAAAGAAGCCGATGAGTGGTGGGGGTAGCTCAGGAGTCACCTAATCTACCTGAGAAAACAAATGGTAATAATCACCTTTCCCTCTAGTGTCACTTTTAACTCAGGTAGAAATAATTATTGTTTTCTAAAGACAATGGGTCTGTTTAGCTATGATCTGCCCGCCGCGCCGGTGGTTTTTAATCTCCTCGAAGGCGACATTTTTATTATCAGGGATTATATAGGATAATCTGGTTTGGATTTGGCAAATTGATGTCACGTGCGTGTTTTTTGCAAAGCCGTAAGTATTTGCTTTTTCAAGTTTTGAAGAAAGATGATAATCAACGGTTTTGCATTCTATAAAAATAAACCAAGTTTGACAGGTCTAACAGTAATGCTGTCCTTCTTTTATTTCAGTGGTTAAAAAAGACAGCAATACTATTAGACCTGTTTAGTTTTAGTTTTAGAGAATGCAAAACCGAATCGACACCATAGAGATGTTAAAAATATTATTTTTAGTTTCATTGCTGATTTGCTTTATTTATTGTCAGTTTGAATGTATAAAAATTCAGAAACAGAAACAGAAACAGGTTCATATGACATAGTTTAATTAAAGGTACACTATAGCAATGTACTACTACTCATTTTTAATTTTTTTTTTCTCATACTTATCTCAAACTTCCTGAATTTCAGACTTGTTACACTTTGAAAATGAGGTATCGATCGATCGATCTATATTCATATGAAAAGAAATTGACTGTGAATTGTTTAATATATCGCAGGTAAATAAATAAATATATTCAAAGCCTCGCAGGGAGCCGATGGATGCAAATGGCTAATAGCCGTTTATGGTGGCGTTCAAAGGGGGAGGCTTATGTTCAGCAGTGGACTTCTTCTGGCTGATGATGATGATGATGATTCAAAGCCTCTTTTAAAGCTTTTTCCTTAATTTCATAAAAATAACCTTATTTCCAATGAAGGTACCTATTACATATTTTAATTATAGGGCAATACAGGTAAATTATGCATAATATGCAGCGTACACATAACAATTATGTGAGCGAAGCGATGTTTTTCGTGCTACCCCGAATCTTGGACAGATTCTCGCCGAGAAATTTTTTAACTACTACTGCGTGCGATATTTTGGGACTATTATAATTGAATACATTTGAAGAACACCTGTATTTTATGAAGTCTAGTAGTAGATCCAGCAATAGGGATATTAACCATTTTTCGGAATTGCTTTTATTTTAGAGATTGACTCTTGTTTACCATAAAAAAAAATATTTTATTCAAAATTATTAGTATTTTCGATGAGAAAATATACAAAATTAGAGTAATTATGAATTTTTCCGCCAAAACACTATCAACTGTCACGTGACTGACATGACGCCACTGACCGAAAAACACGATGGTCGCGATTCGTAACCATACCACCGCGCCGACCCCCGACGCCGACCCGCGGCTACCGACGCGCGGGCAAACATCGAAGCACAAATGGCCTGAGTGGTTAGTGACGTAAGAAGCTCTTTTTGGTGTTTGCAGTCACGTGACAAATATTAAATATAAATATAGTATCATTTTTATTTAAATTGTTAAGTTATATTTAAATACAAAAATATGTTTATGATATCCTAATAATACAAACTAACATAAAAGTAAGATTAAACATTATTTTGTAATTAGTGTTAACATCCCTATTGTGTCAATTTTTTTATCTCTTCTCTTTTATTTTCATAAAGTTAAAATGGTGATAATCACTTTACATTTCCTACATCCAAACTCACAAACAAACTTTACCACGTTACAATATTGGTATATTATTCTTATTAAATTATAATATGTACATATCGATTTAAATATGTTATTTTTTCGCTTCCAAGAAGCATTTTGCATTCTGTAAGAACCAACACTCAATTCTGTAGGTAGTATTCTCAGAAAATGTGGACGGTAGGTATAGCAACTCGTTTCTATAACAAGAGTTTCTTCAAACAATACAAAAAGCTTAAGTGTTCCAACAGCGAGGAAATAATGCCCAAAGGCTGGTTCCAAAATTTACAATACCTATATTGACATGTTACTGCGAAAAATTGTCGGCTCTTTTGAAGTTGGCCGTATGTGAGACACATAGACAGTAAATGTTTACAATAGCCCGCGGGTGCACAATAGGGCCTGTTACCCTACTGATAAGGCGAGCTGTGTTGCAAAAATATTTGTAGGTTACGAAAAAGGTATGCCATTATTGTGTTTTTTGGAATTAGCCTCCAAATATGTAAAACTTGTTTTAGTATAAGCGCTTTCTGTAGTTCGTTCTTGGGTAGGTATGTTTTTGTTAATTCGTACCACATGAATGCAACTTTGTGCATAGTTTTCTTGCTCTGTAATAAAAGTTTCGTTTTTTATCATCAAACACAAAATACATCCTAAAATTTGCTAAACTCGTTTCGATATTTTTGTAAAAACTATGTTTTTTTATTTTTTTATAACCATAAAGCTACCAAAAAAAGCTTCATCGACATCTTAATTGGTACATAATTTATGACGTTACATTCATTACATTTTGCACATAATGACAAAACTCTTTATCAAACATAAAATGAGTTCTCAATATTGACTCAATCGATTTTATATCATTTGGGATATAAGTACCTAACTAGATTTTATGAATATCAAAGTCGAAGTATTAGTAGATTCCTGCGTAAATCTAGAATTAAGTGCAACTACAACTAAGAAACCTAAACATTAATACAAAACAAAATAGGTATTCTAAAACGAAGGTGTACACTCACTCCTATAATTCTTAACGTTACCTCTCCTATCACTCCACTCATCACTGTACTGTCAGCGAGCACATCAGATACCGCGCGCCCGCGGCCCTACTCGCTGTTACATTCCACCTTGTAATTTATTTTATTAGCAATTATAATTTCGCGCCGTGGTTTTAAATTTGTCTCGTGTAATGTTACGTAATGAAATTGATGTTTGAAACTGTTTAACAATATAATGCCTATTTTTTGCGTCTCTTTGTGAAAAGAAAACCCATCTCGGTAGGTATACTTTTTTGCAGATCCTGAAATTAAGTTGTGTTTTCTTTAAGATATTAATTGGATTTTCAGTAGAATAAAATGGTTAAGTAGAGGTTATTGCTGTGATTTTATTTTGTCAATTTTTACCGTACACAATCATTTTGAAGCAATTTTCTCATGCTAAAAAGGAGCCGTGTGGTTTACGAATTTACTCTCATCAAAAATTTTACGTTTAAAGTCCTTCACTCGACCTCACTCGAGGATGATCATCTTAAAACTCAATAGCTAGGTACTGGAGTTCGGCATTTATTTCGTTTGTTGAATCATTAAATTTAACAAAAGCAATAACTTTTCTATTAGGAGGCGGTTTGTTCTTGTCATTCGATATGTCAGTTTGATTGATAACATAACTGATTGATTGGTTTGCCATTCTAGCGGTTTTTTTGCTTGTGTCTACCTTATATGCTTAATTGGTTTTCTAGTCATCGTACAAATTGTAGACCCTAAATATTATTAAGCTTTGTTACTTATTTGGAGAGAAAAATTAGATGTCATTAATATTTAATACGTTGTAGCAGTTTACTAATATATTAATTAGATCTTTTTGCTTAAAATGTATAGAGATAAAGTCTGTTTGTAATTTTCGACTAAAGAGTTAAAAGGCTTCGGCAGACGAAAATTTCATTATTAGATACTTAGATAGATCGAAAAATTATCCATATGAAGGTGGGTCTTAGGCTATGATTTATTATAATAAAATCTGTGGGAATCTTCGTATCATTTAAACCACTCAGCACGCCTGTTTCAACCTCCTTACGCCGAAAACAGAACATGTAAGAAACCCCCGTCAGATTTTTTTAAAGTGAGTTAACAATGTTATAAACTTTATTTTCAATAGCTCTACCTAAGGTAAAGTTGTCAAGATTGGTAAACTACTTCATAGCCCGTCAAACAAAAGGTAAGGTTACCTTAGGTATATATAATACCTACCTTAGGTATTTAATATACAATTTGTCAAAAATACTTTATCGGCAATACAAAAGGTTTTCAACAATAGTGGGGTAGGTAAAAGAAGAATTGCCGTAGTTAATTGATCTCATTGTAGATACAGTCAGAAAGCACGTAGGCGGTTCTACACTAGAGATTTGTTGGCCAATATTGTAACAAACGTGTATACATGTACAGTATCGTACCAAACAAGTACCGTACCAAAACTATTGTTATTGGCTACAGTTTGATTGTAGATCGTTAGGAAGTTTCACAGGAGAGACGTATTGCCCAATAGAGATACTGGTTACCTATCTTGTTTATTCCACAGGTCATGAATCTCGATTTACTATACATCGAGTAGTTAATTTAGTGCTCTGAACGAAAATGGGCCAAATGGACATATTTGGACTTCTGTGTCTAGTTGTATTAAAAAGAGGCAAAATAAAAAATGAGAGGGCAGTTTTTGATCATTGTTTCTCTGCTATGAAAGTTAACCAATCGTGTTATCCTTCCGACAATTTGATGTCCAAAACATGATCTTTAATGTACATAAACATGAGCTCTGTATGTTTTGTAATTGCTGAGAAAAAAGGAGATCCCTGCAGCCAATATTGCCAATTCCTCGTCTTACATGTTACAACGCACGACGCATGATTTGCTATTATGCTACGTCTAAATAAAAGCTCTCAACAGCTTTTGACTACAGCAGTGTTAGTTCACTGAACGAAAAATAGATGGCGCTAGCAGTCTGAAATCGAAGGCTCACATTTTTTAAAGTAGCAATCGTTCTAGTACGTTTTACAAAACTGTTTGAATTAAACATTAAGAGAGCAAATGATTATCTAACAAACATTGTTTAATTTTTTTTGGCTTGTCATGTAAGTGAAGTGGTAATAGAAAACTCATATTATCAGTAGACATTACCTGTTACTAGCTAAAGCACGAGCACGACGTCTCAAGTAAACAGCTGGGTTGACCTTGAACCGGCTGACCTTGGAGCCATCGATTTTCCGTAAAGTCGAGTGAAGAGTCTGTAGAGTCTATGGATACCATTGGATATACATAGGAAAGTTCTTGTAAATTACTCTTGCGAAATATATTATGTTTTGTGGGATACAACATTTGTGATCACGTTAAAACGTCAAAATTGAAACCCGCTACGCCTGTTCCAACCTCCTTACGCTAACAAACGAAACAGGCAAGCAATGCCATCGTTGGAAATTGATCCTGTAAATGAAAATCGATCGAATTTTTTAATTCTTTTTTGGTTGCCAATTTTTATGCTGCATTTACTACCACACAAAAATATACCTACCTACCTACTCTTACTGACTCAGAATGTAAGTTATTTTAATATATACCTATCTACCTACCCAGTGCTGGATTTAAAAATTTGCCGCCCCAAAGCTATAAAATTTTTGCCGCTCCTACTGACTTTTAAAATTAGACACATTGTTCATAATAAAGTTGTTTTTTTTTAGGGAATAATCTAGTTTCTTGATTTTTTTACACGTTTTGGGAACATTTATATATATATAAGCTAAGAAAAACAAAGCTTTTCTTTTTTTCTGTACCGAATTGTTTTTGGGCACTTTTTGCCGCCCTTCAGCTTCAGCTTTTTCAGCTTATATGGTAAATCCGGCACTGTACCTAGGTATATAACTCTTACGTACCTACTCAGAATGTAAGTTATTTTAAAATATACCTACCTACCTACTCTAACCTACTCAGAATGTAAGTTATTTATGTTGTAGGCGAAATAATAAGCCTATTTTTACATAAAATAATTGTTTTATTTTGATAAAACAAAATTTTAGTTGCGTACAAGACTGCATGAAAATGGATAATGTAATGTATATAGGTAGTGAGAGAGCAATGAACTCATTACAGATAATAAAAACTTAAAATTAAGAGTGAACGATTTAGTGAGCTGATGCGAGTAACTCGACTAATTTGTTTTACAATAGTGTTGTGAATGTCTTGAACAATTTTAACCAAACAATACTCAAACAGCCTCACCTCGTTATACAATAGTAGATTACCTGTTACATACCGTCCGTAGTGTCTAATTTACAAACACCACTTGCAACTTGCAACACTATAGGTAGGTACAGTCAGCGACAAAAGTAGCTGATCGTTATCGATTTTCCAAATGTGTTCAGTAATTATTATTGTTTTTTTTTTACATTTTACATGGTATCATTTTGACCACAACATTACACACCTGATTTTAGGTGATGATGAGGTCAAAAATTGGTGTCTAAGATGATGAGGATAATAGAAAGAAGTATGATTGTTCAGCGACTTTTGTCGTTGACTGTACAGGGCCGTCACCGTTTCATCACAGAATACCTACTTAGAGCCTAGGGCCTAGGTAGTCAGTAGCTTGGAAATTTAGTACATTTTAAGTCATTTTCCGACGCAAATAGGCATGTTACCTTTGGTAGTATGGTTTGCATACCATTTTTAACATTGATTCTATAGGAACAGGTAAGATCTTTCTTTCACACCTGTCAGGGTAGCGTTTAACGACACGTCACGTAATGTTAAGTCACGATGTGGGGCTACCGGAATACACCGGTAGGTAACAGCATATATACTTGTCTTGAGGGGTAGTTGCTATCCAGGCGAACGTCAGATGTCCTATCACCTATATCTGTCTGATGGGCCAGCGTGAGCTACCCTCGACTGAATCGTCACTTACCATCAGGTGAGATGTAGTCAAAAGCAGGCCCATTAAACGTAAAAAATAAAAAAAAGGTTTCACCACGGGGTTTTCCTTTGCAGAAAGCTCAAGCTCATAGGATTAAAACCCACGCACGACCTTATTTGAATATCCTAGGTTAGTTTTATCCAAGTACGAGTACCTATATAAAAAAGTAGCATTACATCCACGCTATCGACAAGAAATCGATGTTCTAGCAGGGATCGAAATATGTCCTACAATAACCCTTTTGAGAAGAAATACGTCAGAAAAAACCAGCCATCAGTTCCTAAGTCAGTCAGACTATCGTTGTGTTATAGAAGATTATATACCTAGCTTCGACTAGAACGGTTTCCTTCAGTGTCTAAGGCATCACCACAGGGTAATGCAATATAATATTCGTGCCCTTCCCAGCTATTACCTGCGCTGGATTATTGAAATAAATCGAGGCTCATCAGCAAAATGCATAGTTTGCGCGCCGGTCCATTAGGAAGATTGGGTTTCTGGACGGGAAAGACTAAGGACTTTGTTTACTTGCTATAAGGAAAAATGTTTGGGAAAAGTGGTGATTCTTAATCTATCGAAAGGTTACGGCTTGAGTTCAAGTTTACGATGTAAAAAGTTTGGTAAAGATTTATCATCAAATCCTATATGACGAGCGCAGTACATTGCCACGCAGGGGTTTGAAGTGTTGAAGTTGAAAATCGTTTCTGATAGTTATCACAGATACAAAGGAACCTAGTTAGGGCTCAGAGTCCCTTAGGCGTTATCTATTTATGAACAGATTCATTTCAGATCTAGGCTGAAATTTAGCTGAAAATTTTTACTCTACCGCGGCTTAATCTAGAGTCAGTTATTTCCAAATAACTAAGTACCTCGCCACTTCTAATTCCTAGAACGTGAAAGTTTGTGAGCATGGATGTTTGTTACCTTTTCACAAACAAGCCGCTGAACCGATCTTGATGAAATTTAGTCTCGAGATAGTTCAAACCCTGGAACAACCCGATGAACCTGGATGAATATATTTTTTTTTAATCGCAATAAAGTGTAGCCCATGCGGCTGAAACCGAAGGGCGCAGCTAGTAAAATCCTGATATTCCAACTGAGTCACCGATTCTTTCCAAAATTAAACCTTTTCCTTTCTTATTTTACCTTAGTTTTCCGTCTGAGTCAAAAGGGAAGGAAATTCCCTCTGTATTTGGAAGGTCTTTTTTTCTCCGTGTAAATAGCAGAATTAGTGTGATGTTTGAACGTGTCATTGCGCAATATCTATCGTACAAACAAAAAACATATTTCTATTCTAACTTATCTCAAACCTTCACATTGCATTTCAGTTATCGCAATATCTGGTTGAACACCGCCCGCGGCGACGCGAGCGGTCGGCGGCAAGGCACGGAACTAATGCGTCACGGAGGCTGCATCTGCCGCCAAGCTTTCAGATGCAGTTTGACGGGAGTGCAGTCGTGAGTCGTTCAGGAAAGTGTGTTGGACTGTACTTTGATTACTCGGTATTGAGCTACTTAGTTCAGTTCCTATTAAGTTATGCCATTATTGCTTGAAATTAGAATTATTACTTGAATAATCTGTCACCAAACACCAGTGCCACCACACAGTGTTTGGTGACAGATTCTTAACATGCACAACACAACACAGATCAGTGAAAGAGAGAGAGATTTTTTGTTTTCTTCTCTATTGATTTTTGGTAGCTAAACAGCCGAGCACTTGGAAATGCCACTGTTTTTTGTAATTTTGTATTTATTTTGTTTTACGCTAAATTGTGCCTTTGATTCAATTTAGTCTTGACCGTCTTTTTGTTTGTTATATGCTTTGAATCATTATCAACATCATCTTCGGTATTGGCAGTACTAGTGCTTAAATCTGCATCATCGCTGCACATAGGTAGGTACTACTATCAACTACTGCCAGTAATGCTAATAGGTGTATCTATAATCAGTGATCAGTTGATCACGCTTCATTGACGTTCGATGGTTTTTTGTTTTGTTTGTGCCTTGAAACATTATCAAGTATCAACATCGCTGTCGGAATTGGAAGAAGGTAAATTCTAGGTATAGGTACCTAGACCTGAATTAGAATTCGTCACGGCATCTACTGCTTCTAAGATTTTCTATGCGGCAAGCTATTTGTAACAATAACGTTTTAATTTTTTCTCAGATTTATCTGTAATTTTGATTACATAACATGTCTTGACCGTTATTTTTGTTTATTATATGCCTTGAATCATTATCAACGTCATCTTCAGGATTGACAGTAGTGGATAAATCTGCATTAGCACCGTACATCCTATCAACAATGAACAACTGCTACCAGTGGTGATGCTAATTTAATATCTATGATCAGTGATCACGCTTCATTGGTGTTCGATTGTCTTTTGTTTTGTTTGTGCCTTGAGTCATGCACATGACCAACATCGCTTTCGGGATTGTCAGTTTATATAGTGCTAAAATCTGCAACATCACCGCATATTCTATCAACCACAACTACTGTCAGTAGAGATGCTAATATCAACGAAGATGCTTCATTGGCGTTCGATGGGAATGTTAAGAATTTGGCAAGATCAAAAGCTCTATTCATCTAATAGGTATACCTACTAGTATACCTAGTCGGACGCGATCTATCTTCCTCGAAATAAATTAAAGTTGTTTATGTAGAGCTCTCGCTACGGTGATTAATTAACTTAACCGTCTCGTTAAGAAGAAGGTCGGCACTTCTTATCTCAGCAGAAACTGTTTACTCTAATACAATTTACAGGTAACGTTTTCTAAACGAAAAAAAAGTTTTGAACTTAAATTATGGCATCACTTGATATAGATGTATCTACAAGATGGAAGTAGGTGTTCAGGTGGTAGTAAAATAGTAGATCCTTACGTAGGTACTAAAATCATTAAAGTACCTTACACGAAACTAAAATCGTCACGCCAAATACGAAGCAAAACAGCTTCTAACTACAAAGCTACATTTCGTTTACGTCCTTTCATCGGTAAAAACCAATTTGGTTGGTAAACAAGGTTGGAATAGTCTAAACGTACCTAATTCAACAAAACTAATGTCAAAATCAGTCCTGAACCTAAGAAACTATCAACAAATTAATATTCTTCCCAGCGCAAATCATTCCAATTTGAATATTATGCACTTCAATTCAGTAGCGCCACTCTGAACAAAAATATCGGATAACGTCATGCACCTTAATATCTTGAGTGAAAAATTAATTCAGTTACATATTATGTTTAATCGGAAATTAAAGATGTTCTATAAAATAAATCATCCTAACTTATGTCATACTACTGGTAGCTTTCAGCACCTATCTGTATCTCGACAAACTGTAAAATCATATTCTTTTTAAATTTCATTAATTCCTATTTAGTCTTCATTTCTTGATTTTATTAGCATAAGCATGCTCATATAAATCTTATCAATACCATTTAAAATAATTTGTTATTACGACACACCATTGTTACGGGACACCTGTAAAATTTGAGATGAAAATTGAAAATGTTGCAAACTAACCTGAATCATGAGTGCTTCTGGCAGGTGTCTCCCTCACAAATAAACATCAAACGACACTGAGCGTCACTTCACAGTACATTTCACATCTAATACCATCCGCTGTACACGCATGTACATATACGACACACAAATATATTCGTGATTACAATATCGTGTGATATACAAAGCGCAAGTTAACACGACCGCCTAACAGTCTGTGAGACCGGACACTGGGCTTCAGGCGCCGCAGAGTGGGATGAAAGATACGCGGGGGGACACATGCATGCTGAAGGATGCCAAAGGAGTCGGGCAGATGCGACAGGACTCCGGAGAAAAGAGACGACTACACTGCGTGACATTTGAAAACTGTCTTTACAACACCTTTTTCGCTCATTTGTAGACCTCGCTCTTCGCGAGCAGCAGGTAAGGTTCAGTTTTGTTTGCATGCGATTGGAGTTAGGGCGTGTTAGAAGTGAACTGTAGATGTCCTCTAATGTGTCGCGCAATTCGGTGCGCTAGCTTTAAAACTAAGTTGTGTAGAGGCTAGTATTGCGCGCACTGTATTCGTCGCTTCGGCCGTCTGGTGGCAAAAGTGTGTGTCGCGTTTTGCTTTTGGTACGGTGGCGTGGGCGTGCGAGCGGGACGGGAACACGCGCCTCGTGGGGTGGGAGGAGGACGGGGAGGTGTCACCACGAACGCTTTTTAGGGCCAAGCCGAATGAGACAAGCACTGCGGTGCTGCGGATTTTGTGTGACGTTTTGCGCAGTTGTTAGGTTTTCAGTAGCGCACTTGTGCAGTTCTAATTTGGAATTGGAAGTAGGTAATGCTGAATACTCGACAATGTATTTATTTTATCGCATTGAGTCTGACGAATAAATTAATTAGGTAGCATGTTGAAAATGTTTTATTTTTTTCATTCACATCTACAGGAAAAAAGAGAGCAATTCCATCCAATGTAGCAGCAACAAAATGCTTATGCTTATTTTCATAATCTTACGGCATTACATTTCTACTAGTTTATCAAAACAACTTGAGTCGAAACCTTTTCAATTCACTACAATATTTTTTGTCACCTTAACGTTCTTCACAATTCACAATAGCAAATCCATTTAAAAAGCACTTGTCCTCTGTCACTTGTCAACTCTAAAATAAAGTTTAGAGCGAGGAAAAAAATGACTTTTTCCCAACAAAAAATCATCCCATTTTCGTGTACAATGCTTTAGCGCCACCGTACAATTATCGTACAATGACAATTGTGACATTTTTGGCCTGTCATTCCTTTGCCCACAGGGGTTGCATTTGTGACGGTTGGATTTGCAAATCTTGTTGTTGCAATATATAACTAGAGTTTAATGCGGGCAAAAACTGACTTTGCCGCCAAAGGATCATCCAATTCCGGTACAATGCAGTAGCGCCACCGTGCAATTATTGGACAAGGATATGACAATGCAAATTGTGACGTTTTCGGTTTGTCATTTTTCAGGCCACAGGGGGCGCATTTGTGTCGCTTTGGTTGAATCCGCAATCTTGTTGTTGCAATTTTTTTGCCGGTATCGTACAATGCCAATGTCACTGACCAGTGACCACCCACTTAGATGTGGCAACGTGAAATTAGCTAGTACAGGATTATCTGGTGGCGAACGATTAGGATTGTTCGTTGTAGAAATGAAATATAGATGGGAAAATTATGTAAATTGTACGATTCACATCTGTTTGATGAAGATAATACAGTAGTAAGTAGATTAGGCAGGTAGGTAGGTACACAATATTTGCCATCTTTTTTTCATATATGACTGCTCCATTGAAACATTGTATGTAGGTTTGACCACGAACTGGAAGACGTACTGAAGGAAGGCCCCCCACTAGGTGGACCGACGACATCGTAAGAGTCGCGGGGAGCCGATGGGTGCAAATGGCTAATAGCCGTTCATGGTGGCGTTCAAAGGGAGGCCTATGTTCAGCAGTGGACTTCTTCCGGCTGATGATGATGATGATGATGATGTAGGTAAAAGTAAAGTTTTGATTTGCCTCTATAAGCTACAATGGAAATGACTGCTTGTATATCTGTGTGCTTTAAAAATATTGTATAATATAGAGTTTTTATTTGTTTATTAACCGTAAAGTGGTATTTTGAACTGACGAAAAATGGAGGAGATTCGAGGCCAACGTGTTATGCAGGTAAGTCACTACGCATAACTTTTTACAGAGTACTTATATCTGATTTTGGTTTGTTTATTGTCTTTATTTTTCTTGTTATCATAATTAATTATGAATTTGGAGCTTAAAAATAGCGTTTCGAGAATAACAAACTCGGCTCTACACTGTGACTCCACCTTGGGAAAAACGTTTCTAAATTGCTTCACTTAAGGCTCGGGTAGCAGTTGTCTTACTCCGCAGGCGACTGAGGGGCAAAGGGGAGAGGGGGTACCTCATACCGATGTAAGGGTAGCGAAAATTTAAAAAAAGCTTTTACGAATAATCATGGTATTAAATTAAGTATTTGGGAAATATACCACGAAGGCTCGTCGAGTGTAATAATTTCAAGGGATCAATTAGCATTTTTTTCGACTTTTAACTGGTTTTATCCAATAGTTTTTACTTTTTAGACGAAACTTCATAAGACAGTTTTTTGCAGTTAAAAGTATACCAGTTAAGAGCTTAACCGTGTTTGACTTTAATATGTGCTCCGATGGTACAGTCAGCAACAAAAGTAGCTGATCATACAAAATTTCCTAAATGTGTTTTAGATCAGGTTGGCGTGTTTTTTTTTTACATTTTACAAGGTAGCGCTCTGACCACAACATAACACATCTGGTTTTAAGTGATGATGTGGTCAAAGGTTGGTGTTTAAGATGATGCCGGTAGTCGGAAATTGTGTTATTGTTGAGCGACTTTTGTCGTTGACTGTAGTTTTTCTTTCACTTACTGTTTTTTTAAGAAATGTTAAAAAAATGTCATGGTTATTTATGTTTTTTTCAGTTGTCAGAAAACTTTCCATCAACCGTAATTTTCAGTTTGTTCTTGTAATCTTCGCCTTAACAGTTT
The DNA here is from genome assembly GCA_931315375.2 of Opisthograptis luteolata. Classification (NCBI taxonomy): domain Eukaryota; kingdom Metazoa; phylum Arthropoda; class Insecta; order Lepidoptera; family Geometridae; genus Opisthograptis; species Opisthograptis luteolata. Next base: position 3,960,929 of record OV928049.1, on the reverse strand, counting down.
TTACTCAACCGTAGCTTAATTTCCGTAATGTTATTTTAATAGCTTGCTTAGTCAAGTGCTCTGCGGAATATCATAGAGTTATTTATTACAACAATCACTAATGTTTCGTTTTGACTGATGTTTACTAATGACCACAGATTATCGGGTGTCGTTTGTTTTAATTTAAATAAATTCGGTTTTTATTGTCTGTGGTCAAAAACTCTTTAGTCACTGATTATGTTACAAGTGTTTTCAAAGTACGTTGTACTTATTATTTTACATATGTATTTTTGGTTTTATTATGTAACAGCCGACGAAGACCGATGTTGAGGGAACAGCTGACTGCAAAGCGTCAGGTTGCGGGTTTGATTCTCGCACCTGCACAAATATTTGTTCCGTGTCTGGGTGTTATTTACGATGTTTCTGAGTAGGTATAGGTTAGGCACCTATAATAGTTCTAGTCCTAGTTAGATCTCGATATATTTTGATAGGTACCTAGTACCTAAGTAGGTTTATATTTGATTGTGAGGGCGTCATTATAATTATTATAATTTGTAAAATTAAATTAAATTGTTAAATTGTACACGGAGAAAAGAGACCTTCCGAAATACCGTTTTCATTCCGAGTCAAAGGGGAAGGACTAGTGATTCAGAAGGAAAACTAAGGTAAAATAAGGAAGGAGTCGGTCTTGGAAGGTAAGACTCAGAAGGAAAGTCAGAATTATTTTCTCAGTGTAGTAGTACCTATAGCTGAGAAGGGTAGTTTCGTTATTATTTTTTTATATAGGTACCTACTTAAGTGGTGTCTAAAAATTTCAACGGCTAATAAAATCCAAAATACACTGTCGACAGAAAAACCGTAATAAGTATAACAACCTCCACGACAAAAAAAGTTTTAATTTAAAAAACAAAGACATCTCTATCGTAACATCTGCACTAAAATTCGAAATGAGCAAATTATACCCAACGATTTTAGATTCCGATACAGACAGTCAGGACACGCAATAAAATGTATAACAATATCCTCTACCCTAAAAAAGTTTAAAAAAAAACTCGTCACCTGTCGTGTCATTTGGTCCCAATAAACGAACCGCCAAAGAAAACACGAAATAAAAAAAAAGGGAATTGCCTAAAAATGACCGAGACCTGTACCATGACAGTTTGACTTCGTACCCTTATGCCGACTATCAAAAACACACTTCAAAAATGGTCTTTGTGCTACATGATTATAAAGTTGACGTTTCTATGCAGGGTTGAATGTTTTTAAGTTTTTTTTTTTCAAAAGACTTTTTTTCAGGGCAATCGTTGTGACTGACGAATATTTACGATGTGAATTTATGTATCGGCGAAATAAAATTGTGCCCCAACTTCATTAGTCGTGTTTTTGTGACAATGGAGTCGCTTTGTTAGGCAATAATAGGGTACGGTTGTCCCTTGTGTGATTGTGATTATACCTTCTGAATCTGTTGAGAATTTGGACTGAAAGGGCTGTAATTATCACTTTAGTATGAGTGTAATAAAAGTTAGAGCAATAATACAAAAAAAAACACGACATTTGAAGTTGCTTTTAAAAATTCGTCTATTATAGTGATATTTTTTCGCTGTTTGCTTGATGTTATATCAAGCAAACAGCGAAAAAATATCTGGTGTGCTTGTGAATATAGACACAGTCACAATGTGACATCATTGTGACTGTGTCTATATTATTAATTAACTAGTTGCGCTCGCGTCTTCCCGTTATCCCGCAGGAACCTTTTTCTGGGATACAAAGTACCCTATGCGTTAATCCAGGGTATAAGCTATCTCCATTACAATTTTCATTCAGATCCGTTCAGTAGTTTTTGCGTGAAAGAGTAACAAACATCCATCCATCCATCCATCCATACTCACAAACTTTCACGTTTATAACACTTGTATTAGTAGGATTTACCTAAAATACTGTTCATTAATTAATAAAAAAATAATGTAGCCACAAAATGACAGCAATATTTTAGACCTGTCAGACTGAATTTTAGAAAAAGCTCATTGTAATCAATCAAGGGTATGCGACATCTACCAACCCACACTGGGCCTGCATGGTGGATTATGGCCCATACTCTCTCTCTCTCTCTCTGAGGTCTGTGTCCCGGAGCTGGAAACGTAATAGGCTGATGATGATGGATCAGTGACAGACTAAATAAATGCAGACTGGCAGGGCCCAGTTCCACAATCTCTTGAATGCCAGTTTGCCAGTAGCGGAGGTTGCCTAAACCCCAATTACGCACCGATCATTTAATTTTATCTCGCTGCGACTTAAAAAGCTTTTAGCGTAATTAAGGTTTATTAACAAAAGCGATATTTAATTGAGGCGTCAAGATCCAATTCAATTGTGCTGTTGGCTGTTATCTAGCCCAATTGTGGGCTATTTGCTGTTATCGTTTTATTTAAAGGCCGAGACGAATTTCCAAACTACTTCCTACGAGTATTGGTATCGTAATCCGTTGATTAGTGACGGTAAGGTTGTGAGAATACGTTTGTGAATTCAATGGTGGTATCGGAATTATATTTATATATTAGGTGCTATCTACTACTACGTGAAAAAACTTCAATTACTTTCCAGAATCAATCAGTTATAATCAAAACATAAATTTAAAAAAAAAATACCGGATAAAAATAATTAAGTCCTTTAAAATGATACAGGCTGTATGAGTGATAATAAGTTTTAAAAATACGCCAAAAAAAAAAGCGTTGCATCAAGTTGAATTTTTATAATGACATTAAGAAAGTATTAAAAGCCATTTTGGTAAAAGTATAGGGTAACATAATGGTTTGGTTTAATAAAGCAGAGTTCAAAGTAAATCATTTTGGTCTAACTCTGAAAAACAAAAAAGTTCACATTAGATATAGGTAGGTACATAACATTCTAGATAGACCTCTACTGATCTAGTCCTATAAAGTAAGTTCATAGTTTCATATAAGCAGGCACTAGACTAGTCCGATCGGTTATTGAAATCGCAATAACGAATGAAAGCCTTGTTGCGGCCGCGTAATAAAGAGACGAGATCACTTTATCGATCCTGGAAACAACAAGGGGCGGTACAGTCAGCTACAAAAGTTTTAGATCACGTCCAATTTTTAGTGACCAATGGTTATAAAAATAACAAAAATAGTAACCTGCCCAGGATCTTCACCTGCGTGGAAGTTGGTATGTATTTTAAAATCACTTTTATTTTCTATACAAACTTAATCCCGCCTAAGACGTAGGTTTCAAAAAATATATTTCTCAGTGCACCCTTACATTACCAAAGGCTATCCAGAATTTCATGTCTCTTGGACCAGTGGTCGAGGCTGTGGGATATATTAGTGACTCAGTGAGGACTTTGTAAAATTACATATAACTTTTTAATAGGTGCTTTTCTATCATAACATAGACAATAATTCTATAAATTCAATAAATTTTCATTGTTTTATTGGAGTAGGTATGTATTTCCATGCAAGCTCCTGCTCTCACAACTAAATACTATAAGTTACCTACGTAACGCCAGTTTATGTTTGTTTGATAGTAACCAAAATGCTGGGAAATAAATAAAACTGGAGTTTTCAGTGATTTATGTCGCTGACTGTACCTTTTGAGAAATTTGTAACTATTGGTGTAGATCGTGTGTAGGGAACGTTTTAGATGTTTTTTTATTGTCTCAGTATCTGCTTATGTATTATTATTATGTGATGTACTTTATTGATTTTATCATTATAATTATGATTGATGCATTCTTTTGTATTTGATTTTATCATTATTTAACATGATTATTAACATTTCTTTTGTATTTACAAAATAACGCAATCATTGATCAAAACTTGTGGTAGGTACAGGTATGTATTATGTTTCCTTAAAATAAGTGCGTAAAAAGTCAAGTATTGAATAGTTTCATTAATCACACTGCACTCATTAATATTATAAAATGTATAAAAGTGTGTGGCTTTTTATTAGAAAAAGGCTTAACGGTTTTGAATGAAAGGAATGGACAATTGGACATAGCTTTTACCCTCGATTGACACATAAGCTACTTTTTATCCTGGAAAAGGTATCTGCGTAGGATAGCGGGAAATCCGCTACCTAGATTATTAAGTACTTAATGTAAGAGTAGAGTCGCTTATTTAAAAAAATCATTTTCCAGTGAATTGATTAATTGATACTGTTACTTTCTCTAGGTGTTGTTACCTAGAAGGTATTGTTTACGTTAAGTAATTTTCAGACAGTTCTCAGGAAACGAGATGAAATTTGTTTCCATAATCTGAAATCAACAGTTTCCAGAAAATCAGTATATCGTCGTAGTCTATGATGTCTGGTTGAAAACGTTTGAAATTTTTTGTTTTACACACAAACTTTTCCTTATTTGTTACTGGAACATAAACACACATTTAAGCTTAAGCGATTACGTTGTTAAAATGGTCTGTCAAAAGTATATCCGTATTGGGCAGTTCTTAGTACTAGAATGGTAAGTGACCGGTGAATGTTCAAAGTTCTAAATAATTTTAGGGTATCACCAAAAATGGTACAGATGTCATTATAATTATCTATGCTTCAGAGTGGTAGATAATAATATGTTTGTAATGGCACCCGGAACTGTTTTTGCAAGGGCGGTAGATGAAAATGATTAGGTATGTACCTACTTACCTAATTACATTTGTGAATATCGAAAAATGTTAGTCCTAATAATTATATTGCTTCTAACATAAAAAAAAATGAGAAAGTTTGTATGTAGGACGTGTGTTTATCTCTCATATAGGTAACGACTGAACGGATTTCCATGAAGTTTAATACACAGAATTATAGTTTCGCATGTTTTGAGTTTTTCTAGTTATGAGTGAATAGCTAAACCGGAAACTATAAGAAATATCGAAACCTGATTGTGATACAAACTAAAAATCGAGTTCCCTAGCTGTTAATGTATATAACTAGTCATTTTGCAAAAAACACATTCCGTATTAAAATATCAATTAGTACCTACCAAAGTAGCAGGTACAAGGGTATAATAACTATTAAAAAGGGCTTTTCGAGAGTAATATGAGAGTTAGTAGACTGTTTCTTCATATTATGCTCATTACACCGATAGTTCTAAACCCTAACTCTATGATACCCAAGAACACGTTTGTATCTTTATATTCAAGTTATGGCTTCTAAAACTGCCTCTATTTTATGAACTATCAATTTCTGTTTCCATCTGCAATCCTGGAAATTGCAACAATAAGCTTCGCAATCACAAATAATTGAATTGAGAATCATGAAGTGTTATCCGACGGATTGTAGCAATCTCACCTGCAGATGCATTTCAATCGCCCACTTGCTACATTGTGAAATCATTTCTTTTCGAATATCTATCAAAACTACATGATATACCTACTTTTGTAAGACTTTTTCAAACCATTATGGCGAATATTGGAATTTGATAATGAATCCGGACATTTATTTACATATTTTGTTTTTGTTCGAATTCTCGATATTTCGGTAGGTACATACTACTACTGACGCACGCGACGAAGAACTAAAAACATGTATCACGCATGTAGGTACTAAAACTACTAATAATATGACTCAACTTGATAAATGGATAGATTACATTAGAATGCATATTATTATACAATTTTCGCTTCCTTGCTGTTGTGTTTGGTAACTAAGTACCTACCTTATTATCACTTACCATTATTAAATGCTAAAAAGTGATAGAAATGCAATCTTAAGTAATAGCGATCTGTTGATGACGATAAGGTTCAGGGCATTTACGAAATGACCTTTTCCATTCCCAGTTGAGAAGTTTTCAAATTACTGTATTACTGATCGAGAGATGCAATCCAAGACATGCAAGTAACCATAAACAAAGTTCGGACAATCAACACAAGATATAATTAATCAAAAAGGCATATAAATGTAATAAATTGCACGAAGAACCAATAAACCAAGGTGCCACGACCCTTCATTGTTTATAATCATATAAATCTTGAAACAAGGAAGTTGTGACAGAATCATAATTACTATCGTACGTTACAACAAAACTCAAAGCTTTCAATTAAAGATTCCACATAAATAAACATCGAATGAATTGTTGACGGGAAATATTGTCACAGCAAGGGATCGGTGTGACGGTATACATTTTTGAGCAGTAACATATGTAGGTATTATACTGCTAAAGCACACTTGCTTAGTTGTATATAATAAGTCCTCTAAAGAAGAAAGTTTCTCGAGTGATGACCACGAATCGGAAGACGTGCTCTAAATAGACCTCCCGCTAGGTGGATCTAGGAATCAAAGAATCGCAGAGAGGCCATGGATGCAAATGGGTACTGATGATCAAAGGGGAGGCCTATTTTTAGCAGTGGACGTCTTCCATTCTGAACGCAACATGTCATCATCATCGTTTAGACTCTATCGTTTGAATGTAGGTAGAGATTATTTTGTGAACTTGGAGACAGTGGTGTAACAAAAGCGTGTAGGGTGTAATCCACTGACGTAATTTAGCGTCAAACATAGACCTCGGCCTCTTAGAGCCTCGTTTTAATGGCTTAAGGAGGCTCTCCCTGCATCACCTCATAAAAACCGCAAATCATGCGTATAATTAACTTAGTTAGTTATGATGCTTTTTCTGAAATAGGATCGTCTTCATATCAAGGAAAAACTATCAGTGTCAGATTTTATAAATCGTCTATTTTATACACCTTATTTCTTTTGATCCTATAACCAGAGAAAGAATGAACAAAACTTGAATTACTGCATGCATTTTATATCGTAGTTACAAGTCCGGTCCGGTGTATTAAAAGGTACTACATCAAGCCGCCCTTAGTCCTATATTAATGTCGTCACGTTACAGTAAATTATCGGGACATCCAATTGGGCCGTGTCGTGACAAAAGCGCATAAATATGAGGAAGTCGTTGTTACGACCGCAACGGAGGAGACACGCAGGGCTTAGGAGCGCGCCTTGTGGGACTCCGCGAATGTTCGCGCGATGTGTTTATTATAGTGCTTGTTAGAAGATAGCAATGTTTAGTTACTTTTGTATAATATTTAGTAGTCAATTAATCTACTAAATAAAACTGCAACACTGACTGAAAGACAACGCACAGTCTCAACGAAAGTCCTTGAAATGTATACCTAAAGGTTGGTGAGGGTTCACAGAACCAGATTTTTTTAGATATCATTCTCTAATGAAATGTTCAATTTGGTATGTCCCAAGTGAAATTCAAGACATGTCGGAAGCAAAATTTCAAGTCCATATAAAGAGAAATCTTATTAGTAAATCGTTTTTTAAAATATCGGACTAATAAAATTAGATGACAAAAAAGCTTGCTCCAATTCTATCATTCAGTAATAAGAATAAAACTATACAAGATCGCGCCAAAACAATTACCTGCAGAGCGTTTCTTGCCTGTTCTTTTGCTGGCGTAAGAAGGTTGGAACAGGCGTAGCTAGTTTTAAGTTTGACGTTTATAAGTGATCACATGTATCACATGTATCCTACTTAATAAATAACAACGTACCCGGGGACGAAGTATCTTATTCAATGAGTTCGTTCCAGGTTTACTTTGCACTGTCTTTAATGACGGTGTATTCTTCGTATTCGCTTATACTGAACTTTTACTCGTAGCTAGATATTGAAACTGCATAAGCCTATTCTTAGTTGCACGGTAAGACACAAGCCGCTGTCACCAGGTATTGTACCAGCGGGTGGTAGCAGTCAAGCGGTATCACTTAGAGCCGGCACCCGACTGATTTTCTATTACAATCGCCATGGTTTATTTTCTTTGATGTGGTACTTCATCAATTTCACTTCTGAATAGGTACCTACTAGTCGTTTATTAGCTAATTGTTTTGATTGTGTGACTTTATGACATGATTTTTTACTATGCATCTTTCACGCACCTATTTAATTTTTTAAGTTAAAAAAAAAGTTTAATTTATTAGATTCAACATTTTTAAGTAAACTTTATTTTGTATTACTCTAAGTAAGTATCTACTTAAGGTACTTATTGGCAGAACAATCTGTACTCTGTCAGAAGCTATTCTTCCTTCGAAAAATAGTAAATAAGTATAATTGTGCTGATTCATACTAATTTGATTTAAAATGCACATAAAAATATTTAAATTCTAAGTATACACTTCCGGTTTAAAATAAAATGTAGCTAAGTTTTACACCTCTATATATATCTTGTAGTGTTTTGAGAGTACACAGACAGTTTCGAAAGTTGACATATGAATACGTAAGACTATAGTAAATGTATCCTTCGAAATAACAGTTTAATCATCAAACTCTGGATATCAATCATAACTTTGAAAGACAACTTCAAAACAGTCCGAGTCCAGTCCTCCATCAAATCAAGCGCATAACTGAATCATTATTCGCTCGGAGTCTGATAGCGGGCGTATCACAAGAGATCCCTGCGTCGACACATACCGTGTTGGTTTAGTGGAACACAGCACCGCTGCGCCGACGCACCGCAGGGAACCGTTCATCCTCATTTTTTTCTCCTTTTTTTCCTTCTTTTCTTCCTTCTTTTTTTCTTCTTCACATGCCACAAAGGACGGCGACTTTTGTTCTCTTGTCTCGCTTGTTAATGATTTTTACGAATTATTAATTGCGGGCTGATACAAGACGATTGAAAAATATCGATTTGTTTTCGGTTATGAGATATTGTCGAGTGTAGTTTGACACATGGCGTGTTTTAGCGATGAAGAGTTAAAACTGTAACCGTCAATCCCATCAGGAGGATTAACTTTTTAATTCCCTTGTTCTTTTGTAATGTTGTTAAAAGAGCATTGTGATTCTGTTTTAAAATGGCACATGGCATTTTTGGTTCAGTCCAAATCGCAGAGGTCCATTAAAAAAATCTAAACCGAGCGCTTTTTAGATAGAAGACATTAATCGGAATCAATACGAAGTGTTATAGCTGCCTGCACTTTATTAACAACAGCAAAATTTCACTAACAAAATTCCAAAATCAATCCCCATAAACGAACTACATAAACCAAAATAAACACAACATTGTCAACTTCTCAGAACACCAAATCACCCGAACCCGCCGCCGTCGAGCGTCGATTAATCAAAATTCCACCGTTCATCCTTAATTATTAGACACGAGTTTATTTAATTTATTTCAGCGTCCGATACGTTATGGGTCGCCCCGGTACGACCAAGCGACCGAGCGGTGGTGTAGCACCACGCCCAGCTATTACCGAATGAACGGTGCGCTCGTATATCATCCCCGGTATCACGAACGCACTTATTACGCGTTTAAACAAAAGCAAAGGTTAATCTCGTACATCGGTAACATGTAAGGTTCGAAGGAAAAGTCGGTTACATTGTGAAGGTTCGAAGAAGTTCGTGAGATGACGGAGATAGCGGAGACGGAGTGCGAAAGAACAGATTGCGGATTATCCTGCTGACTGCTGGGAAATGCGGATACAAAATTCAATAACCAATCGATGACCAAATCAGTACCTAAATATCAAATGAAAAACTCCATTGGATTTAGAGCAGAATAGGTAGATACGCTTTTTGATGACCTTAAAGATAGAAAATAGAGCTTGACAAAACAATGCTAAGTGTTTAGATTATATGTAATTAGTAAGATGTACATGCCGCCTGCACATATCAAGTACATAGCAGGTGATTCAATAACAATAATGATCCTATTCATATCTATGTACGTAAAGCTACAAAAGGAACAGCATAAGTAAAAACAGATGGCGCCACAGTTCATATAGCACAAGGTGAGATCCCACAGTCCGGCTTATCGTTCATCATCTATAACACCACTACACTGTGAGGATATAGAGTAGGGATTAAAACAGAGACATCGAATCTTCTTAATGCTAAATTTGATTCAGATAACAACTGTTTACCTGCTGATATTATCGTGTCAAGCCAATTAAAGAAAAATTTCATTGATGTGAAAGAAGCAAAGTGAAGCTAAGATTTTAATGCAGTCATTGATTTTATTACATAGTATATTTTGCGTTTCTTTAGTAACTACTGTTCTGAATACCATCTATGGTTGAGGTCTCTGTATGTACTAACTTACTTGACACAATAGCTTCAATAGACGTCTAAACTTAGATATGTATTTACAAAAAACTTACTTCAGCACTGTTATGCTGTTGCTAACATTATGTTGCAAACCTAACTTAAAGCAACACTCTTGAAAACAATAAATCGGTATAACTCTGAATCCATAACTGACCAGAATCTGCATCGTAATCCGGTGTTGTCTCTAGACTTAAGTTAATCTGTTTTCCCGACGAAGGACTTCGGCCGCGGCGAGCCGGGTGAAACATCAACCATTTTAATTATGTTCGGGACACCATTAGCAATAAATCTGTTGTTCCTATACACCCACACAACAACAAACCCCCGTGACCGCAACTCACACAGGCAAAGCTATCGGTACTTATAATCGAGAATCGAACCTCGGTCGCCACGGTCCGATTTATGACTAATTATAATTTTGTTTTAGCCAATCGCAATCGTAAACTACTCTGTGACCAATTTACTAATTATTACGTTAATGCATTTCGACTTTCAAAGCTCGACATGACACGTTAGATTGAGATTGGCAAGAAATTGAGATTTTAAGAGAGGCGAATTTACTTTTTATTGGCTAATAACTACTGTTTTATCGAATGATGGGTCTAATGTCTCTAAATTGAAGTCGTAACTAAAGGTGGGTAATAGACGTGTACCTAAGGCAGTAAAAATTACGATCTTTATAAGGGTTTCTATCTCTCGTATTGCCAACTTGTTTTTGATTACTTTTTTATTTGTTATGACTATTGAAGAAATTTAAAGAGAAATTCTACGCAACATGTTTGAAGAATATTTTGGCATGTTTGATATACCTAACATTCATGCTAATGTTACAAATGACAAAGAAAGTCCGTCTGTTATCTTTTCACACCTAAACCGTTAAACAGATTTTGATGAAGTTTGCCATGGAGATAGAGATTTGGTTTTTATTCTGGAGAAAAACAAAGGATACCTTTTATCGCGAAAAACTACAGTCAACGCGGGTGAAACCACAGAACACAGCTATTTATTAACATAAAGGCTTCAAAATTAGCGTGTGATAACTATGTAAATAAATGTTAAAAATATGATATGTAAGAGTGTGTTTTAAACAATATTGAAATACCCTATTACGTACATGGTATACTATGTATAATTCTATTCCACCTATTCTGTGATCACTGATCATAATTAAAAATGTGATTATTTAGTATTAGGCAATAAATAAACCCACGATTTGAACCATCATAAAAGCTATGAGCCGAATACAAGTTCATTTCTGTACTCACCTATACTAATTTATTCTGCTCATTTATCTTATCACATTTCAAAGCATATGATTTGGTGATCATTGTTTCACAGCTTCGCATTATCTCCGATCAATTTTGAATTTAACTTATATCCCACAACATATAATTACGCCTTAAGCCTTCTCATAAGTGGGTTGACTCGGGACATCCAGGAATCTTTATCGCGACATCTATTGGACTTTAGTTGTAAATAAATCACCGACTATGCTCAATATTCACACGGAATTCTTGTATTTTATCTATGAAGTGTGTATGTCTCTGTCCTTTTACTAAAGCAAGTTGATTTAGTAAAAGATGTGACACACAGTGACCTGTAAGCTCGCGTGTAAATGCCTTATCTATCCACATCCACACCGCCTACTGCGCTAAAGGCTCATTACTTCAAAGCTCATTGCTTTATAGCGATGATGGCTAAGTGGTAGTGACGTCGGCTTGCGATCCGTAGGACGTGGGTTCGAATCCTGCAATGAGCTTGAGCTTTCGGTGAAGGAAAACATCGTGATGAAACCATAGCTTGGTGGTAGGGTATTTTCTAGTACTCGCCTGGCTAGCTACCACCCTCTCGTTAAGAATCTGTCGCCAAACACCTATCGGTGTGTTCCGGCAGCCTCACTTGAGAGCCAGTTCCCAGTCCAGGTGTAGCGTGACGCCATCTTCGACCGCATCGTCACTTAACATCAGGCGACTTGTGGTCAAACGCTACCCTGTAAATAGTAAAAAAAAAGCTTGTAATGCTACAATCAAAATTAAACTTCAATCTACTTGAACGAAGGGTCTTCTTAAATTTCCTTTCTAGCATTTACTTAGCTAATTAAGTCATCAGTTAAAACTACAACTAAAACCTTGAATTTATTAGCTACCGTGTTGTGGTCCAATAGATTAGCTGCCACCTTCATAAGCTCGCAAGCTTTCTCGTTCGTGTGACACTTCAACAATGACTACGTTTGAGTGATGTCAGAGCGGCAAACATCATAGGACAATTTCTAGTCAGACATTATCAGTAGTGACATTTCGCTGGCTCGATAACCTTATTGCATCGATCAAACGCTGACCCAAAGACACAATAAGGACCGACTTGTCATCTGATATGCGTATTCCGGTATTTATCGCAGTTATCGACGCAAATTGTAATAAATGGGTTGTTTTCTGGGAATTATTAATTAATGTGTGTGAGCTGTGAGATGATGTCATGACGTCTGGACTCGGGTATGATGTTTGATTTGGGAACTGTCACTTTGATTTCGTATTACGACAGCCAGTGTTGAGAATTGAATTTAATATTTTCAAGTCTTGACAACATAAAAATCCCATCCCAATAACGGAAATCAAAGCGTCCGTACATAATGTACTTGCTTTATATCCCACTTCTGATCGACAAAAAAAGTCGAATATCCAAAACTTTGGGAGGATCAACGTAAATAACGAAATATCATTTAACATTTTTCTAGGGCTGTGCAGACTGAACAAATGTATTTGGGACTATCACCAAACAATTTCAATAATTGTACTTTTAGGCGATTATTATCTGCAATATAAAAACTCCGAGTAGTGAGTTATGCAACAGAGGTAAGTATCTAACAAAACCAGAAAAACCGAACTCGTAAAGCGGTGTCTTTACATCGAACTACATAATAACGACGGACAAAAGGACAAACATTCAATAGACATCCCATTGTACATAATCATACATTCGGGGTAAAACATGGCGGCTGAATAGAAACATAATCCACATCCTAACAACGACAAAAGGCGTAATTGGATTACTAAGCAGTTAATATCTCCTTTCTAATGCTTTTTTCCAAAAACTATAATGACAGTAATTTCAAATACAAGCTACAGAAAAAAATTGTCTATGATAGAGACTGTAGTGTTCAAATTCGATTGCACTGTTAGTGGTAGATGAGACATTTTGTAGGGTTGAGAATTTTAGGGCACAAACAGGCGACAAAAAAATATCACCGGTAGAAAAGATGTCATATTAAGAAACATGTCAATCATATTTTTATGAAGCATTGAATACGGGACGTTGTTCACTTGCGTAATTTTTTTTCCATATTTCACGCACCGTTTAAGTTTGGGAGTTTTTGTTCGATTTTTTATTCGGTCGAGGGTCGCTCGGAAAATGTTTTTGAGTCTGATTATTCGCTTACAATCGAATAGGTACTTGAATCGAGTGGTTGAACATTCGAGGGTTTGTTTCCTGTTTTGCAAATACATATATCTAATATTTTTTCAACGGCAAATGTAGGGAATTAAATGGAGAGAAAGGGATATTTGTATTTCCTGCTTTTCTAATTTTAGGAAGATACTCGTACCTACAAGTGCTTTGACGCCCGAAATTAATAATCGATCCTGATCCGTTATCCGCGGTTATGGATCGATATGTCATGTCATAATATGACATATTAGTACTAGGGCTTACTACCTACTAATCATCATCAACAGCCTATTACGTTCCCACCGCTGGGACTCTGGCTTTGTGATATAACGAGTACATTAAGCGTGTTGCGCAAAACCTATTTGTGTCGTAAGTCTGCTAACTCTCCAGAGAAAATACAAACATCCACAGCCTTTCAATAAAAAAACTAACTACAGACATTTCTCACTAACATTTCTTCGCAACACTAATAAGAAAGAAAAAAGCGTCCCTGCGGCGTCTTCAGAGGACGCTTGAGGAAGTGCAGCGTACAGTCAGCGACAGCGGCACGTGAAAGTGATTAGCGATGCCCGCGCACAGTGCTGCACTGTCGCGCACAATAGGGCCTTGTGCGACGAGGGGAGAGTGGGGCTGTGTCGACTGAACTAATGCTAGTTCCCTTTTTAGTTTCTCTAAGGTAGCGTTTAACCAAGTCATCTGATTTTACGTGACGATGCGATCAAAGGCGCTACGATGAGGGGAAAGTGGGGCTATATTGACTGAACTAAATCTAGTTTTTTTTTTAGTTTTTACAGGGCAGCGTTTGACCACAAGTCCTGATAGTTAAGTGACGATGTAGTGAAGGCGCCCCGCTACACTTAGATCGGAAATTGGCTCAGATACCAGTAATTAAACTGCCGTTCGTGTTCCGGATTGTAGGGCAATAATTTTTTTCCAGTTAAATTATTTACTTATTAATTATCTTAGGTTAACAATCGCAGTGCATTGCCGCGTAGGACTTCCAAATGTTGAAGTTCAAAATTCTAGATGGCACTGAACTGTAATGGGCATGCATGACGCGACTTGCTCAAGATGGTTTCCTTCAGTAAGTGAGAGGTTCGGCCGAAATAAAATTCTAACTCCGCATTAGTTCCATCATCGGTCTGCCGCGCCGCTCATATCTCAACGGAGACAATTATTGGAGTTAAACTTAGCCCAACTTCCTCTCTGTCGGCCGATGTCGCGTGCGATCGAATTTCAAGCACAACGACTCTTTGTCCTTCCATTACAACGGAGAACAAAAACAAAACGTGTTAGAGGCACTTCGCGATGCAATTCGTCGGGCCTTCTTGCTAATTACCCCTCTTTCGTGACCAGTATAAGTTGAGACCTGTTTAAGAACTGTTATTGGGGTTCGTAGAGCAAAACAGTCAGCGTGCATCATCATCATCACTATCATCAGCCGGAAGACGTCTTCTACCTACTGAACATGGGTTTCTACCTTTGAATGGCTGTTAGCCATTTGCATCCATAGGCTCCCCAGTCGCTCGATAGTCAATATCATCAAAGATAAATGCAATGCTGTTACTCTCTCACTTATTTAATTGCGACAAGCCATTGGAAGAGCACCTTTTTTTTACAAAACTTTGTTGTCAAACCTCCATTTGGGTTCTGCATCTTCGTATATCCTTACTAATATTATAAATGTGAAAGTAACTCTGTCTGTCTGTCTGTCTGTAGCCCGCGCGGTTGAAACCACGGGAACAGCTAGTAGCCTATAGTTTTTCACGTAAGCAGGCATTACTTACTTTTCATTTAACTCTACTCTTGACTCGTTTTCATAAATAGATTAAGCACAATTTTTGCCTTAGACTGAATTACATTATGGTTAAAAACAATGTACTTACCTTATTCAGGGATCTACATATACTGGTCGGAGCTCAGTGCCAAATTTTCTGAAACCTCCGGTAATTACAAGACAATGCGATACGAGTCATAAACGTTTGACGTGGCCATGCGAAGGTAGATAGGTAGGTACCAAACCAACCAACTAAACAACACAATGAGGTCACATTGTTCGACAGCAGCATTTTACCATTTACGCAGAAATGAGTCCAGATTTTTAACGACTTTCCATGATTCTTATCTAAGTTATTTTTACAAGAAGTACCTACTTAGATAAAAATAGATAGTTAAAACTAAAAACTTACTGTTTTTTGTGGCCCAGGTTGAACAATACAGCAAGCACACAAGACACTATAAGAAGGTGAAAACTGCTGTGGGCCCAAATCAATCAAACATAATAATAACCATTCATACAAATAACAAACTAAAGATTTCCCGCGGTTCTACCCAAATGGAGAGTCCCTACGGGATTTTTATCATAATGAAACATAGCATATGACAATCAGGAATAGGGTAATAGGTCCCTAGGCTTAGAAATTACCTTCTCAAACTCACAAACTTTACCTATATAATATACCTCTTTAATTGATCGCGGAGTGTTATTTAATGGTAGCTGCAGAACCTATAAAATCCTTATTCAAGTTTCTTTTGAGTTACATTTTTAGTTTTTTACTAATGTGTTACTAGTGACCTACCTCGCTTCGTCTGCGGGAAAGTTGTCATCTTTATACACATTAAACCCCATAAGAAATGAATTTTGAAAACCCTTTCCTAGCTCATCTCTACATTCTCTTCTTACGGAACAAACCTACATTCCATAGCAAGTTCTTCAAGATATCACGATTCAAGTCAGCCAGTCAGTGTAGTTCTTTAACTACCTACCTAGATTAAAATATCTAAGTGCCCAAACCTAATCTTACCATAAATTAAATCCAGTTTAAGCAATCTCTAACCCCCCAATCTCAGCATCGGTACACCAACCGCAAGGGATCTTGACATGAAAATTACGTTTTTGCGACATAATAAAATGCCGTACACACTGCTCACCGTTCGAACATAGACGTCCGAGTGTAATAGGGGGTAATAGAGAGTGGGGTAATAGTCAGTGCTCAATAATTTCGTGTCGTGGTAAGTCGGGACTCGGGCCGGCTACCCGTTCCCATGGCATTCCGAAAGGACGACATGGTGGTGTTATTTGCAGTGATTGGGTAGGCGGAAGAGGTGGCAGAAGTGACATGCCCAAATTGCTACCTAATTTACATGTCGAGGTCCCACAGAGACAACTAGACTATATTGTATTTGTAGACAAAGAGTAAAAAAAAATTTACGTAAATGTATCTTGGTGCGACAACATCAGCGGTTGGATGAGAAAAGCCGAACATCGGGCTAAGTGGCGTAATTTGGGAGAGGTCGATGTCCAGCAGAGGCCTGAAACGGGCTGATTGTGATGATGATCTTAATTTTTGAATCATTGTACACTCAAATTTATCTCTATACCTACGATTTTCCCTGTTACATTTAAGGTGTTTTTGATTGTTTTTGATTATACTTGCCGTGGTCCGCTTAATGTTAGGTATGTGATGATATGATAAATATGGATTGTGTTTACGTACAGATTTTATTTTACATCTTGCAATGTAGCCTTTGATCGAGTCACCTGGTGTTAAGTGGTAAATTCATCATCATCATCATCAGCCGGAAGAAGTCCACTGCTGAACATAGGCCTCCCCTAATGTCGTCGGTCCACCTAGTGTGGAGCCTACCTACAGAGCGTCTACCGGTTAGTGGTCGTCGAGAACTTTTCTTCCCCATCGGTTATCGGTTCGTCGAGTGATGTGGCCTGGCCCGTAGCCAATATTTACTATTCTTCTATATCCATATCTCTATATCCTTTCTTTTCTCCTATAACCCTTCTGTACAACACATAATCATTGACTGTATTCGCGAATGTCGAGGCGCGGCTGGCACGTAAACAAAAGTAGACAAAGAGAGCAATCTACGCAAAAAGAGCAAGAGAACATAAAAGAAGCTGTCACGGCCCGGTCACGACATGGTAGGCATTATGAGAAAATGTGCACCTATATGGGAATCTTGGAAGAGTGAAATGAGTGGGTGAGATGGAAAAGAATCATGATGGTGGATTTAATTTGTAAGTACAAGATGGTCGGCGAGCGTATAAAATGATATAGAGTAATGAACCAGTTTGCCTGGGTGGTGGTAGTTGATATTTACAAGGGCTGTATGTATACCCTTACTACATCAGTAGCTCAGCGTGGTAGATTATATCATAGTTCATCATACAGGGAAACAATAGAATGAATAGAAAATTTGTAACAATAACATTTCTGGCCCTTAGTTAAAAGATAAATAAAAACAATGTTGATAATCATCTTATGTAAGCCAAAGTGATTCCTACCCACTGGAGCTGACTTGCAGACCTGTATGACAGGTTTTTTTAAACTTATTTCAGGCACCAGCTCCTGATAAAGTTAGATCTGAACTTTTAAATGTTAATTGTTGACCTACCTTGTGTCATTTTCTAATTATTAGGGGAAAATATATTTATTTTTAATTTTGAATTGACTAGTTTAATAGAGGTGTAGTTTTCATTTTGAATTTAACAGTGTGGCGATGGCGTCGTCGTCACCAAGCAATAAAACTTACGACATAGGGACGCCATAATTTATACGACTTGGTGACGTGATCTAACGTCTAGTAAGAAGATTAAACCTACTGGGATAAATGGATACTGAGCTTAAAGCACCGCCAAAGCTCAATTCAAAGAATTCGTTATAGAAACGTTACTTTTGAACAATAAATATGTGCTTTAAAGGTTTTAAAAGCACATCACACTGATATTATACCTATATGCGAATGTTTGTGAGTGAGTGTGTATTTTTTTTTTACTATCAAAAGTCTAAGAGTTTGACCACAAAATCACCTGATGTTAAGTGACGATGTATGTAGTTAAAAATGGCGCCACGCTACACCTCGGAACTATGTATAGATTATCTAAAAAAAAATAAGAAAAAAAAATAAGCATAATATAAGTATAATAATTATAATATAATTGTTTTTATTCAGGTAAAGTTTCTGCGGAATAACATGAATACCGCGGGTCTAATCACAAAGCGTAGCTAGTATTTATACTCGTTTGTGTATAAAATAAACTCGAAATTCAAGCTAAGACAAACATGCCTATGTATGTGTGAGTAGCAGTAAAAATTACAGTACAAGTTTTGGTAGTTACATTAGGACATCTAATCTCTCCGTCAATATTATTTGGTCTAAATAAAAAATGTTTGTGACTGCCATTTAAACTAACACCGGTATTTAAGCAGTCCATCTTTAAACTGCTGTTCGGATGAGGTTACATTAAGTACTGGTAGACGTCAGGTGCTTGGGATGGTCCGGTCACGATTCTTTGACCGATGTCTAGCTGAAGACTCGCACCGGTTTTCCAAGCCACACAAATGAAACTAGACTCTACGACACCAAATACTAAGATTAAAGTCCCTTTGGACACTGCCAGATATCCGCGTTGCATTTTCGATCAATTTTTGACGTTGTTTTAATAGAGTTAGAGATCGTTTTTCGTTGAGGATGCATGATGAAACTATGCGTTAGTTAATGCTCTACCTATGATCGTAATAAGTAGATGGTGTGTTGAAAAATTATCGGTGCGATCGGAGGCGCAATGGACGCGTGACTTTTTTGCCTGTTTATTATTGAGTTTGAAAGTTTGGATGTAGAGTTTGCTAGAAGAGCTAAGTCAATATAATGTGTAATTATGTACCTAAGTGCCCCTGGCCGCGCGGCCAGGTCGCCGCGGCCAGAGCGCGCAGCCCATTTCTTTCAGCGTGGCCGCCAACGGCTGTCCGCTTAATGCGCGCACTTCCATATATCTTGGAAGGATTATTTAGCCGCAGCGACCTGGCCGCGCGGCCAGCAGCCTAAATGCGCGGGGGCACTTAATTCCCTCAACCTAGCAACCGAGCTAACCAGGCAAAAGCTAGATAGAGCCCTACCACCAAGCGATGGACTTATTTCATCGTGATGTTTAAAAGAATTTGGTTTGGAGACGGGACATTTACCATATTTATTTTTGGTTGATTTTTCTATATTTCTGCACTGTTGCAAGCACATTGATCACAAATATACAATCAAACCTAACCAAATCTAATGTTGATGACCATAATAGTAAGAGAGTAAGAAAATGATTGAGAGAGAACTTGATAAAGTGAGAAAATTATAAAGTGCGATTGAACGGTTCAAAAAATACATTGTAAGACTCAGCACTTCTTGTGAATCCACATCTTTGTAAATAACAAGTTTTTAATACCCGCTGCGAAGTAATAAATGTAAAGCAAATGCAGCGTCCACATCAAAATGTCATCAGTGTTTTCGGTAAATAAGTGACGGGTTACATGAAGTTACTTTGGTGTTTGTACAACGGTCATAATGAACCTTCAGGCCAATCATGATGGAGACGGCGAAGGTAAGGCCAATCAGACACGAGTCGTATTTTCCTCTATTCTTACCTTTGTTGTTGCTAAGCACTAAAGATCCAAATCATGTCAATATGTACCTACCAGCAGCCTCAAGGTCCCAGTCTAGTTGCAGCTTGTGTCACCTTTAACCATATCGTAGAGGTAGTAGACTCCAAGATTAGCAAAAAACAGGGGTTGATTAGGCCTAGTGCATTTTGACGACTAGTCGGCTAGCCTTATGGGATTATACCTACGGGATACTTATTGTCGCGATAAACTTGTGGATGAAACTGCAGGTATCAGCTAGTTGGATATATTTTTAGTCTGTATTTTGCACCTATTTTCTACCCGAAACCTAAATCTTTTCGCCAAGTGTTATTTGAAAGTATTTTTATGCCACCCATAGACCATTACCATCATAAACGTATTGTAAATCACATTTTTAACTAATTAGTTAGCTCCATGTCTTCGGATTATTAAAAGGCGTTGTCCGCTAAAGACATTACTAGACACCGTTAGGTAATACTACCTATATAATCTTCCTCACGATGTTAATGATCGATGGGAGGTCAGAATACTGATTTCCATAGCATGTATATACTCGTAATCAAGCGTGCGGAGTCGCTTTTCAAATTCACTTTCTTTTGAAAACAATGCGTTTTATATGTAGATAGAAGTTGTAGGCTTAAATTATGGGTTTTAATTTATTATCCTTAGTTGAAAATATACATATACCCACGTCTTCTCGCAGGAACCTTTTTCCGGGATAAAAAGTCTATGTGTTAATCCAGGGTACAAGCTATTATTTTCTATTCCAAATTTCAACATAATCGGATTAGCAGTTATAGTGATACGTGGTAACAAATATTCACACATAACCATCGCATTTATAAAATTAGTAGGATAAAATTAGCGTCTACCCAATCAGACCAACACTGGCGCTTTATATCGAGGTCGATGAAACTTTTAATTTCATGTGTTTTTTTTTCTGGTTTATGAAATTTTTTCTGTTCCATCGGCCCAGACTATTGGTGATTTGTCGTCAAAAAAAATAATTAAAGAAGTAAAAAAATTACCGACTGATGTCATTATTTTATTGACTTTTAATTTTATATTATCATCATCATCATCGTCAGATATAGACAGAGGTAAAGTTTACAGACCAAAGAGTGGCATAAGCTACTAAGTATTTATTTCAGAAAAATACATAATTTCTGTTGGACACACCCAGTTAAAACCGTAGAACTCAGTTAGTTTGCAAATAAAGCTTTCTCTAGTAAAAACACAACCTTTTTAATAGATGGCTGTCATTTAATGACAGCCTTATCAAGCGTATTTATGTCACTCGGTAAAAGTCGGTAAGCTGTTATAAATTATGTAAATATAAAAAAAACACAGATGTAGTAGTAAAATGTGACAGGTTGTAAAAATATAAATCGATAAAATTAAAATGACAAATCCAACGTTTTCTAGACACATTACGTACAGGCACGTTCAAAAGTGTATCCTTAAACTTTCTACTTTATTTACTGGACGAGGGGCAAACTACCAATCAAAACAACTACGTGAATATATTTAAGCAAGTGCAACATTCGCATTACGAATTTCTTCATACACTTAACAGGAAAGTATTTTACAAAAAATTCACGCTACACCTGGAGTGGGAACTGGTTCTCAAGCGAGGCTGCTGGAACACACTTAGGTGCTTTTCGTACAGGCCTGCATTAGAAAATGCCTTACAATAATCGCATAGTGACATAAGCCCATTTTGTTTCCTTCAGTAAACGCTCAAGCTCATTGCAATATTCGAATCTACGACAGTTCTTAGGTCGAAATCACTATTGTGAGCTAAAATTATTACAATAAATGTTTAAATACGTTTCCTTAACCGATGCCACTACTTACGCCCGAAATTAATAATGGATCCTGATCCGTTATCCGCGGTTTTGCATCGATATGTCATGTCATAACATGTCATTTTATTAGTAATATTTTTCTAGTACCTACTACTTAAATGACATATTATGATGACATATCGATCCAAAACCGCAAATAACGGATCAGGATCGATTATTTATTTCGGGAATTAATCTACTTGGATGATATAAAGATCACAATATAAAGTTCGATTTTTTTGTGCTTTATAAGAAACTATAAAATAAAATGTTATGCATTTTCTTCGTGACTGTACCTGCGCCGGCGCAGCGAAACGTGTAAATTGATGTCACGACTCACGACGCGCTATCGTCCAGCTAATTAGTCGGACGCCATCCATCATCAGAACAGGTCCTGGAGGTGAAAGAGCCGCAGGTGTTGCAAATAGTGATGTTAAATCTAATGAAATGGCGTTATAACTGTAATTGCCGTTAATTATGTAAAAACTAACCATCTGTCGTCTAACTACTTTTCATCATCATTACCACTGGCAGATAAAGAGAGTACTATGGGTCATAATCAACCATGATGGCCTAGTGTGGAGTTGGTAGACGTCGGAAACCTTTCAATATTGAGTTTCTTGAATACATGCCGGTTTTCTTGCCAAAGTTTTCCTTTATATCTTTAACAATTAAAATTTGTTCTTCTTGACTAATTTAAAATCCCTAGATCTTTTTTAATCCAAACTCTACTACTGTAGTAATTCTCACTGACTGTGAAAACGTACACAGCTTAATCGGTAGTTACATGAAACTTGTAATGAATGGATTTTGTCGTTTAGGGGTGCACTACGAAAGAATTTCTTCATCCCCTGCGGTCAAAAGGGTTAATGAAATAACACATTACGTTCCCATACTTTTTATAGCACGTGTGACATTAAAAAGTCACGATTTTCCGTGTCAAAATGGACTAAGTTCCTACTAAGTCACGGAGTCACGTCATAGCTCACAGCTTCGAAATGCCCTAAAAAAAGTCACATACCTATACTTATATATAAAACTTTCAGATTACTCTATTGAATCGATAGAACCAACAACTCCAGTACCTCGTATACGTGACTTATCCCATCTATGTGAGCTCATCAAAATCAATCTGAGTCCAATCAGCCTTGTCCAATGCCCATATAATCCCCAATGACCAGTTTGAACGAGATGATTGCTCGAGATATCGTCATGCTTGGGACGACCAGCGATTTGTCGCTAGTACAAACTTGTGGACGTGACACGCTCGCAAGATCGCCATGCTATGGCAAATTGGTTGCGTACTGTTTATGTTTGACATATAATTTTATACGTCAAACATGACATAAAGTGATGATGGCTCAGTGGTAGTGACGTTGGCTTGCGATCCGTAGGATGTAGGTTCGAAACCTACAATGAGCTTGAGCTTTCGATGAAGGAAAAACATCGTAATGAAACCGTAGTTTGGTGGTAGGGCACTTTCTAGTGCTCGCCTGGCTAGCTACCACCCTCAAGATAAGAATCTGTCGCCAAGCATCACCTATTGGTGTGTTCCGGCAGTCCCACTGGAGAGCCAGTTCCCAATCCAGGTGTAGCGTGGCGCCATCTTCGACCACATCGTCACTTAACATCAGGTGACTTGGGTCAAACGCTCTCATGTAAGTAGTAAAAAAAAACAACGAAGCATTTGAAAATGGTTGAACGGATTTTCAGAGTGAAAGCAGACATGAATTGACATGATTGATTGTCATTTCATCGATGCGGTCAAAGAAGGTGATGAAAGCGGTGGTGCCGTTATTTAAAAATAAACCACAAGTAAATTTACTAAATTAAAAAAAAAAATTAAGGAAAAAAATATTAAAAAACAATATTTTTTTCTAAATTTTCTATTTTTTTCTTTTTTTTATAAATATATTTATAAAACTGTTACATCGAAGATCTAGTGGGCGAGCCTAACGTGGTCGGTGAAATTAAATTGCACCGACTACGTTGGCTTGGCCACGTAGTCCGCATGGGGGAGGATCGGGCGGCAAAGCGTTCTTATTTGGGACGACCGAATGGCCGTAGGCTGGTCGGACGCCCTAGATACCGCTGGAAGGACGCGGTGGATGCGGACCTGCGCGAGCTCCAGACTCTCAACTGGGCTGAAATCGCTCAAGATAGAGAAGAGTGGCGCTCTCTCGTTTCGGAGGCCAAGACACACTTTGGGTCGCTGAGCCATCGGAGTTAGTTAGTTGGACTTCATCAAGACATCATCAACCATTATCCTGCTAGCAACACTTTATTTAAAAGTTCTAACGCAGCTTTGTAACGCAAATCACTAACTCGCACCACACATTCGCAGCAACAAGATGTGACACGAAACTGACAGCTCCGAGATAATCTACAACTTTTAAACTAACCACAAGTGGGAAAATACATCCATCACGCCACATGTACAAAGCCGAAAAGCGTATTCAAGTGCTATACTAACAAAAAGCGTGTCATTGTCTGTCTGTCTGTCTGTGTGACGTTCGCCAGAGACCTACGTGCCTCCCGTCAAACCTGTCAAACACAGTGAAATTTCTTCTCAGCACGATATATTCAAATTTCCAGACGTGTGTCATTCGATACATAGTCTGACATCTTCATGATCCCTGCACCGAACTCAAAATGACTTAAGTCGCATTGCGTTACACATACAACTACAATCTATAAAGATATGACAGTAGAGCCTACTTTTAAAATTTAAAATTCGATATCCAATATCATAGAAGAATTCGTCAAGTGACTATCCGTCACGGCTATTGTAAAAGGCAACAATCGTGTCAAGTTCTACATTCACTTCTCTCGACTCTACCGCCTTGTGTCAAGGTGTATTTTCCCGCAACAGGAAAAGTTAACCCTTAGATAGCGTAAGGTGGTCCAAAAGGCGCCGTCAAAATGACGGCCGTCAAATGCTTCAAGGCGGTCAAGTGTGATGACTTGTTAGCGAGTGTGTTTAGTAAGTGACAAGATAATGCCGGTGTTACAGAGTTTGTGAGTCTATGTAAGTTTCTCGTAGTTCATACGGTGAATTGAAACGTCGTATTTAATTAGGTAAGAGAAATAAGAAGGCGAGTTGCGGTGCTTGGAATTTGAGATACGTGATTATCATTTCATTTCTCCCTTCTTTAACTAGGTTTCGTCCGACTCTCTAATCGACTAGAATCCTTTGCAGCATTTCTGTGCATCTTTGTAATTCAACAATTCCAATGTCACAGTGCAATGATCCTTACTTCAGTAGGTATTTCAGTTGAGGTCTAAACTACGTGCTATGTTAAGGTTATACCCCAAAAACTGCATCAAAATCTATTCAATAATAATAAGCAAACGACCTTCCTACATATTTTCATATAACATGTAACTTGCTTAGAGGGACTTAACTTACCTTGCCTAAAGGGACTTCTTTTAATAATGTATTTTAGATATTAGTTTAGATTTATTTGTTTTTATTTCTTTGTTATGGTATATTATTTTTACTTGCTTAGCCACATTTTGAAACACAAAATAATAGCCACCTTGTTTTTTTATTTTAAAATGTATATAATAATAATAATAATAAGCCTTTTATTTAATTTCCATGACATTAAAATATGTATGTATATATATAAAGAAAATAACTATGTAGGGTTGACATGTCATGGCCCCTTTCGGGTATAGGCCTCCTCCAGTTGCCTCCATTTCTTCCTGTCGTTGGCTGTTTTCATCCAGTCTCTTCCTGCCAATAGAAGTATGTCGTCTATCCAACGAGCTTTTGGTCTACCCCTTTGTCTTTTGCCTCCCGGACCGGTCCATTTTGTTACCAGTTTAGGCCATCTTTCTTTTGGAGAGCGGGCGATGTGTCCTGCCCATTTCCACTTCAAACGCTGTGCGTGTTGTAATGCATCTATGACTTTGGTTTTGTGTCTGATTTTTTTACTATTGATTTTGTCAATGGTCTTGATGCCAAGGATGCTTCTCTCCATAGCCCGTTGGCAGGTACGTATTTTTGACAAGGTGCTTTTGTTAAAGATCCAGGTTTGGGCACCGTACGATAAACAGGGTAATAGACTCGAATCCATCACTTTTTTCTTGAGTTTGATTGAAAGTTTTGATTTTAATATTTCTTTGTAGCTCCAGTATTTTTTCCAGGTCATGTTTATTCTCCTGTCTATTTCATCTAGATGTCTTGTGTTTTTAAATGATATTTGTTTTCCGAGGTAGATATAGCTCTCTACGTATTCTATAGGTGTTTGATTTAATAGTATTGGATTCTTCGTACCGTTGGTAGCTACCTTACCTAAAATGTATATACCTAATTGAATAAAATTGTTAATTTCCCAAAATTAAAAACATTCCACTCTGATCATCAGCTTATAAACACGGACATGGACTTTCATCATTGGATATTAGTACCGACAAAAAGTACTTCAATATATTTATTTAAAAAATAAGTTAAACGTAATCGTAGACTACTGACAGTCGCCACTTGCCATGCATCTATCAGTATGTTCCGGCAGTTCTCAATTCAGGTGTAGCGTGGCAGTCACTTAACACTTCAGACTTGTGGTCAAACGCAACCGAAAGAAGTAACATAACAAACCCACTCTATCATTCGCCAAACACTGTCATAGATCAAATCACAACAACGTCGAAGCGATAACCACGTCACTAACACCGTAATCAAACAAACGACAGTCACGTCCAAGCGAAGCACGTAGGTGTACGTTTCTCAACATTTGACATACCTCTCCAAATTGCAGGTTTGAGGTGGTTCGATGGGCTTGTGATGTTTTTCTCACACGATTCGAGAGCAAATAACTGGGTGCTGGTGATATGGTTAGAGCGCTCACGAGGCAACTTGAGGTGTGGAGTAGTGCGCTTACGGGGACGAAGTTTGGCAAGCTTTTTATGCTTCTCTGAGTTCTGATTGGAGGGACACTAGCCAGAACGGGTTAGTCCTCAAAACCCTAATAATAGGGTGGAGTTGTGATAGGGTGGTGGGTGGGTAGGACTGGTGGTTTCAATTACCGCTACTGGACACATTTTTGTATTAAAAAAAAAACAAATATTTGTTTCGTGTCTCTGTATCCTACTAATATTATAAATGCGAAAGTTTGTGTGTGTGTGTGTGTGTGTATGTGTGAAAGTTTGTTACTACGTATCAGTAACTACTAAACCGATTCTGATGAAATTTAGAATGTATATAGCTTATACCCTGGATTACCACATAGGCTACTTTTTATCCCGGAAAAAGGTTCCTGCAGGATACCGGGAAGACGCGGGTAAATACGCGGGGCGCAACTAGTGTATGATATATAAAACTACATACATTTACTTTTTTTTCGTTCACTATCTGTAGAGTAGGTATGTATTGTTTTTTTATAGCATGTTCAATAGTTTTTCATATATGTATTAGATTGATTTTGATTTTTTTGGGCAAATATATGTGTGATGAGCACGAATATTTGTACCTGAGTCTTGGATATTTCTATCTATATAAGTATTTATTTCTCTATATAAGTATGTATATCGTTGTCTAGTACCCATAACACGAGCTTCGTGCTTAATTTGGGGCTAGGTCAATTTGTGTACAATGGTCCCCCGATATTTATATTTTATTTTATTTCTACAGTTGGTTATAACGATGTTGTTGATTCTGAACGTCCGTGTGTCACAAATGTAAGTATAGCTCCGATCATACTATCATGGACATCCAATTTTCGCCTCTCATATTGGTAGCGTATAAGTACCCGATTGTATCATGATTTTGAAATTGAATTGGGTTCTGTCCTATTACCACAAGACTTTTCAACGAGGCCTCTATCTCTCTCGCGCAGTATGGGAAAAGAGGGACGGAGTATAAAAACCGACCAAGTGCGAGTTGGACTCGCACACCGAGGGTTCTGTACGAGCTTCTTATTTTTTTACGGCTTTCAGACTTTTTCCCTTACATGTACATCAACAGGAAGTAAATACCCTGTAGGTTTTCATTCCCTTATGAAATCAAAAAATATGCGAAAATATACGACATAAACGGTAACATCTTCTTTTGATCGCGTTGACTTAGAAGTTTAATTTATTCATAGCTGAAAGAAACCGTAGACCCAAGTATTTGACATAAAGTTTAACTTGATACCTCTTCACGTTCTTGGTTTTCGGACAGCAAATGGATCCTATAGGGGTTCCGTTTTTATTTTGGAGGCACGGAACCCTAAAAATTAGAATCGAATAGGTTGCCAGTGTCAATTTTGCCGGGTCGTGTCAATTTTACTGCCTCCGCAGTGTTATTGTGGAAAATTCCTTGGGATGCGCGCGCGCACTCTTTGTTGCGCATTCCTAGACTGATTGCGTATATGTAATCATCGTGAAGTTGTGTCTTTTGTTTTGGCTGGTTATGGGAAATCTAATTTGCTGAATTACCGGCGTATCATTAGAAACACATTGGATGTACGAAGTCAGGATGGTAGGAAGATGGCGGACCACCCCGTTACTTAAATTGATAATGTCTTGATTTGAAATGTAATGAGTAAATGTCTTGTTGATTATTTGACTTTAATTTAAAAAAATAATATTTTAAAATCCAATAATTCCAGATGAAATCAAAACCTCCTTTATAAACATTCTGGAACCTTACATCCATTACTACCTAACAACTTTTGGATTTATAGTATTGGAAGGAAGAGTACAGAAGAGTTAAATTTAGGTCTTTATTGTTCTAGATTATTTTACGAAAACTTTTTTAGCATTTAAAGGGTAGCGTTTGACGACAAGTCGCCTGATGTTAAGTGACAATGCGGTCGAAGATGGCGCCACGCTACACCTGGACTGGGAACTGGCTCTCAAGTGAGGCTGCCGGAACACACCGATAGGTGCTTGGCGACAGATTCTTAACAAGAGGGTGGTAGCTAGCCAGGCGAGTACTAGAAAATACCCTACCACCAAGCTATGGTTTCATCACTATGTTTTCCTTCACCGAAAGCTCAAGCTCATTGTAGGATTCGAACCCACGTCCTACGGATCGCAAGCCGACGTCACTACCACTGAGCCATCATCGCTATACTGATTGGGAACTGACTGTCTAACTCTCTAACATTCGATTGTCGGAAGAAACACACTTATGACAGATTATTATTAGATATACAGATTACACCTATTCAGATTATTGATGGTGACAGATTCTTATCTTAACTTCAATATAATTCTTAACTTCTCCCCCACCTACCGACTTGAACATAAATATTGGACGTCTAGACCTAAAATTACATTTAAGTTACGTACTACTGTACCAATTTTGAGTGCACCAATGAGTTTTACAAGCGTGCACCATTATAAAACGATTGGATTGAAAAAATAATATTGGTCCCTTGAATCAGTGGCCATTGTCTCATCAGATCACATTTTGTTTGAAACACCGGACTGCACGACAGTCAATGGGAAACGTGAGGACAGGTGCGCAGAAAAGGGGTAAGAATGAAAATTGATTTTAACTTAACTAATATTAAAAAACATTGTGATAAAAGACCTGACCGATGAGAAATAAAGATGTTTCGCTACACGACATATATTAAAATACATAGGCAAAAGTATCTCTTTCTGTTTTTATGTCCGTTTGTTAGATACTTTTTTTTAGTCTAGTCCACTGATAGTTTGAATCCTAGATAAAGAGAGACACGTATAGTATCTATAGAAAATCTATTCAAAACATCATTCAAAACATCAAAACACATTCTAGTTTTCTAGTTTGGTGGATAAATAATAGTAGACTTACATTCATCTGCATGTTCTTTACTTGACATTTGTTTTATGTCTAATGAAAATCGCGTAGATTCGAAAAGCAGTGCAAGATATTGGGCGGTCATCTTCTTTTTCCTTATGACATAAAAAATGTGTTCGTTAGTCTCATACAAAAACTCTAAAAAACTCCACAGATTGGATTTTAGGATGAATGAACTCAAAACCCGCGAGTATGAAATACAATTAATAATTGTACCTTAAACACTTTTCAGACAGCTTGTACCCAATAATACAAGAGATGTCCGCGACGTAATGACAGCGCGTACGTGGGGCAATCGCGCGGTACCGCACGTCGCCGCGCCCGCCGCCGCCGCCACTGCTTGCACGCACCGTCCGCGGTCCGTCACCAAGCTGGTGTGGCACCATGGAAAAATCTAAAAAATCAGGACACGACATGACATCTAGAAAAAAATCTTTTTTTAAATGTTTCACACTGTTCTATAGATAACTTTTTATAATCGCACGGTACCGCACCTCGTCGCGCTACCGCACCGCCGCGCCGGCGCCGCGCGCCGTCGCCGCTGCGTGCACGCACCGCCCGTCACCGACGCGGTGTGGCACCATGGAAACATCTGAAAAATCAGGACACGGCATGACAACTAAACGAAACATTTTTTTAGGTTTCACACGGTTCTATCTATAAACCTTTTTGCATTTTGACGAGAATTTAGGCATGTGAGTAAAATTTTTCAAAAGGGTTCTTCTTCTTTGTAGGTTGGTATATAGAGTATGTACACTTTTGCAGAGTCCGCCTGGAAAAGTACCACGCCTTTGTCATTTATTCAAACCCTAAGCAGTAGGGCGCCAACATTAGTGTGGTCCGTTGTTTTAATGCAATCACTAGCCGTAAAAACATTTAACATAAGGGTGACGAGCGCAGAACAGGGTATAAAACTGTTGAAGTTTAAAATTCCGGATCGCATGCACTGATCTAAGTCGGAAGTATGACGCTGACCATCAAGCAAGTAACTTTTTCATCTCGTCATTGAAAAACACATAAAAAACTCTTCAATAGCCTTGAAAGCCACCAAAAAGGTGTAATTTTTATGCAATTTGCAATAAAGTCCTGATCGCTGGTCAAGCTCAATGATTTCACTCCACTTAAGGCGAAAAATTTCCACGCAACATCCACAAAGTTTGGTAACTCCCAGCATCGGAACAGGGACGTGCGCAAATACGCCACTTTCGTACGCAATTGTGCGCTAATGACAAAACGTAGCCTTGTACGTGAGCAAATCTGTGCGCAAATTGAGCCGCGACTGTGCGCTACTGTCTTTGAGCATCTGAATTGGAATCAGCATACCGTGCGTAATGAGTGCACGTTGTGTGCTGTGAGATAGATATATAGATTAACTCTTTATTGGCACACCACCATACAGAAAAATTTAAGACTATCTTGAGTGTCACAAAGGCTGTTGTTATCGCTCAGAGCGATCTCTTCCAGACAACCTAAAAGCATAGAAAAAAATCAAACGCTGTTTGTTAGACGAGCTAAAACTTAATAAAGGCTCGACCGATCTGTTCTTTTTTTATTTGTTTAGAAATGTTGATTTTTTAAAGAATATGAATGTTTAAATAATCTGTGGGGTAAATATAACCCGCGCTAGTAATTAAGGATTAATAACATGGTGGCTTTGAAAATGGAATAACCAAAAAATATCTAAGAACTCAAAATTGGAATTTTTGTATGAGATTTGCCAGGAGGTACGAAGTTAACCTGGTCATAACAGTGATTTATAAAATAATCAAATACGATTATATTTATTTTATTATTTAATTAGGTATAGTAATTTGTCAATTTATTATCTACATGAAAGTTGCAGCTAAAATGGACTCTCGCCACTAGATTCATCTCTAATCCAAACATTAAACGAAACAATGTCATCAACATATACTTAGATAAACAAACCGCTTTGATTACCCAAAAGCTTAATCGGGCTCCCCTAAACAAATTCTCATTTTGCATCAAATAAGTGACATACCGATTCGTTCAACCGTACACAATCCAAGGCAATCCGGGGCAATTTGTGAGTCAGTGACGCGTGTTGGTAACCCTCTAACGCAATTGCACAGGCCTCCTCGATATGCAGAGCTTTGGTCATGTTTGGCAACTGATTAAAAGTCAAAGCTGTCGTGCCCACAGGAAGCTACGGTTTAGTCGTGGAGCCAGTGTTTCGTTTGACTACGAGTCAGAGAAAAGACTTAAAAATTGTGTGATATTGATTCTGATGTGCATTTTCTAACACTAAACTAAACTTTGACAGGTCTAAAAGTAATGCTGTCCTTTTTTACTTCTGTGGTCAGAGAAGGACAGCAAAGTTTTAGACCTGTCAAACTTAGTTTAGTTTGAGAACATTCACTAGAGAATCGACACTATTACCCTCGTACTATAAAGAGGTTTGAGTTACATAGCAGTTTTAGTGAAAAAGGGCATAAACAGGGGCGACGACCGCAATGCAGTGCATGATTTTGATTATTGAAGGAAAATCAGGTTGAAATAAATTTTTGACTTGTTTTTAAACGCTTGCTTTCATACTTTTAATATTATTTTTAATATCAATGTTAATTCAAATCTTAGTAGTAGGTACAAAAAGGAATGGAAAGTTGGGTTACTTTTGAATGTGACAGAAACTTTACATTTGAAAAAGCTGTGCAAACAGCAAAAAAAAGAGCATTAAAATAAGTGTCTATATTTCACACTAGTAATAATAACACGCTCCAGCTCCTCCGTCGTCGTGCCCGTAGGAGCAACTCTCTGATCTGAATAATATTAGTGTTGCGGATCATACGCGTCAGAGATCACAGGGACGCTTGTACCCCGGGCGCCGCATGGGGCGGGACACCAGAATAGCGAGCGACAACGGGTTGTAGTACTTACTACTTATCTGCTTTGTTACAGCTTTGTCAGCGACATTCTTGAGGAAACTCGAACATATTAAATAGAAGATGTAACGTGTTATTCTTCACTGAAAGTTCGTGTTTATTGCAGGAATCGAACCTACGACCTATGGGTAAAAAGCCGTCTTTACGTCACAGAGCTGTGTAATCACTTCAAAGATTTTTTGTACTCCGTAATACTGTAATTCCGTGCTTGATACAGTCAGCGACAAAAGTCGCTGATTATATTTGGTTTTTTTAAAACTTATAAGGAAGTATTTGACCACAACACAGCACATCTGAAGTTAAGTGATGATGGAGTCAAAAGTTGCTATTTAAAATGATTAAGGCCTATGACTTAATAAGTTATGTGCGGATTTACAATCGCTCAAAACGGTGATGGAAAACATCGTGAGAAAACCGGCATGCCCAAGAACTGCAACATTTTCAAGGGCATGCGACGTCTACCAACCCGCACTGGGCCAGCGTGGTAGATTATAGTCTATACTCTCTCTCTGAGAGAAGGCCAGAGTCCCAGCAGTGGGAACGCGGAAGGCTGATAATGATGATGATGCATCGAAAAATTTCTTGTTAATGTTCAGCGACTTTGGTCTTTGACTGAACAATATACAGACTCGCTTTTCGCTACCTTACTTATAAATTGTTGGAAAGGAATCTCCAAGATATAACCATTTACGAAGGTTTCCGTTGACATTTGAGATTAGAGAGATTTATAACACAAGGAAAATTCAATAATAAAAGCGAACGTGCGGAACATTTTGGCAGCAAAAAGGCTAAAACGCCAGTTTCCCTGTCTTTAGGGGATTTCCTTTAATTTGTTTGCCTGTAGACAAATGTGGAGTTATTTTGTTGGCTTTATACCCACCTCGGGCAGGTATTTTCTATACTAATATTATAAAGAGGAAAGATTTGATTGTTTGTTTGTTTGTTTGCATCGAATAGGCTCCGAAACTACTGAACCGATTTGAAAAATCATTTCACTGTTGGAAAGCTACACTATCTGTGACGGACATAAACTATATTATATTTCCAAAAAAATTAGGGATCCGTAAGAAAATTGCTGTTTTGTAACACAAGGTGTGAAATCGAAAATCTATTTTTGCGTGCGCTGCAAAAACTATTGACAATAGAACAAAATAATGTATTACGGGTTTGTAGATCCCATTAAGATCTACAAAAAAGTCCGCAAAAGCATATGTCTAACTATTATAGTTATGCCACAATAAGTGATCTTTTATTTAAAATAATTAATTTTAATTCCGTCGCTAGAAAAGGCTCTATAAATTTAATAAAATGTTTGGTAGTTTAATTTTAAAATAGTAACAAACTGACTGACATATATGTACATTTTGGGACTCATAATATTAGGTACTAAAACTAAACTAAACTTTTAGTATTCCCACGCAATTTCGTTTGCCTTAAATTATAATAATAATAATTTTATTAATTAAACTTATGACCCTTTGACTGTGACTGTATTAGTATCAGATTCTATGTATCAGATCCTATTTGAAATCATTATCATCATCATCAGCTGGAAGAAGTCCACTGCTGAACATAGACCTCCCACTTTGAACGCCACCATGATCGGCTATTACCCATGGGCATCCATAGGCTTCCTGCAACTACCAACCAAGAGAAATCTTATTAGTAAAGCTTATTTATAATATATACTACTAGCGGCCCGCCCCGGCTTCGCACGGGTATTAAACAAAAAATTCATTAAAAATTATATAATACACACATTATTGGAATTTTAGTAAAGATCTCTACTTTTATTGTAAATAGACATCAATATTTATACGATACTAACGTCACTCAATTTTTTTGCCTTCCCGGAACCTCTCTATTAACACTTGAACTTTATTGTATGGTGTTAAAGTTCAAATTGGCTCTACATTTTAGGAAGAAAATGTTTGTATGGGAAAAAGGAAAGGGTTGCTTTTATGGTTTTCCCGGCAATTATTCAGATTTTTCTCGTCGTTAAAACCATTATTGGGCTTCAACGAACATTTTAAAAAAAGAATTGGCAAAATTGGTTCAGGCGTTGTTGAGTTATGCGCTTACCAACACATTTTGTGATTCATTTTTATATTATAGATTACTATTTTATTTTTTTGGACTATTTACATGACAAAAAAAGCTTGTATGTAGTGAACTTGCTCCAATTCAATCAATTAGTAGTAATATTAAGATTGTACCTAAATGTGATCGCGCCCAAAAAAATACCTGCCTGGCGTTTCTTGCCTGTTCTTTTGCCGGCGTAAGGAGGTTGTAACAGCCGTAGCTAGTCTTAAGTTTGACGTTTTAAAGTGATCATGTTAAGTATCTTATTAAATAAAGAATCTTGAACTTTGAACTAGCTGTGATTTGAAATAATCTATGGAAATAATTCTAATTTAAAACTGATGCGCTTCTCTATCAATATCACAGTGTATTATAACTATTCTATTTCTGTGGTATCGTGTACACGCGTTGCACGTTGCACTAAAGACAATAGCGGCATTGTTCGAACACTCACATGGCTGTCATCGGGGGATGACCAGAGGGATTGGATTAGGGGAGAGTGGCAGATGCATTGTCAGCACGGTGCGGTGTTGTAAGGGTTGCTGTACAAATTGTGTATTGTTTTTGGTGTAATTTACTTTTTTATATTGATTGGTGTCGATGTTGTTGTTTTATGAGAACCAGGTGTTTACTAACCAATAAGAACCAGAGAGAGAGAGTATGGGCCGTAATCTACCACGCTGGCCTTGTGAGAGTTGGTAGATGTCTCATGCTCATGAAGGTTGTGCTTTTTGGACAATCCTCTTTGCCCCACACCTATCTTGCTAATATTATAAACGCGAAAGTTTCTATGCATGGATGGATGGATGGATGGATGTTTGTTACCCTTTCACGCAAAAACTACTGAGCGGATCTGAATTAAATTTTGAATGGAGATAGCTTTCACTTTGGATTAACACATAGGCTACTTTTTATCCCGGAAAAAGGTTTTTGCGAGATAACGGTAAGACCGGGTGAAACGGCGGGGCGCAACTAGTGACTTAAGAGTTACGAGTAGATTCGCTCAAAAAATTGATATTACCAGTATCAGTTAAGAGAGGTATTATATCAATTTATTATAACATGTTACCGTGAATAATTTTATGACAGTCATCAAGACTTCCAACTGGTCCAAAATCTGTAGATTAAAAACTCCGTTACAATCTTTAAACTGCGCACCTGAGTCGGCATGAACTTCTCTAAATCTTGACTACTTTCGCACTCTTTCAAAATGAGTCCTGCACATTTCTTTAAAGGTGAACGTCGAAAATATATCTCCTAAGCCCACTGTGACAAAGTTATTAACGAGTTTTTAGTATTAACTTTTCATAACGTGTATTATGTAGATTAACGTATTTTTTTTGTTAACAAAAACTTGTTAACCTGTGTACTCTATCATAGTAATTGTATTGTTTGTGAGAGAGTGACAACTTATCTTATTATGACAAGGTACTAAACTGTTAATGTCGATTGAATACTTATTACAAACTTTACATTTTAAGTCATCGTAAGCGCCTTAAACAACCGGTCCCGCGCATTTATTTATTTAATAAGCTTTTTAATGTTTGCAGAGATGGGTATTACAGCAATCGGCAGTCAAGATGAATCGATTTATTGAAATTTATTTATTGATGAGTATTTCACGCAATTACTCCTTTATTTTGTACTTTAGAGACGAATAATAATCGAACCAGGATAAGCAACGGTCGGCTGGATGTCTGACCATTTAGCGGCATTTTATGCTGAGCTCAACCGTGCTTCAGATCAAAACGTCCTGCCTTCATAAGTCATGAAGCCATGTCAGCCATATTGTAGTCTTTGGATGGCCTGGCAACCCTAAGTTAGTCACTAAATCATATGAAAGAAGAAGATCGGAAGTAATATGTTTAAAATGTATCTAGATCTTTTTTCATAGGTGATAAAATATTCGGATGTGTCAAGTTTTCATAATGAGTGAACTTCATTTCTACATATATCTACATCTACATTAACGTATCTTAGAAGTGCAGGAACAAAAATAGGCTTCAAAGTGAAATTAATCAGGCTTCTTTGCCCGCATCGTCCTTTCTACGAGTAGAGATAACAGCCTTATTATTTTACCTAGAAAACTTTTGTCTATATTCTACTCATTCTAGGCAAAAATGTTAACAGGTAAACCCAATTCGAATATATTACCAAAGCAAACATTTTCAGTGGATTTTTTTACTGTAATTAGATACAATTTTGTTTTAACTTCCACGTAGGTGAAAAACTTAAACGTGTTTTGTATTAGTTGTTTTTCGGATTTGTTCGACACGTTTCACAAAATCATTTTTAGGCTTTAGAAACTCAGATTGAAATCAAAACCGTTTTATAACAACCAAAAAACAAAACGCAAAACCATTGATACACCAGCAAAAAGACCACCAATCGCCA
Source organism: Opisthograptis luteolata (assembly GCA_931315375.2). Lineage (NCBI taxonomy): Eukaryota > Metazoa > Arthropoda > Insecta > Lepidoptera > Geometridae > Opisthograptis > Opisthograptis luteolata. The sequence goes on along the minus strand of OV928049.1, from coordinate 3,924,025 downwards.
CTTATTGCCATGAAACAATGAACCAATTACCCCTGTCGGCTCTGTCTCAGTGTTGCCCGCACAGAGAATTGCCCCAGAACACGGGTAATGGGAAAATAGGGTGAAGGGGAGAAGTAATAAAAAAGCGCAGTCCCCCGGGAATTGTGATAAAAGATTTTAGCGCAAGGGGAGTGCGGATTATTCGTGTGATACTTTGTCTTTTTAAACGGTCGCTCTTTGTAGTAAGACGTTGTAACAAGAAGTTATGGTTAACATTTTTCTCCTGCGGTGGAGAAATTTAGGTTACAAGGTTGGTTTTATAAAGATTTTTTATCGTTTACAAAGTTGAGCATTTCTGCGTGGTCTGAAATATTTGCAAAGTAAATCTTACTACTTGGATCTTAAATAATGCTGAGAGGTAATTAGATGCTATAATTGACGATTTGACCAAAGTTAGCGCCACGTTAGTACTGCACTGGGAACTGGATCTCAAGTGAGGCTGTCAGAATACACTTAGATAATTTGTACTTGGCGGAAGATTTGATAGCTAGAAAGGCAAGCACTAGGAAATGTCCTGTCCTTCAAAGCAAATCTTGGCCTTATACTGCTACTTACTCATACTTTAAAAGGTATTAAAATATGTAGGAGTATATAAAATTTTCTGTACATACTCACCCCTCTAAATATCATGAAAAGATGTCGAACAGATACGTAAAAAAACACACCCACTTATCCAAAAAAGCAAACAAACATTTTCCTTCTACTTAACTTCCACTTATACAAACAATTGATAAATTAACAAGATCGACGACGTCGCTTGTCCCCTCCGTTACTTTTTTCCCAAGAAAAAAATAGGGGAGACAAGATTACCGGCCTCGGGCGTATCTAGATGTGACAGATTAACCGGTAATTTCTGGTAATTCTTCTAAATTGATATCTCAAGAGGAAAAGCTTCTTTTCCCAAGTTTTTTTTCCGTTTTTTTGCCCCTCGAACCTTTGAAAGATTGCCAGTCATTGCCGTAAATGTAAAAAGGTTATGAGATTCTTTGACGTGAATTGACCGAACTTTTCCGTTTTTGGGAAGTGCTGTTCTGTAATGAAGTTTTGGTTTATGGTTAAGAGTTATGGTTTTAGCAGGTTTCAATCAAGGGAGGTTGGTTTTATTAAAGGAAAAGTTGCTTCGTGAAAATTATGGGAAAACAAGACATCTAAGTCTCGTTTCTTCAAAGTTTGAAGCTACAAAAGGCGTGTACAGTCAGCGACAAAAGTCGCTGATCATACTCGATTTTCCAAATGTGTTTTAGATCAGTAATGTTTTTTTTTACAACTTACATGGTAGTCTTGACAACAATACAGCACACCTAATTATGCAAATGATAATGCGGTCAAAGAAAGGTTGGTGTTTAAGATGATGAATGCAATCGGAAAGTTTGTAATTGTTCAGCGACTTTTGTCGTTGACTGTACCTACATATAGTTTGGAAATATAAGGTAGACACGACAACCTAAAGGCGAGACGCCATCGGTATATGGTACACATTCCACCATAGTGCGCATGAAGCATTTTGCTTCTAAGTACATTCATCATGCGTACCTCTAAGGAATGGAACTCCTTGCCGGAGTCTGTGTTTTTCGATCGCTTAAATTAGGAAATCTTCGAGAGTGCATGAACTGGTACCTTCTTTCTTCTTGTTCATGCGTGTTATACCGTCGACCGCCATCATTGCTTGGCCACGGGCGGGATGGCTGACAAACGCAGGTCTATTAACAATAAATAAAATAAAATAAATGAATAAATATCGGGGACCATTGCACACAAATTGACCTAGCCCCAAATTAAGCTCGAAACTTGTATAATGGGTACCAACTATATACATACTTATATAGAGAAATAAATACTTATATAGATAGAAATATCCAAGACTCAGGTACAAATATTCGTGCTCATCACTCATATATTTGCCCTTACCGGGATTCGAACCCAGGACCGCTAGCTTCGCAGGCAGGCAGGGATACTACCAACTCGGCTACCGCGTCGTCAAACAAAAAAGTACAATGAAACAAAAAAGATTAAGCAACTAATAAAATGACCAATCAGGGCATCGGATTTCATGACGGTATACAAGCAAATGACTCATTTGCTGCACAACTGAAGCCCTCTACGTAAACCTAGCCTTGAATTGTTACACAACACTTAAACATAATTTGTTTTGCCCAATATCAATAATTACTTATTTAATTCAAACGTGACAGCAGCTTCTCCAGTATCCATTTCAAAACATTTAATTGCACCTATTTGTCATAAACATACGCTATATTTCGCAATGAGGCATTAGACGGGATCATCTACCGCTTGTCATGTCTTAAAGCAATTTAAGTATCACATTCACTTAAAATTTACGCAACATCCTAACCAGTATACTTGAGCCTTCCTCTCTCGATAACTAAAAGTGAATTAAAGTATCGGAAGAGCTCCAGTTTGTTTGGTGTAAAAATAATCGCGCGTGCCGTGGTCGGTCGTGGCTTCGCTCTGTTTACCAATAAGGTCGATGCATCCTTTGAATTCGTGTAATTCATCACTAACTGTAATTGGAGATTTTTATTATCTGAGCTATTTATCTTGATAATTTTTGTGCCAATGTCGTTGCGGCAATTTTAGGTGATTTAATTGAACCAGCATGATCCAAATTGCAAGTAGTTTTGGAGGTGATTGGCTTCGCGGATGAACAAAGTGGTTACGATTAATTATGATAATTATTACGAATAACAATGACCTTTGAAAGAGTTATTTTGTGTTTTGTGTCTTCTTGCAAAATGTTAATTGTATGGAGAAGTCGACTTATTTGTAGAATAAATTGTTAGCAAAATTGTGACAACGCCGCAGAGGTCACCCAAATAAAAATTGAAGTTGAAATAGAATTGTCTGATCAATTCGACAGGTCTCGGTGTATGTTGAAGCGATGATGGCTCAGTGGTTGTGACGTCGACTTGCGATCCGTAGGACGTGGGTTCGAATCCTACAATGAGCCTGAGTTTTCGGTGAAGGAAAACATCGTGATGAAACCATAGCTTGGTGGTAGGGTATTTTCCAGTACTCGCCTGGCCATTATAAGAATCTGTCGCCAAGCACCTATCAGTGTAGGTATTCCGGCAGCCTCACTAGCCAGTTTCCAATCCAGGTGTAGCGTGAAACCACCATCGACGGCTTCGACCACATCGTTACTTAATATCAGGTGACTTGTGGTCAAACTTTACCCTACGTAGTAAAAAAAAGTGTTTTTACGCACTGAGTAGGTAATTCTTACATTTTCTTTACAGTAGAACTGGTGGAAAAAGTGGTGCTTAAGCCGGTGGTTTTGTTTCGTATAGAGAAATTCGATGTTATATAAATGTGATATCTATTTCTCTCTGCCATTGAGCTATATGGCATCATCTTCCTAACACGCATCTCAGATTGCTTCCCATGTTCGCCTACGCTCGGTGAAACTTATCTATTGAAGCCTCGTGGCTAGGATTTATAGTGACGGTAGCAAATCGTTGCAATTAGCCAGAGGCTGTTGTTTGGTTTAGTTAGGATATAAATTGATTTAGGATTGGATATCACCAGCATGTGCAATGTGGGGGTTTTGGAAAAAATATATTCAATTCAATTGAAAGTTCTTCATTACGGACAACAATAATCCATGTGTTAGTATACAGAATAACTACAGTACGTTAATAAACTAAAAACTAAGAAAAAAACAAACAGAAAAAATAAAAATATATAGTTTAAAAAACTAAAAAAAAAACACTTTAAAAACGCACTGAAAAATATAAAATAATTAAATTGACTTGTATTAGTTACGATATAATGGTTAATTCAAAAAGTGTGGAGCGCTTTTTGGTTGTGTGTACTTTTATTTACCCAGTAATTTTTTTCTCCAAAGCAAATGTCTCAAAATAAAATTTCAGCTTTCACCACCGGTTTCGCTTTAAATTGTAAATTGTACCCGTCACGAACCCTCTGATTGATACACGAGTGGCAACACTGGCAACGTTTGACTTCCGCCCACCCTATCCGTTTCCGGTTGTACTTTTTTCACTTTTCATGTTTCCACGTTCACGGTGTCACGTGACATGGCAGTTCCATTGTGGTGTGACTTGCGAAGTGACTAAATACACTTAGGATTTTGTTGAAAATGTTTTTGATTCCTTCAGAGACAGGGTTCTATAATAATTATGTAAGTAGGTATTCAAATATCAACTCTAGATGATTCAAGTACTCCAGACTCTGGACTGGGCGGAAATCGCTCAGGATTGGGAGCAGCATGTGTTGCCAGAGATGACTTATGGCACTGATACGTAGTTTTTAACTATGTGCCTTTTGAACAAGCTCAGAGTCACAAACGAGCCATGGAGAGAGCCATGCTTGGAGTTTCTTTGCTTGATAAAATCCGAAACGAGGAAATTCGCCGAAGAACCAAGGTCGCCGACAATGCTGAGCAGGCCACATCGCTCGACGAACTGATAACCGATGGGGAAGAAAGGTTCTCGAGTGGCGACCACGAAACGGAAGACGCTCTGTAGGTAAGCCCCCTACTAGGTGGACCGATGACATCGTAAGAGTCGCAGGCATCTGATGGATGCAAATGGCTAATAGCCGTTCATGGTGGAGTTCAGGGGGGAGGCCTATGTTCAGCAGTGGACTTCTTCCAGCTGATGATGATGAGGGAGGAGTAGCGCTCTCTCATTTCGGAGGCCAAGACACTTTGGGTCGCTGAGCCATCGGAGTTAAGTACTTTAGTTAGATACATGACTCTAGAGCTGGAGAGGTCAGTAAAAGTTGTTTGCCATCCACATCCGCACTGAATCGATGTCGTGACTTTAATTTATGGTAACAAGTATCAAGTTTGAAGCGATCTTGTTCGATTTATTATGTGAACTACCAACTAACTATTATATTTGGATGAAGGTCCGATTTTCACAACTTTCAAATGTTGTATAGATATTCATTGTGGTGATCAAAGGGGTATTATAATATGTTCAGTAAAATGTTTACCGGATGATGATGAAATATAGTTCTGTTATTTTTATGTTCAGCCAATTTTTTTATGAAGAAAGAATACACAGAGTATACAGTTTACGTTTTTTATGTCGTTAATTACAATTGGCATATTGGTTATATAACCACCATTAATAAAAAATAAAAAATGTGTCTACCATTCATTTTTATGTAGTAAGTTGTATTAATTCTGATTACCAATATGAGAAATAAATGGACTATTATTCTCATTATTATCAAAATAAAAACAATTTTCCACGCCAAATATGTTTCATATGAATCGTCTACTTATTACGCAAATCATTTTACTTTATTTTTTGCAAACCATACCTTACCTTTTATCTTACATCTTAAACCATAACACACCAGTGACCCCTGATGGACAAGCTTCCAAAATGGTAGACACATAAATTTAGCCATCATGAATGCGTAAGATCAAAACATTAATTCAATCGTTGACATGAAATGAATTGCTAATGGTATACAACTGTACACCTCATTGCTTCTCTATAGAAGCCTTGAATAGAATGTGTGTATCAAGGGATAGATTACGGTTGTCGAAGGTTATGGTTACGAGCTTACTTTGCAATTCCCAGAGGTCAATTATTAAATGTTACAATACTAGTAAGTAACTATTATTTGTATCTGTATTATCAGGTTCTTTCTGATCCCCGCAGTTTTTCAGAGAAATTTCCAAAGATTTTTTTTATCATGTTATTATGACATACTTATTACTTACACTTTAAATCAAGTGACTTGTGGTCAAATACCTGTGAGAAATAAACAAAATAAGGTATTAAAACTTATTTTATTTGATTTCCCCCCAGATAAAATATTCAGAGAATGTTTGTTGACTTGAATGTGAAACTTATTTAACTTTTTAATCTTATAGGGTAGCGTTTGACGACAAGTCATCTGATGACGCTACACCTGGACCTGACTGGCAAACATATCTCGTGTCACAATTTTTGCAATAAAACTCCTCCGGAACGGCTTTATACCTACCGATTCCTATGAATTTTTTGTGTTTTGGTGGGTCTGAGCATACGTCTTAGGCTTTTTTTGATATCCCTAGGTGATAAGGGCCCTCTTCAAAAAAGAAAAACTTTTTTTGTGATAAAGTTTATTCCAAGCGAGTGAAACCGCGGGTGCAACTAGTATTCTATACCAACGACACAGTATGATAATAACTGATTCTATTGTTGTAATAAATGTTGATCCTGGTATAGAATATCATTTTTAATATTTAAATAAACGATGAAAAACTGTTAAAATTCCAAGCAATAACTTATTTCATTTCATAACAACATCCGGAACATCAGCCATTTCCACGCCTGCGTAATTATGTCAGTTGATTTGGAGATCGCCCGAGGACGAATCATATCACTGACGGTTTGTATAGCCCTAGGAGTACAGTGGTGGAATTAATGTTCAACTTACTGTTCACTGGAAACTTAACAGTAACTTAAATTGTAATAAGTGTGGTATAAACGATAAAGGAAAAAACATCAATTTAAACAGTGATGCACTGACTGCATAAAGAAAGTGGAAATAAGGTAGATAGTGTAACCTAAGAAAGCAGATTTAGAAATTTTGAAGGGTTTTATTTTTTTTATCCAATCTCTTAATAATGGAAGCAAGGTTCTCTCTCTACAAAGTACTACAAACATAACCATAAACGTCATTCCGTTCAATCTTCCTCTTCAACTCGAAGTGGCTTACATTACGAGTAAATTACATAGTACATTACTAAGATCAAAACAGGGACCGTTGTGCAACGCACGTCATACGTGAGCTTACCGGGGACGCATATGCGAAATAAGAATCGAAACACCAAACATCTTGTAACACTTCAAAATCAACCCTATGACCATAAAGTGAAGAATGTGTACGATGGTAAAAGCTATGCTGCAATCAGAGAAGACGATATCACTGTCATAGAATTTAATGGCAAAGAGAAAGAAGCTCTGTTACGGTTAGATGAGGTCCTGTTTCAAATGACTTGAACGATGATGCTGTTGTTTCATCAAATTTAAATTTACAGTCAAAACACTAGATTTAGAACTGTAGTCTAATTGGAATAAGGTGGGAAGTGGTTTTGGGAATAAGTTTGTGAAATGAATATGCACCTACGCTTGTCATCGTATCCGTAACGCGATCTCCGCGCCCTAGGTGCTTTAACGTCCGTGCGCCTTGTGATTTTCTGATTTAAATGCACTTTTAATGTTGGAAAATGTCTATGTTTTACTGTGAGTGAGTATGTTATTCATAGATAGAGAATATTATATTGATACGATTAACGACAAAATAGTCTGAGAATAATTCTTACCTCATGATTGTTTATATATTTTCCATTCACGATACCACTACTATAATATGTAATATGTATTCACCCATATTGTCACCTCTTATCTTTTTGGTTTGGCTCGCTTTGTTTGCTCCTAAGTCTCTAACACATTTTAACAAAGGAAATTAGGTATAACCCTACAATGACACCAGCTGAACACTAACAACCTCACGGCACCACAAAATATAGACATCAGACTATCCCACTATTAATCTCCGGCGCAATCGACCATAAACCTGGCTAATTACCCGTCTAGTTACCACTCTGTCATCTCCTTTTACAATCACTAATGACAAGTCCCGTCTAAAGTTCCCAGAAGTTGACAGCAGCCATCTCAATAAAATCATAAAAGTCGATTGTGATCGTAAAACTGAGAAGAATATTTACAACTACCCATTACATTTTATTCGTAACCCTTATGGAGACGTGAATAGAGTTGAAAATGCAGCTGTTGTTGCTGAAATGGAAAAGGTAGTGCTCGTTAGTGTGACAGGACGCGAATGCGATTAAAGATCAGAGGTTAACCGCAGGTTTAATTGATTTTCTATTGTTGCCGTGTTGGCTACTGCGGAGAAAGATATTGATGGTACGCGCAGTCGACTACTGAATCAGGATGCAAGTGTGGAAATAGAAATCGATTCTGTAATTAATTGGTGTAATGACATTATAAAATCCTATAAAACCTCTAAGGGTCGGTTTTATAAACGTCCGTTAGTTAAATGTCATACCAAATTTCGGTAAATTTGATTTTATTGTCAATTTTTAGTACGGATTTGTCAATGAGATCAAATCTAGCGAAATTTGGTAAGAGAATAACTTACAAACGTTTATAAAACCGGCCCCTAAATAAATGAAGTCAAAATTTATGTAAAGATGGATTACTGACATTACACATAGAATTCTTAAAGCTGTGAAAAGTATAAACACTAGACAATATAATACAATAATTATAATGTAAACAGAAATGGAAATGAAAACCAAACTACCACAGTGAATTGATGAAACTAATTTGAGAGAATATAGCAAAATCTAAACATTTTCAAAACATCCGATTTTTGAATATGCTTAACGCTTGCCAAACCAAAGACAACAATGGCAACACACGGTGCTCACCGTCACAAAACAAAACACTTCATCCAATGACTCAACAACAAAAATGTCCCGGAATCTCAAGAATCTACAGAGTTCAATACACCACACGGTAATACCAAATCCAAACACTCATTCGACTATTTCTGTCATGTCTGTTTGTTCAGAACGTGAAGCTATCCGCTGACATCGATTCTGAGCTATTTTATGTTCGGACTGAACTTTGATATTCAGCAGAGGATCTGGGATACTTTGTGAATCGGAAGCGTGATTTAAATATAGGTATCTAAAAACTTCATCATCATCATCATCAACCTGTATCAGTCCACTGCTGGACATAGGCCTCTCCCATGATACGCAACTGCCAGCCACTTGGCGCAAGTCGTCGCTCCACCTTGTCGCAGGACGTCCTACACTACGTTTGCCAAATCGCGGTCTCCACTCAAGAACACGTCTACCCCAACGGTTGTCGGTATATATATCTGGTTCGTAAAAGTTTTATTATTATAATAAAATCTTTAGCTTAGTTATGATTACGATAATAATTGACGTAACAATAAAACTACTAAAAAGGCCGGGGTCACATCTTTTTAGTAGTATTATTGACTGTGATTAATGTCTCGTCTCTTTGTTCATTTGTCTTGCGCTACTTATTTAGACATTAATTTGTGTATAATTACGCATCTAGAAAGCCTTGAGGCTTCGTTGTTTTGTAATTTATTGTAACCTGTACTTCATTTACTTTTAGTAATAGACAGGTACATTTTTTACTAGACTACAGAAATATGATACAATTATAACAATGTTTATTAAAATTTAATACTTGCAATCAATTAACAAAATCAATCAATCGCTCAAACCGGTGAAGGAAAACATCGTGAGGAAACCGGCATGTCCAAGAACTGCAACATTCAAGGGCATGCGATATCTACCAACCCGCACTGGGCCAGCGTAGTAGATTACAACCCATACTCTCTCTCTGAGAGAAGGCCGGAGTCCCAGCAGTGGGGACGTGAAAGGCTGATGATGATGATTATGATTTACTTGCAATCAAATACCAGTTTTGGGTCAAAACAAATACAAAAAACAAATTTTGGGTGGTGGTGACAAAACCTTATTATAAAATACATATCAGACTTTTTAGATGGCTCCCAATCCCAATCTTTTCCGCGATAAGTTTGCAAACTTTACCGCGACAAATGACAGAAAAACCTGCTTCTATTCAATTGAATACATATAAAATAAATTATGTTTTGTCAATTATCTACTAATTAGTAGATAATTAGATATACTTACCTAATATAAACGAAAATTATGTATGATTGCATGCAAATAATGACATACTACCTATACTTTCCGGGTCTGTTCTTTTGCCGGCGTAAGGAGTTTAGAATAGGCGTATATAGCTAAAGATATCGTAAACATGTAACTCTTACTTGAATAAAGATATTTTTGTCTATGACTGAATATTTACTCTCTGTTAAAATATCTTAGGGCTTGTACTACAATCTGTGTTACCTTAAGTTAATTCAGAAGTTGTTTATTTTCCAGGAGTAAATTAATTTGACTTACTTAGCTTTTAGCTACGTACATTATTTTGTACCACTTTTGTAGACAAGTGTACGAAAGTAAAAAAAAACCTGCTTACTAGTTATGAAAAAGCAAAAAGCAATAAGAAGTACAGATAGGTAGGTAAAAATAAACCAATAGGTATTCTCTTTGGGCACTAATGAAACATGAAAACCAGCATCACTCTGAAAACGATTACCCAAAGTGCCTAAGTCTAAAGCCCCTAGCACAACAGATGCCGATGCCATGTTCATAATCCATTGTCCAAACAAACCGAAAATAGTTCCATCCCGGTCATACATCTACGCGGTTGACAATACGCTGCGCGTCGGCCGCGACCGCTAGTGTAAACACGCGTTTATTATCGACGTCATAAAACGGCGCGTTTATCGGTGCAGTGTGGGTGGTCCCTTACGGACTTGTACAGAATGTGAGAGCTTCCGTTGAAGGAGTACATAATGTAGTGACATGCCTCATTGAAAAGTAGTGAAAAAGTATACAAATATATGTAGGTAGAGTCAGCAGAAACTGAATGTTATCAAAATGAGAAAAGTCAAGCAATCATCTCTCAGAGAGACTATGGGTAACATCGTGATGAAACCATAGCTTGGTCGTAGGCCATTTTCAAGTGCTCGCCTCATCATCATCATCATCACTCCGTATCAGTCCACTGCTGGACATAGGCCTCTCCCAAGGTACGCCACTCAGCCCGGTCTTCGGCTCTTCTCATCCAACTACTGCCAGCCACTCGGCGCAAGTCGTCGCTCCACCTTGTCGCAGGGCGTCCTACACTACATTTGCCAAGTCACGGTCTCCACTCAAGAACACGTCTACCCCCATAACCTGGTGCTCGCCTGGTTAGCAACAATCCTTAATTTAATAATCAGTCACCAAGCGTCTATGTGTGCTCCTGAAACTCTTCTTGAGAGTCAGATCCCAATTCAGGTAGCTTGGCACCACCTTCAACCTCATTACATAACATCAGGTGACTTGTAGGAAGTATTTTTAGTGGAGGCACCACGCTACACCTAGACTGGGAACTGGCTTAAAAAAGTGTGGGAAATGTTCTTAAAGATTTTCAGCAGTCTACTTTGCCCCAGCACAAGCGGGCGTGGGGCAAAGTGGAACTACCCATCTTATCGTAACGATCAGTATTGGGCCTATCCAGAATTATGATGACGTAACACATTAAACCTTCAACTGAGCTTCTAGAGGCCCGTAATTACCTTTTCAATCCTACATCGCACACAAATCCAGCAGAAAGTCCTTGAGCGTCTTGAAATATTTGTGCAATTTTCATTGTTTTATCAGTAGCGTGCAGTTAACTACCTCCACCTACCTTGATACGAGTACTGTTAGCACTTAAATTAGGCTTCAACCTTAGCACCGTTTCACAATAAGAAAACGTAACGTTTTAAGACTGAAAAAGGGAATTGTCTAAGATTTTAATGAGACAGGGTGTTTAAGTATGTAGGTGGTGATTGAACAGAATACATATACTTGATAGCAAGCGTATAAGATGTTTTAAATGGTCTAATTGCGGACATTTTGTAGCGATGGTTGGTAGTAAAATCGGTAGTTTGTGAGTTCGAATCCTGCAATGAGCTTGAGCTTTCGGTGCAGAGGTATATTGCGATGAAGAAACCAAAAATAATAATTGTATGTAATAACTCACATACAATCACACACATAGCGGAAATCAAACCCGTGATCCCACGATCCGCAATCAGATGTTTGCAAATTGCACCACATCGACCGTAAATTGTAAGGCTATCAATACTTTTTAATTTCAATACCTACTCAAAACAGATTAGCACGTTTTTGGACCTTACTGTATCAATACAAATATTACAAAAGTAACTCTGTCTTTTACCTACCTTTTCACGACTAAACGGCTAAATCTTGATGAAATAGTGCATAGAGTTTGGACCCTGGAGAATTGCATAGACTAAATACTTTTTATCGCAATGACATGAATGAATCACGATTATAAATACATAAATCTAAAAGAAACTCTTTCTATCTGTTTGTCTGTTATTTTTCACGACTAAACAACGGCTGAACCGATCCTGATTTGTACACTGAGAAAACAATTCTGACATTCCTTCTGAGTCTTTACCTTCCAAGACCGTTTCCTTCCTTATTTTGTATTAGTTTTCCTTCTGAATTACAAGTCCTTCTCTTTTGACTCAGAAGGAAAACGGTATTTCGGAAAGTTTTTTTTCTCCGTGTATGAAGATAGTTTGAACTCTGAAAAATGACATAGGATACTTACTCCTTATCGCGATAAACTTTAGTCCACATTAATGAAACTACAAGTACCTACAGCTAGTGATCAAATAAATATCAATTACTATCAACAATTACAAGGCATTTGTTCCACCCACACGGTCGGAAAGTCGCACGCTGATTCATGCAGTGTCGCAAGTCGCAGCGTCGGGCCGCCATGTGGGTGGTGCGATAAGCATCTAATTATGTGTGTCTTCGCCTAGATCTGTGCAGACGGAGATAGCGTGCTATTTTTATAGAGGAGTCTGCGACCAATATGTTAATATCTGTCGCAACTCATATAGGGTGTGGGTGTGGTTTTGATATATAAATCTTCTGCTTTCCTTTTGTCATTGCTAGTTTTAAATTCTGCAGTTTGCTAAAAGTCTAACATCTCGCTTGTGCAACTAATTAATAAAAGTTTTTGCTATACTGATGGCCAAATATTCGATTTGCATCTATGTGTATAAAAAAGTATACCAAAAACACCGAAATTGAAAAAAAAAAAAATTGAAATTGACCTATATTATTAACAAAAACATTTGAAAATATGCTAATTAAGCAACATACCTCATTTTGATGACAAAAACACAAGAACAGTGTTTTTTTAATAACGCACCCAAAAGAGTCGTAATGCTAATTTTCTAGTTAAACAATAAACATGTTTTTAGTAAATTGCAATATTTTAGTGACATAATAGTAATGTGACATTATTTTGCAATAATGTACATTGTACAGTACATAATAATATAATACAGTAGTAATAATATAGTACAGTGACATCATCACTTAATTCCCTTGGGCGAATTAAAATAATATTATATTATTATTGTTCATTTTTATGATTATTTTATACTATTTTAATTTTTTGTTTGACTTGTAAATGAATGTTTATGCAATAAATGAATATGAATATCATCAGCCTATAACTTTCCGACAGCTGTTATACAGGCCTTCTCTGAAAGAGTATTTAATGGTAGTAGCTATACTTTAGCTGTATGTACAATTTTACATAATCTAACCAGATTCTGACTCATGCGACTATTTCAAGTCGCAAATATATCCGTCCTCAAAAGTGCTTCAAGTCTCAAGATCTCTTCGACTCAGTATTTCGTTTGTTTAACGCCTCGCATTGACAACGACAATATCTATTCCCGATCGACATTTGTTTATATTATAAACATTACTGTCATAACATGACCAAGATTTGTTACCACCCAGCAAGCTGTAAACCTCACTTATTCTGCAAGTCTTAAGGTTGTATATCGCCTGAATTTTGTTTCTAAAATTGTTTTTGATTCTGTGACTCAACGTGAGGACATTTGTGTTTTGAATAGAGGTCGAAGACTCGAGTGAAGTATGTTTAATGTGAGAAAATGATCTTTAGAAATGTGTTATTTATCGGCCGTAAAGGAATTCTAAACATAATAATCAAAATGTTATCGTGTCTTTTTAGCGGTCCCTTTTTTATAAGTCTTCTTTTTTTTAAATAACTGAAGTGTGAAGCGTTTTAAGATGGGTCAAATGCCTTTTCATAGGGTTGTAAGAAGACCTAAAATATTTAGTAAGAAATAAAAATAACTAACTCCAATGTTTTTATTACCATAATCTATTACTTAAATAACCACAAGACACCTAATGTTAAGTGACGATGTGGTCGAAGGTGGTGCCGCACAACACCTGGATAAGGAACTGAAGTGAGGCTGCCGGAACACACCGATAGGTGCTTGGCGACAGATTCTTAACCTATCTTTTTATTTAGCTCTAGTTTCTACGCTGTCTTTTTTTTTTATTCCATTTCAAAATTGACAAATTACCTGTTCTAAATTGTATTACTACAGTAGAAAAGTATACAGTAGAAAAGTATATATACCTAAACCTTCTATAAAACATATTTAAATTATTAATGCAAACTATGTGCAAACTAAGAAAAAAATCCACAGCTAAATTATACTATATAATTGTGTTTTTCAATACTATAAAAATTTCAAAAGTAGATTAGATCAAAACAAGAGAAGCAAAACATAGTTTTCAGACTAAAAAAGCAATATATTGGATTCTAAAACAGTATTCACAAGCGAATCATACGTTTTTCCTCATCCATCATGACACCATAACACAGCAATTGAGTCCCAACCAATTTGCACTGCTATAAACCACCATAATAAAGTCCCCATTTAAAGTATAGCAGAACCTTCATTATTTAAATCACAACACCCATAAAGATATAATAACACCCTCCACGTTCATAAGAGTTATAAATTTCAACTAATCACACCACGAAGGTACCTATTTCAGGTGACATAGAGCTGGAACGAGCTACTTCCGGTGAAATTGTCCGGCCCGTAACGGAAGTGGCGCGGACCGGAAGTTGTACACAAAGTGCGAGCCTTCGCGTGCCGTGACGGATACGATCGGCCTGAACGGGGTGGGACTTAAGTGGTCGGGGATATTTATAGGTTTATCCAACGCAAGTAGTGTTTTATTACCTGGATTACGAAAATGAGAGTCACAAATTGAACCAAAAATTTTGTTTAATTTGCGTAAACTCTCCAGCATTGCGATTCTAATTCACTCGGAAACACTTCCGATCACGGATAAGGAAGAGTTTCCGCGAGAATTTTGTAGACTCGATTCATAAATCTGAATTTGGAAACCGATATTTAATTTGACAAACCAGCTGCTCAATCACGGAAAAGTTTCCGCCACCTATTTGCTCTCGGAAAACGTTTCCGAAGCAAAAGTAACGTCGAATCCGACACGAAAACTTTCCGAGTGAATTAGAATCGCACTATCACCAAACACTACCCTGTAAGATATAAAAGAAAACTTAATCTAATGTAATCTAAGGTAATTAGATTTGTTTGTGTCTGAAATAATAGTGAATGGTTGAAATATGATTGTTTCCTCCATTCTTCAAAATACTCCATATTAACGGTTTCTAAAGGACAAAACAATTAAGCAAAGTCGCGACTCAAAACCTGAAAGGTCTCTCCAACCCCTAGCGATAGCAATCGGGGTCATGCCGCGATCCCCGCCGGCATTTAGTTGGGCGGAGCTGGCGGTGCTTGTGATGGTTATCGCGCCGACGCTTTGCTGAGATTGTCGCTCGGATTTAAATATATTCGCTGTTTGCATGTCTTGGGTTTAAATGCAGATATTTTGTGTAAAAGGTACCTTATATGTAGATACTTATTTAAAATTTGATAATGTCGTATTGCAGCGAGGCACCATTTTCGGCCACTTTGTGACTTGCAGTCAAAGGATAAGTACATACTCTGATTTATAGCGATGATGGCTCAGTGGTAGTGACGTCGGCTTGCGATCCGTAGGACGTGGGTTCGAATGAGCTTGAGCTTTCGGTGAAGGAAAACATCGTGATGAAACCATAGCTTGGTGGTAGGGTATTTTCTAGTACTCGCCTGGCTAGCTACCACCCTCTCGTTAAGAATCTGTCGCCAAGCACCTATCGGTGTGTTCCGGCAGCCTCACTTGAGAACCAGTTACCAGTCCAGGTGTAGCGTGACGCCATCTTCGACCGCATCGTCACTTAACATCAGGCGACTTGTGGTCAAACGCTACCCTGTAAATAGTAAAAAAAAAAATCTAAAACAAAAAATTTTTGTGTTCTATTATTTTGTTTTTTTTTTAGATAAAATAGCTGCGCCTCATGGTTTCACCTGCGTGGACTATTAGGGATCGCGACAAAAAGTATTATATATCCCTTCGCCAAGGTAAAAACTATCTCCACACCAAATTTCATCAAAATCCGTTTAGTCGTGTTTGCAAGAAATAGTAACGTTCATCCATCCATGCTTACAAACTTTCACATTTGTAATATTTGTAGGACATAAATATAGCCAAGTGCAATTAGCTCTACTTCTTTATGGCATTCGTTTCAGTTCTATTTGATGAGACGAGCAGGTCGTTAGACTGACGGTAGGCGCCCATTTCAAGCTGTAAGATGGTCCTTTAATTTTAAAGATCTTGATATTTTAAACATATTATCTACCGTCCTCTTCTCTCAATTTTAATGACAGCCCTCAGAAAAAAAAGTAACATTGCAACATTGTCCATCAGCAACATTGTCACATAAAGCTTCATTTTGTTACATAAACAAAACAATTATGTAATATGTAATGTTATTGTACATTACGAGTATATTCTACAATGTAATTATGTAGTTAGGTACAAACTGTCGCCAATCGCAACATTGCATCTTTAATAATATCAGATACTAGTGTCTCGCCCCGGGTTCGCACGGGTAGACAGGCATTGACATGACAGCATGATTTCTTTATGATAACGATTTTTAATAGTTTCGTGTTTTGTTTTCTACTACTGTACAGTTTTTTTACACCTTTAGCGTTTGGCAACCAGTAGCCTGGAGATAAGCGACGAAATGGTCGAAGGTGGCGCCACGCTAAACCTGGTTAGTTAACTGGCTCTCAAGTGACGTTGCTGGAACAATTAGATACCCATTACTCAAACTTTTTAGGATGCTAATAAAATTCAATATCAACTACATATATAGGTATTATTATATACTGTTAGATTTAAAAAAATCCTAAAAAGAAAAAAAAAACTAAACTCTAAATTCTTACCTCTATTCATTTAGGTATCTCAAACCATTCGGTCATGAACACCAAATCAGTTCAATTTTCATCGACTTGATTAACAAGAAAGCTTTCTAGAATTTTCTAATTAAAATCAGCAGTTCCAAAGATCTTCTACAAACATACATACAGACAAACAACTTTACCTCATTATAGCACGAGTATATGATAATATATCGTCAAGAGCGTTTTTAAAGCCATCTATATAATAGCGATTAACGACATATGGCCGACGACCAACGTTGTGAAAACGGCTTTATTTATCCAAACAAATGGGTCCCACATGACGCGACAGGCAATGACAAGGTCTCCGACCACCACTGTAACAAGAACCTTCAATCCAAGCCAATTCCCTTTAAACCTTCTAAATATAGCTTAGCAAAGGAGGGGCGGCAGGTCTAGTTAAATTGGTCCTGGGAAGAATAAGGCTGTGACACAATAAACATTGTGATATTTATTTATTTACAATTAACATAGCAGATGTGTTAAATTGTGGTGAATTGGTGCTCGCCTGTGGCTTTAGGTGTTAAAAGACACAAACGGTACATGACGCAAAAAATATTTTCAGTGACATTGAAGTTGGCTTTTTGTAAGTAACGTTTGTGGTCATGAGTCTCGTCTCGTCAACACTTAGAATTACATACGCCAAAACTTCCCTACTTAATATGTATTATAAAATTAAATGCGAAATTAACTCTTTCTGTCTGTCTGTCTTTCACGCCTAAACTACTGAACCGATTTGAATGAAATTTGGCACAGAGATAGTCTAGAGCCTGAGAAAGGACATAGGCTACTTTTTATCGCGATAAACTGTAGCCCACGCGGGTGAAACCACGGGGAACAGCTAGTCAAATAAAATTACTTTACATGTTTCAGGAGTAACTGACTAATGACTTGATTAATAATTTAAAACCCACCGCTAGGTCGCAAGTCGACGTCACAACCTGAGCTCCCATACGTTTAACTATATTATTCATTCCTGCCTTTCTTTCTCTTATCATTTTCACACGAAGCTAGTTTCGATGCTACAGAAACCGATATGGAAGCTAAGGAACGTTAGAACAGTCGCTAAACATGACCAAACACGTATTTCCGTGGGACTGTCATAACATTAGGCCACTAGTGCTGGCCGTAATCCGGTAATGTTAATACTGAATTCGGTTACGGAAGGGCAAAGTTCAGGGCGCAACTGCCATGTTTGTAAAGGTCTCAATTGCTCTTGAGATTGGTTGTTTGTAATTAAAATTACTGTGGGTCGCTAAGTTCAAATATCTATCATACATTCATTATCAAATCAACGAGCAATTTGAGACTTCGCTTGCGAGGAAGTTGGTTTTATTTATATCTTACAGGGTAGCGTTTGACCTCACCTGATGTTAAGCGATGATGTGGATGAAAGTGATAGATATCTCGACTGGAAATTGGCTGTTCAATGTGGCTGCCGCAAGACACCGATAGGTGCTTGGCGAGAGATTCGTAACTTGTGGAGTTTTGATGCTAACTTTAACGGCCCATTTCCATACCTTAGGGGATGATTTTCTTAAAATCCTTTTTAGTGCAACTTATGGTTGCCATATGATCGAAAGATTTGTAAATGATATGTCACTGTCACAAATCGGGCTCCTTCCCGATATGCCTTACAGTTTCCCGAAGCGACAGCAACCCTACCGCTCCCATCACTAGTGCCTAGAACCGGGCATTTGTTTGCACTAACATTACTAACACTTAGTGAACACATGATGCCCGATCATTAGCATTACGGACGTACAGACGGACAGACATGGCCCATTTAATTATAGCTTCGTGACGGACGAGTTTGGATCGAGTTCGGGCTGATTTGTTTAGAGCATGTTCAGTGTCAATCATTGAGACAATACTGGTAATGACTCATGATCACAGCTTTATAGTGCTAATTGGTCCTTCCGTGGCTTAATGATGAAAACTGTACTAATGAAATCACGGGAACGGGGTCACTGATAATATGAAATCACACTAAGGAACCAAGTAGATAGATTTTAATTTAAAAATGTATGTACTTGTTTTATAATTTAGTTATTTGAAATTAACTTCATGCCAGTGACGTCATCAAGGCAGCTTCAACGGAAGACCAGCGCTGATCAAACGAGCAGCACAACGCTGAGTTGAGGCCAGTTTGCAACAATACATTTTCTTTTTCTTTTTTCTTATTTCTACATAATGTATTTAGGTACTTATCTTGTACAATTTGTTGCAAATAAATTATTCATATTCTTATTCAACTGCATCTAGGTTACTTAACGTACATTAACGATACTTACTCTGCAGTTAGAGCTCGACTTTGACAAGCGAAATCTCCACACAAGTACAGGTAAGTGGTTTCATAACAAACAACAAAACAACTCATTAGCGTCATTACAACTAACAAACTGCTTATTTTCATATTTTCAAAAGGCGATTTACAACTGTTATCGGACGCAATCCGAAACAATAATGACGGCAATCACCACAGTTTCGTGTCAACACACGAAAAAAGAAACAAATGACACCGGCTTATCGAAATTGGGATCTTTACGCGTAGAGCTGTGGGGCGGAGTTGTTGGGGCTTTTTTATTACGTTTCGTAGTGTTTGTTGGATGGTAAACAAAGAGTTTGTTGGATGGTAAAGGTATCGATTATTATTAACGAGAATCGAACCAAGACCACAGTTTGGCAACGATCATTGACATAGGAAGTAAACCACCTGTGTAGATCACCTCTAATTCCAGCCGCGTATAGCTTCGCAAGAAGAATCTTATGGTCAATTCGATCGAAAGCCTTGCTGTAGTCCGTATAGACCACGTCAACCTGCCCCCCACCCTCCATCCATTATATCCTAAAACCTTCCTCGAGAACCACTCTATCTATTGGTGAAAACAGCATGAAAATCGGTGCAGTAGTTTTCGAGTTTATCGCGAACAGACAGACAGACAGACGCGGCGCGGGGACTTTGTTTTATAATAAGTAGTGATTTCGGACGTAAATCTGCATCATTAGAGCATTAATAACTTTGACACACATGGCATAGCATCGCTATCATGTCATCGAAAATTCTAAATTGGATTAAAAAACTCCATCCCAAAATTTTTCAACACCTACCACGTATTTGTGGACGGAATTGAGTAGGAACGGTAATATTATCGTGGATCGTCGACTTGGGCTGGTTTACGGCCCCATTATAGCATGTAGGTAATTGTACCGATGGAGTGCGGATAATCCGGCTGTTTCCCTGCTTTGGCCGTGGTCGGTATCTACTTACACGCTACGATGCTACTTGTGATTTGCTACTGAGTTAGGTACAAAAAATTCTTATGGGCCTACTTTCCCCTCTACACTGAGAAAAATAATGTGACTTTCCTTCTGAGTCTTACCTTCCAAGACCGATTCCTTCCTTACTTTACCTTAGTTTTCCTTCTAAATCACAAGTCCTTCCCTTTTGACTCAGAAGGAAAACGGTATTTCGGAAGGTCTTTTTTCTCCGTGTACCTGAGAAAAAAATGGTTATTTGGATACACCATTTATTACTTAGCTTTACTTTATTACTTATGCATTGAAAAAACTTATTTTTAAAGACAACGGAATTGCCATGTTCAAATAGTATATTCTATAGACTCTACTTAGAGATATTCCTTTTTTTATGTCTAATACTATGCATTTTATTTAAAAACAAGCTTCTCCCTGCCGTTGTATACGTACACTCCTTTTCTGGGATAAAATTAGCCCACTATGTTATCTATGTGTGAGTTTAAGGTATAAGATATCTACTTACTAAATTTCATTTAAATCCGTTGAACCGTTTCAGCGTTAAGAAGTATCAAACATAGAGACACTCACACATAAACCTTTGCATTTTATTAAAATAGTGTTTATATAGGCATACAATAACAAAATACTATTTTAAAGAAATCTGTCATCAAGCATAGCTATTAAAGCAATCGATGTGTTACTTGAAAGCCAGTTCCCAATCCAACGTAGCGTGGTTGTTAAACGACCACATCGTCACTTAACATCAGCTACCCTTAAGAACTATAAATAAATAAAACAAAAACACAGAAAATAGTTAGTGGGCAGTCATTCAAGTAATGCGCAGTTAAGTCTAATATTTGCAATGCAAATATTGACACGTCCAAGCACTAAACACTTAATAAGATGATAATAGACTGCATTCTGTAAGGATCAACCCTTGTCTATTTTTGTACACGCGAGGATATTTGTAATGCAACCTTACCTTTATAATACGACAATGAGAATATATAAACCACATCATTATAGTGACTTTCTTTACATGTGTGAGTCACACACATAGAAAACTGTCTCCAACAATCACTCAAATGACATCCTCGAATATCCCTTGATTATTCACGTCACACTACGTTACTCCGTCAGCGTTACGGCAATCCAGCTCTCCTATTGGCGGCGGTGAAACTTTGTCGCCCATTTGTCACCAAACACCGGCCAATGGGAGCGCTCGTTTTGAAATTGGAACGCAATTGAAAATGTCACCGCGTTGTCGCTTTATGTATTCAGTCTACTTTGTATTCTATTATGTGGTGTAATGAAATTGAATTTGTCATTTCAAAATGGTGGTATGAATTAGAATAATGCATTAGAAATACGTTACATTATTTTAAAAAAAATCACCTAATATCATGTATATAATACACACACACAAAATATACACACATATGTACTCTCTTGTTTATGGTTAAAGTCTGTGTTCGAATAATGTTTTTTCTATATGTAGTTTACAAATGTTATTATCATAGTTTGTTTATAATCTTACTTTTAAATTATGGTTGATTTTCGACCACTGGGCGACCACTAGTTAAAAATAATTATAAAAAAAGATGACAACCGTGTAACAAAATGAAAACAAAATATAAAATTGTAAATAAACCAGACGACGCGAGTATAAAGCCATCGATTTTTACACTCATCACTGGGAATGAAACGACAAAAAGGACACAATTTCGCCCCAAATCAAGCGTGACTTTTAACAAAGGGCATCGCGTATGGCCCGAGCACTCGGTATAACCTGGCTAAATTAAAACAACCACCAAAAATGCCAGGTATCCCTACATGGCCATGGTTATTTTACATGGTCGATTAGTACGCCAGTGCGACGATTGCCCCAGGTCGGTGGAAATAACATGGCTGTATCATTGTTATACAAAAGCGCAGCTGTTCTCTTCCCGGAGGGTAAAAAAGACGTTTTGTATGCTTTTTTTATCGATACGGTGTGCAGGGCTCTTTTAGCGGTCACCGGGACCAGCGTACGCCTCCTGTTTGTACTTTCATACAATGTGCGCTTTTGAAATGTGTCGTTTTTTGGGTCGCAAATATACGTTTAATCTTTTAACTATTACGTGGATGGAAAGTTGGTAAACGTTTACATATTTATTTAAGTTTATAAACTTAACAGTTATAAGTATTTTCAGGTAGTATTAATGAGTGCTAAAAATTTAAATTAAATAGGGATGGTAATGTTTTTCTTCACGTAGTGTCGAGTAAAAACATACAATCATATTGTTTTCAGACGATAATTTTATTTTGTTTGCATATTTATAGTCTCAAGTTTGATAAATAACAGTTTATTGCAATTATGCTGCCAAAATTGGTTTTGTATTGCCTATACTAATAACTTCTTAGGAAGTGCATTCAACGAAAGATACCTACCAACTTCAAAATTCAAATGAACACAAGACTTCTTGCTTTATTTATATTGTCGACTACTCGACATTAATACAAATCTTTTTCACATCACCATGCTTTACAAATTCAAGATTTGAATAATACCACCCTAGGGTAACATACCACCCAATCCGCCATCTTGGTTTCATTATTCGCCATTTTGTTTTTTTTTTCACTAAAAAGGAGTATTAATCCTTTTTAAGGCTAAGGTACGCGGCAGATGTGTTCTTAGTGGCCTTAGGTGTACTTGAGTGGTTCGATGAGTTGGATATTAAAATTTGTCTGTGTTGTTGTGTTTTGTGTTGCTAATTGGAGACAGTTATTGTGCTGAGAGGATTTTTGTAAATAGGTATGTAGATTCTAAGTATGTACCTACCAATAAGTTTCGTTGTGATTAAATTGAACTTTTTGTGCATTGATGTTATCGAATTAAAATAGGTTTAAGTTGAGACATAGCGATTTAGACTTGCCAATTCAATTAAAACGTAAAATTTAGTTGTTAACTTGTTATGTTTTATTTGACCACAAATGGAAAAAACACATTAATTAAAAAAAACCATCACAATTTTTCTTGCACGTTCAGAATGATTAGTAAAAAACGCTATCTAGAATAAAATCCTGCTTTTACAATGTTTTGTTCGAAAGTAGAAATAAATAAATACACCGAAAGACTATGTTTTAGGCCCGACCAATAAATACCCAATAACTGTGACCAAAAAAGTAACTCTTCCTTTTGTTTTACCAAAACTGTAAAAAAGGGCACGACAATCATTGCAAAATTCTAACAAAAAAGTCCCCCGATAAAAGAGTGCATTTCATCTCCCCAAAATCCTCCGAAGCCCTTCAAATAGGTCAGTTGCGATCGCGATCCCTCTCGGGGGCAGTAGGGCGCACACACACATACATGTATTACTAGATACGTATATAGACAGATGTGTGGGCTTGCGGATAGGGCTTGACTGTCTTTCTGATACATTCGAGTGGAAAAGCCTAACATTTTTATGGCACGAAAGAAAACGACCTTCCGATTTCGGAAGTATTTACTTACATTTTCCTTTCGATTCAAAAAGGAAGGAAGGACTTTTGACTGAGAAGGAAAATTAAGGTAAATTAAGGAAGGAAAAGGTTATATTTTGGAAGGAATCGGTCTTGGAAAGTAAGACATACTAAGAGAGAGAGCTAAGTCAGGATTTGTTTTTCAGTGCGGTAGCCTCACCACAGTATGTGTAGTAGGTACTTACTATGTGCCTCACTTGAGAGTCTGTTCCCAATTCAGACACAGTTCGTACAGTGGCATTAGTGTACGAACTGTGTGATAAATCACACTTTAGCTTCTTTTAAATATTGATTGTGTGGGCCGGTGAACGATAGTAAGATAGAAATGATAGAATGATAGAATGATAGAATGTTAAGAAACTATGTAATTTTAGATTTAATTTAGTTTTACAAAGAACAAAGAAAAATAAATAACGAAAACAATAATGGTAAGGCAGGCGAGGGAATATGGGACACACAAGCGCGCGCGCAGTCGAGAGAGGACTGACCCCCGCCCTCAGCTGTCACGAGA
Organism: Opisthograptis luteolata; assembly: GCA_931315375.2. Lineage (NCBI taxonomy): Eukaryota > Metazoa > Arthropoda > Insecta > Lepidoptera > Geometridae > Opisthograptis > Opisthograptis luteolata. Next base: position 3,899,844 of record OV928049.1, on the reverse strand, counting down.
CGAGCGGGGCACAGAATAGCGCGTACTTACTACGCGCCGTACCAAAACCTGTTTTGTAAGGGGCTGGCCCAAGTCGCTCAAGAGGAAGCGTTTTAAACTAATTTAGGTGAATGGGCCAAGTCTTTACAATAGAGGTTCTGGTACGAAGACAAGATAGATACGCCACATATTCCCCCCGGCCAGACCATGACTATGGTCGAAAAATGTCTGGGAAGCGAACTACTCTGCCGCTTCGGGTCCTTCTTTCCACGGGTGGTAGTGGTACTGGAGGTGTACGTTTCTCTTTTGCAGCAGTGTCCAGTTGAGTTCGAGCTTCACTAGCCATATACGCTGGTTTAAGGCGGTCGACGGTGACAGTGACATTCTTGCCTTTAACGTTAAGTGTGAAAAACTTCGGCTGTCTTTTGATGACCAAGTAGGGACCTGCATAGGGTGGTTCTAGTGAGCCGCGCACGTGATCTTGGCGCAGGAATACGTGCGACGAGTCATGCAGATCTCGTGGAAAGTAAAATGGCGTCGAAGTATGCCACGTCGTTGGTCTGGGTGTCAACTTCTGGATATGGGCTCGGAGGCGGGTTGCGTACTGGGTGATGTCATCTGAGTGGAAGTCGTCTTTCGGTGACATGAACTGTCCGGGTAAGCGTAGGGGCTCACCGTATACCAACTCGGCTGCTGACGTCTGTAGGTCTTCCTTCCACGCGCTTCGTATGCCAAGTAGAACCAGTGGAAGAGCTTCGGTCCACTGCGAGGTGTTGTGGCACATGATGGCTGCCTTGAGTTGCCGGTGAAGACGCTCGATGATGCCATTCGCTGCAGGGTGGTAAGCAGTAGTGCGAAAGTGTCGCGCACCAACAAGAGCAACGAGAGACTTGAAGAGATGGCTTTCAAATTGACGACCGCGGTCAGTCGTCACTCGAGCTGGACATCCAAATCTGGCTATCCAACCAGATACTAAGGCAGCAGCGCAGGTTTCCGCAGTAATGTCTTTGAGTGGAATGGCCTCAGGCCATCGCGTAAACCTGTCGATGACGGTGAGGCAGTATCTGTAATCAAAAGACAAGGGTAACGGTCCTACGATGTCGAGGTGTATGTGAGAGAACCTCGCGGAAGGGGTAAGGAAGGAGGAATGGGTGGATTTGGTGTGGCGGGAAATTTTTGACTGTTGGCATTTCAAACACTGCCTAGCCCACTCTCTACAGTCACTACGAATCCCTGGCCATACAAATCTTTGTGTTACCAGTCGCAATGTAGCTGAACCTCCTGGGTGATGTAGCCCATGTATCATGTCGAAGACCTGTCTGCGAAGCTGTGGAGTGATGTAGGGACGAGGCTGTCCAAGTGAATTGTCGCAGTAAACTGGTGTTCTACTGTCGACCGATTCCATCTTTTCGAGCTTCAAGCTGGAACCGTTGAGTAGCAAGTCTTGCAGTTCCGGGTCAGAATCCTGGAATCGTGCAAGAGCTTGGTAGTCAATAGCTGTAGTGATCTCCTCCACACGAGACAAAGCGTCCGCGACGATATTTTTCTTTCCGGGAAGATATCGCAGGTCGGTAGTAAATTGAGCAATGAAATCCAAATGGCGAAATTGTCTCGGAGAACACTTCTCTTTGCTCATAGAAAAAGCGAAGGTCAGAGGCTTGTGATCGGTGTACACCACGAAGGTCCTGGCTTCCACCATATGCCTAAAGTACTTGATGGCCTCATACACAGCAAGCAGTTCACGATCATAGGGGCTGTACTTGGCCTGGGCACTAGAGAGCTTGTGCGAGTAAAAGGCTAATGGCTGCCAGTCTGTACCTTTGCGCTGTTGAAGTACGGCACCGATGGCTAAGTCAGAAGCGTCAGTGACAATTGCCAATTCAGCTGAGTTATCTGGATGTGCGAGTAAGGTAGCCTGGGACAACGATCTCTTGCAGTCTTCAAAAACGCGCATGAGGTCAGGTGTCATCTCCACAGGGTGAGAACTCTTGACTTTAGGTCCAGATAAAATGGCGTTCAACGGTGCGTGTAACTGGGCTGCGTTGGGGATGAAACGGCGGTAGAAATTCATCATACCTAAGAAGCGTCGGAGTTCTTTTATGGTCTTGGGAACAGCGTAACCTTTAATAGCTTGGACCTTTGAATCCAACGGTCGAGTACCAGCAGCTGAGACGTGGTATCCCAAGAAATCTACTTCCGACTTGCCTAGTATACACTTGGAAGTGTTGATCAGCACTCCATACTGCTTGAGACGGTCGAACAACTGACATAAATGTCTCTTGTGCTCTTCTATCGAAGAAGAGAAGATCAGGATATCGTCTATGTACCCGTAACAAAAATCAAGGCCAAGAAGAACTTCGTCAATGAATCTTTGGAAGGTTTGAGCAGCATTCCTTAGTCCAAAGGTCATGTACTCAAATTCAAACAGTCCAAAGGGAGTCGTTAGTGCTGTTTTGGGTATGTCATCCGGATTTACACGGATCTGGTTGTATGCCTTGACAAGGTCAACCGTTGAGAAGACAGAACATCCTGCAAGCTGGTGAGAGAAGTCCTGGATGTGGCGGATGGGGTACCTGTCTGGTATAGTCCTGGCGTTAAGTGCGCGGTAGTCACCACACGGTCTCCATCCGTCGTCCTTTTTCCTTACCAGATGTAGTGCAGACGACCATGGGCTTTCAGAACGCCTGGCTATGCCGCTTGCCAGCATATCTTCAAACTCCTTCTTAGCTGCTTGCAAACGGACTGGGTCAAGACGTCTAGGTTTGCTAGACACAGGAGGACCCGGTGTCGTCCTGATGTGATGCAGAGTGTTATGCTTAGGCGTTGAAGGAACACCTGCAGGTCTGGTAATCTCTGGATACTCACGCAAAAGTTGGTGGAAGTCCGATTCACCTGTGACAGCTTTAATAGATGAGATGTCGTCAGCTGAACCAGTGTACAGAGCGTTTACTGAAAGTGAGGTGATTCCATCTATCAGTCGTTGGTTTTTGCAGTCCACGAGCAATCCATAATAACTGAGGAAGTCTATTCCTATTATGGGTCTAGAAACATCAGCAATCGTGAAACTCCAGGTAAAAGCACGTCGAAGTCCTAAATCAAGCTGCAGCTGAGTAAGTCCGTAGGTATGAATAACCGAGTTATTTGCAGCTGATAGGTCAAACTTCGACTTGGAGCAGGGCGCCTTGACAGCTGATCGCGGGAAAACACACAAGTCTGAACCAGTGTCTACGAGAAACTGCATTTTCGATACGCGATCTGTGACGAATAGACGGCCTGTTGACGAAGGGCAGTCGTTGGCCGCTACTTGCGACCGCCCTGGAAGTTTTCCGAGCTAAAACTGCACGGCTGCTTACATTTCTGCGCCTTGGTTCCATAGGTGAAGTGGTAGAAACAGTGTGGGTGATTAGGTGGTGGTTGCCTTGGTCGTGAGCGTGAACGAGAGCGATTATCCCGTCTGTATCGGTTCTGTGAGCGTGAACGTCCTCCGCTGGACACTTGCTCTGCTAGCTTCGCTACTTGCCTAGTGAGTTCACAGACTTGCCTGCTGAGATCGTCGAACGGTGTTGAGGGTGCAGGAGCAGCGGTAGCAGCTCTAGATGTGCTTGCCACCTGAGGAGTTGAAGGGGCTATCTCGTGCACTTTGTCTGCTAAATCAGCTAGCTTTTCTAGGGGAAGATCTACCTGTGAAGCAATCACCGTCTGAATATTAGCAGGTAGGCGGCTTGACCAAATGGTGGTCAGAAAATCTCCAGGTACAGCTGGACCGGCGAGGCTCTGAAGGTGGCGTAGGAACTGCGATGGTTTCCTATCGCCAAGCTCCTCGTGCATCAACAGCTGCTTCACGCGTTTTTCTTGTGACGCTGAAAGTCGCTTTATTAGTTCCGTTTTTAGTTTTGTGTACTTCTCGGTCGGAGGAGGATTGGTGATGATATCCTTCACCTCCGCGGCATACACGTGGTCTAGCTGCGCCACTACGTAACAAAACCTGGTCTCATCTGTCGTTATTTTCGACAATATAAATTGACTTTCGACCTGTGCAAACCACAAGCCTGGCTCTTCAGGCCAAAATGGCGGAACCCTCACGCCTACTCTTAGCACTTCTGGGGCCAGATCGTCAACACCACGGTTAGTCATTTTAAAAAAAAAATTTCGCTCACCGCTCGCAACTTGTACCACACACTACTACGCAGTAACACTGACTTCGGATCGGAAGGTTGATGTGGGCCGGTGAACGATAGTAAGATTGAAATGATAGAATGATAGAATGATAGAATGTTAAGAAACTATGTAATTTTAGATTTAATTTAGTTTTACAAAGAACAAAGAAAAATAAATAACGAAAACAATAATGGTAAGGCAGGCGAGGGAATATGGGACACACAAGCGCGCGCGCAGTCGAGAGAGGACTGACCCCCGCCCTCAGCTGTCACGAGACGAGCGGGGCACAGAATAGCGCGTACTTACTACGCGCCGTACCAAAACCTGTTTTGTAAGGGGCTGGCCCAAGTCGCTCAAGAGGAAGCGTTTTAAACTAATTTAGGTGAATGGGCCAAGTCTTTACAATAGAGGTTCTGGTACGAAGACAAGATAGATACGCCACAATTGTTATTGACTCTTTTTGTTTTCACTGTCACTGGCCGTAGATAAAATCTTTTATATTTTTCAATCTTCAATATAGAAATCCGCATAAACAAAACATAAGCAAATACATACATAAGTGATATATATAATTATAAAAACAAAGTAAAAATAAAATTATATATTCTAAAGTTTTATAGTTTCATCACAACGAGAGAAATTTACTGTATCATTTTGCGAACAATTTGATACTCAAACTACTTCGTTACGTCGACCAAAATAATTGAAACCGCATTTGAAAAAAAAAATAACATACCTGGAACACTTTTCTCCTCAATTGTCCAGGGCTGTCATTACACTTTCTCCCTGATTTATGTGCGGACACGCTGCGCAGCTGAAAATTTGATGTGGGTACAGTGACTGCCAACCCTCGCGTTCGGACCACCGACCGTCCCATGCGCCTTTGTGGTAGTGTATGTAAAAATGTAAGTGCTAATGTGAACATTACATTGTAGCAAATTTGCTTACATACGAGTGTGTATTTTCCGGAGTTTTTTCCATGTGGCGATTAATCCCATTCGCAATTTTTGCCACCTTTTCTCAATAGCTTCCTTTACCGAAAACATATTTCTAACCATTCGCATCATCATCATCAGCCTTTACGTTCCCACTGTTGGGACTCTGGCCTTCTCTCACACTTCTCTCACAGAGAGCAGTATGGGTCGTTATCTACCACGCTGGCCCAGTGCCGGTTTTTTACATATTTTCCCATTATTACTATTAGATACCAAGTAGAGATAAAGATTAATCTACAATATAAATATGTATTTAAAAAGTATTTTTGGAACAAAAATGTAATTTCATAAAAATTAAACAAAATTATGTACATAGGTACAAGGAATGTTTTAAACCAAACTGTCACTTATTACTTATACCATAGTCATGGCGGTTCGGTTGTCAGGTGCTAACGAAGTTGTCCTTGTCGGAGATCTCAACCAACTACCTTATATCGACCGGGAAAACCTGTTCGAGCTAAGGTACAATCGCCCAAACCTGGTGGCAACCATCAGCCAGGAGTTGTTATGCACGCACCGGAACCCGATGGATGTAGCATACGCCCTCGGTGAGATATACTCCGGTATATACTCATCAAGACCGTGCGTACGTTCCTTGACGCTAAAAGGGTACAAGGATGCCCTAATACCCAACACTCTCCCCAACACCTTATTCCTGGTTAACACCCAAGAGGAAAAGGAATCCCTGTCCAGCAAGGGATACGGGAGTGGTGAAGGATCGCGCATCCTAACCATTCATGAAGCTCAGGGACTTACGTACGAGTCGGTTATCATCCTCCAGACCAGAGCGAAAAAGCTGGAGCTTCACGACAGCGTACCGCATGCGGTAGTAGCAGTGTCGCGACACACTGTCAGCTGCATTTACTATACAGATGACAGTGACGACGCGATAGGCAGGTTCGTGAAGCGAGCAGCGGCAGCAACAACGCAAAGGATCGTGGACTACAACCTCGAGAATGCTATTAAACACCGAAACGAAAAAGTTGTTCAGGCACTCGCGAGATTGGAGACCGCGAGAACCACGGCTGGCAGTCCCCCTTAAACCTTCCTTTGACTTTCCCTCTTCTGCATGTCTTAATTGTAAAATGAATAATTGTAAAATGTATATAAGTCGTTATAAGTTGTATATTTTAGCTCTCCCTTTCCTTCTCTATTCTAACCATCTTCTGTAAACAACTAAAGCAGTCATGCTCACGAAAGTGACTTTGCTTGCAGCGGCGTCGTGTGTCGGGTCGCCCTCTTCCCTCTAATATGGTCGAGGAGAGCGATGGCTGGCACATGCGTCAACTCGTGAACGGGTGCTGCTTGTGGGGTCTGGTCTGTTTTAGTTGTTATCCCGTAACTAATAATTGTTAAAATGTTTTTTTTTTTTGCATGTTTTAATTGTATAATGTTCATGTTTCCATATCCCAATGTGCACAACCTCTTAGTTTTTTAAATTAGCTTATAGTATAATATAATTATATTTAAACGCGGAAAAACTTAATTATATTAAAAGAAAATGTGTTGACAAAAGTACGGGCCTCGAGCTTGTAGTGGAAAACTTTATCAAATAAAAAAAAAAAAAAAAAAAAAAAAAAAAAAAAAAAAAAAAAAACTGTCACTTATTGTGTTTTTGTTTTTACAATATTAGTATGTGAATTTTAAGAAAGGTTGTAGCAAAATTCATAACTTGGAGTTTATGGACTTATTTTTTAAATGCGTCAATTTCAAAGAGAAAAAAAACTTGCAATGTATATAGCGAAGACTTTTTTAAATTCATTTCCTTGACGAGCAAAGTATGTTTCTTGTATACATTACTACCCAGAATTTAAAACCTCAACAGTTCAAAATCCCAGACGACAATTTTTACCATGAGATATTTTTAAAATATTGACACATACATTAAATGATAATAAATTATTATTGGCAAAAAATCGTTCCAACATTAAACTTGAAATGTCAATAAAGCTTTCAAATGCAATTTATAAAAACAAACTAGTCCGTTCCCATCTCACGACGCAAAGCCTCCAGCGTATAGAGTATAGACAAAGTAGAGCAATCTCTCATCCAAAAATCCGCCATGCTTGCCTCACATCTAATTACCGAATTAAGAAATCGTGGCCGATATCTCTCGTTAAAGACAATAAACCTATCATTAATCATTAGGCATTAGCCCCGCAATCGTTAATGATGATATTAGGCGTTTTGTGCGTGCCGATTTTGGTGCGATGCGAGTTGGAAGCTTATAATGTGTTGGTCTTTTTTTTAGTATGCCCTTTTAGTAATAAAAGTTTTTTTTTTGTTAAAGAGGCGTTTTACTGTTAGGTAAATAACATTAGTTCAATTGAACTACAGAGAGAGCAAAATCTTGGAATCACTATAGGTATGTTAAATGTTCATTTTAAATGTTTTTACTTTGGCAATAAAAAATATTTGATGAGCTAGCAAAATGGGAATAGAGACATAGAACTACTAAGAACATTGTCTCATTAGTTCTCTGGAAGAAAATCACGATGGAAATAGATTATGGAAATATAAATAAAAATATTTAATACGCCACCGGAATGAATCAAAAATCTCGCTGGTTCCAAGAAAAAAAATCACGATGGAACTAGCGGAAATGACTCTTTAAATTATCATTTTGATGATCGCAGAAGCTCATCCCTTATCCCATGTTCTAAAATCTCGATGGAAGCCGAAGGAGCGAGGTTGGACGATGGAACTAGATAATGATTCTTTAAAAGGATCATTTTGATGATCGCAGCAGCTTATCCCTTGTCCTAAGTTCTAAAATCTCGATGAAAGCCGAAGGAGCGCTGTTGGGCCATGGAACAAAATCACGATGGAACTAGAGAATGATTCTTTTTGATGATCGCGGTAACTTATGCCTTGTCCCACGTTCTAAAATCTCGATGCAAGCCGAAGGAGCGGGGGCGGGCCGATCGTGATTGTCTGCAGTTCTTACGTGTCGTAATTGCTGATCATTTGATTCGGAAGGGCAAAACAAGAACGAGACCTGTTGATGACTTTAATTGGGTTTCGAAAAGAATGAGAGATGCAGTTCCTGTTACTATTGTTGTTTCTAATTTAGCCATGGCCAGTAAGTGAAGATTAGTTAGTACTAATATTAATAAAATATATGTTAATAAGAGTAATCTTACTGAATACTTACACATGCCACGCTACGTCTGGATTAGGAACTGGCTATCAAGGCCCGTTTTTAAAAAGTGGGAACCTAAATAGGCTGAAAATAATAATGATGATGTTAATAACAACAAGCAAAAGTAAACTTCTACTAACGTAGCAAATTCGTGCTTTTAGTATCGCGGTCTTCTTCTTATGGGTCTAGTTAGAAGAAGACAGAAGAAAACAACGATTCTCGAAAGAAAATCTTACAAATTCGCTTTAGATGTACTATGCCCGCCTAACATATGATTAATATCTAACAGTCACAAGCTTTTAAGGCGTCCCGCTATAAATTACTCAATTAACTCGACCGTATAATTAGTTAGGAACGAAATTTTAATAATCAATCTCCGAAAAGGAAAGTACAGTTAATTATATAAATTGTGGTTAAAAAAATAATGAGCATGTTAAACAAGTGAGCCGTGATAGGTGCGATGGTCATTGCGTGTGGGGCCGCTAATTTTGCGAGTGAGCAAGTATCAGGCAATTAATCTTGAAATTTTTGGAAAGTAATGCTAAACTGATAAAAGATAAAGTGACGGTGTCACATTGTCGTAATGCGTAAGTTTTTTTGAACGACGACAAATAAATAATGTGCGCAGAAATCCAATAGTATGTAAATAGTGAACTCTGTACATTGTCAAATGTCTTTCAGTATGTATTATTGAATCAAAGACTGATTTTTCTAAGTAAGTTTTGTCTAAACTACATAAAACTAAACAATAGGAAAAATAATAGCTTAAAAGGTGGAATTAATAACTTGGAGAAACAAGACATTACATACCTCCATTTTATCGTCCCTGTACACATCAAAATAAATTTGCAGACTTAAAATCTTTATTCATTCAGTTTATATTTTGCACATACTTTCTTCCGTATCGCGTTTTTGTTACTTACCGATTAGCGATTGACCACATGTCAACTTTTGTCATCTGATCTAATTTGAATAATCGCTGTCGCTTACTCTAGTAAACTGCTTATGTAAACCGCATATTTAGCGGCTGCATCAGGACAAGTTGCGTATGTTGAACATCGTGACAGATGCTCAGACGCGATCGTGTGAATTTGATAGTGAAATATTATGTTTGGGCTCGGCATAACAACTACTGATGAGTAGCGTTGCCAAAAAAGTCGGAGGTGAACTTTGCTTTGGAAGTTTTTATCACCTTTTACGACCTTGCGAACGTTATTTTCTTTCCAGCCCATACACCTACTAAATAATCCAGTTTTGTCATTTCACTAAGAAACTCCACGGTAAACTATTTATAAATTTTCAATACCTACCTACGTGTTGCATGGCGCCAGCTACCCTCGACTACATCGTCACTTAAAATCAGAAATAGAGAAATAAAAATAGCTCGACGTAGACCGCGTTAACACCTCGCAAAAACTCACACTATGGCCATTGGCCACTGTTCATATAGCCCAGGCGTAGCGTAGCGTCACCTTCGACCACATCGTCGGTTAACTTATGATTCATCATCAGCCGGAAGAAGTCCACTGCTGAACATAGGCCTCCCCCCTTGAACGCCACCATGAACGGCTATTAGCCATTTGCATTCATCGGCTCCCTGCGACGCTTACAATGTCGTCGGTCCACCTAGTGGGGGGCCTACCTACAGAACGTCTTCCGGTTCGTGGTCGCCACTCGAGGACCTTTCTTCCCCATTATAAGCACTAAAACAAGCATGGACGGAAAAAACTTTTACATATTTATTAAAATCTTTTTGAAGGTTTAATTTGTACACCAACTGTACAAAGCCTTCCGCTATCATTGCCGCCGAAAAGAACGTATGTGATGTCCAGTCGTATCGTCTTCAGGGGGCAAAGTCGTGTGGCAATCTATGATAATTATTGTAGAAGTTATAGTCTACGAAACACATGCGCTTTCTAATCACGAGCCACCGATCGTGTCGAAACTGGAAATTAGGTAGCTGAGATATTAAAAGATGTAATGAGATCAAAGATGATACACACAACTATAGTTGTGAATGGATACCTACTTATAAGTCATCATCATCATTATCAGCCTATTACGTTCCCACTGCTGGGACTCTGGCCTTCTCTCAGAGAGAGAGCCGGGCCGTAATCTACCAAGCTGGGCCAGTGCGGGTTGGTAGATGTCGCATGCCCATGAATGTTGCAGTTCTTGGACATGCCGGTTTCCTCACGATGTTTTCCTTCACCGTTTTGAGCGATGGCAAATCCGCACATAACTTATAACATAACATAACTTACTTATAAGTATCTGAGTATAAATATAACAGCATCAATATACCTAAGCAGTGTACCAAAAAACTCACGTAGAAAGTCACTAAGGGCCGGTTTTTATAAACGTCCGTAAGTAAGATGTCATACCAAAACCAAATTTCGGTAAATTTGATCTTGCAAATTTTCCGTGCTAAAATTTGATGACATTTAACTTACGGACGTTTATAAAACCGGCCCTAAATCAAACAAACGCTTTCGTCTATATTAACTCGTATACTACTCGTTTACTTACCCAATCGCAATTCTCAAAATTTCAACTCTCGACACGAAAGAATTCAGCAAAACCCGATCAATATTTTTAAAACAGCTCAAGGTATTTCAAAACGAAACGGCAACCCTTAACCTCCTAGGGACCTGCTTAATTACATCGGATGGCTGTAAAATATTAATGAAGTATCTGATACGGACATGTTGCGAGTTCAGCGACTCACCCGTGTATGGTGAAAGGAAAGCTTTTATTAATTTACCGAGGGCGGGTTAGGGGTAGGAGACAAAGAAGTTGAGTAAATAAGAGAAATATTGTAAGTAGCTGTTTTGCGGTTTCAGTTTATCGCGATAAAAAGTGTCTACTTGTTAAGACAGGTTGGAAAAAACCTTGACGCCATCCACAACTATCTTTATATGAATTTTTACCAAAATCGGCTAAGAGGTTTTAGGGAATAAATAAACTTATTGCTTGAAGAAGCTTTAATTTTGTGACAATATTTGAGCTTGATAAACGATATTGATTGAAAATCATGACGATTGCTACCATATTGTGATAGTATCTTTGTTAGTACCTATATATAAATTTGTAAACCATTGTTGTGTTACCTAATAAGTTTTGCAGTAAAACGTTACTTAGAAAGTGAATTTTAGCATAGTTATAGTTTAAAGTAGTGCAAATTTTAAATATTTTGTATTGCCCTCATACTGCCACAAACAAAACCTAGATTTAGACAATGCTTTAGGTTATTTCAAAAACTGCATTTCCTCTGTAAATAAAACTTTCAATTATGAGTAGCACATTGGTTATACCTATCTAGCTATTTAAACACACATTTATTTAAACTTTGTCCAGCAAAAACCGGCCACCATTTGCCATTGTTTCCACCCACCAAAAAAGACAACACGCCGTTAATAAATCTTTTAAAAATCAAACCGGCCACCCTACAAAGGGCCGGTGCGCAATTTTGTCAAAATTTCACAAGCATTAATATCAATATGTAGAGCAAAAAAGGGCCGTAATATCCTCAGGGTCCCTCTCGGTTTATTTTATCAAAGCCGACCCCATATAACCCTTTCATCGTTACGCGAATTAAATTTCTTTTACCGTCATTTCCCGTGCATTATCTCGGTTAAAATCATAATGGTACGTCGTGGGGCCACAATGGGGCCTTGTTTGGGGCCCGGGCTTCATTAATGTTTGCTGAAGAATTTTATTAAAATGTTACGTCGCTTAAGGGTTTTATGGGACGAGAATACAGGAGCAAGTTTTGAAGCTACAGCTACAGTTACAACTACAGCTCAGTACCCCTAGCCAAAATGTATTCTACAGAAAACTAAAGAAATGTATGATCATGATAATATATTTCAACATTAAGTCACGTGGTCAGTACAAACGTCTACAATGACGATCACTACATTCCAAATATGTCCCGAACAAAGTGGTAGCCAGGATGCATTTTATCGGCCGGCTTCAATACCAGATCTATTTGACATAAGCTCCATAGATATAATGTCAAATTTCTATCTCTAGTAGGGCAAACCGTGGATAGATCGGTTATTTAAACCGGCCTTTAGACAAGCTCAAACGAAATTTCACATGGCATTAAGAAATTTTAACACAGAATACATTTTATCCGATAAGATGGGTTATATTGGACAACTAGCATTGGGAACGTAATAATAGGCTGATGATGATGATGATAATGATGATGATCATGATATGGATAAACACGAGTATTATAATGAGGCGCAGCTATATTCATTTAAAAATACATCAATTTAATTATATATATACTCGTAACTCGATTTTCATTTTCTAACTCTCGCTTTCACGTAAAGTATTTTCTGGGCAGTAAAACTTATTAGTTCTAATAAAATTTAACAACATAACTACTATCGTATTAATTATCTTTTCACGCCATACTTTTAGGTATTGCATATCGAAAGTGTAGATAAAAATCTTCAATTTCGATACTTAATGGTAGTGTTGTAGTATTTGCCTGCACACAATAGTTAGTGCATTGTTAAGTCAGTTAAAAAAATAATAGAAATAGAATTGCAAATGTGATCGCGCCCAAAACATGACCTGCCGTGAGTTTCTTGCCTGTTCTTTTGCCAGCGAAAGAGGTTGACGAATGCATATTGTATTGTAGACCTATGTCAGAAATAAATAATTTCATTTAACTAGGTAAAGCTCATCCACATAAAATCGAGCCTTGGATATCCCACAACACTCGATATATGCGCTCCTTTCTGCCACATGCTTGTAAAATGTGGAATGAGCTTCCTTTACAAGTCTTTCCGTCGTCCTACAAATTGCAGTCTTCCAAGATGAGTGTGAAAAGAGTTCGTCGGCAACGTACCTGGTGTTGCAGATGTCCATAAGCGCCTACCATCAAGCGGACCGTCCGGTTGTTTGCCACATAAAATAAAATCATATACATACATATACATTTTTTATAGCGCATTAATTATTGTGTCGCGTCAACATCTCCCCCCACCTTGTTAGATCGTTATATTATCTGATGCTCTCCCCTCTATGCAAGCCTCATGTGATAAATTGAAGACCCTTAGGCATTTATGTTTGCTAAAGAAAAATTAAATGGCAAACCGAAAATATCTCGAAGCCCGTAAGAAGGTCATCACTTAACGAAGTAAAGATAAAACGCTTAGCCGCCATCTATTCAATAATGCATACCAAACTTGGTCGGTTCGGCCAAATGTCGACGGCCATTATTATAATGACTTGGCCGAACAACAAGCATTTTTTCTTCAGAAGTCGCATTAAAGTACTAATAACAAAAAAGGGAACTAGCTTACTAAATATAACTAGTTACGCCCTACGGTTGCACTCGTGGTTTTCCTGTATCCCGCAGTAACCCTTTTCTGAAATAAATAGTCTTTCTTCATTCCAAATTTCATTCAAATCCGTTAAGCTGTTTCAGCGTGAAGGAGTAACAAACATTTACACACTCACTCACTCACAAACTTACGTATTTTTATTATTAGTGTGATAATGTTATTAATAATCTTTATCAAGGCTATTATGTCAACGATCATATCAACATAGGTAGGTACTCCAACTACTCAAAGTCCCTATTGAAAAAACACAGATTTAGTAGAGAAAAAAATAAAAATATACTTATAACTTTTGACTGTCAAGTTGTTAGGTAGGTATGTTTTCCATAGAATCTGATCTGATCTGATTATGTGTGCACTGCATTGCCATAAATATCTAAACCCCTAATTTTATCTGTAGTCGAATGAAACAAAAAAGACTGCAACCCTTCGAACAATTTCCAAAGAAAGCGAACATTCTTGTATAAATACTTGAAATGATTCCTCTGACAGTACCAAAGAGCCTCTCCCGCCCTCTCCTGAAACTCCCCCTCTCCCCCCTCTCTTGATCGTTAGCTACCGTCTACGATATTTGCATAACTCATTACGGTACATCCATATTTAATTAGGATATTTCCTTCTTTGAGTGTTTCGAGTTTCGTTAATGTGGCTAGATTCGGTCGACGGATACAATCCTACTATGTAATATTATAAATGCGAAAGTTTGTGGGTGTGGGTGTCTGAATGTTTGTAACACTTATCACCGTAACTACTAAGCCGAATTTGCAATGGAGATAGCTTATAATACCCTGAATAAACACATACATTTTATCCCGGAAAAAGGTTCCTGCGGCATAACGGAAAAACACGAGTGAACCCGCGGGGCGCCACTAGTATTTATTAAAAACAACACAGCAAAAATGTAGTTAAATGATATACTAACTGCACCCCGTGATAACACTCTTTATTCTGCTGTGATCCAATACCATAGATATAATCCTAAAGGGACGACGAGTTCAAATGGCCCGGTTACAATTTATTATACACAAGAAAACACGCTCACAGCGCAATTTCATAATTATTTTTACATCTTACAGGGTATTGTTTGACCACAAATCACTGATGTTAAGTCACGATGAAATATTCAGCAATGTAATAAAGAAGAAAGATAGAAAGACGCTCCAAAGGTAGAAGTGCGACCGAGATAGCGTTATTAGTCGTATCAAAGTCGATAAACACGAACGCCAGTCGGTCTGTCACAAGGCAGGCAAACATCATCATCAGTTTTTTACGTTCCAACTGCTGGGACTCTGGCCTTCTCTCAGAGAGAGAGTATGGCCGTTATCTACCACGCTGGCCCAGTGCGGGTTGGTAGATGTCGCATGCCATTGAATGTTACAGTTCTTGGACATGCCGGTTTCCTCACAATGTTTTCCTTCACCGTTTTGAGCGATGGTAAACCTAATTAAGCGTAATACAAGCGTACCACGCTCGAGAAGCCTAAGTATCGCATCTTCACCTTTCAGCAGAAGTTGTTTTTATATTATGTGTCATTAACGAGAAGATATCTTCCGCAATATCGGGTGGAACATCGATTGCCATTTAATTCACCAGCCCAGGGTCCAAACATCTCTAATGGCTGTGCAAATTTTAACCGCCCCCTTCCTTGCTTGTTTGAGTATTTGAGTTTCGCGTTTTAATTTCGATAAAGAATTTGTGAGTTTTCACTGAGATTTAATTAAGATTTGTTAAGTTTTCCATAAATGCACTTCTGTGGTTTCTATACGTATTTAATTTAAAAAATATTTGAGTGATTTAATAATACAAACTAAATTATTTATAGACTAAATATTTCAGGCAAGTAAGTTCTTCGATTACGCCCCTAGTAGTAATAAGGGCTGGTTTTAGAAACGTCCGTAAGTTAAATGTCATACCAAATTTCTGTAAATTTGATCTTGTTATCAAATTTCGGTACGGAAAATATGTCGAAAAATTCAAATTTACCGAAATTTGGTATGACGTTTACGACGGACGTTTATAAAACCGGCGCTGAATGTCCGTAAGATATGGTAACCGCTGCCCATCGCAGGCGAACCGTCTGCTTGTTTGCCATTATAGTCCAAACTTAGAAAATAAAAGGAAACTGTAGTCTTTTTTAAGCGTTGATGTCATTTAATAAAACAATTTGAAAATGTTTGGGTATATAGAATTATGTACATACTTAAATTGCTATAAAGTTTAGATGTTACCATAGATCTACATAATATAGAGCTGTAATAATTATCCCTCTGTGCCCCTGCTCTGTATTGACAAAGTGCACTATTACAAAATGGCAGTCTGCGCCCGAACCGTCAAACTATTTGCACCAAATAAGCTTTACCTTTACCAAAACAGTTTTGGCACAAAGTAACTTTTAAATTCTCCCAGTTAAGGTTGAATTTAGTTTGTGTGTAATTGCTGGAGTAGTATGAATGCTGGTGTGAGAGTATTTGAATAGATCGAAAGTGGATAGATATAGAGCGGTGTATGCCCCCGTGGACGTATTGACAAGTGCACTTAGCGTGCGGATTACGTTGGGCAATGTTCGCGTGTGTGCGTGCGCTGAGGACGGTGTTGTGCCAAAGGTTGCGCGTTGATTGGCAAGCGAGAAAAAAAAAGCGACAAAAAATCACAAGTCAATTGTGAAAAAAAAGCACGTGACAAAAAAATACAACTCAAGTGAGAAAAAAAACACGTGTAGCAGAAAATTACGCTACAGTATTTCGTGCTTCAAGTTTTTATAAGGTCACAACTTAAATTAGATTACAATCATAATTCAATATAGGAACCATGTTGATGTCTCGTGCAATGGACGAACAGCTGACTGCGTAAGGTCACGGGTTCGATTCTCGAAGACAAAGAATTGTGCATTGAAAAAACAAGCTCGTTAGTATTTCTTGATGTTGGGATCCTCCGATCCGTTTAGTTCCTGATACCCTAGAAACACATAATTCTGTGTAGCGAGATCTTTATGTATCTGGTTATCTACGTAACTATGAGTAATTATTGTCATTATTTATGTATAGACATTTCTTCAATTTTTCTGGCTAAAAAAGGTAACAACTACACTGTAGATATTGTATAATACTAGATTTCTGCTTAGCTAGGCCATTATAAATAAAACATTCTGCTGAAAATACCTAATTTCAAAATTAATTAACAGACTGTCTATCTTTCGCATCCTCCCATCCTCGATGACACAACGATGTCCATGAATCCAAAACTCCTGCCGGGGCGTGCCATGGGAACGATGGAATTACACCCCGTGATTGTTCGAACATCCCCATCGGGTGCAGCCTCATATTATAAGGGTGCGTGGGATTTAGTTGCGATTATGTTTTAGTTTTTAGTAAAGAGTTTATTGCATCTGTTGTGAAAATATTTATCATTCGGATTCGGGTAGAGAGCGGTGGTGGCGTAACGGTTGTTACACGTGTGCCTTTTAATTCAAGGCCCCGATACTGACTTCGAATCCTATTTATGACCTGATAAATTGAAACCAGACGAATAAAATCATCTATTTCGATCTTTTTCTAAAAATGCTCCAATTCTCGCGGCGTAATATATTATCACATTCGATAAATATCGCAATAACTGTCAAAATATGTATTACATTTTAATAAGCTATAAGCTATCTCCATTTCAAATTTCATCAAAATCGGTTTAGTAGTTATGGTGATACGTGGTAACAAACATTCACATACACACACACACACAAACTTTCGCATTTATAATATTAGTAAAATATAATATTTAGGTTATATGTTACTAGCAAATAAATGAAATAACTTGATATTTAATAAAAATCAATGACATTTGCATCGTCAGGGTGATTGGCATATTATTATGAGGTTCAAACTTACAGTAAAATTACGTTCAACTTCTGTTTAGATAAAGTCTGAAATGTGATCCATATTCAATGGTATCATAGAAGACAAACATACGAGCTGTAATCCTGGATCACTTGAGCCAGGATTGAGAAGTGTCGGCTTTCGTCTTAGGGAATGATATAGAGCTGTTAGTAAAGTGTGACAGGTAAACATAAACTGTGATACAATAATACCTTCTTTGGAAAAAAATACGTTAACTATTTGAATCAAATTATTTTGTTGCAAATCAACTTTCAATACCCATATAACTAAACTAAAATATACAAACAAAAAAAAAAAAACCAAGCCTACAATTACTTATAAATATACGTTTATATATATAGGCACATATATTGGATCGTTTGAACTAACTAAAGAAGGTCTATAGATAGTTCAAACGATCCTTGATGTCTGGCAACGTGCCCAGAATGCTGGCGGCATTGCCTCGCTGAATAGCGAGGCTTACGCTTTAGGCTTTTAGGCTTTAGGTTTACTTTCAATTGAAAGTGTATGTGTCCGTACAATCTGTTTCAGACTTAAAATAAAAATATATCTATATAAGTAAGTGGTTATGCTAGCTACCACCCTTAGGTTAAGAATCTGGTACCAAGCACCTATCGATGTGTTCAGAACTATTACTGAGAGCCAGTTCCAGGTGTAGCTTAGACCTTCGACTACATCGTCATAATAATTATCAGGTGACACAAAAAAAGTAAGTATAATTAGTATAGGACCTGTCTATTTAAATAATTCCCCTGTAGGACTGAAAGTTCTATGTAGTACGCTGGGACCACGCCACAATACAAAACACTAGTTGTACCCAGCAGTTTCACCTTCGTCTTCCCGTTATCCCACAGGAACCCATTTCCGGGATAACAAGTAGCCTGTTTGGTAATCCTGAGTATAAGCTATCTCTATTCCAAATTTCATCAAAATTGTTTTTGTGGTTACGGTGATAAGTGGTAACAAAAACATTCACACACACACACGCGCGCGCATTAACTTTCGCATTTAAAATATTAAGTAGGATGAAATGATTTCTTATCTCTATGGCACAAAAAACTCTCCAAATGTTTTTAATATCTCAATTTTGCAAACTCTATATATGTCCGCAGTCTCAGTAATGCACTCGTACCAATAAGATTAAGGAGAGACGATTCAACCCCTGGTTACATCGCGGTTATAATTAAACGTCGGATGGCGCCTTAAA
Organism: Opisthograptis luteolata; assembly: GCA_931315375.2. Lineage (NCBI taxonomy): Eukaryota > Metazoa > Arthropoda > Insecta > Lepidoptera > Geometridae > Opisthograptis > Opisthograptis luteolata. Next base: position 3,881,110 of record OV928049.1, on the reverse strand, counting down.
TACCCATGTGAGCTATGATGTGAGTAGTTACGTCAGATCAAATGATGAATACGCGCCTTAAGCTCAATTGAAAGACATCAAGGAATTCAAGTTTCGTGTTGTAGTATGTGTGTTTATGAATGTGAATGTGTGTATGTGTTTTAGTTCAATATGTAATTACAAGTTTATTATTTTTTTTACATATTACTAGCTGCGCCCCGCGGTTTCACCCGCGTGGACTACATTTAACTCGATAAAAAATTAATATAAAAAATAGATGTTGGCCGATTCTCAGACTTCCCGATATGCACACAAAATTTCATACAAATCGGTCCAGCCGTTTCAGAGGAGTATGGCAACGAAAACTGACATTTTATATATTAGATAAGTTTTTTTCTTTACAAAATTAAGTAGCTAACAAGCAGTCCCGCCGGTCACCGTCGTCGTCTGTGGACATTTGCAATACTAGGAGCGTTGCCGATGCGTTCCCGACTCTTAACTCTTTATACATCTTGAAGGACTGCATTTTTTAGCACTGCGGATAGACTTGAATTATGTATGTAAAGTATAGTAAGTATTTAGGTCTAGGTAGGTTGGTGTAAACTCCAAGATAAATCTTGTACGAGCTGTTCCCCGCGGTTTCACGCGCGTGGGCTAGAGTTTATCGCGATAAAAAGTAGCCTCTGTCTTTTCCCAAGCTTTAGACTATCTCTGTAACAAATTTCATTTAAATCAGTTCAGTAACCTATAGTTTAGGCGTGAATGCGAGACAGACTGTCAGACAGAGTTACTTTCGCATTTTTTATCTATAAATATACGAATCAAAGTCTTCACTGATTGATATCAACGTACAGCTTAAACCGCCGGTCATAGAAACTTGAAATTTGAAGAGTAGGTATGTTTGTCTTGATGCGTAGGGGTGCACTAAGAAATCACTTTTTGAAATTCAACCCCTAAGGGGGTAAAAATAGGAAACTGTAGCCCACGCGGGTGAAACCGCGGGGAACAGCTAGTAATATTACATAGGGATGGTACGGAACCCTTCTTGTGCGAGTCCGACTCGCACTTGGCCGGTTTTATCCTTACCTTTCTCTACCACCGTCACAATATTCGCAATCGGCGTGATTTGAATGCCATGTCAATAGTTCATTAAAAGACCCCTGGACCACGGTCCAATCGCTACCCTCGTTATGTGAGGGTAGTTATTATTTTTAATCCCTTAATGGCGTCCCAGATTTCATTATGGGGGTTGAACTGATTAAAAGGGTGGGACTATTTTTTTCGCTGCTATTTTTGAGGGGTGCACACACATAAGCACGTGTATGTATGTAAGTATATATATCTCTCATGAAAGTAGTTTACCTCATCAGTTAATTTACAGAATTAAATAATCAGATCACAAAACAATTTGTGATTGAGTGTGTAATTTTTTTTATTTCTTACACTGAAACGGCTGAACAGATTTGAGTTAAGTTTGCAATGTACATACATAGCTTGTCATCATCATCATCATAATCAGCCCATTTCAGTCCACTGCTGGACATAGGCCTCTCCCAAAGCACGCCACTGAACCGGATCTTTGGTAATTCTCATCCAACTGCTGCCAGCCATTTTGCGTTTATCATCGCTCCACCTAGCCGGAGGGCGTCCTACACTACGTTTGCCGTTTGCCATAGCTGTTTTATAATAACGTTATAGGCTTATTTTATACCGAAAAAGGTTCCTGCATAATTATACTGATAACGGAAAAACAATGGTGTAACAACGGGTGTATGTAACTTTTATTAAAATGTAGCTGCCACGCGTGGGCTGTTTCCCATTTTTACCCCTTTAGGGGTTGAATTTCAAAGAATCCTTTCTTAGTACACCTCTATGCACCAAGACAAACATACCCTCCAAATTTCAAGTTTCTACGACCAGCGGTTTAGGCTGTGCTTTGATATCAGCATAGTAAAGGAGTAGTAGTTCAGCTTCATATAAATCGGCCGTCGCCGGTTTGAATGTGTGCGTGAGTAGCGGCACCGTGTACGCACGCACTTTTCACGCACACAATCACATAAACGAAAGGAGCGGCCTTAGCTAACCTACTGTTCTTTATATACTGTGATATCAGTCAGTCAGGACTTTGATTCTTCTATAAGTATACTTTAGAAGATGTAACTGAGTGTTGAGACGAGCAAGAAGCTCGCATGATGGTAAGCGTTATTCTTGCCCTTTAGAACCACCCTGAATATTAATCTTCATCAATGTTAAATTCTGTGGGACAATACAATGCGCTTGTCATCTTATGATGTCCAGTAGTTATTTAGTAAGTGATTCAAATTAGAATTTATGCTTATTAAAGTTATTGAACAGATTTGTATTGATTTGGATTTTGAATGTGATTAATCCTACTAATATAATAAACATGAATGTTTCTGAGTATGGATGTATGGATGTTTGTTACTTTTTCACGCAAAAACTACTGAACGGATTTGAGAGAAATTTAGAATGGAGGTAGCTTATATCCTGGATTAACACTAAGGTTATTTTTTATGAGCTAGTATTATAATAGAAATAAATATTGTCATGATCAGTAGGTAATGCCATCGTAGGTGGTCTATTCCAGCTCACAGTTCTAAGACACTTTAAACGCGCCATAAACGCGAAAGACCTAACCTAACCCTTTTTATTTTAACCCTTTCGTACACACATTACAGACACATTGTTATTGTAAATGCACCTCCAGTACATTCATGCACCTCTAATCTGTTGAGGCAAGGAACAAACAAACGGTGGTGGTCCCACAGACTTGTGTCTAAACAACATTAGTCCTGGTCAAAAAAATTAAAACTAAAACGACTTAAGTCATTTTTTAAACTGGCAACTTAAGACGTTCTTAGTTCGAAAAATGGGATAAGTTTTAAAGGAGTGTACACACGAGCGGCGCGGCAAAGGTTGACTGTATGTTAAAATGATTAGTAGGGAAGGCTGGACCTCCGCTGCGTGGCGCTATGCAACTGTCGAAAAGCTGAATGTGACGAAACGGTGGCTTTTACCTTGTTTGCTTCTTTTCTAAAATGGACTTTTATAAATGTTAAGTTTATGCAGCCAGTTACATTTTCAAATTACAAACAAAACTAAAAATTAACATAAAAAAGTGTAGGACTATTATGAACGTCATAAAGGAGAAACTAAACGTTCTAAACTTGGAATTTGTTACGGTTCTGGAAAGGAAAACGTACATTTTGCAAGCTCCATAACTCCGTTAGTTTCTGACGACGGCAAAGAAATATAATTGCACCCTCTTTACTTACAATGACGTCATAGAAACCGAAAGTACCTAAGTACTGAAAATGAAGTGACACGTTTTGGGTGAAGGCCTTCTTCAATTTTCTAAATAGAAATGTATAGTAATAACATATTTATATGTATATAAAATTGCGTACCGATGGGGAAGAAAGGTTCTCGAGTGGCGACCACGAACCGGAAGACGTTCTGTAGGTAGGCCTCCCAGGTGTCGTAGGTGGACCGACGACATTGTAAGAGTCGCAGGGAGCCGATGGATGCAAATGGCTAATAGCCGTTCATGGTGGCGTTCAAGGGGGGAGGCCTATGTTCAGCAGTGGACTTCTTCCGGCTGAAAAAAAATAAAAAAAATAATAATAAAATTTTATTTAAAAACCAGAGGAATGATAAAGGTTTTTTTTTAATTTTTATTGTCTAGTCCCATATTTTTTTAAACAGCTTCTTGCCTTGTTTCAAGTCACATGTAAAAAGTAACACATCTCATCCCCAACGTCTTCCAAGTCAACATTGTCCAAAGCTAACATTGACCGAGCCAAGTCCGGTAGCTTTTAAACAGTTTGCCTCAACCCCGCTAATAGATGTCCCATCGGCGCAAACTTTGATGGATCATTTTAAAAGATAAACGAAAAAAAATTAAAAAGGTTACTTTTGGCGGCGCGGCATAAAAGTTTTCCGTTAGCAACTGTGTATGACATTTTGTTATGTGACAAGTCTGTTTTTTTTTATCGTTATGGCGTCACACGATTTGTGTATTTGCCAGTGTCAAGTATAAAATATTTCAATCTCAGAGAGTTGAATCAAGTTTAAATGATGATGATGATGATGAGATGATGTAATGAGGATAGTGTTTAAGTAAAGTAGTGGAGCTTTACTATGATGCTTTACACCGACTTTTTTTGGAGTAACTCAAAAAGTCACTTTCACAACTTTATTTCAATTTCCCACACTCGTACACATTAACGAACACATAATGGTTAATAATCCACCAATATTACACATTATCACTCGAAGAAACACAAGTTTTGGAAATGAAAACAAAATTTTCACGTTGACAATTCGATTGCCGCCAAAAAAGTCGACAAGTCTGTTGTTATGAAGACACCTTCCAAGACAATAGTGGCCGGTAAATTTTAGTATGGAAAATTCGACAATAATGCAAATTTTACCGAAATTTGATATGACGTTTAACTTACGGACATTTATAAAACCAGCCCTAATTGTGAGACTTGGAAATGAGAGAAAAATAATAATAATTTTTTTTACTAATTACAGGGTAGCGTTTGACCACAAGTCACCTGATGTTAAGTGACGATGTGGTCGAAGATGGCGCCACGCGTCCAGGTGTAGACTGAGAACTGGCTCTCAAGTGAGGCTGCCGGAACACACCGATAGGTGCTTGGCGACAGATTCTTAACTAGAGGGTGGTAGCTAGCCAGGCGAGTACTAGAAAATACCCTACCACCAAGCTATGGTTTCATCACGATGTTTTCCTTCACCGAAAGCTCAAGCTCATTGTAGGATTCGAACCCACGCCCTACGGATCGCAAGCCGACCTCACTACCACTGAGTCATCATCGCTATAAATTTACTAGCTGCATCCGTGGTTTTATCGTCAATCCCCAGGAACGTATTGTTGTGTTATTTAAAGTTAAATTAAGTACCTAACCCCGAAATTTAATCACTTAAATATTATTATCTTTAATTACAAATCCTGAACTGACCTATTGCACTTTCTGCTGCTGTAATATCTAAATGCTGAAATTAAAAATCGATCCGATCTGTAATCCGCGATTTGGGATCGATATGTCATGTCATAATATGTAATTATAGTACTAGGGCTTGGGGGGTACTAAACTGCCATATTATGACATGACATATCGATCCAAAACCACGGAAAACGGATCAATAATGATATAGGATCGATTATTTTCGGGCATTTATAGACCTTTTTTTTTTTTTTTTTTTACCGGGGAAATGCTCTTACGCACTAACCCCTCCGGTGCAATGCCCTCCCAGAAGGGGAGGGGCTCGGAGGGAGTGTGGGACTCGCGCTGTACAAGGGCGCCATACCCACTAAAACCCCGGGGTACTAATCCGCATCGTCTAATGTGGGGGGCTGGGTATCTGGCACAGCCTCAACTTCCAGCCCCGGCATTAAGACCCTAACCTAACCAATTAAATCAACCACATTAGATAGCAAAATAACTACTAAATCAGTGTAATTACGAGGAAAAATATACAAAAACAACCGCGATGACTTAATTTGTGTAAACTAGAATTACTGTTCAAGTAATTTATTCACTGTTTTACCAAAATCGTGTTTAGGAAATTGAAAGTTTATCATAATAGCTGTAGCTGAGCATTAAGAAGCATTAAATTAATTTATTTGCTATTGTGTGTTGCCAGTTGTAATACGTGATCTATCATTCCCATGGTTACGTAGCAGGGAAATTAACCGACTGACAACAATAATGTGAAAAAAACACTAGAGTTGTTACAACATGTTGTAAATTATGTTCTTATTTAGATGTCAGAGTAGATTTTATAAATACTTCAGTGAAAAAAAAAACTAGCTGGACTGTGGTTTTGTGAGGTCTTCCTGATTGGTATTGTGTAGTAGGTGCGGTCAACGACAAAAATCGCTAAACAATAATAAATGTACCGATTACCATCGCCATGTTAAACACCAACTTTGGACCACACAACGCTACCTTATTAATTGTAAAAAAACCCTATACTGATCAAAACGACATTTATAAAATTAACTATGATCAGCTACTTTTGTCGCTAACTTTACCTACTTACTTACTTAGATGAAAATGGGAAAAAAAAAATGCGTAATATTTTTTCTATTTTTAACTGTCAAATTTAAGTATAAGTGACGTAAGTGGGTAATATTTTCCTTAAAAAAACATGTAAAATACCTGCATCGTAGGGCCATAACATTTTACTGCAGTTTTTGTCACTTTAACTTTTAAGTCGCTTCTAATAAAGGGTTTAATGCTTTACGAAGCCGATCTGACAGAAGTTATAGATTTTGAAAAATGAACTTTACAGTTTCAGAAATAAGAGTAGTTTGGCGTTTTTAAGTTTGTGGCATATTAGTAAAAGTCCGGTGAATCACTTTGCCGCATAAAAGTTACGAATTAAAAAGGACAACACAGGACAAAGAAGCCATTTTGCATCAGGTTGCGACAGTCTTCCTTGTGATGCCGCTTTCGAGAGCTAGGAAGGTGGTAGAAGTTCACAGCGAATAGGTACATAAACTAGAATATACATATTTGCCTATATAAATAAACTTCACATCTTCTTTTGCATAAATCTGTACTTACTTGCTATTATAAAGGCTATGAAGTTCAAGATTTTAAATCCTCGTGTTTTTTTTTTAGGCTAAGTGTTATTTTTGTTTTTCTTCAGTAACTTATTTTTTGGTTAGGTACCAGTTTACCACGCTACGCCAGGACGGAGAACTGGCTCTCAAGTGAAGCTGCCGGAACACACAGATAGGTGATAGACATGGTTAGAAGACAGATTCTTAACTCCAAAACTTTTAATCGTTATGTATTTCGTTTTTAATTACATTTTCTGTAAAGGAAACCGGCATGTCCAAGAAAAATCTCAACATTTCAGTACAATTGACATCTACCAATCCGCACTGGGCTTTCTAGCGTGGTAGATTACGGCCTATACCCTTTCTGTGAGACAGCTTGCATTTCATCTCTATGAACTTAACAGGCTGATGATGAGTATAAATTTTCGATACTTTTTTTGGTGTCCATGTCTAAACAGACTGAGGGCTTCTGTACTCTACAAAAATGCATCAATACCTTCTTTGTACACCGAAGTGTAAATTCGGGTTCTTGGTGTCGCCGCGGTCGTTTTGACACTATGATGCTAATTGGACACTTAAGACGAGGCTAAAGGGTTTTTTTAATACATTATAGGTCTGCGTTTGCCTGCTATCTGTATTGATGTTAAGCGATGATGCAGTCGTGCGATGGAGCAAGCTTGCCTGGGATATACCTGCAGTGCAATTCTAATTCACTCGGAAAGATTCCGTGTCGGATTCGACGTCACTATCGCTTCACAGAAATGTTTTCCGACAGTAAATAGGTGTCGGAAACTTCCGTGATTGAACAGCTGGTTTGTTAAATTAAATGCCAGTTTTCGAATTCAGAGCTAGGCTGATTTGTAAATCGCGTTTAAAAAATTCTCCCGGTAACTTTTCCGAATCCGTGGTCGGAATAGTTTCCGAATGAATTAGATGCCAGTCACTTGCAAATTGAAGACTTCTATCCGAAGCACAAGCGTCTGTCTGACCTCTGGCTATGTTGTAGAAAACCGTCCTTTAGTTTAATAAATCCACAGTGCTTGCAGTTTGGGAGCTTGCGTTCATAGAATGTTACCCAAAATTTTCAGTTTTATAGTGGGTATTGTAGTTTTCGTGTAGGTATTTAAATTTTGTATGACACCATATAGGGGAATGTAGTCCGTGACTGGAAAGGTGTTAAAAGGCCTCAAATTGTCACCATTGTTTGATCCAATTTTGGATCGATATTTATTATCGATTATTAGAGCCACTTACTTTTTGAATAGAAATATTTTCTCAGGGCCTAATATGGCTATTTATTTGTCACTTAAAGTGGCTGCTCTACATTTTTGAACTAAATATTTATGAAGATGCTTTAGCAGAATGTTTGTATGTTTGTCTGTCTGTTTGACAGCTGTTAAAGGGTTTTCACAACCAATATATAGAAAGTAAGAAGAGAAAAACACATACTAAAGGCTAACCAAAGATTTAAAAATAATGATGCATTAGAAAGTCATTTGTTACATAATATTTAAATATCAATTAGTTTATTCAAGTTTTTGAAACAAAGTTTATTTTTGTGCAAAAAGGATTAATGCGTTAATTATAATTATTATGATAAAAAAGCCTTTAAACCTTGCGAATAGCAAAAAAGTGATAAGAATAAATAAGTCAGTTTCAAATTATTATGTCATGTACATATATAATGTAATTAATTTTATCTGCATGAACTCCTGTCTGAATAAAGGCCTCTTCCAAAGATTACTAGATTTCGATTTCCTCTAAAACTCTACATTCGCACTTAAAACTAGCGCAAAGTGGCATAAAAGCGAGTAGGTAAACGTTAACCAACAATCACTACAATGATCGAATGCGTATTGATCGATTATGGCGACCAATTTGAATCGATTAGTACGAATACATCTGTGTAGCCACATGCTAACTAGAACATCACAATTCTTTGCGACAACTCAGTTCTATTCCATGAATCGGACAGTACTTATCCGAATTACTGTTTGCGAATTTCAACTCTGCACGTTCAGGAATAGAAGTGAGATTTCACTGTTTAATTTTCGGAATATGTGCGTAACATTGAACGACGATAGTGTCGTTACGAGTTTTTCGTGTAGTTCTAATGAGTGAGTGTTTCTTTTTGGAATTATCGTGCGTGTGATAGTGTCCAATGTCGCTTGTTTGTGATACGTTTGTGTTTGCGGTGCGATTGTGCCGTCACGATTGTTGCTTTGTGTGAATTGTGCGGCATTGTGGTCTTGTGACCGAATTGTATCTGTGCTTATAATGTCTTTGGTAAATACCACATCTTTATTCTTTACTAGCTGCTCCCCGCGGTTTCACCCGCGTAGTCTACACTTTATTGCGATAAAAAGCAGCCTACTTCCTTTTTCAGACTCTAGACTATCTCTGTACTAAATTTCATTTAAATCGGTTTGGTAGTTTTTGCGTAAAAGAGTAACATCCATAGGTACATCCATACTCACAAACTTTCACGTTTACAATATTAGTAGGAGTTTTATATGTTGTTATGTTATGTTATCGATATTGCACTAACCGAAATACTTGAACTGTCGAGCTTCATTGTCGCTTCTGTTTTTCTCAAGAATTTCAAGTCTAATGTTAAAGCCTGGGGGGGTCAAATGGCACTGGTCGTTATGCTACTATGGAACGTATTTCAATAGGTTGTCGACACGCGAAACGTGAATTATGGGACTTCATTATTATGTCTCAAAAACTTAATGTTCTGCAATCTTATGTGAAGTGCGTTTTTATTATCAGTCGTTATGTGATAATGATAGAAATCAGGGACAAACGTAAGGTCCCTTCAGCCCTGAGGGCTTATGGACATGGCCAAATGTCAGCATCTAGCACTAATTGCTTGACTAGTTTCACAATACTAATCTTCCATGCAACAAAATAGGGAGGGAAATTAAGTTTACGAGGCGAGCAGGTTGTAACCTAATGATAAGCACAACGCTTGTCCCATAACAATCACAGTGTCACCTTAAAATATAGGTTACTTTAAAGTCCTAAGCTCGGCTTGGTTGTCTCATCCTCTCATCGTCATAGCTGGTCAAAGTCAAACTCAAGTTAATTTATTTAGTACCATACTCTTGATCACTTGTCAAACTTAAAACTAGATATACACGTCTATTCGCTTTGAGACATCAGTCAATTAATGTTCCCGACTATATTTCCTTCAGAAAACTGGAACTCAATAATGATTGCGTACTACTACTTCGCAGCCGAATAAAATGCGGCTATACGATGCCCGTGGCACACTTCATAGATGGAATTTTTTTAAACCTGGGGACAATAAAATTAGACCCCGATTCTTATGCTTTAGCTAAAGAAAAATTTGCTACGATTTTCATAGAATCGATTCCGCATTTTAAACAGAACCTCGATACTGATAGCTACACAAGCGGTATGTTTAGGTAAATCAACCCTTCCTTCGCACCCTCAATTTGCAAAACAAATTAGCGACTCCTTGACAACGGCGACGGAAGGGTGATATGATTGCGCGTTACAATAATTTTGAAAATACCAGGGATGTATAAATTTAAACTTTGACTTGTACTATGTATCCGTAAAATGTGAAACCAGAGATATAGATTTTACTAGACAACGCAAGATCACATACTTCGTGTTTTATGTTTAAGCATAGCTCCAACTTTTGCGCCGTTTAATCAGTCCAATCTCGGGTTCACGGTAGGACGTCAATATAAACAATGTCTAATAACTCCATAGTTATCTGTAAAAACTCTTCAAAAGCAGTTGGTCGTGCGAATGAAAATGTTTGGTATGTATGTATTAGGTAAAAGTAGGAACAAAAAATGTGGCACACTTGGTTTTCCCGAACGTACACACTTCTCTTGTATTGTTTTGATTGTGATAACTAAAATAAGAAATGAACTAAGAAATTTATAAAATTCTGAATTCACTCTCAGTTACCTACGTCAATTGTTTCCTCTTATAAAGAGTGCCGCTCCGCACCGAGTACCCAGTACCCACCGGACCTCGCTAATGTCAAAGCCACACTAACCAAGGTGTACAGATTGCAGTACAGTAGGTACAGTGAAAAGAGTGAATGTTCAGTTCGCAAAATCTAGTAACGAAGTAATTATAGATTATTGTAACGTCATCTAGGTACTTACTTCATACTTCCAATAAAAGTGTTTTAATTATATCTGTGTGTAAACATAAAAGAGTATGAGTACAACACGGTCGTCCAAAGACGTTAACAAAAGGAATTTCGTATCGTTATCATAACTAGCAGCTGTTGATTCACATGGGGCGGGAGATATCGCTCCTATCTATCATTCAGCTCTATAACTTTCAGGTTTTGGCAGTGCTTCGCTTTGCCTTTGCATTTACCTAGCTTTCGAGCTAAGGCGTGGAGTAGGTAACTAAGGTAATCTACTTTATTGCTTGCTTTAAATGCATATTTGGATTTGATGCACGTTTTATTATCTGCCAGATAGAACACAAGTCACTAAATGTTGAGTGACGACGTGGTCGAAGGTGGTGTCATTCTACATACAAGCTGCATTTGTAACTGGCTCTGAAATGAGACTGCTGCAATACACTCGAAAGGTGCTTAAGAGCCTCCATAACGTCGTTGACCTTGCTTGATCAAGTGAAACTGCTCCGCGCACTCCGCGCATCCCCTCACCAAAATTACGCGATCTGCGGCCAACGCGCCCGAAGCGACGCTCTCGCCATGCGGCGCGGCGCGGTACCTCTACTAATCGAGCCCGCCGTATCTACATATATACACAGTAGCAACATCCTACTATAATATTATAAATGCGAAAGTTTGTGTGTGTGTGAATGTTTGTTACCACGTAACTACTGAACCGAATTTGACTGATGAAATTTAGAATGTAGACAGTTTAGGTATTGGACTAACACATAAGCTAATCTAATTTCGAAAAGTCAACTCTGAAAGGGGTTAAATAAGGTAGATAAGTTTGTATGAAAAATGTCATTCCTTGGTTCGATTGACTTAAAAATAGGTACAAATAAACCTTAAAGTAAATCATTGAAAACGCATTTTTTATTTTTTGATATGTATTACTTCTACGGGGTGTGCCATAGAGTTTTAAAGTTTGTGTGGCTTTTTTTTATTCCTTATGTGGATTTTCTTAAACGTAGGTACAAATAAACTATAAAGTAAATAATTAAATACGTATTTTTTATATTTAAGAAAACCCCTAGAGGTTGTGCAATGGCGTTCTAAAGTTTGTACAACACATCAATTCCCACGCGGGCGAAGCCGCGGGGCACGGCTAGTAGTCGCTGCCGCGCCATTTGAATGTGCGCGTGAGTGAGTAGCGAGCGCCGTGTACGCAGGGACCGGCCTGGGACTCAGTAGGGCTGTGCCACGCGTTTGATCGCGCGCATTTATGTACTACACTGCTTGCTCGCTCGGATTTGCTGCTCTCACTGACTATTTCATTTGTATAGTTTATAATAAATCGTATTTATTAATTTATAACTATTAAAATGTCTTTAATATGCAACCCATTTATGAATTGGTAAAACATTTTAATAAATTACATGATTAAACACCTTGCGCTGTCATATTACACAGATAATATAATCTATAAAAAAGGCATGTTAGTTACAACACTTAGGTATAAGTCGATAACGGCTGGACCGATTTTTATAATCTTTGATTTTTTGCATTTGTCTTCGTCCGGAATAAGATAAAATATGATACTCATAAATAATAAAATTAATCATTCATTTGTTGTAAATGGTATACCAAAATGCAACTGACATGGTGTAACAAAACACAACTGACAGCTAAACGTAATGTTGTCTATGGTTGATATTGAAGTTGTGAATTGAAGATGTTTTTGTTTTATGCGAGTTTATTTATTACTAACGTTAATTAATTTTAAAATCCTAAATCTGCTCATTTATTGCCTCTTATGCGGAAAGAAGTTCGCCGGGTCAGCTAGTATTTAACTAAAAATAAAAGTGACAACCCTATGTATCACCGCAAGAGTAGGCAATTAACTCGCCGCGGCACTATGCACCTACCACTCATAGCCTATAGGTAGTTCATCGTACGACTTTCAGCTACAAAAATATGCGGAGAAAAGTGGCACAGGTCCGTTCAGCACGGTGGCTCGTCCCGCACTGACTTTATGGGCGAATGAGGGGTGTACGTGCCGATTTGCGAGTATGAAATACGTAAAAAATTCGCAAAAAATAATTAAAGCAGTATTTTCAAAAAATGGCCTGAAGGTGTCCTGGGTATTATATTTTTTTATAAGCTGATGGTATTAACAAGTCTTTGTTACATATATAGTTTAGGAGTAAAGTAGTATTAAACTTTTAGGAAATGTGGACTTTGCACATTTGTTTTCAATATAATATAAATACATTTTTTGCATTTTTCGGCCTGAAGGTGTCCTGCTATATATCAAGTAGATCAACATATATTTTTATTAGATTTTTTTTAGACCAGAATTACACAGAAAGATAGCTTTAAATAACCCCATTTTTGGAAACCTGCGCCTTAAGTGCTTAGCGACATTAGAAGCTAGTCAGGCAAGCACTAAAAATGCCTTACCACTAAACTAAGGTTCAATCACGATTTTTCTTTCACCAAAAACACAAGCATATTTCAGAAATGTAGTTGTAGTTGGTGTAAATCAGTTTTGTCACAATAAAAACAAATGTAACTTATATTTTGGGCCCCTCGATGGCGTTTCTACCACTGCACTTAGCAGTGCACCTAGCCATGATGCAAGCGTTTACTTTTCTACAATTTTTAACGCCTTGTGACGTTTCGTATGAGCTCTTGGCTACCATTTCCTATACGATGTAGCAATCGTCATTGCCAACGTGTTTTTCTAACCACATAAACATTTTGTTTGTTGTAAATATGCATCTTGGCTAGCGGCTTGAGCTATCCTCGCTTCAACTTCAACCAAACTACCTATAACTAACTACAAATCGATATACCACTCTGTCATCATTCCAAGAACATAATCGTTGAGTGTTGAGTGCCTACTCCGTGCACTACCCATATGTAATTAATCACGCTCAGACATTCAAGATGCTATTAGTTTAACCCTAGCTTAGCTTGCTTCGATTATGACCTTAACATAGACCTATAGAGATATACATAGGTAAGATCGTTCTGGTTGATCTTATTTACCTATACAGATAGATCTTGGTAGATTATTATCTCATCATCATCATCATCATCAGCCGGAAGAAGTCCACTACTGAACATAGGCCTCCCCCCTTGAACGCCACCTTGAACGGCTATTAGCCATTTGCATTATTATTATTTGACTTAGTGTAATTGGAGAGCACAGAAAAAGTGTCATGTGCCCCGTCATCGTCAACTCATTTTTAGCACCGAGGTATATGGGTATTATAAGTTTCATCGACCCCGGTAGTATTGGTGCGCGGGGCAGTTTTACTAGGAATACCTAATCAAGGAAGGTCAACGGCATATATGTACCTACCTACCTATATCATCATCATCATCATCATCATCATCATGTTATCATCAAGGAGGATGGCACAAATAAAGTCTCATCCACCCCGGTGTGAAAGAGAGGTTAGATTTTGGGTGCTATTACTGATATACCTGTAGATTTTGTATCAATGAAAACAGTTTTTAAACAATCTAGTTTTATTAGAAAATCAAGAATCGTATTTATAAATCAACAATTAAGACCAGAATAAAATTTATCCACAGTTTTTTTTGGAAAATAGCTGTAAACCACTATTATTATATTAATGGTTAAACCATCAGTAAATGGGTATATAACTATATATATATAAGGGGTGCTCTACTAAAAACGGTTTGTGATGGAAGTCCGATGCTACTGATTGCGACGGAGTAGGTATAGTTATACCTACCTAACTATCACAATCACTAATAGGTAACATGATACGCAATGCAATTTGCACCGCACCGCACCCTGTATAATGAAGTCTCGTTAGGGGTGATATTGTATGCAAAGGGAAGATGATAATGATATGGCCAGCTAATGAGTTAGGGTACCTATAAGGTGTTAAATTGGTGCTAAGCGGAATATTTGATGTGGCAGGTCCTTAGTCACAATGTCAATTAAGGTTTAATTACTACATTGAGTTTCCAAGAGAACTTAATTTTTGTTTTTATTACATTTCATAAATAAGAAGGCACGTTTTTCTATCGATTTTAGAGCTTTCAACCACGTGGTTAAATGCTACCAGAAATGATATTAAAATAAGTAAATAATTTTTGACAAAAAAACTGACTTCAGGTTCACCTCCATTTCTCTGGGATGCCATCATCAAACCCTGGTTTCCTTATCATGGTACCACCCTTGGGATAACTTCTTTCCAACAAAAAAATAAACATGAAAATCGGTTCATAAACGGCGAAGTTTACGCGAACACACCTAGAAAAAAAAAATATACGGTCGAATTGAGAAACCTCCTTTTTAAAACACTTCTATTAGCTTGACTTGTAACTAACTAACTAATTTAAGGTCAGTTAAAAAGAATATGTGATTGAAATAGTTTTATTTTTGTTTTTTACCATATCATGTTAGCGTTTGCCCACCAAGTCATCTGATGTTAAGTGACGATGCTGTAGAATATGATGACGTTACCTGGACTGGGAACTGGGTCTCAAGTGAGACTGCCGGAACACACTGATAGATGTTTACCAAATATTGGTGTCGATTGGTTTTGCATTCTCTAAAACTAAACTAAGTTTGACAGGTCTTATAGCATTGCTGTCTTTTTCTAACCACTGAAGTATAAAAGGACAGCATTACTTTTAGACCTGTCAAACTTAGTTTAGTTTTAAGAATGCAAAACCGAAACGACACCACACTGACAAAAATAATCTGACTTTCCTTCTGAGTCTTACCAACCAAGACCGATTCCTTCCTTATTTTGCCTTAGTTTTCCTTCTAAATCACAATTTCTTCCCTTTTGAGTCAGAAGGAAAACGGTATTTCGGAAGGTCTTTTTTCTCCATGCAATGTTTACCAAAAGTGGTTCAATTCGGTCTATAACTCTTAATTCCGAAGTTTCACAACCCCACCGAGACTGCGAGCGTCTCTCAGCAAATTTTCAAAATTTCGGATCACTAAATATGAATCCTTGCTCAAACAACAGGGGTGGAGGTAGGCGACCCCTGATTTCTATGCAAACATCTCAATTACCGGGGTTATTAACTAAGGGGTGATTATTAATCAAGACGTTTTGTCTCGGTAAATATGCGAGGAAGGGTTACCTATGCGTATTTTTGGAAATACATATAGGCCTTATAAGACATATTTTCACTGCAAAAGCTCTGAAACTGTAAAGATAAAGTTGTTAGAGATTTGTTTACATTTTAATTAAATTATGTTCATTGTTTAGACCATTACAATTTTCAACATCTGCCTGGAGTTTGAATAATTTTGATAAATTGTCTAAAACATTATTCTGACCATAAATTATACTTCCCCTATATTTGATTTTACACTTGTTGTATTTCATATCAGTTATTACAAAATCAGTTATCTCATAGTACAAAATCCTGCACGGTAGCACTGCACTCGTCACCTTATGTTAATAATACCAGTATTGGATGTTAAATCTTTTCATGCCCTCTAATTTCTAATGGAAATATTGCCCATCAATCCGAAACACACAACTGCATGGCGGTTGAATAAATATCAAGTACTTCCCCAGACGGACCACTTCATACCACCTTCCTACCTTGACATAAATCCTAATAAAAAAAATATATATAAAGAACTAAATAAATAAAATTAAATACGTAGATAACTCACCAAAAATGTTTGCGCAATCACGTAATTCAATGCATATATCGTACCTACACGTAGTTTACAAGAACTAAACCATGTTTGTCTGCTGCCATAAGGTACAAGTAGGGATGTTTTGGATATGATATTTCGGATCTGGATACGGATATGGATATAGGAATAAAATTATATCGCTTTCGGATACGGTTCCGGATATGTTAATTATTCGGATTATCCGTTAGTTTCGGATAGTTACTGTTGCGGATATCAGATTTAAGTAAAATATAAACACAAATAGTCCTACTAATATTACAAATGCAAAAGTTTGTGTGTGTGTGTGTGAATGTTTGTTACCACGTATCACCGTAACTACTGAACCGATTTTGATGATTCTTATAACTTGGATTAGCACATAACACTTTTTATCCCGGATTAGGTTCCTGCGGGATAACGGGAAGACGTGGGTGAAACTGCGGGGCGCAACTTGTATAACTTGTATATTTATTGATACTTGCTTTAATTAATTAGTAAATTAGTTATTGTACAAAATAATACATTCTAAGTGTAATTATAATTAAAGAAACCCATACAAGTGTTGATTGTATTAATGTTATTAACATCATTCATTTGTCCATACTATGAAACTAGTATGTTATAATTTGATTTTACTTATTTATGGAATTTATCTAGTCGCGAGCGATGAAATAAAAACCTGTCGTAACATTTCGTTTTATTTAGTATCCGTACTTATACGAAACTATATCCGAAACTTGTGAAACGGATACGGTTACGGATATATTTTTATTTCGGACTAGCTGCGCCCCGCGGTTTCACCCGCGCGGACTGCAGTTTATCGCAATAAAACGAACTTTTTCAATTTTTCTCTTCTTTAAACTTCAACATACACAACAAAAAAAGAATAAGCGGAATCAGTCCAGCCGTTCACGAGTGATGCGATGACCACGGGAAATAGGGATTCATTTTTAAAACACTTTTATTAGCTTGACTTGTAACTAACTAACTAACTGACTAAATAACTAACTAACAATGTAATCAAATCTTAGAATTCAATTTTCACCTACTTCTAATTGTTATATATAAGAGAAGAAGAAGAAGATATCCGATAGTTTCGGTTACGGAGCTCCATAACATCCCTGATCACAAGTAAATGTAAGGCGTGTTCACACGGGGCGCACATCACGAGCGGGACCAAGCGGGACGGTTGCGTGATCGCAATCAAGCGGCTGTCATTACGGCGTAGTACCAGCTCTATACACTGAATAGCGAGCAGACAAGGGCCCTTGTCACGGAAAAAAATAACGAACTTGATTGGAATAATGTGCGAAATTACGAGAGCTTTCATTTTTGAATTGTATTGCATTGAACAAAATTACATCACGTTGTAAGTTAAGTTTGTTCTGGAGTTGGACCTATATTTACTTTAAGACTTTTTTTTTAACCTATACTGTCCCACTGCAGGCTAAAGTCGCCTCCGCTCTGGAAACTCCAGCAATTCTTGGTCTTTTAGACCTAAAACATTTGATTACAACAATCTACTAACTAATTGCATTTTCTTTTAGATTTCTTAACCGAAAAGCCCATGTCCTAACTACTGCAAAATCTGTGACTGTAGCTAATGATTTTATTTTACAGTTTTATGCTCTTTTAAAACACTTTTATTGGCGTAACTTGTAATTAACTAATCACAAATCGCCTGAGTGGTTAGTGACGTAAGAAGCTCTTTTTGGTGTTTGCAGTCACGTGACAAAAGATTATTGTTGACAACAAAAGCTTTCATACAATCAATACCAGGAAACAATACTAATAGAGCTCTAGTATTAACGTCAAATTACCACTTCACCAATACATAGTACACTCGATGCCAAGTTAAAAAGATGCTTAAATGGCTGTCACTTTGATGCCAACCCTGTTATTACCCACTCACAACCCTAGCAATTTCATGTCGTCGAGAACGTGAATTGAATAAAAAATATAATATCCACCCACTTTTTTTTTAATTCTTCATTGATGACATTTTGACACAATAGGTAGAGTATTAAAGGGTTAACAAAGGGCTGTGAACAGGCCCCTTCGAAGGGTTAATTGCTATGGGTGCAAGTAGGTACATAGATGAAAAAAAGTTCGTTTTAAATATGGCGCTCGATGTTAGTGACAGTTGGGTGGATTTGTTTTGTATTTGGAATTCTTTTTCATAGTAGTTCCTCCGACCATGGAGAGAAATTTTACTTACGTTTATGTGTATGTAGATATGTTAGTTCTAGTTTGTTTATTTGTAAGTACGTCACTTTTTATATTCCAGTGTGTCTAGTAGAAAATTATGTCTATAGCATTATTCAGTCCATTTAGCAGTGTATCAATATTTTGTGCTATAGCATAAATAATAAATACATATAGGTAATATTATCTAACCTAGCTGTGCTCCGCAATTTTGCCCACGTGATACTTCTCACAAGACTTTACAACATTATAGACTCTCAGGGATAAGGATTCTCAAAATCGGTTCAGCACTAAGGAGATTATCTCATACGTACAAATTCACATGCAAACTCAACATATTTTCCTTCTTGCCTTTGTCTCTTTACCATTATTAGCCTTATGATTTCATTTATTTATTTGGTTTATCGCGATAAATGTATCTTAAGTCCCTCCTCAGGGTTCAAAATATCTCCGCATCGTTTAAATCGGTTCAGTAGTTTAGGCGTGGAAATGAGACAGACAGACAGACAAGAGTTACTAATATAATATTAGTAGAGATTATGGGAGCTCGAACATTCTACCAAATAGGCATGCAACACAATGTAGATCAATTCCCAATCCAGGTGTAGTGTGGCGCCACCTTCGTAAGCTCTGACACCTAGGGCTGGCCCCTGGCCGCCAGAATTATATTCTGATAACACGCACTGGGTCTGAGAAAGGGTCTTGATCTTGCAGCGGGACTGAAGAAATTTCAAAAAAAATAATGAGTTATATGTTTTTTTCACAATGCCACATTATCGAGTGCATTTCACGTTATTCATGTAAAACGCCAAAAATTATTGTGAGTTCAAACTTTGCGGTTCTCATACGCAATTAGCGGTCGACTTTCGGCTGTCGTGCCCGAAGCGCCATTTGGGATATTGTGTGGTTTGGTCGCATGTCGCAGTTTGTCGCATGCGCACGTGGCCGTGGGTACAAAGCATTAAATAAAATAAAATAAAACGACTTTGTAATTCATGAGGTTTATAACCGTTAATGTGCGGTCGATTAAATTTGTATTTCAGAAATAATTTGGTGGTTGCGAAGTTGAGCATATGTCCTTGCGAATTCGAACGTTTTGTGGCATTAGGTATGTAAAAAAAGTTGAACTTATTTTTATGCTGTTTTTTAAAAAGACATTTTTCAAGCACTTGTTGGGTTCCGGGCGTTCCGGCATTCTTATTTGTACAAGTCCAGGTATAGCGTGACGACATTTTGAACCATATCATCGCTGAACATAGGGTGAATTGCTGAAGGCTTTTCTGTAAAACTAAAAAAAAAACTAAATACAAAGTTTGTACCGACAGCTATTGCATTGGACAGTTTCGTAATTTTTCAAATTAATCTTAGTCATCTGCTAGTGGTATATACGACTAGCTGTTCCCCGCTGTTTCATCCACGTTAGCTTACAGTTTATCGCAATAAAAAAATAGTCTATGTTCTTTTTCAGGCTTTAGACTATCGCTGCACCAAATTTCATTTAAATTGGTTCAGTAATTTAGGCGTGAAAGCGAGACAAACCGACGGACAGAGTTACTATCGCATTTATAATATTAAGTAGGAAAGTAGGAATATACGCAAACGCATGTTAGTACAAATTATCAACGACTCTATGAAAGTATGTACAGTCAACGACAAAAGTCGCTGAACAATTACACTTTTTTCTATTATCCTCATCATCTTAGACACCAATTTTTGACCTCATCATCACCTAAAATCAGGTTTGTTACGTTGTGGTCAAAATGATACCATGTAAAATGTAAAAAAATCAATAATAATTACTGATTTGAAACACATTTGGAAAATCGAGAACGATCAGCTACTTTTGTCGCTGACTGTACCACCTTACAATTACGTCGACTACATTGAAGACTTTTCACGTTTCTAAATCGCGCAAGATTAAGTACTGCCCTCCGTAAACACTGCAATTACACGGGACCAACGCCGACGATGCGATGTGCGGCAATTTTCCGGTAAATTTGCATGATTGCGACCGACGGTAACAGGTGACAGCCGCAGGCGACAGCAAGTGACAATTACCATTTACCGACGCGTTTACCTAAATGTTTGCTCGTTCCATTAGTGCAGCTATTAATCAAATTACGCTGATTAATTTAAGGGCGATACTTATGGAATGTGCATTATTAATAAAAAAAAAATGGTAGCGATGAATGATGATGAATAATTTTTTTGCTAATATTTTGGATTGGAGTCAGTGTCATTGAAATAAAATAGTTATTTAGTAAATAAAAGGGATCAATCAGACCTCTTTCCATTGACATAACCAAGAGAATGAGGTGCAAAGGACAACTTAATTTTCCTCAGTCACACCGCAGCACACAGTTTAACTAGCGTTTGAAGTTCACATATTTGACAGTATTAACATCTTGATCATACTTCAGGCTTTGGTACATCATTCCACCTTTGTCGCTTTTAAAATTGCACTAGATTAGAAATATAATTGCTTTAATTTGAGCAGATGTGTCTAACAGGGCAAAAAATAAAATATTTCAATCCCTTTTATTTTTAGGTAATTTACAAACGGTAGACATTTCCAATAAACAAAACGATGGGAATTTCAATTTGTCGTTCACATGACGTTCCCTTTATAGTGTTTTGTACTCATTGTCATTACTGCCTATCAATAGTACAGGGTGTGTAAAATTGTGACATAAAATTTTATACACCCGCAGTTTTTAAGATCCGTACATTTTTCCAGGAAAAAAGGTGTCCCACGTCTCATTCCAGGACCTAAAGTAATCAAAAGATGCCAAAAGTTTATAGTAAATCCGTTAAATGCCTTTATACAGCTGAGTCGTAACAAACATAACTATATATTTATAATTACAAATACACACACGCAAAATCTTTCACATTTTGTAATATCAATATGCTTTTAAAAAATTAGTTGCCTGCGGATTTGACTTTGTATATTGTATATTATATTTATTTATTATTTATGAATACAATTTTATATAAAGCAAATTGCATTTTTAAGTTTAAAGTCAATGTAATAAAATGAAGTTGGTGTTACTTTTATCATCAGCCTCTTACGTTCTTTCTCCTGAAACTTTGGCTTTTATTAAAAGAAGAGAGAGAGAGAGAGAGAGCAGGAGTATGGGTCAATCTACCGCAGTGGCCCAGTGCGGGTTGGTAGTCGCTTGCCACTACCAAACATTTATACAAGAAATAATATGTAAAAAAAATGACTTCAGTTTCTCTGCGATTTCTCTAGGATGCCATCATTTGATCCTGGTTTTATTATTATAGTACCATTCTTGAAATATCTTCTTTCCAACAAAAAAAGAATCATCAAATCGGTTCATAGAACATACATAAAAAAATGTACACGGTCGAATTGAGAAACCTTTTTTTTAAGTCTGTTAAAAATCGAATGTATAGTTTGCAGTAGTCACATCCTGTACTTTGCCATAAGGCCGCGTTCACACGTGCCCTGGTACGCGACATCGCGACATCGCCGTACAATTAATCAGTGTCGCACGTCACGCGTTGTCGCCCCAAATTGCCTCATTGTGCCTTAAATTGGTGGAAGCAGGTGATTTGACGGCGAATTACTCGCTTATTGTACTGAAAAAGTTCGATGCGACACGATTTCGTGCGGAAAAGTTAACAAGTTTTGTGTTTATGTTGCGAATATTTGTCACCTTCAGGAAAGTTACGCTCAGTCGTTACAGTTTTGTGCTGTTTGTTTTAAAATAAAGTAAACACAGCGTAGTTTTGCGTACCTGCATAGACTTGTGTGTTCCCAGTAGAGTGTAGCGTCGCATCGCCTTCGACCACATCATCGCTTAACTTTAGGTGACTTGCGGTCAAAGACTGCCCTTAAAAACAAATGCAAATTATGGAATGCCAAAAACCTATGAAAATACCCTCTACGGTATAGGCATGCAATTAAAAACCTCGTCTAATCAAATGGCGGCCATTTTGGTCCCTCTCGGTTGATCGCATGATCAAACATTTGGTAGCGCCCCCTCAGAAAATTTGTGAGGAGCAAATAAAAAAATGCGTACGAGCAAAATTGGTGCGCTTATTAACAGGGTTGGGAGAAGAAGGGTTAATCAAGATGAGAAAGGGACCAGTTCAAGTGATTTGCATGCCTTTCAGTTGAAGATAAATTTATTGTGTAATTATTATTTTCCTATATAATTTTAAGTGACGAGTGATAATATAGTTTGACTATCCATCTATCATTGAAGTGATAACGGCTCAGTGGTAATGACGTCGGCTTGCGATCCGTAGGTCGTTGGTTCGACAATGAGCTTGAGCTTTCGGTGATGGAAAACATCGTGATGAAACCTTAGCTTGGTGGTAGGGCATTTCCAAGTGCTCGCCTGGCTAGCTCAAGTTAAGAATCTGTCGCTAAGCACCTATCGGTGTGTTCCGGCAGCCCCACTTGAGAGCGGAGTTCCCAATCCAGGTGTAGCGTGGCACCATCTTCGACATCAGATGACTTGTGGTCAAATGCTATACCTAAGTAGTAAAAAAAAAATACAATACAAAATATCTACCTGATCTGCATTTCAAAAGCTTCTGCAAAATTGAACACACCTACACTTCATCGATTCGTGTAGACGTTTCATTCGTTCTTATCATTGCGAGTGTTGTTGGTTGTCCGCCCGCTAAATGTACCACAGTTCAGTGTAGTAACCAGTGAGATAACTTTGAAGAGAGTCTATAATTTGATCTGTGGCACAAGCTTTCTTATTTTTCTTCTATCTACTTATACTTCTTCATCATACGAAGCGTTCTCTAATCAGTACTAGTGCTCGCCTAGCTTGCTACTCTGTTCAAAACTTGTCGCAAAGCACCTATCAGTGTTGGGTCACGCTAGTTCGGTAACTGGCTCTCAAGTGATGCCACTTAAAAGCAACCATAACGGAGCTTGGCGAAGTAATTGCCTTGACCTGTAATTTCATAAAATTTTAAAACTGAAGTTCGGTATTATCATTTTTGTGGATGATGGAATAACTTAGGAACTTACCTTAGGCATCGCTATATCTGCGAGCTCGCACGAATGCACCACAAGAACGATCTGATTCGCATCGCGCTGTATCGCATCGCAGTTTTGTGTGGGAGCCCTTAGTTACTGTAAATGCACTGTGTCACGAGATCATCAAGATAAACAATCACCTTCTTGGAAGTTGGAATTGCGTCATGTTCCACGTTGCTACAGATTTTTGACATAAACCGTGTTGACAGGTTGCGGGAATGGCAAAGCGGAATTAAAAAAGTAATCTGCCAGAATACATACACAAAATGATTTATTTATTCACTTTATGGGCAAGTGTTCAAGTTTTATTAATACACAAGTAAAAGTCTATAAAGTTATTTACAAAGTTCAATTTTTGAACACTTCGCATTTATTTATTTTACTTTCTTTTAACTTTTAAAGATTTCTTCAAAATGTAGGTAGGTAATCACATGGCAATGTGTAAATATTTTCTTCAATATGCAATAAAATTTACCAAGCTATTTTCAAGTCATAACTCGAAAACCACCCTATATTATTTTATCCCAATGAGGTCCTTGCAGCTTATCGATTTAATATTAATCGGCCGTTAATAGATAGCTTGCAACAAAACTTCATGAAAAAAAACCCAATCAAACGCACATGGCAACATTACTGCATCTGTCAGGCGCGCCCGCCGCGATTTAAAAAAGGAACGCACAGCTTACAATACGTTCCGTTGATACACATTTGAAACACTACCCAGAACTTTTCGACCCATGCCATGAAACAAGCATTTTTGATGGTGAGGTCAGGTTATGGTGGTCAAAAGATCGGCTGCGTCGGCAGCCCCGCGGGCGGCAGATGACCGCAACATGATTTATGACGGGGTACGTTCAACTACACACGTTCAGAATCAGTTGAGGCCTTTAACATAGTACAAATTCTAACTCTTTGTAAAGTAAAGGAAGCATGAGAAGTGTTTTATAAGTATGACAAGGTTGTTCGAAGCAAATGTGATTTGTGTCAGGGACGTCGGGGTATATTCGAGTGAATTTACATTCGTAAATGTGATCTCTGTAATTATGCGTCTTGTTTCGGCCACGGGCGGTTTGGAGCAGCTTTAGACCAGTGACCAAACCGCCTAAAGACTTCTGTGTTACGGTTGAGAAAAATGTGTGTAATTTTATCAAATGTTAAAACATAAAATACTTTACTAAAGAGGTTAGTTATGCGCCATTAATATCAGTTACTGACCTCTTTGCAGTGCAATCTCCTTTGCATCTAATGAATATATCATCTATCAATAGAAGTATGTATCATAAAAAAATAACAGCATGTAATTTAATTATAAAATCTTTCTTTTCACAAAACGGGCCATTTTATTTGTTGAGTTAAGTATCTATTTTAAATTAATACCGAGCCACAAAGCTTGCTTTTTGGTTAAAAATGAAACCAATTAATAAATAAAGAACCAATTTCATCCCGTATTGTTTATCAAAAATTCGATCATGTGCGGAGTTTCGATGACAAAACGAAAAAAATATAACACAATGTGTGATACGAACGTATCCTGATTAAATGAGGATATTATAACGGAACGCTCAAAACTCAAATAAACTTTTTTCTGGCGCTAGAGTTTGAAAAAGGAACGGTCTCGTTTATTTTCCCGCGCTCCTGCGATGAACGAGGCGTGACATTCGAAATTTTCGGTGTTGTCAGCACACAAAAAAGGAGAATTAAATAGGGAATTTATAATAGTGTTGTTGGAGATATATTAATGCGTCTAACGGGTTCCATTGTGTCGCGAAGGGATGTATCATTTACGTTGTCATCATTGCATTGAGTTGAATAGGTTACCTACTCAATAATGATTATTATTTGGGGCAAAAGGATAATTGAAAATTTTGTTTTTTCTGTATCCGCCGCGGTTGTTTTGATGCGACATTGGGTTCGAACACCAAAAAAATTTAAAATGATTGTAAAATAATTCATTAAGTATGAAATTGAATAATGCTATGAACTAATTGTTGTTGCAAATAAATATATATACTTTCTTTCTTTCTTTCTAATTAGGCCCTTTGAGATTTTAAACCATTCATATATTTTGTTTTGTATAAAAATATGAAGGTGAAAGTTAGCAAGTATCACTCATAGATAAATAATCATAGGCTATTTTTATCCAGGAAGAAATTTTAATTAAAATGCAGGTATACTTAGTAATAGAGTCCTACAAAAAGTTTCCATATTAATTTATAGTTTTTAATATTCATCCATTCGGGCAGGCTAGAGTCATGTCGACCATTCCGCCTCGTCTGACGTATGTCCGTTTATATCCCATTGAAAATACTCTACAATGCAATATTTCCACGTACTTATGTCATCGACATGTATTTTCGGCCAGTACCCTGTTGGGTATTTTATCGCGTCATTACAGTTAAACATTATGATTTACTGTGTTCGGGCCACGTTCCACTCAGGTGGCTTTCGGACGCATCTGCTTATTGTTAAAAACCTATTGTTGGCGTTACGTATGTGTGGGTGCGGGGTAAGCTTGTGTGGGTGAGACGTAGTAATGTTATTATGTGCATAGTGGCTGTGTGTGTGCGTGAAACATCTGTAACGGTGTGCTTTTTAATCTTGCTCGATTGATGATTAGCCGTGTCATAGCCAGGTGTCCCAATTTGCTGCAACGTTTTAATGTGTTCTGTACCCCTAGTACAGGTTTTGATAGTTTACAAAAACTATATAAGTTTTCGTTTCCATCCATAAATATTTTTTTCAGCGAATCTTACCGAGACTGGGAGGAACTGAAATCGTTAATACGGGTTATTTTAAATCGTTATAATCATATTCCAACAATGTTATTGAGTTACTTTTTAAATTTAAGCAGATCGAGTTGCCACTTTGACAAGTCGGCGGTGGTAAACGTCGACGTTTACGAAAACTTTTATTTTTTTCAAAACTGTAGGGGTACAGATTTATCCTACTACATAAATAAATTTGAGTATTGACGACAGTAATGTCAAATGAGAGTTCTTAGAAAAATATATCTGAATACGAACAACCGTTTTCCAATCAGTCCTTTCATCAAAGTGCAATTAACAATGCTGTACTTATACCTACGTAATAAATGTAGCTGAAAGTACCGGGGATGGCTAATGTGATTAGTTCCGCGCTGAGCCGTCGGCCGCCACGTCGCCACCGTCGCGTCCTAAACTCGAACCAATCGTTATTTATAGCAAATTTTATGGTTTGAATCTTGGACTTCAGGCTGCACCTTACACCGCACTGTGCACAGTGTTCGTATAATAAGAGAACATTTCAGAAATCTAAACAAAATAACAACAATGTCCGGTTTTTATTTAATTACGGTCATTGAAGCGTGATTGAAAGTCGACGCTTGTTATGACAAATATTAAAGTCAATAATCCTCAGGTGACTGTATAATGTGAACCAATTTACCATGATATTATTTTGAAACCGTGAAAGGTGGCATCAAGTTCACTAAAGCCTTCTAATTAGATAAATACATCTTTATTGCAATTTATTTTCTAAACAATTCTATATATTTTATAATTATTTGTTACTACATACTTACAGTGTAGCGTTCTATCACCAGTCATCAAGCCACGATGTAGTCGAAGGTGGCGCCACACTACACCTGGATTGGGAACAGGCTCTAAAGTGGGAAATGGAACACTCGGCGACAGTTTCCTAAGTTGAGCTAAAGTAGCAAAGCAGGTGAGCACTAGAAAATACCCTATCACCAAGCTACCTAAGATACTTATATTTTACTAGCTGTTCCCCGCGGTTTCACCCGCGTGGGCTACAGCTTTATGCAAGTCTCAGTCCGATCGGTTCAAAATTAACAAAGTTTCATACAAACTTTCATCCCCTATTTTATCCCCTTGGGGGTAGAATTAATCAAAATTCTTTCTTAGCGGATGCCTACGTCATAACATCTACCTGCATGCCAAATTTCAGCCTGATCCGTCTAGTAGTTTAGGCTGTGCGTTGATAGATCACTATGTCAGTCAGTCACCTTTGAGTTATATATATTTAGATTGTGTTCAACCTATCAATGTATCTATTAAGTAATTAATTTATTGTAAGTAGGTACTAGTATACAATCCATACGATACATCATTGATTTGACATTGATACACAACGGTGTAACAGGCAGCCTAGGTCACTGTATTGACGTTTTCCAACACAATCCAAAACCGACCAAACCAGTCGAAGACAAAGCTCAAAATCGACTACAAAACTGTCACGTTCAAGACAAAAGTAATTAGTTAGGTAGTTAAAAGAGTGGTGACATTAAACCTGTGATGGTGTTATTTATGTGATTCCATTCGGATTCTGATGTGCAGTAGTCGTCGTAAATAACGTTATTGCTGGAGTTATTGCTTTATCGATGCAGGATGTTCGTTGAGACAAGTTTTCAGACGCCATCTGATGTAAGGTTTATCGTATAAAACACGAATATACATCGTCACTTACTATCCGATGAGTAAGATGTAGTCAATGGATGAAATTCAAGTGTAAGAGTATAATTTTATTTATAATTATGTGTATGCACCTAATACTACTATTATAGAAAGTAATTAAAATCAGTATCAGACCTGTATAAAATATTTTTATTTTTTTTACCTAAATATAAATGTCCCCAAACAAATTACCTGCCGGGCGTTGTTGCCTGTTCTTTTGCCGGCGCAGGAAGTTGGAACTGGCGTTTTAAGTTTTGATTTTGACGTTTTAAAATGACGAAATGCGGTATCCTACACATTTTTTTAAAATTTTGAGAGTAGTGGTTTTAATTAACCCCGATTTCAGTAGGCTTATGAGCTTATAATTAATTATTATCCTACATTTTCATATTC
Source organism: Opisthograptis luteolata (assembly GCA_931315375.2). Lineage (NCBI taxonomy): Eukaryota > Metazoa > Arthropoda > Insecta > Lepidoptera > Geometridae > Opisthograptis > Opisthograptis luteolata. Next base: position 3,852,625 of record OV928049.1, on the reverse strand, counting down.
ATGTTAATCTTAATAAATTACCATAGGATCACGTAACTAAATACTCTAAAAATTTCTCACACTCGCTACCTCCATGTGCCATTTTTCGGCGGTAAGGTCGCAGAGACGCGCGGGGTAATCTAGGTGCTGCGATCAATACAGCCCCGCCCCGCCCCGCTCGCCGGTCGACGACCCCCCCGCAAACCTCCAGAGCACCTAAACACTTGGAAAAAACGATTAGTGCAACCTTTTGAAAAATTCTAGGGTTATAAATTTTTAAAGTACGATTTTGAGATAAACTGATATATCATTGGGATTATTATTACATACAACCATTTTTCTCTGTAATTATTAGAGTGAAAAACACACATCTGCGCCCCTAGCCAAGATGCATTCTACAATCGTTAACGCTAATAGACAACAAGAAAAAAGTAAGTCACGTGGTCAGATATATGTCAAACCTACACCTATACTTTTTTTTGTTTTCTATTAGCGTCAACGATTGCAGAATGCATCATGGCTAGGGGTGCTTTAGAAATAATTGTGCAAAAAATGTATTGATATACCCATTGGAAAAGTTTTTCTAATGTTACGACCACTTTTCTCCAGATCTACAAATAACAAAGACTTAGGGCCGTTTTATAAACGTCCGTAAGTAAAATGTCATACCAAACTTCGGTGACTTTGATTTTATTGTCAAATTTTGGCACGGAAAATTTGACAATAAGATCAAATTTACCAAAATTTGGTATGACATTTTACTTACGGGCGTTTATTAAACCGGCCCTTATTAGTACCACCAGTGTCCAGTACGTATTACTAGCCGGTAAGAATATCAATCAATCGAGAAAAACTAATTCAGCAATACACGTGCTCGTTTCAATTTTAAAATTGGAGCACTGAAGGCCCCGCCTCGCATGTGACAAAATCTACCAACCAGAGATGTCGCACAACCGCCCGCGACAATCTCGACCAATGGGACGCGTCGTGCGCACCCAATGTCATTCTGGTGACAACGGGACACGGGAGGTCAACGCCCGAAACGTCACGTGGTAGGTTGACAGTTACGTGCGTGGCTCTAATTTCAAACGTAAAACGTAGAGGTAGAGTTTGTTATACCTAGTATGGTGAATTTTCAGGAGGTTGTTTTAGCCCATCCTCCTTTTTCAGGAATGTGAAAATTCGTTATTGTAATATGGTGTATTTTATAAAATATACTAGTAATCTGCCCTGCCTTTGCACGGTTAGCACTAATTTTATTATCTTTAGCAAGATGACTTCTGATGGATGTATGGGAGCGGTTGTTATACACACACTTAACTGCGTATTAATTAGTAAGGAAAATTTGACACATACTTAATTGGCAAAAAGTAATGTAAATATATAACTCAAAGGTGACTGACCTAGTGATTAGTGATCTATCAACGCACAGCCCAAACCACAGGACGGATCGGGCTGAAATTTGGCATACAGGTAGATGTTATAACGTAGGCATCCGCTAAGAAAGGATTTTGATTAATTCTACCCCCAAAGCGATAAAATAGGGGATGAAAGTTTGTATGAAACTTTGTCAATTTTAAACCGATCGGGCTGAGACTTTGCATGCATAAAGCTGTAGCCCATGTGGGTGGAACCGCGGGGAACAGCTAGTATAAAATAAAGGGCTACCAAACTTCACAAAGGGCGAATAAAATATTTTTTTCAAATTTTATTTTCAATTAATGAAAATTTCTTTAAAATCGGTCTAGCTGATTTGGAGTCCATGGGAACATATATGCATAGATTTTACTCGCCCATATCTAATAGGCAACTGTCATTTAGCATCAGTTACAAGTTTTGGAAACTATACATCAAAAGTGTTTACTGTATAGTTTTCGTAAACGTCAACGTTCCCTACCGCCAACTTGTCAAAGTGCTAGCTCGTACTGCCATACCTGTTTCAAAAAGGGACTCGAAAACTTTATTGAAATACGAAAACGAATTAAAATACCCGTAGGTAGGTAGGTATTACCGATTTAAGACCCACAAATGTTTGGAAGGTCACAAAAACTTTAGTTTATGTAGGTAACTATCAAAACCTGTATGTTAAAATTTCTAGGGGCTTGTCAAAATTAAAGTTAAGTAAAATATATAGATAAATAGAAGATAGACGAGATCGTAAATTTAAAAACAAACAAAAAAACAAATACAACAGCGTGGCTTATTTACTCTTTTGACAGATGATCGTTGATGTTATCGTCCAGCCCGAGGTTGCCAGTGCCGAGCACTTCCGTTTCCGATCGCGCCGCGGGCTGGTATCACCACTTCCGCCCGGCTCAGTTCTGCGTGTTTGCATTTTAGGCCTATCTGTTGGAAAATAGAGGGGATTGGCCGGACGGTCATATGTACCTACCTATGATATCTACTCTATACCAGTGACTCCTAAAGTGGGTTCTGCAGAACCTAGGGGTTCCATAGAAAAGTCGCCAAGGTTCCAGGGGGAAATATTTTTTATACCGTTATCGTGCAGGAACCTTTTTCTAGGATGAAATGTAGCCTATGTGTTTATCCAGGGTAGGTATAAGCTTGTTGTTGCTTTGGGTTTGTTTATTACTATCGATAATTACAACAAAAGCTGTTACTTCAACAAAACTTCTTTCAGCCAGTAAAACGGGTTACTCAGAAGTCCTTCAAACTAAAAAAACAGTGTTCTACTGACCCAAAAAAACCCTACACCTCAATCTATCCCGATACCTGATTGAGCTGCCGTAAAGCTGTTGTCATGGCAATTATATTTTATTCCATGTCCTTAGGATTTAATTAGAGGATACCGCGACACAATTTTCCCCAATTAAGAATTAATTGTGCTTGGTGTTGTAAAATTTTGGACCAGTATAAAATGAGCCGCCGATTGCCCTTATTATAAAATTGGAGTTTACAACGTCGACGCAACGCACTTTGCGTTATTGTAAGGCTTTCGTTTGACGACGCAACTTTTTCCTAACCAAACAACCTTCCTTCAGTTATGCTGATATTGACCATAGTCAAATCATAATTTAAACGGATTTCTGAATATGCTTGCCAGATTCTTATGAATACTAAAGTTTAATTGCAATCACACCTATGTTTATAAACAGTGAGTGAGTGTGTATGGGCACGTTTGTTACTTCTTCAATAGGAAACTGCTCAACGGGCGAGTGTCAAATAAGAAATAGAAATAGCTTAAACCCTGGATTAACAAATGCTACTTTAATAACGGAAATGGTTCTTGAAAAAAAACAGTATTTTTTACTTCAACTCGACATTCAATTTTAAATCACGGCCGAGTGGCCGTCGCCCTGTCGGTTGTCGGTACCGCTGGAAAGACGAAGTCACAAAGGATTTGCGCGAGCTCCAGGTGAAGGACTGGCAGGAGGTGGCGCAGGACAGACCGAATTGGCGTCTTTTGTTATCGGAGGCCAAGACTCACTTTGGGTCGTTGCACCATCTCAGTTACTTAGTTAAATGCTCATTATTTTCACCGGAAACATTATCCTTCAATCTGGTAATGTTTGTACACTACCTACTGCTTGGTGGCAAAGGTGTGGTACTTCCCCAAGCGGGCTCTGTAAAGGAGTAAAAAGTGTTCTAAAGGTAATCTCAATTCTCAGGTGATGATCGCGTTTTAAAGTTCTATGAAAACTTGGTATTTTTTAACAACATTTAAAATTGGTTGGGTTATAAATCCAATGAACAGACAGATTGATAAATGTTGCTTTTACCACTGGGTAAAATTATTAGTGCAGACTGTTGAAAAAGCAAACTAGTAGCATAACGTATTGATTGGAAGAGTTCAAAATGAAGTGGTCTGCTTATATTGGCCAAAAAGTTTGAAAACAGATTTCGTGGAATTTGATGCATTTTGTTTTAACTGTGTAATCAAAATGATCGTTATTTGCAATCACTTTAAAACATGGCGTTGATTCTTATAAGAATCTGTGCATAGCTAGGATCTATTAGGATTTATACATTCTCACAAAAAAAAACTTATTTGAATATCAAGTGTCTTATAAGAAGTGTCTCAATTATATTAGCCTCCAAGACATACACATAATGTGGACAAAAGTGGCGCTCCACTACCTAGATTGCTGCTGAAACACCTAAATCGTTTAAACTTCAATATTTCTTCGCTTTTCTTGTCCCAGCGTCATCTGGTGCAAAATTGCAAGGATGTGACTCAGCAGTACCCGGCACCTTTTTAGGAGCCCGCTTATGAGCGTCACGCTAAGTTTGTTAATGGAGTTTTTTTATTTACTTTCATCTTATAGTAACAGTGTTCATTTTTGATCTAATATTTAGATACGTAAGTATAAAACACTTATTTTTTAACTTTGCTTTGAGTCTATTAGTCCGTGGCAATTTCATGATCGCTTACTGGCAATCTTGTGTTTTTCTCGAGTTGGAGAGTGAGCTTCAGAAGTGGGATTGAGACAAATAAATAATAACGCCGACTAAATCACAAGCATAGCTCTGACCACTAACTAAGATTACCTATATCTATCAGTAACTACGTACTTAGAAAGGAAATCCAAAAAAAATTGACAAGAAAAAAATACTTGTGCTTTTTTTTTCAATGCGCAAATATTTGTTTCTATGCCGGAACAAAGCCTGCGACAGTCACTCACTCTACGGAGTCGGTTACTGTTCCATTTTCGTCACCAGATGATAAATTAAAAATTCTCACAGCAGATCTCTCAAAAATCTCTCTTCAAAAAGTCATTTCATGCAAAATTAACATGCCAACCTTTTTTTGTCACGTTTATAAGGGTAAGCCCTCTATTAAGTTTTTTATGCTAACGGTCCTTGAACTTAACAGTTTGGTGACAGCTGAAACCATATACATTTGCGTTTGAATAACAATTATTCATTGAAATATAGACCTTATAAAGATACTGCTAAGAACTCTAAAGAACTTGTTGGTAGACATGAATATGTTATTTTAGATGTAAAAAAATCGTCAGTGTCATCGCGCCGAAACAATCTCAAGGAAATTGGAGCAGAATACAATAGATTTTTTTCCATTATAAATAGCAAATGTGACGAATAAAAATACAATTTTTTGCATGACTTGGCATGTATCTGACTTTTTGTTATTTATAAATTATCAGAAATACATTTTTAGGACATTTTATTTAAAACTGCGTTTATGCTCCGAGTTTTGAAAGGATATGGAGGCAGTGAAGTAATTGGATATGATGTTTGGTTCAGGATGATGATGCAAATTTCGGGCCCACTGGCGTACTTTGGGAAATACCTATGTCCAGCAGTGGACTGAAACATGCTTTATGATTATGATGAGGATGACGAGTGTAGTGCAAAGCCGTGATGGACTGCTGGCAGTCATACCTGCAATTCAACATTTGAGATGGCAAACGATCTGCTCATTTTGACATTAACGCCCGGAATTAATAAATAATCGATCCTGATCCGTTATCCGCGGTATGGGATGTATTATGTCAAGCCCTAGTACTAAAATGACATATTATGGCATGACATATCGATCCAAAACCGCGGATAACGGATCAGGATCGATTATTAATTTCGGGCGTTAGTTGTTATGTAAAACTTAGCGACTTGCCCTACACCTTCAAGGAACTTGCAATTTTGATGGACAAATTTGACCCTTTGCACATTGTCTATGAAGAAAGCATTTGTAATGGGCACCAATATATTATCCAATAAGAATGTATATACCAAATTTCAGCCTTGTCTCTTCATCACACTAATCCTACTGATATTATAAACGTGAAAGTTTGTGAGTATTGATTGATGGATGGATGGATGTTTGTTACTCTTTCACGCAAAATCTACTGAACGGATCTGAATGAAATTTGCCATGGAGATAGCGTATACCCTGGATTAACACATAGGCTACTTTTTATCCCGAAAAAAGGTTCCTACGGGATAAGAAAAGGGAAACCGCGAGATATAAATTATGCGAAAGTTTGTAAGTGAGTGAGTACCTAAGTGTAATAGGTATGTTTGTTACATCTTCACGCTAAAATAGCTCAACGGATTTAAAATAAATTTGAAATGGAAATAACTTATACCATACCATGTACACACATCACTACACATAATTAAGACATACTTATTTTTACACATAGCTACTTTTAATCCCAGTTCCTGTGGGATAACGGGAAAAGCGCGGGGAAACCCCGAGGTGCACCTAGCATAGAATAAATTGAAAAAATCTGGATCAATAATTAAAGTTTTCTGATTGGAGAATCGATTGTTAAAATCCTAGACAGGTTTTACAATAGGCAAGTTTTAATACCAATGACGAACTTTCCTTTAAAAAAAATCATCCTCCATACGTTTAAAATCAATCACAGTACTCCTTTGACTCCGCCCGGTCCACTGCGATCACTGCGTGGCCACGGGGCCGTAATCAACGTCATTAGGGCTTTATAATTGTAGGCCGTAGTGACAATGGTCAAACCACAGGTTGGTAATGAGTTCTTTGGTGATAAAATGGTGACCATCATTCTGTGATTTCGTGAATAATTCTAACTCTTAGGTACTTACTCCTTTCAAGTTTTAGGGTAATTTTCATATCCAGACACGCAGCAGCGTGTCAAGCCAAGTTTAAGTAAAAGAACTGGCCAGGAGCGCCGTGCGTTGAACAACGAGTTTCACAACAACAATGACAACAAATACCTATGGTAATTATCCCGTTTCAAAAACTAATTCTAATTTTTGACATGGTAGTTTAAAACAGTTTAGTGAACTTCTAAGTTACACTGTTGTAGCAGTAAAAAATCAAGAAAATGTTTATAAATAGGTGCCTACTTATGAATGACATACGTTCTTATAAATAAATTTCAGGATTGCCTACAGAACTTGGCACCCATTTAGATCTCAATTGTTTTGTCGGTACAGTTGATAACCATACATCCCATCATAATATTGAACTTGGCTCACAGTTACCTACTCAATTTTAATTTTTTGAGTTCTATTATAACGATAACGCAAATTAATTTCATTAACTGAACATGATAAGATAAAGCATTTACACACATTCACATAAATATATATATATGTTTCAGTCTGTCATTTTATATCGTTAAGTGACGATTTGGTCGAAGGTGGTGCCACGCGACGCCTAGCTTAAAGTAAGACTACCGGAACACACTGCCTTGGTTTATATAAACATCCAAACTAAGTTTGACAGGTCTAAGAGTATTGCTGTCCCATTCTGACCACGGAAATAAGAAAAGAATAGCATTATTTTGGACCTGTTAAAACTTAGTTTAGTTTTAGAATACATCAGAATTGGTACCATTATCATTGTCCCAATTTTAGACACCATCTGATGTAAACCCTACAGTGTCGTCCAATGTCACAAAAAGCGCACTTATGTACCGTCATCGTGTTTGATGAAGAGACGCGGGCCTTTTGTGTCGTTGTGGCGTATCATCCGACCCTGAGGATTGTGACGGAGGTTGTGCCGGTGCTTTGAGACCGCTAGATAATGACGGAGAGGTGTCACGGCATGGGCTGGGAAAACAATCTGGGCATGCTCTATTCCTGATCAGAGTGGATACACTAAAGCTTTAAGTTCCTTATGTACGGTCAACGACAAAAGTCGCTGAACAATAACGAATTTTCCGATCATCTTCATCATCTTAAACACCAACATTTGACCGCATCATCACTTGTAAAGAAAAAACAAACATATCTGATCTAATACACATTTGTAAAATTGAGTATGATCAGCTACTTTTGTCGCTGACTGTACCTAAGAGTGTATTGAACTATTGTTGTTATTAATCTCGGCGACAAGCTGACAAGTATAGTCGGTATAAAGTAGCCTACTTACGATGCAATTTGATTAAGTACCAATTTGTTGTTACAATTTGTTCTAAGCCAGCAAATTAATGTAATATGACTCAATATATGCGTACACTCACGTAGCAATTTGTTGGCTCAGTCACAGCAGATTGTAACAACCAATCATCATTGTGGATTTAGACAACTTTTCGAAGTCATAATTGGATTTATCAGAATATTTCTAATCTTAAAATTATGACACTAATGTCCGTCTATCAACAACTTTTAATAAAACATAACATTGCCATAAAAATAAGTTAAGGTCTTCATATAAAATTGTATTTATCTACATGGGCTAAAAGCTAATTTTATCCAACATTTATTTTTCTTGTGTGTTTATAGATGATTCCGAAAAAATCTTAAGCAATAAAGTCGTTGCGCTTTTAAAAATGTTATCTTATAGTTTTTAAATAAAATCTTTCACAATAGGTATACCAAATTTTCATTACTCCTCATTTCATTTCCCCCTCTTTTAATCCTGTTTGAATGTAGCAAATCCTTGTAAAATTAACCATAACACGCCGAAATCGCCACACCCAAATCCCAATCATAGACTTTTGATGTTTTGACCTTTTGATGTTTTGGGTTTTTTTTGTGTGCCTAGGTATAGCACATCGGTGATAATGATGGTGATAACTAGGCTTTCCCTCTCAATTAATGCGCGTGTGTGTGGCGTGATACACATAATACATGCTACTTATATGTTATATATATGTCATATATGTTTTTAATCTTTGTCAACCACGATTACCACATCGAATTGAGAATCCCAGGTCATTCGCACCTCTCGTTCTCTCGTCGCAAAAAGAACACGAGCGGACACCGCGTCACTAATCGGAAAATCGGCATTTAACCGCCAAAGCCCACTTCACCACCCCCATAACGGTCTGTTAACTTTTGATGATAACTTTCACAGGACACACCAACTAGTATTCTCGTTTTTAAGAAATTAACAACGGGCCATCATCTGTTTTTCTGCTGTGGCTACCGCGATGTAACTTAACAAAGTATGTCAAACTGACCAACATCACGCTAGGTTTGAAATGAGCATATTTATATTTGATGCAAAAAAAACATTGTAAACCACACACACACACACATTGTAACATTGTTTATACTTTATATGAGTTTTGATAGAGCAACGAAAAAAAACTTGTAAACAGGTAATTAAATATAGCATAGTTAATATTTAGAGTTGAAGTACGTGTTGTTTACTTACTGATTTTGAATGTTTAGTCCATTAAAGTGTCAAAGTAGGTAACTACATAGCTTTGACTATGATGAATATTACAAAATCAAGGTTAAAAACATTTCAGATACACGCAACTTTGAATCAGTTAATCAACCGTTTAACACTGGATAAGTCCATATTTACCTCGCGACTAAACGCGCCACCCACATGCACCTAAATTAACCGTCTCCGACGGCTACGGACGTCGATGTCAACTTGTCACTTCTGTCACTGTCACATTTAAAAGCATTAACCGGGACTTTCACCCGGTGTTGGATGACCGGCCCGTTTTATCGAATAGTGTTTAGTTGTTTTTTTTTAATTTTTCTTTTGGCAGTGTTAATTGTGTCGCAGGCGCAGCTGTGGGCAAAATAAATAAACAGTATTAATTGGACGATTAAATTTAGACAGCTAATAGGTAAGAGTTTTAACGGACGTTGTTTTTTGTAAAGACATTTATGTATCTCTGATAATGTTTTTATTTGATATAATGTCAGCGCTGGAAACAAACTAGAAATTCTGCATTTTTTATTGTTTTTAATTAATAAAAAACCATAGGTATTTAGTAATTTTCGTGATTGACGAAGACATTAAATACTTTGGCTGTATAAAATAAAGATTAGAGTTCAATAAATAAACCAATGCAAAGTTTTACCTTTAGAATATCTTTGGATTTCACGTTAGAACATTATGATTAAAAGTTGATTATTTAAAGTTAAAATTCATCACAAAAATAATAAAACACTAGAAAATTCCAACCTTATACTATCCGTCACCTCTCAGCTCATTCCATCGCCACTAGATGAGATTAAAAAATAAAATTAAAAGTAAAAATTAAAAAGCACAAAGGTTGCGCCGGCGCCCGCGCCCCGCTGGCGAACTGCTCTTTAAACGCCCTCCCCCGCTGGTTTGATGCATGGACAGTTTTAGATACAGGCTGATTCCTTTTTAAACGTTTTAATAATAATAATTTGTTTCTTTTCTATTTGAATAGTGTCTCAACTTACATCGTGTTTTTTCCAGTCATATTCTCCTTGGTCTTCTTTTGACCGACTTACGGCCAGTTTCAATAACTTATCTATCTACGGTTTGCCTAGGTACTAGAATATAAATTTGACATAAACTCCATAGAAGTCACGTCAAATTTATATCTCTAGTAGGGAAAACCGTGGATAGGTAGGTTATTGAAACCTGTTGTGAGTAATTAACCATTATTTTTATGTTCAGATATAAAATCGTAGCACGGTGTAGATTTATAATTAAAACATAAAGGATATGTAACATGACTCTAAAAAATATTTTTCTGCCAGAAAACTATCCAATATTTCGCGAGTAGATTTCAATAGGTACCAGACCTCCAATAGCAAAATGGCAATTCTATTTTTCTTTCGTTACAACCAAATAAGTTATTATGACTAAATTAGGTATCTAGATGGTCATTATTATGCTTTATGGCAATGTTTGAAATACTTAATTAACTTGTACAGAGAATTTAATTATTTTATTTTTGAACATAGTTTATCGATCTCAAACACTTTGGAAGTAAATTGGACAATATTCAAATCTACAAATAAGCATCCAATTATCGGTGAATTTTTAAGTAGCCTGTTTTTAGAGTATGAGCTTACACTATTATAATATAATATTGAAAGAAAATATTAAAAAAGATATTCAAACACCCTGTATCCCAATTTATGTATCGCCATCTATAATTCCATAATCCCATATTTCGTCCGCACACTCGCCGTTTTTGTCGCTGATGAAGAAATACCCATTGTTTGGGCACTTCATCGATTTGTTACGGGTGACACGAAGCCCGAGTTATAGGATAATCGATTCAAATTATAATCGAACCTCGTAATCGATTATGAGTTTTTGTTGCTGGCCGGTGCTTTTGTTGCTTTTTGTTGAGATCTTTTAGGGACAGTTTAGCGGATTGGTTTTTTGACTGATACCTACCAACGGGCAGTTCCACGGTTTGTTCTACTAAGCTTAGAATATTCACGTAAGCTCTATAGAAGTAATGTTAAATATATATCTCTAGTAAGACAAACCATGGATAGATCGGTTATTGAAACTGGCCGTAAGGGTACCTTAGGTATTGTTTTGGTGTGTAATTTTTGACTCGATTTTGTTTTGGCTCAAAAACTATATTACTTACTATGAACATAATTATTTGATCAAATTACATAGTTTATGTTTTTTTTTTTCATGTAATAGATTAGCAAACAAGCTGACGGCCCGCCTGATGGAAAGCGGTCACCATCGCCTATGGACATCTGCAACACCAGGGGAGTTGCCGATGCGTTGCCGACCTTTAAGAACTCTTTTTACACCCATCTTGAAGGATTGCAATCTGTAGCACAGCGGAAACACTTGTGGGGGAAGCTCATTCCACATTTTGCAAGTATGCGGGAGAAAGGAGCGCATAAATCGCGAGGTGTGGTGTGTACCTACTAAATTAATTTTCTTCATCCTAATCTATGTTTTAGTTCACTGCTGGACATGGGGCCCTCTCCTTAAGTACACAACTGAGCACATATGTCGAAAATAGTTTAAAATTTTATTTTTCTTATTAGCAACAAATCCTTAAGGTCCTTGCATTATAATTTCGTAGCATAAATCTTCATCTATGTAAGAAAAATTGTAATTTTCCTAAATGACGTCCGGAAATGATTTGAAAAACAAAGCACTTGTGCGACCACGCCTGCCGCCGTTTGGCTGCGTGTGCGCATACTGTTCCCACGTTTGTGTACAGTGACCATCTGTTGGGGGTTTGGTGGATAATATCAGGGAAAAAAATTTGAAAAGAGGAGTCCTTCAAACATCTTAGGATATCCTGCAAAAATGTTGCGTGAAGAGTTAGTTTGTTGTGTCATATAGGACTTACGCTGGAATATGTTCCACCTGGATTGCAAACAGTAAAGTTGAGTCTTTGTTTTGTATCAGCGCGCTTACTTATGGCGATATTTGCACTTCATCATCAGCCTATTACGTTCACACTGCTGGGACTGAGTATGGGCCATACATAATCTATCACACTGGCTCTGTGCGGGTTGGTAGATTTCGCATGCCCTTGAATGTTGTGGTTCTTGGACATGCCGGTTTCCTTCACCGTTATGAGCGATGGCAAATCCACGCATTACTGATTAACGGCTAGTTTATATCTATCCACGGTTTGCCCTATATTAGAGATAGAAATTTGACATTACTCTATGGAGCTTGTGTCAATTTTCTATCTCCAGTAGGGCAAACCGTGGATAGGTTATTGAAACCGGCCTTAAGTCACAGGTGCGGGGCTGCGACGATTCGAACTTGGTGTCAGCGCCTTGTAAAGCGCATGCGTTACAGTTCGACCACCATCGCTCTGTCTGTATTTTCAGTCTTACATTCGCGTAACAATGATGGTCACCCTACCAGGGAGCCGGTATAACGTGATGGGCGTCACTAAGACTCCTCCGTCGATTATTGAGTCTCGCATCGCTTTTAATTTAACGGCGTCTTTGACATTAGTGGGACTGTTCGCTTAAACTCGTAAAGTTTGGGGTCTTTAATGAATTGTCAACTTTTTTTTGAGTTAATTATTTTGCATAGGTAACATGTAATGAAAATGATCTACATTATGTTTTTTTAAGGGCAAAATACAATGCAACGCTGTCGTCCTTCGTTCTAATCTAAATAACAGCCTGACTTAGCTGTTCCCCGCGGTCTCACCCGCATGGGCTATAGTTTATCGCGATAAAAAGTAGCCTATGTCCTTCCTTAAGCTCAAGACTATCTCTGTATAAAATTTTATTTAGATCGGTTCAGTAGTTTAGGCTCAGTAGCTTAGGTTTAGTAGTTTACAGCTGGGCTGGGCAGCATTTCGAAAACTTCGTCGAGTCTTTTCGTCGCGAATACCACAATGTCTGAAGACAAAGGTCTTCAACCAGTGCGTCTTACCTGTAATGACATACGGAGCCGAGTCATGGACACTCACGGCACGACTAGTCCACCGATTTAAAGTTGCTCAGCGCGCTATGGAAAGGGCTATGCTTGGGGTTTCTCTGAGGGATCGAATCAGGAATGAGGTGATCCGTCAGAGAACTAAGGTCACCGACATAGCTCACAGAATTAGTAAGCTGAAGTGGCAGTGGGCTGGTCATATAAGCCGCAGAACCGACAACCGATGGGGTAGACGTGTTCTTGAGTGGAGACCGCGACTTGGCAGACGTAGTGTAGGACGCCCTGCGACAAGGTGGAGCGACGACTTGCGCCGAGTGGCTGGCAGTAGTTGGATGAGAAGAGCCGAAGACCGGGCTCAGTGGCGTACCTTGGGAGAGGCCTATGTCCAGCAGTGGACTGATACAGGCTGATGATGATGATGAGTAGTTTAGGCGTTAAAGACAGACAGACAGAGTGACTTTCGCATTTATAAAAAGTAGGAAAGTAGGGATTTTGCGGAATCATATGGTTTGTCTATTGAGCCAAATTTATTTCCAGAAGTAGACTGACACAGGCTGATGATGATGACGTTGAATTAAAAGTACCTACTTACTACATATGTAAAGGCTACTGGCTGACAACATTTTAATCGTTTCATTAAAAAAAAAACGCATTTACAAAGACAGTGTTTTGTCTTGTAACTGGAAGCAATATCTCCTGACCAATAAATTAGAACCTGTTCTTTGTACATTGAATCATAATCATAATTCTCAGACTATATTTATTTATACGGAACACTTATCGAACGTAAAACATGTATTCCTCTAATACTTCGCTATCAAGTGCCGCTATATTTGGATGAGTTGTCGTTCGGTTGTGGATCTAAATTAGAAGGAAGGGATAATATAAATAATATAATAAATAAGGTCACTCAGTTTATCATAGTAGATACGTTTACAAATGAGACTACACGAGACATCTCGGTGGCCAGAATTGGAACTACACTACTTTCAGATATTGATTAAATGAAAATATTGAATCTATGCCTAGAGGCAGTTCAAGCACTAAATTCGATGACAGCGCCGCCTGCGCCGTCACCGGGCTAGATAAGTTTGTGGCACTGTATGTAGAAAACCCTTTAGGTTAAAAAAATAAGAAATAGTTATTTCTTAGTACTATTACATGTCACGGTGTCAATGGTACCCCTGGATTGGTAAAACTGCTTGTCATGCAACGCTGCCGCATTTTTAATCTTATGGAAGTGTTAATATTTCTCAAGTTATCTGCTGTGACTCTCCAATAGATGGCGCTAGAAGTCTCTTAACTATATGTTGGTACCTACAACATAATCTTCATGCTTTTCTTGCAAATTTTTCGCTTTATAAATCGGAAAAAAAATATATAAATAAATATACAAAAAAAGTAATGACTTCTGGCAGTTGACAAAATTTTGTAGTGTCTAGAGAGGGGCAGTTGCGCCCAACGGCCTATCCCCTTGATTAGCTGAGCTAAGTGTCAGCGTTCAATTCAGTTCCCTTCCAGATTCCCTACACCAATGTATTATCGATACAAGTGTGGCGCACGCTCACATATTTATTTATTTTTACCGAAATAGAAACCGAGCGGTCGTCGAGTGCGTCCGATTTTATAGAATTCCGTGAGCCCGTGAGCAATTTCAGAGGAATCCGACGCGTGGTTTATGTCTTAATGAAGTCGCTGAAATGGCAACATCGCCTCTGTTCAGGCTCAGCTTTTAGTGGAAGAACGTGTTTTTATGTTGTGTTGTCGATAGAGAGTTACCGCAAGGACGGTGTACGGTGTGTTTTGTGACTAATCCATGTATAAAAACCAAAACTGGACCAAATTCAAAAGGGAAGCACCAACTTTCAAATAAAAAAATACAATTGTCACTGCAGTAGTTTTTAATAACAGTACCTTTAAGTGCCTACCCAAGTATACATAATGGTGTGTAGTCCCATCAAGTAGGCCACCACACTTCCGCGTACTAAAAGCACCTCGATGGATTTACAGACGTTTAATTCGGCTAGATATAGCCACGATAGCTTTACGGCTTCAGCCGTTATTTTAGATGCGGTAGGTGACTTACTGCGCTCTAGATACTGTGACGTGTTTGTTTTAGTATGAACTATGACTACTATGAGTGTAAGATTTAGGAACGAATAATTTAACATTGTAATGATGTCTAATACGCCCACAAAGTCAAAAGTCATTTTTTCTTTATTCAATAGGATACATTGTGATCACTTTAAAACGTCAAACTTAAAACTAGCTACGCCTGTTCCAACCTCCTTACGCCGGCAAAAGAACAGGCAAGAAACGCTTGGCAGGTAACTTTTTTGGCGCGATCACATTGACAATTTTATTCTTATTACTAATTGATTAAATTGGAGCAAGTTCACTAAAATCCCAAGTTTTTTTTTGTCATCTACACATCACACAATCACATGCATAATATAATATAGCTGATCCTTATATGAGATTCTCTGTATCTATAGGGTATAGGGTATCTATAGAAACAATGTGGATTTGTCAACAACAAATGATGGACACGGAATAAATATTTGTCCATTTTTCTAGTTCACAAATTTTAGTGCCGGAAGGGGTCCCGCGGCAGTATTTGCACCTATTCGCCCGATGTGACACATAAGTTTTTGACATTTTTAAAGTCACATGACTGTATCATACTGAGTACATTAATATGATTTTGATTTGATTTCATAAGTATTTTTTCTGTTCTAAAATAGTACAGCTGAATGCAGTGAACGGAGAAAAAAGTCCTTCCGAAATACCGTTTTCCTTCTGAGTCAAAAGGGAAGGACTTGTGATTCAGAAGGAATATTAAGGTAAAATAAGGAATGAATCGGTCTTGGAAGGTAAAGACTCAGAAGGAAAGTCGATTTTTTTTCTCAGTGGGGCCATAGATTTTTCTTTGTTATTATTTTCCGTGACCCTGATTCTTATCTAAGGTAGTACTAATAAGCACAATTTGTACTATCAACATCATCTGTCATTGTGTCACACCACACGACAGTCTATTGTTTCATTTGCGTGGAAACTCGTAATCATTCAAACTATGCAAATTACCTTTATCTGCATTGTACTCTTAAAAATCTTTCTATGTGTAATTCTATTTAAAACCCTATATATAACTCGCTAGAGATTAATTTGGCTTACCAACTGGCAAGAACGAGTTTTTTTTTTCAACCGGTAACACCATGACCTTTTGTCATCCTGTAATTAAGAAATTGTCATTGCAGCAATTATGCAAATAACTAATTCACTTAATTGAATCTGAACAGGTTGGTTATTGCAAACGAGAAGAAGCTTATTTGAATACAATATGTTTGTAAAACGATGTACGTATTTTCTGTGTTCAAATTATTAATGAATTTGGCAAACTTAATTATTCAGTCAAAATTTGAGGTGAGCAAACATTTTTTATCAACTCAGTGTAGTAACTTTATCAACAATTACACGAAATTGTGTCTTAAGTTACTAACTAGACTTCGGCACTTTCATATTCTTCTCGAAAAAATGAAGTTCTTTGTGGAAAACGGAAAGCTATGAATGAAGCTGTAGAGCGCAGCTATTCAATGTTGTCTGTCCTTTTTTTACTTCAGTGGTTAGAAAAAGACAGCAACACCATTAGACCTGTCAAACTTAGTTTAGTTTTAGAGAATGCAAAACCGAATCGACACCAAATATCTCTATATCTCTATGTATATAAATTTTTAATTAAAAACAAACTTTCAACACCCAAAACCGAACAAACTGCGGACGCATAAACTACACACCCCATTTTTCATAAAATCCATTAAATTTTTAATCACCAACAGTGAACTGTCACCTCCCAGATACCGTCCGAAACAAACCGTACAGCCAACAGACCCAGAGTCAATTTAATTTGGCTCCCAGACGAAAAAAGAAAGAGAAAATGCTGGGACCAAAACTCATAAACGCCTGTCCCCGCCTTTATGAAGGATTTTATAAATCCAGCGGTCAATTATTAAGCCGAGCGTCCATTACTGCCCCGGGTACACTACGCACGTATGTGATTTCACTTTGTATAAAAATCTACGGCTGGTATCATAAAATGACGTTCAAGCGTTGATCAATACTTGAGTAACGATTGAGTGACGTATTTGTATGAAATGACAGATTGAAATCTGTGCTTAAGTAGTGATTACCGCTTGAGCGTCATTCTTGAATACCAACCTGAGTGGTATCATCCACTACGAATCACAGCCACGCTACGCACGGATGCGTAGCTTGATTATGTCACCAACATACGCGTGGTTGGATGCCTCTTCTACGCAGCTCAACGCGACATACGTTATATTATATACATCATTATACATGCAGCACTCCGAAGCGTAGCTAATAACACTCGGGGGCCCGCTGTAAGTGGTAAGTCATTTCATTTAAGCACAAACAGAATGCTATCCTTAAATTCGCAACCTCTCTACATATTTTTGAATGAAACTGCATTGGCAGATGCCATAGTCTCATCCCATTTACCAGTTTTCGGCTAACAACAACTTCACAACTATAACCTAGTTTTTTTTTGTATGCTTGCAATTAAATAGTACACTTCACACCTTCCCTAAACCATAGTTTATTTGTCATATTTAATTTAGAATGACCAATTTGAGTTCCGTATGGATATGGACACATAAATCCATTACTTTGATTCCCTGTATCTAGGTATCAGATACAGTTGGGAAGAGTGGGGTAGCATCGTCCATACTTATGTGCCGCATGTGCTACCGTGGATGCGTAGACACACGCAGTGAGTCAAATGCGAGGGTACGCACTACGCAGCTAACGTGCGTAGCCTCTGTGCGTATTCTAGGCGGTAATGGGTTCTCGGCTTTATATTTTTTTGAGCCCATTGGGACCCCATATAGATGAAATTCGCCATAGGCTATGTTCTGGCGCGACAACGGCTTTTGGTTTTTGTTTTTTGTTTTCTGAGAAGTTATGAGAAACGTAGAGGGCAACTGTTGAGGATTGATGTCAAGGCCTTCCTTCCACCTACTTTAACATTTCTGTCAAAACACCTGTTTTCATTCATATTCGTATTTTGATATGTTTGATTCGCGTTTGTAGTAATTATTTATATGAATACGAATGAATTAGGTTAGTTTCGAATTGTATTGAGCACAATACAATTCGAAACATTTTATCTTGTTTAAAATGAATCGTAACTACTTTCTACAAAGCCGTTGTTTGTTTATTTAAACGCCATTTACACAACCATCTCTGTTAACAGATTTGCTAAAACGGATCGTCACCGGATACAACGTCACGTCGGATGGCGATGTTTTTGAAATTCGAACGTCCCGCAATTGGATGTTTACAATGGCGGCACGCGCGTTGGCGCCAAAACCGGTGTCGCCATCGCAGCCGGTGGTAGGATGACAATGTTGCCAGCACTCAAAATAGATATCCTACCGTAACGGATGCGGTGCAGAATTCTGCGTGACTGCAGGTAAAATACTGGCCGAATTGGTTTATTGTTTGCAAGTTTGGGAGGAAGTGCTTTTTGAAAACAAAAATTTGGGATCAATATTCCTTCTGAATTATAATAATGTTGGCTTGTTTAATTATGCTAACATTGAAAAGTACCCAGTGAATAAAGTATAATAATATGTACATATTACTAGCAACCAATACATTATATACTTGTTTAATAACGAAAGAAAAGAAAAACAGCACAATCCCTTTGAACTTGTTATAAATGCGAAAGTAACTCTGTCTGTCTGTCTGTCTGTTACTCTTTCACGCCTAAACTACTGAACCGATTTAAATGAAACTTGGTACGGAGATAGTTTGAATCCTGAGAAAGGACATAGGATACTTTTTATCGCAATAAACTGTAGCCCACGCGGGTGAAACCGCGGGGCGCAGCTAGTAGGTATATAAATAAATGGGATTAAAATGATACATTTAATAGACGTATTGTGAAACTCTTTGGAGACTAGATATCAGTCAGAACGATTTATATTGAGAGTTATTTCCGGTTTACAATTCTTTAGATGTTGAATTCGCATACCGACCCACCTATAAGCGGACGTGTTAGAACAGTACGTGTTAGATAGAATAGAACTATGGAGTATTTGATGAGAGAAACAAAACCAGCCTCGGTACAGATGGCCGTCAGGTATTATTGTATCATCGTTATAATTATAATTAACTGGAATTGCAGTTTAAAATTTTGTGTAAATAGTAGTTTGAAAAAAACTAAACATAAAACCTTGTTTTGTTATAGGTAATTTCAAAGCAGCGAAAATTTTATTCACGTCTCCAAACCACTAACGAAGATCTTCGCTACGGTCGGCTCAGAGACTAATTGCAGAAAACACACAAACAAAATCTCGTCGCGTAAAAACGTGCAAAAACCGGAATATAATCAAAAATGTTTTTGAAGTTATTAAAATAATCGTGGGACCCACAGACGGATCGCCTGTAGATGATTGATTTCATGGTTAGTTCTATGGTTCTGCGACACACCGTGATTAAAAAATAACAACACGAAATTAAACTTTAACTTTTTAACCCTAAGGTTTGATTTTGAAAGAGTGGTGGGCCAGAATTTATTGTATTTATGCAAATTTGAAGGTAATGTAGCGCTATTATCATAATAAGAGCGTGTACCGATGGATTTAACGTGTTAATTGATTAATTACTTCATTAATGTTGTGATTGAATTAGGGGCTAGATATTCTCACAATTTGTCACGATAGTGATGGTGCAATAGAAGTAGGTTGGTTCTTTGGTTCTAGATACTAATTGATCACTGTTTTTTAAACATCTTACCGGGCTTATACAAGTTCGCTATGCGAATTCGTAAAACCGCACCTATTTATCTTTTGGAATACCGATAACGGGGTACACAAAGAAAAAAGACCTTCCGAAATACCGTTTTCCTTCTGAGTCAAAAGGGAAGGAATTGTGATTCAGAAGGAAAAATAAGGAAGGAATCGGTCTTGGAAGGTAACACTCAGAAGGAAAGTAAGATTATTTTTCTCAGTGTATGAAACTATTTATTTTAATATCTATGTAAGTGTTTGTGATAACTGATATGTTAATGTAAGTATGTAAGGTTTGCCCACACTGAGAAAAAAATCTGACTTTCCTTCTGAGTCTTTACCTTCCAAGACCGATTCCTTCCTTATTTTACCTTAGTTTTCCTTCTGTCACTTTCAATCAATCAATCAAAATATATTTATTACTCCTCACAATTAGAAAATTACACAAGTAGGTACAAGCAAGATTGACAAGATGATATCAAACTGTATGAGGAGCTGGTGCCTGAAATAGGTTTTGAAAAACCTGTCCTACATGTGGTCTGAATCACAAGTCCTTCCATTTTGATTCAGAAGGAAAACGGTATTTCGGAAGGTCTTTTTTCTCCGTGCATTTGGCTAATATAGTGTATAACTACTTAACTAGAGTACCATCCTCGTCGTTTTATTCGACTAGGTAACTTCTTTATTCCTTTTTCTCGTGATAGCGCATCGGGTAGGTTCACGCTTTTCAGCGACGAATAGTTTTTTTTAATAATATTTAACCGAATACCGGATTTCAGGTATTACACCAATGACTTTAACACCCATCGGTACTCTCAAGTGACGTTGTAACCGAATAGATTGACGGTGTTTGACAGCCCTAGAAAATTTTTTAAAAGTAAGATACTATAAGTGGAAGAATTTGTTTTTTTTTTACTATTTACAGAGTAGCGTTTGACCTCACACCTGATGTTAAGTGATGATGTGGTCGATGATGGCGTCACGCTACACCTGGACTGGGAACTGGCTCTCAAGTGAGGCTGCCGGAACACACGAATAGGTGCTTGGCGACAGATTCTTAACAAGACCGGTAGCTAGCCAGGCGAGTAATAGAAAATACCCTACCACCAAGCTATGGTTTCATCACGATGTTTTCCTTCACCGAAAGCTCAAGCTCATTGTAGGATTCGAACCCACGTCCTACGGATCGCAAGCCGACGTCACTACCACTGAGCCATCATCGCTATAAAGTGAAGTGAAGTGAATATTCCACATGTTGAAGGATTCTGCATGTATAGTCAATTTTAACACAAATAACACATTTATTTTATGAACACTGTCTCATCAACTGTGTCGCACATTCGTCCTACAGTCACTAAGTCATAAAACTATACTGCTTAATAACATCTTTGATTGGTCAAGAGCGCCACAAAATTTGCATATAATGAGGACCAAATTATTAAGCTATTATTTGTTTTTACGCGCCGCGACAACAGGATTTGGGAAAAACGTGATGTGAATACAATAAAAAATATCACGCTAATCACACTTTTTGTTGTCAATGGGAAAGTTTGTTGAGCGTGTATAGTTGTTATTTTTTCACGCTGAAATGACACAAAAATTCAAAATTCAAAATTCAAAACTTTTTTTTATTTAATAGGATACATTGTGATCACTTTAAAACGTCAACTTAAAACTAGCTACGCCTGTTCCAACCTCCTTACGCCGGCAAAAGAACAGGCAAGAAACGCCCGGCAGGTAATTTTTTTGGCGCGATCACATTGACAATTTTATTCATATTACTAATTGATTGAATTGGAGCAAGTTCACTAAAATCCCAAGCTTTTTTTTGTCATCTAATAGTCCGATATTTTTTAATTAGCTTTACTAATAAGAAGATTTCTCTTGTTTGGTTGTACACATTGGGATATGGGAACATGAATATTAATGAGTTGCGGGATCACAACCAAAGCAGACCAGACCCCACAAGCAGCACCCGTTCACGAGTTGACGCATGTGCCAGCCATCGCTCTCCTCGACCAGACCACAAAACATTGGAGTCAAATTTGTAATGATCATATTATATATCCGCGAAAGGGAAAGCCGGAAAGTCGCTAGATTAACCACGGTGCGTTGCTATATAGTTGTAAATAAATCTTCAGATAAATACATATAGGTATATCAAAAAAATACTGAGTGATATTATAATATGTTTTCTCTATGCCATGCGTAAGAGGTAAGGGATACATTGGTGTCGATTCGGTTTTGCATTCTCTAAAACTAAACTAAATTTGACAGGTCTAATAAAATTGCTGTCTTTTTCTAACCACTTAAGTAAAAAAGGACAGCATTACTCTAGGTAGGTAATGTTTGCACACAAATTGAATTGCAGCTAAAATACTTAGAAAGATGCGGTACTTTTCCAAGCAGAGCTTGAATCTTCAAAAGAGTCCTACAACTACAATAGGATTACGCAAGTCAATTGAAGTCCTTTGCACAATACAGTAGGTATGTGAACTGAACACGATGGCTACCGGCAACAGTGGCGCGACAGTTGCGCGTCCCCACGCACATCTCTCACGGTTGTTGTTCGTCGCTTGATGTTTGAAATGAATGGAGGCGACAAGAAAAAAATTGTCTTACAAAGTTCAATTCTTGATTTTATTTCTATTATCTTGTGTTTTTTTGTTTCTGAGTGCATCAATGGTAGAGTATCTAATTCCATTCGTTTATTTCGTTTACAAATAAACATCAAATAATTTGGGGAAACGTATTACTACAGAACTTAACTAGACATCTCTATGAAAAAAATATGATTGAACATGATTGCTGCCTTTCGTTATATTTCTTAAAATTATTTAATAATAAATAATTTATAGCATAATTGTTGTTTAATTTTCAATTGTCAATTGTACGATACGAGTCATAAATAGTGTGTGTTTAAGAAAAATTCTGTTTGGGTGTTTGGAGCTACGATTCACGCAAGGGTCAGAACTAGTACGGAGTACATAGTCATACGTGATTGTCTAGACATATTAAAAAAGAAAAAAAAATTGCAGAAGTTTGCAAATTTTTTTCTGACTCGAGACAAAAACACCACTTTTTTTTTTTTTTTTTTTACAATTTACAGGGTAGCGTTTGACCACAAGTCACCTGATGTTAAGTGACGATGTGGTCGAAGATGGCGCCACGCTACACCTGGACTGGGAACATTTGACATTTGCTTGCTTCCAATTACCTTCTCGACAACCGTCGAATCACAGAGACAAGCAACAAATTAAGAGGTTGAGTTCCCGCGGTTTGCATACAAATTGTTATATGGGATCCGCCATTGTTATCGTGTTATCGCGGAGACGATCGCGGCCGTTGCCTTTGAGTTCCGCGTTTGAAATAAAATTAATGGTTTTTGTATAAGAGCTCATTTGATTATTTAAATTTATTTTTCTACGTGTTAAAAGCATGTTGTAGTTTGTTTTGAACTCTATAACACGTGAGAACTAAATTGTTATTGATATATGATAATATACAACTATTTTGGAGCATCAATTTTGACTTTCCATAAGGCGAAATAACACAGCGAGCGCACAAATTGCCTGTCCTGTCCCGTCCAAAATCAGCGAAAATTTTACCTTCCATTCGAATACCAAAAACTCTGAATCTAATTAACGGAGAGGCTCTTAATTAGTGTCCATTGTAACATGACAAGAGAACCGGCAATTTGGTTCAGCCTCCTCGACTATACACACTGGTGGTACAGTTGGGAAGCGAAACATATTATATAAGACAAGACATAAGTTTTATCCAGCACAAAACTAGTACATGTTTGCCTTCTTCATTTTCAGGTCGTCGAGCATCATCACCATCATTATCAGCCACATAAGCTCTCCCAAGATACGCTACTGAGCCCGGTCTTCAGCTCTGCTCATCCAACTGCTGGCAGCACCTGCGCAATTCGTCGCTCCACCTAGTCGAACGGCGTCCTACACTACGTTTGCCAAGCTGCGGAGTTCACTGAAGAACACGCCTACACCAACGGTTGTCAGGTATGTGGCTTAGATGACCAGCCAGCTGCCACATCAGCTTTTTAACTCTATGGGCTATATAGGTATCTTTAGTTCTTTATTGAATCTTCTTATTTCTGACCAGATGTTGAGTGACAGTGCGGGCGAACATTCGACGGACCTATCAGAATACATCAAAAGAAGCTTTATCAACAGATTTTTATCTTGAGACTGACTATAGCCGGGCAAGCACTAGAAAATTCCCTACCACCAAGCTATGTTCTCATCTCAATGTCCCTACTCTAAATGCAAGACTTATGGATCGCAAACCGTTATCACTACCACAGAGGTAACTATAGGTAATCGTTTTTGCCTCTTCTACAAATGATTTTAAAGCTTCTCAAACTTTTGGTTCATACATCTCGCTCATTTTTAAAAGCCGCACTGCTTGTTAATCGTCGCCCATTTTTCAAGCCAAGGGCAGATGTTCGCCAACCTCCTGACCCGCCAGTCCCTATGTTGTTTGGGCAACAAATCAAAACAGGGCCTTAAAAAACGTTTAACTAAATCATCGTTTCACTCCGAAAATGGTTTCGCTTTAGATAATTATAGGCTTCTGAGAGTTCTGACTCTTTCACGTGAACATTCCAGGGAACTAATCAAATGAGTCTGTCCCTTTCGTGTTGTGAGTCTGGTAATTAAATTAATTTTAAGAAAGGGATATCTTGTCGCTCTGCTGTGTTGTTTGGTTGTTCTCGGGCGCTGTTTAAAATATCTGCAATAAACTCTTCTTTTGACGGTAGCTTTGCAGACGGTTTTGAAATTGATTTCTTATAATCTATCTTTGAATAATATAAAAATACGACTTCATTGTCACTTTTGTCTATTGCCGCATAGTTACTCCGACGCCAATTCACTTTTATCTAGCATTAAATCGTTATTTTTGTATGTTTTTTTTTACAGAATGCTAAATAGCGTTGATTGACGTGTCTTAATTTAGCATTTAGACTTAAAATTGTATCTTAGTTGAATAATTAAATCAATTAAATTTCGTTGTCATTGTGTTTCAGCAGCAAATACATTTGATAGCTAGAACCCAATGCAGGTGTAGCATGATGCCAACTTCAATATCGTCCTTTAACGTCCAATGACTTGTCGTCAAACGCTTCCCTGAAATGCTTATATATCGCGACGATAGGCATTGACATTTATTTCCCTTGACGTTGACCTTAGTGTGGCCCGGGCAAAAGAAGTAAAAAACCGGCCATATGCGAGTTGGACTCTCGCACGAAGGGTTCCGTACCATTATCTATGAAGACGGCAAAAAAATCACGTTTGTTGTATGGGAGCCCCTTAAATATTTATTTTATTCTGTTTATTAGTATTTGATGCTAAAGCGGCAACAGAAATACCTCATCTGTGAAAATTTTTGCTGTCTAACTATCACGGTTCATGAGATACAGCCTCATGACAGACGGACGGACAGCAGAGTGTTAGTAATAGGGTTCCGTTTTACCCTTTGGGTACGGAACCCTAAAAAGAAATAAAGAGTACAAAAATAAATTTAGTTGACATAACGAACAAGCTATGCTACATTTGAGTTCTTTAATATTAACATAATGTAATAAATACGGTTAGAGTGGTAGCATTTTATCGGGGAACAGCTTAATTTGCATTCTGCTCTGGATCTGAAGCACTTAGCGCGATGATACCAGGAACGTGACATCCTTGACATATATCAATCTTGTCACTTGATTTGATAGGATAATTACATAATTACTCTCTACATCACTACAAAACTTAAGGCATCTTAACGCCTATGTAATAAGGATGGCAATCGCAAGACTTTTTGTCGATGTCGATAAAATAAAGTTGGTCGATTGTGGTGACATTCCGATATTCTCACACCTCGCTAAAATTGATAAGTTTAATCGTGGATTTGTAAATTGATACAAAACATTATTTACCAAAAAAATAAAATGTGAATTCTAACTTTCTACTTAGCGACATAATATTATTTGCTTGGGCAAGGAATAATAATTACTCCTATCTTACTTTTGAATCTCTAGTATTGTTTTAATATTGTATGCCTAAACAAAATAATATTGAATAAAAAAATAAAATTTAATATTGTATGTATTTATTCGTAGGCCTAAACAAAATAATACCACCTTACACTCTTTACGCAATAGAAAACACCTTTCATAACGTAAAAGTAAAAAAGTTAATCAAAATAGAAAATATATTTTTACACATTTCCTCACAGATTTGCTTACATCTTTTTTTTATTAAGTAATTAAAATGTCTTGTAATAATATTTTTGTACATAGCCACGACCCTTGCATGTCACCACGTAATATTGATGCGACGCTGTCACGACATCAATTAGCAGGCCGAGACGCTGACTTCCATACAGATAGACAGACTCACATAAACTTACTTGCAAGTTTATGGTGTCTCTCTGTCGATACGCGATAAAGTGACATCAAGACACGCAACTGTCGATAGTCGATAAATCGCGTGAATTGTATCGACAAGCTGTCGGTGTTACATCTTTATTTGAATATTTAGTACGTTCAATTAGTTGTTATCATTGAAGTTACTGCAAGTTAGCGCGATGTAGTATCTAGTGCTAATTATTTTAATGTCGGATTTTCAACTTAAGGTAATTTTGAGTATGCATATTAATGCCGATACCATAGATTTGAAAGTAAATCTGTTTGTTTGTTTGTTACCTTTTTGCGCCTAAAATAGACAACCGATCTTCATGAAATTTGGTATAGAGATAGTGTGAACGCGAGTGAAACCGTGGGACATAACTAGTAACTGAAAAAAACAGAAAAGAGATACTTAAAACCATTTACCAAGCCTTGTTAGCAGCTGGTCGCCTGCTCACACGACTAATTAGCTTAACAAACCACAAAAATTTTAACAACCGTCAAGGAATGACCATGCATAAAAGTAATACATATCTATAAAAATATTAATAGCGTTCCTACCCAATAATGATTAAGGAGTCCGTCAGGATTGGCATGGAACCAGAGTTCGGATATCATAAAACACCTGCCCCGTACATCTGCGGTCAGTTTATTATCCAAAATGAATCAAAAAAGGGGTAAAAAGTGCTTTTGTGAGTGTACAAAAAATTTGGGGTGGAGACATAGTGAGAGAGAAAGAAGATCGAATTGAAAAAATGTTTTAATGTTGTACTTTTCGAAAGTTTACTCGTATTAAAATATTTCAGGACATACATGGAGAAAAAAGACCTTCCGAAATACCGTTTTCCTTCTGAGTCAAAAGGGAAGGATTTGTTATTCAGAAGGAAAACTAAGTTAAAAAAGGGAAGAAATCGGTCTTGGAAGGTAAGACTCAGAAGGAAAGTCTGAATTTTTTTCTCAGTGTAGGTGTGATGACGGATAAACTACGTCACACCTCGACGTACATTTGCGTATTTATTTCATATTGACTAATTTCGTGATTGGTCCTAAATTTTTTATATGAGTATAGAGACGTACAATTTTAGTTATGATTCTGTCAAAATTATATCATCAATAAAACATATCGATATCGATAAAGCCTAAAACCCATCTCTATGAGCAGATGTAAGTACTGATTTTGAGCATCTTTAGCCTTTATAAAAGATAACTAATTTCACGCATTTTTGTCTCTTTTCTATTGTAGAAAATGTACAGTCATCTCGAAACAACTTTTGTTTTCATGAATGCCTCTAAAAAGATTTGTTATTCAATGTGTTTCTTCACACTGTGACGGCTCAACAATATTAAGTTAAAATTAGAGTAGAGATAGCTCATAATTTTGATTAGTGCATAGGCTACATTTTATCCCGGAATAGTCCTCCAGAGTACCTAGTGGGAAGACTGTAAGTGTAACCACGGGACACAGCTAGTCTATAATAGTAACATTAAATGCTCAAATAACATTGAATGGCAACACACTTAGGCAATTAATAATATATAATTATTACGCATTTCAATCTTGTATAGAACTATAGACATACCTATAATAAGAACCAAAAGATAAATGACCTGCCCATTAATTAAAACACTCAGCACAATTCAAAACATATTTAAACTGAATTAAAATACTATCAAACTACACAATGAAAGTAAGAGCGATACAAAGAAAGACAAAGAGCCCGTGGTACAGTCAGTCGAATAAATACCAGCCCATTTACAAGAGTGTAAGATATGACGTGATATAGATCACTCACGGCGTAATAAATAAATAAATAACGTAAGAAAAATTACGGCGTAAAGCGAATGTTACCGGAGGCGCTACGGATGTGCTAGAATAGTGCGGATATTACTTTTTTATTGCTTGCATTGAACATGCGGAACGGTAAACACGTGCATTACAGGGTGCCAATACTGAGTTGAAATATCAGCTTAAAACGATAAAGGAAACATCGAGAGGAAATAATCATGTCCAAAAACTATAATATTCTACAGAATATGAGATCTATATACACGCTTCGGGCCAGTTTATTACATCAAAGCCTGTGTTCTAGCAGTGGGAGCATAAAAGGCTGGTATGGCGATAATGATTGATTAATGCAGAAAACACATGAAATTAAGCAATACAGTTATTGATTCGATTAGTTGGTATGGTATATACTGATTTGTGATTTTAATAACACTGATTTTGTTAAGGACTGAAATTAAATTGTATGCACATGGGAGGTTTACGGGAGATATTTAGGCATGAAATCATTTAATTAATGATGACTAACAAAGAAAAACAAGCTGTTGGGGGAGATCAAATGTATGCCGAGGAAGGAATTTAATTTTTGAGGAATTTTCTCACACCTTTATATTTTTAAAACTTAATTTTTTTTGTTAACCATAATATGTATTGTAACCAACAGTAATAAAGGCTTATATTACTATTATTATAACAAAGAAAAAACAAACGCTTCAATATATTCGGAACTTTAGGAGTTAATAATTTTTTTAATGCTAATTTTAACTGATTTAAATACGAGCTGTAAGCAATAAAAAATATCTTATGTCCTTCTCCAGAGTTTAAACTATCTCTATACAAAATTTTAACTCTCCATACCAGATCAGCCGTTTAATCGTTGAAATGTAAAAAGAGTTACTTTCGCATTCGCATTTATAATATTAACATGCATTGTATTTAGATCATTTTCTTATTCCAGGTCTTATCCACATGTTGTTATCGTGCTAGCGCCGGGCGCGAGGGAGCGACAGGGACGGATGATTTAGAAACCCCTCGGGAGAAGCGCGACGCGACCCGGTATTAATATTGTGACTCTGTGCAGTACAATGGAAAAATGCAGATGCTATATCTATGTTACGTATAGCATGTATGTGCATTGTGCATATCAAAAAACTCATTTCTGGGACTAAAATATAGCATATTCATACGGCCGTTATTAAAAACCGATCTATTTTTGACAATACATTCTATGGAGCTTGTGTCAAATTATATCTCAAATTCTATCTCCGTGTCTAGTGGTTGTGGATCACCAATCCGCAAAGTTTCTGACAGTTCTACTCTCATCATCATCATCATCATCAACAGCCGGAAGAAGTCCACTGCTGAACATAGGCCTCCCCCCTTGAACGCCACCATGAACGGCTATTAGCCATTTGCATCCAACGGCTCCCTGCGACTCTTACAATGTCGTCGGTCCACCTAGTGGGGGGCCTACCTACAGAACGTCTTCCAGTTCGTGGTCGCCACTCCAGAACCTTTCTACCCCATCGGTTATCGGTTCGTCGAGCGATGTGGCCTGCCCATTGCCACTTCAACTTGCAAATTCTGAGAGCTATGTCGGTGACCTTGGTCCTTCGTCGAATTTCCTCATTACGGATTCTATCACGCAAAGAAACTCCAAGCATAGCTCTCTCCATGGCTCGTTGTGTGACTCTGAGCTTATTTAAAAGGCCCACAGTTAAAGACCACGTCTCAGTACCATAAGTCATCACTGGCAACTGCAACACACTGCTGAAAGACTTTCGTCTTGAGGCACCAGAAGGTGGGCAGCAGCGCCTTCTGAGGAACCGTGTTCTATACTGCGATCCCCAAGACGCCTGCCAAGCGTGGGGATTATGGCAAATCCCCCCTATGAATCACAACCATATAAGACGGCCCCCAGTCCCCGGCAGCTCCTCTATCCCTGGCCCCGGTAGTTCTACTCTAGATTCATGAAATTCTAGGATTAGAGCTACTTACATATTTATGTAATTTTGTAAACGTTTTTGTTATTACATAAGTTCCTGTTATTCACGACGATATCACCTAATTTTATCGTCGCCATTATTTTCTGCTGCACTTTTGTTTCTTCTGCAATTTTACCATATACAGAACAATTTCGATCAGTCCTTGCCAGTGCCGCGTTTCTGTTACTGTCGCCTTGCACCTCAAGCTAAATTGGTACCGAAATTTCAAATTCAAATGCTGGTCCCATAAGTGCCCTGAGGCAGTAGTCCTTTGGCTCCATTTTCACGGTGTAATTGGTCGCCTGGTGATTCACCCCGTTCATTACCAAGCCCTTTGATGTGGCCTGATTGGTACCGAATATCAATACAATTTCAAACTGGTATCTGATGGTTTCAATGTTTTAGTTGAGTGAGGTCAGGACTCAGTGCTGTCAATGTTTTGATGGTTTGCTTGCGTTTTATAATTTATGTCATTTATTTTGGTAGGTGCATGGCGGGTGCAGTGTTCTATGTAATCTGTGTGTGGCATAGCTTCCAAACGGATGAACCGATTTAGATTTTGTTTTTTTTTTGTTGATAGGTCAAGACACAAAAACAACATGATCAGGAGTAAATAGATAGATGGATTATATAGATAGATATAAAAAGAAAAATTATTATTAAGCCCTCATCAGGATGGCAGTTTTCTTTCAGATTTGGAGCCTAACTTCAGACTTGGTTAATAATAAATAGGTATTAAAGAAAATTAGAACATATTTTTTTATATGTAACCTTAATGAGGTACATATTATTACATATTTGTATCACAATAAAGTGCTTGGTCGTTCCCAATATTCCAAATTAGTTTTTTATTCAAGCTATTGATTACAAGGTATCATTACAGACCTCTGAATCAAATTCAAATTTCAATTGAAAATTACAGAAAGTATAAAAACCAAAATTAAATTTCCATAAACAAAACGTTATCTCGACCATTTCGTACATCAAAAACGTTAATTTTATACTCTGATAGCCTGTTACATATTCAAATCAAATCTAAGAAATGTTGGACCTGCGGCTATGACATTTTCTTTACGTTAGAATTTATAATTTAATAGCTACCGATCTTGTACCATTAAGCCACCAATATCATCAGACCCCTAATCCTCATGAACCTTGGAACATTTAGCTGTCTTCCTAAAGTGGGTGTTTTAAAGGGTTTTTAAACCTTCAACAAAATTACTGTGTTTAAGTTTTTAGGCTATTCGAAAAGAATTTAGAGTCGTCGCTTACCGCAATTACAGAGTTAGGAGACATGGGTTACAAACTGGATGCGATTTAGGTGCATTAATTATATTTTTGTACTAAATAAGCGTTATCCACATCGTTTTAATAAAAGGCCCAAAGGTTTTTAGAAGCATTCCAAGCAAATTGTTATCTCGAGTTGAGTTCATTCCTTATACTCAGCTACCATTGGATAGTCTCTAACATGATCTCCTACATACCTACAGCTCGTCGCCCTATTAGAATCATCACACTGATTTTTTTAAGACGTGGTGTTATTCGAAACACCTATTTTAATAGTTCTCGGGTCTTTTAGTCTTTTACCAGGTGTTAAAAGATTATTTCAAATGAGTCTTTAAATTGATATTTTATTTTTTTACTATTTACAGGGTAGCGTTTGACCACAAGTCACCTGATGTTAAGTGACAATGTGGTCGATGATGGCGCCACGCTACACCTGAACTGGGACTGGGCTCTCAAGTGAGGCTGCCGGAACACACCGATAGGTGCTTGGCGACAGATTATTAACAAGAGGGTGGTAGCTAGCCAGGTCAGTACTAGAAAATACCCTACCACCAAGCTATGGTTTCATGTAGGATTCGAACCCACGTCCTACTGATCGCAAGCCGACGTCACTACCACTAAGCCATCATGGCTATAAATAATATAATACGGCATGGCACTTTTATAATGTATAAATCTTCTGAGAGATTAATTAATATTATAGTAAAATGTATCATTAGAACAAAAGAGCCAAAATCAACGACATAGCTCTCCCTTTACCATGTTGTACCGACCCATATTTTTCTAACTCCAGCTCTTAAAATGTAAACACCAATCCAATATTTCTTTGTTAGCACAAAAATAACGTTAAATATCGGAAACATCGTCTAATTCACCCGTAAAGGGGACGAAACGGTAAAACGGTAACCCGTCGCGCGCCTTATTTCATTTAAAAACAAGCCTGTTATTTCCCTAGGGGCGCAAAAGTCGCGTTATTTCATAATTTAATATCTACCGGTCGCAGATTCGATATAATTAGATAGACGTGATTTGGTACGGGAAGGTGGAATTAATATCAATGTTCTTTGTTCTAGAAGGGTAGGGATGTGCCATGATAAGGGATCGAGTAAATCTTCGTCTCGATATCGATGAAAAAGGTTTTTTTATGGTAGTGTTTGTCGTAGTTTGAATTGATTTTTAGTAATCATTCGCTATGTTCTTCGTAGAACAAAGAGAGCTAAGTAAGTATTGATTTCGATGAAATTGAAATTCTTCTCTGAGCACGCATATTTAGGCAAAACATTTACAGCCCTTATTTTGGTTTAAGATCTGCATGCATGCTTATCTTGCTAACTTGCTACTATGTCACAGCGCATGTCGAATCCAATGTCTTAATGTTTTAGCACTTGTGTGCAAAAATACAATAAAATAATTTATGTAAAAATGTTCCTTAATTTAAAATGTTTAATCCCTGACGCAAACAACTACAGGCTTTTTTGAACGGTGATTTGATCGAGAGTGTTCTTAGCTTTGATTGTCATTATTTTTAATACATTCTAATACATAAACAACAACATAACAATCAATAAAAAATTAAATGAGAACAAAAACGTTTAGAATCGAGAAACAAAAAGTATCGATATCTATCCAAACTCTACCGTCATATCCCATTTCTAGAGCCAAGAAAATGAAGACAAATGCTAACTCGGCTTAGGGTCCGGGCTCGATCAGATAGGACATGACAAACAATCTATGACATACATAATTTTGTAACGTGCGCCTTCGTAATTTAGTCATGAGAAGGGGAGCGAGTGTAGGCAGTAAGACGATTAACCCTAGTCTACTCAGTCAAATTCAAATAGGATACATTTGTGATCACTTTAAAACGACACACTTAAGACTAGCTACGCCTGTTCCAACCTCCTTACGCCGCGGCGTAAGGAGGTTGGAACAGGCGCGCCGGCAAAAAAACAGGCAAGAAATGCCTGGCAGGTCGCCAGATGTGAATTGAAATAGGTGTCTACACCGGAATTTGGATCTGGATCTGTTATCCTCAAGGAATATTTTTTCTGGGATGAAGAATAGCGTATGTAGGTTATTGTGTGAAACCGAGGTATAAGCTATCTACATTCTAATTTTGCCGTTTCAGCTTTAAACTAGCTCCTAAGTGAGACTGCTGGAACACACAGGAAGTGATTCTAAACTCTTATAAGCTAGCCAGGTGAGAACTAGAAAATGTCCAAGCAACCAAGCTATGCATTCATCACAAAACCCACCGAATGCTCAAACTCATTTCAGGATTCAAAACCAAGATCTACGCAGTGAGTCTATCTTTGGTTCAAATATTTTGCGTTACATATTACGGAGTTCACCTAGACTGACCCCAAACCCCACAAAACTTACAGACACCTCCTTAATGAGTTTACGACACACTCGCGCCACCAAATGAGTTCAGAAGTGGGCGTGCAATCAGGTTCGAACACCTGACGAACTCGTCCAACTTTTGTAATTGAATCGGGGAACTTATAGGGACAGACAAACTGTGTTATTTACTGAAGACGTATGAAGGGAAAGACCTTCTTGACATTACGTTTTTTTTTTCACCATTTACGGTGTCTAGGTAGTCTAGTGTCACCAGATGACGATGAGGGAAAAGGTGGTGCCACGCTACACTTTGATTGCTATGAGGACGGATAGGAAGGGAAGGGTGGTGGCTATGCTAGCCAGGCGAACAATAGGAAATGCTCCACCACCAAGCTGTATTTTTTGTATGAAAAGATGGCTTTTTATAAGTGTTTACTGAGATCATTGATTGGTTGGGGTTATAATACAATTCAATTTAAAATAGGTACGTGTTTGAAAAATATATCTGGCTAACTGCGGGGGCAGCTACCCTTGCAAGACCTATTTCCTACATAAAACGTAGCTTATGCGCTCATACAGGATATTATAAACTATCTTCATACCAAATTTTACCTAAATCTGTAGAAACGTTTCAGCGAGAAGAAGTAACCAAACCCAAAATCACCGATGTCGTGAACTTGCCTATGAATTAGCAGAAGTTTATTGCTGTACGAGTGTTTTAGACATGTCTAGATGTTTCTAGCTCTGCTCAGCCCCTGTAGAAGTGAGGCCTAGGACAAAGTTGCTAATCGCGCGATCAGTTGTCGGTGACTCTCAGTGCCAGGTGCCCCGCGATCAATTAACGCTCTTATTTTAATGGGTTCTCAAGGCAAAGTGTGTTAATTGAACGTTGGGCGTGCCAAATTGTGAATATGATAAGAATTTTTAGTCACAGAAAAATCATAGGCATGAAAATCATAAAAATCATACGAAATGGTTTTCATTTGTTTCAGAAACAAAACTTGTGTTTCTTTGTCTTACTAATCCATTCTTATAATATCTATATCTACCTACTAAAATAGAGCAGTATTACGCTGTGAATTATAATAAACTAGCTGTTCCCGGCGGTTACACCCGCGTCCCGCGTAGGCTACAGTTTATCGCGACCAAAAGTAGCCTATGTCCTTTCTCAGGTTCTAGACCTCTCTCTGTACCAAATTTCATGTAGTTTAGGCGTGAAAGCGTGACAGACAGATAAACAGACAGAATTAATATCGCATTTTTTTTTTGATTGAAATTCCCCCATTCCGCACAAAACGTTTCGCTTCCACATTTGTAATGCGAACGGCGAAGGAGTGGAACACATTGCCAGCGTCTTTGTTTTCCGATAAGTATAACTTGAGAGCCTTCAAGTCAAGAGTGAATAGGTATCATGCTCCATCTTCGGCCTCGTCATCACTTACCATCAGGTGAGACTGGGGTCAGCATTTGACCCCACTTATCTCATATAAAAAAATTATAACATTAAGTAGGGATATCCCATTTAGTGTATCAGCAGGTGACATCAAAGCAACACGTACCTACGTATTTAAACTGAAATGTCAGGCTCATCATAAGAATTTTTAGAGCTTTGTCATGTAATTCTGCTTCAAGCAGTCGTTAATTACGAGTACTGATAATCAGTTAATGACAGTCATTAAGTTTTATCTCCTATTATTAAAGGAATACATGACATTGAGATGAGCCTGAGGGTCTAGTGTTTTTTATGCCAGAGTAAAATAAAAAAAGAATGAAAGAAAAAGCAAAAGAGAAAAGGTGTTTACTACGTTCACTAATTTGAGCTTACAAAAAAGAAAAGAAAAAAATATGTAAAATTATTTATTAAACAAACAAGAATTAAAGGTAGGTTACATAAGAAAACTAAATGCTAGTAATTTTAAATTATCTTATAGCTACCCTCAGTGTATCAAATCAGTTGCCTTCACACTAAGCAGAGCCTGTATCGTGAAGGCCGGATATCATAATATTTTATAGAAGTACTTAATAATGTTTACACACAATATAATATATTAAAGAGAAGAGAGAAGAGAAGACGAAGAGCTGGCAGCTACTTTGGACAAAGAATTAGTCTAGCCATCCAAAGGGGGAACGCTGCCAGTATCTTCGGTACCTTGCCTAAAGGGACTTCTTTTAATAATGTATTTTAGTTATTAGTTTAGGTTTATTTGTTTTTACTTCTTTGTTATGGTATATTATTTTTAGTTTGAAGTAATATATTAGATAATTATTTTACATATACGAGTATAAGTGATAATATAATATAATATACGTATGTATTAAAATAAGTAAAAATAAATAAGAATGTTTACCATATACTTTCAGTCCTTGGTGAACGAATGGAGAACTGTGAAAACACTTCGACAATAATATGTAATTAAAAACACGTGCTCATTGAGGATTATTCTTTAAGGATAGGTACTTAAACATATGGCTAACCAATTATCTGGTCTGCTGGGATGCCTGGAATAGTTTTCTTTGTAAATATATTGAGAGCCAGTTCCCAATCCAGGTCTACGTGGCACCACTATCGACCACTTCACACGCTACCCTGTAAGTTGAGAAAATAATTCTTTATTAACAAAGGTTCTGAGTGAAATACTGTAACGGCCGACCCCAATAACCGATCTAACCACGGTTTGCCCTACTACACTGAGAAAAATATCCTGTCGTTCCCTGTGTAATATGTAGATTCCTTTCAAAATCTAACATATTCTTTGCTCATTTTAACTTAGTTGTCATTCTGATTCAAAAATGAAAGAAAATCCTTCTGATTCCTTCTGTATTTTGGAGTGTCTTTTTTTATCCGTGTAGAGAAAAAAATTGATATTACTTGATATTACTTCTATCGAGCTTATGTCAAATTTCTATCTCCAGTAGAGAAAACCGTGGATAGATCGGCTATTGGGCTAAGTGACTGTAAAGGACAGGTGACGTCAATCATAAATTAGACACTGAATCCAGTTGACATTTCACATAATTCAAACAATAACACGAAAAACCATCAATTTCGAAACAATCTTCATCCACACCAGTGTCCAGCAGAAAATGACATTCATTCATTTTTTAAGGACCCCATAAAACAACCTTACGACCCGAACACTATACTTACACTCTGTTCATTCCCAATTATTGGCCATAACGGCGCGTTCGATTCGAACGATAATTATAAGTGGGAACTCTAAACATAGGTGGAAACATAAATAATGCTGACGTCTTGTCTTCTATTTGGTAGTTTCGGTTAATTAGATGTCGCAGGTTCGATGGAGTCAAGTAATTCTTTAATTTGTGGCCTCGTCCAGAGCATTACTCTCTCTTGGCATTTGTTCTCAGGCCCTTTTGATCCTATCCTTACGAAGCGATGATAGCTCAGTGGTAGTGTCTTCGGCTTGCGATCCGTAGGTCGTGGGTTCTAATCCTACAATGATGATGATGATGGTGACCAAATGCAGTATCTTGAAGGACTACATTTTGTAGTGTGAAAATAATTCTTGTGGGTCGCCGACGCATCAGCCCCAGTCGTCTATATAAATTTATTCAAAGTCAACATAAAAATAATTATCCCAAGGCGAAGATGGATTAAGAGTTATGACGGTCTACTGATACAGCGACACTGATAATGAATGCATGACTCGACGAGACCGACCTAGTGATGCCCATCACTAGAATAAATTATATATAGAAAATTTTATAAAATCTGCTATGTGTATCTGCTTTATTTCATTCTGTTACAAAGAGACAGAGGAGTCCTTACTATATACTTATTATAATAATAATAAGAGACCGTAAGTAAATTAGGTTCCATTAAAAGTTACAAAAATTATTTCATATGCGAAATTTCATATATAATATATAAGGTTAGTCGACATCACCGGAGACCGAAGATCTGGCAGCTACCTGGGCCAAAGCATTAGTCTAGCCATTCAAAGGGGGAACGCTGCCAGTATCTTCGGTACCTTGCCTAAAGGGACTTCTTTTAATAATGTATTTTAGTTATTAGTTTAGATTTATTTGTTTTTATTTCTTTGTTATTTTTAGTTTGAAGTAATAAATGTATCATTGGTGCAATATGTTTGATATGTTGTGATAACTGACAGTATCACAAAGAGCAGTGCCTTAATCAATATCGCACAGTTACTCTGTTATAATAAAAATATATCAAACGATCTGTAGATGGTACTCTGAGCGACTGTACCTTTTCCACAACTCTGTGTCAAGTTATAGCTGTGGTTATCTTAACAAACAATAGATTGAAAGATGTTACTCATATAAAATCAAGGTGCAGAAATAAATAATCTACCCAGCGTAAAAAAGTTAGTTGGGGAGGCCAATTGACGCAGTTGTTTATCACAGAATTACGTTTTATCAATAACCGCCATGTCTCATCACTAGAGCTCACTTGTAACGGCGCTGCGCACGCGCACCCGTTCATTAGGTCCCCGCTCGTGATTGTCACTTGGTCCGGCCCCGCGCGCCTCTTAGACAATTATTATAATTCCTATGATTACATACATACGGGCGGCATGGAATGTATGTTCGTATTTTTGTCGGTATGTATGTAAGATGTTTTAGGTACTATGCATTGTTTGTTGTTTCTGAAGGTGTACTCGATTTATAAAGGAGGTTGGTAGATTAAGCTGGAAGATTTTTTTCTGTAACTTCTGTAAGCGAAAGAATAATCAAGAAATATATGTTAATGTTAATAATATGTTAAGCTAAGTCCTTATTTGTGTGTATTTCACCTGATGGCAAGCTTCTTCTTTTTCAGTGCATGGTTACAGCTGATTTTCTCCTATTTGTTGTTTTGTTGTTTTTATTTGTTTTTCTTTTCTGTTATTTTTTATGTTTTTTCTTCTGTTTTCTTTTTTAGTTAGAGCCTATGTATGTGATTATGCGGGCATTCTTATTATTTGGTACCATTATATCGATCTCGAATTTACTTAGACAACGTAGCATTAAGAATGTAAAATTCAAGTACATCAGTAGCATGGTAGGATTCAGCTAGATTCTAATATGTTGATATATCCTATTAAAAGTTTAGTTTAGGAGTCATGAAGTCATGAGTAAATTAAGTAAGCATGCTCCATCAACGACCTCGCTATCATTTACCAACAGTGGCCACATAATAATAAAAATAAAAGTTCATGTCCATATAATTTTTGTACCACACAAACACTAGCAGAAGTAGACGCATCTCGACGATGCTCTTACAAAGAAGTAGATTAAATAACAGTACCGTAATCACCGTAGATAATGTCAACACACATCGTATGTGATTCAGCATACTATCAACGTAAAATAAACTCAAACTCTATCATTTTAAAATCTAATTTAAGTCGTCAGTCTACCAAATTAGTGGCAAGAAAACTGTCCCCATTTTGTCACACAGGAGGCGTGGTGCACCACTAAGATTTAGATCCAAGACGTGCTGCCAGAGTGAATCTTATCATTGAAGGAATAGAACATGTTTTACCACGTTTCGATGGTAGATGTAAAATGGTCAATGTGAAAGGTGGTTAGAGCAATTTGGCTGATCGCCATTAGAGTACAGACGTATCAGTACATGTCATTATGTAGCTCACAGTGCGTGAATATAAAATAGTGAGGGGCAAAGAGTTCCAGTAGCAATGCGACTGTATAAGATTTATTTTTTTGTTTTCTTTAGACAACTCTACTGTTCATAGTTCATCAATAGTTTCTTTACTGCAATTTATATCAATAAAACAATTAAAATAATAACTTTCACTTTTCATCCTTTTCTTATAGAAGTTTAAATTGTTTAATTTTTTACTGTTAGCTTTAAGCAATTAGAAATTCATTCATAACGATCCTATGTTATTCTCTCCTTCATTGACTATGGTGAATTTTATTTAAAACTTTTCTAAAATGACTGTCATTTTCAGCCAGTGCTAAAGGAGACATTTCAAAATGTATGGAATCTGTGCCATGTAGAGGCCTTGTAGCCTTCTGAAAACTTGTTACCAGTACAGTAGCCTATCACCAACTAGCACTGGGGCCGCGTGGTGGATTAAAGCCGCTACTCTCTCTCTCTCTGTGAGAAGGCCTGCGTACCAGTATTGGAAATGTAATACTGATGATACTTCAAGACCAAGTCCGTCTACTGTTTTACGCGCTCATCACTATTCCAAAATCACAGTTGTGTAACATAATGGGGCAGCTTTGTTCTTTTGTCTCGCGATCGTGAGGTGTCATTGAAAGATGGGTCATGGTGAAATCTTTACAATCAAGCTGTCTTTGAAGCGGGCCTTTGAGGTGGTGGTCACAGAATATTAAATATGTGATAAAGGCATTGTTTTAATCAAAGTGCATCCGTAGAGGCTTCGTTTAAAAAATGGTTCATGTTTTTTTACCTCTTAGCTACTAGGTAGAATACTTTGACCACAAGTCCATGTTGTCGAAAGTGGTGCCGCACTACACCTGGATTGGGAACTGGCTCTCAAGTGAGGCTGCAAGAACACACCAATAGCTGCTTGGTGACAGATTCCTCACACGAGGATAGTAGCTAGCCAGGCGAGCTTTAGAAAATTCCCTACCATCAAGCTATGGTTTCATCACGATCCATAATGGTGAGCTCTCGCACCTATGATGTTAATATAGTTGCGAATTTTCCATCGCTTTAAACGTTGAAGAAAACATCGTGACGAAACACAATGTTCAAGGGCATGTGACGTCTATCAACCCACACTGGTCTTGGTAGATTTATGACTGTCTCTGAGAAAAAGCCCATATCACGTAATAGGCTGATGATGATCATGTTCGTGTCCTGTCTGGCTGATTTTTTATTAGAAACGTCAAGTTTATCTAGTTTTAAAACTGTTTGAACTCTTTGAACTCTCTAATCAAGTTTTATTCTCTTACATGAACTAAGACTGAGATAGGTATTTAATAACTATTAGGTAACGTTTACATATCGTTCGTTACTCTTAATTTCTTTTTCTTTTTAATGCTCCCCTTCGGGCAGACTACTTATAGTCATTAAAACTTTGATCACACCGATTTGTTTGACGTTTGTCTTTTCTGTTTTTTTTTAATTAACTGAGTTGACCCAAAGTGAGTCTTGGACTCTGATAACAAAAGACGCCACTTCGGTCTGTCCTGCGCCACCTCCTACCAGTCCTCCACCTGGAACTCGCGCAGATGCGCAGTGTTTCCGCTGTGCTACAGATTACAATCCTTCAAGATGGGTGTAAAGGCATCGGCAACTCCCCTAGTGTTGCAGATGTCCATAGGCGACGATGACCGCTTTCCATCAGGCGGGCCGTCAGCTTGTTTGCTAACCTATTACATAAAAAAAATAAACCTTCGTGACTTCGTTTGTCCAGGGATACCTAGGACGGGCGACCAGGCGACGGCCACTTGGCCGTCCCTTGTATACTCGTTTATTTTTAACCAATATTACCAATTTACCAATTTTATTCACGTGCCTCAATACCAAAGCTACAAATCATCAAACAAATCCGGTACCTTCGACCTTCGTACTAAAGGCAGCCAGCCGTTCACGACAAAATCGATCGGAAATTGCTTTGACATTTGTGTTGGTTGCCAGTGTTGCCACAAATGTCACGCCTTCTTTGCGACATGGGCATTTTTGGAATAGCAACGACGGTAGCTGGATTGAATTGAATTGCTTTGTTAGTAAAAGTTCATTGTGAGATTTGTATCAACATTTTTAATCATTTTATGAGTTAGTGTGTTGCCACTAGAAGGAGGACAAGCTTGTAGAAGCCGTTGGTAAATGCACAGATATAATGAAATAATTAACAACAATTTACCGTAGAAGTAATTTACCTATACACGGAGAAAAAAGATATTCCGAAGTACATTTTCCTTCTGAATCAAAAGGGAAGGACTTTTAATTCAGATGGAAAACTAAAGTAAAATAAAGAAGGAATCGGTCATGGAAGGTAAGACTCGGAAAGAAAGTCAGGTTTTTTTTCAGTGTATTTGAACTTGTCTAATTTTAATAGGGGTTGGTCTTGCTGCGAGTAGAGCTGTTCATTTAAGTACCTCCAGCATAAATTATTCTTTTATATGTTATTGGACTTTAAATAATCTTGCTTATTTTTATATATTGTGACTTGTTTCCAGAAAAGTACAACCCGGGGTTGTTAAAGTCAAAAGTGAATAGCATGCTACACCTACCACTAAATCGTTGCTTTCTATCGAGTAAAATTCTATCGTTTTCAAACGCTAGTAATTTTCATGAAACATTACATCATTATAAAGAATGGTAAGTAAAATTTTCATGAAATAATGTCTTATAAACATTCAATAAAAAAAACCTGCAGGAACACAAAAAAAACCTACTTTACACAAAAAAAAAACAAATTGCTCCACGCCATAAACGCCATGCAATCTCGTAAGTACTCGCACAACATTATAGCATGCAAATGATATTTTCCCGCGCAAAAGGCGCAAAAGCGCGCCATAATTATAAACGCATCAATCAGATGCGCGCGCGCCTGCCCTCCGGCAGTGGCGGGTAAATGGTTATTTGTTGAAGTACTCGACGACATGGTACTGTAAGTACTTGATACGAGTATTTATATTATTCATATTGTGTACCTACTATATCAAAATTTTTATACTACATCGAATGTGACACCTTCGGAGTTTTCAGCTGTGCGGCGGACAGCGTTTTTGGCGGCAATTGAACTGTCAACGGGAAACATTTTATTTTATTTATAACACTTGAGTTTCTTTGAGTGATAATGTGTGATATTGTGTGTTCGTTAATTTGCCTACTAGTTTAGTAACTTAAATAAATTTGTTAAAAGGAACCTAAGTTAAGGAGTCTCGTGCTTGGCCCGGCTTAGCTGACACATGTAATCTCATCATCATCATTTACGTAACAATTTAATACTTGACACTGGCTAAATACACAAACCCTGTGAAGCCATAAATAAAAAATATAAAATGCCCTGTAACCGCTCAAACTCTTTGATCATGGTAGGTTAGGTAGATTATAGTTTGCAAAAAAAATCTTTGCATGATGTCAGCGATTTTGTCGGTGTTTGTAGGCCCGCACATCAAAGTAAGTAATGTCAAGAACTTTGAATTCAAAAATAGTCCAATTACATAGTGACATTACGTCATTTGGCACAGTATCAAATCTTTATTCTGCACGATCTGTCTCTACGTTCTCGGGGATACTCTACAAAATTTGCCACAAGAGCGAAAATCTACGATAAATTCTGAAGTCTTGGGTGAAAAAACAAGTTGTACTGCCTCTTTGCGCATTCGCCTACCTTCAGACATGAAAAACGTGGGACAGTCCCGCTTTGAAGCTGTTTCCCGCTCTCCCCGAAATCCTCAAAAATGTCCCGCTTTGACTAAACAGGCCATCTGTGAAAATGAAAGGAAAT
This sequence comes from Opisthograptis luteolata, assembly GCA_931315375.2. Classification (NCBI taxonomy): domain Eukaryota; kingdom Metazoa; phylum Arthropoda; class Insecta; order Lepidoptera; family Geometridae; genus Opisthograptis; species Opisthograptis luteolata. The sequence goes on along the minus strand of OV928049.1, from coordinate 3,809,569 downwards.
AAGAGGAAATGAAAGGAGTTGCAACGAAACATGCGAATAGTTTTTTCTTACAAAAGTCAATCAAAAGTCAAAAGTCAATTTTTCTTTATTCAATAGGATACATTGTGATCACATTAAAACGTCAAACATAAAACTAGCTACGCCTGTTCTAACCTCCTTACGCCAGCAAAAGAACAGGCAAGAAACGCCCGGCAGGTAATTTTTTTGGCGCGATCACATTGACAATTTTATTCTTATTACTAATTGATTGAATGAATTGGAGATAGCGTTTACAAGATAGCGTTTGAAGTCTGTTGCAGTATATTCCGGCCACGCCGTCTTAGAGCCAGTCCCCAATCCAGTTGAAGCGTGGCAACGCCTTCGACTACATCGTCACTCATCATGTGACTTGTAGTCAAAACGCTATCCTTTAGGAAAGTAGAATTAATTTAAAAAAATGGTCAAGTGTGTGTCCTCTTCTCCACTGCCTTGCTTACCTTCTAGGAAGTTTAAAAGCTAAGTCGAGACAGCACTGAGACAGCATACCAAACACTCTGACAGCCTACTTTCCAAGTACAGTCAGCAACAAAAGAGGCTAATCATACTCCATTTTCCTTTAAGTTTTAGATCAGTAATGTTTGGGTTTTCTTTCCAAATTACTAGGTAGCGTTTGATCACAACACAACTCACCTGATGTTACGTGATGATGCGGTAAAAGATTGGTGAGGTAATCAGAAAAATTGTTACTGTTCAGAGAATTTTGTCGTTGAGCGTACAACAGAGACCACGGCAGTTACAAGGAAATCAAAACAAATCGCATTCCATTCCGGCTCAATTATCACATACATCCATCAAAATTAAAGCAGACATCTTTATTACTGGATCAAAGAGAGATCTTGTTTTAAATTACTATTTCGTTTTATATAACGTACGTCAGGTAGTTTAGAGTTTGGACAGTGCCAAATGGAGATAGCTGCGTTTGAAAACGAATCAAAAGTTGATTACTTTGATTAGTCTCCGAACATTAAATAGTAAATAACGCCTCTCATATGGTCGAGGAGAGCGATGGCTGGCACATGCGTCAACTCGTGAACGGGTGCTGCTTGTGGGGTCTGGTCTGCTTTGGTTGTGATCCCGCAACTCGTTAATATTCATGTTCCCATATCCCAATGTGTACAACCAAACAAGAGAAATCTTATTATTAGTAAAGCTAAATAAAAAATATCGGACTATTAGATGACAAAAAAAAAAGCTTGGGATTTTAGTGAACTTGCTCCAATTCAATCAATTAGTAATAAGAATAAAATTGTCAATGTGATCGCGCCAAAAAGATTACCTGCCGGGCGTTTCTTGCCTGTTCTTTTGCCGGCGTAAGGAGGTTGGAACAGGCGTAGCTAGTTTTAAGTTGACGTTTTAAAGTGATCACAATGTATCCTATTGAATAAACATATTTTTGATTTTGATTTTGATTTTGATTTTGCCCATTCTATCTAACCTCTGATCTCTAGCTAAGATTGTTTTGAAGTATTAGAAACTATACAAATCTGTGTAGAATGTATAGATACTTACTTATTAGAATTTGTCAATCATTCGATTGTTGACAAAGACTTTTCGCAAAGCAATTCCAAAAAGCAAATTTAATCATCATTAAGATGCATTTGCTTGGATAATAGAATCGAATAGACTGGAGAATATATTTCATAAGAAAACTATAGCTCTTAATAGAATTTTGACACCCCAAAAGCTTCTGTTTTTTTAAGATGGGTTAGTTTTATCATATTTTAAAAGTTTACACCTGAGGTCTATGTGATCCCGATCATTGATAAATATAGTCTATGGTATTGCAACCTGTACAGATAGTAATTACCTTTTTCATCTATTTAGCTGTCAATAAGAACTTCTAAAGGTTTTTCACTTTAGTGAACTTGCTCCAATTCAATCAATTAGTAATAAGAATTTAATAGTCAATGTGATCGCGCCGAAAAATTACCTGCCGGGCGTTTCTTGCCTGTTCTTTTGCCGGCGTAAGGAGGTTGGAACAGGCGTAGCTAGTTTTAAGTTTGACGTTTTAAAGTGATCACAATGTATCCTATTAAATAAAGAAAAATTTACTTTGACTTTGACTTTGCCACTATCAAACTTCAGACCAATCACAAACTGATACCCCGACATGCTTCCAGAAATCACCCAATCACATAACGAAACTGTATCCCATGCGTCAACTCACAGTTTTGCGTGAAACGTTAAAAAGCATTGAATAGTGCAGTGTTCACACGCACGCACTGCAATATTCATAGTTTGAGCTATGTACACATGGCCGGGGGCGAGTGTTCGCGCTTTTCGATTATTCATAAAGCAGAGGTGTCGACGCGTTTCCGACGCGTTTTCCGTTTGCACTGTCGATGATGGGCGCCGGTTTGGGTGATTTTGTTATAGTGAGACATAGGTAGTCAAAAAAGGGGTACAGTCGACAAAAGTCGCTGAACAATCACACTTTTTTCTATTATCCTCATCATCCAATTTTTGACCTTATCATCACCTAAAATCAGGTGTGTTATGTTGTGGTCAAAATGATACCATGTAAAATGTAAAAAAACAATAATAATTACTGATTTGAAACACATTTGGAAAATCGAGAACGATCAGCTACTTTTGTCGCTGACTGTACCTACCTAAGCCGAATTCTCAAATAGTCAAAGAAAAGTGAAAAGGAAGGCTTCGGCTTTCGGTGAAGGAAAACCTCGTGATGAAACCATAGCTTGATGGTAGTGTATTTTCCAGCAGGTACTCGCCTGGTTAGCTACCACGTTCAAGCTAAGAATCTGTCGCCAAGTACCTATCGCTGTGTTCCAGAAGCCGCACTTGAGAGCCAGTTCCCAATCCAGATATAGCGTGGCACCACTTTTGACCATATCGTGAGCATCAGGTGACTTGTGGGCAAGTGCCTGATGTTTAGTGTTAAAAATAAAAGATCTCTTAGTATAAGGAAAAAGATATAGCTTTACTACTAACGTTTAACATTTCCAACAATCATGACAAGTCACCTTTTCAATAATTGAATAAACATGCAAAGGTAAATCAAATCAATTTTATTCGCAACTCTTGGAATTGAATTTGTTCATCATAATGTCAAACGTGCATTGACATCGTTTCGGTAATTTCTGAAAATAATTAACCGAAACTGTTCAAGTAGTAATTTCGGCGGAATGTATTTTGTCTAGGCGTATAAAACTGACTTACTCATTAATACTTCTGCCCTGTGATTTCACGATTTATTCCGGAATAAAAAGTAGCCTATATCATCACCCTCCGGCCTGTCAACTATCTCAGTGCAAGAAGTCATGTCGATCTGTAGGTATGCTGCAGCTTGAAAGTATAAACCACCAGTCACCATCATGCCAACAAACACACTTCACATTTATATAAGTGTGAGGATATTTTCAGTGTAAGTAGATAAAATTCAAATATCCATGACATTAAAGTAAAATTAATGTGTAAGCGTCATAGAAAACAATATAACTGATGTCTATCAAAGTACCGGTCACTTACCTATCAAAGTTATAATTCATTAGCAAACCTGTCAAAGTTCCGAATCCCCACTTTAACCACAGCATAAACTTTTCAACCTTTTCCGCCAACAAGCACTTCAAATTTTCAATAATCGAACGGCGTATTGACAGGACACTCTCGACTTTGACGCGTCGTTTTTTCGACTCCGGCGCACCTTTTGATCGCGGTGATTTGACATTATGCGCGTCGGCGCAGGCGCATGTTTGACACACGGCGCTCGTATCAGAGAAATCTCCATTAACGAAAGGCGGGAAAAAATTGACCACAAAAGACTGAATCGTCAATCGCGAGGGTGCTGGCTACTAATGGGAAACTGGACTTGGAATATGAAATGGTATGGACATGACGACGTTAAATTTGAGACTACAAAAATATTTTACTGCACTTCTAACTTAGTCTTTCTTTTCCTTATTTGTAACAAAAGCCTTGAATCCTATTATCATCATCATCATCAGTATATTAGGCTCCCACTGCTGAGGCACAGGCCTTCTCTCAGAGAGAGAGAGTATGGGCCATAATCCACCATGCGAGAGAAATACTCACCCATATAAAAGTTGATGAAACCTGAACTTCATTTAGGCAACTTTAGAACATTCTTATTACTCCATCTAAGTAGGTATTTGTAGACTTGCAGAGTGCTGCATCTGTAAAACGATTTAATTTTCTAAAGAAACCTCAAGAACGCAATGCCTGTTAAAACTTTTCAGTCTTAACATTTCACCAGCCTCTCCACACCTTTCCATCGATCTATCAAACATCACAGAGTTAGGACCTAATGAACTTCCAAATGGAAGCTGCTATCGACCATCAGATCCACTATCGACCATCTCTTACATAATGCGCGTTAAAAGGCATTGTGTTTCCCATGGTGGCTTCTGAAGCTTAGGTGGTAAAGCTACCATCGTGAATTAAGAAACTATTGTTCAAGCTATGACTGATGTCTGTATATAGGAAGTACCTGCTACATGGTTTGTTTTTGAGCATTTTTTAAATAAAACTTCTTTAAGCACGGTTTATAGCGATGATGGCTCAGTGGTAGTGACGTCGGCTTGCGTAGGACGTGGGTTCGATTCCTACAATGAGCTAGAGCTTTCGGTGAAGGAAAACCTCGTGATGAAACCATAGCTTGGTGGTAGGGTATTTTCTAGTACTCACATCGTCACTTAACATCAGGTGACTTGTGGTCAAACGCTACCATGTAAATAGTAAAAAAAAGTAGGGCTTAAAAATCCGTTTGAACTGGGCGAAAAAAGTGTAATCCCGCGCAAATACTGTGTTTACACATTTCGTCATCAAATGCAACAAGCAATCCAAAAAAATGAACTTGGTCTCTATCCTAAGAAGTTTCACTTTAACTTTAAACTAAAACAATGCAATGAAATGACGACACAAGCAATCCCTTGAACTGATGGTAACAGCCACACCTACGTACCTGTTGAAATTCTAGTATTGGCCTGACCTTTTGATTCACAATTTTTTTCTATGCATCATCGTACAGACCAGAGTCGTTTGTACAGATATCAGAAACTCGGTTCTTAATAAATTTAAGACATAGCCTCACGTAGTAGTTGGTATTTTGATCTTTTGATGACACTTTGCCACTTACCATCTCAAGTTCCAAGTTGCCTAAAGCTTGTGATTTACCCACGACATTCCCACTCATATAAAATCACAGAATCACAACAGTGAGTCGTGTATTTCGACAATCGTAACAAATACATATTTCATGAAACATCCCCTTCCACATCTATACAATGACAACGTGGTTTCCGAAAATCCGGGATTTGTTTTTAATTACGGATGGTAGAAGTGACAGTGGAGAACTGCGAAGATGATATAAGGTTCTATTTTTGGCTTTCTTTTCCCATAATATATTATAGTTTTATGGGATTATGCTATTTACTTTTTCTGACATGGTTTTGCTTGATAACAAGTCACCTGACGATTTGGTCGAAGGTGGCATCACGCTCCACCTAGATTGGCCACTGGCTCTCAATCACACACAGATAGGTGCTTGGTGACAGATTCTCAACTTGAGGATGGTTACTATGTATCCAAACATGAGTAAAAAATTTAAGATAATAGATACTTTCCATTCTGCTGAAATGAACATTTCCTACAAAGATAGAATTAAATTCTAGGCAAAGTTGCAGAGCAAAAGGTTATTTCTATATACAGATGTAAAACCTCACGTATCCTTACAGATCCCGATGCTCATTACTAGCAACGAACATACATCATAGTCAGTGGGATGCAAGTCATCGTATGGGTTCCGTCACTCTGTCTACTGCCCTGCCATTGCGCGACTAGTGTAGACGCAGCTTCTATCCTATATCGATAGCAGGAATAAGAAAGACTGCAAATGGAGCTGAAGTGCAAAAGGCTTCTTTGATCTATTTATTAGTACCCTTAACTTTGAGATGAAATCAATCTCTATTTCTAGATTCTATCTCAGTGGATCCTGAAACGATAAGTTCTATATTAACAGGTGATCTAAAACTTTAACTAAAAATAGACAAAAAATTTCCTAAGAATAAACGCGTTTTGAGTTCCAGTTGTTGCAGTATGTCTAAAGATAATCATATCTTGACAGCTGGTAAACATAGGTTATATTGGGTGAACTTTGTCATAAATTGAGGTCATAGGTTTAGCAGAACTTTTACATGCTCACGTTTTAAAGAAATATCCTTCTCCATACTTCCACAGCTCTCCCTACAAACGACAAAGAAAACGAAGCGGTGGCTTTTATAAAAATTATCATAACAGCCGTCAAAGCGACCGTCGCCCGATCATTACCACCGTCAGCTATCGTCATTTCACAGACCTTAATTAAAAACGACAATCCTTCTAAAAACTACAATGTCATCGTAAATAAATGTGAGGATCGAATCTCACGACAGGTGCTTTTTGTAATATGTATGCTATTTATGGAGCAGGACAACATCTGACTCCTGTCTCTGTCGAAGAAAGGACATGAAACACCATGACATTTCTTAACAATGGTTCTGGCTGTGATTGGAGCGGCTGTTGAAATTGTTGTCATGAGAACTAGACAACAACCTGACATAACATTTTCAGAAATGATTACCTTTGACTAGAATACCCTCAGCTTAGATAATATGAAGGACAGCGCGCGCCTCGAAACAGTTTCTGGTGTAAGTACTTAGAAGCAATAAAGCAAAATTACAAATATTTCTTATGTATCAAAGGGTATCAATTCGATGCTCCTCAATGGTAATAATAACACTGGTGTAGTGGTAGAGAATACTGGTGATCAAAACCAAATTTAAAAAATCACACCACATTGTTATAAATGCGAAAGTTTCGGAGTAAGTGATGAGTGAGAGAGTGTATGTTTGTTACTGCTTGACGATGAAACGGCTTTGGTTTAAGGTTTGAGTGAAATTTTGAATGGAAATAGCTTGTACCATATTATATAATTATGCACATTGGCTACTTTTTATCCCGGAAAGAAGTTCGAAACCGCGGAGAGCATCTGGTCTCCATATAGATATACTAGTTGCACCCCGCGGTTTCACCCGCGTCTTCCTGTTATCCCGTAGCAACCTTTTTATGGAATAAAAAGTAGCTATGTGTTAATCCAAGGTATAAGCTATCTCAATTCCAAATTTCATTCAGATCCGTTCAGTAGTTTTTGCGTGAATGAGTAACAAATATCCGTCCATCCATTCATCTATACTCACAAACTTTCACGTTTATAATATTAGTAGGAAGTAGGAAATAGGATAGCTAGCTTTTAGATTTTTTTTTATGTTTTACAGTTTGATTTAGCGATGTGCGCGTAGTTTGACTTTTTTTTGTAATAGATTAATATCAGAGATGACACGGCCACCCAAAACTTCCTTCATTACTAAAGTAATCTGAGTTTAATAACTTGTGCGTTTCACATCATTAGTCACGTCATTTGTCAAGCGTTCCATTAGGGATCGGCTGCAGGATAGATGGATTTGTTACAAATAAGCATAATATTAGATATACCTAAGTATAGTATCATCATGATCATCATCATCATCAGCCTGTATCAGTCCACTGCTGGACATAGGCCTCTCCCAAGGTACGCCACTGAGCCCGGTCTTCGGCTCTTCTCATCCAACTACTGCCAGCCACTCGGCGCAAGTCGTCGCTCCACCTTGTCGCAGGGCGTCCTACACTACGTTTGTCAAGTCGCGGTCTTCACTCAAGAACTCCTACCCCATCGGTCGTCGGTTCTGCGGCTTATATGACCAGCCCACTGCCACTTCATCTTACTAATTCTAAGTATAATGTATTATGACCTAATGAAAATACTTTTCAAAAAACAGCTTCTTTTCAGCTTAAATTATCAGATTTACAATCTCGGATTTTATATTAGATCTATATATGTACTTAACTACTTACTTTCACCACGGCCTCTGTCATTCGGGTATTAATATTTCACCCGACCTTTCCAAAAGATAAAATAGCTACCTAAGTTTACTCAAGACCCCCATCAAAATTGAGATCCTGATACGTCATCACTTCACCAAGTCTACCGCGGGTGAATAGTGAAAAAGACATTATACCAAATTTGAACTGCAATTTATCAAGTTCTGATCCGCTCCTTTGACCCACCGTGTTATGACAAGATGAAATATATCCTCCGATGATGTTTCAAATTCTAAGATACATTTGTGTTATACTTTTTAAAATATTTTTCGTTTTTTGGTAGGGTGGGGACAATGGACAGTATGGTATTAAGCCTCAGATAGTGATGTGACATCCGGTGTAACAATGTATCGATGAGTGATGGTGGTCGAATGGCGGATGGTTTGTGTGTCATTGTTGTATAATATTTTTAGGGGTGAGATATCGGGTACTGCGTGTCATCGTCTCGAAAGGAAAAGTTTCTTACAGAACTTGGTCTTGAAAAACGAGGTTTGAAGTATAACTTTCCGTCCTCATAATAACTGTCAGTTATTGACAGTTAACAATTTCTTGACCTTGACGTTTATAAATCAGATTCCGTGCCTCGGAAATCCTGTATGTATGTCAACACTCATAAATTAAGGAATGCGAAAATGCAAAAGGAAATGTATGTTACTATTTGAAATACATTGAAACCAATATCACACGCGTTGACGATGTAATAATAACGTTGACTCAAGTCATAAGCTATAAGCGAGTGCAAAATAGTTTTTTCTTTAATTCTGAATTGAAATTACGTTTATTACTGCTGCACTTCTGCTGCGTTGAAGAAGAGGCGCCAAGTGCTGCCTTTATTGATCAGCCCATTGGTCGGTTTGATTTTTACATTAGCAGCGAATTTTCGAATGAAATACTTCGTCAATTCTGTGTGTCTGTCACATGACAAAATCTGTCTAAAACATACCTGAAACAACTAAAAAAATGGGGTGTCGTGGCGTGGATACTGTCGTGTTGGCGATATTTGCTTTGACATTTTATACATTATTTGACGTTGCGAAATGACTTTAAAATTGTGCTGCTTTCTTTCCACCAAAATTGATGCGTCACATACCTCACTTAACGTAACAAATTCATTGATCCTTTAGCTATCGAGTGGTGCCATTAAAATTTGGATATAGATGATAGATGTAGCGGCAATATCAAACCGTAACTCTTGATTTTGTTATCATCATTTTTTTCTCTCACTATAAAAGCAAATTTAAAGATGTATTCACATCAAAAGACCAAACCACCATAGTTCATTTATCGCTACTCGCTTCGCTACCACTCATGCATTGAGGCAAACATCCAACGGCTAAATACAAAGGGAACCGCGATCGTTTGTGGCACGGCCTTCATTGCGCAGGATGACATTCACAAAAACAATACATAGACCAGTCTACGGTAGAAAAACAGATGAAACACCACTTAGTATAACTTTTTAGTGAAAAAGTGGACTTCTCTACTAATGAAAATATTTAATTACGCCCGAAATTAATAATAGATCCTGATCCGTTTTTCGAGGTTTTGGTTCGATATGTCAATGAATATGTCATATGTATGAGATATGATGATATGACATATCAATCCAAAACCACGAAAAACGAATGAAAATAAGAGTCACTTTAGTGTTTTATTATGTGTTCATTTGAAAGCCTCTGTATTTACGCGATTATGGTAGGTTGTTCGGTTAATACTGTAAGTCTCTAAAATGAATGAACATAGGTACTTACTCCTATATAAATGATTAAAGCGTTACCAATCTGTCTTTATACTGATGGGAGTTTATATGCGCTTCCTATATAGAATTAATGACGACGATATGTAACATGAAAAAGTATCAGACGTATCTTAAAATTTCAAATATACTACACAAACTCGTGAAATAAAAATCGAAATTGTAATTTCCTGGCAACGTCCGATCGAGGGACAACAATTTGCGGTCGAACCGACTGATTACAAATACGAAAATACTACTCCGCATTACCAACACACTTTCAATCCTATCTCTTAGAGCTAAATCTTATTTTAGCTTAGAAAGGAGTAAGGTGATCGAGTTGTTTCGGCGCGACGTTTAGTCGAAATTCGTCACGTCCGAAGACATCTGTCGCCAGTAATCGAATCGGTTCGAATCGACATCGGTTGTATAATTCGATACGATGACAATACGTATAGTTTGGACTGTGATTATGCGTAATAATACCCTAATCGGACAAATTGGTTTCGACACAATTTGATGACATTTCGATTATGGGAATCCAATAAGATTTTTTTGTCGACGCAACTTGTTATGCCTCTTTTTTTTTAAAAGTACGTCTTTTTTGACGTCATGCTTGCATTTGGCTACTTTTTTACTATAAAGTGAGTAAATTTGAGGAGTTCAGAACTCTTGGTACTTATATAATATGGAGAATAACGATCTCTAAGCAAAAAAATTAAAGAAGTTACTAAAACGTTAACACTTCGCCTCCAAATTATTTCCGCAAGACTTGAAAGTCACTTAAAAACCAATTTCTCAAAGACACTTTAAACTTCTGCAATTTACTAAGTAAATAAAAGAGCATGCCCATTTAGGCAAGTAATTGGCACCCCTCCTTGTTGATTAATAAGCCACAAATTGAATGAAGCTCCTTTGACAGCATCAATTTTCTCTACCGTTTGCGAAGGGGCCCTAAAAATCCACTTTGGGCACTTCGGGTCTATTTGAAATTTTGATCGACCCCTGACATGACACCACGAATCTATTTACGATGTAAATTGTCTCGGTGAAGGTTAAGTTGGCTTACATGGTGCGGAATTTATAATAGACTTATAACAACTTTTTTTTAGATATCACTATACATTATGAATTCTCTTGAAAATAGTTATTAGATAATATATGCTCCGTGGCTATTAGAGATTTCAGGCTTTCAAACTCGTTATTCCTATACAGACACACAGGTTTCAGTTTTCAGATTTGGTTGTAAAATTATTACTGGACTTGGCATTTGGTGAAGACAAAAAATCACAGTTGCAACAAAGAATCAGAAAACACATTTTGTGAAGATGTTCATTAGGAAGACAGTTTAAAATTATTATATTAGTAATTATTGCTTCAGCAGTTGGCTATAACTCACGATTATAAAATACAAAGGAAAGAAGAGCAAAAAAATTATATAGGTACGTGTCGACTTGAGAACCTCCTCTAGGTTTTCATCTGGAAAAACTAAAAATATATTTGAAATGATTATCAGACAATTTGAAATTTTACCACGTTTTACTAAAAAAAACATTATATTATAGTTTTCAACCCCCGACGCCAAAATAGGGGCGTTATAAGTTTGACGTGTCTGCCTGTCTGTCTGTGGCACCGTAGCTCGCGAACGGATGAAGCGATTTCAATTTAGTATTTTTTTTTGTATGAAAGGTCAGTTACGGGCGAGTGTTTTTAGCTATGTTTGATGAAAATTAGTCCAATAAATAACATGTCGGGGTTTTTTAAATTTTAAATTTATAGTTGTGTATTATTCCTCTGCTTATGGGTTGTCTGGAAGAGATAGCTTTGAGCAATAAGACCGCCTTTTGTGACATCGTTGTTCTAGCTTGTAAATTTATCTATATTGTCGTACTAGTGAAGAGTTTATCTTTCTATCTACAACTCTATGCAAACCTCCCTTAAAACAGTCTACACGTCACCCCACAGTTTTGCATGGGCTGTATCGGCTGGATTGTCTCATATGTCAAATTGTCACAACCCAGACGTTGATGGATGAACGCACCTGCTTCCTAGCTTCAACCCTTGTAAACATCAGTTTGGAACTTTTTCGAATTAAACATGCTATTCAGTCCCCTTTGCGTTGTAAAAGATTTGACTAAAACGTGAATGTGACAGAGTACGAGCTGAGCAAGATTGTAAAGTGAATGATTTCTTGTTTGAGGTCTGGGAAAAATGTGATTTATACTTCAAAGTGAATCAAGTGATCGGACGGGAAAATATTTTGCAATTTTAAACATTGTTCTTGATAAATGATAATTTTTCCAGAAATCGATGACATCAGTTGAAATAGATTGTGTTTTGAAAGGTATAAGGTACACTAGTCATTTTTCAATTTTGTGTACCTCTATTCCTTTGTCGGTATCCAAAAAGTACCCAGTCACTAGCGACATGTCAAAGTCAATGTGAACATACTCTCGTGTATCGTCTCCAATGACGCGACAATTTCTTTTGTCAACTTATTTTGATATCTCAGTACATTCTCTACACGGACTACTATTTTGAACCTTACTGATATAGAATCTAAATCTATTTTCCTATTCTTTATAACCTTCTTGAAGTTCAAATAAATTCGTGACAATAATAAGAGTTCAATGTTCATTAAAATGCGGGATTAAGACCACCCATGGACCCATGGATCATGTATGTTTTGAATCGGCTCATTATATAACTTGGTATTAGTTTGTAACTTTTTTGCAGCTGACGACAGGTGACAAGAACCTGATGAAGGAATGGTATTCGAGCAATATATAGATCAGAAAATGCGATGATAGCCAGAAGTAACGCATACCTACGATTTCCAAAGCGCCGCGCCGATACCAAGTTCGAATTCTTTCTCCGTCTATGTGAACGGATTTTCCATCGCTCAAACGGTGACGAAAAACATTGTGAGAAAACCGGCATGTCCAAAAACAACAATACTCAAAGGACATGCGACATTGCCAACCTACTCTGGACTAGTGTGGTAGGTATAATCCCATACTCTTTCTGAGATCACGTCTGCTGATGATGATAATAAATAAATAGATCAAAATACATACCAAGGTTATTAGAAAACTGTTTGTAGATCGTTCGCCAAACTATACTGAGCTTCTAGATTCGTTTCCAATGATAGAAAATATTTGGCAGAAAGGTCATCTGAAGTTTACAAAAATATCTCTGTCATGATCTGATAGAAATGTGATATCTATGAAATAAAAAGTGCATTTTAACACAAAATATTCCATAAAATTGTCGTCAGTCCGCCAATTCTCTCCTCCATCGATGACGTCAGTTGAATTAAAAGGACAATACTAAATCAACGTCAAATGTCAACCGGCTCCCTTGTTATACCTACCAATATAAATTGATCCCTAGGACCTTACGAGGGAGCCTATTTTAAACATAAACTTACTGGGCATGATAGTTCTTAGTGACTGGTTGAAATCATGACTGGCGATTCTTCTGTCGCCCTCCCACTTACTTATAATGATAACATTATCTCAGAAATCAATCTTAATCAATGTGATATTTGACTGAGAATAATATAAAAAATCTTGATTGAGATTTTTCCCTAGTGCTCTCGGAATATTTTTGATTTGATCATTATGTTAAGTTATGTTTAAAAATAGGGCGAATATCTTTACGCTATCCCTAAATATCACTGCTTTTGGCAGCAATAAATAAATAAATAAAATAAATAAAATCGGAGACAATTTGCACACAAATTGACCTGGCCCCAAATTAAGCTCGAAACTTGTGTTATGGGTGTTCAGAATTCAAATCTTCGCGCCACAGCTCCATAAACTAAAAGTGAAGCTACTTAATTTTATTGCGCCTACCTCACATTTTTGTATATCAATTGCTTGCCTGTTGGAAATGGAATACACCAAGTCGTCGAATTTATCGCTTTTAATTTAAAATATACCTAGCCCCCTACATGGTCCTGGATCTACGCCGGATATATTTACCAGCTCATATTTGGTTAAGGAAGAAGATTCCAAGTATTGTTTACGCCGTGGAGTGCAAATAAATGCAACGGGGATTGCACGCCTTCGGAAGAGTGGTCGAGAGTTCAAAGTACAAGAGTGAAAAATACATTGTGACGTGAATATTTGTGAATTATTTGAACCCAACACTCTAATAATCAGGTATTTTAGGTATAATTCGACGTATTATAAGGTTAGTAATATTTTATTTGCCATTTATGTTAAAATTATAGTGACAGTTAACTACCATTTGTTTCCGGTTGCTTGATGTTAAGTAACTCCGGTTAGTTAGTTAAATAGGTATTTATGCTTGTGTTTGTTCTGTTAATTCTATACTATTTAGCTAACATCAATTTTCAACCGATTTACTATCAATTTTCAACATCTTTTGCACCAGGTTACAATTAATGTTAAATGTAGGTAGGTATAATCGTTCTGTCGTTTTATGGTAAATTTATGTATTTCATTATTAATTAACGTATAAAATCATAGTTTGTTAAGTTTACTCGTAAAGTTCATTGTTTATAAGCTGATTTGTCATAATTTTATAGTCAAAATCACTCAGTTAGTTAGCAAAATTTGTAAAAACGTGATCAGGTATTTGATGTTAGTTTATTACATCGTTAGGCGTTTCTACGTACTTTGTGTAATAGTCCTAAGTACATAAGTAAACACATGTTACCTGTATCAATTCCAGATCGACCATACCAGTCTCCCAGAATGACCGAGGAAAAAGAGCTGATCAAAAAGCGCGGCAGTATCAAAGGTCGTTTGACGGTGTTCGCGAGCCATTTAAAAACTTTAAATGTATCGAAGATCACATCCTCGGAAGTCAGGGAGTTACAATTGCGTATCGGTAAGATCGAAGCTTTATATGATTTTTACGATGAGGTACAATTAAAAATTGAGTGCAGTTCTGATAACATGGAACTACAAATGGACGAAAGAACTGATTTTGAATCGCAATATTATAAATCTTGCGCTTATGCGCATGAAATTGTAGATGCTTATCAAAAGCAACAAGATAGGATAGAAAAAGCATCTATTGCGTCACACTCTCGCGGTAATCACGGCTTCGTTAAGTTACCTACTATCCAGCTGCCCAAGTTTGGAGGCTCATACGAACGTTGGTTAGAGTTTCATGACACCTTCTCAAGCTTAATTCATGACAACGATGATATCGATGAAATTAATAAGTTTCATTACTTGAGGGCGTCGTTAGAGGGTTCAGCTGCTGTGGTAATTCAATCCATTGAGTTTTCTGCAAATAACTATTCCATAGCATGGAAACTCTTGTGTGAGCGGTTCGATAACAAACGTTTATTGATACAAAATCATGTCGCATCTTTATTTAATATCGAGCCTGTCACAAAAGAGTCGTCCGTCACTTTAAAACGATTGATAGATCAAATTAATAAGAATTTACGTGCGCTTGAGTCATTGGGAGAACCCGTCACATACTGGGACACTCTTTTGATTTATATCGTCACGCACAAGTTAGATGCGAAAACATACCGTGAGTGGGACAAAGGTCAGTTATGTAAAAATAGATAGATAGATAGATAGATAGATAACGCTTTATTGTTTCACCACAACAACAGAAAAATAAAACAACATAAAAGGAGAGATCTTAAAACTAGTGTTACAATGGGCGGTCTTATCGCTTAGAGCGATTTCTACCAGACAACCTTTGGATGGACAGAAGTTGTATGAAATAAAATGCGGTTGGTGGTGTATTTGAAGTACATAAAAAGAAATACAATGTGTAATAAAAATAAACATACATATTCACAATTTAAATTTTACATAAAATAGATAATCATATATACCTAAACAAAATATATACATATAAAATAAAAGTAATAAATAATATATATAAACCTTATAAGCATATTAAAAAATATAATTATAACTAAAATAATTAATACCATAAACATAGTGAGATACAATATTATAGAACATAAATTTATATAAATATTATTTTTCAAGAGATAGGAAATGTCTAAAAACCATAGTTTTGAATATAGCAAGGGATTTAGCTTGCCTAATAGGTATAGGTAGCGTATTCCACAGACGAACAGCCTGAACAGTGAAGGATTTGTCACAGCATTGAGACGTGTGTACAGGAGTCTTAAGTTGCAGAGTATTAGAGGAGCGTAAGGAGCGGGGATTGGAGAGATGTAGGAACTCGAAACGTTCTTTAAGATAAGGAGGGGTAGTGGGAATAAACAGGATTTTATAGAGGAAGGAGAGAATGTGAGCATTCCGGCGAAGTCGGATTGGCAACCATTTGAGCTTATTTCGAAATTCAGAGATGTGGTCGAATTTGCGCAAACCAAATATGAACCGGATGCAGAAGTTTTGAATTCGCTCGAGTTTGTCAAGTTGCTCTTCGGTTAGATCCAGATAGCAAACGTCAGCATAATCTAGTATTGAAAGGAGAAGTGACTGTGCGAGAGCAGTTTTGGTAGCAATAGGGAGGAAGTTGCGCAATCTTCTGAGAGAAGCCGCCGAGGCAAACACTTTACGACTGACTTCTGCCAGTTGAGGTCCCCAAGACATATTTCTGTCAAAGAGTACGCCTAAGTTTTTTACTTTTTCACTGATGTTTATAGGAATACCATCAAAAATTACCTGTGGAAGTCGGAACCAGTCAATTTTTGAGATCATACGTGAACTACCTATAACAATGGTCTGTGTTTTAGCTGGATTCACAGTAAGGCCGAATGATCTACTCCAGTCTCGAACACGCTGTAGGTCACTATTCGTAACATTGATCGCAGCGTGCAGCTGCTCCAGCGGTGCCTGCGTATAGATCTGTAGGTCGTCTGCATAGAGGTGGTAGGAAGAAGATAATTGTTGGGAGACAGAATTTATAAAAATTGCAAAAAGGAGTGGAGATAGCACGCCGCCCTGAGGAACACCAGCAGAGATATTACACCAGGAGGAAAAGGTATCATCTATGCGAATACGCTGCCGGCGTCCATTCAAGTAACTACTAAACCAATCAATCACAATTGGAGATATGTTAAGAGAGCGCAGAAGTCCAAGCAGAACGTCAAAGTCAACGTTATTGAAGGCATTGCTAAAGTCAAGTAGTGAAAGCACAGTAAGATTTCCATTGCCCATGCCATACCTGATGTCATCAGTGATTTTTGTCAGCGCTGTAACAGTGCTATGACCTGGGCGAAAACCGGACTGGAACGGGTTAAGAAGGCTATTTCTAATAAGGAAAGATGAGAGTTGTTGGTGGACGAGACGTTCTAATATTTTTGATAGGAAAGGAAGAATGGAAATAGGGCGATACTCAGAAAAGGTAGATGGGTTGGATTTTTTAGGAAGAGGAGTTATCTGAGCTTCTTTCCATATTACAGGAAAAGTTCCTGTGGAAATGGAGAAATTGAGGATATATTGGATGACTGGAACAATTTCATCAAGTATGGGTATAATCATCTTGCGACTGATGCTATCACTACCAACAGCATTGGATGAGATGGACTGGATACTCTTCTTAACATCACAATCGGAAAATTGTTCAAAAGAGAAAGACGCGTGGTGAGGAGGTGGTAAAGACGCAAGATAGTTTAAAGTAGCTGCCTTAGTGGGTCCATCAAAATTGGAGGAAGAGGAAAAGTGCTGATTTAGTAGGTCAACGTTTAAATTTTTGGGGATATTATTCTGACGAGATTTACCAACTCCTAGTGACCTAAGAAACTGCCAAACTTTGGCAGGATCCTCATTTTCAACAGAGTTATGGATATGACGGCGCTGTGCATCCCTACACACTCTATTGCAGGCGTTACGACGAGCAGTATATTTTTCCTTATTCTCATCTGAAAGGCGACATTTGAGCTTGGCTTTAGCTACAAGTTTTTTGTGCATTAAAATTTTTATTTCGTTATTTAGCCATGGGGCTGGTGCATGTTTAATTTTGACCGTATGAAGAGGGGCATGAATGTCATAAAGTTCTAACAGAGTTTGATTGAAACCGTGTATTTTATCGTCTATTGTGTCAGCGTTTACAACGATAGACCAATCAAGTTCTTGCGCATCACTTCGCAGTCTATCCAGGTCCATTCTACCAAAACTGCGCTGCAGAAGAACTTTCGGCTTAGCTTTAGGCGGTCGGATTTTATAAGAAAGATAGATCAGGTCGTGGTAGGAAAAAGCATCCGCCGCACATTGACCATGCTTACCCACATGATCTGGAGACGACACAAGTATTAAGTCAAGAAGAGATGGAGTTGAATTTGGAAAGTTGTGCGTGGCATTGAGTGGAAGAATGGCCATGTTGCTAGCCCTAACTAGGGATTCAAAATTAGAGGAGCGGAAATCCTGTTTAAGTAGGCACGTATTAAAATCACCCATTATTATGGTATGGTCATAAGTAGATGAAAAGTCTTCTAAGAGAGATTCGAAAGATGAAAAGAAATTGATACGAAGAGAAGGGCAATAGTAGACACCAAGAAGCAGTTTAGTGTGGTGCAGGACGACCTCGATGAAAAGATGCTCACCGGCAGCTGCGGGGGGCGGCTGAGCTGATATACTAACAATAGAGTAAGGAAAGTGTGCTCGGAGATATATAGCCACGCCGCCCCCGCCACCACCAGTACGATCATTCCGTATTAGGTGGAAACCTGGCAATGAATACAAGGAAGAAGGGAGGCATGGTTTTAACCAAGACTCGGAGATTAATAAGGCGTGAATATTATTATGTTCAAAAGAAGCAAGCATATCTGGAAAATGAGCCGGAATGCTCTGAGCATTTATATGTAGGACGTTGAAGTTTTTAGGACAGTCACACAGCAGTGAATCAATAGTATCAGACAGAGTGGGCATGCTACTAAAGCTACATGTACTGGCATCAGACACTGATGACGAGCAGGAAACAAATTCAAAACTATCATCATTACTGCTATTACATGACATTATAACAATACAAAAAAAGTGTATTTTGTATAATAATATAATATAATTAAATATAATATATATGAATATAATACAAACTATATAATAAGAATAAAATTAAAATAAAGAGAATAAATATATCTAAATATTAGAAAGATAATATATAAATATATCCTGGTATACCTAAGTAGGTACTTTTATGCAACAGTTCCGTCCACCTGCCGGTCGTGTTACAAACAAAAAGAATAATAATAATAATAATATTATAACAGAAGAAGAAAAAAAAACACAAGTCAAACTAATAATAGGCACATGTACATCAGAACAAAAGAAAGAGTAATCGTAAGTAAATAGCAAAACAAACGTTGCGCTGGCAGAGCAGAAATAAACAGTATGAAGTTAATTTGTTCATTTGTTCGACTGGCAGTTCAGAATTTACAAACGATTTAATAATGTTGTAGTATGTATGAGGTCTGAAGTATATAAAATTATCTGAGATCAGAGTAGGCATAGTACAACAGGTTTTAATCTGTGGTTGCAAAATCATAACATTATTAGCTGTCATAAGTCATCTGACATTTAACTACGTGACATCGACAATTTGACACTAATGACAAATTGACAATGACAAATTGACAACAAAGGTCAAAACAAAAATAATAAAACATACGGCGGTAGTTAAGATAAAACAAAGAAATGTGTGTTAAAAATACAACAAACATTAGTGATACCAACCTACCCTATTTTATGAGCCAGTCGAAATTAAATTGCAAAGAATACCAGGCACAACACAAATCACAACCTATCGCCGACTACTTCTTAGAGATGGCAGCTCTCCTCGTCTTCGATGGGCCTGCGACAGCAGCCTCCTTCGTCGCAACCACCGGTTTATCAGCCTCCTTCGGCCTAATTGCGCCAAAGTCCCCGAGGCAGTTTACACGGTGCCGAGTTCCGTCGGACGACAGGACGTATACACAGCCGTTCCTCGTGAAACATTTCGTAACGCCGAAACGTTGACGAGCCGCCAAGAACACGTCGTGTCGCGTCTTCGTCAGGAATTCAGATAGCGTAATACCTGAACCCTTCAGACTGGTTTTTGTCGCCCATATCTTATCGCGGAGGCCCACATCACAGAGCTTGAAAAGGATAGGCCGTGGCCTATCCTTACCAGCAGCGCGACCCATCCGATGACACCTATTTATGTTGCTCGCTGTGAAACCAGACAGTTTCAGTCGTTCCGTCATCGCCTTCACAACAACAGCAGATGTATCCTCTTGCGGTGTTTCTGGAAGACCGTGCAATAGGAGAATTTTTCTTCTGCTTCTCATCTCCACCTGGTCGACCTGTTGAGCCAGCATCCCAATCTGACTTTGCAGAGCCCGCATCGACATTAAGACAAAAGCCTTAAAGGAAGTGAACTCTGCAGCCAGACTGTCTGAACTTGTTGGTGTGGTCTTAATCTGCCCTTCAATGGTGTCTAGCCTCCGGTTGAAGACCTCCATCATCTGATTCAAGGATTCCTGTACGGCATCCATCTTGTGCAGTGTAGTTCAACAGTGAGGTGAAGAAGTGAAAAGTGATAAAATCTCAGTGTACAGCTTGACTTGTTAGGAGATAACACTTATTGGCAGGTAGGGGGTGCTAATACATGCATTTATGCATATATTTCATTTGTATGTAAGTTTTTTGTATTTTAATTTGATTATTAAACAGAACTATTTTTTAACCAGTGTTACTTTTTTCACACCTACCGCCCAAAAAAAATAAAGATGAGTCTATTAAACTCAGTTCATTTTTAGAATTTCTGCGTAATCGTGCTGATTTAATTGAAACAATTGAACTGTCACAAAATAATGTGACAATTGGAGGTAAACATGTGACAAAAATTAAGGCTATGGTTTCTGTGCAAGGTAGTTCTAATGGTGATAATTATACTCGTAGTAATAACAATAATTCCAATGCACCGTCAATGAAACCTTGTCCTAACTGTAATGGCGAACATTATCTGAACAATTGTTCGAAGTTTCTCGCTTTAAGTAGTGAAGCGCGATACAAGTTATTGCCTTCTTATAAAATATGTTTTAATTGCTTCCGTAGCGGACACTATGCAAACTCGTGTAAGAAACCTGGGTGTAGGATTTGTAAGCGTAAACACCACACACTCGTACACGTAAACGATTTCAGTGCGAAACCGTCGACCGCATCGATGTCAGCTGATTGTGATAACGGTAATTTCAGTGGCTCGAGTCAATCAATGCAGTCGCAGCCTTCTGTTGTTTCGAGTAATTCTCAGATTTCGAGCGTCGCGCTTACGGGAACTATTGCTACTACAAGTGAGAATATAGGTCAAGGTCAGTGTGATGTTTTATTATCTACGGCATTAGTGAAATTATATGACAGCGAGAATCGTCAGGTTATTGCCCGTGCGATACTGGACAGCGGTAGTACTTCGTGTCTCATGACCGAAGCGCTGCATAAACGGTTAAAGTTACCAGCTGATCGCACAGATAGGTCTGTCATAGGCATAAATAACACAACATCACACATTAGTCAGGTATGTCACGTACCAATTAAATCATTGAATGAGAACTTTTCAACTTGTTTACGTTGTTTTATTCTGCCGTCTATTACTGATAACGTGCCCGCGTATCAGGTAGATGTTAGGAAGTTAAATATTCCATCAGATATTTGCTTAGCGGATCCTCATTATTATTCGCCCGCCGCCGTTGATATGATCATCGGCGCTGATGTTTTCTGGGACATTTTAGGTTCGCAAAGTATTAAACTGGGTAATGGGAAGCCGATACTTTATGAGACTAGACTAGGTTGGTTAGTTGCCGGTCCGGTAAACAGCGGCCGCGTATCGACTTTGCCACATAATGTTAAATGTAATTTTAATCAAGTAGATTCGATAACTTCTCATAATTCTAATGATGACATTCAAAACCGATTAATGTGTTTTCGGCAGTCTGAAGAAGTCTACCCTCAGTCGAATCAGTATTTTACTGAAGAGAAGTTATGCGAAGAACATTTCGTTAAAAAACACAACTCGCCTCGCAGACGGTCGGTTCTGCGTAAGAATCCCGTTAAAACACATGAGGTGTTGGGAAGTTCTTATCAGCGAGCTTAGCATTGTTTGTTATTTTAAGAGCGTAGACTCAAAGTTAATAATAAAATGATTAATTTGTACAATGTATAAAGAGTTTACGCGTTAATATTAAAATCTCTAAATGTTATGTACCGTTAAAATTGCAATCATTCGTACGTAATCGTGTTGCAGAGATATTAGATAAAACTGGCAGCTGTACTTGGAGACACGTCTCAACTGATGAGAATCCCGCCGATATGATATCGCGCAGTGTCAGAGTTCTCTTCAGTCTCACAAGTTATAGTGGCATGGTCCAGATTATTTGAAGCGAAGTGAGTCGCACTGGCCCATGACTCCAAGTACTGTTGAAAAGTTGCCTGAAACTCGAAATGAAGTTTCATTACTCACGTCATCTAATACCCCTCGCGAACTTATTGACTTCAGTCGCTTTTCAAAATTGTCAAGGCTTCTACGCACTGTTGCCTACGTGTTGCGTTTTATTAATAATTTAAAGAAAGGGAATAAGCGTAATGATAAATATTTGAATGCTGTCAAATTGCAGAATGCTAAGGTTTAGTTATGAGACATTCGCTAGTATAAAGTCGTTCCCCGAGTATGATTTATTAATTAAAAACATGATTTGCCTAACAAAAGCTCACTGAACAAATTTAATGTTTATTTAAACTAAGATAGATTAATTCGCGTTGGAGGTTGATTAGATAATTCAAATTTTATTGAGAAAAGGCACCCTATTGTTTTACAGTCCACACATCTTGTTAATTAATAATTATTGTTTAATTATTGTTTGAATTTGAACACAAAAGGTTAATGCATGCTGGCCCTCAACTCTTGTTGGCCACACTTAGAGAAACTTACTGGCCCATAGGCGGTCGTAACTTATCAAAGAAATGTTATCGTCAGTGCGTGCGTTGTAATCGAATGAAAGGTAAGGTATTTGTACCTTTAATGGAGAATTTACCACAGTAGAAACTCAAACCTGGAGGT
Organism: Opisthograptis luteolata; assembly: GCA_931315375.2. NCBI lineage: Eukaryota > Metazoa > Arthropoda > Insecta > Lepidoptera > Geometridae > Opisthograptis > Opisthograptis luteolata. Next base: position 3,786,855 of record OV928049.1, on the reverse strand, counting down.
TACGCCTTTGAAGCTGCAGCAGGCGTGGACTATGCGGGTCCCGTCTCCTGCGCTAGTCGCACCGGGCGCGGTTGTAGGCTTATCAATTCGTATATTGCTATTTTCGTATGTTTCACCACGAAGGCGGTTCACTTGGAACTAGTGGGTGACTTAACGAGCAGTAATTACCTACTAGCGTTACGTCGGTTCATTTCTCGTAGAGGGAAAATGAAAAATCTGTATTCAGATAATGGTACCTCATTTATTGGAGCATATAATGACTTATCGAAGTTTCTCAAAACCAATTGTGATTCCCTGGCTGCCGACGCAGCCCAGGATAATATAAATTATCAGTTTATACCTGCGTATAGCCCTTTTTTCTGAGGTCTCTGGAAGGCAGGTGTTAAGTCGACAAACATCATTTGTTAAGAGTGCTGGGAAATTGTAATTTAACGTTCGAGGAGCTTACTACTGCATTGGTTCTGATCGAAGCGATCCTTAACTCTCGACCACTCACTCCTCTCTCATCGGACCCAGAAGACTTGACGCCTCTCACGCCCGGCCACTTCCTCATCGGCCGGCCGCTCACCTCCCTGCCCGAGAAGAACTACAAGGACTACCCTGTTGCCAGACTCACACGCTACCAGCGGATCGAGCAGAGACGCCAGCATTTTTGGACTCGATGGAGTAAAGAGTACGTGGCTGAACTCCAGCAGCGTGCAAAATGGCGATCCTGCAAGTACTCCCTACAAACTGGCACTCTAGTCCTATTGAAGGAAGATAACCTTCAACCTATGAGGTGGAAAATGGGACGCATTGTAGCTGTATACCCTGGTTCTGATCAAATAAACAGAGTCGCTGATACTAAAACAGCTAACGGCGTTGTTCGAAGATCCTTCAGCAAGATTGCTCCATTGCTGCCTGAAGATGACATCTCTGGTTGAAAGACGAGCTTTCAACGCGCGGGGGCATGTTCAGAATTCAAATCTTCGCGCCACAGCTCCATAAACTAAAAGTGAAGCTACTTAATTTTATTGCGCCTACCTCACATTTTTGTATATCAATTGCTTGCCTGTTGGAAATGGAATACACCAAGTCGTCGAATTTATCGCTTTTAATTTAAAATATACCTAGCCCCCTACAATGGGTACTAGACAACGATATAAATACATAACGAAATAAATACTTATAATGATGCAATGATGCATTCATCAAACTTTTCTTTATTAATTCTAAAGTTGAAACAATCTTGTTACCTCAACGAAACAACTCCAGCGTATGTACATAAAGCTAAGGCACATAATTACTCCTTTGCAGCTCCATTACATTTAAAACTCTAATTTTAACCTTTACAACGTATCAACCTCAAAATTGTATCCAACTTCAACGACCTGCCTCCCCTGAGAGGGCTCCAGTAATGCAAGACACGATCCAAAATTCTAACGCCAACCGTATATTGAGACATAAATTTTTCATTTCGCCCACGGCCACTTGTGATAACCTACTTGACCAGTGTGTCCCGTGGGATACATAAAGGACTTTGCTGTTATAAGGAATCGCATATTTCATAACGCTGGTTTAGGGATGAGAGGTAATGCATCGATGTCGATGGGATGGTAAAAGTTTTTAAAGAGACGCTGGTCTTTATAGGTTTGACTCACGACGTGGTTGAAAATTCCACAGCTTTTTATCACTTTACGTACTCTTATATATCAAATATTATCTGTTTCCCGCGGTTTTACTCGCGTGGGCTATAGTTTATCGCGATAAAAAGTTTCCTATTTCCTCCCTCAGGGTTCAAACCATCTCGTTTAAATCGGTGCAGTAGTTTAGGCGTGAAAACGAGACAGACAGACAGACAGTTACTTTCTCATGTATAATACTAGTAGAGAATAGGGATTAAATGTTATGAATACCTACGTTTTTACTCATAAAGACACCATTAATTGACTTTTTTTGAGGATTCTTAATTTCAATTTCAAAGTATCTTTATTAGCTTAATAATTAAATGTACAGTTCTAGTGTAAGTTTAATCCTAGAATTGACAAAAATAAATTAAATAGTGCGTTTCGTAAGCTAGTAACACTTTTATAAAACTTATATCAGGTGGATTCTGGATTTTATCTAAATTTTTTTCAGTTGCTAAGTTAATCTCAATTAGTTTAATTTGTAATCGATACTTACCCCATCCCTAACCAAGCATGTTCTGTTCACACCCCGAATTTTTTCTTCCACAAAGGGCTGAAGGGCTACCGGACACAATAATAAATATTTTGACGATAACACATAAATATCCTTCTTTTATGAATAACAAACGGAATGTGCCACCGGCTAAGGGCGGTCATTTCGGTGCCGTTCTATGCCATTTTATGGCCATTCTCCTTTATAAATCGCATACTATTTATAAGTGGAGGGTCCCAAGGATTTCTTTGAGGCTCGTAAAATTTACTGGAGAGGTTTGGAAGGTGGAATTTATAGATAGGGGTGTTATGGTTTTCGCTGATTAGAGACGTTTAGTTTCGTAGAGTGATTACCAAATATCAGAGTTGACCTTACAATTTAAAGTCAACAACCTCATCGTAAGAAGGCTAAAACCTCGAAAGTCGCGGAATCCCAGGGTTCTAAATATACGACGATCCTTATTGTTTAAATAAATTACGAAAGGGACTCCTTTTAATAATATATTGTAGTTATTAGTTTAGGTTTTTTTAGTTCATTTTTATAATTATGTAGTATATATTTTTGTTACATTTATTACAATATTTGTATAATTACAGAATTTTATTCGCAGCGTTAATTACCGGGATTGTAAGGCATATGTAACGTCATTGATAAGTTGAAAATTGTAAGGTCAATTCCGATATTTGGTAATTTTGAGTACAACATTTTTCATTAACATTATCATTGTTAATTAACTTTATTAAAATGTATCTACATAATTAATATTAACAACTAATAATAAACTAAAAATAATTAAACCATTACAATGAAATAAAAACAAATAAACCTAAACTAATAACTAAAATACATTTTTAAAAGAAGTCCCTTTAGGCAAGGTACCGAAGATACTGGCAGCGTTCCCCCTTTGGATGGCTAGACTGTCTTTGTCCGAGGTAGCTGCCAGCTATCGTTAATTTATACATGAATCAATACATTTTTAAGATCACATTGTAAAATATGACATAAAGAAGCAAAATAGATGGAAAACTTTGATCTTGTTTCGCTTTTTGTTCCACCCCCCTTGAGTTGACTTCGCTTGACCACGCCCCCCTTTGAGTTGATGACGCTCTTGTCGAAATTCCAAATTAAACTGACCTCTGAGTTTTCAACAAAACCATTCAAATTGTTAACATGAGAGCTGCAGTGCAGGTCATTTTATAATGGACGACGGGTCATAATTGGTTCGTCTCGTTAAAAAATTTTTAATCAGCTAACTAACTTTTATGGGATCCCCATGAAAAGGTTTCTTTGTTAAAAGTCAAAGGCAATTATAAATTTTAACTGTTGAACGCTACTAAAGTTCAGAGGATTACCTATATAAAGGCTTAGTAATCTCTTGTACCTATCTTAAGTGATTAACCATTATGATGCCTTAGACCTACGTAACTAATGTAGTACTTTATTCCGCCTTTCATATTTACGAAGAAGAGTACCGATTTGTGGTATGACACCTCAAACTTCTTGAAGTTTCTAGCCTTCCCACAGAGTTCCTTCACTAATTATTAAGAAGCCTCGTTTGTTTCGTATAGTAAAGATAAGCAAAATAACATCATTTGTTATTATTATTTACTAATCAATTTAACCTCTACTAATATTGACTTCTGTAACTTTTTTTTGTGTTTAATCTGTCTGTCTACCATCTATTTTTATATTATCATCACCTCTCATTCTCTTCTTTATCTGTAAGTTCGGTAAAGAATGTTAACCGTTTCCATTTTTAGCTTTCTACAGTCTTCAAAAGTCCTCAGATCTCTCTTTTTACACATTGTCATCTTCCACACGTTATTCAGTCCTCTATACTTATCATCACTAGGATTATCTGGAAGACGTCCACTACTGTACGTATGCCTTTCTCTTTGCACGCCACTATGAACAGTTTTTAGCCGTTTGCATCCATCGGCTTCCCGCACGATGTCGTCGGTCCCCCAAGTGAGATTTCTGCATAAAGTCTTTCGTTTCTTGATCACTACTGGAGAACTTCGTCACTTTTGCATTCTTCACTATTCCATGTCAATTCTAGTTTGCCCCAACTTCCAGACGCTTTCAAACGAAATTGAAAACGGTAATTCATTACTCTTTTCGCTTTTAAATAACTTTTTCATATATGAAAAGCAATGACATGAAAAGACCAATCCGCTAAGTAGCCGTAAAGGTCCGTCAAAGGGTCAATTGTCCGAAAGGCCGGCACTTCTCTACCATAGAGGGTTTTTCAATCAATTTTATCATCTTTGATCTCGATATGGTAAAATTACAGGGCAGGTTTCGTAAGATGTGATAAAAAAGAAAAGGTACTTAAATAAATATGTGCGTGTACACATTGAGGCTGAGGACGATAACATAATTGAAATCCGTTTTTTCTTAGTTTTTTTTTTGCAGAATCGTTTAGTTCTATTCTAGACTAGATAGTTGTGAAAAAACTGCATCAGATTCTTATACCAAAATATAGGCCTGAAAAAGTCAAATCCTTACAATTCGATACAAGTCAACAAAGTAAGTAAGTTCCTTACAAGTCAATTCGTAATATATTATTATAAATGTGAAAGTAACTCTTATGTTATTATGTCTGTCTCTCAGTCTGAAAGCGAGACTGAGAGACAGACATAATAACATAAGCCTAAACTACTGAACCGATTTAAATAAAATTTGGTACGGACATAGTTTGAACCCTGAGAAAAGACACTTTTTATCGCGATAAACTTTAGTCCACGCTTGTAAAACCACGGGGAACAGCTAGTAATAATATAAAGAACTTAAAATATTGCAAAAAAATTGTTGATTAAGTGGCAAAGGTGTCAGTACTTCACCGAATGGACTCTGCAAAAGACCCGTACTGCTACATATAAATATGTATATTATGTAAACGAGTAGGTATCGCTAAATGCAATTAAGGTATCGCGTGCTGATACTGCACTATATATGTCGACTTCGTCACATCGCCATCGTAGACTGAATTGCTGCAATTTCCGGTATTGTCACAGCCTTAGCATGCAAGCTTCGACGGGCTTTGTAGACTATCCATCAAGTTCTAGAAAATGTCTATAAAACTAGTGGCCTCACCCGCAGTTTTCCTCTGGAAAGTTGACATTTTTCCATAAAAACTTTATTTTCTTTGATCTTCTTGCAACACAAAAAGCTTATGATTGTACGGAACTGGCTTCATTTTACGGCCGCTCCCAATAACGTATCTATCCACGGTTTGCCCTACTGGAGACAGAAAGAACATGATGCCCTGGACCTGAACGCAATATATTTTGTATAAAAATTTTCGTTTCTGTCAATGTCACTTGACAGTGACAATCAATTTGTTAGTACAGAGATTAAAAAGATTAGTTTTTGTTCTTAAATGGAAAATAATGTTGATTTTAATGACATAAGTTAAGTAGGCCCGACTTCCAAAGCGTGAAACGGAATGAAAAAGAAAATGTGGAGTGCGTTAAGTTAAAAAATGTCCTAAAAAATGCCGAAGTTAAAAAATAAATATCTTTTTTTTCTACACTATCTTTAAAATATCATTTGTATAATGTATATTCTAAATAGGCAAAATATTAAAAATTGTATCGTATATAAATCGTTTTCATACGACCTCGGGTCCGTTTTGGCCATTGTTCTTTGACATTACTTCTATGGAGCTTATGGGCCGTAAATCAGCTAGTAGATAATAGGGAAACAGATTTCAATGTAATTGCGCCCAAAAAGGTACCTACCTACGGGGCGTGACTTGCCTGTTCTTTTACCGGAGTGTAAAATTTCTATTCCTGAAAAAAATCTACATTTACGGAGGCGAAGTCGCGGAGTAGATACTCGAGGCTTTTTATCAAATAAAAATTCCTTGAACATCAAAACGAAATATCGAATCGCCTTCCTGCTTACCTACTTTCCGCGTAATCAAGTATCATTAACATTCTATTCATAAATTGGCAGAAAGGAAGTGTAATCAAATTATAACTTTACCTACTGCCACTAGCTTAGGGTTGCCTCAACTTCATTACTACAGCGACAAAAGTAGCTAAACATACTCGATTTTCCAAATGTGTTTTAGATCCGTAATTATTATTTTTTTACAAAACTAAGTGGACCACAACACAGCACACTTGATGTCAAGTGATGATGCGGTCAAAGGTCGGTGTTTAAGATGATGCAGGTGATCGAAAAATTACTTATTGTTCAGTGACTTTTGTCGTCGACGGACAAGACAGCAGAAGGTAAAGTGACAAAATTACAATTTCAAATCAACTTTTTTATTACTAAATTGGTACTTTCTATACTTCTACGACTTTTAAGTAGCAGCACCTCAACTCTTGTATTAACAATAACTATTTCGCTGACACCATCCCATAGAAAGCATTTAATCCCCAACTAGAGTACCATGCCACGCCCGAAATTAATAATCGATCCTGATCCGAGGTTTTGGATCGATATGGCATGTCATTTTAGTAGTAATATGTCAAGCCCTAGTACTAAAATGATATATTATGACATGACATATCTATCCAAAACCGCGAATAACGAATCAGGATCGATTATTAATTTCTGGCGTTAAGGTATCAGAAACAACGAGGATCGGGGATCTGCAACACCTGAAACGGAACAATAACGAGGGCTTTGTTTTCTATGCACAAATATTTGTCCTGTAGCGGATCAAACTCGTTTTTCCCTCACGCTTCGCAGTCAGCTGTTTTTGTTTATTTGATTTCTCAATGGTAGCAAGTGGCAACCCTAGCTCGTGTGTTTTCTACGACACATTGCGAATGCGTAGTCGAGTTATATGTCACGCGATCATGCGATGCCACTACTGTCCTACTGACTGAAATGCCTACTAATAAATTATATTGACAAACACTTTCGTGTCAATCTAATTAATGCTGTTGTAATGTTTTTTCAGTGTGCGGATTTTCCACTGCTCAAAACGGTAAAGGAAAACATCGTGAGGAAACCAGTACGCCCAAATACCACATTCAAGGGTATGCGAAATCTACCAACCCTCTTTCTCTCTCCCTGTCAGAAGGCATGTGACCCAGCAGTGGGACCGTAATAAGCTGATGATGATGATGATGATGATGATGATGATGATGATGATGATGATGATGAATTGAATACTATTGTAAGTAGGTATTTTACTCACAAAGCAACAACCGGCCACTGCTTATAGACCTAACTGATGTGAAACAGTACCAAACCCGTTCCCGATACTAGATCGATACCAAAAGTAAAAACAAATTATTTGCATAGCATTCGGGCTTTTGAAAATAAGTACGTAGTTTTTTTAAGTGACTATTTTGTTGCAGATGTTTTTTTTTTATAGAGTTTTGTACTCAACGTTTACTCGTTCAACTCTAGATGGCGTTGTATGTGTGATTACGGTAATATGTTATTGTACACCAAGAAAAAAATATGAGTGAGCTTGTTTCATTTAAAACATATGGATTAAAGGCAGATTAAATAAAACATGTTAAGATACATTAAAGTGTTATATTAATACATAGCATTTCTATTTTTATATTTCGGCGAGTGTGCCCAGGAGTTGTACAGCTTAATTCCTCCATCCCCATTCCATCATCGGACGTCACGACAAACGGCGAGACGCCATCGGTATATGGTGGATATTCCACCTGTACGCACGAAGCCTTTCGCTTCTACATTCTTAATGCGTACCGCTAAGGAGTGGAACTCCTTGCCGGAGTCTGTGTTTCCCGATCGCTACGATTTGGGGATCTTCAAGGCAAGAGTGAACAGGTACCTTCTAGGTATGCGTGTTACACCGTCGACCGCATCTACGCATGGCAACAGGCGGGATTGCGGTCAAATGCATACCTATTTGCAATAAAAAAAATAAAAAAAAACTATTTTAAGCTATAAGGCTTTTTAAGGAAATAGCAGAAAGGTTAGTCGACATCACAGGAGACCGAAGAGCTGGCAGCTACCTCGAACAAAGAATTAGTCTAGCCATCCAAAGGGGAAACGCTGCCAGTATCTTCGGTACAATGCCTAAAGGGACTCCTTTTAATAATGTAGGTATTGTAGTTATTAGTTTAGGTTTCTTTTAGTTCATTGTATAATTATATACTACAATAATTATGTAGTATATAATTATTTGTGTTATATTTATATCAAATGAACTATATATTCCTACTTTTTATATCTACATGCCTATGAAAAACAAGAAAATAGCGGGTGGCGATGGCGGCGCAAAAAAGGCAATCAGCTACTTCCGGTAATATCAAGCACGCGTCCAATAAACCATTATTTGATTTGTTCAAGTAATAGGACATGTTAACTTCACATAACGATTCTGTTATAGAGAGGGTGCGCGACGATGCATGCTTTGATGTTTGATGCTGGATTTGTCATGCACGCTTCATAAAGTTTGACATAAAACATCACCATAAAAAACTTGGATGACAGGCTAGCAAGGTGCGCTTTGAAAATCTCGTACGGCTATTGTTCTGACTGAAAATTTTATAAAAACTTTGTCTTACCGTTACACAAGCGTGGACTACAGATTATTGCGATAAAAAGTATTCTGTCCTTTCTCATGGTTCAAACTATCAACGTACCAAATTTAGTTAAAATCTGTCCCCCTAGTACAAGTTTTGAAAACGATAAAAGTTTTCGTAAACGTCGACGTTTACCACCGCCGACTTATCAAAGTGGCAACTCGATGTGCTTAAATTCAAAAAGTAACTCAATAACATTGTTGGAATATGATTATGACGATTTTAAAATAACCCGTATTAACGATTTCAGTTCCTCCAAGTCTCGGTAAGATTCGCTGAAAAAAATATGTAGGTATGGAAACGAAAACTTTTATAGTTATCAAAACCTGTACTAGGGGTACGGTTCTGCGGCTTAGGTGTAAAATGGTAACAAACAAATAGACAGATAGAGTTATTTTCACAGTATGAATGTATGCGCGTGCATATTCTATAAATTAAAATTTAATCTTTGTTCTTTGTTTGTTTAATCTTTGTTTGTTGTTGTTTGTTCTTTGTTTTGTTTGTTGTTGGGTTCGATGAGCGTTTCGGGCGTTATGTTTTACAGATGTACTAATGACATCCGCGACATTTTGTAGCCAAACATCTATCGTTGTGTTCCAGCAGCTTCACTTGAGAGCCAGTTCCCATTCCAGGTGTTGGCCAGCAAATAATATAGATATAATATTTTTATCGTGGAGTAGTTTGGAATCACTTGGAAATGAGCGTATAGACGTTATTATAAAAAAATAGTTCAAGTGTAATATTAGAAATTTTTCTTTTCATCATCATCATCATCAGCCGGAAGAAGTCCACTGCTGAACATAGGCCTCCCACTTTGAACGCCACCATGAACGGCTATGAACCATTTGCATCCATTGGCTCCCTGCGACTCTTACAATATCGTCAGTGCAATTTTCTAAAAAAAAATATCTAATATATTTTCAATGACTTGTTGATGTACTGTTCATTTTCAAGAAAAAATTGTAACATTTCAAGCGTTCTAGGAAAGACGTTGCGTTGTAGAACGCAACACCCTCAGTGTGACCGTGCCGGTAGAGTGCCTCATGAATAAAATTAATAATGCATTGCACTTGTGACCACCATGTTGTGTGCTATGATTACAAACCTACTCTCTGAGACATGGCGTTTTTTTCTTTGGATTGCTTGCATGCGTGTTTGTTTAAATATTTCTTAGTGGGCAACGCTTATAAGGTAAAGATGTGGTGGTCACTGTTAAAAAACGAACTGTAAAAAACAAAGATAATAAGATGTTAAAATTCTTTGTTTTTTTTTCAATATAACCTTTTTTGTAAGTTTTGTTATAAAATATACTTAATTATTTATGTCTAAAACTAAACTATGCATGTAACGTAATTAGATTTGACAGAACTATTTAATTTTTATGTTGGCAGAAACTTTGGCTCCTGTAATACAGTTTACATTAGTTCAGGTGTCTATGGACTCATGTAAATGTATCTTTTTTGTCAATAAATAACATTGGATTTGATTTGATGTAAAACGAAACCAGTAATAATGGAAATTGTATACCTACCTAGCATAGAGCTTCTTGTGCAAGACCTAGTCCAGAAAAGTACCAATAGCATACCTACCTATTTCTGTCGTTAAAAGGTATGACTGTAAAGGCTCAAGATAAATTAATTAGTTAGTTAGTTAGTTACAAGTCAAGCTCATAAAAGTGTTTTAAAAAAAACAATCAAATATTCTCAGTCACAGATTAAGTATAAATTATGCATTGTTTATCATGTCTCTAATCTTAACAAACTTCGTGCAAGACTGACCATTTCCAGCGAAATTTTGATACGCCAAACGGTGTCCAGTCAACGTTAAACAACGTTTCCAATTCACAAAAAATAAATGCCAAAAAATATTTTTTAACTCACTAAATTCAGCTGGTGATATAAAACTTGGCAAATATTCGTCGGCAAAATGTTCCTTCTTAAACCTTGAAGCAGTGGGTGAGAGTTCCAAATAGATTGACGCGCGGTTGTGGAAATAAAAATGTATCCCTTTTTTTCGGTAAAAGGCTTTGACAGTTCGCAGTAGGGTCTGCAAAACGGTAGATTTCACAATTTCGATGCCCTCATGTAGATACGTGTCGGTTTTGTCAAATGTCAACTTCTGGCGGCCGCCTCCGTTTATGTTCTGCCGATTTTTTGCTAATATACGATCGAAAACTAATAATGTTACCTACCACAGACTTGTTAGTTTATCCTTCAGTGAGTTTTATCAAGGTGTCTGGGACAAATAGGCCAAGTTGTTTGTCTGGTTGTTTGAAATCATAATTCAAATGTGTCGAATTTTATAATTAAGAAAAAAAAATATCGGGAACCACTCACTGCACACATATTGACCTAGCTCGAAACTTGTGTGCATGGTTACTAAGACAACGATATACATACTTAAATATAGAGAAATAAATACTGTGTGAAGGAGATTGTATTACTCTATCAATACGACGCGGTAGCCGAGGTGGTAGTATCCCTGCCTGCAAAGCTAGCGGTCCCAGGTTCGAATCCCGGTAAGGGCAAATATATGTGTGAAGAGCACGAATATTTGTACCTGAGTCTTGGATATGTCTATCTATATATGTATTTATTTCTCTATATAAGTATGTATGTATATCGTTTTCTAGTACCCATAACACAAGTTTCGAGCTTAATTTGGGGCTAGGTCAATTTGTGTGCAATTGTCCCTGATATTAATAGATAAAAAAAACTGCAACAAATATGGATGAAAGAAAACTGTTATCGCATCGGGATAAATATTTCTGTACTGAAAAAAGCGCCGATATTTGTATGGAATTGTTATAGATATCTGATCCATGTAGTTTCTGATGCCCTAGGTACAGGTAATCTTAGGGGTCAGAGCTATATATGTGTTTACGTGTTTTTTTTTTACTATTTACAGGGTAGCGTTTCACCACCAGTCACCTGATACTAAGTGACGATGTGGTCGAAGATGGCGCCACGCTACACCTGGACTGGGAACTGGCTCTCAAGTGAGACTGCCGGAACACACCGATAGGTGCTTGGCGACAGATTCTTAACAAGAAGGTGGTAGCTAGCCAGGCGAGTACTAGAAAATACCCTACCACCAAGCTATGGTTTCATCACGATGTTTTTCTTCACCGAAAGCTCAAGCTCATTGTAGGATTCGAACCCACGTCCTACGGATTGCAATCCGACGTCACTACCACTGAGCCATCGTCGCTATTTTTACAGAAGTTACCACCCCTAGTAGATATAAAGTAACTTTCAATCATAACCATGTTTCACCGAAGACAATGTTTATTTTACATCAACGTTGTAAAGGTACCGCACGGTATTAGGGGACATTCCTGAAACTCTCATCAAAAACATCACGTGGACATCAACCCCGGATCAGAAAACACTTTTTGAACTTTTTAGTGCTCAATTCGCTAGAAAGTTACTTCAAAGCCCTTTGTACTTGTTTATGACGTATGGGTACAGTATAACCAGTAAGGGAACGTTAGAGGATGCTCCCAATTTTTCTTACGCACACACTCAGTAATTTTTTAAGCGTTTTTGTAAACGTAGCCAATTTATTTTAAATAATATACTAGCTGTTCCCACAGTATCGTCTACGTAACCTACAGTTTATTAACCTATAGTTGAATTACAAAATATACTACGCCATGAAACACGCAATGAAACTGTATCCATACAAATTCAACATTTTAGACGGAAGAGGTAACAAACATACAGATAGATTTACTTTCGCATTGAATACTTAATAAACATAAAAATTTGAAGTTCTGATTTTGAAAATTTAACACGTATTACATTAAAACTAAACATTGAGCGACAGGCTCTGTTTAAATAACAAGAAATTTAATGATTTCTCACAAGCTTCTTACAATGTACAAAAATGTTTTCCTAAGATATAAAATTTGAACAGATTTTATTTATTTTTAAGGATAGAGAAGAAGACTTTAGTTTTAGTTTACAAAAAAGCGCGTGTATGCCCTTACTGTTTGTGTATTGCGGTACGGGTGAATGTATGACATAACGAGGGACAAAGAATGTTAATTGTAAGACGAGCATCTCTTTGATACGAAGCGTAAACAAGGGGAGCTTTTTTAATTCGATCCTTCACCAATGAAGTTTTTGTGAAATTAAATTTAATTTTTGTTTACTTAGCGATGTGTGGAAGAAAGATTGGTTATATTTTTTTTATATCATACAGTTTTTGCGTCTTTTTAAAACACTTTTTTTTATGCGTTTGATCACTAGTCGCCTGATGTTCAGCGACGGTAGTCGAAGGTGACAACAGGCTAAGTCTGGTTTGGGCTGGCTCTCAAGTGAAGTAGCCGGAACACACGATAGGTGCTTGGTGACATATTTTAGCCAACAAAATGTCTGCTTCATGAGTAAAATAATTTGAGATGGTATTAATTAAATCATACGGTAAAAGTTTGTCATTAATTGGCCAACTGAATATTTCTTGTAAAAATTGTTAAGTAGGTTATTTTTTAAATGTTTTGTTTGGTACTAACTCTAATAATTTTCTCATCGCTTAACTTTACATACATGCTTACTAAATAATCTTACCCACTTTTGAAATTGAAAAATAGTCCTTTGTTTTTTTCAAGTCAGCATTCTTAACTCCTATCTCAGCAGCATCGTCTAGCAGGCAACAGCCCCTCTGTTGCCTGCTAGGAGTTAAGAAAAACCTATTGTACAAATAAAGACATTAAAAAGATAGAAAGTGTTACAAGTTACGATGTACCCTCGTCAATATCTCGTCAAACAAATTAATGCTCCTGTAAAAACAGTTGACGACAACAAGCAACGAATTACACGTGCACTGCATTGCTGTAACTACAAATTAAACTGTGACGGTCAGGTCAATGACCGAGCTAATTTCGGTACACTTCCTTGGCGTAATGCTGTAAGTATTGGGTTATTTTGGATTACGATTACTGGCTGGAAGACTCCAGGATGTAATGTGATTTATGAGGTAAAGGAATGTGTGTCTATATAATGATCAAGATATAAGATACACCGAACAGGTTTAAAACTTTTTGAAAATTATTGCTTCTAGAAGGCTGAGTAGTGATTACTGGTGACATTAGCTTGCAATCCGTAAGGTCGTGGGTTTGAACCGTACAACGAACTTGAGCTTACAGTGAAGGAAAACATCGCGATGAATCCATATCTTTATTTAACAAAATACACAGCAAATTATTACATATAAGTAAATATAAAACTTATAACGAAACTTACAGCCAAAAATACAAAATAATGTAATGATAACAAGATATGGTAGGTACTAGGTAGGTACTATGGTAACAAATTCTAGTGCTCGTCTAGCTATACTTTTCGCCAGCACCTATCAGTGTGTTCTGACAAGCCTAACTTGGGAGCCTTTTCCACAGACATTGCGTAGCGCCATCTTCGACGACATGGTCACTTAACATCAGGTGACCTGTATAATAAATACACGGAGAAAAAATACCTTCCGAAATAACGTTTTCCTTCTGAGTCAAAATGGAAGGACTTGTAATTCAGAAGGAAAACTAAAGTAAAATTATGAAGGAATCGGCTTTGGAAGGTAAGACTCACAAGGAAAGTCAGTTTTTTTTTGTTAGTGAAACGCTACCCTGTAATACGCTGTTCACTACCACTGAGCTAGAGCATTGTGTACTTCTCCTCGATCCTTACATCTCAAGCTTTTTTTTTTTTACTATTTACAGGGTAGCGTTTGACCACACGTCACCTGATGTTAAGTGACGATGTAGACGAAGATGGCGCCACGCTACACCTGGACTAGGAACTGGCTCTCAAGTGAGGCTGCCGGAACACACCGATAGGTGCTTGGCGACAGATTCTTAACAAGAGGGTGGTAGCTAGCCAGGCGAGTACTAGAAAATACCCTACCACCAAGCTATGGTTTCATCACGATGTTTTCCTTCAGCGAAAGCTCAAGCTCATTGTAGGATTCAAACCCACGTCCTACGGATCGCAAGCCGACGTCACTACCACTGAGCCATCATCGCTCATCATCGATAAGCTTTCCCTAACATAGGTACGAGTACTTTAACTAACAAACACCAAGTGTCAGTTAATATTCCCGAAAACCACTATGCTCAACGCTTCATATTTAACGATCGCATCAATTGATGTGCGGGTGGTCTATCGTAAAATACAGGCAAAGTCTGGGACTGTCGTCGTGTAAATATAGTTTTATGGTCGCTTTAATAACTTGATGCTTGGAGGTCGGTTTTCACTTGTAGGTTAACGCCTGGATCGTTCAAGTCACGGCCGGAGTTATTGGCTATTAGAAGACGTTATTGGGCCTAGTTCTTGATTACCGTTATGCCTCAGTCTACCCTTATAAAGTGGATATGTTCAGCTGACATATGAAATAGACAAGAGTTATGAAAATTGGGAACATGGAAGATCAGGACGGCTCGATAATTTAGTCTGAACTGTAACAATGACATTTCTCTAACTCATGTATTTGCCACAAGGTTGTTTTTATTTTTTACCATTTCTATAAGCCTAAATAAAAGCATAAGTATGACTAACTGACTGACCAACGAAAATGTCAAATACTACAAGACCACCGAACTTCAATTTGGTAGATATGTATTTTTTAAAAGGTATCTAGCAAAGAAAGGATTAGGTATTGAAAATTCATCCCTCATCAAAATGGGGTTTTAAAGTTTGTATTGAAAAATTACCAATTTCCCGCGTGCGTGGGTCTAAATCTTAGAGGTACTGCAGTATGTCAGTATGTAGGTATACCATACTAAAATAGCTGAATAAAATTTAACTAGTTTTCATTAACTAACCAAACTGTTGTTTTTTTGTGTGGTCCGATCTAAAACTTCTGGTATTTTTCGTGTAGTGTTTAAACATTTTATGATCCGTTATGTGGTATTGTTACTCGCATTCAATTGTACCAGTAACCACTTCTAAGCGAACTGCCTAAAAGGTATGTTTTATTGGAGTAGGTAAAGAGAAATGGTCGAACGGTAACGCGTGCGCTTTACAAGTCGCCGATACATATTGTTTGACGACGCGGTAGCCAAGTTGGTAGTGTACCCTGCCTGCGAAACTAGCGGTCCCGAGTTCGAATCCAGGTAAGGGCAAATATAGGTATGTGATGAGGACGAATATTTGTACCTGAGTCTTGGATATTTTTATATTTATATAAGTATTTATTTCTTTATTATATAAGTATGTATATCGTTGTTTAGTACTCATAATAAAATACAAGTTTCGAGCTTAATTTGGAGCTAGGTCAATTTGTGTGCAATTGTCTCCGATATTTATTTAAATGAGCGATGGTGGCCGAATGGTCAGGCGTGCTACTTACAAGACACCGACACCGAGTTCGAATCCTCTCGGCCCCGCACCTATGACTTCATAAATTATGTGCGGATTTGCCATCGCTCAAAACGGTGAAGGAAAACATCGTGAGGAAACCGGCATGTCCAAGAACCACAACATTCAAGGGCATGCGACATCTACCAACCCGCACTAGGCCAGCGTGGTAGATTACAGCCCATACTCTCTCTCTCTGAGAGAAGGCCAGAGTCCCAGCAGTGGGAACGTGAAAGGCTGATAATGATTGATTGATTGATTGATTTATATATGGGAATAAATTTTCGATGTTTATACCCAAAAGGTAAAAACTTTCTTTACAACTTACAATACCCGAAAGGCTGTTTTCTTTTTTACATCTTTACATGACGTATTTGAAGGTGGCGCCGAGCTATGCTTGGACTGGCAACTGGCATACTGTGCTACTGGCTCTCAAGTGAGGATGCCGGAACACATAAACAGGTTACTTGACGACAATTTGTTGGTAGCTATGCAGTTAAGTACATATTAGAAAATGACCTACTACCACAGCTTCGTGGGTTCGATGCTATCCTTTACCGAAAACTCAAGCTCATTGCAGTAGTCAAGTCGGCGTCACTCACATCACTGCTATAAAAATTCTAAGAAATTGTAGAAATACGAATTATGTTTAACTAATAACGTAACGTTGTATTTATTGTTGGCACTTTAATAAGAGTCTTCATACAAACTACACTTTAATTTAACGTACAGAATGCTTGTTATGTTATTTTAAATTTATTGTTATTTTATCTTACAATTTTTATGAAAATGATACTCTTTTCTATGTTTCAATTTATTGCGTGGGAACAAGATATTATTTCTTTCTGCTTACTTCTTACAGGGTAGAAAATGTAGCCTCCTGATGTTAAGTTACGATGTATCAGTGGTGGCGTAACGCTACGCCTAGACAGAACATAGATCTATAAGTAAAATTAAATATTTACACTGTGATTTCTAACAAAAGCAGTTTTCTTTCCAACGTGACATGTATACAAAAACACGTGTCTCAGAACAAAAAAGTCTAATTTTGTCACTTGTATAATGTCCCGCTCTTCCGCGACTGCATCAACAAACATTGTATCTCTGAGATATTTCGGTGCGTCCGTCTGTCCGTCTGTGTACATTACGACCTCACAGAGACATCCGACGACAGCCTATCAATCTTACAATAAATACCAGAACAATAATAAATTTTATTGTAACATAAAAACAGCAATATACAAATAAAAACAGATCTGAAGCAAGCATATTCTTTGTTTTCATTATATGTGACTTTTAGTAGAAGACAAAAATTTAACGATGCTCTTTTATATGTTTTTCACACTTTTTTTAATAGTAACATGTGTTACTGTTGGCAGGAATCGTTGAATATGCGTTATAACAATATTCGAGGCGAACGGTATCATTTTTAAATGAGAACGACTAAATAAATGTGGACCGAGTGACACAAGACAAAAAATAGCAAAATATCTGAATAAAAATAGTCATCATCATCAGCATGTATCAGTCCACTGCTGGACATAGCCACTGAGCCCGGTCTTCGGCTCTTCTCATCCAATTACTGACAGCCACTAACGGAATTCTTTGCTCCACCTTGATCTCCAATAAAAATAATACATAATTATCATGCTATGAATAAATCCAATCAAATATTAGGTACTATTTGCGCCCCGCGGTTTCACCCGCGTCTCCCCGTTATCCCGCAGGAACCTGTTTCCGGGATTAAAAGTAGCCTATGGATTAATACAGGCTATAAGCTATCTCCGACAACCGATGGGGTAGACGTGTTCTTGAGTGGAGACCGCGACTTGGCAAACGTAGCGTAGGACGCCCTGCGACAAGGTGGAGCCACGACTTGCGCCGAGTGGCTGGCAGTAGTTGGATGAGAAGAGCCGAAGACCGGGCTCAGTGGCGTACCTTGGGAGAGGCATATGTCCAGCAGTGGACTGATACGGGCTGATGATGATGATGATGATGATAAGCTATCTCTAAAGTGGTAACAAACATTCACACACACACACACACACAAACTTTCGCATTTATAATATAAGCAGGATAGTAGAATAAAATAAAACCTACGTGAAGTTACGAAACGTATCGTGTGAAGCGAAATTTAGAACTTTTAGAAGCTCTATGTATTCGCTGGTAAAATTGTGTTGGTTGGTATGTCTTATACCTACCTACGTCAAACAAAGCTTGGCTCACGCTGTGACAAAAAGTTAATATCGTAGTAAAAAATTGAAACGAGCGTCATGTCACATTGTAACAAAACAATAATAAAACTGAAATGGAGCCATAACTTCCAGTGTTCAGTCCGTTTTTTGTTGCTTCTTCGCTACTGCATGACGCATTTCAAAATTATCAAAAAATATATTTAAGCAATGTCTGATTAAAGACTTCCTCCTTTTCATGTAACTTTTTATGTAACGAGACGAGCAAGATACTAGCTTAATGGTAAGCGTCACGGCAGCCCATTACATATCATTGGTACCTAGAATTTTGTATTTCAACAGTTCAAAAACTTGCGCGGCAATCCACTGTGCTTGTCACCCCGAGATATCAAATGATGTGCTGAGAGTTTCGGCGAGAGACTCGTGACGAGTGGTCTACGTAAAGCTAAACAAAACTACTCGACAGCACTGCATAAATTTGCATTGCTCAGCAAACTTGGGCTATGCTCAGAAAATTTGGGATTACATCATCATCAGCCGGAAGAAGTCCACTGCTGAACATAGGTCTCCCCCTAGAACACCACCACCGCTATTAGCCATTTGCATCTATCAGCTCCCTGCAACTGTTACAATGTCGTCGGTCCATCTAGCGGTGGGCTTACCTGCAGAGCGTCTTCCAGTTCATAGTCGCCACTCGAGAATCTTTCTTCGTCATCGGTTATCGGTTCGCCAAGTGATGTGGCAATTTCTTATAAATTCTTTTACAATTTTATTTTTTGCGGAGCTCTGTCGTTCCTAAAAGCAGAACCCAGAAAGAAATCATGAAACACCCGCCATGTTTACGATGACACGAAATTAGAATCCCCATCATGCATGAGCATTGTCCTGGGGCGGTACACATAAACACCGTTCAAATTAAACTGGCAATCTACCAAATGGCGCGTATGAGTTGAGACGATGGATTGAGGCGACAGATCTTGTACAGCGAGACGATGTATCTAGAGGCACAATTACAAAGTGTCAGCAGTAGTTTTGTAAGGCTACAACTTTTAGAGGTACAATTATTGTAAATGTACATATAGCTGTGCTCGAGGCTACCTTTTGCCACTGAGTTGGTCGTGATAGTTGAGTGAGGTTCCATAGTTTTACTTTTTGTGGGAACTGCGTTTTTGGAAATAGAGTCAGCGATTTTGATTTTGTCATGATTGTGGATTGCGTAGTAACTAGAGTCAATTTTGAAAAATGCATCTTCAGCAATAGTTTTTTTAATATTTGCTAGTGCATGCTTTCATTTGATTATCATCCTTGCTAATTACCTATGTATTTTCTCCACAAAATGTCAGATGTCTAATTGAAATAAATTCATCGCAAATCGTTTTCAAAGCAAATTCTAAACATAGAACTCATGAATAGAAACCAGCAGTATCCCGAACAATAGATTTTACTTCAAGAAGATCATAAAGTCGCCGCGTGCGACAGCTCACACTTAACAACAAGGTATCAGCTCCAATGGCAACCTATTTTTGTCTTCTAATTTATAGACCTATAAACTTTTACTTGTCACTCATTTTAGATTTATGTCCTCGTCCCGAATGCGGTTTCTTCCGCTCACGAATTTCCTCGTGTCAACGTCTACTGTAAACACAGAAGGCGTCCATGCTCCATTTGCCATCGTTCATCTGTTAAACTTTGGGGGAAACAAAGGATTTTGTCTTCTGCCATAACGTAAACAAAGTCTAATTTCCTGATCTTGTCTTTGATTCTCTTTCCAATTGTTTAGCACCTTACTCTCTCATTTCGAACGCCAAAATTTGAACCTCCCTGCTCACGTAATACAGACTTAATTTCTTTAGCGTTTGAAGGTCGCTGTGTCGTTTTAGCAGGGGATGATGGGTAAATCGGACAGGCGGCGCCGGCGATGTCGTCAGGACGCCACTGCTCATACAAACAGCGTCGAAGCGTATCGAGGAAGGATGCTTAACACTTGCACCTCTAATTATATCCATGGAACGTGGTAGGAAAATAAACACGTGTGCCTGATGGATAGATGGATTCGCTCAGGTTTTTGTCTATTCAATTACGTGCATTAGGTTTTCATTGATGATTTTGGGATCATTTCGTATTAGACTGGGAATGTTAATGCATGTTAACAATACTGACTTAAGCCAGTTATTTTTATACCAATTATCGTATAAAAATAAGACTTACGAGGCAAAGATTCTAGTTTTAAGCAACAAGGTTTCTTGCGTAAAGGTTTTATCTGTTGTTTTTAATTATAAAATCTTCTAGCTACGCCTTGGGGTTTCACCCGCATGGACTACACTTTATCGCGATAATAAGTATCATCAACATCCAGGGTTAGAACTATTTCCACATCAGATTTCATCAAAATCGGTTCAGCGGTTTAGTCGTGACAAGGTAACATTAAAAAAAATAGTAACGTTCACATTTGTAATATTAAGAATGGATTGTGTAATATATAAAGTGTAACCTATCCTGTTCTTTGAAAACCATTAAAATAAGCTTGAATATTCTTAAAACCTCGTCGCCATATGCAAAACACCAAACCAAGCCACACCAGCGAAAGCTTTTAAAACACCTAAATTAGATACAATAAAACGAGTACGTACGAAAGTGTCTCCAGGAAAAATGTTTAAATGTTTAAAACTGCGTTAAAGTTTCCCAGAAAGCGAACCGGGCCAGTACTGTTTATGTTACGTGGACGAGCAGATGTCATACGGACGAGATGGCGACGCGATGAATGGAAATAGACGTCGTGTGGGAATTAAGTTTCAGGTGCGATAAAGCGACATTTATTTTAAAAGGCAGGTTCTCTAGACCTGTTTTTTAAAATACATGTAGCTCTACTTCACAGCTAAAAGTAATTTTAAGATACTAGCTGTTCCCCGCAGTTTCACTCGCATGGGCTCCAGTTTATTGCGATAAAAAGTACCCTATGTCTTTCCTCTGGGTTCAAACTGTTTCTTTACCAAATTTCATGTAGTTAAGGCGTGAAAAAAAGACAGACAGAAATACTTTTGCATTTATAATATTAGTAGGGATAGGAATAAAGACTTCCTCCTGAATCATGATGTAGCAATGCGCTCTCCATCTCTAGGATAAAGTTACATTGTAATTGGTAAAATATTTAGTAACTTTCATAAAGACGTGAAATTTCATGTGTAGGTTGAAGCCATTCAGATAAATTTAATAATAAAAAATCTGTTGCCAGCTGAAAATTATAAGCAATTTCATCTCAGAGTAACAGAACTCAAACAGCGTTCAATACATTTTAAATTCATTTTTTTATCACGAAATTGATGATATTTTAGTTATTATTAGCTGGCAGCGTGGGAGTTGCTTCCTCCAAACATATTTTCCAACCATTTTCCCTCGCAATTTCCTTCCTACAACGTAAAACATAACATCCGAACCACTAAAATCACCAATTTGTGTCTCTGAATGTAAACAGTGAGCCACATCAAACGATCTCTAACGGGGGCAGGGAACGAATGACAAAATCCATTAAAGCTGCTACGATTAGTGAACAATGTAAACAAATGAGCCAAGTGACAGATCGAGTTGGCAGCGTGACAACAACGCCGGTGGTAGGCGCACGGATTTATAGCGATGTTCAGCTGTCGTGATACCGATTAAAGAGATGGGAATTGGGAAGAAATATGGAGATGTTTAGTGGGAGTGATTTACTCAAATACCTACTGCTCGATGTTAGTCCAGTGAAATTTCAGGGCAAGAAGAGATTAACACTTTCTTTTTTGCTTCTTACTGGATAGCTTTTGACCACAAATCACCTGATACTGAGTGACGATGTAATCGACGGTTACGCCACGCTGAAGATTAATAACCTAAACACACTTAGATTTTTAACATTACCTGTGTGAAGCTTGTGTTAAATTTTTATCTGTAGTAGGGGACTAGTAGGGCAAACCTAAAAAAAACCGTGGATAAATAAGTTATTAATAACGGCCATTAACGGTTTAGAGACTACTGTCAAATACTAAAACAGTGTAAAGAGTGCTCGCCTGTCTAGCTACCTACCCTCAATTTAAGAATTTGTCGCTAATCACCCATCAAAACGGTGTGCTCCGGCACCTCCACTTGAGAGCCAGATCCCAATCCAGGTGTTCTTAGTGTAGAACCAATACGACCACATCGTTACTTCCGATTCTGCAGTTCCTCAGTTATGTTCGCGGACGCACACGTTCCCTGTTTTCACGCGACCATGCGATCGCGGGCCGCGTCCTTGGTGCACAGAGTTCGGGCCAGCTCCAACACTGTCCTAAAAATGATTGCAGTCAGGCTGGACTGTGCCTACCTCCGGCATTGCTGCGAGAGACATGTGTCAGTGCCAATGCCGGAGTGGAGGTACTAGTAGTTTTGATTTTATTATATTGTTTTATGTTTAATGTGTATTTCTTACAGGGTTGGCGTCTTGCTACTCTTGGAGTTGGATTGGGAACTGGCTCTCAAGTAGGGCTGCCGGAACACTTAAGGGGTATACCAAGCAAAATATTCTTTTTTTTTTTTTTTTTTTATGTAATAGATTAGCAAACAAGCTGACGGCCCGCCTGATGGAAAGCGGTCACCGTCGCCTATGGACATCTGCAACACCAGGGGAGTTGCCGATGCGTCGCCGACCTTTAAGAACTCTTTTTACACCCATCTTGAAGGATTGCAATCTGTAGCACAGCGGAAACACTTGTGGGGGAAGCTCATTCCACATTTTGCAAGTATTCGGGAGAAAGGAGCGCATAAATCGCGAGGTGTGGGATTTCCAAGACTCGATAATGTGTGGATGAGCTTTGTTCCGATGACGAGATGATTCCCGCAAAAGCCAGATTTCCCGTCCTCCAACAGTTATCTGTTCTAACTTCAAGTCCAAGGCGCCTGACACATGTACCACCTCACCCAGTAGTAACGGCCGCGGTGACAGACAGTGAAACATGTGTCCCGTTGTAAAAACATCACAATAAATTCACGCCGTTTACAACGTTCTATTTCAGATTAATGACATTGTTGCACGGATTAATGACAATGTGTTTTGGCTGTTAATGAGGATTTGCTGCCATGGGGAACTGCAATAAGGCCCATTTTATTTTGCGAAATATTTTTGTACTGTACGTAACTTTTCTTTGCCATGTTGCTTTTTATTGTGCTAGTACTCTGGAAGTGACGTTATCTGTACTTTTTATTTCAGCACTAGTTGTACCTCGCAGTTTCACTCACGTAAACTACAGTTTATCGCGATAAAAAGTAGGTATTCCATGTCCTTCCCGAGGGCCTATCTCCGCTTCGTTGTCGACTGATCGCCCAATGCGGTACATCAGTCGGTATGTTTCATAGTTGTAGTTTACATACTCTTATTTCTTGATTTGCCTCCAAAAGCTGCCTTTCTTAAAATTAATTGCAACTCTATGTCTCACATTTACAGTTTAAAATAGCACGTTACAATCTTAACGGAAATTGTCTCGCCGTTTTTCACTTTTAGTGTTTCATGTTTGTCACATGTGTGATTGGAATCAATTAGCGCCTTTTAGTTGTGTTTTGTGTGAAATACTGTGTTACTAATGTGATGGTGTGTTAAATGGTTGTTAGGAGACTAATAAACGTCAGTTTTAATGTTGTGATGTGACAAATCTGATTTAATTTAGTTTTTGACACCTTAAATTTATCGCTGTTTTTTTACATATCATTTTTAGGTTCTTCTTCTTTTATAGTAGCCAGCTTTAGTATCATTTTTTTCCTCGCTACCCATCTATAGGATTAAGGCAGATCGTGACTGAGAGCTTAACACGGTAACGGTAGCGCTCAGTTGAATATGCCACTAAACGGTCACCCATCCAAGTGACGGCCGTAACCAAGTTTTTAGTACTTCCCTATGAACATTTCTTAAGAGAAATTGCCTTGCACTTTGATGACCATGAAGGTTGATTAAATACAATAGCCCAGCATTCAAATGATGCGTTGGGAATTTATCATTTTCATATTACAATTTCAAGGTGTGTTTCAATTTATGAACTTGAAAATTGTAAAAATAATAGCGTCATTTTGGTTCTTATGTCAGATTTGTTTTTAGTGTGTTAATGTGTTTTTATGAATAGGTACCAGTTTGACTAATTTAATTTAGCTCTACGAGTTATTGTTTGAAGTTAATGAGGTGTGTAGCGCGTGTAGGTTTGACAAATGTTCTTGTTTTGTTGGATATAGTATGTGTGACGTCAGTCTGGTTTGTGGAGTAGTACATTTTTGTCTCTAGAGCTGAGAGGGATATTTTGAAAGTGATCAAGTGACTAATAGTATCTAAAGTAAATGTGATGGTATGCAGGACCAATTGATAGTACGACGTTTTCTTAGTGTACCTACCTACATTTTAATAATGCTGATAATAATAAAATATGACTGACTTCATGGTACCTAATGAATCCTTCTCGACATCATTTGTCAGCACATATGGTTTTGTAAAATTAAGCGACGCCAGTATTGTCTGTTTTATATCTTACGCTGTTGACCACAAGTCATCTGATGTTAAATGATGATGGGAGTCGTTGATTTTCGTTCTTCGTTGAATTTTCTCGTGTTGGATCGGCATGGCTTTCTCCACGGTATGGTCTCATAGCTACTCAGATTTGCCGCGATGTATGTGGTAATATTAACTAGTTTGAGAAAGATACTTTATTATTCTACTAAATTACAAGCACAGGGAATAAAGATAAAAGTTTTTACAATAATAGTACTGTTTTCCGTCCTAAGTCACCGCATTAGTTTTTTGACACTTCTTTCGGGGGTTCTCGCACCTGTCGCATTCTCGCGCCTGACGGCTGATCACAGCTGTCAAATTTCACAGCCGTCCATTGACGACTAATGAGTCGATAGCGCGGGAGATTCGAATTACCTCTGTACCGTTACACCAGTAAAATCGGGCAACTTTTTGACAAAGAAAGAAACCTGTTGAACGGTCAACAAACACAAAAGTACACAACAGCAAGCACGCATGCTGTGTCGTAATAAGTTCGCTTTCTTCAGAAGTCGCAATGCGTGAACGGTGTCCATACACTTGGCTGCATTAATTGTTTCTGCTTCGCTTCTGCTTGACGTGGTGTTGCGCAAAAACTTCCGCTTGCACGGACGGTCGGGCGTTGTCAATATATGTGATGGAGAACTGCTGTTAGATTTACATAATTATTATGAAGAGGTCCATAAGACCCGTACTTGACTACCTTTTTTGAGTGAGTGAATAAAATAAATCAATCGTTGGGTAATCAACTTTTTTTGTTTTTTTTTTCAATCGGCAAATAAAAAGGAGGAAGTTCTCAAGTCGATATGTCTTTTAATGTGGGATCTCGCACAATTGTTCCACGAGTGTTTCGATTTTGATTATTTACTTTTTATATATGTTTAATAGCTGAACTGTTTTAGAGACTGATTAGTATGACCTCTTATGAAGGGAAAAGAAAAACGTGTACCAAATGATTAATGATGCAGAAGAAATGAGTGTAGTTTTGGTAAAAGAACGAAAATACAAGACAATGAAACGTACAACTTTAAATAGCATCGGCGTCAAACAATTGAATGACAAAGCTCATAAAGACAAAGAATCCGCGCAAGCTCCCAAATTGAAAACGTAATAGTTATCCTAAAACCTAACCACGAAATGGTAGTTTGTAACCGGTCCGTTGTCAGCCCACCCCTGCGTGAGAGCAAGTATTTGTTTACATTAATTTTTACAGCGACCACGACAGAAACCAGAGCAAGAGCTTGTACACTAATTATAGATTTTGTTTTAACCTTACTACGTGGGGTCATTGACGTTGGGTGGCGTATGATCTCTTCAGACGGAAGATTGAGTGATTTTTCCTTCGCTGTAGATAGTTGTGTTTGGATTTGGAGTGATGTTAGGCGCGTGCTAAATATTCGGTGAGATAGGATGAACAGATCATTTAGTCTGGCGTTTGTAGCAAACCGTTTAAAAATAACAGACAGCCTCTTTTCTTCCTAACTCTTTTAGTATATTTTAGGAGTGAAACGTCAATTGAATCGATTTTAATGCAGACAGTCAGTCTTTTTTATCTATGTGTTAAGACCAGACTAGTTAACAGACAAATTTGACAGTTGACAACTATTTTGAACGCATTCTTTTTGTCACGTCACACGGTGAAAATTAAATCTTAATTTGAATGTTACTTAGATCATGTTTGCATCTCAAGACTTGACTTGACTCATATTCAGTACACAGTACATTGGTATAAACTATTGAAATGTGCTAAAATCACATCATATTTGCCAATTAGATACCCATTCACTAATTAGGAAGTATAACAGCTCGCAGATCATTCCAAAGCTTGCAATCTTGAGCTAAATTTAACTATTTTAGGTATAGATTTGCCTAATAAGAAAGAACGTAATTGTTTCATATTTTTTTCCTGGGTCTGCCACCACATCGTGCCTTGCTGTATCAGATCCACAGTTCATTCATCTGGCATAACATGATAGGTGCACCTTACAAATTAGGCTACCTCAGCGACCTGTATTTAAGCAAAGCGCGGTGTTCCGACCTTGATTTGTAAATTCAAAACTCATTTGCGTAATAACATTTCCAGAAGTCACATCCATGAATAATGGTCACGTAGGTAAAGACACTGATTCCAGTGACAACAGTAAACTCATTCTGGGACGCGACCGGTGTGGGCGTGATGAAGTTCCGGTAAATTTCGCGAATTCCCAACGAAGCTGACTGCATGACCCATTAAAATTGACTGCATTCGCATTAAACTGAGCGAATGTTCCGTTTAAGTGACCGCGTGTGGCCGACGGATGTCGATGAATGGGACACTGTCAATGGGTTCTACTCGTATGTCTTATGACACTGGTGGGACTTAGGAAAGACTTAATATTAGAGAGAACTGAGTTAGCAGTTTTAAATTTGTGATTACGATCATATTATTAAGGTGATAAGGTTTCTTTTACATCTCACAGAGTTGACAACAAGTAACGTGATGTTACTTAACGATGTGGTTGAAGGTGGCACCACGCAACAAACTAGACTGGGAACTGGCTCTAAAGTGAGGCTACCGAAAAATACAATTCAGTGCTAGGCGATAGTGCTTAACTTAAGGATGGATCCTTTTATGATCACCAAAGTTAAAAATGGACTGGATTACTTCAAGACTTTTAGTTCCAAATCCAGGCCAATTTCGATGACATCATCACAAAACTTGTTATCAAAAGCGGATAGCGTAGTAAGACGTGAAAATAGACGAATAGAGAATGAAACATGAGAATCAACACCATTTGTCACCTACTTAATTATAACACAGCTATTCTTAAAAAAAAACATAGCATAGTTCGTTGTCGGAGTACCTAAATAGTGTAAAATTACGTACAGAATTATATGGCAAACGTCTAAATAATTCAGTATTTTCAAATATAAATTATTTATTTGAAGTATTCTCATGAATTTTAATATGTAAAGTGACTGATCTTCAATAACATAATATTAAACCAGTTGCTTCGTGAATATGTTAAATGAATTTACATTTTCTAACCAAAGAAGTAATACCATCCGACGCTTTACGACAGTTCTTAAAAATAAAATACTTAAAACTGGTCAACAACGGCATCACCAAGGGGCACCTCAACACAAAAGATTCAAAACAATCGTCACTCCACCTGTTCAAGTGCCCACAATCACTATAATTGAGTTTTTTCCAACGTCACGGTGGGGATGTCCACGGACGAATCTAGATCGTAATCTCCATAATTGGCTCGCTTCGTAACTCCGTAACAAGTGTGGTAATTCAGTGTCCACGGAATTATTTTATTCCGTCATGGACTGTTTCACCCACTGCCGTAAAAATCCAAATTAAACAGCAACGATTTTCTGACATTTATAGAGGGTTTGCGACAGATGCTTTTTGCTTCAGAATTGTAAAGTTTCTTTATTTTAAATGCTTTGCTTCTACTTTTATAATGCGAATGGTGAAAGAGTGGAACACCCTGCCAGTGTCTTTGTTTCCTGATAAGTATAATTTGGTAGCCTCCGAGACAAGCATCCTTTTTCATCGACTTCATCATCAAATGCTTGCCTATAGCCAATTTTTTTTTAATAAAAACTTATCATCATCATCAGTATCTTCATCATCACCACTATAGAAGATAAGCTTCCTTTTTTGAACGCCAAAATGAGCCACTTATTTGCATCGATCGGCTTCACGCGATTCTTACGATTTCATTTCTACTACTACTACTACAGTCTACAACTTAAAAATATGAAGATTAAAAATGTGTGTTCATAAATCTGCAACGTCTGATTTTTATTTTGTTTTTATATCATTAACATGTATAATTAATAAAGACGCAATGATCCAAAATGAGTTTTGACCTTCGATGCTAAGAGTCACCACTCCTGTATGTCACCATCATCATCAGCCAGAAAAAGTCCACTGTCGAACATAGGCCTCCCTATTTGAACGCCACCAAGAACGGCTGTTAGCCATTTGCATCCATCGGCTCCCCGTGCCTCTTACAATGTCGTCGGTACACCTATAGTGGGGGACCACCTGACTACAGATCGTCTTCTGGTTCGTGATCGCCACTCGAGAACCTTCTGTATGTCCTGGTGCTATATTTTAAAATAGGTTCATTAACCTAAAATTATATATTTAGTTTATAATCGTTCTATCATAAGAAACGCTGATAAGAATCTAATAAGGAAACATTTGTGACAGGCCATGCGTATGCGCATGCCGGGCACAGTACAATCGTGATCTCATCCTCCCTCATTTCCGTATCAGTTTCCATTAACTGATGACCGAAAGGGTGCGTCATCCCAATAACTCTGATCTCCTTTTAGTATCTCAGTATTAATCTCAAGTGCCATTACTTCATTTTAAACTACAATTCCTTAAACAAGCACAATTAGTACACTCCCACAAACCTCTTTTAACTTTTAAGAGTGCCTTTTTGTGGCAATTGAACATTTTAGTTTTTATTTCAAAAACTTGTGTTTTTAGGTGATAATGTGTGATATTGGTGGAGTTGTTAACTGTTACTTTTCTAGTTGCTCCAAAGTCTATGTAAAGTTAAGTAAAGTGTCATTACATTACTTAGACACAAAAGGGACTGTCCTATTTGACCCGACTTATTGCTGGGTCACATCATCATCATCATTAATGTTTGATACATCTGAAACTTGATACTGGCAGAATACACTAATCGTGTGTAACCACGGAAATAAAACTTATAAGACCATGATAGTAATATCTAGATTAAAGTTTTTCATGACGCCATTGATTTAATGTTGTCTTGTTTAAAACATGCTTCAGTGACTTGAGAGACAGGTATGATTGTTCAAATTAACATTTAATTACATGTGTTTAAATTACTACTCTGAGGTCAACACACTGACAACATTTTGTCTTCAAGTATTTTCCCATCGCGACTATGACATCAAATTCTTCAAGCATTCTTTTGTTCTGTCAAAATTATCTTATCATCTTAATTGTTTGCAGAATTAAAACATTGTTCTGCCATCTACTGAAGCTAACCAAAAAAAAAAGATCTAGCTAGTCTATGATCATCGAGCTCCGGGTGGAGGACTGGCAGGAGGTGGCGCAGGAAAGACCGAAGGGGCGCCTTTTATTATCAGAGGCCAGGACTCTGGGTCGTTGCGCCATCTCTAGTAGTTAGTTTATGACTATCAAATGTATTCATCAATGAAACTTATACTTAGCAAAGGTGATGTCGAAATGCGATTCAACTTCGTTAAAATAATCACTCGATCACTCATAGAGATCTGTACTACATCTTTTTAGATAAGTATTTAGATTACAACCTTTATTCTTAGCGATGCCATTCTTTTTATCATAATGGACTTCTTACAATACATTGCAAAGAGTCTTAACACGATTGCAAAATCAGCAATTATGCCCCATCTAAAACTTACGTTTCGTCACCCTTGCGTGGCGGTCGACACTATTTCATACCCATCATTTTTGACGGAACATTTCTTACGCTAGAAATTAATAATCGATCTGTTATCTCAGATCGGAATCGATCTTGGATTCCTTCCGATCGTTTTGGACCAATCTGTCGATCGATATATCGATTTGCCCTCCCAAGAAAAGACTCAATATAGAGTTTGCAAATTCAATCCGCAAATCGATTATTGGCAAGCTTTACCCCCAAAATAGATTGACATATCGATCCAAAACCACAAAAAACGGATCAGGATCGATTATTAACTTCGGGCGTAAGGGTGCGTTTCCATCATAACTGTGCAAAGTAGCTAAGCTGTCCACGAGGAGAAAATCCACCAATCACTTTATTTTAACTTCAGTTTCTGGTGCAAAATGATTTAGCAGATAGCAGTAATTTAACCTACAAAACAAGTCAGGGATGTGTACTAGAGACGCGAGCTAGGAGTACAAGACAGTTAACTGAACAAACTACTAGAATAATAGTCAATAAACGTCACAACGCTTCCTTGCTCATGAAAAGATTCTGCTATGCATCGTCACAATGCACAGCTTCTCCGTACAGCTATGGTAGAAAGAATTAAGACTCTACTGTTGGACAGCTCCCCTACTGGTGGTAACTTCCCCATAGAGTTTCCACATACCAGTGCTAAAAGACCTCTCACTTCATCATTAATTTCCCTGTCATCACCAATCTTGTTTTCATTCACAGGAGGCGAAGTAGACCAACAAATTTTGGCCTTATGATTTATCGGCTCTTCTATTTCGCGAAGCTATTATATTTTGTCGTGTCGTGATTTTTAGAAGTTCGTTTTGCGTAAGTCTAAAGTCGTGATCTCGTTTTGGCGAATAATTGGTTAAACTATGGGAGTGATATTTAAGTACAATTAGGCTTTGAGGGCATCGATCAATAAACTGTTTCATTGCAGTCCTTTATTATTATGAAAATATTAATTTGGTAGGGGTAAGATAAGCTGTATATAAAGGACCATCGCTAAGTGCCTTTTAAATATTCATTATTATTCTATTATATTTTACTAGCTTTTACCCCACGGCTTCACCCAAGTGAACTACAGTTTATCGTTATAATACGTATGATATCCAGAGTTCAAGCTATCTCCATGCCAAATTTCATCAAGATCTGTTTCGAGGTTAAAGCATCAAATGAATAGTTAGGCATCAACAGAGATATTTACTTTCGCATTTATAATATCAAGTATTAAAATAAAAATGTCATCATAATATATATTTTAGTTTCTCATCTCTACCTGATTCTACGACAAAAAAAACTTTACACGCATTAATGCTAAACTTTTTCGTTTACATTTTAAATGACTTCGTAGCACTAAACTTTAAAAACAATTGCACTAATGAGTGTTGTGTTTGTAACTGTCATTAAGCAGTAACAAACACCTTACTTCGCCACCTCACTTAGTCCTTATTAAATTCCCTAATTAATGGATTCCGAAACACCGACTTTAGTAAAAACTAGTCTTAACTGCCACATCGTAACCTGAAACTAGACAACTGTCACATATCTGTACGTACGAATTTAATCGTGTCGGCTTCCTTTGTGAGCGCTGTGAAGTAAGATGGTGGACGGACATCAAACATGCCGCGCGTGTGAGACGTCCGCGATGAAATGTCACCACGGTCAATCAATTAACGGTTATCCAGTCTTTAATTCGTTATTGATATCGGAATACAGCGAGCAGACAACTCGGAATGACCGTAGCTTATTCTTATGTTTTTTTTGGTGAAAGTCAGAGGTGTGGAGCGGGTAGGATGTAGCAGTGACCTTTGTGACAGCAAATTACAAATTAAGTAGAGATAGACCTTTATTTTTTCGTTATTGGTGTTAGCATTAAAGTCGTTTGGTATCATTAAAAGACCATAAAAAATATAAATCGAAAAGTTGCTCTCAATCTATTTAAAATAAAGACCTGGTTTAATAGTTCGTTTTTAATAGACGTTTTTAACTGTCCAGGCTTAGCAAGGACCATCGTCACTTAACATCAGAGAATTCGTAATCAAAATTTACCTTGTAGGATG
Source organism: Opisthograptis luteolata (assembly GCA_931315375.2). Lineage (NCBI taxonomy): Eukaryota > Metazoa > Arthropoda > Insecta > Lepidoptera > Geometridae > Opisthograptis > Opisthograptis luteolata. The sequence goes on along the minus strand of OV928049.1, from coordinate 3,754,573 downwards.
TTGACAACAAAATTGCATTATGTTTTCAGACTTTTTTTACTAGGGATTCGCCTTGGTCTCGTTTGAGTAAGCAAATATAAACAGTTTATGTGATATAGCTTGTCTCGAGTTCATACAAAAATCACATAGAAAAAGCTTTTTCAGTTTTCCCGAACCTTCCAGTTTTTCGGGACAATTTTCCCATTTCCATTTTCTTAGTGACCTTGATTACCTTACAAGGAGTGATAATTTATTTTTGCCAAATTGGTCTTTTGTTTTCAATCGATGCGGTCACGAACGAAGAGCATTCATTTAGGTGTCGAGCCTTCAGGCTTGACCCAGTGAGATTACCCTCTCGAACATCAGCGCCATCTAGTGGGTTTTAGTGTCATTTCAGGTGGTTTGACAGATGTCAACACGTTGTCTCTGGCTAGAGTGGTGGGGGGCAGCGCGGCAAGGCGCGTGAGGCGCCATTTTACATTCAGTACGCTTTTGAATTTCGGCGTCGTCAGTAGTGTCTACCTTAAACCAAAGGTATGAATTTTATTTATTTATCTTATTTTAGGTGTGAATCTCCTTAGTTTGTTAAGGAAAAGATTCACAAACAACAATAGGTGCTATGAATATATGTTCTATGTAATGTCGCCTCGGCATGTGGATTGGATTCACTTATATGTGATATCCTTCTTGTCGTCTCGCAATGAACGACAGTAAATCCTTTTTTTTTCATGACATATAGAATGCACCAACACTCATTCTCGAGTCGTTTCCACTGGCATCGGCACCTCGCGTGCTTGTCGCGTCGTATCAATCGATACGACCAGTAGTACCGAATCACACGACCAGTCGTGTCACTGAGTACGAATCGCTGCACATCCTTTTGGATGCAATAGACACAAAGTGTCGACCGAGGCGACCCGACGTATCCACCAATGGGACCTGACGTATCAATCGATGCGACCTGACGTATCAAGCGACGCGACCTGACGTATCAAGCGATGCGCCCCGACGTATCAAGTAATGCGACCTGACGTATTAATCGATTTGTCCAGACAAATCAACCCATCGAGACAATTCCGGTATGACCCGTCGTACCAAAAAATGGTCTCATCAGAGTCAAAGCGATATCTTCTCGCCAACGAGAGGCCAGACATTGTTTCCGGGGCAGATGACGTACAACTGTCTTTCTTATTGCAGATCATGGCGTCAACGTGTATGTCCGACCTCTGTAGTCGACCAGTACCACAAGAGGACTGGGAGTTCCACCAACGTCTCATAAATATTCTAGAGGATAACTTTCCTCAAGATTGGAAGTCGTGGGAAGTACAAGACCTCTCCTACGCAGATCTATTCGGAGAAAGCATATCACCCAAAGTTGAAGCGAAGCTAAGATTCGCCATCCCGACTGGGGAGCTAGCAAAAGCTTTTACCCCGACAGAGCCCTCTCTGTCCGAGAAAAAATATCGAGCAATCAAAAGGAAGCTGATAAATTGGCCCTTGGGCCGTGCTTTACTATATGCCCCGCACAGTATTGCTGAAAGGGTCCACCATGGGTCATATGAACAATTTATGACCACAGTGAAGATTCTTAAACCCAAACTCACTTCGAGAGACATAGCCTCTGGTAGCTCAAGCTCACACAGAAAACGTGGCTCCACATCGCCTGCCAGCTCGGTCGCTTCTAAAGTGAGCCGCTTAGATTCTGAAAAAAGAAACGTAGACATGCAATGGGCCATGATGGAAAAGATGATGCAGGTGATGACGGAACAGACAAAAGCAATGGAAGGGATAACTGAACGAGTCAGAAACCTATCAAACGACAGAAACGAATCGTCATTACCAGCACTAGATGAGTCGCTCGAATCGATCTCAAGCAGCACCAGGGTCGATGAAGACTTCCAACCTCCTTCACTGTGTGCAACGTCATCACGACCAAACAGTGCCCCACAAGAGTGTTGCGAATCTGAAGAGTCGTTAACATCGCAAATAACTGAGGCCCAGAGGAAGTTGGCTGAGTTGATGTCCGCAAAAACCTCAAATACATTCGACTGCGATTTCGCGCCAACCACAATAGAAGCAGAACCAAAGCTAGCCAAGGCAGACCCACAACTAGCTGAGCAAGGCCGCAAGTGTCAGCGACTGGGTGACGAAGGCTGGAAAAACGTACGTTATGCGGACGTGCAGAAAATGTTCCATGTCTCTCCAGTTTTCGGAGCACTGAAGGTAAATAGCCTACTCGCCGCAAACACCCCGGCCTGGCCTTCTCTGGCACACCTAGAGAAAAATGATTTCACTCTAGGCGCCATATCATATGGACTGCTGTTACAGAGGAAAGCTTTTCAGGACACATGCAAAAACCTGAGCCCGCAAACCCGACGTGAGTTGCAAGAAAATTTTTTAGCACCTGGTTGTTCCTTCCGGATAACCTCTGATAATCTCCTCCAATACACATGTGGCAGAAGGGCTGAGGTCATACAGACTCGTCGCGAAACTTATAAACCAGCCAATAAAATCTTGAGCGGTATCTTACACGATATCCCTCCTTCGGACACACACCTTTTCTCCGAAGAGAAAATTGCGGAAGCAGTCAAAGACCAGGGGGGGGCACATAAGTTCTTCCCAAAGAAGACCAATTTTAAAACAGCAAAGAAAGCAACCACGAGAAACTCTAAAACACCGCGGGAATCCGCAAAATACCAACAGAAAAAGCCATTTCATGACTCAAAAAATTTTCGTCCCTCTGGCAAACAACAACAAAGGGTTAGCAACAAACCCAAAACTCCCCAAGGAGGAGGAAAGAATTTCTAAGGTTAGTTATTTTTGCGGAGGTCAGTTACAACAAAAAATCAGCCTGTGGGAATCATTAAACGCACCAAACACATTAATTAATGTTTTGAAGGGCTATCGAATACCCTTTACTAAAAAACCTCCCATGACCTCCTTAACAAAATTAAATGCAAAAGGGGAAAGGTTTAACACCAAGTTTTCAAAAGCGATGTCACAACAAATATCACATCTCCTACAAATGGGAGCCATTTCATTAAATAAATATGATCATGGTTATTTATCACCAATTTTTCTAAGGCAAAAATCTAATGGATCCCACAGACTGATTATTAATCTAAAAGGACTAAATTTGTATGTTTCCCCTCAAAAGTTTCGATTAATCAGTCTTAGACAAATATCTCAAACGATTCGAAAAGGAGACTTCATGGTGAAAATCGATATTTCAAATGCCTACTATCACATCCCAATATCGAACTCGCACAGAAGATATCTATCTTTCATCTTTAAAGAGAGAGTCTATAATATGAATTGCTTACCTTTTGGCCTCTCAAGTGCTCCATCAATCTTCAGTAAATTATCAAATTGGGTAGCATTACTATTACGTGAAAGAGGCATTAGAACTGTAGTGTACTTAGATGACTTTTTACTCTTAAATCAGAACGCTGAGTCGCTGTTTACACAGGCACAATGGACAGTAGAGTTCCTAAAACATCTAGGCTGGCACGTTAATTTAACCAAATCTATTTTGTACCCAAAGCTACAAATGGAGTACCTGGGCCTTCTATGGGAATCCGATAAAAATAGGAAAAGCTTACCCGAGTCAAAAATAGTACATATTCGTGATTTCATAACAAAAACCCTGAGAAAAGACACATGGGACTGGATGCACGCTAAACGCCTCCTAGGTACACTGAACTTTGCCTCTAACGTGGTACCATTGGGTTCTCTCCATTGCAGATCCATACAAATCGCAGCAAAACCACTTCCAGACATGCAAAGAAACAAAACGTTCCAGCTACCAAAGTTGGTAAGAGAAGAGCTACTGTGGTGGCTCCAAAACATAACAAGGTCATCAACTCTCCAAATCGCTGCGCCATCTGCTTTCGTAACGACGGATGCGTCAGACCTCGGATGGGGAGCAATAGTAAACAACAAAAGGCTATCAGGATACTGGAACACCTTTCAAAATGCTTGGCACTGCAATCAAAAGGAGTTGTGGACGTTTTTCGAAGTCTTACAAAAAGAATGGAAACAACTTCACGGGAAGACGGTTACTTTCCAAACCGACAACCGCACAGCAGCTGCCTACATAAGGAAGCAAGGAGGAACGAAATCGCGGAAACTCCTCGAAATAACCTCAAAAATCTTAAACTTGGCCCATTCACACGAAATCAGCATAATACCGAAATACTTACCAGGCAGGTACAACGGTCTCGCGGACAGCCTATCAAGACTAAAGTCACACCAGGAGTGGCACCTGGATATACAAACTCAAACGTCAATATTCCAAAAGATGGGAACCCCGGAGATAGACCTCTTTGCAACGAAAGCCTCCACAGTTGTTCCGAGATATGTGAGCGAAGACCTGAGAGACACCACCAGCGAATACTCGGACGCTTTCAGCAGACCATGGAAGTTCAAACTGGCCTGGATCTTCCCACCACCAGCTCTGATCCCACAAGTTCTCCAACATTTGAACCTTTCCTGCGGCCACTATTTAATAATAGTACCGAACTGGGAGAAGGCTCATTGGAAACCAGAAATAAAAAGGCGAGCAGTACAGCCACCTTACCAAATCAAGAACCTCAAAGATCATCTTCGGGACCTTCGAACGAACCTTCCACCTCGAGACATACGGAACCTGTCTTTAGAGGTCTGGAAGATACGGGCTGGACCAATGAAATAGCAGGCTGGGACGAATCCGAACGAAACTTACTGCAATCAGCTTGGAGACAGTCTACTTTAAAAACCTACAAACCGGCCTGGAAAGCTTGGCTTCAGTGGACCAAGGATAACAACATCTCGTCATCAACTCCAAGACCAAATGACTTGGCAAGATACATCATCTACCTTCATGAGATTCGAAAACTCGCCCCTAGGACTATCCTAGTACATAAATCAGTCGTTGCGACCTTTACCAACCCATCAAAGGAATCACTTAGTAGTCACCCTGTGGTTAAGAAGGTAATTAAAGCAATCATGCTGAAAAACCCGCCTAGCCATGGTGCTCGCACATGGAATGTCGATGACCTCACGAAGTGGATCTCACAGAGAAACATTGATGATACAAATGTGTTTCAAGTCTCTCAGCACGTAGCAACCTTATTACTCCTTGCGACAGGACGACGTATCCATGACCTAACGTTACTACACATAGATCTTGATCATTGCCAAATTACAAGAGACGAGATAGTCATATGGCCGATTTTTGGATCAAAAACAGACAGTGCCAAATATCGACAGTCGGGTTGGTGCCTATCTAAAAATAACGACCCTAAGTTCGACCTATGTTTTTGGATACCAGTGTTGATCCAAACATCAAAACTAAGGCGTGGGGCCGATCCGAATTTAACAAATCTTTTCATCACGACCAGAGGTAAAGTCAAAGCTGCGTCGAGATCAATAATCGCAGGATGGCTTAGACTTATCCTGAAACAGGCCAATATCAATTGCTCCCCCGGTAGCTTTAGATCTGCTGTTGCAACCCATAACTGGTCCCAAAAGAACCTTGATTTGGACGAAGTATTAAGGAAAGGAAATTGGCGTAGCTCCTCCACGTTCTTAAAGCACTATTTTAAGGAAGTAGGACCTAAAAATCCTAACACGGAACTTTCAATGTCAGAAGTGTTTACGGCATTGTAAAGAGTTGTTAATAATATAAGCATCATAAGGTGCACTGTTGATTATTATAATTACTATTGTTTTCTTTTTTTAAAAAACTTAGACCCCTTTTCCTACCGGATTAGTATCACAGTACGCCAGGGTGTCAGCGCCGGCAGATATTAAACATCTCACTGGGTCAAGCCTGAAGGCTCGACACCTAAATATACCCGTTTTTCCCCCGAAGGGTGTAAAACGGTTATTTAGGTCTCAGCCGAAAGGCTTGACCCAAATATAATTTCTTGCCAGCTTATAACTCGCCTCAATTTCAAGCTTTACTGAATGTAAAATGGCGCCTCACGCGCCTTGCCGCGCTGCCCCCCACCACTCTAGCCAGAGACAACGTGTTGACATCTGTCAAACCACCTGAAATGACACTAAAACCCACTAGATGGCGCTGATGTTCGAGAGGGTAATCTCACTGGGTCAAGCCTTTCGGCTGAGACCTAAATAACCGTTTTACACCCTTCGGGGGAAAAACGGGTATATTTTTTTATCCATGTATTTATAAGACAAATCGAGAAATATTAGATACACAAAAGAAGCCCAAAGTTTTCAACACTCTAGAATCTTTTCACTTGCATCACACAGAGCACGTATCTGTCCATGGTGGAAACTAGGCTTAATCGGCGCCTGATGTATACATCAATGTCCATAACAAATTGTAACAGATAACCACGTATACATCCATACATGTTGTGTCGTGATGAACCGAACTATTCACTTTATTGGTGTTTTGAAACATCTACACCGGCGGTTTAGAACCGCTGTTAATGTTTTGACCAATTGGAAAACTTGTTTTATGATACAATATAAGTAATCTAAGTAGATGTAAACGTAATCTATTTTAATTGTCAAGTAAGTTCTTATAACTCTGTTTTGAGTTAAGTTAATTTAATTTTTTCTTTATTTTTATATGTTTTATGCATGCGTGCTACGAGTATAACGTCAACCGCATCATCAATTAGGAACCGGCAGGATGAGAAATAAAAAAAATTAAAAGTTTAATACACGCTAGAATAAATAGGTTCATGAGTCAAATTTAAAAAAAATTTGTTAGTAGGTACTATTTCAAAAGCTCAGGCGACTACCCTTTATGGACTTTGTAGTGTTGAGACTCATTTGGAGAGTCCACCTGGGAAAGACCAGACCACACCTTTTTCAGTTATTCAACCACTAAGCCACTGCTTGCACTCAGTGATGTGCAAATAGTACCGAGTTTCAGATTGAAGGGCAATGTTTCAATGTTTCAAGTAAAATTACAGGGTGTAGGGATATAACAGGGTTGCCAGACGTACGAGAAATCTCGTACCATTACGAGATTTAGAGGGTCTGTACGAGATTCAAGATTAACAAAAATCTCGTACACTTTTTACGAGATTTTAACAATGACGACTTCTTCTTTGGCTTTGCCTCATGCAAATGCAGACTGTGAGCGGGTATTTAGTAAGACTAACCTAATAAAAACAGATTTAAGAAATCGTCTTATCACAGACACAGTAAATGGTACACTTTTAGCTTCCGAAAGCGCTAAAGGCCCAAATCGCAAAGGTAATTGCGTAAATTTCGAACCATCCAAAGAAATGTACGCCAGAATGACAGCTGAAAAGCTATACTCTGAAAATAAAGTTGATTTAACTAACATCCCTGATGTCGAATTTAATTAATAAAAAATATGATTTTTAATTGTTTTGTTTGAATTTAACAGCCCCAAGCGCAAAGAATATGACTACACAAGTAACATAGTACAGTAAAAAGCACAAACTCATTAATTTTATTTGAGTTTCTTTAAATTTATGCTTTTACGAGATTATCTGTTGAAATTACGAGATATTTAGCAACCCTGGGGGCCTACTTCAATCTCTTAAATCAGCATTATTTTAATATTACATTGCTAATCGATACCATGAAGTTACTAAAGTAACATTACTTTAATATTGAAGACGCAGAGACGTTTTGGTGACGTCACGTTAAATCGTTCATTCAAACAACATTACTTTGGTACTCTGAGGTGACTTTTGACATCAAGCAATATTGTTTTTATGTCATATTTAGCAATGATAAAAAAGTTACTCGCGCGCAGCTGAAATAACATTGTTTTCCATATTTTATTATGAAATTCTATAATTTTATTCTAAAAAGTAAGTGAAAATTAACTAAACGCTTTGTTTGTGTAATTCCATATTAAAATGTATGGTTTATAAGTGTATGCAGAGTACCTAATAATAATTATAAATGTAATTGTAGATGGCTGATGAATACGAGCTAATTGAGTTTTTGGAAGCAGATAATTCCTCGTTGAGAAAGCAGCGTCGGAGAGAATTGCCTATGTGACGATCTTAGGCCTCTCCTATATGAACCTATAAAATTAACAGAAACAAAGTAGAACCAAAGGACCTTGAAACCTATGTTCAATATAAACAAGGGTATTATAGGTAACTAACTCGTCTCAACAACGTGCGAAAGTGACAACGCTATATGAAATAGAAGCGTCTTGTTCTATCATATAGCAGTAATAGATTGTCATTCGTTCTTTGGCAGTAATAAATCAAGATTGTTTCGTAAAGCTCATAGTATGATTAAGAGTAACATTATTATAAGGTTAAAACAATATTGCTCGGAACCATGATGGTTTTGTAAAAGTTGGTGGTTGGCCTCCTGGTACGAGAAAAAAAATTTGTCATCTGGCAACCCTGGGATATAAAGTGACGAGCGTAGGGCACTGCCGCACAGGGTTTTGAACTGTTGAAATTTATCATTCATGGCACTGTACCCATAGTACAGGTTTTGATAGTTTACAAAAACTATAAAAGTTTTCGTTTCCATCCATACATATTTTTTGCAGCGAATCTTACCGAGACTTGGAGGAACTGAAATCGTTAATACTGGTTTATTTTAAATCGTTATACTTAATCATATTCCAACGTTACTGAGTTACTTTTTGAATTTAAGCAGATCGAGTTGCCACTTTGACAAGTCGGCGGTGGTAAACATCGACGTTTACCAAAACTTTTATCGTTTTCAAAACTTGTACTAGGGGTACTGAACTGTAATCGGCAAGCGTGATGCTTACCTTAAGATGAGACACTTGCTCATTTCGTCAAGAAAAAAAAAACTTTATTCGGTGACGACAAAAGCAATCATTAGGTTCAATAGTTTTGCTCTAAAAATCTTTTCTTCAAAGCCGACTTATTGGACCAGCCAGTGTCTGACAATGACGAAACCCATACCTCATGTGTAACATCGGACAGTCGCGGTCATTAAATCTTGCCGCTCTGTTACCCGGTGTCCAGTGTACGCGATTGTAGCGGTCTATAACTGGACTCTGAATGGAGTACATTCGTTTCTGTCTCGGTGCTAAAGGTACTCTTATATGTTACGATTCGTGGCTCCAGTGGAGTTTATAAACTGGAAGGTGTAGCGGACAGCCGCTGTGGAAATGTATTGACGGAGGAAAAGGGAACAGGATTTAAATCTTAAAAAGAGCTTGAATAACCGGAATAAACCGGAATGGTTCAGCGAGACTTCAATCTCGTTATTGCTCCTGACCACCTGACAAGATACCTGATGATACAATGTGGTTGATGGTGGCGCCATGCTACGCGTAGGCTAGGCTCTCAAGTAAGGGTGCTGGAAAATAATGACAGGTGCATTGTAAGAGTAACAGAGGTAGCAAGAGCTAGCCAGGCGAGCAATTAAAAATAAACTACACGGAGAAAAAAGACCTTCCGAAATACCGTTTTAATTCTGAGTCAAAAGGGAAGGGTTTGTGTATCAGAAGAAAATCTAAGGTAAAAAAGGAAGGAATCGGTCTTGGAAGGTAAGACTCAGAAGGAAAGTCTGAATTTTTTATACCACCAAGCTTCATCACGACATTTACCTTCATCGAAAGCTCACACTATTATAAAACTTGTCGGTTTGCGTCATAGATAAATGAGTGGAAAAGAGAGGCTTATTTTACGTGATTCCGTGCACTGTTTCACGGAGTTTTCTTATAGCTTTACTATTTCGCCGCTAAGCTTTGAACATCAGAAAATCGTAACATATAAACGCATCTGTAATTAAACTGGTACCCACAGATAAGTTCGTCTCCCGCGCATGACTCCCGATACTGCCATCAGAAACAAATTAGTTTTGTTCCTGTTTCTATACACCACGTTACTGGTAATACAATGTACACAATGGTTGATGGCATTACCAATACCTTTCGTGCTGGGGTGCTTAATGACAGCTTGGAATGAGAGATATTTGGGCTTCGAAGTTGGGCTATAATCTGTGTGGTGCGCTTTTGACGAATGTTCGTGTTGTTTTGTTGTGACGTGAACACATCTTTAAATTTTCTTGTATAGTGAGAGGCAATACATAAAACTGATGATAACAAAATCGGGGGATACAGTTTGGTGCTGCAGCTACATGTCTATTATCTATTATACCACTCGATAGATAAAAGATCAAAGAATTTGTTACGTAGAGTGAGGATTGTGACGCATTGGTTGTGGGGGAGGGATGCCTTGACATTTACAATTGAGCTGCACCTCACCCGCGATTTGAATGTTATTGGGATAACTTAGCGTAGCGTAGGACGCCCTGCGACAAGGTGGAGCGACGATTTGCGCCGAGTGGCTGGCAGTAGTTGGATGAGAAGAGCCGAAGACCGGGCTCAGTGGCGTACCTTGGGAGAGGCCTATGTCCAGCAGTGGACTGATACGGGCTGATGATGATGATGATGATGATGGGATAACTTTTCCCTTGTAAAGAGTACCTACTCCAAATTTCACTCAAGCCCGTTAAACCCATTCACTATGAAGAAGTAATAATCATACCCACATACAAACTTTTGCATAATATTTGTGTGATATGGTTTTCAGCTAGTTACGTCACTAGTTTCTCATCATCATCATCATCATAATCAGCCCACTTCAGTCCACTGCTGGACATAGGCCTCTCCCAAAGCACGCCACTGAGCCCGATCTTCGGCTTCTCTCATCCAACTGCTGCCAGCCATTTTGCGTATGTCATCGCTCCACCTAGCCGGAGGGCGTCCTACACTACGTTTGCCGAGACGCGGTCTCCACTCGAGAACACGTTTTCCCCAACGGTTGTCGGTTCTTCGGCTAATATGTCCAGCCCATTGCCACTTCAGCTTGCTGATCCTATAGGCTATGTCGGTTACCTTGGTTCTCTGTCGGATCACTTCATTCCTGATACGATCCTTAAGAGAAACTCCAAGCATAGCCCTTTCCATAGCCCGCTGAGCGACTTTAAATTACACTAACTACTTTACTTACTTTTAATTGCACTAGTTTCTGCAAACATGAATATCATCAAAAGTGGCAAAGATTTCAGCCATGGGCAGTCTTGCGTACCTAAAACATCCTCGTAGCGTTTGTAGAGCGATAGAGTAGAAGACTCTACAAAGTACAGAGTACGTATACCCTATTTTTTATTTCATTTCGACACGAGGCAATTGAACGTGACCCTCCGACACTCATAAACAAGACAAATAAGAGAACCACATGCAAATGCACCGTAATCACAATAATCATAAAAAAATTTACAACGCAACAGAATATACCAAGGCATGCTATAATAATACAGGAAAACGAAACAATGCCCCGGACTGACCTCTATCGGGCACAAATCTATGTCTCTAACGTATAGCATTTTGGGTGAACGTTTTAAAGGAAAACTACGGTTCAAATTAGATATTCAAGGTTAGGGTGTAAGGATGAAGAGTTAGCGATTTTAAGCTAAATTCAACTTGTTTTTTCTTAGAAATAAATTGACGGTTAATTCTCAAGACAGCTTCATGTAGATAGAGAATAACTAAACTAATGACAACAAACTTGTTACAATGTTGTTGGTGACTTGACTTCTTGGTCATTACTATGGCATTTGTGGAGTTGTCATACTACAATTCTACTAATGTCATTCAGAAGTAGATGAAGGTTTTTTTCCGGAAGCAAGATATATTGGTTGATATATTCTAGGAGCGTGAAATAGATTTTCAAATAAACGTAAACAGCAAAGTAATGCTCTTAAAATGACGTTATTTATTAACTTTAATGCTAAATTTAATGTTTCTAGACCCACTTGTATAGGTTGTACGACTGTCAGTCACTGTTACAGTAAGTACTTTTTAGTGCATTTATATTTTATTTTTTTTCACTTTGGGATAGTAATGAACTAATAACTCTGAAAGTTTAAGGCAATAAACTTTTTAAGAACCTACATATGTTTTTTTTTTTAACTAATTCGTCGCCAACAGCTGTGCTTCAGTTTTTTTCTTGTGCTTCGGACCACACAACTGACCGCACAAGGTGTTATTATGTAAATGATGAGAGCTTAGTTTCGGCTGAGTCAATACTCTGGAAGGTAATTGGCGACACGTTCATACACCGAAGAACCGCCTTTTAGGGCTGGCTATACGATGGATGACCTTTGTCGACTGAATTATTGATTTTATACTACAAGTACAGACTTTCTTTAGCATGTTGTATTGAACTTTTAAATATAAACGATGATGTTGGCTTGCGTAGGTCGTGGTTTCGAATCTTATAATGAGCTTGGGCTTTGGGCGAATGAGAACATTGTGATGAAACCATAGCTTGGCGGTAGGGCATTTTCAAGTGTTCGCCTGGCTCATGTTAAAAAGCCAAGCAACTATTAGGGTGTTCTGATAGCCCCACTTGAGAGCCAGTTCCCAATCTCCAGGTGTAGCGCGGCACCAGCTTCGACCACATCGTCATTTAACATCAGGTGACTTGTAGTCAAAAACTACTGTGAGTAAAAAAAAAAACTGAGCTCTAGAAAGGTGAGTTTAGGACGGAAATTGGCCTTTATACCTAATGTAAAAATTTAGCGACATACCCTAACCACCATACCCTACCTATATGCCCTTTGGTTAACTTCCAAATGGGTCTGCCAGAATACCCCAATGGGCTAGCCAGACGAGCATCAAATGTGCAAGCAAAAATGTTCTAGGTTTCCTTACAAATAATTTTTAATTTGTCATCCTTAAATTATTTGTCTACAATTTCCATATCGAAAAATGTATCTAATCCAAAGTTATAGTGTAAGAGGAGTCACAGTAGGTACAGTCAGCGAGAAAAGTCTGTATCACACTCGATTTTCTAAAAGTGTTTTAGATGGGTAATGTTTTGGGCTTCTTTTACAACTTAAGAGGTAGCGTTGGAACACAACACTACACATCTGATGTTAAGTGATGATGCGGTCAAATGTTGGTGTTTGAGATGATGAGGGCAATCGAAAAATTTTTTAATGTTCAGCGACTATTGTTGTTGACTGTACAAGCCTTGACTTTATCCAGTCATGGTTTGTCAATTACGATGCCATTGTGCGATCGGCGGCGACCGCCCTGCGCCCGCGCCGATCTTATCGCGACACAAAAAATAAAGCTTAGTTGAATATATAAGATTTAAGGCCGTTTAGGAGTTAAGAGACTGCGATTAAGCTAGATGAATAACTATATATAAATGCGAAAGTTTCTGAGTGTACCTATGTCTGTTACTTCTGTCGAAACGGCTCTACGAATTTGAGTACGATTTGGAATGGAAATAACTTGTATCCTGGATTAATAAATAGGCTACTTTTTATCCTGGAAAGCTTTAGCTGTGGGATATCAGAAAAATCGTGGGGCACAGTAATATGTAAAAATGTTCCTTGAACCCACAGGATCGGGTTGCAAAAGCTTTGCTTGGAATGGTGAAAATTTTATTTCATTAGGTTTCTTTTGACATCCTAATCATCATCACCACTGCATCACAGTTTTTGTGTTTTGTGACCACGCTGGCCCAGTGCAGATTGGTATTTGGTATTTTGATTGGTAGATGTCACATGCTCTTAAATATTGTGGCGTTCCATATAAATATAGGAATGTTCCAAACTTTATCAAGAAGATGACATGAATTGCCTAATAGTTAAAGTAATTAAGGATAACCCTGACCCTTAGATACAGGGGATACTATAAAGGGCTAGAGTTATTTTTCTATGTGATTATGTGGGCATTATGTTATTAATGAATTATTTATTATTTAAGCACAGATTACAAACTATAAAAATGAAACAAAAGTTCCTCATAATAAATATTTCAAGCAGGAAAATACTGCTCAAAATGTCACCTATAATAGTACCCTATGATAATATAGAATGTCAAGCCATCGACCACTCGCAATGATGAAGCAAAGATGGTCGCCACAGATTATTAGTCATTATAAGCACGTCCATCCGCGATCTATCTCAAGACACATCGTCATTTCAACTGTAATGATTGTCCAGATTACATCTATGGAACTGGTTAGAAAAATGGCATAAGATAACCAATGGATTATATATGTAAAACACATTTTATATTCATGTAAAAAAGGCTAAAATTGCTGGATTGACCATCCGATTAGTTGACCTTTATGTGCGCCAAAATATCTCAGCAATGTAATCAGTTACTATTGAATAAATAAATAAATAAATTGAAATTGAAATTGAAATTGGAGTGGAACACCTTGCCAGTGTTATATTTTGAGAGCTTTCAAGTCTAGGATAAGTGAATGATCTTTGAGGCAAGCATCAAGTTAAATTGTTGTCAAATTATTACCTAATGACAATGACAAGTTAATTAATGCGCACATAAGTGAAGTAAAGCAAAGCAACATATTTAGGCTTTCAATGTAAAAAAAAAAAATTAAAGCAATCAAAGTTAAATACATATTAACTATGTAGGTTAATATGTATTTAACAGTCTATCTTATAAAAACAAAAACATAATAAATTTACACTCAAGATTTAATTTTGTCAAAACAACAGGCTGAACAGAAAAAAATAATTAGCGAAAGAATTAAAAACGAATAACATACGACATAAATACGTCATTTACTTGCCACTCATCTAAAGTAATTAATCTACGATTTTTATTCAAACTTGCTGTTGAGAACATAGGATCAATAATTAATTTAAATGTTAATCATTATGCACTCAAGTTGAAGAGTGTAAACATGATGTCATCGCGATGTCCGGGAAATTTGATTCGTGACATCGTGACACTTATTTTGCTGAGAGGTTGCCGATGACAATGTGGCTATGAATAGTTATTGACTTATCATTGAGGAAGTTTATTTTATTTGATCAGTTTTTTCTAACATTGGATAGTGCTGTGTATAATAACCAACAAATACAATGATTATAACTGCTCCTTCAAAATATGTTACTTTTGTTTTATTTATGAGATAGGTTTGACCCCAGTCTCACCTGATGAAAAGTGATGACGAGGCCGAAGATGGAGCATGCTTGCCTAGAAGATACCTATTCACTCTTGTCTTGAAGGCTCCCAAGTTATACTTATCGGGAAACAAAGACGTTGGCAAGGTGTTCCACTCCTTCGCCGTTCGCATTATAAATGTGGAAGCGAAACGTTTCGTGCGGATTGGGCGGATTTCAACTATGTACGGATGACGTGTTTCCGTGCGTCTTGTTGTTCGATGGTGGAATGGGGATGGTGTTGAGTAATATAATAAGATCTACAGAAACAATCGTACAGTTAACGGCAAAAGTCGCTGAACGATAAAAAACTTTCAAATTTACTTCCAAATCATCACTTAACATGGTGTGTTGTAGTGTGGTCGAACGCTACCTTGTACGTAGCAAAGAAAAAAAACATAATTGATCTAATACGCATTTGTAAACTCGAGTATGATCAGCAACTTTTGTTTCTGACTGTAAATTAGTCGCAAATCGAGCAAAATATCTATGTGACAATAAAAGGTGGCGCCACGCTACACCTGTACTGGGAACTGGCTCTCGGCTGCCAGAACATCTTATCCTACTTCCTACTAATATTATAAACGTGAAAGTTTGTGACTTTCACGCAAAAACTACTAATCGGATTTGAGTGAAATTTAGAATAGAGGTAGCTTATACCCTGGATTAAAACATAGGCATTTTTTTTGCGGAAAAGGGGTCCTGCGGATTAACGGGAACACGCGGGTGAAACCGCCGGGCGCAGATGGTATCGTTAGTATCGTCTATGCCAGTTCCCAGTCCAGGTGTAGCGTGGCGCCATCTTAGACCACATCGTCACTTAACATCAGGTGACTTGTGGTCAAACGCTACCCTGTAAAAAGTAAAAAAAAAAAATGACATTGTTCATTGCTTCTTTCTTATATATACCACTTAGATTATGTGCCTAAGTTCTCTCTAAATCTTAAACCACACACGAGAAACCGTTCTAGCAGTTCTAAGCTACTATTTAAAAGCTATCCAAGGGCAAAATCATCATCTCCCATTATTAAGGCAGCCGCTTCCGCGTCAATCTACCGATAAATGGTGGTCACGGCACTATCTGCCACACGATCTTGTCATAGCCTATAATTCAGTGAGCTCAAGATAAGGTACCAGTAGCACAAGTACCTATAGAAGGTGAAATTCCTTCTTTTATATCTTTACACCGCGACTTGGCAAACGTAGATAGTGTAGGACGCTTTGCGACACGGTGGAGCGAAGAAATACGCCGAGTGGCAGTCAGTGATTGGATAAAGAACGGAGCCGAAGATCGGGTTTAGTGGCGTAACTTGGGAGAGGTCTATGTCCATGTCTAGCAGTGATTTGGTACAACCTGATGATGATGATGACGATGTCTTTACAAGGCAGCATTTGAATGGAAGTCACCTGATGTTGAGTGGCGATGTGGTGAAAGGCTAGGCTAGTGTTTACTAGCTCTCAAATGAGGCTATGGTGGAACTCACAGATAAGTGCTTGGTGATAGATTCGTAAATAGAAGGTGGTAGCTAACCAGGCGAGCATTAGGAAATACCCTATTATCACCAAGATTAAACACGATATTTTCCTCCCAAAAAGTTCGAGCTCATAATAGGTTTTTAAGCCACGCCACTACCTGTATAGTTACAGATCGCATTATCGCATATCGACGTTACAACTTCTGAGCTAGCATCGCTTCAAATGGTCAGTGGAAACATCAAGATCAAGAGAACAAATTTAGTAAGTACCTAATTTGTCAAGAACTTATTCAACTGCTGTCATGTTTACAGTTTACCTACTGCGTTGGAGTGCTGTGGCCGCAGACTATAATTCAGTGCGACTGTCACTGCGCAGCTTTGATTATATTGCCTGGCAGTCGTGACGTGACGTCATACCGAGGAATGCGCGGCTATCGATAAGGCAGCGCGGGCTTTTCAAGTGTCAGTAATGCGAATGTGGGAAAATCTACATTTCAACGCAATTATATGGTAATGGGAAACCGGCTGCGGTAGTTTTGATTATTTCCTCTTCAACGAATAATGTTTAAGAAAACTTTAGGAATCTGTCGCCAAACACCTATGTGTGTGTTCTGACAGCCCCACTTGAGAGCCAGTTCCCGATCCAGGTGTAGCGTGGCGCCATCTTCGACCACATCGCCACTTAACGTCAGGTCACTTGTGGTCAAACGATGCCAAGTTCGAAGTAAAAAAAATAAAACAAATTGAACCTAAGAAAATATTTACATCCCTCCCCGCTTTTTTTGTCAGTGGAATAGTTGATCTTAATAACCCTATAAGGGATGAATTATCAAAACTACGCCTGGACTGCGAACTGACTCCCTTATGTGAAGCTGTCGGAATACTCCAATATGTGCTTGACGACTGACACTGAATTTGAACTTCTTGACATTCACCTAGCCATCTATATCATCAATAAATTTTAAAATCAGCAATGATTATTGATTCTAAGTCAATGTTTCCTTCACCGTTCTGAACACTTCCGTTTCCATTCTGTATTTGTACCTTACCAAATGAGCATTCTCTCTCTCTAAATCTTTACTTATATGATCAGCATTTCAGCCAAACGTGAGTCTCAGCAAAGAATCTTCACCATAGTACCTTACATGTAGGTATCTCCAAATCAATCAACCATTTGCAATAACCTTCGACACCCTAGCGTGTCCAACACATCGTCAATATCGACATCTTCCGTCATATCAACACAGCATCGTTTCCGTCATTGATTGTAAGCGACCTCAGCATTGATTATTTAGACGTCACGACCGATCGACGATTTTGATCACGACCGATAAAGGTCACGGCTGTTCGTAAGAGAGCTTTTTGGTATTTGTCCACGTTTGTTGGACTGCAGAACATAATATTTGAAAAAAAAAACAGGTTATTAGGCAGGAAATCTACAAAAGGATCCTCATCATCGTCATCATCATAATCAGCCCGTTTCAGTCCATCTGCTGGACAAAGGCGTCTTCCAAAGTCAACCTTTTACTGAGCCTGATCTTTAACTCCTCTCATTAAACCGCTGCCACCCACTTTACGAATGTTGTCGCTCCACCTAAAGACACCACCTATCCTTGTCGATGCACTATGATTCGGACCCATGTCCGAGGATGAAATGTATAAAAACATACAAAAAAAAAACCTATCATGTCTACATAGGGGGTTAGTATCAAAATACTCTTAGATTTTTCACTCAGATGAAATTTTGTTACGTCATAAACCCCCGGAGCTGCAAATTTAAGCTGAGGGGGATGGTTTAGTACAGTCAACGACAAAAGTCGCTGAACAAAAGCGAGTTTTCCGATTCTCTTTATCATTTGAAACACCAACTTTCGACCGAATCATTACTTATCATCACGTGTATTGTCTTTATGTCAACATTGTAAGTTATAAGGAAAAAAAAACATACATTACCGATCTACTACACGTTCTGAAATTCTAGTATAATCAGCTACTTTTGTCGCTGACTGTACCATAGTATAGTTATATCCTGTATCTACAGGAAATTTTTGGAAAACTTTTAATCAGAAGTTTTGATTCAGAAGCTGTTTGTATTTTGATCGTATAAAGAAGTTAAATAACATTTTGATTCTCATTGCCAGCGGAAACCAAACCAGTCATTATCGAAAATATCTAATCTTAGTGTCATCCAAAATGAGTCAATTCTGTATGACTGACACATTCGTTATAAGCTTACCGCGGCGAAAATGGCGAAATAAAGGCGGACATTCACTAACTGACAGTTCTTTTGTGATGACCACAGTTTGTGACCATCAATCACTGTTTTTTGTCACCTGATGTTAACATGACGGTCAGCGGCATGGGTGCTTCTTTACGGGCTAGTCATCGGGACCCATAATTAGTTTTAAAATTGGATGTGGACAAAAAATTCAAAGTCCCCGCGAACACCACCGTTATTAAGCTCTAACAGAAATTTTTATATGGAATCTTTCGTGATTGGATTTGACAAATTACTGCGAACGGTCAGTCAATTTATTTGGTCTTTAGATTATGGTTTTTAAATGGGTTAGCTGAAATTCGTTTGGCCGTTCCAAATGGCAGGTTGCGGCCGTTTCTTATTACAACGTTTATTGAGTTTATCGACGATTTGATTGAATTATTTAAACGTTTTCGGTCCTGTCGATGAGTCACAGAATATGTTTTATTATTGATATATTTCTTGTTGATCACTTTTGTAGCGATATAGTAACGTAGTGATCTAAATATATACCTACTTAGATAAGCAAGATGTACAAGACTTTTTGTATACCTAGTGGTTTTTCGAACCATCTCGCTAACAAGCTCTTGTAGATAACGAACAATCTTAACTTGGGGATTACCAGGTCGTCTTATTGTGATTCAGTTTAGGGCTTGAAATGTACCGTCCCATAGATTCCATAATTTACACAGATATAATATTATACATAAACACATGATACATGTTATGTTAAACATTTATGACTAGCTGTTCCCCGGGGATTCACCCGCGTAGGCTACAGTTAATCGCGATCAAAAGTATCCTATGTCCTCAGACTCTCTCTCTGAGAGAAGGCCAGAGTCCCAGCAATGGGAACGTGAAAGGCTGATAATGATGATGTCCTCAGAGTACCAAATTTCTTTTAAATCAGTTTGGTAGTTTAGGCGTAAGAGCGAGATAGACAAACAGACTTAGTTACTTTTGCATATATAATATTAGTAAGGATTGTGGTACGTTATTGTGCTTTAACTGAATCGCAATAATACTGGGAGACCTCCTGGATTCCATAGTTATAGCAATTATACCATTTAAAGATTTAAAAACGTAGAGAAATGAAAAATAAACTTGTGAAGAATGAAAGACGGAGGAAATTATAGTGCATTATATAAATGACACCTTAAAGCGCCATTACAATCCAAGTTAAATAAAATAAAAGTTGTAAATATAAATTTTCTGGCACCCAAGCTATGCTGGGCTGTGAAACGGGCGCACAGGGGCGATTCAATGTCTTAATAGCAACAATTTATTCTAAAGATGCCAATTTAATGCCGGTCTATGCTAGATCAATCACTCTAGATAACTCTAATTCTCCGTGGGCAAAAATTGGCACAATGACAACTATGCTAGCTAGCAATAGTCATAAAATAATTCTGAACACTTAAATTGGAGCTGGTATGAGATAAATACACATACATACTATATCATACCCATAAACCCATATGCCCGAAATTAACAATCGATCCTGATCCGTTATCCGTGGTTTTGGATCGATAGTATGTTATGTCATTAATACTAGGGCTTGACATATTACTACTAAAATGACATAAGTAGTAATATATCAAGCCCTAGTACTAAATTGACATATTATGACATGACATATCGATCCAAAACCGCGGATAACGGATCAGGATCGATTATTAATTTCGGGCGATTGTCATTATCTGTCCTTAAGCTATTATAAACTGTAGTTGGTATAAAACACAAAACAGCATACACTAATATTGTTAATGTAAGTAAAAGTTGGTGAATGTGTGTTTGTTTTAACCTAACGCTGAAACGGTCAAACGGATTTGCCACCTACAAAAGAGTCCTTAAAATCCCACTGATACGGTTTAAATTTTCCAGCACAGACCTTGTAGATATGTATTGTATCTGATAAGGCCAATTTTTACTTAAACCGCTCATCTTCTGGCCCCAAACTTTCAGTCCAGAAACAATAACCCGGCCTCCACTGTACTGTCAATCGCATCATTAAGGTGAAGCCATCCACGGGTCGCATATCAACCAGTACACTTCATTAGCCACTCGCGAGGTCTACGTGAGACACATTCTGATGCTCCGTGTCGCCCCCTTAAGTGGGAGATTGATGTATAATGGTCGGAATTAAGCTTTATTCACGTCTCATTCTCTTGGACGGATTGTGTCAAATGTGAAGGTAATTATATGGTGAGCTGGTGACTTTATAAAGGTTTCATATCGTTATCTTGAACTGGTTTGGCTTCCGGATGAAATTTATAGGCTCCGAGTGTTTGGATGCTCTGTGGTGTTGGAAACTCATTTGTCATTCGCAGAAAATGACGATGATAAGTGCTGATGTACCGTTATTAATAACCGATCTATCCACGGTTTGCCTCACTAGAGAGATAAAAAGGCAAGCTCCAAAGAAGTAATGTCAAAATGTATCTCTATGGTTATCAATTTCCGATATTAGACGTGGGACGCACCTTTTTGAAAAGCAGAAGAGAAAAGTGCGTGACAGGACTACTGACAGTGACAGCTTCTGCTAACAAACGTGACGCTCACGTACCTTCAATACAATAATAACAATAATTCTTTGTGTTTATTATTTGATTGAATTTTTATTATTTATTTAACTTTTTTTTTGACGTATTGTGTTTTGGCGTATGCTGTTAGCAATTTTGTATTTCCTATGAATAAATGAATATACTTAGACGACCTCGGTGCCTGAAATTTGGAGTATAGGTACATAACAATATACTATTACTATATCAAAAGAGACAGCAAAATAATGTAGCAAATCAACGCTTCCTGTCTATATTTCTTTCTAGATGTTCTAATTTGATTCTTTAGCTTTGTGTTTGGGCATTTTTACTACTAATTAAGCTACGACTTTGTCACCAAGCAAGTCTGTCATTGGAGTATTCCGGTAACCTCACGTGAGTTGAGTTCCAATCCAAGTGTAGCTTGGCGCCACCATACCTGCACAGAGAAAAAAATTCTGACTTTCCTTCTGAGTCTTTACCTTCCAAGACCGTTTCCTTACTTATTTTGTATTAGTTTTCCTTCTGAATCACAAGTCCTTCCCTTTTGACTCAGAAGGAAAACGGTATTTCGGAAGGTCTTTTTTCTCCGTGTGTATATAGAACGTAACAAAAATTAATTGCCTGCAAGGTTAAAAATAATTCTACGTTTATGTATTGAAAACATATGAAAATGCTTCGATTACTTTGTCACTCACTACTGTATAAACGCACTGAAACAAAAACACATTACAAACTCAGTGTAATTCAGTACGAAATCATGGCAACCGTAAAATCTGCCTACAGCCAGGTGGTAAACTTGTAATTAGTTATTTTTATCAAACGACGCACAGTATTCGTGAATTGACTAAGAAAACTAATAAAACAAGATTTGTCATCTCCAGACATGCGTTCCGAATGTATAATGTTCATAAACATTTATCTTAACGACGTGTTTCATTGCCCTATAAAAACTTATTTGGATAATTTTGTAGCTTGATGTCACTGGAATTGCAAGTTAAAATGATCTCATGGCGTTTTTGATAGAGGGGAAATTAGGTTAACTGACATATTTCACATCAAGGAGTTATTCTCGGGATTTCTCGTGAACTTTCTCTTATTTTTGGTCATGCCATCGATTTAGGTAACGATATACGATATTTAACCAAGAACCACAACATTCAAAGGCATGCGACATCTACCAACCCGCGCGTAGATTACGGCCTCAGAGTCCTAGCAGTGGAAAAGTAAAAAGGCAGTAAAAACATGATGATACGAAATTTAGCACTCAGTAGACATCAGGTTGCGTGTAAGCTAAAACGTCTGATCATCAACCAGGTTAACCAAAACTCAGCATGGCCGTCATTTGGATGGATGATCGTATAGTGCCATTTTCAACTGAACGCTACCGTGCTCTGGAAGGCATGCAAAATTGCTGGTCCCAGCTGTAACAGCACTAAAGCCATTGACCTTCAGAAGGCCTGAATCTTTTATGAGGATGTTAGTCGAGGGACTAAAAACTCTTCGCCCTAAAATAACTGACATGGTGTAACGACCCAAAGTGAGTCTTGGCCTCCGGTAACAAAAGACACCACTTCGGGGTGTCCTGCGCCACCTCCTGCTAGTCCTCCAGCTCGCGCAAATCTTTCGCCATAAGACCGTAAATATAAAGAACATTAGCCACTTTTCATGCTGCCCTGGACCTAAACGCAATATATTTTGTATAAAAATTTTCGTTTCTATCAATGTCACTTGACAGTGACGGTAAATTTGCTAGTACTTACATAGATTAAAAAGATTAGTTTTTGCTCATATTTGGTAAATAATGTTGATTTTAATGAGTTGATTTAAGTAGGACCGACTTCCAAAGCGTAAAACGAAATGAAACCTGTGTAGGTTAAAAAATGTTCTAAGAAATTCCGAAGTTAAAAAATTAATATCTTTTTTTAATATCGTTTGTATAATCTTAATAGGCAAAAAATTAAAAAAAAATCGTATATAAATCGTTTTCATACGACCTCGGATCCGTTTTGGCCATTGTTCTTTCATTTTCATTACATTCAACTTCTGTGCATCAAACTTTTTTATTGATAGATACATAATTTATCATTTGACAGTTAGTTTGTTAAAACACTTTCGTGTGACCCGATGACCAAACGTCAAACGCTAAAATATGTATTTGAAATCGTGAGTAATAATCATTCAATATCTTTATATTGCATATTTAAAATTGATGTAAATAAAAATATATAGTTTAAAAAACTAAAAAAAACACTTTAGAAACGCACTGAAAAACATAAAATAATTAAATTGACTTGTATTAGTTACGATATAATGGTTAATTCAAAAAGTGTGGAGCGCTTTTTGGTTGTGTTTACTTTTATTTACCCAGCAAAAGAAGCACTCCACACTTTTTGAATTAACCATTATATCGTATCTAATACAAGTCAATTTAATTATTTTATGTTTTTCAGTGCGTTTCTAAAGTGTTTTTTTTAGTTTTTTAAACTATATATTTTTATTTTTTTACTTTTTAGTATTTTGTTACCAAGTCCAATCTATCGGACTCATCAAAACGAATCATATGAGCCCAAACTCGAGGGGTTTACTAGTAGCCACTGCAGAGATCCCCTACCCACCTTCTGGCTGCATCATCAGACCCTCGTCACCAAGTTCAATCTATTGGACTCATCAAGACGAATCATATGAGCCCAAACACGAGGGGTTTACTAGTAGCCACTGCAGAGATCCTCTACCCACCTTCCGGTTGCATCATCAGACCCTCGTCACCAAGTTCAATCTATTGGACTCATCAAGGCGATTCATATGAGCCCAAACACGAGGGGTTTACTAGTAACCACTGCAGAGATCCCCTACCCACCTTCCGGTTGCATCATCAGACCCTCGTCACCAAGTCCAATCTATTGTACTCATCAAGACGATTCATATGAGCCCAAACACGAGGGGTTTACTAGTAGCCACTGCAGAGATGCCCTACCCACCTTCCGGCTGCATCATCAGATCAGGTCGATGATACCAAATTATTGCATTGTCACCGAGATTACATACACATACAAAGTTTCAAGTCGATACAACAATTAGAAGTAGGTGAAAATTGACTTCTAAGATTTGATTACATTGTTAGTTAGTTAGTTAGTTAGTTAGTTAGTTACAAGTCAAGCTAATAAAAGTGTTTTAAAAAATGTGCTCTCACACTGGTTCGTTCGGCCAGTCTATCAACGTATGACGTACAGAGAAATGAGTTTTGCTTCCAAGAGTCTGTATTTTAAACTCTATTTTGTATGCGTTAAAGCGTTTTTAATATGTATTTTTAAATTTGTTAAGGTGTCGGGATGTCAAAGCGTCGCGAACGAGCGCGGACGGGACAGTATCGTGCTGAGAGTAATCTCAGGCGACCCCGCGACTAGTGAAGCGCTTACAACAGGTGGAAATATTGATGTATCGATAAACTTTATGGTTATGGATCTTTTGGTAAAATGTTGCGATGATTTATCTGAACATATTATCATCATTACATAAAAATGTGCCTTCAAGACAATTATTGAAGATTAACTTAAAGTCTTGAAATTTTAGGTATCCTTTTGATTTCAAAATTAAGCTTTTATGCTTGGAATACTGTAATAATTTGGTACTTTTGAAATGAAGGCAGAAAATAGTTGAATGAAACAATATTTTTTCATCTAGAGATGGTAAATATTACTACTAAAAAAAATATACAGTTTAAAAAAACTAAAAAAAACACTTTAAAAACGCACTGAAAAATATAAAATAATAAAATTGACTTGTATTAGTTACGATATAATGGTTAATTCAAAAAGTGTGGAGCGCTTTTTGGTTGTGTGTACTTTTATTTACCCAGTAAAGAAGCGCTCCACACTTTTTGAATTAACCATTATATCGTAACTAATACAAGTCAATTTTATTATTTTATATTTTTCAGTGCGTTTTTAAAGTGTTTTTTTTTAGTTTTTTTAAACTGTATATTTTTATTTTTGTTACTTTTTAGTCTTTTGTTACCAAGTTCAATTTAGACTCATCAAGACGAATCATATAAGCCCAAACACGAGGGGTTTACTAGTAGCCACTGCAGAGATGCCCTACCCACCTTCCGGTTCATCATCAGTCCCTCGTCACCAAGTTCAATGTATTGGGCTCATGAAGACGAATCATATGAGCCCAAACACGAGGGGTTTACTAGTAGCCACTGCAGAGATGCCCTACCCACCTTCCGGCTGCATCATCAGATCAGGTCGATGATACCAAATTATTGCATTGTCACCGAGATTACATACACATACAAAGTTTCAAGTCGATACGACAATTAGAAGTGGGTGAAAATTGACTTCTAAGATTTGATTACATTGTTAGTTAGTTAGTTAGTTAGTTAGTTAGTTACAAGTCAAGCTAATAAAAGTGTTTTAAAAAGCTTCAAGCGACATTAATAACGATTCCAAATTACATCTATCGACATCGATGGAAACGAGTACGGTGACAACATCATTAGAGACTCGACGGGGTGCTCGGGTCAGAGAGTCGAGACAATCTGTCAAACGAAAGAATCACACGAGTCCAAGTCTCATCCCACCGCCCTATTAATCATATTCCGACTTTTTTTACAATTTCCGAACGTGTGTTCTCTCCGATAATAGCTACTATTCTGACGCCGATTTCACAAACATCCATCTGAATCCCCCATCTAAAATGTCACATAATTCGTCAGTCATAGAGTCGAAATTCTCGAAACTCGATGCGTGGATTTGGTTTGTTCGGACAAGCGGTAAAAATCTTTTAGACAATACTTGTCGTTTGATTCAAGATGTCATGTTTGGAGATAGAATCTTGACGAAAATTCTTCTTTGACGGGGTCACAATGGAACATGTTCTTCAATTACATTTGACACAGTTGCGCCGTTTCGACGCCGTCCGTTCAATTTGTTTGGATATTTAGATCATCTATCTTTGTGATTAGTCTGCTTTCGAAATGTTTTGGTTATGATTTGTGCGAATTATTTCTGGGTTGTGAAAAGGTCTTAAATGACGAGCGAGTTCTGAACCGATGATATTTGTTTGTGACATGTAGTCCTAGGAGTAGTTCAGTTTGTTGACTCTAAAATAAGAATGATGATTACTATGTACAATAAAGGCTCACAAAGGACACAGGCCTCAGAGAGAGTATAGGCTATAATCAACCACACTGGCTCGATGCGTATTGAGTTGCGAATTGTAGTCAAACTCGCTCTTTGAAATATAAATTATAGATCAGTCATAAGTCTTAACAGAATCTAATCTAGTTGATATTGCATAACATCGATTAGCAATTTCTAATATATAATAGCTCATCAAACATCAAGGCCCACAACATTAATATCATTATTTTTATCATATCCTCTTTCAGATACCTATGTGCTATTTCAAACCACTAATTAAAGTGTGTTTTTTTTATTAATTACAACAGCCAAATGTCAAACATTTCATTAGGTAATCCAAGCTCCGGTAAGTGACATTGGCTTCTTATGAAGTAACATTTAAAGCTGCTCGTGACAATTCTATAATAGGTGTACCTACAAAAGCTTACTCATCTGCTAAAATTATAGTTATTTTGCATTTCAAAAAACTTATTTCAATCTTATTCCCTTCAGATACGACTGTAAATGGCGTGTAGTTTACTTTTAGACTCGTTGTTGTAAGGTGGTGAATATTGGTCTTGACATAGATTCTGTTTGGACTATCTTAGCCCGAGGCGTTAGATTGTGGGCGATATTGATGACATTACGTATTAAAGTAATTAATACTGTCTGCTTTATTTGACACGCTTTGTAGAAATATTTGTTCGGTTTCGTGTGACAGATGTGGATATTTATCGTATTAAACGGGACTAAGTATGTTTTGTTTTATTTTATTGTAGTTGAGAAAATGTTTGTACCTAATAGTTGTAATAGTTGTCTAAGCTTTTCATTAACTTTTCTGTTAATATTTTGATTTATAAATGGTGGTAGCGCCACCGTCCATCTGTTTTGTGACATTTCATTAAGAATTAGCGGCATTTTGTTACTTTTTACTGGCTAGCGTTTGACCAAAAGTTTCCTTTTGCTAAATGACAAAGTGGTCGAAGGCGGAATAACGCTACCCTTGGATTGAGAACTGTCTCTCAAGTGGAACACACCGATAGGTAATTGGCGACAGATCCTTAACAAATTCAGTCTTCAATAGTAACTAATGATAATGCAAGGTGTTAAAGAAACTCAAAGACTCCGCATTTGATGTCATTATTTCTTTTCATTTGCACGTACGTTTCATAAACAATCGATCCATTACCACCCCTGCCATCACATATTGAAACCAAAGATTGATGCAGCGAACATATGACACTTGACCCTCGGTTCAAGTCATCCTTCTTCGAGATACCATCGTCCATCACACAATGTCGCTGTGGTTCCGTACATTGAAAGATCAAAAAAAAAGATACATGTTACAACTATTTCATCATCTTCCTATTACGTTCCCATTGCTGGGACTCTGGCCTCCTCTCAGAGAGAGAATATGAGCCGTAATCTACCACGTTGACCCAGTGCGGGTTGGTAGATCTCGCATGGTTTTGAATGTGTGGTTCTTGGACATGCCGGTTTCCTCACGATGTTTTCCTTCACCGCAACTATTTACTTCAGGGTCTTCTTCATTTTAGAGCAGAGTTCTTGTCAGTGGAGCATTTTCCATCTTGTTCGGTCTTCAGTAATATTTTTGAGCTCTACTTCTACTTATCCTTCTTAGATTGATTTTACCCATTCATCTTGACGTACCAAGTGGCTCAACATCTTTCCTCTTTGTATCTCTATTATTTTCAGTAACGTTCTTTTTTCTTCCACCATGTCAAAAACTTCTTAATTGGTTTTCATTTCCATCCAGCTGATTCTCTTCATATGTCATACGCGCATAGTGGATATAAATCTCTACTCTTTAGGTTCTGAACTTAATATATTAGACTCCCTTTTTTATTTCTCTACGGTACAATTCTGTAATGTATCTTGCGTTTATAACGATCAAAGCTTTTTATACTGCATCGTACAAGTCCGCCTAATTGTGACATCATTGTTTCAATTCATCAGCTAGATCCAACTTCTAACCTTCAGCTGTCAATAGATTTTAGGTGGTGTAGGAACGTCCAGATTTGATTAGAATTTATAATCCCAAACCAAAACGACTAATCGTATCTGTTATATATGTACCTAGGCGTGTCGTGTACTTTACCAAAGTAGTTATTCAAAACTGACTACCCTTGGATCGTTGGGACAGAAAAAACATCGTATTTTCAAAAACCAGTCGGAGCATCTATTAGCTGAAAGGAGTTACCAAAAAGCTGGCCTATTGAAACAGCTTCTTAAATTGAGAGAGGTAAAGCAATAAAAAAGAGCCCTATCACTAAGTTTTGGCTTATCACATTATTTTCCTCCACTGGAAATGCTCAAGCTTCGAACGAGCTACGGGACGAAAGCGGACTTCACTAAGCTAAATATACCTTAACGCGTTTTAATCAACGATACACAGAGTTTATAAAGAATATTTTTTGTCCTGTCTAACAAGGCCTTAGCACTATGTTAAGAGGCGTATATTATGTCCCTGCCAATTCACGACGTGAGAAGCAATCAATTGATTTCTTATTAAACATTATTCAATATTAGTTTTTGTAAAGTTATATCACTTACCTGCGTGTTGTGAGCTTTGTTTTTCATGATGAATAATCAAAAGAAGTTTTTGTAACGAGTTTTTGGTAGTTCGAAAAACTATTAAATGCCATTAAGTACCTACATTACCTACTAAGATATGTACATGACGAACTGGGATAAGTCGGCCAAAAATATTCGTAGGGGTAAACCAGGTTTCTAAAAAAGTTACTATAAGTACATAGCTAGAAGACGTCTACCGCTGAACATCTTAGAATGCCACAATGAACGGCAATTCAAATTAACCATTTAACCTATCAAATATAGCTCTGCACCCTACATTTACACCTGCGTCTTTCCTATTATCCCACAAATCTTTTCCAGGATAAAAAGAAGCTTGTGTTAATCTACACTGGATAAAATATTCCAATTAGCACCCAAATCCGTTAAGCCGTTACAGCCTAAAAAAACACACATGCACACACATAACTCGTTGTGAGTTTTTTTTACATTTTTAATATCAGGTGTGTGTGATCTTGATAAATAATATAATCTTTTTGCTCACTCTAAATCTTTTCTAAATAACTCCAAAGTACTTACTTAAAAAACAGCAAAAGACAAATAGCTCGATTACCAAATCTGCATATATCAGAAATATTCTCAAGTAAAAACAATGCAACATTTAAAAGTACAAAAGTCCCTATCTTATCTTCTCGCGTCGACATCAACGAAATCTGGACTGTCGCAACAATGGCCGTGTGAAAGAGGTGGTTGCAAAATATAAATGTAAAATAACAGCGGAGGATTTGTTGTATTGGGTTCCGCGAGTATCTGCCGGCGTCCATTACCAAAATGAAGGCAAGTTTTAGATTATTTTACTTTCTGTTTAAAATTTATAAGTATAAATAAACAATGTGGAAGAGCACCCCTTCTATGTCTTTTAATGCAATCCTTCAAAAATGCTTCAATATATTTTTTGCCTCTTGTACAGGATATCGCCACATCGCCAGAAAGGAAAGCGACAACCTTGAAAAGCTTCTGGTAACAGGAAAAATACAAGGGAAGCGACCAAGAGGCAGGAGTCCATTGCGTTGGAGTGATCAAATCCGCAACTCCACCAATAAGAACGTCCACGAGGTCATACACATTGCCGAAGACCGAAGCAAATGGAAAGAGATCGTCCGAAAAGTAATTCGTGGAGGTCACAACCCTCAGCAATGAGGAAAACGAAACAAGGAGGAGGAGGAGGAGGACAGGATATCGTTTGACAACAAATCTTGGTAAGCACTACTATCAGTGCGTTTCACCAGCCTAGCTTGAGCATGGAGCCATTGATGACCACATCGCCAATATCAGGTAACCGACCAAATCGTCAGCTAACATCAGGTAACTTGTGGTCAAACGCTCCCCGGTAAGTAAAACACAAAAGTAGATAGAATTTTCACATGTAAGTAATAAAATGGACCCATATCAAATCAAATACGGAACTCCAACCGATAGCTCACTTTGTTCCAATTAAGATCCATTTGTAATATTAAAAATTGTCTCGCTTTGAGCAATAGCATGACAGTTATGACATGTATTGCGTAATGCATACTTTACTTTTACTATGTGCATCACGCGACCTCTCCAATTGAAATGTTACGACAGTTCATATACGGCACGGCATCTGCGCAATTACCATTACGTACGGTACTCTATATTTCTTGGCATATCTTTAGAAACATATTTTTAACATTGGTTTTTTAGTGGGGACTATCTGCTGTGGGCCTTTTGGCCCTTATGACTTCACGGGGCGGCTGGAAGGGTGCATAGGGCGCCGCCAAAGATTTACCTATCCTCCTGGGTACCAGAAACTGAAGGGTCACTACCACTGCTCTCACTGCGGCCCAAGACTTAGACTGATGATGAGAGTGAGCAAGAAACGCCCGGCAGATAATTTCTTGGGTGCAATCACATTCATATTTTTTTTCTAACTGATTGCATTGGTGCAGTACAAGTCCTCGACTTCTCATATAAGTAATTTTCCCCTATATGTTTTTGATTAATTTTAACAGAAGACGCGTGGCGGATCTAGCAATGTCAAACTGATTCAGCCAATATTTCCAACGTCCCAGCAAAAATATTACGGCGTTCCCTCAGACATTGTCTCAGCTAATCTTGCGGTGGCGGCACGACAAAGTCCTGTGTTTATTCGTCGGCCATACTTCACTTGCGGTTAGAAAGAGCTGCGGCATGTAAGTCATTTTCTAAGACTGAAGACAAGTCATATACTGTGTTAAAAGATTAAAGGTAAAAATATTGGTGAAATGAAGTACTAAGCAATTTAAGAATCTTCTTTTTGCAAATATCTTTCATTGAAATGTTATCTTCTTATTTTAGTAGCAGAGTCTGGTTTATAATAAAGAATCAATTAATGAATGTTGAAGAAATTAAATTTGTTTGACCGATTGTAAATTTTATTTTTCTATCTCAAAATGGATTCCGTAGAATACATAACTTTCATGTAATATTATAGGTAATGTAATAAGAAAGCTTACTGATAGTAAATTGAACAATTTAATTGTATGTATAGACAGACGGATAGTCCAATGAAAAGGTTTTGCGGAAAATAAACAAGCAGGTAAAGATTCAATTAAAATGCGTAAACTGCAAGATATTAGTCGTATTAAGGGAAACGAATAGTATCACCTACTCCATATCTCCAAACTCCAACCTACTATTATGCAGGGTAAAATGTAAGGAAGTAGAAGATATAGAAGTAGACCCAACAAGGCCCAAATATCTCCGGACATGGTTCAAAATGAGCAATTAAGATTGCATCAATGATACCTCGGGTAGGAGATGGCCCTACAAGAAGATTTCTGTGAGAAGTTCTTAGTTTCCAAGTGATTACTCCTTGAATGACATCTCCAATTTTCCCTTATTTCATTTCGGCACAGCACAACACGATATTAATTTCGCGTGTCAACCGACAGTCAACACTTTCAAGATGGTGTAATTTTTACCTTGGTCCAAGTCAGAAGAAAACCGACCTTTTCTTATTTTTTCCGACGTTTTCTTTCACCATCATGTCAACTGATAAAAAATGCAAGATACAATCGCCGTGATCTCGCAAACTATAACTTGGTTTTGAGAATTTGGTTAAGCACCTGCGACCAAAGGCGTAGCTTACACGCCTAGAAGGTGCCTTAGTGCCTGTATAGTAGAATCACTCAATAACTGTCGAAATCAAAACGATAATTAAAAATAATACACCAGAATTAGTCAATAAGGCAGTGAATTGAATATGAATGCTTAGACCATAAAAGAACTACACCAAATAATAACACTAATTTTGTTCTAATTTTCTAGGTGTCTTATGATTACTTATGATAATTCCAACAATGAATCCATAATCATAATTATTTTCATTGAAATTATGTAACCATCATCCACCTGCTGGTTAGCCCATTGCTGATTGCTACCCTTCGTGTTATCAAGGTCCTCATACGTGACAGTTCCGTCACCATATCGCTTGAGATCCCAATTCAGGCGCAGCGCGGCGCCATCTTTGACTACATAGTGGTGCCTTTTGATCAAACGCTGCACTGTAAAATATAAACAAGGACTTTTCTTTCTTATTTACCAAGCAGTGGATGTAGAATGTTACTGTTGGGTAAATTTACTAAAGTTTATATAACAGTTACGTTATACAGATAAACATATCATTATTCAAATTTTGTCAACATTAAATCATTTCATACACGCTACTTCTTATTACTTGTTCTATTTGTGAGCAGAGTCGGGGACGCGATTATTAACTGTCGTATACCACTGCGAACAGCTGATCAATCATACGCCCTAACTGATATGTTTGGAGTTTTGTTTTCCGTCCTGTGAATTTCAGTTAGATACTTTTCTGTTGCTTGTATAAATGGGCAAGTTGTGAGTGTGTCTTTCTCTGCGTGCGTGTGTGTGCATGATGTATGCATGTGTTTGTGTGTATGCTGTATGCATGTGTGTTTGTTACCACTCAGTTCGGATATGCATGAAATATATTATAGTATTTTCTTTTTAAGTCCTGGAATTAGGCATAGGTCACTTTTTATCCCGGAAAAGTGTAGTTTCTTCAGGATAAAGATAAGGGTTTGATAAGAGTTAAAATGTGCTCAAAATGCGTCTCACGGAAAATGATATACAAAAATAGACCAAGTGGTCAGAAGTTTTTGCAAAGCTTTGTGAGATAACGCCAAATGCAAAAATAAAAAAATCACACCCAAGTGTGATACGAATATCTACATTAAATGTATACGTGATAAACAATGCCGAGATTTCGCACTAATAGAAAAATCCTATCATTTGATATCGTGGGAATATCGCGTGATGCAAACTCGAGTGGACAGTGATTACAGTGATATTACGTGATACCATGATAACAGTGTCTATATTAAATGACAACTACTAATCTTGGCTACTTGACTTTAGTATTTAATATCAAAGCTGGACAAATGAAAATGAAAATGAAAATTATTTATTTGCTGCATAAAAACAATTTTAGGCTTAACTAAGAATACCTAATAAATTATTCTATGAATTTATGCAGAGAGATTGAAACACGTTTACACATATGTCTGGTGATCCCCACACTAGGCTCAGCCTGTATCGTGGAGACCTGGATCCGGTTCACTAATGTTATATTAGACCTCAGCTGACAAACATATATTAAATATAGATAATACAATAATAATAATTTCTAACAATACAAATGTAACAAATAAAATTATAACAATATAAATACATATTATAAAAAACTAAAAAATAAATAAACAAACAATTATAATTACATAAATAGCGAAATTTATAAGTCATAAAACATGGACTATCATACAACTTTTATAATTCTTTCAGTCTCATCATAGTTTAATGTTGATAACCACTTCTGGAGCAGAGGTTTAGCCTGACAGACAGTTAAATTTTTAAGGTTTTTGTCAGAATATTTGATGACCATGTTGTTATATGAGTTTTAACGAATTCACCAAAACGTTGAGAAAATTTTGTAGTAACTAAGGATTTAGGAAGTTTGTATAGTCTTCGCTTTAGCAAAACATCGTAGTTATCCGAGGAAATAACTTTTTTATGCGTTGATAAAAATGATTTTAAAATAAAAAGCTGTCGCACACTCAGCACTTGGCTTTCTTTATACACACACTCTGTGGAGTATTTACGCGGCTTTTTGAGCATAACTTTTAGTACCGAACGTTATATTTGTGCATTTAAAAAAAGCGCAAGTATTTACCATGCGAATATTTATACCTGAGTCTTGGATATTTCTATATCTATAAGTATTTATTACTCTATATAAGTAAGTATGCATATCGTTGTCTAGTACCCATAACACAAGTTTCGAGCTTAATTTGGGACTAGGTCAATTTGTGTGCAATTGTCCCCAATATTAATTTATTTTATATACACCTCAAACCTACATTATGGCTTCTCGCAAAGAAGAGATCTTCCACCTAACCACCTGGCAAATTTTGCCAGAGCTTTTGATCTTCTCTTGCCATCACTGTTAAAATTTCCTATGAATCACATCATAATTATACTCGTACATCATCCCAGTAGTAGATACGCGTGATACATATTATTATAATATTATACAATTTGTACATTCATCATTTATACAAGTCTCTTAAGGTGGAGGCTACCTACAGGATCTAGCTGAAAACACGGTCATTTTTCTTTGTAACAAAAATATAATGGAGGATGGGTCAATTTAAAAATGAAAATAAATAAATAACGCCCACACAAATAGCCCCACAGATTTATCTGCTCGATATCGAATTGCTTGCTTCTTGGCGAACGATATCCTACGACTACGACATGCTTGCACCTGTGCTACGACGCAATTCGGTCACATCGCATCGTTTCACAAGGACGTCCACGCAATTTGAATCGACAATCGGCTCTATATTGCTCGAATTGCATCACATCGCATCGCTCCATGAGGTCGTACATGCAATTTGAATCGACAATCGACTCTCGATTTGCATCGCGTCATGAGGAAAGTCTCAAACGGCCGTTCTCAATAACCGATCTATTCACGGTTTGCCCTAATGGAGATAGAAATTTGACATAAGCTCCATAGAAGTAATGGCAAATTTATATCTCTAAGTTGGGGAGGCTGTGCCTGGGCCTTAAGACGACACTAACAAAGCTCCCCTGTGTCCGTCTACGCACGTCTGTCACATCAGACGGCACATTGGTGTAATTAGCGGGATGTAAGGGCTCGTGTCACGTCACTCATTTGGACATTGATTGCGGTCCAAAGCGCGTGTTAGAGAGGAACGCTTGGATATATTTTGGCTGATATTCGTTGATGTGTGTTTGTGGTAGGAAACTGAATTATGATGTTGGTACAGTCGGCAGAGGGGAAGTGTCTTGAAGGACTTAAAATAAATGGTCTGGTGTTAAGTGACGATGTCGTCGAAGATGCCGTAACGCTAAACCTGGATTAGAATATATTCAAAGTTGTACAAAAACCAACAAACGTAACAACATATATTTTTCTCTTATGACAGATATTTACCTCTGCCAGGATCCGAACCACTAACTCAAGTAGAGCAACTACAAAATCAACTACACCACGGTGTCGTAAAAACTTCATATTTATCAAACCTATCACATCACATAGTTCATTTGTAACATTCATTGTAAGATTTTACACCAGTACTTAGACGAAAAACACATCATATAAATTTTTATCAGAAGTTTTTTCTATTAGTTTCGAGCTTAATTTGGGGCTATGTCAATTTGTGTGCAATGGTCACCTATATTTATTTATCTATAAGGTAAGAACAAAACTATCGAAGAAAACAAGTAGGTACAAAAGTTACAAATCAAATAACTCGATAGAAGAAACAATAACGAAAATTCCGTGCAAAAACCACGAAAAGGGAAGAAAGGGCAACAACATTGATTGGCATTGCGAGTGCCATTATCTTGCAATACACGTATAAGCTCTCCCGCATGAGCTGGGATTACAGCCACCTTGATATTGACCGGGGTCAGAGGCCGGGAGCTAATTAGTCTGTTAGAACCTTTATCGTTTTCCTTTTTATTGGGCTTAACGTGAATGTAAGGTTGAATAGACATAACTTAAACTTTTTTGAAAGCCTACTTACTGCCTGTGTCTATACACTTGTCAGTTATGGACCAAACCATATACACGGAAAACATAATTATCATAATAAGAGTGCAATACAATGATGCTTTTCGCACTCTTATGCGTAAACCTCGGTGTTGCAGCGCGTCGGGCATGTTTGCGGATGCACGGGTTCCAGATTTCTTTGCCGTCACAAGATCCAAGGTTGCTTCCTTTTGGGATGGGCTGAGAAGTTCAACAAACGGTATACTAAAAGGGCTGGGAGAATACCTCCAGAGCCCAATTTTTAAGTTCTGGCAGAAGATGCACCAAAGTGCGAACCGCAAATGACAAATGATATTTATATCATTTTATTTCTTTTATTTATAACATTTCTTTCTCTTTGGTAATATGGGTTTTTTATTCCTGAAATAAATATATTTTTTATTTTTTTATATTTTAGGGGTATAACAACAACATGCACTGGTGGTGGATCATAATGTCTCCCTGAGAAGAAACAAGAGTCCCAGCAGTAGAAACGTCATAGGCTGATGACGATAATGTGGAAATTCTTAAAAAGAACGAAGAAAGAAGGTGCCTAACTACTTATTTTGCCACGCACCAGTTCTAACTTAGCATAATGCTGATATAGTTTAATATACTTAAGTTGTAGAAGTGTTTTGCCGAGTCCACCTTTACCAGTTGTTCAACCAACAGGCCGTAGTGTATAGATATTACTGGATTATTTATTAACAAGCAATGTTTTCGTTTCTTGCCTGTTCTTTTACAGATGTAAAAATATCGGAACAAGCGTAGCTAGTTTTAAAGTTATCACAAGTTGTATCCCACTAAATAAATATTTATTGATTTGATAAAGAAATTACGACAAAATTACTGTCAAACGCAAGTCAAAATAATCTTAAAATAGCCAGTATGTAATAGCCATCTACAATGTAGCTATCGGGTATCTTACCACGTGCTTTACTTTGGTATTTCCGCAACTAAAAGCCAGGCCATTTGGAAGCTCCAAGTCCTTTGAGTACCCAGAAATCTTATCTTACAATGACCATTTCATTTATTTTAGGAGACACAGGAGTCATACCACCTGCACTCGAGATTGTGGATGGAGCTTTTAGAGAAGCATCAATAGATTCTGATTATGCCACTTCAGATTGCAACCACTAACCAATAATGAACCGTAAAGGCAATGGCGTTGAACTTAAATTGGAAAGGAGGGACATTGTTGCTGACAAATCCAACAGTGTTAATGAAAATATAACATTACCAAAAGATTGTAAACTTTAGGTTCAAAGGAACAGGATTGGTTTTAGTGCATCAGTTTGTGATTCTGTGAAAATTGATGACGTTAAAAGTTAATACCTTCCTAATATAGATGAGTATAGGATTGATTTTTCGCTGTGTGATGGTAAACATTTTCTGGCGCCACGCTTTGTCATGCTGATACAATCTATATCCGGTGCAGTTTCGGGATGAAAATATTTTTACTTATCTTAAGTGGTTGTATCTGCTTATTAATTAGCTTCGGAGGGTACGCGTAGAGCTGTCAAATCAAACACTTTGTCGGCATTTCGATGATCTCAAAACAGTAATAGCCGATGATTCTTTGAAATATTAAATGGATTTGAACAGTGTGTCAAAGTTTGATGTGCATGTTACTTAGTTTTTTGTACAGTTGAAGACCCGTATAAACTCTACAATATAATAATAAAACGTTTTAAGTACAGTGGGAAGATGTGGACGATGTTAACGAATGACATGTGAATAATAACATTTAATTACGTCGATTCGTCAATTGTCTCGAAGAGATAAAAACAAGAGACAAGAGGGTTCAAGTTTGCTCGCGTCCGTAGGATTTAACCCTAGATGTCCTACACGTGACCCTCGGGTGGTGCCAAAGGAGCAACCAAAAAAAACTGGTGGAAGGCTTTGGCCGCCGGCTTAGTCACCACCCCCCGGACAAAGCCATAGTGCCAAGCGACTCGTCGTGTTCCACTATGATGTCTGGGGAAGCCGTTTGGACGAGTTGTGGTAGGTAGTAGTGTTGGTGTTTGAGACCGGTTACAGATAGATGGTATTTCTGTGTCGGAGGGCTTGTTTCGGAGGGTAGCGGGATCCGAAGCACGGTGTTCTCTGCTGGCCGACCGCAGGTTGTAGGGGGCCCAATTAGTAGTTTAGCCAGCTATGAAAGGCTGCCCCGCCGCCTGTGTAAAATCCTGAATTGGTTCATTGGGCCGGATGGCGACCGGACGTGAGGAACTAATGGACTACTTCAGGGGGGTTCGGGCGTCCCCGCAGTCTCCGGACAAGTCCTCCACTGGCATGGTGATATCGTTGATTTTCTGTGGGTTGACAACCTGACATCTCATTTTCCATTGCTCGTCACACCTATTCACAAAATATGAAAAAAGTCACAAGAATGAACAAGTTTAAACGGCAGATGCACGTCCTCACACTCAAAGTGCATCTCACGAACATACGTGGGTTGCACTCCAATCTCCAACCAGTCCATCACCATCTCGAGACTTCCAAACCTCACTTGTTCTTCTTGACGGAGACGCAGATAGGATGTCCAACGGATAAAGCTTACTTGGACTACCCAGGCTACGTCCTGGAGCATCGTTTCGTTCCGCGTGCTGGAATCTGCCTGTACGCCCGTGACGACATTTGCTGTCTGCGTCTACGTAATCTTGAGCACCCCAACTATTCGGTGCTGTGGGTATTGGTCGATACAGGCTCTGAGAAAATACTATATGCCTGTGTCTATCGGTCACACAGTGGGGATCGGGAGACTACTCTATTAACGGAATATCTCAATGTGGCAGCTGATAGGGCACAACATCGATACCCTACTGCTCAGCTGGTGTTTCTGGGGGATTTCAACGCCCACCATCAGGAGTGGCTTGTCCCGCACCAATTCACCGACCATGCTGGGAGAGAGACGCGAAAGCTTGCTTTAGCGTTAAATCTTTCCCAGTTGGTTCAAGAGCCAACGAGGGTACCCGATGTTGATGGCCATACAGCAAACTGTCTTGATTTGCTGATGACGACTGAACCAGACCGTTATTCTGTGACGGTATCTTCACCTCTTGGTAGTTCTGATCACTGTCTGGTTAAGTCCGTCGCAGTATACTCCCCCCTTGATCCATGCCCAAAAGGCAACAGGCGCGTGTGGAGGTACAAATCGGCAGATTGGGACGAAATGAGGCATTTTCTGGCATCATATCCTTGGCGTCGGATGTGTTTCGCTTCTCAGGACCCGACGGTTTGCGCCACTGCTATAACAGAGGCAGTGTGTCAGGCAATGGAATACTTCATTCCATTTTCTGACAGACCCCTCTCTAATAAAGCTCGACCCTGGTTCGGATCCGATTGTGCACGTGCTGAAACACTAAAACATGAAGCGTATCTGGCCTGGGCTGACGCTCGAAAGCGCAAATCATCGGACATACGGACAAAGAAGCGAAACTACAACATTGCCTCCAAGAAATGCAAGAAAATTTTAAAGAAGTCCCACTTTAACCACGTTAGCCGAATTGGGACCAAACTAGCATCATACCCTGCGGGGAGTAAAGCTTTTTGGTCCCTGGCAAAATCGGTTGAAGCGAACTTCTGTCGCTCCTCGTTGCCTCCACTGCTTAAACCAGATGGGTCACTGGCTCACACTGCTGAGGAGAAGGCCAACTTATTTGCCAACCTCTTCGCAGAAGCGTCGCGTCTAGACACCACAGGCAGGAGTCCTCCTTGTCTACCTCATTGCGGGGTTTCCATGCCCGAGATACGCATTCGTCAGAAAGAGGTACTCAAGACGCTTCGTGCTCTAGATGTGACTAAAGCCAGTGGTCCAGATGGTATACCTGCAATAGTGCTCAAGAACTGTGCACCAGAGTTATCTCCCGTTCTAACACGCCTGTATCGCCTCTCTCTTGACACAGGAAAAGTCCCCAGGAGTTGGAAGGTTGCCAACGTGCAGCCAGTGCCGAAGAAAGGTAGTCGTGCTGAACCCTCAAA
Source organism: Opisthograptis luteolata (assembly GCA_931315375.2). NCBI lineage: Eukaryota > Metazoa > Arthropoda > Insecta > Lepidoptera > Geometridae > Opisthograptis > Opisthograptis luteolata. The sequence continues at coordinate 3,714,575 of OV928049.1, read as the reverse complement.
TTATAGGCCCATCTCGATAACTTCCCTGCTCTGCAAGAGTATGGAGCGAGTTATCAATAACAGGCTTATGGCATACCTAGAGGGTCACGATCTCTTAAGTGACCGGCAATACGGATTTCGCCGAAACCGGTCTACTGGTGACCTTCTAGCGTATGCCACACACATATTGAGCGAAGCTGTTGAGATGCACGGAGAGGCACTCGCTGTCTCTCTGGATATCTCTAAGGCGTTTGATCGGGTTTGGCATGAAAGTCTTTTAAGTAAGCTGACTTCTTACGGACTCCCTCCTGGACTGTGCACTTGGGTGTCCGACTTCCTGAGAGAACGGTCACTTCGAGTAGTCCTTGACGGCTGCTCGTCGGACCAATTGGCTATCAATGCCGGTGTACCTCAGGGGTCGGTTCTCTCAGCAACACTTTTTTTACTGCACATTAACGACCTGCTTAAACCCGGTACCTTTGGGTATGCAGATGACAGTACTGTTGTTGAGAGATTCACATCCAGTGCTCAGGCCAGGAGTGACGACGTCCTACTTTTAAGAGAGGCCATGGTTCAGCGTTTGAACTCAACTTTGGAAGCCGTGTCCGATTGGGGTGACGCTAACTTGGTTGGGTTTAATGCTGCCAAAACTCAGGCGTGTTTATTCTCCTCAAAAAAGAGCCCACTTAACTTGTCTCCGTCTTTCCGTGGTGTGTCTTTACCGATTAGCAGCCATCTGGAGCTTCTGGGTGTTTCACTGACGTCCAATCTCAACTTCGGCTCTTTCATTGAATCCAAAGCTAAAGTAGCAGCGAAAAAGCTTGGCATACTATCAAGGGTTAGGCGGTACTTCACACCGGGACAGCTTTTAAACCTATACCAAGCTCAGGTCCGTTCGTGTATGGAGTACTGCTGCCACCTTTGGGACGGGTCTGCCAAGTATCAGCTGGCTGCTTTGGACTCAATAGAGCGACGTGCCAAAAGATTAATTAATGACGACTTCTTGGTGAACTCTAGGCTCCAGAGTCTGGCTCATCGGCGTGTAGTGGCAAGTTTATCGGTTTTTTATAGACTTCACTACGGAGAGTGTGCACAAGAACTGCACGACCTTATTCCCCCAGCACCATTCCATTACCGAACGACCAGGCGTTCCGATAAGCGCCATCCTTTCATCGTGGAAATACCACCGATACGCACGAACAGGTTTGCGTCAACTTTTTTGATTAGAACTGCAAAAGAGTGGAATGCCCTGCCTTGGTCAGTGTTTCCCGAAAGATACAACCCGGGGGTGTTCAAGACAAGAGTGAATAGGTATTTACTGGGCAAGCGTGCTACACCTTCGACCACATCGTCGCTTTCCATCAGGTGAGATCGTGGTCAAACGCTAGCCTAGTTAGTTGTAAAAAAAAAAAAAAAAAATACATAATTATGTAATATGGATAGTACAGAAAAGACAAAAATTCAAAGATTTGTTTTGTATAATACTGTCCCATATTAGTATTGACAAATTCGCATTGCACCCGTGCGAAATCGGGGTGGGTCGCTAGTATTTTGTAATAAGCTAAGCTAATAACAAAAATATCTGTGACTTGACGATATATTTCGTAACAGGAAGCGAATTAAAACCCCAAACAAAGCACAGCGAAAGAAACGTAGGTATAGCAAGACAAGACAAGACACCAATTACTTCTCTATCACCAAATCAACGGACGAGTCAGGTGACCGTTAAGACAATCATCAAGTGCCGCCACTTCCTGCATTACACGGACAGATAATACATAGAAATTGTATATTAAAGTCACCTCATAAATATGTATATGTCTCGGTCTGTGGTCACAGAGAACGCTTGCACAATCTTCGTGCGGATGGCCCCTACGAACAGGGAAAGGTGTATGTACGCTTTGAAGTTATTTCTGTTTACGATGTACGTAAGTCAGCTGTGATTGTAACCAGGTAAGTTCCTACTACAGGGACTCTGGCCTTCTCTCAGATAGAGAGTATGAGCTGTCTACCACGCTGGCCTAGTGAGGGTTGGTAGATGTCGCATGCCCTTGAAAGTTGCGGTTCTTGGAAATGTCGGTTTCCTCACGATGTTTTCCTTCACTTTTTAGAGCGATGTCAATGGAGCCAATCTGGGTTTAGATTCCATGCAGTGCTCCGAAAACTCTTTTTGAATGCAGCTTTTCCCCTAATATGCGAAGTAATTAGTATTAGGTAAACTAATTATGTATTAGAGCTGGTGCGGCGTGTGAAGCGGCTGAAAAAGCTAAGGCATGCAATTACAGGGGTCTAGGCTCCGAATATGATTTTGTCCCATTCGGTGTCGAGACCCTTGGTCCGTGGGGTCCGAGCGCTTTAAGCCTTTTTAAGGAAATAACAAAAAGGTTAGTCGACATCACCGGAGACCGAAGAGCTGGCAGCTACCTCGGACAAAGATTTAGTCTAGCCATCCAAAGGGGGAACGCTGCCAGTATCTTCGGTACCTTGCCTAAAGTATTTTAGTTATTAGTTTAGGTTTTAGTTTATTATTATTATTTTTTTATTTCATTGTTATGGTATAATTATTTTTAATTTGAAGTAATAAATTAATTTTGTTTATATCTCCATAGTCAATAAGTACCATATATTCCTAGTCACAGTAGTTAGTCATTATGTATTTAAGTAAATAAAACATTCTTCAACATTAGATGACGACTCACTCGAAATCTATGCTATAGGATTTAAGTCAGGCCTATCGTCTCTTGTATTAGCTCGTCCATACAACTCATAAACACCGCCGGTAATAGAAAAAGTGATACGCGGCTCACCGCACTCATTCGACCTCAACAAACAGACCGACTGCGTATAGAGCCATATAATAAAACGGTGCGTGTGGTAGCTTTTTAGTCGTACTTCAAATAGCTCGGTGGTAGTGACGTCAGCGATACGTTCCAATTTTTCAATGATCAGATTTGACATGAAGCCAGTTCTTTGTTCAGGCATAGCGTGGCGCCACCTTGTAGCGTGGCGCCACCTTCGACCACACCGTCAGTTCACATCACGAACACAGAATTGATCAAATTATTAATAATGTCTATCGAGATATCTTGAGAAATAGTCTCAATCGAATGATTCAATTATAGGTACTATATCTCATAATCGCCCACAGCTAAACACTATACTGTATTATAGTAAGTCAACAACGGCATTTTTTTTTCAACATGAGCTTCATTATCCTCGGAGAATTTTAAAAAACTTATTTATTGGCATCCTGATAATTACTTGGCGAGTTCATTAATGGTCTAGTATTAAAGCGGTGAGAGTAAAGGCTCTACAATGTATCTCTACATAGTGAGTACATGACTTTACAATGTATGACTCTCGCTCGATTTACGATGAGTTTTTATGAAGGGTGCACACTGTTGATAAATAACGTCTTTTTGCGTATCTGCAAATACTTTATGGTGTACAGTTAACTTAGGCCCATGATAAACTCTTTTTGTCCTCTGATTGTTTGTCCTAAAACAATTAGTTTTCCTTATTCTTTTTTAAATTAGTGACATTTTTTTCACTTCTGTACGCGTCCTTCCATTATGCATTTCCATGTATATGCCTCGCCCAAAAACGGTGAAGGAAAACATCGTCGAAACCGGCATGTCAAAGAAATGCAATTTTCAAGGGCATGCGGCATGTACCAACCCGCACTACTGGGCCAGCGTGGTAGATTACAGCCCATACTCTCTATCTCTCTCTCAGAAAGAAGGCCAGAGCCCCAGCAGTGGGAACGTAAAGAGGCTAATGATGATTATGTATTATGTAAAAACTTTAATCATTTATTAGTTAACTAGTTAACTAACATTAATATTTTTTTTATAGCAGATTGTTAGTTTTACGACGAAAAAAAAAATAGATCTGAAAGGTTTGTGTCATAACAGTGATGAACCATAGCTAGTAGAGCATTTTCTAGTTTACCTCTAGCTATCTACAACCCTTAAGTTAAGAAGCATCTGTTCCAGCAGCCTCACTTGACACCCAGTTACCAATCCAGGTGCGATTCCACCATCGACCACATCGTCACTTAACTATCAGTTGACTTGTTGTCGAACGCTACTCTGTAAGATGTATTTTTTTTAAATTGCTTATGTGTATCAAGCCTTCTCAACAGATTTAGCGCCGGCTCGTTGGGACTGTCATCGGTTTTACGACGCCACCTTGCGTATCTTTTAGTCGGCTCTTTACGGCTCATACACTCTATTGTATGCTATTAAACTTTATTGTATAAAGATTGATTAATACTTGTAGGTATGTATGGTCATAATTCAAGGTTTGGGAGTGTGAGAATTTTCAATACTGCGGCTCGGCGTTTGATGCGTAGTCAAAATTAACTTTTGTCAATATAAAACTTTTTTTTTTTATATAGTTCGCTATTTGTCTTTCATGTGATATAGCAGGAAGTCCAAAAGACCCTCTGACATGGTTTTGCGACTGATACAGCTGACAACTTAACGTGCCAGGGGAGTTGCCGATGCGTTGCCGACCTTTAAGAATTCTATTCACACCCATCTTGAAGGATTGCAATCTGTAGCACAGCGGAAAGACTTGTAGTGGGAGCTCATTCCACATTTTGCAAGTATACGGGAGAAAGGAGCACATAAATTGCGAGGTGTGGGATTTCCAGGACTCGATAGAGTGTGGATGAGCTTTGCCGACGACGAGATGATCGGTGGTAGAACCGTGATGGAGGGATGAGATTGAATAGCTCTTTCGAGCATTCCTCGTTGTATATTCGGTAGAATATACACAGCGAGCCAACATTGAAGGAATGGTAGATCGTCGTGCAAAACGAAATCAGCACATAACCCTGGTAGCGTGGCGTGACCGACCACTGGTATGTTAGGTAACTTCCTCGGTTTCCTTCCGCTAAGCCACCGGCGTGTTACGGCTATCGGCGATCTGCGCCCTTCCTCGTTGCGAAACTATCCAAGTACGTCTTGGAATATGTGGACTGGTCAAACGGATGAAGCGATCGATAAACCATTGTTTATGATATCCTTTATCTTTGGCCATTGTGATATACTATATCTTTGGCCATATTAGTTTTCATAGCGCGATTCATTCGTAGTTTTTGATCGGCGAAATGAAGGGGGATAACACTCACAGCTTTTCTGAGAGTAGTCCGATTTAAATGTATTTTTTTATTGGATAGAGTATAATATTGAATTTGGTCCCACTTCAGTTACAAAAAAGAAATATGTATCACCTCTATAGGAGGGAAAATGATGATTGATTGTTCACCCATTGTACGACGCATAACTTTGTACTGGGTTATCCGATTTAAAATATTCAATAGGGTTTATCTTGAACTTGATTTTATATAATTTTGAAACATAAATTCAACCCTAAAGGGCTGAAGAATAGAAAAAAGAAAGACACATTTTTCTACGAGTTCATTTTTCGCAATTCCATTTTGCGTCATCTACCTACCTAAGTAACAGGCAGGTGTACATCATGCGTACACTGAGAAAAAAATACTGACTTTCCTTCTGAGTCTTTACCTTCCAAGACCGATTCCTTCCTTATTTTACCTTAGTTTTCCTTCTGAATCACAAGTCCTTCCCTTTTTACTCAGAAGGAAAACGGTATTTCTGAAGGTCTTTTTTCTCCATGTACAAATACGCGCTACAAAGCTACGCCTCCGTGGACAGTAAGTACGCCTTACACTCACAAATGGCACCAACCTCCACTTGACTCCGTTCCACCTGTAAGAGCATTGCTTTATAATGAAATTTTTAACATAAAAAGGAACAATTATCCATAAATTAGCATAAGTCTTCGTTGACCGGTGACATAGAGGGTTCCCAACGTGTCGCTCCGCTGCCTTGCGAGACATTTTACTGGGATTTTTTATTACAGAAGGTCGGTTGTACTGTTTTAATCCTCAGTTTAATAATTAAAAAACAGAAAAGAGTATAAGTTAAATTTACATGGTAATTAGTAACTGTCCCGTTTCAATACCTAATTCAAGAGTTCAGAGTTAAATTTCAGCTTTGTACTTAGATATTGTAGCTTTCGAGATTTCGTGTTTAATCAGACAGTGTGGAATTTCATTGTTATCTAAACAGAAGATATAGATGAAGATCTTCAACTACGCTCATAACTATTTCCATACATTTAACTTTCATATTAATCATGAGTGGTTAAACAAATACTCAACAAAAGCCAATCATTAAAACCGTGTTTAACTGCTCTGTAAAACCGTCCGTTAGGCGTACATTTTAATTAAATAAAATCAGGTGAGCTGAACTAATGAATTCAGCTCGCTGCGACACACTAATCACGATGTAATTGTGTGACCGTTTTAATGCTAATGTGATCAGTGGATGGATCGTCTTTTCCTGTCCTTTGCGGGTTAAACGCCGGTTAACTTTGACTTTTTGTCGGATCGTTACACTTGGCTATGCAGGTTGAAAATTATGAATATTCATAGAGGGTAGAATATTGTACTTCGAATTCGTCTATGAGAGATACACGTATTATTTTTTCTAGACGTGTTTATGTTTTTAGATAATATTCATTATATTATCATACACAACAGAAACAGCAAAAAAAAACTAAAATTATTTTTTTTATATTTATTCGCAAGTTTGCAACTCAAAACAGAATAACATTTGCGACAATGTAGGTAACTGACCAAATCGAAACAGAATCGACAGCTACGTACAAAATGCCAAACAAATCTACATCCCATTGCGAAATCCCAACAAAATCACTTCTCACGATCCGTAATGATTCCATATCATTAGAATAATCATTAAAATACAACCAAACGAGTTGCTCAACGATTGTCACATTAAACCAGGCCTAGGGCGCAGTGGTCACTTAATCACGAGGGCTCGGTGCCTGGTCAAAGGTCAGCTGCCGTGTGAAAGCCTCAAAGCATAGTGCAGTTATGTTAGGTTGTCATGTCATTTGATTGCGAGAGGAACCTACACATGAAAATGATAAGTCGATATCTAATGGAACTTCTAATTTAGCATTAGCACAAAAAATTACTCTAGCCATTCGAAGGGGGAACGCTGCCAGTATCTTCGGGACCTTGCCTAAAGGGACTCCTTTTAATAATACGTTAGTAGTTTAGGTTTTTTAGTTCATTGTTATGGTATATATATAATTATATATATTTGTTATATTCATATCAAATAAATATTATTTATTTACCGCATTTAGCATTAAAGAGCTGAACTTTAGAAAAGACAGTGACTCATTTTGAAAGATATCTCATGATGCAAATGTTGCTAAAAGAGCATTTGTAAGCTTTAAAACAACAAGAATATTTTTTAAAGTGGCAGTGCATATAGAGAAGAATATTGGGAATATCGTGTCTGGCAATAGAGAAATAGAGTCTAAAGAAATGATTCTGCAGAAGATGAACAAGAAATGAAAGATCTTCCTAATGCAAGAGAGAAACTAAAAAGAGAAGGAACTTGCTTCATCTCATAACTCAATAATTTCTGGATGTGATCTAAACTGAGCACAAAATCGCTGTTCCGAAGAGCAGCAGCCAAGAAGCCCTAATGATCTCCAAATTCCAGTCGAGGATGTGAAAAGAGAAACCGTTCAAGTCTTACACCTAAAGCTACATTATGTTATAAACAACAATCTATTAAATCTACACCATAAAATTACGTCGAACCGGCGCGACACTGAACTTCTAAGAATCAAAAACCAAACAATCCAACAGCGAACAGCCTCCAGCCACATTTTTCGGCCATAAATCGTTCTATTACTTATATTTGCGCCATGATAAATACAGGCCAAGTATTATTTATGACATGTTTGATCGGATAAGGAGTGTCCACTAGTTTGGGCACCGCTCGGGGGCTAAATTGGTGCGGTAAATCATGAGAGGAAAACTGAGATATGGTATGATGAGACGAAGTTATAAATGTGGGTCATTCGCGTCGTGTAGATTAGTTTTGCTTGCATCGAGATTTCGGAGTTTCCTCGTACATGGCTTCCGACTGAAAGAACATAATTGCTGTTACAAAACATCACCGAACATCGCTAGACAGGATTACTAGTGAGCTTAATTTAGACTCTGTTAAATAATGTCACTTTAACTCGTCCCTCATCATTGCCTCATTATTAATCAAGAACAATTTAAAGCCTTTTCTATACTGACGCTTATGTCACATGGCATTCCGTTTCTTCAGAATTGAACATAATAATATTTAGTTTGCGCTATAACCTTTTGAGCTACTTTTGATCTGTACAAAGCTTCTTCTGTGAGCGTCCCTCATCCACAACGACATTGATACCATGCAATTTGCCAAAAATTAAGACCTGAGCGAGACCTAAAAATACGTGTGTGTGTCTTTCGTCCTCTTTTGACCTAACTTTCATTAGTCCTTTGCAATTTTCTTTAGATACAAAGGTGTGTAGTGTCATTTCCTGTATTTTCCCATTCTCTAACACCATCAATACCGTGCCACTATTGTTATTAGCTCCCCTCTCCCCTAAGACCACACGACTAACGATCCCGTCAATATTGCTTAACGCACGACAAGGTAATGCCACGATTGCGGTGCTAGTGGCGGTTTTTGTATTAAGTAATGAATAGTCTTCTTTGAGACAGCTTCGATCTTCGATTGTGTTTGTTTGCTATTGCTTGCTTCGTTACCTTGTATTACATACTAGCTGTGCTCCAAAGTTTCACCTGCAGTTTTGTCATTATCCCGCAGGAACCATTTTCGGAATAAAAAGTAGGAAGCCTTTGTGTTGAGCCACTGCATCCAAAGCCAAACTGAAAATGAGAAAAATCTTAATTATATATTTTTATATTTATCTAAATAGCAGAGGACCTCCAGATCCATATATAACAAAGACTTGTTCCATCAGCGTATTAAGAAATACAATACCCAGCTGTCTAGTATACATAATATTATATCTCATTTGACAACAATCCAACAATAACAATCCTACCCGCAGAAACTTTTAGTATTCTCGTGATCATGCTCGTCGTCATCGTGGCGCTTGCAACGGTGCCGAAATATCGAGAACTCAAATAAAAACAAATACATGGTAATTATCCTGCTATAAAACCTAATTCTAATCTCATTCGAATTCGACTAGCTCTTCTCTCACAGAGAAAACATATGGGTTATAAACTACCATCCTGGCCTAATTCAAGTTGGTAGATGTTGCAGGTAAGGTTGGTAACGAATAGCAAGGACTTCCAAGACAGCGTTCATACAATTCTGACTTAGAAAAATTGAGTTTACAAACATATGCCTTGTCTTACTTAATCAAGTCTCTAACAATAAGCCCCCAAGTGACCCGTGAACCAAAATCCGGCTGTCAAAACATCCATCGAAGTAAAGGGACCTCATTTGTAAGGGAGCGCCAAAGGAACAATACAGTTGATTCTTGTACAACACTTGATTGATAGCCAATCACATTTCTTGAACAGTTGACGTGTCAATGATTTTATAGAGCTACGGGTGTGTAGAACGGACTTTTGGATTCGTTCATGTGTAAACTACAGATAACCATATTAATGCAGAAGAAAAAATGTAGTGAAGAACATTGATAGCTCAATGACGTCGGTTGCAACCCGTAGGTTGTTTTCCATCTCACAATAAGCTTAGAAGCTGTCGTTGAAGTAAAAGATTGTTATGAAACCATAGCTTGGCGGCTGGGAATTCTAAAAAATGCGAACATTCGCCTGACCGGCTACTATCCTCAAGATAAGTGTTGCCAAGCACTTATCTTGAGTATTCTGGCTGCCCCACTTGAGAGCCAGTTACCAATCAAGGTGTAGGTAGCATGACACGACCTTCGACCACATCCTTCCTCATTTAACATCAGTAGTGACTTCAAACGTAAGAAATAAAATGATAAATCTATCCAAACTTATCAAAGACTTCTTTAACTTTATTTTTATTAAAATCAAAGTGCAACTTACATTACTCAACACTCAACATGTTGTACATCATCTAGATATATTAGTAAGTTAATAATAAACCTTGTTTGTTTTTTGTCATTGTGAAGACGAAGGGGTTATAATCTTGATTTATATCATCTAATTTATAAAATTAGCATGACAATAGAAGATCAAATATTCGTCGTATCTTAACATCAATTCTCATCACTTGAATACACGGAATACAATCTCAATTTATCTAAATATCACCATATTTACACCTCGGACAGCTTGTAATACACACCCATTTATTTTTATTTAGATTCTTATCGTTGACGTCGTCCTTTACGATGACGTGTTGGAATTTATAAAAAAATATATATACTTAGATAAGTAACAATTGCAGATAATAATATTGTATGTTTAAGTAATCATCATTTGCCTTTCACGGTCCCACTACTGGGTCTCTGGCCTTCTCTCAGAGAGAGAGAGTATGGGCCGTAATTTACCACGCCTGCCCAGTGCGGGTTGGTAGATGTCGCATGCCCTTGAATGTTGCAGTTCTTGGGCATGCCAGTTTCCTCTCGATGTTTTCCTTCACCGTTTTAAGCGATGGCAAATCCGCACATAACTTATTAAGTCATAGGTGCGGGGCCGAGAGGATTCGAACTCGGTATCGGCGTCTTGTAAGTCGCACGCGTTACCGTTCGGCCACCATCGTTCCAAGTAATCATCATGAGCCTAATACGTCCCCACTCCTGGGGCACAGGCCTTCTTTCAGAGAGAGTATGGGCCTTGACCTACCATGCTGACCTGGCTGGCTGTGCGGATTGGTAGATGTCGCATGTCCTTGAATATTGTGTCCTAGACATAGCGATTTTCAAATATGATTGTGTATGAAAATGTAGAGAGCTGCTTTGCCCAACCAAATGCTTTAGAATTTTTTATTGTTACCATTACCCATACGAACTCTGAAAACCTCAATGAGAATATATGTCAGTGTCCTAAAGCCACTTGCTTTGTCACATACTGTAAAATTCGATGTTTTTAACACGTAAGTACCTGTTTCATTACGATATGCATGTGTTGGATAAATTTTATTTAACCAAAACGCCCCGTTAATAACTAAGAACAATACCTACACAACAGTTTGTTAGTTTTGTTCAGTAAACTTAAAAAAGAAAATAATTGACGAAGCATCAATCCTCTTTGTTCATTCAGTTTCTTCCTTTCCTCAATAAGAGGGCACTTCTCTGTAGTCACCTCACCACAGATTAAATACGGGCATTACATACCCAGCACTTCTCAAGTCGCAAATAACAGTACAACCCGTAAACTACTTGCTACATTAACCATAACGTATAAAGGCACTAAAAGCACGTCTGACCGTCCCTTGAGGCCGTTTCGGCTGTCAATGTGAAAATTTAAGTCTGCGCCACACCCATGCACTCTGAGGGGTCGACCTTTGTGCCCTTTGTCTTTATTGCTCCCTTTTTCCCCGTCTCGTTTTTGTTTGAAATCCGTCATGTGTTCAGCGGCAACTCGGAGTCTGATTACTGACTCTTCATTTTAGATTTTCAGTAAAACTAGCCCTTTTCCTTTTACCCTACGATGTTCTCGCGTTTCATTTGTTTTCGTAATGTGAATGTTTTTATTTGCCCAAAATATGTGAACTAAATATACAGTCGCATGAACATTGCTGTCGCTAATTATATTTTTAGATTCGTCAACTTATTGATAGGTAATTTCTGCTGTAGAATTAAATCCACTGTCCACTGCTGGACATAAACATCTGCCAAAGTCTCACTGAGCCCGGTTTTCAGCTCTTTTCATCCACCTACTACCAACTACTTGGTGCAAGTCGTCGCTCCAAATAGTCGGATAGGCTCGCTTAGATTTCGAGCATCTAATCACAAACATGACTTATTGCAAGCGCTTTGTAAGTTTCCTAACCTACCGAACGCACCTTCATCTAAACCCCATTCAGTTCAACAACAAAACATAATTTCTTACTAACACATGTTTACAAAACATCCATACTAATCTCTTTGAAAAGGAATGTGTTACCGTCGCGCGGCTATTCATCTTATATTAACGACAATGTCTTGATATATTTTATCACATTTAGCTGTGGTAGAAATATTTACTACCAAGGACCAAACTTACACGACCTCCCTCGCCCTCCTCATCGTATCTAAAATCAGATGGTGGAAGAAGAGTTGTTGAGGAGCAGTGGAGGTCTTGGTTGAATGGTTGCTTCAGTTGTAGTGTTAACGTTCTTATTTGTCATCTGTCAATTTTCTCTATTTTGGGGGTGTTATGAAAGCTTCGTTTTAACAGGGCTTGTCGCCCGTGTTTTGTCATCGTTATTTTTGGTCCCTAATTGACTATTGACAGCGATTGGTATTGTTGTTTTAGTTTAGCTTTCGTATTTTCATGAATGAAACGATCGCAGTTATTTTTGAGTAGGGGGAATAGGCTTTTTTCTACTTTATTTTTGTTTGTGCACATTAGCTCATGCTGCATTGAGTAGGTTTAATTCACTGCCATGATATACAATGTCCAACGCATTTACACAATATAAATGAATAACTCTATAATAGGTATTATTATTAACTCTATTATTATTATTATTATAGGGAACGTTATCAGACTACACTTGAAAGAGTCGTAAGATGTGTCATGAGTCATGACACATCTTACGACTCTTTCAAGTGTAGTTTCATGACGACTATGGTAATTATTGATTACTTTAGATACTTTTAGATATTGTGATAATTAGTTTCTTTCATATTGTTTGTGAATAATTGTACATATCTATTACAACAATTATGTATGTTTAAAGTGTAAGCATCTAGCTATTTTCGTTTAATGTTTACTTTACTAATAAAATCTGTAGTAGATACCAGGATTAGAAATTGTTTTGTTAACAGATATTGGTGAAAATCAACATCGTGAAAATGCCTATATAAAAAGTGTGTTTAGGTAATCTCCGAAAATATTAAACCACTATTGAAACATCTACAAGTAGGTACATAAATTGTATGTGAAGTTTTTATTTTCTTTTTCATGACGAAACAAATTAATTACCATTTCTACATACGCAGGTTCGATTAAAAACTCTTTAATCCCGAACCACGGGGCCACATACCGTTTTCGGTGCTATTAAAAGGGCCGACTTGGAGCCCATTACCTGGGACCAGGGACCCACCCTTAATCCCTATAATTAGAGTCCCACAAGGTGATTGATAGTTGCTGGAACACAATTCTGTGCGTCAAACGAGAATCTAATCAGTTTTTATAGGTTTTGTTCTGGCTTGTGTTGGTTGCAATGCTTTGAACGTGAGACATACGTGACCAGTGTTGATGTTAAGCTAGAAATGATAACGGATGAAAATGATGAAAGCATTGTAAGTTTTCCAAAAGAAATTACCATCAAAAAAGTCACATACGCCGTCCGCCATTTAGCTGTTACCGGTGGGACGCTGTAAAAAACAGGCAAGTCCAAGAACCATAACGTTAAAGGGCTCTAACATAGCTCAGATCTAACTAGGACTTTCTGTATGCGAGGTATCAGAAACAACGCGGATCAGGGATCCAAGACAGTGAAACAATTTTTTAAACTACATTTATAAAAGAAAGTCGTGTTAGTTACACTACTTATAACTCAAGAACGGCTGAACCGATTTGGCTGAAAATTGGTGGGGAGGTAGCTTACGACCAGGAAACGGAAATAGGATACTTTTTATCCCGGAAAAGGTTCCTACGGGATAACGGGAAGACGCGGGTGAAACCGCGGGGCGCAGCTAGTTTTCAATAAATAACTAATTCTGAAACAAACTAAATATGTTAATTTTATAACAAGAAAACTACTGAGAATGTTTATTTCATAACAAGAAAAATAAACTCTAGTTAAGTAATAAAGGAATGTTAAGTAAAACCTAGTGGTCTCAAACACCACATAGACTACCCTACATTTTGAACTAGTTAGTACTTTGTATTTGATCCATTTTTTTTAGAATTAGTTGAAAAACAAAACTACATATAAATAGGTTCATAAATACAATATTGCTTTATTAAATGACTCAGACAACAAAACTTTAGTTAGAACATAATTAACTTGAATAACATTATGTTTGTAACAAATGAGAAATTGTTGACAAAACAATGGCTCTTAACAATTTGCCCTACAATACGTGAAACGACGAAAATACCTCACTAATGTAAACGTTTTCTAACAATACAATCTAGAGCAAGCAATTTAAGATAAGCATTATTCTGGAGCGATGGTGGCCGAACGGTTAGGCGTGCGACTTACAAGACGCCGAAACCGAGTTCGAGTCCTCTCGGCCCCGCACCTATGACTTAAACAATGATGTGCGGATTTGCCATCGCTCAAAACGGTGACGGAAAACATCGTGAGGAAACCGGCATGCCCAAGTACTACATTAAAGGGCATGCGACATCTACCAACCCGCACTGGGCCAGCGTGGTAGATTACAGCCCATACTCTCTCTCTGAGAGAAGGCCAGAGTCCCAGCAGTGGTAACGTGAAAGGCTGATAATGATGATGATTATTCTGACATATGAACAGTTATTTAAAACAAGCTGTTCCCCGCGGTGTCACCCGTGTGGGCTACAGTTCATCGCGATAAAAAATAGCCTATGTCCTTTCTCAGGCTCTAGACTATCTCTGTACCAAATTTGATTTAAATTGGTTCAGTTTTTTAGGCGTGAAAGCATAACAGACAGACAGAGTTACTTTCGCATTTCTAATATTAAAATAGTAGGGATTTCTTGAATTTTCAAAACGCACACTCGTTCCACCAAATGAACTTCTAACTTTTTTTCCTACTAAAAAATGAGAAACACACTTACCTACCGTAAACTAATAGCTACCCCCGACTCCGGCTGCTGGTTCAACCCCCAAATAAGAATAGAGACTATTAAGAACGCCTATTGTTGCATGGGATGCCATTAAAACCATGTAATTTTATTAAATTGGTAGCAATTTATCTACGAAATCGTGTATCGGACCTGCCTACTGCATAGAGTGTATCGTAACTGAGATAGGATCGTCAGCTTTTGCCTTACGCACGAATACTTAATAATCGATCCTGATACGTTATCCGCGATTTTAGATCAATATGTCATTTTAGTACTAGAGCTTTTTTTTTTGTTATGGCGTCACACGGTTAGTGTATTTGCCAGTGTCAAGTATAATATATTTCAAACTCAGATAGTTGAATCAAGTATAAATGATAATGATGATCATGAGATGAAGGGATGAGGTTAGTGTTTAAGTAAAGTAGTGGCGCTTTACCCGGACTTTTTTGGAACAACTAGAAAAGTCACTTTCACAACTTTATTTCAATTTCCCACACTCGTACACATTAACGAACACATAATGGTTAATAATCCACCAATATTACACATTATCACTCGAAGAAACACAAGTTTTGGAAATAAAAACAAAATTTTCACGTTGACAATTCGATTGCCGCCAAAAAAGTCAACTAGAGCTTGACATATTACTACTATAATGACATTATGACATGTTGATCCAAAACCGCGGATAACGGATCAGGATCGACTATTAATTGCGAGCGTTAAAGGTAAGCTTCTATTTATGTGGTATCAAGCAAGTCCTATGGAAATGTGTTATTTTTGCTACATAAAGGATAGCGTTTTACCACAAGTCACCTGATGACAAATGAAGATATGGTTGAAGATGGCGGCACGCTACCTGGACGTACTTACCTGATAGGTACCCTAAGTTTCTTAACTCTTCAGGCTGTAACGGCTTAAAAAATTTCAGTGAAATTTGGAATGGAGATAGCTTATATCCAGGAAAAACATCTAAGCACGGGAAATTCGTAATTCCTATGACTAATTAGCAATTAATGACAATAGTGTGGATGCTGAGGAGCATTCTGTAAAATATTTGACATCAGGGTTTTAAAAAAATGCTTTCTCTTTCTTATACCTACCTACTACTACTTAGAAAAAGACGAGATAAGAAATGAACTACTTTTAGACCCTATCTAAATGTTTTTGTTAATTTTATGTTGACACAAGGAATATAAAAATAAGAATTACTTTAAACGCTTCCTTTTTTGTAAAATTGGCCGAATGCGGTAGAACAATTTGGAAATCGCATAAAAATATTTGAAATATTCATCGTAAATTGCAACTCTCGATTGTCTATTCGGGTAAAAAACTTTTATAAATCGATTTAGTCCTCTATAAAAAATAAGGGTGTAATTACGGTCACAATGCAGTGGTTAGCGAGGCGGGACAATTAGATTTTGACGGGTCAGTGATAAATGGTCGTAGTGGCTCAACCGCAAGAAAGGTATGGAGTCAACCACTCGAATTAAAAAGTTTTACGTGGAGGTTTCATTTACAATCTGCACAAAGTTTGTGGTTGCAAAAAGTTTTTATTATTCGAACTATTTCAAAACATGCTGGCTTTGTTTGTTCAATTGGAATTAATTTTTTTAATGTTAGGTGAAAATAAATTGTTTATTTTAGTCTCAGAAAAAAAGAAAAATTGTGTAATTAATTCAACCAGTATTTACGTCACCAATATAGTAGTCTAAGTAGGTAGGTACTATTTTTTAAAAGTCATTAAGTTTATGATAATTGACCTCTCTACCCCATCTCTATTCTATAAATGATTCACTAACAATACGACCCAACTTATGATTAAAACGATCGTTTCTAACCGCGAATTATCAAATTTCTTCTTCGCCCTAGCATTATCACATAAGTCCAAATGTCTCAAGGTACCGCTTAACTAACAACCAGCCACCTCAGACCCCCATAAAACACGTAATCCACTACACTTTGCCGACGCTAGTCAAGTGATGCGGGCCACGGTAAGCTGGATAAGTTAAAACTTGAACGATTAAGAGAAAATTGCGAAAGATTACAGGCTGGATCGTAATCCACGGATCAAATGTAATTATCAGTCTTCCTAACTTTAAATGTAGGTATTAATTAGAGCAGTGATTTAGGTGAACATTTCGGTAACTTTTTTGGAAAGTCGGAAATTTTAATGCTCCAATTGTCATGATTTTGAGAGATGGCTGTTAAATTCATAGCTATCATGATGATAAATTCAGGGCTATCAAACATACATTTTATTTAATACGTCATCTTCTGGTAATATTAAGTTAAGATTAATTCTAAGTACTTACAATAGATAGTCAAAAGCTAAGTCTTGATTTCAGAAACGCCAATGGCGTTCATAAAATGGCAGTTCTTGGCTTCAGTATATAGGACGGTATATTCCCTCTTGATTCTCGTCAAAGAGAGACGTCCTTCGGTACTTCGGAGGGCACGTTAAGATGTCGGTCCCGGCTGTGTCAGTGGTAAAGCCATGTCTGCGCCTGGAAACTACTGTAATAAAACTGACCACTAGCTCATAGAAAAGAATCCTCACACTTTTGTCAGTCTCAAAGTATATTCTTGTTGGTTTGTCCTTTCATACAGCAACGGACCAATGAAACGTCGTCTTTTTTTGTTTTTAGGTAAGTAAAGAGACAGTTTATTGGCTATGTGTATTTATTTTAGTTTTCTTCAATAACATTTTGTACGGTCTGGGTCTGATGATGCCAGTTTCCCTCATAGCAATAACAGTAATAAGACTGAAAAGGTTATCATAGGATTCGTCGCTATAGCGTTGCTGGCACAACTATTTAGGACCAAGCCTTCGTTCTGGTATTTGGTCGTACTACCCCAAAGTTTCCATCATGGTGCGTACAAATCTTTACCCATTCAATTGTTTTTAATAACAAAAACACACCCGTACAATGAACTGGTGGCTACGACATTCGTAATTAGACTTTTACCAGCACATAGAAAAACGTCTATTACCATAAGAGATTCCACGTTATCTGGGCCGATCTTACTGTCGGTAATAAAAGTTAAAAAGTTATGATTCGATATACAGCGGCGACTGTGGTGACCGCTACTCGCAGCGTGCTGTGACCGTTCCACGCCGTAAGCACCTGAATTATTCATACCTGTAACGAGAATCGAGAGTATGGAGCAGATAGGTCATGTGAGAAAGTACCTACCGGTTTGATAACACCATTATCCATGTGCTTAAGTTCCTCAGAGATGCACGCAGTCAAGACTTGGGAGCGATTGTAACTTTGGAGCAGAAATAGCAGAACGAAGAGTTGGGCCTGTAATAATTGTACTAATGTATGATTAGGTACATACATGTGTTATTTTATGTATGTGTAGGTGATTGGTTGGCTTTGGTCAAACGCTAAGCTCATATATCGCGAGCATATTGAATTTTGGTGGTAATTTTGGCACGAAGCAACGATAGCTTAAAAGTAGTGACAACGGCTTGCGTCCCGTATATCCAGTATTCGAATTCAGACATACGCTTGAGCTTTCGGTGAAAGAAAACATCTTGATGAAACCATAGTTTGTTGGTAGGACATACCCTAGAGCTCGCTTGGCTTGCTACTGCAGACCAACCATCATAAGTTAAGAATCTGTCACCAAACACCTATCGATGTATTCCGGTCAGCATTCGCCTTGAGAGCCAGTTCCCAGTCTTGACGTAGCGTGATGCCACTTTCGATCTCATCGTTACCTAAACTCTGGTGAATTGCGGCCAAGCGCTAACAAAAACTACTTCTTACAATTCAGTTACTACAGCAGCAAAGTCAACTTAAATTTTCTTTCTTTGTTTAAGTTTAGTCCATTAGTTTCCTTGCCGATACACCTCAGGAATGCGAGAGGCTGTACGCACTTCCCTTTACCCAAACTTTCTCTGAGAGCCGCAATAGACTCAGTGCCTTGCTCTGTGGGGTATATCAATAGAATATTTTTTTGGAATTCCTATGGGAAATAAATTCCAAAACTGTTGCTCAAAATGTGAGTGAAATATTTTTAGTAATAATAATAATAATAATAATAATGCCCGCACAATCACATACATAGGCTCTGACCCCTAACTAGGTTTCCCTGTATCTAGGGTATCAGAAACTACGAGGATCGGGGATCCACAACACCGACACAGAACAAATACTTGCGGTTTTTTTTTTAATGCACAAATATTTGTCCTGTAGCGGGAATCGAACCCGCGACCTCACGCTTCGCAGTCGGCTATCCGCCCATTGCGCCACATCGGTCGTAAAACATATTTTTATTAAAAAAAGATAAAAAATCTTGTATAAAAATAGGTATACGCTCTTGATCGCCATCCCGCCTGTTGCCAAGCGTTGATGCTCTCAACAGGCATACCTAGAAGGTACCTCTGCACTTACATCAGAATCGACCCCAATATTAAGTACCTACTTCTTTTATTCAACACATAATTTCTCCAGCGTGTCCCTTCTGTAGCACGTAATAAAATAATCTACCTTTTTCCATGCGAAAGTAATTAAATGTTTAACCGCAATAAAAAGCTCTGACACCATCCTGTAGGATTTAGTCTCGGGAGCATAATAGGTATAAAACATAGAGTGGTATGGTTAGAAAAAAAAATCTTAATGTCACGGTTGCGAAGCAAAAAGTAAGGGCAAAGATCTAGAAAGAGGGGTGACTCTAGGTGAATATACTACGAGGGATTGTCTGTTGATCCAGCAAGATTTTAACCTTGTTAGATACGAGATAAGCAAGCCCCTCTTGCCCATTATAGTTCAGCGCCACCCAGAATTTTGTAAGTATCGTATGACAAGACGGGATGTTGATGATTTTTAGTGAGGCAGCTAAATTGTATTTTTTTTTAATAAAGACAATCCAACCAATTTATTCAAGACACACTATAAGGATATATAATAATAACATTTTCTAAAACAAAAATACTTAAAAATTAAATAGGTTTGGGTATTTTCTATTATTGCTCGCCTAAGCTAGCTATATAGGTAGCTGTAGCTACTAGCTACCATTAGCAAAGTAAGTACCATCCTCAAGTGAAGAATCTGTCTCTAATGTGTTCTGATAGCTTTATGACTATTTTTACCAACAAACAAATGTGAATAATTATGACTCTCTAAAAATATAAAAGTTACCTAATTTTACGTGAATGTTTCTTTATAATTAAATATAACATAAATTTTCAATACCGCAAAAAATAACTAAAACACACACTGTGTTGTTTAAATATTGCATTAACAATTTAAGAATGTAAGAAAAACTTGAATGGTTAAAAAAATTAACAAAATATGAGAATGATTCATCTCCGCGATTATGTTATTCATAAATTCTCGAGCGCACATTTACGACGTTTTGTCCCCGGGCGTTTGTCCCACGAGACGAAATTTGAAGTCACAATTCGAAGATACATTTTTGACATTCCGCCACCGACCTCCGAAGGCGGTATTTTGGCGACGCGTAGCCTACATGCCGCGAAAATATTTCATAAATACACGGTGAAAAAAGACCTACAGTTTTCCTTCAGAGTCAAAAGAGAAGGACTTGTGATTCAGAAGGACATCTAAGGTAAAATAAGGAAGGTATCGGTCTTGGAAGGTCAGAAGGAAAGTCGATTTTTTTTCTCAGTGTAGTTGCGCCCCGCGGTTTCACACACGTCTTCCCATTATTCCGCAGGAACCTTGTCCTGGGATAAAAAGTATGTTTTAACCCAGGGTATAGGTTGTCTCCATTTTCTAATCTCATCAAAATCGGTTTAGTAGTTACGGTTACGACCACATCGTCGCTTACCATCAGGTGAGATCGTGGTCAAACGGTAGCCTACACTGAGAAAAAAATTCTGACTTTCCTTCTGAGTCTTTACCTTCCAAGACCATTTCCGTCCATATTTTGTATTAGTTTTCCTTCTGAATCACAATTCCTTCCCTTTTGACTCGGAAGGAAAACGGTATTTCGGAAGGTCTTTTTTCTCCGTGTAGTTTCTAATAAGAGCAGCCAAAATAAGTTATTACATCCTATCCTTCCTACTTATATTATAAATGCAAAAGTTTGTGTGTGTGTGTGTGTGTGTGTGTGTGTGTGTGTGTGTGTGTGTGTGTGTGTGTGTGTGTGTGTGTGAATGTTTGTTACCACGTATCACCGTAATTACAAAACCGATTTGATGAAATTTGGATTAACACATAGGCCACTTTTTATCCCGGAAAAAGGTTCCTGCGGGATAACGGGAAAACGCGGGGAGTAACCAGTGTTGCGTATCCGAACGTCTCGACTCTCAAACGTATCCGAGCGACGTTAACATTTTTGACAACTACTGTCACTTCGCATTCTGATCTAACCTAAGCTCAACGCATCAAAATTCAAGCAATCTTTCATTTTACACCACGAGAGGGACCTGAGCGCCAACAACCAGTAATAAAAATAAAAGTGTTTTAAAAATACGACATTACTTTCGCTCAAAATTTTATTTTATTGTTCCCAATCCTCATGTTACTTATCCTAACTTATTATTACATGGTAATAATATCCTAACGCCCGCGTCGTCCGTTGGCTTTGACTACACATTTGCATAATGACACCGCCTTAGGGTAAGCGCACCACTTTTGGACGCATTCTTTAGGATTCGAGAAGTCATTGCTGGCCTCGGGTTTTGATGATGGTACCATCAACATGGCTGCATTAATTTTGAACTATACTTTACTATGTTGCTACGTAATCATTTTAAAATGCGTTCAACTCACCAAAACACGAAGTGGTCGAAGGTAGAACCGCTCTACGCCCATGTTAGTAACAGGCTCACAAGCAAAAACGCTGGCTGAAATGAAAACATTCAGAATAAATGAAATAAACAATTGTTTATTGATTTAAAAACCAAAGTGCAACATGTTTCATGCATTCATTTTATTTTCCAGTTCATCATTCATTTTGCGCTAACATAGTGCAAACAAACACGACAAACAAACAAGTATTAACTGCAATTTCCGCTGCAGCAAAATATCCACTAATTAAAGTCTAATTAAAGTTATATAACCAGCAGAAAGCAAATATTCAACCGACAAACATGAACGTAAACATCGTGATGAAACCATAGCTTGGTGGTAGGGTATTTTCTAGTACTCGCCTGGCTAGCTACCACCCTCTTGTTAAGAATCTGTCACCAAGCACCTATCGGTGTGTTCCGGCAGCCTCACTTGAGAGCCAGTTCCCAGTCCAGGTGTAGCGTGGCGCCATCCTCGACCACATCGTCACTTAACATCAGGTGACTTGTGGTCAAACGCTACCCTGTAAATAGTAAAAAAAAAAAAAAAAAAAAAACGTATCAATTTACTCACACTGGGAACTAAAAAATCAGTACATAAGTAAATGGCACAGAATGTGAAGAACAATAAAGAAAAATGGATTGTTCAATACCGTCTCGTCACGTAAAGAGACTCCGTTACACATATCAGTGTAATCATCACACACCACATTATCTACGACAGCTTTTGCAACTTCGGACAACGGTGAAGCAACAGTCACCACCAACCGTGACGACTGACAGTCACCGCCAAACAATCTTGCATTTACCCTATTCAAATAACAAACTCGATCTAATGTCATTTAGAATAGTGGCCATTTTGAATTTCGAAGTAAATTTTGCCGGCCAGTGCTATCCGCACCACAGAGTATGAAAGACAAAGATAATTGCAGATGTGAAAACGCTACCTACCTACAAACTGTACTTGGTACAATCATGTATTTGGATGTAGGACGTTCCGCTTTATGAATTTGTCGCTTGTAATTGACGCTCGACCAATCAGCTCGAAGCAATCTCGGGATACAATAGGCACACATTATGTACGACGCACGCAGATAGTAAATAATGTTCTGTGTAATTTTCCGGTAACTGACTGCAACAATAGATGTCTACAAGTAAACAAAAGAAGATCTGAGCATTGTTCTCTATTTAAATAATTTAAAAGACAAAAGAACGATAGCATCCGATGACGGACGAAGCGATTTTCGTGGCGCGCCATATTCTGTACAAGCACATCGGATTTCGAATACGAAATTTTCCATTGAGTGATTGGATAAATCATTGACTATGTCGAATAAAAAATTACCTGGTTAAATCACAACGGCTTGTTTGTCAAGATATTTACTTTCAACTAATTGGCAAATGCTGCTAAGTGTTGGCTAATTGGCGTGTCTTCCTATGACATGTATGTAGATTGCACAACTACAAGATTTCTAAAAATTAAAACCGTGGAAATGTTTTGTGCTAAAACATCAGTTGGCGTGTGGCGTGGTCCAACATCTAGCTATATGTCCATCTAGCTAGGCATATAGCACATTCATTAAGAAAGATGTCAATTGGATATGGTTTCGATGTGAATACAAGTGCTGACACTTGTATTGTGCTTTAAACTTTTGTGTAAGTACGTGCTCTTTTTACTAACCTGGACCTTTGTCCAGAAAAAAAAGAAAATTAAGACACCTTTGTGTCTTAATTTTCTTCCATCTGTGTGTTTTACTTAGTTTCTTGATTAGGTGACATGTGTAGAGTTGCCATAATGTTGCGTAGTAGTAAACCAAAACAAAATAAAAATCCGTCGTAAAAATGCCTTGTAAATTCTTTGACCTATCTCTTTTCTTCTTCCATTAAGTAGGTACGATTTGTCATGCACAATGTCTTCAATAAAAGTTATAAAATAACAGAAATATTAAGCTGTTAGATAAAATCGTTTGTGTTTTATTTTTTTGTTGTTGTTATTTTATTTTTTTTAATTTTATGTTAAGTACTGTTCAGACCTATTTTAATAAGGTAAATGCGGATGTTTCATCGCCCAAAACAGTAAAAAAAAAATCAAATCCAAGAAACGGCATGCGATATCTGCCAACCCGCAATGGGTCAGAGTGGTGAGATTATGGCCCATACTCTCTCTGAGACAAGGCCTATGTCCCAGCAGTGGGAACGTAATAGGCCTAGGATGATGATGAATAACAGGTGACTGTATACATTAACTTTGAACTTGATGGTAGACAAAAAAATAGTAAATCTTTCATAACAGTTTCCCCAATATCAATTACCAAAATGTAAAAATCGGAATCGGCATCGGCACAAATAATAACGATGGTCACTAATAAAAAGCTTTAGTTACGCACTATTATAACGATAGTTATCATCGATTGTATCGACTTAATGCTACTTAATTGCGCTCGCTCCGATTCTATAAAAAAAACTTTTTGTCGTTCATCGAGACATTTGAATCGTTTCGAATAGTTAACAAATATTCAGATGAGTTTAATCGAATGATTTTCGAAGACATAGAATTTTATTTTAGCAAATAATCACTTCTGTGAAATTCTGTATTGAGGTTAACTCATAAAATGGAAATAAACAACAATAAAATAATGTAGATATGTGTAAGTGGATAAAAATAATGTTTCAAAGCACCCACCTCATTTGTAAAATAAAGCCCACAAATTGGTCGCTTCAGGAAGTGGTCATTACTGTGGTTCTAAACCAACGAAACGACTCAGATAGGTATTAGGTTAGGTATTGGGCCTATTTTTTCAATTTTTAATAAATATTTTTTATTTTATTTTATTCTTTTACAATCGATCCAGTTCGATCCGTTCTTTAGTTATAAATGGTGCAACTAACCTCACTTTGTTTTGTACATTTTGTATCTCAATTAGTGTGTATAGTGTAGTACATTCCTTAAAATATAGTAGTATGTATAAAAAAGACGATTCAAAAAAAGTATTAAAAAGAAACAGCAAAAATATATACAACAACGTTTAAATTATAGGCATAGGTAAAGTTCTTACCATCAGACTAACGGCCAGCTCGCCTAGTCACTCAACCGTTAAAAAAGCTCAACTCTGAAATGCTCACTAAACGCAACACTCACTTTTATCTGATGACGGGCCCATCCACGAGCAATTACAATTAATGGATTTGTCATCGCAATTAATTTTATAGGAATTAATATTCGGGCGGCGAGCGCAAAGGGGCATTTTTTGTGTTATTTTTTATGTAATAAATTGTCATAAAATGAACTCGGACGGTCTTCGGTGACTGTGAATTGATTGACGAATTGCGTGACTAATCCGAAATAGGTGGATTTCTTTTGGGTTAAGCGTTTGTGCGCGGCGGGCCACGAAGTGCGATTGTCGTACAGACGCGGTTTGAAAAATTGAAGTGGGTAAGACGCAAAAACTTTATGTTCTACTACTTACCAGAGTGTGAATTCAAAGTTCAATAAATTTCGTAGATGCTATATTAGATAACATCGTAACAATGCAAAAAAAAGTCTAAGTCTTTGGAAGTCGGCCCTACTTAAATTAATTAATTATTAAGTTATTAAAATCAACATTATTTACCAAACATGAAGAAAAACTAATATTTTTAATCTATGTTCTAGCAAATTAATTGTCACTGTCAAGTGACATTGACAAAATATACATATTGCGTTCAGGTCCAGGGCAGTATGAAAAGTGGCCAATGTTCTTTGACATTTACGAAACTAGACTTTTGCATTGTTACGATGTTATCTAATATAGCATTTATAATTTTATTGAATGAATTCACACTCTGGTAAGTAGTAGTACATAATAATGTATCTATTCTGTGACTCTGATACTAACTTCAATTTGTTTTCCCTACAGTGACGCACCGCACTGATTGAAACTCGCAAATTTCAAAGCGAAACCAAAAAAGTTGCACAGGTTACTGTGCAATTCAGCGGACAACAGTGAACGTTCGCATCGCGAAATCAAGTACGAAGTACATAATACATATTTATAGATCGCTGGTAAGACATATCCTAGTTACTCTAATCAGGTACCTACATTTAATGTAGTCAGGATTTTATTCGTCTTGTGACATTAAAAGTACCATAGTTCACGGTTCCTCTTAGTATCTCCGCGAGTAAAACCCCGAGGCACAGCTAGTCAAAATGCAAATCCACTTTTACCGCTGATTTTATCGCCTCAGAACTATACGTTGGAAAACTCTTAAAGTTCAGAAGTTCTCACGACAGATCGCAACGATTATCGAATCGTGTTCATTACATTAGTCAATCCGTTTTATTGAAGCACCGCCTTTGATCGAGACGCCTATGTCAATTTCTTTACATCGATTATGATGTTAATCGAGTAATGTCTGTTCTCGATTGTTATTGTTTTTGGAAGTCGGCGTCTTCTAATCTATTTAATTAATTCATTTGACTCTAGAGATTTGACTGTCGTTAATATATAATTACAGGTTTTCTTCTGACTCTACGTGACGTTTCTATAAAGGCAAGTTTTTAATAGTCGTTTGTATGACTTTACTTAATTTGACATGACATCGTTGCCGTCTATGATTCTGCAGCGACCTAATGATTTAACGTCCTTCAAATATGACCTCAATGCTAATCGCATCCGTCAACAAATTTCACAACTCTTTACGACATCTAGATCTTGAAGCATCTACAAAACGATTCTTGATTACTTTGGCATTATTTAAAAACTTGTATTCGAATGAAACATCAACCATGTATGGGCAACACACCCCTAATGTGGCCCGCTGAGGCTTTAGACCCGGCCCGCGTAAAATTCTTGAAAATTGCGCTCAAAAACAGTAATGTTTTTTTCGATTGAAAGAATGAGGACATTTTACCCATATCAGTCCCAAGGCACGCCACTGAGCCTGGTCTTCGGCTCTTCTCAGCAGCAATATAACCACTCGGCGCAAGTCAACCCTCCACCTAGTCGGCGAGCGTCCTATAATACGTTTGCCAAGTTGCGGTCTCCACACCGACTAGAATGAAGCAACAAGACAGTAACTTTTTTATGTACACAAATATATCTGTCTTACCTAATCTGTCTAACCAACAACGACTAGTTCAAGAACGTCGAAAAAACCCGCGACTTCCCAAAAGTTGCCCATACCCGATTTAAACACCACAATATAATCATAATCACACACAACACGACAGGTACGACATTGACATTCCGACTTTAAACTCACCGACGCTACCAAAAATCTTTTAATTTATTTAATTTGCGCCTCTAATTACGGACAATCAACATTGAACGTGATTTCTAGCAACGCCTCTGACTTACAAGGTAGTCTTTTGTACTATCGCATCGTCATTTGCTGTCAGCCGTGTGTTTTGCCCGGTAACCTTTCCATACATCACTGTAAAACCATCTCCGATAGACCCATCACGTACCCCTGCATCACCTATCTCGTTACCACCGAAGAGGGGCGAGGTAGACCTAAATCACTTTGTCGGGGCGAGCACCATTATCGAAGACTAGTAATCAGTTGTAATCACAGAACAACGAATGGTTTTTCGTCGTGACGCGTTTTTTTGTCAAATTATTTTGTAATATTTTTTTGTTCGTTTTATCAATGGATTTTTGATTCAATGTCAGAGAGCGTCGTACGTTCGATTGACATCAAATTATATGTGATTACGCCTTGTCTGTCTGTAATAAATGATACTCGGAGGTAACAAGATAAAAAGGTATAATGTCATATCCTGGTCCAATAGTCCACAGTTGATCTTCTAAGGTGTTATTAGGCACTCAAAGATATAATGTAACGAAAGTAATTTTGCTTTTCGAGGCAGCATTCCGATGAAGTATTGTAATCATATTCATCTCAATTGTTGATATACACACTGAGCAATTAGGAATTTGGGACTTGAGAAGCTAAATTTAGTTTTTGTCGTTTGCGACTCGTAGGGTGTGGTTTCGAATCCTATCACAAAACGTAAAATTACTATTGAATACTCGAATTAATTACTCGACTCGTAACAGCGGCGTAGGTTCAAGTGGCCAAACAAGGACGGAACGAGTCAGAACAGAAATGAGAAAGAGAGAGAGAGTTAAACAGAAAACTACTCGAGTCAAACTGTCCGACTCGCTTACCTCAAGTAAAATTACTCGACTCGCAAATTCGCTAGAGCGAACCTTTAGAAACTTTGCGCATAAACTTCGACACACCAACGGCCGCAAAACAGCTTATTGAATTGCAACATCCGCTTCGCATTGAACACTAAATCCACATTCTAACCATCGGCCCGTTAATGGGCAATTGTACGCATAAATAACAGTGAGGAGGAGTCCGGTATCAGTAATCGTTGGAGAACAATTGCCATTGTGGCCAGAGCCAGCGGCAAGACTGTCACTGCAAAATGTAACCAGTTCCAGTAGACCAGCCAAAAGACCGGGTATTACGATATTAAAGCCAAGAATTATAATACAGTGCCACAAACTTATCTAGTTCAGTGGCCAAAATTGGAACTTATGGTCGTTGTATAAATAAATATCAAAAGACCATTGCACACACATTGATCTAACCCCAAATTAAGCTCGAAACTTGTGTTATGGGTACTAGATCGTGAGAAATAGATACTTATAAAGATAGAAATATCCAAGGCTCAGGAACAATTCATGCTCATCACACATATTTTTTTTAATTTATATATATTTGTATGAAAATAGCGAGAAGTAGTGTAGGACGCCCTGTGACAAGACGATTTGCCAAGTGGTTGGCAGTAGTTGGATGAAAAGAGCCGAAGACCGGGCTCAGTGGGCTGACTCGGACTGATGATGATGATGTTTTCTGTTTCAGGTGAACGACGGTGGTCTGCTTTTACTTCTAAAACATCGGTTTGGTTAAACAAACCCTGCAGGTGGAGTCACCTTTAAGTTCTTATCGAGTGAAACAGGTAATAAACTATGTGACAACTTTATCAGCTACTAACCTTTGCAACTGTAAAGGCGGGTACAGAATAAATCCAAAGGTATCTAAAGCCGTAGACACATGGTGAAAGTTCACTCGCGTATCGGCGTCTGAGCCTTGAGGCTACAGCCTACGCTGTCTGGGGATATTCGGTGAAACGATTTGAAACCGATATTACCACGAAACGTTCCTGTGACGTTTGATCAATATTATGTGATGAATAGGAAATTATTGTTCAAAAAGAAAACAAAGTTATATTTATGCACTGTGCATACTTCAAAAGTTATTTAACAATTATCATAGTTTCTACAACTATCTATACCTACCAATCACTCGCTGTCATAATGTTGTAAGTTTCCAGTACATCCAATCCAGGTGACATAGCGCCACTTTCGATCACCACATCGTCATCACCTGACTTGACTCAGAAAAGACAGATGCTACATTTGTTCTAGTAATAATAGTATTCTACTTTAGCCAGCCCTACAAATATTTAATTACCTAAAGACATATTTTTTTAGTATTAATAAAAAACATTTTTTTTAAGTAGACTTTTTTTAACATTTTAAGGATATAAAAAAAAAACAAATTGTCGGCTAACGCCAGAAATTAATAATCGATCCTGATCCGTTATCGGTTTTGGATCGATATGTCATTTAGTACTAGAGCTTGACATATTACTACTAAAATGATATATTATAACACGACATATCAATCCAAAACCGCGGATAACGGATCAGGATCGATTATTATTTCGGGCCTT
Organism: Opisthograptis luteolata; assembly: GCA_931315375.2. Taxonomy (NCBI): domain Eukaryota; kingdom Metazoa; phylum Arthropoda; class Insecta; order Lepidoptera; family Geometridae; genus Opisthograptis; species Opisthograptis luteolata. The sequence continues at coordinate 3,685,310 of OV928049.1, read as the reverse complement.
AGACTGAATGACTCAATAATCTAATAATGAATTTACTTCCAGATTTATCCTTCGCCCGAAGATCGCCCGTACGTTAAAACCGTTTCAACAACGTTCTTACATAGACAACCTGAATAGGCCTCCAGTACTGCATCACCCACAAGTGCGGTGGACAACCGATCGGCCATTAAAGATTTATTGCCAACAGATTGCTATCATTACGCCTCTCCACTGGATTATGTTGTTTGAATATGTTATTAGGAGTATGTTGGTGGCGCACCGACATGTTCTAGTGTCGCATTGCTGGGAGGCTAATAAAATCGCTAGAATCAATCATTTCAGCGAGAAGAGAAAATGTCTCGACGCTGCCTCAATCAAGCTGGTGGGTACTTTAGTTTTTATAAAGTTCTGTGTGACCTCCGGTTTCATCCGTATGGACCACTAGCTGCGCCCCGCGGATTCATCCGCGTCTCCGTAGGAACCTTTTTCCGGGATAAAAAGTAGCACATGTGTTAATCCAGGGGATAAGCTACCTCCATTCCAAATTTCATCAAAATCAGTTTAGTCAGTTACGGTGATAGGTGGTTACAAACATTCGCACACACACACAAACTTTCACATTTAATTTTATAATATTAGTAGCAAGGATAACAGTTCATTGCTATAAAAAGTATCATATGATCTTTCAAAATATTTTCAGTGGTTTGAAAGTAACATAGGCAAAAGCACAGACAGATAGCTGTTTTGTTTTATTTATATACTTTTATTTTTTAGGGAATTTTATACAATGTATATGCCAGCTCCGTCGTAGCCTTCCATTTTTACAGTATTAGGTACATGTCACACAAATCCTCAGTGACTTGGTGACACGGAATACCATTTGCCCAAAACGAAACTCAATTCGCTAAGTCGGGAGTATCCCGGAACTCCGTATCAGTTCCCGCAGTGGGTCTTTTAATTGCGTTCCAATGAAGCGCTGCTAATGCCTCCCTGGTCCCTGCTCCCGGCCTCGGAAAGTTTTCGTCCCTTCAGATAACGCACTTAGCTCGAGGAGTTGTAAGAGCGGTTAGAACTGGACCTTGGAGGCGATAATACACATTCATGGTAAAAAAAATGTTGAAAATATGTGTGTTTGTTATGCAACTAAGTAGTAGGGAGACGAACAAGTCGCTCTTATGATGGTAAGCGTCACGCTTGTACATTAAATCCCACCGAAAATTTTTAAGATGACGATCAAATGATATTCACTGCTTGAGCTCAGATAGATGATTTATGTATTTATTTATTTGTATAAACTGAACTGACCAATGTGACAGATTTTTTTTAATTTTTTTTTTTTTAGTCGACAACTAGCGTCCGTACTGGCCTCCGCACATCTACCGTTACCGTTCAAATCTTGAACCACCGCTGATCTCCAACCGAAGCGCTATCTTGGAGCATCGTACATCGCTTTTCATCATCAGAACTGTAACTGACATCCCGCGCCGCGACGTCACGGAGTGATATAGTGTTTCGCTTATTCCCGCGCTTCTTGACGTTCATCCGCCTTCACCATCATCATCATCTATCATCACCGCCTGCTGCTGCTGTGCATACCACTAGGAGGACGACTTGGCTGGCTTAAGGCACGGTAAGTGCTTTTGCCCTTCATCTGTTTCCGTTAGTGGTGTGAACACGGCATCTTCTCTCTACCTCTTTTTCTCCCCGCATCCGCATCCTGACTCTGTGCTTCTGAAAAGGGACCACCCTCTTTGGGTTTTCTACCGCATCCGCATCATCATAAGTTTAAGTTCTTATTTTCTATATAAATATTTCAAAACCAAAATAAGCCAAGTCGGTACAGCTGTTTTCGAGTTTTAGCGAGACTAGCATACGTCAATTCATTTTTATATACATATACGAATTGAGTTCCCTCTATGCCTAGTTACTATGTGTCCTCTTGTTTTTTTTTCACTAATTTATATGTTATCGCCACTCACGATTAATTCCTTTTCGATGAAGTGTGCACATACCCTTAGTTCGAAGGTTCAATCAATAGAGGACAAACCGCCTGCCAGAGGCCAAACGATGTTTGCTTGTACGTGAGATCACTTATTGGTATTTTTTGCTTATTTATTGTTTTTGTTTTGCGAGTAATAAATGTTGTATGATTTTTCTCTTTACCACATCCGGATGAAACTTCCAATCATTAATAGTTTAACAAGAGGCTTAAAAAAAGTATTTTCACAAATTATTCAGGCCGTTAGCTTACACCCACGGTTTTCCGGTTATCTTGCAGGAACTATACTAACGGAATGAAGTTCCCTTAATTCTAAATTTCACGCAATTTAGTAATCCGTTGAGCCGTTCCAGCGCAAAGAAATAACATACATACAATCACACAAACTTTTCATTTACAATATGTGATTACTTCACATTCAAAACTTTATCCTAGAATCGTTTTTTTATTTGTTTTCTTTAATGTATTTTTGCTTTGTTGCTCTTTTATTTCACCGTATTGTCGTGCACGTTTTCATTACCTACAAACTTTCTCAACTTTCATAATATAAAGCTTAGGTACAGACACTTAAAGTACTTGAAATTTCAGCTAAGTCACTAAGTACCAATCACTGAAATTCAATCTTCCGAGCAGTTATGACGTGGTGTTGCTTCAATATTCGGAGAATTCAGCGAGAGTCCTGGGAAATGTAGAGCGTTTTGGGAATTCTCGGAATGTATTCCTGACACATTTCTGAAGGCCGTTTGTATCGCTAATCGATCAACTGCACTAAGTCTGCATCATCAGAACCATAGGTTACTTATTTATTTAATTTACTTACTCTACCGTCCCTTTTTAATTCAATAAAGTCAGTGAACCATTAATATAAATTAGTTTTACTATGGTATACACTAGCTGTTCCTCGCGGTTTCACCCATGTGGGTTACAGTTTATGGTGATAAAAAGTACCTTTAGTCCTTCCTCAGGGTTCAAAGTATCTCCGTACCAAATTTCATTAAAATTGGTTCAGTAGTTTAGGTGTGAAATCGAAACAGACAGACAGAGTTAATTTCGCATTGATAATATTAGTAGGTATTATGCATGAAAATATATACCTTCTCGTACATCCTCGCTTGCAATAACCTATATAACAGGGTCAATGCCTTAGCATCGTTCTAGTTTTAAGTAACTTAAAATTGTAAATACATCGCCCAGTATATAAATAAAAAAACTGTAAAGCCCTGAAAATCCCACACAACTCAATTTATGCGCTCCTTTCTCGCGCACACTTGCAAAATGTGGAATGACCCCCTGCAAAAGTGATTCCGTAGTGCTACAAAATGCGGTCCTTTAAGATGGGTGTGAAAAGAGTTCTTAGGCAACGCTTCGGCAACGCCCAGAGTTGCAAATATCTATAGACGACGGTGACAGCTTACCATCCGGAGGGCGGCATACATAAAAAAAAAAAACAAAAAAAAAACCATGTCGGCTAATTTTCCCAAACCATAACTGTCAAAAGAAATGATCTCTAATAAATTGAGCAGCAATTGAGGGCACTTCCACACAATTTAGCACGACGCGATATATCCAGCACTAAAGGAAATCGTACCGTTTGCCTTTTCCGTCACAAGCGAAATGGGTAGTGTTTCTTGAGATTAGGGTTTGTTTGGAGGCGAGCGGAGAGCGACTTAAAACCGGTTTTTTTAGACAATGCAAGTACGAGTAGGTATGTTATACTTATCTATGTATCTATCCAGATAGATAGATAACGTTTTATTGTTTCACGCGTAAGCGTAAAAAACCCCAAAACAAGAAATAAAACAACAGTAAAAATCTTAAAATGCTACTATTTCTATTATTTTCTGGGTCAAATAGCACAGTCATCGACCAAAATTTGGCTGAACTCGTCTCTCTGATGTTTTAACCATGAACAAGGTCAGCAATATTGAATCTCAAAGATGCTATATGACCATTTAAAAATAAGATTGTCAAGCAACTTTCGTCCCTGACCGTACAGATTTCCTTTGATTACATTCGCTATTGACTTAACAATTTCTATGATGAAAGCAAAACATCCCTACTAATAAAACATATTAAAAATAGACCTAAACTACTGAACCGATTTAAATGAAGTTTGGCACGGAGATAGTTTGAACCCTGAGGAAGGACATAGGCATTTTTTATCGCGATAAACTGTAGGCTACGCGGGTGAAACCATGGGGAACAGTTAGTATTCAATAACAAGTAAAAGCCTTAACCAAAAACGCTTTCTGTCTTCACCAACTCCACACCCTTAAAAACCTTGAGACAGCCTTCAAACACTACGGGGCGACAGCCAGGGCCGGACTTAAGTCATGACTTATTACTTTATAAATCACGCGTTTGTAGCCTCTACGTGACTGCTTGATGACAAACAGTCGCAATCCTGTTGTTTTCCGGCTCAGGTGGTGCGTTAGTTGCTGTCAGTTTATGAGCTCATTTGTCAAGGTTGATAAAGTGAAGATTTTTCTTTGTGTACCTATGTCAAAATTTGTTTGGATTCTTTTTGTAGGTGTTATAGAACTATGATTTTTATAGTTTCTGTAAGTTTGTAAGACATTTATGTTAGGTAGTAACGATCGACGGAGTTTACTTACGCTTGAAATTAATAAATCGATCCTGATCCGATATCCGCGGTTTTTGATCGATATGTCATTTTAGTACTAGGGCTTGACAGATTACTACTAAAGTGATAAATTATGACATGACATATCGATCCAAAACCGCGGATAACGGATCAGGATCGATTATTAATATTATCCGTTAGTTTCTAGCTTTTTATAAATATAAAGTTATAGGATATAGTTTTTACGTGGCCTATTTTAAACAGTTTTACCGAGCTGTAATTGAATTGAATTTGTGTGCAAATGGTCCCCCGATAATTATATTATTTATTTATTAGCAGGAACAGAGACTTTTAGCGATGGCTGGCACATGCGTCAACTCGTGAACGGGTGCTGCTTGTGGGGTCTGGTCTGCTTTGGTTGTGATCCCGCAACTCATTAATATTTATGTTCCCATATCCCAATGTGTACAACCAAACAAGAGAAATCTTATAAGTAAAGCTAATTAAAAAATATCGGACCATTAGATGACAATATGAACTTGCTCCAATTCAATCAATTAGTAATAAGAATAAAATTGTCAATGTGATCGCGCCAAAAAAATTACCTGCCGGGCGTTTCTTGCCTGTTCTTTTGCCGGCGTAAGGAGGTTGGAACAGGCGTAGCTAGTTTTAAGTTTGACGTTTTAAAGTGATCACAATGTATCCTATTGAAAAAATAAAAAAATTGAAATTGAAATTAGCTTATAATGGAAGATAACTTCCTGAGTCCGTCCCTACCTCAGGGACATATGGCGTGACATAGAGAATTCGCCGGCTGCGCTCGAAATAGGTAATTACAACTCGCCTGTGACAGACAGACCGACCCTTTCTGTTGTTTATTGTTATAGTACGTCTTGCACTTTTCTTGTCTCAGTTGATTTGGTACTAATGTGGATGAATGGTCGATCGCAGTCTTTTTATATTTTTTGTTTAGAACTAAAAATTGTGTAAGTAGGTACAGTCAGCTACAATAGTATATAGCTGAACCCGCCCAAGTTACCAAAACTATACCTACGATCAGCTAATGCCCGAAAATAATAATCGATCCGATCCGTTATCCGCGGTTTTGGATCGATATGTCATGTCATAAAATGTCATTTTAGTACCAGGGCTTGTCAGATTACTTTTAAAATGACATATTATGACATGACATATCGATCCAAAACCGCGGATAACGGATCAAAATCGATTATTATTACCAGCTTCGGGCGTAATATGGGTATTGAAAATGCCCGGCCAAGTGCAAGTTGGACACGCGTACCGAAAGTTCCGTACAAACTTGTTTTATTTTTTTGTTATTAAACTACATATTAACGATTTTCACTTTTTCACTTTTCACTTTTACCATTACATATGCTGTAAGATCTTGCTTCATGCCAAAATTCATGATTCTAGATCAACGTGAAGTGGTTTTGATTCGTTAGTGAAATCGCAAAGTATACATAACAGTCATATCTTTTGATCGCGTTGACTTACAAGTATGATTTTTTCACAGTTAAAAGATTTTGATATAAATTCCAACTTGATACCTCAATGCAAACTTGAGAAAAAAGTCTTGGCAGACAGATATACAGAAAACAAAATCTATATACTTAAAGGAATCAAATTCTTGACTGACTGATTTCAACGCACAGCCTAAACTGCTGGTCGTAGAAACTTGAAATGTGGAGGGTATGTTGGTATTGATGCATAGGGGTGTAATATGAAAGGATTACTTGAAATTTAACCCCTAAGGGGTAAAAATGGAGAACTGTAGCCCACGCGGGTGAAACCGCGGGGAACAGCTAGTGATCCTATTAGAGTTTTTCCTTTTCAGTTACGGAACTCTAAAAATGGATAACTTTTGTCGCTAACTGTACCTACACTATAAGAAATCCGTTATTAAACAGAGGTCAAATTGCAGTATTTCCAAACAGGTCCTTTCCAGTGGCCCCTTTACGTGACAACAGAGACTGGCTCATTTTGCACTATCACGTCTCAACTAAATATGGCAAGCTTCAAAAATATAATAGGATCCATTTGCTACTTCAAGTGTTTCTTAGCTGAATAATTATGATCGTGATTTTGTGGGATACAGGCCCCTGTTTTATAAATTTGACAAGACGACAAATAGTTTTAGACGTTTTGTTAAATATAAAAAGGTATCGTGCAATCAGCCCGTCGGATGGTTATGTAAATACCATGTAAATACAAATATGTATGTAAATACCACAGATTTGGAGTAGGCACATAGTTTATCATGGACAGTCTCTTATAGACATACAATATTTTGTGGTAATGTGAATGTGTTGTTGAAACGTGAAAAAGTATCCTCAGGGTTCAAATCATTTTCACAGCAAGTTTCATCAGAGTTGGTTCTGCGATTTAAAACATAGAAAAAAAAACAAATTAGTTACTTTCGCATTTATAACAGTATTATGGATATCTTTACATCGCTTAATTTTAAAACCATTCAAAACGGAGCTAGGAAAAAATAATTAGTTACGACAAAAAAAAAATCATTAAAATTATCTGTTGAATTTTAATATGACTATTATATGTTTATTAACGCTGAAAAGGACGAAACACTAATATTTTTAAGACCATCTTATCATTTTAAATAATATATTATCTCTTTGTATTTTTATCACAGTCATTTACGAATGTAGTTACTTTATTGAATAACCTACGTAAAGGGTTTAATTAATTAATTTTATAAAGAAAATTATACTATAGAATTCCTAATACCACAGGTAGGTCACAAAGACACGCCACAAACGTCCAATGCTCTAAAACAAACATTTACTCGTCACTCAAATATTTGCCTCAACCGGGATTCGACCCCGAGACTAAGCTCAGTAGCACTCCGTACTATCTGGACCACTACGTCATCAAAATTAATGGTTAAACGAACTTACCTTAAGTGATGTTCGACCATAATTATACTAGACGTTGCATTCGAAGATATTTATTCACTTTGTAGTAATCCTATTTATTGCACAAGGCGTCGCACATAATTTTTAGAGCTGTAAAAATAAAAATCAAATCACAAAAATATAAAATTCACTGTTTCTGAACGATACCTTCCATGTCATTGGCAGTGCTGTCATCTCCGTCATACTTCATTCTTTCAGAGACACTTATCTCGTTTGTTAGTTGTATGGGCTTTAGTAGCTGGGTTCGGGTGGGACTATAAATATCTTCGAATGCAACGTCTAGTATAATTATGGTCGAACATCACTTAAGGTAAGTTCGTTTAACCATTAATTACACTTCGACGTTGCATTCTCGATATTTATTCACTTTGTAGATGTTTAGCGCTTTCACACAAACGAGATAGGCAGGCAGGATTCTAGATAGAAAAATAAAAAGATACATTAACACATATAAACGAAAAAAGTGGAGTGATTATCCACATCATTATGAACCTTACGTTCAACCTAAAACCAATAAATCAATTGATAATGTAAGCCCAATTACCGTTATTAGCATTCTTGCTTGAATATATTATGAATTACCTTTGTGAATGCAATACTAATAAGCTTCCTGACCATCCTGTTGTTCATTTTATAACATGGACAGAACTCCTTATAACTAGCCGAGGTAGAAGTGTAGCGGCTACTATGTGCTGCAAATACCAGTATTTGCACCAAACTATAAATGTAAGTATGTCTAATGTATATGTGACTTGTGGTAGGAGCAATGGATTATCTCTTAGATGTATGAATTAATTTCTTTGATGGAGGTAGCTCTTAGGTGCCATGACATCTATCTAAACTGATAATACTTTCGTTTCGTGAGGTAAAAAAGTATAACTAGATTAGGCACCAAAGTATTTTATTTGTAGGTGAAATCAGTAATTAGTCTTTATTTCTAGTAAGTGCTTCTAGCCAAATATTAATTTCCATTCGTGCGACTTACTTTAATTTCGCACTCATTGTATAGTTGACAACGCGAGGAAAGACACAAACTTTTTGGATATGGAATCAAAAGCTTTACTCTCGTTTGGATAAAATTACTACAAGTGATTGAGTACTAGGATCTCATGTAGATACGTATTTTGAATAGCAAAGTTTAATTCCGTAAACTTCTTTTGTGAATCCTATAATTTGGTCATCTAAATAACACATTTACCTGATATTAAAACAGAAGCCGAACGGCGAGTCTGTACCTGAATGATATTCAGAGACGAGAATTTGAATCCTATTTGAGAAAATAGGAAAAATTATGTAATACTTTGAATTATTATTATTATCCTATGTGGGTTTATTCTCGGGTCTTTGCCCGGACCTTTATTAGGCATTGGCGGAGCCGTAGCCAAAGCTAAGACGCCACGCTAAGGGTGAAGTGTACTATTAACACAATGCTAAAAAGTTATCGGAGTTCTTATTGAAATTATTGATATCCAATTATTATTATTTCTGAAATTATTTTTTTTTTTTTTTAGTCTAAGTTTAAATTATAATAAATTTTGATACCCCTTGGAAATTTATCTATGTTTGGTTGATAATACCTTCGAAACCAGGATATAATGCTACCAGAGAGGGTGAAATGGATCAATCTTCTTTGGAAAAATAAAAATAATAAGAGTAGCTAAAGGCCTTCTTAGGCCTATTAGCTGCCCATGACTCCCGTGCAGTGGCTTGATCAAAATAATATTTCTTAAAAATACAGATAAACTAGAATAGAAGGAAGACGTAAAATAAATGAGTTTCCCAATCCAATGAATGCATTGACCATAGGGCCCATAAGGTCAGGCTATGCCAAAGGATCTCTTATCCGTAATAATATGTATATACCACCTAAAACGTAAATGTGAAAAAATGTGAGACAAGTTCAACATTGTGATGGTATGTTTGGTTGTTAACTTCACATACAAAACAATTGTGGTCTAAATGGGTGCCCAGTTCTGTGAATGAATCTGAAATTTAATGAATTATAAGAAAGTACATAACATGCATAAGTAAATATAATCATCTGCTTAGTTTTTCTTTTTTTTTTTTTTTTTTAGTTTTTTTTTTTTTTTTTCTATTATATGCTTCGCACAAATATTCTTGTACATAAACGTCAATTTAGGGACTCCAAAAAACAGTTCGTGATTATGATCACGATAGATCACAGGCACCTGGAGCCAGGTCCCATTCAATGTTTTGGTCATTTATTAGTTAATATATATTATTTTGTACGTATATTAAGCTATCTTTGCTTAAGCTAGTGCCAGATATCTCTGAGAGTATATAAGACATCTTCATTAATGCAGACAATAGCGGTCACTCTGCCCATGTTTATTCTGTTAATTCTTAGCAAAGCAATGAAGGCCAATGTAAGCTGATTTCAATTCTAATAATAAAGTATGCTAGTTTTGATTGTGTGATACCAAAAAAAGAACTCACGTTACAAAAAAACACCCCGCCCAATAAGGGAGGCACCTATGAAGATTTCTAGAAGGTACTTACCACTGAGTTAAAACATTATTTTTCCCAAGACGACTCTGACTTCGAGTTTGATACATTTCTCATATAAATCATTCGTAATGTTATGCAGTTTGTAATTTTTCTTTCTATACAAAGGAAACTGCAGGGTAGGCTGAGAAAAGTAACCTAAGGTATTAACAAAGGTAAAAAAGGTAAAAAGGCCCTGATTGTCAATCTGCTTAATCTGGAAAAATATTTTGTTTCGTCAGGTATTTTTAAGTTTCTTTTTGTAAACTTTAAACACATATAATGACTATTCTGTAAATCTACATATTTCAATGCCGAAATGTGTTTGTTTTTTGTTCCAAATCAAAATACATCTTCGCTTGTTTTAACACAAATCTTAACCTTTTGAGAAAGTTTAATGAACCCTCCAAGCAAATTTTAAATTATGGTCATTAATGTGTAGTAAGACATCAAAATAACACACAAGTAACAACAGATCTCGGTTTCTAAGATAATTACCAACTGGTAGAGAAGCCAATGACAAACCAAAGTCATTGAAAATCGTAGGTTATCTTGAAGTTTTAAATTATGGATAGGAACTTAAAATTACGGTTCCTTGATGTGGACATAATGTATATAAAAAACCTTACTTGGTAAATATTAGCTGTGTGAATATCTTCCATTTTAAAGTCTTCAGTTGTTATTGTCCTTCATATTCAAAATGAACCTGATGTCTAGAGATGTAGGTAGAACGCCAGCCTTGCTAAACTTTGAATGAAGGCCAGAGCTTTCTCAAATTTTTTCTTTGTAAGAAGTTTAGTTTTTAGCATTTATTTCAATTTTCTATCCAACTGCATATATTTCGTTGCTTTGTTGTTATATAATAAAAGACAAGTGTTTTGTGTTCTTGTTTTTTGTTTATGATTTATGTCCCACAGATATACGTCTAGAAAATGACTGGCTTGTTTTAGCCTTTATAAGGGGTTTATCCCGACGCTTTAAGATCGTGTATAAGACTGCAGAAAATTCTAAGTTGAACCTTGGTGCCTTCCGTAAGCTAGGTCTTCAGGTATTAGGGTTTCCTTTATCGTGGTTTCTTCTGCCTTTACCATTTACACTAGGATTCTACCCAAACGTTTAGATACCTTATCATAAATCGCCCACCAAATAATTCATCTTTCCGTACTGGATCTATGAATGCATTTTGGCTATAAAAACTCTGGTGCGGCAGACATGGCTTTTCGCTTGAGCTCGGACATGCTAGCTGCATCTGCAGTATCTGTACCTAGACCTGTCGGAATGAATGTACGGGATCTAACCCGGTTATCATCATCAGAAGACCATTGTCGCGGGTCTGGTGTCGGTGACCTTGGATGATTATGGTCGAGCTTTGCCTGGTCAAGAAGATCCAGCGCCATATCAGGTTTTGTACGTATTCACGCTTCACCTATAGACTATTTGATTCAACCAGCTGCATGTGCAGTATTGAAGGTTTTAAAGTCATTGTCCATACTCACGTTACGCCTCTTGGCTGTATGATTCAACAAGCTGCGTGTGCAGTATTGAAGGTTTTAAAGTCATTGTCCGTACTCACGTTACGCCTCTTGGCTGTATGATTCAACAAGCTGCGTGTGCAGTATTGAAGGTTTTTAAAGTTATTGTACGCACTCGCGTTACTCCTTTAGACTGTATGATTCAATAAACTGCGTGTGCAGTATTGAAGGTTTTTAAAGTCATTGTACGCACTCGCGTTACTCCTCTAGACTGTATGATTCCATAAACTGCATGTGCAGTATTGAAGGTTTTTAAAGTCATGGTACGCACTCACGTTACGCCTCCAGACTGTATGATTTAAAGTCATGGTACGCACTCACGTTGCGTCTCTAGACTATATGATTTAAAGTCATTGTACGCAATCACGTTACGCCTCTAGATTGTATGTCATGGTATGCACTCATGGTACGCACTCACGTTACGTCCTATGACTGTATGATTTAAAGTCATGATACGCACTCATGGTACGCACTCACGTTACATCCTATGACTGTATGATTTAAAGTCATGGTACGCACTCATGGTACGACTCTAGACTATATGATTCAGCAAGCAGCGTGTGCAGTGTTGAAGGTTACAATACGCCATCGGAGTAACTCATTATCAGCCGAGCATCATGCAAGAAAAAAGAATGGAAAAAAAATCATGAATTATGTGGGTAGTTAGAAAAGAAAAACTACGCAAAAATCATGAGGAAAAAATATCAGTTATTTTCCAAAGTATGCGCCTTTTCCCTAAAAAGGAAGGGACAAAGGCAAATTTACAGATAAAACTAACACACAGTTAATGACCACGAACTAACCTTGATCGTCCGAACTAGTTGGCGAGTTTCGTATCTTGCGTTCCCAACATGTTATTTTTCGTCATTATTTGGACTTATGACGATCTTTTCTCCATAACACTGCTTTCAACTAACTTTTTCACAAAATTTCCAATAAAATAACGAATTTAATCGATAAGTCGAAGCTGCGACGCCCGCACATAAAAAAGGAATGAAGTATGACGGAGATGACAGCACTGCCAATGACATGGAAGGTATCGTTCAGAAACAGTGAATTTTATATTTTTGTGATTTGATTTTTATTTTTACAGCTCTAAAAATTATGTGCGACGCCTTGTGCAATAAATAGGATTACTACAAAGTGAATAAATATCGAGAATGCAACGTCGAAGTGTAATTGAAATTACACAGATTAATAATTAGAACAGTGTCTCCTATCCGTAAATCCAAGTAGGCTATAAAGTGGAGAAATCGTTTCATTTTATGGCTAAATGCTTCGACAATGCAACCACCAGTACCCCTTCCGATCTATTCTTGAAGGTCTAAGTACAGTATTATTGTAATATAAAACAATAATTCCCATCTCAGCGCATGACATTAAGAAATTATTAGGTTGGGCTGCATCCGCGTAAGGTCTAATACGCTTGCGGGGCTTTTAGGCTGAGTACTGACGATGCTGATTTCTTCCCTGACTAGAAACGGGCACGAGCAACACCACTCTAAATCCTAGTTTTTGATTCAACGTTAAGCCTAAAAAGGTCAACTAGATTACTTCTTACAGGGTAGCGTTTGCCACAAGTCACCAGATACAATAAGGTGACCATGTGGTCGAAGGTGGCACCCCGTTACAACCACAATTGGGGATTGGCTCTCGAGTGGGGCTGTCGGAACACTCTGATAGGGCTTGATGACGGTGGTGGCTAGCTAGGCGAGCACAAGAAAATGCTCTACCTCCAAGCTATGGTTCAATCACGACTCCTTCTTAAGACCAGGTCGCACAGCCACGGACGATGACGGGACACCCTGGTTCAACGGTCGGTCGTCTGGTCTGGCGTGGCTTGATTTGTTGTAAAATGAACTTTAGAAACAATCAAACCGGCATGCACAACGTCAGACGGCTACAAGCAGGGTGTATTCAACGTGCGCCGATCGGTCTGATCTGTTGAAGTTGAAACCCAGCCGTCGGCCCCCAACCTTACAGTTTGTCGACTAATCACCTGATATTAAGTTTTTGTGTGGCCGAAGGTAATGGCGCCACGCTACAATCTCAATTGGGAACTTTCGAGTAGGGCTGTCGGGATACACCGATAGAGCTTGGAGACGGTGGTGGCTAGCCAGGCGAGCACTAGAAAAGGTTAGATTTCATGAAGACTTTTATTTCTCAGAAACAACCCGCTACGTCTGCAACTGCCTTTCCCCGTCCCGTCTACCGCAAGACAGGAGACGTATAAGCCCATCTGCATGTGGGCGCGACAGCCGCAGGCCGCTATTCTGTACGTTTCACTTGCGAGCGGCCTTTTAGCGAAAGGTGATTAAAGTGGAGTGAATATATCCTCGGTGAAAGATGATGCGTCGGTAATCGTTGTTTTGTTTCATGGAACTGAATGAGGAGACGAGCGAGGGCTTGCGTGATGATAAGTGTCACTCTTGCCTATCTGTCATCAAGAATTTTGGACTTCGACAGTTCAAAATCCTGCGTTGTAATGCACTGCTCTCGTCACCTCTTGCGCTGTAATTAAATTAAAGAAGCAATGATGACTCAGTAGTAGTGACGTTGGCTTGCGATTGTAGATTGTGGGTTCGAATCCTACAATGAACTTGAGTTTTCGGTGAAGCAAAATATCCTTAGCTTGGTGGTAGGTATAATAAATAGGACATCTTTAAGTAGTCACTTGGCTTCTACCACCCTCAAGTTAAGCATCAGTCACCAAGCACCTATCGGTGTGCGTTCCAGCAACCACACTTGAGAGCCAGTTCCGAAACCAGGTGTAGCGTGGTGAAATCATCGACCACATCGTCACTTACCATCAGGTGAGTTAGGGTCAAACACAAATATGAAAGTAAAAGCCCACACAATCCCATACAGCTCTGACCCCGTAACTAGGATTCCCTGTATCTATGTGTTGTAATATGATACTAGAATTACGTAAAACCTTTAGGATATACACCTACATTTCATATCACAAAACCAGTATAAGACATTAAGCAAGCACTAAGCACAATTACTCCACAAGAATCTCTACCATTACCAAGACAATTCATCAGTGCATCACTTTGCAACATCACAGACTAATGTAACAGAAATTAAAAGCCCCATCAATACATAGTACCTAACAATAGTACAATAACTCGGTAACATTTGAACAGAACTCGTGACGATTCGCTGTCGATATAACGAGTTAATAGTATACAGCTTTTAAATAACAATATAAACACGCCTACTGTTATTAACTGTTCGTAATCGCGAGATCTTTCTCAGGGATGGTAGCTGGAAGGGAACTCTTCAAGGCTGCGCGATTTGTTCTGCCTCGTAAAGAGGATCAAGTAGTCGTGAGTTAAATAGTGTTAGAACATCTATGAAGTCATCACAATTTTGTTAACATTTCTATTTCCTAATCTTTACAACTCGATGTGTATTTATTTTTACTAAAACTAAGCTCGTTATTGACCACAAGTAACACCTTATCCCTAATACAAGTTTGTAATCTGTAAGTTTTTGTAAATGTCAAAGTTTACCGCTAGCTTGTCAAAGTGACAACTCGTACTGCCTAATCGAAAACGTAACTCGAAAACTGTTCAAATTCGAATACAACGATTTGAAATAACTTTTACCTACTACCGATTTTAGTTCCTTCAAGTTTCCGCTGAAAGAAAAATATATGGAAAAAAACGAAAACTTTTATAGTTTTCGTAAACTATCACCACATACTCGTATACTGTAAAAATGAGTCAAGACTACTCAGCCTGCTGGTAAATCTGCTTCTGTCAAAAAGTTACAACGGGCAGAGATATCCAAATATCATAGTTTGGCATGACCAAGAACCACAATATTCAAGGCCTTGCAACATCTGCCAACCTGCGTTGGGTCAACGTGGTAGAATACGGCCCATACTCTCTCCCTGAGAGAAGACCTGTATGCCAGCAGTGGGAACATAACAGGATTATGATGATTTCTTAGTACATACCTAGAATTCAAAAGGATACTTGACGTTGAATTCTATCTACAATGCCATACCACTTTCCTTCATAGCAACATTAGCACGTACTGCGGACATCCCCAAGCGTAGAGGATTATTTAGCCAAACTACACTATATTATGGTATTTAACAATATATAAATGCTGGCATTGTCTTTAACATTAGACACGGGCTGTGGAGATCATGCCCTTAGCCCTGCGAAGTGCGTAGGTGTGACAAAGACTAAACGGGCAGAGGTTTTTGCACGGAAGTGCCTAAAAGGGAGAAGCTTCACTGAGGACTTTAAGCGAAACGAAGTAAAAAAAAAAGACATTCAATATATATTTATTTAGTATAATACAACATGTAATCAACCTCCTTACGCCGACAAAAGAACAGGCAAGAAACGCCTGGAAGGGTAATTTTTTTGGGCACGATGACGTTTACCATGTTATTCTTATTACTAAGTGATTGAATTAGAGCAAGTACACATAGGTACATAATTATTACATATAGGTACATAGTTGAGTTTTGATGACAGGCGTATCGCCGTGGTTTCTCCGATGTGGAGATTCCCACAAGATTTTTGGCTATAATTCATATTGATACAAATCCTGTGGGAATCCCCACACAAGTAAACTGCAGAAAACAGCTAATATTTTAGATTTACCTAGACAGATCCTCTGATGGAGATAGTCTTTGCCTTGCTTAGTCATTTGGTAGAGGAAACACCGCCCGTGGCAGGTCAAAATAGTATCTTAGAACGATCGTTATGCAGAGATAACAATATGAGATTATTGTATGTTTGAACATAAGTAGTTATCAAAGTTGGAAAGGCAAGGTTACTATATTGTGTACATGTGATAAAATATTAAAACTACGATTTGTGACCACCGATGAGGCGCAATAATTCCCACAAAACCATGCATTTTTCTGCAAATAAAAGAAGCCTATATCACATTAAAATCCACAAATTATCACTATGCAAGAAATCTGAAGATCAGGCTCAGTGGCGTACTTTGGGAGAGGCCTATGTCCAGCAGTGGACTGAAATAGGCTGATTATGATGATGATAATGATGCTGCAAAAAATCTCCTCGAAATGTTGCTCCGTAGCCGCTTAAAAGAAGGACAAACCAACAATCAGATTTTCCTACATAAAATGTACAGGTGTGAGAATTGGTGAAAAAAATAAGGTACAGTCAACGACAAAAGTCGCTGAACAATCACACTTTTTTCTATTACCAATTTTTGACCTCACCATCACCTAAAATCAGGTGTGTTACGATGTGGTCAAAATGATACCATGTAAAATGTAAAAAAACAATAATAATTACTGATTTGAAACACATTTGGAAAATCGAGAACGATGAGCTACTTATGTCTGACTGTACCAATATCCGATAACCCTACGACTATAAAAAGATAATCCTAATTATTTCAAGTTAATTTTCTCCTGTAGGGTACACTGGCATTTCAACCATTTTTACAACTTACATAAACAATCTTACACCCCCTACCGTTGATATTTCACGCACACCTAATACAATTACGGTATACGAAGGACAAGCAATAAAATAGCAAAGGAAACGGTCATTCGACACTTGAAGGGCCAAGTTAAAGGGCTCACTCGGTATTCTTCTCGCGGACCCTTTGGACTCCTCACAAAGGGAAAAGGGCAAACACTTGAGGCAGAGGACCAAAATAGAGAGCGTATTGAGTCGAGAAATAAAATAAGGGGAAAGAGTGTTGGGAAGTTTTACGTATGTGGTATTTGTATAAAGCTGTGTGCACCTCCCAAAATACATTAAAATAAATGTTAAATTTGAATGTTAAATACACCAAATTCGTGAATTTGGCGGGGCAGGTACATTATGTAATTTGCAATATTTGTTTCCGTAACCGTACATTTTTTTGCTGTGAACTTCTGTTCAAAACCTTAATGTCAAATACAAATTTGGCTTAGCGCAGACAAAGCTCAAATTGTTTCAGTTCTTAGACAAAGCGTTCTAACTAGACTTATTTCTATTTTTTTGTGTGTTAAATATGTGTATATATTAAGATTGCTACATATTACGTGCTGTTGCATTTCAGCGCAAGTTTTCTTTTATTCTGAGTAAGTTTCCACTTCATCACGTAGTCTAACGCTATAACGAAAAAAAGATGTATAAAAACTAAAATATAAGTTAAAGGGGTTTCAACCGCTCTGTACAAATACTATCAAGTGGACAGTACGTGGTGACCGCAGGTGCTCGCAGCCGAACTTTCCAAATATTTGCTTTAGTGGTTTTTCCCATGGATTTGTCCGTTTTTCCGCCCTAAACGCCAACTAGGTGGATCGTAGATTTGCTCAACTAAGGATCAAGTATGCTTTGACACAACAAAAAGGGAAAAACCAGTTAAAACATCTTTTGTTGGAATATTTGTTCGGGATCAGTAAGGTTTTACTTATTTGTGGAGGAGAAGGTCGCTGCCTGAAGGAATGTTATTTTAATAAAATTGTACTACTTTGTTCATTTAAATTTTATCACAATTTGAAACAGCTTAACTTTTGTGAGGCGCTGCAAAAATCGTTTTGAAAGTTTTGTTCATCGCTATTTAAATTTGTTTTGAAAAGAGGTCGTTCGGGAAAGACCCCTTGCAATTGCATTTTTTTGTTGGAGACTTACATAACCAAGGAGTTTTGTATACCTATTCATTTCTTACTCTGCTTTTTTGTTTTTCTTTTTTGTTGCACTAACACTAACTGATAAACTGATAATACTCCGCAGTTTTTGGTAGTGTCATGGAGAGTACCTAAAGCCCTATAAATAACACCATGGGAAATCCGCCCTTGAATGAACTTGACTCTTTTCCACCCGAAACCCGAAACTAATCTTGTGAAATTAAACGCCTAGAAAACTCAATGTCAAAAATCGTCACCAAATAACTTTTTACTCTATGAATCTTACAGCGAGTTGTAATTACGTATGTAAAATGAAAAAAGATATACAAAAACTAGCATCATAAATATCACACTACCGCAGCAGCAACTAAAAAATACAAGGTAACGAAATATTTACACATAACATTAAGTAACTCTATATAGCCATGAAAAACCAAACACGATGCAGTAATCCATTAAATGCATCAAGCACAAATTATTGTCAATTACGCCCATTACAATATTTTTACAGTAAACTTTAGAGAAGCATGATGTACCTGACCTTTGTTTCGTTTCCTAGTTCAGCTCGCGTTTTTAACTAACATTTGAATGAGTAAACGGCCAGGAGTGTGGCTGACTCGCTCGTTGTAAGGTTCTTTCTATACGAACTTTTTTGGCGGCAATTGAACCGATAATGTGTGATATTGGTGTGTTTTATTAACAGTTAAGTGTTCGTAATGTGTAGGAATAAAGAAATTTGAAATAAAGTTGTAAAAAGTGACTTTTCTAGTTGCTCCAAAAAAGTCCGTGTAAAGTTTAAGTAAAGTGCCACTACTTTACTTAAACACTATCATCTTGGACCCGGCTTGCTGCTTGATTTTACTCTCTGGATTCGAAATATTTTTAATACTTGACTCTGGCAAATACACTAATCGTGTGACGCCATAACAAAAAAAAAGAATTTTGCCTCTAAGTGTTTTAAAAATTGGTTTTGAAACTCGACGCAAGGGCGCTGTACATTTTTTCATACCTACAAAAAAAGTGTTTACATGAAAGGGTTGATACGTTACGTGATGTTTGGTGTCACCGCGTTATGCATGGATTCGGAACGGTTTTTTTTTTGCAGTCCTTCAAGATGCGTGTGATAAGAGTTCTCAAGGGTTCTTCCCATCGGGTAGGCCGTCTGCTTGTTTGCCACTCTATTACATAGAAAAAAATATATAGCTTTCTTAATTAAAACACTTTTATTAGCTAGATTTTTAATTAGTTTAACAAGATATATTGTGACAATTAAAAACAATGCATGACACACAACGTGACAAAATTATAGGGTTTATGAATTTTTTACGGTACCCTTCAAATGAATGGCAAATCGATCGAGTTAAATCGATTTCCTTGTGTGGTAGAAGTCGCAAATTGGACAAAAAACCAAACGTGCACAATTAGCACTCGGATAAAGCACTTGTCGTAATAGCCGTGGGAGACCACTTTTTGCTTGTGGTGTAAGGAGAAAGAGGTCGCGATATAAAATTTCAAAACAAAACGCAAATACATACAAGTAGCTCGTTTTTTGTTTTATGAATCATTAGCACCGTACCTCTTTTTTTTAGCGTTTGCTACAAGTTTTCTGATTTTAAGTGACGATGTGTTCTAAGATGGCGACACGCTACGCCTGGACTAGAAACTGGCGCTCCAATGAATGCAAATTATTGATAAAAACCATAAACATATAAGTAGTACACATTTTAAATGAGTCAATGTTTTCTCAGACGCAAAACGTTTATGAAGATGGCTACCATATTAGCTGTTTAGGAATATTTCGGCCAAATACCTTTATATATTGAGTAATTAATAAGTTCAAAAATAAGATGTTGAAGCATGGTTTGTTGCATTCTAAATAAATTGTCAATTGCATCGTGACCGTGCTATTTTAAAGGATTTATAAAGACCAGTAACACTACAAAGACATTTTCATTTCAGCAAGGTACGGGACCGATTGGATTGAACAACGAAAAGTTCAAGGTGGTCGCGCTATCAGCTAACATCTCGTAACTCGCGCCCGCTGATTGCATCGAACAATCTATAATAACAAGCGATAATCGTCGGACGGCAGTCGACGCGTTCGTGTCAAATCCGACAAAATTAATGTTGGCAATAACCGTTAGAGGCCAAAGACGAAATTCTCACGAGCAAGCGTTTCGTGCGGCTGGTGCATTACAAATTTGTCACATTAACTCTAGCGACGAGGACATGGAAATGTCTAAAAACGAGTCAAGAGTATCGACATTGCAACTTACCGATATCGATATTGTGTTTTTTTACCTTCACTTCCCGCTACTGGTCAAAGGTCTCCCCCATTTCTTTTCAGCCATCTCGATCCTCTGCAACCTCAGACTGTTGAAATGAATCAAGGTCATCACGCCATCTTTTTCGGGGCCTGCCTCGGCGACGTCGCCCGTCCTCGGGTAGTGTCGGGTACCCACTGCGTGCCGATTCTTTCTTTTTTCACTCATACATTACGTACGATTACATATATAGTCTAGATAACAACCATTTAGCCTGCTTTTATTAATAAAATTAAAGCTCAACGTCATGTCTCTCTCGCGTATTCATCCCGAATAATTCTCTTTTTTTCCATGCGACATTTGTATGATGCCTGACAGTGACAGCGCGAAAATGCCTCTCTATTTTTTTAAACACAAAAGACTGCGTTCTAATATTACAACAATATTAAAATAATGAATAGAGATGAGACTTTTATTAATTCGCTAACTAGCTGAAATCGTCGCAAAAACAATTCCAAAACTAGGTTTATATTTATTCACACTCTAGTCTACTACAAAAGATAGAGGTCAAGCACCTGCCTATAATTTTTTATGCGTTTTTTATTTAAAATAACACATTCTAACAGTTTGTTGGCAGTTTGGCACTCATAAATTTAAACGTAAACAATCATCGCGAAACAATTATATACCGATAAATATTCATTTACGATAAATTTTAACCGTCGTAAATCGATAAGTTAATAGACTACGTCACTAGTTTGTTATTCGCGACATTGTACGATTTTACTACTCTGCGCTACCAGACCACAGAGTAGCGACATCGCAGTTACATAAACTGATATTCTGGAATTTGAGGGTGTCTAGTTTCTATGCTAATTGTTTTAGCTGTGTCGTGAGGTTGCTTCATGAAGTTGAGTCATAGACGATAGGTTCCTATTATTTTGAGGATAAGTCTAATTGTTTATTAGTTCTCGCAATCTCGTCGATTAAGTGTGGCAGGCTACTTTGATCTGTGATATTGGAAAACAGGTTTTTGTGAGTGTCATACGAAATGATTGAATGATTCGCTTTTTTGCAGTTGTAGCTTGGAAATTCCGATCATAACAAATTATTCATGACTTTACAATGTTTTTGGTGTGAGATAACTTTATTTTGCTGGTTTCTGACAATTCTAGAATAAATTAAGTACCTATGTATTTTGAGAAGTGTTCCGCACATCATTCAAACCCTAGGGGTCGTAGTTGTACCTAGTTGTACTATTATCACTAAGCAATTTCTTACAGACACACCTACTGTAATGTGACCGACTCCGAAGCACGGAAGCGCTCAGTTGTAAAAACTACTAGCGGTCACCCATCCAAGTAGTGACCGCAGAGAACGTTGCTTAACTTAGTCTTTTGATTAAGATTGACTAAACAAGCTCCACTGCGAGCGCTTCTAAAATATAAGTATAAAACCGATATATAAAGTCCATGCCACACCGTCGTACCACAATCTCCAATTGCGACAGTGCCGTGTCAGATGGCATAGAGTTTAATCATAAAGCACTGACAATCCTAAAATCTAAGCACTACGCCTACACGTCGTTTAATGTGAATTAAGTACATTCAATTTATATTCAAATCGATATTTCGTGTGAATAGACCTTTATATTAATTACACGCCTTTAGTATATTCAAGTTAATGCTTTGTGCTTGTTTGTGATAAACTATGGTTCTTACTCTATGATCTATGTATAAATTTGTATAAAAAATCATCGTATGTTCCCTATACACCAAATGGCTGCTCCGATTTTCATGTAATTTTTAGGCAACTTTTAGTAGCCTAGCGGGTGATCCTGTAAAACCAGTGAAAGAACAATGGCCAAAACGAACCCGAAGTTGTCTTAAAACAAGCTATACATGAAAAAAAAAGTAATTTCTTGCATATTATTAACTTACACGATGCTTGGATGTTTTGAACGCACGATACATATTCTACTAATTTTGTTGTACTTCTTTTTAATTTTTTGAAGCTAACGTTAATCTCACACGCCAAAAACTTTTAATGTCGATCGTACAACTTCAATAAGCTCGCATTTTTTTTTACACAGTATATTGCGGGCAGGTCCAAGGCAGTACAAAAAGTGGCCGATGTTCTTTGGTAGTCATCGGATAAACAGTTTTGTTATTTTTTTTTTGGCAATTTTGTGTCATGTTTTTCTCCACAAATTAATATTTTTCTTCTATGTATAATATGTACTTATATTAAAATTTCAGAATAGAAGTAAAGGAGGTCGTATTGTTAAAGAAGAACCGGCATGTCCAAGAACCACAACAATCAATAGCATGTGACATCTACCAACCGGAACTGGGCCAGCATGATAGATTACGGCCCATACTCTCTCTCTGAGAAGGCCAGAGTCCCAGCAGTGAGACGTAATAGGCTGATGATAAAATTATTTTTTATGTTTCTGTCACATTGACATTATAAAGGCAATTGTAAATGTGCGTCCTTGCTGCGGCCACAGTTAAGGCGCGTCAAAATTTAACAAAAATCACTTCCTAGGACGCAGACACAATGGTTCAGTATGTCATGCCGAGCCCACATTAGCGCTAATGCTGTGACCGCGACTTATTTGGCGGCCCCTGTCATAGTTCAAGGTTTTGGACGCCGATTACGGTTGCTTTAACTTAAGAGACGCCGTTCTAGTTAGATTAAAGCTTTTTGTGAGAAAGTTAAATTAAATTTAAGTTTTATTAGACTACTACCGGGAGACGTTTTGTCATTGTATGAGTCGCAGGGAGCCGATGGATATAAATAAATGGCTAATGCCGTTCGTGCTAGCATTCAAAGGGGGGGCCTATTATCAGCAGTGGACTTTTTCAGGCTGATGATGACGATGACTACAAGCTGCGCCCTCTGGTTTTACCCGCGTAGACTACACTTTATCGCGATAAAAAAAATTCTATATTCTTTTCCAGGGTTCGAACTATCTCCATACTAAATTTTATCAAGATCGGTTCAGCGGTTTAGTAATGAAAAGGTAACATAGAAACAAATAGATTCGTGCGGTTCAATTTTCGCTTATAATTTTTTTGTGAGCAGCTTTCAATTGCTTTTGGTTTGCTTTTAAAGTTTATCAAAGCCGCTAAAATCGCATATTGGAACATACTTGTAAGGCTGCTAACAGGATTGAAACATTGAAAAGTTCAAACAACGAGTCCAGAAGTAGAGTCCTTTAACAATCACAAAACAGGTAAAAAAATTGCCAAAGAAAAAATATACCACCTGTAAAGAGTTTTGGTTTCAGAGGCAGTAAGTAATGCAATGAGTAAATTGATAAAAAATAATTCACGA
This sequence comes from Opisthograptis luteolata, assembly GCA_931315375.2. Lineage (NCBI taxonomy): Eukaryota > Metazoa > Arthropoda > Insecta > Lepidoptera > Geometridae > Opisthograptis > Opisthograptis luteolata. The sequence continues at coordinate 3,661,532 of OV928049.1, read as the reverse complement.
AAATAACTTCAAAAGCTGTTTCTTATACCGAAAATGAAAGTGGTCCAACACAATGCTTCTCGAAGTCACCACAACAAAGATCTCCATGCACGAATACCGAAAACCTCGCGACAATACCCACAAGTGTATGATAAAATAAGTGCCCCATTTTACAATTGCAATCTCGCGGCGTTTTCGTAGATTGTGAAGAGAGACAATTACAAATGATTGTGCCCCTCGGTCACATATGACTTACAACAGACTGCTTAATCTTTTCAAATGTAATTTCCTTGCGTGATTTATGCCCAAATTGTGTCCAGAGTTTGCGTGCAGTGTCCATGACGAAACTCTTGAACTAGACCAGAGATTATCGTGCTGGAGGCTAAAGCTGTACCCAACATACCTCTATAGTTCAGGCTCTTTATGAGATGCGAAGCGCTCGTAGCGGAGTTTGCCTAAAACACTCGTAGCGGAGTTTGCCTCAAGCGCTCGTAGCGGATTTTGCCTCAAGTGCTCGTAGCGGAGTTTGCCTCAAGCGCTCGAAGCGAAGTTTGCCTCAAGCACGTGTAGCAGAGCTTGCCTCAAGCGCTCGTAGCGGAGTTTGCCTCAAGCGCTCGTAGCGTTGCTTGCCTCAAGCACTCGTAGCGAAGCTTGCCTGTTATTTAATTGAATCCTGCAATTTAATTGAATCCTGCTTGAGTTTTCCGTAAAGGATAACAGTGATGATATTGCAAATATCTTGTAATAAGGCAGAGCGAAAAATGCTTTTAATCTATGAACATAAGCAGTCAACGAAATAGTTTCTGCGTAAAAACTTATCCAGATTTTACAGTTATAACTACATCGTTATGCTTACTGATTCATTATGATGGATCACCCGGTATATTATCACATCACACAAAGGATGTCCCACTAATATTATAAAATATGAAATTTAGAATGTGAGTGAGAGAGTGAGTGAGTGCGCACGTTTAGGTATTACTTCTTAATACTAAAACTGCTCAACGGATTTGGGTGAAATTTGCAATGTAGATAGCTTAGACCCTGGATTTAAACTAAAATATAATCCTGAGATAAGTTTCCTATAGTTATTAGATGTAATCCCTCGATGACATTAAATTTAACCCAATATTTAAGCCACAATAGTTAAATTTAATCCCAAAACTGTATCTGGCAATGCTTAATGAGCCGCAATGACGGCTTATTATCACGAGTCAACACCAACGCTTGTCGAATGCACTCAGGTTAACCTATAAATTTTAACGTTTATCTTCTATACATAAATATAATACATTAGCTACGCGGTTTCACCCGTGTTTACCCGTTATCCCGCAGGAACCTTTTTCCAGGATAAAAAGTAGCCTATGTGCTAATCCAGGTTACAAGCTATCTTGATTCCAAATTTTACTCAAATCCGTTCAGTAGTTTTTTGCCTGAAAGAGCAAACATACATACATACTCACAAACTTTCGCGTTTATAATATTAAGTAGGATTATAATCTTTTGCGTTTGTTTAACCGAAACAGAGGTGTGTCTGTCTGTATTTTAGATAAATCTTGTTTTGTAGAAGTACAGTCACCGTCAAAAGTTGCTGATACTCTATTTTCATATGCGTATTAGTGTTTGACCACAACATACCACACCTGATCTTAAGTGATCAATCGAAAGTTGGTCTTTAAAATGATTATAAAAAAATCGGAAAATTTGTTTTAGTTCATTGACTCCCAAGGATAGATTCAATGCAGAGATTGCAAATTCAATTCGAGGATCGGTTATTGGCAAGCTCTACCCTTACAAGTTAAATTTTTAACAAAAAAAAAACCGTTTTCAGGTTCCCTTCGGTTTCTCTGGTCTGCCATCATCAAACTCTGATTTCCTTATCATGGGACAACCTTTGAAATATCTTCTTTCCAACAAAAAATATTTTTTCAAACCCGTCTATTTTTGACGGAGTTATTATGTCCGAACATACATAACAAAAAAAAATACAAACATCCGAACTGAGAACCTCCTCCTTCTTTTTGGAAGTCGGTTAAAAATGGATTGACATATCGATCCAAAACCGCGAAAATAGATCAGGATCGATTATTAACTTCGGGCGTTAAGCTACCAGCAAAGTTTATCTTAACATTAATTACAAATAAGCTTGCCGCGACGCCGCCGCCATTCAAGGAGTTGTAGGCGTTAAATCGTTGTAATGAAGCACCAGATAAGCGAAGATTTAGTTAGCTCTTCGTGCGTTGATGAAGTGGCCACAAAAAAAAAATAAAAAAAACAAATTTGAATTTGGAATTCAAATTCAAATCATTTTTATTCAATAGGATACATTGTGATCACTTTAAAACGTCAACTTAAAACTAGCTACGCCTGTTCCAACCTCCTTACGCCGGCAAAAAAAAAAGGCAAGAAACGCCCGGCAGGTAATTCTTTTGGCGCGATCACATTGACAATTTTATTCTTATTACTAATTGATTGAATTGGAGCAAGTTCACTAAAATCCCAAGCTTTTTTTTTCTGTCGTCTAATAGTCCTATACTTTTAATTTAGCTTTACTAATAAGATTTATCTTGTTTGGTTGTACACATTGGGATATGGGAACATGAATATAAATGAGTTGCGGGATCACACCACAGCGTTGTGTTTGTCAAGCGTCCATAGAAGTCGTGCAATGAAGTCGAGCTGTAAGCTTCTAGTTGATATTGTGTGATCTACAATCTACATCCTAAGCGATGATGGCTTGACGGTTTTTTCTGATGTTAAGGACGTTTGAAGTTTTAAAATGATTTACACTAGATAAAACTGCTTTACTTCAAGCTTTTATCTTCAAACTTCAATATTAACTACCAGTGTCTGTAAGCGACATTAATATCTGTTGTCGTGAGTTCAAGCCGCGTAGGCGCGTTGACACAGGCGAGTCAAGTGGCACGTTACAACACCGAGTGCCCACATTCGCTGACTCAGCACTCAGCCCATTGTGCAAACGAGGCTTCGGCTTTGACATTGTGAATTACGTGAATCAATACGACTAAGTAAGCAATATTATGACCACTCTAGTACCTAACTGAGCAATAATCATTGAATTGAGAAGATTCAATTTCAAAAGGAGGTTTTCTGTCAAAAAATATGCTAAAAATATCCGATAGATGGCGTTGATGATACATGAAACAAGCTCAATAAAAAAACTTTCAAAACTTTCGGCTCGTTTTTGTTTCTCTCTTCTCCTTGCATTGTAACTTTTTCCAAAATAGACGAACACACATTTTGCCTATAAGGAAACACGAAGTGACAATTGATTGGTGGCCAAATGATGAGGCTGACAGATCAATCTTTTTTGTAATTTTTATATAAGTGACTTATTTTTTATTTTTTTTTTTACTATTTACAGGGTAGCGTTTGACCACAAGTCACCTGATGTTAAGTGACGATGTGGTCGAAGATGGCGCCACGCTACACCTGGACTGGGAACTGGCTCTCAAGTGAGGCTGCCGGAACACACCGATAGGTGCTTGGCGACATATTCTTAACAAGAGGGTGGCAGCTAGCCAGGCGAGTACTAGAAAATACCCTACCACCAAGCTATGGTTTCATCACGATGTTTTCCTTCACCGAAAGCTCAAGCTCATTGTAGGATTCGAACCCACGTCCTGCGGATCGCAAGCCGACGTCACTACCACTGAGCCATCATCGCTATGCTATGACTTATGGTCAAACTGTACACTGTAAAGGTAACAAACAGACAGTAGGGTAGAATTACTTTCGCATAATATAATTATGTATAACTAGTTGCGCCCCGCGGTTTCACCCGCGTCTTCCCATTATCCCGCAGAAACATAAATAGCCTATATGTTAATCCAGAGTATAAGCTATCTCCATTCCAAATTTCATCAAAATCGGTTTAGTAGTTACGGTGATACGTGGTAACAAACATTCACACACACAAAAACTTTCGCATTTATAATATTAGTTGGATATAGGAGTGTGATTAATTGATCATATACAACTTCATTCAAAAGTAATTAAAAGTAAGCTAGTAAATATGTATCACAAAAAACGGTTACGATCACATGTCCACGAATCACGATCCATGACGTCAGAACTGTGTGACATTTTCAAATAAAAAAAAAAGGTTTATGCATTTCATATTTCAATTAAATAAGGTTTTTTTTCGTACTAAAATATTTTAATAGTCCTCAATAATTATGAGACACGGCATTGTTACGTCACTATCAAATTGTTTTATTACTTCTGTTTTTTATCGAAAAGCATATCTTATTCCGATATATTTATATCTCTATGACTTTTAGAACAAAATAGTTATAGATTATGTAAAAAAATGTACAAATGATTACTAAAATTATTACATGAAAGTTAGTGCAATCCCTATGTAGCACCGAACAATGGTTTCACACGATGTTTTCCTTCAACGAAAGCTCAGGCTCATTGCAGGATTCGGACTCACGACCAACGTTTGACAAGTCAACGTCACCACCACTGAGCATCATCACTTCTGTAACGTTCTTCTCTCGTACGACTGAATACGATTTCATAAAAAGCAGTGCTGCCAACATATCAAACTTTAATAAAAGTTCTTTATACAAAACTTGGTTTAACTTATTACCAACTACAGCACTAAAGTACCTTACTAAAAGGAGGTACTTAATGAAACTTTATGCAACCATTGCAACCACTATCTCGCCCCATAATCGCTCACCTTCTCCGATTTTCGACCGAATGCAAATCACCTTGAATTCAAACCGCTTACTAAAAAAAACAATAGACAATCGGAGACATACAGTTTACGTAATGGCAAAGAAACAAAATGGTCTGCTCAATTGAAAAACAGCGTCTCTGCATACATTTCTCTGAGCACTTACGTCGTTTTTTCATTAGCAGTGCAAATTGGTAACTTTTGATCGATGGCATCCATTTTTAGATTCGTTCGGTGCAGTTTCAAAAGTGGAACTCTGTCATTAGTGGCTATTACCAAAGAGGTATGATTCATTGCGCTCTCATTGTCTTGGCTATGTTTGTTTTGGTGCTAGTGATGAGAACAATCGAAAGTAAGGGTCACGGGACTCGTGAGTCGGTTGGTTACAAGACTATACAAAAGTTCCGCTAGAACACTGGTATTTTAGAATGACGCACAAGCAATGATCACTACCTAAGCACAGATTTGAGTCTGTCATTCCATACAAAAATGTCACCCAATCGCTACTCAAGCATTGATCATGATCAACACTTGAGCGTCGTTTTACGGCCGGTTTCAATTTGACATAAATTTGACATTACTTCTATGGCGCTTATGTCAAATTTCCATCTCCAGAAGGGCGAATCGTTATTGAAACTGGCCGCTAGAATACCGACCTTAATCTCTATCTTTTTAATTCTACATAACTGCGTATTGCAAACTTTTAGAATGCAACTCATTTCTTCTTCAACGAAAATTGTTATAAAATGCAGACTTACTCACTTTTTTAAAACACTTTTTTTTTACTTGACTTGGTCCAGTTGTAGCGTGGCACCACCTTAAAATAATTAACTAACCAAAAAATAATATATTAAATTTAGGTGAAATGGTGTTAAATTGTGCGATAATGGTGTCGATTCGGTTTTACATTCTCCTAAACTAAACGAAGTTTGACAAGTCTGACAGTATTTCTGTCTTTTTCTACCCGCTGAAGTAAAAAAAGGACAGCATTACTATTAGACCTGTCAAACTTAGTTTAGTTTTATAGAATGCAAAACCGAATCGACACCATTATCGCACAATTTAACACACACTTCACATAAATTTAATATTTTTTTTTTGTTGGTAATTTTCTACCAAAATAAAGGTGTGTCAGAAATAAATGTATTTTCATTTCATTTTTTTATTATTTCATTTCAACCACCAAGTTATGGCTTTATCACGATTGTTTCCTTCACCGAAAGCACAAGCTTTTTGCAAGATTCGAACCTACGCTATCATTGCGCATTGGTTCACAAAAACTTGCAATTCGAAACATCACTAACGTTCATTTGACTTTGTTTTTCGTAAAATTCGGTTGTTGGCAAGCCAATTAGAAGCTTGAGTGTGAATGACGAAGGATACCTACTGTGAGAAAAGAAAGACCGTTTTTGGTAGTAGATTCATTGTGAAATACCTACAATGAAATGTGGTGAATGGTACTACCTGAATATGAAAACGACATACTTAACTCAAATTTAATATCGCATTGTCCGTGGTATCAATCTTGTGAGGAATAAGATTGATTAGATTTGATTTATTTATTTGTCCAAAACACGGTTAAGGTCAGAATATTAGTATCGATTATTAGCTCCGCGTGCTTCACTAATGCTGGCATACAAAATTGTTACAAAAAGAAAAAATAATCCAACACAAAGTTAAAGCGCTTGATACAAAAAAGTAATAATTCATAACATGCTTCCATAAGTGTTCTAGCATTGTGGAAACCTATGACAATTCTACAGTGAGGGTTTTCCTTACAGTGAGTATTTTCCTGACCTTGAAGGAAAACACTTATTACCAAATTAAACTTTAAGGCAAAATTGATCATACTTTCTAGGAAAATTTAAAATCAATCACAAATAGAGCTTAACTTAAAAAAATCAAGCAGAATTGCAACCCTGATAAATTCAGGTAAAAATCACTACAAACATTGTATCATAAATATGAATATCAGGTAACTAGATGGAGGGACGAAAAGTGCTAAAATGTTACCGTTGCTTATAATAATGCAACATGTGCGCGTGTATGTATATATTATGTATGTGTGTATGTAAAGCACATCACTAATATAACTTTTTAAATTAAGGCAGTTCTAGACATTACATCAAAACTTAATGACACACTTGGACGACCGAATTAGATGACTGTCCTTCGCCATTCCATTACATTTTTTACCATCTCAATAATAGAACTAATGTAACCGCAAGCAATGTCGCCGGTCGCCGTAATTTGGCTCAAAATGTCGCAAGACGACAGGCGTGAAGGTTGCATCGCTGCACGTGACGTCACCCAACATGATTACTTGTAAATTGTCATCAGGAATATAATATAGGGTTGGCAAAAGTCACTATTCCTTAGAGTTATCGTTACCTGATAAGCTAGTCATAAATCAGTCTTAAATGCATGTCTGAGCCATGTCTGAATAAAGCAAAAATAAAGTAGGTAGTAATCTAAACTAATCCTACTTCCTAATAATATTATAAACCCGAAAGTTTGTGAATATGTATGTATGTATGTATGTTGCTTTTTCTCGCAAAAAGTACTGAACTGATTTGAGTGAAATTTGGAATGGAGATAGCTTATACTCTGGATTAACACATAGGCTACTTTTTATCCCGGAAATTGGTTCCTGCGGAATAATGGGAAGACGCGGGCGAAGCCGCTGGGCGGAAGCTAGTCAATGCTCTGCAGTCGTTACTTGGATGGGTGTTGGGTGACCACTTGAAGTATTTACAACTGAGCGCTTCCGTGCTTTAAAGGGCACGTTCAAGTTTTTAAAGCCGTCGATCCCGGTTGCTGTTAGGATAGCAGTCGTTAGGTGAGACTATGTCGGAGATCTTCTTTCTAAAAACGAATCTCTCTCTCCCTCTCTCTCTGAGAGAAGGCCTGTTTGTATGTCCCAGCAGTGGGTAATAGGTTGATAAGGATGGTGATAACAATAAAAAAAATTAAATACAACAATAAATGCTAACACAACGTTTGCACATTATATGGTAGAATGCATGGAACTTATCATATTCTGTAGGTATCTATTGTACAGCATTCTTGTTTCTTGCAAACTTTTATATAGGTACCTATTTGAATAATAAGGCAGAATTGTAATGGCAGCCCTGATGACACCTGATGATCGCAACCTTGGGCACAGTCACGAGCGTTGACAAAACAGCATCATCGTGGATTTGTTTAATTTTAGTGGAAAACCGTCGTCGTGCGCTAGCTAATCAGCCGATGGATTGCCACTACTCAGTGTGGGGCGCAAGGCACGAGCTATAAGCGTGTTCATTTTATATCGTTACGATTAAGGTTTTCTTTTTCCCCAAACTGTTTTTATTACTTCTTACATGTTAGCATTTGACTAAAAGTAGCCTGATGTTAAATAATGATCTGTTTATGCTGATGACATTTTTATGGCCCGCGCGAGCCATAAGGCTCGAGCTATAACGAGCTAATCTTTTATTTATGTTACGATTAGGATATTTTTTTTTAATCACTATCATTCAACCTTGCTGGTTATCGGTTAATTTTATTTTTCTTAAACTCTTCTGTCTGTTTCTAGATGCCACAGTCTTAATTGATATAAAACTGAACACATTGATGTTTTATCTGTAAACGTAAAATTCAAAGACGGTTCCGATTTACTGATAATCAACAACTATTGGTTTTCTTGTTATGGCTTCATACAATTTATGTATTTAGCCAGTGTCAAGTATTAAATGCATCAAATAGTAATGATAATGATACGATGATATGACCTAGCTACAGTCCCCTTTCTCTTGTGGCACTTTACTGAAACTTTACACGGACTTTTTGGATAAGTCACTTTTGGCAATTTTATTTGAATTTTCTACACTCGTACGTACACATTAATGAAAAAACACAAGTTTTGGAAATAAATATTATAAATGTTCCGTGGGAGGTCTCTAAACGCTGAATGTTATAAATTGTACCACGGAAAGCAACATCTCGAACATAAAGCTAAGTCGATACGCGCATTTTCTATGCAAATCTCGATTAGTTTAATTGGAATGGCCTTTGCAATATTACTTATGTTCGTTTGTCATTGTACGCATATCTGTTCACGAATATTGCACGTTCTTTATAACTGCCATAACATAATAATAAAAACCTTAGGTAAGGAGACTACCATACAATATTGATATTTAATGCAGCCTTGCGCATAGTTCGTGACCTGGAACACTTAGTTTTTTTACGTTTTACATGGTAGCGTCTGACTACAAGACACCTGATGATAAGTGACGATGTGGTCGAAGTTGGCGTCACGTTTGGCCTGAATGTGGGACTGCCGGAAGACACTGATTGGTGTGCTTGGCGGCAGATTCTTAACTTGAGGGTAGAAAACGCTCACTAGAAAATTCTCTACCGGCACCATGCTATGGTTCATCACGATGTTATCCTTCAAAGTTCAAGCTTTTAATTTGGTATAATATCGCCATAATGAAAATAACTGATTGATATTTTTTTTATTTTAACATTTTAGTCACAATTTTACACTAAAGTTATAAGTCAAAATAGTTTATTTGTGTAAAAAGTTTTTTAATGATTTCATTTACTGTCACTTAATTCAATCGAATAAAACGACCTCTAGACGAGTTAAGTTTTTATTATTATCAGTACGGACAATAATCCACCCTAACAACCGACATACCTAGATGGAAAAGGCTCATAAGTTCATTCCCATTCTTCATTCCCACATTGATACCACACGTTGAAGTCGTAGAAATCTCACCAATTAAATTAATTAAAAATAATTGCGGCGACAACACAATTATGGCGACATTTTTGTGTGAAAATCACTTATCAGATTGGTTTTGAATAACACGTCACCGCCGCACCGTTGGGTTTTATGTCATCTTAACGATTAAGTCGTATAAATTTCCATAATGTATTTTAGTTAATTGCGTTAATTTGATTTCAGATAAACCGTCGCGTCGCGCGTTGTTGTGTTTATTTATTGTGATTTTTAATTGAAGTGACATCATCTGTGGTTCCGGGTGTTTTAATGGTGGTATAATAGGATTATATTAATATAAATAAATGTGACATATCTTTGCATCAGGATCTTGAAGCAGTAAACACATTTATTGCAGTGCCCATTACAATATTATCTATATTCATCTTCATCGTTTAACATAAATATATTCCTACATTAATTAGAGGAAAAGATAATCATTTAATTTGACGAAATCTTCAAAGCCAGTCCAGCCTTATTGAAATTTTGACACCATGGTATGGTATATGTACATAAGTATTTAACATGTAAAGCTGCAAATGACGAAAATAAAGATTAACTATTATAAAACTGTTTTAAGAGTGTGAATTGGAATATACTATCTAAACTTTTTCTTCAACCGCACCGAAACTGTGAAATCCCCACAAATAGCAATGAGCAGCAAATGTTAAAAATATAAAATAGATATAATTTATAAATTTAGACGCTACAAAAGCAACATTCTTGAAGATCGCACTTTTAATATCAAAGGATTTGAATGTCACAAATCATAATGCTTTTATCTTCAATAACACATAAAAAATCGATTACGACGCGATGTCCAACATATCAGCTACTGTGGGAACTGGGTCGGACCGGCTTTTTGTGACACGACGAGGCGCCGGCTGATGACAAATGTGTGTGGTGCAGGTTACGAACGAGGAGCAGTTAACCATTCAAAAAGATTAAAGGTTAGCGTAGGACTACATAAAAAAATAAAGGAGTTAGGACATTTCAGTATGGCGCTCGCAAGACTCGAGCCTGGTATGACTTTATAATTTTCAAATTGTTCTCATGTTTTCAGAACAAGTTTTTTTCTTTATATTTGGTTTAACAACGTTTGGTTGCTAAGTAGATACGACGATGACGTTACCTTTGAATATTATTTAAATAAGCTTTTTTTTAAGCTAAATCACAGATCTATTAAATTCCGGTTTAATTCGACCACATCGTCGCTTTCCATCAGGTGAGATCGTGGTCAAACGCTAGCCTAGTTAGTTGTAAAAAAAAAAAAAAAAAAAAAAAAAAAAAATTTCGTTACAAAAAAAAAATATTTGTTCAAAAAATATACGCAGGTATTAAAAATTCGATTGTGTACAAACAATCCAAGCTACGGGCCAAGACTTATGTAAAAAAAAATGCAAATCATTGCTACGTGATATATACAACAGTTTAAAAATGCTGTTCTATTATAATTTTTTGATCGCTATCGCTTATGATTTACTCCTATAAAGGACGTTTGACAATAAATAGTTGATTAGAAAAGAGTTCCAATTCGAATTTGATACGTGACTCGATCTTGATTTGGAATTGTTTAATGACTCGACGATAGTCGATCGAGATGATGTCGATAAGGTAGGTAGGTACTCGAATGGGGTATCGAATCAGGAAATTGGTTACATCCTCTAACTAGAAGCTAGTTGGTGTTGATTTATTTAAACGATTACAGCGAAAATCATTTTTGAAGAAGCCGCCAAAATAACCGTTATACTCGTAATATACTTTCAAGTAATTAGGTATTAGAAGTAGAATGCAGAATTCTCTTTAAATTTATATTATTCAATGAACCCGTGCATTTATTGACTAAATGAAAATCTCGTGGGGCTACCCCCCCGAAACTGTTACCAAGTACCTAATTTCCTATCAGTGAGTTCCGACAACCTCCCTTGAAAGCCAGTAAAGGAGCCAGTATCGTCACAAGTCTTTTCCGCCAAACGATTGGAGGCCAAATCCCTCTAATATTTTTAAAACCCTTTGCGCCCCGTGGTTTAACCCGCATCTTCCCGTTACCTTTACCTGGGATAAAAATCAAAATCAGTGTAGTAGTTACGGTGATACGTGGTAACAAACATTCACACAAACTTTCACATTTATAACATTAGTAGGATTATTTTTTTAGCTCTTACATAATAGTAATTGACCACAAGTCGCCATTTAAGTGACGATGTGATCAAAGGTGCTACGCTACACCTGGATTAGGAACTATCTCTCAAACTTTTTTGGCTCTATTTTCGGCTTGCAACATCTACCAATCAAAGATACAACACAATGTCGCAGTCCATGAAGGAAACCGAATTTAATACCCGACCCCCGCTGTTAGCCACGTTAGATTGATAGGCGATACCGAACGGTCTATCTTCAGATGACGAGCTTTTTTACCATGGGACCTTTAAGTGAGAATTGTCTTCTGATACGTAATTGGATTTTTATCTTTCGTAGATTGAAACACGGCGCGGCGTGGTGAGGTGACTTGATTCTTTGGACTCTTGTACACGAGGCTGTTAATTGCGACTTACTTATGGTAAGCCTTTCTAGTAAGCCTTGAAGCGCTCGTAGCGAAGCTAGACTAGTACTAGTACCCTAGGGTAAGCAACGTGCTCTGTGGTCACTAACTTGGATGGGTGACCACTCTAGTGGTATTTACCGTTGAGTGTTTCCGTGCTCCTCGTTTGTTGTTGTCTTAGGATAGCAGTTGTTAGGCTACATCGGAGCCCTTTGGGCGGTCTGAACACTCTAGCCTATCTGCCATTAGGTAAGAACTGGACCCGCAATGGCCAGCGTGGTGGATTATGGTCCGTATTCTCTCTCTGAGAAGGCCTGTCTCCCAGCAGTGGAGTGGGCTGATAATGTCTTCGGTTGTTATTAACGTTGTATTAAAATACACATAAGGTTTTCCAAGGACTTCCTTAATTTCAACAAACATATAATTTTTATACAATGTCTATACCACAGAACATTTAAGAACACAAAACGTAATCAAAGTTCGATTGAGAACTAAAAATTCAGAATTAGATCTTTTACGAGACCAAACTATAAAATCATCATTTGATTTCTGAAAAACTAAACTAAATCTTTCCTAACAAGCTGCTAAATACTACATTTAACGCTTATGTCTTTGTAGTAAGGTCCCTTTTTGTTTGGCAACACTGTTGAATGGTACAATTTGTTGGTCATTTGTCATACATTGGGTCAAAGGGTGATTCGTCGTCGGTTAATCAACGGACGGACGGACAAGATGATCAATCGTGATATGTAAAACGTGGAAAGGTTTTCTCTAGAGTATGTTGACCTGTGAATGTAGATTTAAACAGGGGAGCGTCATATTAGTGAAGATAAAAAATTTAAACACAGATAAAGTTTAAAGTTTGATAAGTTTTAGTGAGGCTGCCGGAACACACCGATAGGTGCTTGGCGACAGATTCTTAACTTGAGCGCTAAGAAAATGCCCCACCACCAAGCTATGATTCACATCACGATGTTTTCCTTCAGCTCCAGCTCATTGTAGGATTCGAACCTACGTCCTACGGATTGCAAGTCGTCGTCACTACCACTAACCCATCATCGCTACAGAAATTAATTGTACTTGCTGTTGACCGAAGAGGCGTCTTTTATTATTGGAGGCTTTGGCCTCTCTTTGGGTCGTTGCGCCATCTCAGTTAGTTATATAATGTGTAGTACAGAATATGTACAATATTATACATCGGATAGCAATGTTTCTAGTGAAATTTCAGGGCATAATAGGATAATATCAGGATGACAAGCGTAGTGCATTTCCGCGCAATTTAAGTTCACAATTCTGGGTGGCGCTGGACTGTAATGGGCAAGCGTATATACCGTATAGGTAATTCTCACCTACCAGAAGGCTAACGGCTTTATCATTTCAAAAAACAAATTTTGATATTAGTTAAGTATTTGACCCATAAGTCTCACCAGATAGTAAGTGATGACGAGGTCGATGACGTAGCATGCTTGCTTAGAAGATTCACTCTTGAATCTTCTAGGCTTAAAAATTCTACTTATCGAGAAACAAAGACGCTGGCAGTGTGTTCCCATCCTTCAGCGTAAATTTTATAATTACTCGAAAAAAATCAAGGAAGTTTCAAAATGCAAGCAATTACAATATAGCATATAAAATATTCGACAGCGTATACATGACATGTAATAATGTATTCGCTATGCTAATTATCTGATAGGTATGACGGGCGTCTCGACGTGCGAACGTCCTCGTTTGAGCATAGGACGTGCACGGAGGACGGTGCGTTCGCGTTGTCGGACGGCACGGGAATTTAGTTGGTGACCTAGTTATTTTTTTTCATTTAAACTCGTTTTTTTCTCTATAAAGCTCGTTTACTTAATATGGTATCTACCGCATTTAAAGATATAGAATGGTGGTGGTCATATTGAGAGGTGAGGGTCATATTGTTATAGTTTGTATAGTATACATTTTGTGAAAACGATATAACTTAATCGTAGAATGGCTATGTATGTGCAAGGTGCAAGCAAACCAACATCGCGTTCTTAGGTCTGTCTCATGATTCTTAGAACTAAAAAGACTATAAAGATTACCTAGTATTGTACATGGATCTAATCTCAAATAGTGAAATTAAATTAAATTAGGGATTGGTCTCGCAATGCTAAGTTAGATATAAATTTATGAACGCAATAATAAGTAATCTTACTTGTGTGAAGCAAATACGTAGTTTCAGATTTGGGGCATTTTCTAGTCCTTGCCTGTCTAGCAACCGCTCTCAAGTTAAGAATCTGCCATTAAGCACCCATCTAGCATGCTTCAAATAGGAGCCCGTACTCAATCCAGGCATAGCGTTGAGCTTTTAACTGTGAAATTTCCAAAAGCTTTCCTGGAATATGTAATAAGAAAAGATAAATGAATTCACAATCAATAACATAGCACGATTGCTGAAAAGATATCTTTACCCTAGAATAAAAATTCTCGTATGTATATTTTTTTTACCGGATGACCTTCACAAAGCACAATGCGAACGCGCCGCCGATTAGTCACATCCCACAATCAGGTGTTTGCTCAAAACACTATCAGGAGTTCACGACTCCCCAGCAATTATCCCAGCATCAGACCTGGTGACGTCACCGTCCTACCTTCGCATCACGATGCAAATGACTAACAAAACGCAGTTCCCATATAACATGTTTTATTGTAAGCATTTAAAAATAGACGTGCAATAGTAGCGGTTAAAAATCGTGTTGAATGAAAGGTTAGGTATTGGTGGAGCGTGAGATCTTTGTACCGGTAGTAAAATTACCCTCGTACCTGTAGACTCATACATCTCGATACAGGCACAGGATATTAGTCATTAGCACCGATCAGCAAGCAAACTCTCATGTGCGTCCAACGAAATAGAACAAACTAAACTGTTATTCAAAATTAGCACTCTATACTCTATACTTTTTAGGCCGCCTTACGACTGATAGGTACAGACAGTCTAGTCCTCTCCAAAGTACGGTAGCGCTTAGTTGAAATGTTCACTAAGAGGTCACCCATCCAAGTAATGTCCATGCTGAGTGTTGCTTAACCTGGTTGACGACCGGACCAGATAAATCACAAGCACTACTAAAAACTACTGTAACATTGAAATTGTTTTTCTATAAAGATACGCGTCGGATAGATCTAAGGTTTTTCGAATCTAACAATGAGCTTAAGGTTTCAGCGAAGAAAATAACCGTAAAGAAACCTTTAGCTTGTTAGTATGGCATTTTGTTCTTCATTTTCTATTCCTTACGGTGTATTTTGCTATCTCTTTGAAAGCTAGTTCCTAATTCAGGCGTATCGAGATTTTTCAACCACATCGTCTCTTAGCATCACGTGAATCGCGATACCCTGTAAGAACTAAAAAAAATTATTCACTAACTAAACCAAAATGCACTGTGTAAGTACTTGTCATAACATTTAAAAGTTGTGTAACTTTTACAGCATACATCAAATTTGATGAAGTAATACACTTCAATTAAACGATACACAATCTTGTCACTGGCGTCAATTAAAAAGTTTCCCAAGTTCACGGGTAATCAAAGAAATCGGTCAATCTCGACTAATTAATGTATATCGGTAACAGGAAACAATTAGACAGAGGTACATGTAATAAAACTTGTGATAAAGCTCAGGACATACCTGAGCGACCGCCGCGATTGTATCAGAACGAAGTAAAGTCAAGCGAAAACGTCTACCACGTGACATAACAAATCAGAAATATGATTTTATATATACATATTTATTTATTAGCTCTCCAACACAGTGTATAGTCATATATTTACAGATTAAAAACAATTCTTAGTAAATTAGAACCAAATGTCACACACAGTATTTACAGGTGAGGACAGCATGCAAAGAATAATAAGTTTTTAATTAAATAGGTTTTTGTATTTAAATCGTTAAAAATTGAACTCATAAAGGATCGCTTTCATGTCCGTCTGTCTATCGGTCTGTTAAGACCCCTTTTCCCCCGAAAATTGTAATTATTTGACATAGTTCATTTTGTACGGAACTCTCAACGCCCGCGTCCTATTCGCACTAGTGTGGTGCTTTTTAGTTTTAACATTACTAGCGAACAAACCATTTTCTACGCAATTTTTTATTGACGAAAAACAACAAGAGGAGGTTCTCAAACCGATGGAAAGATTTTTTTTCTTACCAAGGGTTTTAATAGAAATGGTAGTGGTTTAACCGCAGCGGTCGCTCAGGTATGTCCAGAAAACAAAGTTTAATAGGAGTACAAATCGAGAGGTCTTAGAAACGTGACGATTATCGCGAGTTATTAACAATTACCGAGTCATGAATATTAATGGCAACTAGTGGTCACTATAATCCTTCAAAATCTTAAAAAAAAACATCACATAGCATTTTATTTTCTATATTTTATATTTTTATAAGGTTGGTTGTTTTTTAAGAAAATACATTTTCTAGGAATACTTACATGTAACTTTACGTAGGTATTTAAAGTATGTACCTACGGAAAATCTTGTAATTCATTTAAATTGGATAAGTCTAGTTATAGGTAACTTTTTTTTATTTTCATTACCCGGCCCGATGCAAACAGAGGGGTGTTATATTTCCTTAGATGAAAATGAGGCACTTAATTATGTATTTGTTTTGTTGTAAAAAAGTGATCAGTAGTAAACATGGTAAACATGCGGCCCACAGTTTGACACACGTGGATAATCGCAATAAACAGAAAAAAAATGCTTTTCACTTCTCCCGCATACCACGCAAAAATAACGCTGATCCGTTGTCCCAAAAAAAAAAGTGTATGTCATTTGCATTTATAAAACTTTGAAGATTAACTTCATAGACCTCTTCACGAACTTCCTAGTCGACTAAAGTGATTGCAAAGTACAAGTTTCTCTCGAAGGGGTAGGACAAGATAGCAGTGTATAAATCAAAGTCTACCCCGAACATTTGCCTCTACAAGTCTACAGTCAGCTACAATAAAAAGGATCCAGTATTATGTTTTTGCAATCTAACACACTTACCGAAATTCGTTCCAATTTCCGTTTAAAATTTTTTAAATGTTTAGAAATTTAAACGTATAAAAAACCATTACAAAATTATAATAAGACTAGTTGCGCCCCGCGGTTTCACCCACGTCTTCCCGTTTTCCCGCAGAAACTTTTTCCGGTATAAAAAGTATCTGTGTTAAACCAGGGGGTATAAGCTATCTCCATTCCAAATTTCATCAAAATCGGTTTAGTAGTTACGGTGATACGTGGTAACAAACATTTACACACACACACAAACACAAACTTTTGCATTTATAATATTAGCAGGATTTGCTTTGTGGTAAGGCACTTTCTATTGCTTGCCTGCTAACTACCAACCTCAAGTTAAGGACCTGTTACCACCTATTGATGTGTTTCAGGTGCCTTCAGAGCCATTTTCCATTTCAGGTGTGTTTCAGGTGTAGCATAGTGCCACCTTCGACCATAACGTAACAATATCAGTTGACTTGAAGTCAAACGCTTCCCTGTAATCCCTACTAGGTAATATTATAAATGCGAAAGTAACTCTTTCTACGCTGTCTACTGAACCAATTTAAATGAAATTTGGTACGGAGATAGTTCAAAAAATGTGTCACTGTCTCCCATGGGGGACGCGCTGGGGGTGGACAGCGGGAATGAACTGTTTGAACCCTGTGAAAGGATAGAACATAGAATACTTTTATCGCTATAAACTGTAGCTGGGAACTGCTAGTAAAAATTAAATAATAACTTACAAAAACCAGAGCTCCACAAAAATATTCAATACATTAAAACCAACAAAAATACTACCTCTATTAAGTCTTTTAGTTAATATAACATGGATACTGAACCATTCCAATTCATAGCATCAGCTATAACAGGCACCTGACTGTACTTACTGTTACATCTATTCTGTCACTGCTGAATAAAACACTTGTCTTTGAAATACACCCCAAGATGCTGCGATACATCGAGGTCCCCACTTTCTTATACAGCGTGTTAAAGTGACGTATGTCATGGTTTTTTTAAACACTTTTTTCTTAATATGTAGCATGAAATATGGTTTGACAGCCTGTCAAACTGATCTTAGAAAAGGTCTGAAAAATATACAGAAGCAGCTTTATCTTTGAATCTACATCAATGAAAAGGAATAAAATTTGTCTGACAGTAAGTTTTGGTAAACGTAGCTTTGATTATCATATACCTATATATACAATATCGGTCTGTTTTGAGAGCCAGTTTTCAGTCCAAGTTCGACTAAATCACTCACTAAATCATAAAGAACAGTAGGTTAGCTAAGGCCGCTCGACGAGTTAATTGCCTACTCTTGCGGTGACGCATAGGTGGCGCGTTCCGTACTGAGTGCATGACCGCGGCCCCGGACGCCTCCTTTCGTTTATGTGATTGTGTGCGTGAAAAGTGCGTGCGTACACGGTGCCGCTACTCACGCACACATTCAAACCGGCGACGGCCGATTTATATGAAGCTGAACTACTACTCCTTTACTATGACTAAATCATCTCAATATCTGGTGACTTGTAGTCAAACGTTACCCTGTAAAATGTAACATATGAAAAATAATAGAAAGAGGTTTATATTCATCATTAAAATGGTTGCTGCTATATCGTCTACTGATTATATTTTATTTTTAGGTACTCGTACTCAAGTTTCAGCTCTGCATTTTCCTAAAGTAAACCTACCCTGTATAAACCGGACATTTCACCGGGCAGCAACAAAATGTGTTAAATCTCCAGAGGTCGTGATTACCATCCGACGGACGGACCACATTATTTATGAATAGAGACGGACCCGACCACCGCTGCATATTTATCTTGCACCAATCTCATCTTGCATACTGCAACCCCTTTTAGATAAAAGCTCTTCGGATGTTCTGCTAGCCTGGTAGTTTATGAATGTTTATTTATTCATCAGTGGCATATAGTACGCCATTGCAATAATAATATGGGTTTAGTAAACACAGGTACTTATGGCTAAATGTAATTTTACAAATATAAGTGAAAAAAACATGCAAAGTTATTATGATTAGGGAGAAAAGGTATTAAATAACCGTATAAAACAAAATCATAAAAAACAAATAGGTGCATACTCGATCTTGCAAATAAAATCGATTTTTTCTTTCTTTCAATTCGAGATAACTTAAATTTTCTACCAAATTGGTTTTACTTGCATTTTTATAATAATACAAATGTATCAAATTTTTTTTTTTACTAATTACAGGGTACCGTTTGACCACAAGTCACCTGATGTTAAGTGTCGATGTGGTCGAAGATGGCGCCATGCTACACCTGGACTGGGAACTGGCTCTCAAGTGAGGCTGCTGGAACACACCGATAAGTGCTAGCTATAAAATAAAAATAAATTTTCGAATGTATTGGGGACTTGGGGCTGGGGCGGGTAGCTAGTTTGGTTAAAATAAAAAATACAGTAAAGTTCGCTAGACTTCTTCTTCTTCTTTTCTTGTGAAAAGTCGGTGGCAAACACTATTTCACCATATCAAGGCTATTTTCAACTAAATGCACTATTTCACGTATAAAATGTCTATTAATTTTGCCGTACCAACCTGTTTTTATATCTGTTCAGAAAAAACAACGACGCCTACGTGTAGGCGTTATATTTAAAAAACTGTCTGAAACAATTTGGGCAATGTGGTCGCGATCTGCTAATACCGTTCGATCCATGAGGTAGATCTAACCTAAATCTAAAATAGCTTTTTAAATCTACACAAACACTGGCGCACTTGTTTACAGGACAATCCCGGGGCTAAGAGGTAGGGCTAGGGTGACCAACTAATATTGTAACTTATAGATACATAAATGGTAGGAAAAGCGGGAGGCTTTTGCTCAGCCGTGGGACAGTAGGTAAAGGTTAAAAAAAGATATAGAGACCAACTTATATTATACTTATAGATAAATGGAGGAGGCCTTTGGCCTTTTTTTTCTCTTGAAGGCTATATCATGTTAACCAACATATACAATTATACACGTATATGTTTTAGATTTTCCACAAATATACATAGAGCAAAATACGTTTTAATTATTAATCCCAATTATAAGCTTGATTTTGTAGTCAGAGTAATATTCCACAAACGCTGTAAGGCTCGAATGAAAATGAGGCAAACGGAGAAATGCGTCCGTTTTTTTTTCTTTTTATATAACAGATGGGCAAAAGCGAAAAGCCCGTCTTATGATAAGCGGTCACCGTCGCCTATGGACGTTTACAAAATATACTGAGGGTTGACGATGCCTTCCCTATCCCTAAGAAATCTTTTTTCACACTATCGTGAAGGACTGCAATTTGTAGCACTGCGGAAAGACTTGCGACTCGCGACTTGAGCGTGTTGTTCTTCTTTCCACACTTTGCAAGTATGGAGTTAGACTCTGTAACACCAAGTCATGGTGTTCCTATGTTAAGGGGAAAGAGGCGCTGCGAGAAGCGATGTATCGAGTCAGGCGCACCGCACCGCGCCGCGGTCGCACAGAAATAGCGTTTGACGTTTGTATCCGCGGTGGCGCCTGTTCACTGTCAACTGTACAGAGCACTGTCGGCCCAGAGGCTGGCGGATGTACACGAATGATTGATTTTGATGAGGCGAAACGGAAGAGCTGAGTGACTTTATCTTACCTTTTGGTATTCAAGATCGATTTAAGTTTATTCATGCTTTGATTATTTTTTTTACTTGTGTGTTATTTTGTCTTATGCAAAAGTAGCCTATGTGTTAATTGAGAGTATGTACTATCTGCATTTTAAATTTTAATCAAATCCGTTGAGTCATTTCAGCGTGAAGTAGTGACAAGCTCTGTTATTAACCCACTCACTCACAAAAGTATAAATTTACACATTTATTGTGTGTATAAATAGTTACTACAACAAAAAATAGGCTTTAAAAACTACACGGAGAAATAAGACCTTCCGTAATATCGTTTTCCTTCTGAGTCAAAAGCGAAGGAATTGTGATTTAGAAGGAAAACTAAGGAAAAGTAAGGAAAGAAGCGGTCTTGGAAGGTAAAGACTCAAAAGGAAAGTCAGATTTTTTTTTTCAGTACGTACATAAATAACTTAAGTTTTTTATCATATCTTACATTACAGAGTAGCGTTCGGCCATAAGTCACCAGGGACCCAATTATCGCGGCGTGATATTATTATATTATCACATTCGATAAATATCGTAATAAAATTTTGAAATGTTATTAAATTTTTATGACAGTTTTTGCGATATGTATCGAATAAGTTAAGTTAAGTGATGATGGTCAAAGGGGGTTTGATTTTAATGACATGTTGATATATTGTTGATATCCTACTAAATAAACATATTTCAATTTTTTGTTTAAACGCTACTAGGAAATGTAGACATTGTAACCTGTGACTCCATTTCTACTCTACACAACTAAGGAGGGCGTTAAAATTGAAAATAAATCCAATATCAATTTGAGCGCGAGCCAAGTGCTGTATCGCGTCGGTGTCGATACGTGACGTTTATGTGCCCACTCGACATACACAAGGCACATACAAAAAAAAAACGATGAAAAATTTATGAAAAAGTCAAAAGACGAAAGTCAAAATTTGATTACAAGAGAAGCCTGAAGAAATGTTATGTTGAAGAAGAATTGATTTTGCTTGTATTTACTTTAACTTCTGTATATCAATTTAAATAAAAACTAACGCCCTGCCCCACGGCTTTGCCCGCGTGAAAATTATCTATTATCGAATAAACTGTCTATTGTCTACATGTCCCTGCCAATGTGAAGTTTGGTATACCATAGAACCATGGTTTTGTTCCTGATCCGTCATACTTCTAATTGGTCATATTCCTAATTCGACACTTTCCTAACTGGTCATATTCCTAACTCGTCAAATAAAATCGCGAACACATGCATATGTGATTAAATAAGTTTTAGAACAGATTCTACTTAGTAGTTATACTTTGTACTACGGTTAATAGACAATGTTGTCTCTTTCTAACCACCCAAGTAAAACAAGAACAGCATTACTTTTAGACCTGTCAAAATTAGTTTAGTTTTAGAGAATACAAAACCGAATCGACATCAATAATTAAATTGAGGCGGAGTCTAAAACAAATGGCAAACAATGTAAAAAAAAATTTATACCGGGTCATACGATTTTTTATCGGTTCATATTTCATCAGAAGTCGTAAGAATAAGCTCTTACTCATTGTCATTTTATAACAGTTACTATGAACGATATATTTTTAAGCTACTGCCAATTTTTCTCTCGTCAAGAATTTTTAAGTTGTTTGTGAACAGACCGATTAAAATTTATCGTATTTCATTGACGTTTTAGCACCAACTGTCAAAATATTGGCACATAACCACTTGTCATTTTCTCTCTGCTGGTGCCAAAGTGCCAACTTTCATCGCCTCGGAACGTGTTTGACCGGAAGTTACGACACAAAGTTTATGGTTAGAAGAAGATGTACCTATGTGTTGCAATTCTATAATGTAAGAAAAATAATGCGAGGCTGTAATTTATTCTAAAATTTCTATCTGGTGTGTCAAACTGAGTGGTTATTTACAATATTGTGACATAATTTTTTTGTAGGTACGTCGACAAAATGAATTTAATTTTCATGTTAATGTTAAGCGGTATAAATAATATTGTTTAGGCGCCGATTCAAAGATCAAAAAAGAAGATGAAAATGACGGTTCGTTACAATCATTTTGCCATGAAAATATGTAAACATAACCCTCTTTATAGTACTTTCAACCGTTTTTATCTTTTTCTATGAATAATAAACAATTAAGTAGTATTTTTCGCTAATTTGAACTTTAGATTGCCTATTTTTAACGATTCGTTACTCCCTCTATCATGGGAGCATAAAAAGTACCAGTTACCAAGATATAAGTATTCAGTTACTCACCTATGAAAAAATAACTAACTAAATAACTGAGATGGCGCAACGACCCAAAGTAAGTCCTGGCCTCCGATAACAAAAGACGCCACTTCGGTCTGTCCTGCGCCACCTCCTGCCAGTCCTCCACCTGGAGCTCGCGCAAATCCTTCGTGACTTCAAAATACAAAAATACACACACGAAAATATATCAGATATTACGAAAGCCGATTCTATTTTCCTAGTAAATACTACATGTAACTGAAAACTTAGGAAGCTATTTTCTCGCAAATGTTCCTCGTCAATGAGGACGCGCAAAATGCCAATAACTTATTTATAAAATATTTTGAGTCCAATGAAAACAAAGTTTCTGAGAACCCATCGACGGTGAGTGTTTGAGAAATATGTCCGCCGTGTTTTGTTGTTCCACGTTGTGATTGACGATAATTGCCGACGTGATCCCGGGACGCGGGATTTATACCAGGATTTCGATGTTGCATTATTCAATTATTTTGGAAGCATACCAAACAGCGCGTGTGTGGACGTCTTTATTTTAAAGCACTCAAGTGTGTGTGTTCGTTTATTATTGTATTTGTGATTGAGAAGGTTGACCAAAGTATCGATAATTCGATTTCTATTCTGAACAATGTGACCTCTCTTTAAGCTGGGAGTTTCTGTGTTTATAGTTCTCTTCAAACAGCCCGATCTTCGGCTTAGTTTATTGCTGATTGACAAAAATAAAAAAAGTGACATGTCGAACGCTACGAAATGAAAAGAATTCGCATCAAGCTCCGACCACTAGTTTTAGAGATATGACGGCGCAAACCTCCAGTCAGACGCAGAGGTCCAAATTTGTACCCCTTATCTTTAGAAAGGGGTTAAAAATCTGCCAATTTCTGTGCAAGGCTATCCTACAGGTACATACTTCCTGAACATTCCTGTTACAGACCACACGGAAAATTTTACTCTCCTGACGTCCCCTCATCAAAATACCATGTAAACTTTTACGATTCAATATCGCCGATCGTATAAAAGACGTCATATCGCGGTCAAATAAATTACTAAGTGTTCCGTACGAAAGTGTGTTTTCTATTTCCGTCGCATCAGCAGCAGCAGTGTGTGCAAGACTAACCTTCCCTGCTGCTTCACGCGATTTCTGTTTTCGTTTACAGAAAGATTTTATGAGCAGAATTTGAAGGACTTCCACAAAATCTTACAAAATGTTCAAAGAATCTATTTTCTAGCACTTCGGAAAAACTTGTAGAAATTAAAAATCATAATCAGAAAAACATCTACGCTTCCAGTACTTTCCTGCACATCGATGATAATTAAAGCTGTCCTAACAGATGTGACATTGTAAATGCTCTTAGCATGAAACCATAAGGCTGTCTGAAAAAGGCGATTTGGCCAGCCAATCAGTAAAATAAAAATCTATCATATCATAGACTTGGGCTTACACCAGGCATATTGAGTTGCTGTATATAGACTTAGCTTATCCATTGGGAAAGCTATAATGACATTGAACAGATGAAAAAAGAAAGACCAATTAATATAGAGCACTGCAGACAAGATGACATTTTAAATCAGACCGTTATGTAGGTAATGGATTCAAACACGTGAATATCCAAGCAATATAACCTACGTCAGTGTTAAATATGACATTACGATATACAGAAAGACAGGCGGATGCTGATTTTATATGTAGAGATTCTGTGGCATCAGTCGGGCGCCATCGTAACTTTTATGTTGATCGATCGACGACGAAAATAATAAAGTCGTGGATCATCGATAAATCTGTTGACAACACTCACTTTAAAAGCATTTCGATATTGGTCATTGGTGCCAAACCAGAGTCTAGTTTCAGAGTACTGAAAATGTAAATGTAGGTATAATATTTTTTAGCTGATAAAAAACTATAGAAACCATAAAAAGTCTCAGAGTCTAACATGGAAATAAGTAAGCAGAAGAAGAAGGCAGAAGGCAGAAGGCCTTCAGCAGTGAACTTCTTCCAACTGATGATGATGATATTGACAATGCAGAAAATTATTGTGAATACGTTGGGTAAAAAAATAGTATTATTGATTAAACGCAAGATGAGACCCAACAGTGGAACAGCACAAGTAAAAAAAGACGCAACACTTTGGTTTTTGTATATTTACAATCGGGCGAGGAAGTGGAAAATTAGTATGATAAAACAATGTACTTAGTGTCACCTGATGATGTGGTTGAAAATGGTGCTACACCTGAATTGGAAACAAGCTTTCACGTGCGGTTGCCAAAAAAACACCAATAGTGGTATTTGGCGACAGATTCTTAACTTAGCGGTGCTATAGCCAGCCAGGAGAGAGCACAAAAAATGCCCTACCACTAAGGCATTGAGAGACCCTGGAGAACTCGAAAAAGTGGTTTAGAGGTCAAGGATCTCATGGATACATAGAAGAGTGCAAAGTGAGCCAACATTTAGTCAATCAGACATTTGAATACAGATGTTATCGTCTTCGGTCCAGTTTCCCCCTCGCCGTGGTCGTGTCGTGTCGTGTCGGAGACGAAGCGTGACAGATCGCCAGATATAAACAGACTTGACAAAGGAATATTTGAACTGGATACCTGTATTGAGATGATGCTACGGATTGAATGGTCTCTTGTCACTTTATTCCATGATAATAAAACTGTTGTACTAACTGTACATAGTTCATTTTTTGGCGTAGTTAATAGAGCATTATTTGCTTTTTCACCTGATGCCAAATAATGTGGTTAACGACGTAGCATGTAAGCCTAAAAGTGGCCTGTTCATTCTTGTCATGAAGTTTCTCAAATTATTAGGAAATACAGACTCTGGCAAGGAGTTCCCCTTCTTAGGTACATATCGTCGAATTAAATGGATTGTTCATCTCTCAAGTAAAGTTTTCCTAACAACCGAGATTCTTATCTCTTTGTGGTAGCAAGCCAAACGAGCACTAGAAAAACTATGCCTGTGATTTCCAACGCGTCTGAAAATAACATACTAAATGATCACTCGAATAAATGCAAATTGTAAATGTCATCTGTCATACCCCACGTTTAGATGTGATGACGCCAATTTGGTAGTAAAATAGGGCGACTGAGTCGCGTACAGAAAAATGTAGGTATTTGTTGAAGACTGACTCACGGTTGCCGATATCTCACCTGATGAAATGGTGATGCAGTCACTTGTTTATTAGCAACCTATTGACTCTTGGCTATCACTCGGATGGGTGACCGCTTAATGGCATATAATTTTTCAAATTTTATTTTTAAATAATTATGTTTGATAGCTAGGTAGTTGTAATTATTAGTTTTATTTTATAGTTTAGTTTTAATGTGTTCAACTGAGCGCTTTTGTGCTTCGGACGATAAGCTATCCGCCCTAGCAAAATCAGCCGTAAAACCACAGAACTGTTAGCTCTGAAAATAGAAATGCCCACTAGCTTGTGCTATAGAAGAAGAATTGAACTCAAAAAGAGCTGTATATAGCTTTAGGTATCCAAATAAAGTTGCACGTGGCCAACAAGAAATTAATTTAAATCTTAATTGCCAGTAATATTATGGTTTTATTTAATGGCTTATTCACAAAATCGACATTGAAAATTCGAACGCAATATAATCTGTCAATACTTTAATTGCTACGTGAAACGTTCTTAAAAATAAAAAACCTTTAATACCTACTCTAAGAATATTTTTACTGTGGTACCCTAAACCCCATAAAATGTACGCCATTCAAACGGCAATAGATACTGTACATACGTCAAAAATATCACTTCCGCGTGTCAGGGCTGCCTCTAATGCCCGTTGAATTTTGCATTTGAATGCTTCACGCGGGGGCGGTAATGTGACAAGTGACAACCCTACGCTTGCTTACAAAATGACGGTTAGGCTGCATTGTTTGTCCGTTTTAAACGGTTTAAAGTGAACAAGAATTAGATTTGATGTACAAAATGGTTTAGGGACTTTATCTCATTAATTTGCAGAATGTTGTGTCATAATCATAAATTATGACTCATAATCATGCAGGGTATGACTTAATAAGTTATGTGCGGATTTACCATCGCTCAAAACGGTGAAAGAAAACATCGTGAGGAAACCAGCATGCCCAAGAACTGCAACATTCAAGGGCATGCGATATCTACCAACCCGCACTGGGCTAGCGTGGTAGATTACAGCCCATACTCTCTGTCTGAGAGAAGGCCAGAGTCCCAGCAGTGGGAACGTGAATGATGAAGGCAAAACGGTGTTGTTAAGGAAAACATCGTAAGGAACCAGTCATGTCCAAGAACGACAATATTCAAGGGCATGCGACATCTACCAACCCGCACTGGGCTGGGTCAGTAGATTATGGCCCATACTCTCTCTGCGAAAAGACCTATGTCCCATCAGCTGCGGGAACGTAATAGGCTGATGTTGATCATGATGACGATGTTACAACTAAAACCGATGATGGCTCAGATGTACCATTAGATTGCGAACTGTAGGTTCGAATCCAACAATGAGCTCAAGCTCAAGCAAAGCTCAAGCTTTCGGTGAAGGAAAACATCGTGATGAAAACATAACTTACTGTGCTTGTCTGTCTAACTACCAACCTCGGGTTAAGAATACGCCGCCAAGCTACTATCGGTGTGTTCCGGCACCCTTACTTGAGAGTCAGTTTCCAATCAGGTGACGTCAGCTTCGACCACATTGTCACTTAACATCCTGACTTGTGGTCAAACGCTGCTATTTATGAATTTAGAGTAAACTTAGATATAACCTATTTTTCCACTGTTTGCCCGGACGCAATTTTATGCGCTATACTTTTCTGAAACAATATATGTAAATGATAAGACCGCCCATTGTAACACTAGCTCTAAGATTTCTCCTTTTATGTTGTTTTATTTTTCTGTTGTTGTGGTGAAACAATAAAGCGTTATCTATCTATCTATCTATCTATGTCAGAGACAAAGGCATTTAGCATAATCTCTACACTAGTACCACTAAACCACCAACACATCACATATCCTCCCCTGTGCACCATCGTAACATTACTGACGCTCTGCCACCTTGAAGGGTTGACACCCCTTGCTCTGTTCGGCTTTTATGGTTATCTGTATTTTATCGGGTATAGCGCGGTGTGATTATGTTAGATGTTTCTGTGTTTGGTTTATTGTTTAGTGGGCAGTGCTAAAGCAACTGTAGTCAAATTTTTGAAGGGAAATTTCTTTATGCGCGGTTCGGCTGTAAATAATAATAGTAATAATGCCCGCACATACATAGGCTCTGACCCCTAACTAGGTTTCCCTGTATCTAGGGTATCAGAAACTACGAAGATCGGGGATCCACAACACCCAGACACAGAACAAATACTTGCGCTTTTTTTTTTCAATGCACAAATATTTGTCCTGTAGCGGGAATCGAACCCGCGACCCCACGCTTCACAGTCGGCTATCCGCCCATTGCGCCACATAGGTCGTCAAATCCGTTCGAACCGGACGAAAAAAGTGTAACGCTGGGAGAGAGAAGATAAAATGAACTTTATCTCTAACTCAAGAAGTTTAACTTTTTAATTTATGATTGGCGCTTTTAGAAATATAAATAAAATGAATAAATACTAAAAGTAAAATCACGACAGTCTCCTTAGGTTTAAGTAAAGTGCTACTACTACTTTACGTACACAAAGGTTTCAACTAAATTTTATATAGTTTTCCTACACTCTTACTTACCTACATACCACACATTACAAATAGAAAAAACAAAACAACAGATTTGAAATAAAAAATTACGTTGACAGTTGTTCTAGAACGACTGTCGATGAAATTTTTCCAAATCGGTATAAAGTACGTAAAGAATCGGAATGAATTAGTGATGGATCTAGTTCCAATGTTATCCACCAGTGGCGAAAAGGCTGTAAAGAGTTCTATCTAATCCCGTCGTTATCATAACCGGTTGTCAGCTGATCGCGCATTCCTAATCTAAAAGTAAAACCTTAAGTGGCGCTTGAACAAGTGCACCCAACACAATGGATATGCTAATGCCTCCGCCGTGGAAGCCGGGCCCTACTATCAGCACTCGCAAATCGACAGATATAACCGGTTATCGCCGCAGAGGTCGTCAATCACGGCCTATCGGGCGAGATGCCTTCGACTAGAGTTCGCACTTTCTCGTTGTTTAAGCGTCGAGACAATAGTAGGGGCTATAGGTTCGCATCGATATGCGATATAATATCAATAACTAAATAGTCTCGATGAGACTATTTAGTTATTGAAATTGCATTGATTTTTTTTTTTTTTACTATTTACCGGGTAGCGTTTGACCACAAGTCACCTGATGTTAAGTGACGATGTGGTCGAGGATGGCGCCACGCTACACCTGGACTGGGAACTGGCTCTCAAGTGAGGCTGCCGGAACACACCGATAGGTGCTTGGCGACATATTCTTAACAAGAGGGTGGTAGCTAGCCAGGCGAGTACTAGAAAATACCCTACCACCAAGCTATGGTTTCATCACGATGTTTTCCTTCACCGAAAGCTCAAGCTCATTGTAGGATTCGAACCCACGTCCTACGGATCGCAAGCCGACGTCACTACCACTGAGCCATCATCGCTATAAATGATTTATTTTTAATGAAATGTGAACGCGGTATTTGCTTCTTTTTCTTCGAAGGCTTATGCTACAGTTACCCTTACCTACTTCTAGATCTTTTTGATTACAAGTCACCCGATGTAAATGACGACGTGGTCGAAACACCTGGTTGCATCCTGTTGTTTTCCAGATATTCCGAAGGAAACTTTTTCCGGGTAGTAAGTAGCGTTAGTGTTAAGATAGGGTAAGTAATATAAACTAAATTATTTTTATTAAAATAATATTATCTAATAAAATTATTTAAAAGGATTGTTGTCTTTAAGCTTTATTCAAGTTTCAATTATAACATAAAAATTGCAACTGCAATGAAATAAGTCGATATTGCATAGAGCAGTATATACATAGAGCGGTATTATAATAATAACTAGCTGGGCCCCGCGTTTTTACCCGCGCGGACTGTTATTTTCGTAATAAAACGAACTTTTTAATTTTTCCTCTTGAACCTTCTCCTGACAATAACAAACACAACAAAAAAAGAATTAGCGAAATCGGTCCAGCCGTTCACGCGTGATGCCGTGACCAAGGGAAATGGGATTCATTTTTATATATAAGAAGAAGATAGATAAAAAAATTGTTGTAACGTCTCAGTTATGGCTCTCTACTTCAACATAAACAACATAAATCTATCTAACCTATATTAGTCCAACCAAACGACTAAATAAAAACAACTGCGCATCAAAATCTCCGGCCAAAAATTCACCAAACAACGAATGAATAAAATAGAAAGACAGACACTATCCCTGACCTAATAAATGCCTATAGCTTGAAAACATGTAAATCTCCTATCTCGCGAGACAAGGCTGCTGTAAAAACCGTGAAGGCGTGCAGAATCCCGCTTGACGTCTCAATTGTCTTTGATCACAAATACGTGAATTATTCATGAGACATCACCCTGTACCGTGGTGACGTAGAGTAGAAAAGGAGTGTTGGTACGGAAGGGACACCTGAATTTTTTACTGATGTTTTGGTATTTTTTTCTGTAAATTAGGTACTTTGTTTAGGTCAAGTCAAGTTGCAAATTATTATTAAAATTAATAGGTTACATAATTATACACAGGTTACACATAATTTAGAAATAGGATAAAGATAGATTAAATAGATTAACTCTGTATTGACACACCACAATACAGACTTGTGGTTTACTAACCACTCTACTGCAGTGGAGAATTTTCATTCTACACAATATTTTCCTTTACAGAAAGTTCAAGCTCATACCATCTCTTAGATGGGTGACCGTTTAGAATCATTTCCGACTGAGCGCTACCGTGTTTTGCAGGGCTGTCAGCTGTATCAACTGTAAAGTCATGTCGGAGGCTTTCGGGTGGCCTGAAATCTTCGACAATGGTGTAACATAAAAGTGTGCATTCTCTATGATTTTTAATTTGACAGGACTAAAACTAATGATGTCCTCTTCTTACTTCGGTTGTTAGAAAGGACCACCATACTTTGAAAACTATCAAATTTCGTTTAGTTTTAGAGAATAGCTATTTTTCGCTCTATCCACGCGACATTGGCAAAATTGTGGTCACGCCGCAGAAGCCATTCAAATAAAAAGTTGAAGTTGAAGTTGAGAATAGCTATCAAAGGACTGTCACATCTAGTTTATTTTATAATCATCATCTTTTCTCCACGCTGAAGCTGGATCATAGGATCACCTTCTTCTCGTGTCAAAATGTTTGAATTTTGAGTGTCAGTTTAAAATGGATTGGTGTTACGATAAAAGGTCTGAAACACAATGCGTGACAGTGAAACAGGCATTTTAGTGTGACTTTTTACCGCCTTCAGAGTACCTACAAATATATATTTACTAACATCACAGATACTGTCTAATAATGCCCTAATAATCAGGAGATCCAGACAGAATTAGTCTACTCAAAAACACCGAATATTCATTGCTTTAAAAAATAATAAAAAATATTAATTGTGACATTTAAATATATACCTACTAACCAAATACGCTTCCAAAAAAATTTATTTGTTTTTATGTAACATGTAAAACAATAGAAATAGAAAACAACATAAAAAAAACTTAATCCATCATCATCAGCCTTTACGTTCCCACTGCTGGGACTCCGGCCTTCTCTCAGAGAGAGAGTATGGGCCGTTATCTACCACGCTAGCCCAGTGCAGGTTAGTAGATGTCGCATGCCCTTGAATGTTATGGTTTTTGGACATACCGGTTTCCTCACGATGTTTTCCTTCACCGTTTTGAGCTATGGTAAATCCACACATAACTTATTAAGTCATAGGTGCGGGGCCGAGAGGATTCGAACTCGGTGTCGGCGCGTCGTAAAGCGCACGCGGTTACCATTCGGCTACCATCGCTCTAAAACTTAATTATATTAACAAAAAATTTAATGCTTGCCACGGCTAACTCACCAAGCTAGGACACAAAAATCTATGCCACAGTATCAACACGCATGTTTTTGATCATAAAGGTTTAATACTAACACAAAACAAAATACTTTCTCATTTAAATTAACTTCATCCCTCAAACAAAAGTACATAGATTTAGGATAAAAATTGCTTCATTACACCAAAAAAAAAATAACAATTAACAACAATTATTTGCCTTATTAAAAAAACTTGTAGCACAGCTTTGGGCTAGTAATTTTCTTTGGCGTTTGAACTCCTTTAAGAATTTTTAAAGAGATTACCGAAATCATTAGGTATTCCTACTTAAGACTCCGTTTGAACAGTTTTGTAAGGGACAGGAAGATTAAAGTACGCCCCCGGGCTAGAGCTTTGCGTTGACTCGCGAAATCAACTGTTTCTTGGTATTTTCTTAGTTGCTAATGCGATATTAAATTATAAACAGATAATTAATCTAAGCCCTCGTGTAAAATTACTCTACATTGAACAAGGGTTTGTGCTAGCTAGTCTTGACACAGAATAAAAAGGTAGTCTTGTACGTACTACATTATCTATTCTGTGGTCTTATTGAAGCTAGGAATGGGTGTTTCAATCCAGAAATAGTTTTTTTTTCTTTTGTTATGACGTCACACGATTAGTGTTTTTGCCAGTGTCAAATATAAAATATTTCAAACTCAGAGAGTTAAATCAAGTTTAAATGGTGATGATGATAAGATAAAGGGATGCGGATAGTGTTTAAGTAAAGCAGTGGCGCTTTACTTAAACTTTACACGGACTTTTTTGGAGTAACTCGAAAAGTCACTTTCGCAACTTTATTTCAATTTCCCACACTCGTACACATTAACGAACACATAATGGTTAATAATCCACCAATATTACACATACGAACACACTCACACACACACTCGAAGAAACACAAGTTTTGGAAATAAAAACAAAATTTTCACGTTGACAATTCGATTGCCGCCAAAAATAGTTTCAATAACTGAGTCTTTCCGCTGTGCTACAGATTGCAATCCTTCAAGATGGGTGTGAAAAGAGTTCTTAAAGGACGGCAAGGCAACTGCAACTCCCCTGGTGTTGCAAATGTCCATAGGCGACGGTGACCGCTCTCCATCAGGCGGGCCGTCTGCTTGTTTGCTAATCTATTACATAAAAAAAACTACGTTGTAATACCTGAAATACACGATAATTAGTTATTGAGAGGATTACGGTATAATAATACCTGGTACACGGTATTCGTTTTCACATTAACTAATTATTGAGAGGAACTATTTATGTCTAACTTTACGCATTAAAAGGGCTCTATTTCAATAAACATTGCAATTTGTCAATTTTGTAAAAAACTGACATAATATTTGTTAAATTGCTATATGTAGGTACTTAGTAGGTACAATTTATCATATTGCGTGTTTTTGTTTTTTGTTGCAATGTTTGTTTTTTGCTGTTGCTTTTCGGCGGCAATTTGAATTGTCAACATGAACATTTTAGTCATAATTATGTATTTCCAAAAGTTTGTGTTTCTACAGGTGAAAGTTTATATAAAGTGCTATACTACTTTACTCAAACACCAAGGTGACTGACTGTTATCATCATTCCCACGAAAATTTATTATTTGACACTGGCACAATATACAAACCACGTGAAGCCATATTTAAAAAAAACCTACCTTCAAAGTAATACCACCTGTCAACAATGAAAACCCACTCTTGGTAATCAAAACCAAACTACAACAACCAGAGACGTCATTAGCAAGCCGCAAGCAAACTCAATCAATCAACGCGAGCAATTAAAAATATCCGAAATAAATGACATCTTAAATCCTCCAAAGCGTTTTGTCAAAGTTAACAGCGTGTTATTAACAGTCGGTTAAAAAAATGGCATCGCACCAAAACCAAGGTTCGAAAACTAACCACAAAACCTTCATGGCCCTAAGGCACGATTTACTAATCGTATTATTGACGCGCGTTTATTGCGAACTCTATAAGTGTTTTTTAAGGTTGTCAGAAATAATATATAGTTTAAAAAACTAAAAAAAAACACTTTAAAAACGCACTGAAAAATATAAAATAATTAAATTGACTTGAGTTACGATATAATGGTTAATTCAAAAAGTGTGGAGCGCTTTTTGGTTGCGTGTACTTTTATTTACCCAGTAAAAGAAGCGCTCCACACTTTTTGAATTAACCATTATATCGTAACTCAAGTCAATTTAATTATTTTATATTTTTCAGTGCGTTTTTAAAGTGTTTTTTTTTAGTTTTTTAAACTATATATTATTATTTTTTTACTTTTTAGTCGTTTGTTACCAAGTCCAATCTATTTGACTCATCAAGACGAATCATATGAGCCCAAACTCGAGGGGTTTACTAGTAGCCACTGCAGAGATCCCCTACCCACCTTCCGGTTGCATCATCAGACTCTCGTCACCAAATTCAATCTATTAGACTCATCAAGACGATTCATATGAGCCCAAACACGACGGGTTTGCTAGTAGCCACTGCAGAGATCCCCTACCCACCTTCCGGTTGCATCATCAGACCCTCGTCACCAAGTGCAATCTATTGTACTCATCAAGACGATTCATATGAGTCCAAACACGAGGGGTTTACTAGAAGCCACTGCAGAGATGCCCTACCCACCTTCCGGCTGCATCATCAGATCAGGTCGATGATACCAAATTATTGCATTGTCACCGAGATTACATACACATACAAAGTTTCAAGTCGATACGATAATTAGAAATAGGTGAAAATTGACTTCTAAGATTTGATTACATTGTTAGTTAGTTAGTTAGTTAGTTAGTTAGTTAGTTAGTTAGTTAGTTAGTTAGTTAGTTAGTTACAAGTCAAGCTAATAAAAGTGTTTTAAAAACGGACAAAATTTTTAGTTTTTATCTGTGATCTCCAAATTTGAATTCAGATCAAATTACTTTTTCAGAAATAACTTGAATTGACCTAATGTCCAATAAAAAAGTATACCATCATCAAAAATGAATTACATAAATTATACGTAAACAAAATATATAATGCTCATTGAGGACTTTTTTGGCGGCAATCGAGTTGTCAACGTGAAAATTTTGTTTTTATTTCCAAAACTTGTGTTTCTTCGAGTGATCATGTGTAATATTGGTGGATTATTAACCATTATGTGTTCGTTAATGTGTACGAGTGTGGGAAATTGAAATAAAGTTGTGAAAGTGACTTTTCGAGTTGCTCCAAAAAAGTTCGTGTAAAGTTTAAGTAAAGCGCCACTACTTTACTTAAACACTATCCTCATCCCATCATCTCATCGTCATCATCATCATCATCATTTAAACTTGATTCAACTCTCTGAGTTTGAAATAATTTTATACTTGACACTGGCAAATACACTAATCGTGTGACGCCATAACAAAAAAAAAAAAAAACTCATTGACATAAGAACCTCCCTTTTTTCTGCAATGATTAAAAATAAGTAGAACTAACATTTTAAATTCGATTTTTTTATGGCGTGTCATTTACTTATTACATATATATTATAAGTATTTAACAGTAATCAATTTATGTAACGATTACTATAATAGTCAAATTATTAATCAATTATAATAAAACAAGTTTAAAAACTGTTTCATTCGATTCTCAAACAATTTCACCAACCGTTCAAAACGCAGCTCTAACACGCGTTCTGCCCGCCTCTCAAACTCGTCCCATAATGGCGGTGATTTTTTACTCTGTGGACTTGGGAAAAATGGGTGCGTATTAGCATTTTGCCCGTCGCCCTGTTATTAAATCGTAACAGGTATTACACGACAATTAGTGACTATTCTCACGGTACAGACAAGCGACTTTGAGTAATTACAGGCTTTGACTTTGGAACGAAGTTTTTTTTATGATTGAGGTCAGTTTCTGTATGACGTTATTGCTTGATGTTTGGATTTTTTGGGTTGATTAAAAACCGCCTCTTTGCTTGTTTCAGACTTCTTGTTTAGTCGTCGCCAGATATAAATTATGTGCGAGTATTTTTATGTGGTAAATAAAGAGACGGTTCACCTATCTATGGAGTATGGACATATGCAACACTACGGAGCATTGCCGACGCGTTGCCGACCCTGAAAAACTCTTTTCACACCCGTCTTGAAGGACTGGCATTCTGTAGCACTGCGGAAAGGGCTGTATAAGATTTTCTTTCTTTCTCTCAAGTTACTTTACGAGTCTATCTATCTCTCAGCTTTATAGCAGAGCCTTTATGACAGGCGCACGGCTGTTACTGAATAATTAACTCACGTTATCTTTAACCGAAAAGGCTAAAGATTTGCTTTACATCTTCAAAGATAATCCACATTACAGGCGTTGTCTAGCATACGTACATACAAAGTGTTTGAACCTTAATTAAGGCTTGACAAAATGTACAAAGACGGTGTTCGCCTTAAGGCATTCTGGGGCATCTTAGGGGCCTTTGCTAAAGGGATGGCAAAAATTGTATTATGTTAATTAATAGTACGGAGATGTGGGGTTAATTTAATAGGGGTGCTAACCATTTTTCGGAATTGCTTTTATTTTAAAGATTGACTCTTGTTTACCATAAAAAAATATTTTATTTAAAATTATTAGTATTTTCGATGAGAAAATATACAAAATTAGAGTAATTATGATTTTTTCCGCCAAAACACTAACAACTGTCACGTGACTGACATGACGTCACTGACCGAAAAACACGATGGTCGCGATTCGTAACCATATACCACCGCGCCGACGCCGACCCGTGGCTACCGACGCGCGGGCAACCATTGAAGCACAAATCGCCTGAGTGGTTAGTGACGTAAGAAGCTCTTTTTGGTGTTTGCAGTCACGTGACAAAAGATTATAAATATAGCATTTAAAATCATTTTTATTTAAATTATTAAGTTATATTTAAATACAAAAATATGTTTTTCGATATCCTAATAATACAAACTAACATAATAGTAAGATTAAACATTATTTTGTAATTAGTGTTAACATCCCTATTATATTGTAGAGCAGATTATGTTAATGATTAAAATAATTAAAGCTTCGGTGCGTAATACCAAAAGAACACACTAATACTAAAAAGTGACTGTATTATTTAAGTTTTGTAAACTGTTTTACTATGCCACAGGATAAATGTTGCGCACAATACATGTTCGATCCTTGCAAGCATTGTGGAGGGTAGATGGAAGAAACTCCATCAATGCTTTTTTCTGCAACCGTTTAACGGTGGTGGTTAGTGTGTCATCGCGATTCGGGCTGAGTGAACGTTTTACTCAAAACCTACCGTTTCCTTCGACCACCTCCGTCGTGAATCTATTGGAGCCTCCCTTCGACATCGTAGGGTGCTGCTTGTTTTATGAAGTTCTGGAATACAGTGAAACCGACTGCGCAGTTCGGCGAGCCTGAACTGACCGCTGCTGCTGCCCTGAGCGGGCGTGGATCAAAGGTTGGTGGAGTGTCCATATTCTCTATAAGGCTTGCAGGGATAGTTTTATTCGCCCCTCACCTAACGGCTCACGACGCACCTCATACAGTCCACTTATTGAAAATCACCTCCCCCGAGACTGTGTAGACCGCACAATACAGATTGATTGTAGATCTGTGTTTTTTTTCATTTAAACTCCATCGATGTTCAAATATTGTTTTTTTTTTGTTTGAATGAGTGATGTTATATGTAAGTTTCTTTTTATTGTTTGGTTTTTGTTTAGGTAACAATAGTTTTATTAGATACTTATTTGGAACGCCACTGTCGTCCTCGTTAATTTATATGAAATTGATAATGATAATATATTGAGATTAGGTTAGGTTAGGTTATTCAAAAACAAAAAAAATATCCTCGCTGATCAAAACTCTTTCTAAGGACACCTCTTTTTCCTCATTTTTTAAAGATAATAAATTATATTTTCAACTGATGCTAACATTGGAAAATTTGACAAAACGGAAAAAAAACTCATCAAACTCAACGTAAATCTCGGAAATATAATTGGTACATTTCCCAAACAAACAGTTCACTCATTTAAACTACATTCATTAACTACTGAAACATCAACTCAGCTTCTGCAGTAAATTGTAACGCAGACATATAATTCCTTGCGGGGCGAAAAGCGCAGTATAATAAACGATAAGTAAGGATATCTGGTCAGATCTATTTACACACACATGGACAATACGTTACAACACGTTACGGACTAAATATAAATACTATTCTTGGAATTGAGAATCGTGAGTGAATCTAAGGGTTAGACAGAGTATAATATACTAGCTGCAACCCCTGCGACAAGGTGAAGCGACGACTTGCGCCGATTGGATGGCAGTAGTTGGATGAGAAGAGCCGAAGACCGGGCTCAGTGGCGTACCTTGAGAGAGGCCTATGTCCAGCAGGGCATTGACATGTTGATTGTTCATACACTCGGTCGTGTAGACAGAAAGTAGTGACAGACAAAAATAATAAAAATAATCTTTTTATCACACTTTTATTAGCTTCACTTGTAATTAATTGGAACTATAACATGTTTGCTGAGAAATGATTAACTCCAGCAGACATATCAACAAAAATAACACAGCAAAATATGCCCAATACAATTAACCTGGTAATATATATATTTAATGAACCATCAGGTACAACAATGTTAAAACGCGTGCCATGCTGAAAAAAAGTGAGAAACATTATTTGGAAGATTCTTTTACATAAAATTGTACCTACTGTAAAAGAGTCCTTTGGCCTTTCGAAATAAA
Organism: Opisthograptis luteolata; assembly: GCA_931315375.2. Taxonomy (NCBI): domain Eukaryota; kingdom Metazoa; phylum Arthropoda; class Insecta; order Lepidoptera; family Geometridae; genus Opisthograptis; species Opisthograptis luteolata. The sequence goes on along the minus strand of OV928049.1, from coordinate 3,622,953 downwards.
AGTAGGTGTTGCGCTTACGGAGTTGTAATTGAGAAGAAGGAAGTGACACAGACATTACATACTGACAGTTGACATATTTGACATTGACATAATTTGATGTATCCAACACCTATTTACTTTATTTCTTAGACTAATTTGCACAAGATGATATTGCAACTTCATAGAACCGCAATGATCGCGAACCTTACTGTTTGTATAACACAAAGGAGCAAGACAAACCCGCGGGGCATTGGCTAAGTTAGTTTCCGTCCTGGAGGCAGTTAGTTTATTAATTAGGCTTTGACAAACTGCGCGGTTCCGCAACGTTAACCCTCTGTTTGAATATCAGATTTGCATGGGAATTAATGAACTATCATGACGTTCTGCTTGTTATTGTATCAAAGGGTTTAGGCAGTGGTCTTTTACTCATCCTCACTCGAGCAGGGACGTCTTTTGTTTTTATAAATACAGTGACCACGCTCGCTCACTTGAGAGCCAGTTCCCAGTCCAGGTGTAGAGTGGCGCCATCTTCGACCACATCGTCACTTAACATCAGGTGACTTGTGGTCAAACGCTACCCTGTAAATAGTATTAAAATTAGTTAGTTAGTTACAAGTCAAGCTAATAAAAGTGTTTTAAAAAGATGTCTGTAAGTAGATAGGATTTTACGCGAGTGAAGCTACTGGCAGCAGCTGGTATATTCAGACATAAAAAGTGCAAGGACGAAAATTAACAAGCCGTTAATATATAGTCATCATCATCATCATCATCATCAGCCTTTCACGTTCCCACTGCTGGGACTCTGGCCTTCTCTCAGAGAGAGAGTATGGGCCGTAATCTACCACGCCGGCCCAGTGCGGGTTGGTAGATGTCGCATACCCTTTAATGTTGCAGTACTTGGACATGCCGGTTTCGTCACGATGTTTTCCTTCACCGTTTTGAGCGATGGCAAATCCGCACATAACTTATTAAGTCATAGGTGCAGGGCCGAGAGGATTCGAACTCGGTGTCGGCGTCTTGTAAGTCGCACGCGTTACCGTTCGGCCACCATCGCTCCACACGTCCACGTTGCTAATATATAGTGCGCTTTATGAATTAATTAGTTCTACAAACAATGAGGTTCATGCCCCCTCTCGTTGGTTGTGAGATTTGCATGAGATTGAATAAATATTTCAATCGACAGGTTTCCCTCGACTTCGGTAGAGATGTATGTTTACCTAATATTAATTATTCTGATTTAGCTTTTGTCATCGTTATCTTATTGAAGTAGTGTCGTATCTATCGACTTAGTTTATCGACAGATACTTAAGTAGTAGGTAAATAGGTACTTTTCCATGCTATTTACTATCTTGTTTACTTATGATGACTTAGAAATTAAAAGGCTAAAAAAGGCTCCAAAATTAAGAGGACAAAAAGATATTGAAAAAACTTGGGCTTAGATTGAAAATGATTCCAACTCGAAAATGATTTCTAGAGAGTTCATTGAACCTAAGTGATGACAGCTCAGTGTTGGTGAATTCGCATAACATTATCAGTTTTTGTTTTTGCTTAGCAATATTATAGCACACATAATCTTAGTAATTTAAAATTGTCAATTTTTTGAGAAACTTAAATGAATGGTTTATGTTACGATAATATTACAGCAAGAAGGTATATCTATTTAATTTTGAATTATGTTTGTTTTTTTTTCTTTACCAAATTCCATGTACTAATCCTCTAATTTTGGGTTGTCTGGAAGAAATCGCTTCAAGCGATATGGCCGCCCTTTGTGACACTTACCATTGTTACCACTTATCTAGTTATTTATGTAGGTGCTTACGCTTACTGCGACAAGCTTCTAAAAAAATTAACTTAATTATTTAAAAGCCACCAGCAAAATTTTCTCTAAATGTAGGAGCGGACATCAATATTTTAAATTCAGATTATTCATCAAACGTTATAGCTAAGGCCATAAAAAAATCTGGTGACATCAATCCATTATGATTATTAAATAATTGGATAGTTTCAAGTTTGTCAACAGGTTGTTTTGGTAGTTATTAAATGTATCCTTGACATTTATGCTTTTGAATCAACATCTTCATGCTCGATTATATTTTTATGACAGAATCATAGGACATCGCCAAAACAACCACATCCTTATTGGACAAATGTTAATTGTGCAAAATGGTAAATTTGATAATTTGCCACCACTTCTTATATAACTTCCTTAATATTCTGTTAAAAAAAAGAGCGGAGTTTAAGTTATTAGTGCGTGCACAGTGGATTAGGATGAACTTTAAATAATGTGCCTTTAAAAATGGCTATAAAATAATCAATAAGCTTATTTCAAACAACAAAAATCTTTAATGACTTCTCAAAAAGAAATTAATTACCTCCTCTGTTTATTTAATCAACAGCTTATTTGAGAAATACCAATTTTCTCTCACCACCTTCATGTAATTACTCAATTACCTACCTACAGAATATTAATAATTGCTATCCCTAGACTATAAAATACTAATGAATTCATAATCATATTCATAATGCTTCTGTAAATTAAGATACACCGTAATATGAAACTAGTTTATTGATTATTATTCATAGTTCAAAATTGAATGCCAAAATCATCGTTCTTAATGTTACAACTTGATATATTTGGTCAGGTTTTTGATCACCAGACGTCTCAATTCGATTCATTTGCGTGAAAATGCTTGTTAATTGATGAAAATTATAGCTTTTTACTTGAATAATAAATGTTATATCGACTTAAATGCTCAAAAGCTCTGTGAGTAAAGCAATAACAACGTTTACGGCAAAAAATGTGTAAGCAGATGCTTATTATGTTTCCGCCTGAATGACTCCCGACAGAACATCGTAACTTCAACTTTTACATTGTTATTTTATAAGCCGTAACCAGATTATCTCCTGACTAATTCGGCACACCACTTACCGATATTCGCAGACAAATAAAAACAATTGTAGATTTATTTCTCAGTGAGTTTATTGCGTCAGAACAATAAATGAAGCTGATCATTATAACGTTTAGTTTCAACATCGATTACGAATCTACACGATACCATATCGCACGAGTCCATTAATATTTATAATATTCGAGTCAGTATTGCACTTCGCTTCACCAACGCCAACTCAATACCCAAGCGGCTACTATCCCTAATAACTTACAGTTCGTGGGATCGATAATTATGATAATATTTGTCTAAATATCACAAGAAAATACAAAACGAAATACGAAATAGAATTAACACAATTAATATTATTAACAATTAAATATACAAGAGTCTATCGCTCGAAAGTTTTGGGAGTTGAGGTATCACCAGTGCGAGCGAGGGTAGCGGCTGCGTCATGACACCGGGACGTGGTGCTGGTAGAGTTGCTCCTGGCGCTCGCACAGTGACGTCATTCTCTTGAAGGACTCAGAGGTCTCGCGAAAAAGCAGCTTGGCATCGTCTCGCGGGCGCGCGTGGGCGGCGTCCAGTCGTCCCGGGGAGATCACCGGCGGTGAAGAGGCTGACAGCGGAGACAAAGACTCTCGAGCCGTCTGCGCCCCCGCTGGTGCTCCATAAGGCCCTCCCGACTGCGGTACTCCATTGCCCATCAGAAACGGACCCGGAAAGAACCCCCGGTCCCCAAACTGCGGAAACAACCCCGCTTGCAACGCGCTCAAGTTCCTACTGTAAAATTTCATAGTTTCCGTCACGTAGTTAGGAACTTGCGCCGCGTCTTCGTTGCCGTATCGTAAGCTCTCAAGTGTCGTCGCTAGCCCTTTTATGTCGGCGTACAACTTGTTGAGAATCTCAGCGTTCATTTCCAGTGGAGGCTTCGGCTCTCGAGAATCGGGTGAGTTTGTAGATAGGAGCCGCCGATGCAAATCTACGTTTGAGCTGTGTCTGTCCCGACTGCGCCGTGAGGGGAAGGCGGCGTCGCAACCGTTCACGTCACAAGGGTGCAAGAGCTTCAAGTGGTCGTTTCTGTAATGCATGCGCAATGTGAAGTGGTTTTGAAATACTTTGCCGCAAGCGGTGCACCGGTCGGGGTTCTCGTCGTCTATGGGGATTTCGAGGTCATTGATATCAGTTCTGTCTTCGGTCCTGTCGCTGCTTGCCGAAGGAGACCGGGCCCTCGCAAGCCGCCCCTCCAGCGCGTGCAGGTCACTCCCGCTGTCACTAGGTGTGTATAAATCTGAACGCAGTCTCAAACCTTCCCGCACGACGCTGAGCGCACTGGATTCATCGTCCGATTCACTCTCAGCCTTCACTCGTGTCACTGGTTCCGGGTCCACAGTAGCCTCCTCTCCGTTCTGAAAGGGCTCCCATTTTTCTGGTTTCTGTTTTTTCAAAGATAACGGTTCTTCGTCCGCGCGGCTCGAGCCGGGAGTCGAAAGGTTCCTAAATAAATCTGGATGAAATTCCTCATCGGATACATTGTATTCGTTGCTTTGAGAGCACCGAGTGGGGTTGCCACTCTTCCTCTTACGTTTATTTGGAACTAAAGACGATTTATCGTCCGAGGCGGTGGGGTCAGTGCGGCCGCTTGCACTTTCAGATTGTTCAGCGGCGGCAGATTTGGTATCGTCTCTATTTTTATTAACACTCAAATCCTCCGGTTCGTCATCATAATTTAATCTTTCCACATCCGGAGATTCAGTCCTATCTTCGTTACTCTCTTTGATTTCATCGTCGTCTGAAACGTCGCAATTTTCGCTGTAATTGTTAGAGTCCTCTTCCTGCATCGCGGGAGGTTTCACAAGATCTAGCGCAGTACGAGACGGTTCTTGTGGAGGCGGCATCTTTCTGTACATCCTCTCGATTTCACTGAAGTTGCGGAGATCATCAAGAGGTACTCGCGGTGGAAGCGGGGTGTGTCCGGGTCCGAGGGACGGCGGCAGGCGCGCGGCGAGCTCTGGGGGCAGCAGCGCGGGCGGCGGCAGCGGCAGCCGCGCCAGCGACGGCAGCAGCGGGAACGGTTGCGCCGACCGCCCATCGTGTGCAGAAATTTTGCGCCTCACATGCGGAGAATGCAGCTTTGGGTTAGGGTTAGCACTGTGTCGATTCCTGGAACGTCGCGAACTGAACATCATAGTGCACCCTTCAACTGTACACTTGTGCATCTCGCGCAGGTGCACCGCCGAGAAGTGGATTTTCAGTGCGCCCTTGTCGCAGAACGTCTTCAAGCAAACATTGCACTGAACTCTTTTCTTGCCGGTAGCGGGGTTGACGAACTGGACGCCGAGGCCGAGCGGCCAGGGCGCCGGTGGCGGGTCGCGCCTGTCCGGTGGGTACTCCGGCGAATGTCCCTCCTCACTCTTCCTGTCGTCGCGCCCGCTGAAACTGGCGCCAAGTTTTCTGAAGTCGAACTGGGGCGCGGGTTGGCTCACGCGGGGCATCATAAAATAGTCCAGGCCGGCCGGCAAGCCGGGAACCGCACCGAACTCTTTGCCGTCCATCACGTCACTGTCATAATAGGTTAGGCGCGCGTATTGCGAAGCGGGTGGCGCGCGACGCGGCCGCTTTGCGACTGAGGACGTGCGACACAGGTGACCGCGCGCGGGCGGCGCGCGACACCGGGGCGAGCGCGGGCCGGGGCGCGGGTGGCGTGGGTGGGGGGAGGGGAGCGGTGGGGGGAGGGGGCCGCAGGTGGGAGGAGCGAGCGCTGGGCGGAGCGGATCGATGCTCGGTGGGGACAGGCGACACTCGCGTCGCGCTCGCACCGACCACTGTAAACACGCCACAAAAGGCACAGCATGCAACCTTTTTCACATTCACAGGGTAGCGTTTGACCACAAGTCATGTGTCATTTAATATTATGTAGTTGAAGGTGGCGCCAAGTACCGGAAGACACCGATAGCGGTACTTGGCTTGGTTACCTTACGTAACACATACATACGAGCGACTCCGCGGCCACTGCACGCTCTGCTGTGACTGGTCGCCTCGGTCGGATGTACTCGCCACCGCACACTCGACTGGAACACTTCAACATGTCGTGAACAGCTCCACCTAGATAACTAGATAACATAAAAATATGAACTCGTAGCGAAAATGCTTTAAAGTCAACGTTTACTAGAAAAGTTTGTAAAACTTTACGGCTGCGCTCCAAGCAAATTAACTTATCTAAAATTAGCTCCCACTTCTAGTGAAAATTTATTCGTCAGATGTTTCTACCTGTAAAGTATAGTAACGCCTTCTGGGAAGCAGTTTGTGGAGTGCTGCGTTTATCAGCTGTAGGTACCTATATTATACTAAACAAACCACCCGGTAGAATCGCACATTTCTTGCAAAAAAACAACGAACTGCAGACTACCTGATGAAAGGTCAGTGGACAATTAATGGGTTGCGCATAACCATTTCACAGGATGTATTCATTTAAGCGTGAAGATATGATTTTTTCTCTGAAATACTCTTTAGGTATGTGTACTAGGTATTGATGGCTTACCATTGTTGTACTGTAGGTGTCGGCGAACTGCAGGTAGCAAAGGGTCTCCATACAGTTATGTAAATGTAGGTGTTATTGCGTGTTTGTCAAAGAAGCATTGTGGAAGTAAGTTCAAGACATTTTTTGGAAACTGTAGTTGGTTAGAATGTAAGTTAAGGGTTTTAGAATAGGTAATTTTGTCGGGACTCTACTAAGAGCGGCTCTTTGGTATCGAAATAAGTAGGTTACCTAAAGTTTTATTAGAATCGATAACTAATTAGCGATGAGCGATGATGGCTCAGTGGTAGTGACGTCGGCTTGCGATCTGTAGGTAGTGGGTTCGAATCCTGCAATGAGCTTGAGCTTTCGGTGAAGGAAAACATCGTGATGAAACCATAGCTTGGTGGTAGGGTATTTTCTACCACCACCCTCTTGTTAAGAATCTGTCGCCAAGTACCTATCGGTGTGTTCCGGCAGCCTCACTTGAGAGCCAGTTCCCAGTCCAGGTGTAGCGTGGCGCCATCTTCGACCACATCGTCACCTAACATAAGGTGACTTGTGGTCAAACGCTACCCTGTAAATACAAAAAAAAATAGCATCTTTTCCATAAGCAAGAGCTTCTGTGTTGTTGTTCTGATGTTTATTTATCGGTGTACGTAGTAAAAAAAAAAACTGTCATAGACTTTTTTGGCGGCAATTGATCTGTCAACATGAAAATTTTTCAAAACTTGTGTTCGTCGCGTGATAATTTGAGATGGTGGTGGATTTTTAACAACTAGCTGTTCCCCGCGGTTTCACCCGCGTGGGCTACAATTTATCGCGATAAAAAGTAGCCTATGTCCTTTCTCAGGCTCTATACTATCTCTGTACCAAATTTCATTTAAATCGGTTCTGTAGTTTAGGCGTGAAAGCGCAACAGACAGACAGAGTTACTTTCGCATTTATAATATAAGTAAGGATTATGTGTTTGTTAATGTGTGCGATTGTGGGAAATAGAAAAAGAGTTGTGAATGTGACTTTTCTAGTTGCTAAGTCCGTGTTTAAGTAAAGTGCCACTACTTTACTTAAACACGGACTTATCATCATCATCATCGTAGGTACTTGATTCTACTATCTGAGTTTGAATTATCTAATACTCGACACTGGCAAATACAAAAAAAAACCATTACAGCCGATTGTAGCCGGTAATTTTTTTTTCAATCCCAAATCCACAGTAAACATATTCGTAGATAGAGGCACCAATCGATATCTGTCAGGCGGACGCGGCCGTCTGCTCGATGTCGGATCGCACGCAATAATTGAACGCGATTATTTTCGATCTCGGAAACGGTTACAATTACCCGCGTATCGTTACTCGACCGACGCGTAAACAATTTGACTTGAAAATGTTTGGTGCGATACTGAAAAGGAAGCGATGGCGGTAGCGTTTTAATAAAAACAATTAGAATTTATTTACGAACGATTAAAATATGTAAGCTTACTCCTACTATCCCTACTTCTCTATATTAATGCGAAAGTAACTCTGTCTGTCTGTATGTCTGTTACGCTTTCACGCATAAACTACTGAACCGATTCTTACTTATATTATAAATGCGAAAGTAACTCTGTCTGTCTGTCTGTTACGCTTTCACGCCTAAACTACTGAACCGGTTTAAATGAAATTTGGTACAGAAATAGTCTAGAGCCTGAGTAAGGACATAGGCTACTTTTTATCGCGATAAACTGTAGCCTACGCGGGTGAAACCACGTGGAACAGCTGGTCGTAGTATAAATGCGAAATTTGGAGTGTGTGTGTAAATGTTTGTTACCACGTATCACCGTAACTACTAAACAAATTTTGATGAAATGGATTAACACAAATGCTTTTTTTGCACGATTTTTTATCCCGGAAAAAGGTTCCTGCGGGATAATGGGAAGACGTGGGTGAAACCGCGGGGTGCATTACTAGTAAGTTCTATGCAGTTTTACCATCGCTCAAAACGATGAAGGAAAACATCGTAAAGAAACCGGCATGTCCAAGAACTACAACATTTTAATGGCATGCGACATCTACCAACCCGCACTGGGCCAGCGTGGTTGATTACGGCCCATATTCTCTCTCTTAGAGAAGGCCAGAGTCCCAGCAGTGGGAACATTATAGGCTGATTATTAAGTGTAAGTGTCTAAATTAGCAAGCTGATGAAGTGGCAATTTAAGCCGCAGAACTGACAACCTTTGGGGTAGACGTGTTCTTAAGTGGAGACCACGACTTGGAAAGCGTGTGTGTAGGACACCCTCTGATGGTAAGGTGGAGAGATGACTTGCACCGAGTGGCTGGCAGTAGTTAGATGGGAAGAGCCATAGACATAAGCCATCGCTCAAAACGGTGAAGGAAAACATCGTGAGGAAACCGGCATGCCCAAGAACTGCAATATTCAAGGGCATGCGACATCTACCAACCCGCACTGGGCCAGCGTGGTAGATTACAGCCCATACTCTCTCTCTGAGAGAAGGCCAATGATGATGATAGACATAAGCTCAGTGGCGTGCCTTGGGAGAGGCCTATATCTAGCAGTGGACTGATTCAGGATGATGATGAAATGACACAGAACATAAGCGTAAATAGTTTTCAATGTCATTTAAGACTGATTTATTTGACGTTGATCTTGTTATTAGCCTAACTTAGAACCCCAACCACGCATGACCAGGGGGAGGGTACACTGAGAAAAAAATTCTGACTTTCCTTCTGAGTCTTACCCACGAAAACCGATTCCTTCCTTATTTTACCTTAGTTTTCCTTCTGAATCACAAATCCTTCCCTTTTGACTCAGAAGGAAAACGGTGTTTCGGAAGGTCTTTTTTCTCCGTGTAAGAAAGTGGCCTAAAAACCTTCCGTGATTAATGAACGATCCCTAATTTGAAGTGTAGCAAGGTGTACCCGCTGTAAGCCTATGACTTGTACAGCATCCCAGTCACCCATATTATACTCTCAGTTTCGCGGTACGTAACATAAACATGCTCTCTTTTTGTCCTAAGTGATCTGGCTCTGGTCAACGTTGATTTTTATATCAAAATAGAGGATGCTTTACACTTGCGTGAAAAGATTTGCAACTTTATTCAATTAGATTTATACTTAAGTAGTAAGTAACTAAGGACTGTTTTGTTTTGATAAAAGTTTTATGAAAGGTAGTTATTATAAGTGTGGCATGTTCCTCTTGAGAGCCAGTTCCCAATTCACGTGTAGCGTGGCGCCGCCTTCGACCACAACGTCACTTAACATCAGGTGAAGAAGGAAAAACCCTGTTTTTAGACGACAAAAGATACTTCTTGACATTTCTATTATGTATTTCCGGAAGTCACCTGATGTTAAAAGACGATGCGGTCGATTGTACCACGCTACGCCTGGACTGGTTCTCAAGTGAGGCTACCGCTACACACCAAAGGGTGGTAGCCAGGGGAGCACTGTATATGGAAAATTTTCAAACCACTAATCTATGGTTTTATCAAGATGTTATCCTTAGCCGAAAACTCAAGCAGGATTCAAACCTACGACCAAAGGAAGGTTGAAAGTCATAGCTTCTACTGCTACCATCAATTCAGAACATAAAAGGACAAGATATATTACGAATACAAGCGGGCTTTAAAACCAAGTTTCAATATTACATTACAAAAATATATGAAATCTATCAAACATCGATACAACTAGCGCCATCTAGCGAAAATTTGTGCATTGAGCTTAGCTCTACGAAATGTGGAGCAAGAGTATGATAATATTTTGATACCCAGGCTTACCAAAGTTATAACGAAAGCTAGGATAAGCTAGTTATTGTAAGAAAATTGTTCGTAAGGAGTAGGAACAATGCCACAACACAAGTCAGTACTACGAGTATAATACCTAGTGCAGTACATGTTTTACTAGAAACGCTCATCAGGACACAAGTCATAAGGTACCCTTTCTTGATTGTTATATTATAATTAATCAGTACATACCTACATCAACTATTAATTATATTGAACTAACTGTTCCCTTCGGTTTCACCCGCGTGGGCTACAGTTTATCGCGATAAAAATATTTCATGTACTTTCTCGGGGTTCAAACTATCTCTGCATCAAATGTCGTTTAAATCGGTTTAGTAGTTGAAGCGTGAAAGTGAGACAGACGGACAGACACAGTTACGTTTACATTTATAATATTAGCAGGGATTTTGAATTCACATACATATTCTTCAATTGTTTTCTCGTAGTGCGACTCCGCAGCGACCGCTGCTCGCAAATGTCAAAATTACAATAAATAAGGTGTACGGATTACAGTACAGTTCAGTTGAACAGAGTGAATGTTTGATTCACGGAATCTAGTACGCAGTACATACCTCAATAAGAGAACTGGTGAAAAAAAAATGGATACTCATCCATTTTTATTTCGCTCGTAAGACAATAGACATATTTCTTAAGTATTTAGCTCTACCGTTTCCTATTTTCTATCAGCTATAATAATAAAATATACCTAAATCAAAATATTATCTTGTCATACAGCTCATTTCATATCACAAACGGCTTAACTCTTCAAGTGTATCGCCCCAAATTACGAAAACAAATAAATATGCCCCAAATTCGAAGCCATAAAATACCAGAGTAGACAATTATTACAATATCGCTACTACAATGTGTAAGTTCCTTTACAGCCGACATATTTATTTTAAAGAGCATCCGCATTATGCTTGGATTAAAAATACTTTTGGATACGTGCACACGACACTGTAGAAGACAGAACCCTGTACCTACTCTCTTATAATCTGTGACTTTAACGTACTGACTACGTTCAAATCTGTGTCTTAAATCTTGACTACACATAAACCAGGGCATTTTTTTAACGTCATGGGCTAAAATTTGCGATGCTTATGAATTTGTGGGACGTAATAGTAGGTGATTTGTTTACAGGTAAAGGTAAAAAAGTTATACCTTGTATAATACATAGTAGTGAACTAAGGTCACCGACATAGCTTTCAGAATTTGCAAGTTGAAGTGGCAATGGGCAGGCCACATCGCTCGACGATCCGATAACCAATGGGGAAGAAAGGTTCTCGAGTGGCGACCATGAACCGGAAGACGTTCTGTAGGTAGGCCCCCCACTAGGTCGACCGACGACATTGTAAGAGTCGCAGGGAGCCGATGGATGCAAATGGCTAACAACCCGTTCATGGTGGCGTTCAAAGGGGGAGGTTAACTAGGTGCTATTTAATTTGTGTATGAGTGTGTATTGTATCTATGTGTGTGTGACCGTGTAAATAGGAACACGTTATCAAAGTCTATTAAGAAGAAAGCCGAGAAAGAGTTAATCAATTAACACACAAATCAATATTCAATTAATCGATTAGTGCATGGGAAAATTGGCAACCAGCAAAGCAAGTATTTACTTGTAAAAAATAATGTTTTTAGGTAAAGCTTAATTTGGGTCGTTGGGGTAGACGCGTTTTTGAGTGGAGACCGCGAAATGCCTTACCACCGAGTTATGGTTTCAATGTCAAGTAAAAATAAAGAAATTAAAATCAGTTCATCCGTTACACTTTTAGGACAGCAATTGAAAGACTTGCGGAGGGAGCTCGTTTGGGCAGTACACGTTGCCACTTTGACAAGCGGTAGTAAACTTTGACGATTACGAAAAATTTTTGTAGTTTTCAAAACTTGTATGCTAGAGGTACAGGTGTTAGCCTTCCGGTGGTACGTACAGGCGGATGCGCAGGCGCCGCGCCGCGTCACATGGCATGCTCAATCGGCCATGCTAATCGAAAGTGTTATTCATTAATTTGAAGCAATCACACTGTGTTTGTTAAATAATAGTAATATTTTTTTATTTTGACCACAAGTAACTTAATGTTAATTGACATTGTGGTCGAAGATGGCACCACACTACACCTGGATTGAGATCTGGCTCTCAAGTGAGGCTGTCACAATACACCGATAGGTGCTTTGTGCAGCAGCAAATACCATACCCCTTCAAGCTATGGTTTCGTCACGATGTTTTCCTTCACCGAAAGCTCAAACTCTTTGTAGGATTCAAACCCACGTCCTACGGATCGTAAGCCAACGTCACTACCAATGAGGCATCATCGCTTCAAAAAAATAATATTGTTAATTAATATCTACAACTAAATACGAATGCCAATGCGATTTTTATGCGAATCGCAATCAGAGCGTCTCTATCGTGTTAATTTTACATCCTTACAAACGTATATATAGATAGACATTTATAAATGCGAAAGTATGTTTGTTGGTTGTTGGTTTGCGATTGTTTCTTGCAGCAAAGGAGCAACGGATTGACATGACATTTGCATACCTAGATATATTAAGTTACAAGCCCTAAAGTTAGATAAACAACTTTATATCCCGGAAAAATGCACGGTGCCTGGGAGAATTTGCACGCAGACAAAACTATGGCATCGCTAGTTTTTCACCTATAATGTCCCACCACTGGACAAAGGTCTCCTCCATTTCCTTCCAGACATCGCTAGTATGACAAATATAAATAGTATGAAAGTGTGTTTGTTGCTTTGTTTGTTTTATGCAGCAATGAATGGAGTAAAAGATCAACGTGACATTATGCAAAATATAGTTAGCTTCGAACCGGAGTGTGACATTGACAACTTTTTATCGCGGAAAACTGCGGGTGAAACCGCGAAGCACAGCTAGTTCTTATTATACTTGTACATATCGTGATCATGCAAGGATGTGGTCTAGTCTGCCGACATGAGCCTTGACAGAGTTTTGTGAACAACAAAGATAAAATCGTGAACGTGCATTGCTGTACATGATGTACATTAATGAACGCTTAACGCATTGTAGGTACAGTCAACGACAAAAGTAGCTCAACATTAACACAATTTCCGATTACCTTCATCATCTTAAACACCAAGCTTTGACCACATCATCACTTAAAATCAGGTGTTATGTTGTGGTCAGAGTGCTACCTTGTAAAATGTGAAAAAAACACGCCATACTGATCTAAAACACATTTAGGAAATCTATAGTATGCTCAGCGACTTTTGTTGCTGACTGTAAAAAAGATGGACACTAAAGATAATGTATGGAAATCTATAGTATGCTCAGCGACTTTTGTTGCTGACTGTAAAAAAGATGGACACTAAAGATAATGTATGTATCTGCCTCGAAAAAAAATGCCTTTTTTCTACAATTGAGAAAAAGCAAAAGTAAATTCGTGGCAATTTTTATTCATAATTGACTAGCGGACCCGACAGACGTTGCTACCTAGATACCGACCGCAGCGCCATCTGCCGGGCTGATTGGCGAATCTAAACCATCCAGGGCACCACCCAAACGCATACAAAAAATTCATTCAAATCGGCCCAGCCGTTTAGGAGGAGGTCAGTGACACACACATACAGTAGAATTATAAGTACACGGAGAAAAAAGACCTTCCGAAATACCGTTGTCCCTCTGAGTCAAAAGGGAAGGATTTGTGATTCAGAAGGAAATCTAGGTAAAATAAGGAAGGAATCGGTTTGGAAAGTTAAGACTCAGAAGGAAAGTCCGAATTTTTTTCTCAGTGTATATCTATATAATATGTATATAAGATATCTTTAGTGTACTAAACGCCCGCAAAATTACGTCATCACCAGCCAGAAGAAGTCCACTGCTGAACAGGCCTCCCTCTTTGAATGCCACCATGAATGGCTACTAGCCATTTGCATCCATCGGCTCCCTGCTACTTTTACAATGTCGTCGGTCCTACCCACACAACGTCTTCCGGTTCGTGGTTGCCGCTCGATAACCTTTCTTCCCCATCGGTTATCGGTTTGCCTATTGCCACTTCAACTTGCAAATTCTGAGAGCTATAACATAATCACATACATAGCGCTAACTCTAACCCCTGATTCCCTGTATCTAGGTCATCGCAAACTACGCGGATCTGGGATCCACAACGTCCGGAACCAATACTTGCATTTGTTTATTTAATGCACAAACATTTGTCTAGTTGAAAACTTAGCTAACATTGTTTATGCGTAAATTGTGAAATCTTGTAGGTAATTAAAGTCGGTTCCAAATTGATGAAATCGCATCCTCCGTCCTCCATACGACACAATGAAACGCAGCCCAAAGGAAATTAAAACTCAACTTTATTTTGATAGATTTAGAATTGAATTTAAGTAAGCTGCAGTTGTTTTTTTAGGTTCGAAGCAGGGTTGCAAGTTTTAAATTTATGTTCAAAGAGTTTTCTAAATGAGGGACTACGTACATAGGTTCCAAAGAAAAATGGCTCGTAATGGTAATTTTCCTCGTATTGTGGTGTTCCAATAAAGAGTTAATCTATTTTTCTAATGGTTAATAATAATAATAATAATGCACCAATATTATCATTATCACCACAAGTTTCTGAAATGAAAACAAAGTTTTCATGTTGACAGTTCCATTGCCGCCAAAAAAGTCCTTGAACTTTATTGTAATTCTAGTTTTATATTGGGGTGTAACACAGAGTTTATTTATTTATCTATTTTCCTTTTTAATGCTGGCAACCCTCTTCATAAAGCCTGTATATTACATACATTACGTAACCCGCGTGGTCCGGACACGAGCTCGTCCCTGAAACGCCCTGCGGATGCTTGCTGCAAGTAAAAGCAGTGATACATTCGCAGATTTCGTCGCGTATCAGTATGCTCTGTTTGGAACCACTACGAGACCTCTTTTTTCAGTTTACAGACTGTTTTGTTTGCACGTTGTGTAGGACGCCTTGCGGCTAGGTGGAGCGATGGCTTGCGCTGAGTGGCTGACAGTAGTTGTATGAGAAGAGCTGAAGACTGGGCTCAGTGGCGTACCTTGGAAGAGGCCTATGTGCACAGTGGACTGACACAGGCTGATGATGAGGCTGATCAAGCTATTGTCAATCCATCTGTCTATTTCTAAGATCAAAAGTGGCTACTTGAAGAGAAGTGAATCAATTGAATCAATTGAACTGTGAAATCCTAAATCTGTGTTTCTTCAAGTTATGATAAAATAAATAGCATTTTATTTCTTCAAATGATAATGTGTGTTATTGGTGGATTGTTAACCAATATCGTCGGCTAGCTAACAACACCGCGCAAGTCAAATTTTGCAACCTTTCAGTAGAGACATAAAACTGTTTTACTTGTATGTTTTTTATGTAAATTATTGAATTGTGTGTGTTACAATTTTTAATTAACGGCTTCTATTTAGTAAAAATGCTTGGAACTGACAGGTTCATAGAAGCGGACGACAAAACTGCGTCTAATGGCAATAAAATGTCAATACCACAACATTTTGACTTGTCCGGAGTGGTTTGCTAGCCGACGATATGTTTGTTTTACCGTGTACGAGTGTAGGAAATCAAAAAGTTGTCATATTAAAGAAATTGACACGCAAACATCATCCTTTTATTTTGTTTTCTTTGGCGGTTAAAAAGTGAATTTTCTAGTTCTTTCAATGCTGATGACCAAATACAGCGAAGCCTATAAACAATGTAGACACAGTTAAATAAGGATACCAGAATCGATAACAGAAATGAAGAAAGAAATACAACTTACATTTTGATGACATAGCAATCGCGACCGGCTCGAGTTGAGACCTTATTTGGTGTCAGTTAAAAATACGTTCAAGCTCCAAGTGGATCGCACATCTTACAAGGCTAGGACGTGTGTATGTGTACACAGCGGAAGTGATTCAGTCGGCCCGCTTGCTCACTGAAGCGACGACACGCTTGCGCAATCAACCACCGGCGCACGCGATCCTCTGCCGAGGTTACTTTGTGCATTATTAACACTAGAATCATCTAGATTTAATATCACCAAAAATTCTGACCGATCGCACTTCTGCCACCCTGCCGATTCTGCCTCGGGTCTACAAATGGAAACCTAGATCCGGGATTTAGGTCTCCTTACTGCCTTATTTACCCTACATTAGGGATTATCCTACTAATATTATAAACGTGAAACTTTGTGAGTATGGGGATGTTTGTTAGGTACAAAACTGTTACCAGTTTACCTATTTTTACCCAGTTTTTTTTACTCTTTCACGCAAAAACTACAGAACGGATTTGAGTGAAATTTGGTATGGAGGTAGCTTATACCCTGGATTAATGTATAGGCTACTTTTAAGGTCCTGCGGAAGAACGTGAAAACGCGGGGCGCAGCTAGTCTGCAATAAGGTTGCACTTTCGGTGAAGGAAAACATAGTCATGAAACAATAGCTTGGTGGTATGACATTTTCTAGTGCTCGTCTGGCTTATCACTAACTAGACACGACTCTGGCAACTTTACAGTCTTTGCGCTACCAAAAACGCCTCAACGACGCTCTGGACTATTGTGATGCTTCACAAGAACTTGATATCCTAAACACTCAGCAGAGAAAATCTGTCAAGCCTGTTGCCAAGCACTTATATATCAGCATTCCGATAGCCTCACTTGAGACCCAGTTTTCATTTCAGGCGTAGCCTAGCGCCACCTTCGACGATGCATCAGGTGACTTGTAGTCAACGCTAACACACGCTAGTAGTCAAGTCTTCCTACCTTCTTTCAAGAAGTAAAAAAGAATGCATACAAAGTTGGTCTACTAATTCAACAAATTATCGCGCTCGAAAATTATTGCGTGCGGTGTCGACGGGAGCGTGAAAATTTATGGTTTCCGCTCCTAGTTTTAAGAGGTTTGTGTCGTTAACTGCGGAACTAGCGCCATCTATTTCAAAAAATGTAAGGAAGAAAAATATGGTAGAGTAAAATTTTCAAATCATTTTAGCCTCCGGGCGAGAAAGTTGAGCACAACTATATGAACAGGAAGGGTTTGTTTGATTACAAAAAAAATGTAAGGCTCGGTGGTAGTGACGTTGGCTTGAAACCCGTAGGTCGTGGGTTCAAATCCTACACCACACTGAGCTTGAGCTGTCGGCGAGGGAAAACATAGTGATGAAACCATAGCTTAGTAGTAGGGCATTTTCTAGTGCTAGCGCACGCCTGCCTAAAGTCTGTCACCAGCATTTATCGGTGAGTTCCAGCAGCCCCACTTGAGAGCCAGTTCCCAATCCAGGTTCAGCGTGCTTTTATAAAATAAATTCGATCTTACACTAACGCCCGAATTAAATAATCGATCCGATCCGTTGTCAGCGGTTTTGGGTCGATATGTCATGTCATAATGTCATTTTAGTACAGTCAGCGACAAAAGTCGCTGAAAAAAAACAAATTTTCTGATCGTCCTCATCATCTTAAGCACTTACCCTTGACCGCATCATCACTTAACATCAGGTGCGTTGTGTTGTGATCAAACGCTACCTTGTAAGTTGTTAAAAAAACCTAACGTTTCTCATTTAAAACAACACTTGGAAAATCGAGTTTGATCAGCTACTTTTGTCGCTGACTGTACTAGGGCTTGACAGATTAAAATAAATATAAATATCAGGGACCATTGCACACAAATTGACCTAGCCCCAAATTAAGCTCGAAACTTGCATTATGGGTACTAGACAACGATATACATACTTATATAGAGAAATAAATACTTATATAGATAGAAATATCCAAGACTCAGGTACAAATATTCGTGCTCATCACACATATATTTGCCCTTACCAGGATTCGAACCCGGGACCGCTAGCTTCGCAGGCAGGGGCACTACCAACTCGGCTACCGCGTTGGTAGTGCCCCTGCCTGCTAGATTACTACTATAATGACATATTATGGCATATATCGATTTAAGATGTTACGACGGGCGTTGTAGGCTTAAAAATTAAAGATTTGTGTATTTTAAAAATTAGTTACCCTTGCTACATAAACTACAGTCCAGCTTTCGCGCAGCTCGTAATACAGATAATTAAAACTACGTACAATTTACAAAAGCTCTCAGACGGTGGCGCCACTCACCCCCCATTAAAAAGCTCTAGTCACCGTCGTCATTTGTCACTCTGTGACTTTTCATTTCGCTGTGACTGCGAATGACAGTGACACACTCGTTTAGTCAAGTCATTACCGTCCGCTCGCGAAAATGAAGCAAGATTTATTATGAACGATATATGTCTGGAAATGAGTAAGGGTTTTAGTTTTCACTTTCAAAAATAAGTGAAATAATTAATTAATTACGTATGTTTGATCATAAACTCCGAAAGGAAAGATAGAAGTGATGTCGTTTAGCTATATCGGCTGCATGATTTCATAAACCATGATTTATCCGGAACAAACAAACAATCAAATCATTTCTCTTTATATATATATATGAGTATAGACCAAATAAGGTTCACGTCAATCTGTTTTTCCGGTGCCTATTGCTACATAATATTGTATTTCATTGACACGAAATCTTCCTAAAGTTTACATCTCTTAACTAATATTCATAACCCCATAATCTTTCTTAATTTTATCATAATTAATTTAAAAATGAAACCATTTAGTCCATAACTAAGACAGCTAATACAGATACTAAAAAAATACTTTTTCATTACCAGCTACGAAAAAGTACCTACTTTTTCACTTTTTATAACTATGTAGCTGTATGAAAAATACTTTTTCTTTCACAATGGTAAATTGTTATACCAAACAACGTGTTGTGTTGTTGTTGTTGTCGTTGTGTTGTTGTTGTTTCTTGTTGTTGTATGTTGTTTGTTGATGTTGTTGTTGTTTGTGTTGTTGTTGTTGTGTTGTTGTTGTTGTTGCCTCTACAACATAGTTTGTAACTCCATTTGAAAAAGTCATGTCATCAAACTTTGCCTCACTCAAAGTGAAAATCTGTTCCAAAAGATTAGACCTTCCCTAATATTTTACCATTACAGCGGCAATATTACAAGAAAATGTCTTCGTTTAAGGGCAGTCGCTAACGGTGCGTAATCAATGTTTTAATGACCAACATTATGCAAACACATTAAGGGCACACCCTCTTTGCGATTGGATTTACGCCGGTTCCAATAACCGATCTATCCACGATTTGCCCTGCTAGAGATGGAAATTTGACATAAGCTCCACGTTGACATAAATTTGACATTACTCCATAGGAGTCATAAACTTGACATTACTCCATAGGAGTAATGTCAAATTTATGTCAAACCGTGGATAGATCGGTGATTGAATCTAGCCGTTAGTTTGTGGTGAAAAATGTTACATTGCAACAAAAAAGAAATTGATTCTGATAGTTATTAGTTATTGCGCCCTGCGGTTTAACCCGCGTCTTCCCGTTATACCACAGGAATCTTTTTGCGGGATAAAAGTAGATTATGTGTTAATCCAGGGTATAAGCTATCTCCATTCCAAATTTTACTAAAATCAGTTTGGTAGTCACGATGATACGTGAACAAACATTCACACACACAAACTTTTGCATTTATGTATAATATTAGTAGGATTCGAGATAGTTTCCTTAGCTTTTTAAAGTACAGCAGTGTATCAGCAGTCTACAGCAGTTTCTTAAAGTCACAGAACTTTGTTAACACGTCAAAAAAACGATTTCCTTCCCCCAATTTTCGTCTATTTCCCGCTGAATGTATTATGACAAAAACCTTTTATTCACGACACAAAACACTATTGTTAGCTGACGTGTTCACAAAAACTGGACAATGTCAACAGTTTTGTTCAACAAGTTGTTACTGACTTGTCACATCGACTTATTGGAAAATATCTACAAGATTTGTATTTTCAATTTTATGACCCTAATTATAACGCACATTTTAGCTTAGTAGCTAGTTATGAGAACAATGGCTACAGATAAAATGGTTTTTAACGAATTTTTAACTTAAATAGACAGAACAGAAAAAAGTGTGTGGAAAGTAATTTAGTCTGTGACAAACATAACCCCTCGATTGCCATCAGGCCTTTTTCCGAGGGGAGCGTAAAAGCTCCGACGAAAAAAATAATAACACGGACTTATCGCCTTTTTTAACGTAGATCCTTACATAAATAATGATAAAGGGAAATTATATCAAAGTCTTATTAGAATATTAAAAGTTTCGGAGGCGTTTTTTAATGTCTTTGGCGTTGTTTAGGGACGCATATTTCACTCAATTTGTTAAATGGAAAGACGCGGTATGTTAGACCGTTGCGGCTATTTGAGGGTTGGTTAGCTGTTTTATTAATATTTTTTCGGGTATTAAATGCATTTATTAATTAGAGCGTGTGACATTTATTGTGTTTTTGTATGATTTATAGAGTTTAGGGATATATTAATAACATGATAGGTATATTACGATTCTAATAAACACGAAGTGGTGTACGGTTTTAAGATGAGGCCTTTACTCATTCAGAGTTCTTAATGATACCAAATTTGTTATTCAAACGTATATACTAGCTGTTTCCTCGGTTTCAGTCGCATGGACTACAGTCTATCTCAATAAAAGGGTCGTACCTACATAAAAGTTTATACAAAAAGCATTTTTAGGTTTTCTCATTATTTATTTTTTTGAGGATATTTTTCATTTTTTTTGCCCCTGAAAACCTACTCAGGTATGTTACATTTATAATATTGCCTTGATTATTTTTAGTGCAATTTCTGACGTTTTCGTGACTCCACATTATAAGGTAGGTACCCAGTAGCTACCCTCTTACGACCGGTTTTAATAACCGATCTATCCACTGTTTGCCCTACTGGAGATAGAAATTCGACATTACTTCTATGGAGCTTGTGCTAATGGTAACATAGATAGATAAGTTCTTGAAACTGGCTTTTAGTCGCTTGCGGGTGAGGTTATTGAAACCTAGGCCTTTACAAATAAGGTTTAATTTCAGATTTGTTTTCAAAAGAAAAGAGCAGCAGCACAGCAGCGGCAGCCGCAGTTGGTATAAGAATAGCAACTGCTTCATTTTATCCGCAAACCATCTAAGCTACTTTAAATGAACGTAAAACATTGGCTCTCGTGAGGTTGCCACTAATTCGGCCGAGGCCGCTACCAGAGGCATAAATTAAGGCGGAATCGCCGCAGTGACCACAAAACCGATAGTTTAAGAATATTCACGAGTATAAATTAAACAGCATTCGCTGCTGTGCAGATTTCCCTAATGGTTGACCGTCAGGAGGTAGTGGTTTGAGCTGTCTTGGTACTTGAGAAATTTATTAGATGAAGTCGTGATTTGAAATATTTAAAATAGGCTGATATTATTTATCCAGCTAAAAGCTGCTACTGGTGCAGAAAAACAGACTTTTCCTTGAAAACAGTTAATTTTATTTAAAAAAAGTTTTATGTGGTTCTAGGAGCTTTAGTAAAAACCACCTAACGCAATATTAACTTACTAATGCTTACACGAGAATAAATTTGATTAGGTACTAATTAATATACGAGAAATGAAGAGAAACATAGATATAAATGTCAACAATCATTTGTATTCCCTGAAATGCGCAACGTAGATAGCATCTTTTTATTGACATGGTGATTTTTGTTTTTAATTTACAACCACAACGACGAGCTAATAAAACGCTAATAGGTTTTTAACGTATAGTTCTAGCAAAAGAAAAAACTTTTGTCCATGTAGGTATCTACATGTTTAAAACAAATAAACGGATAAGCGTGGCATGCTTTTAGTCTGATAGAGGTGTTGATTCTTTTGTTCATTTCCAAAAACTAAACTAAGATTGACAGGCCTAAAAGTATCGCTGTCCTTTTCTAACCATACAAGTAAAAAAGGACAACATTATACTTTACTTTTTTACACCAATGTGCAAGTATCAAAACCTGTAGTACCACAATAAACACGATGTGAAGCATCCGGGGCGCGGTCAGACTGTAAAGACAAGACGCATGGCCAGCACTAGCGAGCTCTCCCGGGATGTTCTGCCGCCGTTTTATACTATTGATGGAGGTTCACAATTTTGGGTAATTTGTTTCACAAAAACAGCACTTTTGAACTAGAATTCAAAAATATACACTAAAAACAAAGTGCATTATGTAGTATCTATATAATAATAAAAGTGTTTAAAAAAATGTATTTTTGCAAATCGGCCTCAGCTCAGCGTTGTTGTATTGGAGTAAATAAGAAAGGAAAATCATTTTTAAAACCCAAAAGAAGAACTAAAAACGAAAACGTCTTTTCATGGTAAAGGACTCTATTGCAGAGTCCGCCTTTACATCTTTGTCAGTTATTCAACCGCCAAGCAGTAGAGTGCAAAGTAGAATTCCAGAGCATACAGAAGTTTAACATCTATAATTTCAGGGTGACGAGCGCGGTGCACTGCCGCGCAGGATTTTGTACAGTTGAAGTTGAAAATTCTGAGTATAGCACTGTACTACTACCTATTGAGCAAGAGTGACGCTCACCTTTAGGCGAGTGACTAGCTCGGCACGTCACTTAGATGCATAAAAAAAACGTTATTTATACATTAATAAACCGTAGTCTCGAACAAAGCATTATAAAGTCAACTATGGAGAAAAAAGACCATCCGAAATACCGTTTTCCTTCTGAGTCAAAAGAGAAGGATTTGTGATTAAGAAGCAAATCTAAGGTAAAAAAAAGGATGGAATCGGTCTTTGAAGGTAAGACTCAGATGGAAAGTCTGAATTTTTATCTCAGTGTATGTAAGCCAACATACCAATTCCCCAAAAACTGTCTCATAAATTCTCAGATAATCACCAAATTAACGATACACCAAACAAAACGAACACAATGTTCACCTTAAAGAGACCTAACCTTAGCTACGAACCGAGACGAAACCTATTAAGCTACTGGCATACTCATTATCATTCCAATTTACACATTTTGGTCACAATTTATCCTTCATACGGCATAAAAAACCAATTTCGCCGTAAAAAATGTGGCGTAAAGAGCCAATGTGTAACATATGAGCTTTTGTAATATCAATTTGCGTCTCATACATATATTCATGGAGCATCGCGGCAGGTCATATAATTTATATGTTAGGAGTTAGGAGCGAGTGGGAACAATCGTATGTATTCACGAACGATTTGGCTGTGGAAAGTAGCGGAATATATTTAGTGATGGAATGTAGGTTTGATTTGATTACGATTCGAAACTGTTTTTTTTTTTTAGTTTTTATTAACATATCATTTTAGAGGAAAATTGACTCAAAATACAAGGCTAGAATATCTATAATTTAGACTACAAAAAACTTAAATAGGTAAGTCATGTGTGTATTGAGCGAATGTAACATTTACCAACCCGCACTTGGCAAGCGTAGTTCATTATAGCCCATGCATACCTACTCTGTCTCTCTGAGAGAAAGCATCTGTCCCAGCAGTGGGAACGTAGCTTATGATGTTTCTCCAATCTATAAATCAAAATCAAAATCAAAATTTGTTTTATTCAATAGGATACATTGTGATCACTTTAAAATGTCAACTTAAAACTAGCTACGCCTGTTCCAACCTCCTTACGCCGGCAAAATAATAGGCAAGAAACGCCTGGCAGGTAACTTTTTTGGCGCGATCACATTGACGATTTTATTCTTATTACTAATTGATTGAATTGGAGCTTTTTTTTGTCATCTAATAGTCCGATATTTTTTAATTAGCTTTACTAATAAACGTTATCTTGTTTGGTTGTACGCATTGGGATATGGAAACATGAATATTAACGTATAACCTATAAAAGGCTTTGTCCTGACTCAAGGCTCAAGTTTGGGAAAGTCTGAAAGTACTTTTTTAGGAATCTTGTACGAACTCAAGACCCACCTTACATTTGCATACCCAGTCAGGCCAAATTGACGCCAGTGTCTATTTTTTTCTACATTCATAGATGTTTATCTTTTATCCGATAGAGCTGTTCAACTAGTAATGATTTTAGTTGATTATAATCGTGTGTCACGGCCAATAGTCGATTATAGAGGCTTATTTACAACACTTGTCGTTGAATCAGCTGTGGGTTTAGATCGTTACCCGCAGCGCTTTAGCGCGCGACGCGCGGGTAACTATCGAAGCACAAATCGCCTGAGACCCGTGCAGGCGGGGCGGGTTAGCTCGTAATAAAATCGAACATTAGCTCGTAGACTAGCTCAAGCACCGCGGTCTGCCGGTCGGCTAGAGGTGGAGAGCATTATGCATGCGAATTGTATGCCACTCTGGGGGGCAGTTACTTATGCTACGTCTTTTGCGAATAACTCGAAGGATAGGATTGTAACTTGGAAACTTGGGTGATGATTTATTTTTGTGGATTTTTATAGTTTTACCCTTTTCAGATATGTTATATCTATAGGCGTATCTAATGATGACTAGATCAATGTTTTTGTTTGACTCTAATAATTTTTTTTAAAGGTCTAGAAGTATTCCTTTTCTGACCATGGATGTAAGAAGAGGACAGCATTACGCTGAGGAAAAAATCAATTAATCAAATTTAGTTTAGTCTTAGAAAATGCACAACGGAATCGAAACCATTTTCTAATTATAATACTAATAGTTTTGTTTTGCATTGGGCAGGCCACAATGCTCGAGAAATTGATAACCGAAGGGGAATAAAGGTTCACGAGTAGCGACCTCGAACCGGAAGACGTTGTGTTGATCCCAACCAGATGGACAGCAGTGAACTTCTCCCAGTTGATAATTTTTTTTTTTTATAATAATGCCAGCACAATCACATACATTGCAATTATGATGATCACGACTTTTTAAAACACTTTTATTAGCTTGACTTGTAACTAACTAACTAACTAACTAACAATGTAATCAATAGATTGGACTTGGTAACAAAAGACTAAAAAGTAAAAAAATAAAAATTTATAGTTTAAAAAACTAAAAACAAAACACTTAAAACGCACTCAAAAATATAAAATAATTAAATTGACTTGTATTAGTTACGATATAATGGTTAATTCAAAAAGTGTGGAGCGCTTCTTTTACTGGGTAAATAAAAGTACACACAACCAAAAAACGCTCCACACTTATTGAATTAACCATTATATCGTAACTAATACAAGTCAATTTAATTATTTTATATTTTTGAGTGCGTTTTAAGTGTTTTGTTTTTAGTTTTTTAAACTATATATTTTTATTTTTAGTTACTTACAGAGTACCTTATGCCTACAAGTCACAAGATGTGACGGTGCGGTCGAAGGTGACGCCACGGAAAACCTGGATTAGCAACTGGCTCTCAAGTATACCAGAAAAAACGATAGGCTTGGCTACGCATATTCTGGTACCTAGCCAGTTGAGCACTAGAAAACACCCTACTACCAAGTTATAGTTTCATATCCATTTACATTTATGGCATGAATTTCTTGCGACTTCAGCATCAATTTTACATATCAACCATGACAGCTTGAGAAATTGATATGAAAAATAGAGTTGCAATATTTTTCGTGTCACTGTCGCGTTTGGCGAGGCGCGCTACGTGAATTTTTGTTCGTATGGTCTGGTATGACATCTTGACACTCCGTGAAAAATTAAACGCACGAAGCTGGGAGCTCTGAAAATATGCTTTTTACCTTGCGAAACATTTTTCCTCGTTGTATAAAACCCGTAGAGTTTATTTAATAGGTACACTGAGAAAATTCTGAGTTTCCTTCTGAGTCTTAACTTCCAAGACAGATTCCTTCCTTATTTTATTACCTTAGTTTTCCTTCTGAATCACAAGTCCGTCCCTTTTGACTCAGAAGGAAAACGGTGTTTCGGAAGGTCTTTTTTCTTCGTGTACGACTTGCACCGCGGTTTGAATTTTTGTCCATAAAATCTTTAATATCCCTTTGGGAGATATTTTCACTTGAGAGCCAGTTCCCAGTCCAGATGTAGCGTTGTGCCGTCTTCGACCACATTGTCACTTAACATCCACTGACTTGTAGTCAAACGCTGCCCTCTGTAGTATAGAATCTGTACTAACAAAAACAGCAACTCTGAAAATTACACAGGTCTATTCTGTCGATCTATATTGGTCTCATTATAACATCATCGTAGCTACAAGTAGAACCATAAAAAAATCATTACCTATTTTCAATTTCTCTCTGCGCCCTTCTTCTCCGAGTCAATTTCCACCGAACCAACCTACAAACCCAAACTGCGGTCAATATTTACAATAATTCGAATCAAAATAAACGGTTGATTAAAATATTGCGGCTACAGATTGAACCCGTCTCAGTAGCCCGAGGGTGTTCATTTACTGGACAAACAGTGACCCAGCCTTTGACATGGATTCGGTAAACACACGGGTCATTAACCAATGATAAACAGAATGGTTAGATCGGGTTTAGTGAAAATATTCAACCGGTTAGCCGTTGCCAAAGGACATTTTGAAATTCTCCTATCATCCATTTCCTTTTTCTCTATTATTTTTTTCTACCACCATTGACCTTTGTCATTTAACTTCAAGTGACTTGTGGCCAAACGCTATTTATAAAGCAAACAATTAGGTATATATAAAATATAGAATTATGAAACATAAAGAGAAAATTTTGTTGTTTGTATATGTTATCCAATCACGCCAAACCAGCTGTATGAATAAAGATAAAATTTTGTACTAAGATAGTTTTTGATTTGAAGTAACCACAGAGCACTATTCAAACTGCTTTTATGTATTTATAGGATATACAATACATACCCAGAGCACCCTGAAAATATTTTTTGAAATACTGACTTCATTTTTTTTGTTTTCATTTATACTCCCTGATCAGCTTGAGGTCTCTGTTACATGCGTTGTAAGGCTGTTAAGACCTTAACAGCTATAGTTTTCACAATTACCACTTGCCTTATAACAGTCAAAAGACACCGCAATTTCACAAGCCCGCTTTAATAATTATGAAAACGCCCTGCGCGATACGAAGCCGCCGCGCTGAAAATTTCACCAGTACTACAGGAAACGCTCTATGTTTAGGTGTCACTTTTGAAAGTAGGTGTCTACATAAAATGATCATGTACATTATTTACCACCTATTCCTTGCGGTTTCACCCGTGTGGACTGCAGTTGATCGTGATAGGAAATCTTATGTCCTTTCACTGGGTTCAAACTACAAACAATATCCATACAAAATTTCGTTAGGATCTGTGTTCAGGCGTGATATAAACAAACAAAGAAATCATAATAAGAGAAAGTTTCTTACGCTTTTTTAATAAATCGTCTATTGTAATTACTTCCTGACTTTTGACACTTTGCTTACCACAGCGTCGACCGCATCATCTCTTACCATCTGGTGAAATAGCGGTCACAGAATGGTGCAATTTTAAAAAAATAGTTTTTTCATGAATTTGATATTTTTTATCAAACACGCAGCTTTGATGCTAGCGCGAGTTGTACTTAGTTTCCTTTCTTTTGTTTGCCCAAACTGAATAAACGAATTGAAGAGGATGTAACTTTCTAAAATTTGGTAACTTGTAAACCTTAAACGTATTCCCGCCGCGCCGGTGTGCTCATCCAATTCACGTCAAAAACACTTGCGAAAAATGTAGTGCGCCAAAAGATCGCAGCACAATCTGTCGCGCACACTTCACAACCTTATCTCCAAAGGGTCGTGCCCAACGTCTCCTGAATAAAACATGTGATTTATTCTTCAAGGGCCAGCGGACTGCGTGCTTAATGACCACACTGAGTTTTCTTATTAGCGGTAAATAGCCGCCATTCTTATTTCAGAAGCTCGTTACAACGTGTTTAGTTTGTGCTAGTTGCGACTTCCAAGTTATGGGAGCTATTGTTTGTAATTACGACTTTGGCCTCTATGCTACGATTAAGTAGAAGCTAGTTTATACTCGTAGCCTAGTGTACAGATGTAGATTTGCTTATCAACTCATCAACACGTCATATATGTACACATACACAAAGTGTGTATACCTAATAATAATATCGGGGGGACAATTGCACACAAATTGACCTAGCCCCAAATTAAGCTCGAAACTTGTGTTATGGGTACTAGAGAACGATATACATGTACTTATATAGATAAATAAATACTTGTATAGATAGAAATGGAGCGATGGTGGCCGAACGGTTTAGGCGTGCGACTTACAAGGCGCCGACACCGAGTTTGAATCCTCTCGGCCCCGCACCTATGACTGAATAAGTTATGTGCGGATTTGTCATCGCTCAAAACGGTGAAGGAAAACATCGTGAGGAAACCGGCATGCCCAAGAACTGCAACATTCAAGGGCATGCGACATCTACCAACCCGCACTGGGCCAGCGTGGTAGATTACAGCCCATACTCTCTCACTGAGAGAAGGCCGGAGTCCCAGCCAGTGGGAACGTGAAAGGCTGATAATGATAGATAGAAATATCCAAGACTCAGATACGAATATTCGTGCTCATCACAGATATATTTGCCCTTACCGGGATTCGAACCCGGGACCGCTAGCTTCGCAGGCAGGGACACATTCGAAGTTTCAAAGATTTCAAGAAGTTTAGAACCAAATGTTACCGTATTTACAGGTGCGGACAACATGTGTTACAATAATATTGATAAAGTCAGTTTTCATTTTTGGTAATGTATAAAACATAAAGGAAAGAATATAATATTATAATTGCTACAAGAAAATAGTTAAATTAGTTTAAGTAACAATTTTAAGAAACAAATCATTATTTAGTTTCATCTGAAAAGCGAGAGTTAACTCCGGCTTCGCAGCAGCAAAAATAATGCCTCTTTGGCGCAGAATAAAGTGCAAAAACTTATTTGCAATTACAATTTAAATTATTTATCAACGGATGGACTGTCAGAACTTAATGTGTTTTTTTTGTCATAACCAAGTCGCCCAAGAATCTGTAACCAAGCACCTGTTTGTGTATTCAAGGAGTCTCACTTACTTACTTACAAGTCAGGTCTAAAAATCCAGGCGTAGCATCTTCGATCGAGCAATTTACAGTCAACATCTACTCTACAAGACCTAAAATAAGCCAGAACCAGATTTCCTTGATCGGGTTCGTGGTATTCACCCGATGATCCTTAAAATGAACCTTTTCCTGTTTACATGCCGTAGCACTTTTAACCCCATGCATGTTTGTAATTATTTCCAATGAGTGAGCACAACTCGACCACCAACTTGAATTATCGACGTGCCGTAGGCAGGAGCTACGAATATTCACTATGACCTCATCATTAGGTGAAACATTCTAGAAAATTGACGTGATACTGGGAAAAATAATCTGACTTTCCTTCTGAGTCTTACCTTCCAAGACCGATTCCTTCCTTATTTTACCTTAGTTTTCCTTCTAAATCACAATTCATTCCCTTTTGACTCAAAAGGAAAACGGTGCTTCGGAAGGTCTTTTTTCTCCGTGTAAGAGAACAATTTATAAAAAAATTAAATAAGACATCAACTTTTCAACACTTGATTTATGCGCTCTTTTATTAGGTACTTCTTTCATGGTAGCTTTTGACCACAAGTCACTTGATGTTAAGTGATGATTTGGTGGCTCCACGATACACCTGGGAACTGGCTCTCAAGTGGGGCTACCGGAATACAGCGACAAGTGCTTCGCGACAGATTCTTAACTTGGGTGTAAAAGCTAGCCAGGCGAGCACTTGAAAATGTCTTAACACCAAGTTATGGTTTCATCACGATGTTTTTCCTTCACCAAAAGATCAAGTTATGGAATCAAACCTACGCACGGCAAATAGACGTCAAAAATTGCCCTGTTATTACCTCTCACTATCACGCTTTCTGTCTCCACTTTATCACTAAAGAAAAAACACACAAGAAATAAAAATAAATCACTTTTTAGTCATTTATTTTTTCGTAGAGAATAAACACACAAAAATTCAAATCTTTTTTTAGTTCTTTTTTCGTAGATCCCAGTTCCCGCGGGATAACAGTTAAAGTAGGTATAATATACTGTAGTATGTTTGAGCACACTTACACATTAAGGTCAGGCACTGACCGCACTAAACAAACGAGCTTAGTTAATAAGATAACCACAAAGCTTTATAAAGTGTATTTATATTTAAAATACTAAAAAACTACCAAAAATTTTATGTGTACTGCTTACAGGGTAGCATTTGACCACAATGGTTTAGAGGCCTCATGCTACGCCTGGATTGGGAACTGGCTCTCAAGCGAGGCTCCCGGAACACACTGATAGCAGTGAATGCCAACTGTGACATTTAACTGAAAGTGATAACTAGGCAAGTAAATAAAAAAATCAGTTAAGGTAGGTCGCCAATAAAACAAAAATTTATGCAACTGAAAGTCGAGACGAACAAGTCACTTGCTCATTACAGTTCAGTGCCACACAAAATTTTGAACTTCAATGCTTCAAAATCCTGCCATGCGTACGTCATTATGAGAAAAACTCTTTAGGCGCTGTAATTTAACTGTAAGCATTGCCTTCAATCTGGAAAACAGTACCTACCTAATGTTTCATCATCATCATCACCAGCCCGTGTCAGTCCACTGCTTCACATAGGTCTCTCCCAGGGTACGCCACTGAGCCCGGTCTTCAGCTCTTCCCATCCAACTACTGGCAGCCACTCGGCGCAAGTCGTCGCTCCACCTTGTCGCAGGGCGTCCTACACTACGTTTGCCAAGTCGCGGTCTCCACTCAAGAACACGTCTTCTCAACGGTTATCAGTTCTTTTGTAGCTAATGTTTGCGCGCTTCTATTTGGCGGTTGAATAACCAGCAAACTCTGTAAAAGAGCCCGATTACTGCAAAAGGCCCTCTATTAACACCGTAATAACATATTACGTACATTTACTTTGCATAAACGCCCCTGCGACAACCAATCGAAGTAACACAAATCATCTTCAATGCATTTACGTCGTGAACGAACGAATAAATGAATGAACGAACGACTGAATGCACCGATTAAGATGTTAGCACTCGGCGGTGAGAGCGCAGTAATGTTGTGGGTGCATTATCGGCACTTTATCGGCATTGTTGATTATTTTATTGAAAGGATGTGCCGGAACATTCAGTGGGATGGACCTTTGTGTTTGCGCGTTGCTGGTTTAGGTAATGTGTTTGAATAAGTACCTGTGCGGTTGTATGTTGTGAGTTAATTTATACATTTGGTGGGTCAAACTCAAAAATTACAAGTTTTATAAACTACTTTGCTGCTTTCGTTTTGCGGTTTGAAGGAAGCTAGTGAAATTAAAACCACGCGGAGATTTTACTATTACTTTAAGGTTAGGGTCTCAGTGGTCTCACCTCGCAAGCATGCCAATCTGTTGGAGAAAAAAAAAATTAAAAAATCGTATTAAATAATCAATTGCAAACAATTGCACTTGCAAATAACACATTCACATTCTTCGAACGGGTCAAAGAACGGCTTTTACCCATATGCATCCATCCCCGTGACTCTTAAGCTGTCGTCGGTCCAACTACAAAGGGCTTACCTACCTACACAACGTTCATGGTCGCCAATCTAAGGCCGATAAGATGACAGTTTAGGGTGAAACCAAACGAGCGTAATTTTGGGAGTCGTGAGTCGCGTATTTTACGTTCAACTGAAGCAGACAACTCATTTTGCGTCGTCGTGTACACCAACTGTCTTTTTGTATGAAACCGAATGCAGCAGAATTTATGCTACCGAAATTCTGCGACTCACGACTCACAAAATTACGCTCGTTTGGTTTCACCCCTATCATCATGTGACTATTTAGTAGTACCTTTAAAGAGAACTGAATTAAAAATCGATCGAGAACATATTTCTTTTTATTTAAGCCGTTTTTAGTTGCTATTTAGCTTCTGACTGTAAGCTAATTTGTTACAAAATACTCTACTATACTTTAAACTCTCTTAATAATACTGACCTGCAGTAATCAGCGTAGTGAGGCCTTACCCTTAGTATGAGTGTAAAACTATAGAGTAAGCTCTCTCCAAAATATCCGCCCACACTTTGATTGAGACATTACTCAAGGGATATATCACAATTATTATAATTAATGCGATATAATCATGGACACATTGTATTGATATTGATACGAAACAAAGGCACCGGTTAGTGGTGAGTCAGAACCGCGTCGTGAGAATGAAAGCATAAATGCTAATTTAAATTAAGAGGGATGCTAAAATAAAACGCAAGGTAGACTAACAAACTAATAAGCTAGGTTTATCTATCCACAGTTTCTCCTTCTAGAAATAGGATTTTGACATATTTAAGCTTCTGTTACAAAATAAATAAAACAAAAAAACAGGAGGAAAACAGAACAGGAGTGGTAGGGAAATTTATAGTGCTTGCCCCTACCACCCTTCGAGTTAAGAAACTGTCACCAAGACCAAGCAGCTATCGTTGTATAGGTACTTGAGAGCCAGTTCCCAATCCACGTGTAGCGCAAACACCACCTTCAGCCACATATTCACTTGATATCACAAAAAACAACTGAAATAATTCAGTGAAACAACAGAGGAAACCCAACAAAATTTAATTTCCAAAATTGACTCAATGTTCGTAACTCCGAAACACTTAACCCTTCACAAACGACCGGATTTTTTTCAACCCCATCCTATAAAATAACCCTTCACTAACTAAAAGCTGTAAAATCTCGAAAAACTCCCTGAAGACATCCCAAAGACACAGCCAAGGACGTAATTCATGATGAAAAAGTTAATTTTCACGGGGCAAAAACTCATTTGCATATTTTTGTGTACAATGTTCAATTATTTGAGTGCACGTTACGACTCACTTTTCCTACGGTACCATAATAAAGGTCCTCGGGGCGTCGTTCCGGGAACGGAACCCTTTCGGGGAATTAATTTTTCTTAGGCAATTAGCGAGAGATGTTAAGAGGATGTTTAGTTATTGATCTGCATCTTTATGTCGTAAAATAGGGGTCAGAGACCGTTCGCGTCTTATTTCTCGTCGAGGGGTGTACTAGATGATATTGTTACGAACAATTGGCCAATTGAAAACAATTTTGTTAATTTTATTATTACAGGCATTGACATAACAATAGATGGACGACGGGTTCTTCGCTCAGAAGCGTCCAAACAAAAGGGAGTCTAAAACGCGAAAACATGGCTAATCACGCACGCCAGTCTCCGCTTGGTCACGTGTGTGATACAGTCAGTCAAAGCTGCTGATAAATTGTTTCAAGTAAAGTTATGCTGTATGTAATGACATAGCTTATTTTATGTTTTAATAATATAAAATTACATTTATCCCCCTTTTATAGGTTTACATAAGTAGTACACACTCAGCCACGTTTCTCGTCACGTTTCCTTTAAACAAAAAGTCCACCCTTTTTTCTTTTTTTATTGTTTTTTTTTTCCTTTTGATACAGGCTATTAAAAATATGTAGTAAATTTTCATGATGAAAACGCACACTTAATATAATATGTAACCTTTTTCTGTTTATGAATGCTAGTTGCAAATGTCTTTGAACGATAATACACTTAGATGTAAGCAAGAAATTAGCTAATTCTGAGAGAGACATTCTAGGCACCCAACGCCTACTTTACAATGTCACGTGAATTTGTCACACCTATTCGATTTAGTCCAAGAAATTGTTCCAAGGTTTGAAGAAATAACATACTATTATAATTTTATTACAGATAACAAGACCTCTACGGTCTATTGTATCAGGATTATGGCCGTGCGAAATCGGTATATCGCCTTGTAATAGAGGAGTGGTGGCTTGACAAATCAACCAGAACTGAACTAGAAATTGCAGAAATTAAGGTTCTAAATATCTTGACAACCCAAAAGATATTAACTATTAAGTTAAAGTCTGTGACAGGTGTGGAGACAGTTTCAGCTATCAATTGATTTTTAATCATAAAACCGAGAGATAGACATATTTTTCGTCCAATAATTAATCTGAGACTGATGGACAGACAGGCACGAAGAAGTAGCTGTGTAAAAGTTCAAATTTCACCAGATGTGGGAACAAATCTAATCGCATAACTGCAATACGAAGCCTGTTTATAGAGAATACAAGAGTACACATATGAAACAAAGTCAACCTCTTTGAAAAATCCAATCTCACATTCATATTCTGTAGCAAACACTCGAAAGGAAAGGATAGGAATGAAAGAACCTTTTGGCTAAACATAAACACAGTGTATATTATTTTGCTTTTTACGTTTTCGCCATCTCTATAGACTAATTGAGACCCAGAACGACCCACTCAGACGTCATTGAAGACATGTATACATTTTAATAAATGTATCTCCGGTGAATGAGCTTTTTATCAAAAAAGAAGCTCCGCCGAGTGTAGGGTTACAGAACTTTTTTTAACTTTACCCGGATATTTTGAACAAAAATCCACTACGATCCACATTTTTACTACGTTCTTCTCTGTTCAAGGCTAGCTTAAAATATATATAACCCTTTCATAGTCAGAATCATTAATAACATCCACAATATCACATACGGAGTATCTGACCCCTAACTAAGACTCCGTGTGTCTACGTGTACAATGAATCCTAAAAACTGAACACGGAACAAATACATACTTGCTTCGTTTTTTTTCAATGTACAATTTGTCTCGTAATGAAAATCGAATCTGCGACCTCACACTTCGCAGTCGTCTGTCACCCCTTGCGCCACATCGGTCGTCATTTCTTGTTTTTGTGGTATCATTGACATTAATTTACGTAAATAAATAGTCGTAAATCTTCGATATCGAAAACCGAAAACTCTTCTATAAACTTTATCGTTGCGAGTATTTTGCCAATCACGGGTTAAAGTTATGTCTTAAGTATCAAAACTTTCGTCTAACAAGTCTTATGATCAAAAACAGCTTTCATGTTTTAAATATGAGGTGTACTGTTTTATTATTTCTTTCACAAACTTTTTCAAAGTTATGGTAACCCTCATCTTATATAATGTAAAAATATACAAATTAAGTGTAGGTGGCTGAATAGGCCCCGAGCGAATATAAATGAACAGCCCGTGTACTTTAGGGTTAAGTATACAATATCGCCATTGAATTGAGACGTTGCTTGATAAATAACGGTGCGATAACGAGATCGTTTGCGTCATCCTTGGAAATTATGATATTAATTTTACGTGATTATGTAGTATTTTTCCCAAAACTTTGTACCCACTGATAGCGTTTTATCAATACGACAAAAGTAGATGAACAACTAATTGTAAAACATGGCATTGAGTAACATATTAGTCTTCCCGATGTCCACACCCTATTTTCCCTTACTTTTGGAAAATGATTTTATTTAAATAATTTATTGTAGGTACTCCATTGGATTGGGTTGTGTGACATTAACAAAAGATTTTTTTTAATTTTTATGTTTAGCCATTTTTCTTTTATTGTATGTAGGACAGTGACATGTATTTTGATTTAACATTAGTTTTTCATTTCTTTAGTTTTAACTATCTTCTTGGAATCGTACTTGACGATTCCAAGAAGATTCCATGATAAATTTTTAACTTTTACTTCTTATATTTTTCCATCTCTCCAAGTTTTAAAAACCTGACCCAATGACTTCCCACAGATAAAAAAGGATGCTCTTATACTTCCTTTTTCAGAAGCCAGCGAACAAAGGCTGTGTAGCGGAATAAAAGGAGTTCCGGAAGGTTTGTTCCACCCCCTGACCTGCACCCCTTAGGGGGTGAAGATACGGGATGTCGCTATACATCATCTATTTTATCTGTGGATGTATGTGGTCTGTGGGAATGAGAAGTACCGTGTGTTTAGTAAGACAATGTTTATAAATGCAAGAGTAGCGATGATGGCTCAGTGGTAGTGACGTCGGCTTGCGATCCGTAGGACGTGGGTTCGAATCCTACAATGAGCTTGAGGTTTCGGTGAAGGAAAAACATCGTGATGAAACCATAGCTTGGTGGTAGGGTATTTTCTAGTACTCGCCTGGCTAGCTACCACACTCTTGTTAAGAATCTGTTGCCAAGCACCTATCGGTGTGTTCCGACAGCCTTACTCGAGAGCCAGTTCCCAGTCCAGGTGTAGCGTGGTGCCATCTTCGACCACATAGTCACTGTAAATAGTTTAAAAAAGTAAAAAAAAAAGTATGCAAGTGACTGTGTGAGTGTTTGATTCTTCTTCACGCTGAAACAGCACAACAGATTTGAGTGCAATTTGGAATGGATACAGCTCATACCTTTAGCCAGGAAAAAAGCTGATAGTATGGCGTTTTTTAGTTCTCGTCTGGCTTGCTTCTCTACCCACTTTAAGTA
The DNA here is from genome assembly GCA_931315375.2 of Opisthograptis luteolata. NCBI lineage: Eukaryota > Metazoa > Arthropoda > Insecta > Lepidoptera > Geometridae > Opisthograptis > Opisthograptis luteolata. The sequence goes on along the minus strand of OV928049.1, from coordinate 3,586,640 downwards.
AAAAATCTGTCACCAAGCACCTATCGGTGTGTTCTGAAGCCTCACTTGAGATCTAGTTACCACTTCTGGCGTAGCATGACACGACTTGCAACCACATCGTCACTTAACATCAGGTGATTTGAGGACAACGCTAGCTTGTAAGTGATAAACAATAATAATATTATTTATAGACACATAAAATATCCTCAGTTAGTTCAGTTACATAAAGTCTCTTTAATTCCGATACTCAGTAGGTACTAACAATTTTTCGATCCAACCCTGATACCTGTACCTAATATAACACACTACAGCCTACATAAATAGTATGTCCTAGACACCTTGCGTAACCACAAAACGCCTCCACAAAACAAACCAAACTATTTTCTCTACATACCCTCAAGAAAATCCCTCCCAAAGTAGCTGAGGATCCGAAGGCATTAAAGTTTTCGCGTTCCAAGATTACATAAGCCATAAAAAACTGCTGGTCTCCGATTGGTGGAAAATGTCGCGTTGGGCGTGGTGTCAGCCTTTGTCGCCAAAAGGCGTGGCAGAGTGAGACAGCGAGGTTTTGTCACTGTTCAGTAAAAAGCCTTGCAAGGGCGGTGTGTACAAGTGTACATATCTTTATAATCCGAGGATATATGAAGAATGTGGGCTATGTAACTCCTTTACTACGTATAATTAGCTAACTGCGCCCCGCGGTTTCACCCGCGTCTTCCTGTTATCCCGCAGGAACCTTTTTCCGGGATAAAAAGCAGCCTATCTTTTAATCAAGGGTATAAGCTGTCTCCATTCCAAATTTCACTCAAATCCGTTTGTAGTTTTTTGCGTGAAAGAGTAACAAACATCCATACTCACAAACTTTCACGTTCATAATATTAGTAGGAAATCATTTTATTACCCTTGAAAAGGTAAGCTGTCGAGATCTAGCAAAATAATAGGGCATGAAGAGATAAAACATTTAATATATCAAGGTGACGAGCGCAGTGTAGGTACCTATTGCCACGCAGGACTTTTGGCGAATTTGAAATTTTTGGATCGCACTGAACTGTAAGAAACGCGACGTTTACCATCAGAGGAGTGACATGCTTGTTTCAGTTCCATAAAACAATGGTAGGTCTTAATGTCGTAAACCACCTGGTATAAAATAGTTTAAAAGCTTGTAGGTTTTGCTTATCTACGAGATAATTGCCATATGGGATTGAAACACTTGTGTTCACAAGTGTTTTCTCTAATAAAACCTTTAATGGATTTCAAAGAAAATACCAACTCGCACATCCCTAAAGGCCCCCTGTACCATGTACTCACAACAAAAGCAGCTAATTCACTTACGTTTTTCCCGAATAAAACTGAAATAAACATAAAAACGGCAACATAGCATCCACCGCCCAAGACCGTGGGGGGAATGGCTGGGGGGCAAAGGTCCCCGGTCCCCCCCTTAGGGGAGGAGGAGGGGGGAGCAAAAAGCTCAAGTGCAGGAGGCTGTATCGATCGGGGCGACCGGCGACATGGCCGGGTCACATGGATGGGGAGTGGACTCGGTGATAAGCGGAGCGATTTTAAAAGCGGTTTAGAAAAAAAACTGAACTGAAAATCATATACTTTGGAAAGTGCATTGACTTCTTCAATCTAGCAGGTAACTTTCTAATGAATAAAAAAATATCATCACACCCTTTTCCGCACCAAAACGATATATATACTTTATTTACTTCGAGGAAATCATGCCGTAATAGCTTTTATGGGTATGTATGTACTGCTCGGTTCTATAGTGAATAGATACCCTCTAAGCAAGCATTAGCATCATCATCATGGGACACAGGCTTTCTCATAGAGAAACTATGGCCCATAAGCTATAATCCACCACACGGGCTCAGTGTGGGTTGGCGGGTAGGCTTTTGGCCAGCTCTAGTGGAACTTTTCAGACCGCCTGAAAGCCTCCGTCATAGTCTAACGACTGCAGGCGTCATGCGTCGTCATCATTCTGCGTGTCTCACCAAATTGCTCAACATATATTTTTTTCTCTTATGGCTTCACACGGTTTGTGTATTTAGCCAGTGCCAAGTATTAAATTGTTATGTAAATGATGATAATGAGACGATATGTGTGATCCAGCTACGCAGGGCCAGGCACGATAGTGCTTTTTATGTTTAGTAGTGACACTTTACATAAACTTTATATACCTACCTACCTACGGACTTTTTGGAGCAACTTGAAAAGTCACATATAACAACGTTATTTGAATTTTTACACTTGTACACATTAACGAACACATAATGGTTAATATTGAACCAATATCAAACATTAACACCCGAAGAAAAACAAGCTTTGGAAATAAAAATACAATTTTCATTTTGACAATTCAATTGCCGCCGTAAAGCCCGCTCCAAATTTAAAACAATCAAAATTTTACCAGCGACAACAAAAACAATAGACTGTCTTCAAACGCCTCCCCATAGAGTAGACAAATGAAATATTAAGTTCAAATTGGAGTTAATACCTGCAGGGACACGGAACGGTGTCTTGTAAATCATTCAGAATCGCGTTATGGAAGCGCGAACGGAATTAATATCACTTTTCTTCGTCTCGACGGCAATTACAGTGTTGTCCGTATCACTGCCGGCGCGATGGTGCAAAGATTAGGTAAACACCGTACAGATGAGGCATAATCTTCGTATCATATCAACAACCAACAACCAATCGGGTGCAACTACATGCGAGTGGTAATTTTTAACTGCATGACGAAAAAGAAAGAGGAGGTTCACAAGGCGATACGTATTTTTTTTTTCTAAAGCGATTTTTCAAAAGTGGCAACTTATATTTTTCACTTGAAAACTTAGTAACCACAATTAATAAGAGAAGATTTTTTTTATGTGACTACATTACGAGATGAGAATGTCACTCGCCTAATGGTAGGCTTTTGAAATCTCAATCGTAATTTCACTAGAAACATTGCTTTTCAATCCGGAACAAAGTAATACTTGTACACCTCAGCTTGACTACTTGCAAAGGTGTGGTACACTTTCCCAGGCGGACACTACAAAAACTCGAGTTAGTTCCCGTGCTGTCACTTTCAAAATATTAAGTAGCGCATAGGTGGCGCGTGAAAAACAACATCACTCTGGGATAAAAACCAAGGAAAACTGATAATTATGATAAATTCAAATTAAAAACTGCATTGCGTTGAAATATGGGTTCGCTTTCGTTTACAGTTGGTAGGTACTGAAAATTACCTAGCATAGACCCGACTGCCACTTCTGCACCGCTAACCCCCGTCAGATCTACAGTAGTCCCCGAAGAGTGCCTAATTCGACGCGCGACACCACCCGATTAAATTTTAATATTTGAAGCGAACGTGAGACTTCGCCGGAGACGATTGCGATGGGGCGAGATGTCTTACTGTGTTTTGTTTTTATGCAGATTGGCTACGCCTGTTTTACTTGCAGTTGTTTTCTTGCGAACGACACAGTGAAATCGGTAGCAATAATGTTTTGTACTACCTACTTACTTACAGGGTAAATAGCGATTGGCCACCAGAAATCTAATGTTAAATGACGATGTGGTCGAAGAACTAAGTCACATGTCATGCTGAAGTTCCCTATTGCCCTATAAATAAGAATTAGGTACCCTCAGTAATAAGACTCTCTGTTGATTGGCAATAAATTGTTTTCTTTTTATTTTCATTTGCATTTTTTGAGGTTGGACAATGTTATTTTGTTGGAAAAACTAATAATTTTAAGAACTTTTATATTAGATGTACTGTTTGTACCTATTCAAACTTTTCAAAGCCTAATGAACAATCAGGCATTAATTCGTGGGTTCGATCCCCGCACAATTAATGTTTGAGAAATGTTTTGGATCCCCGATCCATGTAGTTTCTTATACATATAGGTACAGATAATCCTAGTTAGGGATTAGATAGTTGTATTACATTATGTGAGCATTATTATTACTAACAATAATAATTTCAAAAGATAAGAATCTTCTTCCCTTCATCCATGTCCAATGCACAAGTCCGATTAAAAAAATAAAGATGTCAAAAAAATATTCATAAATTCAAAGTAAGAACGTGCAACGCATAAAGCCCGTTATCCAGCCAGCAATATTTCGCTTACGATTGGCAACATCGAAGAGTTGTTTACAACGGTCGGGGCTATAGAACATCCCCAGGGAGGGGGTGACCTCTCAGAAAGGGGTGATCGGGATAGATTTACCGTTTTTCCAATTAGGCAAATAGCTGACCCATAGCTTCGTTGAAGTTTATTAGCTGGTTGGTATTTTTTTATTACTGTGTTTATTAAACAGTCGTAAATAGGTATAAATAGTTATAAATAGGTATAAATATATAAATATAGGTATAAATAGTTTGACCGTGTGGATGGAACGATGCAAGAAGAAGCCTCGAAAACAAATCTTTCAAATTTAATTTAAGGCCTATTTTAAAATCTCTGTTTTTATTTTTTAAATCATTAGGCCTGAGACCGACGAGATTCTTATTTCCTTATAACTCTTTTACAGAAGCTACAGATCTAATTGCAATATGTAAATGTAAGGTAAGGTCTTGATCATCATAATCAGCTATTACGTTCCCACTGCTGGGACTTGGGTCACAGGCTTTTTTCTCAGGAAGAAAGTATGTATGGCCCGTGATATATTCCACGAGCGATAACCCAGTCGGTCTTATTTGAGGTTATTATACCTTATTGTTTTTTTTCTCCTCCGTCAGTAAATCAAGCCTTGCAACAATATCTTTCCCAAGGCCAAATAATAAGGACAAAAAGACGTTTTCTCCAAAAAGCGCAAGCTTAGTGTGTTTTCACATGCGATGCGGCAGACAAAATAAAACACATCCTGCAGGCGTAAAACTGGTAGCCAGCAATCATTTCATTTGGTCGCAAGTAGTGCGAGGAAAAAGTTTTGATACTTTTGGACTTTCCGCGAACTAAAGAGTTTAGCAATCTGAACTATACTCTGGAACAATTTCTACGGCAGGAAAAACTTTTGTACCCAATCTAGGTGTAGCGCCCTATCTTCAACCACATCATTGATTAACATCAACGGACTGATCTGATGGCCAAACACTGTAAGAAGAAAAAAAATTTCCTATTAGTACTGTTAGCGACGCAATTGTATTTTAGTATATTCCATTGTATATTCATTTAATAAATTAGAGGGATATCGAGATTTTGTAAAACAGTCTGTGGCCTGTGGCGCCCGCGCGTCACAGGATCTGTCAAAGTGTCAAAAGTAAAGATATCAAAAATGTCAAAATGAGTTAGAGATCCCGCCGAAAATTATATACGCGCTTCCACAGTTTTTCCACTCGCAACACCCCGATATTCCCTGTTTGTCCATGTTTTTAACTTGTTTGGTGTTCCCCAACCCCTACAAGTACAACAAAAAAATACTAATGGAATAATGTATGTATTGGTTTAATTAAATATGAGGTTACAGTATAGTTAGTCTCCGACTTATAAACTAGTTGGGTACATCTGTGTTTACATTTTATTGGATAACGTTAGTTCCTTTTGAGCACAAGTCGCCTAAGCGATCGAAGGTACGCCTGGACTGGGAACTAGCTCTCAAGTGAGGCTGCTAGAACACACCAGTAAATCCTTAGCGACAGATTCTTAGCTTGAGGCGGGAGGGTAGTCGCTAGCTACTAGAAAATGCTCTACCACCAATCTATTTTTTATTCTGTCGCCAAGCACCTATCGGTGTGATCCGGCAGCCTCACTTGAGAGCCAGTTCCCAGTCCAGGTGTAGCGTGGCGCCACCTTCGACCACATCCTCACTTAACATCAGGTGACGTGTGGTCAAACGCTACACTGTAAATAGTAAAAAAAAAAGAAAATTAAAAGGTGATACCGCGAAGTTTTTTTCTTTCACCGAAAACTCAAGCTTAGCAGAAGTAAGTCATGACCACTGAGCGGCTATCATCGCTTCCAATTATTGCTCAAGTATTAAAATTACACTAATACTACCTTAAAATTCGTTACAATTCAAGTATCCAAAATAATGCAAGCAACCGATATAATGGCTGTTTATTGAAATACAGCCATTATTTTAATAGGACATCCGGTGCCGAATGCCTCTAAGCCAAGCCGAAGCCCAGCCGAAGCCCAGCCTAATGGCAACGTCCAACTTAGAATAATAACACTGGATGTCGATACGAAATTAACGGTTAGACCAATCTGGCCTCTAATTACACGCGTATAAATGCTAATTTCGTATGCTAATTCGCAGGTGTGTGATGCCTTTGTGGCTACTTGTGCAATACACTTTCCTTCGTTGGAGGAACAAAGGTATTGTTTTGCATGCATTAGGTGGAAGAAAGAGCCGGTTCATCACGCACCTCTCTTAATTGGAAAGCTAAACGTAACGCAAGACTGCAATGGTCAAATTTTAGTGTACAGTTACTGTGTGACTTGGTTCATAGGTGCTTTGTAAATTTGAGTCATTGGTCGTTACTTTGGAATCGTTCAAAGAGAACGTTTTAAAACGCAACATTTTTGCATGGCTCAAATGTAATCAAAATATTGTGATCACTTCAAAAAGTAAAACTTAAAACTATAGACAACCAAAACCAAAAAAAAAAAACATTGCTTTTATCTGTCAAAAATGCCCGTTAAGTAATTTTAGGGGCCCATATTGACAAGAAAGAACATAATTTACAAGTTTTTATTAGACTAAAATGTAGTTGAAAAAAAAAAGGAAAAAAAATTTGTAGCATTCTAAATTTGACCATAGTAGGCTAGACAGATGTGACTGTCAAACACCATCCTTTCTAATAAACGCTAAAGTATTTCTCACAATTCCAATCTCGTTTCGAAAGTAGCTCACCTCGGCGTCCAGAGAATTTCCAAAATCCCAAGACGCACCAGAGATCCCTTGCTTGAGGGCATCGTAGACCCTTTGTCTTTTATGTGCCACACGGTCGGTTAAACGAGCCAGCAAAATTTTAAAGCAGCTATCAAAATTTTAAATGAGCTAACAAGATTTTAAATAAGCTAACAAGATTTTAAACAAGCTAACAAGATTTTAAACAAGCCAACAAGATTTTAAACAAGCCTAGATTTGAAAGAGACCAGTGGTACCGAGAAATGCATGAAATAAGTTGAAATCTCACCCGTGTGGTACACATCGTCTCAAAGAACATAATCTTCACACCTTAAATGCGAAAATGAGTTTGTTGGTTGGTTGGCCAGAGTGTGATACAAGCTACTTTATAAGACGGCAATACATTCCGGAAATTTCCACGCGGATGAAACTGTGAGACACAACTAATGAATAATAGGTATTTTAATGCCCTCAACCCCTAACAGTCAGACACAGAACAAATACTAAACGCGTTTTTTAATCGTCGCACAAATATTTTGTTTCGTAGCAGGAAACGAACCTAGAAAATTCTCTAGTTTGGAACAAAAGTCAAAGTCTCGCATCCGCAACAACTGTGTGTCTCAAACCCAACCCTCGACCACGTATGTGTCACACGTCATTTGGATTGTCGCATTTCATCACGCGTACCGAGGGGACAATCCTAGTACAATCCTATTGTAAGCTTCTTGTAGATAAACTATTTATTCTTTATCTTTAACTATTGGTCTTTATTCGAACGTTATTTCATTGTATCTTGAGTTCTGAGAGTATTGAAAAGTCATTTCACAACTTACCGGTATACGGTAATACACCTACTGGTTGTGCCTCGCCGTTTCCTTCGTCACAGACAGCAGCTATGATATACGATAATCTTCTAATATGTATGTCTGTTTACCTTTCCACGTCAAAACCTCTGAACTATTATTATTTATGACTACAATTTGGTATGGAAATAGTTGGAACTCTAACGAAGGACATTGAATACTTTTCAACGCTATAAACTGTAGTCCATGCCAGTGACACCGCGGGGCACCGCTAGTCTCTTTTTTCCTACAATTGACTAGAATAGCGTTTGACCACGATCACACCCAATGGAAAGCGGCGATGTGGTCGAAGGCGTAGCATGCTTATCTAGCAGTTCACTCTTTCATTCACTCTTCACTTGAATATCCGCGAGTTTTACTTTTCAGTAAATACTGACCAAGGCATTCCACGCTGCAGTTTTTAACAAATAAAAGTTATCTTCATAGAGTTACTACAAGGCTGGTATACTAGGATGACGCTCAAGCTATAATCAGTACTCACAGATTTTTCGCTGTAAGTTCATACGCTGTAGTTCATGTGAGCGATGGTGGCCGAACGGTTAGGCGTGGGACTTACAAGACGCTGACACCGAGTTCGAATCCTCTCGGCCCCGCACTTAAAAGAATATATGTCAGTGCAGCTTGTGGAATCTATGTTCTTAGGTCAAGTTCTACAAAATAACTATTAAACATTAAGTGACATCTTTGTAATTTTTTTTCTCTCTATTATAAAATTAGTAATTAAATCAAAAAGTATTCTGACTTGCCTGTAAATTTTTTTTTACAAAATGGCCAATAAATGATTTTATCTTTATCTTTATCTTATGATAAGTTATTTGCGGATTTGCCATCGCTCAAAACGGTGAAGGAAAACATCGTGAGGAAACCGGCATGCCCAAGAACTGCAACATTCAAGGGCATGCGACATCTACCAACCCGCACTGGGCCCGCGTGGTATATAACAGCCCATACTCTCTCTCTGAAAGGCTGATAATGAGAAGTTCATACAAATATGTTACTTATTCACTACTCACGCATTGATTAACACTTGAGCGTCATTCTAAGAATACCAGCCTAAGTATTTTATTCACTCACTTACCATTCAGCGTGATGGAAACAAAACTCACTCTGTCGACCCCAAGCTAGCCATTTCAGCAATGGCCCATTATTTTTTCCTTCCCATAAAGGTCATGGTAATGCCGGATGGGGTTGGGAAACTTGACGGGGTGTAATGTACGAATGTTCGACAGATGTTTTCGTACGTTATAGTCACTTTAAGATTATTGTCAGTGTGAGGGAAGGGCTTGACGGAAACCAGAAAGGGTTTCTTTATACCTAATGTTGGGAGACGGGACAAAAAGAGTTTGTTTCTACGTTAATTTTAGTGTTAAAGAAAACTCGTCGGTCGTTCTCGGGACATACGAGTACTTACCTAATATATGTTAGCAGCTCTATGTATAGTTACTGACACAAATGACATTTACAAAAAGATATATTTTTATTCTTTTTAAAACAACTTCTATTATGCACCTCGGTTTCATACGTAGTGGAGCCGTTCATTTTTCCAGATTCATTAGTAGCCTTTCGACGGAATTAATAATCAACCCTGATCCGTTATCTGCGGTTTTGGATCGTTATGTCATGTCATAATAATATGTCATTTTAGTCGTAATATGTCAAGCCTAAAATGGCATATTATGACATGACATATCGATCCAAAACCGCGGCTAACGGATCAGGATCGATTATTAATTTCAGACGTAAATCAATCTCCAGCCCATAAACTACGCCTACCATATGTGAACAATCACGTCAATGCATGCTGTGTGACAGAAAGACAAACCGACGACGAACATTCGCATTTATAAATGGGTGAAGATTAAAAGAATATGAGGGTTAGTATGAGGAGCCAGCCCTATTAGGGATGTTAACACTAATTACAAAATAATGTTTAATCTTACTTTTATGTTAGTTTGTATTATTAGGATATCAAAAACATATTTTTGTATTTAAATATAACTTAATAATTTAAATAAAAATGATTTTAAATGCTATATTTCTAATCTTTTGTCACGTGACTGCAAACACCAAAAAGAGCTTCTTACGTCACTAACCACTCAGGCGATTTGTGCTTCGATGGTTGCCCGCGCGTCGGTAGCCGCGGGTCGGCGTCGGGGGTCGGCGCGGTGGTATGGTTACGAATCGCGACCATCGTGTTTTTCGGTCAGTGACGTCATGTCAGTCACGTGACAGTTGTTAGTGTTTTCACGGAAAAATTCATAATTACTCTAATTTTGTATATTTTCTCATCGAAAATACTAATAATTTTAAATAAAATATTTTTTCATGGTAAACAAGAGCCAATCTTTAAATTAAAAGCAATTCCGAAAAATGGTTAACATCCCTATTGAGAGCATGCTTCACCATTGGTCATAGCGGCGAGGTCCTTTTTGTACTAATTACAAACTCATTTCACAACAGCCTGCCCAATGTCCCAAGGACCTTACATAGTGGCTTATGTTGTGGGTAGCGGTAAGTACCACAAGTTATTGTACGAACTTATCTCTTGCATAATGGATTCGTTCTGATAGGTTCCCGTAAGTGATTGATAGAGGCCGTCTTGCGAATATTCTCGCATTAGTACTGCTGCTTTGGATACCTTTTTTTTACTTGTTTCTTATAGAGTAGCGGTAGACCACAAGTCTATAGATGTTAAGTGAAGATGTGGTCGAAGGTGGCGCCACGCTACACCTGGATTGGTTGGCTCTCAGGTGAGGCTGCCGTAACACACCGATAGGTGCTTGGCGACAGATGTGGCAGCTACCTACCAAGCTTTATGGTTTCATCACGATGTAATAGTATAGTAGTGCTGGGTCCCATCATCTCATCATCATCATCATCATTAATACTTGATTCTACTCTTTCAGTTAGAAAAGAAAAAAAATTTAATACGTGACACTGGCAAATACACTAATCGTGTGACGCCATAACAAAAAAAAGTTTCAGGCATGTCACTGTCACATCAAATAAGTCTAAATAAAAAAGGTCTAGTGCTCTAGAGTGTTCTGCTGAACACAAAACAAAAAATGAAAAAAAAGTGGCTTGCAAAAAGTAATAAAAATATATCAAATTCACCATATTTACCGCGAAACCAGAATCACGGACAAAACTACATCACCATTAAAATATATCAGTAGTCATACGATGACGGATCGCCGTTGTATTGTTGTGCTAATGTTGCCAGCTACCACGCGCCGCGGCCGGCCCAGTGCTGCCAGCGGAAAGTTTTTAATGTACCGTCATTCGTCCACCCTTGGGAGTGACGAGATTCCGAATGATATATTCGTGTTCCAAGTTTTGATAGCAATACCTACATAAATCAAAAAGAAGTCAGTAAGTTGTGAAAGTAAGACAATGTTGTTTACAGTTTCATTTGTATGCCAAATGCTACGGAAAATTCCACTCAAGACTCAAGTCTGAGTTCTTAAGATTGATATATCAATTTTTTTTTTTTTGCTGCATACATGTTGCTCTTTTGCAGAGTCTATTTGGGGAAATACAGTCAGCGACAAGTGCCTAGCTGATCATTCTCGATTTTTCAAATGTGTATCTTTTAGATCAGTAATGTTTGTTTTTTCCCAATCCAGGTGTAGCGTTGCGCCATCTTCGACCACATCGTCACTTAACATCAGGTGACTTGTGGTGAAACGCTACCCTTGATAAGAGAAAAAAAAACTAGTCTACTATAATATAAAACAGCATGACATTTTTGTTTCTTAAAAAAAAAAAATAACTCGCACAATAATGAAATAGACTTTCCAAGAACTAAGTTTATTCAAGATATCAAGATACTTCACTACAATATCTCCTATCTCCAAACGCACGCCCCACCAGAACCATCCAACAGTAAGTAACGGTGCAATGATGAATGATCCTCGTAGAGGGGACGCGATAGCAAAACGATTTGGTTCGGGAAAACTCGCGAATTAACGCAGCTCTCGCCTCGTTAACTATGAGGTGACATGTGTCATTAAAACGAATGAAAAACGCTACACCGGCCGGTCGAAATTCAATTCCACCAGACTGACATTTTGACCCGATAATTAATATTATTATACTCAGACACAAAATGGCTGTTTCCGAATATATCGACCATATTTTTATCGCCACCGAACAATCTCCAGAGCTGGTTTTTGCTATATAATTAGTTGTGGTAAGGCGGGAGAAGCCTCCTAAATAAAAAGTTGAAGTTGACATTTTGACATTGACAGTGAAAAAGTGTAATAAGACATGGCTAAAAGACTAGCATCCAAAGACTCAATTACTAAAAAAAAATTTTTTTTAATAAGAGAACTGTCCCGGTTCAATACAATCAATTTATTCGTAAAATCCAATGAATACCAGTTTTTTTTTGTGCTGTAATTATACGGCTTTTTTGGCTGGTGCATCAGCTGTGTAGACATAAACATTATTAATACCTGAATTGACTTGAATTGAATACAGTTTTAAGTATGTAATTCTAAATTATGTGATTGTAAGTATCCTTACAGAACACAGTTATCGTAATAAATGTAATGCTTCTGTCTGTCAGACTTTACGACACCGACAACCCCTTCTAATCCAAAAAATTGGCTTCAGCAAGTATTCAAATCCAATAACAATTGATAAATTGACACCCACCGCTACAAACAAACGACCGAAGCCGCAATATGCAAAAACAGATTCCGAAAGTCAATTTCCAAATTGCCCGACGACTATAAAATCAACCCTCCTTAATCCAATCACACCCCGTCCTTGTCAACGTTTTGTTTCCTCTTTTGCTTAACCCGCCACGAAAACAAGACCTCCTGAACCATACACAACCACAAAGTGTCCTACTCGAAACAAGAATTAAGAGGGATCTACCTAAAACGGTCGCTACGCATAAAGGAATCAACAGCGCCACCAAAAAAGACCGAAATCGTTTCACAAAAAAAGAACACACGAAGAAAATAATCCATTAGTTGCGTGCCGCGCAAATGCTTCGGTCGTTAAGGGGATACAACACGCGAAAAAGATCAAAAAGGATTCGTATTTCGAACACGGGGATTCTATTATTTCGACCAGTCAAAGCGGGGCTCGGAATTTAAAATGTACTTAAATTCAATTCCTATTCCAGTTCCGTTTTTGAAATGTTTTTCTTTTTAATTTTCATTCGGGTCCGTGGCGAGCTTGTTTTCGGCCATTCATAGTTAACGTGAGTGATCTTTTGTAGGGGCTCTCTGTGAAATTGGAGAGGGCAGTATTTTTACCTTTATGCAAGATCGAAATTGCCTTTCTGTCGCGTCTGTGCGAAAAAAGCGACAAAATCTAGCTGTATCAAAATTGCTTTTTCTAGTGCTCACCCAACTAATCTGTCACCAAGCATATCTGTGTGTTCCGGCAGCCTCACTTGACACTTACAGCCAGTTTCGAATCCAAGCGTAGCGTGGCGCCTCTTTCGACCACACTGTACCAAATACTTTCGTGTCTTAAAAACTTACGACCATTTCCTTTTGGATCATTCAAGGCACACTTTTGAAAACTTTTATCGGTGCTTACATATCTGATTCAAAAAGCAATTCGCGCAAGTCAAAGCCATCGAATACTTTAAAATCCACTGGAGACGTGACCCCTCGTTTTGGGGTGAAATGTGGCCTCTCAGGGGCTCGTGACATACATTCTAATAGTTTTATTGGGGGAGGTTTACTTAGGGAACTTACAAGAGCCACTTACAATGTAAGAATTGGTAGGGAAGCTGGAATCGATGGCGCTTTTAAAGTCGAGGTACACTCAGCGAGAAAAATAGCTGATCAAACAAGATGATCGATGTTTAGTAGTTACTGTGCGTGCTCAGCAATAACTTATGTAACCATCCATCCACCAAAATCCGCCATCTTCGGCCAAATCGTCACTTAACATCAGGTGACTTGTGGTCAAACGCTACCCTGTAAATAGTAAAAAAAAAACCCTGCTAATAAACGCAAAAGTTTGTATGTATGTTTGTTGCTCTTTCAAGCAAAAACTACTAAACGGATTTGAATGAAATTTGAAATGGAGATAGCTTATACTCTGGATTAACACATAGGTTCCTTTTTATCCCGGAAAAAGGTTCCTGCGGGTTAACAGGAAGACGCAGTTGAAACCGCGGGCTCAGCTAGTAAACAAATAATGGTTAAACAGTTTGTCCTAATATATAATCACTATTTGTGCCTCTTGGTTTCACGCGCGTGGACTACAGTTTATAGCGATAAAAATTATCCTATATCCTTCTCCAGGTTTCAAACTATCTCCACACCGAATTTCACCAAGATTCGTTCAGCGGTCTAGACGTGAAAGGGGAACAAACAGACAGAAGGAATTCTTTCACATTTTTAACTTCTCACAAAAATATAACCAGTTCCCTTTCAACTTGAAATATTTCCCCTAAAGTACAAGTTAAACACGATGCCTAATCTACCAAAAACCATCCTAAAAACATCACTTAAAGAATTTCCCCTCGAGCGGAAACGGAAAATCCGTTTTCCAATTGAATTTCACGTGAGAGGGACGTGTCCTCACGGTAGATTACACGCGGCCGGTCAAGATGGCGGCACTGGCCTGGAAGCTGTTGGACAACCGTAACTTGTGTGCTGATTGATAGCCCCTTAAATAACTGTGGTGAAATTGTATTTTTGTAATTCATCCATGCTTAAGACTGCAGTCTTGTTACTTGTAATGTTGAATTTTATTATATTTTTTTAAAGCGTAGTGTAGGAATGATTTTAATCCTACTAATATTATAAATGCGGAAGTAACCCTGCCCTATGTCTGTCTGTCTGTTACGCTTTCACGCCTAAACTACTGAACTGATTTTAATGAAATTTGGTACAAAGATAGTCTGAACCCTGAGGAAGAACATAGGCTACTTTTTATCGCGATAAACTGTCGCCCACGCGGGTGAAACCGCGGGGAACAGCTAGTATTATATACGTGAAAGATGATGGATGTTTGTTACTCTTTCACGCAAAAATTACTTAACTGGTTTTGATGAAATTTGGAATGGAAATAGCTTATACCCTGGATTAACACATAGGCTACTTTTTATCCCGGAAAAAGGTTCCTGCGGGATAACAGGAAGACGCGGGTGAAACCGCGGGGCGCAACTAGTTGTACATAAATAAATCGAATCCTTTCGGCCCGGCCCCGCCCACACCTATGACTTAAAAAGTTATGTGTGGATTTATATTTACATTTATCAGGTGAAGGAACACATCGCCACGAGACCGACATATCCAAGAACCACAACATTCTAAGGCATGCGACATCTACCAACCCGCACTTAGGCCAGCGTGGTAAAATACGGCGCATACTCGTTTGTACGGTAGTAAATTAATATTTAAATAAATAAAAAATAAGATTAGTACGACATCACTTATTGCCAACATAAGTCGAATTAAAGTACCTAAGTATAGTTCTTACTGACCTAAATGAGCAATCTCGAATCCTACACAATCTAGGATGTAAAAACAACGAAAAGAAGTTCAATTCTCACATTTTCATACATTTTCCTAAATATCAAAAGATAAAACCGACATTAATTTGACAAAACTCGTCCATAAATTCATTAATCTGACGCGACTCTGACGCTATAAGGACTCAACGAATTCCACTAAATTCCACTTTGTACCTTTCATATTAAAAATACTAAAATATGAATGACTTCAAAATATTTCTGCTCACAAATCGAAATTTTCAACTCTATTTCTCTTAGAAAAGGTTGAGGTTCGTTTGTCAATTTCCCATTTCGGTACAAAGTTTTGGCGGTAAATGGAGTAGGGTAAACGGCCGAGTTGTGTATCATGACGCGTCTACGGATTCATCATCGCGACAGGAGGCCGTGTTTTCCGTGGCTTCCCGCAGAAACGTAGTCATAATATCCAATACTCGCTCACCTTACCCTATGGGTGTGTTACCGTTACGGACTTTTTGAAATTAATACTCTATATTAATGTGTTAATGTGTTTTTTGATTGAACTTTTTCATGCTACTGAATTGTGCTAAAGATAGAAATAGCAGAAGGCACAGTTTTATTTTATCAGCAAGAAACCTTTACAAAGAAAAATTAAAGATTTATATTTCCTTATCATGAAACGACAACACAAAAACAACCAAAACACGATTAAAAAACTATCCTGACCAAAATACTTGATATCTTATTTTATCTAAAGGTTGCCTTGAATCTAATTTTGTATCAAACACCCTTGCCTTCACGTGAACAAGTCGTAGACTTCTTTCAAATGTTCACCTGGCATCCCACAAAATGTCTCGCGGCTTCAAAAGTAGAAGTTTCCACCATGCAAACTTTTCGCGGCTCATATTTCACCGCTACTAATATTCTGTTGAAATAACTTTCTGTCTTTGTTGTTTATTCTGTGGAAATTCTTTTAGAGGGAGAGCGCTTTGGGGCATCAATTATTTTAACAATGATTGTCGCTCTGTTGCTGTTTTGTCAGCTATTTCATAAAACAAATGACTGTTTGGCGCATTCACTAAATTCAAATTAAATAAGTTTTTTCGCTTAGCATTTTCTCAATTTGAATTATGAATTTGAGCCTTTCTTTTTTAAAACACTCAAGCTGTGTATTATTTTTGGCTAGTCAAAAACAATCTAAATTTTTAGACTATTTTGCGTGGAACTTTTTAACCTACAACTGGCTGAAAGAATTGACCTGGCTAATATTACGCGGTAGCGTTTGACCGAAAGTCAACCTGACTTGCGATCAAATGTCGATGAGGTCGAAGGTGAAGGAAAACATGCTCTCTAATGAGAATGCTGGAACAAATAGAAACAAATAAAAACTGTTTGGTTTATTAAAATGTTATTTCTTAAAAAAAAACTATCACAGAACATCCTTCATACATAACTTCAAGCTAATCGTATCGATTCCCGCGTCGCCGCCGATGTCATCGCGACATCGACATCCGGTTCGCGCCAACCTCGTCATTTCCGCACCGGGGCCGGACGCAAACCGTGCGTCGCACATTGCGAGATAAATCGGGCGGCTAATTCCCGCTACATTTATTTGTCTAAGACGGCTGCTTGCGCACTTTGTTGGGGTGTGGATTGTCTCGGAAAAGAATTGGAATAAAAGTACTGCTATTCATTTTTTATTTAGTTTTGGTTTTTCATAAATGATCACTAGGAACAGAAAGACTCACGGATACATATAAAATATATGACTAATTTATGTATTTTTAACCTACTTTAACTTAACATAGTCAAAAAAGTAACATCGGAGTCGAAAACCTTTGGTCAGCCTGAAAACTTCGATGACAAAGCTGGCCACATACAGGAACCCTTTTTTTCCCACATACCTTTTTAAAAAAATACATATTTTTCTTAAATTAATTGTCTTCAGTGAAAATAAAGCTAATTTTCAATGAAAGCTATATCTACCTACACTTACTACACTAAATTAGTTATATGCGTTTGTGAATTTCATTGTAAACTTAGTTTTTTTGGTCACTTAAAAGTTTTATTAGTGTCTGTGCAGTTTTTACTTACAGTTAAGATTTATTTTTATTTCCTTGAAAATCATTTACTACTAAGGTTTTTTGTGTCAAAACAGAGACCTGTCAAAAGGTAGGGAAAAATCAGCAAACTCTAATGTAACTTCCAGTCCGTCAATATTCACAAAACTAGCCGCAACCAAATGAACAAAAGCCCGCACCAAACTCCGAACTGCCAAACAACACACCGAGCATTCATTTCCTCATTTGTTGTTGTGCAAGATTGGACACCATTCCATCACGGCGGTGGTACAAAAATACACGGTGCGTTGTGTCCCCGGCTGGCTCGTTAGGCGAAATGGCTAATGAACCAGGAATTGGCAGGGAGTGACCGACTGGCGACGTAGATGTATAGCTGGATAGCGCATAGGAAACTTGGACTGTATTTGACATGTTAGGCTTTTATCCATATGACTTATCTTCTACCACCCTTAAAATCACATACATAGCTCTACCCCCTAACTAGGATTCCCTGTACCTAGGATATCAGATCAGACACAGAACAAATACTTACGCTTTGCTTTAATGCATAATTATTTGCAATTTTATTTTGAACTTAAAATGTTTGTATTTCCAAGCTAATGGCATGGGCATTTATAACAGCTGATACCTCGCAACGCAGTTCTTGCATTGTAATGTTTTGGGTGGCACTGCTAAATGTAACCTAACAAAATGATACCACAAACATTCACACACACACAAACTTTCGCATTTATAATATTACTAGGATATATATTCAGAAGCTAACCATTCAGGCATAACGTTGTGCCACTTTTGACTACATCGTTATTTAATTGCAGGTGACATATATTTTCGACGCTTCACCTAGGGCCTATCTCCAGAACATCTTCCAAAGAGTTCTTAAAGGTCGGCAACGCATCGGCAAGTCCCCTGATGTTGCAGATGTCCATAGGCGACGGTGACCGCTTTCCATCAGGCGGGCCGTCTGCTTGATTGCTAAGCTATTACATAAAAAAAAATTGGTTGTTGCAACTTGAGAAACCTTTATCCCATCGGCTTGTCGAGCGAGCCTGCCTATTGCCACTTCAGCTTGCAAATTCTGAGAGATATATGCGGTAATTTCAGTTCTTCAGTGAATTCCCTCGTTTAGAATTTTATCAAGTAAAGAACCAAATATACCAGAGCCGCTTCTAGTAAGACTACAGCCGTGTGCTAGGAGACTGCGGACATTGGTTAATTACGTGCGATAGTGGGAGCCGCTCACGAGAGAATGATTGCTGCTCTGTAACGACTCTCGGACTTACGCCGCGAGGCCACCGGAAATGCGGACGAGGGCGAAATAATATCTACGTGGTGACGTTTGATATAAATTTCAGGTACTGTTTCTTTTGGCAATTTGCAAGAGTGACGTCACGGTTTTTCCTAAGTCCTGCGACGTCGAAACTCACAGCTATTCCTTAATAATGAGTGATTTTCTAATAATCGAACTCACACTCCATATTTTCTCCATGTTTATATCCCTTTCATCCTCAGCCTATTACGTTCCCATTGCTGGGACTATGACCTTCTCGCAGAGAGAGAGTATGTGTACTATCTTTTATTTAAATTTTCATATGACTTTTGTAGCTTTTCGGCAATTTTTACACTGTTGGTAACCAACAATATTTTTCATTGTATTTTTTTCACTTGCACTGAAACGTGAGGACACCTAAAAGGAAAACCACGGTTGTAGACCAGCACAAATATGCTGAGCAGTTTGTAGTTTACTAATGTAATACTGTAGCATATAACTCACACGGTCATTATGCACATAGCTATTGTCCATTTGTTTTTTATCAAGAAATGATTTTCAATTCAAGTCCGATTTAAATCTGTGGTCACCTTTTCATTAACTTATTTTTCTCGTCTCCTAACCTTTTCAAAATCATTAACTGTTGATACAACAAAGTTTAAGACACTCTGAGCTCTTATTTTCTGAACTTTGAGACAACCTTCTTGAAAGGTTCCTTTTTTGAAAACATTCCCGCCAGTTTCATAGCCTGTCCCGAGCTGAGCAGTAAGCACGTACTCAGTAATGTCATTCGGCAGGTTGGGCCAACAACTTGTTTATGGACGCATTTCGCTGTTCGGACACAAACTATTCTCTCTCCTTTAACGTACCTACATATATTATAACTGGACTAGGAAGGTAGGACCCAGGTTTTTCTCTTGTTTTATCCTCCTTTTACTTCAAGCAAATTTTCCTTCGGAATGGTTAGTCAGAGCAACATAGCCTAGACTAGTAGTACCGTAGTAGACCGTACATAAGAAACTATGAAAGTGAATCACTTTACACAACCTTTAATTTTATGTTCAGTAATTTATAATTTTCCTATTTTTTGTACTGACAATTTTTAATTGCAATTGAATTCGTTAGTAATTTCTTTTGATGTCACGTTTGACCACTATTTCACCTCATGATAAGTGATGATTAAGATCTCTGAATTAATAAATAAATAATATAATAATTAATTAATATATTCCCCTACAGCCTAGTTTTGAAGCGATAGTAGCGACGACAGTTTGCAACCTGTAAATCGTGGGTTCAAATCTTACAATACACTGACAAAAAAAATCTGACTTTCCTTCTGAGTCTTACCTTCTAAGTCCGATTCCTTCCTTATTTTAACTTAGTTTTCCTTCTGAATTACAAGTCCTTCCCTTTCTCAGAAGGAAAACGATATTTTGGAAGTTCTTTTTTCTCCGTGTAAGCTTAAGATTTCAGTGAAACATCAGACATAGCTTGTAAGGCATTTTCTAGTGATCGCCCAGTTAGCTAACACAAGTCACGGATCTGTCACCACAAGCACCTATCGGTATGTTCCGGCAGAGCCAGTTCCCACCCAAATAAACCCAAGATACCATAATTATACTCAGATACCTAACTTTGTGTAGACACCTAATGTGCCATTCTCACAACGCAAGTAAAGTTCGAACATTAACTTGGCTAGTAGTTACTTTACGAGCTAAAAGCATCTCGGCTGGAGCTAGGAGCTTTGCCATCCTTGCAATTTCGTGGTACAGATTGATTAAGGTGCCTGGGAAACGAGTTTAGACGCTAGAAACATTAGTGTATCTGTTGTTGACTTATATTGGGAAGATAATTACCTAGTCTGATGAAAAATGATAATTTTTAAGGGATGTCGAAATGAAGGAATGAAAATGAATGAATCCCTTCAGTGAAAGTGCCTGAAACTATTGGATGTAATCTTCGGAACTCCCTATCGTTATCAGATTTCATAATTCTTTCAATGTTAGAAAGCAACACTCTATATCTCCAAGTGTCATATGCTATGTTTTATCACTATAAAAGTATTTTGGGAGTAACTATGCGCGTTAAAACCGTGCAGCACATCTATTGCTATAAAGATCAAAATCCTATGAACAAAAAGAGTATAGAGTATAGAGTTATGTGTGCAAAAAAAGCAATTGACGGATGTTGACAGATTGCAATTGTTCGTCTTGGTTTTCCCCGTCATGGCGTGATGAAAGTACGTAGTCTTTTTTTCATTATCTCTTTAGCAATTCACAATCAACAGCCAACATCAATCCTACATTACAATTAAGCTCACGTCACAAACTCTCCACCCCGGGCAGATACTCAGAACAACTGCATTATTATCCCCTTCGGTCCTGCTCAAGTGACAAACTCATAAACATTTGTCACTGGATGGACCGTCCAAGTAATTGCGACCATCCGACCAGCTTAGCAAAACCCCCTCATTTGCTCCACACAACCTCTCGTTCTGAGATAATTATTCGTAGCGAAGGGTGCAGGGTAGGTCTTGACGATCTGGTGGGCACATTACTTATTGGTGCCCCGAAACGTTTAACCGATCCTGTTCTAAATTTGAACAAATAATTTACGAACGGTCACTCTTGACACCGCTTTATGTCTCAGGGCTGGCAGGTAAAATGTTTGCCATCAATCAGCGAACGCTGAGCTAAGTGTGTTCCGGGAGCTTCACATGAGAGTCAGTACTCAAGGATTGCGTACTTACCACTTTCGTTTTATTACAGTAGTTACCCTACGCTATAATTAGGGTTGTAGATTGTAGATTGTTTTTTTATTTCACAGGCAGCGTTTGACCACCATTCGCCTGATGTTAAGCGACGACGTGATCAAAGATTGTCGTAAGCCAACGTCACTGAGCTATCACCGCTTCGACTTTCTAGTTTAACATTTTCTGTTTAGTACGAGTACATTCAGCTAACATGCATGTTGCTTACATTTTAACTTCTCTTTTAGTGTCATCAAAGGACCGTTGAGGTAGACGTGTTCTTGAGTGGAGACTGCAAACGTAGTGTAGGATGCCCTCCGCCTAGACAGAGGGACGACTCTCGCGCTGTAGTTGGATGAGAAGAGCCAAAGACCGGGCTCAGTGGATCGGCCTATGTTTAGCAATGGACTGACACAGGCTGATTATAACAATGAAATGACCGTTATATATCTGTAAAGGAGTTCGAGTAAGGATGGCCTTGAGCAAGACCGTGCATGAGTAACATTGATGAAGTTGACATAAAAACAAAACACTACGCGCTCATGCTTCGTATATACAACTTTACTCGGCTGGCAACCCTATGAACCGTTGAATAATAACGAGTATGTCCCGCGACTGCCTCGGGCTAATATTGATGAGCACCGTCCGCATAAACTCGGACAAAACGATACCTGACGGTGACGCCTTACTGTAATGAATAAACTGTACTCCGCCGGCTCTGGGTTGAGCGAAAGGATTGTTCGTTCTAGGCGCCAAGTTGCAAAAATGAGAGCGTAAACAAACGAAAGCGAGCGAAAACAAGTGAAAACAAGCTAATAGTAAAGTAGGGAATTTGTCCCGTCTTCAGGTGGCGGCATGGTACTAATTTGCAATTATTTCCATCATCATCATCATCAGCTGAAGCATATTGCGTTCCCAGTGCTGGGATAGAGGCCTTTTTTAGACAGAGAGCGAGAAGTCATAATCTAACACACTGACATAGTGCGAGTTTGTAGATGCACTAAAATTATGTTTTTGAAATTGCGCTTAATAACCTGCGTCTGAACGTATGAGCAATGATGCAGTCGACGGTGTATCACGCATACCTAGAAGTACCCGTCATTCTTACCTCGGCAAGGAGTTCCACTCCAAGTTTTCAGGGTTTTTGAAGACTAAATATACTTTTCGAAACCTGGATAAAAAGAAATCACTAGTCTAAAGAGTATGCACAGCTACGGACCTTAAGGGTAGGTAGGGTCATTCTCCAAGTATCAACGAGTCCGGAAAGTATCAGTTTATAAACCTGAATATCGTCACATCCCTAATTACGACGATCACCGAAATCTGACCGTCATAACCGTCATAATCTGATAATTCCTATAATTTCCGCTCTCTAACTAAAGTGGGACAAGGAATTCTGATATACATATTTATGAAGCAAGTACCTTTATTATTTTCGGAAGTGGTTTGGAGCTAACTTACGAGTACAAGAGACTTTACAGAGTTGATTTGGTGGTTTTCTGTAACAAAGTTTGTAATATGATAGTAATTTTGTATAATGAAGGCAAATTATGTTTAGGTGCAATAACATTTTTAAACTGTACGATTACATGGAAAAGTTATATTTAAACACAAATTAATCACTTATAATTTTTGTAATGAGTTAGGTTGGACCATTCTTTGAATATCAAGCTAAGCTGGCTCTTTTCGTTTTCCTCTCTAATTTCTTTTGTATATGTATTATTTGATAATTGAAACTAAATACTTAGTTGGTATACTACTTAGTTGGTACTAATTACCATTCTAATTGGAACAGAAATGAAAGAACAAACTAAATAAAGTACTCAATTTGTTTTACGCCCCATGACTACATTCGCGGATTTCCAATACAGGAAACTTCTTCCAACATAAAATCCTAGTCCAAGTCCTAGTATTAGCAGTTAAGCAACTCTAGTTAAGCAACCAAAGAAAAGCTAATATAAAGAATCTAAGAAAAAGTTCTAATAGTTATTTCCATTCCAAATTTCACTCAAATCATTAAAGCCGTTTCAACGTTAAGAAGTAACAAACGTACTCACTCACTCACTCTCAAAAGTGTGATAGTTGATGAGTGTGTATTGTGATAGCTCCTACCAACAAACTCACAGCAAAGTAACTACAACATTCGTGCGTAAACTAATAAACAACAGAACAATAAGATTGCGAAGTTTGGAATCAGTGCGGTTGGTCTCCAACATAATTAATGTTAGGACGTCGTGTCGTTATAACCTCTCCACCTCGTCACCTCCCCTTGAAATAACTGCAGACATCTTGGCAGTGAGGGTGACGTAAGTAGATCGACGTTTGCGTTGATGACGTAGATTATAAATTATACAGGCACTAGTTGCGCCCCGCGGTTTTACCAGCGTGTCCCGTTATCCCGCAGGAACCTTTTTCCGGGATAAAAAAGCCTATGTGTTAATCCAGAGTATAAGCTATCTCCATTCCAAATGTCATCAGTGCGTTGGCAAAATATTTATAAACACGTTTATAGAGCCACAAAGTGCGTGATTGTCACTCCACGTGGGGTCCCTACGTCCCCAAGCGTTTCGGGGTGCTTCCAGGTAATTACACAGATCATCGACCTTTGTCTTTACTGCGGCGATAAATAAAACATTATTTATTTGGCGACGTGACAAAGTTATTGGCATGTTTAGGTGACCGTTTTCATACTGCGAAGTCTTAGAATTTATTGCAGAACCTTTCTTTTATGTGAACATGCTCTTGCATTATGGCAAAGGATTATCCTACTTAATAATAATACTTATTATAAATGCGAAAGTGTATGTGTGTGTGAATGTTTGTTACTGCGTAGGTATCACCGTAACTACTGAACCGATTTTTACGAAATTTGGAATGGAGAAAGCTTATACTTTGGATTAACACATAGGCCACTTTTATCCCGGAAAAGGCTCCTGCGGGATAACGGGTGAAACCACGCAACTAGTTTATTATAATATCTATTTAGTTCCTTCTTTGAAAATAATAAAGAAGATTAAAATCATATTCTTATATCATCATATCATAATTCTTTTCTTACTAGGTAAGGTCAGCAGCAAAAGTTGCAATTCATGCCTTTTCTCCAACGTTCTTTTCGCTTAATGTATACCAGGCATTTGGAAAATTGTCCGTGATATTAAAAATAATAATAATACTAGCACAATCAATGACATTCATAGACTCCTAACTAAGTTTCCCTGTATCTAGGGTATGAGAAGCTACGCAGATCGAGGATCCACAACACCCAGACACAGAACAAATACACAGTCAGCGGCAAAAGTAGCTGATATACTCGACTTTCCCATTGTGTTTTAGATCAGTAATGTTTGGTTTTTCTTCACAGTTTACAAGGTAACGTTTGACCATAACATAACACATCTGATGTTAAGTGATGATGCGGTAAAAAGTGGGGGTTTACGATGATGTACAAAATCGGAAAGTTTGACATTGTTCAGCGACTGTTGTCGCTCACTGTACATACTCTTATTTATATCACTGACTGTACTAGGTAGGTACTTCATTTACTTTCTTTCTTTCATCGACTATTTCTGAGTCTTTACTTGTCCATCGGCACCAATGTACAAACTGGTCCAAACAAATGCCTCGGAATACAAGAATTATGACGGTCCATCGGCAACTCCTCAAGGTGGCGTTAATGTTAAATTAGGTGATCCATCTAAGGGCAAAGGGCGTTAAGGGCCCAATAAATTAGTTGGGGACAGTAGGGCTAATAAACACGGCGGCGAAATGGCAGCACCAAATAACTTGTTACGACTTGGCCCGACCTCCCCTATTGACTAATTACGACACTTTGTTTCATGAACACCCTGTCCGAAATAAACTATGCGTCCAGAAATACCTTAAAAACTAATGAATAGCCTTTAACTTTCACCAGTTTCAGAAGCGAAACTGTTAAAATATGTATGGAATTGACTTGGCATTGTCAACTTCAATCTAATTAAATTCAATATCAAGCTAAAACCGCTTCGCACTGATTTTGACAATAGGCCATAGGGTACTGATTTTCGCGATAAACATGAATCCACGCGAGTGAAACCGCGGGACATAACTAGTTTTACTAATGGTCAAAGAGTCAGCTCAAAAAACTAGACCTCATATTTACATGAGAAATCTTAGCATTCTCTATGTACAATATAATGCCAATCAAAACGCTATTGTGCTATAAACAGATAGGTTACTTAGAACTTTAAACCCGCATAGCTTAGACACGCTAGCAAAGCTCTTTTGTCAACAACAGCCGAACAAGGATGGTCGCAAAAGCTCAAAGCTTCGCGATCCCACATCGATCAGGCTAATCTACGCGGACGGGTGCGCCGGCGCATAAATCGACAAGCGGGCGGCGGTAAAGCACTCGCCAGCACTTTATAGTAAAACTTACAGTACATAATATCCCTGTACATACAAAATTTTGTGATATAGCTATGTTAGCTGTACAGTGCTCTTATCACGAGAACCACGTTTTACGCTATTGGTAAGCTGAGGATGAACTCCAAAAAACGTGCGGCTGAGCTATTCATCGTTCGGTTCAGTGTATGTTCGTTCTTCTAAGAGAGCATGCTTTTTTCATCTTACAGGGTAGCGTTTAACTATAATAATATGATGATAAGTTATACCGTGAGCAAAGTGTGTGCCACGCTACGCCTGGACTGGGAGCTGGTTCACAAGTGAGACTATGTTGAGCGGGTTGTGAAGATAAAACACCAAAATCCACTTGAACCGGCGTTTATTTGTACTCAACCAAATTTAATTATAATTATAAAACAAAGATATAATAGCGAGACTATAAGAATACGACCGTACGCAGACAACCCGAGAAGATCAGTGTTACCATAATATTCATATAAAATTCCTACTAATAATTGTGTTGGGTTGCCAACATATTGCGGCCTCACAATAAGCAAACTTACATTTAAGTTAGTTCTATTTTTAATTACTACCATAATATTACAATAAAGCTAGAAATAAAGTTAGTTTACAAACTTATGTAAAATTAGGTAAGGTATTTCTTACACACTAACACATTTTTTGGAAAATATTAATGTGTACATATATAACGTTATTAGTTATACAAAATGTTTTATATATGTAATACATAAAAGTTCTTAATCATCTAAGGGCAAAACACAAATCCCAGAGAGAGATCTTCTATATATACCCGAACACAACGATAGATTGGCGACAGATTCTTAACTCAAGAGTAGTAGCACCTTTGATCACATCATCATCAACCGGAGGAAGTCCACTGCTGAACATAGGCCTTCCCCCTTAAACGCCACCATGAACGACTATTAGCCATTTGCATCCATCGGCTCCCTGCGACTCTCGATCACATATGCCACCTATATTCAGAGATAGCAGTCTAATTTAAGAAATTATAATCATTTGTTTAACTTTCATCGACGTACATGACTGGTGCAAGTAAGAATCTCATCTAGGCCTAGCTTTAAGCTCTGGATGACGTCAGTACAGACACACTCTCAAGTATATCTACAGCTTTTATTCGTCTGGTTTGACCACATCGTAGCTTTTAGTCAGTCCTTCTGCATTGACACACGTACCGTGTGAAACGGCTTACAAATGAAGGTCATATGAGCGATTTTCTTTCATCCTATTGCTTTATGAGACTGCTACTGGAATTTTGACCCCGGATGTGTGTTTCACCACTAAGCAATATTGAAGGTGGAGCAGGCAGCACTCGCTCAGTGGTGGCTACGTTCATATGCAATAATCAAATTCCTTTAGACGAGGTTTTGAAGAGAGGAAATTGGCAAGGTCCAAACAATGGGTATAGTACATGCACCACTTCGTGACTGTAAATAGGAGAGGTAATCTATTAAGCAATAAGAAACGCTGCGCTGGTATACCCCCGTTCAAAACAACTGAAATCGTACGACATTCTGTACTGTGAATAGGATTCTCCTGTGCCCGCCGATGTCCAAGGAAAGCGTACAAGGATGCCCACTCAGCCCGAGATATAAGCAGAGGAGAGTTTATCAGGCGACAATACCGCGTGATAGCGAGATTCATTGTTATCGTGCAGATAGCTCGTGTTTACCTAGTGCTAAGAGATGTTGCGAGAAAAACAACGGAAAAGTATAATTTCAGGATTTGTTACGCTGAGAACTTGGGGAGAGACGCGGACTGCTTTGGTCTGTTTAATGGATAGTATGTTCTCAGTTGTAGTTTGTTGGTTAATTTACCAAAACCTCTAATATTGCTGCAGTTTTAATGGTAGAAATATAAAAAGTAATCTAATGAAAAAAAAGTCCATTGGCTTACTAGGTATATTTCAACTAGTTACGACCTGCAGCTTCGCCTGCAGTTTCCTCGACAAAAATTACCCTTAACTTAAAATTTCACTATGTACTTATTAGGTTCCTGCCCTTTTATTTTGGCGATGTAAAAAGTTAGGAACCAGGCGTAAATATCTAGTATTAAGTTTGACATATTGAAGTGATCACTGTTGTATCCCACTAAATAAATAAATTTTGCTTTGACTTTCTTTTCAGAATATAAACTACTACGAATATATTGTATTAGCCTAGCCACAGTAGCACAATTTCACCAAAAACAGACTCTGTACTTTCAAGAACCTTGTCCGGAGAGATTGGTTTCGCTCACGTATAATGTCTCCGCAAGGTGACAATATTCCCCACAGCTGCGCGTTATCGAATTACGATTTACGACGCTGCTGATATCTGTCGAAGCTCATGTCGCGCTCGCTTTTTATCTTTTGCCTTACATTGTCCGCAGAAATATTTGTCGCCCGACGATATTTATTACGAGATTGGATGTCCGGCGACAAACATTTTGTTTTCTTTGCCAGCCGAAGTTTATGCGTGTCTGGCTAGGGGTTATTGTAGAGGTATGTCCACACCAGTGCGCTTTCATGTTCAATTGTCCATCTTGCATGCATAAAGCGCCATAGCGCAGGGAATAACCTAAAGCTAGTTCAACAATAGCGCCCCGAAGCGCACGCTGATCTGTCACCACTGTCACCAGTGCGCGGTTGTTTCACGCGACCTTGACAAATGACGACTGACCAAGGTGCACAGATATAAAAACAAAAAACAGTGATAAACAATGAAATATATTTATTGCTCACGCACACACATCATCATCATCAGCTGGAAGAACTCCACTGCTGAACATAGGCCTCCCCCTTTGAACGCCACCATGAACGGCTATTAGCCATCTGCATCCATCGGCTCCCTGCGACTCTTACAATGTCGTCGGTCTACCTTGTGGGAGGCCTACCTACAGAACGTCTTCCGGTTCGTGGTCGCCACTCGAGAACCTTTCTTCCCCATCGGTTATCGGTTAGTCGAGCGATGTGGCCTGCCCATTGCCACTTCAACTTGCAAATTCTGAAAGCTATGTCGGTGACTTTAGTTCTTCGACGAATTTCCTCATTTCGGATTTTACACACACACAATATCGCACATTGATGGCTGCCACGTTGACGTAGACGATAAGCATGCGTCTTAGGGCAATCATTATTCCAATTACGCTTGACGCAATATTGAAAGTTGAAGACGCAAGATGAACATGAAAGATGCAAGATGTAAGCGTACTGGTGTGGACATACCTTAAGGAGAAGTCACGTTATGGTTCCAGGAAAAGTGAATGAGGCGATGATTTCAGTTTCCAGTAAGTATTTTGAAAAATTTATGGAACTACATTAAAGGTTTATGGTCTCTTTTCACATTAAAATAAAGCTACTTCTTGTAGCTTGTTCAATCATTACATAACATAAAACATCTTCACGAGAGATCGGGTCGTTAGAGGAAAGGTTGGCCTATATCACTGACATGTCTCGTTACTTTAAGCAGGGTTGAATTTGGACTAGACTTGTAATGATACATACATTGATTGTATTTATCCCAATCCCAAATTCTATTAGTTAGGATAATGACAGTCTTTGAAAAGTCCGAAAGTAACTCTGTCTGTCTGTTTGTCAGTTACCGTTTCACGGCTAAACGGTTCAACTTATCTTGATGAAATTTGGTTTGGAGATAGATTGAACACTGGGGAAAGACCTAGGATACTTTTTATCGCAATAAAGTAGTGTAATCCACGTGATTGAAACTGCGGGGTATAGCTAGTTTTTATAAAACATAAGTCGTTGTGAAACGTCTAACATCCTACAAAAAATATACCTATTACCTATGTCTAAAAACAGTGTAATGACCTTATTAGCAATTATAGAAATTGTGACATTATTGTGGTAATTTTCAGTCTCGCGCATACCCTTGTAAAACATTAGAATCTCTTTTAAATCTCGCTACCCAAATAAAAATCGCATCCGAATCCAAGTCCGTCACCTTAAGGCCATCAATACTAACGGTGGTGCCCCCGAGAGTCGTACAGTCGCGAAATCATTCGACCGCCAAAATATCAATAAAACACAAATGCGCACCGCACCACCTTGGGACTCGTTCGCGTCGCTCCCGAATTACAAATGGGCGCAAATACGGCCCTGCCCTTTTGATGGGACACTTTATTTTTCGGGTAGATTTTCGTACTTTTATGGTTCCCCGAAATGTATGGAAGCAGAAAATAGGATGAGCGAACGACTAAAGTGACATTTGTGCCAATATGCGTGATAAAAAAGAACGGGTTAACTTAAAAACCTTGTCGCTTTTTTTCATCGGTTATGCAACACCCACCACACATACAATCACAACCCCCCTTAACTAGAATTCCCTACAGGGACCGGGTGTAGTATCTGATACCCTAGATGTATAGTACATCTAGGTACATCTAGGGTATCACCTAGATACATCTAGGGTATCAGATACTACGCGGATCGGGGATCCACAACATCCAGACACAGAACAAATACTTAGCTTTTATGAATGCACAAACATTTGTACTGTTGCGGAAATCGAACCCGCGACCTCACTCTTCGCAGTCGTCTACTCGCCCATTGCGCCACATCGGTTGTCTTTAATTGTGTAGTGTGTATCTATTTGTATGCACGTTTAATTTTTTTGTAATATTTTATGCAAAGAATTTTTTTACGACAAATCTTTTAAAATCTACTCTCCCGACCATATCAACCACTCTAGCCCCATTTTTTCCTCGCGGCCATAGCGACCGCAGCCAGACGTTCCTGCATTATGAGATTTACATTTAGTAATGTCGTTTTATTGCCACCATAACGTTAAGGTATTGCCATAATCTGCTGTAATGTTAGAGGGAAAATCACTTTGGCCGTGTGAAAAATTCAGTAAGTGCGCTACGTGCGGTATTGCTTTTATGAATGTCATACAAACTGGGAAATAGGGCTTTGACGGCCAGCACCGCAATCTTGTTACAAACTTTTTTATACATTTTATATCTACTTCTTTTTAATTTTTATTGTATTTTGTTTTGCTATGTTCGAAATATTGTTTTGTATTTAGAGTTGCTTAAAAGCAAATGGGGAAAAACGCGAATGGGACTAAAAATATTGGGGAATAATAATTTTGGGTACTTGATCTATACAGTCTAATCTCGCACCTATAACAGTTAAAAACGTAAAAATTTAACCATTAGTCATTTTGATTCATACATTGTTAACCCCCGACACAAAAGGGGTGTTATAAGTTTGACGTCGATGTCTGTCTGTTTGTGTGTGTGTGTGTGTGTTTGTCTGTCCGTGGCATCGTTGCTCTCAAACGGAGGACCGATTTCAATGCGGTTTTTTTTATTTGAAAGTCAGTTTTCTTAGCTATGTTTTATGAAAATCGCTCAAAGATGTCGTGGGCTTTTTAAATTTTAAATTTATAGCTATTAATTAACTACAGATAACTTTGACAACGAATCAAAAAACCAGACCTTAGAGTATGTAAGTTTTGAAATAAAATGTGAGAAGACTACTTTTAAAATCTACACTGATACCACAGATAAACGAATCTAACACCTCTCTCCAAGTGTCATCATAATTCAGTGACGCCGGCATAGTGAAATCAAATATTGAGCGTGACCACAAACTGTTCCTATAAAACCAAGTTCGTGCTTTCAAAACATCGGTAAATCGATCAGCACAAGCCAGGACACCGGAGAAATCCCTTTGTTGGGTCACAGATCAGAACAAAATAAGTTTGTTTTAGAGGCAGATTCCAAGATTAAAAGCTTTTAATCGGGACCATTTTACTGTACCATTGTAATCGAAAATATTAAATATTTAAATGTATATTTATCAATTTATATGATAGGTACTAAACAGACGTTCCTTTAAAATACCCATGTAGTTTTTTTATTATTTCTATGTATATATCTAATCTATGAAAGATCATCACTTGAGAATGACTCGACCGATTTGGCTGTTTTTGTTTATAACAAGATTCGTATGAAAGAGTTTTTTTAGGAAAATCTACCTGACAATTGAAAAAAGCATAAAAGGAAAGAGTTCTATGAGAATAAGACCCTTCTTATTTGCTTTGTGCGATTCCGTGCAAAAATATTAATTAAATCAGTGATACTCATATCATATAAATTTCAAATTTTTTAGTCGTGCCTACAACAAAAGTTGTTTCTCACAATGTAAAAAGTTGCCCTCATTAACCTTTCCCAATAATCCTCTAGAAGTTCTAACATAGCAAAGAGGTTCTAATCTAGTTTTAAGAATCCAGCCATCAAATATCGAGTGTAACCACAAGTCCACAAACCTCCTTCGTCTCTCCCTAAATCGATCACTAAGAGAGCTGAGAGAAAGGACACCGGGCACCTCCC
Organism: Opisthograptis luteolata; assembly: GCA_931315375.2. Taxonomy (NCBI): domain Eukaryota; kingdom Metazoa; phylum Arthropoda; class Insecta; order Lepidoptera; family Geometridae; genus Opisthograptis; species Opisthograptis luteolata. The sequence goes on along the minus strand of OV928049.1, from coordinate 3,554,653 downwards.
TATCTTAAATAGTGGCGGGCGCAAAGAGGGTATTTATTGGACGTAATTAAAAAGAAAACAGACAAAAGGCTCGCAGCTGATCAGGACGTGCTTGGAACACGAAGATTTAGAGAGGTGACAGGTATATCGATTACGAACTCAGAGATAGACCAGACAACATAACTAGTACTCACGTCACGGTTGGGAATAGCACGGGGTTCTTTTCAATTTGAATGAAACAACTAAATGGAAACAACCAATTGATCTGGTGGAAAAATAAATAAATAACGCCCACACTCACATACATAGCTCTGACATCAAACTATAGAGCTCGAATGTTTTTGTTCCTGAGTCTAGGATATTTCTATCTATCTAAGTACATATTGGTGTCGATTCGGTTTTGAATTCTCTGAAACTAAACTAATTTTGACAGGTCTAATAGTATTGCTGTCCTTGTCTGACCACGAAAGTAAAAAAGGGCAGCATTACTATTCGACCTGTCAAACTTAGTTTAGTTTTAGAGAATGCAAAACCGAATCGACACCATTATATATCGTTGTCTAGTACGGTAGTACCCATAACAGTTTGGAGCTTAATTTGGGGCTAGGTCTATTTTGTGCAATGGCCCCCCGATATTTATTTATTTGTTGAACAAATTCTCACAGATAAAAAGAAAATATTTTTTAGATTTTGCTTTATAAAATTTTATCTGGCGAACACCAGACATAGATGACTTCTTCATGCTGAAATGGCTCAACGGAATTGAGTGAAATTAGGAAAGGATATAGCCTATATCCTGGATTAGCACATAAGCTACTTTTTATCTAGAAAAAGGATCCCACGGGATAACTGCGGGAGTAAACGCGCAGCGCAGCTAATTATTAATCTAAAGCCCGGTGGTCTTAATCGCAACTCTTACATTGTTATCGTAATAGATTTTGACATCCTGGAATCTAATCTCATTAACTTTCCTATTATCCTTCTGTAGAAATTAAATAGCCAATAGATATTATGAGGCATTATATACGGCCAGACCATAAAGTTTATACATCAAGGGAAGCCGCTTAAGTTAACAAGATATCGTCGGGTGAAGTGTCCTAACGTTTGTTTTAACTGATTAATTAAAAGAGAAAGAATAAAAATAACGTTTGTCAACTTCATTCGTGCTACGCCTGTATCGTAGCGCTTATCTATCGGTGTGTTCCAGCAACCGCACTTGAGCGCCAGTTCTCAATCCAGATATCCAATCTTCGACCACATCGTCACTCAACATTACGTGACTTGTGGTCAAGCTACACTGCAAGTAGAAAAATAAGTTATCGACATGTGTCGACTTTCGCTATACGAATGTACAGCACTAGTAAAAGATCACAAGTCAGTCGTGCGAAAGAGGACTTTTATCAGTGACCGATACGAGTTCTCCTAGATTCTGAGACTTAATTTATTGCCACCCTACTTCGACCAGTTTTCCTTCGCATTCACTTCCACCTTTATTACTGAAGATTTAAAAGCAATTTTTCTTTGAACAAGTTACCAAGAAAGGTTGTCTGAACGATGTTGACGTGCTTCTGAACTTATTTGATTCTTATCGTCAAGTGTTAGGGTTCAAAGTAGAGTATAACATATATAGTTCCGTAATTTACTGCAACCCCTTCTGGTGAAAAACGATTGACAAATAACTTTCGGGCAGTCCGTTAAACGATAGCCGTGTTGACCAATGATTGATTTATTTTTTAACGGCTGATTAATCTTTGGCTTTCGTCGTAATGGAGCCGGAAGAGGGAAGTAAATTTTGAGGTTTTTATTGCATTTTTCTTTTAAAGAACTTTTTCATATTCTAGATATCTTTTAAATGTCTGTATTTATATCTTAGTGGTGAACGGAGCACATTGTTACTCTAGATTATGAACAGTCGAAGTGTAGAATTCTGGGGGACACCATGTGAAATAGTATATTTGAATTTTCCAACAAAACCAGTTCAACCAGTCATATTTCCGTGCAAAAAAATACAAATGATGAGCAGCAGCCAAAAACTATGTTGCTTTGATTAGAACTCGAAAACTAAAATTTAACACCCTGATTACAATTCAAATGAGCCGTACTCTCATTTTTCTCTGTCGAATGTAAACCAAAATACACATCATAAAAATAAAAATATAACGTTTCCAGTACCCGTTCTTTCGGTATTGATGTGAGATACCGATAAAATCGCTTATCATCTTAATGTCAGGCATAAATAACGGAGTATTCCTCCGCGAAGACAATTGATATGTTATTATGAAGGGCTGACCGTGTCGGAACAGCTTTGGAAGCTAGTGATGTGCTTGATCAGCATACCGCTTGTAAGATTTATATTTATATAAGTGGTATTCATAGAAAAAGTTCCACGCCTAGATTTAGTGCTTCCCCAATCCACGTAGTTTTTACTACAGGGAATCTTAGTTATGGGTCAGAGCCATGTATGTGATTGTGTTGGCGTTTTTGCATCCTACAGGTTAACCTTACAGCGATGATGGCTCAGTGGTAGTGACGTCGGCTTGCGATCCGTAGGAAGTGGGTTCAAATCCTACAATGAGCTTGAGCTTACGGTGAAACAAAACATCGTGATGAAACCATAGCTTGGTGGTAGGGTATTTTCTAGTACTCGCCTGGCTAGCTACCACCCTCTTGATAATCTGTTGCCAAGCACCTATCGGTGTGTTCCGGCAGTCTCACTTGAGAGCCAGTTCTCAGTCCAGGTGTAGCGTGGCACCATCTTCGACCACATCGTCACTTAACATCAGATGACTTGTGGTCAAACGCTACCCTGTAAATAGTTAAAAAAAAAACCTTTGACAACACGTCACCTGCAGCTGAGTGACGATTTTTGTACAAAATGATTTGCTATGTTGATACATTTCCCGTTTTCCCTGTCTGCCATCAAAACTCATTAAGGAAATTAAATACGGCGGTATAGGCTAGGTGTAGCCTTTCATGCTTTTATTAATTCCTATTTCCGAGAGTTCCGGACTATCCCCTCCCTAGCATTTATTCCGGCGGCTCCCAACAGCCGGCTCGATTCCGGCACAAAAACGCGGACACATCTCGCAAGCGTAATATAATGCGGAATGGCCGCCGTAATGCGTGTATCTACGGCGCGAAGTATCGTAGCGCACGCGCATCGGCGCGAGGTATGCTCTACTTCTAATAACCAAACTTTTTTTATGGCACCATACAATCTCATCTTCTTTATCCTTACTAATATTATAAATGTACATCTACCTGCAACTCATAGCGGGAAGAGTGGGTCTTGACTGTCCTATCTTGAGATACTGGATTAAAGTGCACATAGGACATTCCAGATCCACTCTAGTTTCTTAAGGTAAATTTTAATTTTTAATTCATGATCCATTTTAATTTAATTTTAATTATTTTAATTTTATTTTATTTGAATGGTTTAGTGTGATTTTATATGTATTTTATTTTAATTTGCTTTTATGATGTGTATGGACTAATTGTCTGAAATAAAATGATTATTATATTATATTATTATATCTGTCTGTCTGTCTCGCTTTCACGCCTAAACTACTAACCGATTCAAATGAAATTTGGTACGGAGGTACTTTGAAACCTGAGGAAGGACATAGGATACTTTTTATCGCAATAAACTGTAGCCCACGCGGGTGAAACCGCGGGGAACAGCTAGTTAGTACATAATTTAGCCAGTTTCAAGTAGCAAGGTGGCATCTCCCCCTAAGACTAAAATAACCCAAAACGATTATATTTTTTTATATGTTATGCATAATATATAATGTCTACCATATATAAATGGTAGATCATGCCCCGTTCTCTCTCTCTCTCTGAGAGGCCTGTGTCCCAGCAGTGGGAACATAATAGGCTGATGATGATGATGATGAATGTGTACATATATTCGTTTCTTTATACATAATCAACGTTTATAAGTACATAATTGTACAAATGTTTATACCATCATTTTACATACAAACATGTAATTAGTATAAATAAGAAATAAATCCTAATCTTAAAATACATAACATAAAAGCCAGGCAATGTGTTGGTTTTACCGATATGTCATTTTGATGACGCATTGGTTAACGACGCCCTTGTATTCAAGTAGAGCACCTTCCTTGGTCCTTCGCACGTCATCATCGCACAGTGTGCGCTACTTTATAGTCGTGTTGTATCGTTTAATGGGGGCTTTGTCGCGGCTGCGGCCGGCTGCGTATATCATGCGTATCGGTGCGACATCGCGCGTATGACGGGCGACAAGCAGAGCTCGAACGGAAGAGCTTTATGCTCGGCGGAGCATCGATAACCGTAAATATAAAGCAAAATAATAATATGACACCTGATTTAGAATATTAGCAGAGATAACCTCGTATGATTTTATGTGTATTTTTGGAGTTTACTCTTTAAGAATCGATGTTTATACAGGGGTATGGAAATTGTATGAAGATTGAAGTTAATACCAAGCGCATAATGTTTTTTTCTGCGTACATAACGTACCTTCCGCACCTTTTACTTTGACAAGCTTATTTCTATTGATGTAACGTTATAGAACCAACTTTCCTAGTTTATTTATCATGTTTGTCTATTGCATATTCAAAGACAATCTTACTTATGGAGTAAATTACGAGTACTCTAGTCGTATGTAGGAGCTGAGACACACGCATATTTTTTATAACCCTGGCGCAGAGAGGGTTAGAAATATGTGTGTGGCATTCTTTTTTCTTCTTCTTGCCCTGGTCCCATCTATTCGGGGTCGGCGTAGCTTGTACTCTTCTTCCACTCTCCCCTATCAGCCGTCATCGCTTCATTCACTCCCCTTTCATTCATATCAACCCTTACACAATCCATCCATATTTTCTTTGGTCTTCCTCTTCCCTTCCAACCATCAGCATTATGGCTCCCAAAATATGAGTTATGCTAATGTTTAAAAAGTGTAGTCACTCATCATCATCATCATCAGCCTGTATCAGTCCACTGCTGGACATAGGCCTCTCCCATGATACGCCACTGAGCCCGGTCTTCGGCTCTTCTCATCCAACTACTGCCAGCCACTCGGCGCTCACTACTAATCACAAATTAGATGGAAATTCCAGTACTTATTTTACACCTTACAGGGTAACGTTTCATCACAAGACACTTGATTTTAGGTGACAATATGGTCGAAAGTGACGCCTTGCTGCGACTGGATTGGGAACCGAATCTCAAGTGAGACTGTCGGAACACACCGATAGATGCTTGACGAAAGATTATTTCCATGCAATCATGTTCCACGTCTGATTACAACCATGAACACGAAGTTTAATAAAAATAAACGTTATAATATTTTAATAGCCTAGTTAAGCGCTTAATCACTTTCGCCGGCGGTCGCCAAACCTCGACTCACCGCTAAATACCTCATCATAAATTCCAATACACAACAAAGTATGCAAATCATCTTTAATGCCTCATCCGAGGACAAAGATGCTTCTAAGAAACCGAATAATTCCTTCGTTCTCTTTAAGGTTCTAATAAAGTGTCACATAAAGTTGTATGAGCAAGTTCGTTTGGAGATGAGATATGAGGGTTCGTAGATTCGGGGAAACTGATACTTTGTCGTCGATGTCGCTTCGTATGACACATGTGACGGTCGTTTATTGAAAGGTTATTTATGTGATTGGTCCGATGTAGGTAGCGGGAAAACAAAAGAATGCTGCAAAGCAGCTGGTATCGGTTGGATGAGAAGAGTCAAAGAGTGTTATATAGCTCAGTCGCTGACATCGGTAGAGGTCAACGTCCTGTAGCGACCTTTTTACCTTTTTTACAGGGTAACGTAAGACCACAAGTCACCTGATGCTAAGTGACCATGTGGACGAAGGTGGCACCACGCTACACCTGGAGTGGGAACTGGCTCTCTAGCGGGGCTGCCAGAATACACCAATAGAGGCTTGGCGACAGATTCTTAACTAGAGTGTGGTAGGTAGCCTGGCGGGCACTAGAAAATGCCCTACCACCAAGTTAGGGTTTCATCACGATGTTTTCCTTCACCGAAAACTCAAGCTCATTGACTAACCACACCGATAGGTGTTCTGAGAAAGGTAGCTAGCCAAGCGGGCTATAGAAAATTCCCTTCCTGAAAAGTTATGGTTTCATCACGATTTTTTCTTCACCAAAACTTTAAGCTCATTTCAGGATTCGTACTCTTAACCTACGCATCGCAAGCGACCGTTTCTATAGCCTTAGTTAAATTGATAAAACGGTAACAAAAAAAAATGGTAGAGTTTGGCCTTCTATATGCCATAATAATGGAAGTATGTAATTAATTTGCTACCATAATGCGAAAACAATCAACCTACTTCAACATAATATAATAATTCGTTATCTGCCTACATTTAGATTGTATCAAAGTCTTCTCTCGCATCGCATCAGATCCCCAAACAGTACCCAAATAAGGACAATATCCCCGAAACTAATTAGCCAACACGCCAAAACTACCCAAATCCCCATTTCACTAAACAATCAACTATTAACGTGACCCGGACAATTCCTGAATTAATTTAAAGTCCGGAACAAGCGGGAATAAATATTAATTTGGAATACCGTCGTACCGGGATCGTATCTCCGGTAATGAATAAGTGATGTAACGGTTATGTTATTAGGGAAGTGAAAATTATCAATTTAACAGAGTCTCTAGTCTGGGACGATCGACCCTTGACTTTGGGACAGAGTTTGACTAGCTAGGGTTGGCACTATGCGGTTTCTAGACAGAAACATATACAGTTCTTACTTATTCCCCCGATACGCGCAAATTTAATATAGTATACCCTACTAGCTGTGCCCCGTGGTTTCACCCGCATCTTTCAGGCTTTCAAGGATTACGTAGTTTTCTATTAAAGAAGATTTTTATGGAATCGGATCAGTAGTTCCAAAGATTAAGACAAAAAAACGAAACAAACTCCAATTGAAATCTATGTCGCCAAGCACCTATATCGTTATGATTTTGCAGCCCCATTGGATAATCAGTTCTCAATCCAAGCGAAGCGTGATGCTACCATCGACCACATCCTCACTTAACATCAGGTGACTAGTGCTTAGACATACCCTGCAAAAAGAAAAACAAATAAATTTTAATACAAACTTTTTCTGCACTCTCGTACACCAAATGAAGTCGAAGCAACCCTGTAAGCAAAGCACCCCTTTGCCGGCGGCAGAGTCTCATATCAAACACACGCACACACTCACACTGCACTCATAAAAGCTATTTGCCAAATTGTTATTGACATGTTAATAGACATCGTTATGGTGACCAGTTACCACCAACGCAGTTTGTTATGGCAACTTTATGTCTAGATAGTTTTTGATAGCTATACGGGTCTTTTAATAACTTCGCAGACGTTGAACAATATGTGAAGGGTTAAGTTTTGGGTTAAAGGGGTTTAGATGTTACGATAACCAGCTATGGTTTGCTGTGTAATAAATTGGTCTGTTTAAATGTTGACTCTCATCATTTACATCTCAACCGTAAAATTCCATTAGTGAATTACTACTCACAAAATTATGTAGACATCAAAAATTATCAATTTTAATGCGATTATAAATCAGTGGTACCTAGCGATGTAGCTTGATCCCGTTAGGTCGTGGGTTCGAATCCTGCAACTCATTGCAACTCAACTTAACAACCTCAACTTTAGGTTTGGGGAAGGAAAATACTGTGATGAAACCGCAAATTGGTGGAAAAGTATTTTCTAGTGTTCGCCTAGCCTTCACGTTCAGAAATAGACTTCGAAGTACCTAATATAGAACGAACCCTATCTTCGGAGTTATCATCAATTTTTAATCCGAGGAAAGAGCGGAGAAATGCGGAAAAACAAAAGAATTTATAAGTCGTAGGGCGCAGATAATTCCAAACATAACTCTAACATGTTTTTCTGCCAAACATAATAATCCACTCCCAGCAGACTCGCGTACAATAACCCGTTATTCAGTTACCGCAACAAGGGTCCAATTAGCTACGGAACCCTCAGATCTCACGTAATGCTTACTTACCTACGCTCAACTACCTTGCCGGGAGGCAGTTGTGAGCGTTGAGGTTGAGACGGCGTTTGAAGAAAGAGACGGCTTTTTGCCACAAATCCCATACGAAAGTAACTCTGTCAGTCTGTCTGTCTTACACGCCTAAACTACTGAACCGATTTAAATGAAATTTGGTACAGAAATAGTCTAAAGCCTGAGAAAGGACATAGGCTACTTTTTAACGCGATAAACTGTAGCCGCGCTGTGTGTGAAACCGCGGGGATCAGCTAGTTGGATATAATTGTCAAGTTTGTTTGTGGTTAGCCTTCAGTAGAATGACAGTTTAAACAAACTCAAATCACGCATGCACTTGGCTACACTACTATGTAAAGTAAACACAGCCCTCTGGTTCTACCCGCGAAGAAGACTACAGTTCTAAACCAAGTGTAGCGTTGTACCGTGTTCGACCGCGCATCGTCATTTAACGGCAGGTGACTTGTGGTCAAACGCTACCCCGTACAAGTAAAAATTATCACAAAAAGTATCCTAGGTCTTTCCTCAGAGTTCAAACTATCTCCATACTACATTTCTTCTTCTTCTTTCTTCTTCGTGGTAGATTACGGCCATACTCTCTCTCTCTCTGAGAGAAGGCCGGAGTCTCAGCAGTGGGAACGTGAAATGCTGATGATGATGATGACATTTCTTTAAGATCTGTGCAGCGGTTTGGGCGTGAAACAGTAACAAAACTAACAAACAGACAGATAGAATTACTTACACATTTATAATATTTTTTTTTTTTTTTTTTTTTTTTTTTTTTTTTTTGACATGTTACGTAATATTTAATGACAAAACAACAAAATAATTATACAATCAAATAAACCTAAACTAATAACTAAAATACATTATGAAAAGAAGTCCCTTTAGGCATGGTACCGAAGATACTGGCAGCGTTCCCCCTTTGGATGGCTAGACTAATTCTTTGTCCGAGGTAGCTGCCAGCTCTTCGGTCTCCGGTGATGTCGACTAACCTTTTTGTTATTTCCTTAAAAAGGCTTAAAGCGCTAGGACCCCACGGACCAAGGGTCTCGACACCGAATGGGACAAAATCATATTCGGAGCCTAGACCCCTGTATTTGCATGCCTTAGCTTTTTCAGCCGCTTCACACGCCGCACCAGCTCTGATGTTGGTTCCATGTAGATGGGAAGGGGCTAGCGTGTCTGAACAGGTAGCATCCCATACCAGCACCCGGCCCATCTTCCATGGAATCAAACTCATACCGTCCGGTCTCTTGCCATCGTCTCTTGAAATACCAGAGGGCTCAAGAAGACTTGGTACGTTGACGGTGGCGAGGGACCGGCGAATGATATCGTTAAGTGCGGCATGTCTCGAGAAGCGGCCTGCACTTTTTTGGCATGACAGTCCGTGATGTCCTAGCTTGTCGACATCACTGCCACAGGGACATTTATGAGGAGCGCAGACCGGAACCCCAAGCCGTAGACAGGTTGCGATTCGAAGCGTGTCAGGCTCAAGAAAAGTTCCTGTATTTGACGAAGGGTACGCGTGAAGCCAGTAGCCGGCCTCATGCGTACCCGCGGCCAAAAGCCTAGCGCACGCCGAACCTGTACTACAGCTCAAAAGATTGTCATAAGTCAATTTGCAGTTTATGTCGTCCCAGCTCCTCTGTGAATTTGGAGAAAGTGGAAAATTTTGACCTGGGCATGCAATTAAGAAAGCGTTTCTAGCTTCTTCCAAGCCAGCAATCTCAAAGTTTGAAGGGGATGCCCTTAAAATTTTACTTATGAGATTTGCTGAACTATGGACAGAAGATAGGAAGGCTGGTAAAGCGACACTGGAAATTTTGCGGATTCCTAAACCACCATAACGGATGGGTAGGGATGCTTGGGTCCAAGATTGCTCGTTCAGCTGCATATTAAGAATCGATTCTAAGCTAATTTTGATTAAGTTGTCTACTTGTGCCAAAAGATCTGGGTGATTCCAAAAGGAGCAGCAACGGAGCACATACGTAAATTTTGGGACGAAAAGACAGAATTTTAAGATGCAAAAAGCATAATGTGGACTAATTTCAAGGAGACGATCAGCAGAATTTTGAAATTTAGTAATTGAATTATTAATATATTCAGAAATAGATTCATTAAAAATTGGAGAACCTAAAAGGTAAAGGGAATTGCTGTTAACTATTTTAATATTTGGAGCCAAAATATTAAATTTTTGTTTTACGTCAGTTAAATTTAAGTTGCAGTTATTTATAAAAAGTTCGCATTTGCTAAAATTAAGCTCCAAACCAATGGCTTCAAATTTATTTTTGATTAAAAAAAGGTCCGAAAACACAGTATCCACATCGCCTCCTAGGGTTCCGTCGTCCAAATACCAAACGTTGAATTTAGAATTTAAATTTTTGATTATCGGATTTATAGCCAAACTAAAAATTGCAGGCCCAAGGGGATCACCCTGTTGACAACCTACTTCCGAGGACAGTTCATTAGAACGATATAACAATTTTGTAGGGTCAGCGTAACTGAGAAGAAGATAATTGTATATTTCCGGTATATGTTGTTTTATTTCCGTCAGCAGGGTATCCCTATTTACCGAATTGAATGCATTTTTGACATCAATTTTGAGCAACACATCAGGCTGTCCGTAAGTTAAGAAAGAGCGTAGGGCATGGACGGCTGCCTCACACCCTCCTTTTACACCGAAGCCTAATTGCACGGGTTCAAATTCCGAATTTAATTTTGGTAAAATATGTCGAACAGCAATTTTGGAGGCCAGACGTCGTAGTGTTGATCCAACAGCGATTGGTCTCACCCCTCCGTCCTTTTTGGTGAGGGCAATGAGGTTCGCGCCGAAAAGAATGGGAACAATTTCTGGATTGACATTACCGGAATACATAAAGTTGATTAAATTAGTGACCGAATTTACAAGTTGCTCACCTGCATCACCCACAGAATGCGAAGTTAAGTCTTTCAAATGTTGGGGTGAGATTCCATCCAAACCTGCAGCCGAACCTGGTTTAAAAGATAAAATGGCATGCGTAACATCTTTGTTTTGAATTTGAAGGCATGCTTGCCCCGCTGTTGGTGGGTCGAGAAAATATGGGTTTACTGGAGCTGGAGGATGTTTTGTCCGTAAGGCCTGGAGGATGTCAGGGGTATCTGGTGATAGCACGTCGTTGGAGAACAAAAGGCGAGCTGCACCTTTGAGATCTCCGTCACAGATTTTGTTTTCGATGAGTTTGTTGCGATTACAAGGAGCATTATGTTTGATTAGAGGTGCGGGAGAAGGCGAGGATCTTACAGCACAGTTATTCTTAATCTTTTGTGTCAAGGATACATTCGGTTCATCATTTTTTAATATATGTAGTGTGCTGTATGAAAATAAAAATAGGTCCTGCCAGTCTTGAGTGCAATTGCTTATGTAACATTTCTGGATTAATTGTGACAAATGTGTAGCAACGGTTATTCGAGCTCCTCGAGGGATTCTTTTAACTATGGGTATACTATTTTTCAAATGGCTAAGATATGTGTGGAAAGGGGTTGGATCGTTGGCTACATAAGTAGGCGCACTCGGAATAATGGGATGGATGTCTAAAGGTGAACTGTTTTGGCTAATACATTTCCTGTGTGTTTTTGTAGTGTGTATGTTGAGGCCTTTCAAAGATTTGAATGTCTTGTTGCACTGTGTACATGTATGGGTCGCGTTCGACGTGCCATCACAAGATTGGGTCACGGACTGCATTCACAACAGTTAAATACATTCACAAAAAATAATAACTTAAAACAAATTTAAAAACACAATAAAATAACTTAAAATGTACACTGAAAACATAAAGGCAAAGTCAAAATATGACGGCTGCTTGTTTTGGTAACAAGACGCATGCGTCGCGTTACGTAGTTGCGTCACAGGATGGTCTTGCAATTGGACGCTGCAGTGGAAGAGACTTAGAGACGTATGTCGTCGCTAGGACAACCGGTGGCGGCCTTAGCAACCGCTTCTTGAAATTATCACAAGCGGAATAAAATATTTTATAGACTGAACAGGCACTGTGGTGGGAACAACAATAAAATCCCCATGCGCACATATGAAAAATATCTTGATAAATTATTATATGCAGGTCTGAGCCATCAGGAAATTAAATTGATGAAATAAATATTATAATAAATATTTTAAGTGACCTGAGCCAGGTTGTCACTTTTTTTTTTTTTTTTTTTTTTTATAATATTAAGTGCAATGTGGATTTATTTAATGGCTATATGCGCTATAATGTATGCTTGCCTATTTTCATATCGTAATACATCCGGAGTTTAGTCACATCTGCCGAATTAAGCTACGATTCTATAATTTAGAATTTTAGATAATCGTGAACTGCTTCAACTAATGTTTGTAAACACCCAAACGGCTTATAATCATAAATTAACTGTACTTACTACCAGTTAAGACAACACTTCAAATCAACTAAGTGACCATTAACCTTTAAGGAAGGCACTTTCACAATAAAAATGCCTTAATGGCGTCCTCATAGAGTCCACAAAGCGGTCACCGTAAATAACTAGATAAATAATTCACTTCATCAGGGCCCGATTGTAGAACTACTAGGGATGGGCGTTGCAAGTCGTAAATAGTTTCAATAACTATGTATCGGTGTACCTGGTACGCGGTATTCGGTTACACGATAACTGTGGTGGCTGTTGCTGCCCTTGCGTAACCATCTACATGTGTCACGTGTTGCACCAAGATCTGCTAGTCCCGCAGGAGCTTGCGCTTAGACCGCGCAGGCGAGCCATGCGGTCTGCGATGGGCTCAACATGCTATTGTGTTGATTTCCGTGCCGTCATGTGCTAATAAAATGTTATCCATAAGTTATTGAGAGAAACTATTTATTTTCGATCACGTATTAACCCGATACCGCGAGAACCGAAAATAACCAAGTACCTACTAGTACTTAGTCGAATAACGACAGGGACAGTACTCTAATTATCCTTTTTTTAATCTATATTTGACAATAATTAATTATTATTATGCATGCAATTCATTAATAAACCTGTATCAAATAGGATATAAATTAAAAACATTGTTAGTAAAATAATTTTGTGATTTAATTATGCTTATGCTATTGCACACCACTGTAGTGGTGAATGTTTTAAGCTCTTTTATTACTGCTTTTACCATGTTGATATACCACATTCTGCAATAAATGAGTATTCTATTCTATTCTAATACTAGCCAAATGAGAAAACAGTACATAAATGGTTCCAAGCTCAGCCACAGTTAACACAAATACCTACTTCCAAAACCGTGAATCGGTCGCAAGCACCGGTATCTTCCTGGAGCCCCACTTGAGAACCAATTCCCATTCCAGGTATAGCGTTGCGCCACCTTTGACCACATCGTCACTTAACATCAGACTAGTGGTATAACGTTACCTTAATATTAAAAAAAGCCGTTATCGTATCCAAACTAGTACATAGTTTCGGTATTACGAATTCGTATACCTAATACCGACAAATGTATATGTCTATCTCTAAGCAGTATGACGCGTCGTAGTTCCGACGCTCGAGGCTTGTAGCCATGTCTGCGGTGCCTGAGGTGTTTACTCAAAGCATTGTAGCTAGAACTGATTATTTTCGAACGATGGTTGTTGGTGTACTTATGTACCTTCTGACAGTCAATAGTTTATTAACTCTTCGATTATCAAAGCCAAAACGCTGTCTGTAGCTTAAGTTTCTAATCAAAGTTTTCCGATAAGTAACCGAACCGTGAGTTATAGGCCTAGAGTATGTATCCAAAACTATCCTACTAATATTATAAACGCGAAAGTTTGTGAGTGTGTATGTATGTTTGTTTGTTGCTGTTTCGCGTAAAAATTACTGAATGGATTTTGATGAAACTTCACAATAATATAGCTTACATATCAGAATAACACATAGGCTACTTTTTTTAGGAAAAGGGTTCCAGGGGGATACCGGAAAGATGGGGATGAAACCGCGGGGTGCAGCTAGTAATAATATAAATGCGAAAGTAACTGTTTGTTTATTACCTTTTCACGACTAAACGGCTAAACTAATCGTAATGAAATTTGGCAAGGAGATAGATCAGGTATATGTATACTCGTATCCTGAGGAAGGACATTTTTATCCCAATAAACAGTCAACGCGGGTGAACAATGAAAATAACAACGTAATCGCAACGATATTTTGTTTCCATTCCGACTTCAAGTTCTGCGTCGGTTTTCTTCTCAATAGATAAGTACCTACCTACAACATTTAATTGAACATCAAAAAGTTCTGATTAGAATATCCACAGGCGGTTGAAAAGATTTAAACTTAAAGGGAAGTGAAAATTAAAATCAAATTCCTAATATGGCAACATCTCTGCACATTACTTATTAAAGACAGCGATTAGTTGCCGAATCTCGAAAATTATTTACGCATCCCGGCCCCCGGCACCGGCTTCAAGGCCTCGGACGGTTCCCGCCTTCGGCCCGGCCTTACCAGACGAGACATTTAATTACCGAGTAATTTATAGCCCCCCCATTAATCTGCAAACCGCTCTAGTCCCAACATAAAAAATATCAAAAATAAAATACCAAATCTATCCCCTTGATTACAAGCTGTCACATCGTAGGATTTTTTCTAAGCCCTCAATTCTAATTAGTCACGTCGGTTTGTACGCTCTCCAGTGAACATCCATTTTCTTAAACGCCCAGTGTAATTGGCCCCCACCTCGGATGTTGCCAGCCGCAAAATTTATTGCTTAATTACCTCAAGAAAACTCGTCGCGCCCGGCCATGCGCCGACAGATGTTTTTTATTCGCGTGGAAAAACAAAAACGGCTTAAGAATGACATTAATTAATTCTTAATGAAATTCATCTTCACCCTCGGCTTGTTTTAAATTAAACGCCCGATTTATTGCTTGTACAATTTGTCGCTGGCACCCCGCACGAATAATTAAAACAGAGCCGTTTGTTATTACGTTTATTAGCGACAAGATGCGCGGACACATCGTGAAATGTTTACAAATGACGTCTTTTAATAAATACTAAAAATGCAAACAAGTTGCTGGCCATTATTTAAAGATAGATTGAAAAACAAGCCAGAAACTTTTGTTTAAATGCTTAATACTTCCTTTGATAGGGGTCGTCGACAGGTGTTTGGAAGAGAGGCTCCTCAAACCTGAGATATCCGTCATCAGACCTCAAGGGGTTGTGGAAAACCTTCGCAGCGTCGCTGTAACTATCGCTGCTATCGTGGTACTGATGGCTGTTAATCAGGTTCCGATTAACGTTCACGTTTCTATTAGGAGCAATCCTCGTCTTGTCCTCTTTCTGCGGCAATACAGGCGTAGGCGTCACTTTGTCTTCAATCTTCTTGTCTTTTGCAGCCGTAGCGGCCGGCGCGAGGTCTCTGTAATTCCTCTCTTCCTTTCTCAAATGCGCATACGGATACCTATTGTTCCTGAATCTGTAGTCGTAACGTCCGTTCCTCGCGTACACATCATCGTCGAATCGTCTGTAAGGGTCGACGGAGTACCGATATCTCAAATCTACACTTGGCGGCGTTCTTACCACTTCCGGTAAATGAGCATAGTAAATGATTCTCTTCGGTTTCCTCGGGATAGTGTTATCGACGTAAGGTTCGTCGTACCTGTCAACTCTTGGAACTCCCCCGTAAGCAGGATAGAATCTTCTCTGATCATAGACTGGATAGAAATGATCAGGACGTCTGTAAATGTCATCCATCGGCAAGGGCATGTAGCGTTCATCGTACAATGGACGCCGTGATTCATCTGGATAGAAAACGGCTTGTCTTGGATACACTGGCTTATACTTAGCTCTGTCTTCTTCTTCAGGCCTCACGAATTCAGTCCTTAGTTCATCCGTTCTCGTCGCTCTTTGAATGGTTTCTTTGTCATTGCGAGATTCTGAAGCTTCTAACCCTTTGTTTTGAGTGACGAAGTTGACTCGGGGCATTCGAGAGTTGATCAGTTCACCTGAAGGCTGGGGAGGGGTCAGAATGTCACCAGTATGAGCGTCATCCCGGCCAGGGTAAGGCAGTTTGATCCAGTTTTCGTTGGAAGCTCTAGCTCCTCGTCCCGTTGGTTTGTCTGTCACTCTTTCAGTAGTCTGATACAATGGTAAAGCTTCTTTAACGTCATTGGTGAGAGAAATTTTGGTGGTTGGATCGTCTTCTGGTGGTAAAGGGCCGGGAATCCACGGAGTAGGCAGATTCATCTGCTGTCTGTGATCGGAATGGATGTTATAGAACTTTTCCTCTTCGATAACGCCGCGACGGTCTCTTACTGGGTCTGTATCTATGTTGAGCTGAAATTAATCATTATTTTAAGGTTTATAAGAATTGCTGTTTGGTAGAACGGTTGCTGTTATACTAAATGGATATTTGTTACCTCTGTGTGTGTTTCGAATCCATTCTGCAAATCTATGCAAATTGCAGTTTTTATCAGCAAGCCCCAACAAAAAATAATTGCTCTTGGATTTTTCATGTCTTCGCCTTTTATTTCTGAAATCAGGACGTACATCATTTACCAAATATAATAATATCCAGATTATTATAATTATGAATACCTATGTATGTAGGTGCTTAGATATGAAATATTACCTAATGATGATGGGGTTTGACTTTAACAATTACATATAGCCATTTTATACGAGTATGAGTTTAGAAATTTCATTTAAAAGATTTTATAAAATCAAAGACCAGGTTGAGGTCTAAGCTGTTTATAATTATTGTTAAGGTTCCGTAGTCCTATATAGTCTCTTCAGAGGTTAACTGCGACCGTTTTGCGTTTGATTCTTGATAAGTATTTTATTTTTAAAGGATAATTATCTAAGTACCTACTCATTAACATTTTAGCAGGTCGACTGCCCGCAGACTACGTTGTCTGATGACGGAAACGTGATGAAATCAAACGGAAGCGGCACAGGTTGTCGGACCGTGAACGTTATCTGTTCATATTGTAGCAAATTATTCGGCCTCGCTTTTACCTAATATTTGGCGTACTAACTATTATTATGTTTTATTACACTGCAGTGTTATTTGATATGAGTCTATAATTCTATATACGTCGCAATGATAAGTTAATAGGATGCTAGGAATACCGCCACAAAATGTCCAATAAAAAGGATGTAAATTAAAAAATGTTGTCAAGAATTACTACGTCCTAGTAGGAATCGTAGTCATATTTTTTTTGTATATAATTATAACAGTCACGTAACGATGTGGTAGAAGGGCGGCGCCTCACTACGACTGGATGGACTTGGAAACTGGCTTTCAAATCAAACTACCGAAACACTCCGATAGGTGTCTGGCAACTGATTCATAGCTTGAAAGATAAAGCTAGAAGAACACTAGAAAATGCTCTACCACCAAGCTATGGTTTATTGATGTTTTCTTTCACCGAAAGCTTAAGCTCTTTATAGGAAACGTTGTAGAAATGTGACAATAGCCATAGAAACCATAAATCAAGAAGTCAAACCAAACACTAAAGTCTTGAGTCCTACCTTTTTTATTACTTACGCTACCCTTTGACCACAAGTCACTCGATGTTAAGTAGCGATGTGGTCGAAGATGTCGTCACGCTACACCTGTACTGGGAACTGGCTCTCAAGTGAGGCTGCCGGAACACACCGATAGGTGCTTGACGACAGATTCATAACTTGAGGGTGGTAGCTAGCCAGGCGAGCACTAGAAAATGCCCTACCACCAAACTTTGGTTTCATCACGATGTTTTCCTTCGCCGAAAGCTCAAGCTCATTGTAGGATTCGAACCCACGTTCTACGGATTGCAAGTCGACGTCACTACCACTGAGCCATGATCGCTATAAACCTACTTTACCTTCGAACAGCTGACGAAATGCAACAAAGCGGATAGACTCCCACGGGTTCGGCGATAGTGTGACCAGCCGCTACGCTCCATATAGATTCTATTGAGCCGCTATTGACAATTGTCCATTTATTTTATTTCATAGACCGTTATACTAGGTTGTTGGGCTCTATTGAAAGCGAATGGCCTAGATAAAGGTAGGGTCGATGGACATGGGATTCGCAAGGTACCGTACATTTGGTAAAGTTGGGAAAAGCTATGGAAAACAAAGGTGGGTAGCCCTAGTGTGTTTTTGCATGACCTTATCGCGCTCTACAGCAAGAGAGTAAATTATTATTTGTATGAATGCAAATTGGTTTATAAACTCGCCGCTAGGTGGCGCTGGACATCTCTTCATACAACAATCAAGCAACTTTGAAAGCAAAAGAAAACCAACTTCAAAGGCTTTCTCATAGATGCCATTATCTGAACTGGACCACACACGAAGCACCAGCTTTCAAATAAAAAAAGAATCGTCAAAATCGGTTCACCCAGTCGAAAGTTCTGAGGTAACAAACATAAAAAATAAAACAGGCGAGGAGGAGGAGGAAAAGAAGAATTTATGCGCTCTCGGTCTCGCAAAATCTCACACTAGGGCCATTAGTAAAATTCAAATAACGGATCCATGACTACCCCATAAGCGCAAGCATCAAAATCTCTAGTCCATTTCTTTTGTTGTTACAATTGATTGTATCAGCGTTTGACCACGATCTTTAACGATGGAAAGCGACGACGTGGTCGAAAAGGTAGCACACTGGTCTAGCAAGTACCCCCGGGTTGTACTTTGGAGGAAACGCCGACCGTGCCTCATTACAGTTCTTCGTAAAAAAAGTTGAACCAAAATGGTTTGTGCACATTGGTGGTAGGTATATAAAAATATTAGAAGTTAGTTTTGATCACCATTTAAGCGGAAGACTGGAGCCACTACTGACATTAAAAATAACACAGATATCTAGGCGAATAGTAATCTTCTACATCACATGCGAAAGTGTTTTTATTGGTTATGGTTAGTCTTTATTTCACGCAGCAACTGAGCAATGCACGACTTGATTTATTTCTTGCATAGATAGTTATAGTTATAGAGGTAAAAATACATTTTTGTTTGTTACACCTTCACGGGCTTACTGTTTTGATAATAAGCTTAATTTTAAGCCCGAGAATTACTGTAAGTAGGTACACAGCGGTACACTGTCCTATACATAGGTATTTTTTTATTACATACATACATACATACTGCGCCTACCCCAAATAGATGGGACCAGGACAAGATGAAGAATAAGAACATGGGTGTTTTATTATTATTTTTTTATAATTATACCTACTAAATATTTGCATGTCACTATTTTTAGTTCTGACTCAGTATTCTGAAACCTCATTGTTTTTACTAAATAATACAGTTATTTACCTAACCTACCTATACTTAATTAAAGTAAATAAATCATTCCATTTTTTTGTTATTCACCCGGGAAAATTAAAAATTCTTGTCAGATTTCTTTGTTATTGACCCGGGAAAATTCTTGTCAGATTTCTAAATAGCACATCGAAACGCGAAAAACATTTTTTTTTCAATCTTTTGCTATATTTACGAAATATAATGGACGTTAATTGACAACAAAGTCCCAAAGAGGCGGACAAAAAGTTTAGTAATAAAAATATCTTACCAACTCATAATCCAGTGGAGTCTGTCCACCTATCACGAGGTTTAACACCACAATGGCAATGCAAGGGGTCCCATGGAACAGTCGTCACGGCGCTTGCGCTTATTGTTTGTCCACACAATTGGTCGCTGTGTCCACTGGCTAAATATTGACGTGACAGAATAACGGAGAAATTATGACTCAGCATTGCTGCTACCACTGATTGAAATCAGTTATTAGTCTAACATTTACATTCTTCTTTGAAAGTCATCTCTTTAGGCTTTTATAAAAAATGTCTGATGAGTAACGATGTGAATGTGACCGAAAGTGGCGCCACGCTACGCTTGGCTTAGGAACTGGCTCTCAAGCGAGACTGCCGGATCAAGCACCGATGGCTGTGGTAGTGACGTCGGCTTGCGATCCGTAGGACGTGGGTTCGAATACTACAACGAGCTTGAGCTTTCGGTGAAGGAAACGTGATGAAAGCATAGCTTGGTGGTAGGGTACTTTCTAGTACTCGCCTGTCTAGGTACCACCCTCAAGTTCTGAATCTATCGCCAAGCACCTATCGGTGTATACCGGCAGCCTCACTTGGAAGTCAGTTCCCAAACCAGGTAAACCGTGACGCCATCTTCGACCACATCGTCACTTATCATCGGGTGACTCAGGCTCATTGCAGGATTCGAACCTACGACCAAAGGCTCACAAATCGATGTCACTGCAGCAAAAACGAGCAGTAGCTTGTAAAACATAGTAAGAATTGATAATTTATCAATGACATACAATAACTATAAAAAAAATTCTCATAAACAAAAAACAAAGTTATGTATCAAAGCGGTATAGTTGGAATTAATCACTGTCTCAGCTCCTTGCAAGTCTGTAAGGACCCTGTGCCCCAGTGCCCCCTCTTCCTAGATTGCCCTTGTTACCTAATACGTGCCAAACGCTCCGAAAAACGTAACACTATACAAAGTGGAAACGCGCCCAAATAACTGTACCGAATAGTGACTGTCGATTTTTGGTGTAGGTTTTACAACAATGTGATTTTGGTCCGTGTCGCCTGTCGCAGAATCGCGACAAACCAGCTGACAGACAAACGATTAATCCACCTGGTTATTTGCTGAATTCACATAAGTTTAATAAACTCTACAAAATGGAAATATGAAGGGCTTTTGTTCTCTAATCTTTTGTTTTGCGTGGCGTATGTGTAGGTATTTGTGGCTCTGCGTTTTTTTTCGAACGTGTGTCAGCGTGAGTATGCGAACTTTATAGCGAATTAGGGTCTATCGATAATACGAGCTTTGAGCCAAATAAATAAATAGGTAGTGTAGGAGGTCCGGCAGCCTCACTTGAGAGCCAGTTCCCAGTCCAGATGTAGCGTGGCGCCATCTTCGACCACATCGTCACTTAACATCAGGTGACTTGTGGTCAAACGCTACCCTGTAAATAGTAAAAAAAAAAAAAAGGTAGATAGATAGATAGATTAACTCTTTATTGGTACACCACAATACAGAGAAATTAAATTTAAGACAAAGAACTTAATGGTAAGTGTCACAAAGGGCAGTTTTATCGCTCAGAGCACATAAAAGGTAAAGGCAAGGTACATTGTACATTGTAGTACATTGTTTCGTCGAATGTACTAGAAAAATTCTAATTTCAGGTTCATTATTAATCAAAATCATGCATTTTTAACTTCTTCCACTTCAGTGTTGACCACAAGTCACCTGATTTTTACTGACGATGTGGTCGAAAATGGCACCACGCCACACCTAGATTGGGTGGGTACCAGGTCGCAAGTGTGGCTGCCGGAACACACCGATAGGTGCTTGGCGATAGATTCTCAGCTACACTGTCTCAGTGCGGGTTGGTAGATGTCACATGCCCTTAAATATTGTGGTTCTTGGACATGCCAGTTTCCTCATAAAATATCTATCATTATGAACACTAAACTAATTCAAAGAAAAACAAACCATTAGTTGTTATATATAAAACTTTAATACTATTATTGTTCACTTTTAAAATATCCATTTGAAAACTTAAATGCACTCCGTGTATTATCAGACGCAATGTGTGACCAGAGACAACAAAAAACATCAAATTAAACAGAAAACATTGAATTCGTATGGAACATTATAAATAAGGCATAGTTAGCACTAAAATTACGTGAAAGCTAAGTAATCTGTACTGAAAGAGGCCAGCGTTACTTGATAAAGTCAAGTCTGGACATCACGCAATACTAGCAAGCTAATTTTAATACGGTTTTAGCATGTTCGGGGACAAAATCGACAAAACAAGTACAACATATGTGATGATATGGAAATCTTAATTATGGTTTTGTGAATGAATCCATACTGCGAGGTGAGAACTTCTCAAAATAATGCTCACACAATCACATACGCAGCAATCTGACCCTTGACCAGGATTCCCTGTATCTAAGGTAGAAAATGCTCAATAAAGAACGATCACCCAACTATCTGATATTACTTCTGTCTGATTATTATTATTATACAAAATTCAAAGTCCTGGCAACCACAACTGCTGGTTACAAAGACATTAAATTTTCCGTTTTTTTTCTTTGGTAGTGTAAGGATGCACACAAAGAAAGGATTTTAGAAAAAACACTTTCTAAGGAGGTCAAATGGGATAAGTTTGTATGGAAAAATATCAAATCCCATGAGGCCCCGTGGGGGTCAAATATATGGAAAAATATCAACTCAAATATTTCCCTAGCTAGCCTACATAACTACATTTCCTTTCTAAATTCGTGCACTTGTCATCGATTGTCCCCCAAACAGCAGCATTAATAGTGAATTAGTTATTCTAGCACGTTCTAGAAAGTTACTCTTGCGCCATCGCGGCAGGCCCGGCTGGTTCGCCTCGGCCGTCCTTCTTCTTGGACCCGGACACGATGTCGTCAATTCGCAGCAGCAAGATTGCAGTCTCTATCGCTGTTTTGTACACCTGCAAATTTCAAATGATGTTTATTTAGTAGGATATATAAGCATTTCATCACTTTAAAACGTCAAATTCGTTTTTTTTTGTTCCAACCTCTTTACACCAGCTAAATAACAGGTAAGGAAAGCTCGGCAGGTCATTTCCGGGCAATCACATTTTCACTTTTTTTTTCTTATTAAAATTTAAATATTGAATTGGAGCAAGTTCACTACAATCCTAAGCTTTTTGTCTTCTAATAGTCTGATATTTTATAATAAGCTTTTCTAATTTCGTTGAATGTTATGACAAGTCATGGATTTTCTTAGGTAATAGAAGATTTGGTAATCTTCCTGTGTTCTATCTTTTTTTATGATAACATCGCTTATCTCGCGGAAATACGAGGTCACTTGTGGATAAGATCACCTCACTAATATTACCACAACATACCATACTAATATTTTTGAATTCGGGGAAAGACAAAAATTATTCTTTTTACAGCTATAAATCACAGCAATGTGAAACTGCGGGGAACCACTAGAAATATTATAAATGCAAAAGATTTTTTTTTCTTTCTTTTTTTTTTGTCTGTCTGTTACCATTTGACGCATAGACCACTAGACAGATCTTGATGAAATTTGATGTGGAGATAAATAATTTTAACCCTGGGATATAAAAAAACCCTTAGTATAACACTGTGAGTCTGTGACTGAGTCATTTATCATTATCATCATCATCATTTTCAGCCTATTACGTTCCCACCTCTGGGACAAAGGCCATCAAATAGAGAGTGTAAGAGAGAACTTAGCTGAAAATAGGTGCCACTAGTGATCACCAAGTAATGACCGCATGCAACATTGGTCATACAAGTTGATTGATTGAAAATGACCAGACAACCTCAAACGCTACCATCGGTCTTCTTAACCTATCCTACATGTTATAAATGTGATAGTTTGTGAGAATGAATGGATGGATGTTTGTTACTCTATCACGCAAAAACCACTGAACGGATATTGATGAAATTTGGTGAAAAGATAGTTCAAAGCCTGGAGGAGAACATAGGATACTTTACATCGCGATAAAGTGTAGTCCACGCGATGAGCGCAGCTAATATAAATATATACACTAACAAATTCCATACTAGACCGTTACTACAAATAGTTAGTTGGTTACAAGTGAAGCTAACAAGGGCGGGTTTATAAACGTCCGTAACTTAAATGTCATATTTATTTTTTTGTATATGTTATTTTAGTATGAAAAATTCGACAATAATGTCAATCTTACCGAAATAAGGTATGACATTTAATTTACGGCTTCTATAAAACCGACCCTTACGAGTGTTTTAAAAATACTTATAGAGGCCACGTTACCTGCAGCTTGACAGCGAGCGGCTCCCAGATGCCCTTGACAGCCATGTCGACGATCTCGCCGGTCTCGCCGTCGATGCCGGCCGCCGAGCCGCCCGCCGCGTGCCGCGCGCGCAGGGCGGTCAGCGTGCGGATCGTGTTGGCGCCGCAGTTCTGGGCCAGCGTGCGGGGCACGATCTCTGCAGTAACATAGTGCAGGTGATAATACTGCTACTCTAGTGTACTACTACGTCAGCTGCGGATGGTGGGACGATCTCTGCGGGAGCATGGCCACAGAAGAACTATACTACTGGGTATCGGTGCCGCAGTTCTGGGCCAGCGTGCGGGGCACGATCTCTGCAGTAACATAGTGCAGGTGAGACTACTGCTAAACTCTATTCATATTCATATTCAATCATTTATTGCAATAATATGTTAGTATACATGAGATCTTAGTGGTTAAGATTAGCGAACATATGGACCCAAATCATCCATTCCATCTAATCCATTCTAATCATTTCGAGAAGTCGTCGTTGAGGAATTCATTTATGCTGTAGTAGCATTTGTCGATTAAAAACGTTTTTAAGTTATTTAAAAATATGTGATTTTTTTCTTCATATTTTAATTAGATAGGTATAGGTAGGTATTGAATTGAATTCAATTGATATAGTCTTGAAGAAAATCTATATTAAACAATAATATTTGTAAATTAGGTACCGTTGTATCGAACATCGTACAAAAATGAACAATCACGTCGCGCGCCGCACCCGTTTTCGTTACGGTTTCGTTGTCCAATGGACGTGGGACTGATCTCACGTTCCAGATATTATAATGCATTACTATGAATCATGAACATGAAATGAATCGGTAAATGATTAGAATTAGGTTTTATAACGGGATAAATACCATGTATTTGTTTTTGTTTGAGTTCCCGATATTTCGGCACTTGGCTATGGCTTTTTTTGTTTTTATCCCGTTATAAAACCTAATTGTAATGTTTTTGACCATGGTAGTTTAAAAACAGTATTTCGGTAAATCATGTCATAAATGTTATGTGCTATAGTATAAAATAACTTTTTTTATAGGCATAGATTTACACCACCAACCGCATTATATTTCATAAAACTTCCGTTCAGGTTGTCAGGTAGATATCGCTCTAAGCCAGTGTTTCCCAATTAGTGGTACGCGTACCCCCAGGGGTACGTGAAGTTGCATCAAGGGGTATGTAAAAGATCATTAAAACCACGCAACGGATTTCAATGCGGTTTTCAGCAATAGATAGATAGAGTGATTCAAGAAGAAGGTTTATATGTATAATATAAATAGTCATATTGTAGTAAATAAAGCCGATAAATTCAGATTTGTGAAATGCTGCCCCAGCTATCTATCTACCTATAAGGTGTATGTTTACCTAGAGCGTGTGCGACTGCGCGGTAGGGCGTGTTGTGCGCCGCGTTGCCGCTCAGCACCTGCGACACCGCCATCTCGACGGCGCCGCCGCCCGCAACCAGACGCGGGTTCAACACCTGCGGACATTGCAATAGAACATTCAATACTGACTAGACTTGTAGGCGAAGATATTAACCATAAATATATTGCTTTTGTTTACTTCTTACGGAGTAGCGTTTGGAAAGAAAGAAAGAAAATACATTTAAGCAGGACACATCACGCATGCCACGTGTTACTTTTACATACGATTTGGGACAAAAATATAACACAAAAATAAATAAATAGAATGATGCGTGATGTCACTATGGGTTTGGACTAAAGATTTGATTGTTTCTTTGTTTCGGTCAACTTAAATACTATTGAACCGATCTTGATGTTTGGTATGGAGATAGTTTGACCCCTGGGGAAGGACATAGGATACTTGTTATTATGATAAACTGTGTCCATGCGGACTCAGAAAAACGATTGCATCGTTTTGAAGTGAAAGAAAGACACATAAACAAGCATTTCAATTTTATATATTTGTAGGGATAGAAATATTAGCTTTATACCGCTTCTTGCACTTGGTAACAAAGGCGAATATTCGTTACCAATCTTGGAAACATTGTTAGAACCAAAAAACTCACAAAATTCTTCGAAACGTGGAGCGCATCTTGCAGATTCCTCTCGATCTCATTCAACACGTCTTTAGAAGCGCCTCTGAGCAGGATAGTGCAGGCTTTAGGGTTTAGCACTCGGTTACGAAGACGAATACTCGTCGCCGATGTTGTAAACATTCTAATGCTAAAGAAACTTACCAAATTCTTGGATACATGGAGCGCAACTTGCAGATTCCTCTCGATCTCATTCAACAAGTCTTTAGAAGCGCCTCTGAGCAGGATTGTGCAGGCTTTGGGGTTCTGGCACACGGTAACGAAGACGAATATTCGTCGCCGATGTTGTAAACATTCTAATGCTAAAGAAACTTACCAAATTCTTGGATACATGGAGCGCATCTTGCAGATTCCTCTCGATCTCATTCAGCACGTCCTTAGAAGCGCCTCTGAGCAAGATAGTGCAGGCTTTAGGGTTCTTGCACTCGGTAACGAATGTGAAGTATTCGTCGCCGATCTTCTTGATCTCGAACTTGCCGGCGAGGGTGCCGATGTCGGCCTCTTTGATCTCCTCAGTGCGGTTGACGATGGTGCCGCCGCAAGCGCGAGCGAGACGGTTGTTGTCGGTTTTGCGCAGTCTAGAAATAATTCGATAAAAAATTGAAATATCTACTCAGACATCAATTAACTAAGCTTAAGTCTATTTTTGTATTAATTTTGACAGAATTAAATGCTAAAGTAGTGGCACTTTACTTTGACACGGACTTTTTGGAGCAACATGAAAAGTCACTTTCCTACACATGTACATATAATGGTTAACAATCCACCAATATAACGCATTATCACCCGAAGAATACCAAATAAAAATAAAATAGTCATGTTGAAAATTCAGTTGCTGCTATAAAACCTTAATTATCTATCTGCTTGCAAGAAGGTTACATGGTTGCATCTAACCTTCGTATAGCAGTGATGCCAGCCTTCACCAGGTAGTGCTGTGCCAGGTCGGAGACTCCCTTCTCCGTGAACACTACGTCTGGCTTCACCGCGATGATGTCTTCGCATTGGCGCAGGACGTGCTCCTCCTCCAGCTGCAGGAGCTTGGTGAAGTCCTGAGGGATTGAGATGGTGTTGTAACTAGTATTAAAAATGTGACAAAGACCAATTAAAAAGGAAAAAGATGCAGCTATGCAGTAGAAAAGGAAACAACATATTTCTTGTTTGATTTTGTTATGGGCAAAATCTTTATCTATCTATCAAAGGGTTCAAGTCTAGAGTGAATGGTATACTGAGCCAGCATACTACACCTTCAACCAATTTGTCACTCTGGTGAGATCGTGGTCAAACGCAAAATCAGTTAGTTGTAAAAACGCAGGCGGGCATTTCTTACTTTACGTCAGGCTACAGCCGTAGCCGTAGCCTGACGTAAAGTAAGAAATGGATTGGGATTGGGAACTGGCTCTCAAGTGAGGCTGCCGGAACACACGGATAGGTGCTTGGCGACAGATTCCTAACATGAGGGTGGTAGCTAGCCAGACAAGCACTAGAAAATGCCCTACCTAGTGCCCTATAGTTTCAACACATTCATGTTTTCCTTCTCCAAAAGCTCAAAGCTCATTGTAGGATTCGAACCTACGTCCTACATATCGCAAGTTAACGTCACTACCACTGAGCCATCATCGCTTAAACTTGAAAACTTGTTCTTTTACTGGTAAAGTCTAGAACAGGTGTAGCTAGTTTCAATTTTGATGTTAAAGTGATTGCATGTTGTATCTTACTAAATACAATCCAGGTGTAGCGTGGCACCACTTTACCACGTCGTTACTATTCTGCTATTTTATTCTTCTTTCTGTTGCATGATGAAGAATTTATTACCTGTTCCTCTATAATCTCGATGTTGGTCTGGCTCTCTCCCTTCTTGTACTCGAGCGGGCAGTCGAGCAGCAGAATGCGAGGGTTCTCGATGTAGCGCCGCATCTTGGGGTGCGTCACATCCTTGTTGAACATCACTCCGGTCAGCACGCGCGACTCCTCGATGGATCCGCCTGGGATTTTCTCGATTTTCGCGTAACTGAGAATGGGGAGTAAAAGATATTATGATATAGGCACATCACCCTCAAGCTGCTAGCTAAATAACTGTCTAATTAAATCTTGGATGTTAATTTTAACCTATTTCTAATAGTTGTATTGCATGTTTATGTAATTTGGACGACAATATAATATTTAGGCACACTGATCTATCGTAACCTATGTGTAGATGGAGCTTGGAGGTGATTAATCTGTGGTAAAAATTCTGAAGAAATGTTTAAGCAGGTAAAACTGTAGGATTTACATTACAATGTATATACACAAAGTTTAAAATTTGTTATAAACTTACTTCTTGATGTCAACTTCAACTCTGCCATTTTCATTGATTGTGACGGTGTTGACTGCATCCAATGCAATGTCCACAGCAAGGTCTGCCCACCGGCCAACATATTTGGTACCAACACAGGAGCGGATCTGAGAAATTTCATTTGGGACCATTCAAAACAAAGTTAGACACTATTTTGTTTTATCTATTCTGATAACTGTTGGGGCAAATGTGTTCTCGGGTGGAGACAGCGTCTCGACAAACGTAGTGAAGGACACCCTCCGACTAGGTGGAGTGATGACATACGTAAAATGGCTGGCAGCAGCTGGATGAGAGGAGCCGAAGATCGGGCTCAATGGAGTGCCTTGGGAGATGCCTATGTCCAGCAGTGGACTGATTATGATGATCTATTCTCATATGCATTTTCTAAAACTAAACTGAGTTTGACAGGTCTAAGGATGGTATACTAGAATGATGTTCAAGTGTAGATCATTGCTTGAATAGTGATTGAGTGACATAAAAAAAAATGAAACAGCAGACTCAAGTCTGTGCTTAAGTAAGGATTATCGCTGGAGCGTCATACTAGACTACTGGCCTAAAAGTATTCTTGACTTTCCTGACCACGGAAATTAGAAAAGTCTCAAAATCGGCCATTACAGGCCAAATAGAAGTTTAAATTGATTAGCAGAGATCATAAGCTCCATAGAAGTAATATTTTCTATATCTAGTAGGGGAAACCGTGTGTAGATCAGTTATTGGTAATGGCCATAAGTGACATTGCGGAGTCCAAATGGCCGGCCAACCAGGGCGCCTGATAGACAGCTACCTGAATCTGGACATGCACTAACCACTTCCTTCATCTTGTCCCTATCATTCAGATCAATAGGTATAGAGATCTTGTCCTGCAGCAGTTTCACGGCATCCTCTAGGGCTTGCCGGTACTCCCGGATGATGACTGTGGGGTGGATGTTCTGCACCAGGAAAGGCTCAGCGACCGCTAGCATCTCTCCGGCTAGGACAATGACTGAGGTTGTGCCGTCTCCGACCTGGAATTTTATTTAGACGGGTTAATTCACAATTGAGCAAACGTTTTCACAAAGCGAAATATCTAAAAAGACTATGAAGTGGAACTTTTAGCAAGATTCTGTATTTCCAGATCGATATAATTTGGTAATCTTCAAGGCAAACTCTTGCACGGTTCGCTTGGTCAGTTTACTCGAACCGGCACCTTCTAAGAATGAATGTTACACTATCAACTGCTTTACCACAATCCCTACTAATATTTAAATGCAAAAGTAACTCTGTCTGTCTTTCTTTCATGCCTAAACTACTGAACCAATTTAAATGAAATTTGGTACAGAGATAGTTTGAACCCTGACGAAGGACAGTATATTTTTTATTGCGATAAACTGTAGCCCACGCAGATGAAACCGCGGGGAAAAGCTAGTACAAGAATAAACTTCACAGTAACAAATGTTTAGCTTAATAAAGGTGAAATGGTCATAACTTTCATCATACCTGTTGAATCGTGTTACAATTATTTAAGTTAAAGTAAACCAAGTAAGATAGCTCTGTTATATTTAGAAAATAAATCTGAGTGCAGACTTTGCCAACTACCACATCAGAGGGCTAAATGAAGTAGAAACAATTTTAACTTACTGAAAATAAGTTCTGTAATATGTTCTGTATGTTCATTTCGAAATCTCTAATTTAAGATATTTCATCAGTAATCTGGATACTTTAAATGTGCCCGTGAACTTAAATATTACAAAGACCAATAACTAATAAATTACACAAAAGGAGAACAAAATTCTAACCTCTTCATCTTGAGTTCTGGCGATTTCAATCATGAATTTAGCTGCAGGGTGCTGCACAGTGATCTCACGGAGGATTGCATTGCCGTCGTTTGTCATCACTATCCCGCCCATGGGGTCCATCAACATTTTCAACATAGCTTGCGGCCCGAGGCATGTTCGAATAACATCCGCTATAGTCTAAAATAAACGACACAAATCGAATTTTACTACTTAGCTAGGTAATTTTGTGTGGAAATGTCGCGATAAACAAGGTTTGGTGAGACAATTACCTTTCCAGCATTTATATTTTCCACTTGAACCTTCCGGCCGGACTCACGTTTTGTGTTTTGGCCTGAAATGATATCACCGTTGTAGTAAAATCCACTTTCATTCAATAAATATTAAATTAAGCAGTTGTTATACTCACTCAGCACTAAAATAGGTTGTTGGCCGTACATTTTGATAGATTTTCACACGAATAAAACCAGAATATATTTCGTGAATCAAATCTTTTCTTCGAGAAGAATAATTCGTAGATTCACGAAAATCGCGTGGTGAATAATGTTACCAGGTCGTAGAACGTAATTTCCTTCCAATTCCACTTTACCATTCTTTTCTCTCTGCTACAGATTCAATAAAGTAGTAAAATTAATTGCTTTGTCATAATTAAGGACATTCCCCACTAATATAAATGTTTTCATATTGAAATGACTCTTTGGGACAAAGCCCGCATGTTACATTAATTACAGAAATATTGTAAAAATCTACCTTTTTTTTACACTATCAACCCGAGCAAAATATGTCAAATGTCTACGGACCAATGACAATGTCACGCTACTCGCGCTACATGCAGCGAAAAATATTAGTAATAAAAATCAATCACAGAGGGCGCTGAAATCAAATCTACGCTTTGTTAGAAAAATATAGGTTAGTTGTACTTACAGGACTTCCTAAATTGTTAAGTCCTATGTTACCAATACATAATTTATAATTAAACAAAGTCCAAACAATCACGTAGGTTTGACACCTGACTAGTACTCTCATCGGGATTCACCACACCCAGACACAAAACAAACGCGTGCGCTTTTTTATCCCGTAGCGGGAATCGAACCCGCGACCTGACGCTTTATAATCGACTGTTCGTCTACTGCGCCAGCGAAACTGCTGGAACTATCTAATCAACGGGTTCAATTTTGAGCTAAATTTAGATATACTTTTTTCTGTAACATCGAACTCGTGTGGCTCCTACCCACAGATATGTATCTACTATTTATTCTAGTATCTATCTTTATTATAGCTTCAGCGTGACCAGTTTTTTCTATTTAATCGGTCCTTCTGTTTTTCCTTTCCTGAGAGTGATGTTACGTAATTATCTAATACCTAGTAAGGAATTAAGGATGGTATGGGATATGATGATAGGTAAGTAAAGACAGCTGTAAAGCGTATCAACTTTTAATTAATAAGTATTTAGGTAATTCATTCATAGACATAGAGATATTAGTAATGATAAGTACTTTATACATATTATTAAAAGTTTAGTTTCGTGAATTTGATTTAATAAATGTATGTTACTTAGTTGGTATATACATAATTACGTAGGTAGCTACTAAAATAAGATAGGGATTAAGGGCAAAAACGCAAATAAATCGTTGTTTATAAAGAAAGTTGGTAACGAACACATTCATACACACTTACCTATCTATTTTATTAAAGATTGCTTTTCAACATTTCAATTTACGTCTAATGAAATAAGAGTTATCTAAAACATCCGTTATGTTATTACATATCTAGGGATCCATCAGACAATTTTAATTCATACATTAATTTGACTAGATAATGAGATCAAGAACATTAGGGTAAATATCACTTAGTGTTAGACAGGTTTGCCAAATTAAGTTTAATTTTTAATTCCTAGCATGGTAGGCATACATCTAGAGATACATCTTGAGTAATATTTTACTTAAGTAAACTGAACAATTTTTAATCTATAATATCTTCATCATCCACATCCGATGTTTCCACCTTCGTGTCCTCATCTTTACTGGCATTCCCTTTTCCGTCTTGCGTCGTGCGAAGGTCATGATACACGCGTTTTAAATTCCTCATAATATAAGACGTCCCATTTACCATTCCAGATTTAGTTTCATAGTACTTCTCAGCACCCTCGGAAGCGTTACTGCTCCTCACTGGCACGGAAAAAGCCGACACATGCCGAGGACGCTGGCCAATATCTCTGCCCAAACGTTTGTCCAACCCAATATCAGCTGGTGGAACTTCTTGGCCAACATTCACTTCTGCCCCCTCTGCCATACGCTTCCTGTCATAAATGTGACCCGAAACACGCAGATCAATGAAGAAGTTTAAAGGATCCACACCGAATTGTGGGTTGTAGAGCGGGGGATACCACATGGGCGGCGGTGGTGGTAAAATCAAGTTGGGTTGTGGTATAGCAGAGTTTTCTTGAGGATTTCTTCCGATGCAAGGAGATGGCTTAGGCAGTTCTTCTGTTCCGACATCCACGTATGTAGATTGTCTGCTTTGCAGTCCGGGGCTGCTTGGCTTGTTATGCTCGCTCTTTGGGGACAACCTCCTTGGTGAGGGCTCGCGCATGCGTGGCTGTTTATCTACTGTCAATTCCAGAGGCACTTCCGGTCGCACTTCCTCTTTCTTTTCCTCTTCCGGTTTCGGCCAGTCACGTCGCCAATCGTTTTCGTTCTCCGCGAAATATTTGTGGGTTCGTCGCTTGAATCTGCGTTGGTAGTGCGGCGGGCGGCACCCGTGGCGAGCGTTCACGAAAGACCTCAGCATCTCGCTGAAGAAAAACGCATGTGGTTGCAGAGGTAGAGCGCTGTACAGATACGGCGGAGTAGCAGCTAGCAGTCTTGATACAAGTTCCGTGTTTCTGATATCTCGTACGTTTGTCTTTGGTGCTTCCATGGGTGGCTTTTCTTCCTGCACAGAGCTCATGTCCTGCAACAAAGGGTGAAAATTTAAATCAATCAGCAAATGAGCGAGCGGGGACCGACGCCGGGAATCGGACTCCTCGGGTGAATGGGACGCGTATCTGAATGAGATGTTTTGTTTTTACAAGGTCCGATTTCCGTCCTGTTGTCACATTACAATTGATTTTAATAAATAAGTGTATCTTCACATAAAAAGTGCCTATTTATGTATGTACGGTCAACGACAAAAGTTGCTGAACAAGGACACATTTTCCGATTTACTTTAACATCTTTTATAACAACCCTCGACCAAATCATCACTCAACATCAGTACTACCATATCAATATTTGGTACTTCTACATAATATATCCGTAATAGTCCGAAAAGGCGTTGAGAAAAATCTGATAAGGATGTCCGGAAAATTTCAAAATGCGTGTGAATATTGAAAGTGCCTTTTTCTATTGCATTTTTGTATTAACTCAAGGCATGCATATTAACTATTCATATTTGAATACTCTAAGTACATTTGCCGTATTTACCTCGACGGACTCATTAGTTTCAAATACTTATTTAATCGTACAGCATAAAGTGTAGCGAGAGCCTCGACGGTGATTATCACTAGGCGAACAATGCGCGCCATTGTGCGAAGTAGATGGTACCTGAGAACTGCACTTGGCGAGATTTATCTCTTTGAAGAAGACGCAGTCTCAGGATTTGAAGTCTGGATGTCTCTTGTTCATAATGGACTGACATTATCTTCTCCTATGATTTGCCGTGCTATTATGTTCTTGAGATACTAAAATGGTCCTTATCTCAGAGCATTTAATAGTCAAACTAGTTGGTAACTGTGGTGTAGTTCTTTTTTCTTAATTTTTCATCATAATAATATTCATCATAATAATATGTAGTATTTGCTTTTGTTATTTTTGTGGTTGTATTTTTGTATTTCTGTTTTTGTTTGTTTGTTTTTTAATTTGTTGTTGAATGTGTGGTTGGGTACCTCTGTGGGACGTCATCAAACGGTTCCAACGGAAGGCCAGCGCTGGTTTTCTAACCAGCATTTTGCTGAGTTGGGGCCGATTTGCGACACTGACATTTTTGTGTACTGACACTGAGTTCTGTTACTGTATATAGTTTCTCTTTTTTTATATAATTTCTACCAAGAGTGTTGTTGTTGCAAATAAACATATATTCTTTCTTTCTTTCTTTCAAACAAAGTTATGGCTATAGTTTATTCCATGGGTTCTTTTTATGTAACACTAGCCGTGCCCCGTGGTTTTACTCGCGTGGACTACATACACTTTATCGCGATAAAAAGTATCCTAAGTCTTTCGCCAGGGTTCGAACTATCTCCACATCAAATTTCATCAAGATTAGTTTAGCGGCTTAATCGTGAAAAGGTAACAAACAAACAAAAAGTTACTCTCACATACCTACAGTCCATTCGTTTTTAGCTTATATACTCACGCGTGGTAGTCAATATTTCTTCATATGAACTTTAATATTTATTTGACATACTATTTAATGCAATCATTTTTCAAAAAACCTGAAAATTTCACTTCTCTATTACTTAGAGCATAAACTTGTATGTCAGGCCCCATTTTTTAATCCGTTGTCAAAGTTATTGAAAGCCAAAAATGCATGGAAAAAATGAATAATACCTAATATTAAAATCCCTACTTAATTTAAAAAGAATAATTCGAAAGTAACTCTGTCTGTCTGTCTGTCTGTCTCGCTTTCACGCCTAAACCACTGAACCGATTTAAATGAAATTTGGTACGGGGATAGTTTGAACCCTGAGGAAGGACATAGGATACTTTTTATCGCGATAAACTGCAGCCCACGTGGGAGAAACCGCGGGGAACAGATAGTTTTCATATTTTCAAATAACCGGGCCTATGTCAGTACTTTGAATTTTATATATTCCTAGTTCATATAAACAAAAGAACGCACGAACGGCTAACAGCGGCACAAAAAAAAGCCTAAACACACATGTTCGTTTTAGTTCAATTTAAAATTCAAAACAAGGCGACACAACATGCGACGCTGGTAGAAGACTACCCCGATGTGCAGCTCGTCTGTCGACATCGATTTTTCAGCTCACCGCTGTTTTATTGGCAATATGCGAGTGATCGTGCATCCGAGATTCGAGTATTCAGTGGCTTTGGGGCGGACCTGGTTTATTTTCCTTCGACTTTTTAAATTACCAAGCAGAGATAGCCAAAGGTTTTAAGAGTATACAGACTTTTATATCATGTCATGTAGCTGATTTTAAATACTTGCATGCTCATGTTTAGCTATTATCTCATTTATTTACTATTTGTTTATTTTGAAGACAATGATGAGCAAGGAACAGGCGTAGCTAGTTTTAAGTTTGACGTTTTAAAGTGATCACAATGTATACTATTGAATAAATAACTATGCGTAGGCATACACGGAGAAAAAAGACCTTCCGAAATACCGTTTTCCTTCTGAGTCAAAAGGGAAAGACTTGTGATTCAGAAGGAAAACTAAGGTAAATAAAGGAAGGAATCAGTCTTGGAAGGTGAGATTCAGAAGGAAAGTCAGATTATTTTTCTCAGTGTACAGGGTAGAAAAAAATTGTAAGCCCACCAGGGGCCACCTTAATTCCTAATTTTTTTAGCTGAGATACCCGTGAGACAACGAATTTTAGAAAATCTTTGAATGTTGCTTAGCCTAGCGTCCATCCTATATAACCAGTAGAGCCATCATCGCTCTTATAACAATTGAAATCCATCTACCATAGATTTGTTATTTAATACGTCACCCACACAGCTGTTTTGAAACTCACACATATTCACAGGGTTGCCACTTGCCACGCACAAATGAAAGCCCTATATCACAAATACCTACTCGTAGATTGTATTAATATCGGATCCCTGAATGATAGGAATTAAATGTCACATTAACATATCGCTGAGTTTGAAGTGAAAGCGATACATCGGATTTGTGGGACAATAAAGAGGGGAGGCTAAGGGGTGCGGTGGGTGGCAGCTAGGGTTGTACGAAATGTTAAGCTCCAACTTAAAATGAAACAAGCTTAGGTGATATAATTATATAAAAATGTCTTTGATGATCCGCTTAGCGTGCATTTCAAATTAAATATACTGGTAAAAAGAGAGGTAACGCGTGCAGTGTGCACCTTACAAGGCACCAATACCGATTTGCAATCCAATTTCAACCTCATTTTATTTTTATTTTTTTTTCATTTTAGATAACAGCTCATAATGTCATAATCTCTCATAAAAAAGGCCTGTATCCCAACAGTGGGAACGTAATAGGCTGATGAAAATAATGATGATACTAGTATATAAAACAATTTTCTTATAAGACTGTCACATGAATGTTGTGGTTCTTGGACGTGCCGGTTTACTCTACAAAAAATAATAATTGATATACTCCTATTTTACTGTTCATATTTTTTTTGTAGTAAGTGCAAAATTTTCATTCCATTTCATTTTCATCTAAGTAAATTTTTAAAAACACACGTAAGCACATGTTAAGGTGGCAACCCTAGCTTAGTTGTTCACAACAAATCCAGAGTGGCGTATCTCTATTCAAACAGTTGATACGGAGCGTGAAGCGGAGTCTTGCGTGCAAACATGACGAACACCCTCGCGACAACCCTAAGTCTGGCTGCGATATAAGTAGGTGACAACCATACGTTTGAGTAGAGAGATACTTTTTAATCGGCGGGAGATATGCCGACGGCGACCTACTTTTTTCGTATCAGTATTTCAGCTTCTGGAGGGGAAAGTTGGAATATAATAATTTATATTATAGTACATAAATAAATAAATAATGCTCGTACAATCACATACATAGGCTCTGACTAGGTTTCCCTTTATCTAGGGTATCAGAAACTACGAGGATCGGGGATCCACAACACCCAGGCACAATATTTTTTTTTAATGCACTAATATTTGTCCTGTAGCGGAAATCGAACCCGCGACCAATAAGACTAATTACTACAAAAGCAAGTTAATTAGATAAAGAACTGATTGAAGCTGTTATTAGTGGTAATTCCGATCTGTATTCTCTTTGGTAATATATATGTAATAAAACTCAAAGTTAAAATACATATTTTTAATTTACATGTGATTACTTTAAAACGTCAAACTTAAAACTAAATACGCCTATACCAACCTCTTTACGCCAGCAAAAACATAGGCAAGTTTGAAACATGAGTCGATTCAGCTAACTTTGTCGCTGTCTGTACCGTGGTGTGAAAATCACAGTATTTTTAGTCAAATTGTTAAGAAATAACAATTTGCTAGAAAACCTTAGCATTCTCTCAGAGAGAGTATGGCCCACGATCTACCACGCTGGCACAGTGCGGGTTGGTAGACGTCGCATGTTTCTGAATATCGTGGTCCTAGGACATGCTGGTATTGACGTGAAAAATGTATTTAGGATATTTTGTCATAATATGTATGTGGCTTCATCATCTTCATCATCATCAGCCGGAAGAAGTCCACTGCTGAACACAGGCCTCCCCCTTTGAACGTCCCCGTGAACGGTTAAAATGTGACTTAAAATAGTAAATAATAAAATAAATAAATAAATATCGGGGACAATTGCACACAAATTGACCTAGCCTCAAATTAAGCTCGAAACTTGTGTTATGGGTACTAGACAACGATATACATACTTATATAGAGAAATAAATACTTATGTAGATAGAAATATCCAAGACTCAGGTACAAATATTCGTCCTCATCACACGTATATTTGCCCTTACCGGGATTCGAACCCGGGACCGCTAGCCTTGCAGGCAGGGCAGACACTACCAACTCGGCTACCGCATCGTCAAAATACGAATCAAGCATGCAAAAAGTAACTTCCAAATGCGTCTTTAAACGATTGTCACAATTCAAATCCCGCCGTCCTCTCCACGAAGCCCCACAAAACGTTTCACAAAATAAAAAAAGCAAAACCGCTGTTAAAGTACATAAAAAATTCAATTAGGCGGCTCAAAACAGGCGGCAACGCGCGGATTTTAGCGACAAATTCGTTTCGAGCGAGATTTAGCACCTGCAAAATGTAAATTTACAGCATTTTGAACCGTACGCTGTGCATTTTTAAGGTAAAGTGGTTATACAATTGCGGAGCAGTCACACGGTAGCGCAAGTTAATTTCCATATTAAAACCGTCACAAAGGAAGCAGATTCAAAAACCACATCGTCGGGTGGAGGAAGCGATGTTGGATCGGAAAACTGGATGCGGTAATGATTTATGGAGGAGTTTAGTGATTCATTGTTAAAAATTGTGTTTTTATGCAACTGACTGAAGACAGCTCGCCTGATAGCAACTGTCACAATCGTTGCTCATTACAGTTCAGTGCCAACCAGAATTTTTAAGTTCAACAATTCAATATTACATTATCCAATATATTTTGTATTAAACAATAATTCTTAATTATGACCTATGGTAAAATAACCATCATAAAACGAACCATGAACATTGTTTTATTTATACTAGCTGCGTCCGGCGGTTTCACCCTCGTGGACTACACTTCACCGCAATCAAAAGTATTGTATGTCCTTTTCCTGGGTTTGAACTATCTCCATATAAAAAAACAACAACTTTCACTAAAATCCGTGCAGGCATTTTTATGGGATAGAGTTACAAACATCCATCCATCCATCTTCACAAACTTTCACATTTATGATATTAATAGGATTGAGTAAAGATGGCACAGACACAAAACACAAAAAAATAAATAATTAGAATAAATAAATATCGGGGATAATTGCACACAAATTGACCTAGCCCCAAATTAAGCTCGAAACTTGTGTTATGGGCATTAGACAACGATATACATACTTATATAGAGAAATAAATACTTATATAGATAGAAATATCCAAGACTCAGGTACAAATAAATATTCGTGCCCTTACCGGGATTTGAAAAAAAAAAAACACTAAATCAAAAAACAGTTAAAACATTATTTATATGCCACATCCATATAAACACCGTGTTTACTACATCCCTACTCAAACAATATTGCGCTCAGATACCGGGCGGGTATGATAATCGCGTCAAAACGCACGTGAAGTGCCGCCGTGGGGGAGGGGGTTGAAAAGGGGGGTAGCAGGGGAGGAAGGGGTGCTAAGCCGATGACGGCTGTAAAACGTTCCCGATTATCCGAGCGAGTGTACTTTCGAGGTATGATTTATCGCAACAGATTTTATCTTTTGCGTAGGTTTCATTAATTCATCATTCTCATCAGCTTATTACATTCCCACTGCTGGGACTCTGGCCTTTTCTCAGAGAAAGAGTATGGGTCGTAATTTACCACGCTGGCGCTGTGCGGGTTGGTAGAAGTCGCATGCCCTTGAATGTTGTAGTTCTTGGACATGCCGGTTTCCTCACGATGTTTTCCTTCACCATGATGAGCGATGCTAAATCCCCACATAACTTGTTAAGTCATAAGTGTGGGGTTGAAAGGGTTCGGTTTGGTATCGGCGCGTCTGTCTTACATGATGAGTAACGAGAATGATTATAGTACCTACTCATTTAATTAATAATCACGTTCCCATATAACTAGAATTCCCGATAGATAGGATATCAAAAACTACGTTAATTGAAACCCATAACAACACCTAGGCATGGACCAAATTCTTCACTTTTTTTTCAATGGCCAATATTTGTTTCATAGCGAGAATCGAACCCGCGACTTCACTTTTCTCAGTCGGCTGTTTGCCCATTGCACCATAAAAGTTTTCATTTATTTGTTCATTGTTAAAGCCCGAATCTTAAATCTGACCTTATATATTCACAGCACCGGAATCATTTCAAAACTGTGACATGGTATTGGAATACAAAATTTTTGCTTAAATTTCAACGTGATATAAAAAACGTTCTGTGATACTCTTTTTTGTGAAAAATCCCGCTCGCCGAGAGGATGCCATTGCCACCGTCCATTTTTTAGAGTGCACTACATTTTAGGGGTCAGTGGTGCATCGGAATAAACAAAAAAACAAAAATTTCCTACTAATATTATAAACGTGAATGTTTGTGAGTATGGATGGATGGATGTTTGTTACTTTTTCACGCAAAAACTACTGAACGGATCTCAATTAAATTTGGAATGGAGATAGCTTATAATACTCTGGATTAACACATAAGCTACTTTTTATCCCGGAAAAAGGTTCCTGCGGAAGACGCGGGTAAAACCACGGGGCACAGCTAGTACAAAATAAAATATTGCTACGATGACGTTATGACGGAAAACAGAAAATACATTTATTCATACAACAAAGGGCTTAGGAAAAAGTGACATAGAGGAGTACAAAAATACAATAGTGTGTGGTGTCATAATATAAGTTTAGACTCAGTATGCAATTAAGGTAAACAATAATAAAATGAACTAAATGAACCTACTGCCTGTTCACATAATACAAATTTAAACACCAACTACGTATGTAAGTAATACCGCTATTATGTACGGATAATAATCAGATAATCCAGATTGCTTTGTCTAACATGCTAAAAGGTTTATCAAC
Source organism: Opisthograptis luteolata (assembly GCA_931315375.2). Lineage (NCBI taxonomy): Eukaryota > Metazoa > Arthropoda > Insecta > Lepidoptera > Geometridae > Opisthograptis > Opisthograptis luteolata. Next base: position 3,514,202 of record OV928049.1, on the reverse strand, counting down.
TATCAGATATTCTTGCCTGTTCTTTTGCCGGCGTAAGATGGTTGAAACAGGCGTAGCTAGTTTTAAGTTTGACGTTTTAAAGTGATCACAATGTATCCTATTGAATAAAGTACTATTGACTATTGACAGACAACAACAACAAGACGTTCAGCAACACGACATCTATACCTACATGATTGACATTCACAAAATTTTAACTTAATTTACAATTAATTAAATCGGTAATTTATACTGTCTTTGTAGAGCAAAGACGTTAGGCATGTAGGTATGTAGCTCAGCGTAGATACGTTGAAATCAGATATTTCGGTGCGGAACCCTGGCAGTATTAACAGAATCTCCCCTGCCTAGTTGTCGTACAACACAGAAAAAGTATACGCATCTATCTGTTTAATGACTGACACAGGCTTTTAGCTCGAAATATAAAAGTGGATTCGGCTATCATTTTTAAAAGTTTGCCGAAAAATGATTTTAAAAGGCTCGCTCTCTTTCTGCGTGTGTTATTGGTTTAGTTAGGAGTGGATTTCTATAGAAAATACTGATGTAGGTAGACTAAACCAATTCGCACAAAACGTTTTGCTTCCACATTTATAATGCGAACGGCGAAGGAGTGGAACACCTTGCCAGCGTCTTTGTTTCCCGATAAGTATAACTTGGGAGCCTTCAAGTCAAGAGTGAATAGGTATCTTCTAGGCAAGCATGCTCCATCTTCGGCCTCGTCATCGCTTACCATCGGGTGAGACTGGGGTCAAATGCTTACCTATCTCATCAAAAAAAAAAAAAAAAAAAAACTATACAAAACCTGGAGCTTTTTTATTTACAACAAAGTAAAGGTGAAACGAGCAGGTCATTTGCCTGAGGGTAGGCGCAATCCAGAACTAAGGACGAAACAGGGGTGACTAATTGAAAATTAGCGCTGTCTCTGTAAATGTGAACTTAAAGCGATCAAATAAATGCTGAATTTTCGCCCTGCTTATTGTGAAATATACTAAGTTTGTTGTATTGGTATTTATAGTGGCAATAAATTTAATATTATAATTATTAACTTTGTAACGCCAGTTCTGTGTGGTACTGAATTATGCTCGACTAACTATCAGTTTTTAAAATAAAATATGTACAACCTCTTTGTAACGTTATGAAATGAATGAACAAAACCTTTTTAAATTAACTACAAAAAAGTATTGAGATTTAAAACAAAATATTATAAATCTTCTTGATGACGATTAAGACAAAATATCATTAAACCTGGAATAAGTAAAGAGTATCAAAAATGCTGAAATATTTTTCAGGCACATCATGATAGAGGCCGGAAGCGCGGCACACAAATCAACCAGCGCGCTCGACCAGAAATCTGAATGTAGCCAATTTCCTAACCAGATCCATTACCCGATAACCGAGTGTAGCCGAGAGATGTACGAAAAGAACGAACGAACGTAATGACGCTTGAATGAACGATCACGGCTCGTTTTCAGTATTCGCTGACATAGGGAAATGAATTGTAAGTGAAAAATGGTGCGGAAATGAATTTGAAAGTATAACAGTACTAGGTAACATCATCTCCCTATATATAATATTTGCAAAGAATTTAACCAATATCTTCGTGGAAAAAATGACAACGTTATTTTTTTATAGTCGCTTATTTTCATATATTTTTAACAAACTGTTAAAAAATATTATTTCACTATCAAAAATTGTTAGTATCTGGTCTCAACTAATGTCTATTACCAGTCGAGGTTTTATTTCTCAATTGCCAACAGTAGTGGCAAAGATGGGGGTAGCAACTTGGAATACTTAGAAAGTTTCGACTGCCACCATTATTGGCAATCAAGAACGAAAAACACATTTGTGGCAATTAAAACCTTTTTCGTGATCCGGAACGACGGATGTTTCAAAAAACGTTTTAGGTGGCAACTGGGATTATTTTCTCGATTGTCATCTGTGACGGTGGAGATGGTGGTAGCAATCCCATAATATACCTCATTGATCGGATACAATTTCCCGTCAATTTCTTTCACTTTCTAGTTTTCTTTTAACTGTGTCTGTCGTCACACAAACACAAACAACCTATACCCACCTATAAGTACTAAGTGTGTAAACGCTTAATTAATTGTCTTGTTTAATTTAATAACACCCCATCATACGAGAGGGATATATTAAGACCGCTATGTCTTAACGTTGCTTAATCAAAGACGCTTAACGATCGCATGGATAATAATTATTATGTCATTGTGTATGAGAATATGGTTGTAGAGGTTTTATTACTGGTTTGGAATCGTTGGGGATGTTTTAGTGCTTGTTTTTAAGATTGGCACTGGCACATGCGTCAACTGGTGAACGGGTGCTGCTTCTGGGGTCTGGTCTGCTTTGGTTGTGATCCCGCAACTCGTTAATATTCATGTTCCCATATCCCAATGCGTACAACCAAACAAGAGAAATCTCATTAGTAAAGCTAATTAAAAAATATCGAAATATTAGATGACAATAAAAAGCTTGGGATTTTAGTGAACTTGCTCCAATTCAATCAGTTAGTACTATGAATAAAATTGTCAATGTGATCGCGCCAAAATATTTACCTGCCGGGCGTTTCTTGCCTGTTCTTTTGCCGGCGTAACGAGGCTAGAACAGGCGTAGCTAGTCTTAAGTTGACGTTTTAAAGTGATCACAATGTATCCTATTGTTTTTTTTTTGAATAATTTTTATTTTGATTCATGTGACGCTAATCTTAATATATATAAATCTCGTGTCACAATGTTTGTCCTCAATGGACTCCTAAACCACTTAACCGATTATAATAAAATTCGCACACCATGTGCAGTTCGATCCAACTTGAGAGATAGGATAGTTAAAATCTCAAATTATAGTCGCAATATTAATTTATTGCTAATTATTTGTCAACAAAAACTTTAGCTACAGCAACGCGTGGCCGAGTCAGCTAGTAAAATAATAAAAAATAATATACATATAGTATAAATGCGAAAGTTTGTGTGTGTGAATGTTTGTTACCACGTAGCACCGACTAATAAACCGATTTTGATGAAATTTGGAATGGAGATAGCTTATACCCTGGTTTAACACAAATGCTACTTTTTATCCCGGAAAAATGTTCCTGCGTGATAACGGGAAGACGCGCAACTAGTAATAAACCCTGTTTTAGAAGGCTGTAAAGTGATTGCATAGGGATAGTGAACGCTTAATACATCTCTAATTACTTTATAAATACCATATTTGGCTTTTAAAGAGAGAGAAATTTAATAAAAATGCACAATAGAATCGATACCAATGTCTTCTTTGTGAAACAAACACATTTTCGCCTATATAAAAGTGCAAGGATTATTATTTTTAATAGTCTGTTTCGACATATATTTATTCACTGCCACTTTTTTCCCTGCAATCATTTTATTCATTTGCGACGTAAAATACTTCGCCGCTCAAAAATACTCCGCGGCTCAAAAATACTCCGCGGCTCAAAAATACTCCGCGGCTCAAAAATACTCCGCGGCTCAAAAATACTCCGCCGCTCAAAAATACTCCGCCGCTCAAAAATACTCCGCGGCTCAAAAATACTCCGCGGCTCAAAAATACTCCGCCGCTCAAAAATACTCCGCCGCTCAAAAATACTCCGCGGCTCAAAAATACTCCGCGGCTCAAAAATACTCCGCCGCTCAAAAATACTCCGCCGCTCAAAAATACTCCGCCGCTCATTTCTCCCTTTGCGCCGCCTAATAGTAATAAAAGCGTTATCGTATCGCTCGCTCCACAATGGCATATTGTCGTTTACATTCCGTCAAAGAGTGGGACAAAAATCTACGAGGCTTTAATATCTTTTAGCAATTTTTACTGCTACATATAAAAGTTCATGTTTTTTTTTTTTTTTTCTTATTTCTTTACATGCCCTTGGTGAACATGACAGTTTCCCAATTCGTTCACCAAGGACTAAAAACACAACAAAACAAAAACAAAAGAAATGTTACTTTTTTGTTGTCATTCTATACCCATATAGTTTTACAGAACTATAAAAACGCTGTAGAATAGAAATGTATTCCTCTATTTTTGGGCTGCCTAGAAGAGAACCTCTTTGAGCGATAAGACTTCGCTTTGTTTTGCTTTTACTTTTATTGTTGCTCCAGGTTTTAAATTTCTCTGTATTGTTGTGGTGTGCCAATAAAGAGTTTAACTATCTATCTATCTATGCTGCAATGATAACTATACAATTTAAAAGTTTTTGCTTGGTGGTACGGCAATTTCTAGTTCTAGCTAGCTCCCACCCTCAGGTTAAAAATCTGTCGCCAAGCACCTATCGGTGTGTTCCGGCAGCCCCACTTGAGAGCAAGTTCTCAAGTTGTAGCGTGACGCCACCTATAAGTGAGCAAGTGACTTCTGTTCAAACGCTACACAAGAAGTAAGAAAAAGTTTTGATTCTAGTTTTCTACCATTAGATATGTCAAAATCAAATCAAATCAAATCAATATGTATTTAATGATTTCATTTTCATAACATAATCGCGATGATGCAATTACACAATAATAAGCAAGTGTACTGTTTGTTTGTATCGAGTATATGCCGCATCCGATTTCCTTCACTCACCCGCGGTTACGCTATTCAAAATCGCGTCGTGGTTTCTTTGTCGTCGTAGCATGTCGTAGGCAATAAAGGTAACGTGCTACGCCGCGTCTCTATAATGCTACGGTAGCTCTACGGCGTAGACTTTAGAGTGGAGCAAGTGTCTTAGATTGTAGCATTCTTTTACACGAAGGTTTCTCTTTTCATACTTATCATCATTTTTTTTATTTTTTTTGTTTTGTTATGGCATCACACGATTAGTGTATTTGCCAGTGTCAAGTATAAAAGATTTCAAACTCAGAGAGTTGAATCAAGTTTAAATGATGATGGTGATGATGATGATGAGATGATGGTGATGATGATGATGAGATGATGGGATGAGGATAGTGTTTAAGTAAAGTAGTGGTGCTTTACTTAAACTTTACACGGACTTTTTTGGAGCAACTTGAAAAGTCACTTTCACAACTTTATTTCAATTTCCCACACTCGTACACATTAACGAACACATAATGGTTAATAATCCACCAATATTACACATTATCACTCGAAGAAACACAAGTTTTGGAAATAAAAACAAAATTTACACGTTGATTCGATTGCCGCCAAAAAAGTCCTTATCATCATTAAAAAGTGGTTCAATTCAAGTTCAAGTTAAGAATCAAATCAAATCAAAGCATTTATTTGCCAGTATAAATGGTGTACCCATTTATACTGGTCAAATTACAGTCAAGTTAGTTTTTATTGCCCGAAATTAATAATCGATCCGATCCGTTATCCGCGGTTACGATACTATTCTACTATTTTTGTTTGTACTCCTTTTTCTTTTTCTGAACCTGACTAAATCTCACACACCATAAACTGTTATGGGCCGGTCGTATAACTTCAATAGACTATTCGTAATTTTTATACAAAATATATTGCGGGCAGGTCCAAGGCAGTCTGGTCTGCTTTGGTTGTGATCCCGCAACTCGTTAATATTCATGTTCCCATATCCCAATGTGTACAACCAAACAAGAGAAATCTTCTTATTAGTAAAGCTAAATAAAAAATATCGGACTATTAGATGACAAAAAAAAAAGCTTGGGATTTTAGTGAACTTGCTCCAATTCAATCAATTAGTAATAAGAATAAAATTGTCAATGTGATCGCGCCAAAAAAATTACCTGCCGGGCGTTTCTTGCCTGTTCTTTTGCCGGCGTAAGGAGGTTGGAACAGGCGTAGCTAGTTTTAAGTTGACGTTTTAAAGTGATCACAATGTATCCTATTAAATAAAAAAGTTTTGAGTTTGAGTTTGAAAAGCGCTGATCAAACGACCAGCACAACGCTGAGTTGAGGCCGGTTTGCAACAATACATTTTCTGTTTCTTTTTTTTCTTATTTCTACATAATGTGTTTGTCTTGTATAATTTGTTGCAAATAAATGATTCTTATTCTTATTCTCAGTCTTAAAAGTGGCCGATGTTCTTTAAACATTCACTTCGGTAGGTAATCTACTGCTGCCTTTAGACCTGTCACATTCGTACATTCATAAGTTCGTATTCAGCATTCTACCGTTCCCGTGACGGGCGCCGCAGCGGGAGTATCGTATCGCGGCGACAAGTAAACTCACTCATGTATTTATTTTCCGATTCGATTCACGATTCCCATCTGATTTCGTAAAGGTACTTCGTAACACGATAGTATGCTAATTCTAAAGTATGCGAGGTTTGGAATTTGTTTACAGCAAATGTAAGACGACTGCCGGTGTGAAAAACTGCTTTTGCGTTGTGTATGCTGAGCCGGGACCTATACCTGACATCGGTCAATGTCGTACAGTCAGCGACAAAAGTAGCTGATCAAACTCGATTTTCCCAATGCTTTTTAGATCAGTAATTTTTGTTTTTTCCCTACAACTTACAAGTGAGCGTTTGACCATAACACAACACGCGTGATGTTAAGTGATGATTCGGTCGAAGGTTGGTGTTTAAGATGGTCAAGAGAATCGGAAAATTTGTTTTTGTTTAGCGACTTTTGTCGTTGACTGTTCCTGTCTATAGCTATGTCCACACTGTGCCTTTTTTTGTTCAATTTCGTCTTCAACTTTCGTTTGGCGCTTTCAATAACGAACGCAACGCCAATACAGTCTTTTAGTTCAGTCGTAGTTTCTGTCAGCTTTTTGAAACATGTGCGACGAGAATATCTTACTTGGTGGAATATGTGCGGGTTACTTGGTCGTAAGAAATTCGTGAAAAAAAACCAAGAGAAAGAAAATTTAATCACGCATGGGTTAAGGGCCTCACGTGCGCTGTTGACTGCGCTATGAGTCTATGACGCATGCCCTTTGTTGCGGATAGATAAGTCGATTTTGTCAATTGTTATTAGATAAGTCGATTTTGTTAATTGTTATAAGTAAGTAGCAGATTATACTACATAGCCTTTATGTATACCTATGTAAATGCATAGCATCATTAGTAAATTCTAAGTTAGAAAATGTCACGATGTGCCGACCTGTGATTAGAAAGAGACACACCTCCCGCAAGAGCGGGACAGCGATATAGATCGCTCGCGCGCCATGCGACGCTCTGATTGGACGAGAGGCGCGTCATACCCACCGGTGCCTGGCGCTAGTTGCCGACACAAAAATTGTACTTAAGCTAAGAGAAATCCTGTTTTGATGGTATTGCTTCAAAGTGTTGTATCTGAACCTAAATATACAGTCCACAAGTTTATGGAAAGGAGTCACTCAAGAGTTTCATTTCATCGAGCACCCTGACCCCAATACCCTTGATGAACGAAACAAACAAACACCCTCTCACCCCAAACGCATATACCGTCTCCGTTCCGTCGTTGGTAAAAAAGGCACAGTGTGGACATTTAGTGATCGGTTTTTTATAGACTTCACTACGGAGAGTGTGCACAAGAACTGCACGACCTTATTCTGAAACTGCGGGGCGCAACTAGTAACAAATAAAGAAAAGAGTGACTCCTATCTGAGTCCCGCTATCCAAACTCCCCGCAGTGATTCTTCAACTTGAGACTGAATACTTAACAAGTCTGCTGGATCCGAATCTAATGAGCAAACAGAGAGACACGAAATTGCGACACCGTTTACATTGCGACGGGTTTTACCTCGTCGTCACACACGTGGTGTCGTGGTGTGAGTGACCAGTCATGGACCTAGGGGGCAAACTGGGGCACCCGCCCTGGGCGCCAGTTTTAAGGGGCGCCAAAATAATACTACAGAAATGCCCGCACAACCACATACGTGTAAGCTCTGACCCCTAACTAGGATTCCCTGTATCTAGGGTATCAGAAAATACGCGGATCGAGGATGCCAGACATAGAAAAAATACTTGTGCTCTTTTTTTTCAATGCACATACATTTGTCCTGTAGGGGGAATCGAACACCCATTGCCCTCATCGATTGTCAAAATCATATGCTCCACAAGGCGCCTAGCACAAACTTATTAGAGAGTTCTTATTGTCTCATTCACGTAAAATATCAACCATTACATATATATGTGAGTTTTTCAAGTAATAGCTCAAACACTGCACATAGGGGCGCCACTATCAAGTTTCTGCACCGGTTTGAATAAATCGTAGATCTAGGGCTGTGTGTGTCACATGTGTTGTGAGATATGTGTTTTTTAGGGGTTGGTATATTTTTATTTTAGAAGCCTTTGAAGTTGACTTAGTTTTTTATCTGTAGCACTGGCTGGATTTGCATAGACATTTGTTTTTATTTAGCATGCTTAATTGGTGTAATGATAGAAGTCTAATAATTTTTGACCCATGACGCAAAAAGAGGGGTCTTATAAATATGACAGACAGACAGATTTTGAAAATATACGTTATAATATAGGTATGTTATTTATGGCTATGTTTTTCTGCGATGAAAAATCTGTAAGGGATTCAACGCAGGTGAAACTGCTGGGCACAGCAAGTACTTAATACATTAGTTTGACTTGCTTGTTCTTTCTCCTACATTTAGCTCCGTCTTTAATGTTAAAACCTAGGCCCATAAACTATAATAATATTCTCTATACAAACACGACAGTACTCGTATAGAAACTAAGAATCAAATCGCATTTTCACCTAGAAAATGTATGTATATTTTTTCTATAACTCTTAAACAGAATGGCAGAACCCGCACGATTAGAAACATTTTTAAACAGAGCCGCATAAAGCCGAGCACACAATGGAGCCGGTGGGACGCGCGCGACAATAGCGACGAGCGGGAAGCCGGCTGAAAGGTTTATTGTTTACGGATGACGCGCGTGTGGACGCGCCTTTACATCGGGCTGATGCCTCGCTGGGATGCGTCGTTCGATAGTTACACTGGATGTGGACGGGCATTATCATAGTAAAGGAGTAGTAGTTCAGCTTCATATAAATCGGCCGTCGCCGGTTTGAATGTGTGCGTGAGTAGCGGCACCGTGTACGCACGCACTTTTCACGCACACAATCACATAAACGAAAGGAGGCGGCCGGGGCCGCGGCCATGCACTCAGTACGGAACGCGCCGCCTATGCGTCACCGCAAGAGTAGGCAATTAACTCGTCGAGCGGCCTTAGCTAACCTACTGTTCTTTTATACTGTGGCATTATTGAGCAAATATAGGAAAACGAAAGGATTAAATAAAAATGAGTTTTGAAAAGCGCAAAACGTAGAGTGATTATATGTTTGTTTGTTACCTATTACGATCTAAATCGATCATACTTAAATTTAGTATGGAGATAGCTTGAACTCTGGGAAAAGACAGGACTTTTTATTGCGATTAACTATAGTTCACACAGGCGAGATCTTGGGGCTAAGTTATGGTATAGTATACTTATACAGAAGAATCAGAATCAGAGCTTGTAGGTACCTAAGTAATCTGTCTGTCACTTAATATAACTTCCGATACAATAACCACTTCTAGCACCCATTAAATTCGGTTCCGTGTAAAATCATCGCGCACCACATAATGAGTGACAGTGGGAAGTTTCCTTTACGCCGACGGCGATGAATGCGGAGTGAATGGCAGAGAACGATATTATCCTTGCGAATTGAAACGGAGATACTTTTAGGGGAATATTTTGCATGTTAAAAAATGACGTTGTACCGTACGTCGCAAGTGATACAAGTTCAAGGGGTCGTTACAAGACATGCAGGGCGATAAGCGACATGTTTATATCATAACTTTTGCAAGGTCTAAAAATAATAACGCCCACACAATCACATACATAGCTTTGACCCCTAACTACACCGAGAAAAAAGACTCACCGAAATACCGTTTTCCTTCTGAATCAAAAGAAAAGGGCATGTGATTCAGAAGGAAAACTATAATAAAACAAGGAAGGAATCAATCGGTCTTGGAAGGCAAGACTCAGAAGAAAAGTCAGAATTTTTTTCTCAGTGTAGTTTTCGCTGTATTTAGGATGGTAGATACCTGTACTACACTTGACCTGTTTGATTAATTAATTAATTGCCTCCATGATTGCAGCATGTTAAGACATGTTAAACACGAGAACTTAAATTACTTAAGTCAGTCTGTACCTATATATTTTGTTGTTTTGTTGTTACACATTAATACTAGTTGCACCCCGCGGTTCCACCCGCGTCTTCCCGTTATCCCGCAGGAACCATTTTCCGTGATAAAAAGTAGCCTATGTATTTCCAGGGTATAAGCTATCTCCATTCCAAATTTCATTCAAATCCGTTCAGTAGTTTTTGCGTGAAAGAGTAACAAACATCTATCCACCCATCCAACCATACAAACTTTCACGTTTATAATATTCATCATCATCATCATCATCAGCCTTTCACGTTCCCACTGCTGGGACTCTGGCCTTCTCTTAGAGACAGTATGGGCTGTAATCTACCACGCTGGCCCAGTGCGGGTTGGTAGATGTCGCATGCCCTTGAATGTTGCAGTTCTTGGGCATGCCGGTTTCCTCACGATGTTTTCCTTTACCGTTTTGAGCGATGGCAAATCCGCACATAACTTATTAAGTCATAGGTGCGGGGCCGAGTGGATTCGAACTCGGTATCGGCGTCTTGTAAGTCGCACGCCTAACCGTTCGGCCACCATCGCTTTCGCTCGTTTATAATATTAGTACATTGTAACGAACTAAGTCACATTTAACACTTATATGTATATAATAAAAAGTTGCTTGTAGCACCTAGTCATCGTCAGCTGTAAAATGAAGCTGGCTATTGAATAAAATATTTATAACTCAGAAACATAGTCAAACAATAGAACCCTAAAATATAATCGTCGAGATAGAAGTCCGTCTTTTAACGGAATTAGCCACCGTTCAAACAATGGGCGAGTACGGTATGGATACCTTCAAATCTCGTCGTCAAATATCTCTGGTAAATCTTAATCCGAGAGTAAACTTTAGGGTCGAAATCCATCTACCCATAAAACACTTTGAAAATATGAAGAGAAAATTTTCGCTACGTTTTAGAGCGGTATAAAAATGTACGCATTTATTGCCATTTCAATTTTATTTATTTTTTGTAACCCATAAGGATTAATTTTGAATTACAATTTAATGAATTCAAATACATATATGAATTCAATAGTAAATAGTTTTTTAATACATATATGTAGTTATCATAGATTACAAGTGGATTTGGATTTAAGATGCATTAACAATGCCTATCTTAAGTAGGGCAGTCTCTATACAAGAATGTTGCGGGAAAAAATATATAGGCATAGCAAATCGCCTAAACATTATAAGAAAATTTTGTATAAATAAGTCATACTAGATGATTGCCGAGGTCTCACCTGCGTGTACTACTACAGTAATTCATCATGACAAAATGTATCCTATTTCCTAGGATCCAAACTATCTCCACACCAAATTCTATCAAAATCAGCCTTTACGAAGGAGAAGAATTACAAACACACATAAATTGGAATTTTATAAGTAACTAGAGATAAGAGTTTATATGTATTGTCTTATCTAGTGGTAACGTTGGGTTTTGGCCCTAAATTCAACTCCCGTCTGTGCTACCCTTTGTCAGCAGCTAATAATGTGATTGTGGTACAGAATATATAATAGTACTATGTCGGTTCACAGTAGGGAAGCTTAGACGCACAAAAACGTGTTAAGGCGCTGGATCCCAATGTTAAGCTGAAAAATGGGGTTACCTAATTAAAACTATCTCTCTGTGTAATTCTGGTCTATAAAAAACTAATAAAAATATATGTTAATCTACTTGATATATATAGCAGAACACCTTCAGGCCGAAAAATGCAAAAAATATATTTATATATTGAAAAAATATACAAAGTGCCCCATTTTCTAAAAGTTTAATACTACTTTACTCCTAAACTATATATGCAACAAAGACTTGTTAGTACTATCAGTGTATTAAAAAATATAATACCCAAAACACCTTTAGGCCATATTTTGAAAATAATGCTTTAATTATTTTTTGCGAATTTTTTACGTATTTCATACTTGCAAATCGGCACGTAATCGCCCACAAAGACAGTGCGGGATACTTTCACCTGATCAAGCAAGGTCAACGGCGTATAACATTTCCCAATCCTTTGCGCAACTGTCAACCACATCGTCACATAACATCAGGTGACTTGTGGTTAAACGCTACTCTGTAAGAAGTAGAAATAAAGTTCAAAACAAGCGTGTCATCATCATCATCATCATAATCATCAGCCCGTATCAGTCCACTGCTGGATAAAGGCCTCTCCCGAGGTACGCCACTGAGCGCGGTCTTCGGCTCTTCTTATCCAATTACTGCCAGTCACACTCAGCGCTAGTCGTCGCTCCAACAAGCGTGAATTCAGTCGCAATGTGAAAGGTTCCAAGTCACCAGCAGACGTGAAGATATTAATGTAGGTAACCGCTCTAAGACATTTGTAAGTGCCCAAGGGTAGAGACCGTTGACATACTGTCTATGACTAATGTTTTGGCAGGATGAGAATAGAATTTTAATTAAATCACGAGAAAGGATAACGAAGCTTAGACAAGCAGGAGTAGCGGCTTCAACGGAAGACTGGAGACTAAAAACGCTGGTTAAACGACTGGAGTTGAGGCCAGTTACCAGCCAATTAGTTTTAGTGCTTACTACATTTTTTTTGTTGTATAAACTCTCATTCAAGTAAACTTAGAAAGCGTGAAAAGGCAACCAAATGAAAAGCCGTTCGCCTTTACAAACCTTTTTTATATGAGTGCAGTGCATATTACCTATACATAATTTCTGTAAGTACTCTCCTAACATCGAGTTTGAAGCCCAATAGGCTGATGATGATGATGATGCGAGATTGCGAGAGAGAGAGAGAGAGAGCAAAATCTCTGCATTTCTCATCAAACCAAACAGTATTTCACACTATACTGCATAGTGCATATTTTGTTAAGTCGTACCACAGTATATAAAGAACAGTAGGTTAGCTAAGGCCGCTCGACGAGTTAATTGCCTACTCTTGCGGTGACGCATAGGCGGCGCGTTCCGTACTGAGTGCATGGCCGCGGCCCCGGCCGCCTCCTTTCGTTTATGTGATTGTGTGCGTGAAAAGTGCGTGCGTACACGGTGCCGCTACTCACGCACACATTCAAACCGGCGCGGCGACGGCTGATTTATATGAAGCTGAACTACTACTCCTTTACTATGGTCGTACTGTTACCTAACCACTACAGATAAACTTTTGCAGAATAGTCCTACCTCTTGGATTACACCTTTCCCAGATATTTCAAAAGTTGAAGAACAAAGGAAAATAATACCGCTATTACTTGTTGATTCCCAAAACCACCCCAACGAGGAAATGATCAACCCTATCCCCCGTAAACTCGTCGCCAAGAATTTATTGCCTAGCCATAAATATTAAAAAGTTCTTCGCATAAATCTCTGCAATATTAATAAATGCAAAGAAAGTTGCGGCACATCACATGCGGACGCAATATTCTTGTGTAAACAGCGACTTTCAAAGAAGTACTTGGTATAATCAGAAGGGTTGGTAGTAAGTACAGGTGGAAAGGGTGGGGATTTGATTTACAGCCAATAACTTAGTCACTTTTGAATTTATGAAACAATTTATTGCTTGTTCACCTCTTACTTGCTCTATCAATAAATTTTGTGATATTGAAGATTTTTGATACAGGAAGCAAGTTGCATACACTAAGTTAGGATTGCGATAAAAAAAAGTTAGGTTAGGTTAGAATCTTTTGTCCACGAATCCCCATTATGAGCTGTACCCCTAGTACAAGTTTTGAAAACGATAAAAGTTTTCGTAAACGGCGACGTTTACCACCGCCGATTTGTCAAAGTAGCAACTCGATCTGCTTAAATTCAAAAAGTAACTCAATAGCATTGTTGGAATATGATTTTAACGATTTCAAATAACCCGTATTAACGATTTCAGTTCCTCCAAGTCTCGGTAAGATTCGCTGAAAAAAATATGTATGGATGGAAACGAAAACTTTTATAGTTTTTGTAAACTATCAAAACCTGTACTAGGGGTACTGTATGAGCACTTATTGGGGACTTGTGAACTAAGTCATATATAAAAGTCTAAAATAATCGAATAAATAAAATCTTGTGAAAAAATAATCCTAAATTCTCGACAGAAAATACATAATCACAACTCACATGCATCTTTGTATTCCCACAGAAAGTAACTGTTATGAATCTGCGATGTTACAATTTTAGGAAGATACATAATGTAGGTAAGTAAATGTACCTAAGCAAAAAGAAGAAATGTCCACAAATATTTACCCCTCAAGATATTCGTTTTCACTCACCCAAGTTATAAAACTTGTAACAAGCAAATTAATAACCGTAAATTAATCCTTCCCTGCCACCGGATATGTCCCAATATAAAACGGATTCTGCGCCATATTGTTTCCCGAAGTAATGGCGTCGCGTCGTCTTGGAAAGAATAGGGCTAATTAATCAAAAGCCTGCTCCGTTGATTTCCATGGAGACTCAACTTTTTGACCACCCGCGAGTTGGCCATTAATGGCTTCTTTTGTAAGCTGGCAATTTAGGGATTGAATGCTTGTGTGCAGACTGCCGTTTCAATTTTTTTATTTTAAGTCTCCCCACCGGAGTGTACTTGTAATCCCTCGGTGATTAATATTTGCACAGATATTGAAAATTTTTGGTTTTACCTTTCGCTTAATTATTGTTGGACCAAGAGCAGGAGTCAGAATGATTGTTTTAGTTCTTTTTAAATGACGATTATTATGTTTGGATATTATTATAAACGTATCGGTAAACCCGATAGGCCTTTTTACCCCGACGAAAACAGAAAAGTAAATTTAAAGTATGTCAACAAAGGCATGGACCGATTTTGATTTAGCTTTTTTTATTTGAAAGGTGACTTGATTGAGAGTGTTTTTTGCTGTGATTGTCGGAGGTATTTTAAGTGAGGTTATTGTAATGGCCGTGTAGTGATTTATAATTATATGTAACTAGCTGTTCCCCGCGGTTTCACCCGCGTGGGCTACAGTTTATTGCGATAAAAAGTATCCTATGTCCTTCCTCAGGATTCAAACTATCTCCGTACCAAGTTTCATTTAAATCGGTTCAGTAGTTTAGGCGTGAAAGAGTAACAGACAGACAGAGCTACTTTCGCATTTATAATTAAGTAAGGGATTAGAGAAGTAATAAATACTTAGTTTCACATAGGTGTTAGAGAAAAACTGCAAACACGCAAAGCATTTTAACATTAATTTTTTTGGACATCTACCAGCCTATCTTACAACAAAGTGCCATTGTACAGTCAGCGTTTTTTTACAACTCACAAGGTAGCGTTGGCCACATCACAACACACTTCATGCTAAGTGATGGTGATGATTAGAAATGAAATTTGAAAATGTGTTATTTCTCAGCAACTTGTAATTCAAGCCAGGAGGAGAATAAATATCACCACACCCAGATCTCGATGAATCACTCTAAACAGCCACCCAAATATTTTCCTACCATAGCTCCCAATACAATCGACTGTCACTACTATTCCCCACCAAAATCTACCCCATCCAAATTGATAGAAGGAATATAAAGTTGTCATTCACATAAAATGTGTGCAATCGTAGACATTCTGCCACAGATATAATTATGTATTATAATTAAATGAATTAATGAGCATAATGGCAATATTTAAGTAAGAGAATGAAGTTACTATGAATTCTAATTGTTACATGTTTTTTATTTATATTCCGACATAAGAATTATTTTAACAAACTTTTGTCGTTGACCGTACCGTTAATTCTAAATCAACCAGGAATCAAAGTTTCATTTCTCCAAAGCGACATTTCGCAGGGAGACGAACGATCAAGGGGAATTAATGGCGTTCGGGAGAAATCTTCGCGGTACCAATGTTAATTAATGCCGTCTCCCCCTGGATACCTTTTATTATTGCCTGATTGTTTTAAAACAAGCCTTTAATTATAATACTTACTTTACACAAGCTGCTGAAAAGTGATCCATTTTGAAATAATTTTGAGTTTTGCCTTATTTTATTTTTTATGGTAGCGTTTGACCACAAGTCACCTGATGTTAAGTGACGATGTGGTCGAAGATGGCGCCACGCTACACCTGGACTGGGAACTGGCTCTCAAGTGACGCTGCCGGAACACACCGATAGGTGTTTGGCGACAGATTCTTAACATGAGGGTGGTAGCTAGCCAGGCGAGCACTAGAAAGTGCCCTACCACCAAGCTATGGTTTCATCACGGTGTTTTCCTTCACCGAAAGCTCAAGCTCATTGTAGGAATCGAACCCACGTCCTACGGATCGCAAGCCGACGTCACTACCACTGAGCCATCATCGCTATAATATAGTTTTAAAAAACTAAAAAAAAAACACTTTAAAAACGCAATAAAAATATAAAATAATTAAATTGACTTGTATTAGTTACGATATTATGGTTAATTCAAAAAGTGTGGAGCGCTTTTTGGTTGTGTGTACTTTTATTTACCCAGTAAAAGAAGCGCTCCACACTTTTTGAATTAACCATTATATCGTAACTAATACAAGTCAATTTAATTATTTTATATTTTTATTGCGTTTTTAAAGTGTTTTTTTTTAGTTTTTTAAAACTATATATTATTATTTTTTTACTTTTTAGTCATTTGTTACCAAGTCCAATCTATTGTACTCATCAAGACGATTCATATAAGTCCAAACACGAGGGGTTTACTAGAAGCTACTGCAGAGAACCCCTACCCACCTTCCGGCTGCATGATCAGATCAGGTCGATGATACCAAATTATTGCATTGTCACCGAGATTACATACACATACAAAGTTTCAAGTCGATACGACAATAAAATTAGAAGAAGGTGAAAATTGACTTCTAAGATTTGATTACATTGTTAGTTACAAGTCAAGCTAATAAAAGTGTTTTAAAAATGCCTTTAAAATAAACTGTCCTGTGAAATCAAAGTTATTCCCAAAAGAGGCCGGTATTCGCGAATGACCCTCAAGCATTCATCTTTACTTAAGCACAGATTTGAGTCTGTCATTTCATACAGATATGTCACTCAATCGCTACACTTGAGCGTCATTCTAAAACTTACCAGCCTTAGAAATTGACGTCAATTTTAGTTTCAATACCTACCTCTATCTTCTAAACTGCTGAGTGGTAACGTTAGTGCACCTAATTTGAATAAGTAGAAATGTAATTCAATAAATGACACTTGGATCAAACTCTTACAACCCTTTGACATTAAAAAAAAACATTTCACTCCACTGGCCTAAAACTCGAAACCGCCACATCTGTCACTCTCCAATGCTTTTGAATTTGACACTACCGCACCTCATACAACTCCGGACAAAGACTAAAACACAGCGACTTTATTCCCATCGAGTGAATACATTGTTAGCATGAATTGGACACGTTTTATTGAATAAAATTATTGGTTATAGAACAAAAGCCGCTAAAAAGCGTGGGGTGAGCGATTGCTGCCCTCACATAGTAATAATGATATTAGTTCGTAACCTCGTGTTAGAGGCAGGGACGACCCTTATTATAGTGCAAGAGGTTTTTTTAATTCACAACTAATTTTTTTTTCTTACTTCCTACCATTTGGTAGTTTCTATACAAAATTACCAATCAAACGCTTCTATTCAAGAAGTAAAAAAAAACGTTATATAAGTACACTTACATTTTTGCGTCAGCCTTCTATAGGTTTCCACCTGCGCTCACCGAATTGGTCTAATTATACCAATTTCAGAAGCGGGATATCTATTCAAATTTTTTTAAACTCTAAAGTTAATAGGTACCGACATATTATTATTTTTATTGTAAATTAACGACTTGCCCCGGCTTCGCATTAGTAGGTCATAAGGAATAAAACATAGCTTAATACACTTAGGGATAGTATACCTACCTTTCTAACAGTAAATAATTCTTAATATAAAATCCGTAGTTTCAGCGCTTACCCTCTACCAACATACAAACTTTACCTCTTCATTAGTACTTTTACAACTCAGAAACACTTACATCCAGTCAATTTTTATTAACTCTTAGCCAACTGATACACCACCTCCTAGACTACAAACAAAAAAATGCATAGAAAGACATTCGTACCTCCGTACAGCCGGTAAACCACAGAGGGGACGAATATGTCCGCTAAATGTCAGAGACGTGGTAATTTCGGTAACGAGCGGAATTTGTCACGCCGTTATTGCGGGAAATGTCAAATTGTTATTAATAACAAGTTTGTGTATTAGGACGACAGAATTCGTTTTTTTATGTGAGGTTTTGCTTGATTGCAACCTTACCGATACTGACGTTATTTAGTACCACTAAAAACAATCTTACTTCCATGGACTCCGGTTTATTGCGATAAAAAATAGATATCGTATGCCGCCAAGGTTTATTTATTTTATTTTTATTTATTTAAGTATTAGCTCACCAACACAGTGTACACGCATACATTCGCAGATTTATAACAATTCTTAGAAGCTTTTTTTTTGTTTTGTTATGGCGTCACACGATTAGTGTATTTGCCAGTGTCAAGTATAAAGATTTCAAACTCAGAGAGTTGAATCAAGTTTAAATGATGATGATGATGATGAGATGATGGGATGAGGATAGTGTTTAAGTAAAGTAGTGGTGCTTTACTTAAACTTTACACGGACTTTTTTGGAGCAACTTAAAAAGTCGCTTTCACAACTTTATTTCAATTTCCCACACTCGTACACATTAACGAACACATAATGGTTAATAATCCACCAATATTACATATTATCACTCGAAGAAACACAAGTTTTGGAAATAAAAACAAAATTTTCACGTTAACAACTCAATTGCCGCAAAAAAGTGACTTAGAAGCTTAGAACCAAATGTCACAGCATTGACAGGTGAGGACAGCATGCATTACAAGGTTCATAGTATACCTACAATCTCCAAATCAAATTTTATCGAAATCAATCAAGTGGTTTCGTAGGCTTTCGAACACTAACTCACCTTAGGTAAACCTATATAAAGATACGAAGATAATTATGGTACCTTATATTATACCAACATCGTCTACTTTTATTAACACTCTTCGACTGACGGACAAATATGGCGTAGCCTAAACGATCCTCGGTAGAATATAAATATGTACCTGGCATAAATAGAATAAGTAAGTAGGTACAGATTGTGTGGAAGACTACTCCGCAAGTCCGCACCACATTTCTATAAACCTTTACAGAGGTAAAGAAAAGAAAAAAAGAACATTAAAGATTTGAAAAAAATTACAATTTTCCCGCAAGCGAAAGTAAAGAGAATATTTATCAACTTCCACGTAGGTGAAACTGCGGCACTCCGCGACTCAAGTCGCTAGTTGATTACAAAACGAAAAATGCATATCGAATAATTACTTTCGGTACACTCGGTCCGCTGTGTCCCAGACGACACGTGGTAATATGGTCTCGATTTGTCACGCAGTTATTGCGAAGCGAAACGACGGAAATGTAATATCGAACTTGCTCCATGCGCTAACATTTCAACTAAGTAGCAAGTATGCATTTCCATTTCAATCGAAAAACCCACACTTAGTACGTGTGTAGGTTACAAAGCCTACAATCTCTACAAATTTCCGCTTTTGGTGCAGTTTAGATAGCGCTGTTGAAAGAACCATCGTAACAAAAAATATTCGGTAGTAGTTAATTGACCACAGCAAAAAAAACATTTCTCTGGTACAGTTGAGCGAACCGCGGCAAAAAACTTTTGCCTGTACAGTCAGCGACAAAAGTAGCTGAACATACTTGATTTTCCAATTGTGTATTAGATGAGTATGGTCTGTTGTTCTTTTACTACTTACATGATATCGTTTGACCACAAAATAACACCCCTAATGTTAAGTGATGGTTCAGTCGAAGTTTGATGTGTAAGATCATAAAAAACGTTCGGAAAATTGGTTTTGTTCAGCGACTTTTGTCGTTGGCTGTTCTACGGAATGAATAAATTTTTATCTATTATTACTCGACTGCGAAAGAATAAGGGTTATGTTTTTCGAGTGTATGTATGTGTGTATATTTCTTTGCCACGGCCTGTAGCCTAAATGGCTTGACGGATTTTAACATAATCTGATGTATCATTAGATTCGTCGTTATTGTGGGAGTGACATAAGGTACTTTATTTTGGCGCAGTCGGTTTTTTGTTCCTTTTGTAATGTATAATATTGTTAGAACCATTGACTTAGATCTGCGTTTATAAATTATATCTCTCAAACACTCTCAGTTAGTCAGTCAGGGCAAACTCTTTTAAACAGATATCCATATCAGCATTGAAAAAAAATTAAATCAAAAATGATTGACGTTTCTGGGTTGCGCGCGGAATATTTCAACGAGGGGAGTGAAATAAAATATTGCGCTGTGCATTCGCTCCTTTGCACCCGTGCGAGTAATAAAAGGATTACAGGATTTTCGGATTAATCGAGCAAAAAAATCTATTTAAAATGAGAAAGACTAATGAAATCTATCATTGATTTTTTGTGGAGCGCTTCGCCACTATTACCGCTGCGATTTGTACGAAGTTACAATTCATTTGAGAATATATAGAAAGAAAACCAAGTAAAGTACGTACCGATCTACCAATCTTCTTACGTGCAACCTCCTTGATCTTACCCGTAATAACCACAGAGTAAATAACTTCTACCACAGAATAGATACGTTCCTAAACAACAAGACCGCTCCAGAAGATGAGAAAAAGAATTAAAAAGTAATAAAAACACAAATGAGGAGCTTTCAATCATCCTTCTGACAACAGCGACGTCCTGAGAGGGAGGGGGTGGTGACGTCACATGAGATTAAAAACTTTGACGGCTCTCTCACGGAAATTAGCATTTCACTCCTGGGCCGCATTTGCATACTGGGCCGATCTAATTTTTGGCTTTTGTTATTTTTAATGGAGATGCGAAATGTTTGAAATGTATCTCGTATATTCAGGCGTCTATTAGAAGTAGCTAGCAATCGAACCCATAAAATTGTATCAGTTTTATCCAATTTAAAGATAACTTCTAGGAAAATAAACAGCAAATTGTAAATATTGTACACAAAACCTATGTCTAATACATGGCATACTTGCACTATTTCATTTTTAACATTACTATCTCCCTGGTATTACAAAAATATTTGGGAAAATAAGTTCATAATTATGTAACATGTGGCAGATAAATCAGGAAATACTAA
The DNA here is from genome assembly GCA_931315375.2 of Opisthograptis luteolata. Classification (NCBI taxonomy): domain Eukaryota; kingdom Metazoa; phylum Arthropoda; class Insecta; order Lepidoptera; family Geometridae; genus Opisthograptis; species Opisthograptis luteolata. The sequence goes on along the minus strand of OV928049.1, from coordinate 3,493,030 downwards.
AAACAAAATTGAAATAAAATTAGTTCAATGTACTACAGAAAATGAATTACACTGCCTGACGTGACAGGTAGAGGAGCTAGGTAGCTAGGCTAGGTGGAGCTTCTTTAAATACCTAACTGATTTTGTATTGAACCAATATTATTTCAATCATTAAAGCATATTAATAGGTACCATCTACTTAGACGAATATAACATAAATACCTGTTATTTTCCTTAACAAACCTACCGGATATTATATAATAATACCTATACCATTTCAATAGCTTATTCATAACTCCTGAAATATGCAGTGGAGCCTAATTGTAAAATGAGAAGCGACGTTCTTTGTAGTCGCGGACAAAAAATATGAAGCGTCCCCCCACTCGGGAAGGCGAAAAAGAATAGAGTTTCATTTTAAAAGTAGCTTCACTCAAGTAGCGTGTCTATAAAAATACGAAGAAAGTAAGTAAGTTGGTTTTACTCAGATATATTTTCGGTTATAAGTAGAACTTTTTTTTAAACTATTATTTGGTTAGCGTTTGACCACAAGTCACCCGACAAAACTTACAAAACAACTAACTAAACAAAAACTTCTAAACAAAATTAATTGAGACAACATAAAAGACCAGCAGTGCGATTCTAATTCACACGGAAACTCTTCCGAGCACGGATCCGGAAAATTTTCCTTCAGAATTTTATAGACACGATTTACGATTACTCTGAATTTGGAAACTGATATTTAATTTGACAAACCAGCTGCTCAATCACGAAAAAGTTTCCGCCACCTATTTGCTCTCGGAAAACGTTTCCGTGAAGCAAAAGTGACGTCGAATCCGACACGGAAGATTACAAGATTACACACGATTTACAACTTTTAGAAGTTATGTCCACTGTCCCCAAAATCGTCAAAATTCTCGCGCTTTGATAAAACAGGCCGCCCGTGGCAATAAATATAATTAGTTAGTTAGTTACACACGGAGAAAAAAGATCTTCCGAAATACCGTTTTCCTTCTAAGTCAAAAGGGTGCGATTTAGAAGGAAAACTAAGGTAAAATAAGGAAAGAATCGGTCTTGGAAGGTAAGACTCAGAAGGAAAGTCCGATTTTTTTTCTCAGTGCAAGTCAAGCTAATATAAGTGTTTTAAAAAGAATGCCAAAGTGCCGCATCAAGTTTAATTTTGAGACTGAGCAAAGTGACCATTCTGATAAGAATAAAAACAGCAAAAGTTCTGTTCAACAATATATACCTAAAATAAAATTTACAAGACCTGATTGAATGACAATAAAGCAAAGCTCGAAATAAATTTAAGGCTCTGAGAGAAAAAATAAATTTATATGTCAATAGTTATTAGTTCTACATTGATATATCCTACACTGTGTCAAAAGCATGGCCATACAAAGAAAAATAAAGAGAGATAACATCAACTCTTCTCAGGCAATAATCGAACTGCATCTATGCAAACCGTCCTAACCACTAAGCCGCCGCGCCGCTCCTCACCGCAGCTGTCACTTAATAATTTAATTGTGCATTTCCATCCCTTTTCGCGGCACTTTTCGCTTCGCTCTCGAAGCGCTATCATACTGCCAGTATAAACGTAGTATGCTACTTTATTTAAGTTAGAGCTTTTTTTGCAGCGATGCCTAAAATTTTTTTATAATTTATAATTATAATTTATATTTTATAATTTATATTTTATTCCGCGTGTGCGTAAATCCCCCGTTCCGCGTAGTTTTTCACACCAGATACAGGGAATTCTAGTTTAGGGACGGGAGACTATATGATGTAATATAGTTTTGGCTTCAAGACATTTTATTAATAAGCGTTTAGAATTATTAATCAAGTAATTATAGGTTTTATTACCCCATTCCGACTCATAATTAGTATTTTCTCGGGTGAAACATAAAAACCATAACCATTTAACCAAAAATATAAAATTAAGTAACTTAGAAGTAGTTTTATAATCTACTCTTTCCATCAAACTCTACCTACTTACCATAATTTTTTAAAGTACAAATTAACAACAATGAGCATTTCTAGTTAGTACAAAAAAAAACAGTTCTCACCTCGTTGTCCCGTCAGTCCGCTCCAGAAAGGCGCACGGAACTTAAAACAACTGTGACAGTGGCACTGCGCTCTGCTCAGAGGTCTAGCGCACACTGACTCCAAGTCCAAAGAAGAGGCACAAAGCCGCCCAGCCGCGGTGGGCGGGGACTCCGCTGGGCGGGTCGGAATCTGGCAAATCAGCTGAGCTCTCACCACTTCTTTTCTTGGCTCGTCGAGAAGACTGGCCGGTGACAAAGTGGGCTCAGCCTAGAGATAGTTTTCGTTTGTCGCGCTAGATTAAGATAAAAAGATAAAATTGACGGGATGGTAACTCAGTCAGGGAAGAGGTAATGAGAGGATTTTTTTTTTTACTTTTTACAGAGTAGCGATTGACCACACGTCCCCAGATGTTAAGTGACGATGTGGTCGAAGATGGCGCCACGTTACACCTGGACTGGGAACTGGCTCTCAAGTGACGCTGCCGGAACACACCGATAGGTGCTTGGTGACATATTCTTAACAAGAGGGTGGTAGGCGAGTAAAGTGAGTAAAGTGCAGCAGTACGCCAGATGATGCTGTCCTAATCACACATTTAGAGTTATTTTATTGATTTAAATCGATAAAAAAATCGATTTTTTGACTTAGCTACTAGTATCGACTCCCCACCTCTACTCGCCCGCCATATTGATTCCTGACGACCGTCATTATTCAGAGCTCTATTTTTTCGATAGATCTAGGGATTTAGAAGGGAGGGTGGGTGTGCAATCATCTTCGGTCAAGACGCTCGTATAATTAGACATCAAACATCACAAGGTAAGTTCGTTTGATTCTTAATTATACTTCGCATCTCTCCCGAAGATGATTACAATTTACATGCAGATGTTTAGAGCATCGAAAAATGCAACAATATTACAGCAATCAGCATAATATTTATTCCAAAAATCAACAAGTTATTAAAATATATATCTTTACAATATTTTAATACCACTTTATAGCACTTTACTACTTTACTTTACTACTTTACCACTTTTATAGCCAGGCGAGTACTAGAAAATACCCTACCACCAAGCATTTAATCGTAATTTAAACACGGTTGTAAATTACGATACCTTTAACGTGCCGGATTAACCACGTAGCAAAAGTAGTAATTGCTACGGGCCCCGCGCGAAAGACAGAGCTCATGTTTTTATAACACTTTTTTACATCTTACAGGGCAGAGTTTGACGACAATCTGATGGAAGGTAGCTCCATGCTATCCATGCTAAGCTTGGATCGGGATTTGGCTCTCAAGTGAGGCTCCCGGAACACACCGATAGGTGCTAGGAAACCGATTCTTAAGTTGAGTGTAACACAGAATGTATTAGCTAGCCAGGCAAGCAAAGTCAAAGTCAATTTTTCTTTATTCAATAGGATACATTGTGATCACTTTAAAACGTCAAATTTAAAACTAGCTACGCCTGTTCCAACCTCCTTACGCCGGCGAAAGAACAGGCAAGAAACGCCCGGCAGGCATAATTTTTTTGGCGCGATCACATTGACAATTTTATTCTTATTACTAAGTAATTGATTGAATTGGAGCAAGTTCACTAAAAGCATTAGAAAATGCTCAACTACCAAACTATCTAAATACCTGCCTCTACAGTCGTTTTTACCGGAAACTTTCAAGTGTAGATAGTTTATTTTTTTCCAAGATGTAGGTACATTTTGTCATTTTGGACATGGAGCTAAACTAGCTAGGTAGGTAGATAGATACTATATTTAGGTATTTATTTACCTAATCGTACCTTTTAATCCTATCAGAATTCTACTTCCTATGTATTAAAACTTATACTCGTATTCTACAATTTTATTTACATAAGAATAAATGCGAACGTTTGCATTTTTGTTACTCAATCACGCAAAAAGGGCTAAACAGATTTAAATGAAATTTGGTACAGAGATAGATCCTAACTATATTGGATTAACATATACCTACATAATAATTTATGCTACTTTTTATCCTGTAATTCCGTGCAGGTAAAAGTGCGGGACGCAGGTAGTGAAGCAACTAGTCTTCTATACTCTAGCGGTTTCGTCCACGCGGACTGCAGTTTATCGCAACAAAAAACTTCCTGGCTAAGAACCTTCTCCTAACAATAACAAAAACAACAAAAAAAAATTAGTGAAATTGGTCCAGCCGTTCGCGCGTGATGCCGTGACCAAGGGAAATAGGGATTCTTATATAGGATTTTTATATACATTTATGATACCATCTGTCAGGTTACCGATGTCAGACCCTTAAGGGTAAGCGATACAAACAATTTTATCGGCAAATATTTTTTTTTTTACTTTGTGGAAATGTGTTTTTGTGGAACTTTGTCAAGTCTAACCTACTTTAAGATCTCACATTTGCCTATAAATACATATTTGGGTTTTGCAATTTTGCATAGAACTTGGCACTCATTTAGATCTCCATTCTTTTTGCGGCGAAGCCCACAGCCAAGCACAATTTTTATATTGAACTTGGCTCTCCTTTTTTACATTCATGTTTTTGGTGTGATAATTTTTTTTTTAATCAACTTTGTGGAAATGGCGGCCATTTTAATTTTCATTTCGACTAAGCAAGGGTACTTGCATTTATTTAGCAATTTCTCATGATGTAGCAGTCCTACAGACACAAAACTAATTTTGTTCGACAGCTAAGAATATACCCAACAAATTAGTGTTACAAATATTGATTAATTTTGTCATTAAGATGCAGAAAAAAAATAGTAGGTAAACCGAAAAAAAACATGACATACTCAACTTTTCAATTTTCTTAGGCTTCTCTAACATCAATTATTATGATAATCAGGTAAGTATTCCTATATTTGGAAAATTTTGCTACTTTTACCGCTGACTGTAAGTATTTAGGTACCTACCTAAAATTGTACTTACCTACCTAACAGATAAAAATAGTTAATTAAGTACCTACCTACCTACTTACTATTAAATCCTTTTTTTATGTATCAGCAGTCACACATAATCGTGTATAGTCAAGTAAAGCTACCTACATAAAGGAAAAAGTTAAAAATAAATAGAGACCAAATTGTTTACTTGCTGGAAAATTATTTTGCTCTTTGTATCATAACATTCATACCTAGGTATACTCTTCTCATTCAATTAAAGTATTTAGAACTACCTGCGCCCCGCGGTTTCACCCGCGTCTTCTCGTTATCCCGCAGAAACCTTTCCTATGTATGTGTCTATGTTATCCAGGGTAAAAGCTATCTCCATGCCAAATTTCGTTCAGATCCGTTCAGTAGTTTTTGCGTGAAAGAGTAACAAACATCCATCCATCCATCCATTATCACAAACTTTCACGTTTATAACGTGAAAGTGAAAATGTAAATCTCCATTCCAATTTTCATCAAAATCGGTTTAGTAGTTACGGTGATACGTGGTATCAAACATTCATACACACACAAACACACAAATTTTTGCATTTATAATATTAGTAAGATAGGATAGGATAATCTAATAATTAGATAGGAAGTTGCGTATTGAACTGAATTGATTACGGAATCATTTATTGTGAGACTTGACACGCATTTGGCCGGAGTTTTTTCCTATCTATGACGTGTTCTCGATTTTATTTTCTCCAAATATGGCCAACCGGCAGAGAGAATATAGGGTTTACAACCGGTTACTCATTAGGTACCTACTGTATTGTACATTTTACACCGTAATACCGTAACCCGTAATCTACAACAGAGCCATCTATTATTTTTTAATATAATACCATATCTAGGACAGCAAAATAGGTATTTGGGATGCGTCGTTCGCTATCCACATTGTAAAATTAGAACGCATCAGATCAATAGTTCTCGCTTTTATTGATTTGAGGAGAGGGCGCCTATAGCGACTAGCCTTGCCTTGACACGAAATCAGTTACCTTTCATTAAACATATTTTAAGAAGATGTCTTGTTTTTAAGAGAATAAAACTATATCAGAGAACGTAATTAAAATCAATTTAAAGTTTTAAAACCAATATATATTTTTTTTTGTACTCAGTTTAATTAATAGTATTGGTTATGATTCCTAACGTTGAGTAAGCTGAGTGAAATGGCTGACGTGAAAATGAGGTCGATGAACACCGCCATCTTGCGTGCGCGATCTCAAATTGTCAACTTGACGCCGCGCGGAGTTGGTCTGGTGCAGTAATTTTGTGTAAGGTGTAGATTTTGATTGTGGCGATTTCAACTTACTAAAACACGAACTAAACAGTGTTTGGTTAAACTTATAATCGTAAGTACAGCAAGTGTATAACAATAATGTGGCGCAAAATTCAAGTGATGTCCATAAATAAAAGTTGTCGGTTAAAACTGGTGGCCCCATTGGCGTCACCCCGTCATGCTCAATGTAATAAAATAACAGTGAACTTTTCAGCCATCAGTTTGTAACATAATATGCAGTTTCTAAATAAAATGAAAATTATTTGTTTTCAGCGACATGTACTACGGCGAATAATCTAATAAAACAGTGACGATGTCCGACGACGTGAAGCAAGTGAAAGTGGACAACTGGGGGATATATTTCCTCCAGAGGTTAAAGCACTTCTTCAACCGCACCGACTACTGTGACTTGACACTCCAATTCCAAGATAATGCGCAGCTGAAGGTGCATCGTTTAGTACTTAGTGCGTGCACTGAGTACTTTGAACTGCTAGAAAGAACATGCGAGATGTACGAAGACTGTTTAGTCATGCCAGACGATCTGCAGGCGGACATCGTCGTCCCCATCGTGAATTTCATGTACACCGGTCAGTTGGAGTTCAGAATGGAACTTCTTGAAAAATTACATCAATGCTCGGAAATAATGAACATGCCTGTATTGACTAAACTCTTAGATTCACATCGACCGAAGGCAAAACTCATTGCGAGTTTCAATCCTGTATCTCTGAACAAACGTGCACCCAAGCGATTGGATGGTGTCAAGGAAACAATTAAAAGTATTAGTGCAACAGAAATGGTGACTACTTCTCCTATAACCTACAAACGTTCTCATAACAAGGCTTTTGAAACAACAATATACAGAGATAAAAAGGTATATCTACCTACAAATAAGCCTGCTTTAGTGAGCAATGGTGTCCGCACATACCGTGAACCGTCACCAATACCACTAGATCAAAGATTCAACAAAAAGGTGGTATCGGGTGATCCACGTCCAACAAGATATGAGCTACCTGAAGAACTAGATGCAGACAATATTTTTGAAAACTCTTTTTGTAATATATCTTATACCTCCCAACCTTTGATGGTACATCCTGAAACAAGAAAACAATATGCAAAGCGTCCAAGATTGGCAGGAGGTGAGGCTTCAACTTCTAAAAAGTTTGGTTCATCTAATTTAGAAGTAATAGAGAAAAAAACAGGTAAAGTACATGAAGATGCTTTGTTTGAAGATTCAATTCCAGATGATGCTGAAATGTTTCCAGAACCATATTTGAATATTAAGGCTGAACCTTCAAGAGACCCCAATCAGCTCTTTGATCAAATTTTACTAAGAAATGATGAGTCCTCAAAAGTAACTATTGAAACAAAAAATAGTAAATCTCCTACTAACTTAGATCATGCTAAAATAATAAGTGAAGTACTCAAAAAGTATCCCCATTTAGTGAAGAGCAACAAGAATATCAAACTTAAAATTCTTAACACACCCAGTAAGAATACTAAGAAACAGAAGCTTTCATCTTCACAAAGTTTTGAAAAACCTGTAAAAACTGAAAGAGATCAATCATTCAATCAAGATTTTACATATGAAACAGATGTTCTGGATTCCAAACAAGCTGCCAGACTTATTGCTTTGGGAGCTGAAAACGTAGATGGCCCTTGGATATGCCTAATTTGTGGAACACCTGGGAAAGCAATGAATTTTACCAGCTACCACAAATTTAGACGTCACCTAGTTGAAGTGCATCATGAGAAGCCAGTCTTAAACATATGTGAATACTGTGGGCAGAGATCCGCTAAAAGAAATTACTTACTGCATCATATGTACACTAAACATGGTGTGGAACCTCCAGCTACATATCATTTTCCAAAATGTAATCATTGCAGTTATGTTGCTCTTACTGAAGCACTGCTTGTTAAACACAAAGCATCATCGCATAGTGAAAATAAGAATTTCAGATGCAATGTTTGCCCTTCTTCATTCCATTCATCCAATCAGCTGCTGATGCATATCCAAACTACTGGACACAAATACTCTACTGACAGAAAAACAAACCTACAATGCATTTACTGTCAAAAAGTCTTCATGAGAGAAAGTAATCTGTGTGCTCATTTAAAAACGCACCACAGATCGGAAGCTGTAAGAGATGGTATTATTGATGACTCTGAAGATGATATTCAAGAGGACAAGAAAAATATTGTAAAAGCGGAACCAAATGTGAATGAATATGAAGAGCTGGATATCCAATATCAAATTCAACAAAGGCCTGATGGAAATATAACTGTTGTCACAAAAAAAGTACCGGAGCCAGTTGCAAGCACAAAGCAAAAGATCCTTAATGCAGGCTTATCTACACAAATTGTACCGCATAAAACTAAGGTGGCAAAGACTCCACCTAATGTTCAAAATGAATATGTGCAAGAAATAAATATGACATCTTCTAACGATACCCATGAAGAAATTGTCATGATTGATAACACTGAATATATTATGAAGGATAATCAACTTATTCCAAGAAGATCGAAGCAAGTCTCAGAGGAGTTTATTTTGGCTGACCATGGCCTTCAACCTGTTCAAACACCTACAACATCAATGGAATTAACAAGTATACAAAACTCCAATGTACAAGAAAATTTGCAACATGCTAACATGTTAATCAAGAATTCAGGGAACTTAACTCAGTCCATACCAATATATGTTTCCAATGAAGAGGAATATAAAGCACTAATGGCTTCCAACCAGCCTATTATTATTGACAGTGTTGATTCAAACAAGACATTGACTGTATTAACTGCTCCTCACGCCTCGACTTTAGAGACTACTTCTATAGACTTGGACACCACTCAGTCTAATGATATGGTGATTATCCAAGATGATTATCCTCTAAATGTTTCAGAGGCAGTGGTCTCAGAAAACTCTAACATAGTAGTTGTGTATAGTCACCAAGTTGGAGATCAAAGTAAACAATACCAACTACTTACCACTCAAGGCTTGAATGCACAGTTTGTCCAAACATCAGCAATATTAACGCAAAACTATGAAACAGTTTCTACAACTGCTCCAGTAATGAATGCTCATGTCTTAGAAAAGCAAGTAGAAGAGGTCTGGCAAAACAATCTTCAACAAATAGTAGATGTAAATCAAATTGAAGTTACCCCTGTATCAGGAATTCAATCAATGGTAGAACAGGCTGAGCAAGTGCAAATCACACATGCAGCCGGACACAACAGTGACATAAGTGACCTTCCTCAGGTTGAGTTATCTCTGAATGTTACCGAAACTACCAATAACAACTCGAGTGTTGCTCTTACCAACCAATGTCAGGATATGGTTACAGAGGAAGTGCCCACTACTGCAAATGTAGATGAAAATACTGAAGGACAGTATGAAGATAATGTACAAAACTTAGAAGTTATTCAAGAAGGGCCACTAGAATATACAGTAGAAGAAAATAGAGACTGTGCTAAACCTACTGATAGTGTTGAAAATATAACAGAGCCAGAAGAAGAGGTCATCCCGGATAGTGACCCTGTCATTGAAGAAACAGAACTTTCACAGACATATACACAACCAGAACCAGATGCTCAGCTTCCTGAAGAAAATATAGATGAGGTTAGGAATGAATCTGAAGAAATGAGCGTAGATACAGAAACCACCGAAATAAATATTAGTTTAAGTAAGGAAGATAACCCAATTTCTGATCATAATAACATGTCAGATGTTTCCATGAATCCTGAAGAGGCATTACCTGAAGAAACTGTTGATAAAGTTCAAACACTTGCTTCTGAGTGGTCAGAAGAAGACACACAGGAAAAACTTGAAGAAAACCTAGAAACAGCGTCGCATGTTATTACTGCAACAAGCAGTGCACTTAACGATGATCAAACAAATACTGAAACATGTGAGTTAGAAGAATCTATTGAAAACATTCAACTAGAAGTGAATAAAGAAATAGTTGCACTGGAAAAGAAAGAAAATGCTAATACATCACAAGACAAGTCAGATAATGAAAATACTACAACAGTGTTAACCAACCCTATCATTGCAACAGAAAAAATTTCTTCTCTGTTAAACGATTGGGAAGACAATGATTCTCAAGAAGACAATACTTCTGATAGTGGCACTGTGACCACAGTGCCGAACGAAATTATTGTAAGCTACCCTATTAAAACAACTGAAGAGTCTATTGCTGAAAATAGAAACCCAGACAAGCAAGATAAAATCAAAAGCCTAGTTAGTGATTGGGACGAAGACGAAGAAGAGAATAAAGATTGAATTTCAATACTACATAGAGTATTAAAATACAGTCTCTAATTAAACAAGAAGCCAAGAGAACAGATCATGTTTCATGTAATCACTAAATCTGTAGTTTAAGCAGTATGATAGTTATAATGTATCAATATTATGTTGCGAGTGTCCTAGTACTTATAGTATAATAGTAAGAAAACCATTTTTCAACAATCTACAAGAAAACAGATAATTAAATTACTGAAAAAATCGAGTTGGGTAAGGGTTATTTCATAAGAAATTTTGATGTATTTATTTATTATATTTTACCTGTAATGACTATGTATCTGTTTTGTTTAATATTTTAGCTTGTTTTATCATTAAAATTACCTAATCATTTAGGTATTAATATTTGTTAAGGTCATGCACGACTTTATTTAATGATAATGTAAGTATCATGTAAGAACTAGGGTTAAATCTTTTTTCTAATATTTAGCAGCATTAATCTATATGATTTGATTAGAACAGTTTGCTTGTCTCATATTATAATATTTATAATACATGTATGCAATATGTTAGTTTTTAAATAGTTTTGTACCTATATCTATATTGAAGTACATAAATCAATATGAATTAAATTAATAATTATGACTATGTATAATTTTGATACCAATAGACCACATAGTAATAGTTAAGTTACTAAGGGTTACTAACGATTTGAATATGCTAGCTATTTCATTTCTGAACATGTTTATTCTATAAAGAGTACTGAATTCTGCTCGAGCATTTTGCCACTTATGTCTAAATATCGTTTTTACACGTTTAAAACGCCTTTTTTAAAATTGCTCTAACAATGGCATACATTCTTACAAAATATATCAATAGAGTTGAAAAATTAACGAGCAGTATTCCGCATCGCCTGCGCTAGCAAACTTACGTTATAGCTCTTGTCACCACCACCCAAAATAACCGAATAGGAAAGTCATCTCAGTTATGTAAATAAAAATAATAAAATGTGTAAAAAACGTTTTTATTTAAAGGAAACACCACTGGTATCGTAAAAACAACGCTTCTAGCTAGCTCGTAATTATATTCTTTGATGCTGTTTCTAATTTTTACCTATTTCTTGAAAGCAGTTGACTACAATTTTAGGTGCTAGAAATATAATTTCCTAAATTAAATACTTCACATCTAACAAGGCCTCGTGCTATGCTCACACTTATTTGGTACTGTAACGAATATTAAATTCAGTAATTAACAAAGTCGAATCTGTAAATTATAAGTTATTTACAAAAAAATGGAATGGGAAAGAAATATGTAGTAGAGATGATAGACAAAATAGATGTAAACGGTTTGAGATAATGATCAATAAAATCCTGGAAATGACTCTCTTATTTTAGGTTCAGGGTCTGAATAAAATAGAAATTAAATCCTTTACTAAATAGTACATGGAATAACTTTATTGGAATAAACACAATTTCTAATGAATTACAATTGCAATACGAAATATGTATCAATACAAAACTGATTGATCAACCACAATCATTGGTAATACCCGTGGTTAGAGATAATTACTATTGTTTTTTGTTTATACAAAATAAATGCAAGAATAGGAGAAGATAGATGGAAAGTAATTTACTAAACACAGGCATAGATAGTCATATGTCATCCTCTATCCTACATACTGAATGATTTTTATCATAGAATAAAATTTATATTTCAAATCGTAAGTAATGCATACATAAGTGTCTACTTAAAAGTATTAAAAAGTTGATAACATAATGATTAGAAATGTTATACTGTTGGATTATTGTTTTCATTCTAATGTATCCAAAAATTATAACAATCTCGTTTATGAACTGAATAAAAATAAAAATCACAGATTATATAGTCTACAACTAAAAAGTAAGTTAAATTCAAATTATCATAAACAGAACACAGTTGGAACATTAAAGCAGTAGTAAGTTAGTTCCATATTTTATTCCTAATAATTAGTAATATGGAAGCTAAACAATGCAAGGTGATGCAACATGAAGGATGATAAGTTCTAAAACATTATAAATTGACAAACCTGTTACAAAATTAATAATCGATCTGATCCGTAATCCGCGATTTTGGATCAATATGTTGTGTCATAATATGTCATTTTAGTACTAGGGCTTGACATATTACTACTAAAATGTCATATTATGACATGACATATTGATCCAAAACTGCGGATAACGGATCAGGATCAATTATTAATTTTGGGCATTAGTCTCCAAGACTAATTTTATTGTATACACCAAAAGTCGATTATGTATTAGTTAATGGATATTTCCAGATTTAGAAATAAAATTGTGATACATAGATGTCAGAGTTAGTTGAGAGGACAGTTAAATACAAGTTACAAAGTAAAGACTGCATACATTTTGACTTATCAACATTTCTCTGCAATGTGTTAAAAAAAAAATAACTTGCCTAAAATTGTGAGTTCCCTGCACAGAAGTCGGTAGGAGTCAGTATCAAAAGGTGCTGCTAAAATAGCACTGTATGAGCTCACATAAAGAAACAGGTCAAACCATTTCCATAAAGATTGCATCATTTGCTTTGATTTTTGAAGAGTTGATGATTGTTACTGGCGTCAGCTTATACCATTTTTCTATGCCTAACCCTCACATATCTGTACTGACTTATCGTAGCATGGGTCTGGATTGAAATCTGCCTCTTTATGCAAGCACTCTTACTGTGGTATTCACATTATGTGGTAAAATTATGAAGTTTTTATAATCCACCTGTACAAGTCGGGTTCCATTACTATTACAACTGCTTTTGGTGACGACAAAGCCTCAAGAATTCCTTGTACAAAATTTAACAGCTCTAACCAAACACCTTTATTGATCTAGGCAAAACTGGTGTATCACTATTTAGCTCATGAAACTTTAGTCTGCATTTAAGTCAACATTTATTTCTACATGTTTCTACTGACATAACATTATTTACAAAATAAATTACAATATTTACATTAAACATATGGATCAGTTTATTGTCTAATCAGATATGGAGACTACTACATATTTGACCATGTATGAGAGGAATACGAAGCCTACAAGCACAAATACGTTAGTCAGAATAGACTGTAAGTTGGACTGCTGGTCAGAAGTGACCTCATTCTCTCCCACAGGGGGCTCCGCCTGCAGCATGGCTTCCTGCCGCTGCTTCAACTGCTGCTCAATATCTTCAACATAATCAGGAAACAGTTCACAGAACATCTTATTTTTAAGGTTAATCTCTAAGGACTCAGCGGCAAAACATCGCTTCTGATAATCTGACGTCTCCATCGAGCCCAGAGTAGGAGTCTTCTCCAACATGAAGCTGAGCAATCCCGTGAGAATAGTGGAGATGGACCACGCTGGGTTCCACGTGTCTGGGTGGAAGTCGGTGATGCTGAGGCACAGCCGGGTGTTCGTCTTGAACCTGCCGTTCGGTGTGATCATGAAAATAGAGGGTGGTTTGAAGGGGAACTCCCGGGGGAAAATGATCTTCCCGTGATAGTATCCGCCCTCGTATGGACTTTTTTCTGGCCCTTTCACGACATAATGCCATTCTAATATGTTGGAAGGCACAGGCTCCGCTGTTACATATGGCACTGGGTCGTTTTTTAACCGCAGATAATCTTGTTTCAATCTACTCGTGGCTCCGGTAACTTTTGTTTTCGCCATGCTAATGCATAAAAGGTATTACGGGAAAGTATTTTATGCCCTAGTAATAGAACGAAAACACTGTAATATGTATAAACACGTTAAAACAAATTACTTTTGTAACATCAGACAAATCATGAAAAAATAATAAAATTACGTCAAACGATTTGTCATTTACTTGTTTTTTTTTATCTTCGCTTAGGTGGGAAGGCCAGCGAAAGGCTAAAGTCATATCAGCCATACCGCCGCGGCGCGGCGGCTTACTTTCAAAGTAAATAATCTTACTTACCTTCGACTTTACATACTTGATCAAACTACAGACTTAAAATAAAAACCCCTCACAGGCAAAAGCCAATCGAAAAATACATGGGAAAGAAACATTCATATTATGAACGGATTTATTTTGTAAGTATCTAACAACCGATTTCTATGGACCATTGAACAAACCCAAAACAAATAACACGTCTGTCACTGTCATGTCAACCACAGACTCACAACACAAGTCACAATTTCATAGATAACCACAAGTATATGTGCCACGCCACGAAGCCCATATTTACCCATAGATTACATAGATCACTACTTATTATAAAACAAAGTCCTCCGCGCCGCGTCTGTCTGTCTGTCTGTCCGCGATAAACTCAAAAACTACTGCACCGATTTTCATGCTCTTTTCACCAATAGATAGAGTGGTTCTCGAGGAAGGTTTTAGGATATAATTTGTTAAGTTTTTGTATACATTGGCTAAAATATAACGATATTTGTTGGAGGAGTCGGAAAAAAGTAAGCCGTCTGGGAGCTTTCAACGAAAACGCTGTCTAAACCCTTTGAGATATAACAAAATGACGTATGGTGGAATTGTGTATCTTATATAGGTCTACAAAAAAGTCCGCGATGGCATATGTCTATCTCATAAGGATAACATACTATAACTACTTTTTTACATTTTAAAAGTTGATAAAAATGCCGACTAAAATCAGACCGTGTTATCCATAGTTTTATATTAATCCTTATCCAAATTAATCATTTCGTGTTCAAGATTGTTCCAATACCTGTAGATTACTTTTTGAATTGTTGAAATCGGACATTCCATTCAAAAGATATTACGAAATTAAAAAATGTCAAACTAATCGAAAAATAAACCCGCCGCGCGCCGCACCGCAGCGCAGCGGGAAACGCGGTGAGGTGAGGGGGGCGGGAGAGAGAATCTATGAAATAGGTAAAGTGCGGTCGCGGACAAGGGAGACCTTTAGCTGCGCGGTTCAAACGCGCGGTCCGAAAAAAATTAACTTAGAATTAAGATAGGATAATGGATACAGCCGGTAACGCGGTGAGAGGGCACCGCAGTGCGGGAATAATTTTGGAGTATACAAACTCCTGAACCGATTTAAATGAAATTTGGTTAAGAGATAGTTTGAGCCCTGGGGAAGGACATAGGATACTTTTTATCGCGATAAACTGTAGCCCACGCGGGTGAAATCGCGGGGAACAGCTAGTATAGAATAATTCTTCTATTCTTTCCTACATTTATGTATTTACCACGATCCTATCAGGCTCGGTGGCCAAAATTGGAACTAACGATCACTGTATGAAATTAGTCGAGAAGTTCGAAGAATTTAACTTGATGACAGCGCCACCGGTCAGATAAGTTTGTGGCACTCACTGTACGGAGTACGTAACACTAACCAGTATGTACAATACGTACTTCTCAAACGAAGGCTACTTTTTTACACTTTGCTTGTCTAACATTATACCGGCGGCGCTCACAAAAGTCGTATTACGGGTACATTAGTGAATACAACAGACAAAAAATCACCTAGGTACTCTACATTTCTACCCTTCTATCAGGAAGCAACGATTGAGGTTTTGCAAAAACGCAACTCCCTAAACTTTTTTACACTCGTGAAGATATTTCCCCCCTATATTCGTATTACTCTGGGATATTCTGCGATTGTAATAATTTAAAGTATACATACTCTACTAGGAAGTATAATTCTTACATTTACTCGTATTTTACTGTTCATTATATGTTAGTATTTTTTTGTCGTATAAAAAAAAATACCAACAAGTACAAGTTTTTTTTTTAATAAATGAATATTTTCAGTTTTTGTTTCCATTATATTTTATAACAATAACAAATTAAACTATGATCTAAATCTCCATACATTGTCATCAACTAATCATCAATTTCCACAGTTGAGCAGCAAACTCCTAATCTCATGGTTGAGCTGCTTCAGCATGTCTTCATCAGGATTGTCCTGATGGATCAGGAGGTCTCGCTGAGATATCAGCTCGTTTATTTTGTCGCTCATAGGATTCTTCGGAGCATTCCTGAAAACATAATTAAGTATTTCATTTTAATTTGTTTATGGAACTTGCATACATGGGACGGCCGAGTCGGTGGACCGTCCCAGGTATCGCTGGAAAGACGAAATCACGAAGGACTTGCACGAGCTCCAGGTGGAGGACTGGCAGAAGGCGGCGCAGGACTATCGGAAGTGGCTTCCTTTATTATCAGAGGCCAAGACTCAATTTGGGTCGTTGCGACATCTCAGTTTGTTTTTATGTAACTCTAATTTAGGACCAATGGCAAAACGGAACGGCGAAATACCGACCAATAGCAACACGGCGACACACACTCACAACTGTATTTAAAATGTCTATGAAATTATATCTACGGTTGAAGAGTCAAGTGTTCTTTATCTAGACTAGACTAGAGACATGCGCAGTTAGCGCCATCTTGATTCTTATATGATACTACGTTTGTCCTCGAATACAGTGGCAAACAATCAGGGGACCTGAGTCTGGGCCTGATGTCTCTGTCTCTGAAGATATTGTGATGTATAAGGTATATAAAATTATTTATATTAACTTACATTAAATCTAACGTGTCTAATCCTTCTGGCCCCAAATTACCTGAAAGAAAAATATACATAGTAGGTATTCTATGTATATAAAGCATTCAAATCTAATGTATGGTGGAAAAATGATTGTTTGACATTCTGACTTTCTGACGATTATTTCACGACTGGTTTACGGCCGGTATTAAAATTTATCCACGGATTGGCGGATTGGATTACTAGCAATGGAAATTTTAGAGAAGTTAGAACAAACAGCAGATATAGATTGGTTATTAATAGCAGCCGTTAGTATGGTGAGGTGGCCTAAGCACCAATCGGTGTTGAGCTATTAATAGATTATATTATTGTAAGGTCTACAAATTAAAATTAATAAATTAGCGATGATGGCTCAGTGGTAGTGACGTCGGCTTGCGATCCGTAGGACGTGGGTTCGAATACTACAATGAGCTTGAGCTTTCGGTGAAGGAAAACATCGTGATGAAACCATGGCTTGGTGGTAGGTTATTTTCTAGTACTCGCCTGGCTAGCTACCACCCTCTTGTTGAGAATCTGTCGCCAAGCACCTATTGGTGTGTTCCGGCAGGCTCACTTGAGAGCCAGTTCCCAGTCCAGGTGTAGCGTGGCGCCATCTTCGACCACATCGTCACTTAACATCAGGTGACTTGTGGTCAAACGCTACCCTGTAAATAGTAAAAAAAAAATATATTTTGACGCTTCCTCGCCAAGTCATTATTACTTACTTATCATGGAGTGAGTTTCTAAACCGGGCGTGTTGGCCAGCAGATCAACGTAGAAATCGTCCTTCAGCTTATTTATATCAATGGGGTTATTAGTTTCTTCTCGATCTTCTATCGTGTCTAACCTGAAACATTGATAATGCGTATTCGTAAATATTTTTTTAAGCTAAGGTAAGCAACTAGAAAATCTGTCTACAGATAACATAATTATGTCAACGCCATGGCGCAAATTGTAGTTTTATTTTTTATATCTTACTAGCGGACCCGACCGATGTTGTCCTGCTACCTAGATACCGACTGCAGCGCCATCTGCTGGGCTGATTGGCGATTCTAATCCATTCAGGGCACCACCCAAACGCATATGATGATAGCGATGATGGCTCTGTGGTAGTGACGTCGGCTTGCGATCCGTAGGACGCGGGAGTTCGAATCCTACAATGAGCTTGAGCTTTCGGTGAAGGAAAACATCGTGATGAAACCATAGCTTGTTGGTAGGGTATTTTCTAGTACTCGTCTGGCTAGGTACCACCCTCTTGTTAAGAATCTGTCGCCAAGCACCTATCGGTGTGTTCCGGCAGCCTCACTTGAGAGCCAGTTCGTAGTCCAGGTGTAGCGTGGCGCCATTTTCGACCACGTCGTCACTTAACATCAGGTGACTTGTGATCAAACGCTACCCAGTAAATAGTAAAAAAAAATACAAAAATAATTTATTCAAATCGGTCCAGCCGTTTAGGAGGAGTTCAGTTACATACACACGTACAGTAGAATCATTTCCTACTTCCTACTTATAATATAAACGTGACAGTTTGTGAGTATGGATGGATGGATGGATGTTTGTTACTCTTTCATGCAAAAACTACTGAACGGATCTGAATGAAATTTGGAATGTAGACAGTTTTAACACATAGGCGATGGTGGCCGAACGGTAAGGCGTGCAACTTACAAGACGCCGACACCGAGTTCGAATCCTCTCGGCCCCGCACCTATGACTTAATAAGTTATGTGCGGATTTGCAATCGCTCAAAAAAACGGTGAAGGAAAACATCGCGAGGAAACCGGTATGCCCAAGAACTGCAACATTCAAGGGCATGCGACATCTACCAACCCGCACTGGGCCAGCGTGGTAGATTACAGCCCATACTCTCTCTCTCTGAGAGAAGGCCAGAGTTCCAGCAGTGGGAACGTGAAAGGCTGATAATGATGATTAACACATAGGATACTTTTTATCCTGGAATTTTTTTCCTGTGGGATAACGGGAAGATGCGGACGTGTATTAGTATGTTTGTCGTGTACCCCATCTCCGCGAGATGCCGCCGCTCCCGCCGCAGCTGATGCAGCAGGCGGCGCCGCTGGCCCAGCTTGAGGAGATGAAGCTCTCGCACGGCACGCCCCCACTGCTCCTTGAAGAACGCCTTCGACTGCGCCGCGCTGTCCAGCTTCTCTTCCAGGCAACGCTGCAACAAAAAAAATGCAGTCCATGCATATAAAAAAAATCTCTTTTCATACTCGGAAAGTGCTCTTGAAAAAGGAAAGTGAATTCCTTTTTTCTCAGCAATTACAAAACATACAGAGCTAATCTTTATGTACATTAAAGATCAAAATTGTCAGAAGGATAACACGATTGGTTAACTTTCATAGCAGACAAACAATAATCGAAAACTGCCCTCTAAAAAAAAAGATTTTCATTTTACAGGCATACAAAACCGATTTAAGAGTTGATTTATTTCTTTTGTATGGTATATACACATTCTTCAAAGAACTACACATTTTGTTCTATAAAATTAACGATAGTTTTCATTTAAACGAAAAAAACCTTTTTTTTGACGCATACGACCTTACGTCATTAGTCAGCTCGCTTGCATTTTTGTATGGAGCTGATTTCAGATTCATTGTTTATCACGGCATCGCGGCGTGAAATTGTAATTTAAGAATAATAAGTAACTAATAAAAAAAAAATAATGCCCGCACAATCGCATACACAGACTACACTATGATAAAAACTAAAATATTACCAATTCTTGAATGAGGCTCGCTGTTTGATCTTTTGTCAATCCCGAGTACTTGGTGTCAGCTTCCTTCTCGGAATTCTTTAAATTATTCTGAAATGGAAACATTTCAATAGTGTATGCTAGAAATGGTGGGAAGGCCAAAGTCCCAGCAGTGGGAACGTAACAGGCTGAAGCTCTCAGAATTTGCAAGAAGTGGCAATAGGCAGGCCACATTGCTCGACGAGTAGCTAATGATGATTGCTCGACGAGCCGATAACCGATGGGGAAGAAAGGTTCTCGAGTACCGATCACGAACCGGAAGACGTTCTGTAGGTAGGCTGCCCACTAGGTGGGCCGACGACATTGTAAAAGTCGCAGAGAGCCGATGGATGCAAAGGGCTAATAGCCGTTCATGGTGGCGTTCAAATGGAGAGGCCTATGTTCAGCAGTGGGCTTCTTCCGGCTGATGATGATGATCATAACATGCTCCAGATCACTGAAGCTTGGTGCTCAACATACTTAGATAAATTACTACTTGCGCCCCGCGGTTTCACCCGCGTGTTTCCGCTATCCCGCAGGAACCTTTTACCGGGATAAAAAGTAGCCTATGTGTAAATTCAGGGTATAAACTATCTCCATTCTAAATTTAATTCAGATCGCTTCAGTAGTTTTTGCGTGAAAGAGTAACATACATACATCCATCCACACTCACTCACTCACTCACTCACTCTAACTGTCACGTTTATAATATTAGTAGGATTAAATCGAGTGTTTCCAGCGATTTTTTTTTGCTAGCTTTACCTTCAGAACATCGACTTGTTTCTCCAGGTGAGCTATCTTCAGGTCTTGCTCCTCCATAGCCATGTCTTTCATTTTCAGTCGGTGGTTCATATCATCTTCCATTTTCTGCGACGCCTCCCTCAGCTCTTGGTACTTCGCCGTGAAGTGAGCTTCTAGACCTTTCTTTGCTTCTAGCAACTGAAATTAGTATAAAGTTTAATTACCAGTACCCCTAGAACAAGTTTTGAAAACGATACAAGTTTTCGTAAACGTCGACGTTTACCACCGCCGACTTGTCAAAGTGGCAACTCGATGTGCTTAAATTCAAAAAGTAACTCAATAACATTGTTGGAATATGATTATAACGATTTAAAATAACTCGTATTAACGATTACAGTTCCTCCAAGTCTCGGTAAGATTCGCTAAAAAAATATGTATGGATCAAAACGAAAACTTTTATAGTTTTTGTAAACTATCAAAACCTGTACTAGGGGTACATGTGTAAAAATAAGTTGGTTAAAAGGTTTGGATGGTGTGGCTTAGAGATCTAATACCTTAAATGCGTATGGTGTATTGGAATTAATAACAAACTGTATTATTATTGTGAAGTATATAACAATATTTTCGTGTAAACAAAACGCGGCTAGTTTGTCCTCTTAGAAACTATTGAATTTAATATACCTACAAGTTTGTACGGAACCTTAGGTGCGCGTGTCCAACTCGCACTTGTCCGGTTAACTTTTAATTATTTTTTTTACTACCTTGTCGTCATATAAGTATTGTAAATAATTTTGAAGGAAAACAGAGTGTACTTAGATATTCAAAACAATTTGCAAGAACAATAAACCGGGGCGCCAGATACAGGGGCGCTAAAACCATACTGTAGTATAATAAAAAATAAAAAAGAGTAGCTCTACAAAACCCCTAGCATACGGAAACCTGGTTGGCTCACCGTCAAGTCGACATTTTAAGTAATCTATATCAAACGCTGCTGCTAACATCAAGTTTCTACCCAGGTTCGAAAATGTCGTAGATCCGGTGCTAGTGTTGGTATAACAACTTTTTACCTTCTTCTCCCGTTCAGTATTCCTATAGCCCCTAAGCCGGAAGTCGTCGGTGGCCCTGCTGAGGTCCGCGGCGAGGTTACGACACTGCTCTATACCCTTGCTCAGTTTCGACTCCAGTTCTATACGCTTCCTCGTCCACTCCTTAGAAAGGAGATCGAGGTGGTACTCCTCTTTGCGTTTTAACTGGAAAACAAAATAGATGATGTAGTACAAAGTTATTTTGTAACAGGATAAAGTTTTTACCTACAAGTCGACTAAAGTTAAGTGACGATGTGATCGAAGGATGCCACGCTACGCCTGGATTGGAAACTGGTGAAAGTACCGGAACGAATGTAAAACGAAAGAACGAGAAACAAAAGAAAATGTAGCAAAAAACCAACATTACGTGGTGTTCCCAGGCGGTCACCCATCCAAGTACTGACCACGCCCGACGTTGCTTAACTTCGGTGATCGGACGAGAACCGGTGTTTTCAACGTGGTATGAACGTTGGCAATAACGTGTTCGAAAGAAATTTACTATTTTCGTGCTATGATTAGATTATTATTTTCTGTTACATCATCATTATTTATTAGCCTGCTACTTTGATACGTTCCCACTCTTGCTATTTCAGTCCAGCAGACAGAAAGAATGAAACGTGGCTTTATTTAGGCTTTTGCGAACGCTCTCTAACGGTAATGTGTGATACTTGAATAAAAGTTAGCTTGTAGAATCATAACTTTTTACAGACTATATTTTAGTTAGCTAGATCAATCATAGATGGCGTTGTCATCAAATACTGTGTTTCCGTTCTATTTTTAGCTGAATGTAATTGATTGGCAAAAATAAACCTAAAACCTATTAACCTATATAAAACGTTAAAAAGTAGTATTTTTAACAACGTTTGCATTTTGAACGTGAAACAAAAGCAGCTGCAGCAAAAGACCAACATTACGTGGTGTTCCCAGGCGGTCACCCATCCAAGTACTGACCACGCCCGACGTTGCTTAACTTCGGTGATCGGACGAGAACCGGTGTTTTCAACGTGGTATGAACGTTGGCAACAATTGTTTCGAAAGAGACGTACTATTTTCATGTTAAGATAAGGCTATTTTCACGTTAAATCATTATTAGCCTATTATGTTTCCACTGCTACGATATTTTTCCAGTCTCGCCAACCATCAGAATGAAACGAGTGGATTAATTTAGTCTTTTTCCAACGCTCTCTAACGGTAATGTTTGATACGTGAATAGAGGTTAGCTTGATAGCTTGTAGAACCATAACTTTTTTACAAACGTTACTATAGTTAGCTGGATCAGTCATAGATGGCGTTGTCATCAAAATGTTTCCGTTCCATCTCGCAACTTGTAAAGATTTTTTTTGGCAAAAATAAACCTGTATTTAAAAACGTAAAAAGTCATGATTTTTAACAACGTTTGCATTTCCAGAGAGAAACCAAAAGCAGCTGCAGCAAAAAACCAACATTACGTGGTGTTCCCAGGCGGTCACCCATCCAAGTACTGACCACGCCCGACGTTGCTTAACTTCGGTGATCGGACGAGAACCGGTGTTTTCAACGTGGTATGAACGTTGGCGATGGATCACCTGAATATAGCCTTCTGTTTTTGCGTTATGACGTCACTGTAACTATTAGGTAACTAAATTATGTATGTATTATATCTTTACAGCGGCTCCGCACACGAATCGATTAAAATTCGCTAAATATAGAAATCACTCAAATAACATAACACTAAAATCAGTCCAGTTTATATTTCCAGTGTGTAAACGCACATAGCGATGACAAATATCTACCTATACATAAAACACTAGTTGCGCGTTTTTTACTCGCGTTTTGCCGTTATCAAGCAGGAAACAGGAACCTTCGGGATAAAAAGTAGCCTTTGTTACATAGCTAAAAAAACTTTTTATCTATCTCCATTCCAAATTTCATCAAAATCGGTTTAATAGTTACGGTGATAACTGGTTACAAACATTCACACATACACACAAACTTTCGCATTTATAATATTACTAGGATAAGTTCCACTACTACTTATATTTTAGGCAAGAGAAATATGTATTAACGAACCTGCTCGGTGAAGGTAAGTTAAGTTTAAGGTTTATGGGATCTTAGACCTAAAGAAAATATTAATCGTAGAGTGATTATGTACATAAAAATGAAAAAAAAAATGTAACATTTATTTGCTACAAAAGATACAAACACAAATAAACATAACAGGCTTGATTTCAAAATATGAGGTCAAACTTTGAAATCAGCCGATCTTATTCCAATGTTCTGTCGCCAACGTTCATACCACGTTGAAAACACCGGTTCTCGTCCGATCACCGAAGTTAAGCAACGTCGGGCGTGGTCAGTACTTGGATGGGTGACCGCCTGGGAACACCACGTAATGTTGGTCTTTCGCTGCAGCTGCTTTTATTTCTCGCTCTGAATGAAAACTTCATGGACAGTCAACAGTCAGTCATGGTTGGTTTTTTTTTTAGTGTCTTGTCTTGAGAAAAGTTTTAATTAATTTTCAGACATTCTGCTGGATGGAACGGATATACAGTATTTGTTAACAACGCCATCTATGATTGATCCAGATAACTAAAGTGACGTCATAACGCAAAAACGGAAGCCTGTATTCGTTTTCGCTTTCGCCAACGTTCATAGTTCATACCACGTTAAAAACACCGGTTCTCGTCCGATCACCAAAGTTAAGCAACGTCGGGCGTGGTCAGTACTTGGATGGGTGACCGCCTGGGAACACCACGTAATGTTGGTCTTTTGCTGCTTCTTTTGGCTCATTCTCATGGCCATTTATTTTAAGCAATGGAAACAAATTTTCTGAAAACTAGTAGGTTGCTTTGCACTTAGCTCAATAATAAACCTTAAACAAAACATTTATGTAAGCTACGTGCGATTACCGGCTGATATAGGGTTAGTAACAGTACAGATAATAATAATAATAATAATAATAATAATAATTAATTAATCAATCAAATGACGTCACAGTCAAAATGTGATTATGTTGAAATAGTCGACTTTATTCAGCTGTTCCATTGCCAACGTTCATACCACGTCGAAAACACCGGTTCTCGTCCGATCACCGAAGTTAAGCAACGTCGGGCGTGGTCAGTACTTGGATGGGTGACCGCCTGGGAACACCACGTAATGTTGGTCTTTTGCTGCTTCTTTTGGCTCATTCTCATGGCCATTTATTTTAAGCAATGGAAACAAATTTTCTGAAAACTAGTAGGTTGCTTTGCACTTAGCTCAATAATAAACCTTAAACAAAACATTTATGTAAGCTACGTGCGATTACCGGCTGATATAGGGTTAGTATCAGTACAGATAATAATAATAATAATAATAATAATAATAAGCCCCCTAAAATCCAACCTTACGTCCGTGTCGAACATCTGACCACGTGGGGGGCGGAACGTGTACAATTAAAACTTACACGGCCAACAAGGCAAAGGTAACCCATCAATATGGAGACTCGTCAAAGAAAATTACGTATATGGCCGCTGCCCGAGGGCGATCGTCGGGGCACGTCTGTAGCTGGCCACGGGCGTGACAGTATGCTAGCCAGTGACTCCCGGACCTTCGGCTGTACGGGAGTCGGGGACGCGGGGGGAGGGGAAATGTCCTCAAGGACTACAGCCGACAATGAGGAGGATAGGAGCAGTAACTGCGTCAGAGCAGTTTCCCCGGCCGAGGATGTTTCGCAGGAGGCACACGCCACTCAACCTGCGACCACCAAAGCTGGTAAACCCAGAGTACGCATGAAATGGAATGATGAAATTAACCTGTTTATCATGCGTTCATACCTTTACATTACAAAACTCGAAACAGATAGAACCATGTACTGCAAAAAACTTCATGACCAATTCATTATCAAATATCCGGATTTAAAAGTCTCCGCGCAAAGAATAGCAGACCAAAGAAGGGTTATTATAAGAAATAAATTACTATCTGATGACGTGATGAACAACTTAAAACGCGAAATATCCGAACAACTTGCTAGAGAGCAAGAAGAAATTTCAACTGTACAACCAGATCTTCTACCCCTCACAGCGAACTTACAAGCAGAAACACTTCTGCCTTTATCAGACACTAACATATCCAACATAGAGATATCACCTGCTACAGCACAACTATCGCCTCAATCTGAAACAGTAATACACGCTTACACTCAGACCAACATTCTACCTAATATTGTATCCATCACACAACAAGTCAGACAGGAAGAAACTACTGAACTGGTTCAATTAGATACAACAACACAGGAAATAATAAATCAGATTGAAACAACCTTAGTTCAATATACAGGCACTGATCCTACAAGCCGTCCTAAATTACCACGTTTAAAAGAAAATAAAAAACTTTACGCATATGTGGACATATTTAACAAAGAAATACTCGGAAAGTTTTTCTCCATAGACTCAGATATAAACACAATACACACGCTTATTTATTGCAGTGCACTGGTTATCAGTGAATATTTAGGATATAAAATTAGGACACCTCATTCAACCCCACAAGTCAGGAACAGAAAAACACAAAAACCCGCGTGGCAAGTAAGAATCGAAAATGACATCAAAAATTTACGAGCTGATATTGGACGGCTAACACAGTATATAAATAATAATAGGTCTAGAAAAGTGGTAGAGGCAGTTGAAAACATATTTAAAAGAACTCAGGTGCATTCTGTTCACGAAAGGAATAACATTAGACCAGAAGAATACTTGGATACGTTAAAACAGAAGTTATCATTAAAATCACAAAGGCTAGCTAGGTACATAAAAGCATTACACAGGAAAGAAGATAATAAACTGTTCGCGACAAACGAGAAAAGTTTCTATAGAGTATGTAAGTCAGATAATACACACATTAATCAGAATACGGAAATGCCTTTAGCAAACGAACTTAAAGACTACTGGACTGATTTGTGGAAGAAGCAAAACGACCATAATGACAATGCAGAGTGGATAGGCACAGTAGAAAACAACATGGAAACAGTTGAAAACATGGAATTTAGGGATTTTAATAGGGATGACATTGAAGTAGTTACAAGGAGAATGAAAAATTGGAAAGCGGCAGGTGTTGACAGCTTACACAATTTTTGGTACAAAAAGTTTTACATACTTCATGACATTTTAGCAAAAACTATTTCGGAACTGATTAAAGGAGACCAAGATGTTCCCAAATTTATAACAAAAGGTATCACTTATATGTTACCAAAAAGTAGCGATACAATTAACCCTTCACAATATCGTCCCATCACATGTCTCCCAACAATTTACAAACTCATTACGTCACTGATTACGCGCGATATCAATAGGCATTTAGAACACAACAACATCTTGTCCGAAGAACAGAAAGGGTGCAGGCAAAACCACAAAGGATGCAAAGAGCAGCTCGTAATAGATACAACAGTTTTAAAACATGCCAATACACATAAAAGAAACTTGCACATATCATACATAGATTACAAAAAAGCGTTTGATAGTGTCCCTCACTCTTGGTTAATTCGAGTACTACATTTATATAAAATCAATTCCACCATCATCAACTTTTTGGAAAATGCTATGTCTGAATGGAGAACTACATTGCACCTGTCCAATAGTTCTGGCTCGATTACTACAGATGAAATACGAATCGAAAATGGTATTTTCCAGGGAGATTCCCTGAGTCCGTTGTGGTTTTGTCTCGCTTTAAATCCACTGTCCAGTATCCTTAACAACACCTCTAATGGATATAAGTTAAATAACAATACATCTATTACTCACCTGATGTACATGGACGATATCA
Source organism: Opisthograptis luteolata (assembly GCA_931315375.2). Lineage (NCBI taxonomy): Eukaryota > Metazoa > Arthropoda > Insecta > Lepidoptera > Geometridae > Opisthograptis > Opisthograptis luteolata. The sequence continues at coordinate 3,465,680 of OV928049.1, read as the reverse complement.
AGCTTTTTTCAAAGACTAATAAAGACCTTAAAAACTTAATAGATATCACCACACAATACAGCCGCGACATAAATATGACATTTGGACTAGACAAATGCAGAACACTACACATTCATAGGGGGAAAATAGTAAACAATGTTAATAACTCAGACCAAACTAACACATTTGCGCAAATGGAGCCATCAGAATCTTACAAATACCTCGGAATACACCAATCCAATGTCATTAACCATATCCAAATAAAAAAAGATCTTTCCTCAGAATATACGAGACGGCTAAACATAATCTGCAAAAAACAGCTTTATTCAAAAAATCTTATTAAAGCTATTAATACTTTTGCAATACCCGTATTGACATATTCATTTGGAGTAATTAAATGGTCCCGAACTGATATAAATAATTTAGAAATAAAGACAAGAACAACTTTAACCAAACACAACTACTTGCATCCGAAATCAGCTATAGAAAGAATATCAGTAAAAAGACAACTAGGTGGAAGAGGCTTAATAGATTTAAAAATACTTTGGGAGGGGCAGGTCCGAAACCTCAGAAATTTCTTCTATTCTAAATCGGAAACTAGTGACATACATTTAGCAATAATTGAATTAGATAGCAATTACACTCCATTAAATTTGAATAACAGAGATATTCAATACAAAACACCAAAGAACCTTACAGATGAAAAACTTGATAGGTGGCGTTCCAAAGAACTTCATGGCCGACATATGCATGACTTGGAACAACCTCATGTGGACTTAGATGCTTCAAACAAATGGTTGAAATTGGGCTCTTTGTTCCCAGAAACTGAAGGTTTTATGATCGCGATACAGGACCAAGTTATAAATACAAAAAACTACAAAAAATTTATTCTTAAAGACCCTAACACCCAAAACGATAAATGTAGAAAATGCCATCGTGCATCTGAAACTATTCAACACATAACGAGTGCCTGTTCGGCTCTCGCCCAAACAGACTACACCCACCGACATAACCAAGTAGCGCACATAGTTCATCAAAAGCTAGCTATTAAGTATAAACTCATACAGGATAAATCAGTACCATACTACCAATACGTTCCAAAACCAGTGCTTGAAAACCAGAGTCATAAGATGTACTATGATAGAGCAATTCTCACCGATAAAACGGTACATAATAACAGACCTGATATAACCGTGATAGATAAAATAAACAAACAAACATACTTATTAGATATTGCTGTTCCTAACACACATAACCTGCAAAAAACAATTACTGAAAAAATACACAAATACACAGAATTAAAGGAAGAAATTATTAGAATCTGGAAAATGAATAAAGTTTGCATAGTGCCATTAGTATTATCCAGCACCGGAGTCATACCCAAACACCTTACCCATTATCTTCAACAAATCGATTTACCAACAAATTTATATATGACAATGCAAAAAGCTGCCATTCTTAACACTTGCCGAGTCGTTCGGAAGTTTTTGCAGGAAGACTTATCAACCGAACCTAATTCCCAAAATGAACCCCACTTGGCTTAGGCCCGTGGTTTTCATACTTATACCGAAATTCTTAAAATTTCGAGAATTAAAAAAGATAACAAAAATAATAATAATAATTAATTAATCAATCAAATGACGTCACAGTCAAAATGTGATTATGTTGAAATAGTCGACTTTATTCAGCTGTTCCATTGCCAACGTTCATACCACGTCGAAAACACCGGTTCTCGTCCGATCACCGAAGTTAAGCAACGTCGGGCGTGGTCAGTACTTGGATGGGTGACCGCCTGGGAACACCATGTAATGTTGGTCTTTTGCTGCAGCTGCTTTTGTTTTTCGCTCAAAATGTGTGCATCATATACATTTTTTAAAACACTTTTATTTTTTGCTGCAAGTTAAATTTTATACACAATAGTTGTCGGGCGTGTCACTTAAAAACGTCAAATAGCTGCTATTGCAGCGCGGGGTGAGCCAAAATCCAATGATGATTACTACAATATTTACTTGATATTTGAACAACTCCTGTTGTTTTTCCTTCCAATCTTCGAGCTCGTCGACGAATCTCTGCATCATTTCATCACGATCCTTGTACGGTAGAGCTTGTTTCACCATTTCTGAAATAATATTACATTTTTTGAAATAACATTTTACATTACATTTTTTTTTCTATTTTTTTTCTTACAGCTCTGAGTTTGGTCGCAAGGTGACAATGTGGTCCAAGGTGCCCATTAGATTCTACTAGCTTCGCCCTACGAACCTTTTACCGGGATAAAATGTTGTCATGTGTTTATCATCTAAGTTTTTATTGTTTATTAAACTTTTATCTCTTCATATGCTGAACATACACAATGTTGAAAAAAAAAAAGACGAATTTTTGGAACATTTTTTTTAACCTGCCACTAAGTAGAAGAGAGATAGAAGATAGAAGAACATTTTAATCTGATCAATAAGAGGAAAATTGGGGTGTGGGAGTGTATTACCTTTTACGTGACATATACAGGTATCACTTTTGCTGGTCTCCAGTTTAACTGGTTCCCTGTAAGAAAACACATTTAATTTTTTTTTATCCTGCCAGTATATAAACGTGAAAATTTGTGAGTATGGATGTATGGATGTGTGTTACTCTTTCACGCAAAAACTACTGAACGGATTTGGGTGAAATTTGGAATGGATATAGCTTATATTCTGGATTAAAACATAGGCTACTTTTTATCCAAGAAAAAGGTTCCTGCGGGATAGAGGGAAGACGCGGGTGAAAACGTGGGGCGCTGCTAATTTATAATATTAGAGTGTTATAATAAATAGATAGCATTACTAACCTTTCAAAACTGTCTACACTTTTCTTAGGCGAGATATTAAACCTAGGCGAACGTTGTTTATCTCCTTTCTCGCTCATCATATCGCTCTCTCGTTCTGGCTCGCACTGTATCTGCATATCACTAGTGACGGGACGCAGTTGTGTTGCCATTAGCTTCTCCTGGCTTTGGGTAAACGATTCGCACATTTTCTTTATCAGTTCCGCTATTTCGTTGTTCTGGAGGATCGTGTCGCCTGAAGCGTTTTTGTATCTGAAAATTTAGAGAAAATCTATAAATGCATTGTATACTACTCTGGGGTCTGTGCATCTTTTAAAATAGCTGTAAGCTATAAGACCGCCTATTGTAACTCTAAGATTTTCTTTTTAATTTGTTTTATTCAGGTGTTTTTTTTTTCACTTTATACAGGGTTGTGTTTGTATAAAAGTATATCTATGTTCAAAACGTTGGAATGTGTCGAGCCATTTCTTATAGATTGTGTAAGGATGGTGGCCGAACGGTAACGCGTGCTCCTTACAAGGCGCCGACACCAAGTTCGAATCCACTCGGTCCCATTATGACTTAATATGTTATGTGCAGATTCCCCTATAGTCAATAGTCAATTTTTATTTATTCAATAGGATACATTGTGATCACTTTAAAACGTCAAACTTAAAACTAGCTACGCCTGTTCCAACCTCCTTACGCCGGAAAAGTACTATCGCTCTAAACAAAAACATCATAAGGAAACCGACATGTCCAAGAACCACAACAAAACATTCAAGGGCATGCGTACCTACCAACCTGCACTGGGCCAGCGTGATAGATTACTGCCCATACTCTCTCTCTGATAGAGTCCCAGCAGTGGGAACGTATAGGCTGATGATGATGGTGATGATGATTCTCACCTAGCAGTGTTCCTGCTCGCTATATTAGTGTACCCCACCTCGCCTAAATCTTTGTCTAGGTTAGTGCAGCTGCCACTCTTATAGTCGAGGATATCGTTGGGGGCCGGATCGCGCTTCCTGCCGCTTTCGAGCTGCGTCGCACTTCGGGCTGTGAGGTTCTGCGGTTTCTGTACTTTCTGTAGAATAATGATTTTATACAATGTCAAGTAACACTCTCTCTCTCTCTCTTTCTTTTTGTCTCTCTATCTCACACACTCTCTCTGAGAGAAGGTCTGTGTTGATGCTCACTGCGACACAAAAAGCTGATAAATAATTTGCCGAACAAGATCGTATATCTTACCTATCCTACTAATATTAAAAACGTAAAATATGAATGTATAGTGTGTGTATGTGTGTATGTGTATGTTTGTTACTCTTTCACGCAAAAACTACTGAACGGATTTGAGGGAAATTTGGGATGGAAATAGCTTATACCCAGAATTAACACATAGGTTACTTTTTATGCCGGAAAAGGGCTCCAAGTAGCGTTTGACCACAAATCACCTGATGTTAAGTGACGATGTGGTCGAAGATGGCCCCACGCTACACCTGGTCTGGGAACTGGCTCTCAAGAATAGAAGAATAGAAGTTTTGAAGAATCTCGCGTGAGATTAAGGGAGGGGGAGGGAGTTGAGGAAAATCTTACTATATCTCACAAAGGGGGGAGAGGGGGAGGGGGTCGAAAAATCTCAAAAATGCCTCACGTAATTAATGGACGCCCCCTAAGGAAGAAGACGCGGGTGAAATCACGAGGCGCAGGTAGTTTATATTATAATATTAGTAGGATTTCTTAGGTAACGTTTGACCACAAATCACTTGACAATTTGGCGATGTGGTTAAAGGTGGCGCCACAAGTCTCGACCAGGAACCAAGTCTTACCTGCACAGCCTCCTTGACCGCGACATACTTGAGGCTCATCTCGACATCGACATGCGGCCTCCTGTGGGAGTCCCCCCCTCTCCCCCCACTAGCGTCGCACGGCAGGATGAAACACCGCTCGTGGATGGTGAGTGCCCGCTCCGCGTTACAGAACTTGTCTAGGAAATGTTTAGGGTCCTCTGTTGGGACCAGCTTCCGTAGGTCCATGCTGCATATACCTGGAAAAGATGAATTGGGTTAAACAATAGGCCATTTTCAACGATATATCCCTACTGATTTTATAAATGCGAAAGTAACTCGGTCTGTCTGTATTTCAAGCCTAAACTACTGAACCGATTTAAATTAAATTTGGTACAGAGACAGTTTGAACCATGAGGAAGGACATAGGCTACTTTTTATCGCGACTGTAGCCCACGCGGATGAAACCGCGGGGAACAGCTAGTAGTTCACATTTTAACAATCTCGAATGAGTACCATTTTCATAGTCATGACATGCAATATCGGTAGATAGTAAGATAGATGCATATATATTAACATAGCAGACTACCAAACCTTAGCGTCCTCAGAATGGCATCGACTCAGCATATATCTAGGCTCAACCAAATTTTAAAAAACCCCCGAATCATTGGACCGAATTTCATCAAACATAGCTAAGAACAACCCCAAGAAAACGGACTTTCAAATGAAAAAAATCGCATCGAAATCGGTCCATCCGTTTGAGAGCTACGATGCCACAGACAGGCACACACGCAGACAGACAGACATTGACATCAAACTTATAACACCCCTCTTGCGTCGGGGGTTAATAAAAGTGTTAATAGCAGACTGGGCTCTAATAACAGTGACGTATGACGCACCGACGTCGCGATCGTTGGCGCAGACCCTCGCCACCACATGCGGACACTCGGCGAAGTACCGGCCCAGGGTTGCCAGCTGCGAGGCGAGCCGCAGCGACGTGCGTTGGTTGAACTGAGCAGACACCCCCGCACCAGTCACCGTCGCACCAACCCTAGTTACAAAAAATATGTAAATTACATAAATAGACAATAGACAATATGTTTATTTGTGGCAAAAAACAACATAGACTTTACAAAATAAAATTAGATAATAAACATAAACAAAACAAATAAACTTAAATAATAATACATTACAAAGACAATCAACTACATGTTTTTCGCTAATACTATACCTAAAATGAACTCTGAGCCTTTTTTCTTTCCTTTCTCTTCATTAGTTGAATTGGTTGTAACGATAAAATAGGGAAAGCCCAACAAGATGTCACAGAGAAGAAAATCAAAGCGCTTGGTATATAATAACGATACTAGTTGCGCCCCGTGGTTTTCCCGTTATCTATCTCCATTCCAAATTTCACTCCAAATCTGTTGAGCCGTTCCAGCATGAAGAAGCAACCAACACACACAAACTATAATATTTGTGTGATGTAATGTGATGATAGTGCTTTTAAACACAGTGATATAGGAAACACGAATGGCAAAGTAGTGCATTTCTTGGCTCAGTTGGTAGGATGGTAGTTGTAGAAAGTACAAACCTGTCTGTCATTATATTGTGTGTGAACACAGAATACGCGACAAAGCAATCAACCTCTTTGATGGTACTTGTTTCTGGAAGGAGCTGAAACAGTGAAGCATATTGTTCCAAATTAATTTAAAAAACTCAAAAATAATTTTTTGCTACAAACTTACTATACATAGGTTTAAGTTGGAAGCCACGATAGCTTGTTAAAAAAAGAGCATTCCAAAGATCACCCGATCCCGTAGGTCGTGGGTTCGAATCCTACAAAGAGCTAGAGCTTTTGGTGAAGGAAAACATCTTGATGAAACCATATCTTGGTGGTAAGATATTTTTTAGTGCTCGCGAGGCTAGCTAAGAAGCCCTCATGTTAAGAATCAGGAGTAGCGTGGCGCCATCGTCGACCACATCGTCACTTAACATCAGGTGACTTGTGGTCAAACGCTACCCTGTATTTAGTAAAAAAAATAAACTTACCATGTCTAAATTCTCCACAGATCCTATCACAAAGTTGAGCACAAACAGATGCTTCCCGCTTCCAATCTGTATGAGGCCCTCGTCACACAACAACTTCGGTTGGAGCTCAGACGACGATGCTGTCTTCTTGCTCTCTGCTATGTATTCATCTAAGAATTGTAAACGTAAACTTTTTCACTTAGAAACCGTTGATTTAGTCAGCCTTAAAAATAAAAAAATCAACATTGGTTTTAGTTTGGAAGCAACAAGGCAATTCTGCCTTGGGGATTCAATGAACATCGATTGTTTTTCGTGATTAATTCAACTATTTCTTGATTTTTAGTTTATAACATTTTCTCAACAAATCTAATTGGAATCTAATTTCTGTTAGAAAGCTACACTATCCCTGAGTGTATAACCTATGTTCTATTGCGATATTTGTGATACCATGGAGAACAGTTACGTTGAATCAAGTTGTACTACATTATCTAATAAGACCCACAGAACTCTGTTACCCATATTGTGATGTACAATAAGACATTGTTGTCCTATATGAGTACCATAGTTAATAGTTACCATACTAACTCAAAGTCATCAACATGTCTCTAGTTGCTGGTGGGTTGCTAGCAGAGGGGTATGCAATTTCATTGCTATGGAACATTCGAAGTTCATTTCTCTGAAACAAAAATAACATGTTCCTGTTATTACAAAACTGAATTTACTGCATCTGTGTGATTATAGCATATTTTCCATATGATTTGATTTTTGAATTTTGCTAAATCAGTCATGAAAATGGCCCATAAGGTCTGATACCTCAGGCTGACTGAATGCAGTACCCCACACAATTTCATTTTAACATAATATATGGCACTGCAATTATTGTGAAGATTTACAGTAACAATTGCTTATCTAAACCTGGCAATAAATTCACACATTTGACTGTGAATGAGCAGACTGCACAATGTTAATAATAATGCCCGCACAATCACATACATAGGCTCTGACCCCTAACTAGGTTTCCCTGTATCTAGGGCATCAGAAACTACGAGGATCGGGGATCCACAACACCCAGACACAGAACAAATACTTGCGCTTTTTTTTTTTTCAATGCACAAACATTTGTCCTGTAGCGGGAATCGAACCCGCGACCTCACGCTTCACAGTCGGCGATCCGCCCATTGCGCCACATCGGTCGTCCACAATGTTGCACTGCATATAAGCATCATGAAAAATCTCTCTGTCCCACTCGCACAGTTGTTGTTATTTTGTTTTTACTACTTGAATTTGCTTTGGTGTAAGAAAACATGCCAAAAGATAACCAACCTGTAGGGGTAGTAAAGTCAACGACAAAAGTCGCTGACCAAAAACAAATTTTCCGATTCTCTTTATCATCTTAAACACCAACCTTCGACCAAATCATTCCTTAATATCAGATGTGTTGTCTTGCGGTCTAACCCTATCTTGTAAGTTGTAAAAGAAAAAAACTAACATTACAGATCTAATACACATTTGTAAACTCGAGTATGATCAGCTACTTTTGTTGCTGACTGTACTTAATTGTTTTCCATTTATGTGCGAGCACAAATACTCACAGGCGTAGGCGTATCGACCCTGTCTTCAACGGTGAGACTCATCATCAGCTGAGGATGGCAACATTTCCCCTCAGACTTCACCCCGAGCAGTCTATGCCATGAGTATTTTATCTGCAAACACAAGTTTAGTAGTGCTGGTATTAATGTATAGTCTGAAAACTCTGGCACGGGCTGCCCACTATTTATTTATTTATTATTTAATTAATTTTTTATCTAACATTTAACTCTGTAAAGTCTTACATCAATAATCTTGTTTGAGGGGCACGGCTGAGCACCCAGCAGGCTCAGAAGTAAGTAGCCAATCTTATCCTTCCGGCCCTGTGTGGCCATTGTATACACCTCCACTTTAACAGGTACATTCTGAACTCGGAGACTGCAATACAATAAATAAATTAATAAATAACGCCCACACAATCACATACACAGCTCTTACCGTAGTATTCCCTGTATCTATGGTATCAGATACTACGTGGTTTGGGAATCCACAACACCCAGACACATAACAATATTTCATTATTTAGAAATAATCTACGATAATAAAACAGTTTATATTTGAGTTACCTTCGAAATCGTCTCTTGTCAGCCTCCCAAACTAACTCAGCGTCAAACACTGGAGCATGACTAGGCACCACAGGGTCTGTTTCTAACATGTACCCATTGAGAGAGCCGCTTACTACGAAAGGAGTCTTCAGGAAGCCAAATCCTAAGCCTGGAAATTGTAAATCAACAGTTTGATGTTCCGCTCAAAAGTCGCTCCAAATAACATAAATAAACTACAACAATCGTGCATATTTTACCTTCTTTAACATGTAAAACTATCTGAATATTAGGACCTCTAAGCTCGTCCATGTATACTTTTAATTGAAAACGAAAGAAAATATTCTAAAAACTGAATCAAACGCAACTGTAAACAAACAAACTACAAATGCAAAGATCGTTTCGAAAAACAAAACAAAAGTCTGACACTGACAACTGACAGTGAGTGCTCTGTCAACGTGTCAACTCATGTACATAATCTGTGCCACCTCTCGTCTTATGCTTGCCCACCATTGAGATATAGGTCAATGTTGCCCACAGACTGAGATAGTCTAGCGGAAAAATATCCTTGCTCTCTGACCTCTGTCAAGAGCGTGCACCACAAATATGTATTGTGGTGGATATATTTTATGGCGGACAGTTTTAAACCTTACATGCTCTTTGGACAGTTTTTACACGACTGCGCAACGCAAAAGAGGGTTATTTATTATCATCCTATGTATGTTTGTTCCTATGTTACGTTCTAGAGACCAAAAGTATAGGCCAATTTTGATGATTTTTACGTCAATCGATTTGTGACATTACGGTAATATCCTTAGTCGGGTAAAAAATTACTACAGCGACAAACTTTAACAAGTGGATTGTCGTTTGTAATTAATAATCATCTTTATCTTCCTTTTCATAATGATACTTAACTAACGCTGGTTAGCATCAATAATTTATATTGCCTCTTGCCATTGTTATTGTGCTGGCGTGTAAGGTAACTTTACACAAGCTCCAAGGACCAACTATGGACCGAGCGGTTGTTGACTTGTTCATGCATTTTACCGAGGTCAAGCATACAATATTATGTTTTTTTATCTTTAAGCCGGGTTAGGTCTCCAGAGGGACTATTGAACAGTAATTTTAATCACCGCAAATTATAATTATTATAATCCCCACGATATTAACTCCCTCAATGAAATTATAAGATTGTGACATTTACCATCTTACACCTAATACCGAAGGCAATGAATCCTATAATAACTAAAAAGGTTAACATAAAAAAACCCGACCGCGTAAACATTCATTTAATACATTTTTTTAAATCTACGTGAATAAAAAGCCCGGAACAACCCAACAACCCAGTAATTTAGAATTCTAAATAATAAATAATAATAAATAAATATCGGGGACAATTGCACACAAATTGACCTAGCCCCAAATTAAGCTCGAAACTTGTGTTATGGGTACTAGACAACGATATACATACTTAAATAGAGAAATATATACTTATATAAATAGAAATATCCAAGACTCAGGTACAAATATTCGTGCTCATCACACATATATTTGCCCTTACCGGGATTCGAACCCGGGACCGCTAGCTTCGCAGGCAGGGACACTACCAACTCGGCTACCGCGTCGTCATATTCTGTTAAGTAATACTGAATAATTACTATTAACTACACCAATGCGATAGTTTTGGTTAGTTTTGGCTTAATGAATCATTTTCAACGAGGCAATGCCACCATTCGCCAGCAAGTTGGGGACGCTGGCAAAGTGCCAACTAGTAATTGGTGGTTGTCTATCCATCTGTAATTCTGCATGTGAGGCAATATGTCATCCACTGCCGTGTGGTATGTTACGTTACAGCAAAACTCAAAGGTCACATCACAGGCTATTTTTCTCAACAACTATTTACTTTGCTATTGACTTAGGATGTTAAAAACAGCATCTGTTATTTTTGTGTTTACTAGCTGAAATAAACGAAAGAATTCATTCTATTCTTTTCCTTAGAATTTTAAGAGAAAATTCACTTCCAGTTATATATTATACCGTTTTAGAGTTTCGTTGACTTAGTTATACATGATGATTAAAATAATTAATGAATAGAAAGAAGTATTTATTGGGTTTGAGTTTCGGAACCCTCGTTGTGCGCGTGATGCCTACGAATTTGATTATCACTTACAAGTGTAGTAGTGGGTTTTATTCTTTAGAAAGAGCTCGTCAAATTGACCTTCGCACTTACCCACTCAGGCGCTGCCGTCGCACGCCTTACCGTCTCTAAAGCGCTGCGCAGTCGAACACATTCACCAACCGCAAAATACCGCGGTATTGATTTTTGATATTGTCGTTTTTACTTAATTTCTAGCAAACTTATTTAATTTCTGAAACTAGTTTCAGAAAGTAAACAGATTGGGCATTACACTAGTATGATTTGTTATAATGAATATGATATTTTTAAATACACATTACCACGTTAACTTTGTCGTCATGAAATTATTACGTTCATCTGTTGTAAAATGTTTATAAATTTCCGAATAGCAAAGTAAATAACAATTCTATCAAAATAAGAATTAGATAGGTTATACGTTGCTAAAAATAAATATCAATAACTAGTTATACTGTAAAACACTTCACAATTCTAAATACGAAATTCTCCACAAGTTTGTAAAGTTTTACCTAAAAAAGCAAATTGAAGCCAGTGTTTATTTTTTTTCTACAACCATAGATGTTTTTCTTTTATCCGATAGTGCTGTTCAACTAGTAATGATTTTAGTCGATTATAATCGTGTATCACGGCCAATAGTCGATTATAGAGGCTTATTTACAACACTTGTCGTTGAATCAGCTGTGGGCTTCGATCGTTACCCGCAGCGCTTTAGCGCGCGACGCGCGGGCAACCATCGAAGCCCGCATCGCCTGAGTGTACGCCACGGAAGCTGCCAGTCTATATCCATAACATAAATATTGAAAATTATTATTAATATATACAACAGACAAATAATTCTAATCCTTGATCAGTACGAAGATTCTACAGTGTTTTTGTTTGGATGTGACTTTGTTACGTACTGATACATGTATGTACATGTATATTGTATACATCTGCATCTACTCTAGATATAGCTAATAGCAGTAAAAGCTACCTACTATTATTTGTGCTCTGTTTGATTGTGAAACTTTGAATTATATTATTGTGTGTAGGTAGGTACTAGCGTTAAAAAACACCCAGATACGGAATAAATCGGTGTACTTGCAATAATGTTGTACAATATAATAAGTCAATTTTTTACCCAGCTACGGCAATGCAAAAAGTAAGGTTATTTATACATATAATTATTATTTAACTAGTAGGGCGCCAGGTACGGTGGCAGAAACTGCTGAAAACCTCAAACGGAGGAAGTATGCATCCCTTGGAGATGGCTATATATTTGCTCCGTTTGCGGTTGAAACTCTTGGTCCATGGGGTCCTGCCACTCTTATACTTTTTAAAGAGCTCGCCAAGCGCCTCGTTGACGCCACGGGTGACCAAAGGGCTGGCGCTTACCTCGGTCAACGAATCAGCCTAACCATTCAAAGAGGTAATGTCGCCAGTCTCTTGGGCACTCTACCTGCAGGCAGTGACCTAAATCAGGTTTTTTATTTGTAGATGTTTAGTTATATATAGATAGTTTAGCTCTAGTATTTAGTTTAATTTTTTATCCAATTGTATATATTACGTTGTTTTGTTATATTATATCTAATAAAAATTTATTATTATTTTATAGGCACCAGCTGTATTATGTACGACTAGTCTAGAAGTACAGTACATTAAACTACTACATACATCTGGAAATATATTAACTATCCCAGATATCTGCGAGCCATGGATGTCCCAATTTTGCTAATATTTTAACCGGAAGTACTTATTGGTTCTTGAGACTTAGATTACGATGTAATAACGTTGCTGAAAACATTTAATTATTATTCGATTGGACATTTTTTTATTGCTGGACGTTTCAGGATGATGGATTATCCATTTACATTTAATTCTAATTTGTGAATCTTTTTTTTAATTATAGTATATTGTACATATTTTTTTCTGATACATTTTTCTGATACCCTAGATACAGGGAAACCTAGTTAGGGGTCAGAGCCTATGTATGCGATTGTGCGGGCATATTATTATTATTATTATTATTTATAAAGTAATTTATTTGACTTCAATTAACTTGAACGAACAAGGCGAACGAATGACGTTGACGAATGGTTTTTGCTTTTGAATTTGATGGGAAAGCTGTAATTATGTCAAAAAATAAATAAATAAGTACCAAGAAATGCATGTAGGACAACGTAAAAAAATAAATACTAAAAAACTAAAAACGAATAGTACTAAAATAAAGTAATTATTCAATCATGAAGAAATTTTTAGCTGAATACAAAGCTACAAAATGTAAATCGGAAACTCAATCATTACGGTAAGTATTATTATTATTTTTAGGTTTACAGACATGTTTGTTATATAGAACATGCATTCGTTGAATGTTTCTTTTCTCAATCATTTACATACTACCCTGAAAATATTGTTAAAATAGCAGAATTATAATGGAGGTGGTCGGTGCACTATACGGTTGACGAGACTGACCGCGGCAAACTAGACTCGAGCGAGGCCCGATGCGCGACGACCGTTCCGCGGCCAGTAGACCACCGAACCGAGACGAAAAGTAATTTGTACAAAAAACCAAATTCAACTCATTGCGAATGCCGCGTTGTTAGTGATGTTTTGTCGGACCGCACAATATATCGGCAGTCTTTGTTAGTGGCAGTTTTTTTATCAAACGGACTCTTATTCCGCCGGTAATGTTCCGCGTTCGCTTAGTTTCGCAAGAAAAAAGTAACTTTTTTCATAGTAAACACTTGATAAGTTGCGAAGTGCACACGAATTGTACAGAGTGATAGAATTAGAGAACCAAAAGTGGATTCTCTGCAGCCGCAGGATATGGGAGTGTTCAAGTGGCTGCGCCGGTGAGTAGTTTCGACTCTTCAAGCATAGTTTGTGCGATTTTATGCAACCCTCTAGATCTTAGTGCTGCGCTGTCGGCCCTGGCTGTATCAGTCGTAAAGCCATGTCGGAGGGCTCCTGGCGGCCAGAAAATTCCGTCACTAGAGGTGACCACTAGTTTGTATCAAAGAAAATATAGTAGTTAGGTCTAGGTACTTACCTACCTACTTACTAATTACGGTAATGGCATAGTTTTGTATAGCACAAGTCCTAAAAAGTTCCTTCAGCAGTGTCAATCACAATCAAAAAATCATCACACATAATAAACACATAATCCCATAATGTAGGTACGTCTTTTTGAAAGGAGATGGCCTTATCATTAACTAGCAATCTGAAAATAACAAAATACTTTTGAAAATTCAAAATTCAATAATTTTTATTCAATAGGATACATTGTGATTACTTTAAAACATCAACTTAAAACTAGCTACGCCTGTTCCAACCTCCTTAAAAACCTCCTTGAAAAATTCTATTACCATTTTTAAATCTACTAATTTCTAACATAAGATTTCTTCAACAGTCTCAGAACGTTATTAAAAAGTGAGAGCTAAAATCGAAATTGGTTTGTAAAATTACCTACATTTCTATCTAACAATGGAGTCTGTGCCAGCATGATGTAATGCCTCCACCTAGCTGAATCATCGGAGCTGTAAACTCTTTTGATTCGGGTTGAATGGGCCATCGGACCCGTCTATCATTGTGAATAGTCCATCGGAACATCATTGTTGATGATTACCAATACCCACTATTGTGGTACACATGATTGCAGTTTAATTGCACAAGTCTAATCACATTCCACCTTGAAAGCATCCAGGATTGACTGCTCCCAAATATTTCAAGCTGGTTGGTGAAATATTTTTGATTACTACCCACATTGAACAATTTGTTGGTTGGCTTAGTCAGCTGATTCTGCAGTTTGTCAAGCAAATATTTAGGTAAGATACTGATTAATACCTATTGCCTGTTCTTTAATAAGATAAAATATTTCAGAAATTTCAAGCCTACAATGTTGTTCTTAATAATATGCTCTCAGTATTGTTGACCCCGCATAAATAAGCTAATAAAAGTGTTTTAAAAAAGTATTTTTTTATTTTTTTTTTCTTGTTACAGGCTAGTGTTTGACTACAATTAGTCACCTGATGTTAAGTGACGATGTGAGATTAGAAAAATGAATGTTTTTCAAGTGTATTTATATTATGTCTATTTTTAAATCTTTTGTAACCTAACTGGCTTGATGGATTTTAGTATTGCATTAATTTGGCATCTATGGAATTAAAATAGTTATTTTCGTATTTTGTACATATAAATTTTCTTTTGAATTTTAATTCATACTGTTTATTTTAAAACTTGCCATTTTATTGTACTTTAAATATAGATAATCTAGATAATGTAACTAGGCATTTAGATCTAATAAGAATCTTATTAGACATAATATACCTACCTAAAATAATGCAATTGAAAAATTCATGAAAATAATTTATGCTTGAGGTGTAACAATTTCCACAGTTCCCACCTAGGTATCAAACAAAAATTGTGTAACAGATTTGTTGTTAGCTTTCCTGTTTTTATCTATCTATTGTTGTTTTCTAGCACATCTACCTATGCTATGGTGTAAAAATAATTTTATCCGGCCCAGCCATTTAAAAAAAAAAAAAAACATTTTTTTTTCAATTTTTGTTTTCCTAAACACAATGTAAAACTCAAAATTGAGCACTTCTCATATATAGCATATTACACTTTTTGCCTCCTTGTGGGCGTGCGGGCACTATTATGTACTAGAGATAAACTTCGTTTATAATGGATTTAGATTTATTGCGCACATAAAATCGGGTGATCGGTCATCTGTCTATAAGCGAAAGTAACTCTCTTTGTTTCTTCGTTACCCTTTTCGCTTAATCCGCTTAAACAGATCTTGATGAAATTTGGTATGGAGATAGCTTGAACCCTGGAGAAGGACAAAGGATACTTTTTGTCGCGATAAAGTGTAGTCCACACGGGTAAATACGCGGGGAACAGTTAGTATCCCGTAAAGCAGGGAGTGGGTTATTCAGAGATAGGTACAAGGTGGGCCAAAAGAAGTCATCCGATGTTGTTTGGCTCTCTTTTTTTTCTAAATGTAAAATTTTAATTCTCTTTTTAAATTTTGTCTATTTTAACCTTTAGAATTTTACCTATTGGTCAAGTCGAGAAGATTATATCGGCCAGAATCGATGTTTTTCATTTAGAAAAAAAAGTGTCAAACAACATCGGATGACTTCTTTTGGCCCACCTTGTATATATCGTGGCACAGTAAGTACCTATGTCTACTTTTTCCCACTGTCAAATAGTTTATTCGATAACAGGAATATATTTTCCCTACCAGTGGGACTAAGCTGGTAGAGAGAAAGTCAACGCCCAACTCCATCTCAGCGATCTGACATTGATTCAAATCACTTTACTCATCTCACGTCAAACATATAAGTATAACAGTGCGCAGGTGTGTACCTCAAGTGAAACTACCTGCACAAAGGATCAATTCTCTCTTCACGTTGCAAACAACTGTGATGCCATTTAGATGCTGAATGCGCACGTCTTCGTACTTTCAGAAGCCATTGACTCCCGCGATCGAACAATTTCCCTTACTCCGCAACACAGACAGACAATGGGAATGTGCTCTGCGCCTCGCAGTACGAGATAAATATTCTAACTCTGTTTCGCAATCCCAGCGACCACAAAAGAATAACTTCCAAAATCGACGCAGACTCGTGATTGATGCTTTCATTAATTATCTACTAGGCACAATCTGATACCTTTGGACTTTCAATTCTAAAACAGTATTTGCTATTGAAATTTCACTTTCACCTATTTGTTGATCGGCACCGACAATAATATTTTTATTATTGCCATCAAAATAATCGAAATTGATGGGTAGACAGATTCCTAATTATGTAAGCATTATCGTGACACCCGAAACGTGTATCAATCAGCGCTTATCTGTTCGAGATGCTTTCTAGTTTAATTAGTAAATTGCGTAATGTATTGTTTGTATATACGAATCCAGAGTTTAATAATATTACTTCCGGCCTGCGATGACTTATGACTATGAGCGAGCTGTCTTATAATCGTGAAAGCATCAATCTCAAGCAATCTCTTTTAATTCACGACTTATCTTCAATCGCAACGATACTGTTTCAAATTCCCAGCTTTTGTTTTTGTCAGTAACACGTTTTCTAGTTTCTAGCGCCAAGAACAATACGGCACGGTAACACGGTTCTGTAGCTCTAAGGCTGGCCATACACGGACAGCCTGAAGCAGTCAGGATCGACTGCTTCAAGCTGCGACTGCGCAATGCGCATAGTGAACTTCAGACTTCTACGAACGTAGGTACATAGAACCGCTCGAGTAGTTGCAATTGTTCTCTATGCTGTCGCAGCTTGAAGCAGTCGATCCTGACTGCTTCAAGCTGTCCGTGTATGGCCAGCCTAAGAGTTGGTATCTAACTAGTAACTACCTACCAACTGTCACTCAGTATGGGAACATTTTTTTTATCCAACTAGAAGCCTATCGAATTGATAATCGGTAAAAGTGTATCGAAGTCCAGAGCCGACCGTTTGTCATGATTGTAATCGTTTCTTTGCTGACAAAAAAAGTTGTTCTTTTAACATTGTTATCTCTAGATTTAAGGAAGACCTGCAATATTGTGAACCTTGCGCCTTTGATATAAGATTTAAAAAGCCTTGGTGCCTGTTTAGTAGGTAGGTAAATATACCTACATGTCATTCACAAAACCTAAGTTAGTGCTTACGTACTTTTTGCACTTTCTTACGTTTATAATTGCCTTGCCCGATTTCACCCGCTACTTTTAGCGGTTACCTACTGAGATTTTATCGCTGTTTTATTTCTTTGTTTTACTGTCTTGTTAGATAGGCATGACATAGATAATTTATAAATCTGTTAACTGCACGGTTTGGACTAATTTTTTAAACAATTTTGTGAAATTAATGCCCGTTCTATAGATACTGAAAACTTCAGACAGAGACTATTAGTTTTGCAATGCGACTGACTCTTGAATCAAATTGGGTATTCTAACTTTATATCAATCTAAGGCTAAGCTATCGCTAGTCTGTGCCTTAATCCCACTAAATTAAATGTTTCTTTTAATGTTATTGTAAAAGTACCCCTAATTATTTGAACAGGTCACTTCACTGGCAAGATTTTTCCCCTGGGTTTCATTGTCATTAAAATTTTCCATTCATAAAGATCCTTTTTCTAAATTCCAAAGTTCATTCAGTATCTATTAGTAAATGCAATGTTACATTGAAAGCGTTATTGTTTATTTCACTTGCTAGTCTAACAACTCGGCAATTGAAAAGCAATACCCCATAAAGCCCGTCAAGTGTATCACGTCGCTGACCCGCGACCGACAGTCCCACGGTTTTGTCTCGGCGTGGTCCGCACTAGTCTCATAAAACTCTTACACTTTACTACTTTGTCAATATAAACTCCGAAACTGTTCTTGGTTTTCAAGCGTGAAGGAAAAATTGTACATTGTAATATTTATTGTGACAAGGCACGAAATAAAATAGGTGTTCAGTCATTTTCATAGGTAGATACAGTGTTTAACGTCTGCGCAGGTACCATTTTGTCTCTTGTCACTCATTTTTGTATTGTAAAACGTTTTTCACAAACAATAATTAAATTTGTCTATTCATGTGTATATTTTTTTTTCAACGAAACTGCTTGCGGTTACGGAACTCCATTATGTATATTGGACATTGATGTATACTGCATTTACATACATACAATTTTCTCTGTTTAGTTTGGAATGTGGACTTTATTTTCCGCTTTAGAATACGTTCCAGAGATACTGAGATTGAAACCTGTAGTATGCTTATAACCTATAGGTATAGGTCAGAGTATACACTCTGACTGACAGGCAACACACAGACTAACGGCCGATTTTAATAACCTATCTATATCCACGGTTTTCCTTACTGGAGATAGAAATTTGACATAAGCTCCATACAATGGTAATCTTCAATCTACAGTAGCACAAAACGTGGATAGATCGGTTATTGAAACCGGCCTTTAATGGCATATCCCCTCTGTCCACAGGGAGCGTGTGACGGTGACCACCCAGCACAACGTCGATCCCACCGCCAGCACCAGTGAGGTGTCACAAACCCAGAACGCCACTCAAATCGGGACCATCCGCACCGAGGAATACAAACGGGACTTAGCCGAATTCCAAGCGAGACGATCCGCGGACTCCAAGGAGCTCGAGGTCACTCCTGTCAAGAAAAAATGCGGAAGGCACTCCCTACCGGTCAGCTGTACGGACTGCGCCACAGATCGCGACAGCACCTTCAACTACGAAAAGAAATCCGCCCTTAAATACAAGAAGCATAAACGCACCCGCAGCACCACGCCAGAGAAAATATACGAAGGAGTTCCTAAAATACAGTTCCTGTTTCAGAACCAGGTGTGAAACCATGGCATTATCTTTTTTATTCCTCATAATTATAGTCTTCAGCCAATCATCATCATCTAGCCAAGCGTGCTACACCTTCGTTCACATTGTCGCTTTCCATCGGGTGAGATCGTGGTCAAACGATCCTAGTCAGTAGTGAAAAAAATCGTCGCTAGCCGGCAGACGTCCACTGCTGAACACCGGCGCTACAAGGAACATGTATTAGGTAGTAGTAATATTTTAAAAAGGCAGTTTGGAATTTGAATGTAGAGGAGGTGATCTCCGAAAATACTGACCCGATTTAAAAAAATCTTTCTGTGTTAAAAAGCTACACTATCCTTAAGACGAGGAATTGGCAATATTGGCTGCAGGGATTTCCTTTCTTCTCAGCAATTACAAAACATACAGAGCTAATATTTATGTGCATTAAATATCACGTTTTTGATATCAAATTGTCGGAAGGATAACACGATTGGTTAACTTTCATAGCAGACAAAATGATATGATAGAAAACTGCCCTCTAAAAAAAGAGATTTTTATTTTACAGGCATACAAAACCGATTTAAGAGTTGTTTTTGTTTTGTATGGTATATATACACATTCTTCAAAGAACTACAGATTTAGTTTTATAAAATTAACGATAGTTTTCATTTTAAACGATAAAACCCTTTTTTGGCGCATACGAACTTACGGCATTAGTCAGCTCGCTTGCGTTTTTGTATGAAGCTGATTTCAGATTGATTGTTTATCACGGCGTCCTCTTAAGTGTCATAGGCTATATTTTATTGAGACAAAAATCCTGTGAGAATCCTAAAACGGGCGAAACTGCAGGGCATAGCTAGTAATAGTATCGTTTTAATCATTTGTAGGTATTCATGCCCGGAGGAAACATGTACACGGCTTCTTCGTTCTCCGAACCGAAGACGAAACAAACATCGAGACGGACCTATTGCCGTTCGCCAGACTTCATAGTACAAAGACACATAGACTTCAAAGATAACGAACAAGATGAATCTCCGCCTGATTTCTCCAAGAACAACTCTCTGCCTTTCAATGTTAACAAATTTCTGGAAGGTTCTAGAAGCGACGAGGAGAGATTCGATGGAGTAAAAGCGGCGGGTGACGTGAATGTGTCTAGTCTTTCGAATATAGACGAGAGCGGTGACGATAAGCTCTGGGAGGTGATGAGCGAGCTGAAACACTTGGATCAGTGGGCGGATGAACAACTGATGGCCAAGTCGCAAAATGCGAGCAGGTCTGACGATAACAAAGTGAGTTACCTTTATAAAACTGAGCCATTTCTATACATTGAAGATAGTGTCGATAAAGTCCCTACGAAACTCATTTATTACAGGTTAGCGTTTGACCACAAGTCACCTGATGCTAAGTGACGATGAACGGATGAACTGAACTAGGATCAACTATTTATAAGAATTAGAAAGGTCACTGAACTAAATCTAGTTTTTATTGGCGTAATGGGTAAACAACCGGCTGAAAGGTGATTGGTCGCGGGTTCGCTTCTCTATATAACAAATAACTGTGCATTGAAAAAGCGCAAGTATTTTGTCCATGTCTGAGATCGCTGATCTACATAATTTATGTTAGGGTGCTTACATAAAGTAGCAGGTGCTCAACTCAGAATTGATCTGACGTTAGTTCAATTATGAACTCTATTTCGTTGGCCGACCGTTTCGGTCACGGACGACCTGTTAACTGGGACGGGCATGTACTGAACACCTGAATTCAAGCAACCTGCCCTTTTATGTTTACCCATACCCTAGAATCCTTAAGATACTGTGAATACAAATTAGGCGTCAGATAAATACCTCTAAGTATTGTGATGTTAGAAATGTTCAAGATATATCTCTTGGCAGACCCACATGCAATTACTATTGATGCATTTACAATTTCCTGGGCCGACCATTACTTATAAGCTGTCCTCCCATTTTCTATTATCCTTAGAACATTAAGAAAATTCATTTCTGATGAGACTAGTAGTACTATTGTTGTACCTTTCTAGGCTTTCAACCATGGTATCCGTTCATCAGGAGTCTTCTATTTTGCAGTAATGGAAAACATCGTGTTGAAGCCTTAGCTTGGTGGTATGGCATTTTCTAGTCCTCGCCTGGTTAGCTATACCACCCACCCTCAAGTTAAGAATCTGTCGCTAAGCACCTAGCGGTGTGTTCCGGCAACCCCACTTAAGAGCCAGTTCCCAATTCAGATGTAGCGTGGTGCCATCTTCAACCACTTCGTCACTTAATAACATCAGGTGACTTGTGGTCAAATGCTATCCTGAAAGTAAAACAAAAAACCCAATTAAATCCTTTCATTGTAGCAATCTTACCTGTTTACATATTAAATTTCAGAGCGACACAAGCGCCTACGGTTTGCCGATAGCAAGCGCTCGGACCCTCGATATAAACGCGGACCAAAAGAAGATATGGAACCACGGCCGCTGGGGCGTGGTCCCCGTACAGATAAAGAAGCTAGGGGGCGTCACAGTGGAACACGTCAGGAAGAAACGGAACACTGAGATCAATATTTTGAGGTAAGATTATTTGAGATGCGTTCAACCCTGAAGCGAGCGGCGTTTGAACATGCTGCATCTCGCTCTGACAACGCGTTAAAAAGAGATGCAACGTGCAAAACTGCCGATCTCCGCTTCTAACGCCCGAAATTATGTCATGTTAGTACTAAAATTACATATTATGACATATCGATCCAAAACCGCGGATGTAACGGATCAGGATCGATTATTAATTTCGGGTTTAAATGTAGAGCGTTTGTTTAGATTTAGACCATAATCTTTATGATAACTAGAAAACAATAATAAATAATATAAATTAATAACAATATAATATGCCAAACGATTTATATACTGAGTGTATGGTTACATCAAAAATTATACTAGTTGATGATGAATCGCTAGTAGATAGTTATTTTTGTTGAAATAGTGACGTCATAACGTGAAAACTGAAGTCTTAGTTCTGACATCCATTTGCCAACGTTCATACCACGTTGAAAACACCGGTTCTCGTCCGATCACCGAAGTTAAGCAACGTCGGGCGTGGTCAGTACTTGGATGGGTGACCGCCTGGGAACACCACGTAATGTTGGTCTTTTGCTGCAGCTTCTCTTGTTTATTTATTGTTGATAACTGCTTTTATTTTCAGCAAGAAACATATTACTATGTCTGACGAATTGCTAGGTTTTAATTCACTTGTTTTTTGCTTTGTTCGCGTTCAAAGATACGTCTAAACAAAATGGTAAAACCTATCTTCCTAGTATGTGCTGCGCGCGTTTATCGGCTAAACTAGGTTTACCTAAAGAAGAAATGTTTTATTTGAGTGATTGATTTACACACATAACGCAAAAAAAATATGACAACGTCACAACGTGAAATAAGGCGATCTTATTCAAATATTCTGTCGCCAACGTTCATACCACATTGAAAACACCGGTTCTCGTCCGATCACCGAAGTTAAGCAACGTCGGGCGTGGTCAGTACTTGGATGGGTGACCGCCTGGGAACACCACGTAATGTTGGTCTTTTGCTGCAACTGCTTTTGATTCTCGCTCAAAATGCAATCTTAGCTAAAGGTCATGACATTTTTTACATTTTTAATAAAGGATATCTTTTACCAGTTAATTTATTATAATATACTGCAAGATGGTGCGAAAAAACAGTATTTGATGACACCGCCATCTATGATTGATCCAGTGAACTAAAATAACGTCTGTAAAAAGTTAGGGTTCCACAAGCTAATCTTTGTTCAAGTATCAAACATTACCGTTAGAGAGCGTTGGCAAAAGCCCAAAAAAATCCACTCGTTTCATTCCGATGGTCGGCTGGACTGGAAGCAATATCGCAGCAGTGGGAAAGTACAAGGTGGGGCAAAAGTAATCACCCTATTGGAACCCTATAACTTTTGCAGATGGCACCAAATGTTAATTCGGTTTTGATTTAGTATGTGAAGTAAACGCAGAACACAAATCGACAAGCCATGAATCGGTTTACTCAGCAAGAACGCGGAATAATCGGAAGGAAGCAATCTCTTTTTTGGTGATTTGCACTGGCTGGCCAGATCACCCGGTTTAAACGTTCCAAACTTCTTGTTATGGGGTTTTTTGAAGTCTCGGGCTTACTTCAACAAGCCTCAGACTCATGAAGCCCTTAAGGAGAATATTCACCAAGAATGCGAGAACCTGTCGCCCGAGGTTCTGGCAAGATTGATGGAAAATTCCAAAAAACGAGCCCGTATGGTCATCGACTCTGGCGGCGGTGGCCACTTGGCCTATGTCATGTTATCAAAAGAACATTGAGTGATTACTTTTGCCCCACCCTGTAATAGGCTAATGATGATGTAACACGGATATAACCTTATCTTAGCACGAAAATAGTAAATCCGTTTCGAATATTCTGTTGCCAACGTTCATACCACGTTGAAAACACCGGTTCTCGTCCGATCACCGAAGTTAAGCAACGTCGGGCGTGGTCAGTACTTGGATGGGTGACCGCCTGGGAACACCACGTAATGT
The DNA here is from genome assembly GCA_931315375.2 of Opisthograptis luteolata. Lineage (NCBI taxonomy): Eukaryota > Metazoa > Arthropoda > Insecta > Lepidoptera > Geometridae > Opisthograptis > Opisthograptis luteolata. The sequence continues at coordinate 3,441,946 of OV928049.1, read as the reverse complement.
TGGTCTTTTGCTGCTGCTGCTTTTGTTTCTTTATTGTTGCTATCTGCTTTAATTTCAACAAGAAACATATTTCTATGTCTGACGAATTGCTAGGTATTAATTCACTTGTTTTTTGCTTTGTTCGCGTTCAAAGATACGTCTAAACAAAATTGTAAAACCTATCTTCCTAATAAATATAATAACGTGTATAATATATGCTGCGTGCGTTTATGGGCTAAACTAGCTTTACCTAAAGAAAAAATGTTTTATCTGAGTGATAGATTTGAATACACACATAACGTAAAAAGAATATGACAACGTCACAACGTGAAATAAGGCGATCTTATTCAAATGTTCTGGCGCCAACGTTCATACCACGTTGAAAACACCGGTTCTGCTGCTCAAAATGCACACTAATTAAAATGGGAAAAAGGATATCAATTGGTTGTTTTTAATACTTTTCTTTCGTTTTAAAGTGACGACAGTCAACCTATCAGAAGTCCTGCGGGACGAAGTGAGAATATAGTATGTATTTGAGGACAACAACATCTACAATGGATCTAGCGAACTAAAATAACGTCCGCAAAATAGTTACGGATCTACAAGCTAGTGGAAACGCTATATTTGTTAAAAGCACGGATGTCTTCGCGCGGCCTGAAAACTCCGACAGTAGAGGTAGCCACTAGCTGATACGAGAGACGATGTTTCCCATAGTACAAGTACTGTCAGCAACCTAAGGAACGATTGCACCACAAACAAACCACAACTAGCTATCTTCCATTCTAGTATCAAATATCACCGCCAGATGGCACAGACCGAAACTTTGATAAAGCCGACATTAAACCTCCATCATGTTACTCGGATACATCTTCACTAAGGCACAGCATACGAAAGTCATGCAAGCCTCCATAGGTTAATAACTCATACCAAAATATTGTACGTGTTTTTACCCTAATTTTTATTTATTTATTAATTGACTAGTTGTGTGCTTGCAGTCCCGTTCGCGTGGTCTACGATAAACACCCTTCCCCTTCACTCGGCCTGATGCCACCATGCATTGCCTTCGTCGCTGTTTATCGCGCCCATGCTGTTGTCTACCGATTTTAATTCAGACTTGAACTAAGAATGTTACTGCTGAATGATACTCTTTTTTGCCTATTTAATTTGATGCCAAAAGTATACCATAACTAAACTTGGCCAGATAACGTAATTACATTATTATATCCCAGGACTTCCGGCGAATCATCATAAACAATACAACACTTTAGCGTAGAAAATAACAATAAAAAAAAATCTAGTTAAGACATTACATTTAGTTACTGATAACATCATCCGTTTTGTATGATTAATAATAGTGTGATGACGTCATAATGAGTAATCCGAAGGCTTCGTTTGAAGTCTCTGTTGCCAACGTTCATACCACGTTGAAAACACCGGTTCTCGTCCGATCACCGAAGTTAAGCAACGTCGGGCGTGGTCAGTACTTGGATGGGTGACCGCCTGGGAACACCACGTAATGTTGGTCTTTTGCTGCAGCTGCTTTTGTCTCTTGCTCAAAATTCAAGAAACGCCATTCGATAAAGAACATATCAATTGGTTTTTTTCGTGCCTGTTTTATGGTTTAAACAGCCGCAATACAGTATTTAATAACAACGCCGTCTATGATTGATCCAGCTCACTAAAATAACATTTGTAATATTGTTATGGATCTACAAGCTACCCTTTATTGAAGTATCAAACTTTACCGATAGAGAGCGTACGCAAATGCTTAAATAAAGCCACAGTTCGTCACTTTCGTTTTGTGTATCCAAAAAAAAAAACTTGACGAATGCTGCACCTAAAGACCCAGAGCCCGTAGTGGCCCGTACGCCGATTCCCATATAACTGCTGCCAGCCACAAATAGAAATATACCTACTCTCTAATCAATAATGTTACCGAATCACAGGTTTTTTACCTTAGGCTCTTATAACTATCACGAAAACAGTAATCCTCATTCGAGTATTTTATCGCCAACGTTCATACCACGTTGAAAACACCGGTTCTCGTCCGATCACCGAAGTTAAGCAACGTCGGGCGTGGTCAGTACTTGGATGGGTGACCGCCTGGGAACACCACGTAATGTTGGTCTTTTGTTGCAGCTGCTTTTGTTACTTGCTTAAAATGCAAGAAACGCTATTCGATAAAGAACACTTACCCCTATTTATGTTTTGAACAGGCGAAATACAGTATTTGATAACAACGCCATCTATGATTGATCCAGCTATCTAAAATAAGTAATAACTTTCGTAAAATTGTTATGGATCTACAAGCTAACCTTTATTCAAGTATCAAACTCTACCGATAGAGAGCGTATGCAAAAGCGTAAATAAAGCCACACATCGTAAGTTTCATTTTGTGTATTCAAATAAACAAAATTTTGACGAAGGCTGGACCTAATGACATAGAGCCCGTACGCCGATTCTAATCCAACCGCTGCCAGCCACGAATAAAAACATACTCTCTAAGTAATCATGTTATTTATTTAGTATCGTGTTGATCACAACATGTGAACTTTTTTTTCTTATAACTAACACGAAAACAGCCGATCTTATTCAAATGTTCCATCGCCAACGTTCATACCACGTTGAAAACACCGGTTCTCGTCCGATCACCGAAGTTAAGCAACGTCGGGCGTGGTCAGTACTTGGATGGGTGACCGCCTGGGAACACCACGTAATGTTGGTCTTTTGCTGCAGCTGCTTTTATTTCTCTCGTTAATAGGGTTGAGGAAAAAATTGTACATATCATATCACAACGTCAAAGGGCTCTTTTTAATCTTTATCTATAAATTCTGTTTCTCAACTATTTCATTATCGTGAGTCATTAAACACGATGGACATGAAGTGATCAGGATAGTAGTATGCATATAATTATGTTATTATTCCCAGCGATCCACCTTACACAATACAACCTTCTAGCGTAGTTGACACCAATTTCTAAAAAAAAAGTAGTTAAGGCGTACAGTCCGCGACAAAAGTAGCTGGTCATATTCGATTTTACAGATGTGTTTTAGATCACTAATGTTTGGGATTTTGTACAACTTACAGAGTAACGTTTAACCATAACATAACACACCTGATGTTAAATGATGATGCGGTCAAAGGCTGGTCTCGGGAAATATTTAATGTTCAGTGACTTTTGTTGACCGTACATTAGTTACTGATAACATCATCCGTTCTGTACGATAACAATATGATGACGTCATAATGAATTAACCGATGACTTCGTTCGAAGTTATTGTTGCCAACGTTCATACCACGTTGAAAACACCGGTTCTCGTCCGATCACCGAAGTTAAGCAACGTCGGGCGTGGTCAGTACTTGGATGGGTGACCGCCTGGGAACACCACGTAATGTTGGTCTTTTGCTGCAGCTGCATCTGTTTTTCGCTCAAAATGCAAACGTAGTTAAAGATCATGACTTTTTATTACGTTCTAAAGATCGTTTAACTTATGCCAATCAATTACGTTCAGCTAGCTAGATGGAACGGAAATATAGTATCTAAAGACAACGCCATCTATGATTGATCTAGCTAACTAAAATGACGTCTGTAAAAAGTTATGGTTCTACAAGCTAACCTAAGTATGGAACAATAAAGGTGGAGACTGACTTGAGCATTCATTCGCTGTGAGCACGTTTTATGTCGAATATTCGGCATGTCAATACAGTAAACCGGGCAGCTCTAAGACGAGCGCCGAATCTCTTTGAATAAGTCAGTCGCTACAACACAGCGTAATACAGCGCTACCTATAAATTGGTCCAATGTGACATCGGGATGTGAGCAGTAACCACCACTAAAAATAGCTCCTCAAAATATAGTTCCAAACGGTAACGTTAGATGGCGCTGATAAGACTATCCCGTTCATCATTATATATTGTTTTTTTCAGAAAATGCCGGCATCCAAACATAATACTTTTGATGGGGATATATCCAGATATCAACAACAACGTGCATATTATTTGCGAAAGATGCGTGGATTCTCTATTCGGCATACTTCATGTTCAGGTAAAACACATCACACTTTTATTTGTTTCATATATAATTTTTTTCTTCAATTCTATACTGCCATCGTGCGATCGGAACTCGCTCGCGTAACGGAAAGTTGTTCATTTTTTGTTACGGATTTGCGTAGTTTGTGCATTCAGCCATTGTCATGTTAATTATCATTTTAAATGCTTGTTGTCACAACGTGATGTTAGTATGTGAGCCAGCTACAAACCGGGCAGAATAATCCCCTTGGCATTTTACTTTTTGGAGCATATCTAGATTAGAGTTGTTTTCTTCCACTGTTGCTGACAGTATCGTGCATAGACTATTAAGGGGTCCATTGCACTTGGTGTTCATAAACTCTATGCATAGGTAGATAGTAGATACCGCGACATTAGTAAGTACTAAGTACGCTACGTCATACATAACACATTTCCTTGCAATTCCAGGGTCGTATACTCAGCGCTCAGACGTCAGTCCAATACGCCCTAGACATCGCAAACGCGCTGGTTTTCCTACGAATGCAGGGCTACATTCATACTGAACTGAATAGCATGGCCATCATGGTTACAAACCATGACACAGCCAAGCTCGCTGATTTAGGACCTTGCGTCAAGGTTCGTAAGGAAGATAAATGCTTGAAAGGAATTGATAAGGATTACCAAGTGTACTCGCCGGAACCGCAGTATGTGAACATCGAAGGTTTGTATCTTCAACCTTATGTTATATAATATTTAAAGATTAATTTTATAAACGTAAAAAGTAGAATGAATATTTTCTTTTATTTTGGGCTGCTAAATTGGCTAGCTCTCAATTAAATACGGATATTAGTGTCATTCTCTAAAACTAAAAAAAAAATACCGTCATTTCTTATACTTCCGTGGTAAGAAATAAACAGCTATAAAAAACTAAAATTAAAAAGCAAAAGACCAACATTACGTGGTGTTCCCAGGCGGTCACCCATCCAAGTACTGACCACGCCCGACGTTGCTTAACTTCGGTGATCGGACGAGAACCGGTGTTTTCAACGTGGTATGAACGTTGGCGATTGTTACGTTAAATTTTTAGTACTGTAACGTAATAATCACTTTCGTATTGATCAGTCCCCCTTGAGACCTAACACATTGATTTTATCTGGCACCTTTACGAATTCATTTTTAATTTCAGATACTCGCGAGTCGAAGTCATCAGATAACGAGCCTCTTTTATCTGCGCATCCATCTGAGACGTATCTAAAGTCGAACTCGGTAGCGAAACCGTACGAAAGTTTCCACAACTGCGAGATGTTCCGGTGGCAGGCGCCCGAGATGTTCGAGCCAGGGGAGGATGGGCTGGTGCACCCTTGTTCGAAGAGCGACGTGTACTCCCTGTGCTTGATACTGTGGGAGGGCTGTAACGGTACGACGATTCTGATATTTAGCTCAAAATTTGGGCTAAAATTTGGCCCCGGTTGTAAAAAGTCAAACCTTGCTCAAATTCAATCAATTAGTAAAAATAATAAAATTGACAATGTGATCGCGCCCAAAAAATTACCTGCAGGGCGTTTCTTGCCTGTTCTTTTGCCGGTGTAAAGAGGTTGGAACAGGCGTAGCTCGTTTTAAAGTGATCACAATGTATCCTTTTGAATAAATATAGTTTACTCTTGATTTTTTACCACGCGTATGTGTGTGTAACAATTATTTTAATCTATTTAATTTTTCTCACGAGTTATATAAAAAATTGGACAATTTCTACTAATATATAAACGTGAAAGATTGTGAGTAGGGATGAATGGATGGATGAATGGATGGATGAATGGATGGATGGATGGGGATGGATGCATGGATGTTTGTTACTCTTTCACGCAAAACCTACTGAACAGATCTGAATGAAATTTGGAATGGAGATAGATTATACCCTGGATTAACACATAGGCTACTTTTTATCCCGGAAAAAGGTTTTTGCGGGATAACGGGAAGACACGGGGCGCAACCAGTAATTCCAATTCCAAAACAGGATTTTGTGAAGGATTTATAACATTTTCCAGCGTCCATACCATGGAAGATGCTGACGTACGACAAGTTGAAGGAGCACTACACACTGTGGCAGACCGGCTTGCCGCTGCCTCAGGACGGCACGTACCCGGGCTGCCTGCTCGCCCTCCTGCAGGCCGGCCTGCGCCTCGACAGGAGCACCAGGATCGACTTGGACACGTTGCAGCAGACTCTACAGACGGTCAAGGTATGTACAAAAAAAAAGGATCATCATCATCAGCCCGTGTCAGTCCACTGCTGGACATAGGCCTCTCCCAAGGTACGCCACTGAGCCCGGTCTTCGGCTCTTCTCATCCAACTACTGCCAGCCACTCGGCGCAAGTCGTCGCTCCACCTTGTCGCAGGGCGTCCTATACTACGTTTGCCAAGTCCTTTGGATGGACAGAAGCTATATCAAGTAGTAATCTTTCGTTAAGAATACCTTCTCCTGGTGTTATAATATATAGATTGGTGTAGATTGCCTAAAAGAAAATATGCAGAAACGAAGCAAAAAAACCAACATTACGTGGTGTTCCCAGGCGGTCACCCATCCAAGTACTGACCACGCCCGACGTTGCTTAACTTCGGTGATCGGACGAGAACCGGTGTTTTCAACGTGGTATGAACGTTGGCGATACATTGTGCTGAATTCACGCTTACAAAAAACCCACGGGATATCACGTGGTGCTATTATTGAAGCATGATAATTATTATTATTATACCGAGGGATTTCTGTAATGCGTGAACGATTTTTACTAACCCTAGACGAAGACTGAGGGGTGTTATAAGTTTAACGTGTGTACGTAACTGTTTGTGGCATCGTAGCTGCCAAAAGGATGAACCGATTTTAATTTAGTTCTGTTTTATTTAAAAAGTGTTTTGTTCGAGAGAGTTCTTAGCAATAATTGTCAGGATTGTCAGGATTTTTTTGATAATACAGTTGCTTCCCTCACGCTTGCTCATTACAGTTCCTTCCAGTTGTGGAATCTTTTAAAGTTCAATGTACTACGCTCGTTAGTCTCCTGTAGATGGGTATAAATTATTGTTAACACTGCAAACATAACGGAAATTTATTTGGTGAACGAAACATAATACGTCAAGCACCTGTTCAATGACGTAATAATAAGTGTTAAGTTGTTAACAGCACATCCTGTTTAGATGATCTTTCGCCAACGTTCATACCACGTTGAAAACACCGGTTCTCGTCCGATCACCGAAGTTAAGCAACGTCGGGCGTGGTCAGTACTTGGATGGGTGACCGCCTGGGAACACCACGTAATGTTGGTCTTTTGCTGCAGCTGCTTTTGTTTCTTTTTTTCTCTCTCTAGGTGCAATCGTCATTTGGTAAAGAGAAGGTTGGCTTTTTTTTTGTGTAGGTTTAAAACGTAGGTTAACTTTCATTCTTTCTGCTGGTTGGAACGGAAATACTATATTTGAAAACAACGCCATCTATGATTGTTCCAGCAAGCTAAAATAACGTTAGTATAGTTCTTGTGGATCTACAAGCCATCAGCCAACCTCTATTCAAGTATCAAGCGGAGCTACAGGCAAAATATAGTTATAGTGACGTCATAGCACAAAAACGGAAGACTATATTCGAGATTCCTTTCGCCAACGTTCATACCACGTTGAAAACACCGGTTCTCGTCCGATCACCGAAGTTAAGCAACGTCGGGCGTGGTCAGTACTTGGATGGGTGACCGCCTGGGAACACCACGTAATGTTGGTCTTTTGCTGCAGCTGCTTTTTTTTCTTATTTCTCTCTAGGTGCAATCGTCATTTGGTAAAGAGAAGGTTGGCTTTTTTTTTCGTGTAGGTTTAAAACGTAGGTTAACTTTCATTCTTTCTGCTGGTTGGAACGGAAATACTATATTTGATAACAACGCCATCTGCGATTGTTCCAGCTAGCTATAATAACGTTAGTATAGTTCTTGTGGATCTACAAGCCAACCTTTATTCAAGTATCAAACGGAGCCAGCTAAAGGCAAAATATAGTTATAGTGACGTCATAGCACAAAAACGGATGACTATATTCGAGATTCCTTTCGCCAACGTTCATACCACGTTGAAAACACCGGTTCTCGTCCGATCACCGAAGTTAAGCAACGTCGGGCGTGGTCAGTACTTGGATGGGTGACCGCCTGGGAACACCACGTAATGTTGGTTTTTTTGCTGCTAGAATTTGCCACGGGCGGCCCTGACTTTCATTGAATCAGTTATTTATAACGAGCCGAGAATGACGCAAATCTGTTGCTATGTACTTTTAACAGTTTTCTTTTTATTTATTTTTGTGTATATTCAACATGTTAGAATATTTTAAATACACAGTGTGGTTTGTTATAATATCCCATATAATATTTGTTTACATGCGATGTGGTATTATTGCAGTTTCGTAGTCAAAAAGAACGTTTATAACATCGTCAAGTCCGTCCGTTGGTATTTTTATAACAGTCTGTAAATCATTTGTAATGAAAATACACAAGCATGTTTGTCGACTGGAAGTGTGACAACACACTTCCAGTCGACAAACATGCATTACAAAAATAACTTGGACGTTGCTGAAACATTTAATGTTCTGACCCTAATTCCATGTACGAGGAATGAGATTATTTAAGCTTTTTAACAACGCAAATATTTAAATTGATATTAACAAAAATATATTTTACAAAAAACTGCGATGATGGTTCAGTGGTAGTGACGTCGGCTTGCGATCCGTAGGACGTGGGTTCGAATCCTACAATGAGCTTGAGCTTTCGGTGAAGGAAAACATCGTGATGAAACCATAGCTTGGTGGTAGGGTATTTTCTAGTACTCGCCTGGCTAGCTACCACCCTCTTGTTAAGAATCTGCCGCCAAGCACCTATCCGTGTGTTCCGGCAGCCTCACTTGAGAGCCAGTTCCCAGCCCAGGTGTAGCGTGGTGCCATCTTCGACCACATCGCCACCTACCCTGTAAATAGTAAAAAAAAAAACTACGTTCTAACTAAACATCTCTATTCGCAGCGCAATATCGATAACCTCGGATACATCATCATACCGGCCAGGCTTCCAACCAAGAAGTCTAGCTTCAGCACAGTCGCTTGGGACACCACCTCGCCCACCGACTCCGACAGCCTGAGCCCCCAAAACGTCGAGCACAAAGCCGTTGTCCACAAAACAAAGGAACAAGACAGCTACACAGACAGCAGTGAAAAGGACTGCAGCAAAAGCGACGCACCCGTATACGAAACTATAAGAAAAACATACTCAAACACCACATACTCCGTCGCTCAGAAATGCTTCATTCAAGACGATGACAACATAGATAACGCATCTCTTATTAAACACAACTTGCTACCTAGCAAGGATAATACAAGCAACTGCTCCACACCAATAACAAAAATTAAGGCGCGAATTAAAGACATCGAAACGCCAGGCTCGCTGCATCGAAGCGATTCCACCGAATACTGTAGTATTCTCAGCCCTAATCGTACAGCCAATTTAGGACTCAACGACGATAGCTATAAAGATAAAAGTAGCGTTGAAAGACCCACGGCGAAGTTAAGCAGAAGCTTCACGCCCAAGTCGTATAAACCCTTGCATATAAAAGTGCCTGAATGCAATTTGGACTCTATAAAACCGTTGCTTAAGGATCACAATAGCACGGAGCGTTCCTCTTACAACTTTGATATACAGAACTATAGTTTGCCGAGCACGCCCATAGCTCGCAGTAATAAACTGAGGAAGAATGCGTGGCTTTCTGGAGATGTGACATCGAATGAGAGAAGTATGGAGGCGAAACCACAACTAGAAGCTAGGAAGAGCCTTTCTAAAACACCAAGCAAAGAAGGTAAGGATTGATGTTTAGAGATTGATCTTATCATAATATGCTCATTTTAATCTATCGCCACTTACGACTATAACTACCATAGAATATATAACAGCTACTCTAAGCCTAGGACATTTATCTATTTATTATTTTATTTGGTAAATAAGCAACGGTAAATATAGAATAGTATTTATCTATTGTGTGCGTGTTGTAGAAAGAAAATGTAAGATAGTTTTGAATGTACTGTTGCCAACGTTCATACCACGTTGAAAACACCGGTTCTCGTCCGATCACCGAAGTTAAGCAACGTCGGGCGTGGTCAGTACTTGGATGGGTGACCGCCTGGGAACACCACGTAATGTTGGTCTTTTGCTGCAGCTGCTTTTGTTTTCTCGCTGAAATGCAAACGTTAAAAATCATGACTTTTTTTTTGAGTTTTTTTATAGGTTTATTTTATGCCAATCAATTACATTCAGCTGGATAGAACGGAAACAGTATTTGATGACAACGCCATCTATGATTGATCTATGTAGCTAACTAAAATAAAGTCTGTGACAAGGAACTTTTATACAAGTACCACACATTACCGTTAGAGAGCGTTCGCAAAAGCCTAAATAAAGCCACGTTTCATTCCTTCGATCGGCTGGACTGAAAGATATATAGCAAGAGTGGGAACGTGTCAACGTAGCAGGCTAATAAATAATGGTGATGTAACACAGAAAATAATAATCTAATCATAGCACGAATAGTAAATTTCTTTCGAACTTATTATTGCCAACGTTCATACCACGTTGAAAACACCGGTTCTCGTCCGATCACCGAAGTTAAGCAACGTCGGGCGTGGTCAGTACTTGGATGGGTGACCGCCTGGGAACACCACGTAATGTTGGTTTTTTGCTCTTTTTCTGCAGATTGTGCAAACTCACAGCCCGAAGGGAGATCACCAGAAAGTTCTGAAACGATTCCGAAGTCTACAAGTTGCTCGCCTGAAATTCATGTTAGTTCTGAAAATAATACGGCTTCGCAGGATGGGAGTGTAGAGCCATCGCCCGCGAGCGTTGATACAGTAAGAGGCAGTGTGATTGGACAGAGAAGGTTAGACTGACCCGTTTTTTGATGCGTAGACAAAAAAAACTGTAGTAAAAAAAAAGTTTCAGACATATAGCTTTTGACCATCACGTGATGATGCTAAGCGACAATGTGGTCGAAGGTGGCGCCACGCCACGTCGGGAATGGGAACTGGCTCTCAAATGATGGCGCCGGAACACACTGATAAGTGCTTGGTGACTCATTATTAATCCTGAGGCTAGTGACTAGAAAATGCCCTACCACCAAGTTTATTACGAAATTAATTTTGTTATCTAGTTTTCATACACTTTTTTGCAATGGTTATCTTTGACCACGCAGCAAATAATGGGCCCTAAATTTCACTTTATTATTATGGCACATAATGTAATTTATTTAGTGTAAAACTGTCAAGTATGTGTGTAGCCTTGGCTGACAGCCAACGTTATTATCTGAACTACTGCGCCCTTAGCCAAGATGCATTCTGCAATCGTTGACGCTAATAGAAAACAAAAAAAAGTGTAGGTTTGACATATTTCTGACCACGTGACTTAGCGTTGAAATAATATGTCAAACCCATACTTTTTTCTTGTTTTCTATTAGCGTCAACGATTGCAGAATGCATCTTGGCTACGGACCCTGAACTGCCAGTTTTAAGTTATTTATGTTATTAAATTACCCTACCACCTGGTCTCTAGGTAAGTTGCACTCGGGCACCAAAATACAGGCCCCGTGCTTAGTTTGGGGTCCATCGTTAATATGTACTAAGTAGTAGTGTAGTGTGTATGTGTTACTAAGTAGAATATATTGTATGGTTAAGAGATTTTCTGTATCTGTTTCTGGTAATTACTTTTGGTGAAAATAAATTTATCTCTATCTAGTTTCAATAACCTATCTATCCACGGCCTTCCCAACTAAACATAGAAATGTACATTACTTCTGTAAGGTTTATGTCAAATTTCTATCCCTAGTATCGCATAGCGTGGATAGATAGGTCTTTAAAACGCGTCCGAGAACAAAATTGTACCAGAGGCAATGCCATGCCATATGTGTCAAAGTTGTTAAATGCTCTACCGATGCACATAAAATCTCTAGGGCTACATCCACTCAAAAAAGAATTATTTGAGTGGCTAAGAATTAAAATGTTTTATTCTGTCAATGAATTATTTAAGACCTAACTATTAATTTAATGAATATTGTATGCTTGTTTAAGCTTAATGTGCCGAAACACTAACCATTTTTTAACATCATATTTGTACCACATTTACTGCAATAAATACACCACACACACACCACTACCTATCGGTGTGTTCCGGCAGCCTCACTTGAAAGCCAGTTCCCAGTCCAGGTGTTGCGTGACGCCATCTTCGACCGCATCGTCACTTAACATCAGGCGACTTGTGGTCAAACGCTACCCTGTAAATAGTAAAAAAAAAAATTGTATTTTTTTTTGTATTTTTAGGTTATTGGGAATGGCCGTAAATTGGCTTTTAGTACTTTTATTGCTGATGGTAATTTGACGTGTATCTCTAAAACCATGAGTTAGATGCTTTCATTTCAGTTGACTAGATAAATATCGAATTAGAAATGTTGCGGCACGTACTGTCAGCGAGAAAACTTGCTGAACCTGCCCATTCTTCCAATGTTCATAAGCCTTTTGAACACCAATTTTCACCGAACCGGTGCACATTTGGGATATTTACCGTTAACTACTTTTCGCTGACTGTACCACAGAAAACATTTTCGACTCAACTACTTGAAACATTACTCACATAGAACCTATCTCTCAACGTACAAATTACCTTTCAGATCAGTTCCACACCTAGAGTTCCTAACCCCCGATACTGACGACGCTCGAGAACGTTCGTGGTCGTTCAAATCGCCAGAGCAACGAAACCAGGCCAAGTGTAAAATAGAAGAGGACCTCTTAGCCAACATGAATGTGAAGCCTCTGGTCGCCATACACGAGAGGTGGATCTATGAGGCTAATAGGAAAGCTGTTCGGTCCATGTCACTACCAGAAGAAAACAGGTAAATATCAGTGTCAGTTAAAATTTGGTATTTATTACATACAAGCTGTTCCCCGCGTGGGCTACAGTTTGTAGCTTATGTCCTTTCTCAGGCTCTAAATTATTTCTGTACCAAATTTCAGTTAAATATGTTCAGTAGTTTAGGTATGAAAGCGTAACAGACAGACAGTTACTTTCGCATATATAATAATATTAGTAGGGATCAAGCAAATGCAAAGCCATCTTTCATTACAACAGCCCTGTAATATGCACACACAATATGTACACAGACAATCTTGCTGCGATACGACGTTGAACTAGTAGGATTTTTTCTGCCGTGCTACCGCCAACGTTCATACCACGTTGAAAACACCGGTTCTCGTCCGATCACCGAAGTTAAGCAACGTCGGGCGTGGTCAGTACTTGGATGGGTGACCGCCTGGGAACACCACGTAATGTTGGTCTTTTGCTGCAGCTTCTCTTGGCTCATTCTTATAACCATCTCCATTTATTTTTAAGCAATGGAAACAATTTTTCTGATAACTACTAGGTTGCTTTACACTTATGTATTTCTGTAATAAATTTCAACAAAATGTATGTGAGCTGCGTGCAATTGCCGGCTAAAGTAGGGTTAGTAACTGTGTACAGACGTGATGACATCACAGTCACAATGCGACTATGTTGAAAACCGTCGACCTTATTCGGCTCATCCATTGCCAACGTTCATACCACGTTGAAAACACCGGTTCTCGTCCGATCACCGAAGTTAAGCAACGTCGGGCGTGGTCAGTACTTGGATGGGTGACCGCCTGGGAACACCATGTAATGTTGGCTTTTTGCTACGTTTTCTTTTGTCTAATTCATTTCCCAATAATAATTTGTTTTTTATATGTAACTCGAACGTTTTTTTTTTCTAGTTTTAGATCGCAGATATCAGCGGCAGTGAAGCCTGCTTCTCATTGCGTGGACACTCTACAGAAATCTTTGCCTCAACTGACTATGAAGAGACCGACTAAAACCTTCCGAGTGTCGACCTCACCGAACAATAACGGTAAATGATTAATGTACAAAACCAGTCTCAATATAATTATTTGTATCTCAAGACGGTTTTGATTGTTTTGAACACAGATATTATAATATAATGAACCAGATATTTAGGGATCCTTCGTACTGTGGTGGTTATGGAGATTTTTGTGTGATTATTGAAACGCCGGTGGTGTGATTCGTACTGCGTGTTCACAGTGAATGATCTTTATTACTAAAAGTTCCGTTATATATACACAACTAGCCTAATCTTCGTTTGACTTCGGCAGGAACTCGGGTCGCTTCGGCAGGCGGCGCGTCGCACGTGGTGTTTAGGATCGGAGAGTCCTGTTTGTTTATTGCGCTGGGAAAGTTCGGCTGGTCTTTGAGCTATTGGGTCGTAAACTGCAATTGTTCTTTTCGGCGTATTTATTCTTTTGTTTCAATGGTGGGAAACGTAGACGATGCAACGGTGAAATATTCCTTTTATTGCTGTGCGTAGTAAAATTGTATTGTTGTTAAAACTGCATTTTATATTTGTTTATCTTCTGGTGTTATGGGAACGAAATATCGTGGGAAAGGACTGTAGTAGCGTAGCTACATGACTCCCTCCCTAGCGAAAGCGTACCGGCAGTTTGATTTGGCGGCCGAGTCGTGTTGTTCGTATTATTGGTTGCGGTGATGCTGGTGTATCTTGATCTGGTATCAATACGTTATTATTGGCCGGTTCCGATGATAATTGCGGTGGGGGTACGATGTCTTGTTTCGTTGGTATGATGATGACGTGGTCTTGAGTTGGCTGGTCCGAAATGTTTTCGTTTAAAATGTAAGCAGGCTTGAGTCGGTCGATTGAAATAGTTGAGCTTCTCTCTGGTAACTGTAATATGAATGTTTTGCTGTTTCGATCTATGACTTTGAATGGTCCGTCGTAGGGTGGTTGCAGCGGCTTCTTAACTGCATCGTTTCTTACAAACACATGCGAACATGTTTGCAAATCTTGATGCACGAAGATTGGTCGCTTGTTGCCATGTGATTCGGTCGGATGAGATGGCTTGATTGCGTTTATGGTAGCTCGTAGTCGAGTTACGTAGTCGTAGTTCATGTCTTGTTCGTTTGATGGTGGTGTGACGAAGAAATCACTAGGTAGGCGTAGCGTTTGTCCATAGGTGAGTTCAGCGGCGCTGACGCCTGTGTCTGTGCGCGGGGCGGCACGTAATCCCATGAGGACTGTAGGAAGCTCGTCTATCCACGTTGAATGTTGAGACAGGCGAGTCTTTAGTGCAGCTTTGAGTGATCGATGCCAGCGTTCTATCATTCCATTTGATTGAGGATGGTAGGGCGTAGTGTGTGTTATTTTGATCCCCATTGCGTTCATGAGCCTGGCGAAAAGGTGACCTGTGAATTGTCCTCCTCTGTCGCTCGTGATGACTGACGCAAGCCCGTAGCGAGTAATCCAGTGCTCATAGATTATCTTCGCCACGGATTCCGCAGATATATCTTCTGTGGGAATTGCTTCTGGCCATTTCGTTACTCTGTCGATCATTGTAACGAGGTATCGATGGCCTTGCGGTGAGGTGGGTAGCGGTCCGACGATATCTACGTGGATGTGTTGAAATCTCTCAGTAGTCACTGGAAACTTTGAAATGCTGCTCGATGTGTGTCTCTGGATTTTGGATCTTTGACATTGTAAGCAATTTTTGCACCAGACTCCGATTTCTACCATCATCGATGGCCAGAAAAACTTCTGGGACATAAGTTTGCGTGTCGTGCGAGTGCCAGGGTGGCTTATGTTGTGTACGGTGTCAAATGCAAGTCGTCGAAATTCTTCCGGCATATATGGTCGAATGTATGACGTTGATGTTTCGCAGTAAATAGGTGATTGAGATTCGGGCATAGTGACTCGTTTCATTGTTAAGTTGGCTTGTTGTGAGAGTTTCTTGATTGTTGCGCTGTCTTTTTCTTGAGCATGGGCGACTTTGTCATAGTCAATTAGTGATGGGCAAATGATGCTGTCGACAGGTAGACGACTCAGAAAGTCAGCGACAGTGTTTTCTGCTCCGATGATGTGTCGAATGTCCGTAGTAAACTCGCTAATGAAGATCAATTGTCTGGCTCGACGCGGTGTTTCAGACGCTGACGGTGGCTTTTGGAGCACGAAGGTCAACGGCTTGTGGTCGGTGAATATGATGAGATCGCGTCCTTCGAACATTTTTCGGAAATGCTTGACCGCCATGTATATTGCAAGTAGCTCGCGGTCGAATGTGCTGTAGTTACATTGTGCATCGGAAAATTTCTTTGAAAAATAGCCTAGCGGTTGCCATTTTCCGTCGATGTGTTGTTGTAGGACAGCTCCTGCACATTTATCAGACGCGTCGCTGAAAATTGCCAGGGCAGCCTTGTGCGATGGGTGAGCGAGCAAAGCGGCGTTTTGGATTGCAACTTTGCAAGCTTCAAACGCTGTTGTCGCTTCGTCGGTCCATTCAATGTTTGTTTTGTCTCTTTTCTTGACGTTGTGTAAGTAGGCATGGAGCGGTGCTTGCATTTCTGCGGCTTTCGGCAAGTGATCGCGATAGAAATTGATCATGCCGAGGAAACGTCTTAATTCTTCAATCGTTTTTGGTTTTTCGTAATTGCAGATTGCTGTGACCTTTTCAGTAGGTGGTTTGATTCCTTCTTTGCTCACAGAGAAACCAAGAAACTGCACTTCCGGTTGGCCGAAGATGCATTTGGCTGGATTGATTGTGATGCCATTTTCTTCTAGTTTTCTTAGTACTATCCGGAGATGCTCCTTATGGCTGGATTCATCACAGGACGCAATAATGAGATCGTCAATGAATGCATAGACGAAATCGAGTCCATGGAGTACTTCGTGGATAAATCGTTGGAAAGTCTGTCCGGCATTTGTTAAACCGGGACACATTCTCGGAAATTCAAATAATCCCATTGGCGTTATGATGGCAGTCTTTTCTATGTCTTCTTCTTTGACCTTGATTTGTTGATAGGCTCGGTTGAGATCAATGGTACTGAATATTGTCTTATTAGACAACTGGAACGTGAAATCTTTTATTCTTGGAATCGGATAGCGATCAGGCGTTGTGACGGCGTTCAATCTCCTATAATCTCCACAAACGCGAAGGTCCCCGTTCTTTTTCGGTACGATGTGCAGAGGCGATGACCAAGGACTTTTGCTTGGACGGCAAAGGCCTTGTTCGATCATGTTTTCGAATTCTTTTTTTACGGCTTCGTAACGGTGCGGTGCGACTGGTCGAGCGCGGCAATGAATAGGCGGTCCAGTCGTTTCAATGTAGTGTTCGACGCTGTGCTTTGTATTAAGTTCCATTGCTGTAAGACGTGTAGTTCCGGGAAATTCCGCTAGTATGTCGTGATAAGATTGCTGTACGTCGATACTACGAATTGTTGGTACGTTGGTTGCTCGGACGTATGAAGTTGTTGATAATTTTGTTATGCCGTCGATCAGTCTTCGGTTTTTGATGTCAACGATGAGTTGGTGGTGTTTGAGAAAATCAGCCCCGATGATAGGTTTGCTGACTTCCGCAACGACGAACTTCCACTTGAACGGACGGCGAAGATTTAAGTCGAGTGTCAATGTTTTTTCGCCGAATGTTGGAATGACAGTATTGTTTGCAGCGTAGAGTTGAAATTTGAGTGGTTTTGACGATTCTCCCTTGTTCCGAGGTAGGACGGATACGTTTGCGCCGGTGTCGATTAAAAACGTTAGTTTTGACGTTTTATCGGTAACGAATAGGCGGTATGAGTTTTCAGGTACTACGCTGGGTTCCGCCTCAGCCAGCGCAGGCTCTAGTTTTCCGACTGATTGTTTCGTGGTTTGTATGAACACGGCATGGTGCAACGTCTTGCTTCATCACGAAAACGACTGTGGTAATAGCAGTATGGTGACGGTGATTGACTGCGTGATCTGTTATTATCACGACTCGTAGAACGGTTGCGACGGACGTGCTGGTATTGTTGTTGATGGTTGTAGTGCTCGTTGTATTGCGGATTTTGTCTTTGTGACGACTTAAAAGCGGCAAACTCAAGAGACAATTTTCGTAATTCTTCTGCCAGGAACTGAATATCTATTTGGCCGCGAGACGTGGATGCTGATGATGTCGATACGGCCGAAACTTGCGTAATTGTATCTTCGATCATCTTGTCGGCAAGTAGAGCAAGCTCATCGAGTGCAGTCTGAGTTTTGAATGTTTCACTGATGGTGAGAACGGATCGGATATGCGCTGGTAAATGGTTAGACCACATGAGACGTAACGTGGAATCGGGAACTTTATCGCGTGCTAGACTTTTCATGCGTCGAAGTAGCTGGGACGGCTTCTGATCGCCGAGTTCCGTGTCGGACAGCAACTTCTGCAACTGACGATTGTCTGATTCTTCATAGACGGTGATGAGTCGTTCTTTTAATGCTGTGTACATATCCGCTTCTGGAGGGCTGTATAAGAGGTCGCTAATCTGTTCGATGTCCATCTTGTCGAGCTGAGCAATCACCATCTGGGCTAGCTGGGCTTGGCTACGGTTTAAATCGCTTGTTGCGGCTTCAAAGGTGAGAAACCATAGTCGAACCTTGTCGCGCCAAAAAGATGGGATTCGCAATGGCAAGGTGATACCGGCGATTTCTTGCTGAAACTGTCTCGTGGTCGTATTTTCCTCTGCTTGATTCTGCATTTTGCGCTTGTTGCTGTTCTTATGTAGGGGTCACCACTTTAGGGATCCTTCGTACTGTGGTGGTTATGGAGATTTTTGTGTGATTATTGAAACGCCGGTGGTGTGATTCGTACTGCGTGTTCACAGTGAATGATCTTTATTACTAAAAGTTCCGTTATATATACACAACTAGCCTAATCTTCGTTTGACTTCGGCAGGAACTCGGGTCGCTTCGGCAGGCGGCGCGTCGCACGTGGTGTTTAGGATCGGAGAGTCCTGTTTGTTTATTGCGCTGGGAAAGTTCGGCTGGTCTTTGACCTATTGGGTCGTAAACTGCAATTGTTCTTTTCGGCGTATTTATTCTTTTGTTTCAATGGTGGGAAACGTAGACGATGCAACGGTGAAATATTCCTTTTATTGCTGTGCGTAGTAAAATTGTATTGTTGTTAAAACTGCATTTTATATTTGTTTATCTTCTGGTGTTATGGGAACGAAATATCGTGGGAAAGGACTGTAGTAGCGTAGCTACAGATACATGCTCAAGTGTCCTATAGGCCTTTTATTGGGATATTTTCTGAAAGCTAAAAAAACGTAGGTCCAAAGCCATGTATAAATGGCGCTACCATGCATATCACCATATACATATATATAAAATTGTCAATGTGATCGCGCCAAAAAAATTACCTGCCGGGCGTTTCTTGCCTGTTCTTTTGCCGGCGTAAGGAGGTTGGAACAGGCGTAGCTAGTTTTAAGTTGACGTTTTAAAATGATCACAATGTATCCTATTGAATAAAAATTATTATGATTTTGAAAATTTTGAATTTTATCTTTATTTTCACAAATGTTCAATGAAAAAAGAACAAGCATTAGAGTCAAACATGGTTCAGAAACGGAAGGCCAGATTTAAAAAAAAAAGCGCGGTTCTATATTTCTTGATATAAAGTTATGTTATGTTATTTTAGCAAGAGTAAATCTAATACAGAATGTAACTGTAAGTGGTACTACGTTTTCCAGTCATTATCAGCCTTCCACGTTCCCACTGCTGGGACTCTGGCCTTCTCTCAGAGAGAGAGCATGGGCTATAATCTACCACGCCGGCCCAGTGCGGGTTGGTAGATGTCGCATGCCCTTGAATGTTGCAGTTCTTAGGGATGCCGGTTTCCTCACGATGTTTTCCTTCACCGTTTTGAGCGATGGCAAATTCGCACATAACTTATTGAGTCATAGGTGCGGGGCCGAGAGGATTCGAACTCGGTGTTGGCGTCTTGTAAGTCGCACGCCTAACCGTTCGGCCACCATCGCTCAAACTTGTTTTCCAGGAGGACGTATAATTAAATAAGTATTTTTTTATGGTGATGGAACTAATACAATAAACTCGTACTTTGTTTCCTAACATGCATGTTGCTTTTTATTGTCTCTAGCTAGCCTTAACCACTTTTAACGACTGCAAGTTGCGGGGTAAGTCAAGTTCGAATGTTTATACCTTATTTTCAGAAACATAATAAAATTCCAACGCAAGTCATGTCATGTTTAGCGACGATGTGGTCGAAGGTGCCGCTACGCTACGGCTGTATTGGAAACTGGCTTTTAAATAAGTTTGCCGGAACCAACTGAGAAGTGCTTTGGAGACGGATTCTTAATATATTGTACCTTTATGTTCCAACCAGGGTTGGATTTCGTACTATAATTATAGTATTTATACTATAATTACTATAATAATTTCATGCTTCGTACTATATACTATCCTTAGCTATGGATAGTACGAAAAAATACTATAATTTCATTACTTCACAAACAGACCAAAAAATGACAAAAATTAATAAAAAAAAGTGAATTCGGTGGTGATTGAAGCATTTTACGACTTGTCAATGTCATTGTCAATTATTTCATAGCCACAGATTATACATAATTGTCATCGATAAACTATTTCCGGGGATTTCCGGTGAATCTTACAGGAACTTTGCATACTGCACTCTGTGCAGTAAGTAATAGAGTACATAGATGTTTAATAGCCTGACTTATTTATTGTTCCTAAGGTGGTACGGCCATCTTATTTTTCATTCGTTCAAAATTTAAACTAAAATTGTAGTTAAACGTGTTGATTTTAATATGTAACTATTTAAAATTAATAATATTAAAGTGTACCATAATTTTTTCACAAATACTATTCTTTTCAACGTATCTAAATCCAACCCTGATTCCAACAGCCTCTTTTGAGAGCCATTCAGCCCAGTTCAGGCGTAGCGAAGCCACACTTTCGACCTCATCGTCGCTAACATAATAATATATGTAGTCGCCTTTATGTGGACTTTTTAAGGCTATAAAAAAAATACACTTTTAACAATTTTATTTCAATTTTCTACACTCGCACACATTATCGAACACATAATAATAGTAATAATCCACTAATATCACACATTGGTGTCGATTCTGTTTGCTTTCTCTAAGACTAAACTAAGTTTGACAGGTCTAAAAGTAATGCTATCCTATTTTTACTTCAGTGGTTAGAAAAAGACAGCAATACTACCTGTCTAACTTAGTTTAGTTTTAGAGAGTGCAAAACCGAATCGACACCATTATCACCCGAAACAACACAAGTTTTGAAAATAAAAGTAATATGTTCATGTTACAATTCAATTACCGCCAAAAACGCCTACAGATTGTAATGATTTCAGGCGCGCATTGGGAACAGTTCTGTCAAGCGCGCGACACAATAGCTAAAGGCGTCAACTTCGCAGCCCGCAGCCCCGACGGATACCATACGTGGAAGAAAGATCAGGCGGATTCTGATGCGGGGTAAGTGTAATAGACGATTCGGATCTAACGAACCGATGTTTTAATTTAGGCTATAAGCTATCTCTATTCCAAATCCGTTGAGCGAGTCAAACAAACACACCCTCACACACACACACACACACACACACACACACACACACACACACACACACACACACACACACACACACACACACACACACACACACACACACACACATCACACACACACATCACACACACACATTCACATTTCTCTCACTTTTGCATTTGTATTAAAGGTGTGATTATAAACCTATTCTAATTCTACAATTTTGTTAAAGATAACTGTTTATAAATAATATATTACACCTTATTTACAGCTTTAGCATTTATTTCTACCGATCATATTATTTGTAATATGTGGCACAATCTAAGAGGGCGGTACCCGTCCATGAAGTACAATATTTTTTGTATGCAATTTTAACTTAAACAATACGAAACTTTATGGGCGTGAGCTATCAAAAAGCCATTAATAAAATAGACAAAGAAGTGTAGTATGATGATTTAATTAGTGTTATTGCATATTTTTCAGCACCGCAACGGAAGACAGAATCGAACCTAAAACAGACCAATGCACCGACACCAAAGGCATTGAAGACTTCATTCGCGATCTTATCCGCAAGGAGTTTCAACACCTACTCCACGAGATGTCCGACGACGCTTCCACTGTAACACCTCACAGGAACGAAGATCTGCTGTGCAAAGGAGTTTTTAACATCATAGAGTCTCTAAACAACAACGACGAAGAGAAAACCTTAAAGAAAGATCCAGTGAAGTCTTTCTCTAGAGTGAAAATCAATGGCAACAACAAGCCGTTGTTGCAAATAACTTTCAGTCGGTCTGGTGAGAACAGTCTGCAGGTGTTGGACAACTGTGTGAATGTGACCATTTGTGACAACAACCACCAGGGAAGGGACAAGCTGAATGTGTCCATGGAGGAGACCTTGACGGAAGACGTGCAGGTCGGTGGGTTGAAGAGGTGCCAGGCTTTCAATGCTATTCAGGTAAATTGTAGTAATCTTCCTTCTTTTTAAAATACATGGTAGCGTTTGACCACAAATCACCTGTTGTTAAGTGGCGACCACATCGAAGGTGGTGCCACAGTACACCAGGATTGGGCACTGTCTCTCAAGTGAAGCTGCCGGTGCACCA
Organism: Opisthograptis luteolata; assembly: GCA_931315375.2. NCBI lineage: Eukaryota > Metazoa > Arthropoda > Insecta > Lepidoptera > Geometridae > Opisthograptis > Opisthograptis luteolata. The sequence continues at coordinate 3,419,381 of OV928049.1, read as the reverse complement.
TTTGGTGCTTGTCATGGTTACAGGTTCTTAACTTGTGGGTGATAGAAATATCATTATTGTATTCTGCTTCTTAGCAATCTTGTTGTAAATGATAGTACAATCTGATGGCCAAATGATACCCTTTAGTATCTTTGGAGGGAACAGACGCCACATAGGGTAATCTATGGTTCTTTCTATCCCTGAAGCGACTATGTACAAACTGATTGATGACCGTAACAGCCAGATATCCCTTTTTCGCTTATCTAATCGTGCTCGTGGTTTATTCACGTGTTCCAGGAAGCCAGAAGCACCGAGGACCTGTACATAGATGACGACCTCTCCACTCAGATGCAAGAGAACTTCGGCGGGAAGGTGAAACTGATTCCTCTCCACGGCTCCCTCCACGAGATACTGTGCGAGAAGGAGGACGACTGCTGCCTTATTAAGGTAAACCTTTTAATTCTCCAGCACTTTGTTGACGACTAGCTGTGACGCCTGTGACCTAGGATTTTGTTTATGTAATTCGGGAAAAGTGTAGACTTGTCATCTGTTGTTATGTGACGATGTGGTCGAAGGTGACGCCACGATAAGTCTGGATTGGGAACTGGGTCTCAAGTGAGGCTGCCGGAAAACACCAGAGAATGCGCAAACGCATTGAGCGGTCGCTGTATTTTGCAAAGCAATGCGCTTTTGTAATAATCGAATCTCATAAAATTCTTTCACTACCAGAAACCTTTGCTTCTATTTTGAAAACATACTTCCTGTCCGTCGCGAACTTTATTCTTCACCAACCTTTAGCTACTTAACAAGTCATTTATATATTCAAGGTGAAGCAAGAAAACGGCTGCGACACAATCTACTTCAGATGCGACAACTCTGACACCGAATCCAGAGACGCCATCGACGGGTGCGAGCTTCAGCAAGACACGGTCGTCTTCAAGCGGAGCATATCGCTTATAGAGGAGAGAATCCAACGCGTCATCCCAAAAGACAAACGAGCACCGGCGCCTCCCCGCAAGAAAGACCTCAAAATCAGACCGAAATCGGAAATTTTCGCGCCGATCAACAGGGAAACTCGAGTCCTAAGCAACAGCAGCCCGTCGCTAGCAATCAACGACAGGGATGAAGTTGAAGTGAACATTGAAAACGTGATGTGCTACCAGGACTCTTCCTCCGACGAATGTCTCCACCTCAAGTGCCATTCAGATGATGATTTCGAACTCCTCGAGCGGAAGATTGAGGAGGACATGGCGACGAACATTAGTGGAGGCTGCGGCTACTTGGGTAAGATATCCGAGGAGAATATAGCGGCTTTGAACGAAGATAGCACTGACAAGGAATAAGGCATTAGCAGTCTTATTTAAACGCAGAATAGACTCAGATTTGTGCTTGTGTTTAGTACACTTTTTAATCTGTAGTGATAAGTAGGTCCCAACTTATTAGTACCGTATTTATATTATTTAAAATTTTCGCAAAAACAGAAAGACGAATCATTTTTGACATATACTAAACACTACATTCATATACATACTATACATACGCGTTTAGTGCATATTTAGCTGCAAGTGAGGGTGGGGGACGCAAAACAACTCGCAGAAATAAATAGTACGCGCTATACTAAACACTGGGGAAAATGTAAGAACGTGTTTTTACTAAAAACTAAAGCCGCTCGTACTAAAAGTGTTTAGTGACAATAAGACTGTAAGGATTTGATTATGTTGATTCACATGTTTCTTGTTGTCTTGTGACAGTAGTGAATGCGCGAGAATTCAAGCTTGGCTTGGCGAGGTATTCCCGAGGGGTACTCAATCTATACATGCGCACGGTTATAAAATAAATTAATTGCAATAAAAGCGCAGGCGCATTGGTTATTGCGTGTGGCGGAACTTTATTAGATGCTAGTATCAAAAACACCCATACACGCAACAAAGCGTTTCTTGAATGCATAATTATTTATTCCGTAGCGGGAATCAAAGCGCATGCAAATGACTGTTCGCCCTCTGCGCCGCATCGGTCGGATTTCGTTTATTGATTTTTTTTTCTTTTCTTTGTACTTATTCATATAATCGCAACTAATTATGTAACTTGCCATATTATAACGACTATTCCGTCCAATGATCGTCCAAGGGCGTCGCCAAGGGGCCTCCGTATAGACTCGATAAAATTTAGACAAATGCCAAAAGTTATCGATTGTCCGATTCATATTTCCGCGCGATGTTTTGAAGGGTAGTGCAAGTTTTGATAACTCTAAAAGCCCTTAGTACAAGTTTTGAAAACTATAAAAGTTTTCGTAAACGACAAAGTTTACTACCGCCAACTTGTCAAAGTTGCAAATCGTTAAAATTCAAAAAGCAACTCGAAAACTTTGTTGGAATTCGAATACGACGATTTGAAATAACCCGTCTTACCAACTTTAGTTCGTCCGAGAATCGGTGAGCCGCGCTGAAAAAAATATGTTTGAAAGGAGGCGAAAACTTTTATAGTTTTTGTAAACTATCAAAACCTGTACTATATACTGTACCGCACACCTATACGTGAACACGATTCAAAGGTGGAAAATTCGTAAGAAACGCATTGTTTTCATATTATTTTTTCTTATAGTTACTTTACCTACAATTCATCTCATCTATCATCTTGCCCCCTCTATCCTATAGGCTGGCGACGCCCTTCTTATTCTTACCTCGCATTTAGAAAACCCAAAGATACTTTCATAGGTTTTCTACACATGTTTTAGATTAGTAGCGTTTATTAATTTGTAAGAATTTAGTTGTTTAATGAAAGGCTATGTGATTTTTAGATTAAGTGGCACCAATACATTCCACTGTTGTGATTTTTTTAGATTAAACAGCACCTTGTAAAGGTTTTTTTCTTAATACTCGCACTGTTTATTTATATTGTATCACGTTATTTATTAAAAGCCAAAGTTAATTATTTTCTTCGACTCTGTACCTAGTTTTGATACTTTGTAGATTAAACATTATTATCAGGTTGTTTTTATTAGTGTGTTCTTGTTTAGAAAGTCACAATTTTAAAGTATTTTTATTGAGACGTGTTTTAGGTTTAACTGTTGAAAATAAAAACCGATAATTTAGAAAACTGTAGTTTTTATTCGGATTAAAACCTTTTAATGCTAGGTTTATTAAAAAAACATTGTTCTCCAATATCAGTAAATAGCTTTTTTTTAGGTTAGTTTTTTTGGTAGACTTAAATGATATTTTGTTATGTACTATTTTGTATTGTACATCAGAAACCTGAAACTGTAATAGGAAAAAGACTATTGTTGTCCTTATCTGGTGAAAACAAATGACAAAGACAGCTATATAATTAGTAATAAACATTTATTTTAATCTTTCTTCGCAATATCCAGTATGTCTTCTGCTTCGGAATACCAAACAACGTTCCGACGATTCGTATAATTCTTCTTTTTTTGCTCGACGAGTAATCGTTTCAACCAGGTTACTTTTTTCCTTAATTGCTGGTTAGAGCTCTGCAAACGATATATATCTACGTTCTCTTGTGTGACCAATTCTTTGTTCTTTAATTTCTCCAATAATTTTTTGAATACACTCAGTTTTCTCTTCAAATATCTGTTTGAATCTTGTAATCTTTTCACTGCCAGCCTCGAGTTCTTTAGTTTCGTTATAAGGTCCGCGATTTTTCTACAGAGTACTTTCTTTGAAGTGGTATTTTTGGATAGCTCGTAGCTTTTGGAAATTTGAATATCTGTTTCTTCCTCTTTTGCTTCTACAGGAGATTGATCGATAGACTCTCGAATTATTGCAGCTGATGTGGACGGCTCTTCATTATCGCTTACTACTTTATCTTCCGTAGAGCCCTATAAAAATTAATAACTTTATTTATTCACCTGTTTTTTAGAGTTTACAGCTGAATACCTACTTAATATACATATTTACAGAATCAGAAATCTATGAAACTATAATACAGGCTCGATATTTCATTGTGGATGTCGCGCTATGATCATCAGCTATGACCGTCATCATAATTTCCCCCCATGACAAAGAATGGTGACAGGTAGTCAGAAGTCACGCCCCCACTCTCCCAAAGAGTAAAGTAAGATCTCTCTCCCCATTCTACTTAACAAATTGGAAGACAAGTCGTTTTCTTATTTATTTATACCTTAACACATAGCATTAATCAAGGAGGACTTAATGCGAGTTAACTTTAATAGGGACTGTAACAAAACTGTACAAAAGAATTTGTAACGCATTCCGGGCCCAAGTAGCTTACAAGCAAAAATCCGCCTTACCAACTGGGGTAACAGAAGTGTGGGAATCGCTGACGCAAATAATCTTCGCCGATGCTTAGTCGGCTCAAAGCAGTCACTTGTGAAGTGTCTCGAGCAAATGACACTGAAAAATCTCGGGAACCAGTTTTCTCTTTTTGTTGCTGTTATCCAGGCGTCCTTTATGTCTGGGTCCTTTGGGAACCTTACAAAAAAAATTGTTATGAGTAGAACAAGTAAGTAGTTTTCCTACTTAATATAGAAAAGTCTAAGCCTTGTAGTATGTATATGCAAAAGTTATGATTTTTTAACTGAATAAATGTTCCCTGATCATCAAATCGTCAAAAAAACAGCCCCCTATAACACCTGCCCAGCGCCGGCGCGGCTGCGCGCTACGACATATTTTTTACAGCCTCAATTCGGGATTAAAAAAAATGTGTAAATTCCTGGAGGTGCGAACGAGTAGCTCTTTTTCATTGGTCTATTTCAAGAATTTACTGTCCATGCCATAATTGTGTAGGTGAGGATTACGATTGTGAGGTAAATCGTGGTGGCCCACGTGGATCTATATTATTTATTTTAATTAGGTACCTACCTGTCGAAAGCTAACTAATTTTTGGTATGATACATAAACTAACATGACTTGGTAGTAGGTACATTGATTACATAAGCAAATAGACGAGAAATGTGTATGTATCCTAACCAAATCGAATTATCCAGTAAATAATTCAATCGACTATCTCAGGAGCACAGCTGCCGAGTTGCCGACGCACTGTTATGTCAATGAAATCAAAGTTCCTAATGGAATCTTTTATTATAAGGATGTTTTAAAAACAAATTGTTGACTCTCGACAGTCAGACTGCACCATTGGACTGGACTAGTTATGCATCGCCATAATAATAAAACATTTTAACAGTACGTTCAATATCGATAAATCGTAAATACAGCACTAACGTTGTAAGTGCGAACACCCGGAGAGAGAAAAGGATGCCATAGAGAATTTTAGCAAGTTAGAGTGAGATAAAGGCATGCTGCTTCTTTTCGTATGTCCAGTACAACTTGAGCTTTGATAAATCTGAGAAATTTATTCATTTATTAATGTATCTTGCCGATTTATAGCTTAAAGTTCTGTTGTTATTTTCACTTAACTTTATAGAACACTATGTCACAGTAAAATTGTGAAAATATTCTGTTTTTCGACAACCATTTTTGCATTTACATACATAATCGTACAGATATAACTCCTGGTCGGTACTATTCAATGCGGCTTGCGCATCGCTTTTACTTGTGCATTTTCACTTACGTGTTACGAAATTGGTTAGTTCAGCAATACAACTCTACAGAATGTTTGACTATGTGAAGAAAATGTTATACCGACATACATACCCAGCTTGATTGAGCCATGCGTAGTGAAACAAAAGAAGTAATTTCGAAAACTATTATGTATTTATAACTTACCGATGAAACGTGATCCCATCTGTGTTATATTTGGATGTTTTGCTATTTTTACCACACCATTTGATGGAACAGGAAGACATTGGTTAAAAGATTAGAATTGATTTATGAAGTCGGACGTGTACACTTATCCAATATTAGATCGGTACTGCCGTAGCGTCGGCGTGCGCAGATATTTACTAGTGAGGTTTCACTGACGTGTTGACAAATTTTGACGGCTGTCGGCCTCTTATTGCGCCTCGTGCTGTGTGTGTGTCAGTCACTCGCATAACACAGAAATCGGGGAAATTTAAATCTAAGTATGCGCTGAACTCCATTAAAATGAATGAATCCATAGTAAAAAGCACTTGCAGTCCCTTATTTTTTCAAAGCCGTCTTTATTTTATCTCTTTTCTGCGTAGGAGAAAACAAAAGTCTAAATGGCCGCAAACAGTATTGATTTTTAGGCTGGCTATAGTGACCATTTATAGCGATGATGGCTCAGTGGTAGTGACGTCGGCATGCGATCCGTAGGACGTGGGTTCGAATCCTACGTGATGAAACCATATAGCTTGGTGGTAGGGTATTTTCTAGTACTCGCCTGGCTAGTTACCACCCTCTTGTTAAAGAATCTGTCGCCAAGCACCTATCGGTGTGTTCCGGCAGCCTCACTTGAGAGCCAGTTCCCAGTCCAGGTGTAGCGTGGCGCCATCTTCGACCACATCGTCACTTAGCATCAGGTGACTTGTGGTCAAACGCTACCCTGTAAATAGTAAAAAAAACCATACCTAATTATTATAAGCGTTTGTTTATACTTAGGTAATAGGTCTATGAGCGATGATAGATCAGCGGTAGTGCCGTCGGTTTGCGATTTGGAGGTTGTGGGTTCGAATCCTACCATGAGTTAATTTGAGCTTTCGGTGAAGGAAAAAATCGCGATGAAACTATAGCTTGGTATTCGGGTATTTTCTAGTGCTTGCCTGGTTACTTTTTATGAAATGCCTACATTTTTTCTTAACAGTAAAGACACAAACGCGCCTGTCGCTAATCATCATCATTATCAGCATGTTTCTGTCCACTGCTGGACATAGGCCTTTCCTAAAAACTACGTCACTCAGCCCGATCTTCGTCTCCTCTCATAAAATCGCTGCCAACCACTTTGCGTATGTCACAGTTCCACGTAGTCGAAAGACATCCTACACTATGTTTGCCAAGTAGAGGTCTCCACTCAGGAACTGCCCTAACGGTTATCGGTTTTTCTACACTAATTAATACCTATATAGAATGGAGCACCTGTCTACTCAAAAATTAAAACAATGAATAATTTGTGTTTTGACATTTATTCAAAACTAGTACTAATTGTTATGCAGATGGTAGGTATGTAAGGTATTGATTAAACTAGGTATAAATGAAACTATTTTTGCAAGATAACAAATTTATTAAAAAAAACTACAACTAAAAGTAATGATTAGAGTAAAAAAAATGGCACAGTGACTTCGAAAACCAAAAATGTGTAAAATATGTAACCTGCACCCGCACATTAAAGTGGGCCGCGCCGCAAGGCGTTACTAAATCTCTTTCAAACATTAAATGAGAGACGATGCAGGATGTTTGCGGTGCGGCCCGCCTGTAGTTTGCGAGGCTTTATGAAATAAGATTAGTGACTATATTATCATATACTGTGATATTATTATGTATGGTGGAATGGAAGACATTTTGATTTAGGCACCTAATACTTAAGTACCTATCTATAGTTATATACCAGGGGTGGCCAACTTGATTTTACCCAAGTTCTACTATTTACTAAAGAAACCCCATGCGATCTACCAACTTCAGACTTCATGAAATGACTTCATCATCATCATCATCATCCCTGTTTGAGTCCACTGCTGGACATACTTTTTGTCTTGCCACGATCGACTGAACTAATAGCCAAGATCGACTAGTCGATCGCGATCGACCGGTTGGCCACCCCTGTTCTATACAATACAATACAATGCTCATAGTTAAGTCTCATTTGTGCGCTTAGTTAAAGTTCCGCTGAAATCCAGTTTCTTCAGTTCTTATACAAAAAAAAAACGTAAAATCAGGTAAAAAAAAAACATGAAAATCAACAGTATGTTACTCTACTGTCCAAGCATTTGGGAATCCATGCGACAGTTTATTATAGCAAATGTCCAATCTCCAATGTTGGTCAATGCAATTTTCGCATTTTCGAATAGCTTCGATAGCTTATTCCCCTTGCATTAACGTACGGATATTTTTAAACAATCAATGAAGCAAAATTAAAAAATTCAAAATTCAAATCTTTTTTATTCAATAGGATACATTGTGATCACTTTAAAACGTCAACTTAAAACTAGCTACGCCTGTTCCAACCTCCTTACGCCGGCAAAAGAACAGGCAAGAAACGCCCGGCAGGTAATTTTTTTGGCGCAATCACATTGACAATTTTATTCTTATTACTAATTGATTGATTGAATTGGAGCAGCGTTACTTATCTAGCTCTTAACTTTACTAATAGCATTTTTTTTCAACATTGTGTGCATTAAATGCATTCATGTAAACGATATACACCTACTTTATGCATTATGTCTAAGTATCTTATTTCAATCGTTATAGGCTATTTTAAAGTGGAATCCACCAACGCTTTTTAAGCACGATTTGACTTCCAAGCTATCCAGTTATAAAAAAAGAATAGTAACAATCTCTATTTTTTTTAAAACATATACATTCATTCATATATATTAAGTTATCTTAATGCAAAATGAGTGGGTTTATCTCATCACATAACTGATGCTAAAATTAAAAAAAGTATGGCTTATTTACAATTTAGAGTTTTTATTACGGAATAGGCAACCGGACTGTTCAGTAACTGTTAGACATTAATCTTTATGGCTTCATAAAGCCGTAAATAATTTAATTAATAAATACTCCAATTTATCTATTTCATTGATTGATTGATTTAAACATAGAATTATAAGACAGAAGGAGAGTCTCATTCATAGTTCCGCTCAGTATCGAAGCAACAAAAGATCAAGTGTGTGCGTTAGCCTCACGTATTTACATTCACCGGCACGCACACACACGGCCGAATAATGTTGCATGTGAATAGACATTTACCACAAAATATGAGGAAATTGGTACACTTGTTCCAACTTTGCCATTTGTTGGAATTTGAATTATGTAATAATATTTGTTTGGATATTATTCATTTAAATTATTATGTAGGTTGTATTCAGAAATAATTCGCAATAAAATATGCAGCCCCTAAACATAGTGACGGTAAACTGATTAGTACTCGGGAAGAAAGCATGAATTAAAATCATAGGTATTTAATACTTAGATAAAATGGTGCCAGAAATATTTTTATACCTTTGTTGGTACAGCATCCCGACGTAACTTGCAGTAGCCACCTTTAGTAGTATACTTTTCTTTGTCATCGAAATGTTCGGAATATATTGTTGTGTATTTAGTTGGCCTTCCAACATTCTTCGCTTCGATTAAGTCTTATTTTATTTATCCATCGCGCAGCAGCAATCGGATTCCAAGGGAATCTTAAATCGAATACAATTATTTTGCAAAATTTCGTGCACATTATATACGTTAATAACTGCAGAAGTAGTCTATAAAAAATTTAGACAGACGGACAGACAAACAGATAAACATGACGACCTTGTTCATTGTCATTGCACTTTATACTACGGACGGAATCTTAGAAGGGGTAAATATTTTTCCCATAGCTGACAACATTTGTTAGAGTAATGGCGCCTGTTTGTTTACAAATTATTTTTCTGTTTTAACGAATGTTTTACGTAAAATAATACGTTGCCAAATAGTACTTACGTGTGAAATGTGATTTTTTTATTCTTATCTTTGTTGTGAGATGCGTTATGACACCCTTTTACTGCACAGGAAGGCATATTTAAATAAAATTGCCGGAGCTATTCGCTGTGAGACTTCATCGTGACTACTGACGTCAGACGTGACGGGAAACGTAATCGGGCATATCTGCCCGATTAGAAATCGCTGCCATCCGCTTCAGCCGACTCTCCTGTGTCATACATTCTATGGATTTAAAAATTAAAAAAAAAACATTTTGTTACAAAAATTATTGATTGATTATTATTCATACATATTCCAAACCATATTTTCTTTTTTTTTCGGAGAATTGTCCGATTGCCTATTTCGCTTGACTTCTCCCTCGCTCGTTATCCCAATGCTTCCTAAACATAGATTAACAGAAAAAGAGTTCCTACAGTATCCCTAGTACATATTGTGAAAACTATATTAGTTTTCGTAAATGTTAAAACTTACTACCGCTAACTTGTCGAAGTAGCACATACAACGATTTGAAACAACTTGTACAGTTAGCGACAAAAAAAGCTGATCATTCTCGATTTTCCAAATGCGTACAAAGTCAGTGATGTTTGTTTTTTCTTACAACTTACAATGTAGCGTTTGACCATAACATAACATGATAACATTAAGTGATGATTCGGTCGAAGATTGATGTTTAAAATATTAAAGATAACGGAAAATGCGTTATTGTACACCGACTTTTGTCGCTGACTGTATTACTGATTTTAGTTCCTCCAAGATTTTGTAGGAAACGGTGAAAGAAAAAAAAATCATGCTAGGAAACGAGAACTTTTATAGTTTTCGTAAACTATCAAAACTGGTACTAGGATCGCAGGTTATGGTATCAGGTGTCGGTCTGGATGTTTACGAGTTCTTGTCGGTGAGCTTGACGACGACCGCCTTGACCTCGGTGTAGTTGCTGATGCCGTAGGGCCCGTTCTCGCGCCCGATGCCGGACTGCTTGAACCCGCCGAACGGGATCTGGTTCCCGAACACGTTGTAATCGTTCACCCACACCGTGCCCGCGCGGATTTTCTGCAAACAACGAGACGTGCGTTAATTTGGTACGAGTTTAGATTTTTTGACGTGACGTCTTATAATTCGATAGAGCCGGCTGCACGCACGAAAAAACATGACTTATGCGGCGTTACCTCGCTCTGCGGCGTTACCTCGCTCTGCGGCGTTACCTCGCTCTGAGGCGTTCCATGTAAGGCTTGAAGTGCAAGCGAGAGCGCGGAACGAGCGACAAAGAAGCACAATCGGCCAATCGACGTTGTCACGTTCAACTATCGTCAGTAAACCGACTTTACAAACAACCAATTTTTACTTCTTACGGGGTAGCGTTTGACCACAAGTCACCTGATGTTAAGTGACGGTGTGACTTTTTTGGCGGCAATGGAATTGTCAAAGTGAAAATTTTGTTTTTTTTCCAAAATTTGTGTTTCTTCGAGTGATAATGTGTAATATTGGTGGATTATTAACCATTATGTGTTCGTTAATGTGTGCGAGTGTGGGAAATTGAAATAAAGTTGTGAAAGTGACTTTTCTAGTTGCTCCAAAAAAGTCCGTGTAAAGTTTAAGAAAAGCGCCACCACTTTACTTAGACACTATCCTCATCCCATCATCATTATCATTTAAACTTGATTCAGCTCGCTGAGATTGAAATATTTTATGGCAAGTACACTAATCGTGTGACGCCATAACGAAAAAAAAAAAATTATAATTTTACTCGTATCAATCTTATCGCAATGTGTACAACCAAACAAGAGAAATCTTATTAGTAAAACTAATTAAAAAATATCGGACCATTAGATGACAAAAAAAGCTTGGGATTTTAGTGAACTTGCTCCAATTCAATCAATTAGTAATAAGAATAAAATTGTGGTCCAAAAAAATTACATGCCATAACTTTTCCCGGCGTGAGGAGGTTGGAACAGGCGTAGCTAGTTTTAAGTTTGACGTTTTAAGTTAAGTGATCACAATGTATCCTATTGAATAAAATACTATTGACTATTGAAAGGCAGGTCTAAAAACATTGCCGTCTTTACTGACTTTTCCGGTTTTCCTTTAAGTGGGAAAAGGATAAGTGATATTCACCTGCACTAGATAGTTGGCCTTGTCGAGGTCCTTCGTGAAGACTGCGGCGGCCAGACCGAACACGGTGTTGTTGGCGCGCTCCACCACCTCGTCCAGCTGCGAGAACTTGAAGATCTGCTGCACCGGCCCGAAGATCTGGACATAACATTGAATAACAATAAATATAAACATCGGGGACAATTGCACACAAATTGACCTAGCCCCAAATTAAGCTCGAAACTTGTGTTATGGGTACTAGACAACGATATACATACTTATATATATAAATAAATACTTATATAGATAGAAATATCCAAGACTCAGGTACAAACATTCGTGCTCATCACACATATATTTGCCCTTACTGGGATTCGAACCCGTGACCGCTAGCTTCGCAGGCAGGGACACTACTATTTTTTTTTTTTTTACTATTTACAGGGTAGCGTTTGACCACAAGTCACCTGATGTTAAGTGACGATGTGGTCGAAGATGGCGCCACGCTACACCTGGACTGGGAACTGGCTCTCAAGTGAGGCTTCCGGAACACACCGATAGGTGCTTGGCGACAGATTCTTTACAAGAGGGTGGTAGCTAGCCAGGCGAGTACTAGAAAATACCCTACCACCAAGCTATGGTTTCATCACGATGTTTTCCTTCACCAAGCTCAAGCTCATTGTAGGATTCGAACCCACGTCCTACGGATCGCAAGCCGACGTCACTACCACTGAGCCATCATCGCTATAAAACTATAAAACTACCAACTCGGCTCGCGTCCGCGTCGTCAATAAAAAAGGGGTAGAATTTAAATTTAGTACATACTTAAATAAAGCCGTTTATAAAGTTTTAAAAGGCAACCAGACAGTAAGTAATCTATATATATAAAAGAAAGTTGTGTTAGTTACACTACTTATAACTCAAGAACGGCTGAACCGATTTGGCTGAAAATTGGTGGGGAGGTAGTTTAAGACCAGGAAACGGATATAGGATACTTTTTATCCTGGCAAAGGTTTCTACGGGATAACGGGAAGACGCGGGTGAAACCGTGGGGCGCAGCTAGTATCAAAATAAAATATAATTTAAATCAACGTTTTTAATGATAAAATGATCAAACAAGCGGTTTTTTTTTTGTAAAATAATACTATTTTATATTTTTAAATCAATAAACAAAAATTTATATCCTCTAATATTTTTTATCTGTTTCGAAACACACATTTTAGAATATGACGTCTTTAGTAAGTAAACCAAAAAATTGGTCTTTACATAGTCAAGTCTTTTTAAAAAAACTAAATAACCGATTTAAAATATAATATTTCACCTATAGCCATACTAAGCAAGTTTTACGGATTGAAGTTTATAGTTCAGTTGGACTAAAAGAGTATTCGGTTCGCGAAATCTATAGAAAGTACATATTATAATAATAATAAATTATAATAATAATGCCCGCACAATCACATACATAGGCTCTGACTAGGGATCGCAATATCGATACCATTTTTCAATACCGGTATTTTCGATATCGCCATTTTTTCAATTCCGGAATCCCGGGATTTTCGATATTTTCGATATTTTTACAAAAATTTTGTCTTGCTTAACATAAATCAGTTTAAACGTAAAACAAGTGTCAAGCATAAATGTTTACGATAGTTTTCGACATAAATGTCATACGAATATTAACCATCGGTGTTAAGAAGTTAAAAGTAATTCAAAATAGTAATGAAAACGACAGGAAAGTGTGAAAAAGTTAAAATAACCTAAATCTGTATTCTTCACATTGTTTGAATTAACATCAACCTCAGCTATCAAACTAAAATAAATTGTACAGGGTGGTCAATCCAAATGAGTCAGTAGGGAGAAGTCAGAAACTATGAGAGATAGCGAAATCTGCTCTTGAGAACCATGGCTTCAATTTTGGATTATTATTGATTTAATAATAATGGCATTCAAACTTTTTTTTAATCTCTCATATATAACCTTGAATCGAACCTGTCAATATTCCTTATGTAATCGCGTGCAGTAATTGTTTGTGTAATTGATCCTAAAAGTATAAGGACCAAATTTTGCTATGAAATCTTATGTAAACATTAGACTGAAATGCCGACAGATGAAATACTTTGCAAAATTTCGTCATTAATATGATTCCGGTCATCATTATAAATCACTTTATCTAAATAGACCACTTATGCATATCTTATCTGCAACAATACTAAGAATTACAAATTGCTATTATTTGAAATTAGAACGCATTCGTTCAGCGGGCGCGGGCGTGCCAACTTATTTAAAATTTGAAAATGGAACTTTCCTTTTCTTGGAATGAATGTTGTGTTTTGAATCAATGCTTTTCAAAACCGCTTTGTGTTAATTTTAGATAACTTAAAATAATAGCGTCAAGTCACGCAAAAGAAATTACTTCAACATTTACCATCAGTTTTCTGTGAGAGGGTTCTATGGTGGCTAACAATCCCGGTTCGCGACTGTACCATCAACAATAACAACGAAAAATCTTTCAGATTTACACCTAACATTGTTTACAAGACTTCAACCAGGTTCGATTCCCGGTTATGTGAGAGATTTAAAAAAGTTTGAATGCCATTATTATTAAATTGAAAATCGAAGCCATGGTTCGTAGGAACGGATTTCGCTATCTCTCATAGTTTCTGACTTCCCACTACTGAGCCATTTGGATTGATCACCCTGTATAATCAACAATTGAAACGAAAACAGACCTTCTCAGAATTATATATTAAAGAACAATCCAAAATAGGTTTATAAATTTAAATAGTGACTCATAATAGGACTCCATAACACACCAATGGATTTGAAGGTCAAAAAATATATATCTCATAGTCCTTAAAGGCCATACACAGGTGCTGGTTACACTCTAAGGCTCTGTATAATCTGACGTAATATGTGAATTGGGTGTATTGTACCATATATATCTTCCTCGAATCGAGGTGTGCTTCGATGGTTAGTATTCGTCAAACCTACGGACGAGAAGAGTTTACAGCAGGAGAATAGGATAGGTCAATAGTTTGCAAAAGATTAATTTCTCTATTGAAAAACAAAACGACCCATACTTTTCGAGATCTCACAGAAAAGAGAACATTAAAGAATTAGTTAAGGTAAATTCAGCAGCCACTTCAAAATAGATAGCTTGATAGATAACGCTTACTTTTATACTCATTTTATAAGAACGAACAAATTTGCCCTAGACAAAAAATATACAATAATATTATTATATAATATTTATGTGAACTTTGGTCAATGCTTTACTGCCGTGTTGTTAATACAGCAGTTGCTGACGTTGCTGTTCTTCCTTGCATCTTATTTTTAAACACTCCTTACCAAAAGGTACTGGATTACTGAATAAAATTACGTCGACCCGGCTAGTCCAGCATCTCATATTGAAGTTGGAAGCTAGAACGCTGTCCACATACCTGTATTTTATGTAGTTTTCGCCTGATTAGCCTTCTTTTAATGTTTGTTTATCGTTAAATTAGGAAACGATTAGATCGAGTTTTTAAATTATGCAATATCGAAAATATCGAAAATATCGATATCGCTAAATTCAATCCCGGTATTTCAGATCGACCAAAATCGTCCGATATTCCGGTAATTTCGATAGTCGATATTCCGGTTTGCGAACCCTAGCTCTGACCCCTAACTAGGTTTCCCTGTATCTAGGGTATCAGAAACTACGAGGATCGGGGATCCACAACACCCAGACACAGAACAAATACTTGCGCTTTTTTTTTCAATGCACAAATATTTGCCCTGTAGCGGGAATCGAACCCGCGACCTCACGCTTCACAGTCGGCTATCCGCACATTGCGCCATATCGGTCGTCAAATGCTCGTTGGTAGGTATTTATTTTATTGTTTTACAGCTTGACCCTTGTACCTAATGGGTATTGAAGCGTAAACTGCAATTCACAATAGATATACATAATATTATCATTCTTACGCGCGTGTTATCACATTATGTAAACGTGATAATACGACCTATATGGTCGTGACATTTTATCTTCATGGTAAGTAGAAATTACGATATACAACCATTTTCTGCATAAAAGCGATGACGTTTTCTAAATGTGCCCTACCTGACCAACTATAAGTACTATAGTTTACAGAAAAAACATAACTTGACATTCATTTCTACTGACTTTCACTGAATTTACAAACCTTGCGAACACAAATAGAAAATTGCTCCAACGCATGCTCCAATTCAATCAATTAGTAGTGAGATGAAAATAGTAAACGTGATCGCGCCAAAAAAACTACCTGCCGGGCGTTTCTTGCCTGTTCTTTTGCCGGCGTAAGGAGGTTGGAACAGGCGTAGCTAGTCTTAAGTTTTGGTGTTTTAAAGTGATCATATTATGTACACTGTTAAATAAAGAATTTCCGAATTTGTTTAAATTTGAATTGAATTGTCTTATTGTCCGGAGGTGGAAAGGGGATGCCGGATGGTGGAATAAGGTGATGTGGTTCCATGATGCTTTACAATACGGGGCGATATCCTCATCTTCCTAGATTACCTCGTTAGTAGCGATGTCCATATTGTCGGTGACGTCACTGAACACGGTGGGCTGCACGAAGTAGCCGAGGTCGCCGGAGCGCCCGCCGCCGGCCACGCACTTGGCGCCCTGCTGCTTGCCGCGCTCGATCAAACCGAGGATCTTGCTATGCTGGTCGGCGTCGATCTGAGGGAAATATACGAAGGTTTTTTTACTACGGGTAATGAGACCTGTCGCCATGTATGGAGCGGAATGTTGGGCTGTGAAGAAGACGGATAATGCCCGCACAATCCCATACATAGGCTCTGACCCCTAACTAGGTTTCCCTGTATCTAGGGTATCAGAAACTACGAAGGATCGGGGATCCACAACACCCAGACACAGAACAAATACTTGCGCTTTTTTTTCTTCAATGCACAAATATTTGTTCTGTAGCGGGAATCGAACCCGCGACCTCACGCTTCACAGTCGGCTATCCGCCCATTGCGCCACATCGGTCGTCGCATGAGAGGAAACTCCATGTAGCGGAGATGCAAATGTTGAGATGGATGTGTGGAGTGACGAGAGCGGATCAAATAAGGAATGTGTATATTAGAAGAAGTATGAAAGTAGCACCAGTGACAGAAAAGTAGAAAGGAAATCGTTTGGCCTGGTATGGACATGTTATGAGGAGGGATGTTAGCCATATTACCAAAAATTTGATGAATATGAATGTTGATGGATGGAAGGGAAGAGGAAGACCAAAGAAAAGATGGATGGATTGTGTGAGGGTTGATATGAATGAAAGGGGAGTGAATGAAGCGATGACGGCTGATAGGGGAGAGTGGAAGAAGAGTACATGCTGCGCCGACCCCAAATAGATGGGACCAGGGCAAGATGAAGATGTGTTTAAATTCGCCGACATAGCTCTCAGAATTTGCAACTTGAAGAGGCAATGGGCAAGCCACGTCGCTCGACGAACCAACCTATGGGGAAGAAAGGTTTTCAAGTGGGGACCGCGACTCGGCAAACGTCTAGAAGCCAGAGGCCAGTGGCTGGCAGCAGCTGGATGATAGGAGGCGAAGATCGAGCTCAGTGGCATACTTCTGGGGAGGCCTATGTCTAGCAGTGGACTGAAATAGTCTGATTTAATCATTTTGAAAAACGAAGCCTATTTCTGGTTGGTAATCATTTTTTATTCCCTGACCTGAGGTCCAGACTCCACGTCGGGCCTGAAGGGGTCTCCGACGATGCGTTTCTTGGCCCTCTCTGCAGACAGCTCCACAAACTTGTCGTAGATCTTGTCTTCCACGAAGGTACGGGATCCTGTAGGAAAGATGCTTTCTTATAGTTAAAGCTAGCTAAGTCGGTTCCAACATTCATACAGCGCGATCACATTTTAATTTTTTTCTTATAACTAATTGAGTGAGTTGGAGCAAGTTCACTAAAATCACAAGTTTTTTGTCATCTATTTGTTTGCAATGAGCTTTAGTAATAAACTTGAAATGTAGTTATCGACAAGTCTCGGATTTCCATTGTGATTGGGAACTCTTCGCCGGAGTTTGTTTTTTGAGGATCTTCAAGACAAGTGTGAACAAGTACCTTCTAGGTACGCGTGCTACACCATCGACCGCATCATCGCTTGGCAACGGGCGGGATGGCGATGGCAAATTCATGACTGTTATAGGGATGTGAAAAAATAATAGATTTTTATATTAATCGATTTTTTTTTCTTTTAATCGATTTTTAATAATCGGTTATCTAAATATGAAAAATCGATTATTGATAAATCGATTTTTTTACTTACTCTCTAAAAATAAATCGATTTTTTTACCTACTCTCTTTTTATAAAGTAATAAAAGATAATGCTTGTATTAATCGAGATTAAACCAATGTACACATTTCAATCGAATTTTGCAGTTATAAGTTACTTTTAGGTAATTTTATTACAATGTACAAAAAAATGCAACTTTTCGGATAGTTAGAAAAAAATTATTGAATAAAAATCGATTACATAAAAATCGATTATTTTTATTTAAATAATCGATTTTTTACAAATCGTTTTTTTTAAATCGATTATATATTAATCGATTTATTTACCTACAAGTCACATCCCTAAACAGTTAGTAATAAAAAAATAAAAATATCACGATAAACTCTAGACCACGCGGGTGAAACTGCGGGGAACACCTAGGTGTTCAATATATTCCCTCAAGCCATTATGTAATCCTCTAGCTGCACTCACCAGCGGTGCAACACTGGCCCATGTTATAGAAGAGCGCGGTGTGTGCAGCCTCCACCGCAGTCTCCAGGTCCACGTCTCCCAAGATGATGTTGGGCGACTTGCCGCCCAGCTCCAACGTGATCCGCTTGATGGTACCCGCCGCACCGCGCTGGATCAACTTGCCCACTTCTGTTGAGCCTGAGGCAGAGAGCAGATCCTTTTGTACCAGTTTACGCTCAAAATAATTATTTTCACCTCACAAGCTCGGAAAGAGTCTGTTTGTCATTCGAAATCTGAGTGCAAAAGCGCATTTTGCGCGCTAGCGTGGAAAGTATTTTTAAACTTCGAAACTTTCTATTCAATAATTTTCCATGCCACCAGTCCACTTAAAATGCAACAATACTTATTTCATGTCAGAGTGCCTACCTCTTTTTGGAATAATCGCACTGGCCAGCATGACTATTGCATGAAAAAACAAACAAACCTATTTTATCTGTTTTTCTTGCATTTTCCTCGCTGTAGTGAGGTGAAAAGTTGCGTGTTTCGCTCGGCTGCAAAGTTATTCTGCGTCTCGTACCTTTGAATCCCTCGCTATGCTCAGGTTTCAATATAAGTACTCGCGCCAAAATACAACTTTGCAGCCTTGCATAACAAATAACTATTTCTCAATTTTTTACTAGCCAGTTTTGAAATTACAAACGCTTGAGACGTAGGTACAGACGCGGAAACAGGTTTTGGTCACAGCGGACAAACGGACAAATAGAAAGACAGATGGACAATAAAGTGAATGCAGATAAGGTTTAATTTAACCGTTATTTATACAAAAAATAAAATCTAGTTAATCATGATGCCATCACACTAATATTATAAATTATGCGAAATTTTCTGAGTGTGTATGTTAGATACTCCTTCTCGCTCAAAAGGATTTGGATGAAATCTGAAATATAGGTAGATTAGATTAAGAATGTTTAAATATAGATATATGTTATACCTTGTATTAAAAAATAGGCTTCTTTTTATCCCGGAAAAAGATAACACTTTTTCTTTTCTTATTTTGCCTTAGTTTTCCTTCTGAGTCAAAAGGGAAGGCAATTTCTTCTGTATGGTCGGAAGGTGTCTTTTCTCCGTGTACAGAGAAACAGCGGTTATATCATACGTACAAATTACAACTTTACCACACATAACTAAATCGTTACATAAAAGCAACGCTAGAACTTGACCATAGCGATTCATAGCGATGATGGCTCAGTGGTAGTGACGTCGGCTTGCGATCCGTAGGACGTGAGTTCGAATCCTACAATGAGCTTGAGCTTTCGGTGAGGGAAAACATCGTGATGAAACCATAGCTTGGTGGTAGGGTATTTTCTAGTACTCGCCTGGCTAGCTACCACCCTCTTGTTAAGAATCTGTCGCCAAGCACCTATTGGTGTGTTCCGGCAGCCTCACTTGAGAGCCAGTTCCCAGTCCAGGTGTAGCGTGGCGTCATCTTCGACCATATCGTTATTTAACATCAGGTGACTTGTGGTCAAACGCTACCCTGTAAATAGTAAACAGCTACTTACCAGTGAAAGCAATCTTGTCCACGTCAGGATGGTCGACGAGCGCCGCGCCCGCGTCTCCGAACCCTGGCAGCATGTTCACTACGCCCGGGGGGAATCCGGCTTCCTACACATTGAAGTTAGTAAGTTAACTATTTATTCTGCAGGTAAATAAATAAAGACCATCTTGACACAAATATAGACTACCTTTTTTACACAATTTTGCTCACAAGTTATTTCCTGATGTCGATGGTGGCACAACACTAATCCTGAATTGGAAATTGACTTTCCCTTAGAAAAACGCCGACCTAATCTGTACTTCCCTACTAATATTATAAAAGCGAAAGTAACTATGTCTGCCTGTCTGTTACGCTTTCACGCCTAAACTACAGAACCGTTTTAGATGAAATTTGGTACAGATATAGTCTTGCTCAAAACGGTGAAGGAAAACATTGTGAGGAAACCGGCATGTCCAAGAACTGCAACATTCAAGGGCATGCGACATCTACCAACCCGCACTGGGCCCGCGTGGTAGATTACGGCTCATACTCTCTCTGAGAGAAGACCAGTGTCCCAGCAGACCTTTGAAAGGATACAGGCTACTTTTTATCGCGATAAACCGTTGCCCACGCGGGCGAAACCGCGGGATATGATACTGATCTAAATGCAGCCTACACAATCCTACTAATATTATAAACGTGAAAGTATGTGAGTATGTAAGTTTGTTACTCTTTCACGCAAAAACTATTGAACGGATTTGAGTGAAATTTGGAATGTAGATAGCTTATACACATAGGCTACTTCTTATCCCGGAGGAGGTTCCTGCGAGATGACGGGAAAATGCGGGGCGCAACTAGTCTAGTATAAAAAAGACCTTTATTTTTAAGCAAAGGTATCCAGTTCGTTGTTATTATATGCCGGCGGGCGCGATTAGTTGATTATAATCTACTGAAAGTCACACCTACCTTGACCAGCTGCGCGATGTAGAGCGCCGTGAGCGGCGTCTGCTCCGCGGGCTTCATGACGAGCGTGCAGCCGCTGGCGAGCGCCGGGCCCAGCTTCCACGCAGCCATCAGCAACGGGAAGTTCCACGGGATGATCTGACCGCACACACCTCAAAACGAACAACGAATTACGTAATCTACGATGTAATCAGTTTGTGGTTACTTTAATAAGTATTTTGTCATGTCGAAAGCAATGAGCTTGAGCTTCCGGTGAAGGAAAACATCGTGATAAAGTCATAGCTTGATGGTAGGGTATTTTCTAGTACTCGCCTGGCTAGATACCACCTTGTCTGTTCCGGCAGCCTCACACGATGATGACGTGCGTGATGTGAGAAGTATAAGTAGCAAAAAAAAGGTTGTAAAGATTCTGCTTATCATTCGGACGACATTCAAGGATATGCGACATCTACCAACCCGCACTGGGCTAGCGTGGTAGATTCCGTAATCTATAGTCTGTCTATCTATTCTGTCCCATACTCTCTCTCTGAGAGAAGGCCAGAGTACTAGGAGTGAGAACGCAAAAGGCCGATGATGATAATCCTACTAATATTATTAAGGTGAAAGTTTGTGAGTATGGATGGACGGATGGATGTTTGTTACTCTTTCACGCAAAAACTACTGAACGGATCTGAATGAAATTTGAATGGAGATAGCTATACCTATACCCTGGATTAACACATAGGCTACTATACCCTGGATTAACACATAGGCTACTTTTTATCCCAGAAAAAGGTTCAAACCGCGGGGCGCCACTAGAACACAAAAATAATGTTGTCATCTATATAAAAAAATATTCGGGTGGATCGATGGATGATGATAGTAAATTATCATTGGTAAAACTGTAAGTACATTCACAAAAGGTGGAATCAATAGGTACAAACTAGTATAATGTGTGTGAACGCATGTATGTATAATGTATTTATGTACTTTACTTACTACAATGTACATCCGTAAATGTTTAGCCTTGAAGCCACAGTCATGAATATTGAACAGTCACGATCAAATAAAGCCAGTAGCGTACCAAACTGGTATTGCACTAATAAGCACAATAAAACAAAGCAAAAAAATTTGCAAACACAATGTGAATTGGATGTAATGTAAGTTACATCATAGGTACTCATCTGTACTAATATTATTAAGGGGAAAGATTTGATTGTTTGTTTGTTTGTTTGTTTGCATCGAATAGGTTTCGAAACTACTGAATCGATTTGAAAATGTTTTCACTGTTGGAAAGCTACACTATCTGTGACGGACATAGGCTATATTATATTTCCAAAAAAATTAGGGATCCGTAAGAAAATTGCAATTTTGTAATCCAACGCCATATTGATCTGTGGTCATGACGTCAGTCGGCTGTGTAAACAAATGCAGTGACGTTTTGTATGTTAATGTTAGTTGTTTATAATTACATACCCGTATGACGTAATAACATGGCGACTGCTATTTACATGGTGTCAATGGTGTTTTCAAACAGATTAAAAAAGCTGAAACTTATGAATTCAATTTTAAAATTTAGTTGCTATTTTATCAACTAAAACTATCGATTTCCGACTGCTTTTTGCTATTTATGTTTTTAGAGTTTTTCACAAATAGAGTAAAATACCCAATTGACTCTTGAATGCTTATTAAAGCGTAAATCCACTTACCAACAGGTTCGTGGCGCGTGTAAGCGAAGTACTTCCCGTCGGTAGGGACCACTCTCCCGTGGTTCTTGTCTGCCCAGCCGGCGTAGTATCTCAGGTTCTTGATCACAGAGGTCAAGTCGCCGTGGTACGCCGCTGTATACGGCTTGCCGTTGTCGAGTGTTTCCAGACTCTGTGGCGAGGAGGTTAAGATCAGTTTTAGTTTGTACAAACAAAAGACCAGCACTGGTTTAAAAGAGCCATCATCATGCTGAGTTGGTGCCGGTTTGTTGCAAAAACAGTAATTGTATAGTTTTGTGTTCTTAAAGTATATTAGTTTATATTTATTTATATGTATACTAGTTGCGCCCCGCGGTTTCAACAGCGTCTTTCCGTTATCCCCCAGGAACCTTTTCCGGGATAAAAAGTAGCCTATGTGTTAATTCAGAGTATAAGCTATCTCCATTCCAAATTTCACTCAAATACGTTCAGTCGTTTTTGCGTGAAAGAGCAACAAACATACATACTCGATTAAAAGACCAGATATTTTTATAATAGACTCCTTTACAGAGTTGCACTTAATGGCTTGGATATAGGTACGTGTGGCTAACTTACTAAGATGTGCATATTGTTTTAATTTTTTAGTATGATGTCTTTTAGTAATATCTAGACGTCACGACTTAAATGTATCTACTTGAGGATAAGATAAGTATGGATACCACACGACAAGGAAAGTTACAAAATTAAAAACAAATAAGTTTTTTTTTCTTTTACAGGGTAGAGTTTAACCACAAGTCACCTGATGTTGAGTGACGATGTGGTCGAAGGTGGTACCACGCTACACCTGGATTGGGACTTAAAGGTTACTTTTAGGGATAGAATAACGATGAAAATGTATGATGTACTAAATTATATATAACCATTTTTCTTTCCAACTCTAGCCGGTTATATAAAAAAAAAAACATACATAATCTACGAAAAGAAAGGGAATTGCTCTCTTTTTGTGGTTTCGATTTCGATTCTTTATACAACAAGTATTTAAGAATACAAAATACAGCACTGAGAAGGCCTTTCAAGCAATTTTTCACTAACATTGCCTTGATTATTTCAAGTGAATTTAGTTAATTTACATCATATAAATGATGTTTGCGGATAAATATATAAACAAATCATACAGCTACCACCTAGTAGGTAGGTAGGATTCAAAACAAACAGATACAAGTGCTTTTATCATTGGTTGATTACTGTATATTTTTATCAATGATTACATAACAATGACTTCAATTTTTTTTATCTATCTACATATAGAATACAATTGACTTAAAACATTGGACTAGCAACCCACCCCGGGTTCGCACCGTTACATACAGATTTTAATAGGAATATAAAGGTTTTGGGAAAATCTCTGGTTGTTAAAATTAAATGTAATAGATCATTAGATATTTAATGTCACAGACTTTTTAGTGGAAATGATTATATGCCTTAATTTCTTTCATACATTACATAAACTCTAATCAAAAGTGCAATTATTTGATCTGTGATCCCCATTCTTTGGTAAAATAACAGTTGAATGGGTATTTAAAAAAATAGGTATCTTCCCCGGATCGCTGGGCAAGGATCATCACACAGTGGGTACCTGAGGACGGGCGAAGTCGCCGAGGCAGGCCCCGGAAAAGATGGCGTGACAATCTTGACTCATTTCAAAAGCGGTGGCCTGAGGATGCAGGGGTTCGGGATGTCTTGAAGGAAGTGGGACAGGCTTTTGCCCAGCAGTGGGACAGTATAGGTTAAAAAAAAGGAATCTTACCGCCAAATAAACACGGTCCCTCTCGATGAGGTCAGCCAGCCTGTTGATCAAGACACCTCTTTCCGAGGCATCCATTGATCTCCATGGAGAGCCCAATCTGTGTACAAACATATGCATCTGATGTTATCTTAATGTGAGTTTTCGGTTTTTATTTTTTTTACTATTTACAGGGTCGCGTTTGACCACAGACACCTGATGTTAAGTGACGTTGTGGTCGAAGATGGCGCCACGCTACACCTGGACTGGGATGGATTGGTTTGATTGTTTTCTGTAGGTTTATTGAAACAAAGCGTTATCTACGTATGTTGCTCTATCGCATTGTGTAAAATGGTATAGGTATGATAAAATAAATTTGTATGTTTTATGTACATAATAAACTTAAACAACCCATTTCTTCCCTTCTACGGGTTGTTTTGGATTACATTTCTCGCTAGCTGTTCCCCGCGGATTCACCCGCGTGGGCTACAGTTTATATCGCGATAAAAAGTGGCCTATGTCCTTTCTCAAACTCTAGACTATCTCTGTACCAAATTTCATTTAAATCGGTTCAGTAGTTTAGGTGTGAAAGACAGACAGTTACTTTCGCATTTATAATATTAGTAGCCTATGTCCTTTCTCAGGCTCTAGACTATCTCTGTACCAAATTTCATTTAAATCGGTTCAGTAGTTTGGGTGTGAAAGACAGACAGAGTTACTTTAGCTTTTATAATATTAGTAGGGATTATCTAAGTACATATTTGATTTAGAACGTAACCTCCCCTTTTTGGATCACCCATGATGGAGAGTAGAAGATAGATTCCACAGTAGGTATGGGTGTTAAAAGTGATCATGTATTTAAAAATGATAAGAATATAAATGTCAGAAATGATATATGATAAATCACTGATGATATCAATCTGTTGATACTGTAGGTTCCTTTTGCACACACCATCATCACATTTTAACAAATCATTCTAAGATATAATTGGGTTGGTGTGCATCTTATCATTGTCTTATCACCTTGATGCTGATGATGTAATTCCAATCCATTTCGACCACCGTGACTAAGCTTCAGTACTATAATTATAAAATGTTATTAAGTAATTAAGCTTGGATGTTATGTTCTCACATGACTTATGTATTGTATTTTGCAGTAATAGCCTATGAAAAGATACTGCAAGTCAAGATGAGGAAAATGGTGTTGATGTGTTGTTGTATTAAATACATGTAATAAATGACTAATTTTGTCTTATTCTCCCCATTTAATCTACTTTAACATAATAAAATTGCAACAAGCCAATGTCTGTTCATTATAGATGTTGAAGAAAAACTAATACGAAAGGTAACAGAAAAGAAAGGAAGAAAGGTATTAGAGCACCAGAAGCAAAAACAACAGTTTTTAGAATTTTCATCTATATGTCTGTATGTATGTTTGTACATGCATCAGGCAAAAACTACATGGATTGAATGCATTTTTCACCTATGTATTGCTAGAGATCTATCTTTAAATTAAAGCTTGATTTTACCTCAGGAAAAAATCTTATCCCTATTATATGCTAGTTAGTAAATAAAGGAGATGACTTACTTGAAAGCATCTTTAGCTGCTTGCACAGCCTTGTCCACGTCAGCTTTGCCCGCCTGCTGGACTTTGGTGATCACCTTCTCATTGGCAGGGTTTACAGTCTTGTAAGTCTTGCCATCTGATGATTTCACCCACTCATTGTTGATGAACAGCTGCAACCATGGAATTAAAAGTAAGGGTTAGTTTTGCAAAGGAGTTATAATTCAATAGTTGTGACAACAAGATTGGATAATCAGATACATATTATATTTCATTTTACCTAGAGTTAGTTTTAGTTGCAAAAGTATGGAAGAGACTTCTGAAAATTATTTGAAATTATAGCTATTAGCTAATTGAAGAATAAACAAAAATAAAAACAACGAGAATTACAGAGAACGGACATATTTGAAGAGAAGATTTTCAGCTAGTATAATATTTCTAAACAAATCAATAATATACTCTTTCCAAGTTTTCTGATAAACTAGCCCTTTTAATTTTTTTCTTTTATATTTATAGTTTCTCAGGAAAATTATGACGATCACGACAGAAGGACATGTACGGTACCGACTCGAAGTTATGCATTCTTAAATTGTTTTTCTTTGGCGTTGGGAGATGTAACCATAAAACTTAACCTATACTTACCCCAGAGTACAAAATTTCCGGGTTAGTTTGTGGTGCTGGTGCTGTAGCAAACCTCGCTTTTTGCAGCTGCACCACTTTGCTCAAATTTCTAAACATTTTTTTAGAATAGATCACTTCACACTGGCTGCGTAACTGACCGGCCGGCACAGTGGGTGGCTACTGATACTGAATAGTTGATTACCGACTTTATAGTAATCACAGTACTATTCCAGTACTGACTGGGTGGCAGGCTGGCAGGCCGCACGCTTATTTACTGTACTACTCGCGTGACAAGCGAATACTATCTATGAAGTTGGTGATACTGCTATTGATAATAGTGGAGTATTGCAGCTTCCGTTGTTTAGATCTACGTCACCGCACAATCAGGAACTAAAATCTACAAATATAAAATGAAGTTGGAGAGCTGCGCGCTGTGCCGTGTGCAGATTTTATTTTTAAATACGAATAAGAATATTTAGATTCTAATAATTTTATAATCAAAGTTTTAGTTATAGTCTAAACAAACAGCTGTCAAAGTCAATTGTCAAACTTCCGCAGTTGATGTCAAAGTAATTTTATTCATATTGTCATTGTCAACGTCACATATCACTGACTGTATGTTTTGCCTTCACTGTCAACTGTCACACAAATCACACCGACGATAGTCGATAACACATCACTTCACAGTCACAAACACAAATGTCAAATCAAAAAAAGTTCTATTCTAATTTGCTAAACTTGCCAAATGCAAATGAATTTATTTTAAAACCACATCCAAATTGAGTATTAAAAATGACCAAAACAAACAATGATGCTAATAAACTAATTCAATATCTAAGTAACTATATAAACGAAGAGTATCTCGTGTTCCTAAATTCCTTTGATAAGCTAATATCTAGAAATCTTCATAGTGCGAGCATAGAAACAAGGTAATTTTTATGAATTCTATTCTCTACGAATGTTTTCTTGACGATTTTACAAAATGTTCCATAGGCATGTATTACGTAGTCATTTAAATCCCCTACAAAGTACCCTCAATCCACTGTCTCTGAAATAACAATAGCACACATATCTAATTTTTACATCACCAAATTTTGTACCCAATAAATGTATGAAGACTCTTGAAAATCAAGCTCAATAAGTGAAATTAATGAATACTTTGTAGTCTTCAATATTTTACCACTAAGCTAGTTCAAGTGCTGTCTTCCTGCACTTTATGCAGCACTACTGTGTTGTAATTTGAAGGGTTGGTGCCTGTGAAGTTAAAGTTTCACAGGGATTACCATTCCACCTAGGTCTGTAAGGGTAGGGCAAAGTGGATGTTATCTTTATGGGTCTATGAAGGGTCTAAAGCTGGCACGTACAACACAGTTGTGTGTGAATCTGTGGGTAAGCGCATAGCATGACATTGCACTTCAGACTCATCATGAAAGTCTCCTTGTCTCTCTTGCATTATATGGTTAAGGTTATGAGCTTGAGCATGACATGGATGGTTATTGTTTTGTTTTCATTACTGTCTTTTAAAATTAATTTGGTGTAAAGACTGTGCACATGCCAGATTTAGATAACTGTTATTAGCTCATCCCGTCATCAAGTTATATTTAAATATTATTTTTTTCTAATTTACGTTAACATTTCCAGATCAGTAAGCAGCAATGGACTATGGTGCTGTGCTATTCTTCCTACAATACTAATTTTAAACAACTTCCTCTACAAAGTATCACCAGTGTACAGTCTAGTGGCTTGCTTGTCCCTGGGCTTGTTCTTCTATTGCTTACTATTCGTAGTATTTCTGTCGGTGTCATGTTTGGTGCTGCAGAAGCAAGTTTGTGCAGGCTGTATAGCATCAAGCCTTGTATCAGCTTTGATCTTGTACACGTTCCTAGGAAAAGGTAAATATACTAGATATTTCCAGTTATCCAAACTAATATTATAAATGCAAATTTGACAATCTTTTCCGTTTGTCTGTTTTGTTACATTTTCACACCTAACTTTGTGGTGGAATAGCTTGAACCCTGGGGCTGGACATAAGATACTTTTTATCATGATAAACTGTAGTTCACAGAGGTGAAACTCTAGGATTTATGATAAAAACTGAAAATAAATCATATGTTTATCAACAGTGTAAAAACTATAGCATTCGTAGCATAATATGTAGTTTGGTCTTCTAATTAATGAGTCTTTTTTTTTTTACTATTTACAGGGCAGCGTTTGACCACAAGACACCTGATGTGAAGTGACGATGTGGTCGAAGATGGTGCCATGCTACACCTGGACTGGGAACTGGCTCTCAAGTGAGGCTGCCGGAACACACCGATAGGTGCTTGGCGACAGATTCTTAACAAGAGGGTGGTAGCTAGCCAGGCGAGTACTAGAAAATACTCTACCACCAAGCTATGGTTTCATCACAATGTTTTCTTAAACCGATAGCTCAAGCTCATTGTAGGATTCGAACCCACGTCCTACGGATCACAAGCCGATGTCACTACCACTGAGCCATCATCGCTTTGTCTTATTATTTTTAACTGCCCAAGATTACCATTGCCTTTCCCCAACACTTCACTACTAATCCGATTGATACAACATGTTATTAATTTTTTTTGCAGATCTTATAGTTTCTCTCCTTTACACTGTGCCAACGATGTTTGTATTCAGTACTTTACTAAGGATTTCATTAGCTAAATTCCAAAAGACATTTACGATTGGTGAAGCCATGATTGTAGCACAAAGTATTGTGTTGTATGCTGTGATGACAGTGGCAATGGTGTTTGAGAATACTGCTGATGATGAGATGAACTTTATCACTCATATTGTTAATGTAAGTCAATTTATTTTTTTCGTCTTTCGAAGTAGCATTAATTGATCACAAGTCACCTGATGTTAAGTGATGAAAGTGGTTGAAATTGGCATCACGCTACGACTGGTCTGGGCACTGGTTGTCAAGTGCGGCTGAACACACCAATAGGTGCTCGGCGATATATTCTTAACTTGAGGATGTATACAACATAATGTTTATACCATTTTTTGACAATTTACTAGCAACTTTTTGTATGTAAACTGAACATGAGTAACATACAAAACCTTTCTTTCTTTATTTTTTACTGGGTAGCGTTTGACCATAAGTCACCTGATCGTAAGTGACGATGTGGTTGAAGGTGGCGCCACGCTACACCTAGATTGGGAACTGGATCTCAAGTGGAAAAAAAAGTAAATATAGATAAATGTTATACTGTTAACAATAGCAAATTATAATTGACTATTTTCAGACAGTGTTATCAACAGTGGGTGTAATTGTTACAGCATTGTATATGATGACTGACCAGCAGAAGAATCTATATAACTTCGGAAAAGTGATGTTGGGTGCTGTGCTATTCGCATTGATAATGTTGCATTATTTATCAGGGTATGATGCCATAGTGAAAATAATATACTTTATTTTCTGGGACACCCAACGTGTAAGTACAGAAAAAAACTCAGTTACAGTTTTTTATTATAAAATATGCAAAAGTATCTCTCTTGTCTGTCTCGCTTTCAAGCCTAAAGTACTGAACCGATTTAAATGAAATTTGGTACAGTGATAGTTAAACCCTGAGGAAGGCCATAGGATACTTTTTATCGCGATAAACTGTACCCCAGGCGGGGAACAGCTAGTACATAATATTGCGCCTTTGTGGCTACAACCTATTAAAAAGGAAAAATGGTTATTAGACAAATAATATGGAAATTACAGGTTCAGCTATTCGCATTCTGGCTCTTCATGGTCCTCATAACAGTAGCCGTGTTGCTAATCCGCACAAAGCTGGCGGTGAAGGCTAGCACGGTGACTCGGAAGTCGTTTCACATTTTCGCCTCGATCGTGTTCCTGTCAGGAATAATCTGCGATCAGAACCTGATAACATTGGCTGCCGGGGTCGGGCTTGGACTGCTGATTTTACTTGAAGTAAGTCCTCTTAGTTACATTAACAATGTAACAAAAAAAACAGGGCCGTAATCTACCACGCCCAGTGCGAGTTGGTAGATGTCGCGTACCCTTGAATCACATGGTCCTTTTGGACATGCCGATTACTTCACGATGGTTTCCTTCACCGTTTATATAACTTATTAAGTCAAAGGCCTTACATCCATGTAACGCATTTGTGTATTCTAATATCAAATTCCGATAAATTTCAGGCTTTGAGAAAATCTGGACTTGAACCAATCTCTTCAGCTCTTCAATCTGCTTTCCTTGTCTACAGCGATGAAAAGGTATTTCCCTACTAATTATTATAAATGCGAAAGTAACTGTCTGTCTGTCACGCTTTCATGCCTAAACTACTGAACCGATTAAAATGAAAATTTTGTACGGAGATACTTTGGACCCTGGGGAAGGACATAGGATACTTTTTATCGCGATAAACTGTAGCCCACACGGGTGAAATTGCCAGGAACAGCTAGTTTACAATTTATTTATTTATGGTCTACTAAATTCTTAATTGAACATATTGCGTCCATATTGAAACCTATCTCGGGCTCTGTCAGAGATTAAGTCATTTTCATTATCTATTTTCATCATAGATTCATATCAAATACATAATATATTACGTAGCAGACTACCAAATTTTAGCGTCGTTTCAACGGCATCATGAAAGTGTAAATAGCAGACTTGCCCCCCCAGGACAACGGCTACTTCGCCATGACCCCGCTGTACCTGTACTGCGGGCTGGCGTGTCCGCTGGTGCTGGTGCCGCGGCGCGCGGGCGGCGCGCTGGAGCTGCTGGGCGGCGTGCTGGCCGTCGGGGTCGGGGACACCGCCGCCAGCTGGTTCGGCTCGCGGTACGGGTTCAACAAGTGGGCGGGTGAGCATACAACAGCTGTCATTACAATGGGGGACTAGCCGCGTTTTGCGCTTGTGTAGAGTGACGTCTCCGAAAAGTCATGTCATGTTAAAAAAACTAAAAAGTCTTATCAAGTTTCCATTACATATTGATTTGTTTAACAAGTAATAATGTACATTGCTCCTGAGATTGGAAAGCATGAAGCATTAAGGTATTTGAAGCATCAAAATGTAGAAAATTGTATTATCTTGACTTTAAACAACCTAAATACATGATGGACATTGTACGAGTGTTTATGGGACACCCCGCAATAGTTGCATTAGCTGGCGTTACGTTACATTACGCCCCGTAACGCCAGTCAGTTGCCAGTCGTTACCTTTAGATGTGACAGTGAGCTTCTTTATTTGGATGTTAAGTTATCAATAACATCATGTACTTTTTCTATTTTAGATAGCAGTAAAACTGTTGAGGGTACGGCGTTCAATATCCTTTCTCAAGTATCGACGGTGTACGCACTGCTTTTATTCGGTAAGATATTGGTGTACCTATTTACAATTTGATCTTACTACAAGGCACCGACACAGCATTTAAATCCTCGGCCCCGCACCTATGACATAATACGCTACGTGTGGACTTACCATCGCTCAAAACGGCGAAGGAAACCGGCATGTTCAAGAACCGTAACATTCAAGGGCATGCGACATTCACCAACCTGCACTGGGCCAGCTTGGTATCTACCACGACTCATACTATCTCTCTCTCTGATAAAGTCAGAGTTCCAGCTGTGGGAATGTCATAGGCTGATGATGATTGATTGATATATATGTCATCATATCTTTACAGATCTGATAGATGCAAGGAACGCGATGGTGCGGACGATGTTTGCGGCAACGTTATCAGGGCTGGCTGAGGCGATGACCGAGCAAGTCGACAACTTGGTAGTGCCTTTAATCACACTCATCGCTTTTCAGATCACTTGGCCTCTGAGCTAAATAGATTGTTAACTTGGTAGTGATAATTTAATTCCATTGTTATTTAATTCCGCCATACTTGAAAGAACTTATAGCAGAAGCGTGGTGGTTCAAGTCTTCAAAAAAAGGTGACAAGACCTTGTTAAAGAACAAAAGGCCCATTTTACTTTTGAGCCACGTTTCTATGGATCTTATAGAGTGAATAGGTATCTTCTAGGCAAGCATGGTCTATCTTCGACTTCGTCATCACTTACCAAGTGAGTACCCTCAAGTGAGGCTGGGGTCAAATGCTTGCCTAGCTCTTATAAAACAAAAGTCTCACTCTTGGGTCTTATGTTTAATGATTTCCAGCCTTATGAAGTACATATAATGTATAATTATTTTGGATAGCTAGTATGTACATGCAGTGACTCAATCGTGGGTGATTGGTTATCTAAAGCTGACATTAGTCACATCAAAGCAATTTATTTATACCATAGAAAAAAGACTGCGTGCGAGAGAGACAATGAGACTTTTCATGATGTGTATACAGTGCGCTCATTCATTGACAAATATGTGCATGTTGTGTTGTACTCGCCATCTTTAGATAACTGACTATTTGTTACTACTTGTGCCATCCTGTTTAAAAGTAAATTATGATGTATGTTTGCTCACTAAAAAGTTCTGCTCTAAACCCGGTTCTTCATGTAGGAATGCTTCCCCAGGGTCCAAACTATCTCCATACCCAATTTCATCAAAATTGGTTCAGTGGTTTACATTTGCTTTGCATTTGTATCATTATTAAAATATAGATTGTATTAGAGAAATGTTACATAATTAGAATGTATTTTTTTATTTTTGTAATGAAATTATGACATTCCAATGTACTTTACCAAAGGGTTATTTGATAATTATATAAGAAATGTTATACAGTCAATAAATTATTTTTCATATTATTGATGTTTTTTATTTTTCACAGCATCAAGATACATCTTATAATCTATACTAATATTATAAAGCTGCAGAGTTTGTTTGTTTGTTTGTTTGTTTGTTTGTTTGTTTGTTTGTTTGAACGCGCTAATCTCAGGAACTACTGGTCCGATTTGAAAAATTCTTTCAGTGTTGGATAGTCCATTTATCGAGGAAGGCTATAGGCTATATTTTATTTCCAAAAAAATTAGGGATCCGTAAGAAAATTGCTATTTTGCAACCCAAGGTGTGAAATCGAAAACCTATTTTTGCGTGCGCTGCAAAAACTATTGACACTAGAACAAAATAATGTATTACGGGTTTGTAGGTCTCATTTAGATCTACAAAAAAGTCCGCGAGAGCATATGTCTAACTAATATAGTTATGCAACAATAAGTGATCTTTTATTTAAAAAAAATAATTTTTAATGCCGCCGCTAGAAAAGGCTCTTTATTTGTATCTTGGTATTAATCCTTATCAAAATAAATTACTTCTTATTCAAAACTGCTTCAATGCCTTTATATAACTTTTTGAATCATTCAATTCGGACATTCCATTCGAAAGATATCACGAGTTTAAAAATGTAAGTAGTAGTAGAAAAATAAAACCGCCGCACCGCAGCGCAGCGGGAAACGCGATGAGGTGAGGGCACCGGGAGAATCTATGAAATAGGTAAAGTACGGTCGCGGACCAGGAAGACCTTTAACTGCGCGGTTCAAACGTGCGGTCCAAGAAAAATTATCTTAGTATTAAAATAGAATAATGGCTACGTACAGCAGGTAACGCGTTGAGGGGGCACCGAAGTGCGGGAATAATTTTGGAGTATACGGAATATATACGCTATCGCGCCTAAACTACTGAACCGATTTAAATGAAATTTGGTACAGAGATATTTTGAGCCCCGGGGAAGGGACATAGGATACTTTTTATCGCGATAAACTGTAGCCCACGCGGGTGAAACCGCGAGGAACAGCTAGTATAAAAATGAATCGCAAAATATGTTGGTAAGCGCATAACTCAACAAAGCCTGGACCAATTTTACCAATTCTTTTTTTTAAATGTTTGTTGAAGTCCAATAATGGTTTTTACGGCGAGAAAAATCGAATAATTGCCGGGAAAACACTAAAATTAGCCCTTTTCTTTTCCCCATACAAACGATTCGTAATAATACTTAAGTCAATTTGAACTTTAATACCATACCATAAAGTTCAAGTGTTAGTGGAGAGGTTCCGGGAAGGCAAAACAATTGAGTGACGTTAGTATTGTATAAATATTGATGTCTGTTTTCAATAAAATTAGGGATCCTTACTAAAACTCCAATAATGTGTGTATTATAATTTTTGCGTTTTTGCTAAATACCCGTGCGAAGCCGGGGCGGGCCGCTAGTTTTATATAAAAAAATATTATACCTACCTTTTACTTCCAATTCAATAATTTGAATGCAATGCAATGGACCAACAGGTAGTGAAGTTTTGATTAGAAATTCAACTAATTTTCAATGTAAGATTACAAGCATTACTTACATAACATTATTATCATCTTAGCATGGTGGTGAATGGAGAGATAGCATTCGGCGAAAACTGCACTAAAATTTCGTTTGACAGGAAACTCTTCATGGGTAGATGAGTTACCTATGGTGTGACTTTTAGCAGCTAGCAGACTTGACTCTGCTACCAAGAGTTTGCTCTCTTCATGGCTTAATTACAAAATGTCTAGTTTGCCCAGTTATGTTAATACTGCTCCATTTACACCAGTACCATTATTTTGATGGTCAGGTTCAGTCTTTATATCACAGGTGGCCGTATTACTTCCGTCTAAATGCACGTTCTCCAGGTCATTTTCTCTTTTAATATTTGATTTATCATCACCTTTTCCATTTAAAGCTAAATCAGTGCGATTTCTTTTATTTTTTAAACTTTTAACAGGTGTTTCAGAGCTGTTCCGTTTACTTTTGATTAGAATTCGTTTTTTCTTCACACCTTTACATTTAGCTTTGTATATTTTCTCTAAAGTCATGACAGCTTTTCGGTTTATAGTCCAATCCATGATTGTTGTTTCTGCACATTTTGTTGGGTTCTCTTCAGCATTATATGCTGGTATCTCAATGCCTAGAATGCTCATTACTTTCTCTAGTATGTCATCTACGTAATAATTTATGACTAAATCTGCTTTGTTGTCCTGCAAACCAAATATCGATTTTAGAGATGAGACATCAATTATCTTTTATTTACTGCACCACTAGTGATGGTGTGCTGGTAGTTGCAACTTACATGTTTGGTGGGTTGTAAGTTGCATATGACTAGCTTTCCTCCATACTTGGCAGTCTCTAGAGGTAGGTTACCACTCGGAATGATTTGTAGTGTTGTCCCTAAGCAGATGCTTAGGTCTGCAATACTAAAAATGACAAAACACAAATCTTGTATGCAGTCCAGAAAAATACTCTAAGCAACAGAAAAATTATTGTGCATCCATAGCAAAATTCTTGCCCTGCATCTATAAATACTCAATTATTTATTGCAGTCAGATTTTAGTGGTAGTAGCATACATATGGATCCAAATAGGGTATAGCAATGTAGGAGCGGATCGATCCATTAGTCATTTGGTGAAATTGTCATTGAGAAAGTAATTTATTCTGTAGTAGCATTAGTTGATTACAAAGTGATTGAATTTCTTGACTTAGGCTCGTATTCCAGAATGACGCTCAAGCATTGATTAATGCGATTAAGTTACATTTGTATGAACTGACAGAGTCAAATCTATGCTTAAGTAGTGATCATCACTTGAGCGTCTTTCTAGGATACCAGCCATAGAGATCAAAATGAATTCACTTTTATTTCTTTTGTCAGATCCGAATAGTTTACCTTGAATGCCACTCTGCCATCAGTAGATCATTTTCAGGCAGGCTGTGCTCCCAATCCAGCACTCCATCGTACAGGCGTCCACGGCAGGGCCTCCCTGTTACATGTTCGGAGGCACACGGCACTCCACTGCACTTCTTGCCAACTGTTTCTACTGGACCACTGCGGATAAACTGCCTGAAATTAGATATTACTATTGTTATTCCAGTGACAAAGAAATAAAAGGTAGATGTTATGAAACATAGTTATAATGAAATTTTAGACATTGCTAATGTTCTACACAGCATAATATCGGCAGTTTTTAGATTACCTAGATAATAAAGATAATAACAAGCCTCTATGGAAAATTATTTATTTATTTGGTAACAGGCGAGCAGCCTGAGGCTGATGTGCCTAAGTTTTTTTCTGACATTCGGATGTTTTCATAAATAATATTGTTTATGTAACCTACTTTTAATATTTATGTGTTTGAAAGTTACCTCTTGCACAAATTACACTCGTCTACAAACATGTTCCCATGCAATTCTGATAA
Organism: Opisthograptis luteolata; assembly: GCA_931315375.2. Lineage (NCBI taxonomy): Eukaryota > Metazoa > Arthropoda > Insecta > Lepidoptera > Geometridae > Opisthograptis > Opisthograptis luteolata. Next base: position 3,382,819 of record OV928049.1, on the reverse strand, counting down.
ATATTTCCTTGGCAGTCCCGACTTCAAGTGCAATCCATCAATATTCTGGCTCACAATATACTGCACTTTGTTGCATTCTACCAATCTCTTCAATATCATGTGAGACTTTGTGGGCAATGCTTCTGCGAAAGACACATTTGTACTTGGTTTCTTGCCCTGTTTCTCCAAAGTCCAGACTCCATTAGGGCCCCTGAAAGAGGAGAGAAGATCTTCATGAATTAAACCTAGCATTAGTTAGATAAATGAATAGATTCAGCTATACCTGAAGTCTGGAATTCCAGCAGAAGTGCTGATGCCGGCACCAGTGTGAACCACCACATGCTTACTGTCCTTGATAAACTGAGCGAGGATATTGCATTTCTCGTTGAATTTATCGATTGATTCAAACTTCTGCAAAACAATTTTTTTTTGGTTTACATCGAATAGAACTCAAGTCTCAAGACATGAATGCACGTAGTTTACCTCTGGCACACCAAGGATACCCTTATGTTCATATGGCGATAATCCTTCAGCGTAGTTACAAGACATAGTTATTGCTCTCTGAACTTAGCTAATTTAAATTCAGTCACAAAACTTACAAATTCTGTAAGTTTACAAAACGAATTTGAACGCGTTCCCTTCTCAAACATTTCAAGTTGACAACTTGTCAAATTTTAATTAAATTAAAAAATAAAAATACAATTCCACCACAGAACTAATAAATCTAATAATCACAGACCATTCACTCATTCAGAAACGGTCTGTTTTTTATACCGTAGAGAGAGAAGACAATGGAGTCCTAGAGACGGTTGTCTTTTTCCTAGAAGAACGGAATAGAATATGGAATAATTACTCAGCTAATGAAAACTGAAAAGGACAAAGTAATTTTTTTTCACCTACCGTCATTTTCTTTAGCAACATAATATCTAGTTGGCAACACTGCATGATACTGTCAGTAATGTCAGCAATTCAGCATTTATTTTATGTGTGGTCTGTGGAATTTGGAAAGAAGTAAGCAAAAAAAACAGCAAATCAGAAATCAAATCAGTTTGTTGGCATTATTTTGATTTATTTCCGTAATTTACTTCAGATATCCATAAAACACTGATATGGAGCCTGCAGCTATGAACCGGAGGAGAGGTCATGAAGATGACGACGGCTACGGTATGCAAAACAGTTATAAACAAATAAAAAAATTAGGTTAGGTATTTACAGTACAAAATAGTAGGTAAATAATTACTAATGGTTTCAGAGCGACTGCACCGCAAAAGGCGCCGTGTATCCGAGAATCAAGAAATTGAGGATAGATTGGAATCCCTAATTTTGAGAGTTGGTGAGAAAAGTAGTTCAAGCTTGGAAAGTAACCTCGAAGGGTTGGCCAGCGTCCTAGAAGCTGACTTGAGTACGTTCCGTGTTAAGATCCTGCGTATTCTTACCGACTGTGCTATCCGTATGCCTGAGAAGTGCACCATCTATGCAACGTTGGTCGGTTTACTTAATGCTAAGAACTACAACTTCGGTGGTGAATTTGTAGAGTACATAGTTAAGACTTTTAAGGATAACTTGAAAATTGGAAAGTGGAACGCTGCGAGGTACTGCTTGAGATTCATATCTGACTTGGTGAACTGCCATGTACTGGCTGCTTCATCACTGTTGACTTTATTGGAGACTCTAGTCGACTGTGCTAATGAGGATACCGGCCCACAAGTGAGGAGAGATTGCTTTGTGTTTGCTGTTCTGTCTGCCCTTCCTTGGGTCGGCCGTGAACTGTATGAGAAGAAGGAATCTCAACTTGATCACTTACTTGTCACTATAGAAGTGTTCCTAAATAAGCGCAGTAAGAAGCACTGGCATGCTTTAAAAGTGTGGTCTGTGGACACCCCACACTTGCAAGAAGAGTATCTGGACTGTCTGTGGGCCCAGATTAAAAAGTTGAAGGCTGATAACTGGTCAGAGAAACATATCCCGAGGCCTTATCTTGCCTTTGATTCAATTCTCTGCGAGGCTTTGCAGCATACTCTTCCTACAATTCAGGTACTATTATTGTTTCATACAGAAAACTGTTTTAAAATGTATGTGTGTAAGACTAAAATTAGTACATTAAGGCTTGTGTTAGAAAGTGTGTCTGCTGATTACAATGTAAATCTTTCCTGCATGCCAAGTCAACATAATTCATAAAACAAATGACAAATATTTAGGCTCGTATTCCAGAATGACGCTCAAGCGATAATTGGTACTTGAGTCAGTTCATACAAATATGTCACTTAATCACTCCTCAAGCATTGATTGACACTTGAGCGTCATACCAGAATACGGGCTTTAGTGTGATAAAGAAATTGATTTAACTTTTAGCCACCACCACACAACGATAACGACATGTACCCAATGCCGCGAGTAATCTTCCGCATGTTCGACTACACTGACTGCCCAGACGGCCCAGTACTACCCGGAGCACATTCTATCGAAAGATTCCTCATCGAAGAGCATCTCCATAACATCCTGGAGGCATACCACTTGGAGAGAAAGGAATGTGCGGCGCAACTGCTCTGCTTCCCGTACAAAGCAAAAATACCATTGGAGTATTGCATCGTAGAAGTAATGTTTGCCGAACTTTTCAACCTACCGAGACCTAGATATTTGGAGATCTGCTACGGATCTATTCTCATTGAGCTATGTAAGCTGCAGCCTTCGACTATGCCACAAGTGCTGGCTCAGGCTACGGAGATATTGTTCATGAGAATTGATACTTTGAATGTGGCTTGCTTTGATAGGTACTATTTACTTTTAATCTATATTTATAAAAGAAAGTTGTGTTAGTTACACTACTTATAACTCAAGAACGGCTGAACCGATTTGGCTGAAAATTGGTGGGGAGGTAGCTTAGGACCAGGAAACGGACATAGGATACTTTTTATCTAGGAAAAGGTTCCTACGGGATAAAGGGAAGACGAGGGTGAAACCACGGGGTGCAGCTAGTTATAGATAAATTAGATCAGCTTAATTTTTATATGCATTGTTGATAAGTCTTTCACATTGGTGATGTTGTTGCTAGACATGCCATGAAATATATAGCTCTGGTCATTCAAATTTCACTAGAAACTTAGTCTTCTTTGTCTAAAAGCTAAAGGTAAAAAGTAAAAAATAATTAATAATAGTTAAGATCATTATGAACCCTGTTGGGCACAGCAACAATTAAATTAGAGGAGAGGAAAACTGTTATTAATCAAAAATCTATATTAATATATAATAAGTTATTTAAAAAAATCATAAGCCTTAAATTAGGTAATTCTAATTACTGTGATTACAGGAGCCAGTATTGAAAAATTCAACCTCCATATTGTTCAGCTACCTCATTTTCTTGTACATCAAATAATAATTGTCTATTCCAATTTACAGGTTCGTGAACTGGTTCTCATACCACTTGAGCAACTTCCAATACAGATGGTCATGGGAAGACTGGGAGGGCTGCACACAGTTGGATGCTGACCACCCTAAGCCCAGGTTCATCAAGGAGGTGCTGGGCAAATGTCTAAGGTACATGTTATTTTATAAACCAGGTACAAATCACAATCATCATCAACAGCCGGAAGAAGTCCACTGCTGAACATAGGCCTCCCCTTTTGAACAACACCATGAACGGCTGTTAGCCATTTGCATCCATCATCTCCCTGCATCTCGTCCTCCTGGCAATGTTGTCGGTTCACCTATGCCTAATTACAATAGCAACATCTAATTGAAAATCAGTGAGCTGCACATCAGCTTCAGTTGTATGCTGAGCTGGGACCTATTTCTGACATCGCGCAATGTTGTATTATGTTTATAAATGTATGTTTGTTCTTATTGTCCTTGTGTATGTCAGAAATATATTTAATTTTATTTAATATATACTCTCTCCATAACATATTTTCAATAAGGACATTATGTTACACATTGTATTCTGAATATCTGACACAAAATGTCAATTTTGCCTTATAAATTGTCCATATATAATTAGCATTGCTTTTTAAATGAATGACCTAGTCTCCTTTTATTTGCAGGCTATCTTATCATCAGAGGATCAAAGATATAACACCAGAGTCGTTCGCTTCCTGTGTACCTCTCAAACCCGAGCCCATCTACAAATACTCTATGGAAGGCGCAGGTAAGACAACAACACCCAAATATTAAAAATAATTTATTTATTACAAACATATCTCTTAAACTAAACTTAATAAACAAAGAAATATTTACATGAATAACGCGTTTGGAAATTAGTTAGTGCGCTTTGCTATAAATAAGCCTCTGACGTAAATTAAATGCCTCCTGTAACTTTGTATTCGAACTTCACAATATTAAATAAGAAATCTTGTCTATTGGACAAGATCAAAACGGAAAGTGATACATTAAAGCTGCAATATTGGAGTTTAAACTATGTATAATTAGGATATATTCAGTCTATTCCATGGCCATTAGTTCTAGAAAGCTGTACGGACGATCCTGGTAGTCTTCGTATGATGCATCTGCGTTTCTCGGAAATCGGTTTTCTTCATCATTGTTGAATGGTGAGTTTTCGTTTTCATCCTTATCTTCATCCTCGTAGTCTTCATCATTTGTCTCATTACTGTCTTTCCTCTCTTTTATTGACTCAAGAAACTCTTCCAAATCTTCGTCATTGTCAACATATTTAGATTCCGTCCGGTTGCCGTCTGTTTCATTCTGATCTACAGTCAATCCGAATATTTGGTTGAAGAAATCGGCTGTTGATAGTTTTTCTGTTGTAGTTTCTAGGGGAGCTACTGATTCATTTCTTACTTGACTGGCGGATTTCGTTGTTTGATCATTTACCGTACTACTGTTATTTTTCTTCTTTTTACATTTTGTTTTATTTTTGGCAACAAAATCTAGCGAGGTGACAACTGTCTCTGCGGTAGTGGTTATTATTTCAGGTTTGACTTCGTTTGATTTGACACCGGAATCCGCCTCGGAATCCTGTGATATCTCCGTGGTATCAAAAATATATTCATCATGGTCCTTTGTCTCTTGTTCGTCGCTGGGTTCGCTATCATCCTCTGTTTCATCCGAATCTTCACCCTCGTCCGGGTCTTCAGTACCACTTAGTTCATCTACTTCGCTGGGTTCATTTTGTTCAGCAGATTCCTCATACGTTGCTTGCGTCGGTTTTGGCTTCGTTACAGGAACAGCTTCAGTTATCGCCTCGGAGGTACTACTAAGGCTAATAACATTCAAATTAGGATTAAAAACGTGATCTATGTGGTCTTCCCTGTTGCGTTCCTCATCCACTGTCTTCTGGGTTGATGAAACGTACCCCTGGAAGTTAGATCCTTTTCTCCGCGGATATTTGCCAGATACTGTAGGTACTGTTTTGGGTCTTTCGATAGTTGTTTTGTTCTTCTCTATCACATAAGGTGAGCTCCATTTATCATGATTTACAGAAGTGCCTTTATGCATCAACGTTGATTGTCTGAAGCGGTTCTTATTCCTCGGTTGTGCAGTAGAAACAGTGACACTCCTTTCAGTGGTCGGTGCTTCCGTGGTATTTGTCTTTTGTTGTGTAGTTGTTGTAGCTCTATAGGTCGTCGGGATAATTATTGTAGTTGTAGTGAAAGGTTCAGGTGAAGTGGATGTAACGGAAACATTTGTTACGTTCGGAATAGTCGGTGTGGTCGTAATAGTTGCGTTTTGAATTTGGCTCTTTGGTTGCCAACCGGAATTCGTAGCGTCCGTAGCGGCGGAGCTCGCCTGCGGTGTCAAGTCAGGTAAAGGTCTTCTATGTTGCGTTTTTTCTGTAGTCGATGTGATGGTTGAAGTTGTCGTTGTGGAGGTGACACGTTTGTGTTTCTTTACCTTTACCGGCTTTGCGAACTTCGGTGGCGGACGCGTGCGGCGAGGTTTGGACATCATGGTTGAGGTGATCTTTACGGCTTCGGTAGTGCTTGGCGTCGATTTTACAGTTGTCGTTGATGAAACTGTAGTAGCCGGCATGGGAGTAGTGGCCTCACTGACATTCATCTTGTAGGATATCATAGGTGTTGTTTTAACAAACGCTCCTAAAATGTTCGCCCAGTGCATCTCTTCTAAAACCTCATTGTGTGCGGTTATTATTTCGGGTGCACCGGTAGTGGTTCGATGCCGTTTGTTCTCATGTTTCTTCGGAGGTTTCGATTTTCGAATAGGTTTATCTCTATTGTTTTCGAGCATTTCACTTGACTCAGTAGTGTTGATACCTGCGTAGCTCATCGCTATTGGGCGGAATGAATCCGATAAAGGTTCTGGGTCAGAAAATTGTATATCGAGAACTTGTGGGCTCGGCCGAAAATCTATGGGTCTGTGCTTATTTTGCTTGTGTGAATGCATGTTATTATATTTAATTGGCGGCATTGGCTTGAAGGGTTTCTTATCCATGGTGACGAATACTCCCGGCGGTGCATTGAACACCGGTGGTCGCACATGTTCTGGGAAATAACTGACTTTAGTCGGTGTCGGTTTAGGCTTGGAATACATGGTAAAAGCCGTTATGATTTCCGGATCTCTTGTAGTGCTTTCTGTGACGTTCAAATTGTTTGTAACTTCCATTGTTATATTCAATGGTGTGTATGAGCTAGGGGGCGTCGGCAATACTGCTGGTTTTGTGGTCTTGACTATGTTAGATGGTAAATATTTATATTCCGATTGCGACGGCGGCTGTTGGTTTTGATTTCGATTCGAATCTGACTCTACGTAGTGATGCTGATATTGGGAGACAGGTGGAGGTCCGAGTGGGGGACGGGAATACTTATATGACGCTTGAGACTGAGGTTTGTAAGGGTACGGAGTCAGTTGCTTCTGATGATGCTGTTCTGTTGGAATTCCAACATGTCCTACTTTAGAGTGGTGAGGATGCATCTGGGGTACATAAGAAACTTGTTTGTATCGTTTTGGTGGTTCCTCCTCCGAAGAAAACCACGACGAAAATAGTCTGTCTAAGCCTTGTTCTGGCTTGCGACTTTGATGGGGCGCCGTCGGCACAATATTCTTGTGAAACCAAACGGCTCTTTGCGGCCTGGGCGCGTGCGCCACCGGCTCCCGAATGCGGTACTGCGGCTTCTCCACGGGTGCTCCCTCTCGGACGGTGAACGTTCTCACAGGATTCTCGTAAGGCTTCTTTTGTTTCTTCGGAGTTTGAGTACTGACCGAGAACGTCAGCTCATAGTGATACTTCCCTGGAGCGGTTTCCGCGTCTCTCTGCCTGACACGTTTCACGGACCAGTAAGCTCTAATGCCTTCGTTGCATTTCTCTTCTTTGCACTTCTCTTTAGACATTTCGTCCTCTGTGAACCTCAGTCCGTTCGGTTCTTCCAATAGACGGCCCTTGGACACAACGGTGATATCGCCTAAGATGGACGGTTCTTCGGAGTTTAGTCTATCAAAGGGTGCGGTTTTGATTTTTTCCCATAAGTCGTGATCGTCGACGTCTTTCTGCGCGAGGTGGTCGGGTCGCAGGTTGCCGTCGGGGGTTACGACGCTGCCTTTCGCTATGAGTTGATCGATCTTGTCCCTGACGAGAGTGAGGTAGACACTGTGTCTGAGCGCGTCTTCCCAGTAGTGCGCGGGCACAGCCGCGGCGGCCGGCGGCGCGTCGGTCGCGACGACCTCGTGCAGCGTGCCCGCGACGCCTCCCTCCTTCGCCCCGCTCTTCCACTCGTTCAGCGGAATCGGCGTCGGCCTGAAGTCCTCATCCGCAACCGAACCTCCTTTGCGCACCTGCAAATGAAGTATTTCGTTTGATATGTAAATTGTTTAATGATTTAGGAATAGGAAACAGTTTATTCATGAGAAATACAATAGACTGCAGAGAAACGATTAAAAGTTCGATGAGATCGTCACATAACATCAAGTGACTTCATGGTCTAAGTAAAAAAAAGAAAATAGATGAGATCAGTTGATGCGTTCTAAAATGAGCCCCAAGAAGTCGAGTCGAGTCGAGTGGAACAAACCTTTAAAGGTAACGGGACAGAGTTAGGTACATAGTTACTGACTCGAATGGGTTATAAATAATGTATCGTTGAACCGTTAATTAATCGTCTCTGCATCGCGATTGTCGTTAAAAAATGTGGATGTATTAGTATGCGTTTGAAAGTAAAATGGCGTTGGGCGGGAAAGTGCGGCGATCGTGGCGTGCGCGCGTCGCGTGCTCGGCGGCCGCGCCGGACCGAGTTTCCAATCGAATAATTCGATGTTTTTCAGCGTGATATTCGACTGCTGAATTTTCTATTGTCGCACTCATTTGGGTTTCCGACTTCCGAAACTTCAAAATCATAATCAAAAATTCTTTATTTCATAGGCTACATAATATGATCACTTTAAAACGTTAAACTTAAGACTAGCTACGCCTGTTCCAACCTCCTTACGCCGGCAAAAGATCAGGCAAGAAACGTCCGGCAGGTAATTTTTTGGGTGCGATCACATTTACAATTTTATTCTTACTACTAATTGATTGAATTGGAGCAAGTTCACTACAATCCTAAGTATTCCCAAGCATTTTAGTCATCTAAATAGACCGATATTTTAATAATAAGTTTTACTAATAAGATTTTTTAGGTTGGTTGGGCAGTGTGCACATTGGTATACGGAAACATGAACATTAACGAGGTAATCGATGCCATTGAAGTAAAAAATCGATACCAGAGAGGCCTAATTAATACCTATTAATGCCTATTAATTAATGTTTAAAATTAGAGATGTTCTTGAATTAAAATAATGTTAACCCTATCTTGAAATCTAACAGCCGTTATCAATTACGCAAATCTTCGGCTCTATCGTCTATTAATTTATCTACTGATCTGAATTAATTATATTCCTATAAATTCGACCGCGCAGCTTAACAATTGAAGGTCGTGTTATATCGAGATCTAATGTATTGATTAGGAGACTTCACAATCTCCAATTTCTTTGTGTTGCTAAACAATAACATGGTGGTTTAGATTATATTGTTATCTGTATATCTAAGCGAGTGCGATCTAGACCTGAATGTGCATGGACCGTGGCGTATCGTATGTAATATCTTGTTAGGTATTTTCTAATAAATATTGTATAGGTATCAACACTATAGATTTTATATGATAACTAGCTGTTTCCTGCGGTTTCACCCGCGTGGGCTACAGTTTATCGCGATAAAAAGTATCTTATGTCCTTCCCCGGGGCTCAAATTATCTCTATACCAAATTTCATTTAAATCGGTTCAGTAGTTTAGGCGCGAAAGCGTATATATTCCGTATACTCCAAAATTATTCCCGCACTTCGGTGCCCCCTCACCGCGTTATCTGCTGTAGGTACCCATTATCCTATTTTAATTCTAAGTTAATTTTTCTTGGACCGCACTTTTCTTTTTATTCTTCTTCTTCTTTTTGCAGCGCACGCAAAAATAGATTTTCGATTTCACACCTTGGGTTGCAAAATAGCAATTTTGTTACGGATCCCTAATTTTTTTGGAAATAAAATATAGCCTTCCTCGAAAAATGGGCTATCCAACACTGAAAGAATTTTTCAAATCGGACCAGTAGTTCCTGAGATTAGCGCGTTCAAACAAACAAACAAACAAACAAACTCTGCAGCTTTATAATATTAGTATAGATTATGTACATTAAAAAATAAGACAAAAAATTACAATTATAAATAAAACTAATTACTCCTGTATAGTTGAGTGTTCTGTAAAATTTGTAAGCTACTAAAGCAAAATAATGACTTCTTTCGTCGTCATCATCATCATCATCATCATCATCCTATTACGTTCCCACTGCTGGGACTCTGACCTTCTCTCAGAGAGAATAGGCCGCAATCTACACATGCCATTGAATGTTGTGGTTCTTGGACATGCTGGTTTCCTCACGATGTTTTCCTTCACCGAATCGAGCGATGGTGAATCCACACATAACTTATTAAGCCATAGGAGCGGGGCTGAGAGGATTCGAACTCGGTGTCGGCGCCTTAAAGGCGCACGCGTTACCGTTCGGCCACCATCGCTCTACCTTCCTTCTTCCTTTGTCACTTGAGTTACTTCAGTAATAATTCATAAACAGTAATTTGTGTAATTTATACATATTCAAGTAAATATGCAGTACATTTATATATCCCACGCTTTACAGCTGCCTGTAACTGATAATCTACCCTGCGCATTAAATGTTACATTATTTCGTTAGGTTTTCCACGCAACATCGATCGCATGTAGGGTTGCCAAACCCAACAAAATAATATCAAGGCATTTTGATTTTGGCTTTTTTCTTGGTTATTTTGTTCTAGCTTTAAGTTCACTCTGTCTGTATATTTCTTTCATTCTTGACTTGCGTTTTTTCGCCTCTTCGCTCGCTCGGATATTTATACAAAGATGAACTTAGAACTTGAACTATGTTCCACCTAAATTGCTATTACTGCCGATAAAATGAGTTCATGAAAAGCAAGACCTTCGTCGAGAATAATTCAGAAATTATGTCGCTGGAACTAAGTACAGATATTAAAAGAAAGTATAAGTTTATCGACATAAAAAAGTACCCATAGTTCTTCCTCAGAGTTTAAACTATCTCCAAACCTAATGTCAACAAGATCTGTTGAGTGGTTTACGAGTGAAAACTTAACAAACTGACAAAGGGACAGAGAGAGTTACTTTCGCATTTTTAATATCAGTATGGATAGTCAGACATTGGTGTCGATTCTGTTGGGCATTTTCTGAAACTAAACTAAATTTGACGGGTCTAAAAAGTATTGCTGTCTTTTCAAACCACCGAAGTAAAAAAAAGACAGCAATACTTTTAGACCTGCCAAACTTATTTTTACTTTAGGAAATGCCCACAGAATGAGTTGACTAAACATGTAAGACTAATAAAACATATTAGTTAGTGAGTTACAAGTGAAGCTAATAAAAGTGTTTTAAAAAGTCCCGCTGCAACCAACTGACAACCCTACTACCGTAAGTTCACCATCGCTCCACTTACTTCTACACATGGGAAAATCTCATCATAAAACAATAGTGATGAATGAAACAAGGTCGTTGTAGCTGTTGATTATTACGAATTAATGTTATTGTTGTTAATAAATTAGTTTTGTGCAGATATGGACACGCCTTGAACTCTTTAAATTATGAGAATATTTATTAGAGCTCTATTAAAGTCGTAGCTGTTGATGGTAATGGAATTCGCATTCTATGTAGTGTTTACAAACGTCAAACTCGAACGTATCTTTATTTTTTCAGACCTATAGAATATTTATTAATCAGATGTAATACTCGAAAACCTGAGCATTTTACAGTAGTCATATAAAACTAACTTATTTTTAAATTAATACAAAACCAAAAATAAACCCATGTTTAATGCTCCTAACAAAATTTCATGAGGAACCATGAACCTTATGCATTGATAAATTTTATAAAAGCAAGTGACCAAAAAAAATGAGACCAAAAAGTTGGCAAAAAAAATCAACAATCGTCAAAACGTATCAACAGCAGTAGAAACTCACAATTAACGCGAAGAAAACGCATAGCAATGCGGATCTCATCTTTATCACTACCACGACACTGCACGATCAGTCTTTGCCACTGCAGTTTAGAGAGAAAAAATTTTTTTTTTATTCAGGTGACGCGTGCGTTCCTAACGCATTGTGTTGTGCAGACTGGCTTGCAGACGTGGAAACTAGCTTACCACCCCTTTAGCTTTAGCGATTCTTACCGCCTTCGGACTTTTCGCGGAAATCGAGTTACGCATTCGTATGTGCGACAATTTAGTGTAAGTTATGTTCGTTACGATGGCCGGTGTATCTACCAATCGCGTACTGCCGGGATCACGCCATTTTTCAATGTCGATATTGGCTGTCATCGCTCACCGTTGTGAAGGAAAATATCGTGAGCAAGCCGGCATGTCCAAGAACCACACAAGGACATACGGCATCTACCAACCCGCGCTGGGCCAGCGTGATAGATTACGGCCCATAGCCCCATACTCTGAGAGAAGTCCACATACCCAGCAATGGGACCGTCTAAGCTGATGATGATGACTGGCTTCCCACATTGTCGATCGAGGATATGTACTTCTCGTTTAGGATCTGTCTGGCTGAAATTGATTTTACCAGTGTCCCTGAAGGAGACATTCAGTTCAATTTAAAAAAAAGCCACCTGCCGGGCGTTTCTTGCCTGGTCTTTTGCCGGCGTAAGGAAGTTGGAACAGGCGCTAGTTATAAGTTTGACGTTTTAAAGTAATCACAATGTGTCCTGTTGAATAAAAAAAATCTCGATTTTGATTTGGATTGATTTTGAGAGCATATTATGTCTGTAATCTGTAATTTTCTGTATATCTATTTCTTTGCTGGATTTTATCTTATGAAGTATCGTGAGATTCGGCTTAATTATAGGAGTTTTTATGCTGCCGACTTTTTATATTTTGGTATGAATTAATTGCTGTTGAAGTTTTAAAACAGACGCTTTGAAGAGCGAAGTGAACTGCTACCATTCTTGTACTTATGTTTTGTTACTGAAAACGACGTCTCTCGTACTCTTTCTGCATCTCTTGTTCTGGGATTTTGTCACGAAATGTAACTTGGAAAAGGTTATAAATACATATAAGCACTTGTTATTTTCCATGACGCGACGTAAACTATAAACATACTAACTTACTTTTAACGAATTAATATAGGTTCTTTCAGGCAAGCATGCTCCATCATCGATCTCGTCCTCACTTACCATCAGGTGAGACTGCGGTCAAATGCTTGAATATTGTGCATAAAAAAATTTAGTAACAATGTAAAACTGTCTCGCATTAATATAATTTATTCAAATTTCAATCAATTAACATTATTTCAATGCATGTAATGTGACATGTAAGTAAATATTACGTGTGCGAGTATCGACGACCCGGCAGTCGTTATGAATATCGTAATAGAAAGCAATGCTAGTTTTTGTGCCTTCTGCTGAAACTGAATAATGCGGTATTTGTATTACAGCCTATTACACCACGCTATGTGGACTTTTTAGTTAATTTCTACTTTACCTTTTAACTGCATGCATATCTATTATTTAGTTATCTTTGACTGTAATTCTTCACGACTAATAGAATATTTCATCGTATTCGATGTAATTGACACTAGGGGAACATACATGGAGAGTGTGTCTATATTTCTGTGTGTATTGTGGTTGTGTGTGTGAGAAAGAGAGACAGCAACACTTTATGTGCACAAATAAATAATGTCCATAGTTCATACTCAAAAAACAGGCTACTTTTTATCATCATCATCATCATCATCATTATCAGCCTTTCACGTTCCCACTGCTGGGACTCTGGCCTTCTCTGGAGAGTATGGGCTATAATCTCCCACGCGGGCCCAGTGCGGGTTGGTAGATGTCGCATGCCCTTGAATGTTGCAGTTCTTGGGCATGCCGGTTTCCTCACGATGTTTTCCTTCACCGTTTTGAGCGATGGCAAATCCGCACTTAACTTATTAAGTCATAGGTGCGGGGCCGAGAGGATTCGAACTCGGTGTCGGCGTCTTGTAAGTTGCACGCCTAACCGTTCGGCCACCATCGCTCTACTTTTTATAGCCAAAGGAAAAAATGGGACTTGGACGCGCATTCAGCGTTTGTGATGGTAACGTTGCTGTCTGTTAGAACTTTGCACTCAAAATAAAAAAGCCCTATTATTAGGTAAAAGTCTCCTCTCGCGATTTACACAATTTATTTCACAATGATCACAATAAATAGTAATTTAGTTTTTCTCCGTATGTCATTAAAATATAGTTATCAGCACATAGGATACGTTGCAACTGCAACATGCGTTCCGAGGATGGAGTTGGACGCAATCAACATCCTTGTGTTAACGAGTTTTTGTAAACATTTTATTGTTACTGAACTTTATTCACATAGGAAATTACACGATTCTCACTTTAGAAGAATTATTTTTATAACTAACTGAGATGGCGCAACGACCCAAAGTGAGTCTTGGCCTGCAATAATAAAAGACGTCACGTCGGTCTGTCCTGCGCCACATCCTGCCAGTCCTCCACCTGGAGCTCGCGTAAGTCCTTCGTGACTTCGCCTTTCCAGCGGTACCTGGGGCGACCGACCGGGCAACGGCCACGCGGTCGTCCTATGTATGCTCGTTTGGCCGCACGATCCTCTTCCATTCCTTCGATAAAGATGATAAAGATTTTGGGTCCAGTACAATCTGAGGATGGAGTATGGTGGAAAAAGAAAAATAGAGAAATTGAAGAACTGGTGGCTGAGCTGAATGTCATTATGTTTATGTACATTTATAAAATTTTTGTTTCAAACCTCTCTGAAATATTTTGAATCTAGCTGTTCTCGCGGTTTCACCCGCGTGTGCTGCATTTTATCGCGATAAGAAATAGCCTATGTCCTTTCTCATGCTCTAGACTATCTCTTTACCAAATTAAATCTGTTACAATTTAAATCGGTTCAGTAGTTTAGGCGTGAAAGCGTAACAGACAGACATAGTTACATTCGCATTTATAACATTAGTAGGGATAATACTTATCGTGTTCCTAAAGTGTCGAATCTCACCTTCTCATCACACAGTAGCTATTCGTTAGATAAAACGATGTCCGCTGCAAAAAGCGGTTTTCTTCCACGCCGTCCGCTCGAGTGAAATTTCAAGATCGCGTGCGCACTTTCCATCTCGTGGGGAGTTCCATCAGTTTTTGTACGCTATCCTGTGGCACGAAATTTATGCCGCATGCTCTATTTTTAACTGACGAATAAAATGGAGGAGGTTGCCAAGTCGACAAAAAAATATATTTTTTGTAAGAATTTTAAGGTATGACCATTGACCACTCATAACTTTTTATTAAATAGTCCGATGGTTTTTTTATTATTTAATATTTAATAGGGTATACATCGAATTTGGTCCTGTTTTAATTTGAAAATCAAATACCACCATTGAAAAAGCAAAAATAGGGGATGATTGGTTGTTTACCCACTGAATTTTGAACTGTTGACCGATTCCATCACGCATAACTTTGTACCGGGTGATCTTAACTAGATGATTTTTTATTATTGAATAAGGTATATCTTGAAATTGGTCCCCGTGAAAGGCTGATAATGATGTTGATGATGCGTCATAGGTTATTTTATCAATGAGCATAAAATCACATAAGTTCAGAACGCTAGCTCTTACACTACAATATTGCTACTTTTCTTCCACTCTATTATTTACCACACACGATTCAACATTGCCACCAATATGACTATTATGCATTCAAATAGCTCATTAACAATATTGATTTATTCCGATGTTTACCGACGGATGCCTATTTATGGCATTTATACATTCGAATATATTTACTTATTTGGAGTACGTATTGCTTCATGCATCAACGGACAGGGAATTTATCCGCTTTCCTCGGTTGCATTCGCATAATTTTTTAGCTTTTGAACCTTTTTTTCTATCGCACCAATGCAACTGCAATTTTGCACTAACCATGTGACCCATATGGCGCAAGGCGCAATAGGTGAACAGGCGACTGCGAAGCGTGAGATCGCGGGTTTTATTTCCGATACGAGACAAATATTTGGGCATGAAAAGGACAAATTGTATGTCATTTGTGTCGTGTCTATAAATTGTGAATTCCCAATCAAAGTGGTTTTTAAATCCATGATTAAAAGATTACCTGATGTAGGTAAAGTTATATTGCAACATCTATATAATAAGTTCCTTACGCACGGCTTCGTTCCAAAACAATGGCGAGACATACAAATCGTGCCTATACCTAAACCCGGCCGAGACCCGAGCGCTGCCTCGTCGCTTAGGCCTATATCTCTAATATCGTGCTTGTGCAAAGTATTTCATTCTATCATGGCCAAGAGACTGGAGTGGTTTCTGGAGAATAAACAAGTTTTTTCAGACTATTGTGTTGGGTTCAGAAAATCTAGATCTTGCTTAGACAACCTAAGTTACTTAGTAACTATGATGCAAATAGGTTTGACCAAAAAACAATATTCTTTAGGCTGTTTCATTGATATCAACAATGCATATAATAACGTAGATATTAGGAAGTTAGTATTAATTTTAGATCAACTCGATGTAGGCAAAAAAATTTGTAATTATTTGTGGAATTTTTTAATAGATAGATCTCTAAATATTAGAAGTGAAAACATGATTATACGTAGAAATACTGGTCAAGGAATAGCTCAAGGTGATCCTTGGTCACCTTTGCTTTTTAACATTGCAACGATTAATATTTGTAAACAAATTGATAACGTTTACATTTCGCAGTACGCGGACGATTTTGTATTATTCTTGTGCGACGAGAATCTTGATAATGCCGTTAACAATTTACAAAATGCTTTGAACTGTTTATCAATATTATTAGATGACCTTGGTTTGGAGGCTTCTCCCAACAAAAGTAAAGTGTGTTTATTCTCCAGAAGTAGGAAACTCGTTAACAATCTTATTGAATTAAAAATAGACCATACATGTTTAGAAGTGGTAGATTCGGTTAGGTATCTTGGCCTTTGGCTGGATCGCTCATTGAGGTGGGGGAAGCACATCAATGAGTTACATCAAAAAATAGTAAAACACATTAACTTATTTAAAGTATTGTCGGGCCCTGGTTGGGGTGTACACCCCAAACACCTGCGACGTTTGTACATTTCCCTCATACGAAGCAGGTTAGACTATGCTAGTTTTCTTTACGCGAACAGCTGTAAGACTCATTTAATTAAACTAGATCGAATCCAGAACCAAGCAATGCGAGTGATAGGTGGTTATATTAAAACGACCCCGATTCATGTTATGGAAGTGGACCTACACCTCCCACCCCTAGAAATACGTAGATATTATTTAGCAGGGAAATTTAGTCTCAAGGCTATGTCATTTAAAAGCGGGCCTGTAATTTCTGTTATAAACCAATTATATGCAATTAAAAACAGTCAGTTTTGGATAGGGAAGAAAATACCGTTACTTGTAATTTTATATGATTATTTAAAAGAAACGCCTATTTATTCTAGCTCACAGTTACAAATGTTTTCATTGAACACGTGGGTTAATTATATTGACTTAAATAATATTATTAAATTTATTAACCCGATTAAAGCTAAGCATGAATATAACAGATTGGAACTATTAAGAATATGTAACGAGACTGTTTCAAAATATTTTGATTTTTATAAGATATTTACAGATGCTTCTAAAGAAACCAATAGCAATAGTATTGGTGCTGCCTTTTTTGATGAGATGAATAATTTTTACATTAAACTTAAAATTAACTGTAACGTGTCGATAATGCACGCCGAGCTCATCGCTATCGCTGAAGCCCTGTCGTATGTAGAATCCATTAACTTTGAGAAATTTGTTATTTTTACTGACTCAAAAAGTGCACTACAACATTTGGCTCGCTGCACCTCGTCTTATCGAGGTATACCGATTGCCTACGCAGTAATAAAATCAATCATTGAACTGGTATCTTGCTCCAAACAGATTATATTACAATGGATTCCATCGCATGTAGGTATAAATGGCAATGAAACAGTTGATTTGTTAGCCAAACAAGCGTGTAGCGATGGAATTAACTTCCCTTTATCCCCACCGCATAATGATTGTTTATACTTAATTAAAAATGTTTGCCGTGACCGATGGAAGGAGTATTTTGATGAACGGTCCCGAGAAAAAGGTATCTGGTACAAAACAATTCAACCGCAGCCTCTAAACTCGCCTTGGATAGATAACAGTCGGTTAGGTAGGCAGGACCTAGTATTACTGCTGCGACTTCGCGCCGGACACATTCCATTGAATAAGTTTGCTTACCTAATGCGTAAGGTTGGTTCGCCGCTATGTGACGCGTGTGGCCGGGAGGAGGATGCCTACCATATTTTAATGGAATGTGTCCGAAATGAAGTACAAAGACAGGTATTGTTTTGTGACAGTTCCATTGGTATTTGTAATACATTTTTATCAGATCCACACTCAGCGAACGCCGGAATGATATTAGATTTAGTAAAACATGCTCTAAATAATAGGTGATTTATTGTTTATTTTTTTGTTCTTCTCGTTTGTTGTTAAATTTATAAGTTTCAGTGTTTGTTATATTTATAAGTACAGTATAGAGCGACATATTCGCATGTGCGAAAAAGCTCTTTAAATAAAGAATAAAAAAAAAAAAAAAAAAATACCCTAGATACAGGGAATCCTAGCCTAACTAGGGGTCAGGGCTATGTTGTGTGATTGTGCGATCGTTATTAGTACTTTATCTGCACTCATATTGCAAAGTGAAATTATAGATGGTCTGAAAAGAGGTTTTTATCTTGAGATAATCTTCTACTAATAATAACTTTAACATGATCATTAAATGAACTGAATCCTAAGTTCAATAGGGTCGTAGTGTGAAGTACCTCGTCTCTCAAGTGGTATAACTTGACGCAATCGCTCCAGTATTGTTCCGCAGAATGAACTTATCTCTGTCGGAATCAACTTTGATTGCACCAATTAACTCTTAGCCTTAAACGCTTTGCTCGTAAAACTATGTGCTAACAGTTTGGCGTGCGTGTTTCATTAGAAAATAGTCTCTACAATGTCTTAAAGGAAAAACAAGTGAAACCACACAAAACTTAAAATAACAATATACTTAATAATGAAAATGACTTAGAAGTCAGTAGCTAATGCGTACTACTTAGCTAAATAAATAAAAAACAAAAACACATTTGCTCCGCAAACTCCAACTCCGCTGTCATAATCGCTATGCGACTCCTAATGAATTAAGATTAAACAAAGCCTCCATCTCCAATATTAGTCGTATAATGTTACCAGCGTCCCTCCCGGGCACGGAGGCGGCGCACCAGCTAGTGATCTGCGTGCGCAACAAGTGCACCGCGGAGGAGGCGCTGAACGTGCTCCGCGAGCTGCCCAACCCGCTGCGCGAGGGCGAGCAGCCGGCCGCCGCGCACGCGGCCGCCGCGCCGCACAACCCGCTCAAGATAGACGTGTTCGTGCAGACGCTGCTCAACCTGGGCAGCAAGAGCATCTCGCACAGCTTCGCAGCCATCTCCAAGTTCCACTACGTCTTCAAGGTTCGTATAGGAACGTTCAAGCTTCTGGTTGTTTTACTACTGTTTTCTACTTACCGGATAGTATTTGACCACAAGTCGCCTGATGTTAAGTGTCGGTGATGACGACACGCTACGCCTGGATTTTTAAAATAAGTAAGGTTTGCTAATCGAAGCGATGATGGCTCAATAGTAGTGACATCGGCTAGTGATCTGTAGGTCGTGGGTTAGAATCCTACAATGAGCTTCAGCTTTTGGTGAAGGAAAACATCGTGATAAAACCATAGCTTAGTGGTGGGGCATTTTGTAGTGCTCGTCTGGCTAGCTACCTCAAAGTTAAGAATCTGCCACCAAGCACCTTTCAGTGTGTTCCGACATATCCAACCTTATGACAGAGACTAGAATCGAGTTATATGTTCACACATGTTCTCTTCAGATTCTAGCAGAATCGGAGGAGGCCCAGATCTGCATCTTGCGCAACGTGTGGGAGCTGTGGCAGCGGCACCCGCAGATGGTGTGCGTGTTGGTGGACAAGATGCTGAAGACGCAGATAGTCGAGTGCAGCGCGGTGGCCACGTGGCTCTTCTCCAAGGAGATGTCGCCGTTCTTCACGAGCGGCTATCTGTGGGAGCTACTGCATCTGACTATAGATAAGATGAACAAGCACGTTTCTAAATTGAGTGAGTTTGTTGTTATATCTTGCAGGGTAGCGTTAGAACACAACACACCAGTACGTCAAAGTATTGATGGTTTACGAAAATTAGATAAAGTCTTCGTTTCCTTCCATAATTTTTTTCTTACAGAAACTTGTAGAAACAAAAACAAAGTTTTTGAGTTACATTTTGCATTTAGGCAGTACTAGTTGCTGCACTTTGACAATTTAGCGATAGTAAACTTTGATGTTAACCAAAATTTTACAGTTTTTAAAACTCGTACTGATGTTAAGTGACGATGTGGTCGAAGGTGGCGCTACGCTAGTAGGCCGGGATTGGGAACACACCGATAGGTGCTTGGCGACAAATTCTAAACTCGAGAGTCGAGAGCTAGCCCGCGAGCACTCTAAAATGCAACCACCAAACAACAACACCAAAGCAATCAAAGGGATTGCTAAGATAGCTGCGTACCGCCAAATTTCTACTTGTGAATTATCGACTACTAGCGAGTGCACAAAAATTCTTTCTAGGCAATTGCAAAATGTTTCTAGTGCGAAAAGGATACCTAGTCTTCTATCTTGCTCTTGCCGTTTTGAAATGACATAGATAGGGCGACACCTAAGAAAGATTGTATAGGTGATATAGAAATATATATTTATTTGAGTCATTTGTTCGTAGGCGGTGAACTTCAAGAAGCCAGAGAAGCGCTAGCGAGAGCTGACTCGAGCAGTTCAGATTCAGAAGACGACACCAATAGCAAGAAGAAGAAAGATCAAGACAAACCCACTGAAGAGGTATCGAAACTCGCCCATTTCGTGCTTGCATTTCGCGGTCTTGTCAATGATTTTGATCAGATTAGAAGTTTTTTTTTTTAGATATACAAGGCGGGAAATTTCAATGCAATGCTTGTCTCGAGGAAGCGCCAAATATTGTACTGGAAACAGCACGTCATTTGCCAATCAGTCTCATTTACACACGCACACTTCTTCTTCTTGCCCTGGTCCTACCCACACACGCACGCATTTAAAAAATCTCTTTGAGAAAAAGGGGGGGGGGAGGGTCGAGCCAAATGGATCGAAATCTCACCAAAGGGGTTGAAAATCGCCAAAATCATCTTTTCTGTCAAATCAAATTTTCTTTTCCTTCTCTAAGGAAGTTGTAGCTAGTTTTAAATTTGACGTTTTAATGTCGTCACATGTGTCCTATTAAATAGATATATTTGAGTTATTTTTTTGAGTATGCCCCTTGCTTTCCGCAGGCCGTGGAGCGCATGGAGGAGCGGCTGGAGGCTGCGCACATGGACCAGAAGCGTCTGTTCCTGATCGTGTTCCAGCGGTTCATCATGATCCTCTCGGAGCATCTGGTGCGCGCCGACACAGACGCGCGGGACCCCGACACGCACTGGTACACCGCCACCGTCGGCCGCCTGCGGCAGGTGTTCCTGGTGGTCAGTACGAGACGAGACACTTTCCCTTTAGCAATCGTTGATAAATCGTTGTCGTTCTACAGATCTTACTTTTATAGCGGAAGCTTTCGGTGAAGGAAAACATCGTGATAAAACCATAGCTCTTGGTGGTAGGGTATTTTTTAGTACTTACTGTACTGTCGCCAGCACCGATCGGTGTGTTCCGGCAACCTCACTTGAGAACCTGTTCCTAATCTAGGTGTAGCGTGACACCACCTTTGACCACATCGTCACTTAACATCGGGTGATTTGTGGTTAAAAAAAAAAGCTATGCTGTAAGTTTAAAAAAAACTACAAATCTGTCTGTCTGTCTGTTTTGGCCAATCTCTGAAATGGCTTGACCGATTTACACGGGACTCTCGCTCGCAGATAGCTAATGTTGTAAAGAGTAACTTGGCTACTTTTATTTTCGAAATTTGAACCCCGGGGAAAGTCATAGGATACTTTTAGCGCGATAAACTGTAGTTCGTAAAAAAGTAAATACGTTAGGAGTCTGGGTCTCTAGAAGTCTAGAGTGAATAGGCACTTCATAGGCCAGTGTGATCCACCATCATATATGTATATATTATATTAAATCATCCACACACTCGCGGTAAGGTCCAGGTGACCGACAGGTCACTCCAGGAGACGTAATTGCGGTAATTTTAGGCTTGAGATGCACCCTTGACACGCGGCAAGAGTCCATGTGCAGATTGCGCGGGAGGGATTAGCGGTTATGGATAGGTTTTGCGGGAAAGAGACAACGATCGCTCAATTAACATATGCATGAAAGTGACATCCTATCATGCGCAGGCGCAATCTGATGTATTTGACGCGGTAACAACTGCATAGTCAGATGAAATGCGGTCAAACGCAGGCCCTTATGTACATTTTAAAAAAACATTTGCTTACGAGCATTCAATTTCTTTTACCATCGGTTAAATTTTTTGTTAAATAGTTTTGTGTAAAATTAGCATGTTTGTTCCAGCATCACGAGCAAGTGCAAAAGTACAGCAGCACGCTGGAGACCCTGCTGTTCACCCAGGACCTGGACCCCCACATCCTGGACGTGTTCCACCAGTTCGTGGCGCTCACCGCCTAGCGTAAACTCGTCCTGCTGTCAGGATGATAACCTTGTCTATGCTTTGCCCATAGATAACTTCACCGAGCTAAACAGGGCCAGTGGGAATGCAGTTATGACCTTCGTAACTAAAAAAGTAATTCAATTTTGAGTGTTTTTGACTTAATTTGGCCATAGATAAATATTTGTTCGAAACAGACATATCCACAGATATCTAATGGAGTTAGATAAAACTGTTTATATAAAGAAGCGTTTTCTTGTAGGTAAACAAAATGTAATGAACCAAAATAAATGGCGTTTCTATGAAAAATATCAGCCACAGACTAAAAATAAAAAGTATTTTTGTTCGTTTTTGTACGCAAGTAAGTTATTCAATGAAATCTATTAATTAAGCCTTTGTTTGTTGCAAAATCATTGAATACGAATAAAATATAAGCGAAAACATACATTTAGATGGCAGTAATAGAATAAAATGTGTAAAATATAATAACATGAACACGCTAAAGTTCTCAACTGATGTTTTATTACAAAAACTTTGCTACTTATTTCTTATAGATTTTCACGCCATCTAGGCAGTATTCAATTATTATTTTACTATTTTTCTTTTATGAAACCGCTTCATTATGCTAAGACTGAGCGCATCGGTGTCACTATAATTTAGCCATAGAGAACGAATAGTATTTTTCATGTAAATTATAAACTTTATGTGATGTTTAACTTTTGTTTTATTATGAACACATCGATGTCAACATAAGGTTAAAAGATCACCTTATCAGACTAGGAGTCAGACTTTATTCATATCAGTTTAATAGCCAGTTGGGATTCCAACCTTATTAGCACAGTACAAAGTTTAAAGTCACTTCAAATAGGATAAAAGTTCTTCGACGTCGTTTTTCGAGCCAAGATAGCAGGGTGCACGTTGGTGGATGGCGGTGGGTTCGATGTCCAGGATGGGAATCTTGCCGTTGGTCGCTAGGCCACCCGCCTCTGTCACTATGAATGCCATTGGGTTGCACTCGTAGAGAAGACGTAGCTGAAATAAAGATCGAATCGTTGGATAAGTATCTAATGGTAAATAGAAACTAAAAAAGGTTAATATAAAAAATAAAAATACAAAAAAAATTGTCTTTTTCTAGCAAGTTTTGCAGGTGGTCTCAGTTTTCGATGTAAACTAATAACTCCAGAAAATTTATTTCACTTCTATCATGCAGCCAAACAGCCAATATTTTAAGTAACTCAATTATTGAAGGAAAAATTCACATACAGATTGCTCTAATGCAAAGTTTGCAAACCATACTGTTCAAAAGTGGCAGAAACGTTTTTGAGGAGAATTATAAGTATTCATCAACAGAATATAGTCTTAATTGTAACTATTCTTTAACACAGCAATTTTTTTTTCTAATTCTGTAATAATATCATTCGTTTATGTTTACAAATCTATACAATTTGGTGACACATTTATTTTATTAGACGTATGTATCTATCTAGACGTATCTACCTCTGCAACGTCACTCGTCACTCAATAGCAATAAACTTAAATCTTACCCAGATTTATGTATTCAGTATAGTTACTTATATCAGTGACTTGAATGTGACACACCTCCATTTGAAATCCTTATCAGAATTTAGATAACCCCACTAAAGTGTAAATATGGGGGTCATCAACTCATCACTCCACAAGAAAACAAGTACATATTATTTTTGTCGAATAATTATTATCAGTGTCTTTGTCAGTTATTTTGTTTTCGGGTACATATTTGTGTGAACAGTATGTTTTACGAAAACAAGTGATAGCAAAAAAAAAACAAATCTAATGACTTTTTGTGTATAGTATTTAGGTAATATTTGGTATGAGAATAGGTTGTAGTGTATTTTTTATTGCGATAAAATGTAGAACACGCGAATGAAACCGCAAGGAGCAGTTAGTCACAATAAAAAATACGTTTAAGTTTTTGAAATAAATACATAATTTTCATGTTGACAGTTCAATTGCCGCCAAAAAATCAGCCAACGGAGATAACTTACATTTATATTCTAAGCATTGAATTCTAACTTACTTTCCCATTCGGCGCAGACTTAGTGGCCGGATACAAGAAGATGCCGCCGTATTTGATGGTCCTGTGCACGTCGGCGACCATGGACCCCACGTACCGAGCGCCGTAAGCCTTCCCGGTCTTCGGCCGCTTCTTATCTTCTATGTAGCTCAGAAGGCCAGCCTCCCATTCCGCGGCGTAGCCTAGAATATAGTCGTCATCATCAGCCTTCATTTTCCTACTGCTGTTCTAGCTATATTTAAGAGAAAAATTGAGTTTGGACTGTTATGTAACCCTATAACTAAGCGTGGGTTTGTCCATTAGTTCAGCTGAGATTGAATAGGTACGTCATGTAGAATCGATCTGAACTTTAATATGCAAGGGTGACGCCAACTATCAGAAGGGCGACTTGCTCTTGCACTCGCAAATAGATTTTATTTGTGATTCTTCAACGTGGCACAGCTTTGTTGGGTAACCGACTAGGTTTTAGATTACTACTATGTATATAAAAAATCGTGAGGAAGGATTTCTTACGATGGGTCTGTGTTAAGTCTGATGTGATTGATTTGCATAACTCCCCATGTAATTATTCCGATTATTTTGTTTGTGCGTGTGTGCCTTTTAAACTTTCAAATTCGTTTCTCCAATCGTTATTTGGCTTTATATCTTGTACCATCAAATTATCCAGACATTGTTTTTAACATCGTACCTACCTACCTAATACCTAGCTATGTCGTCAAAACTGCAATGGCAGTGCGCAAAATTCAACAGCCTACTAACCCTCATTGATAGAAAAGATGCTCCCTTTGTCCGGTATCCTCATGTTAGGGTCGGTGAGTATGAACTCCCCGATGGAGGGGTCGTACATGAACCCGTTGACCCCCTTCCCCTTGCCGAGGGACAGCACCACCATGGTGGCCGAGCCGTACAGGGCGTACCCGGCGGCCACCAGCTCGCGCCCCGGCTGCAGGGCGTCGGACTCGCTCGGCGAGTCAGCGGATTTCTTTCTGGAATTTAAAGTTCGTTGCGATGGTTTATGGATTTGCAATCGATTCAGATATTTTTGTGTAGTGTTTTGTAATGTGTGTCTTGTTTTGTGTACAGTTTCATCGTTATAAAGTGTTTCCGGCGTTTCCTCTCTCTCTTCCTCTCTTAGATCTAAACTATTGGGCACCGTCAGTTGCTTGGAGGAAAAATGGACGTTAGTTTTATGCTGAGCTGGGACCTGGGCCGTGACCTATTTCTGACGTTGCGCAATGTCGTAGTTAGGTGTTTATTATGTGTGGTTATTCTTATTGTCCTTGTTCCCTAATTATTATTGCACGATATTGTAAACGTCAGAAATAAAATGCATATTTCATTTCATTTGTTGTCCTCGTTGAAAGGACGTAATTTAAAAGGGTGGGTTAGAAGGAAAATCTCGCTTCAAATGTACGGGGGTGTTTCGTTTCATGCGACTGTAAGCGCATGCATGCTAACACAACAGATTAAAAAAAAAAAAAAAAAAAAAAAAAAAAAAAATAGGGCTTACTTGAAAATGCCAAATATAGAGCCGACCGACACGAGGCAGTCAATGTTGGACGAGCCGTCCAGAGGGTCGAAGCATACGATGTACTTCCCGCGCCTTTCCGTCTCCACCTGTAATCAAGTAATTACAGTACTTCGTGCTACCTATGAACAATATGTACTAGGTTGCACCGAGTGCCTGGCAGTAGTTGGATGCAAAGAGTCGAATACCGGGCTCAGTGGCGTACCTTGGGAGAGGCCTCTGTTCAGCAATAGACTGGCACTGGCTGATGATGGAAGAGTTAAGAAAAGAATTAACAGTTATTCTTATAACTTGTAGTAAAGCTTTTTTGTATCTGACTATGAAGGTTCATGGACATTGGCTGGGGGGATTCAACACCCAAAGGTAAGTTAGAAATACCTACGTATTCTAGAGGTACTACTAGCCTACATAAATAAAAGTAGAAGAAAGAAAAATTCTCGTTTCGAACGCGTTCAAGGTGGTCAGGATTATATTTATAAACGCCGTTTACGTCACAGTAGAAAATTGTTTTATACGACCTTGCATCGAATGAAGTTAAGTAAATGTCGAATAAAAATATGTAGTTGTTTTTACAGGAACACTTTACCCTGGTGTTAGAGTGGCGATATGGTAACAAAGAGACAAAGGGTGACAAGGGCATTGCATTGCTCTGCCGTGTAGAGCTTATAACTGTTGAAGTTCAAAATTCTTGGAGGAATTGAAATATGAGCATGGGCAAGCGCGGATTTACCGTTGCGGGCACAATGGGCACTGGGCATGCCCACAACTCTAATGGGAAAAGTTTTTGTTCAATGCAAAAGCAAATGTTTCGGCTGCACAAGGTCATATACATCTTGGCCAAAGCGTTATTTTGTAAACGTCTATTGTAGGAATGCAATGTATCTATCGCGAACGGATCTTTTCGCACATTGACGATTATCGGGTGGCCATGACCATAATACTTTTTGAGAGCTGGATTCGCACCTGAATATGGGCAAGCATGACGTCTACTACTACCACGCGAGTGGCTTCCTCCTCTCGTTACACAAAAACAATGAAAAAATCATCGGAGTTGAAATCGTTGTTTGATGCCCTCCCTCGAGCACAATACTCTACCCCAACTGACCTGTATGACGGTGGGGTTTTCCTCGGAGACGAGCAGGCAGGCGGCGAACGATGACTTGAGCATGTTGATGAACAAGTCATTGGAGAGCACGTCCAGCTTCTTCACCTGTTCGCCTTGCACATTCGTGTCGCCAGAGATACCGTGCCTGGACAAATGAAGATCGAAAATTAATTATGGGGAAGAAAGGTTCTCGAGTCTGCTAATCTAGAGCGTTATCTATGCTATTTAAAAGTGTTTAATCACCGTTCACTGATGCTAAATCATTTTACGCACACGTCCCAATCCTGCTAAATCATATCTAAAAATTCTAAATTGGTAATTTTGTATGGGAATTGCCAGGTGGTACGAAGTTCAGCGGGTCATCAAATAGATAAAAATAAATCAATTTGTAAATGTTCCGAGTATCTGGAACCTTTGTGTGATTTGATAGTTTCGAATGGGAAATATCGACTGCAGGGATCTCCGGTTAACTCAGCAATTACAAAACATACGGAGCTTATATTTATGCACATTAATTATCATGTTTTTGACATCATAAGCAATACTGAACTGATAAATAATAACCTTAGAAACATTTCCAATTTAGGTACTTCGTTATCATACATACAAATATCAAAACCTCAGAAACTTTTCCACTACTATGACAATACGAACAGTTTAGCGATGCCGGCTTTCCTGACGGCCGATTGTATTGCCTTCACAGCTGTCTGGATGGAGTTGAGCAGCTGCGTCAGGTCGCCGGTGGCGGCCGGCGCTGTGCGCTGCTGCGCCAGCATCCACCGCGTCAGCGTCATCGCGTTCACGTCGAACGCCGGCCCCTGCTGAGACATCGCGCTTCGTTTTGATTGAAATTCAATAAACACGTCTGACCTCGACAGCTGTCGGCTCGCTACTAACTAAAGTAACTGCTATAAAATCACTAAAGTGAAGTGCGACTGCGACCTACAAGCCTACAACTTATCAAGTAAGTGTTGTCGGGCTATGAGGTGTGACAACCAAAGGTCATTCACACATAAATGTTTATTTTGTGTTATTTACTAAGCCCTGTGTCCCAGCTGTGGGAATAGGCTGATGATAATTATGACTGATTGAGTTAGAGGTCAGAGCCTATGTAGGTATGCGATTGTGCGGAATTTAAAAAAAAAAATGATGATGTAGGTAGACGTAGATATTATGCTCTTATAATAGTGACTTCACAATTAAAAAAACTTTAGCGTAAAAGAAAAAATTAGACTGTAAAAGTGGTTTATTTATTCAAAATAAAATCCTATCGGCAAAAGACCAACATTACGTGGTGTTCCCAGGCGGTCACCCATCCAAGTACTGACCACGCCCGACGTTGCTTAACTTCGGTGATCGGACGAGAACCGGTGTTTTCAACGTGGTATGAACGTTGGTGAAAGAAGGTTCGAATACAGGCTTCCGTTTTCGCGTTATGAAGTCACTTTAGTTATCTAAATCAATCATAGATGGCGTTGTTATCAAATACTGTGTTTCCGTTCCATCCAACAGAATGTCTGAAAGTTAACCTATGTTTTAGACCTTTCTTATGTCACTAAAAAAAAAAACTATGACTGTCCTTGAGTTTTCATTCAGAACGAGAAATAAAAGCAGCTGCAGCAAAAGACCAACATTACGTGGTGTTCCCAGGCGGTCACCCATCCAAGTACTGACCACGCCCGACGTTGCTTAAGGTGGTTGCTTGCGATCAGCTAAGCACGTCAGCGTCAATAGATGGCGTTGTTGTTCTAATATAACGCATTTTATTTTATTATGAATAAACAGGTGCCTATTATTCTTTAATAATATGTTTACCGCTAATGGCGTAATATGTTTAATGTATCCAACTATATTTCAAATGTGTTTTAGTTTTGAAAACACTTTTATTTGTGCCAAACAATATCGCGGTAGTGATGTATGGCAGCAGAACTACTCACTCACACATACATACAATGGTCTTGTTGTATACGAAACTATTTGCTAATTTCGTCCTTCCAATTACTGTATAGGTTAGACCAGTGGTCGAAACTCTCAGTAGATCTTTACTAATAACGAGGTTCCGAGTTCGATCCCAGCCTCAGGTTTTTTGTAATTTTCTTTGATATTATTTAAATTTAATAATCACGCTAATATTACAAAGCGATTTTTTTTTGCTTGAGTTGTGTTTTGTTTATTTGTGCGTCAATCTTCTCTTTGCAACGCCTGAACGGATTTGGATGAAATTTAGAATGAAGATAGCTTAGACATTGTATTACATATACTCTCTACTCTCCTACCAATAAAGACATTGGCTATTGTAATACTTTATTATGAAACAATCAGGATTATTTATTATATAGTATCAAAAAAAAAACAGTATATCACAAATAGTCTTTTTATTTACACATTCTTAAAATATTCAATAATTCATAATACTTCGTCAATAAAAAGCCCTGCTGGTCGCACAATTTTTTTCATTTTTTCCATGAACAATGTTCTGGCCACAGACTCATTGTGTTGGCCATAGGTATGCCATGTCATTGGTCACAATATTGTTTTATACAAAATGCTCTTGATGTGGTTGTGGCAGGGTGTTGTCGCTTTTCGTTTACATTTATCTGCAACAAAGATATAATTAAGGTATAATATATTCTAATTTGTATCACAACCTGGCCATACGAAACACACGGATTCATGTCTACTAAAGACTACTAAAAAAACAAACATGAGTTTTGTTATGTATTGATTGTTTATTTTCATATTTATTGTATTTGTGGGTAGTTTAATAAAAGCCAGTTTTGGAAATGAACTCGAATGGCGTGTATCTTTTAGTGGCGACTGCGGAAAATAAATTGCAATTGTGACGAAATGGCATTTAATATTACGAATATTGTGTTGCCCGGGCAATTTAACGCGAAAACTGATGTGTGGTGCGATTATAAAGAACAGTTACTGTGTGCGCTCGACGCGGCGGGACTCGTGGAACAAGATGACGCGAAGTCGCGATCATTGTTTCTGTCTCAGTGCAGCAAGGACACGTATGCTCTAATCTCATCACTATTAGTGCCGTTACGCCCGACTCAAGTGAATTTTAGGGACATTTTGAGTGTCTTGGACAAATTCTATGAACCTGAAGTTAATGAAATTTTGCAAGCGGGCAAATTTCATCGTCGTGTGCAATTGCAAGATGAAAGCGTGCAAGATTTTGTGGCTGCGATAAGTACATTATCGGCCAAGTGCAAGTTTGCGGACATTAAACGCCAGTTACGGGACCGGCTTGTTTTGGGGGTGCGTGACGATCGTTTAAGGCGGGAGTTGTTAAAAACTAAAGACTTGAAATATGAGACGGCGGTACAGATGTGTCTAAACCATCAAGCATCATGTCAGGATATGTACCCCAGTACAAGCAATGTGACTAATACAACTTCATCTCATGCCTCCAAGCCAATGGATATTGGCAGAATTAAGTCAAATGAATGCAGACGTTGTACCCGGGTGCACAGACCAGGGGAAGTGTGTACCTTTGCGAGAGCAAAGTGCTATAAGTGTCAGAAGTATGGGCATATCGCTAAAGCTTGCAACAAGAAAACCAAACTTCATCAAGTGGAAGACAAGCAGGAGTCTTCTGATGGAACTGAGGACATGATGGGTGTATATGTGTGTTCAGACAGTTATCGACCCCCAATATCAGCAGATGTAGTTACCGATGGAGCTCATTTGACAATGGAAGTGGACTCCGGAGCCTCTCGCAGTATTATATCAGAGAAAATTTTCAAGAAGTTGTGGGTGACACCTCCTCCATTACAAAATACTACGGTGAAGCTGGTTACATGGACTCGGGACTCATTGAAAGTGTTAGGACTGGCAAATGTGTTTGTGTCATTGGGAGCTAAAGAGGCTCAATGTGAACTTGTAGTCGTGTCTGGGGATGGACCTAGTCTTTTGGGTCGCAACTGGTTTGTGCCCCTAGACATTAAAGTGACAGGTTTATACTGGGCCGAAGAAGATTTGGTGCCTTTCAAGAATGAATTTCCTGATATGTTTAAGGAAGAACTGGGCTCATACAATGGCCCTGAAGTGACACTTCACCTACGTCCTGAAGCTACACCACGTTTTCTGAAGGCTCGCGCGGTGCCTTATCCTTTGAAGATGCAAGTCGAAGCAGAACTTAACCGAATGGTGGACACAGGGGTACTAACCCCAGTTAGGTACTCAGAATGGGCCACTCCGTTGAGGATAGTGAAGAAAGACGATGGTTCGTTGCGTATCTGCGGTGATTATCGGTCTACCGTAAACGCATCTATAAAGGTGGATAAATATCCGCTTCCGACTTCAGTGGAAGCTTTTGTAAAGCTAAGCGGTGGTCAAGTTTTTAGTAAACTTGACTTGAAGCAAGCGTACACCCAATTGAAGGTTGATGATGAAACGGCCAAGCTGTTAACGCTGAACACACCCATCGGTCTCATGAAAGTGAATCGTCTTGCTTTTGGTGTAAGTGCGGCACCATGTATTTTTCAAAGAGTGATGTCTTCCGCTCTTGCAGGCATAGATGGAGTGGCTTGCCTGCTTGATGATGTAGCAGTGGCTGGTGCGACTTTGGAGCAGCATAATCAGAGACTTCGTCAAGTGATGCAGAAGCTAAATGAGATGGGACTGCGATTAAATAGCAAGAAATGTATTTTTGCAGCCAATAGCATAACATTTCTGGGACACATGATTGATGGCGAAGGACTTC
The DNA here is from genome assembly GCA_931315375.2 of Opisthograptis luteolata. NCBI lineage: Eukaryota > Metazoa > Arthropoda > Insecta > Lepidoptera > Geometridae > Opisthograptis > Opisthograptis luteolata. The sequence goes on along the minus strand of OV928049.1, from coordinate 3,351,252 downwards.
ATCCAGCACCGGCTAAAATTAAAGAAATTCAAGAAAAGCCGCCACCTACTAACAAAGAAAGTTTGCGGGCTTTTCTGGGGTTGTATAACTTTTATCAAAAGTTTTTGCCTGACAGAGCTACAGTGCTGGAGCCCTTGTATCGACTGCTGGAGTCGAAAACACCATGGACGTGGAAGGAACGCGAGCAAGCAGCGTTCGAAAAAGCAAAAAACTTGCTGTCATCGGAGCTCACACTGGTGGGGTATGACTTGGAGAAAGAGTTACTGCTCATCTGTGACTCATCTGAATATGGTGTTGGTGCTATCATAGCACATGTCATGGCTGATGGTTCAGAGAGACCGATCATGATGGCGTCGCGAACTTTACATGATCATGAAAGGCGGTATGGACAGATCGATAAGGAAGCTTTGGCTATTATGTTTGGATTGACAAAATTTCATGAATTTCTGTTGGGTCGCAAGTTTTTGATTGTTACTGACCACAAACCTTTAGTTGGCTTGTTTAATCCAGCAAAACCTATACCCGATCAGATCTCACCCAGAATGCTGCGATGGTCTCTGAAGCTAGCGTGTTATGATTACACTATCAAACACAGACCAGGAAAATCGATCGGCAATGCGGATGCATTAAGTAGATGGACAGCACCGTCTACTGGAATGGTAGCTGTAGAGCCCCTGCGAGAAGTATTGTTGTTAGAAGAACAACCTAGTGGCTGGAAGTTGACCGCAGAAGAGATTGCGAGGGAAACCAAGAAGGATCCATTGCTCCAAAAGGTGGTATTCCATGTACATCATGGTTGGCCAAATAAAGTTTCAGACCCAGCCCTACAGCCGTTTTGGACCAGAAGAGAGGCTCTTTCACTTAATAAAGACTGTTTATTATGGAGCAACAGAGTCATAGTACCTACCAAGTTACAAGAAGGGGTACTGAAAATGCTACATGCCCCACATGCGGGTATAGTTCAAACGAAGGCGTATGCTAGAGGCTATGTATGGTGGGTCAACATGGACAATCAAATAGAACAGATTGTGGCCAGCTGTGAGCGGTGTCAGATGGTGAGAAATTGTCCTCCTAGAGATCCTCAGACTTGGATTATGTCTGAAAAACCCTGGAATCGAGTACACATTGACTTTGCTGGCCCCTTTCAAGGAAAAACATTTCTTGTTTTGGTTGATAGCCATAGTAAGTGGATTGAAGCGGAGATTATAAATTCAATGAGTAGTGGAGCTGTTATAACTCTATTGAGAAGAATTTTTGCTTCACAAGGTTTGCCTGAAGTGGTTGTATCAGACAATGGTAGGGCATTTACATCTGAGGAATTTGGCAGCTTCTTGAGGAAGAACGGGATAAAGCATTTGCTCTCCCCGCCGTACCACCCGGCAACCAACGGGCAGATTGAGAGAACCATACAGACCTTTAAAAATAAAATAAAGAAAATGGATGAGAATCTACCATGGAGTGAAAAATTGAGCAAGGTATTGTATTATATGCGCACAGTACCATATAGCAGCACAAATAAAACACCGGCGGAAATGCTCAATGGCCGAAAATACAGAACGGCGATATCCTCACTTCATCCGGATTCTACGCCCAGTCGGGGCGAACAACAGCTGGAGGCGGCGGCGCAGCGGCCGCTCGCCAGGACCTTCTCAGTGGGACAAACCGTACTGATTCACATGTATGGACCCGGAGAAAAATGGCGGAGAGCCACTGTAGAGGTAGTGGAAGGACCGAGCTCATACAGGGTAAGAACGGAAGATGGTGAACTACACCGCCGTCATGCTGATCAGATGCTGGCTAGAACAGTTCATACAGACGCTAGAATGACTGTTGAAGATAGAGCTCAGGTAGATATAGACTCAGGAACATCAGAGGAGCCAGCAATTGAAATACCACCACCGGAGATGTGGCCTGACATTATAGGCATACCCAATTGCTCGGATTAAAGAAATTGTGTTATTGTTAGAATTTCAAATTAGTTTGATTATGTTATAAATTGTGTATATATGTTTGATTTCTCTTGTGTACTTAGTTTATCAATAATTTATAGAAGGGAGATATGTTATGTATTGATTGTTTATTTTCATATTTATTGTATTTGTGGGTAGTTTAATAAAAGCCAGTTTTGGAAATGAACTCGAATGGCGTGTATCTTTTAAGTTTGAAAAACTAACCATTCCAAATTGGCTGGCGGTGAGCCTGTCGCATCTATATGTACTAATAACAAGTAAGTGTATTAGTGTAAACATCATTTTCATGTTGCCCTATGGTCAGATGTTCGATTTCTTTTATTTCCTCCGTTGTTTTTTGGAAGGCTGGAAGTTTTGAGAAACATGCTTCTTTCAAATCTGTTTCCACTATTGGTTCATTTGGCTCTTGTGTCTTTGGACCGTAATTGTGATCAGGTTTGGCCTTGGGGGCAAAAAGCCGTCTTCGGATGTATGTTTTTCGCCTTGCGTGGGTTTTCTCTTTTTGAGCAATGTATTTTTTGAAGGTGTGTCCAGTGCTATGTGCTGTATGATTTTTCTAGGAACTTTTATGCCACATAAGACCAGTTGAGTGTGTAAGTCCTGTAATAAATAGGGATACAGGTAATTTCTTTATATGGGTGTGGATAGCCAAATCCCAAATATAGGGATTATACAAAATGGTCAAACATGTTACGACTGCAACAAGCCAATTTGGGGTTATGTTTTCATAAACCGAAAGAACTTATATGTTCATATATGTACATTTGTATTATAATTAAGTGTATTTATTTACCTTTTGAGTTCTCCGTGGTGTCGTTTAATTTGTCCTTGAACTCGTTTGCGACTTTTCCTGGGGCCAGAATAGTGATGATTATTGTAATCTTTTTTGAAATTCGTGGCTCCATGTCGGTTTCGAGAAACTTTTTTTCTTTTTTTTGTTATGGCGTTGGCGTCACACGTTTAGTGTAATAATATTTAGATTGAACCTTTCCCCACAAATAAATATGCTCAAGACGCTCATGAAGTTTTTTACCACATTATAATAGTTGTATCATTTGATAGCCGATGGCATTTCGACAAGACTGCGTCGTTTTGACAAGTTTTGGAAATAAAAACAAAATTTTCATGTTGACAGTTCAATTGAAGCCATTTGCTGCGAAATACATCTAATCGTATGCTTGGTGTACGACACTGTCACCATTCACTCACACATTGACAAAATTAACTAATAATTTCAATCATATTTATGATAATAATCTACTATTTTATTCAGAAAATTATGATTTACCGCAAATAAAGTTCAAAATAAATGCCAGTAGCTATGATTTCAGTGTAAAATTATGCTCCATTTGTCCATAAATGGAAATATTAATTTGTATGAAAATCGAACCACCTTAACTTCGGTGATCGGACGAGAACCGGTGTTTTCAACGTGGTATGAACGTTGGCAAGCAATGAATTAAATAAAATCTTTGGTATCCTCACTATGACGTCATAATCAAAATAATGAAGTAGAGGTTTGTTTATATACTATCTATTTTGTGAGGTTATTGACATATTGACAGTCGGCGTGATAAAATCATAGATCGTGAATCGTGATGACTGAATGCTTCTATTCGATGTAGATAGCCAGTAATAATTATGTACAGACAATGATCACATCGCACTGTTTTTTTGTTAGTGACCTCTAGTGGTGATATTTCGTACTATAATGTGACTCTAGGTATAGCCTAAACAAAAAGATGGTGCTGTGCAATGTAATAAAATTTAAGTTTCATCATGGTCCCTGGTGAAGTTTAAATAAGTTAAAATATATTTAACTAGCTTTTTGGTTTTGCTACGTTTTTGTCCGACAGAACCTTGAAAGTATCGGTATCGGATTTTTTTACCTTAGTTTTAATTGCCCTAAAGAATATCTCTCATTCATCGGTAAATTCGAAAATATTAAAACGATAATCGATTAAAACATGTAACGATTCGATTATTGTTCTATGGAGCGATTTGTTAAATCAATTTAGTATGATGACATTGACATTACATGACTATCTGCTGGGCATAGAGTTTTAAAGTTTAGTAGAATTTTGTTGCCTGTTGCTGCTAGTCGCCATTTTTAATAAAAAGATAGATAGATATCTATCAATCAAAATTGGTAAACAAATTCGAAAAGTTTGAAACATTGCATGTTAATAAAAAAGTAGACATGGCACCGAAATTAAAGTTTGCGGATGGTACATATTATTTTTATGTAATAAATATAAACAGTATTTATTTATAAGAACGTTATACAGAAAGCTAGTATTTTGGGGAATGAGCATTAATTTATTGAATTACTTTATGTTATCTATTTACAGGTGAAAAAGTGCTGTGTTTTCATGGTCCTCTAATTTACGAGGCAAAATGTCTCAAAAGTAATGTTACAAAGGAGAAACACATTCGCTACCTGATACATTATGCTGGATGGAACAAGAAGTAAGTCTGTTTCCCTCATAACCTAGGCTCTTAGCTAATTTCTTGGACTCTATAGTAACCTGTTTGTTGGGTTTTAGTTGGGATGAGTGGGTGCCGGAAAGCCGCGTCCTGAAGTACAACGATGCCAACGTTCAGCGGCAGAAAGAAGTATTAAGGGCCCACACTGCACAGCCAGCGAAGAGTAAAAAAAGTAAGTTTATCATTGCTTCTAAAATATTGTATTTCACTTGCATGATAAACGCTTGTTAGATCAAGACTAGTGCCAAGTCATCCTGCCTAAGAAAATAGCATACAAATCTCTTGAGGTTCTGATCATCTACCACTTATTACTAAAATTATAAGCTATAGGATATTGATAATGGTAATAAATTCTTGTATAAAATATTTCATGCTCTAAAATTGACTTGGTTTGCTTTTCTTTTCAGCCCCAGCGAAAGGGAGGAAGTCGGAAGCAGCAGCAGCTGTTGCATCAACAACTACTACCCCGGCTCGAGAGGAATCACGGGCCTCCACTCCTGCTGGTGGGTAGAACACTTATCAAACAATTTTATTGCCCACTGAATAGAATAGAAAAGATTTATTCCTGAAAATAGGCAACTGGTACTGGTTAGGGCACCTGCTATCCTCAAATTATAAACCTGGCGCTTATCTCATCAAAATAATCTATTCTACTTTAGTTTAGTTTAGTCTAGTATAGTCTTACTAGTTTGTCTGTTTGTTTCCACTCGGCTCTGTAATGAACAGATTTTAATGAAATTTGGTATAGCTTTAGATCCATATAAAAAGTTAAAAAGTAGGTAAAGATATTTTGACAACTGGAAGTTTTATCAAAACCATTATAAACCTGTTAAATATATAACCTACATAGTTGATGCTCTGGACTTAATTTGTCAACCTACTGGAAGCCTATATTTCTTTCATTCATTATGTTAACTGTAATCAAACTGCCAAAGCCGAGCTAAATTAAGCTAGAGTATGCTGATAAAGCAGCTAGTTGTTTCATTTGCTTTACAAATTCCGTGATTTCTCACTGGAAACTCTTATTTATCAGACTAAAACATAGTCTATGACCCTCCGGGATAATTTAGCTTCATATTAGTGAAAAACTTTCAGAATCAGTAGTCAGTAGTTTAGAAGATTACTCTCTACATTGAAGCAAACAAACATATTTGACCTCTTTATAGTATTATTTCAATAATAAACATATACTGTTATTAATTTGCTTTCAGGCAAAGAGCCAGAACCATCTCCAGCACCTGCCAAGGCGACTAAGACTCAGAGCAAGGATGCGCCCACCGACTCAGGCTCCGATCAACCCAAGTAAGTCCAATTTTATTTTCAATATGAGTTTGCTTTCATGGTGTGTTTGTTTTTTTTTTTACAAGCTTTTTCTAACTGATGAGGTTGCTACTACACAAAGATAGATAGATAACGAATGCTCTATGACTTCATTAATATTCAATAGGATGGATACATTGTGATCACTTTAAAACGTCAAACTTACAACTAGCTACGCCTGTTCCAAATTCCTTACGCCGGCAAAAGAAAATATAAAATTCAAAACATTTTTTTTTAATAGGATACATTGTGATCACTTTAAAACGTCAACTTAAAACTAGCTACGCCTGTTCTAACCTCCTTACGCCGGCAAAAGAACAGGCAAGAAACGCCCGGCAGGTAATTTTTTTGGCGCGACCACATTGACAATTTTATTCTTATTACTAATTGATTGAATTGGAATATAACATCAGAGAAGGAAAAATCTCCAAACTAGTGCTACAATGGGCGTATGTATTATGTATAAGGTGTTAAAATCGGAAATCGTTGAAATCGGTTTTTTCCTACTCATCTGGACAGTGAAGTATTTGGAGACACTTCAGTGCTTTTGTCTATAAATGGTATTAGGATATTCTGTAAAATGCTTGTATTGTGGTTGTTGTTAACATTTGACTAGCTGTGACGCGCGTTTTCACCCCTCACTTGCAGCTAAACTGCTAAACACCTCAACACATCTGGACAAACTATACTTCAAATTAAAGTCTTGTGCTTGTTTCTGTTTTTAAGGAAACTCAAACCAAACATCGTACTAAACAGTGTTCTATATTGCCTACTAATCACTACACACCAAACAGTGACCTAGACGCAACATGCATGTGCTTGACTAACAAAGTGTTATCTAACGCCCGAAATTAATAATAAATAATCGATCCTGATCCGTTTTTCCCGCTTTTGGAACGATATGTCAATCCATTTTAGCAAGCTTTACCCCTAAAATGACAAACAATGACATGACAAATCAATCCAAAACCGTGAAAAACTGATCAGGATCGATTATTATTTATCAATTTCGGGCGTAAAGCGTTACTACAGTAAGCAGTTTATTTTTTATTTATTTCAATTGTTTTGATGATTATGATCAAACCGACCGCAATCAAATACATTTTAAAAACAGTTTGTAAGCTCTTTTCAAACGTATTTTTAAAGAAACTGTGATTTGTTCCTTTACAGAAAGAAGCGCGGCCGCCTAGACCTTTCCATCGAATCAGAAGAGCAGTACCTAGCGAAGGTTGAAGTCAAGATCAAAATCCCTGAAGAGCTGAAAGTATGGCTAGTCGACGACTGGGATGTAATCACTCGCCAGCAGAAACTCGCTTTGCTCCCCGCCAAGCTCACGGTCAACCAAATCGTGGACAACTACTTGGCGTTCAAGAAATCGAGCAAATCGCACAACCAAGCGAAAGAGTCCGTCCTAGTCGACGTAACTGAAGGCATAAAGGAGTATTTCAACGCCACATTAGGCTCGCAGCTGTTGTACAAGTTCGAAAGGCCGCAGTACAGCGAGATTTTGCAAGAGTACCCGGAGACGCCGATGGCCCAGATATACGGATCGATACATCTGCTGCGCTTGTTCGCCAAAATGGGACCGATGTTGGCATACACGGCGCTCGACGAAAAAGCTTTGCAACACGTGCTGACACACATTCAGGACTTCCTCAAGTACATGGTCACGAATAGATCTACGCTGTTCAATCTGCAAGACTATGGAAATGCGACGCCTGAATATCACAGGAAGGTTCAGTAGTTCGTAATTTAGGTGTGGCGCGGCGCCACGTTAGACCACTTTATATTACATCAGGTGACTTGTGGAAGTTGTGGACAAACGCTACTATGTAAAAAGTTAAAAAAGTAGACTATTCTAGTTTGTTAAGTTCTGTTTTAAGTTAATAAAATGTTTACAGTTTGACTTTATTATCGTATGTCTTGTTTTATTTGTGGATTTTATTATCGCCGGCGCAGTTTCTTGGTGGAGTTTGAATATTAATTTTGTTTATGATTCAGGAAGAGATGTGCGCCTCATTAAATTTCCTCGAAAGCGTTTACTTTGTAACTCATTTTAGTGTGAGGTTTATGTATTGCAGATTTAAGTCAAACAGCGTTTAGATGATTAGGTACATAGTTTAAATGTCAATACATATTTGTGTATGGATTGAAAACCAGAAGGTAGTGTAAATTCGTAATCTATACTTTCGATGATGTGGCGCAATGGGCGGACAGCCGACTACGAATTGTGAGTTTGCGGGTTCAATTCCCGCTACGGGACACATATTTGTGCATTAAAAATGACGCGGATATTGGATACCGGATCCTCGTAGTTTCTGATACAGGGAATCCTAGTTAGGGATCACTCTAGGCTTTTCATAGTAATTTTATTCTGTTTATTTTTTGATATAAAATCATTGTAAACAACTAAGGTTTCGTCATCATTATCATGCAGCCTTTTACGTTCCCACTGCTGGGACTCTGACCTTCTCTCAGAGGGAGATTATGGGCTGTAATCGTATGGCTTAAAAATTAAAGTATTAGATACTGTAAGTACATAACCGTTGGGGAAGAAAGTTTCTCGAATGGCGATCACGAACCGGAAGACTTTCTTTAAAGGTAGGCCGACGACGACATTGTAAGAGTCATGGGGAGCCGATGGATACAAATTGATAAATAGCCGTTCATGGTGGCGTTCAAAGGGGAGGCCTATACCACCATGCGGCTATACGGCTATGTGTTCAGCAGTGAACTTTTTCCGACTCCTTATGTTAACAATAGCAATTTGTTAGTATGTAAAATTGATTAATTGAAATAATATGTTTCACTTTATCGTTCAAAGCTGTTTCATAATCTATTAGTTACGCCCCGCGGTTTCACCGGTGTCTTACCGTTATCCCGCAGGAATCTTTTTCCGGGATAAAAAGTAGCCTATGTGTTAATCCAGTATATAAACTATCTACTTTCCAAAGAACATTGGCCACTTTTTATACTGCCCTGGACCTGAACGCAATATATTTTGTATGAAAATTTTCGTTTCTGTCAATGTCACTTAGTTTTTGTTCTTATTTGGTAAATGATGTTGATTTTAATGACTTAATTTAAGTAGGGCCGACTTCCAAAGCGTGAAACGGAATGAAAAAGAAAATGCGGAGTGCGTTCAAAACATCCAAGCATTGTGTAAGTTAAAAAATGTCCTAAGAAACTCCGAAGTTAAAAAATCGATATCTTTTTTTTTCTACACTTTCATTAAAATATCGTTTGTATAATCTTAACAGGCAAAAAATTAAAAAAATTATCATATATAAATTATTTATACGTTTTCATACGACCTCGGGTCCGTTTTGGCCATTGTTCTTTCATTCAGATCCGTTCAGTAGATTTTGCGTGAAAGAGTAACAAACATCCATCCATCCATACTCACAAACTTTCACGTTTATAATATTAGTAGGATATATAGTTTACTACTAAGCAAAACGTACTACGATACACATCGGGCAGTACATAGTAATATTATCTCAACTGCCTTGACAGTCCCTTGAAGTGGTCCTTTTAATTACAATCTCGCCGGACAGACGGCAATGTCGCTTGACACGCTGACACAGTTCAGCGGTGAGTCACGGCGATGCATGCGAAAAAACTTGACCGTACCATAACAGAGGAACCGTGGAGCCTTGATACATAGGTAGTGCACGGCGTTTGATGCATACCTACGTGGTGCGCGGTCAGAGCTGATCGCGTAGATTTTAAACGGTAATTTTGTTTTCACTATTTACAGCAGCAGCCTTTCCCAAAGTGGGATAACGCCCCCTTTTGGGCGCTGCAGGCCTAAAGGAAGGCGGTAAGAGACCCGGAAAAAAATAGGGGCGTTGTGTAGAGAGCTTGAGCTTTCGGCGAAGGAAAACATCGTGATGTAAGCGTAGCATTATCTAATGCTCATCTGGCTAGCTACAACCGTCAAGTTATAAATCTGTCGCCAAGCACCTCTCGGTGTATTCCTAGGTTCCCTGGAAGTATCTAGGGTATCAGAAACTGGGTGAATTGGGGATCCACACCAGACTAGTAGATCACGGCGAGCCGTTTCTCACCGAAAATTAGTGTTTTATGAAAGCATGCTGCACGATTTTAAAAGTCGTCTAAAAAGATCGAAGTAGGTATGTAGTATTATTGTCACACTTTAGGCTAATGCTAAGAAAAGATGAGTAAAATCTAGTTGGTCACGGCCTGATGTTACGTTCTGTATATACTCGTATGTCAATGAAAAATCGATATTGTTGTCACACGCTCATAACCAGGACAAGTATAAAAAAATACAATTCCAAATTAGCTGTAAACAGCGTTGCAAGGTCCTAGAACATATGGTCACATGAACTGAATAAACGAGACGCTTTGATCGCTATTATGATGCCAATTTAGGTAAACCAACAGGATACTATATTGTTTATTAAATATGATGAATAATATTTTGATTTAATTGCGCAGTGACATTGTTACTTGCGTGCACATTGTAGTGCTCGCCAAGAAATGTGGCACGTCAGCAATAAAGAATGAGGAATGATGGAGCAGAGCAGCGGTCGGCAATCTTTTGCACACCTGGGCCTCACAGTGTTGTGGTGACTTTAACGTTCTTACAGATCTTATCGTTCGTAATTAGTCCAAAGTTATTGGTATTCAGGCGTTAGTTAAGAAACTGTGCATTATGCTTTTTATTTTTTTTCTAGTGTATCATATAGGTAGAATAGAATAGAATAGAATAGAATAATCATTTATTGGTATATTAATTAAGATTAGGGCACTGTACATAAAGAATCACGGGCCGCATGCATGAAGGCTACGGGCCGCGATTTGCCAACCGCTGTTAAGACAATAGTGTCGATTCGGTTTTGCATTCTCTAAAACTAAACTAAGTTTGACAGGTCTAATAGTAATGCCGTCCTTTTTTTACTTCAGTGGTTAGAAAAAGACAGCAATACTATTAGACCTGTCAAATTTAGTTTAGTTTAGGAGAATGTAAAAACGAATCGACACCAATGTGTGACGAGTGATTAACATGGAACATAACTGTCTTACAAAATGTTTCTTTAGTCTTTGTCTTTAATAGTGAAATATTTAATCATCAGCCCCTGTCAGTCTACTGCTAGACATATATAGGCCTCTTCCGAGATGCGACACTGAGCCCGGTCTTCGGCTCTTCTCATCTAGCTACCAGCCACTTGGCGCTAGGCGTTGCTCCACCTAGTGGCAGGACGTCCTATACACTACGCACAGAGGCTCAGGCTGATGATGATGAAAATTTCGAATAAGGAAGACACCAGAACTCCACCAAAGGTACAGACTAAGGCCGGTGTTCCACAATGATGCTCAAATGAAGATCAATACTTAAGTAGCGATTGAGTGACATATTTGTGTGAAACGACAGACCCAAATCTGTGCTTAATATGTAGAGATTACTGCTTGAGCGTCATTCTAGATACCGGCCTTAGAAAGGAACAAAACTACAGACTTCTCGGGGATGCAACGTGAAATTGTATTTGGTTATCTTACCCCTCCAAACAGCTTCTTGAAGACTTCAATCATCACGTTTCAGCTTATCATGTATGTTGTCAGTTAGTGTACAGTAAGTAGGTACTTGCGATATTAATCAGGGTCTCCGAGTTCCTTGTATGGAAGTAAATATGTTGACGGTAGGACGCCGCCGTGAGGTCGCGACGCGACGGCGTCGGTACGGTAATGCAAGCAATTGCAATTGCAACATTGGTGAGTTATTGTCTGGTGGACAGCTGCCCATTGGCAGCGTTATTATTGGCAATATCTTTATATTGTTCTCTGAGGCTGATCTGAGATTGATTAATATTATCGGTAAAAGTTTGGTAGGTGCTGCATAACTTAGTACTTTTTCAGGCTAAAGTTCAAGTTATGGAAATACTATCTTAAATACCTATTACCTACTAGTTTTTGGACTGAAACGAATAAAATCCAAATACTTTATTGTAGTTGCAACGATAAGAAAAACATCTTAACAAAATACATTAAGCAGACTTATCGCTAAAAGCGATACTTCCGGTTCGCTATTGGAAGGAGAGAACTAACAGAGTGAGTTTTAGTAGTACTAACCTTTAGATTTTTTTCATGAATTTGGTTTCACTTACCGCAGGAATTTTGTGTTTTCTCCGAATCAAATTATTCCAAATCCTTTCTACGGAATATAAACATCTAGATGATAAAAAAACATCATAAACTTCGCAAGTTATTATGTGCTAAAATAATTTAAAAACCTTTGCATACCGTCCCTTAGTATAATCTTCTCCACTATCAATTAATTTATACGAACCTTTGTTTCACAACGCCCTCTCAAGGCCGGTCGAGAACCGGTTAATTTCCGACCTTTGATAAATAAATGCCGTAAATACCAAGCACGGTCATCGCCGTAATATTTCACCAACTTTCAACGTTATTTGGTTGTAGAATTCTACATGACTGTCCGTTATACCACACAAGGCATATAAGCATATTTTGCGAAATATATCTGCCTATATGTCATTAATTTTACAAGACGCGCGTTTATAGATAACTAGCTGTTCCCGCGGTTTCACCGGCGTAGGCTACAGTTTTTCACGATACAGAGTAGCCTATGTCCTTTCTCAGGCTCTGGACTAGCTCTGTACCATATTTCATTTAAATCGGTTCAGTAGTTTAAGCGTGAAAGACAGACAGACAGACTGTTATTTTCGCATTTATAATTAAGTAGGGATTAGTAGGGATTTTACTGTTAGAAATGATCTGAAAAATGCAAACGGAAAGTGTCGGAGAAAATACTTGCCAGTTACTGTTACAATCAAATCATAAGTGGAACAACAACAAAACTTTATGGTCTAAGTGCCACAAAAAGCTGCCTTATTGCTCCAACCAATCTTTTCCAGACAAACCAAAAACAGAGGATCAGTGTATGGGACTGTGGTAGGTATTTAGGTATATGTAGACAAAATAAATAAATCTATACATTTACATAAAAATTAAATGCTGTTCGTTGCTAAGCGCGAAATAATTTGAGAAAGACTAGACAAAAGGCTAATTTAAAAAAACAACATTGTTTTATTGTCACTAGCTTTAGCAAAGTAGATAGTTCGGACGATGCGTATTTCTAATCAGTAGATTGCGTTGAGGGTAATACCAATGAAACAATTAATCTGACATTTATACATCTTTACGCTCCCAGGGTATTGCATTTCACAAAAGTTTCAGGTAAGGAATACGATCCTCCTGAAATAAGTATCTGTTGAGATAAATCAAGTATTTAGTATTCAACTTTCAAAGCATACAAGTTCATCACTGATGCAAGCAGATGTTGCAACTACGATACCTACTCGTACCGGTAATGAAGAATGAAAATAAAATGGAAAGAAGCAGAGGGTATGACGAAACCGAGCTATTTCAGGCATGTGCGCGCACGCGGCCGCGCAGAAATAGCCGCGAGAGTGTGCGCCGCATCTTACTGAACATAGCTGCTTGATTGAATGAAAGCTTGTTATTGAGTACCTAGTATTTTCAGACCATTATTGAGTTTTAAACTTCAAACTTCAAAGTACATTTATTTAGTAAAATACAACATGATCACTTTAAAAATAGCTTCGCCTGTTCCATCATTGTTTTTCATGATTATTTATCATCATCAGCCTATGTTACGATTTCACTGCAGGCACAGCTGCTGGAACACAGCCCTTCTCTCAGAGAGAGAGAAGGAGTATGGGTCATAATATCCCCAACGCGGGCCCAGTGCGGATATACGCTATACCTATCTTAATTATTTTACACGGAAAGATTATACTCGTATTATAGTTTCAGCTGTCCCAGTGGAGCTAAAATAGTTAGTATGTATAGAGATGGTAAATCCTTTATATCCTGATAATTATAGATTACTAGCTTAGATATATTCAAAGAATCAAAATGATCGATTTCTCGTTTCCGATTCATTTTTCCGGTAATCGGTGAATAATACTAACTTTCTCTAGTTCATTTTATTTCCGAAAGATCCTCAAACAATCTTGCATCCTAGTGACTCATTGGACACAGATATACACTGAGAAAAAAATTCTGACTTTCTTTCTGAGTCTTACCTTCTAAGACCGATTCCTTCCTTATTTTACCTTGGTTTTCCTTCTGAATCAAAAGTCCATCCCTTTTGACTCAGAAAGAAAACGGTATTTCGGAAGGTCTTTTTTCTCCGTGTACCTGACATAACACTGTTCTAGCTACAATCTACTTACATAATTATAGAGCTGTAGAGATGGTAATTACTTATATAATTTAAATTAAGAGTAAAATAAATCAATGTTGTTTAAAAATCGAAGCGAATAATTATTTTTATCCGAATATTTTTTCCTGTTAGCGGTGAACAACACTAACTTTTTAAAGTTCATTGTATTTCCGCAAGATTCAGCCACCTCAAACACAGCCTCGCATCCTTGTGACTCATTGGACAAACATTTACCTAACATAACATTGTTCTACATGATGTTGAGACGAGTAGGAAATAGATAGACTAGCTTTTCTTGTGTAACCTTTTCTACGAAATTCGTGTTTGAGTTTTATTATCGCACGTTCATAAATTTCTTCTATTAGTTTTCTTACAATTCTATCATGACTCGAGTGGTTGGGTAAAGATATGCCTATATGTACCTATATATAAGACTAGCTATACCCCGCGGTTTCATCCACGTGGACTACGCGTATAAAAGTCTTTCTCCAGGGTTCAAAATATCTGTACCTCACATCCAGATTTGTTCAGCGGTTTAGCCGTGATAAGATTGCAGACAGATTTACTTTTACCATACTAATATAGTTTAGTATGGATAAGTACCTATACCTACACTTGTAGATATAAAATAGTGTCACTAAGCGAGATTGAACAAGTAGCTAGGTTTGATTACCATGAGTTCCGTCATTGGAAACATTACCTAAAAAGGTTTTAAGAATAGTGAAAACAAAGTGAACCAAATTTTGAGTTTTTAATAGGTTTTGTAAGTATAACATTTCGGGTATGTTTATCTTATCCAGTCTTGGTTTTAGGATTCAAGTGTAGAGTACCCCTAGTACAGGTTTTGGTAGTTTACAAAAACTATAAAAGTTTTCATTTCCATCCATGGATATTTTTTTCAGCGAATCTTACCGAGACTGGGAGGAACTGAAATCGTTAAAACGGGTTATTTTAAATCGTTATAATCATATTCCAACAATGTTATTGAGTTAATTTTTGAATTTAAGCAGATCGAGTTACCACTTTGACAAGTCGGCGGTGGTAAAGTCGACGTTTACGAAAACTTTTATCGTTTTCAAAACTTGTAGTAGGGGTACTGAAATACTGACGTTGTTATCAGCTCAACGGACGCTTCCTACAGCCGGTTTCAATAACAGATCTATCCATGGTTTGTCGTACTAGGGATAGAAATTTGACATAAGACTCAGAGAAGTAATGTCAAATTTTAGTGATTATAGGACAAACTGTGCATAGATCGGTTATTGGAACCGGCCTCCAGTCTGGTTTTCCTCCATTCGCTAGTACCAAGCCATGTAAAATTTCGAATGCCGTGGATTTTGCTCTCTCACAAAGACTTGATGTTATATAATTGCGTAGTTGTTACGTTTGATGAGGTCACAAGTTGTTTCTATATTCTCTTAGTAAAAGATACGATCGTGAGAATTAATAGCGTTGACATACAACGCAATGCAGCGTTTGACCCAATTTATGGGTGCACTGTTGATCACGTCGTCGTAATATAGCGTTTGATTTGTCAATTATAGGCTGTATGCCCGCAGTTTCATCTGCGTGGAGCTTTCTCGTAGGTTTCTATCAGTGAAATAATTTTCAAAAACGCATTAGTAGTGCCGGGGATTACCTCCTATATCCCAACTCACAAACCTTACCTCTTTGTAATATGAGATATGCGAGTATAATAAAGATGTAGATTATAATAGAGCGGCGTAGTGATGATTAGTGAACATGATTACATCATAAGTAATTTACTAGCTTTACTTTATAACCTGTGGATTAATCATTTGCTACGGTTATTACCAGTTTTGGTCATAAGCGTGAAAAGAGAGGTAACCAGTTTCCATAAACGACCGAACGCATTTCGTTTTAACACCCGTTATTTGAACAACAACACTGAGTGATATTTACAAGACCATAGTATCCACGTTTGGGTAATTGCGGGACTTGAACTAATAGCCTGATTATACGTAGACGCGAGACAGTAAAATGGTACCTAACTACCTACAATGTAGACGAGAAATACACTCGTAGGTGAGCTTGTATACACCCACCGAGCACTCGACCTATGACACTGTCTCTCCACTGTATTTGGTACGCGTAATTAAGCCTAAGCGAGCATTTTACCAGAGGAATGAGCGGTGCAAAGAGCTGTGGCGGAGTTGTAAAATAGTATAACTCTGTCCATCAAAGCTTTATAAAGAAGCTGATCGGTGACTCGGTGAGAGGTTGTGTAGCAATTGTAGCGAACTCTTTTCGTAGTGGACGTGCAAAGAAGCGCTGTTCAGGCAAGCGGGCTACTGTATATGTGGGGTCCGCACATCATTCGCATTTAGGGACCAGCCACAACTCGAGTACCTTAGTATACTCGATTCTTTTCTAATAAAGCGGATTTCATCAGTCATACTGTCAATCTACGTGCTATATAGTCAGCCCAGCCAGATCAAGTCTAATCTTAGACAAAAGTCTAACGAACGATTGCTACATCTCTGATCTCGTTGTATAATTTCGGAGAAATTCAGAAGAAAACTTATCGGTCTCATCGGAAAACGTGATAGCATTACCAATAGACTAGAGGCAGCTGAAAAGTACCTACTCGATACCTGAGTAACTCGATACATTTATGTTACTGGTATCGATACTTCCTTGCGATGCCATGTCCCTACTCGCATGCCTCGTTTCTCGCTTGTTTTGTATGTTACAAAGATCTCGCTCCGCTGAGTCCTTTTCCACCGGAAAGCTGAGCGAGGCTAGGAATGTCAATAAGTCTGGCCCTCAAAAAAATTTGTAGTCACGGCCACTCAAAATCGGCAAGTGCTATTCGGACAACGGAATCGCTCAGCGGACACACGGTTTTAGAACTTCGTTTCTTCAGCGGTCAGAAACTTTCCATTAGGGTTGTAATCATGCCCGCCGTGCCCTCAACGATGGATTCGCGCTTGGTCTTATTTTGCGCACCGGATATCCTCGCCTCGCACATTTCTAGTAGAAACGTACCCTAAAATAAAACACAGCGAATATCTTAAAGATGTTTTAAGGCTTAAACCATCTGGGTCAACTGTTTACTTAAATGACACGCACTGCTGAGTCATCGAGACGATGAAACATTTATTTCGAAATCGCTCATGTACTAATTACTATTTATGTTTCACCTACATTTTGACAGGATTTTTCGGAATTCGTTTGACGACATTTTAATTAGAACTGATTGATTGTTTTGAGGATAGTTTCTGAGAGAGACGTGAAGGATTTGCATTATTGTAGCATGTTGTTGGTAAGCCAAAGTGCAAAAAGTGACGAGCACCGGTTTTCCTTGAATGGTCTGATAACAGTCATAATGTGGTTTATTGAAAATTATTTAGCTTCTATTAAAGTAGGTTATCCTATAACTAATATAAGAAGGTATATTTCCTTAAATGGCTACAGGTTTTCAAGTCGCCGTGTATTGCTTTTTTTACTTCTTACAGTGTTGCGTTTGACCAAAAGTTACGTGATGTTAAAATGACGATGTGGTCGAAGGTATGATGATAGGACGGTATGATGTGGTGTGTGGAAGGACTCCACACTACGCCTGGATTAGAAACTGGCTCTCAAGCGAGGCTGCTGGAACAGACCGATAAATGCTTGGTGACGAATTCCTTTCTCTTCGAATTTAATTGGAAATAAAGAATAACGCTGATGATGGTAAAGTTGTCGAAAATGACTGGATGAAACAGTTAGGCCTATAGTGTTATACTTAATTATTTAAATAAATTTTGGAGATTCTTTCAATAGGTAAAGTATGTAAGTATCAACTTATAAAGATTTGTTTGTCCTTGCGTGGATTGCTAGTATCAAAGATTAAGAAGATTAAGAGGTTCTTCAAAGATCATGTTTGTTTACACCATATGATTGTCTTTGCGAAGTTATCAGACCAATTTCTACTTGTTTGTAGATATTCTTAGGTGCTAGATTTTATGGTAGAATAAAGGTATAGGTAGGCACTTTGACCCAAAAGTTTTCATGCAGAACTGAGAAAAACGAAAACGTAAAAATAATCGCATAAAGTGATCAAACCTATATTTTTGCGAAAACAGATTGAATACCTGAGTAATATGTTTTTTAATTTAATAATGACTTGTCGATTAAACTAAATTTTCAGGTTCTCTTGTAATTTCCGCCTACTACTAAAAAAACAACCCTAATAAATTCTGTGTGGCACTGAACTAAGAGGCAGGCGTGACGGGTACCATCAGGCAAGCAACTTGCTCGTCTCATCGCACATTTGCTCAGTAAAAGAAATCTTCGAAAAGTAAAGAAGATAATACTGAAGGATTTTCAACACGAGCTCGTCTGGTAGCAGCGGGGCGAGCGACGTCTCATCTCCTTTCGCGGCGGTAAGGCGACACCGCGCGAACTCCCTCGTTCCACGCCAGTCGCACCACAGCCCGCGTCGACTCGACATGTAAGTAACCTGCGCTCCTCAGTGCTCATAATAGTGCCAGTGAAAAATAAAGTGCTATTTATTAATCTCAAGGTGCATTGATCTTGTGCCATTCGGTAAGTAGGCAGCCCTTAAAGTGCAGTGAGGATCAAGGTGAATTTTACGGATTGACTGTAGTAAAACGCGCGTTAGTAAATTTTTTCAGTGTAGACTTTTCTTGAATGAAACTCAGTAAGATTTTTATTTAGTGCATTGATAGTAAAAGCTTATTAAGCTAGCTGAACTGTTTTTAATTGTGAAATTATTTCGTTTTGGTTCAAGTAATCTCGATTAAAAACAGTGCCAATAACTTTGTGATCGCATTTCTAATCTATTTTTGAATATCGCGGTGCTCGGTTACAATTTCGGTAGCCAATAGAAACTGTCTATTTTGAAGTTTTCCCGCGCTTTTGGCATGTTGCCAGCGCTTGACCAATAGCGAGATAGTGTGTCTATGGGGGCGGCTAACGCATGCGCAGATACGCGTGCGGCCCGTCTGTTATTTTATTTTTCAGCAGTGATAAATATAGACTAGAGATTTCAGCCAGGTGTTGTCCTATTATCTTTATTTTGGACCTAAGGATTATATACAAGAATGCTGAACATATTGGAATTATGTACGAAGTATTTTAACACTAAACTAAATTAATTATTACTACCTTCTCATTGGCAGTTCAATTTTTGAACATAGGTATATTTAAAAATCAAGACGTAAATACTGTAATGTATTGCTTGTCACTGTCTTAAAATACCGGAAAATTTAAGTACACCTTGAAAACGTACCAATTGTAAAGAAAGCCAAGGTTATGACGAATTATTTGAGTAATAAACACTTACGTCTGGAAGATCATTTAAATAGTATATTTGGGTTATCTGATTAAACAAAACGACGGATATGTAAAACCGACTCTTAACACGTTTAGTAAAGGTTAAAAATAAAGTAAAAGTAGTTTCCATAAGTGACCGTTTGTCAAAAGTGAGTCTAGTCTCCTAACGGTCAAGTTACTTATTTTGAAAAACTATGAAGTTATAAATTTAAATAACCTTCGTCATCTTGGACCGATTTTCATCTAACATAGCTAAGAGCACTCCCGACTAACTCACTTTTCAAGCAACAAAAGAAAAACCAATATCAAAATCGGTTCAGCTACGATGCAGACAGACGCATACAAACACAGGCTGACAGACATCGACGTCAAACTTATAACACCTCTCGTTTTGCGTCTGGGGTTAAAAAGAAATAGGCTATAGGTACTACTAAAGTAGTTGGAATCACGCCAAAACTGACCGGCGTCTGATGTCACCGTTGAAACAATAGAACATATTGTTACTGAATACCTAATTATTTTGCATACAATGCATAATATAACATTATTAATCAATGCTGCCAATGGGTTCTCGTAATTCGTTTTAGGGTTAACAATGGTCAATATTGGGCTTAGATAAGGAAAATATTGTGATAAAACCAGAGTTCAATCACGTTCTCACCACTATGCGAGATTGTGCTTTAACGCGTCTTGTATTCTAAAAAATATTTAAAAAATCCTGCAAATAATGACCAGTTCAAAAAGGACAAACGTTAAAAAACAAAAGAAGTCCAACTGGAAAGTTTCTAAAGAGAGAAAAAAGTAAGATGGACTAATGTCAGTGACAGAGATCTCCTGTTGTAAACAACATTTGGCTCGTGTAACATGGGTGTTGAAATTTAAATACCATTGAAAGTGGTCACTGCTGCCAACAAACATAATACAAGTTCAGTCGTAGCTGAAGTATTCAGTTCATGAGAAAGACAAGGCGATCGCAATTTAGGGAGATAGAGCTGGGTATTCAACGTATAAGAATAATAGATTCTAGATTTTGAGCCAGTTTATCCGCGACCGTGGCTGCGGCGTTTGCAACAGTACCAAAATATCGGAAGCTCAAAACAATATTAGTGGTAAATATCTTATAAATTTCTATCTAACGTTTTAAATTGATGTTTTGAATAGGGATTGACGAAACCATTTTTAAATGCCAATTACAGCAATATGACAGACTAAAATCCTTCGGCTATCGGTGAGTTCCGGCGGGCTCACTTGAGAGCCAATTCCTAGTCCAGGTGTAACATGGCGCCACCTTTGACCACATCGTCACAACATCTGATGACTTATGGTCGACCGTTTCATTGCAAAACGTAAATAAATTGACAGTGGCTTCAAAAGAAGTTAGGTGTGGCAACTAGCGAAGAACATGAACTGCCAAGAGTTATCCTACTATTCATGAGTCCATGATTAAACAAGGGTTGCCTACCTATGAAATTGACATACATTTGAAATGACAGTCGTTAATAAATTGGCTGATTACGAGTAGTCAAAGTTAACTGTGCCTAGTTAAAAAATGATTGAAAATAAATACTAATGGTTCTTTAATTCATACATTTTAGAATTTAGACTATAGTTTACATAAGCTCCAAAACTAAATTCAACATAAATTTGTGGACAACCTCATCAATACACATTCGTAATTAGGCTTGAGATGACTCAACTGTCTTTAAAGCCAATAAATAATTAATATACATAATGCATCATAATATGCTACTAACTATCACTCTTATTATTAAAAACTAGCTGTTCCTCGCGGTTTCACCCGCGTGGGCTTCAGTTTATCGCGATAAAAAGTATCCTATGTCCCTTCCCCGGGGCTCAAATTATCTCTATACCAAATTTCATTTAAATCGGTTCAGTAGTTTAGGCGCGATAGTGTATATATTCCGTATACTCCAAAATTATTCCCGCACTTTGGTGCCCCCTCAACGCGTTACCTGCTGTAGGTACCCATTATCCTATTTTAGTTCTAAGTTAATTTTTCTTGGACCGCACGTTTGAATCGCGCAGTTAAAGGTCTTCCTGGTCCGCGACCGCACTTTACCTATGTCATAGATTCTCCCGGTGCCCCGCTCACCTCACCGCGTTTCCCGCTGCGCTGCGGTGCGGCGGTTTTATTTTTCTACTACTACTTACATTTTTAAACTCGTAATATCTTTCGAATGAAAAGTCCGAATTGAATGATTCAAAAAGTTATATGAAGGCATTGAAGCAGTTTTGAATAAGAAGTAATTTATTTTGATAAGGATTAATACCAAGATACAAATAAAGAGCCTTTTCTAACGGCGGCATCAAAAATTAAATTTTTAAAATAAAAGATCACATATTGTGGCATAACTATAATAGTTAGACATATGCTCTCGCGGACTTTTTTGTAGATCTAAATGAGACCTACAAACCCGCAATACATTATTTTGTTCTAGTGTCAATAGTTTTTGCAGCGCACGCAAAAATAGGTTTTCGATTTCACACCTTGGGTTGCAAAATAGCAATTTTCTTACGAATCCCTAATTTTTTTGGAAATAAAATATAGCCTATAGCCTTCCTCGATAAATGGACTATCCAACACTGAAAGAATTTTTCAAATCGGACCAGTAGTTCCTGAGATTAGCGCGTTCAAACAAACAAACAAACAAACAAACAAACAAACAAACAAACTCTGCAGCTTTATAATATTAGTATAGATGTGAAAGGTTGTGAGTGCGTGTGTGTTTGTTACTTCTTTTCGCTGAACTGGTTCAAAAAAAATTATGACTATTTTGAGTTTTTTGCTTCCATAGAGGCTAGTATTTATCAAGTGGTTCCTGCGGAATAATGTGAAGACTGCAGGTGTAACCGCGTAACGCAACTAGTTCCTTAATGCAAACATTCTAATAACATAGAAGATAAATACTTACTGTAAAATAAAGAGACGTTTTATGCCAACGTGCTGATAATGCGAATGGCATGGTATGCGTTTATTTGTTTTGCGAATCATCGCAAATGCATTCACGGTCGGTGACTGACTGACTGTGATGCTACCGTAATAAACGCTATAATGCGCTATTTTATTGTACTTAGGTACCTACTTGATAAACAAAACAAGTTTAATTACAATCTGTCGCTAAGCATATGTGTTTCCAGCTCCCAGTCTAGGTGCAGCATGGCACCACCATCGAACTCACGTGAGTTGTGGTAAAACGTAAGCCTGTAAGATTAAAGAAAAACATACGTTTTTTGCAATTGCACGTTATTTGCGCCGATGTGTCCCTCCCACGATTTGCGAGTTCTTGTATGTCATTAAAACTGAAAGGTTGCTATGCAAATATCCCAGTAGGAAATCGTGATATTATCGGGATATGATGCTGCAGGAAAGCCCCGAATTCTACACCGGCAATCCTTATAAAATGTGTCAAACCAAAAGGTATAGAGGCCACTTTCAGTATTGAGTTTCAAAAAAACGAATCCGCTGAAGTGACTGAACTTAGTTGACCGCTCGGACCCAGAGAATTCAGACCCTTTGAATAATCGCGAATGATTCACGCTGAGGAATGTTACCTTTGATTCATCCGCGGTTCCTTCGACGATTCTGATACGTACGGTCCGAGCCATACTTGCGGCACTTTCTTAGCACAATACTGTCAGGATTTGCTGACTCATTCAAAATTATACATCTCTGGTACTGGGAATTGCTTTTGCAATGTTACGCAGTCTGTGTCCATCATCATGATGACTACTGTAAATAACTCTGTCCTTGTAAAAACATGCTGATTTTTATTTAAATAACGCGATTACATTCATATATTCATAGCATATATTCATAGCGATGATGGCTCAGTGGTAGTGACGTCGGCTTGCGATCCGTAGGACGTGGGTTCGAATCCTACAATGAGCAAGCTCATTGTAGGCTTTCGGTGAAGGAAAACATCGTGATGAAACCATAGCTTGGTGGTAGGGTATTTTCTAGTAGGTACTCGCCTGGCTAGCTACCACCCTCTTGTTAAGAATCTGTCGCCAAGCACCTATCGGTGTGTTCCGGCAGCCTCACTTGAGAGCCAGTTCCCAGTCTAGGTGTAGCGTGGCGCCATCTTCGACCACATCTTCACTTAACATCAGGTGACTTGTAGTCAAACGCTACCCTGTAAATAGTAAAAAAAAAAAAAAATTAAGGAAAAATAAAAAATATTCGGATGAATCTAACTGATTTTACCGATAACACTGGATAAAAACACATACATGGGACATTCTTAAAGACCAATACAAATAGAGATGTTGAGAGGTTTCAAAAACAGAAATCAATGTTCTAAATAGCGCATGTACCTATGTGAATATAATGGACAAGTAGTAGGTAATTAACCATAATAATGTGCTTCACAAGCTGCTAAACCGTAACGTCGACAATGACGGTCACTGGACCGTGACAGGATCGGCTTACAGAATTTAAAGTAGACCCTTGAGTGAGTTTGGATGTAAGCAGAACGATGACACACTAATGGACATCGAAACGGAGGCAATGCTACCAGTACTTTTAAAAACACCTAAACGCCTCATGATCATGAGTTTTGTTGGAATTTTAAGGACATTATCTATGGTCCTATTTTGTTTCAAGTGAAAAACATAACAGCGATAGATTCTTTACGACACTTTTTTTAAATAATTTTGTTTTCTACTTCGAATTGATTATTATCTATTGAAATTGACATGTTAAAAGGCAAATATAGTTGTTGAAAGTGTTGAATGGAATGCATACAATACCTAATTAGGGGGACAGAAACAGAACATCTGACGTGTTTATAAATAAACCATAGATAATTTAGCGTTCCGAAGTAACCATTAGGCAGAGGTTCTTAACCTATAGGAGCTGCTGTAATGGTCAGAAAAAAGTTAATCGTGCTTTGGTTCGTTCCAATAAATTGTACCTACATGGAAAGAAACAGTAGTTATCTCAGTAAAATACTGGCTGTTAAATTACTTTAAAGAGATTTTACTCTTTATGAGTACATGGTTCGTAATTTAATGCAAACCGACCTGAATAAAAAGTTTTTTGTTGGTCCTTTCACGCTGAAATGGTTAGATCGAATTCGTTGAAATATTGCGAAGAAATAATGAAGACAACTAAAACTCTAATCGACTACGTTATAAACCAAACTTAGAAAATAAAACACAGGAAGACGGGAAATCTCCACACTGTCAAAATATTTGCCGATTCTTACAAAACTGGGGCGGGTCACTAGTGGATTGCATAATTTACTCTACGAATTTGTTTTTTTATAAGTAGGCACCTATACTATTGTCGTGCATTGAAATTATCATTTGTAGATGAAAGAAAGTGATCCTTACTGCACCATTCGGCTGCGTTTTCATAGATTCTGGGTTAATTTAATCAGAGCTTGAACCTTTGGTTTCAAGATCAATGCACTTTTCTCGTCTTGCTTCGAGAAATAGCGCCAATATTTTTAAGACCTAATTTGACATTGTGGCTACAATTTTTGTTAATTGCTAATGTTCCACAATAAATTGTTTTTTTTTTTGCAATTTACACACCTCAGTAACTTTTTTCATACAAAAGACTTTAACGAGACCCTAAAATTTTTCTGAATACGGTATACGGTCTGTAAAGTTTTTTGCCACTGATTTTTTTATATAAGTTAATATTAACTTAAAACCTATACAATGAAATTATTTAACGATTCGCCTTTATTGAATTTTAGAGCTAAGTATTTGTTATTTTTAAATAATTTAAAAAACTTAACATACCGAATTTGCCTATATAAAAGACTTCAACGAGACTTTGAATTTCATCGGAAAAGTTGAAAAACACTAGAAGTTGCTTATGACCGAGGAGAACATTACCAATGAGGTACTGTGTCAGTCAACAAAAAAAAAACAACTGAAAATAATAGTCAAACCTCCTTGCAGATTTTCACCTAGGGGAGTAGAAAAAACAAAACCGCCAACATGGACGCGATTAAAAAGAAGATGCAAGCGATGAAGCTGGAGAAGGACAACGCGCTTGACCGCGCCGCCATGTGCGAGCAGCAGGCCAAGGACGCCAACCTCCGCGCCGAGAAGGTACTGCCCTCTTGCTTTCGTTTTATTTTTACTCTCTAGTGTTGGTACAGTCAGCGACAAAAGTAGCTGGTCATACTCGATTTTTCAAATATCTTATAGATCAGTAATGTTTGAGTTTTTTTTTACAACTTACAAGGATGTGTTTGACCCCTACACAACACATCAGATGTTAAGTGATGATGCAATTAAAGGTTGGTGTTTAAGATGTTAAAGTTAATCAGTCAATCTGTTATTGTTCAACTACTTTTGTCGCTGATTGTACTACAGATTGTTAGTACTGGCAGGCAGAATTAATCACGTGACATGATAATATAGGAACTAAAAAAGTGTTTTAAAAAAGGTATAAACAACAGAAGAGATTTCTTTAATTAACAGCTACAGGTTGTTACGATAACGCAATATATTTTACCTATATTGAGGGGCGCGTCACAAAGAGACTTTTTTTCAATTTTAGTCATGACTACTAGGATCGACATGCTTCCCATCTGTAGATAGACATGACAGCATGCATTTGCTACTTCTAAAAAAGTACAGAGTAATAAAATTAAAAATTAAATCATAAGTTATACTTTGAAAGCGCTATCGTATCGTTGGCTTCTCGTAACGCTCGAGAGAGTAAAGCCTCGAGAGCCTTGACCAAGACCACAAAGCAGGATGTATAATATAGTACCAAGGCGACGTCATGTCAAGGCTAAGGGCGCCAACCTTTACGAACTATGCTGTAGGTTCTATGCCTTTTCATTTTTTTTTTGCTTTATTTGTTGAGAGAAAAGACAAAAAATACGACAGCGTTTTCTGTATAAGGTGCTTCCTATAATTTAATACTCTTTGAAGTCATTCATGATTTTTTTATGCTCTATTTCTTTAGCTTTACTTTATATAGTCAATTTTTATTTATTCAATAGGATACATTGTGATCACTTTAAAACGTCAAACTTAAAACTAGCTACGCCTGTTCCAACCTCCTTACGGTAATTTTTTTGGCGCGATCACATTGACAATTTTATTCTTATTACTAATTGATTGAATTCGAGCAAGTTCACTAAAATCCCAAGCTTTTTTTTGTCATCCAATGGTCCGATATTTTTTAATTAGCTTTACTAATAAGATATCTCTATACTTGTACTTAGCTATTTTACTCGTTGAAAATGGTAAGTATTTAGATGATCTGAGATTATTGTGTATTTAATTTAAATTACAAAAGTTAGTAGAGCGTGAGCGTTTGATATGCAGGAAAGTGCATTATCATGGAAAAGTTTATTGCCGGTCTTTAACAATTTCACCGTCACCATATCGGAATGTAAAAAATAGAAATCCTATTTAATATGTAAAAATGTCAGTATACATTTGAAGAAAGCATTTTTACTGGATGTTGAAGGAAACTCCGTAAACCAAAAAAGTCTTGTTGGAAACCGACTAACCGCAATTTTTTCAATCTATACTAATATTATAAAGCTGCAGAGTTTGTTTGTTTGTTTGTTTGTTTGAACGCGCTAATCTCAGGAACTACTGGTCCGATTTGAAAAATTCTTTCAGTGTTAGATAGCCCATTTATCGAGGAAGGCTATAGGCTATATTTTATTTCCAAAAAAATTAGGGATCCGTAAGAAAATTGCTATTTTGCAACCCAAGGTGTGAAATCGAAAACCTATTTTTGCGTGCGCTGCAAAAACTATTGACACTAGAACAAAATAATGTATTACGGGTTTGTAGGTCCCATTAAGATCTACAAAAAAGTCCGCGAGACCATATGTCTAACTATTATAGTTATGCCACAATAAGTGTTTTTTTTTTTTAAAAATTTAATTTTAATGCCGCCGCTAGAAAATGCTGTTTATTTGTATCTTGGTATTAATCCTTATCAAAATAAATTACTTCTTATTCAAAACTGCTTCAATGCCTTCATATAACTTTTTGAATCATTCAATTTGGACATTCCGTTCAAAAGATATCACGAGTTTAAAAATGTAAGTAGTAGTAGAAAAATAAAACCGCCGCACCGCAGCGCAGCGGGAAACGCGGTGAAGTAAGGGCGGCACCGGGAGAATCTATGAAATAGGTAAAGTGCGGTGGCAGACCAGGAAGACCTTTAACTGCGCGGTTCAAACGTGCGGTCCAAGAAAAATTAACTTAGAATTAAAATAGGATAATGGGTACCTACAGCAGGTAACGCGGTGAGGGGGCATTGAAGTGCGGGAATAATTTTGGAGTATTATACGGAATATATACGCTTTCGCGCCTAAACTACTGAACCGACGTAAATGAAATTTGGTATAGAGATAATTTGAGCCCCGGGGAAGGGACATAAGATACTTTTTATCGCGATAAACTGTAGCCCATGCGGGTGAAACCGCATGGAACAGCTAGTAGTCATAATAAAGCTAGTGGGGAATTCACATACATATTTCTTAGAATAGATTAATCAGATATTTTGAACGAGTATCGATAAAGCTCGGTATCATTATATCGTTTTATATTATTAGTGAGCGGAATAAATTAATATATTAACGTACTATTATGCATTCGAATATCATGTTTCTGAATAATTGCAGTCTGTAGTTATGCTATTCCTTGTACTATTTAAATAATATTGTTATTATTCTACTTCTTTGTAACTTCCTGTCCCGTACCTTACCTGCCCTGTTTTCAATTGATTGAAGAGTAAAATGTAAAACTATTTTTAGTTTAATATGGATTTTAAAATCTGACCTAGCAATAGGGTATCACTGAAATTATATGCTAGGCTTCTTAATAAATTCATTATATTCATTCAGTCTTTACAAACACCGAAAATAAACTATACACAGACACCCGAAAAACGAAGGGCGTGTTGTCAAAGTTAACTATGGTTAAAAATGTGCAGAGAAAATAACCACAACTCATTTTCTTTTGACCACACATCAAAGAACATATCTACAGAAACTAAAATAAACTATACTTACTACTATATTATGTACCTACATTACGTACAGTCATCTACAAAAGTAGCTGATCATACTTAATTTTCCAAATATGGTCTAGATCAGTAATGTTTAATTATGTATATAAAGAAGCTGCTAAAGAAAATCGGAAAATTTATTATGTTCAGCGTTATGTTCAACTTTTGTCGTTCGCTGTACGTACACCCCAAAAATAAGAACGCATTATTCTGGTCGTTGGTCCTTCGAAGTGAGTGAAACAAATGCGTTATTTTTGTGACAGGCGGAAGAGGAGGCGAGACAGCTCCAGAAGAAGATCCAGACCATCGAGAATGACCTCGACCAGACACAGGAGGGCCTCATGCAGGTCAACGCCAAACTGGAAGAGAAGGAGAAGGCGCTCCAGAACGTGAGTACTTTCCTTGAACATTCTTTTAATTTTAATTGAACTGTAAATAAAACGTGTTGCACTATGAGAAAGTAGGTTCTTGATAGCTTTTTGAGTGGAGCTTTAACTTAACCGCCCAGATTTGGGCAGTTAGGGTTGCGACTGAAGAAACAAAGAGTTCAAACTCAGCTCGATTCTAGCACACATGAGGTGACTCTCGTAACGTGAGAGTCCGCTTAATTGCTGTTGAGAAAATGTCTTACTTTCGATTTTATCACTGTTTACATTATATAGAATATTCCGATTTACCGATCAAATTTCATTGTTGTAGTTCTGTAGGTTTTTCCTACCCTATAAAGTTCCAGTGTAGCAAATATAGTTTTGATAATATCGTGGGGTGTGTGCTACCAACAGAAGTTACTGGAATTTTCCTGTCAGATGGTCTGATTTGTTGTCTGTATTGATAAGGACTTCGTCAGCTTTCGTTTTGTTTGTGAATCTATTATCAAAATATATGAAGTAGTAGGCCGTCTTCTTTTTGGAATCGAAATAAGTTTTTCCCTTTTACAGGACATATTTAATTGTTTCATTTCAATGTAGAAACTATGCGATTGTGAGTCCATAATGTACAGTGTGATTGTGAGTTCATAAAATTACATATTTTGTTTTCATAAGCGCATTTTGCAAAGGACGTTACAATGATAAAAGATGGTTTGTTAGCGTTCAGGTTTATTTTAGATGGTTTAATATTTATTTTAATTGTAATACGTCGTATGATATTAGTAAGGAAACCACTGGCAGTTGCGCAAATATTGAATTAAGTATTTTAGTACAAATACCGTGACAGGAAATATTATTATGTGACAACAGCCACTGAACTGGAAAGCGTTTTGAACGAGGTAAGCGGTTAGGTGGTTCTAGAAATTAAGCACAAGAAGCCATATAGTTTGCCTAGATTTGTGACATTACCATTGGCTACTGATGGCTAGAAAATACTTAATTTGTGAATTGCAATCATTTGTGGTGCGAAATCTACAAAATACCATATCTTGTGCTGACGGTGTCTCTAGCGGGAGAAATACCCATCACTTTCATTGGAACCGCTATTGTTACCGATAACAGCAATCAAAGTTACCGTTCTTGGCTGTTTTATACATTTGTACCTATTTTTTTGCCGGTTTCGTATATGGCTATACCATTGATATCGCTCGTACTTCTCATAAAGTCACGTAATACTTCTCATTACGCCTCAGATAGTATAATTCCCGCGTTCACAATGAGAAATATAAAACCATCGCATGACAGCATAAATGCCATTACTCAGATAAAAATCCGCAAGTAATTGTAACAATAGAGTGGTGATCTGATCAAAATAATAAATCACGTTGGAGAAATTAATTTTGGAATATGTGTCAGCGAGAAACAATGTTTGATCGTGCCAAAGCCTTGGCCTATCGACATCTGGCAACCAACCACTGTGCCGACAAAATAGAACTAATCAACATAATAATGATTTTTTTTTGTCAGCAAAATAATATATCATGATTAAAAATATCTTAGTAATTCATATGCTTTGTTGGTTAGTAAGGACATTTAGTCTGCTTAGTGACGTTTTTGTAACACATTTATTGTTAAGCCATTAATTAACGTCCGTACATAGTCCGTAAATATAAATATTTAAAAAACATTTTGGTGATTATGGAAAACTTTTCCGAATTTTCCAAGCATGTTTTTATAACATCCGTTCCGTTTCCGTTTGTTTATATGTGACGTCACGTAGTTGCCGGCGGCTGACCCGTGGAGCCACGTACGCCGGAATGTGGCGCTGTAGGGGGCTCCGCCTCCATTCCTCGGGAGCGGCTATTTTCGGTGCGACACCTAATATGGGCCCGCTGCCCGGTGTTCCGGCGAAAATAGATCCGGGAACGCACGCGTCATCGTGACCAAGCTCGCGTTAGAAGCTTCGGCTTACCTTAAAACTGGAATTTAACCTGTTTGTTTTGTACTGGTAATAATACAAGTAATCCATAGAATAGGATAAGTAACAGTAATTAAGTGGTGTAAGTTTAAAATTTGGATAACACTGATTCATCATTGTATTACGATTGATAAAATAAATATCTACATAATAACTGCTATTAACCTCGGAAAGTCGGAATTTACTAACTACGGATATTAAATTTAAAATCTCCCGCATTCTCCAAACAATGATTCAGTCGGTAAAACAGATTGAAAACAATGATGGCGGCTGCTAAGGCGCGCGCGCGACTGCAGCGCCGCCCGCCGTGTTGTTGCTCTGCGAGTGACAGGCAGACGTAGTCAATATGGCCGCCGGCGCTGCGCGGCCGGACGGACCGCGCGGAGTGTAGTAATGTCCGCGTCCGCGCCCCACGCCCACGGGCGCACCCCCGTGCGGCGCAGGGGGCACCAACACCACCCGCGCCTGCGGGGCAACCGCCTGCCCGCCCCCAGTGCCCCCCAAAACACAGATCCGTCCAAACAAGTGACCTTAGACTCTCAAACAGACGATCTTGTGCCTTGTGTCAATAGTGTTAGTGAATCTCAAGAAGTGACAAGGACAAATAGTGACGATGCACTTTCGAATCGAAACACGATCGAGGACACTGCGAATATTTATGAAGAAACTGAAGCCGATAATAGGTTTAAGGATGCTGACTCGCTCGATACCTCAGATGATGATTTCTCGTTTAGAGAAGAGAGATCGGCCGGAGACGGAGCCGAATTTTCGCCCTTGCCTTCAGAAACGATATCTGACGATGATCCTGAGACTGCTGAACTAGCGAAGCTCAGGTGCACGAGCGAATGCACCGAGGTGCTGGCGGAACGAGAAAGTAGGCGGAGAAGGAGATGCGCTGATTACCCCGGCCTGGCGTTCGGCAGCTCCATATTCTCCTCGGATACAATGATGAAATTTGCGCTGATCAAGAACGAGCTGCAGAATATAAAGAACACGGCACTAAGAAGGGTAATGTCCTTAGTTATTTGAGTTAGCGTGCGCTTGTGTGAGTGAAGCAGGCGTGGGCCAGTGGGCCAAATGCGCACAGAACTATTTTTAATCACTTTGAGTTGGGAAAGTGTTGTTGCTGTGAGCGCGGGCAGGCACATCGCGCGCGTGGCGATCAGCTGAGCCACTGACAGCCCGTTTGACATGTTTACTCACACGATCGCACTCTGGCCCGGTAGATGTCGTTGGTTGTGGCGGCCGCACGTAGCCCTAGTTGAGCCCTTCACTTAGTCTAAAATAGACCTTATTACGGTAGATTTGCTTCTACATATTATTTTTAGTTCTGTTCTGAATCTAAGAACAGTTTTAGAGGTTTCATTTATTTTATCTGTATCTATTTTATTCTTGAAATATTTCCCAATGATGAAATACTCCCAAATTTGTATAGGATTTAAATTGCAAACAATTTTAGATAATTTTATGTAATTATTCACTATCATTAGAATGCACTTACTTTATTGTAAAATATCTTATAGCTCTTCTTATAGTAATCATTTGATTTTGTTTCAGCCTGCGTATGTACTGAAATTTGTTTTTAATGACCGCATAAATACTTGCTCGGTAAATTGAATCCCGAACGAAAACCTATTTTAAATAATTGTTTATTTTTGGTGTTATGTAAGCAACAACAACAAAGAAAAAAATAGCTACCAAAATAGTTGATAGTTTGTCCTGCATTTTGAACAAGAGTTAAACATACTTAGATAGGAACGTAACATAGGAAACTGGCTACATAAAAAAGAACATACGTATTAGATTACCCAACAGTATGAAAACTTTTTGTTGCCAGTGATATTGTTATGCACACTACTGTCAGAGTATCCGTAAACGCGGTTGTTTCTTTTTACGGACGTCAATTAGCCAAACGTGCAATTAATGTTGATGTCTTTACTACGTCGAGTTTTCATTTATTATTTTTGACGTTTAGTTTTACTGGCCTACATTATGCAATGGATAAGGCATCCGGTTACAATGAATTAAATTGTTCTTTTTTTATCGCAGGTGTTCACTGTGAAAGCAGGTTTATTAATTACTTTTTCAGTTGCGCAAAAGTTGTGAAATTAAATTTGAAGTACATAAGTAAACCGAGTTCCAAATTAAAAGTATTTTGTAGTTCTCGGATGCGAAACAGGAAAATAGTCCCAGCAACTAACTCATTGCATCAACACAAATAAGACTTGATCAATACAGAATAGACAACTAAAAACAAAGCGTAAAATGCATTTAACTGCAATACAATAAATTTTAACTCTGTATTAATATCATTACATAAATCAAGCTACAAACGCCAATAAATACAATAAGAGACAGTAACTGATGTAGGCAACAGATATTAACAATAATAAAACAGTGAAACCTCTTTCATACCAGCACCATGACTGGCGAAACGAATGCAAATTACGATACTAAAATAGACACAGACAATACTCCATTATAAATTTATATTAATTCTTTAATACACTTATTGCTTGCTACTGTTCTAAATCGATTTGTGAATTCAGCAATTGTTCCATTACGGGTTACGAGTTGGCAATGGTTGGTTTCTTTGGTTCCTTACGAATATGATAAAGTATATTTGTTAGTTTGTAAGGCTTTCACGCAACAATGTTAAAGTTAAGTTAAAAACTGTCGTCAAGCACCTATCGGTGTGTTCTGGCAGCTCCACTTGAGAGCCAGTTCCCAATCCAAGTGCATCGTGGCGCCACCTTCGACCACGTCATTTAACATCAGGTGATTTTTGGTCAAACGCTACTCTGTATGAAGTAAAACCGAAAATGAATAAAACACTAGCACATATTTTACGCCAAAATTTTGAATATTTGGTTTCTGTGGTTCTCGTAGCTGTTCTGAGGAAGGATAATTATATCTAACAATATTTCATTTATGAAGAATAGGTAGGTAATCCATTAGGTCGTAAATAGGCACGTCATCCTTAGCCAGATGGCCGTGTTGCCCTGTCGTGGACATATTTCTAAAGGTGACTACTCATTACCGTCGCACTCGTGACCAGTGATTATTCCATGCCTTCATGCTTTAAACTAACCATATGGTGTGTGGAAATCGATACACATAATGTGGTAGTAGTGTAACTACAATAATCCATATAAGGTGAGATAAGGTCTTCATAATAATTATCTGTTACGTGTACCTTACCTACCTATTCAATGCGGCCTTAATTCTTCTGTATTAAAGATAAAACTGAATTTAGGCCGTAAGATCCGAGGCACAAATCTTTCAGCTAATCTGAAATTTCGACAACTTGATGAGAAATGTAAAAATACTCTTTTTAAAGAACTCTCAAGAAGAGAGGACTCTTTTAAACAGTGCCATTGTAGAAAAGAAAAGAGTATCAAGCAATGGGCAATGGCCCTATAATATAGTGTTACAGATGTCCATTGATGGCCGTAACAACTTGTCCGTTTTACACTCAAACTATTATGCAATAAATAAAGATAAAACTTAGCTTATAATACTTCAGACAACAATAAATCCAAGAAAATATCAATGTAGGAAAATATAAATAATGATAAATATGCAGAAGAGAATCTTTAGCTTTCATAAAAAAAGACATTTCAAAGTGCAACAAAACAAAATTAAAGAATTGAACGTCTTCACATAATTCAGCAAAATGATGGAAATACCAGTGCCAATTTTATAGATGTGTGTGGCTGAAATAGCAAGGTCAATAAAATTAGAGCACAATTATCTGTCTGTTGAGATGTGAAATGAAATGAGTCAGACACATAATACAGAGAGGTGAGTGATCAGATAATGCCGTCTACAGAAAAAATACACAGATAAGGCATTCACGCGAAAGAAAAAAGAACAACGATTGAAATATTTCAAATTGGAAAATACCACGACGTTAACAATTTAGGCAGTATTATTGTTAGCTGAAAATAGAGTGAATATAATTATGTAAACATAATTAATATTCCTTCTGTCAGTGTTTGCGATTGAATTTACACGTCCTCGTTTTGTATTCCATGAATTCGCTGTTGTGCTGTGCCGCCAATGTCTTCGACATGAGACAGGCAATTTTTTGCTGTCCGTGTAGCTGTCCACTGTCGTATTACCTATCACGGAATTTAAAACAGGCACGTTGCATACTTTCCAAACGACGTCATAATAAATTCGGTGGTTCAACACGAACTACAATCGTGCTAGTTCGGGTGCTTGAAGTGACTTGTCATCGGAAAGGTGGATGGCAGGTTTCGTTGAGTCTAGTAGTTTGGATAGATGGCGCTGAAGCACAATTTGCCGCAAGAACAGTTTGTTGTCTTTTGGGTAACACAACATTTTATTTCAATTGCTATACATTTTTTCAAATGATAATAAAAGATCAATCTACATAATTTAAAAACAAACAGTTATTATTCTCCATGCTCAGTGATGTAATATAATTCTTTAATGGTCTTCGGGTACAAAATTCCCATGATTGTAAAGTTAGCTACACAATGCACGGTGATGCACACTTCCGCAGTTTTTTATTGTACACAATCACTCTACCGTTTCGACCATCCCATATTTTGGGCTTCTTTCCGAGTACAGCTTTTGACCCTACAGGATGTAGTTTCGATCGAGCATGCACAGGTGGAGCCACCAGTCCTACAGTCGGTCGATTGTGCTTATCGCGACCCGTACGTGTGACGTTTGTGTCGTGTGTTTCGCTGTCAAAGTCATTCTGAAATTGTTAAATAGTGTGAAATACTGTTTTAAATATTAAGTTAATATTATTGCTATCATCTCCGATCATTCATCGCTGTTCGTGTTAAGAAACCCGGTGCAATCAGTAACAGTATACGTAAAGTGGAAGCATTTAAGTTCACCGGCGGCCATTTTATTCGCCGGCTGTGTTCATTCGTGCCGAGCCCATCTCGGCGATACGGAGCAAGCATTAACGAGCGGGCCAGTCAGTTGGCATTTTCGCGAGTAGGGCGAAGGTGTCTCTAGTTTTTGTAGTGAAGGAAGTAATTTTAACGATAAAAGTGCATAAAAATGACGACAAACATGCAGCAAGGAACGATTCTGGACGTTCTCAAGAAGAAAATGCGTCAGACAAAAGAGGAAATGGAGAAATATAAGGACGAATGTGAGGAGTATCACAAACGATTACAAGTAGAAATTATGCGGAGAGAAGAAGTAAGGAAACGTGTTTCGTAATTGTGTTGTGTGCTTTGTGAAATATCGGTTCCGATGTGTGCTTGTGCTCAGTAATAACGGGTGAAAATATGGGAGTTATCAGTCTTGTGCTATCTACCTATAGTGAGTAATGTCCGGCCATACTTAGGTGTGTGTGCAGGCAACGTACGCATATTCACGTCTCTTTCGGATTCATCTCGCCTATATCTCATAGAAAGAGATAGCGAATAATCACTCTTTTCATCTGGTACCTCGTTCTTTTAATCGAATTTCGAGTCGTTCCCAAATAAAGAGTATTAAATACCCGTCGGTATTCCCTAATCTGGGTTTGTGTAGGGTTGTATGAAATTGATTTTATTGGAATCGGTAGGTGGCTTAACGCCGGTGCGTGTTACACGTAACAGGTTTGGTTGCGTTGGAGGTCGAGTACCGGTCCCTAGTGGCACATGTAGCGAGGTGTGGAGTGGCTGGAGCGGAGCTGGCATCCTTCAGTAGTTACATTCCTGGTGCGGACGTCCCCGGAGGACGGCGGCGCCGCAAGGCGTGTCCCTACCGTTCGAGTCGTTATCGTCACATGACGTAACTCCACAGCAACACCGCTGAATGAGACCACGCTCACTCAATATAAACACCTGCAATAACTCATTTCCCATATCGAAAATTATACCTTTCCTTCTTGCATTAGCAACAAAAGTTGATTCACGTTCTCTTCGGAGTATAATCTATGCCTTGTATGTGATATCTTTAAAAAACATCGCATGCCTTATCTTCTTACGAGTATCAGAGTAGCGATAAAAAGACCAACCTATTTAAAGGTAGATAATGTCAAAGCATAAATATAATTGTTATTTATCAATGCTAATAGCATGAATGATGGCCGTGGTAAAGAACTTAATATTTAGACCTTTAATGAATTTGAAAGACCTCACTAGAAGATGTACCGAGTGTAACATTAGAATGAGTAATGTTGTGGGAGTGTATCAACATTACGAGCGAACATGTTTAAACAACGATTGTTGAGGTCAACTTTAAACATGTCATTTATAATCGAAGGAAACAGTTATCCACTTGAACATATGTACTTACCTACTACCTACCTAAATAGAAAACGGTAAATGCTATACTCAAGCGCTAACTACATAATTGGAACAATTAAATGTATCAGCATGGAACTGATAACGCCAGGTACGAAGCAATTCTATATACGGAAAATAAATTAACTTTGAACTTGGGCTTTAAAACTTAATAGAATGTTAACAATACAAATTCAAGTCATATTATAAATATGAAAGTTTGTATGTGTTACCACTCAAACCCTTAAGGGCAGCACAGATTTTCTGGAAGTTACCTTAATCTCTACGCTACGTAGGATACTTTTTATTCAAGAAAAAGGTACATTTCCTGTGGGATAACAGCAACGCCATCAAAATTTATTGTGCCTTTGCGTGCCCAGCATTGTGTTACAATTGATTGGAATGGCTAGGGCCCGCTTTTGTGCGCGGCCATTGAATCGGACATAATGCGCCTGCCCTAGCCGATCCCACACGAATTAAACAATGTGTTTTAACTCTCAGCGAAAGCACAGGTGCAACAAAAGCCTACGTACTTACCTCTAAATGTGGAATTACCAGAAAGAGACTTAAATACAACCTTTTTGTTAAAACGGCGAAGACCTCCAGATAAAGGTCTTTGACCTGCCTAAGTGGCTTAACTCACAAACTTTAGAGTAGCCTTAAACCTCAATTCAAATCATGCTCAAAGAGTTCAAGGCGATTACGCGCAGGCGCTATAAATCATACATATCTAACTTGTTTGGTGACAAAAAAACATCTATTCATTTCTCGATGTAATTACTTGGACTCTCGTTAGAAATGCTTGACGTTTTGGTTGCGAGTGTTACACCTAGTGATCGAGTTAATTGCTGCAAATGTGTTTTCAAATAATTTGTTGCGAGCGCTGTGATAGAATCGCGAGTCTTGTCACGACTATTATTAGCATCCACGCACGGTGACGTTGACGACACAGGATAAAAGGATCAGAAACTGGGACTATCAAGTGCTTCCTCACCGCAAGGACGCGTGATGTCATCGACATGTGCACGAGGAATATAAATAAACTAACGCGAAATGTTCCTAGCATCACTGTTAATTCTTCACACGTATACCTATGTTTAACACATTCTGTACAACGGCGGTAGCGTATGTGTACATGTAACTGTCCTTTGTAGTCGTTGAACATATAAAATAAATATCGATAAAAGTAACGGGAAAGTAATGCATTGCGCACTTCACTAATTTTCGGTCAAGAGCCCCGTGGCGAGCCGCCATTGAAATTTTACCTGTCTGATTCCGTATCCTGTTGTTTTTTCGTCGTTCAATTTACTATGAACTAATGAATCTTCTTCGAAATAGAACATTTTTGTTGTTTTCTTCTTAGAAGTCGTAATTACTTCTCTGATTTCGTTCTAGCCCATTGAGTAGTCACAAATAAAACGCACGCTTCGGCTAGTACGCGTAGCTATTAGTCTATATTCCTTCCCAAGGTTACATGCATGGCCATGTGAGGTGTTTACTTCGTCTATGGCGGATTTACGATTTCAATTTTACGCTCAAGTTGCGAGGCCTCGTTTGTGAGGATCTTGCGGTCGTGCTCTTTGTATCAAAGAGCCTGAGGGCTATGAGTAATTTTTAGCGCAGACTTATTAACAGGCTGTGCTCGATCGTAGCACTATTCGGTGATAAAAATTCCAACGAACAATGGTCTTTATATATAGAAATTCATGACAGTATAGTAGATCGTATGTGTGTCATCTAGCTCCAAAAGTTCTTTGTATATTTTAGAGTCGTATGCCTTTTCGCTATAAGTATTTTTTAAATATATTTTTCGATAGGGTAAACTTTTTTGTGATTACAATTTTTACGAACGAATCTTTTAGTTTGGATTCAATTGTACCTTTATTACTAACTAACTCCGAAAGCTCAGCGACCCAAAGTGTGTTTTGGCATCTGAAACGAGAGAGCCACTCCTTTCTATCCTGGGCGATTTCAACCCAGTTCAGAGTCTGGAGTTGCGTATGTCCGCATCTGCCGCGTCCTTCCAGCGTTATCTAGGGCGTCCGACCGGCCTAGGACCACTCGATACCTAATTACAGAACACCTTAACGTAATTCCAAAGTAACATAATTATATTCCATGAATCGTCACCTATCGAGCGACGAGAGTCAATTACAGTCTTAACTCCATCCTCTAATCTCAAATTTTCCTTCCCCAGGCCGAGTCCGAGGTGGCTGCTCTCAACCGACGCATCCAACTGCTGGAGGAAGACCTCGAGAGGTCCGAGGAGCGTCTCGCCACCGCCACCGCCAAGCTGTCCGAGGCCAGCCAGGCCGCCGATGAGTCCGAACGGTGAGTCTGCACCGGTTTACATGGGGGGCACTTAGGCAGGCACTTACGTATACTATTCTAAAATGACGCTCAAGTGTTCAGATTCAGATTTATTTAGTGCAAACCTTACTGTGCGAAGATGGTATATGAAAAAACATTAAAAAAAAAAAAAAATTCAAGTAGGTACATATTATAGGACCTCGTCGGAAACAGCGCTATTAGAAGGGAGGAGAAGGTTAATCAAGATAATTAAGATATAATCGATATTATATAGTGTTTAAATAATCAAGATAATTAAGATATAATCGATAATTGAGTAGCGATTGATTTGTATGAAATGACAGACTTAAATCTGTGCTTAAGTAGTGATTTATCGCTTGAGCGTCATTCCAGATGGACTACGGAAAGATTACTTGATAGACTTTTTATGGGACAATTTTATAGTTACTTTATAGCCACGCGTCTTTTAAGCCTATATGAAGATAAGAATTATAGATACTTGGAGTTTTCAATGTTTAAACATGGATGTACTTTTCAAAAGTCCTTGCTTGGAGTTATATAAGTGGATTCTAATAAATTGACGTGTCTTTTTAATAACACGTCTAAATAGGACAAGAAGATGAGCCACTTGTAGATTCCTATTCACCTATCGACTTTGTTAGAAATAACTCATACCTAAGCAAATATGCAGATTCTATTCAGGAATTCCATGTCTTAACTGTACGTATTATGAATGTCAAACCGAAACGCGTCCGTAACCGTCCGTAACCAAGCATTTCTATGTTTAGAACATAAGGTCAACCCGATACGGTAATGCCGACTTACAATGAAAAATACTGGACCAATTTAGGAGATTTTGTATGCAGAATTTGAAGAAACCTGTGTTTATCCTGTAAAAGATAAGACGTTACGTCAGATTACGTTTCTAAAGCTGAAACTGAGATTGTTCTATTTAGAGCTATGGCATTGAGACCGTATTACAGTACCTACGGCTTCTTCAAATTTAATGCTTAATTGGATTACTGCTTACCACTTTCAAAATTTGCGGATATATTTATATTGTCTTCTTTATTAACAGTGTGCATGAATGTTTTTCTGTTTATATTTTTGCCCTTAACCACCATATTTTTAGACCCTATTTTCGTTTTCTATATAACAATATTCGTTTTTACCCTCTTAATTAGTTACTTCTTAAGATATTCGCCTGTTCAGAATAATACGTGAGTCATGAGAAAGCGTGATTAGTTTTATTTTGACAGGCGAAACGTTCTCTTCGCCATTTTCATTTGAATATAGCCACAACAATTTATCAAAGATAACGCAAGTCATAGCTCTTCCCAACTCTTTACAACTGTAGAACAGTATAAAGCCTTGTTTACATCAATTCATTACTCGGCCGAGTTAGTAATGTAGACGTTGAGCACTCTGCTTAACATTTTGTTTTGCAGTTGATGAAAACAAGACACTGGTTGAACAACAGATCAAGTTACATGAAATACTAAGTTCGGTTTCATATCAGTCCAATAACAATAATCAAAAAAAATGACGTCACAAAACATGATATTTGACATTTGGATTGACAGGACATGTAGTGTTGGGAAAGTAATGAGTCGCGTTATCGATAGTGTTTCCTCGTTTGATCGATGTTATAACACGCATGTGTTTGACCCCGCACTAACCAGAATACGCAAGGCGTTGGAGAACAGAACCAATATGGAGGACGACCGCGTCGCCATCTTGGAGGCGCAGCTGTCGCAGGCCAAACTCATCGCCGAGGAGTCGGACAAGAAATACGAAGAGGTGACAGCTTGTTTATGACGTCATTACTAGGGTCCAGTGCCGGGAAAGTATGGCACGTTCAGTCAAGAGGATAACAATGGTTTTGTTTTTAGTTCCTTATTTGGAACGCTTTTGTATAGCACCATCTCTCCATATGCGTAAGAGATTTCTCTTGAAAGATTGAAGTTCTTTTCTTACCCGATGTGTCATATTTTTCATGGTTACTACGTGCTGAAACGAGGAGTTATTAGTAACTGTGTCTTTTTTAATACTGTTTTTTAATACTGCGCTGGAAACTAGGTGTATTATAACGATTTGATAGCGTGATGCCTTGTATTGTGCTCCATAACATGGTGGTTGATTAACATTATTGATCGATCTTATAACAACACATACCCGGTCAAGAACTATGTCAGCGGGCTGTGAAATTTCTATGAAATACCTAGTTTCTGTGTAGTAAAATTGACAGTATTCTTAAACTGATTTATTAAACTTATTTAACTGATTTTTTTAGTTATTAAACAAGTAACGGTTAAGATTTATTTGGCCATTGATTTGAATATTGACATTACGTTACCAATAAATAAATCCTCGTGACAGCACCAACTGCATTAGATTTAGCGACATCCAAAAACTTGATAGTCCAGTTTCGCTTACATCTTAAAATTCTACCTATTTCAAGTAAAAACTGGACTGTTAGGGTTTGTTCCATTCTAAAGATTGCACAAACGCGTATCTTAAAAATATTACGAAGTATGCGATAATTTCTAAACAGGTTACGGTTAAGAGCAAATGTGTACGCAGAAGTTGTGCAATCTTGTGAATGTATTGAAATTACTATAGTCTTTAGAAGCAAACTAAAAGGCGGATGCTATAATAATTTCGCATTTGTTTCTAAAACTACGCATTCGAGACCACCAAAACACATTAGTGAAACGGTGGTATCAAATGCGGTTCTTTCCACAGCGGTATCCAGTCGGACGAGTTTGTCGCGCGCTTTGTGTGTTCCTTGCGATTCTAGCGTGTCCGTACCTTGCATGTGTTCTAACTGTGGGTCACCCTTGACGAAACTAGTTTAGTGTCGTATAACTAAAGTATGATGTTGTGGCGCAGTGCCCGCAAGGTGCTCGAGAACAGGTCCCTGGCTGATGAGGAGCGCATGGACGCCCTCGAGAACCAGCTCAAGGAGGCCAGGTTCCTCGCTGAGGAAGCCGACAAGAAATACGATGAGGTCTTTATAACGAGTGTCGATGTCGTTTGGTTTGCCCGCTTTATACCTACCTACTCTTAATGATACTCTGCATTCTCCGTCATGTATTCTCGTACCGGCATTTTTGCAAGCCCATGCCATTTCTCATGGAAAGCGTGTTGTATTTCGTATCTTGAGTGTCGTCGATCCGGAATGCGGATTTCAATTTTAACGATATTTGCTGTTGTAAAATTGTTTACCCTTTCCCACTGACATCTCTTAACATACCTTCGTTACTTTCAAATACCTGAGTGACTGACTTGAGTTATCTGGAATTCCGACTAATCATTTGATTTCACAAACGTGGATTTCGACATCTAACAATCCCCGCGCAGAATAACATGTGTGAGCTTCGATACATTTTTTAAGAATTGTGTTACTGTGTTACAAACGCTCCGTTGCAGCGATGATTCTCGAATGTTGACGAAATATTATCGCATCAAGATTAGATACCACTTTTATACAGCTTTGGTGCGACATTCGTCATTTTTAATGAAAAATGTAATGGTACATTCGACACCATAT
The DNA here is from genome assembly GCA_931315375.2 of Opisthograptis luteolata. Taxonomy (NCBI): domain Eukaryota; kingdom Metazoa; phylum Arthropoda; class Insecta; order Lepidoptera; family Geometridae; genus Opisthograptis; species Opisthograptis luteolata. The sequence continues at coordinate 3,308,441 of OV928049.1, read as the reverse complement.
GGTTAGCTGCAATAATAATGTCCTAATTCCGCTGACATATGACCCTGCTCAGTGAAGGCAGTTGTAAAAGTCAGTATCCCAAGAAGGAGTCGCGCCGGGCCCGATCTTGGCCCGTTCGCCTTTTATGGCGTCGGCGGCGGCGCGGTCTCTTTCGTACGCATTACATAAGCACGCTACCTTATACGAAGGGTGCACTCGACGTTTAACCGACAGTTGATGTTTTATGAGCCGGTTGAGTAACGCGTGTGGTGTGTCCAGGTCGCTCGTAAGCTGGCCATGGTCGAGGCGGATCTGGAGCGCGCGGAGGAGCGCGCCGAGTCCGGCGAATCGTAGGTTTCACACATTCCGCCGAAGGACCGCCGTTCTACTCGCTATTGACCCTTGCGGCCGACCCGCCGCGAATGGCATTAACTTCGATCGTGAAAGCAACTCGCTTGTTGCCGGCAGCTGGCCAATACTGATCCCTCGAGCGACGGTCCCAAGGCATCGTTTTGCTAGTTTCCGCCACCGTTCTGCATGGTTGTTCATTTGCATTCTTAACATACTGCACAGTAACCCGATTTACCTACATAGGTATTTCTAACATTGGTTCCTGCTGTTATTTTATTTTGCATGTCCTATTCTAGGTTGGCGAGTGACGGAGCTGCAGGAATTATAGTTTTAATATTTTTTTGATTTGCATTTCTCATTTTTTTATTGGTATTTGTCGATTCAATCGATATTGATTGAATCGGCAATATCGACTTTATGTTATAAGTAAAAAGGACAGCGTCACTCACGGTTATATGTAGTAAGTGCCGCTATCCTCCTGCTGTCAGACTAAAACAAGGGTTGCCCCATCTCATGGATATTTCTTACGTAAATGTTAACTATCATGTCCATGTTTCGACTAAACTTCTGTCCTAAATGTATGTGATTGACGTGGCTATAGCTAGGCTGTCAGGAAATATGTGTGGTATAGGGCAATTTTCGTTTTCAGATATGCACCGCATTACACCAGAATTACTGGCCGTATGCGTGCCGCACATATGCAACCGCACACATCACATAACGATTACGATAATGCACTAGATAGCACTTAGATAATAATAATTTTCTTTGCAAAAACAGTAACTTTTAGAACTAAAATGTTTTGGGACAACCCTCGTTTATATTTTTAATTAGTGTGAGTTCTGACGCCGCTCTCGACCTCCCAGCTTCGCAACCCTGACTTGATGATGTTTGTGTTTGGATGGTTTTGCCTCGCTTTGTGAAATTACCTTTGAATATCCTTTCATATGTATCACCATGGCGACGATAATGTCTGCACTGAAACTGCGGCATTAAAATCACGTTGCTCACCAACAAAAGCTCGTCCTTGCGGGCTGCAAAAGAGTTTTTACAAACATAAAACATTCTAACAACACTTGGAACACTCATCACGCTACCTCTCGACAGCATTATTAGATAATTTAATATGATTCCTATTCCTATGATACATAATGTTCAATATTTCCTACACAGCCCATATCCTATACCTTACCCTTCACAAGCCATGCACAGTAACCGCCCAGCGTAGTGTAGCACTGCACGAGCGAAGCGAGCGATCGAGCACGGCGTAAGAGCAGTAGTGTAGTGTGTGTTGTATGTGTGTGTGTGCGTGTGGGCGTGTACTAACGCTCGGCCGGCGGTAGGTGGCGCGGAAGCTGGTGCTCATGGAGCAAGACCTAGAGCGCGCCGAGGAGCGTGCTGAGCAGAGCGATTGGTAAGTACTACCTGGGAGCTGGAGATGAGATCGACTGTTCGGTGTATCTGTGAGATTGCATCAGTTCAGACGCGATTTTGTATAATTGAAGACCGAAAAGGTGGGCTTAATTTTATAGATAGATAGAACAAACTCTTTCGTAAAGAAAATAAAGCGAAAAGTGACATTCAAAGGGGGAACTAAGCCTTTGACTAAGCTCTTCATGAATACATCAATAAAAAAAATCATTAAAAAAACAACAAAACTTTATGATACATTTCACAAAGAGCGTTCTTATTGCTCAAGGTGATCTCTGTCAGAGAATCTAAAAAAGCAGAAATAAAAATAGATCATACATACCAGATTACTTACACAAAATAATAATAAACTTGTAATCCATTATTTAATTATAAAGATATCATACTGTCTTTAGCCCTGGTCTGAAATGCATCATCATTAGTTATCCTCCTAATCAGGAAATAAAAGCCTTACACCGAAAACAGTCTTCTTTCTCCAGTTACAACCCTTATCAAGCTGATTAATACAGAGCTGTTGACACCGGTATTAATTTAAATGTACAACATCTATGTATTTTTCAGTGATACTAAGCATGATCTCATGCCAAGCGTGTGTCAGTGAAAACGAGAAAGTCTTGCTTGTGCCGATTTAATTGGAAATGTAAATGTACTCGGTGCATTAGCTGCAGTTTTCGCTGATACACGCTGATAGTTGCTTTGACAAGATATATTTAAGTACCCGATAAGGCTTGAGCAGTTTCCTAAAGAAAACTCATAATGACGACTTAAAAGTAAAAAGTCACTGAAATGTCAAAATTATGTTGATTATACTTTCAATTAAAAACGTGTTAATTAATTGCAATATAATCACAGCGATGTCGCATTCGAAGAATTTCAGAAAACTGTTTAATGCTTATTTAATTATATTAACTGTCAATGCAACGTTGCATGTAAATTGTTTATAGTTGCTTATTTATTTTACGAGCTGTTGTGTTTTTTCTTATTTGCTATGCTCTGAAGTAAATATGTAAAGTAATGTAGAATATTATGTAACATTCATAAGAAAAGTAACATTTTACCAGCACGTGCACAGTAATTATAACATAGCACAATAGATCTAAGTCCCAAATAATGTCGGTCATTGAACAATACTTGACCAGTTAATTGATATTGATTGAAAGCCCTTTGTTTTTTAATAGAAGTGTGTACTCGTTACTCGAATAGGTTGTGACATAATTTTGAATTGAATCATTGTCAGAATTATCTTATGTTACAATCAAGGACTTAGAGCAGAGGTCTATGTAAGCGATACGAATGGATTTACGAGTTACGATAGTAGATTAAAATAAAACGCATCGACAGAAATAGAATACTAAGTTATTCGTTCATTCTTATTGCAATAAAGAAATTTAAAATTGAAGATTATGATATTTTTATTATTTGTTCATAAATAGTAGCAGTCAAGGAAATGCTTGACTAAAAGAAAGTTCACACACACAGATATAAGATTCTCACTCCCAGTCAATACAGAAAGGCTCAAATATCTGAGGGTTCAGTAGAAATTGATTGGTTCTTTTAACAATTTTCCAGCAAAATCGTCGAGCTTGAGGAGGAGCTCCGCGTCGTTGGCAACAACCTGAAATCCCTGGAAGTCTCTGAGGAGAAGGTATGTTTCACGACAATTTGATTTGAACCCTATCTTAAGTTAAAGTTAACAATGAGTCGCGAAACACCTATCGGTGTGTTCCGGCAGCCTCACTTGAGAGCCAGTTCCCAGTCCAGGTGTAGCGTTGCGCCACTTTCGATCACGTCGTCACTTAACATCAGGTGACTGTGGTCAAACGCTACACTAAAAGATGAAAAAAGACATCTGATATGTAGGAAATTGAACAGATTTTAATAACTGTTAAAGTTGGTTGAAAAGTGACGATGTGTCATAATCTTCATGACAGTTGTGCCAGAATTGATGAAGTGACAGCACCTGCATCTGGCTTGACATCTTTCGCCAAGGGCTTCAAAAGAGCTATGCCGCAATAAACGACCTTTAAAAAGTTTGGGCATTTAAGAATCATGAAGATAAATATTTTTCTTTACTGTAGTATCAGTTATGCAATTATAATGATCAGAGTTAGCACCACTGCCATCGGGTGGGCATCAGATATGACCGAAAAAAGATGATAAGAATTACCATATTTTAAATATCTTTGAAAATAATGATGCACCAACCATATTCGAACAATCGATAGATATATGTAACGTAGGTAGATAATTCCTTGTTTTTCATGATAGTGTTGTAAGATGAGAGTAACCAAGTGTGTAACAATTTCACACAGGCCAACCAACGCGAAGAGGAGTACAAAAACCAAATCAAAACCCTCACCACTCGCCTAAAGGAGGTGTGAATAGACGAGATCGGTTTAACTTGCGAGTGTTTACGTTCGCTTGCCTAACTGCATCTACCGCACAGATACTTTACCTAATCTATGCCCGATTTACCACAAACAATTAACGGTAAAAACGGCACAGTAGCGTTCTGTAACTCGAAGTGTTTTCAATCCGATTTAATTCTGTCTGTTGTGTTGTGTAACTACATATTTACAAAATGTAACATAGTTTTCCCAACAGAGCTGTCGGTGAACGTATAGCTCGAGACAGCGCTGTTATGCATGTTTTTTTTTACGTTTTCGCTGTTGTGTTTATTTTTATTTTTCGTTAACAAAATAATCGCAGGCAACACAAAGAGAAGAGACGTATGAGGGCCAAGTAAAGCTCCTGGACGCACAACTCAAAGAGGTAAAAATGGAGAGCGAAGCGGAAGCAACCAGTAGATAGCGCTCGGTTACGGTTGTAGACTCGATCATGTTCATCGCCATTTGTGTTTGGGGATAGTGTTGTGCCCGCCTATATCGATTTAAGATTGTAAATATATTAAGTCGATATTGCAAGGAGGGTATGGGTTTTCGTAAATACGCTGCGTCCGCTGGTGTAGGTCCCTAGATTCGCTGGAGGCGGTTGGTGCTTCATCTATGTATCTATGAAGTCTATCTATCCTATCTATACCTGTGTAATAATTGTTTCTTTTATGTACCTATTATTTGTATATTGTCGTCTGTGTTGTGACTGTACGCTATTTGTTGAAGGATACTCTACTTTCCGTTTTTATCACTTCGAGTTCCTTCGTTTTGTTTTAAGTTGTCAACTTGTTTCTAATTAACAAACTTATCTATTTTGTCCTCGTTTCAAGCAGTATACGTCGTATTCACGATTTTGTGTATTTATCGATTCAAGTTTGTCTAATTTGGTGTCTTGTTTAAACGAGTATACCTCCCTACGGAAAATTTCACCGAGTTTCTTGATACGGTGCTGACAAGTACGATACCCGCTTTGGCTTTGGCTTTTCAAGGCGTATCTTTTCCATTTCTTGTGTCCATTCATATCAAAAACCTATAAGTTCTGATTCTATCCAATCACTGACCTACACATTTACTTTAAATATCCTCTTAAAATCTAAGACCTAAGTTTTATTCACTCACTATCTTGTGCATCTGATTGTGCACATTTCTCAATTTACCTTTACCAAGTAATATTCCATACCTTACCTTTCTCGTCTCAAGAAATGATCTTTGTCCTCAAAAATTCTTCTTCACAAAACATTTGACAACTTACAACATGTTGCGCGTACATTCCCAACACGGCGACACAGCGGCATGACGCTTGCCGTAAGTAATGGCTCGTGTGTGGCTAGGCGATGGCGACCCGCGATCACGTCGAGGATAAGATCCACAGTCTCTCGCAGAAACTGACGCAAGTAAGTTGTGCTCACACAGTCGGGTGCTTTGCTCGAACTACGAAACGGGAAACGTCTTTGGGAACCCAAAAGTACGGTTATCTTGTTTTTTTTTAAATCTCCTTCTGTTGCTTATTGAGCGACAGCGCCATCTAGTTATAGTTACAGGAAACTATGTGTTTAACGTTAAAGTAAACGCTATTTTAACATCCGTCAACCCGCTCTGGGCCAGCGTGGTAGATTATGGCTCACACTCTCTATCAGAGAGAAAGCCTGTGTCCCAGCCGTGGGAACGTAATAGAAGTGATGGTGATAATGATTAGTTTAATATGAGCTCTTGTTAAATTTTCTATAATCACATTCAAAGATGGCGGCAGGGCTGCCAGATTGCTAAAGTATTTTTTCTTAGCATCTAAGGCACAATTCATAACCGTTAAATATTTGTTTATCCCATCGATCAAAGCACCCTACATTATTTTGTTCACTCTCATTTTTTAAGTAAGTTATTATAGCTTGGGCATCGGTAAATGTACCTATTATGTTAGTTTTTTAGTATCGCAACACAGCACTTAGCAGCTTTCGGTGAAGGTAAAATGCATGTTTGTGCCGCTTTACGTGTATACATAACCTAGTTTGGTGTTCATTTTCTAATTATTTTTTGTCAATTTTGATAAGTTTTTACATATCTTTTTTGAATTTAAATGTATTTTTTCACTGTTTAAAGATTAGGATTAACGTAAACAAAACATATCGAAAATAATAAATCACTAAAATCAAACCGCATGTGTCTTTCTCGGACAAACAGTCTATTTTCTGATGAAAAAGTAAGATATGAAATCAATTTTGATATCATATTTGTAACATTTGTTGCAACAATAACTTGTCGATGATTGAAATTCCAGAAAATAGGTTGTTTACTAAAGTGCCAAAGTTAAAACATATTTTATGTTAAATTACAGGCTGAGGCGCGCGCTGAGTTTGCTGAGCGCTCTGTGCAGAAACTCCAGAAGGAGGTCGACAGGCTTGAAGGTAAACTAACATTACAAATAAACTACGAAATACAAATAATATACAATTATTAAAAAAGAAAAAAAATCTAGTTAAAATTACCCGAAATACAGACAAACATTTTTTATACTGGTAATAATGCAATTTTCTGACTAGAATTCAAGGTCCTGCTATATTACAACATTTGCAACGTACAGCACGTTTGGTTAAACGTCCAAATATCTCTGAAGTCAAGTATACAATAACAACGTTTGAGAAATAACCTAAGCTTTGATACTCAACTTGCACAATCTATATCAACCGTCATCATAACTGGCTTAGTGAGTTTGATGCTGTACAATAGATTTGAAAGCTTTCTTTTCTTTCATTTTTTGCTATCAATTAAAGCTTAATTTTTCTTTATTTCATAGTAACAGTTTTATATGCCTAGAATTGAATATTTTGCAAGTTCACAGAATTGGTCAAGCTGGCAATATAACTTTAAATATATCTTTCTTATTTAATTGTCCAAAAAAAAAAAAAATGTTACAAATACAAATGAGTTACAAAATATTTCTAGTTTCATCTCGATTCTGTGAACAGTAATTTTGTTGGCATGTTTTTTAAATGTGTCCCACTAGACTGCTCGATCCTTTGATGTTTTTTATGTTGTTTTAGCATGTTTTTTTTAAAAATGTTTATGCCTTACTAATCGATTCAAATATTTTGACATCAGTGACAAATAGTATCGATTCAAAATGAACTGTTCCAAACAATGTTCAACACAAGGTGGCCAACGCAGACCACAATTAAAAGTCTTGAGCCCGTATTGTTAAATCGACAAAAAAATTGAGGAGAATGTTCTCAAGTCGACGCGACTATTTGTATACTTTTTTAACCACGCATAACTTTTTACAGAGTGGTCCGATTTCGATGATTATTTTTTTCGAGTCACTGTTATAAATATTTGAAGCGAGCAGTGTCGATGTGTGTGTGTGTGAGACTGACCTCGGCCACGTCCGACCTTGCAGACGATCTGGTGTCCGAGCGCGAAAAGAGCAAACTTCTGCAGGAGGAGATGGAGGCCACTCTCCACGACATCCAGAATATGTGAACACCTCGCCCAACCCCCGCACGCGCGCCCGCTCACCTCACTCACCTGTCGCGATATCGATTTATCAGCATCACTAGTGAATCGCCTCAGCTATAATGTTGGGGTTGCCATCCGCAACGATCAAAACGCGAAATATTCATTGATATTTATTTTTCTAAATGTAGTTGAGCGATCAGAATTGAGGCGAGCGGGCGACTAGATGTTTTTAGTGTTAGAGTAATAATTGCCAGCCGCTTTTTTTTTTTTTACTTCTTAATAATGTAATATCGAGTGTTCGCTCTGTAACACTGCCATGTGCATTTTTTAAATTTTGATACATAGAACCTAAACTATTGTCCACTTATCTGTCGGGAAATGTATTTGTCATCAGTTATGTTAGTCATTATTTAAAGAGCGTGCCTGTTTATATCGATGTTTGCAGCTTTGTAGAGTTTGTAGCACTTTTAGTTTAGGACAAAATGTCGACATTCCAATTTGGGGACCAAAATGCTTTAGCATTTAATCACTCAATATTAAAAGACATTTAGCATTAATGTATTAAAAAATTGCACATTTTTTGCATTGGATTTCATGTAAAATTATTCAATATTAAGACGAGTTGGTCACTATCTGCTTTCGTAGTCCACGGTTCACTTGGGGTATCGATGAGTGCACTGTATGCAATATAAAACTCTACATATTTACTTATTATAAGATGAGAGATTAGATATTTATATTTAATGAGTGATGGCAACAAATAATGATATTTATATGAATATACTTACTATAAAGTATGAAGTATTCTATATTTTATTTCGAGTACGTATGATTTTTTCGTGTCATAATTCGAGTTGGTTGTTATTTATTTAAATTAATCGATGAGTCAACAACTGTTTTGACCATTCGACTTCTGCATAAGTGCGTTTGATTCGGTTATTACTGCTGGCAATTATCGGTCGTCGTGTCGCGTTGCGTGGCGTGGCGTGGCGTCGCGTGGCGCCGCGCGGCGTGGCGTCGCAGCCGACACGCGACTTGGCATGCTCATGCGTGTGACGAATGTAGTGTGCTTTGCAAACAACAAACTAACTACTTACTGTAATATGAAAACTTTCGAACGAATGATGGATTTCCATCTTTTTATGTTGTCGATTAATAAAGTGGTAGATAAGTATGTTCGTGAAGAATAAATTAATGATTTTTAAGATTATTCTAACAAGTGTTTATAAAATATAATATTATTATTTTTAACCCGTGTTCTTCATTTACTAATCCGTGAGTTCCCCTCATCGTCCCGTTTCGCTAATATCATCCGTCGATTCTATCAGCTATCACGTAAAATACCACCTATACATAAATATCATTACTACCATAGGCCGTTTCGACCGATTATCGCGGCTACAATTTGATAGTATACGAACCAAAATTTGAGGAAGCGAACGGAAATATTACATATAGAGAATATATCGTGCGCACTGTACATAACCATCGTCGAAGCACGGGGCATGAGAAGAACCCTCCACCGACCTCCCGTAGAGTAGCGACAGTGGCGCCCCGTGTTAACGCATGCGGCATGTCCCCCGAGCGGCCCGACCGCGCCGAGCGAGCCGGCCGCTCACCGCCGCGCCTGCCGCAGATGACCTGATCGGCGAGATCGAGAAGTTCAACGACATCGAGTACGACATCGATGACTCGTTCGTGGAGCTCATCCCGGGCGTGGACCCCAACGTGCGCCAGATCGACGCCGCGCGCAAGGAGTACGAGCGCCTGCACCCGAAGCCGCCCACGCCGCCGCCCAAGGAGCCCACGCCGCCGCCGCCCAAGGAGCCCACTCCCCCTCCCCCTCCCGCGCCCGTCGAGGCACCCCCCGCGCCGGTGGAGGGCGCTCCGCCGGCTGAGGGCGCTCCTCCCGCCGAGGGAGCCGCACCACCCGCGGACGGTGCCGTACCGCCCGTGGAGGGAGCCCCAGCCGCGCCGGTGGACGGGGCTGCGCCTCCCGCCGAAGGTGTCGCACCACCAGCTGAAGGCGCCGCACCGACGGTTGAAGGTGCTGCCCCACCGGCGCCGGTTGAAGGAGCGGCTCCGCCGGCTGACGGCGCCGCGCCGGCTGCGCCGCCAGCCGAGGGAGCCGCCCCCGCGCCGCCAGCCGATGGCGCACCGCCTGCCGCTGACGGTGCGGCCCCGGCGGCGCCGCCAGCAGAGGGCGCTGCTCCTCCCGCAGAGGGCGCGCCCGCCGCTGTCTCGGCGCCGGCTGAAGGAGCTCCCGCGGTTGCACCCACTGCTGACGCCCCCGCACCCGTCCCCGCCCCCGCCGCCCCGGCTGAAGCAGCCCCTGCCGCACCCGCCGAAGCCGCTCCGGCGCCCGAGGCCGCCCCTCCCGCCCCCGCGGCTGACCCCGCTCCCGCCCCCGCCGCCGAACCCGCGCCGGCTCCCGCTCCCGCCGAGGCGGCTCCTCCTTCTTAAACCGACGAAACCCCGAGGCTCGCATTAAGGACTGAAACTAAAATGACTGGACTGTCGCAAATGGAAATTATACTATTGAATATATCTTATTTTTTAACTTATAATTAAATACTGTGAAATATAGCTGATGGAATAGTATTTCAATGAGAACGTGCGATGAGTTAATTTTTGTCTAATGAGAGTAACGAGAGTGGCGCATGCTGTGAGTGTAGACGTCGGGTCGGGGAGGGTAGTGCGCGCGACTGACCAGGCGCGCGGTTTCCGCAGACGATCTGATCGCCGGCAAGGAGTTGTTCCACGAGATCGGCGGGGAGCTGAACAGCGCGTTCGAAGACATGGGCCTGCAGCCGCCGGCGCCGCCGCTGTCGCGCGCCTGCGACCGCTGCACGTGCTGCCACTGACGCGGCCACAAGCGCCCGACTCACTTGCATTTAACTTCGCCTACAGACTAGTCCTAGTTAGCGATCCGGTGCCGTCGCGTCATATATATGAGCAACGACGAGTGCTTTCTAACTGAAACCGCATGCTAAGCTAAATTAAATCGGAACGCAACCTTACAAAACCTATCATTTACTCTGCAATAAACCTACGAGCTTTAAGGTAACAACGAGGCGAGGCATGGCTTCAGAATAACAAGGATCGCAACATGTAAGCATTTATTAATTTGCTTTATTTACACTACTGACTTGACGCGGTTACAGACGGAACTGATGTCTCACAATTTGTTTCGTGGCACGTCTGTAATCGCCATTACGCTACAGCACTAATTTTAAGCTACTTGACTTGAAGGAGAAATGAATTAAATACATACCTTTAGTACCCATAGAAATACGCTGAAATATTTTTTTATAAGCTACCAGAATGCGCCACTGAAGTATTCAAGCTTAAATGAAAGCTTACTGCGGTTTTTTTTTATCAAGCATTGCATTATGCACATTGAACACGACTGCACTGGCAAGCTTGTATAGGCATAAAATAAATGAATCTACCTACCAAAAAGATAAGTTAACACCACATTTTAACTTAACGTCTCTCGTAATCATTAATTTTAAAACTCAGCTGCACAATTTCCTTTACATATTTACATGCGTTTATCGGTCTTTAAATCGACAAAATTAGGCATTGGTGTCGATTCGGTTTTGCATTCTCTAAAACTAAACTAAGTTTGACAGGTCTAATTGTATTGCTGTCTTTTTCTAACCACTAAAGTAAAAAAAGGACAGCATTACTATTAGATCTGTCAAACTTAGTTTAGTTTTAGAGAATGCAAAACCGAATCGACACCATTGTTGCCTTGTTAAAAACTTATGAATAAACTGCCACGTTCAATGCTCCGATAATATTTAGGAAACTTCCTATCAGTGGCGCCATCTGATATTAACCTATATAGAACTTCGTTTATTGTGCAGACAGTATGAGATAAACTAACCTGTGTAAAAAACAGAATTTAATTACTAAATTCTGCTTAAATTGTAAAACTAAAGTTATTCCTCATTTATTTATTTAAAAACACGAAGAGAATAGTCCATCTGTCTGTACATTTTAGTTTGAAATATTTAAAGTAAAGACATCTTATAATGAAACATTTTGATGACACTAATCCAATGTGCAGACGAGCTGGTCGCCGAGAAGGAGAAGTACAAGGACATCGGAGACGACCTCGACACCGCCTTCGTCGAGCTCATCCTCAAGGAATAACTCCCTCAAGGGTCCTGTGGGGCATTCCATCTCCCGGCGCCAACACCAGCCATGCGATTCACCACACGCTAACAGAATACACACGATATTCTTTATACTTAATTTTATATCTTCGGTTTAAAGTATTACTGTATTACTATCCATAGCTTTATGGCCGTATTTAATATTATTTTCGAGTAATATAATAAATTAATTTATTATTTATTTTTGGTCGTTTTTCTTCGTCTTTCGTTTGACATGGATCTACCAGTCATAATAGTTTAAATAGGTACCTAATCTGTAGTTATTTAATAAATTGGAACGATATATGTAGGGTAAATTGATATCCTAACCTCTGTATAGACTAGTAGGTACCTAAAGGGTTAAAAATCTTTATGGGGCTAGGGGAACTTACCCTATACAACTTTGTAATCCGTTTTAAAAACATGGTAGGTACCTTTTTGATTTTGTATCTAAATAAGTAATTATTTTTTGCTTTTTAGTCATATTAGTTATGCACATCCGGTTCTGAACTGTTAAATGTTTCAATTCTAGTTTATCAGAAATTTCGTTTAAATTCGTTTGTACAACAAAACATTAGGAAAAACGTGGCTAGGCTACTATATACTTATAATTATTACCTATAATGCTTAGTATTTTTTGTTTTGCAATCTGTAGTGTAGGTAGATGCTTTATTTTCATTTGCAAGCACACACTGTATTTGCCAGCTATTTAGACATCACGTTATTCGTAGTACCTACTTTACTTACATAATTAAGTATATTCTTATGCATTCATTATACATACCTACCAAATAATTAGGTGCACTTCGCAAGCCGTCAAATGTAGGCTTCCTTTATTTCTCAGTATCACTAACATTCAAAAATCTTAACATTAACAAGTCGTGTAACTCGTGTTGTCGATAGGTAGGTAGGTAACAATTTAAAAAATTTAAATGGCGACGAGCTCTAATAAACAAACGACAACTTTTTGCCTGTTTTTACGGTGAAACAATTAACCTACTAAACAACTAACATCCCTGGCAGATGAGGTGGTGGAAGAGCGCAGTAAATACAAGGCCATCGCAGAAGAAGTGGACCAGACGTTTGCAGATCTCTCGGGTTACTGAACAAAAGGTAGCCATTTTGTGGCCGCCATCTGCAGAGAATGGCGGGAAAGTGTGTGGCGCAGTGCTGCCAGCTGGTGGACGATCTATGCTTGTAAACTTCTTTGCACGTCTGAATAAGGACAGCTTTGGATTATCAGTTGTGAATGAATGCAGCCTTTGAAATGGTTAGACTTGCTAGTAATGAAATGTGATAGCTTAGTAGGTAGGTATCTACCAGTTTTAGGTATTATGGCTGTTTTCCTAAATAACAGAATTACCTAGTCTATGTCTTTTCCAAATTTCTTATAGATGTAAATATAAGTTCAGCGTACTTAATATAGAGTATACCTTAGCTAGGTCCATTCAAAATTAATTTCGAGGGGACGTATCTTATGTACGAGTGTATCTCTCAAATTATTCCCAATATTTAAATTTGTTACATAATACAGTCATAATAGTTTTCACGAGATCGACTGATTGTGAAATAAGTCAAAGAATATATGATACCCACAAACAACCCCTATGGAGAAAATATAAACCTACTTAGGTACAGTCAACGACATTGTCGTTGAACAATCACACTTTTTTTCTATTATCCTCCTTTATTATACACCAATTTTTGACCTCATCATCACCTTAAATCAGGTGTGTTATGTTTTGGTCAAAATGATACCATGTAAAATGTAAAAAAAAACAATAATAATTACTGATTTGAAACACATTTGGAAAATCGAGAACGATCAGCTACTTTTGTCGCTGACTGTACATACCTATTGTTACTATGTTGAAATTTTAAATTTAAAATACCTACGCGTATTTTCGGTGGTTGTAAAAAGCCTATTTATAAGTAAATTATTCGAAAACGAAAATTAAAAGGTCTGCTATAATAATATCGGAGTTTTTATAAAAGCATTCTACACTGCCAATTTTATTTGATCTAATTTAGAAACGAAACATTTTTGAATAAAACTGTAATGTTAACAATGTGTCGTGTCGTTGTTTGTTTCTCTAAATACACACGAAGACACGCCACGCCATGACAAATTGATAGAACGATCTTATGAAATTTTTTACCGAGATATTTTCGCGAGCTATTGCAATAAGTTACGCCAAGTTTTGTATGTAGGTACTTTACTAGACTCGTCTAGCCATAGATTTTGTACGTTTTGATTAGTGTAATTTATATTTATGTACATTTACACCATCTGGGAAAATTATGGCACATCAGCGGGAAACAAAGTGCGTTGCTCATGGTTAGACTAATTTTCTGGCAAATTTTGCATTAAATATAAATACATTTTCAATTATTTCGATGTGCTTCTATTTTGTCCAGTTGCTGTAATTTTTTTATATACTTACAATTGAACACATCCTCATCCATTCTATATGTATTTTCCAAAATAGTGCTTTACTGGTCAGGCTTCCCTAGTCAAGGAATCATGACCACGCTTTATGTATTGTTCGACAATCTTCTTATGAAATAAATTTATATTGAATACAAGAGCCTTTTTTTTCCTCTCACCTTTAGTTTTGAAAGATATCATGCAAATCGATCAGTATCCAACTATTAGGTTGTCCTCTACTGGGACTCTGGCCTTCTCTCAGAGAGAAAATAGGTAGGTAGGTAGGTGTACTAAACTTCGATATCAAACATAAGTTTTTTATTTTATATTCATTTAATTTTCGCATAACGCTTCGCTTCTACCTACATCTGTGATGCGAACGGCGAAGTAGTAGAACATCCTGCCAGCATCGTTGTCTTTGTTTGTATAAATCGGTAGCTTTCAAGTCAAGATAGAATAGGTAATCTTCTTGGCATGTATGCTCCATTATATTATCGACTCGTCATTACTTACCATCAGGTGAGACAGATCAGTGCTGCTATTAGCTATTACAGAATTAGAGTAAAACGTACTTACTACACTCATGTTCATGTAGGTAAGTAAGATCTGCCTCGAAATACACTCAGTACTCACTAGATAATTTAAGCAGGTATAACAGAAGTTATCTTCCACGTTTCATAGAGAATATTAAACTGAATAATATCTTGGGTTTACCCAATGACAATGAAAGTAATTACTGTGCCTCACGGTTTTAACCGCGTGGACATTCACCCAGGCCAAGGAGTCCTGCATTTTTCCAGATAAAAGTAACCCATGTCTTTTCTCTCTTAAACCATGCAAAAAACCACGTCGATCGGTTACTCTATTGATGCTTGAAAGAAGGACTAACCAACAAACATACTCGCATTTACATAAGCGTGAGGAGTGAGGATGAACGGAGACTATTATTACTCTATATATAGTGAAGATCATTAACAACTTGCCACCGGATGTGATCAGAAACTTGAGATAGAAACTAGAGTGTGCACCGCGAGTTGAATATCTGTCGAGCAGAGAGCCGCTCAGCTGCAAGAGCTACGTAGATATGCGCGTACGCCTGCATCTAATTTAGCCGGCATTGACAGCAGAGTGTTTTGATATCATCGACCCGCTGATTGAAGAGCTAACATCGGCAGCACCCGCCGCGGCTGACATCGCGACATGTACGTGCAATCGGCGCGTGCGAGCGTGACGGGTGGCGATCGCCGCGTTGCGATTGCGATCGCCACGGGATCGGAATCCTGGATTTTTGGCACCGAAAATAGTCGGGCGGGCGCGCGGTTTGGCCCCGAGGGCGGGCGGCGCGCAGTGCGTGTCGCTCCGCCGTGTGAATAGCCCGCCCGTGAGGTGAGTGAAGCGCCCGCGCACCGCCCGCGCCAATTTGGATACTCCACGGAGCCCGGGACCCCCAGCTGGATTCTGCACCTGCACTGGACTGCATAGTGTTCCGTGAAATAGTGACCGTGATGTGGAGTATCCAAGTTGCTGGACGCTCCAGCGGCTTATTTGGTGATATCATTTTGTGATGCGCTAATTTGGCAAATGGATGTTACTCGTGTTGAATGCGTAATACGAGTTGCCTCGGTCTCAGTTAAGGGATGTTGTGGATTTCGCAAGCAAGTTGGTGTGATAGTCGCGAGCGCACTTCGCGTTTTCTATGGATATGACTCGGGTTTCAGTAATTGTGCGTCCTCGCTGAAAATAGTGGTCGCCCGCGCCGCCCACGCCCCGCGCGCCGCCCGCCCCGCGGTCGCTCGGCTTGTAACCTATTTGCGGCATGCTCCAACATCAGTATTTATTGCGAGATGAGGAAACTCGTCTCAATTTTTATTTAGACTGAGACGTGGCCCATATCTCACGTAATTAGGACATTGTTCTGGTTGGTTTCCAATTTCAACAGAATGAATGTTTAATATGGACATATGGGCACTGACTTGTACCTACCTACATTATACTATACTACCTATTTGTCTAAGTTTTTAAAAGTTTGATGGTTTATCAATTGACGTCACTAAACTGGATTTTACAGTGCTGTTGATGCTAAAAAATTTAACCTAAACTTGAGACTGAGTAATAATTTTCTATTAAATTATTTTCAATTGCTTCTACTATACGTTATGATTTCTACTTGCAATGTTCTTTAAAATAAAATAACGTTTTCTACTGGAGAAAGTGCATTAGTGTTTATAAATGTAGGGTAAGCTGGCTGTTGGGGAATGTTGGCACGGCATCAAAGTGAATACTTTCTCACATGTACTGAGACTATCACTGAAATATTCAGACTGCAGATGAACGAAATACCTGAGACTAGACGTGACTACTTCCTGTTATATATTAGAACTCTTCAAAAATTCATGCTGTATTTAGAAAGTCCACCCAGTACGAGACTTTAGTTCACGACACATTCAGAAAAAGTTTAAGAGTAGAATAGTTTTCAGTTTTATTAATCTTTAACAATATCTTTTATGCAATCGGCTAATAAATCCAAAAATAATTCTGAAAAATGTAAAGAAAATTGGTAGCGTTCCTATGTGCAATAGCAGTAATTATTTTACTACAGCTTATTAAACTTAACAACTTACAACAACTTAACTTATGTTATTATTTAGCTATTTATAACATTCAACCACTTGACGTTGAAGATTTGAGAGCAATAACTTGGAAACGTATAAGTATCAACATATTTCTCGTATTGCAGGTAGAGTAGCTTTAATTAAATTTCATACAAAAGACATCAACGCGTGCCTCTCCCGGATGGTCAGTGATCAAAAGTAGGTAGTTAGTTACCTACTGATACTGTTCAATGTCGAGATATTGAAGGGGTGAGGTAGAGGGGAGGGGGGAAGATCGAGTAGGTTATTCTGGGTCTGGTTCAAGGTTCCCTGATTTATACATATATTGAAGCCCTAATTTGCAAACTTGAGCAACATTGAGCAAACTTTCAAAAGTCTATTGGAATATATTGGTAGTCGCTTAGCAATTTATTTTCTCAATCAAATTAGGATACCTATTTACTATAGTCTCGGAAAGAAGTCCAATCCTGAATGTAAAGTAAAAACTTAAGAGTTTGTTATACAATAAATATGCTATATTAGGTACAAACTAGCGAAAAAGTAAACTTACAAAAAAGTAGGCATGTTATCTATGATTACATTGTTAGTTGACGACGCGGTAGCCGAGTTGGTAGTGTCCCTGCCTGCAGAGCTAGCGGTCCCGGGTTCGAATCCCGGTAAGGACAAATATATGTGTGATGAGCACGAATATTTGTGCCTGAGTCTTGGATATTTCTATCTATATAAGTATTTATTTCTCTATCTAAGTATGTATATCGTTGTCTAGTACCCATAACACAAGTTTCGAACTTAATTTGGGGCTAGGTCAATTTGTGTGCAGATGTCCCCGATATTTATTATTTATTATTATATAGTTAGTTACAAGTGAAGCTAATAAAAGTGTATTAAAAAGGAAATAAATGGGTTCTCCAGGGAAGATTTAGCTTTATTGGTCTGATTGCTCCCCCCTTCCTGGGTCGTCTCGCTTTAAGATAAGATCGAAAACTTATAAAATTGCTGTATTATGGTGTTTCAATAATGACTTAGCCATTCATGGTGGCGTTCAAAGGGGGAGGCCTATGTTCAGCAGTGGACTTCTTCCGGCTAATGATGATGATGATGAATAATGACTTCATCTATCTTTTTGATATAGATCCATTTTACACTATAATGTAATAATCCATATTAATATTATAAAATCAAAAGTAACTCTATTTGTTTGTTGCCTTCTCACGCCTTAACTGCTGAACAGATTTTGATGAGATTTGTTGTGGAGATAGTTTGAACCTTGGCATAGGACATAGAATACTTTTTCACGATATATATTTGTCTATTAGGCTGATATCATTATTCTGTATCAGTCCACTGCTGCAGGCCTCTCCCAAGATACACCACGGAGCCCGGTCTTCGGCAAGCTAAAATCACGTTCAAATTACAAAAACATTTTCTTCATTGAAAACCCCATTAGTTAAAATTATATTTAGCAAAAACTTCCTAACAACAGCTGTAGCCTGCTGTTAGCAAATATCTGAAAAGCGGTTTATTTCTGAACAGTATATCGGCAAGACTTGACGCGCCGCCAGAAACGCCCGCCTACCGCCGCGTCATCGCGCAAACGTTATTTTCGCGTAGCTCCGTCGAAAACACAGGTCTAGTTTCACTTTACTGCAGTTTTATGGTTCCAACGAAACAGTAGCGGTGGCCGTTTTCTAAAAAACGATGCCAAATAACGATGCCAGTACCCGATGCCGGCATCCGATTCCTTAGGCATCGAAAAACGGATGCGCATCGAAACGTCTCGTGCGTTGCTCGGCATCGGCACACATCGGCATCGGCATCGCCGCACGGCATCGGCAACGAAACGGCGCGTCGTTTCGATGCCGATGCCGCATCGGCATCGGGCATTCGGGCCTCATCGATATCGTGGTCTCGGTCGTATTCGGTCATAACCGCATAGTATCTTTCAACGCCATCTATTGTATTTATATGTAACTACTATGTATAGCGGATTTTATATTTTTCTTACTCTCGATTAAAAGTTTTGAAACCTAAAAATCTATATAGATGGCGTGACGTTACTTATCACAAGGCCGAATGTAGTAATTATTTCCCGTTTTATACTTTTTCACCATAATATTTATTGTGGGATGATAAAAACTTTTTTAACAATCTGAAATTATTATTCTTGATTCTATCACACAATCTTATCGTTCACGCTCGGACCAGTTTCCATTATCATAATATCTTGATCTACGCAACTCTTGGGATGTGAAAAATAATCGATTTTTATATTAATCGATTATTTTTTTCTTTTAATCGATTTTTAATAATCGATTATCTAAATTTGAAAAATCGATTTTTTACTTACTCTCTAAAATTAAATCGATTTTTTTACTTTAGGTAATTTTATTACAATGTACAAAAAAATGTAACTTTTCGAATAGTTTGGAAAAAAATATTGAATAAAATCGATTATTTTTTATTTAAGTAATCGATTTTGTTTAAAGAGATATAAATCGATTATTTATTAATCGATTTTTTTATCTCCTAGTCACATCCCTACGCAACTCAACACTGTTACGATGCCAAATAACGATGCGGGCATCGGATGCCGGATCTCCGATGCCGGTGCGGATCGATGTCGTAAATATCCGAAAACGCCCATCGCTACGAAACAGTAACCTTTTTATAACACATATAAAACTTACCCTTTATGGCTGGTTCACATGGGCGGTATACTCGTTGGTACATATAATGATATCATATTCGCTTGATGTAGGAGACCGTGTAACCTAATAACTGTTTATGGTAACAAACACTACACGCAAACAACAATAATGAATTATAAATTGCAACAAGACGTAATTATATGTGTTATTTATTACTTATATCTTACAAAATACGTAACAACATTTTATAAGAATAATAAGAGTAAAGTGTAGATGCGGGCTTATCGTTTGGCGCTTTTTTGTGCCAATCCATAAAGTAATTTTGTATTATACAGAGCAAACCATAGTATTTAAAATGATAAGATATTCTTTGATCGAAGGAAAAACTACATTACACTGTAGATGTAGTATTGGAAAGACTTTATATCTGTGTCTGCGTGGGCGCTGATGACGTTTGTCTAATAAACATTAACGCCTCTCACAAAGACGTCAATCAGCGAATCAAGAATAGCTTTATTTCTTGTGTAGGTAGAGTTGTCGACACTACATCCATACTTAATATTATAAATGCGATAGTAACCCCACCCCACCGAAGGGTGGGGTGGGGTTACTATCGAGAGGCTCCATCTATCTGTTTGTTACCTTTCAAGCCTTAACCGCTGAACAGATCTTAAGGAAATTTGGTTAAGAGATAGTTTAAAGGACATATGATACTTCTTATCGCGATAAACTGTAGTCTGTGCAACTGCGCCAGTAATACTATAAAGAGTTAAAGTTTGTTGTAAGTAGGTATGTTACAGTTAATCATTGATACTACAGAACCGAATCTGAAAACTCTTTCACTCATAGGAAGGAAGCTATTTTATCCCTGACTGTCATATTGAGGTCGAATCTATAGATTTACATCTTTTGATTTGTTTGTTTGTTTGTTACGTTCTCTGTAACTGATGGACGGATCTTGAAATGTTTTCAGGGTACTTTACAGGGTAGCGTTTGACTACAAGTCAACGATGTGGTCGAAGGTACCATGGTCTAGGTCTCATCTTGATAACTTGTGTAGGTATATCATTGCGCTGTGAAGTAAATGTACTCAGAACCTTGAAAACGCAATGCTATATAAAAAAAAATGGATGGGATAGTTTTAACCGTTATTTTTGTTTTTATTAGATATTTTAGAAACGTAGATACGTTATTTGCTAGGATGTTGTAAACAATCGCCAGTTCAGCTTGGCTGATGCTCTCATCGTTGAAAACTCACAAATACTCGTATGTAGAAAAGATTAAGAATATAAATCGAGCGGCTTAAAGCATACCTACATCTTTATTTCAAAGAAGCCGCACTCCGCACTTGCGCCTGTGGTGCTTCCACTATCCCACATTAACCTTTTCCGGGATAAAAAGTAACCGCTGTGTTTGCAGTCTTTAAGAATCTCAAAATTTCCAAATTTCACTCAAACCCGTGCCGTTTCAGCATGAAGAAGAAACAACATTCACATTCACACATTTGCAAATGCAATCTGTCATTTCGCATTTTTTAGCTGCGCCGCTGTTTTCCCTTTACTCCGCAGACAACGTTTACGGGATAAAAAAGGAGCCTATACCTCTCTTTACGCTATCTCTATCAGAATAATACATGTTAGGGATATAACGAAAACGTAATCAGCAAGTAGTCTTATTCTATTTTATAAAACTTACGCCAGAGATTTTCGCCCGCCGGCTAAACTACCGAAAAATGAAGGCCAAAAAAATCTATTTCTGTACATAGCAAACAACATTGAACTGCCCTAAAAGTATTCAATGAAGTTAATTTTTTTTTAGTATTTTTACCAGCCTGTTTCAAATCCCGTTGATATTTGAAAGTGAAATAAGTGAACAGTCTGTTAGGATTTGTTGTGAAAAATCCACAAGAATCCCTAAAATTGATGAGGCACATATCAAAACATAACTAAAAAGAATATGGAAAGTCGTAATCAAGTCTTGATGACAAATTGACATGCATATAAACAAACATAATCAAGTGACAGCAAAAATAGTAAGCATACCAAACAGATGTATCACGCCCCAAACATAGATGCCAATAAATCTGATTCTAAAATTAATTGGGATGAAATATAATTCAGCTTCATGACCCCAGTTACACATTCCTATGGCAGCTGGCGGACGGCCAAGTCTGCCCAACTCGGGTAACTAATATGAGCTATCCAAACGGATAGCTTTTTATGTAAAACTTGTTTACACGACAGGATCATGAATGCAATGCATGACGTAGACAATTTTTTCCAGCATTCTTGAGTGGAGACCGTGGCTTGGCAAACGTAGTGTAGGACGTTTTCTAGGTGGAGCGACGATAAACGCCATGTGGCTGGCAGTGGGTGGATGAGTAGAGCCGAAGATTAGGCTTAGTAGCGTGCGCATAGGTACAGCGGTGGGCTGATACAAGCCGATTATGATAATGACTTGCGAGGTGTAGATAGAGATACACCTTGTGAGTTATTAACAAACATGCACTTTAAAAAAAGTTTAGAACTCGTATTTCTGCAATAGGATTAAACTGTCACCTCGCCAATGCCAATGGTACGGACATACAGATCGATACACTATATACCAAGTAAAGTAGACTAGGACTAAACTCAGTACCTCTTTTACGAGTTTCATCAACGGACTCACTGTCGAGTACCTAATGTTAATATTTGTATGCAAACCAACACATGCCGCTGATTACACGTCGCTAAACTTTTTAGTTTCTAAACGTGCAACGATTACAGTGGGTGCAAATCGTTATAGAAAGCAGAGGGTCTACGAATTGTTACGGTGTTTTCTACATACGAGTATAAAGAGTTTCGTAGGGCATGCAATGATGCGACAGTACCACATAATAATAATGGGCCCTCAGTTTTCTAGTCTTTTGTTTTTATACGAATACAATGTAGTCTATTGTTTATAGTAGGTAAATATATGGTAGTGTTTCGGCACATTCAGCTTAAACAACCATTCATAAACAAATAGTAATAGTATTTTTATAAAATATGTATAGAAGTAACACTCTACGTCCCACAGGGTCCATTTTTGTCTGCAATTAGTATTATGCGAGAGCTAACACGGCGCCCATTTAGCGGAACACAGTAAAAACAGCAAAAGTTGGTAACGAAGCGGTTCGCTTAGTTGATTTACGTTTGTGTTTCATGTAGAGGAGGATGTGGTAAAGTTAGTAAAGGGAATGAAGGGCATGTTTCGTTTGGAATTAATGTGGAATATTTACCGAGATAGATAAATCGCGTATTTAGGTACAGGATGTATAATTATTTTGGTACATGTATAAGTAGCTATTTTTATGCCTGACGTCTTATTTGAACAGATGATACCCTGCAGGGTATCCTAGTTAAGGTTTAGAGCTATGTGTGTGATTGTATGGGCATTATTATTGTTGGCGACTGTGATTGAGATGCTTCTTGAGATGACATGAACGATGGTAATGAATAAGCAATTTTTATATTTTTTATGCATACAATTTCACATACATCACTCTGACCCTAACCTTACCTGTTATTAGGGTATCGAAACATCAATGTATATTTTTGTTTGATAATTCAATGATAACTAAAAAACTACTTTAATTGCTTTCCAGGCCGTAACTGGCGTATTTTTTGACCGGACCGTAAAGACAAAAACCCGCCAACATGGACGCGATTAAAAAGAAGATGCAGGCGATGAAGCTGGAGAAGGACAATGCCATGGACAAGGCAGACACCTGCGAACAGCAGGCGAGAGATGCCAACCTCCGTGCCGAGAAGGTACGTCTTCCTATCAATTCTATCAACCAACTAGTCGTGGCGTTCGAGGTGGGAGGCCTGTGTTCAGCAGTGGACTTCTTCCGACTGATGATAATGATGATGAATTACTTGTTACAGATAATATTCTTACGTATGGACATATTGGACTTATCCCCACACTAGTGCACTTTCATGTTCATCTAGAGTCTTCAACTTTCAATTCGTTTCGCGTCAAGCGTATGCAATAGTGACGCCTGCATCTTATCGTCCACTTACACCTGGGTGTCCTGGTCAGTCATCAAATTGGACAAGTGTTTCCCGTGAATTCACCGTCGACTTATCAGTGTGCACTGTGCATTACGGGCATGTACTGTTAATGAATTCTTTGTCATGGCTCATCATTCAGTTGACTTTAGACAATAACAAATTTACATAAAGTTTTTTTATTAGCTTGATGCATAATCAACATTATACAGCGCATAGTTACTGGGTTGCCAGTATCGTATAATACATAAACATGTGACATAACGAATTCCGTCTCCCATTCCAGGTGAACGAGGAAGTCCGTGAGCTCCAGAAGAAGCTCGCTCAAGTCGAGGAGGACCTCATCGTCAACAAGAACAAGCTCGAACAGGCCAACAAGGACCTCGAAGAGAAGGAGAAGCTGCTCACCGCCACCGAGGCTGATGTCGCTGCCATGAACAGGAAGGTCCAGCAGATTGAGGAGGACCTCGAGAAATCCGAGGAGAGGTCCGGCACCGCCCAGCAGAAACTGCTCGAGGCTCAGCAGTCCGCTGACGAGAACAACCGGTCAGTATCACGTTTGAACATACCATACTACTTATTAAGGATTTACTAGTTGTAGTGGCAGGGCTCTTTTGCAGAGTTTAAAAGTTCACCTGGGAAAATTCCGAACCTTTGCCAGTTCTTCAACCAACAAGCAACATTGTGCAACGTTACTATGTCCCAGATGGAAGGGCAATGTATCCACTGAAATTACAAGGCATACCCAAAGAGATTTAACATCTGATATCTCAGGGTGACGAGCGCAGCGCACGTTAAACTCTTGAAGTTCAAAATTCGGGATGCCAATGGCATTGTTAAGGGCCAACCTGACGCTTACCATCAGTTGGTATATTCAAATCTGACTAATCCCTTTGTGTCTACGACCATCTCACTTCAATTGTATAAACAAGTCATCAAACAAGTATGACAATAGAAGTTCTTTAATCTCAATGAGACGAACCTAAATTTTACTCATGTGTTCTTGTTTCAGTATGTGCAAAGTACTGGAGAACAGGGCACAGCAAGATGAGGAGCGTATGGACCAGCTCACCAACCAGCTGAAGGAGGCCCGTCTCCTGGCTGAGGACGCCGACGGCAAATCCGACGAGGTAACTTTAAACCAGCTGCTAACCATCTTCCGAACTAGCTGTTTGTGAACTTAGTTAGGTCATTGTAAAGATTAAGAAAAAATGATTAACAATACGCAACCATTGAAATAATTATTTTGTTTTATGTACTGCAACTCCATATCGATGTTGGTTGCTTTAGCCCTTGCAATGGTTTTATAGATTAACAAAACATTTACTCTATGTACACTTTGATGCTTACTTGCAATACGATGTTATAATGAGAGAGAAAGAAAATCTCTGAAGCCCCGTTTCTTTGGTTCCACTTAGTCTAATTTCTGTTAAGATTGACTTGGCTTTCACCTGATCGTGAGTTTTAATGGAATTGTGGTTGTACAGGTATCACGCAAACTGGCCTTCGTTGAAGATGAACTTGAAGTCGCTGAGGACCGTGTCAAGTCTGGTGACGCCAAGATCTCAGAACTTGAGGAGGAATTGAAGGTAACATTATAACTAAACACTATTTTATATCTAATTATTACCCGATTATAAACCACAACAACTGAAAGTAAGTAAAAGACTTCGGTAGAAAAAGATGCCACTTGGAGATCGCGCAAGTCGTTCGTGACTTCATCATTCCAGTGAAAGCTAGAAGAGTTGACTAAAAAAACAAACAATTAGTGACAAACACCTTATTTCTTTCACCAGGTCGTAGGTAACTCCCTCAAATCCTTGGAGGTATCAGAAGAGAAGGCGAACCAGCGCGTTGAAGAGTTCAAAAAGCAGCTGAAGACCCTCACCACCAAACTGAAGGAGGCCGAAGCCCGTGCCGAATTCGCCGAGAAGACTGTGAAGAAACTGCAGAAGGAAGTTGACAGGCTCGAAGGTACGACTTTAAGGAACTCTATCATTGCAAAGACAATGATTAAAAAACATCTTCAAAATAAAATCATAAATATAATCGTAAATTTTAACTTTTTGAATTTCATTAAAGCAACATAATATTAAACTTTTTTGACATAAAATAATTGGTTATGATTTAAAATACTTCAATTTTGAGCAATGAACTTAGCGAAAGTTAATGACTAGTTAACTGTTGGATAAAGCTTTTGAAATTATTTTTATAAATAAAATATATAAACAAAAACACTTACGTATGGAATAGTTACTCTAACTGTTATTTTTTTAAATATTTTGTATGCTTTTGCTAAGTTCATTGGTAAACTGGAGCCTAAACTATCTGAATCTTAATCAACGATAACAGAATCTTCTAAAACATATCTAACAGAAAGAGAATACTATAGCTTCTCTCTGCAAAGCTTTTTAATAAAAATCGAGACTTCCAAACAGGCCCCGGATTCATTTGCTTCGTAAGTTATTATCTAATGACAAAATTTTGCAGACTCGTTATTCAGCGAGAAGGAGAAATACAAGGCGATATGCGATGACTTGGATGGCACTTTCGCCGAGCTGACAGGATACTAACCAACCCTAGCAGCACTTAGTGACAATACCGTCTGTCTCTCACTCTCCACAAAGTACATTTTTATTGTGTACTTTCCCGTCGACATACATACCTACACACGGTTCTGTCGCATCTGTTCCCAATGTCTCATCCAAATATTATTGTTTTATATTTATAGCGTCATATCCAAGTGTATTCAATGTGCAAATGTTACAAATTTGCTCAGTTTACCTCGACGACCGCATCATATACATTATACACCCCAGAACATGAACACCATTACGTCTACCTTGTACTTCGTTAACGCATTCTAACTCTAAATCGATATTCTTAGGATTGTCACTAAAAAGTTGTAGACACTAACTGGCTGGCAATCCTTTAGATTTCGTAGTCTTAAGCCCTGCTTTTTGTGTTGTGATTAATAAGTCTTATGCTTTGCTGCTACCGTGATGGACCAATGCTTTCAAGGTACTATTTATTCTATTTTAATCTAGCTCCTAGCTTTAATTTTTCCCATTAAGTTTTTCTTTTAAAGCATTCGCTTATGCAATAAAGTTGGTTAAACTGACAAATGACAATAACTATGTGCTTCATTCTGAACTTTAACAGAAATAAGTAGTTAGATTCATTCTCTCCACTTCACTGTAAACTTATTTATAGAATTAGGCAAGCAGGTTTTGACGTCCTGATAAGTGCCACGCCTGGTACAAAAAATAGCAGTGCTGCAGAAATTAGCATACCTTTCATCTGCCTGTGTGGTACTGCACTGTATACTCATCATTCTGTGATATCAACTTCTAAGTGTGCCATAGTACAGTCAGCAACAAAACTAGCTGGTCATACTGAATTTTCCAAATGTGGTTTAGAACGGTAATGTTTGCGTTTTTTTATAACTTACATGGTAGCGTTTGACCACAACATGCCACCCCTGATGTTAAGTGATGGTTCGGTCGAAGGTTGTTGTTAAAGATGATAAAGACAATGAGAAATCTTGTTTTTGTTCAGCTACTTTTGTAGCTGACTGTACCACAGGACCATCAAACTGGAATATAGTGCCGCAGAAGGTTGTTCAAACTCTAATAAGTTTAATCTGCAGTTCTTTGTAGTCTGCGGATTTTGGCCCATACTCTCTTTTCAAGGGAGGTTTGTACCCAGCAGTGGGAACAAAATGGGTTGGTGAGCTGTGCTGTCGTAGTGACTTGTCAAGTAACGTGGTTATTTGTGGCGTGTTCACAGATGAGCTCGGCATCAACAAGGACAGATACAAGAGCTTGGCCGACGAGATGGACTCCACCTTCGCCGAGCTGGCTGGCTACTAGACCCGCACTCCCACTAGCAACATTCACACACACACACTCTACAAACACGTACACACATGCAGCCGCGCTGCCACCATCACAACAACACTACGCACACGCAAATACGTTTGTACACGTGATGTAATATTTATTAATATTTTATGTAAATTTATTTACGATTTTCAATAAAAATTAATTTATAATTTGCTGTTTCAATTATTTCTACCGTCATAGTTATAAATCGTAGTATCTAAATGATACATACTCGTACAGTCTGTGACGAGACGATCAAGTCGCTCGCCTGATGGTACACGTCACGCTTGCCCATTAAAGTAGTTCAGTGTCACCCATAATAATATGTATCATAACATGATATCAATTTCTTCATGTCCTGTAATTTCACTGAAACATTACCTTTTAATCTATCGAGGCAAGACAAGTTTTTTTTTTTTAAATCATTTATTTTTTATACAGTGTTTTGTTTAACAAAACATGCCACCCTTATAGCTAAACAAAAAATAAAATACAAAAAAGAACAGAAAAGAAAATCATTATTTTACCAACTTGATTACGATCTTAATTTTAAAACTAATTGGTACAGCTCATATATTTTAACTGCATCCTCCAAATGAGGCTGTGAGAGTATGCAGTTAAAACCACCCACCTGCCAAAAGACGTGGTCGTCGACAAACAGCTGTCGACGTAGACCGTCGACCCTAGCACATTCCATGATGATGTGATGACACATCTTCAATTTGGTTGCATACATCACAATTGCAAGACAAGTTTCATATTCAAAATGGGACGGCATTAGTCGCTGACAGTACTTATTTATTGTTCTTAGAAAGAACAAGAGCTTGTCATACATCGCAGAAAAATATTGCTGAACTATTATGAACCGCGAAGTCAATTATAGTCATCATCAATGGTATTTTAAACCCACCGAAACTCTTCTAATTCCCGGTCAACGGCTTTAGATCGATTTGTAAAACATCTGCCGAATCTATGCGGGTGGTAACGAGACCAAGCTAAATAGATATCATATCTGTCCGCCATCAACACCCGTAAATTTTAGTTGCGTCTACGCTTCTCATCGAAAAGGATGTGTGGACACATAATAATAGTACTTACGTAGTGACTTTTACCAAAGAGGACATGAGTAGCGAAATTGTCCTTATTAAAATGACGAGAAAACAAATGATAGACATTTTGAAATCAGTGTGCTGATGAATTTAAAAGCATTTATATGATACCTTAATATTAACTTAACAATCTATAATTAAAATAGAATAAAAAAGTTAACAACAACAAAAAATATAGATAATAATATCAACAAAATTAAATAATTTCCAAGTTCAGTAGATGTTTATCACGCGCCATTGAAAATAAAATAAAATATAGAATATTGATTAAGCGAATGAAAATAGACGTAGTACATATTAATTTTGGAAAAGCTTTCCAAATCGATATCCTAACGCAAAGGTTTTTTTAAGGCTGGAGCACAGTTCCATAATTGCGATGGATTCTTAATGTGTTACAAAGCAAATCTGAAAAACTAAATTCATCATTCATCAAACAATGAAGTCGCGTGTACTCGTGCTACGCTTTTATGTAGAGAAATTCACCGAAAGCAATTTTATGAAAACAAAACATGACACAAAGTCCATTAACTTCCCCTAATTTCCATTAAGGGTTGATCGACATCAAATTAGTCATCGGAAAATTGAGGCGAGAAAATTATTTGAACGCAAACCGGAAGCGCGTCTTTTCGCCGCTGTCAAATGACGTTCTTCCGAGACAAGATGGCCGCCGCCTCAGGAGGCATGCGCGGAAAGAGGGCGAACGCATGCGCGACTACCCTCGCCTCTCAATCAATAGTGCAATGTAGAAACAGCCTGTTGGGCGCGCGATATTTTCTCCTAATTTCGTATATATTTAGAGAGATATTTCGCGTTAACTTGTGAAGTAATTCGCCACCGTGTCGGTGTCAAGCAGCGTACTCCCCGGCGCTATCACGATGAAGATGCTGGCGCCCCACGACGGGCCCGACATATCGCCAGTCGAGTCATGTAAGTAAAACAGCGTTCGGTCCATCATGGAACCTAATTACGCACAACTTGACATTAATGATTTATTTGAAACCGTTTTCGAAGTCTTTGAGGTCATTCAATTTTGATTTGTAGATTAAGCTGCTTATGAATATCTGTTGGAAGAATCTTTGTTTAATTTTGTGATTTGTCATAATCTACATTAGGCTATTTATCAAAAAGGAGACCTATGTATTTATTTATGTTTACTAGTTATAATTACAACTGCTATGATGAACTTATCTAAGTATCTCTATTTTGAAAAGATGTTAAAAGAGATTTTACTACTTGATCTCGTTAACCCTTGTCATAAAAGCCAAATCGTTAAACGCAGTTTCTGAAACAATGAAAGGAGCTTATTAATGATGCAGATTATTACTCTTAGATCTATTACAATGGCATAGCAGTTTTGAAAGTCACGCGTAAAGAAGTATTATAAACATTTATATTCGACGACATAATAATTTCTTCATATTTTGAGCTTCCAATTTCACGTCACCGTTGCAACCGCCATGATAAATAACGCAAATGCTATTCTGGAAAAATACGCAATTTTATAGGATAGTAAAATCATGATTTATATACTCTCATGATGGTTGTTTTGGTCAACAAACATTAATATTTGTAATATCAATCGACAGTTATGGCTTATCCTCTGCTGATAAAAAACAAAGGTACTTGAGATAAAATCATTAGAACATGTCCAAAACGATCTCATTAACCGATAGTTAGACGTTTTTTGATAACATTGGCTTTCATCATCAACATTTCTTTATTAGAATAAACAAAGAAATCCCGTTAGTCGAAAAATTTAATCAAAGTGTGTAATGAATTCAGAACAAAGCAAATATCATTACAAAGGTAATGTTACTAAAATTCAGCATAGTTTGTCTCACTGATGGCCAAAGACCTTTTACCTATAATCTCATTAGGCCCCATTATACCCATTTGTCAAGTCTTACGTATAGCCTAGATAAAGACATTATTTTAATGGAGATTCCTATATACCTTTGAAGATTTACAATCAAAGTTTCCTACTTGGGTAGATCGATCTGAATCATGGAAAATTATAGAAACTTCAGAAGGCAAAGTGAAGCCAATGTGGAGTCGTAATTTCAAAGAACTCAAGGAAAACGACATCAAAGAGGTTTGCCAACAAATTAAATGTTGTTTGGAAATGAAACCTTCGATGTTATAATTGAAATGGAAGTGGGTGGATGAAATCCTTCAAGAGAAATCATTCATTACCTGGGAACAACAGTTTTTAACTCCTTTTTGACTTGATAATGGAAACGTTATGGTTGTTCTGGTAAATTAAAAATGGGACCAAAACATTTTAGAACTAACTAGGTTATATAAATCAATAAAAGTAGAGTTATAGATTAACATTTTAAAAACTTGCTTAAGTATTTAAAGCAACGTTCATCTAATCAATGGTGTTAGCAGATAAATTGTCAAAAAAACAATATTAAACATGAAGGAAGAATTTTTTTTTGCCAGCATTGCGTTTACATTTTCTGTATCAAATATGTACAATCTAGGTTATGTTCATTCAGAGTCGTGGTTTTTTCTCGATTTCCCAAAGATGACAAAAAAAATAATGATTATAGAAGTCAAAGGTGCAAAAGCAAGCTTGATTTGAACCAATGACATGGCAACCTAACCCAGTGTTTTAAATTTCCTTCGCTGCTGGTACTATTTCAGTTATGAGGCATTTGACCGAAATTGTTTGAGTTGATAGTATTTATGTAAATGAAACCACTGCGACCTCCTAACCTTGGATAGCTATGCTAGCTAGCTAGGTTTAAGTGCCTACAATGTCGACTTGAACTGATGATTGTTTTTTTATTTGAGACTTGCTGCACCCTACGGTTTTCTCGTTGTAAAATAAGCTATCTCCATTCCAAATTTCACTCACTCACAAACTTTCGCATTTATAATATGTGACAAGTGCGATTGTGATAATAGCGTTTTACCGCAAGTCACTTGTTTGTTAAAGCCACGCTAAACCTAGATTGGGTACTGTATGCAGTACTGACTCTCAAGTGAGACTTCCAGGATATATGTGCCCTTTTTTAGGTTTGCAGCGCCCACAAGGGGGCGTTATCGCCCACTTTGGTAAAGGCTGATCTAGGCCATAGAGTTATTAAATAAACATTACGTTACTTTTGAAGAGGCAGATACGTTTTGGTGACGTCGCGTTAAATGAGTGTCTTTTTCTATCATATAGCAGTAATAGATTGTCATTCGTTCTAATCAACAATGTTTCATTTAGCTCAAAGTATAGTCATAAAGGATTTGCGTGAGCTCCAGGTGGAGGACTGGCAGGAGGTGGCGCAGGGCAGACCGACGTGCCAGGACTCACTTTAGGTCGTTGCGCCATCTTAGTTAGCTCAAAGAATGATGTTGAGTGACATTATTTTAAGGTTAAAATAATATGTTCCAGAGCCTTGATGGTCTTGTAAAAGTTGGCGGTTGGCCTCCAGTATTGATTGATGGTTACATTGTTGTACGGCATGTAACTACAATGTATTCATTCGTGAGTTCAAACACGCATGTCGGAAGATTGCTTATCTGAACTAGTAATCTATTAGCTGACTTTGATATTTCCTTGTACGATTTCAAAAAACATTTATGCGGAGAGCTGACTTGTTAGCGCTTTTAAATTAGTTAAAAAAAAATGTTAGAGTAGAGAATCAAAGACAGGTTTTGTTTTTAACTGCCGAAAAAAAACGGAGGAGTTAAAATGTATTAATTTTTTATATATGAAAACGCATAAATTTGTACAGAGTAGTCCGATTTTGATAATTCTTTATTTTTTAACATTTTTGTTATTTCGGACTCATCATAATAAGGCATTATTATAAGATCAGGTTATTCGTGTTGTGTTTGAAATATATAAAAACGGCGGTAGTAAACAGGACAGAAATAATTTTGATTCCTGCATGAGATTCCCTTTAAGGTTTTTTTAGTGATAGATCGTATCAATATGCTTCTGAAGAAACCTAGTTACGTAAACAATTTTGTCACATTGAAACATAATACAATATTAATGGAGTTCAGAGGCTTCGGACCTTCGTTCGGTGTACATACATTTATATATTCTGATTTAATTAATTATTTATCATCGTACTACAAGCTGGGCTTCGAGATTACTCACAGTTTTCCCGCTATCCCAAAGGAACCCTTTTTCGGGGTAAAAGTATCCTGTGAGTTAATCCACCAAATAAACTATCGCCATTTCGAATTTGTTTCAAATCAAACTGGCCGTTTTATCGTGTTGAAATAACTCAATCATTCACAAACTTTCGCATTTTTAGTGTTAATTATTATGTGTCTAGCTGTGCCCCGCGGTTTCACCCGCGTCTTCCCGGTATCCCGCAGGAACGATATATCGGGATAAAAGTAGCCTATATGCTAATCCAGGGTATAAGCTATCTACATTCTAAATTTTATCAAAATCGGTTTAGTAGTTACGGTGATACGTGTTAACAAACATTCACACACACACACACACACACACATGAACTTTCGCATTTATAATATTAGTAGGAAATAATGTGTCTTCAAAATCTAGCGTTTTATAACACAGTGTATCTAAATATATATAACTCAAAGGTGACTGACAGACATAGTGATCTATCAACGCACAGCCCAAACCACTGGACGGATCGGGCTGAAATTTGGCATGCAGGTAGATGTTATGACGTAAGCATCCGCTACGAAAGGATTTTGATTAATTCTACCCCCAAGGGGATAAAATAGGGGATGAATGTTTGTATGGAACTTTGTTAATTTTAATCCGATCGGGCTTTGCGTGCCGCTGTAGCTGTAGCCCGCGCGGGTGAAACCGAGGAGAACAGCTAGTATGTATATAATCGTCAAGTGGAAAAAGCCCAGAAAAGTCATTATGTCTAGCTAGGTACTTACGAGTACAAGTTTAATTAAAAATTCTGTAGAGCTTCCATAATAAAAGGCCTACGAAGCTAATCACGTCACTTCTTAGCTGCTACGACGCGTAGAGAGCGCCTACGCTCATCTTGGCCTACATTTTTGATATTTTCATACCAATAAAATTCGTCTTTCTATTGAAATGTAAATGCTACATTAAAAAAATATTACTTCCAAATTCCTTTTACACATTACATCATTTACAATTTTTAATTATTTGTATCTTCCTTTGAACAAATGAAAAGTAGAATATTGAGCGCAGCGAGGGATTACATACGTTGCCAAAGGAATTTTTTTTTGTGTTGTTATGGCGTCACACGATAAGTGTATATGCCAGTGTCAAGTATAAAATATTTCAAACTCAGAGAGTTGAATCAAGTTTAAATGGTGATGATGATGAAGATGATGAGATGAAAGGATGAGGATAGTGTTTAAGTAAAGTAGTGGTGCTTTACTTAAACTTTACATGGACTTTTTTGAAGCAACTCGAAAAGTCACTTTCACAACTTTATTTCAATTTCCCACACTCGTACACATTAACGAACACATAATGGTTAATAATCCACCAATATTACACATTATCACTCGAGGAAACACAA
Organism: Opisthograptis luteolata; assembly: GCA_931315375.2. Taxonomy (NCBI): domain Eukaryota; kingdom Metazoa; phylum Arthropoda; class Insecta; order Lepidoptera; family Geometridae; genus Opisthograptis; species Opisthograptis luteolata. Next base: position 3,274,464 of record OV928049.1, on the reverse strand, counting down.
GTTTTGGAAATAAAAACAAAACTTTCACGTTGACAATTCGATTGTGTGTACGAGTGAGGGAAATCGAAATAAAGTTCACAAAGTGAATTTTCTAGTTGGTCCAAAAATGTCCGTGTAAAGTTTAAGTAAAGTGCCACTACTTTACTTAAAAATCATCACTGACCCGGCTTGCTGCTGGGTCCCATCATCTCATCATCTTCATCATTAAAACTTGATTGTACTCTTTGAGTTAGAAATATTTGTAATGTACTTGACACTGGCAAATACACTAATCGTGTGACGCCATAACAAAAAAAATACATAGAGTGTATGAAAAAAGTCTTTGAATACTGTTGTAAAGGAATACCTACTAGTTACGTAGTTACATTAGCTTTATTTAAAGAAACAAAGGAATGCTGTTCAAAAAGCCTATTATAAAAGTTATACCAGTAAAAGATCCTTTTTATAAATTGTATTTTCGTATAAAAGGTCGATTGTTACATTGTTGAGCCGCCGGAAATTGGCTGATTATTTTGTTTTCGGTGCTTCTCAGCTTATTATTATTGTGATAACAAGCTTTCGTAGTCTGGGGAATAGGGGATGATTTTAGTAGTAAAAGCTGTAGTACAGTATGGAACCGTACAGCTATCTATAGGAATAAATAAAATTGAAGTATCTGTTTGTAATGTCAAAATTACTGCTTTTTACTTTATGCATATTATTATATCTATACTTACGGTAGTTATGCCAAAAAAACAACATTTTTGTTGTCTGTTTGTTCCGACTAATCTCGAAAACGGCTGGATTTATTTTGGTGAGAGTTTCACTGGCAGATAGCTGATATTACGAGCAGTGACTTGAGCTACTTTTTTCTTAGAAAAGGAAAAAAATATTTGGGTACCGCGCAAAAAAAAAATTGGTATGGAGATAGTTTAAGCCATAGGGAATTACATAGATTACTTTTCGTAGTATATAGCTGTAGCCCACACGGGAGTAACCATAGGAGCACAGCTAGTTAGGGATGTGACTTGGAGGGAAAAAAATCGATAAAAAAATAATCGATTTTTATCTCTTTAAAATAAATCGATTTGTAAAAAATCGATTATTTAAATTAAAAATAATCTATTTTTTATATTATCGATTTTTTTCTAGGAGTTAAAAATCGATTATTTATTAATCGATTTTTTTTGTACATTGTAATATAATTACTTAGAGTAACTTATAACTGCAAAAATCGATTGAAATGTATAGTTTGGCTACACATTGGTTTAATCTTCAATAATACAAACATTATCTTATCTCTTATTACATTAAAAAAGAGAGTAGGTAAATAAATCGATTTATTTTTAGAGAGTAAGTAAAAAAATCGATAGATCAATAATCGATTTTTCATATTTAGATAATCGATTAAATGAAAAAAACAATCGATTAATATAAAAATCGATTATTTTTCCACATCCCTACAGCTAGTCTCTTATGTAACCTTAAAAATGTGTATTGTGCCAGATTCATAATGCTATCACGCTATCATGCGCGAAATGTTATTTGGGTGAACTGAAATGCTAAATTGCACAAAACGAAAAATGCATCTATAAAGTTTGCTTGTTCCCTTTTCACGTCTAAACCACTGAACAGATCTCGGTGAAATTTGGCATGAAGATCGTTTGAACCCTGAGGAAGGATATAGGATACTCGTTGGTTGGGAATTTTCTAGTGTTCGACTGGCTAAGCTTAAGTTAAGAATCTGTCTGCAAGCACCTATCGGTGTGTTCCGGCAGCCTCACTTGAGAGCCAGTTCCCAGTCCAGGTGTAGCTGGCACCGCTTTCAACCACCTCGTCACTTAACATTAGATAACTTACGGTCAAACCTTTTTCGCGTTAAACTGAAGTCCCCACGGATGAAACCGTAAGGCACATCTAGCTAGTTAGTAGGTACTCAGTTTGCTTATCTATAGATCTACCCCTCAATGTGATGCCACGTGTTTTTTTTGGGCCATGGTTGAAGTGAGGTGAGAGGTGAGAGTGGAGGTCACGTGGCCTGAGGAAAATTTATTATATCTGAAACCAGTAGGCGCGTGATCCTCGGTATAGTTTGAAGAGGTTATTACGTCACATTTCAATTTCGGAGACAAGGCCCAAGGGCTGTATTTAATTTGTATGCTGTATTGTTTATGTATTTATTCATTATGCTTGTTAGACGTCATTTCTGTTGTAGTACTGTTATAAATAAATAAAACGCCATACCAATTTTACCTTGTATTCTTAGTGTATATAGTTAATTTATATAGCCTTATTTTGAAGCTTATCTTTCTAAAAATAAACGTGAATAATAATCGCACTCTTAATAAAATAGTGTCTGATTTAAAAATTACCTTTCGAGAATAAATGAAAAAGTATTTTTAATTATTTTATTCAAACAAACCTTTTGGTGGGGGAGGAATATAGACTCAAATAATGTTACACCGAAATGAAGGAGTTCTATACATACGCGCGCCACACTTTTGTTTTCAAAACGTTGTCTTCATTCGTGTCCCTGGTATGTTTGTAAGAAATTTTGGTAATAAAATAAGTGCCTTACTTCAAGTGGTATTATACCCAAGAGCAGCGGGGGCGGACACGGAGCCGGCACGTGACCGGTCCGGGGCGACGTCAGGAGGTTTCCAGGCCGTATTTCAGCTGGAGACAAGGGCTCGCTTTACGAGAAACTTCTACACAAGTTTCCCATTTAGCCGGACACGTACATTCTTGTTTGTCGGTTACAACATGTAGGGCGCTGTGGCAGTGATTGGATCTTGGAAATTGAGTCTTTGTTTAAAATAACTAGTCGTGCACTGCGTTTTTAAGCGGGTGGAAACATTATATTGCAATAAAGAGTATGCTATGTCCTTTCCCAGGGCTCTACAGCAAATTTCATCAAGGTTGGTTCAGTTTTTATAGCGATGATGGCTCAGTGGTAGTGACGTCGGCTTGCGATCCGTAGGACGTGGGTTCGAATCCTACAATGAGCTTGAGCTTTCGGTGAAGGAAAACATCGTGATGAAACCATAGCTTGGTGGTAGGGTATTTTCTAGTACTCGCCTGGCTAGCTACCACCCTCTTGTTAAGAATCTGTCGCCAAGCACCTATCGGTGTGTTCCGGCAGCCTAACTTGAGAGCCAGGTGTAGCGTGGCGCCATCTTCGACCACATCGTCACTTAACATCAGGTGACTTGTAGTCAAACGCTACTTTGTAAATAGGAAAAAAAAAAGTGGTTAAGGCATGAAAAGGTACAAAACAAACAAATAAAGAGACTTTCGCATTCATAATGTTAGTATGGATAACAAAATGCACATGCATATAATATTTCCAGATAGATATTTCCCTTTTTTAAATTGTTTTAAGCTACTTTACTATAAGCCTAGACAAGCATATTAAAACAATAGTGAATATATTGCTTTTCACAATCTATTTAAAGCACAAGAACAATGAAGAATATGAAAACAAAGATCGGATATCCTCAAAGTACGTAGGTACATTAAGTCGGATTTCTCGGAACAGATGTCATTCGGTCCGTAAATCCCTCTGCCCGGATGACGGATATAGCTGAGACGTGACTTTACCTCCACCTTGTAGCTATTACTTGACTATGTATCTCATATCTATTACAAAACATGTCGTCTTCAAGTCGTAAACAAAGGAGATTGACAAACATGTAATAAGTAATGCGTATTTTGGGTATATTTATGTATCTAATAACTCGATACTTTGCCTGTGTGTTATGCCATCTTTTCTTAAAGATTTACTCCAAAATTTTCCACTGATCCTTTATACCTGCGCAGGTATACAATAATATACAATTTAACCTACCCGTTTGACAAATAAATCGAATGACAAAATAGTGGCATAACCAGGTACTTGTTATGTTTTTCAGACATTACAGCGACGACCTCCGTCTCAGCTTAGGTTATGTCATCAGACAGCGTGGGTTCGCATAATATCACTTGAGGCTTCTATTTTCGGTGACGGGCATCATCCCTTGGGGATTTGTGTTTATGAAAAAGGAATTATCATTCATCGCGAAGATATCGAATCGTGGTAAACAACAATTCATGAATATGAAATCGATGAATATCAATTTGCTAGCACTTTGTGTGTAAGCAAAAACAAAATCGATTTTTAATCGAATGATTGTGGTGAACAACAATTTTCGAATATAAAATTGATTTCTATGAATTTTCACTTCGCATTTTTATGTGTACAGGCGTATATAGATTAGATATTTAGTGGCATAGTCACCAATAAGGAAATGGGTATAGTACGTATTTCTATTTAATATTTCTTCACGGTATTTTTCCATCACATTCACCAACAACTATTTCTGTAAAGTGAGAGAGAGCAAGGTGTAAATGTGTGAAAAATAATGAACACTATTTTTCGTTCGCTGATTAGCTGCGATGACAACTAGTGAAATTATAAAATAATAAGATAGAGCTCTGACTGCCATCCTTATGATTGTACTTAAGTTACTTTAAATTTACTAGATCCCAAATTCCCCTTCATAATTTTCTTTTACACTACCGATCCTTTTCACTAACTACAAGTTTTTAACAATAGAATTGTTGGAGAGTCTACATCGTTATACGGCACGAAGTTTTCTTTTTAGTTTGTTAGGTTTGAAGGAGTTTGAATTGGGCAGTGGAAGTCTGGCGCTGAACAAATAGGGAAGGAATCTGGATGGATAGTTGTCGGCAGAGATAGGGATCCTCAAATTCTGTAATATCGAGTGTTGATCGTTAAAATAAAAAGTATTGAAAGTATTTTTATAACGCTCGTTATATGTAAAGTTTGTTTTTATATGCTTTGCTAGTTTTATTCATAAACCACATTATTTTACCATACAAAATTTAACTCCCCATTTGCCACCCATAGGGATTGTTTTTTCAAAAATCCATTCATAGTGAACACCCTAGACACCTAGTTACGTGAAAAAGGATGCGCATATGCCTTATTTCAGCTTGAACTAGTTATAATGAGTTTAATTTCGCTTTTATTTGTTATGAATTTAGCAATAAAAGAATATTTATAAGAATAACTAACAACGTGGCACGAAGGATATAAAAAACGTTAATACATCATTTAGCAATGTAGGTAAACATCATTATACTCGAATATAATTTGTTTAGTTTTCCCAAATATATAATCCCAAAAATGTTAAGGGGGAATTTGAAAAAGGTTTTACCTTCACTACAAGTCAGGATTTACTTCTAAAATGGTGACACAAATGGAAAGCTTTCAATACAAATTATTTGTATTACTTCCCGAGAAAAGCTTTACCACTGCCAAGAAACCAATAAAATTTAAAAGGTGTTTCCCTTCCCGAGACTAAATTGCGTTTTAGATAAATTCTGTTCTCTAGATTGGCTTGATTCGAAGTTAGACGATGACGCAACGCCGTATTTACTGTGCGTAATGAAAAATGTTATACGGGTCGCATGGGCCACTGAAACCACGTAGGTACAACAAGGTAGCATATAAAAGTATCAAAATAACATACTTTGAGGCTGGTTCTAGAACCACGCTCATGTGTTGATCAATACTTGAGTAGCGATATACGGTTGATTTCAATAACCTATCTGTCCACGGTTTGTCCTTCTAGAGATAAAAAATTGTCATTTGTCAGCCTCAGTTGTATGCTGAGCCGGGACCTATTTCTGACATCGTGCAATGTCGTCTTTTATGTGTGATTGTTAATTTTGTTCTTGTCCTTAATTTGTGCGATATTGTGTGTGTCAGAAATAAATGTATTTTTATTTCATTTCATATAGTACTTTTCATACAACGATTCTGTTGACAAATGCATTATGCAATGTTCATAAAAACTATGATTTCTGGACTACCTGGGATTTTAGCTAGACCACGTTTTGTAATAAGGCCGTTATTGTTTCAACATCTTATTTTATGAAGGCTCCATTTATATCCACGCTTGTTTATAATAATATCAATACCTACACACGCCTTCCACTTTATTATCGTCAAACAACTGGTTTTTACAACCTATATTAAGGTTTAAAAGAAAAAGGAGTAAAGAAAATGGAAGGAAGGAAGGTAGACATATAAATTGTGACATGTTATGTTATTTCTAGAGAGCTGTTGTCTTTTTATCTCTAGAAGGTCAAACGTGGGTGTTAAATAGGTTATAGAATTTACTAGAATTAGAATTTTGAGGCGATGATGGCTCAGTGGTAGTGACATCGGCTTGCGATCCGTAGGACGTGGGTTCGATTCCTACAATGAGCTTGAGCTTTCGGTGAAGGAAAACATCGTGATGAAACCATAGCTTGGTGGTAGGGTATTTTCTAGTACTCGCCTGGCTAGCTACCACCCTCTTGTTAAGAATCTGTCGCCAAGCACCTATCGGTGTGTTCCGGCAGCCTCACTTGAGACCCAGTTCCCAGTCCAGGTGAAGCGTGGCGCACTCTTCGACCACATCGTCACTTAACATCAGGTGACTTGTGGTCGATCGCTACCCTGTAAATAGTAAAAAAAAAAAGTAGAAACCAGTCGATAGTCTGAAGCTGAGCTGGAAATCACTGAAATAGTGACATCAAGTGATGTTAAGGGCGGGCGGCGAGGCCGGGGGCGCTCCGAAGGGCAAGGGCGCCCTTAGACAAGTGCTTGTGATTTACGAGGAAAGATGTCTACAAACACAATGTTTTACTACGTGCTGAACTTTTGACAGTGGAATTTTTGTAGACACGACATGAACTAGCCTGTAAGCATTCCGACCTATAGTATACTAGTTGCACCCCGCGGTTTCACCCGCGTTATCCTTCAGAAGCTTTTGCCGGGATAAAATGTAGGCTATGTAAAAAAATAATCCGGGGTATAAGCTATCTCCACTCCAAATTTTTTCAAAATCGGTTTAGTAGTTACGGTGGTACGTGGTAACAAACGTTTACACACACACAAACTTTCGCATTATTTATAATATTAGTCGGATAAAGTAAAACATCATAAAGATATCATGATAACATGATGGTTGCCAAGAAATAATACAAATTCTAGCTTTTGTGGCATATTTCACCAACCTGTATAGAGAAGCGAGGTAAATAATGATCTAGTACTTACCTAATTTCTTTAGGGAAATGTGAAATTGTAATTATGAAATGAGTCTGAAATTCAAATTATTCCACGGGCGAATCCATGATTTATTTCTGGGTCGGATTAGTAAAGATTGCACTATGTTTTTGTGTTTAATTCTGTATCGTGGCAACAAAAATTCACACACACACAAACTTTCGCATTTTTAATGCTTTTTTAAACTTTCGCATTTTTAATGCGGTGCTGCTTGTGGGGTCTGGTCTGCTTTGGTTGTGATCCCGCAACTCATAAATATTCATGTTCCCATATCCCAATGTGTATAACCAAACAAGAGAAATCTTATTAGTAAAGCTAATTAAAAAATATCAGATCATTAGATGACAAAAAAAAGCTTGGGATTTTAGTGAACTTGCTCCAATTCAATCAATTAGCAATAAGAATAAAATTGTCAATGTGATCGCGCCAAAAAAATTACCTGCCGGGCGTTTCTTGCCTGTTCTTTTGCCGGCGTATGGAGGTTGGAACAGGCGTAGCTAGTTTTAAGTTTGACGTTTTAAAGTGATCACAATGTATCCTATTGAATAAATAAAAAAAATGACTTTAAAATTGACTAATATTAGTAGGAAGTAGGATACTATCGAGTATTACATGATATAAGTAAAAGAGGACAAAATGTACACACCCTTTTTCCCATATCAAATAATGTACCTTACCATATAATCTTTTGAAAACGTACAGCAAACTGGAATGGAGCGTAGCCGACGTGCAAACGACGTGACGTTCATCGGATCGAAATAGATTCTGCGTAAGCTCCCATATTGTATTACATACACGCGAAACGACGGGTTTCCTTTGTATGGGCTGTTTTAGCTCGTGGCTTTATAAATAGAAAATCTTAAAATATTGATTTTAATTTATAATAATAGACTAGGCACTCTAGCCAGCCAGCAGTTCCCTGTCCACGCGTATCGTGGAACCTCTTTCGACCGCATTGACTCTGACGCTACCATTTTAAGAAAAAACCGACCAAGTGCGAGTTGGATGCGAGCACGAAGGGTTCCGTAACATTATCTATAAAAACGGAAATAAAACCACGTGTTGCCCCATAAATATTTATTTTATTCTGTTGTTAAATCGGCAACAAAAATACATCGTCTGTGAAAATTTTAAATTACTAACTATCACGGTTTATGAGATACAGCCTGGTGTCAGACAGACAAACGGACGGACGGATGGACGGACAGCGGAGTCTTAATAATAGGGTCCCGTTTTACCCTTTGGGTATGGAACCCTAAAAAAAGACCCCCGACAACAACTATATTTGGAATTCTATTTAATTTGAGATCTTCTTGTGACTTATAAAAGTATATTATAGGTAGACTCATTTAATATTCAATTCGACGTCGACTTACTGGATCTGGGAACAACGTGCCTTCTTGATTAATGTTTTAAACATTTAGGTACGGAGTACAATTCTGTTAGGCATTGGAATTTATCTGAAACAAATTGTATATTCATTTATCAATCACTACACGGAGAAAAAAGAACTTCCGAAATACCATTTTCCTTCTGAGTCAAAAGGAAAGGAATTGTGATTTAGAAGGAAAAATAAGGTAAAACAAGGAAGGAATCGGTCTTGGAAGGTAAGACTCAGAAGGAAAGTCAGATTATTTTTCTCAGTGTAGCTGTTCCTTGCAGTTTCACTTGCGTGGACTACAAGTTTATAGCAATGAAAGGCAACTCATTCCACAGCTTTCAAACTATCTTCATACCAAATTTCATTAAGATCGGTTTTATAGTTTACAAGTTTATTCCGAACAAACAAACAATCAAATCTTTTCTCTTTAAAAATCCTACTAATATTATAAACGTGAAAGTTTGTGAGTATGGATAGATGGATGGATGTTTGTTACTCTTTGACGCAAAAACTACTGAACGGATCTGAATGAAGTTGGGAATGAAGATAGCTTATACCCTGGATTAACGCATAGGCTACTTTTTATCCCGGAAAAAGGTTCCTGCGGGATAACGGGAAGACGCGGGTGAAACTGCGGGGCGCAACTAGTATATAATAACTATATATAGACAGTATAGAAGTTTATTATATAATTTTGTTGAATCTAACAGTTAGATTGGGGTTTCAGCGTCCTCTATTTAGAAGCCCTGTTTAATTTTTACGTTGCATGAATTAAAAAGCAATTTTATTTGGTTCGTTCCATGTCCTGTCCATACAGAACATTACAAAATTGTCTACATCTCAAACGTCTATTTACCCCTTTCGTGGCTCGGATGGGGAGACCGTCCAATGAAACATCTCCTCCCTATCACAGCAGGTAAGCTCTCTCCCAAAATATACAACATCCAAGGCAATGTCAACTCTGATGACAAGTGATAAGGTTTGAAATGGTACAAGTTTGTTTTTCGTCGTAGTTTATTGATAGGGGTTGTATCGCAAATCTCATCTCACCCTGTCTCAAGGTTGTGGCGATGGGATTGCAGATAGAGAGATAGAATACCTATTGGTTTGTTTATAGCGTTGTCCTTTCAGGTATGACAAAACAAGTGATGATTGAGAGACTGAGATTGATGATGAAACCGATGATGACAGTGGTCAGTCCTTTATAACGCATAATGTTTGTTATGATGATGACCAAAAAACGCAAATTACTTAAATACAATTAATTACCATGTTTCATCATCATCATCAGCCTTTTAAGTTCCCACTGCTGGGAATCTGGCCTTCTCTCAGAGACAGAGTATGGGCCGTAATCTACCAGGCTGGCCCAGTGCGAGTTGGTAGGTGATGTAGCATGCCCTTGAATGTAGCAGTTCTTGGACATGCCAGTTTCCTCACGATATTTTCCTTCACCGTTACCATGTTTGCTTCAATCGATTTTGTCACTATAGGGAAGAGTATCCGACACATGTTTTGTTGCAGCTGGTGAATGGCACAGCACCACGTTCTGGGTGTTCGTGAGCGGTGCCTGCGTGCTGATCTTCTTGGGGCTGGCCGCCATCGCTTGCTGGGTCAGCCGCCGCAGGAACTCGCTCGCGCACAAACTTGGTGAGTACTATCTTACAAGCATCATTATTGGCCTTTACGTTTTTTTCAGGATATTCAATCACTGTCGTGTGTACACGCTTAGGCTGGTATTCTAGAATGGCGCTCAAGTGTTGGTCAATACTTGAATAGCGATAAAGTGATATAATTGTATGAAATGACCGACTCAAATCTGTACGTAGTGATTATCGCTTGGGCGTCATGAATGATATGAATGAAATGAAATACATTTATTACTGACACACACAATATCGCACAAATTAGGGACATGAACAAAAAGTAACAATCACACATAAAACATGGGTACAGGTGCGACATTGCGCGATGTCAGAAATAGGTCCTCATGCTAAGATACCAGCCTAGACTCATACGTAATCATACGTAATCAGGTGTAGCATGATACCACCTTCTACCACATCGTCACTTAGTATCGGGTTACTTGTGGTCAAACGGCATCCTGTAAAAAGTCAAAATTAAATCATAAGCCAGAAGAAGTCAACTGCTGAATCTAGACCTTCCGCACGCTACCATGAACGGCTGTGAGTCATTTTTATGTATATACCGGCTCCGTGTGACTCTTACAATGTTGCTTTCTATCAGAAACGTCCAATCTTGAGCAGATATTGTGGGATTTGTGTATGCTATTCAACACGACGGTTTGATTTGTCTCTTTTCGATATTCAGCCGTTATTGGTACGAGTACCTACTTAGGGCTGCTTTATGTGTAATGAGTATTTGCGCACAAACTTTGTCAGTATCATTATGTGGCTCTAAATATGCAGGGAAGGATTCCATACGAATGGAAAAACTTGAGCAATTTACACCTCTGGTGCTTCTAGGTGGATGGGGCAAGGCTATTATCATATTGGGTTTTGCTTCTCTTGGCGCTTTCGAAAATTACTCGTGAAGCAAATACTTCCTTTCTTCGTATTTCCCTGTAGCAGCTTCCCTAAGATATAATGATGGCATGATTGCCTTGATTATACACTAGCTGTTCCCCGCGGTTTCATACGCGTTGATAACAGTTTATCGGAATAAAAAATCCTATAGCCTCCCCTAGGGTTTAAACTATCAACATACTAAATTCTATCAAGATCGGTCCAATAGTTTGGAACAAACAAACAATCAAATCTTTTTTCTTCTCTTATTAGCCTTTTTAGCAAACGTGTGACGTCACTCATTTTTCTAATTAGGAAGCAAGCGCGGGCCTGACAAGGCGCTGGTGTTCCAGCCGCCACGACGTGCCACCGCGGTGCGCTCCCCTGGCTCCGCCACGCACTACCTGAGGAAGTCACCTTCACCCACCGCACCTGCTCCACCATCGGCCACTACCCCACCGCAGCCTCAGCCGCCGCAGAACCCGGTGTGTATAAACAATATTCAAGAACGGATAAAGTAATCACTGGAACTCCTAAGATCCTGTTAAAAGAAAGATTAAAACATTCGAAAAATGCTATAACTGTGTACTCATCATTCTGATGATATCTTCCTTTTGCTTCTTTCTTCTGTCTGTCATGCAATGTCTTCTCTCTTGCTCTTAGAAATCTTACGCTATATAAAACACAGATGTAAAGAGAGACTGTGGTTTGTCACTCTACCACGATTTTGTTATGTAAGCTCTCAGTATAGAAAAACAAGTGATAGTGAATGAATGACTCCATCAAAATTCTCCAAAACATTATGTTGACCAACCTATCCTACCATACTTAGCCATCGGTGCACACGAGTCCAAACACGCCAACGGGTCCTGAGCCAGCCCCGCTGAGCAAGGAGCTAGCTGATGCCAACGCCACTGAGAAAACCAAGTCCTTGGAGCCTGAACCTACGAACGATGGAAAACTTGGCGACTTGCATTTCAAACTACGGTGAGTACGTTTGACCTATCTGTCTAGATGCTTTCAAAAAGATAGGTTAGCTCCGCTAGTTCCTTCTGCACGCCTCATCTTTTGATTTAGATAGGCACACACAAAGTCAAAGCTTCATCAAAGTTCCATGTTCCATTGATGAGACAAACCCTACTTAAGTGTTCTCGTTTGTAGGTAAACTTAAAGCACAGATTAGATATAGGACCTATAACCGATGAGGAAGATGGAAGAAAGGTTCTCAAATGGCGACCATGAACCAGAAGAATTTCTGTGGGTAGTCCTTCCACTAGTCCTAGGCGAACAGACGACATTGTCAGAGTCGTAGGGAGCCAGTGGATGCAAATGCCTAACATTCATTCATTATGGCGTTCAAAGGTAGAGGCTTATGTTCAGCAGTGGACATCTTCCGACGGATGATGATGATAAAGTACCTATATGTGTGCTAACTCTTAAAGCCAGACCAACATACTACCTCGATTTTGTTTTAAGGTGAATGGGCTCGTGCAATTTCCCATACAAACTCAAGAAGGGCGATATGGATCACGCGAACTATTCTAATGAAGTTTGAAAATTTTCTTAAATTGTTCAATTAATTACCCATTCGCGAACTATCAGTTTCTCTTACAAAAATTATGTTTTCCATGTAATTTTACATCGGAAAAATCGTATTATTATACACATGTGTGCGTGAGTGGCACTGAAGTTGACGGACTTGAATTAGGTGATTTTAACCTGCCATCTATCTGAATTTCGATGAACTATTTAGATGTAGACCTTGTGCAGTGAGCGAATGGTGGCATACGACAACGTTGAAGCGTCACAGAAGAAATTATAGTTTGTCAATAGCTAAAAATTATGCGACGTTGCAAGATCGGGCGTGACTAGTGAAGAATGATTTTCTGTCTCGCTCGCCACGATATTTCGACTTGCCAAGTCGTGCATGAACGATTTTGTTGATTTTGGGGCAATTTTTACTTTCCGTTCCGAAGACGTAAATCGAAACGGGTTGGTAGTCAAGGTCGTGGAGGTCTAATCCACTTTGATAACCTAAGTGATAGAATTTCCCCAGGTAATCAAAGTAGGAAAATAAGTTAATAAATAAGTAAAGTAAATATATATCTTGCGATAGTTTCTCACACGGCCATCCGACTTGTATGTATTATGGTAACCAGGCAGCTGACAACATACTTACATTAGAACGTAAATCTAAATACATACGGTCTACGTAGATAGATACCTACTATTGATAAAATAGTTAGTTAGGTACTTGGCGGTAGAACTAGAAATGGTAGATCGCCCTTGCAAGAGGTCGCCTACCACGGTGGTAGGTATGTACCTACCTAGCTAAAATAGTTTAGGGATGTGAACAAAATAATCGATTTTTATATTAATCGATCTTTTTTTTATCGATTTTTAAAAAGTCGATGATTATATTACAAATAGATTATTTTTATTTAAATAATTGTTTTTTACAAATCGATTATATAAATAAAAACAATTGCTTAGTAAAAATTCAAACAATAATCTATTTGTACAAAATCGAAAAATAATCTATTATATATATAAATATCTCGATTTGTAAAAAATCGGTTATTAAGTAAAAAATAATCGAATCGTTTTTACAAATCGATTTAATCTAAAGAGATAAAAATCGATTATTTCTTAATCGATTTTTTCCCTTTCAAGTCACACACCTATATTTGATACCCAGTGTGTTGGTACCGCACTACCGCATTATCAAATAAATATTTGGTAGGTAAAGGTATGGTAGGTAAGGTACTAACTACAACATAAGTAGCTAGCGAAGTTACTGGGCTAATGAGTGTCTTATCTACTAGGTAGGTATCTGATCTAAAGTCTCAAATATTACATAATAAGCCACCATGTTGTGGTTTGGCACGATATTTTTCTTCACCGAAACCTCATACCTATTGTTGGTATTTGAACATGTGCTGTGCAGCACGGAAGTTCAATGCGCAACCGATTGAGCTATCATCGCTTCAAATCATAAACGTCAAAGAAAAAACCGAAATCAACCGATATCTATCAATGTAATACTATACATATTGTTATCAAACGGAATAAGGTATATTTTTCAATAAAACAGTCTAAGCGGTAAAGAAGACGGAATCCAAATCCACATCCACATTTACAATAAAAATTTATTTACCTATACATATAATAAAACTGTGACTGATCGCTGTCTGTACATCCTATCCTTTCCTACTAATATTATAAATGCGAAAGTTTGTGTGTGTGAATGTTTGTTGCCACGTATCACCGTAACTACTGGAATGGAAATAGCTTATAGCTACTTTTTATCCCGGAAAAGGGTTCCTGCGGGATAACGGGAAGACGCGGGTGAAACCGCGGCTGAAAACTAGTGAAAGATAAATGAGAAAAGCTATTATTGGGGGTCTTTATCATCAACGCAATAGAACCCAAAACAATGATAAATGGAATTTTTGTCTGTTTGACTGTATGTCTGTTTGTCTGTGCGTTTGTGCGCGCTAATTCCAGAAACGGCTTAACCGATTAGGGTGCGGTTTTCACTAATGTATGTGTATGTGTGGTAAGCTTCACTTAATATTTAGTGTTTCTTTTACTACAATAGTTTTATAAAAAAAAATATCGATAAACTGTAGGACACGCGGGTGAAACTGCGGGGTGCAGCTAGTATAAACTAATCAGACTGTTCTATGAGTTTTTTGGTTACGTCATTCACGTAAAATGCATTTTTGACTAGTTGCTTCGTTGCTAGGCAAGTTGTTGTTTATAGTTTTACTCTGTAAAAAAGGTTGATCAACGTTGGAAAATTATTGATGGAAATCAGCAGATACAATCGTGCACCACTACGCCAGCTGAGGCCAGCAACAGCCCTGCCACATAGTACCTTTGTATAACCGGAAAAGCCCTGCTGGCTGGCTGTCACCACAAATCTAATTTTCGGAGGATCAAGGACGTTGTTCTACAACTGCCCTTGCTGAAAGTGTATTCAAATACCTTTGAAATAAACAATATGATGACATATAATTTTCCTACGCTTATTTACTTCGTAAATGACACCTTGAAATAAACGAAATTTTATTCTACTAATATTATAAATGCAAAAATTTGTGCGTGTGAATGTTTGTTACCACGTATCAACGTAACTACTAAACCAAATGAACCAATTGTGGAAACAGATTTGAAAGAAGCATGTCTCTCGAAAATTCGAGACTTCCAAAAAACAACGGAGGAAATAAAAGGAATTGAACTTCTGACCATAGGGCAACATGAAAATGATGTTTACACTACATATAAATGCGACAGGCCAGCCAGCCGATTTGGAATGGTTAGTTTTTCAAAGTCATGTTTGTTTCTTTAGTAGTGCTTAGTAGACATAAATCCGTGGTTTTCGTATGGCCAGGTTGGGATACAAATTAGAATATACTTTAATTATAGCTTTGTTGCAGATATGTAAACGAAAAGCGATAACACCATGCCACAACCACGTCAAAAGAATTTTGTATAAAAACAATGTTCTGACCAATAACATGGCATATGGCCAACACAATGAGTCTGTGGCCAGAACATAGTTCATGGAAAAAATGAAAAAAAACTGTGCGACCAGCAGGACTTTATATTGACGAAGAATTGTGAATTATTGAATATTTTAAGAATGTGTAAATAAAAAGACTATTGGTGATTGACTGTTTCTTATTTTGATACTATGTACATATATAATAAATAATCCTGATTGTTTCATAATAAAGTATTACAATAGCCAATGTCTTTATTGGTAGGAGAGTAGAGAGTATAGGTAATAAAGGGTATAGGCCATCTCCATTCTAAATTTCATCCAAATCAAAGAAAATTACCAAAAATCTGAGGCAGGGATCGAACTCGGAACCTCGTTATTAGTAAAGAACTACTGAGAGGTTTGACCACTGGTCTAACCTATACAGTAAACGAAAGAACGAAATTAGCAAATGGTTTCGTGTACAACAAGACCATTTTCTATGTGTGCGTGAATAGATCGCTGCCATACACCACTACCGCCGCGATATTGTTTGGCACAAATAAAAGTGTTTTGAAAACTAAAACACATCTGAAATATTGTTGGATACATAAAACATATTACGCCATTACCGGTAAACATAATTATTATTAAAATAATATGCACCTGTTCATTCATAATAAAATAAGATGCGTTAATTAGAAACAACGCCATCTATTGACGCTGGGCTGCTAGGCGGACCGCAAGCAACCACCTTAGATGCGTTCTAATGACATACTTTATGTCTACGTGTGCGTGTGTAAGTACGTAAATTTGTGACACCAGCAGTAAGAGAAGCGTTACGAGTAATTTATTAGTTTATTTAATGAAGATTTGGGTAATTTACAATTGAGTAACGCTATAGAACGCGCGCTTTAGTGTTTGGTTCGAATAAGGTTGTTATTTTCGACGTAAAAAAATAATTTAGGTAAAAAATGACATCAGCGCCATCTCTTGACAACATAGCGTGATGAGCTCTGGGATCATCCACCTTAAGGAATTAGTGATGTGGTAATCTAATAGAGAACCAGACGCCACCGGCATCGGCACGACGTATTTGAGACGATTAGCAAATTGAAGTAGGATTAGACTTTCCGGCGCCAATTATCTGGGTAAACGTTCCTTGATACCGCAATTCGGCAAACATAGTGGTTAGGATATTCCCTTTTACGTGAAATTGGAAGCACCGGGTGAAAACAAAGCGATTCGAGGGCCTATATTGAAGTGACTACTTAACATAATTAGATAAGATAGGTATTTTTAATTAATTAAATTCGTCGTTTTTTAAGTATACAATAATAACCGTATAAATGAAAAAAGTACATATATCTCGTAGATTCGTTGCTCTGTTGCTGCGTGAAAGAAGGATAAAACTACAAACGCACTTTCGTATTTACAATAGTATAGCATATAATACTCGTATATAGGGAAGGTATGAGTAATGACCTAATGGGTAATGAATGACCTAAAGCGGATTATTGCTGATAGTGTGACAGGCTGCTGCCGTGCACAGGGGTCGATAAGCAATTAAGTAATTAACTTGGTGTACCAATATATGTCAAGATTATTCGTGAGGGTATATCACTATGTGATATTAAATCCTACTAATATTATAAACGCGAAAGTTTGTTAGTATGTATGTATGTTAGTTGCTCTTTCCGTGAAATTTGGAATGGAGATAGCTTATACCCTGGATTAACAAAACATAGGCTACTTTTTATGCTGAAAATGGTTCCCGAAGACGCGGGTGAAACCGCAGGACTCAGCTAGTATTATAATAAAACTAAGTTAGATATCTGTTACTTAACTTTTTTTTCTTTTTTTTCGACTGATAGGGTAGCGTTTGACAACAAGTCACCTGATGTTGTTAAGTGACGATGAGGTCGAAGGTGGTGTTGGTAAATCATTATTTATACATGCTTATCTGTAAATGAGCCATGGCCATGATTTGCCTACACACAGGTACACAATAATACCGCCTCGAGTGTAATGACCAAGTTCGCACACTCGTATCATATTTAATGTAAATACTGATTAGTGGTTAGAAATTTAAAAAAAAACCTGATATGATCGAGCTGGATGGGTTTCATACTTTATTTGTTGACGGCATTTCCTCGAAAAGATGACGTAGGTACACCTATAGCGTACTTAGGTACAGCGTAGGTTTTCACCGGGTTCCGTGCTTTCCGTTATTACCCCACACTCGCTGTGGGCAGGTAATTGCAACCGCTGACGCTAGTCTGTGGCTAGAAACCGCAGCAATCGATAACCTAAAACGTCCGTCGTCCTTTACCGCAAACCTATTACAGAGAATAAGGGTATGGACGCGAAACGTAGCTTCCTACATACAATTTTTACTACTGTACAGTACAGTACACTTTTACACCCCATTTGAAGCGAGGGTGCATGACTAACGCCCGACATTAATAATAATCGATCCTGATCCGTTTTTCGCGGTTTCGGATCGATATGTCATTCTTTACCCCTAAAATGATCATAAAATGAAAATGATCTGATGACATGACATGAAAAACGGATCAGGATCGGTTTATTAATTTTAGGCGCTAGTGGTAATGACGTTGCCTTGCGACTCGTAGTATCGGTATTTCGGAAGGTCTTTTTCCTCCGTGTACAATACATTTTTATTGAATTCGTTGTATTTGTGTTCTTAATTTCTATAATTGGATAATTATTATGTACCTAAGATTCTCTGGAAATTGTTGTACGAAAGCAGATTATTTTGCTGAAATTCTTATCTTAGAAACCATTCTTGGAACGAGATGGTATCATAATCATAATATTATGCTACATTGCTGAACCCTGAAAGCTTGGAAATATCTTTGTATCTCTAAAGTTTAACTGTTCGAGGGCGGGATGAACAAGATCCTTGTCTTATTTTTATTTTTATTTCTCTAGTAGCTATAGCCCGCGGTTTCACTCGCGTTGTTATTTTCACAGGAGCTTTGCATTTCCCCGTATAAAAAGTAACCTATGTCATTTTCCGGTACATAAAATAAGTCTATGCAAAAAATCACGCCAATGCGTTGCTCCGTTCCTACGTGAGAAAAAGGAAAAACCAATAAGCAGCAATTTTTTTTGATGTTTTGTATAGTGATAGTTTACTGGCCACAGAGTGACATAGGCTAAATTGTATTCCGTACAAATGCACGGTTTCTCTTAGAATCTTCTCGTTGGTATAAAATAAAATAGTTTACCTCAGGAAGACAGGTTTTGTATTCATATTTTTATAACGCACAAGTAAACAAGTCAGACTTGTGAATAGTAAACGAGTAAAACAAAGAGCTTGGGTTTTGTTTGACCGGTGTAAGTCTACATTACAAATTAAAAATGAAATCAACGTAACTTGGAGGTAGGTACTGTATATATTCAATCAATGAAGCTTTGTCGTTGTTAAGTCGTAATTAACGTCATTTTTGATGGCAAATTTGACAGCAGGGTGTTTTTTTTCGTTTAACTCAGTGACGAGACAAAAATGTAGCTTGCCTTATGGTAAGCATCACGGTCGTTCAAATCGTTCGTAATGACAATTCAGTGCCACCCAGAATTTTGAAATTTAACAGTTCTAAATCCTGTGCGGAAAAGCCCTATTCTCTTCACCCTGATATTATAAGATGATAAATCTCTTTATGCCATCTAAAATCACTAGAAACATCGCTTGCTAATGCCGTTGTTGGTTTTAGTTGCTCTAAGACTTTACTTTTTTCTAAGTTCTTTTTTTTTCTCTAACACAAAGACTAAAGTACAACAGAATTGAACAGCGATGATGTGTCACATTTCCTGACTTAGTACTTGCCCCGAAGCCTCTTTAGTGCTGTTCAGTAAGTCGTTAAGGGCGTCTGGTGCAGGCAATAAAGTGAATACTTACTACTAGATACAGTGGTACGTATTATTTATAGCCTTGACATTGAGTGAATTGAATACGGTCTTTATGGTACTATGTAGTCCAGCCATCGGGCGCTCATTTTTAAAGATGGCGATCTAAGATCGATTAACCGAAAATCCATTTTATTGGTCGAGAAATCATATTATTCGTATTATTTACAATTAATTTGCACATAAACATAATGTCAAAGAAGACATTTTCTTACTCAATTAATTACTATAATGTCAATAGAAGATTTTACCGTTGGCTTCAATAATACTAATGCTAACATATGGTTAATTTGTATGTGATATTATAACTGTTATACGAGTATTTTTATTATTATTATTAACTTTCGTTCGATTCGGAATAAAAACCGACACATTTTACGAAATCAATCTTCTAGGGTACGTTTTTTTTAGAATCGATTCGAATCGATTAAAAAAATTGAACTCTTTAGAAAGAATCGTCATCCCTATTTGAGGTTTTTATTCTCTGTTATACCTACGCAGAGGCAAACATATTGTCACGTGAAAATGATGTGCCTGTCTGCTCGTAAACTCTAACAACAGTGCTGTATGTGACAGGCCTTTACTCTTGGATGTTTCCACCATTTCACGCTGTTATCGACCGCTAGAAACTCAGTGTCCCAGACACGTGCACCGTCGCTTTATTGAAATAGATACCTCGTTACGATGTGTACCTACTGTAATTAACGTTTATTAGAAAGTTTCCACTTTTCCCGGCTAAGGCCCGGGTTTTTGATTCATAGACAAAGTTAACTATGGTCAAAAGTCTGTGAAAAAGTTAACCGTTAGTCATTTATTTCATACATTGTTGACTATAGTTAACTTTGATTTAAAAAATCGGGTCTAAGTGGTTCCTGAGGAATATTCATCATACTCATATTTGGAAAGCGAAAGTTTCAGAGTGAGTAGGTGTGTATGTTTTAATGTTTGCTACTTCTTTAAGCCGAAACTGCTCAACGGATTGAATGAAATTAAACAGCTTACTTTTTTATCGCGTAAAAAGGTTCCTGTGGGATAAGAGAAAAACTGCAGGGTGCAATTATAATAATTATTATTAGGGCATGAAATTGTATGCATCAACGGTATGCAATTGAAGAGGAAATTCGTGACTTGAAACATATCCATTAAATAATAGATTTGCCAACGAGTACTGGCACAGAATAAAGGTACCTACTATGGGTCAGCGAGATTAATATACCTATAAAATTTATTTTTTTGATGAACCTTCATTGCCTTTGTATTTATTTATTTGACAAGCATACATTGCCCTCACATTTTCATCTAAATTAGTCCCTAGCTTCGCTTTACTTAAATCATTCCACACAGAGTATGTTCCGTTGAGCCCAGTAACATTAGAACTGACTGGTTAAGTGCCTACTGAATAAATTAACATTAGGTAAGCCCGCACTGTCAAAACTTGATGGAAGTTGTTACATCACATATCAAGAGACATCGCGACCCATTAATCTGGGGTTAGAGACATGAGAAGGCATAAAATAAGGTTATCTTTATGATACGGTGCGACATTCAGTCGTTTTTATACGACTGGGAGGAAACATGAGCACCTAGGTAAGCGCTGCTGATCCTGTAACAATAATTGCAGTACCATTTGGAACTTTGCATTGCACAGTCCAAAATAAGTATACCATTAAACAGCACCAGGTTACATAACTATCTCTTTTTCGTTTTAATTTTTTTTACACAACTATTTTCAATTTGCACAGTTATTGATAAAGACTTTAATAAATAAACAAATAGATTTGTTCACCAAATAAGAAAATTCATAAAACATTGATCTATTACCCAATTGAAAGCGTAGGTTTTACCATAACATTGACGTCAGTCACACAATGCACGGCCTAAACCGACGAAACATACAAAAAAAAAATTTTTTGCAGAAGTATCCTGTAAATACATAGAAGTGAACACTAAGAAAGAATTTTTTAAAATCATCCCATAGGAGGGTTAGACGGGGTGGTAAAGTTTGTATGGAAAAATGTCAACTTTGCCGCACAGCTGCGGGGCTGCTGGGCAGGTCGTGCTTAATATATATATATAGTGCTCTTTTCAATACGACGCAAAGCCTTTCAAGTCACCCGTTTTATTCACCTTACGCGTATTGTAATTTCAATCATAAACTCTGTACGTAGAGAAGATTGTCGGTACATAATTATTTCACGATAAGCTATTTCAACGTGTACGTGTACGCCTACTTAATGACAGAAAATTACAAAATGTTGCACTGAATTTGGTGAATAGAAATGATGTAGAGTATATTGTAAATTACTACTTAGTCTAATAAACCACCACCAGTTAGCAACGTTCCCAAAATGCTGGCCGCATTGCCGCGTTGAACGGCAATACTTATTCGTTGCGCAAAATAACGGCCAGCATTTTGGTCAGTGGTAGCATCGACCTACTTAAATATAAAATGTCATGAACCCGTGCTTTTGTCATATTACTTTGAATACAAAGGGTTTATTCGTATAAAGCTTTGCATATTTGTGTGACCTAAAAGTCAGGAATTTTTGTTTGCCTGGGTTCTGATCTGATTCGCCCACTTTTTGCCCTAGACTTTTTACGTTGTACCTATCTATGTATAATGTACACAACTTCTCGACATTGTCGAGGGTCGCGTGTGACCCTCTTATAAATAAGTAGGAGGGAAGACCTTTTGTTCGGACCCGAATTCCACACAAAGCTTCAAGTTTTGTTGGAATGTATCTACTGCGGATTTCCTTTCGATCTTGCTATGTAATCTGACCACAAAGATACGTAAGAGTTAGCATATTTATATAGATATACCTTACCTAATTTGTGCTAAATTGATATGTTATACAGAAGACAGAAAAGCGAAGATTGAAAAAGAAAAAAAATTGGAAATTGTAAAAGGAACAGTAATCTTTTGAATCTTTTCTTCTTTCCTTGTTTTACAAATTATAACACCATTTCCAACGATTCTGTTCAGTGTTTCATCATCATAATGTAGCAATGATATTCGTTTTTATGAGATAGGCACTTAGACGTAGATAAAATTTCAAACGACGACTGTTAAAATAGCCTATAAGGGTTACGGCGTAGGCGATTAAACGTGACCCAATTTCTAGCACCTAGAATCGAACTAGATACGCCAGTTATCGATAAGGTCACACATAAGTACAGAGTTCAGTAACTTGAATTAACTTGATAGTCATAGATAAATATACTTCATAAGTAGTCTAATGCCTGAAATTAATAATCGATCCTGATCTGTTTTTCGCGGTTTTGTGTCGATATGTCAATCCATTTTAGGGGTAAAGCTTGCCAATAACCGATCCACGGATTGAATGTGCAATCTCTACATTGAATCTATCCATGGGAGGACAAATTGATCCATACATCGATCGACAGATTGGCCCCCTGGTGCAAAGCGATCGGTAGGAATCCAAGATCAATTTCGATCTGAGATAACAAAACGTTTGAAAACGGTTATTAGTTTCGGGCGTAAGTACACAGAATTGATCTATGGGTCATTCCTCCAAATGAATAATTAATATGTCAGTTTTTCGCACGAAAAATCAGACACCTACCCGTGGGATCATCAACCTACGCAAACATCGAAACGTATTCCCGTACCAATTCATCACTATGTTATGACAAAAAAATACGAACATATTCGTGTCATGTCTGTTTGTATAAAATGTCGGGAAAAAACGAATCCCTGAGGTCCTTATGAGCAGGATTTATGTTTACAATTCTGCATATTTGACGCGAGACAGCGCTGTTCCCAGGCGTTCCCGGCTTGATAATATCATAAATTCAGTACAATATCTGTGTGTAGGTAACAACACCTTCTGGAACCTTAATAAAGCCTTGCCACCTAAGCGGCTAGCGTGACTGCAAAGCGAAATCGACGCGAAGGCGATTAGCGCGTGCGGCCATTCACTTTTACCCATTACCTCGCGCAAATGAGCTGTTTGCTCTAAGTAAATATGTATCTAAATGCCCATTAGCACAACGAGCACAACAGTGATGATCGTGGATGAAACGTATACGTAGAGGTCAGCCCCAGCAGTCTTGCTATACATAAATAACATACAAAATGTAGACATTTTGTTCGTTCGATGGCTGGATACTGTTCCAAGACTAACCGTTTTCGGACCGTTTCCATGCACCCCATTCACAGCTTCACAGGTCGCTTAGGTGATTCCAGACCTATTCGGTTGACCTCTAACCTTCTTGAGCTTTATTCGAGTCTAGTTTTGGGTCAGACGCCTGAATCTATTTTCTATTTTATGTTTTTGCAGGTACATGTATATACCGAGTTCGTACATCTTTATAGGCTTTTACTTGAATAGGGGTCGGAGACGAGTTTCCAACCAGCTGATATAACAATGTAGAAAGTTTGGGAAGATTGGCTAAATGTGTTAGCTTATAACTTTCATAGCGTTAACATTTTGTAGCGTTATTTTCAGCGACCTAGTTAGATTATTTTGTTCAGTTATGGATCGTATCATGTTATTGAATTTCTCAATATATGTAGTTATGCTTGTGCGCTCTCTTGTTACTGAGCGCTTACGTTACTATATATGGGTCTGTGTTGATGTGGAGTATTGAAATGCAATTTCCAGAGTCGCGTGCGTTTATTGGAACGTCCAAAACAATACTAAGTAATTAACGCAGTAGACACATGCTTAAGTACCCATCTACTTTTTACTTTTTATTAGTACTTCTATTTTGACAAATTTTCATTTTTACGATGTCTAGGTAAGTAAGTTACTACTATTGGAAGTACTTGTACTTTATGCCACAACCCACTATGTTGTAAATGTACTTACTACGTTTTTTCATCGTCGTATTTTGTGATCTTTTTGCGCTCACAAGTATCTTCTTGTAAAAAGAGCTCGCATACCTATTTTGGACAGCTTGATGGCTGGTCTGAATATAGGTAAGGCTTGCATCGCAATATAATTTTCTTTTGTTACTTACATGGTATCGTTAGCCCTCGGTCACCTAATGTTAAGTGAAGTTGGCGTCACGCTACAGATGGATTGAGAACTGAACTGAACTGGCTTAGGTTTTGAACGCAGCGGGGCGTAAAATCATTTAAAGGTCGCTATGGCTATGTCCAGATCAGAGATTTAGGCATTGATTAGAGATAACTCTTTACTCTTCCATAAAATAGGTACTTGTCTTTAAGTATATCTCGACGCTAATCATATAGCTTCCCTATTCCTTTCTAGATATGAAAATGAAAAGAGTGCCCTGGTCGTGTCAGTGGTGTCTTGCCAGGGTCTACCAGGCCGCGAGCCGACCGGACCAGACCCC
This sequence comes from Opisthograptis luteolata, assembly GCA_931315375.2. Lineage (NCBI taxonomy): Eukaryota > Metazoa > Arthropoda > Insecta > Lepidoptera > Geometridae > Opisthograptis > Opisthograptis luteolata. The sequence continues at coordinate 3,249,721 of OV928049.1, read as the reverse complement.
TACGTCAAACTGCAGCTTCTGCCGGATAAACAGCATAAGGTGAAGACAAGGTGAGTGGTATTCTTCAACGTTACCATTTTTGTGTAATAGAGAGTGGCAAACAAACAGCCTAAAATATCTTTTCCTTAGTTTTTAGGGCAACAAGTGACAAGTGATTTAACAAGTTTGTGTCCCCGCAGGGTTGTCCGTAAGACCCGCTGCCCAGTATACGACGAGGACTTCACGTTCTACGGCATCGCCCCGCATCAGATCACCGCCATTACCCTACACTTCGTCGTGCTCAGCTTTGACAGGTAATCACAACGATAATAATAAAAAATAACGCTTACACAATCGCGTACTAGGATTGTATCCTGTGTATAAGTAGGTATTATATCCGGGCTGGGTGGCGTACTTTGGGAGAGGTATATGTCCAGCATTAGATTGACACAGGTTGATGATGATGACGATGATTCAGTATTTTATATGCCCTGCTCCCATGGTGCGAGCCTTGAGAGGCCTTACATTGAATTTGTAGTCGGTAATTAGGATTATTTTTTGGCGTTTACAATTTTATTCTTAGGATTACTTATTTATTGATTGAATTGGAGCAAGTTCGCTAAAATCCCAAGCTTTTTATCATCTAAAAAGTACCTGGTGTGATATTTGTAGCAAATATTATAATGAATAATATTGTTTGCAGATATTCCCGTGACGAGATAATCGGCGAGGTGGTGTCCCCATTGTCAACTCTGCAGCTGCACAGCGGAGAAGCCATGGCACTGTGCCGCGAGATCCAACCGCGTAGCCTCAAGGTATGTATACATAGTTACATAGTCAGTGACATAAGTACGTAGCTGATCACCTTCAATTAAAACCAGATCATCGATGGTGGTCGGGATCGATGGTGGCCGAAAGGTAACGCGTCCGCCTTACAAGCCGCCGATACCCAGTCCGAATTAAATGAGTAGAACCGAAGACCGGGCTCAGTGGCGTACCTTGGAAGAGGCATATGTCCAGTAGTGGACTGAAACGGGTTGATGATGATGATGATAATGACCCTTACTTTCGTTGTAGATGCGCAGCGTGGGCCGCGGCGAGGTGCTGGTGTCCCTGTGCTGGCAGCCGGCGGCGGCGCGGCTCACGGTCGTGCTGCTGAAGGCACGCAACTTGCCCAAGATGGACGTCACCGGACTCGCCGACCCGTACGTATTAGGGAACGAACCCTAGAGAGCTATTCATGCGATCCTTAATATGGGTCCAATGAACTATGGGGTACGGAGAATCTCTAAGCACTAAGTTTATGAAACTACCAGCTGTTCCCCGCAGTTTCATCTGCGTGAGTTAAAGTTTATCGCGATAAAAAGTAGCCTATGTCCTTTCTCAGACTTTAGACTATCTTTGTACCAAATTTCATTAAAATTGGTTCAGAAGTTTAGGCGTGAAAGACAGACAGACAGAGAGAGTTATTTTCGCATTTATAATATTAATAGATGAGCTGTTCGTGCGACCACTGCCGCAGTGTCGTGTCATCTTTGCGCGTTCTTCAATGACAGTCGCCCTTGAGCTGTCACACGGGGAATCGCGTAGGGTGACAGCCGGGTGACAGCTCAAGGGCGACTGTCATTGGAGGTCGCGCATCGAAGATGGCGACCCAGCGGCAGTGGTAGGGAAAGGGTGGGGGCACTGGGAGTGGAAAGGGGTGGTACCCATCGCACAAATAACTAGCCCATACACTAAAGATCGATCGTCTTCTCCAGGTACGTGAAGATGTACCTGCTGTACAACGGGCAGCGCATCGCGAAGAAGAAGACCCACGTGAAGAAGCGCACCCTGAACCCCGTGTTCAACGAGTCCTTCGTGTTCGAGGTGCCGGCCGCGCCCAACGCCACGCTCGACCATGTGTCACTGGAGCTGCTTGTTCTCGACTGGGACCGCCTTACTAAGAACGAGGTACGCTTTTGAACCAGTTTGATCCATTAAGATTCAAGACCCTCGCTTGATCTTGAGATTCAAGACCCTCGCTTGATCTGCGAGTCGTTCGTGTTCAACGCCACGGTTGTTAATGTGTAAGAATGATGATGTCTAAGAACGAGGTATTTTTCGAACAAGCTTTATCCATTGAGATTTAATTCTCCGACTTGACAAACCATCTGTGCGGCTGTCCTAATCTTCTAACCTGATTGTAACCGTTGTTGTCACTTTATTCCAGGTGATAGGGCGGCTGGAGCTGGGCGCCAACGGGTCGGGCAGCGCGCGGCATCACTGGCGCGAGGTGCAGGCGGCGCCGCGCCGCCAGATCGCCGACTGGCACAAACTGAAGGAATAGGGGCAGACGCATACGCAGAGTTGGGAAAGAAGTCTCGATAGCAATGTCTGGTGAAGCTTGTGTTATTTATTTTTTCGTTTTTAATTTTCTTTCCCACTTCAAAAAAGAGGTTTCTAAATTCGACCGTATATATATTTTATTATGTGTTCACGGATAACTTCGTCGTTTTTGTTGGAAAAGAGATATCCCAAAAGTGGTGCCATGATAAGGAAACCCGGATCTGATGACGGCATCCCAGAGAAATTGAGGGGAACCTGGTATACTAAAAAGTAAATCAGTTATATATTTTATTAATTTCCAATACTTTTTCTACTTTGTATGTGGTGTGATGAGCAGGTGGATCAATAATGCGCTCTAGCGAGCAGTGCGTCACGAAACATTTGCACCAATTGTAGAAATTTTGCATAGTGCGATTCACGACATCCTTTATGCCACCTTGATGGTGAGAATAGGTGAGGAATGAACTACTACACGAGGTCTTTCCGTGTAGTTACAATACTGATAGGGCACCTCAAAGAGAGGGTAAGAAGAGCACCATTGGCGAAGGTTTGTAGGTGAAGTGACCGCTTACTACTAAAGGGCTGTCAGCTTGTTTGTCACTTAGAGTGACAAATTAAAAAGACTCTTCATCATCATCACTCACAGGCCTTCCTTCAGATATAGTGTCGGGAATAATCCACCAAGCTGATCCAGTATGGATGTCACTTGGCCTTGAATTTTGTGGTTCTTGGACATGCCGATTTTCTCAAAATATTTTGAGGGATGGCACTTATTAAGCCGAGATGGAATTCATACTCGGTATCAGCTTGTAAGGTGCACATGTTGCTACTCACCATCACCATCAAATTCAAATTTTGAAGACCTATTGGTTTTTTTAAGTGGGAAAACATTGTGTGTCCCATACCTGATGGTTGGTACCTAAATAACCAGCTGGTCCTAATCAATAATAAAGAATGGTATTAGTTGACTCTAGCGGTAGAAGTTTTGTTCGAAGAGCATCCTGACAATTCCGAGGGAGCAGCGACATTTCAAAAGCGGTATTTTGCAACCACGACAACCTATTTCGTTCTAGATAAATAATATGTATTGGAATTGAATTATAGCAGACCGGTGTGGGACATAATAGGTTGTGTGGCCACGGAGGTGCTCCTTTTGTCCTCGTCATGTCTTCGCACACTGTTCCTTTGAGAATCGTTTTATAGGGTGCTTTAGAAACTGTTCAATACCGTTAACCAGTCAACATACCTTACCTATTGGACATCAGCCTATCAAGTTCTTACTGCTAGGACACAGGCATTCTCTCAGTGAGAAAATGGGCTACAGTCTATCAAACTGGTTAACTGATAGATGCCGCATGTTCTTGGACAACCATAACAGTTCTTAGCGATGGAAAATCCACACTTAATGATGATGGTGGTGATGAGGTACGAGCTGAGATGGGATTCTAACTCGGTATCGGCGCTTTGTAAGGCGCCCGCGTTGATGGCTTGGTGACAAGCGCATTGTAGCGCTATGCAGACCTTTACAATGATGTGTGACGCTTACCTTTAGGTATGTACTCGACCTGCTTATCTCATCACACAATTGTGTGAAAAACTTTAACCAATCATTTATTTGCGTATATATTACCCTATTTATTTTTCAAGAAAGCGCAGTCAGACATTTTATTCAGACTTTCTCTTTTATAACATTCACGACAAATTGGATTTTGTTTTCTTAACCATTACGTAGAGATTATTAATTACATTTATTAGGTTAACTAGAGAGTCATCTACTGTATGTGTGCAGAAGATCATTGAGCCATTTATTTGTCAAAACTTATAATTCCAGTAGATATAATTTTTATTTTACTAATGTGGAGCAACTTTATTAAACTAATATTAATTTACAATTATTTGTACTTAATCAACCATTATTGTAATTAATTAATATAACATTTTTAATCGTAGGTAGATAAAATTTTGCGGTGCGTTATGTTTTCAAAAACTTAACTGTTACATTTTTCTCGTGTATTTTATCCTTTGTTTGTATATTTCAATCAATTACAAACATCGACAAGTTTCGCAAACTATATTTTGAATACAAATACAGTGCAATGATCATTCTTTTTTTTACGCTCATTTTATATTGTATGGTAAATATATTTTTACGTGTTTTTTTACTATTAACATTCAAAGCGCACACTGGTTCATCCCCTTCATGTTCCGTAACGTAGTAAACATATTATAATTGTTATATATTTAATACTATATACGTATAGTTTAATATATCTACTTACTAATTGAATAAGAACACTTTAACTATCTCGTGTTGTATGTAGATGACATTATTTTGAAGTGAGAGGAATATGCAACATATAGGTACACATACTGCTCCCTGCGGGTTCACCTGCCTCTGTACGCCATTGAGCCCGGTCTTCGGCTCTCCTCATCCAAATACTACCAGCTACTCGGCGCTCCACCTTGTCGCAGGGTTACTGTTCACGTTACCACCCTGTTTCTATAGGCTTTGATATGTCAATATATAAAACAGATACTTTCCAAAACCTTGTGTGAGAGAATGACTGGGCTTGGCGTTTAAGAATACCTAATATTGATGTACGTAATGCAGAATTAATAGGTATGAAATTAAGTACTTAATACACAATATACTAAGGTACCTAGTTTAGAAATGGCAGACCTCTGCCACCCCGAAAGAGACGCGGGGTTTAATTTGAAGATAAAAAATAGTTCCTTTGTATGTACTCTCGCTTCAATGTACTTTAATTCTTTACATATCTGATGTAACTGAATGCACCATATTAATGTAAAATTCTAGTTTACGTTTAAGTTTCAGTTGACAAAACTATTTCACCCGAGGAATAGAACTTAAGTGACACCGATTTTATTGAATGTAACAACGATTCGGCAAAAGATTGCACTAATATACGACCTGTAATACTCTCAAAAACATTACAAGTAGGTACCTAATAATATTATAATCTTAAAGTTTTTCTCATTCACAATACCTACATCGTACCGTAGATAGTTCTCAATATTGTTTATGCTTTAAAAGGACGGGAAACGGGATGGATGATAACTGTTGGAAAATAACTTGATTGACATAATATGGCGTTACAGCATGAACAACATTGGAATATTTAAGCGTAATACTCGTATTTATAGTATAGTTTAGTATATGTATAGTTTATAGTAAGTATAGGACGACGAATAAATCTATTTTATACTAATTAGTTGTTACCATTTTAGGTTAAACTATAAAAGCTCCTAAGCTAAGCTTTTCCTTCTCAGTCTTACATGTGTCTCATAGATGGCGCTTTCACAAACGGTGTTAAATTCTGAAAATAACTTCAATCTTCTATTATATTATTTTTACTGTGATTTTTAGCCAGTGTTATTATTTAATGGCGGGATTATTAATTATGATTCTATGTCCAAAAAGTCATAAAGGTAGAACTGTAGCGGGTAGAGATATGTAACGAATTTTAAAATCACAGGTATCGTGAAATTTATAAACATCTCACATAATAGGTAAAGCTTGCAACTCAAAAACATCGAGATGCAACCAAGCGCTCATATATTGTTTATGAATTAAGCTTTGCGTAGTTAAGAATTAAAAACTAAAATGATAAACGTTGGGTGAAGGTAGAAAAAATTGATGTGACAAAAATATATCTTTTTCTCATGTTACTGATAAAATATACCTGGTAAGATTCTAAAGTTTATAATTAGGTAGGTTACCCCATACTTCTACATTCCATTCAGTAGACGACATTGTAAATACTCCAAGCTTCGGTCATCAATATGGCTTTCACTCTGAATGTTAGATTTAAGGCGTTGGAAAAATTGAAGTACCTTATTAATTATTTCACACTACATAAATGTTTCTGTTTAGTTTGACCTCGTTTATTTCGTTTAGTGAATGTTGTAGTTGCAATACACACGCAAAAATCTTTTTTTTTAAATACTATCCGAGAGGTTTACCAAAATAGATCATAATCAAAAGTTGTTCAATATCGAAAACTAAACATTTTGTAGTACATAACGATACTTGTGAAGTATATTATTACTCAGCGTGAAGTTAGCAATAATATACTTACTTATCTGCCGAGAATCCTATACTATGTCATAGCTTTTGTGACCTAAATCGGGACTTACCTATGTCGCGTTTCTCCATATAAAGATGGACTTTTTGTGACAGAAAAGCACGATTTAAGGCGGGGCTTAGGTCACATAGTGCTATAAAAATGTATAAATATTAAAACTGGACAGTTATCGATCTTGAGCTAAAAATTCATTAATAATGTGAATACATTATCATTAATCAGTATTTAGCGAAGAATTTACTAATTTATTTAGTAAAAAGCACCTGTAATATGCATATTTAGACCAGATAATATATGATAACACAATAAAACTTAAATGTAGGAGTCCATCCATAGCTACCTCCCGTAAGCAACAGGCCTTTGTTTTAGATTTGGCAAAAAAGTTATGTTAACTATGTAAAGTGTATGTGTGTACTTATCTATTGACATTACAAAACATAAGAAGAAATTGCCACTCACTCAAGAAAATATTTTTTCCCCAAGCACCTACCAGTGTTCCGACAGCATCACTTGACAGCCAGTTCCTAGTCCAGGTGTAGAGTAGCAACACCTTCGATTACATCGTCACATAACTACAAGATAAATTTGCCCTGAAATATGTACCTCATCATCATCATCATCATCAGCCTGTATCAGTCCACTGCTGGACATAGGCCTCTTCCATGATACGCCACTGAGCCGAGTCTTCGGCTTTTCTCATCCAACCATTGCCAGCCACTCGGCGCAAGTCGTCGCTCCACCTTGTCGCAGGGCGTCCTACACTACGTTTGCCAAGTCGCGGTCTCCACTCAAGAACACGTCTACCCCAACGGTTGTCGGTTCTGCGGCTTATATGACCAGCCCACTGCCACTTCAGCTTGCTAATTCTGTAAGCTATGTCGGTGACTCTAGTTCTCTGACGGATCACCCCATTTCTGATTCGATCCCTCAGAGAACCCCCAAGCATAGCCCTTTCCATAGCTCGCTGAGCAACCTTAAATCGGTGGACTAGTCGTACGTAATATGTACCTAAAAATAATTAAAGTTAAAGTCGAAAGTAGGTACATACCATTATTTGAAGACCTATTTTAGTAAATGATAGATTACAATAAACGATGCGACGAATCTAGAGGTAATTCTCAGGATGATGTACTTTTTACTATTTATGTGTAATGTCTGTAGATGAGTATACATTACATATACACATCAAAATTGTAACAGCACATCCACACATTAGTCAGATTTGTATACAAACGGAATTTTAGTAAATAAAATTTATTGACTGGTGCTTTCACAATATATTGTTCGTTTTATTTCATCTAACCTATATAGGAAACAAGGCAACCCTTACAAGTATGGAACTCTGTGTCACACAAGGATTTATCTGTCGCCAAGCACCTATCGGTGTGTTCCGGCAGCCTCACTTGAGAGCCAGTTCCCAGTCCAGGTCTAGCATGGCGCAATCTTCTACCACATCAACTTTTTACTGTGTAATTTAATTTTGTAGCTAATTGAGACTGAACTATTCATATGAAAAGCGTCCCAGCCAGTGGCGGATTTACACATTTGCCGCCAGTAGGCTAAGTATTCAAATTTTGCCGCCCCTACCAACCTCTATAACCTCTACGGCCTCTGCCTTTCCTCTTTAAATGTGTCATTTTTTTATGCATCAGACAAAAATCGAAGAAAATTCAAGTGGTGAACAATGTTTAATTGTTTGTGTGCACATAATAATATTTAAATACATATATAGGTACGACTCTTTTAATATCATTAAAACATTTTTTTAAATTGACACTAAATTTGCCGCCCCTAAAATCTGCCGCCCTAGACTCCAGCCTACTCAGCCTGCTGCTAAATCCACCACTGGTCCCAGCAGTATTATATTTGTATTGCAGTGCAGTTATAGTCTTATTAAAAAAAACAGCATCTAATTATTCAATTGTATATTTTGATATCAAATCTTATTACATACCATACTTAAGAAAACACAGCTTAACAAAAATGTACATAAACGACGAGTAAATGCGGTTATTATTTACTTCTGTATTTCTACTAAAATATTCATTAAATAACGGCTACTTACCGTAGGTATATCACCAGTGGAAGTAGGTGCCTTACTCCAGAAGACTCATGGCTAGGAGCATTATGACATTTGTGCTTCACAGCTATGAATTGGTATTAACCGCTTTAGTATTAACTTAACCTAAGTTGTCATGTTAAATTGCGGTGCTTAGTGCATCTGAATATAATAAATAAGTCTGTTAGGTGAGCCAAAAAAAAGCAATACTTATTAATTTGTCGCTTCAAATTATTAACTTATTTCATTTCATCGCATTACATACACAAATTACAAATAACATCAAAATTCTAAACAAATAAGTCACAATTTACATTCAAATATTAATTCGACATCAATCTAGAAACACTTCGCAGAAAAACGTGAAAAACATTTAATTTACACATAAATTACATACATACATGTCATACATATTCGTATTGTCTTTTTAATACAATCCCTACTTGGACGTTTCTTTGATTTCATCTAGCTATACATCGTGTTTGCTGCCTAAGATTCCTACCTTTAGCGCAGATTGAAACAAAATGTACTGGTAGAGTGACGCTCTACCTACCCAGAAATATACCAATAAAATATGCTGAATTTGTAATGATCGTAGAATACGGGCGGGCCGCGCCACAACACATCGCTACATCTCTTTCAAACAATAAATGAACGACAGAGATGCATGATGTAAGAGTGCGTGAGTGAGGTATTATATTGCACTAATACATAGAATCTCTAGGCAGCAAATACTAAACACCGAACACAAGTAGACAGACAACAAGATTAGGCAAGATCCAAATAATGTGCGTACAACAGTGAATAACACTACAAAGGTCAAAACTTGGCCTGAATGCAATGTAAGGCAAGATAGAGACAACCAATCCATGCTAATGTTATAAACAAGTAGTGCTCCGCGGTTTCACCCGCGTCTTCCTGTTATCCCGCAGAAACGATTTCCGGGATAAATAAGTAGCCTATATGTGTTAATCCAGGGTATAAGCTATCTCCATTCCAAATTTCATTTAGATCCATCCATGCATGGGGTGCAGCTAGTTTATGATAAAGATACCATTCTAGTCTCATGTGTTTCATGAACAAAAAGAAAAGGAAAAGAAAAAGATCACACATCACTATTTTCTTTATGAAGTCAGGGCTTTTATTCACGCTAGTGGTGTAGTACTATATGAAAGGTCCACTGCAATAATGATGAATGTCCTTTAACTTTAGTTTTGAGATAATTGGGTTTTAAATTTATAATATTTATAAAACGTTATTATAGTCGTGAACACCTGTGACGTTGAGCGTTCTAGCCGTGTAGCCAAAATATTTAAAACATATTTATCACGAGACTGCAAGCGATATTGCTAAGTTTGCTAACAAGATTTCTAAATATAATGTTATGTGACCGAATGACTCGTTAAGATTTAAAAAAAATTGGACATTCATCATTATTGCAGTGGACCCTTCATATATATTCTGTACTAGTGCATGTTACGTTGTACTCTTACAGGGGGAGAAGGGGGGGGGGGCCTCAGGGTTTGACATTGTAGTTACGGTAGGTACACAGGGTTGCATAGGGAACTGTAACTTTCAGTCAAGCCTTTATATAGTTTTCCTTTGAATTGCTTTTCTATTAATTTGTCTTGCGTTACATTGCATCGCCTTGTGTTTTATGTTCGACCGTAATATATATAAACGAAACAATTTATTACATTACTCACTATGACTATCCAAGTTTATTGCTAGTAAAATTAGATATGAATCAATTGTTCAGATATGTTAGAACTGTAGATATTTTTTTTTGTTACATTTTGGTCCGAAGTTGTAGATGTCGAAAAATGTTGATACAATTTTAAGAGTAACTTCTAATGTTCATATACTTATGAATACATAATAATATGTTTGATTTTTGTTACCTGATTACAATTTGTATACTTTTCAACTAGCAATTTTGCGAATACAATATTTTATTGGACATCAGTTCCAAACGATTTTGTAATTTAGTTTCCAAGGACATGATCTAAGTATACCCCTTTTGTACAAATTTATATGTTTTGTATATAGTATATATATAGGTAAAGTTGTTTAAAAATACTTACAAAGAAGCTAACATAAGCTACGTGTTTTAAAAATTTCAAAGTTTATGTATTGATACAATGTGATATAAATTTATTGGTAACTGTATTTGATAATTAATAATATACAATATTATAGTAGAGAGTTATAGATGGGTACATACAGACAACATTTTCATATTAAGATTTTTGTTAGAGCCAACATTTTGCTTGGTGGTAGGGTATTTTCTAGTACTCGCCTGGCTAGCTACCACCCTCTTGTTAAGAATCTGTCACCAAGCACCTATCGGTGTGTTCCGGCAGCCTCACTTGAGAGCCAGTTCCCAATCCAGGTGTAGCGTGGCGCCATCTTAGACCACATCGTCACTTAACATCAGGTGACTTGTGGTCAAACGCTACCCTGTAAATAGTAAAAAAAAAACGTACATTTAAATAATAAAATAATATTTACAAACTACTAAATGCAGTATTCTAACTGAACGCTGTGATATTATTTCTTATTTATTAATAAGGCGTGAAATCAGGCAAGATCTTATAATCGACATAGATCTGTTTCAATCTAAGCGTTACTTTAACATAATATGATACAATACTGGCAAAGACGGCAAGGGTACCACTAAATTAGACATCATAAACTTATAATAAAAAAACTTAACTTATAAACTTGGTATCTAAGACACATAATATTAAAATACGTGGCAAAATTTGATAAAACTAAATTTCCATTGAGTATTCTTTAAACATAGTCTTTTTGTAGTTTATTCGAGTCTTAATATTGCTTCAAAATAATTTTTTATGGAAATCTTCATAGAAAGTGAGAGAGACATTGAAGACATGAAAATATTTCTACTTTCAGTGGATATACGTGAGAAAGCGAGTGAAAACAAACCGAGCAAGTAAGCAAAGTTTATATTTTGGTAAGCGTCGGCTTAAGTACCTAAGCAAATATTTTCAATATAGGTAGGGCACAGTTCTCGCAATGACTTGCGTTCTAGTTGTGTTAGCGGAGATAAAAAGACAAGACAATGACACGCGACAACGGCCATGAATTTAAAGTACATTTTTTTTCCATTAACGCATAGGTAACCAGTCTAACCTGATGCTAGTTGTAATAATCTCGATGATGGAGCAAGCTTCATCGTTATCATCATCAGCCGGAAGAAGTCCACTGCTGAACACAATGAACGGCTTTCAGCCATTTGCATTCATCGGCTCTTAGATGCCGTCGGTACGGCCGTACACAGTACGTCTTCCGATCCGTGATCGCCGCTGGAGAACCTTTCATCCCCATCGGTTATCAGAGCATGACTAGATACCTTAGTACCAACAAATACACTCTTGATTCGAAGTCGCCTAAATTATACTTATCAGGAAACACAGTATAATTTCTAAATCTCAAGCCGACGCTACAACCAAAATATGCCGTGCATTTGTATTTACATCTTATTATTATCTTTGATTCCTTATGAATATAAATTCAAATCTTCATTTGTGAAGATAACGATATCGTAATCCCATAGTCGGCCTTCTACAGGCATTTACGTTTCATCGACTACTTTGCTACATCTCTTTGGATGTATCTCAGGTTTGGTTTGGGACAAATATTGGCCCGTCGTATTTCAAGATTTTCCTAAACCTTCCACTTCAGTCAGGACAGCATAAAGTATTTCACTAACTCAAAACTGTGTTAATCAATAAAGTCTTTAAGGTTGGTATTCTGAAATAACGCTCAAGCAATAATACAGATTTGAGTGATTCGTTTCATACAAATATGTCACTTAATCGCTACTTAAGTATTGATCAACACTTGAGCCTCATTGTAGAATGCCAGCCTAAGTGTTAGGTAAGATTAGAAGCATTGTATTCACATTTTGAACGTTTATAGAGTCCAGATAATTTATAATCAACAAGGTGTCAAATCAGAATCCCTCGATGGCGAAGTACATATTCTAAAATGCAGAATATAGAAAGTTCCGAAACATTTTAGAGAGCTCAATCGAGTCATAGACATTCCATACATCAGAAGTGGAGTCCTAATCCTCTCACTGTCACAACGGGCCCAAGGACGGTTCACAGCACAAACCTGGCGCGATTATAGCAGGCCCCGGTCCAACTCCTTGCGGAGCATCCTGGATAGCTTGAGGACATCCTCGTCCACCTGGCCAGCGAAGAGAGAATCAAGGAGTTCGCCTCTTGAAGCGAGGGCAAACACCCCGGCGAGGCGCGACACTGACTTGTCGGACAGGTGGCGCTCGACCACTGACCTGAATTAAAGAAAATGACAAAGTTAACACACACAATTTATCCTTATTCTACTTAATTTTCACAGATGTATTTCTGTTGCCGTCAAAAAATAGAATAATATAAATATTTAAGGTGGCTCCCAAACAACAAACTTGATTTTTTTTCCGTCTTTATGGTACGGAAACCTTCGTGTGCGAGCCAGACTCGCACTTGGCCGGTTTTTTTTATTGTAGTATATTCTGTTAAGTATGTGATAAGTAGAGAGTGGTTGTACTCACTTGAGGGACTGGTGAGATTCGCGCAGGGCGTCCTGCAAGAAGCCGCGGTCGTACGAGAAATCTACCTCGCAGAAAGACACCACGGCCATTAACACGGTCTGAAAAGTACAAATAAATTGCTTTGAACATCATGCATTGAAGACGATGATCATCTATCAATAGTCAATTGCGTTCCTGATACAACTGTTCTGTTGAGATGTTATGAATACTAAACCACTGTTACTTCCGTCTTCTTTTTACACCTTTCGCTACTTCTGCAGATGTTGCAGTACCTGATGTTAAGTCACGATATGGCCGAAGGTGGCGCACCTGAATCATTGACTTAAATGTTTTGATTGAAATTAGTGTGTAAATTACACAAGTACTAGGAAGTAAGGTATAAATGGGCATGAGTCTCTACTCACTTTTAGGCATTTTTGAGTTTGAGGGGTTTAATAAAGATAATAACGCCCACACAATCACATAGATAGTTCTGACCAGGTTGTTCTAACAACTGAACCCGAACCACCTGAACCTGGTGTTTGGTCTGTTCTAACTAGGTGGCTAACATGTATCTAGGATACTTACATGGAACTTAGCCATGAAGGCGGCGAGTTGCCTCTCGTCAGCGGCCGACAGCTGGTTGTGGCGGCGCAGCACTCCCAGCTTTACAGCGGACTTGATCACATGCTTCACTAGCTTCTCTGCTTCCCTCTTCTCGACGCGCTCGCGAAGCACTGAGAAGAACTGGAAAAACATAAACGGAACTTAAAAGACAGTACTGAAAAGAATCCTGCAAGAGCTTGAGCTTTCGGTGAAGGAAAACGTCGTGGTGAAACCATAGCTTGGTGTTTGGGCATTTTTAAGCACTCGCCTGGCTATCTACCACGATCAAGTTGAGAATCTGTCGCCAAGCGCCGTTATTGGTGTGTCGGCAATCTCACTTAAAAGCCAGTTTCTAATTCAGGTGTAGCATTGCGCCACCTTCAAGCACATCATCATTTAACATCAGGTAACTTCAGTGTGCAATCGGGATGTCAATATCTGATCAATAGGCTGGTTTTGTCCATTTTCTCGCGGTTGGAAACCTTGCAGTAGGCCAAATTGTACCATTGTCAGACACTTTAAGGCCGGTATTGTGATTACCGCTAGAGCGTCATTTTAGAATAGACGTGTCTTTTGTGGTTAGTAAAAAGCACGCTTCATCCACTCTTCTGCTGAACAAGGTTTGAAGGTAATAGCAGTTCTGCAGCTGTTGGAGTACCTGATCGAACAGCTTGGCTGCATGCTCATCCAGCACGAGTGCGCGTGCGCTGGCGGTGCCGCCCACCCGCGACAGGAACTTCTTCTGCGCGCGCAGCGAAATGTCGCGGGCGCACCACGTGCCGCCCTCCATTGCTGGAAGGGAGAAACAAATGAATATGAAATGAATAAATATATATATATATATATGTAATTATACAATTATGATAACTCTCGACTTGCGACCCTTAGGTCGTGAGTTCCAATCCTACAATAAGCTTGAGCTTTTGGGTAAGGCAGAAACCGTGAAGAAACCATACACAGACAGATATTATTGTTTCACCACAACAACAGAAAATAGAGCAACATTAAATGAAAGATCTTAAGCTAGTGTTACAAATTGTAACCTACGTTCTAGCACGGTCATAGATATTACTGGTTAATATCGTAATGTTTACGATTTGCTTCAATTGACCATTTGTTTCAATTTAGCCACGCACAATGAAACAATTGCACTTTCAATTGAATCCCTGTAAACTAGGCCGCGATGAATGTTTGACTCGATGGGAGAACTCTACGTTTCATATACGATCATCACACCGAGCCGTAACATAATTACCTATGTTCTGTTAGTACACTGTTTGGATTGACTTTTTTACTTCATTGATAAAAAATATATTTTATGTTTGACTATTGCTTTTTTAAGTTATTTTTTCCTTCTTTGTATTTTTACTTAGTATTTAAAATGCAACATGTTTGTAGTATTTATTTTACTACAGATTTGTACTAGTACAAATCTGTGGTCAGACGGTACCATGTTCGATTGTCTGTTAACATTATTCTACCGTGAGACGGCCAACGTGAATCCCCGCGCCCTCCACGTTTCAGAAAAAGAGTGATATTTTATTCAGATAAAAAGAAAACTCGATTAAACTCGTCTACCTTGACACGGGTAGAGCGCACGCTGAATCGTAATCGCCTGTGGCCGACAGTTTCCAAGGAAATTGAAATATCTACCTGCTGTGTCTTTGGCTGAAGCTATACAATAAATGGAAAAGGAAAGAAATGGAATGGAAGGGTGGTCTGCTTCGGATATTACATGACGCGTTATTATGTTTTTTTTTTAAGTGAAATCTTCTTTAGCGGCGCGGCGGCGTTGGGATTTTTTTTGGGATGGGTAAAAAATGTTGAATTCGAGTCAGGACACGTGACCTGATCGAAAATTCATAAGACGGAATGAGAGTAGCCCGCCGGCGCGGCGTAGGAGAGGAAGTAATATCCCCCTCTCTTTCTACCGCGCGGCGAAAGTGTATGCCTGCTCCTACGGCGCAGGGCCCTTGCAGCAAAAAAATAGGTTGCACTCCGGGAGTGCCACCAGACACTTGGAACCCATTTTTTTAAACATAATAAAACGGGAGACATGGAGATGACCAATTTTCTGGCGCTTTTTCAGGATAGGTAACAAAAAAGGCTCAAAGTAAACCACTTGTATTAAAACTGGGCTTATGGTAAGACATCAATCGATCCTAATAATGCAAAGTAGCAGCATCCCATCCCCATCTCAAGGCCCGATAGTTACACTCCTGTCCAAACATCTAAAAGGACGAACACAACGGAAGTCTCCGGTGATGAATCAACCGGATATTGCGAACTGCCCCTAAGCCGGTTAATTTGTCCGCTAGTCTGCACAGGTGAAAACTATATTGATGGTAGGCTTACGGGAAGCTTTTTCGAAGCTTCAGTTTACATTATATCTATGGAGGAACTTTCTGTACTGCTTGTTTTTTAGGGGCTTAAGATTTGCCAAAAAGGCAATTTTGAGACTTTTCAATTTAAATTGTCTTTAAATCTACAGGTTTTATAAGCAGCAAAAAATACTAATCGTTAGATCATTTCAGTATGATCATTAAAGTCTTGACTGATATAATGAAAAATTTTCTATATAAATGTACGACCAACGACCAATAATAGTCATTTCGTGATATAATGGTACCATAAATAAATTTTAACAATAAATTTAAGTTTACATGGGAAGTTTACCCATGAGCAGAGTTTGAACTGCGGCTCTTGTTTCGTTATTTTATCAACTTTCATGTTGTTAATGCTTCATTATCTTCATTTAAATTAATTCCGAGAATACGTATATTAACCCGTACCCGGAAATTATCGGGGTTCAAGAACAACAATCATTCTGAGAACAAGTTTGTTCAACTGTAATCGACACCACCTCCGCAGGTCATACAACATCAGAAGTGGAACATCAAATAATGAAAAGGATTTTGACTCGACAGTTTTTAAATACATAAACTGCTAGTACTAACCAACTTCGTCAAATCTTTCAAATACATACTGCGTAAAAAGTAATTTCTATATTAATTTAAAAAAAAATGTTAATTAGAATTTTTGTTCTATTTTTTAATTGTACTTTCAATCATATTTCATTATTTAAGGTTTGCCTAGTTTCACCGTGAAGAGTGTAGTGCATAGTGCCTCGCATGATTCAATGCTCTGAATGGCACTGCAATTTGTTACGTCAGGCGTGAAGCTTTTACCATCAGGCAAACGACCTGTGCTTGTGTATAGTCACGGTTATGTCACAGTACAGTAAGTAACACTCGGTCGCGACACAGCAATCATGGGGGAAGAGCAAACGCGGGACGCACGCCTTTTTGTCTAAAGCTAATTTGCTATATTAATAGTAGTTAAAATAAATAAAGGAATTAAGAAATAAATAACAACAAGGCTGCGAGAGACAAATTTTCCGATTACCCGCATCATTATACTTTACATCAGGTGTGTTGTGGTGTAGTCAAATGCTACCTTGTATGATGTAAAAAAGTGTCTTAGAGTAATTCTAAGACCCATTTGGGAAATTGAGTATGTTCCGCTACTTTTGTTCCTTCTACTAATACGTCTTTTATGTGACAACACCCTGGCGAACATCTCGCTCGGCCGTCATCACGCGACTTGAAAGGAGTTGACTCACTACTATTTTTCCTTGCACTATGTTCATATAAAATAAAGGTTAAAAGCAAGTCATTTAGGTTTGCTTTCAGTAAAATGTCCGGTCATTCCTTGACGGTCGATTAACGCCTTTCGTTGTGTTTCATGGTCGCGGAGGGGGTTGATTGTGTTCCAATGCCAACGTCTTTTGACCTCCGAATACCTTAAAAATAATTAATTTACCGAAGATACCTAACTTGTTTGAATTTTAATAGGATTTATATGTAAAAGTTTTTTTGATAACTATAGTTTCCTTTTTGTGTCGTTCATCGTTCAGTAGGTCGTGGGTTCGATGCTACATTGAACTTGAGTTTGCGGTGAAGAACAACATCATGACGAAACTATAGCTTGGCGGTAGGGAATATTCGCCAAGCACCTATCGATGTGTTATGGCAACCTCACTTGATAGTTAGTTAGCAATTCAAGTGTAGCGTGGCGCCACCTTCGACCACATCGGCACTTAACATCAGGTGTCTTATGGTCAAACGGTACCCAGTAAAGAAATAAAAAGAAAAATGATTAATTTTGGTCTAGAATAGTTTAGATAATAAAAAATTTGGTTTGGTTATAGATTTCATTTGGTACTATCAGTTAACTGAATCGAATTTAAAGTTAGAGGTAAAAAGTGAAAGTCGAGAAATAACACATTTATAATGCGAACGGCGAAGGAATGGAACACCTTACCGGCTCTTTTATTTCTCGATAAGTATAATTTGGGCGCCTTTAAGTCAAGAGTGAATAGGTATCTTCTAGGCAAGCATGCTCCATCATCGAACTCGTCATCACTTACCACCAGGTGACACTCGGGTCAAATGCTTGCCTACCGGTCATAAAAAAAGAGGGAATTTACCCGACACACCTATACTGCAGTGCTATACTGTAAGTACCTTTTTCCACCGGAACCTGATAGCGGGATATTACTACATTGCGTGTCGATTCAACCTTGGCTCGCATAAATGTTCTGCACCCCAGGGCCCTGGGCGGAGTGAGGGGCTGCAATGTCAAGTTTCCACAATGTCAATGTTCTGATATACCTCCACAAGGCTACGAGCATCTTGATAAAGAGTCTAAACGATTTTTGATTACAGGTAAAGCTTTCGCAATCTTGGAAAGTACTTATCGGCCTTTGATAGTGAATCGCTATTGTCAATGTCATCTGTTGTATCACTGTGTTTCTGCTTTTGAATGAGGCGTGGATTATGATGGCTGCGCCTTCATCATCGGTATTACCTATTAGTCAGCCTAGAGTATGGACCATGCTCTACCACGCGGACCCAGTACGGATTGGCTGGTAGGCTAGTAGCCATTTCGTGTCAGAGTTTTCTGACCGCTTGAATGCCTCTGACAGAGCCTAAAGACTGCTATCCTAAGATAATAACCGGAACCGATGACGGATAAGCAATTTTGTATCGCCACTTAACTACCGCACTGTTTTAGCGTATGTATACGTTTAAATAATTTCAGGATTAACAAATAAAAGTGTTTTAAAAAAAAAACATTATAGAATTTTTTTGTAAATATAATTTGACAAAAACTGTTTTGCATAGGGAAACCATAATCATCGTTTTGAAATTTTACGCCGTCGCGTCGTGTTCGGTTAACCCGAAACTCGCAATACCTTTTTATTGGCTCGTACACCCCACATAACACGTGTACACGCAGACAAATTAAAACATTTCGTGAACACGCGAATATTCAGGTCCACACACCTAAACAAACAGAGAATAAACAAAACAGAAGGTTCATTAGTACACCGCCCAGTCGTTAGTTTGTTACCGAATTGCGTCGAAGGTTCAGCCCAGCAAAGGAGATATATGCTAAGAATGGCGATCACAGATCGATTGTTCAAAGAATCGATTTAAATGAGCCATAAAAAAATCGATTTTTCAAATCAATCTTCAACTCAATCGATTCCGTAAATCGACACTTGAAAAACGAGATTCGATTTTTCTGTTTCCGTAAGAATGCAACTACATTTTATGTACATAATTTTTACAATGAGTTGAAGGCACCTTAACATGTCAAAAATGACATTTCCTTACCAAATTAATTATTAAATTCTCAATAGATGTGCACTACTAATTTTATCGCTAGCTTCAATAACGCTAATGCTGCCATAAAGTTATTTTTATTTAAAATCTATGTTATGACTTATGTTCGATTCAAAAGGAAAAATCGTTTATTTTCTGAATCGATTATTTAGTCTTCGATTCACATCGATCCTTTTTAGAAAGTATCGCCAGCACTACAAAATGCGCAACTTTCCTATAAAAGAAACATATCTGTCAACTTGCGCGTTTAGGTATGAAGAACAAAGCATCCTGAATATACGTAAGTTAGTTCTGTGAATCTATAAGTGATTTTTCACTAATGTGTGTGATAGAGGACACACACCCCCATATTGTTTTGTCGTGACATAGCCTGCGTGTTCCGCTCGCGTTACCGTAAACTACTGAATCAATATTTTAGGCGACCCGTCGGCATGCAAACTTGGTAGACATACATGACACACTTAAGTGTGCCATTTACTATGTCACCTTATACTCGTATGTCATTGTCAACAAATGGCAAAGTTATGTGTGTATTCACTTCTATACGTTCATTTAGGGCAGGGATGGGCAAATGGTCAATTGCGGTCGAAAAGTAATATGCAATATGTATCAAAAACCCTGTCCGACCAACAGAATATGTACCATTTTGGTCTCTATAACTAGCGTTTCTTAAAATAAGTGAGAGAACCTTTAAATTAGTTTAAATTATTTGTAAGTAGCCAAATGCAATTTAATTTATACTTGCAGGATAGCGTTTGAGGCCGAAGGTGGTGCCACCCTACACCTGGATTCAAACTTTCAAACACTTTATGTACCTATTTGTAATATAACAATTGCCATGGCAATATCTATTTTGCCGTCATTTATGTTGAACCCACCCTTTGGCTGACCTATAAATCATTTTTCACCTCTCCTCATAATTAATGTTTATTCAGCCAGTCAACGACAATTTTTTCGCGTCAAAGCGAACAAAGGCACATGCTGTGACGTCCATTATGCCAGGGAAGAGCGTACTCAGTATAGAAATAGGGGCAACAATAAAACAGTTGCACCATGTAATCCATTGTGACCGAATCCTTAATGATGCGTAAGTAACTCTGTGTTCTTTTATGTGTTTCACGCCTAAGCCGCTAAACAGATTCTGATGAAATTTAGCATGGATACAGTTGGAGCCTTCGGGAAAGACATGGGAGACTTTTTATCGCGATAAACTGTAGTCCACGTTCCAGTTTCTTTATCTGAATATATAAAACCGTCGTCGTGTCGCTGACTGACTGACAATCAACAAACAGGGACGATAGAGACATGAAATTTAAGGTTTCTTCATTTGGTAGCGTAGAGGTGCACTAAATAAGATGTTTGTAAACATCACCCTCTAAGTATTTTCCACGAGAGTGATGTCGCTAGTTAGGCCATATTCCTTTAGCCGGAATTACATTACGAAACAAGTGTCATGCATGATAAAACTAGTTTCGTGAAACTAATTTTAGCACATGTGAAACTTCTTTCGTTTAAATGATAGTGTAGTGAAATTATCAGTATCGCGGAGACAATGGCCGTGACAAAATCAAAGCTGTATTTTACGTCCACACGTTCACTCTGCGCAGATGCTGTCGCGACACTAGTTTCACGTCGCATTTACATGATGAAATTAGTTGCATTGACATTAGTTTTACAAAAAATATGCGCATAGCACGAAACTACTCCAGTGTCACAAAAGTAATGCATGCATTGTAAAACTGAACGTTTACACGTGAAATTACTGGTCAAATTAGTGTTATAAAACTAATTTCAAGTCACTAATTTCGTAATGTAAAACCGGCTTTTGTTTTTAAATGTGCACGTGCACGTGAAATCGAAAAAATCCATGGCTCAAACATAACAAACGGTTCACCCTACCTTGCCCTAACTACATCCACGGCAAGTACCTTCGCGGGCATAGGAAATTGCCCCCGTGGGGCATCGTTAACCATTAATAACTCCACTATCTACCAACTACCAGACACAATGGCGGGGAAAATGGGCAGCTTTTGTGTTAAGGCAGAGATTACATCGAGCTGAAAACTGGAGTTCATTAAAACCATTTTTCTCTGCAACTGTTATCGAAATTATTCGAAATATCCCCAGACAACTAACGGGAAAGTTATTCGTGGTTATACATATAAAGACCATGATAAATCTTATTAGTAAAGCTTATTAAAAAATATCGGATTATTAGATAACAAAAAATGCTTGGGATTTTAGTGAACTTGCTCCAATTCAATCAATTAGTAATAAGAATAAGATTTGTCAATGTGATCACGCCAACAAAAATTACCTGCTGGGCGTTTCTTGTCTGTTCTTTTGCCGGCGTAAGGAGGTTGGAACAGGCGTAGCTAGTTTTAAGTTTGACGTTTTAAAGTGATCACAATGTATCCTATTAAATAAAAAAACTTTTGTCTTTGACTTTGACTTTAAAAAGAACAGGCCAATTTGATAACCGGCTTCTTTTTTTCGTCGGTTAATAACAACCAAACCATTTTTTTGCTACTATTTATTAATCATCATCTAACTAACCATCAAAACTTTTCTTTACAAACTCTGAATAATCTAAAGAACTATAGGAAAACCAATTTGAATATCTTATTGATTGTACGTAAGCTAAACTAAGCTTAGTGGCTTAGTCGTAACTAGCCCTCGGTTTCACTTTTGAATTGTAACATTGTAAGTAAATAGCTCGCCTTTAAAAGCTCCAAATGTTACAAAATGACTCGACATTACTTTTCAGGGCTACTGAACACTTTTAACTTTCTCCTGTAGCGAGGTTGTCTGACAATGGATACATGAAAAATGATGGAACGTAATCAATATTGATGGATTCTCGATACCGCGCGGTTGGCAACTTGTTATCGCCTGAAAGTAATGAGAGGTGAGGGTACTAGCTGTTTCCCGTGGTTGCACCCGCGAAACTATATTGTAATAAAACATAGCCATTTTTAAAACACTTTTAACGCTTCGCTTCACTTGTAACTAACTAAATTTTAGAAGTCAATTTAAACCCACATCACCGGAGACCGAAGAGCTGGCAGTAGCTGCCTCGGACAAAGAATTAGTCTAGCCATCCAAAGGGGGAACGCTGCCAGTATCTTCGGTACCTTGCCTAAAGGGACTTCTTTTAATAATGTATTTTAGTTATTAGTTTAGGTTTATTTGTTTTTATGTTTAATGTATATATTTAGGTTTTGTAAACTCTTATTCAGTAATACCCACATCTAATTGTCGCATCGACTTGAAACTTTGTATGTTTATGTAATCCTCTAATAATAAATGACTGGGTAAACAAAAGTACTTACATACACCCAAAAAGCGCTCCACACTTTTAGAATTAACCATTATGTCCTAACTTATGCGAGTCAATTTGATTATTTTATATTTTTTATTGCGTTATAAAAGTGTGATCTTTAGTATATTTGCCAGTGTCAAGTATTAAGCGCCCTGTAAACGATCAAATTTGTTTGACAAATTTTACGTGTTTGGCAAATTATTTGATAGTTTGCAGCTTTGTTTGAAGCGTTTGTCAAACGGTCAAACAACAGATCACAAATTTCAAACACGACCATCAATCCAGATTTTCATCAAACGCGACCAACACGTAGATTGTTTGACAAACGCTTCAAATAAAGCTGCAAACTATCAAATAATTTGCCAAACACGTAAAATTTGTCAAACAAATTTGATCGTTTACAGGGCGCTTTAAATGTATTAAACTCGGAGAGTATCAAATATTAATGATGATGGGACCCAGCTATAAGCCGGATCAAAGAGGATAGGAGGGAGGTCCTTTGTTCTCAAGTAAAGTAGTGGCACTTAACTTATACTTAACAGTTTACACGAACTTTGTGAAGCAACGACACTTTAACAACTGTATTTTAATTTCCTACACTTGTACACATTAGCACACACAATTTTCCGGCCGAATAATACACTCTACTTTTCATTTCCCTCTATGAGAAAAAGATACAAATCGGCCAGTACCTACCAAAGATTTTTCGTAATATATTTTCGTTCGACCTCTTCGGTCGCGGAACATAATGGAGTAATATCAAGTTCCTAACTAAAAAGTTGCAGAAAATACACGCCTATACTTTGCTCGCACATCGTCCTAGTGCCTATACTTTTTACGCAATTATTGTTGACATAGATGGGATGTATATTTTTACACTGTGTCTTTTCTTTTTAACCATTTGTACCATAGCCATAGCGATGATGGCTCAGTGGTAGTGACGTCGACTTGCGATCCGTAGGCGTGGGTTCGAATCCTGCAGTGAGCTTGAGCTTTCGGTGAAGGAAAACATCGTGATGAAACCATAGCTTGATGGTAGGGTATTTTCTAGTACTCGCCTGGCTAGCTACCACCCTCTCGTTAAGAATCTGTCGCCAAACACCTATCGGTGTGTTCCGGCAACCTCACTTGAGAGCCTTCGACCGCATCGTCACTTAACATCAGGCGACTTGTGGTCAAACGCTACCCTGTAAATATAAAAAAAAAACATATGAGTTAACGTTGCGAATAAACATGTATTCATATTCCATACTTTTTCTTTTAATGGCTTGTTTTACAACCTTTTCAACTTATTTAAACTTGTCATTTCATTATACAAAAGAGCGCAAGATTCAAACGGCGTGCATTAATTAAAAACTTTACGTACGCTTTTCACATTACTGCACAAAGTACTTACTCTACTGTAATCTTAGCAGTCGGAGACAGTTTTATTCGCTTAATTTTACCCGTAAATTGTTGCAAATTACAACGTTCGGCATTGCAATGTTTGAATGTGACGTGAGCTCGTGATTTGTGCTAATGGTGGCAGTTTACTGTTCTTAGACATTTTGAAATTGGTCAGACTTTATGTTGAAGTTGAAGTTCAAAAGTCAAAAGTCAATTTTTATTTATTCAATAGGATACATTGTGATCACTTTAAAACGTCAAACTTAAAACTAGCTACGCCTGTTCCAACATCCTTACGGCGGCAAAAGACCAGGCAAGAAACCGCCCGGCAGGTAATTTTTTTGGCGCGATCACATTGACAATTTTATTCTTATTACTAATTGGAGCAAGTTCACTAAAATCCCAAGCTTTTTTTTGTCATCTAATGGTCCGATATTTTTTAATTAGCTTTACTAATAAGATTTCTCTTGTTTGGTTGAGCACATTGGGATATGGGAACATGAATATTAATGAGTTGCGGGATCACAACCAAAGCAGAAAGAAGTTATAACTACAATCTACCGCTCGCAACCATTTACCAATAAATAGGGCTATCAAACGTACAATACAAGGATAACATAACACATGATGTTTTAATACATGCTATAATATGGTAACAGATCTAATGTATTTTGTATGAAGTACTTGTATCCACAGTCTAGAAAGAGAAAAAATTACAATTACAAGTAGTTACAAGTAGTTATTAAGAAGTTTTTAAAAATAAATGAGTGACTTGTGATCAAACGCGGGTAGCGTGTAAATAGTAAAAAAAATGTGCAAATCATAGTTTTTTTTTAAATGTATATTTCATGGGCAGCCAGACCAAACTGTTGAATATCACAATTTTTTTTTTGTATGAAAATATTAGTAAGGTGTAGTTAAAAAAAATTTTTTTTTGATAATGAATTAATTCAGTTGAAACTTGTAATGGTACAGCATACCTACCAGAAAAACTGCATGCGATGGACACAAGAGGATTAATCGCTCCAACCTGCTTGTGCGCATTTAATCCGATTGAATTGAAAGCTTTTGACCGATTGATCCTCCATCTGCTTAATGTGGATTTACTTTAAGCACTTAGTTGGTAGTGAAGGTTTGCAACAAACGCTTTGAACAAAATTATCTATTCTCTAGTGCTCGCCTGACTACAATGATGGTGGTGCCACGCTACACCTGAACTGGGAACTAGCTCTTAAATGAAGCTGCCGGAACACACCGATAGGTGCTTGGCAATAGAAAATGCTCTACCGTCAAACTGTGGTTTTGTCACGATGTTTTCCTTCACTGAAAGCTCAGGCTCGAATTTTCCTGGAAAATTTCAGTTATACCGAATTTTGGGCGTGCTAAACTGTGGAGCGGGTCACTTCATTTAATTTTTTTAGTCCGTACTAATTCTATAATGGTGTCGATTCGGTTTTGCATTCTTTAAAACTAAACTAAGTTTGACAGGTCTAATGGTTTTGCCGTCTTTTTCTAACCACAGAAGTAAAAATTGACAGCATTGTCAAACTTAGTTTAGTTTTAGTCAATGCAAAACCGAATAGACACCAATACCTATTATACATGCAACAGTAACTCTAGCCGTCTATCTGTTTGTAACCTGCCTAAACCGCTAAACAGACCTTGAAAATTTTGTATGGAGATAGTTTGAACTCTTGCGAAGGACATAAGATACTTTTTACCACTATTGATGGAAATCGCTAGCATAGCTAGTGTTAAAAAAGTTCGAATCTAGTCAGACTGTCGGACACATTCCAGCTTCCAAAGCGCAAGAACCCCAAAATTAAAACGCCAGTGAAATTATTTTCTACATTGTTTTAAGAAATAGTAAGATAACGAATTCGTGTAAAATATAAAACAAACTACACTCATTTACATAAATAAATACTGAACGAAACATTATCTTCTAATGCTCATCTACATTTTACATGTGAAATTGCTCCCGCTACGTTGAGGCAGCCTAGGGATATCAGTTCGCAGGATCGGAGGCAACGACCGCCGCCCGTGTCGGACAATTAAGAAGGATCTTGGCTTAATTGAAGTCAGTGGCAAGTGAGAACTGAGTAACAGATCAAATATGATAGATGTGGTAATTACGTTGCTATATTACTTGTGCCCGTATTCTAGAATGACGACACGGTTTCACCCGCGACTTCCCGTTATCCCACATGAACCCTTTTCCGGGATAAAAAGTAGCCTATGTGTTAATCCAGGGCATAAGCTATCTCCATTCAAAATTTCATCAATATCAATTTAGTTGTTACGGCGATAAGTGGTAACAAACATTCTCACATACAAACTTTCGCAATTTATAATATTAGTAGGAAATTAGTGAATTTATTTACGTTTCGACCTTCATTAGCAAACATTTCTGATTCCAGGAACAATTTAAAAGTTATTTCCTTAATCACCATTTCTTTAAATTAAACTGAAATTACTTAGAAAAAGAAGTATGACGTCCTTACAATTTCCTCAGTTCCAAGTCTTCAAACTCCGCTTTGAAAAAACTTTATGAAATTTTCTCTTCGCAAAAATCGGAGCCAACGACGTAGCTGCTACAGTTTGCTTCAAAGTTGCTTAAACTTCCACTAAACTTGTTCTTGTTGACTTTAACTTACTTTGCATAGTATTTGATACATGTTGTAAAGAAACAATGATATTGTTGGAGACTTAGAAGAAAACGCATTATAATTCCTAGCATTGGAAATCATCACATCATACTAATCCTATCCTACTTTAATTTTAAAAACGTGAAAGTTTGCGAGTATGGATGGATGGATGGATGTTTGTTACTCTTTCACGCAAAAACTACTTAACGGATCCGAATGAAATTTGGAATAGATTAACACATAGGCTACTTTTTATCCCAAGGTTCCTGCGGGATAACGGGAAGACGCGGGTGAAACCGCGGGAAGCATCTAGTATATTCATATTACAAATGCGAAAGTTTGTGTTGTATGCGAGTAAGTGAGTTTGTATGTTTGTAACTTCTACACACGGAAATTTTGAATAGTCATAGCTTATACCCAGGATTAACACACACGATACTTAGGTAAACGTAAAAAAAAAACCGGGATATCGGAAGAATCGCGCGTGAGAGAAGGCTTAAATTAATTGTCAACCATTCGGGTAAAAGAAAAAAATATACGATGAACAAAACAGCGTAGCTTTATGTACATCTATTTACGATATACATAGTTACGAACTCAGTAAAACGAAAAGATAAAATCGATTCAAGTAATTTTGTCACTCAAGAATCGATTTCAACAAAGAAAACCTCCATAGAGACGGGTGTCATCAATACAGGTGTTTATGACTAGACGAGGTTAGGTTCGTTGATTATTTACCTTGTGTTGCGGGCCTGCCCTGCTGAATTATAAATACCTATCGACCCTTCAACCTCGCTTACATTTACAATTTACACATCAAAGTATTCGATCACTAAATGAATTATACATTACAAAAGGAACGGACCCCCGACTGCGCCAAAATAAAGTACCCTATGTCACTCCCACAATAAAGACGAGTCTAATGACACCTACAGGCTGTGCCAAAGAAATATACTAACATACACAAATACATACACTCGAAAAACATAACCCTCCGTCTTTCGCAGTCGGATAAAAAGTTACCAAACGTTTTTTTCCGAAACTTAAACAATTTATTCAGAAGTGTCGGTTCTGCCCTGGAATTTATAGATATATTTTTAACCCACCTCATAAAATAAATTGAGAAGCAGAAAATAGGAAAAAAGTTAAAGACGGGCAAACCCTATGGGGCATGAAAGATTCACTGCGGGAAAGCCAGTGGCGTTGCCTTAGTAGGTACAGTCAGCGACAGTAGCTGATCATACTCGATTTTCCAAATGCGTGTTAGATCAGAAATGTTTGTTTTTTCCTTACAACTTACAAGGTCTAACCCTAGACCACAAGACAACACATCTGATGTTAAGTGATGATTTGGTCGAAAGTTGGTGTTTAAGATGATAAAGAGAATCGGAAAATTTGATTTTGTTCAGCGACATTTGTAGTTGACTGTACATACTTTTTTGTTTGCGGTATGGCTATTCGTTTCACGCTTTAGTTCATACAAAAGTTTCAGTCCCTTTTTGTAAAATGAGTCGACGATTTACAACGTTACTATACTATTTTTACGGATAGGCTTGCTCACACTTTGTCAATCTATTTTCACATATAATGTAGCTTTAAGAAAATTGAAATTCGTATGCATATATTTAGCTAAAGTACTTGCGCAGAGCTTTTAGAATCTACTGTATTTTATATTCTTACAGATTTTCATGGAAATAGCTAAACTGGTAGAATCTCTCCAGAGTGGTAGAGTTTCTTACGGCATAGACGCCGGTGGCTATATAATATGGTATCACAGAAGTTGTCAGGCGTTGCATGTGACACGCCACACTATCGATCCGTGCACTTATATTCTTGAGCGTTTGTGTATGCACTTCACTAGACTGCTAACTTTCAGACTTGCCTGTTCCAAAAATACTCTCACTAGTCTCTTGCAGGTACAGATATCGGTGTAAAGAGTACTAATGTACATACAACCGTTATTGAAACACACTCCAGGATAGAGATTTCAACAAGACTGAAATCTAACTAGAAAAGGATCTATAGATTCTCTCAAGCGACTGAAAGAATCGTTCTGAAATCCCTTATTAAGATTATTGATTATAATCAAGGTGGTATTTGTAAAACATAGGTCAAAGACGCTACTAGAGTTTTGAGTTTATATGGTTCCTATGTTTTTGAGCGTATTAATTTATTGTTATTTGTAGAATATGAAAAATGATTCAAACTACTAAAAGGTTGCAACTTGCACTGCTTTTTTTTCTATATTAGTACTTTTTTCGTAAGACATCGTTTACTATAAGTTATGTAAGTAAACTTATATGATATGGGTATTTTTTTCGATAACAGTTCCAGAGAAAAATGATTGTAATTAATCCTAATTCTCAGCTTGAATTTATAATTTCCGCTCTTACAAGTTAATAGTATAAGTTCATTACCTACATTAATATAAGAAAATCTACTGCTTTTTATTACATTACTGCTTCTTAAGAGAATGATCACATAAATTCCTTGCAAACGTCTTACTTAAATATGTCTTTTAGGAGGATCTAATACAAAGGGATCAGTTTGAATCACGTAATAAAACCCGTTGTGGCCTGCTCCCTAAAGGGCCAACTTAAGTAGACTATCATAGTAGCAAATGTTATCCCAAATACATAACGGTTATACAATACGGTTTCTTTGTCCTCGGCCGGGATATTTGAATATGTTATTAAGATTATATCCCTTCTTAGGCATTTATGACTTAAACAATTCGGGAGAAAACTTGTGCCTATTCAATAACATAAATACAGTAAAACTTACAACAACAGAAACAGTGGCACATGCATAACAGAAGTGGCGTAAACGCTCAAACAATCGCATACACCTATAGCTCTGACCCCTAAATAAGATATCCTGTACCTATATTATTTTGCCGGCGTTAGAAGTTTGGAACAGGCGTAGCTAGTTAGAAGGTTGACGTTTTGAAGTGATACTGTATCCTACTAAATAAATATTTTAACCATAATAAGACCTGTCACCGTGTATGGATCGGAATGTTGTGCTGTGGAGAAGACGGATGAGAGGAAACTCCAGAGATGATGATGGATGTGTGGAGTGACGACGAATGGATAAAATAAGGAATTAGTATATTAGAGGAAGTATGAAAGTAGCACCAGTGACAGAAAAGTTGAGATAGAATCGTTTGGCATGGTATGGATATGTTATGAGGAGGAATGACAGTCATGTCCCCAAAAAAGTGATGAATATGAATGGAAGGGAAGAGGAATACAAAAAGAGATGGATGGATTGTATAAGGACCGATATGAATGAAAGGGGAGTGAATGAAGCGATGACGCCTAATAGGGGAGAGTGGAAGAAGAGTACATGCTGCGCCGACCCCAAATAGATGGGACCAGGGCAAGAAGAAGAAGATAGGGTATCAGAAAGTACGTGAATCAGGGATCCATAACACCTGGACACGAATGAAATAACAAGCCTTTTTTATTGTAGACATTCTGCATGCCTGTATGAAATAATAGCAATATACTTATGTCTGCAAATCGGTCGCATCGCAACTGATGGCTAATGAATTCGAAAACACGAAACAAGGGTATTTTATATTATTTACCGAGTCTCCTACATTTTGCTTTTCCTGTAAATTTATGTACGTATAATATTTAGAATCTCGGTAAACAGATGACGCAAACGTGAATCATTAACAGTTCTAATTAGTGCTATAAATAAATTTATCAAACGGCTTATTTTGAAGTATAAAAAACTTTTTATGCGATGCCGAAACTGCTTGACGAACCTTTTGAAAGAGTATGACTTAGCATTGTGTACAGTGCAGATGCAGACTATTTCAGTGGTATTGGCTGGCGGAAATGACTTTTGTATTGTTAGTACAAACGCTTGAGTCAACTAGTTCTTAAAAAACTGGTAAAAAAGATTAGGTGTAATGTAACTGAACAAAGTTAAATTGATGCTTCCTTATTATAGCGCTGCAAATTGCTAAGATGCAATGAACAGGGCAAGAAGTGACTAAGCAGATTTGCTGTCAGCCCTCATTAGACTTAGAAAAAAAACGTGGATAAGAATTGCATAATTAAGACATATTATAAAAGTAAATGCCGAGTCATAATATTGGACATCCAAAAGAAGAAAGAGGCATTTGTCTAGCAGTTTTCTGATGATAATGATGATGGATCCACTAGAGGAAACAAAAAGTTTGTGTGTGTGAATGTTTGTTACCACGTATCACCGTGACTACTAAACCGATATTTTTTTTGGTGAAATTTGGAATGGACATAGCTTATACCCTGGATTAACACATAGGCTATATTTATCCCGTAAAAAGGTTCCTGCGGGATAACGGGAAGACGCGGGGCGCAACTAGTATTACTGCTTGTATTATTCAGGAGTTATATTAAAAATTATAAAGTTTAATAAACCGGTAAGTAGGGCACGGTAGGACGCCACACAGCATGACTTTGCCGTAATTTGAGTTATTACTTGCACGTCTAAGCGCAACCAAGCAAGTTACCTACATTTTGTAGTTAATAAGTTTGTTTAATAATTTTATCGCAAGTTTGTGATGTGGGAGATTATTTCCATTTTATTCAGAATTATATTAACATCAGCCAAGTGTTTTTATTGACCGTACTGACCATAATGATGGGTAAGAAAGCAAAAGATGTCTTAACTCCTAAACTTCAAGAAGTGAATAGGGATTAAGGCGATAAAACAACTATTCAGACTGGTTTTCTGTACAAATAAAAGTTTAAGGAGCTGATCCGCAAGCTTAAAATCAATGGTGTGGCACTGCACAGGAACAAAATTACTACTGACAGAATTTTTGCATCTGGTTTCGGTGAGTTATTTATTCTCTAGGGATTTTTTCTACAGCATGCAATTTTAAAAAAGTTCTAGGCTCTACATCAGTGGTTCTTAACTTTTTAGAGATGGATCATTTGATAAAACTTCAGTTAAGAAACGGTGATGAACCACTGCACTACATAAATGTAGTATTGGTTATACAGTTAGGTACCTACCACCTAGACTATTGGCGTCTTTACAATATTAAAGAAAACGTATGTGCCACCAACCTGAATAAAGCACCGCTCTCGAGGCGGACCAGCGATGTGGATATGTTATGAGATACTGCCGACCATATTTGAAACTTTAACACAAGTTCAAGCTACATACTAGTAACAATAACCCAGTTCACAACGTGAATCCGCGGGAAGGACAGGGTCCCATTGTGTCGGAGTCGCGCAGATGTCGACACACCTGCGATGTCAAATGTCAAGTCGCTCGTTACTCTATATACCCTTTGCACGCAGAGGGTAGTTTTAATAAGGACTTTGCATGTAACCCTGTTTTTGTTTGGAAGAACTGAGCCTGGAAATAGAGAGAGAATTTTATCTATGTAGGTGAATGGATTACAATTTACAACTAAATTGACACTTGACTTCTAAAAAGTGACCATTTCCAGATCTACCATCCTGTTCTGGGCATGCATGTATGATTATGGCCCATACTCTCTTTCTCTGAAAAAGCCCGTGTCACAGCAGTAGGAACGTAGTAAGGAAAGATGACGATACTGAATCTGCTAATGGATACGCAAACAGGTATTTAGTTAAGAGCACATTGAGTCCGTATAGATATTTCGTGTATAATAGGACGTGCGATTGGACAAAAAATAAGATGGACTGCGCCAACCCCAAATAAAATGGGACCAAGGCAGGTTGATCATGATTTATTCTAATTAAGTTTGGATGGAGTGCACAAGCTCATACGGCTCCGAGATTTCGCGAATAGAATGTATATGTTTGACCCATGAAATTTTACGAATAGATAATACGGATTGGACACGAATTGGATTTGGATGTAGTTCTATATTACAGTCTGATTATAGCCACAAATTAATAATGATCTCACAGTGAAACATGACCAGTAGCAACCTGTTCTTCTTTTTATGGACTTTGTCAAACTGTCGTTGTTTTGAAAGAACCTAGTCTTATAATTTCTACATTCTATTATATCATAATGGAAGTGCCAGGAGATATCGCGCAGACTGCATGGCGGCGGCGGTGGCGGCGGCGACGGCGCGACGTTAAATAACCTCAGATAAAATAGATATAACATAGGTACAATGTATTACAGAACGCGGCAGACAAGACTGGGCTCTGAATATTTCATCGGCTACAAATATAACGTCTAAGAACTCATATTGTGAAGCGTCCAGCATATTTATGTGCAATTTGGATGAGGTGAGGGCTATTCATCCATGCCAGACCATGGTCAAACTACCAGCACAGTGCTAAGTTGTGGCCGCTTTACAACAATACAATCTTTGTAGTTACTACAGCACATACTCTCACTCTGAGAGAAGGCCTATGTATCAGCTGTGAAATAGCCTGATGATGATCAAACAAACTAACATCAAACTGTCGCACCTGCTATATAGTAGCAAACATCATTATTAGTAGGTCTCCCCATCAACAATATGGCATTCCTTCAGACACGTGTCTTCAGCTCCAGCCCGCAGTTCCTTACTTAACTATAGTTAGTCACCTTACCATACATCAGTAAGCACTACGAGACACTAACACAAACGATCTAATAAAACATCCGGAGCACTACCCCGCAGCGGTCGTAAAGGCGAGCGGGGCCGTAAATGAAACAGTCAGGTGTTTGTTTGCCTTTCCCCTGTTTGCACTTTGGCCGCACTTCGTACTACAGCCAGAAGCAACGAGTAATTAATAATGCAGGCAGATGGACTAGGTAACGGCAAATGTGAAATAGACGCTATTTCCACTTTTTAGGACTTGTTCGTACACTTATTTTTTTACATTTACAGGGTAGCTGATAGCTGATGTGAAATGACCACGTGGCCGAAGGTAGAGCCATGCTAATCCTGAATTGAGAACTGGTAGCAAGTATAGATATTTGATAAGTTCCCGATCCAAACCCTTTTTAAACGTAGGTATACAAATATTTATAAAAACGAATCGTTCACCAGGATAAGCTTGCAAAATCTTGAAATCTTTCAAACTTCCTTCGACCACATCGTCGCCTTTGTCAAACACTGCACTGTCAGATATAAAAAAGTGTATAATAAGAGAGCTTCTAGTATCCAACAAACTCTACACCAAACGATCTTCAGCACACATTAATTAACAATAGCAAACACATTAATTACCGCTACACACAAGCCTGGTAATGCAGGGCTAGCCAAGGCTGACGCTAGTCTGTGAATCAGTAAAAAGCGATCCTTGACATGGCCTGCGCTATGTCACCCTTGACATGGTATACATGTACATAACTACACATATATTATTATTTATTACTACATACAGGGTAGCGTTCACCTGATGATAAGAGACGATGTGGTCGAAAGTGGCGCCACGGTACACCCTTAGGAACTAGCCCTCAAGTGGGGCTGCCGGAACTCACCGATATAGGTGCTTGGCGACATTGCAGTCTTGCTAATAATATTAAAAACTAGCTGTGCTCCATGGTTTCACTCGCGTGGACTGTGGTTTATAGCAACGATAGCGTTTAGTTTTTTCGTATTTAAAAAAAAACATGCAAACATTTTCAATTTTTCTCTTTTTATGAACCTTCTATTTCAAGGACTTCAAAGACTATTCACAAAAAAAAATTGCCGAATTGGTTCAGCCGTTCTCGAGCTTTGCGCGCTACACATTTAGCCAGTCATTTTTGTATTCATACATAAGAAACTATGTACAAAAATATATATAAGTATGTATCATACTACGAGTATGATACTTTTTCACAGCATTATGTCCTATGGAATATTGCTGTGGGGAAACGCTGCTGATATTAACACCATATTTGTATTGCAGAAGAGAGCTGTTCGTGCGATTTATAACATGGGCCCCAGAGAATCTTTAAGAATTAAGTTTAAAGAAACCAAAATAATGACAGTTATTTGTCAATATATTTATGAAAATGTAATGTACATACGGAAAAATTGAAATAGCTTCAAAAAGAGAAGTGATTATCACAATTTTAATACTAGAAACAAAGATAAAATTGCTGTACCCACCACTAGGCTCCATAAAGTTAGCAACTCGTTCAAAGGTCAATGTGTACGCTTTTTCAACAAAATCCCAAGTGAAATTCAAGACTTGTCTATAACAAAATTTCAAATTCGTATAAAGAGAAATCTCATTAGTAAAGCTTATTATAAAATATCGGACTATCTAGATGACAAACAAGCTTGGGATTGTAGTTAATCTATCTATCTTTCTTTCTATCTATCTATTCTCCCTATTTCCCCTATTCTAACCATTTTCTGTAAACAGCCAAAACAGTCATGCTCACGAAAGTGACTTTGCTTGCAGCGGCGTCATGTGTCGGGTCGCCCTCTTCCCTCTCATATGGTCGAGGAGAGCGATGGCTGGCACATGCGTCAACTCGTGAACGGGTGCTGCTTGTGGGGTCTGGTCTGCTTTGGTTGTGATCCCGCAACTCGTTAATATTCATGTTCCCATATCCCAATGTGTACAACCAAACAAGAGAAATCTTCTTATTAGTAAAGCTAAATAAAAAATATCGGACTATTAGATGACAAAAAAAAGCTTGGGATTTTAGTGAACTTGCTCCAATTCAATCAATTAGTAATAAGAATAAAATTGTCAATGTGATCGCGCCAAAAAAATTACCTGCCGGGCGTTTCTTGCCTGTTCTTTTGCCGGCGTAAGGAGGTTGGAACAGGCGTAGCTAGTTTTAAGTTGACGTTTTAAAGTGATCACAATGTATCCTATTGAATAAACATATTTTTGAGTTTGAGTTTGAGTTTGAGTTTCACCGAGATATACTGTAGTCCGTAAACAGCTAGTGTTAGTTAACATAGTTATTGTGCCAAGGAACGACGTAATTAAATCAACGGGGAAATGATAGCTTAATATTTTGACATCGATCCACGTCTCCGTGACGTCATAGACGACATCGTTTCCCACTACTACGGGACAAATACCTATTTGTGCAATGGAAAGAAAACCTGAATATTTGTTTTGTGTCTGGGTGTTGTGGATCCCCAATCCGTTTAGTTTCTGGCTCTAAAGGGTCAGAGGTTTTCATTTGGTTGTGGACGTTACTATTAGTATTATCTACGTGGTCGAAGACCACGCCTGGACTGGAAACTGGCTCTCAAGTGAGGCTTCCGAAACACACCAATAGCGTTGCTTGGCGACACATTCTTAATTGGAGGGTTCTTAGCTAGCAAGCTATCAGAACTGTGCCCTTCATTCTGGAACGCAATAATGTTTTTACACTACTGGGGCAAATTAGTATGGCCACATTCTTTATGTTTGAAAACCTTGTGAACGCGAATGAAACATAAGTATGAGTTTAATACCCATTTGTATAAATTAGAACAGTGCAGTAGCCTTGACATGATAGTTGTATACTTGGCAATCCTCTGTAATAGCAATATGTGCCAAGGAAACAAACATAAATTGCTGAACCTAGACCTCTGGCGAAGTCACGAAGGATTTGCGCGAGCTCCAAGTGGAGGACTGGCAGGATGTGGCTCAGGACAGACAGAAGTAGCGTCTTTTACTATCGGAGGTCAAGACTCACTTTGGGACGATGCGCCATCTCAGTTAGTCTAAAGCCCTTACTCGCTAAAAACAGGTAAATACTTAGATAAGCAGTTTGAATCTTTCAGTCAAGTTGGCTGCTTTGTTTGAATTTACTGATAATAAAATTTGATAATGGCTAAGTGGTATACCTAATAACGTTGTGGCTTGCGATCAATGCGCTTTCGGTGAAGGAAAACGTCGTGACGAAACCATAGCTTGGTGGTAAGGCACTTTCAAGTGCTTGCCTGGCTAGCTACAACCCCTCAAGTTAAGAATCTGTCGCTAAGTTTTATAAGTTTTTGTGTCTCAAATATTAGTACCTACTTACCTTTCTATTGAGGTAGGTACTTACCTACACTATACAATACATTTTTGCATAGAGATAGTTCATCTGCCGGAGAGTCTAGCTAAATGTTATCCCGAAAAAAACCATAGATCTTGTGTAAGTACTTGTAGTGTTCGTGTGCGAAGCCGTAGGCAACAGCTAGTTGTTAAATATGACCCAAAAGCATTTAGGTGTATTTCACATTTATCTTAAGTTTTTATTTAATCAAAAGAAAATTCGGGACTATCTCTAGGGAGGAAAAAACGTGCTTAGTATGCGCAGTGTAGAGCGACCCATAAATTTACGTAAAATTATATAAACTTGGAGCGAGACATATAGATTTTTGGAGCTGTTATTGGCGTTTTATATTCTGGAAGCTTGGGAGATATTTAATAACTGAAATGTAGATTTTTTTATAGTTCCTCTACTTCTTAATCTTGAGCAATATCAACATCAAATTATGCTTATTTAAGATACGTATACGGCCGTTCCCAATAACCGATCTATCCACGGTTTGCTCTACTAGAGATAGAAATATGACATTACTATGGAGCTTATAATCAGAGGTGGGCGTTTTTAAAAATAAGCGCATAATGGGGCTTATCAAAATAAGCGGGCTCCGTTTAAACGTTGACGGCTTTTTTCCAAAGTCCAAACAAATGCAAGCCTTATTTCAATACACAAACAACTCAAAATCGTCGCTCTTCAAAATAAGCGCATAAGCGATTGTATAAACGTAGACGGCTTTTTCCCAAAGTCTAAACAAATGCAAACCTTATTTCAATACGGATACAACTCAAAATCGTCGCTCTTCAAAATAAGCGTTCAAGCCGCTTTTTTAATCGATTTAAGCCGTTTTTCACATATTTACTTATAATATGTCAAATTTACATCTCCGGTAGGGGGGCAAACCATGGATAGATCGATTTTTGGGAACGGCCGTAGGTCACTTTAAAATGTCGAACTTAAAGCTTCTGTTCCAACTTCCAATCCCCTTACACCGGCAAAAGAACAGGTGAAAGCAGTATATATTTTGGCCGCGATTTCGTCTACATTTTTTTATTTTACCGATGAATTGGAGCAAGTTCACTACAACCTCAAGCATTTTGTGATCTAAATAGTATATTTCATAATAAACTTTCTTAATTAGATTATATTTGGCAATTAGCAAAGTTAATTAATAATTATATCATCCACGCAATCACATACATTCCCTCTATCTCTCTCTGATTATCTAGGCCTCTAGAGCATCAGGACTTATGTAGATCGCAGATCCACAACATTGAAACACTGAAAAAATACTAGCGCTTTTTCAATGCACAAATATTTGTCCAGAAACCAAACTCGCAACCTCACACTTCGCAGTCGCTCAGTTTCCCATTGACGGCCACGTCAGGTAGGACATCATTATCACCATCACATAGCTACTTACTTCTATATGTAGACTTTCGGTAGCTTATTATATTTTATGACCAATTCATACGATTCCCCTTTCCGAAGTCAACGACCTCGTGATTCCTTCGTATGGAAAATCAACGACCGTAATTCCCCAATGAAAACAGAATTTCCTTTAGGTTTCCGCCAACATTAGGTTTAAGGAACGGTTCTCGGTATAGCTTCACCCCACAGACGGCAGAGGGGGTACCTCATGCCAAACTGGGAGTATAGAAAACGTTCAAAATTAAAATTTATAAAACCTTGGACAGTTTGGACCGATTTTCATCAAACTTAGCTAAAAATACCTTACTTTATTTCGGAAAAGACTCTTACTGTGCTGGATCGGTATTAACCAATCACAGCTAAGAACCACCGCAAAGAAAGTAGCTTTCAAATGAAAAAACCACATCGAAATCGGTCCATCCGTTAGTTAGCTACGATGCCACAGACACATACACACACACACACACATACACAGACAGACAGACATCGACGTCAAACTTATAACACCCCCTCTTTTTGCGTCGGGAGTTACAAATGAGTTGAAATAATCAACGCAATATTTAGAAAAAAATGCTCAAAGGACTTTGAACATTTTTGATTAACTTATCGACTTAACAAGTCTTTGTTGTTTAAAATATAGGTGAAAGACGATTATAACTGCTAAAATAGAGGGAAATTATAATTTTTTTTCAATGTACCTAATATGTAAATGCTAATGCTAATGCGTGGTTAGTTTATCACAATAAAGAAGGTATCCCATGTCCTTCCCAAAGGTCCAAACCAAGAAATATGGATATAGATTAGGGATTTCTTCGTTTCCCGATAAGAACCTATAATTTGAAAGTCTTCAAGTCAAGGGTGAATGGGTAAGTTATCTTCTAGGTAAGCATGCTCCATCATCGACCTCGTCGTCAGTCGTCGTCGCTTTCCATCAGGTCACACTGTGGTCAAATGCTTGCTTATTTATACAATAATAGAAAAAAGATTCTTCATCAGACACTTTTTTAATAACAGTCTACCGACTCACTAACATCTCAAGAACTTAAAGCCAAGCGCTACAAATAAAATAAGTATAACCTAGCGCTCCACTGTTCAGTTTCATGAAAATGAAATATTATTTTCTTTAATTAAGCACAGCTGAAAATAAGTCTTCGCAAGGATGTTAATTAACGTGAATTGCAGAAAACTGCCAATTAGCAACTTAATTAGTCAAAACTAAGCTGTTTGGCTAGACCGAGGAGTCCGAGCAGAGACATTTATATATATTTTTATTTTATATGGTTGAGCAATGGTGGCCGAACGGTAACGCGTGCGCTTTACAAGCCGCTGCCACCGAGTTCGAATCCTCTCGGCCCCGCACCTATGACTTATTAAGTTATGTGCGGATTTGCCATCGCTCAAAACGGTGAAGGAAAACATCGTGAGGAAACCGGTATGTCCAAGAACTGCAACATTCAAGGGCATGCGACATCTACCAACCCGCACTGGGCCAGCGTGGTAGATTACGGCCCATACTCTCTCTCTGAGAGAAGGCCAGAGTCCCAGCAGTGGGTACGTAATAGGCTGATAATGATTTTATATGATTGTTTTGAGAGTAGAAACTTGAATCAAACTTGCTATACAAATCGCTAAAATCAAGTATTGTATTTGAAGCATTTCATAGCATTACCACAAATACAATGCAAGTTATTTTAACAGCACCACTTCGTGTAGAATGCGCAAACCACCTCATTATGAAATAGCAGGTAAGTTGAAGGGATGATAGCGCAGTGGTAGTGACGTGGGCTTGCGGCTCGTAGGTCGTATGTTCGAATTCTACAACAAGTTTGAAATTTCGGTGAAGGTAAACATCACGATGAAACCATAGCTTGGTGGTGGGGCATTTTCTAGGGCTCGCCTCGGAAGCTATCAAGCACCTACCGATGTGTTCCGGCAGCCCCATTTGAGACAAGTTCTCAATCTTGGTGAAGCGTCAAGCCATCTTCGACCACATCATCACATAACACCATGTGACTTGTGATAAAACACTACTGTAAGAAACAAAAACAAAAAAGTAAGATAAGGTATCCAAGAGGTCCTTACCTTCTGTACTCTATTGTACAGAGAGTGTGAACGAAGGCAACCACCAACAACTTTCAGAGTTCAAGAGGCTTTCCTGACACTCCGTAACATTGCGATCCTGTTTGAAACTATAGAACTTGCTCTGTAAAAGCTTCATCATAGCAAAGTTTCGTTCGTTTATGTAAAAGTCTTCCATTTGGTGGCTAAGTCTGTTACTCGTGAGTTCGTGACTTATATTGCTTTGCCCTGGAAGTTCCTTGAGCCTTAATTGACAAGAATTCTTCAACTTTTATGCGATTAAAATTGATACCCTTTTAGGATCACACTCGTGTGGGTTGTGAAGAAAAACCATCGTGATGAAACCGTAGCTTGGTGGTAGAGTATTTTCAAATGCTCGCCTGGTTAGCTGTACCACCCACCCTCAAGTTAAGAATTTGTCACCAAGCACCTATCGGTGTGTTCTGGCAGCCCCACTAGAGAGTCAGTTCCCAATCCAGGTGTAGCGAGGCACCACCTTCGACCACACCATCACTAAACATCAGGTGTCTTGTGGTCAAACGCGACATTGTAAGAAGTAAAAAAAACACTGTCCTCAGTGGATGTAAAAAAGGTTTTACTTGACACCATGTTAAGTAGGTACTCAGTAATACATACCTATTCATATTACCACCAACAAACAATATCGCTGTCTAGTTCTCTAATAGTCATTTGATACGTAACCTTTATTATCTAGCCTTAACTTTTCACGGGATTTACAGAAACACAAAATGTTCCTATTTTCATATTTTTTCCTAAACATGGCAAAAGCCCCAGAAAAATCATCTTAAAAGGGTGTCCCGTATTCACCGAAAATCCGTCCTGAATCGCATCAGCGTCGGCTTACGGGATTATGTTTATGGTAGGGCAGGACGCGGCTGTAACCGGAAAATAACGTCAAATAACGCCAAATTGAATCCTCGCTCGGGCACGGATGAATAGCGACAGTAAACGGACGCATCTTACAAAATGATATTAGACGGCCAACATGACTTTTTATATCATTAAGCCATCTTAACACGACACTCCTTCCTAATACATGATTTTTTGTGTGAAATATCTTTGTGGAAATATATACCTGCTGGCTCTTAATTGGAATTCAATTAATGTATTACGCTTAGTTCGGCGGGTATTTACGAAAAATTGTGTAACGTTAAAACACGAATTTATGACGGTTTCGTTCTCCTAAAGTTTAAAAGTTTTCGGAAAAACCCCAGTACTGTCTATGTATTTGTCTCGTCGGCTGCAAAATTAATAAAAACATAAACATAAAATAAAAACCAATAAAATTAAAAAATTAAAAAAATAAACTTACATGTAGATACCATGAAGAAAAGTAAAATAAATGCGGTGAAAACAATAGTAGGCAAGACAGCTTCTGAAAACAAAAAGAAAAACAAAAATTTAACAAAAGAACGTAAAAGCAAAAGAACACAAAAAGTATACAATGAGTCAAAACAACAACCAAAAATAACCATTAGTTTGAGTTAAATAAGTATTTGCTACGCTACATAAAATGGCCAACCTGACTTAATAACACTACAAACTGACCGCTCACAAATAAAACGTAAACAGCCGTGCGGTTATGCGTTTTCCTCGTTCTAAATTTAAAACCGTTTTAACTTTTATCTCTCGGTGGCCAGTGTGGGCTGAATGCGTCCGGATGTGTTGGTCACATGATAAAAAAGAAATAGTAAACTAAAGAGAGAAAAAAGAAAACACCCTGCGGTTTAGCGCCCAGGCACAGTAATCTGTTAGGAGCGGGGCTTTGTTAGGGTTGCTCAAGTCTTGAAAATCAAACCAATAGTGTTCGTGAATAGATCTTTTCAATCACCTGAAAAGCCTTTTCAACTAATTCAGAATCATGGAGACAGGTAGAAAAAATAGCGGATAGAATGTTTACTGAGACAAATTTAAAACACAGCAATATGTTGGATGGGATGGCAGTGTACTCGGGTAAATGTTTTTATGCTTTTCTGTATTATACACGGAGAAAAAAGACCTTCCGAAACACCGTTTTCCTTCTGAGTCAAAAGGGAAGGACTTGTGATTCAGAAGGAAAACTGATACAAAATAAGGAAGGAATCGATCTTGGAAGGTAAAGACTCAGAAGGAAAGTCAGATTATTTTTCTCAGTGTACACGTATACATGTATCGTACTTGTGAGTATGGATTGATGGATGTATGTTACTCATTCACACAAAAACTACTGTACGGATCTGAATGAAATTTGGTATGGAGATGGAATGGAGCTTACACCCAGGTTTAACACATAGGCTACTTTTTATCCCGGTTCCTGCGGGATAACGGAAGACGCGGGTGAAACCGCGTGCCGCAACTAGTTTTACGTATAAACCTTCCTGTTGAATCACTCTATCTATTGCTGAAAACTGCATTAAAATCCGTTGCGTAGTTTTTAAGATCTAGGCATACATAGCGACACACGGAGAAAAAAGACCTTCCGAAATACCGTTTTCCTTCTGAGTCAAAAGGGAAGGATTTGTGATTCGGAAGGAAAACCAATACAAAATAAGGAAGGAAACGGTCTTGGAAGGTAAAGACTCAGAAGGAAAGTCAGAATTTTTTTCTCAGTGCAGACAGCGGGAAGTGACTTAGTTTTATACTACGAGTATATGTAGTGATTCAGTAGTAGGTATTGAGAGGGAACAACGCGCGTCATGCGGCTTACCACCGCAGGAGGCCACATGTGTCCTGGTATCAAATGAGAGCTTTGCTAAGTTGTTAACGCTTCCATAAGGTGCTTAAGTAGATTTATGCGTTTAGCTAGTTGCGGATTTACACATTTACCAAGGAAAAGGCTGTCGCCTTACCTTTATAGATATATTAACAGCAACATATATTATCATTGTAATTCAGCAATCATCTAATACCTTTAAATTAGTAATTCTTGTATAATATTATGTATCATTATACATATAAATAATCTGAATCTCGTAAACGGTTCCAAAAATTTTCATGAAATTTAGTATGCAGGGGGCTTCGGGGGTGATAAATCGATCGAGCTAGGTTTCATTTTTAAAAATGTATCTATATCGATAATCAACTTAAACATAAACTGAAAAATTATGAGTCTTTCTAACTTCTATTGACGAGTACCTAGTAATACTTTTTTTTTGCTACTTGAGGATATAATATTGCGTTCAGCAACTCTAAACCAATTTTCTAAAAATATAATTTACTTAAGAAAACAACACTCGCTCGGTCATCCAGATATTATATTAGGTATCAACCTAACAGAAAAAAACTTTGGTGAACCAAAATGACGCTAACATTGCTATCAAGAATTTTGCGAAAAAGCGAAGTCATCGCTTAATTTTAGATACAAAACATGATCTCCTAGAAATAAGGCCAAGGCCTGTTAAAAGCAAATCAAAGCATAGGTTTTCCTTAAAACCGCATTATCTTCGTAAACAAACCTACTTGCACATTATGTTCATCTCTCTAAGAAACATACATTATACATAGTACATACGTTTGATGTCACTAAAATGGCACATGTAAATAGATCGGCGTCTACTGAAAATCCGGCCAAGTGCGAGTCTAGCTCGCGCAATGAAGGTTCCGTTAAAACTTGTATGAAATGTTATTAGTAAAGCTTATTCAAAATATATCGGACTATTTAGCTGACAAAAAAAGCTTGTGATTTTAGTGAACTTGCTCCAATTCAAATCATTAGTAATAAGAATAAAATTGTTAATGTGATCGCGCCAAAAAATTTACCTGTCGGGCGTTTCTTATATATATGTTCTTTTGCCGGCGTAAGGAGGTTGAAATAGGCGTAGCTAGTTTTAAGTTTGACGTTTTAAAGTGATCACAATGTATTCTATTGAATAAAAAACATTTGACTTTGACTTTGAGTAACATATTTTTTACATGATACAGATTAAATTTTACGATTTTTAGTTTTTTCTTTACTTTTGCCTTGTTTGTTGCCAAATTTCACGATTTGAAGGCAATCATTTTCAGATTAATATCCTTTATTTGTGATTTGCTTCTTGGCAAATTTAATGATTCGAAGTCAACAGGAAGTAGTTATAGATTTTGATTTATT
This sequence comes from Opisthograptis luteolata, assembly GCA_931315375.2. NCBI lineage: Eukaryota > Metazoa > Arthropoda > Insecta > Lepidoptera > Geometridae > Opisthograptis > Opisthograptis luteolata. The sequence continues at coordinate 3,205,524 of OV928049.1, read as the reverse complement.
TGCGATTACCAAAATATACGGCAAAAAGGCCGTATTTTTTGATAACGTCGAGTTAAAAGCTTGATTTTTGTACATCTCCAAAGGACTGTAGACCTACTAAGTATTTGATATTAATTTCAACATGATACCTCAACTCATTTCTCATTTCAAAAGACTATCAAATAGACAGACGGATAACGAAGTGCTCCCGTAAGGGTTCCTCTTACTCTTACTCTAAGGTACGGAACCCTAAAAACTCCTTAAGCTGCTTTACCGCTTGTTACATAAAGCCGTATAAGGTTTAATACGGTTTTTTTTCTGCGGATCGACGCTTTTCTTTAGGGCGGTGTTACGTTCTTGGAAAATATTCTTTTACACAGTAAATCTTTTCTAAGGGGCGAAGATAAAACTTTCAGATAAAGCTTTTTCTTTTAAACCACGCTGAGCATCTTATATTCAAGAGACTCTTGGGAGCATTTTGTTTGACTAAACAATTTGTGATTATGTCAAAGAATATTTACTCTACAGCCACTACATAAATCTAAAATCTATATTAATACTAGTCGCGCCCCGCGGTTTCACCCGCGTCTTCCCGTTATCCCACAGAAACCTTTTTCCAGGATAAAAAGTAGCCTATGTGTTAATCCAGGGTATATAGGCTATCTCCATTCCAAATTTCATCAATATTGGTTCAGTGTCTGTTTACGGTGATACGTGGTAACAAACATTCACACATACACACACAAACTTTCGCATTTATAATAATAATAGGATGCGAAAATAACTCTGTCTGTCTTTTACCCTTTTCACTATAAAACAGGGAAACCGATCCTAATTAAATTTGATATGAGGATTGTTTAAACTCTGGGGAAGGACATAGAATACTTTTTATCGCGATAAACCGTAGCCCACGCGGGTGAAACCGCGTGGAACAGCTAGTAAATAATAAAACTCTAACAGTGGTTTGTCATACATAAGCCACAACTGGAACAGTAGGCATGTTTCATATTATCAGGGATTTGTGAGTAAACACTTGAGTACAGCACAATGCGCAGGCGCAGCTCACTGTAGTCACAGTGACTGTGACTCACTGAACGATCCCTCAAACAAACCTGTTTGTTTTGTTATGACTGTAAAAATAGCACCGGATATTGTAGAGTCACCGACATTTTATTTATTTTGAAACGTCTAACAGATATTATTTTTATACACTAGCGAGTAGCGACCCGCCCCGCCTTCGCACGGATCGGCAAGTGTAAATAGTGTGTGTCTTTATAAAAAAATCTTATAGAAGAATACACTTTCAGTTATTTACGATTTTTTCAACTTTACGTGTAAATTTTTCCAAGTTTTCTCTCCCTAAAAACTTTATTATACTCGGACCGCTCTCAAATGATGCGCTACAAACAGCATTTCATTATTATGCGTAGTCGATGTTGAAAACTAAAAGCGATACACGCTTTTTTGTTAGTTAGTTTGTTGTCATAACATAACATGAATGTCTCTAGGTATGTTAAAAAGTAGAGTCCTCGCAGATAACTGTAAGTACTTATTTCATCAAAGAAACGAGAAATTCGAACGCTCTAGAGGAAGACTCCTCCACTTACAGCATGACTCTACCTCATTTATATATCAAAGGGAGAGCCGACATATCCCGTATCCGTATCGTAAATACATATAAATAATACAAAAATGTAGATACGTAACGTTCACAACTCTATTTCAACTTGTATAACAGTAGATACTGAAAACGAGGAAATGTAGAGTCATAAATACTGCCTCATGTTTTACTACTAGTTTTCGCTCGTTCTCGTGACAAAATGCGATATAACCTAGTTTTATATAGATTTAAAAACAACACATTTTGAACAAAGTTTTGTGCTAACTTTGGATATATTTTATGTGTCATCATACTCATCATCATCAGCCAATTACGTTCCCACTGCTGGGAATCTGGCCTTCTGTCAGAGAGACAGAAAGCGTTTATTGTATGTATAGCACATAGCAAACCGTAAATTTATTAAAAACAATATATTTTCGAACGAAGTTTCGTGTTACATTTGGTCATCTTTTTTTTTTTTTTTACTATTTACAGGGTAGCGTTTGTCCACAAGTCACCTGATGTTAAGTGACGATGTGGTCGAAGATGGCGCCACGCTACACTGGGAACTGGCTCTCAAGTGAGGCTGCCGGAACACGCCGTTAGGTGCTTGGCGACAGATTCTTAACAAGAGGGTGGTAGCTAGCCAGACGAGTACTAGAAAATACCACCAAGCAAAAGAATCGAAAATCGAATCGTCTTAAAGAAATTTTGTTTGAAGTTTGTTCTTTTCGTCATGAGTCCGTCAACTAAAAATAGTAACTGTCTTTCATTACTCCGTCAATAACCTCCAAATGAGATTTCGCAAATGAACAAACAGGTTTTAAATTAAATTGTGCGCGAGCGCTTTGGAATACCGATCCCAATAAGTCATCGGCCAGATACATTTTGATGTAGGTAGGTTGGAGCACGTATTTTGAAAAACATGCCTGCCTGCACATACTACACAAGTCTGCACATCTGGTTAAGGTGACGTAGTTATAAACAATAAATCTGAAATCGGCTAGAAATTTGACGATTCCGGGAATGGGTAGTACACGTGACAAAATGTTCAATGGGTTGGAACGTGCAGGGGTCAAAATGTACTCGTACGGTCAACGACAAAAGTCGCTGAACAATACTAAATTTTCAGATTTTCTATATTTTAAGAGCAACCTTCGACCGAATCATCACTTAACATCACGGGTGTAGTGTTGTGGTCAAACGCTAACTTGTACGTTGTTAGAAAAAAACAAAAATTACTGATGTAATACGCATTTAGAAAATTAAGTATGTTCAGCTACTTATGTCGCTGACTGTACATATCACAATTGTCACAATGTTTTGCTGCCAATATTACGCGCCTTGCGAATCTATTTTTTTTAAATAGCCGTTTTCGTTCTTTGTTTTTTTGCTATGAAAGTTTATAGTGTTACGAGTATCCTACCGATCATAATTATATGATATCAAAAATATGATCATTAATGTGCATAACATTTAGCTCTGTGTATTTTGTAACTGCTGAGAAAACTGGAGATCCCTGCAGCCAATATTTCCGATTCATCCTCTTAAATTCTTTCCATTCATGTGATATTTATTATTGACACGTTAACAAAGGATTACGTCACTCACTTGCATATTACTCACTGCTTATGGAAACTTGACCTTTATCTACTCTCTATAGTTCAAGTTCACAAGACTACTTTCAATTTATTATTATAGAAGTTTTTCAAATAACTTGAGTAACTCGGACTTTAGCCAGTCAAATAGCAAGTCTGCCGACTACTTATATGAATCTTCAACGGGCTGAAAATGTTTAATGAACAGAATGAATGTTTTTGAAAAGTAACTTTAAAACATTTGCAGTTTAAACACCTACAGACAATGAGCAAACGAAAGCAAACGAGTCTTTTGTGGTCCCAAAAATTGTAATGAGGTTAACAAACATTTTTTGAAATTTCTACTCGAATATGAAAAACTTACATAACAAAGATTCAGATTGCAAAAATTAAACAAAAATATCTACGAAAAAGAAATGTCGATTTTTTCTAAAAAAAGATTGATTTCCTCAATTAATTGAACTCAGATCGCGATTTCTACCACGAAATATGTACTCTTTTTTAGTAGTTCAACCCCTTTTGCGAAAATTCTATAAGTAACCGACTTAATAGGATCAGTTAGTTAATAAAAAACGCAATAAGCAGACGGCCTACGACACCTGCGAGCTATTTTTTGCAAATATTGCCTTGATTATTCTTTTAACTTTCAAGTTGTCGTCACTCAAATATAAGCATGAGAATCCCTTCTATCGCCTGCGGGGCGAAGCTACCGGCTCCAGGCCTCGAGTTTCTCAAAGGAAACATTATAGGCACGGTTGGATAGGGTTGTATCCTGATTCCTTTGATCAGTCCCCCTTGACATGTGAACATCGACCGACACTTACACCGAAACGAATATTGTGTGACACTGTCAAGCGACTCAATATCACAACGTTCCACGTATCGATTGATATAATCAAAGCGATTGTCACATTACTCCGATTTGTCAAAAAAAGATCAAAGGATAGAAATAACAATGTTCTGTAACAGTTGACAGTTGACAGTTCAGCTACGGGTAGAGGAGCTAAGCAGATGAAAGTTAAGGAGTGTATACAGGAGTAAAATATTCACCCCTTCAAATAATAGTTCTTAAGTTTATGTTTTGTTAAAAAACACGTACGTGAAATTATGTGGGCGTTACAAATAGTTACATAACTAACTATGTAACACAAAAATCTATTGTATTATAGTTATGAATTATCTGAAAAAGTTCACCTATTCTAGGACACTAACTTAAATAGCTTATTACTTTTCAACAAAATGCAGTATACTTAATTAAAAAGGTTTTTGTGTGCAAAAAGTTCTATCTATCACGAAATCTATTCACCTCTCATTAGTTCGCCAGCTCGCTACAGTGCAACACGCGGCCTAATGAGTGCGACGATGTGCGTGAGAATATTCCACATCCGCAGACCGGTCGCTTACCGTTCCGGTTTCTGAGCCGACTTCCAACTGACGCAGATGAAGATCTCTTAACTAGTCCCGAGCGGAATTATTTCTGCATACTGAATTACCTTGTCGTGCGCCTAGTTACTGGCTTGACGTCTCCATAGGCTTGGGCAAAAAGTATCGATGTATGGAAATATCAATGACTAGTTGCACCCCCGGTTTCACCCGCGGTTTCTTCTCGCTATCCCGCAGGAACCTTTTTCCGGGATAAAAATCCTATGTGTTAATCCAGGGTATAAGCTATCTCCATTCCAAATTTCATATAAATCGGTTTAGTAGTTACGGTGATACGTGATAACAAACGTTCTCACACACACACACACACACACACACACACACACACACACACACACACACACACACACACACAAACTTTCGCATTTATAATATTAGTAGGATTTCTCTTAAAATTATCGATATACATCGTCGATAATTTTAATTTGCAATATAAGGAGGATCGTTAGGTGAAACGACCATACATGGGACGGCCGACTTGCCAACGCTGGTATCGCTGGAAGTCATGAAGGACTTGCGCGAGCTTCAGGTGGAGGACTGGCAGGATGTTGAACAGGAGGAGTCGCGTCTTTTATTATCGGAGGCCAGGAATCACTTCTTGGGTCGTTGCGCTATGTATCGAATTCGTATGTATTAATTTCGATATATTGTTTAATGCCGCTCTGGTTTTGTTTTTAATATTACTTGTAGAACATACAACATTAGTGTCATAAAAGAAGCAGACGCATAAGCACATGTAAAAAGTGTTTTTAGTGGACGTGGAAACGGAATTGTAAATACAATAAGAAAGTTATCGTTTTGCTTGTCAAAAAATGACAATTTAGGTACATCGATATTTTTCACTCGATAAATATCGATGTGTTTTTTTCACTTGCCCATCCCTACGTCTCCATTCAAACATGCCGGGACGGGAGGTATGTAGGATTAATTTAATTGATTTGAAACCGGTAAATAGAGGTGTAGGACGACTTTATCTTGGAGGCCTTGTGAATGTCGCAGCATGCATTATTGAGCGTGGTAAGGTAATTTTATTCCTAATAAGTAGACTTTAGACATCTCTGAAATCGAAGGATTTCATTAGTATATTTTTCATAGTCGCCCAACGCTACTTCTATACCTAATAGTTTGTTTTTTTAAATATAATTTGTATTATACAAGAAAATGTAATTAAGATACCTGAGAACTTGCGAATTTATCTCGCTGCATACCTTATTAGGTCTTATCACGTACTTGACGTCCCATTTAGGAAACGTCTGTAGGTTTATTACTCGTATATAATGCAAGGAGTTACATGTGATGTCTTAATACTCTTAAATACTCTTATTATCTACTGGTAGGAGGCAAAGTGAGCAATGTAAGGCTGAGGTATAAGGTCGTGATTATTTTATCACACTTTAGTGAATATAATACATAATTACCATTGACTCTTGCTTAAAATAAACATCACAACAGAAGTTTGTTTCATTTAAAAGATTTTCTTTTGTCTGGTTAACAATAGTGTCTTGTGCCTTGCTACATAGCACATAACATACCTTATTAGGTCTACATAAGTCGACGCCTTCTTGGATATTATTGTAATAGGAAGTAGGAATATAATAAATTAAGTTCTTGTACTACATCAAACGGTCAAGAATAGCAAATAGGTAGTTTTATATGCGAGACCTTCTAAATTATCCGCTATACCTATTCCAAATTAGGTTTCTTTCAAAGAGATCACTATGGGACAATTTGGATTGTTATATAGAAGAATTTAATAGGTTTAGCTCTCTTCTCACAATTTTATCGTTCTCTGATGTAATGTTCGACCAATAACCTGTCGTCATTTCTTTTTCATTGTTTCTTTTTATCAACTATGAGAGCGATATAAGTGAAAAATACTGTGCCGCACGTGACCCAACAAAGTAAGAAAAATATCCAGCCCTAGAAACTAGAAACAACTACAACAATTGGACAAAACGAAAAAGGTTCAAATCCAATTGTCAAAGATGGAATGTATTCAATTAACTACGACGGAAACACTTCTCTCTTATACTCACACTAGAGACATAAAACTAAATGAATCATTTCCACTTTCAAGCGGGTAAAATCGTGAGAGAAGGCGAAACAATAACCGCGACGGGTGTTATTAACAAGATATTACGTAGAGTTACATCTGTTGTGAAAATATTGCGAATATCTCGCGTTTTTGGAGGTGTCAGAGAAGAATGTAAGAGGTGTGAGCTTGTCACTCGTTATGTAACTAAAAGCTCGGATTAAGCATGTAGGTTTGTGCGTGAATTCTAGGCATTAATGCGGTGAATGTGAACTGTTGATATTGTTGCATGTTTTTGAATATTGTGCAGTGCAGTATTCAAATAGAACTTCGACCTAAATATAACTAGGTTTTCTTCTACTTACAGGGTAGCGTTTGACCACAAGTCACTTGATGCTAGGTGACGATGAGGTCGAAGACGGTACCACGTTACCTGAACTAGGTCTAGTAGCGCAGTATATAGTAGGACCGATTTAATATTGCGAAGATATCATTTTGTTACGCTATACCTAGGTCAGTGGCATAATAGTAGGTACGGTAAAAACAACATTATTAACCTGACCGATTTAACTAAATTACCATCTGACATGAACATTGTGAGGTGCCTTGTACTAGGAACACAGAAGTAGATACAGGTACAACCAAATAAAATGCCGCTTAACTTCGACTAAGAGCTTCCAATCCCGTACATCCTTGGCTAGACTAGTCACGTCCTACGTAAGTCTTTTAGGTCAGCTCTAGCGTTATTTTTCGCAACATAATACTACTATTCGGTTGCTATTACGCTCCGTCTCTCCAGATTCAGACAAATTATGACAAATGTATCGTTATTACAGGAAAAGGAAAGAGGAAATGAAACCCGGAACGCGGACACCGAACATGACAAGATTTCTTTGCCTTAAATGTAGGTATAATAAACTTACATTTGGAATGCTTGAAATAAATTAGTTAGGGAAGAAAATAAATGAATTACACGCAATAATGTTTTTTGATGTTTTAGGCTTGAAACAATTCGTTTTTTAATTTTTAAATAGCTTAAAAATCTTTAAAGAAAACTGTAATAAGTTCCACTGGGCTTTCTTTAATAAAATAGGCGAAAGTGCAAAATTGTTATGACACTGATCTAATATTAGGTTAAATCAAGCTCTGCATTAAATTGAGATACCGAATATTCTACAAACATCACTGTAATTAAAGAAATACATTATCAATTGAGTCAATCAAAAAACTTAATAGAAGACATTAACAATTTCTCAATCAACACAATATAACGAAAGCAAAAATCATTGCTACAAATTCACAATAGATCGCAACGAGATAGTTATTCAATGCTAAGTACTCGGAATACAAAGAAAAACAACGCCAACATAGAAAGGTATCTAATTTAATTGGCAAACAAAGCAAACGCGATAAATCTGCAACAATAAGGACTGTCAAGAGGGAACTTGGAAATGGGAATCGGAATCGAGATATATGGTGGTGATAGATAACTCATACGCGCCGTTAGCGACCGAGTCTGATATATCGAAAATGTTTAATGAAATATAGGAGCCTATGTTCGGCTCCTATATTTCATTAAACATTTAGAACTGTGGACAGTATGATTAATCGATGCAGATACATTGCGAATTTTATTTAACTTGACGTAAATAAAATGTACTTCATTTTGACGACGATAAAAAAAGGAAGGCGTCAAGCTATGCCTGGATTGAAAACAGACTCCCACTCAAGCATGGCTATCGGAACACACGGTTAGATGCTTGGTGACAGATTGTTAACTTGAAGGTGGGTAACTAACTATCCAGGCGTAGGGATGTGACTTGGAGGGAAAAAAATCTATTAATATATAATCGATTTTTATCTCTTTATACATATATTGTTTTTCTAACAATGTAATCGAAAAGTTCAATTTTTTGTACATTGTAATAAAATTACATAAGAGTAACTTATAACTGCAAAATTCGATTGAAATGTGTAGTTTGGCTACACATTGGTTTAATCTCCATACAAACATTATCTTACCTTTTATTACTTTAAAAAAAGAGAGTAGGTAAAAAAATTGATTTATTTTTAGAGAGTAAGTAAAAAATCGATTTATCAATAATCGATTTTTCATATTTAAATAATCGATTATTAAAAAACGATTAAAAGATAAAATAATCGATAAATATAAAAATCGATTATTTTTTCACATCCCTATCCAGGCGATCTCTAATATTGCCCCACCAATAAGCAAATGCACGTTTCTAGAACGCGATCAAGTATTTTCCTCCGTCATTCATATGGCATGCAACTTGCTTGATTCAAAGCTTAGAAATATTATGCAGTTAATATGTCCATTTTAACACTAGTTAGTATAGTTCAACATTATTAAGATTTGTAAGAACTTCCTGGTATGTTTCCGCATTCTACGTAGTACGTTCGAAGTGTATATTTGTGTTTACCTAACAATTTCTTGACGTGTACAGCTAAATACATGTTCTACAATATTTAGTTGGTTCTAGTTTGGTGATAGAGCCTTTTTAAAACACTTTTATTAGCTTCACTTGTAACTAACAATGTAATCAAATCTTAGAAGTCAATTTTAACCTACTTCTGATTGTCGTATCGACTTGAAACTTTGTATGTTTAAGTAATCCCGATGACAATGCAATAATTTGATATCATCGACCTGATCTGATGATGGAGCCAGGAGATGAATGGTGGAACTCCTCAATGGCTACTAGTAAACCCATCGAGTTTGGGCTCATTTGATTCGTTTTGACGAGTCCAATACATTGGGCTTGGTTACATAGAATAACCGTTTTCAAAGTGTTTTTTTTAGTTTTTATAAACTATATATTATTTAGTACTCGCCTAGCTACGATCAAGTTCCATGTACCATGAATCTCTTTCAAATATGCGGGCCGAAACAAAAAGGTAAGAAAAGAACTGCTGCCGAAGCCAAGACATTAGGTATTCCGAATGTTCGAACCACTTCATGGTGGGGTTTAGGACGAACGAAACGTCAAGTAAATCTTTGGGACTTCGTGGTATCAGGCCATGCCAAATACGAAATCACAAAACAGGTGTAATCTCTAGCGTCACCTTTATCAGGTTCCATTAGCATTAGCACCTTATCAATTGACAGAGCATCCCCCGTTTATAACGTCAATGTAATCATAAGTGGCCAGTATGAGGTTTGTTGACCAGTACCTACTTACATCCTCAAAATAACTTGTACCTAAATGATTTTATGTCAAACAATCAGGTGAATTAAATCTATCCAAAAGTGCATTTTAATCATCCAGGTACATAAAGTTAACCAATCCAATAACACGTTGGTAAACATAACATCAGTGACCAAGAATGGAATGAGCTTTTTATGGTACAAAGATTGAAAAATATCCGTTCCGAGTCACGGACGAGCGCTAGTGCGTAACGTAGCGAGTGAAGCTTTGCATGACTTACACATAACAAGACACCAAGGACAAGAGCATTAGGGTGGCCGTACACGGACCGCTTGAAGCAGTCAAGAATCGACTGATTCAAGCTGCGACTGCATTGTGAACTACAGACTTCTACGTTCGTATTCGTACATGACCGCTCGAGCAGTTGCAGTACTTCACTATGCAGTCGCAGCTTGCTTCAAGCGGTCCGTGTATGGCCAGCCTTAGTCTATCTATACCAAACGCAACAATACGAGCAGCAGACATTATCGTAACAATATATCAAGTTGACAATCCATCCGGCTATTTCAGCTCTCCTTATTATGTAATGAGACATAGATCCAAATGGGTTTTATCATACAGTCTAGTCTTGATCCCTTAGTAAGAGACTACGAACCAGAAAAATCTAGTCGGCGAATCCATTGATTGATGATCTAATCGATCTTCACAAAAGTCGTTTCAATGCGGTGCAGAAGGTTAATGGGTGAACCAATACCTCAATAAGTATAATCGTGACAGGGGTTGATATTAGCCGTTATACATGAGGATGGGTCCACGTCACGACTAGTGTCTGAAAGTTCCTTGGTCGAAAGCCATGTGTTCGACGCCAATTCATCGTATGGCTATTTGAACGATGGTACATCTGGCGATAGACGGTACCCTAGTCAAAAGACTTTATGACAGTCAGCTAGAAGAAGTCCACTGCTAAATATTGGCCTCCCCCGTTGATCGCCACCACGAACTGCCATTAGCCATTTGCATTCATCAGCTCCCTGCGACCTTTACAATGTCGTCAGTCCATCTAGTGGGGGGCCTACCTAAGTACCTATAGACCGTCTTCTGGTTTGTGGTTGCCACTCGAGAAACATTCTTCCTCATTGGTTATCGGTAAGTACTCCAGCGAAATATTTCCACCTTATTCTGGTGGTTTTAGATACAAATGACGTCGTAGACGAGCGCCAACACGGAACAAGCCGCAGGAGAGTCAGGGTTGAAGTAACATAATCCCAGCAGACAAAGGACGCTGTTGTGGTCACAATACCCCATATTGGGTTGCACCTTGTATAACATCGGACAATGGATTGTTTTCTAAACTTAACGTGATTAATGCTACTGTTTGATTTTAAGCGAAACTGATAATAATAATAATTGATTAAAGCTCACCTACGTTGGGGAATCAATAATAATAATAATATGTGAGAACACTGAGAACTGGGCCCTGAATGAAGGTGCCTCGGCAGTGCTAATGAAAAAGTTAGGTTAAGTTTATGCTCTGTTAGTTCATTTTTGAATGAAAATCTATATCAGATCCTGATGTCTGGAGAAGACTAGTCGAAATGCTAAAGGAATTATAAAAAGAGGGTGGTATTTGAAATTAATCTAGAAAAATTAAAAGAGCAGGCAGAACGCACAATATATGCAGTAGAGTAGATAGAAAAAGGAATCGGCTAATCGTATTAGAAGCACTTTTTCTCTATGCTACCGTGTGTTGGTTGGTTTTTTTCTATTAGGATAATATAGTAGTTGGTGCCACACCGCTTGAACTGAAAACTGGCTCTGAATTGAGGCTGCCGGAACACACTGTTGTCAGATGCTTTGGTGGTAGCTAGCCAGGCGAGCATGGTTCGCCACTATAGCTCACGCAAACATATGTATTTTTCCAGTTGACGGCATTACTGATTAAATGGAAAGTGTTTATAAATAACCTGTGGATATGGAACAATCATATGCATTCATTAGACGTAAACCAGCCCACGATAAGAATGTAAATGAGCCATGTGCATTATGTGGTTGATTAAAACACTTAGCGACGTCAATTAAGGCTAATTAGCCTTAAATTCTGTCGAAATTCGAAATTGTCATTCAAAAACAATGACTTAATCTAGTTAAAAGTTAATTACAAATAAATTGATGTCCCTGAGCAGGAGTAGGTACGGCTGTAAGTAAGTAAAGTGGTCCACTAAGTTTTTAATTAATCATGTAATTATAATAGGAAAACATGTTACGCTACGTAAATTAATGTTTTAATTTAATAGGAAAACGTTTTAGTTTAGTACGTATAACAAACGCATGTGTAAATAAAAGATAAAAGAAAAGAAAAGTAAAACAGAGTGCAGACTCAGATGTTTTTTTTAACAGTGGGTTATGATGTGAGGAATTGTGGGGTTCATCAACAATCTATAAGATTTTCATCACCATCATCTGCCTTTTAGTTCCCACGTGTCCATTCGTATGTCTTCTCTCAAAGAGAGAGTATAAGTTATAATCTACTACACTGGCCCAGTGCAAGTTGCTAAATGTTACATTCCTATTAATATTGTGGTTCTTGGATACGCTGATTTCCTCATAATGTTTTCCTTCAACGTTTTGAGCGATGGCAAATCCGCACATAACTTATCAAATCCTAAGTACGAGGCCAAAATGGGATTCAAAATAAACTTGGTATCGGAGCTTTGTAAAGCGTACGACGCGTTACCATTTTGCCCTAAAATGTTATATCATCATTATTTTGTTTCCTTTTATTGAGCTCAATTTCAACCAGGATATTTATTTGTTTTTGTGGCAAATATGTGGAATACGTAATTAGTCACATTTTCAGAGTTAATTAATTAAAATTAGTAATACTCGTCTACCTATCGCTAATTTTATAGTCCGCGCCAATTTGTAATGTTATTGACTTTGAAATGAACTGTAAAGTCGAATAAACTGCTATAATCATAATGACCCAGCACAAACCACCAATTCTCTACCTAACTTGCAACAAGAGTCAATTGCCCCGTTTAACCTAATTTGACAAAGCATTAATGATGCAAAAAACTGAAATGACGGCACAGACGTTGCGAACGGTCAGCTCTACATATGGCTTTCACACATTAGCATTGATTAAACCTTAGTGCTTAGAACTTAGGGTTGAATTGGAGCAAGCAGATTTGGTGCCATGGTCATGTATCGTGTACATGACCGTGTTGAAGCGGAATAACCAATTAAAGAGCGGCGCGAGCGCATCGCGTCGCGAACCGAAATACACCCGTTATGATTACTGTTACAGTTTGCACCTAATACGGACGGTGGACTGTTAGTATTTTGCAATGAGGATATTAAGTTTTTAAATTTTGTTTATCATTAAACTGTCCCACGGCTTCGCTCGTTTAATTTTCCCATACAAACTTGTACACTAACACTACCAAAAAAGCAAGCAAAAATGTCATGTCTCTAAAACCAGTGGTGGATGAGGCTGTGCGTTGATATGCCAGTGAAGAATCAGATTTTTGAACTATATATGTCTACTAGCTGTGTCCCGCGGTTTCACCCGTGCAGACTACAGAGGTTATCGCGATAAAAAGTATCGTAAGTATGTCCTACCAAAGGGTACAAACTATTTCCACACTACTTCCTAAATGTTGGTACTAAAGCGCTAATTCTTTAGTATGCTATAGATATCTAATAGTAGATAAATTATAGAATAGAAATACACACTATATTACTAGCTACGTCCCACGGGTATTTTTCTTGTTATACTGCAGGATACTTTTTCGTCTTGACTTACTCTCTGGTCTAGTCTAGGGCAGGCTGATTCATGAATAAGATTACTACATTATTGTGTGTTGCTCAACCACACACACGGTTGTACTGCAATGAATCAGCAGCGAATGAAAACTCTTTCGAATATGTAATGCAAACAATTACATCCTTACAATACCGCTATCATCAAGTTTATTTGCAGTACACGGCCAGAACAGATTTTGAACTGATTATAATGCAGTGGTAGTGACGTCAGCTTGCGACCCATGGGTTGCTTTGAATTATATAGTGATTGTGAGCTTTCGGTGAAGGACAGCCTCGTAATAAGACCATAGCTTGGTGGTAGGGCATTTTCTTAACCTCGCCTATATAGCCAGCCTATACGGTCATGTTAAGAATATGTCGCCAAGCACTGCTATGGTTGTGTTCTACCACCTTGTGGTGGAACGCTACACTGCACATTAAGAAACAAAAAAAAAACACTAATATTCTATACAAAGTACACTAACTAAGCCTTAATCATAGGTAAATCTTCATCGACAAAATCGTTTCCAAACGAAACACCCATATCAACGAAATAAAGCCAACTTATTTCGCGAAGTCAATATTGAACAGTTAAAACTTTTACAGCCAATATTCCGCGAAGCGAAACGACGTGTAAGTATGTAATGAAAATATTAAAATGCAAACGAAGGTAACGGTCATTCGAAACCTGTCGGATCGGATGCCATAACAGCTGTAGACGAGTCACCGTCCCAGACGATCGGAGATGGCCTTTGGGCCCCTCATACACGAACACGATTTTTTATTTTTATTGTTTACAGGTTAGCGTTTGACCACAAGTCACGTGATCTTAGGAGACGATGTGGTCGAAGATGGCGCCACGCTACACCTGGATTGGGAACTGGCTCTCAACTCAAGTGGGGCTGCCAGAACACACCGATAAGTGCTTGGCGCCAGATTCTTAACATAGCTAGACAGGCGAGAACTAGAAAATGCCCTACCACCAATCTATGGTTTCATCACGATGTTTTCCTTCACCGAAAGCTCAAGCTCATTGTAGGATTCGAACCCACGACCTACAAATCGCAAGCTGACGTCACTATCACTGAGCCATTATCGCTTTAATAAAAAATAAAAAAGTTATTACTTTTAGAGGACATACTATACTAGCTGTGCCCCACGGTTTCACCCACGGTTTCTTATATCGTTCCCCAGGATTCAAAATATCTCTATACCAAATCTGTGCAGCAGTTTAGGCGTGAAAAGGTAACAAGCAGAGATAGAGAGACATAGCTGGTTGCTCGTATTATGTAGAGGCGTATTTAATATCTTCGAAATTGCTTTAATGTGATACTAATTACTAATAAAGATTTTGAATAAGCAAGGTGACTGTACCCAATCAAAATCTTGTCATCTTTACGACAACTTTCTCAAAGTCAATCAAACTTTTCATTTAACTACGATTGGGTTTTGAAATATCTAGATAGGATTTTACGTGACGATGTGGTTGAAGGTCGCGCCATGCTTCGCCTGGATTGAAGGCTTTCAAGTGAGACTGCCGTTTATCTTTATACGCATAGATATAACCTCCAAATTCAGTACGTTTCTCAAGGAAAGACTAGTCGTTATCAGCATATCAGAATCATCTGATATAACTTTGACCAACTGACCAATTTTTGCTAACTAAACCTTATTTTCGGTGACTGAAAAGGCATATGTATCTAATTCGTCACCTCGATATGACATTCAGTGTACGATATTCAAAGGAATTACTTAAGGAGCGGCAGTAGTTCCCTTAGCTTTTGTGAAGGAACTGCCGAGACAAAAGTCTCAGTAGTTACTTATTCTTTCAAAGGAACCGCTTAAGGATCTAACGAGAACTTACGCGAAATTTCAATTGTTTTGGCTCTTAGAAAAGCTTACCGAACTCGTCTCTTTGGGGGACGTACATAATAAGGAAAGCCATATATGTAAGAGGCTGCCGGAACACACCGACAAGAATATTAGATCTAGCAAATGCTCAGTATCTCAGTATTTAGTCGCGTACGGTATGTGTTCCCTTTTTGTACGTCAAGCATACCTAATCTTCTGCCTATTACGTTTCCACTGCTGGTACTCTGGCCTTCTCTCAGAGAGAGAGCAAGGGTCGTAACGTAATCTACCACCCTGGCCCAGTGCGGGTTGGTAGATGTCGCATGCACTTTAATGTACCTTGCGGTATGCTTTTTATCATTTTCGCTAAACATTTATTAATATTCCAGTATTGTTTACTAAGCAAGCCTATAGGATGAAATGAACAGTGATATAGTTCCTGGATCATTACGAAATACGCAGCGTGCCGGCACGTGACATCGAATTCATTACGTCGTACAGACAGACGTTTTATATGAATATTGATAACCGCGCGCCTAACGCTCCCTTTGGATTTATCATTCGACTTTGTATAATAAAGAATGAATGTTAGTTATTGATGTGACATGTGATTTAAATATACCTACTTACTCTGCTCAGGTCGTGCGTGACTTACCTTATAAAATGATTATCGCGTAAAATTGCCATTGCAATACCTACATCAGCCTATTCATATGTTTCTATATTCATACATTATAAATCATACATCACTTATTTCCCACTGCCAGTACACAGAGAATATGAGCCATAATCTACGACGCTGGCCCAGTGCGGGTTGGTAGATGTCGCATGCAGGTTGTAAGTAGTTCTTGGACATGCCGGTATCCTCCCGTTACGCGTTGTTTGTTTTGCTTCGTCATTTATTACGAGATTTTTGATGTACTACTTCCTCACTCCTCAAAATCTCCCGTAATTATCACCGAGCTTATCCAACGGTCAGTAAAACTATATTTTAAAATAGCCTCTATCTAATTTAATTCTGGAAATAATTGCAACATTATCGGCTACCTTGGTCTTTATACTATCATATCTAAGTAACAGAGAGAAAAAACTGGGATAGCACGCGCCAAGAAACGACCGTTGAACATCTGGCGGAGACAGCTGCACTCACACCTGCCTGCGGGAATGCCAAGGAACTCAACAATGGAAGTCTTGGTAAGGGGGGGCACTTGGACTTTAAGTCGCCTTTTGATAAGGGTGAAGTTTGAAGAGTTAAAACCGACTCGGATCTTTAGGGCAAGAAGTGTATAAACTCCTTACTGTTTTGGAAGGATTTGAGGTACGACACAAAAGAGTTCTTTACATCTACCAGCTAATAGCAAATGTCCAAGAAGATTCTACTTATTATTCCAAAGACAAACAACTAAAGACCGAGATAAGACCTCATGCAAACTCATTTTGGACCGATCCTAAATGTAAATCTCGAGGCATTGCGACTTCCAAGTGTTTGCTAACATCCTACAAATTTCGGATCTAGAGCTTCAACGGGTGGGTTGATTAGATTGGTAGGTAGGTGCGCAATATGGGTCAGAATTCCAATCAAATTAATTCTGCAGACATTAACCAAACCTTCTTCGTATATGTACTTAACATATAAAATTATTGATATTTTAAAAGGAGCTTTTGTGTACTAGGTTCTCTTGAAATGTAACAGAATTTCCAGATACATAAAACATAACTATGACTCGTATCTCGCTCCCTAATTAGCAATAACCAGAAACGATTCAAAGTATTATTAAAACCCCCCCTATGCTTTAATAACATTTTATATTCAGATAAAATTTCAAATGAGAATGAGATTCAGGGTTACATTCATATACAAATAGCTAAAGATCATCAAGTTCCAGTTCCAATCAATCAAATTTTATCATCATCATGAAAACGGGCATCATCATGATGAGGGATTTCATTCATGTGTCTCCTCATTCTTCAGGCGAAGGCACATTTCATTAAGAGTGTTTTTATTTTTTGTGCGCTCTGTGGAAAAATGCGCGTGTAACAACTTTGCGTCTGGTCACTGTGGTCTGGTCTGGTCTAGTGGTAAGTGAAAGACAATACAAACAGACTCGAGGATATAATAAGAGTAGATACTCTCCATTGACCTATCTATCAAAATGTAGCCATTGTATCGTTTCTAGGAAGTTCTTAACTCATCCATTGACATTTATACCTCAATGAATTCAGCATTGTTCCACTGATGCAGTCATAAATTATGTAGCAATGAAATCGTACAAGCACTTTTTATATTTTATGTACAGCTACCTTTTTTCCGTTAATAATTTTCTCAATGATTTCGTTTCATATTTTTGAATCGCTAATTCGACAATTTCAGCCGCAAAATACGGCACAGTTTTTTGTACTGTTCGCGGAAAAATATTGGTCCGTAATTTAGCGGAGTGCTCTCAGTGTTGTATCGCCCTGGATTTCGCGTAATGCGATCATGAGCTGGCAAGGTCTCGGGTCGGGCTTAAAGCTTATATGCATGTTAACTTGTCCTTGCATACGCTAGGGCTGATTACACACTTTCTCTGTATTTTTATAATTCCGTATACTAAGTACTCAACGTGTTTTTTCTGGTATTGTCTGTGTATATACCTATTGTATCATTACCCTTATTAGTCTGAGTCATCATCATCATCCCAACGCCAAATTATCACTGGGATTAGCAGAACTCCGTCCAATTTTTGCATGCTTTCTTTGCTAACATATTCTCATTCAATATTTCCTTGCCTTTCCACCAGTCTACTGGTTGGTGTGAAAAGGAAATACTCTACGCAAGATATAGTAGCAAAATCTTATGTACCTACATTATGTAGTGCGAATCCAATCAGCAATTCTTTCGTACCTTTCAACACCCCTTACTATGTACATGATTCCATCCAAGAAAAAACTGAAGGACTGTGTCAAACCAAGATATATAAACGTAGGTATGTATGCTTTATGTGGGGACCCTTAAGCCTTGCAATCTTGTGTTGGTTTATAGTCTTTATAGACCATGTGGAGTTACGGGGAGCTTTGTAGACTCTACTTCTGATTAATGCCAGTAGCTAGGTCAAGAGCTGAGGAAGGTCAGGTATTAGCTTGGGTTTTACCGCTAACATGATTAGTTTATACTACGCATCATAGTAATGTTCACCACTTCCCATCAGATGGTCTCAATGCAAGACCATCATCATCATCAGCAGCCTGTATCAGTCCACTGCTGGACATAGGCCTCTCCCAAGGTACGCCACTGAGCCCGGTGTTCGGCTCTTCTCATCCAACTACTGCCAGCCACTCGGCGCAAATCGTCGCTCCAACTGGTCGCAGGACGTCCTACAATACGTTTGCCAAGTCGCGGTCTCCTCCAGACCATTTACGACCATGCAAGACCATTTGATTCCAAAAAAGAGAGATCCTTATTTCCTACGGTATTTCCGCTCTTTTCACCTAATTCGATCCAATCCAATCTTGACTCCGAGTCGATGTTGAAAACGTTCCACTTAGCTTGGGGACATCTCGATTGCCCCACAAATCGATTACGAGTTGTCATCCCCGCTATTCCGCCTCAATCTGATTGTTCTCGGTTTTCCTTTAAACAATTTTCTAGAACGATTTCATACCAAAGTACCCGGTTAATACGTGTTGTTCTCCACATATTCCATTAAGTACTTACTATCTACTGTAATCATAGCAATATAAGTATCAATAATGACTTATGTATGCTTAAGTATCTTAATTTGGAGTTAATCCTTGAAGAAAGGAAAAACAAACTATCAAATGTCATCCTACTAATATTATTATAAATGCGAAAGTTTGTGTACGTGAATGTTTCTTACCACGTAACACCGAAACTACTAAACCGATTTTGATGAAATTTGGAATGGAGATAGCTTATAACCTGGATTAACACATAGGCTTTTTGTCCCGGGAAAACGTTCCTGCTAAGACCTAGGTAGTAGGGCAACTAGTATCAAATAAGCTTTAAAAGTAGAATCTTATTAGAATTACCTTTTATCCATCAGTTCCATTGAGACCTTTGATCGATTATTTATAGTTGATAGAGGTTAAGGTTGATTGGCAAGCTTTATTAAAATTATTCAGATTTTTACGAAAGCAACATTTGACACGTGTGCGCCAAAACGTAATGAAACTTTAATATTTCATACTCTGGGTTGTTGACGCGTAGGTCACGTCCTTGGGAACTCCTGTAAACTTCGTGACGGCTTTATCGATTCACGATCTACGGTTCAACACCTGTGTTACCTTAACTCTACGTGATAAGGCCTACAGTTGAACGGTTAAAATGATCCGTTGTCAACTGTTGATTAATTAAATTTCCTTCAGACAATGGTCTGGAGGTGGAGTCGCGTACCTACCCACTTATTTGTTTTAAAGAGGGATCGAAGTTTTTGTAAGGCTATTTGGGGGATTGCCTGGTTTGATACTTCCAGGCAAGTTATTTCACTGCGAGTGTATTCGTCTTAATTAATTTAATTCACGAAGTAGGCAACCGAGCCGAGCCAAGCTCTCGAGATCTTTATTGTTTCCTTTTTACTTGCCTTCGGAGATTATTAAATTTGATACTTAGGAACAGCGATTCCTATAGTGGGTTCCGTAGAAAAGTCGCCAAGGTTAAGGTGGGAAATGATACCACAGTTAAGTATATAAAACCTAATTAGAACGCAATTATTATCAAAAATAAGAAAAAAATTCATTCTTTATATTAAAAGTTACAGTAAATTATAATATTTCAGTCGGAACACACCGATAGGTGCTTGGTGACAGACTCTTAACTTGAGAGTGGTAGCTTGCCAGGCGAGTAGTAGAAAATACCCTACCACCACCAAGCTATGGTTATATGTACCATGTTATCCTTCACCGAAAGCTCAAGCTTTGAACCCACGTCCTACGGATCGCAAGCCGACGTCACTACGACTGAGCCATCGTCGCTATAAAAAAAACGTTATACATAGTTGAACAGGCATCAATGTCAGATACATCCCTACTTACAATATTATAAATGCGAAAGTAACTCTGTCTGTCTGTCTCGCTTTCACGCCTAAACTACTTTGGTACGGAGATAGTTTGAACCCTGAGGACATAGGAGACTTTTTATCGCGATAAACTTTAGCCCACGCGGGTGAAACCGCGGGCAACAGCTAGTAATATATGTACGAGTACACTGAGAAAAAAAATTCAGACTTTCCTTCTGAGTCTTCCAAGACCGATTCCTTCCTTATTTCACCTTAGTTTTCCTTCTGAATCACAAGTCCTTCCCTTTTGACTCAGAAGGAAAACGGTATTTCGGAAGGTCTTTTTTCTCCGTGTAAATTGCTTGACTATGCGTTCATGAACTAAATAAGTTTATTAACGTTAATTAGTGAATCAACCCGGCCGTGCAGTGCTACTGCAGTTGGACGCTTTGTTAAAGAGGAGTGATAGATAGATAACTCTTTAATGTAGGTAGTACCTACATACAGACAGTAACGTCACTTTCAAAATTAGTTAGTTACAAGTCAAGCTAAATTTTTTTGGCAGCAATCGAATTGTCAACGTGAAAATTTTGTTTTTATTTCCAAAACTTGTGTTTCTTCGAGTGATAATGTGTAATATGGGTGGATTATTAACCATTATGTGTTCGTTAATGTGTACGAGTGTGGGAAATTGAAATAAAGTTGTGCAAGTGACTTTTATAGTTGCTCCAAAAAAGTCCGTGTAAAGTTTAAGTAAAGCTCCACTACTTTACTTAAACACTATTCTCATCCCATCATCTCATCGTCATCATCATCATCATCATTTAAACTTGATTCAACTCGCTGAGTTTGAAATTTTGTATACTTGACACTGGCACACTAATCGTGTGACGCCATAGCAAAACAGAAAAAAAATAAAAAAAAGTCAAGCTAATAAAAGTGTTTTAATATGTTCAATGAAGTAGGCGGCCACCCCTGGCTCCGAGGATGTCTTCCAATAAACGCATCCCTAGACGATACAAGTCCGCAATGTACACATTATTCACAAATGTTTGTTAGTTTGTTTACTGATACGAACTTTAATCTTTTTAAATTTCTTAGGCCTTATGAATCACGACTTCACGCGAAAAGAGGTGCAGGCAAATAAATGCTTGTTTTAGATATGTAAACGTTTAGCTAGTGAGTAGTGCCTTTTACGTTATTAATCGATAATATAATGCTTGCAAGTGAGTCATTGGGTTTTGTCCCTAAGACAAATTAAACATTGACGTGATTCTGATCTGAATAGTTTATATCCCAATCCAGGTGTAGTATGGCGCCACCTTCGACCACATCGTCACTTAACATCAGGTGACTTGTGGTCAAACGCTACCCAGTAAATAGAAACAAAATTTAAAAAAAAAACGAAATATATTCCGTAAAAGCTATGCAAGGTCGTAAATAAAATAATAATAGATATACGCACGGACGGACTTCAGAAGCTCCTTCATTTTTGTCGGTAAAACAGTTTTTTTTTAAATTACCCTACTTGATGAAATAACTATTAATGAAGTACCTAGGTACATAGTCTAAGTATGTAGTAGTAGTATTTAATATTATCAATAAAATTCATGTATTATTATCATATTGTAATACGTGTACAGCAAAAAAAGTTTAAAAGCCTTCCATAGAGAGGTACGTACCTATTTCAATTTTATTAAAGCCTAGCCTTCGAAGCTAATAATAAGATAAGAAACAAAAGAACACTAAAAATATTTGGTGATAATTTTAGAAATCTATTAAATTATGATCTATCTATCTTTAATACCTTGTATCATTATTAATATAAAACTGATTCGGAGAAAGTAGCATGAACCAAACCAACTGTAATCCCAAAACGAAGGTTGTAATAAAATAATTATTTCGAATGCACATCCATCTCTATTTTTCTCCATGCAGTTTTTATGCGTTTTCGTTACTATGGCAACAAAAACAATGTAGGGCGAAATGGTAGTGTTCCCCTTTTATAATTTTATGAATTAAAAATACTTACAGCTGCTAGAAACATGGCATTCGTTCAGAACACATTGGTAGATGATCCAGGATTCCAGTTCAATCATCGTTGAAGCCGTCATATTCACAAAATAATAATAAAATCACACCAGTCAATAATAAATGTAGTCTAATTTTTAAGGTAATCTTTAAAATCCTTCACAATTTTTTTCTAAAATCACACTGGCAGCCAAGATTGTTCAGTCAATGTTTTCAAAATTCTAGAAGAGGTATGTAAATAAATATAAATCGCGCAATTTTTAAACACGGAACGTTGTTTTGATAGGATCGCCCACGGTTTCCGATCCGAGCTGAATGATTTGATTGGGTTTCCGAACCTCGACTACAACCCGGAAGTTGAGGGCAATGTTGCCACTATACTATAAAAACTCCCAGATTTCATGGATCCGTAAGAGGTTTACTGACAGTTGAAAAACGTAGGTCTTAAATCATGGATTGAACATTTTTTTATATTATTCAATAAAACAAACAAAAAGCATCAGAGTCACTACAGCCAAAGGTTCAGCGCTAAAAAGTGCATAGCCAGAAATATTTGTCTGCTGTCAGCCTTGGCATGTGCCAATAAGCATGACTGATTGGACAAAAATAATGCTAAGCTAGTGACCTATTTATTGATATTGCCTGCCAAAAACTCTCTCATTATAAAGTATAGGACATGGTCTATATTATTTATCTTTATATCTATCTGTTTATCGTTCAGAGTTTTTTAGACAGATGCAAATACACGTCATGTAACAGCTTGAGATCATTATCGAATTAACGACTTGCCTGAAGTACCCCATAACAATGGAAAATTTGTTTATGCTGGCACCATTTTACCATAGACAATCGAATGTTCAAACGTAGAGCTGCCCGTTTTTCACTGTTGAGAGACATCGAAATTATTCGAAATGTTATAGATTTCGATGGAGGGAAAGTTTGCTTTAGAAATAATTTTACTGATACAAAGCGAAACTTTAGTTCATATTATCATAGCCTTCCCTTTTTCCCGCAGGAACTATTTTCTGGGATAAAAATATGTGTTAATCAAAATTGGTTTAGTAGTTAAGGTGATACGTGGTAACAAATTACCACACACATTAACACTTAACACACACAAACTTTTGCATTCATAATATTAGTAGGTTAATACATATATTAATTTTGAAATTAACATTATTATCACCCGAAGAATCAGTATCGATATCGATTACAATTACAGCACGAGATAATTTTAAATGGAAATCGTTTGCACTTCACTACTAAAATACCAACTGTCGTTGTCAGTGTCAGACAGACGCATGGTCAGATGCTAACTTCACATAACACATCACAGCACAGCAGTCAATATTTCGTCGACAGTCGACTTTCGCTTGCTTGTCTTTGATTTCACACACAAGTGCTTCGCACAGTAGAACATGTTTTTATTTGTAAATATTGCAAAATTGTAAAGTAAATAGGATTTTCTGTTTTACAGATCGATTTTGTTTATTATTATTGTGAAAGTGTTTTAGTGATAAAACATCTTTTACAGGACTTTTTGGTCCCTGTTAATAGGTAAGTTTATTTACGTGTGCGATTTACAAAAACATACTATGACGAGGGCGATGTTAGATCGCACACCTGTCTCCTTTCGGAGTATTTAGCACGTACATACTTACCTTATTTTAATGTAAATGCAATCAGCAGGTTGGTGAATATGTCGGTGCGTATCGGCGCTTTAGTGTTTCGTAATGTTTCATTTTATTGTTTTGGTACTGGTGCGGAGGAGTTTGGCTTGCTGCGCTATTTCGCGTAACCTTGGACGAGCATCGGAGTGTCATCGTCTAATTTGGCCTTACGCGCCAGCAGTGTTTAAGGCAACTTGGATTTTCTTTGTATACAAAAACAGACAACACACAGACTATTTTAAAACAGATGTTTTTAACAGTTGTATCTGTTGTCTTGTTCCAGTTCTACAATCTGATTTAAATCAAGGTAGTACGAGTTGTTGGTAATAAGAGTAGCCTTAGTGTCAAAAGAATGGGTTATAAACACAAACTGCACATATATGAATACTTTATAACAGTTGCCATGACTTTTTTGGCGGCAATTGAGTTGTCAACGTGAAAATTTTGTTTTTATTTCCAAAACTTGTGTTTCTTCGAGTGATAATGTGTAATATTGGTGGATTATTAACCATTATGTGTTCGTTAATGTGTACAAGTGTGGGAAATTGAAATAAAGTTGTGAAAGTGACTTTTCAAGTTGCTCCAAAAAAGTCCGTGTAAAGTTTAAGTAAAGCACCACTACTTTACTTAAACACTATCCTCATCCCATCATCTCATCATCACCATCATCATTTAAACTTGATTCAACTCTCTGAGTTTGAAATCTTTTATACTTGACACTGGCAAATACACTAATCGTGTGACGCCATAACAAAGCAAAAAAAAAAAAAAAAAAAAAAAACAGTTGCCATCCCTAAACAAGAAAGTACTCATCAGCATTATCTAACTTAAACTGATATAAGACCTTACGGTATGTGGTATAAGGCTTATTTCAGGTCAATGACAAAATAAATTCAATTGCTCAAAACTGGACTCAGAAAAAAACAAAAAACAACAACAAGCTCAAACAAAATTGACTCCGTGTTAGACAGCAACACAACTTACATAAGTACAACTTGAACAGCTGTGGTAGCAATCCAAAGGCATGCACTGTTAATTAATAAAAAAGTTGGATTGGCTTGGTTGTAAGTGTTATTGTCTCTCGGGTTTGGTTGTGGAAAAGAAACTCTCACTAGGTACTAAGTAGACATATTTTCAATTGATATCAATCATACTAATGTTATAAATGCGAAAGTTTGCGAGTGTTTGTTACTTCTTAATACAACACAGAAATTAAAGAAAATCTAGAATAGAGGTAGCTAATACCCTGGAAAAGGTTCATGCAGGATAATGGAGCAACCCATCATCCTACATGTTTTATTATTAAGGTATTGACAACAACTATTTCTAAAACCACAAAAAGAAACCTTACAAAGCAATATTAACTTCAGCTTAGTCATCTATGTTTTCTACATTTCAGCGCAAACCACTCGAGACCGCTATTTTGTATTATTTATGTTTTGATAGCAGAAACGTAATCGACTAGTCAGGTATTGATATGGACACACCACATCACCACGTCAAGCACCTATGTTTATTACCATTACATGAATCATGAAAATTGCAAAAATCTAGTTTATAAACATTTCTGCAGATAAGATATCATTAATCTGATAAATTGTTATGTTAATGTAACTTGTTTTGTAGTGGATTTTATTACCCTTTTTAAAATTTCCTAATACATACTCGTACATACATAATAAGTGGATATAATTCTGTAAGTGAGTTTTAATTTGCACCTTATTTGGAGTTACCAATGATATTGACTTAGTTATAGGTTGGAGATTTACTATACAGCCAATTATCCTATAAAGGTTACAGGCACTGCTATTTCCATACTATTCAATTTCTTATAATTAATATAGACATAGAGCTACATGCTTACTTGCCTAATGTTAACAGAAGAGAGAGACAGAAATAATGAAATTCAAATACCAAACATATTCACCCAAAAAATACAAACACAGGCTATGTCCTGTGGTTTCACCCGAGTGGGCATTCCCACAGTAGTAAAGTTGCCTATTACACTCTCGGGTCCATAGACTATCAAGATCCCAGGTCGATGTGTTGCATGCAAAAAGGATAAACCAACAAACACTCTTTCAATTTTATATGAGCGTGATGAATTGATGATACAACATACTCTGACATCCGTGTAATTGAACTAGACTAGACGGCTGTTGCAATTAAACAATAACAATGTTAGTCTAGCACCTGTCATTAGTCTGTTGGCTTAATGCTTATGAGTTATGAAATATTCTGCATCAATAAATTTTTATTATACTGCGTCAAATAACAGGCTCTGCTTTCAAAGCATGTTTTAAGTAACACAATGGAAATTTCCAAATTAAGTGAACTTTGTTTTAAAACAAATCCATGACATACATATTACTACTACAGCTAGTTTGAGTTATTTAATATGTAATAAACCTAAACTAATAACTAAAATACATTATGAAAAGAAGTCCCTTTAGGCATGGTACCGAAGATACTGGCAGCGTTCCCCCTTTGGATGGCTAGACTAATTCTTTGTCCGATGTAATTATGTATGGATAAAATCATAATATTATCATTCCATTTTCCCATGTGATTTTACCACAATACAACAAGTTTTACCTATTACCAAATAAGACATAATATTTTCATTTCAATCCATTTTCCCACGGAATTTTCACTGAGTATTATTATGAAAATAAATGAAAAATCATTGAAATCGGTGCATGTATAATTGTATATGGTATTTTCGCATTTATTACAACTGTGCTACGGGAATACCTACTCATAGACTAGAACAACTTGATTTTTGTTTTTTATTTTAACAAAATCAAGATGATCAGATCAACTCTATTATTAGTAGGATAAGTATCGTATTCATAATATTATAGTATAGAATAAGGCACTATTATTAGAAGAAGATAATAGAAAAGTGTGGTAAAGCTTTTTTAATAATTAAGAGAAATTGACATCCACAAAAGGTAGTTGGGAAGTGCTCTTTGGCCTTCCCTAACTGCCTACTTCTATTAAAGGTATCGTTACTGCGCGTGTGTGTGTTTTCAAGTATATGTGTGTAATTGTATGTATGTATAGAAAACGACAGCTAACTTTAAGGCAAAAACGGTTCAATGAAACAATAACAGTCGCATGCCAATAGCCAATCAAATATGACTTTCTCCCACTTTGTAATCGCCTCGTGAGCGTACGACTTTACTGACAATACATAATGTTACAATAATTATAATGGTTGGTAGTTGTACGTTTTGCTACCTATTGTACAGAATTTAGGAAGCATGAAGTACCTGATTGTTTTCAAACAATGTAGGTCTAGGTGCCTTACGTCTTTGGTAATGGCTACTGTTTCCGTTTGGCAAAACATTTTAAAACTAACATTTTGTCTCTAAATGCCTCAGTAATTGTAAAATACTCTAGTAAAGCGACTGGTTCATGCTGGTCGCTGAAGGCCAGACATCTTTCGCAAATGTGACATGGAATTTCTTATCACTACGAGCATGATCTTTGGTCTATCACGGCCGGTTCCAATAACCGATCTATCCACGTTTTGCCCTACTGCCTACTGGAGATGGAAATTCGACATAAGCTCCATAGAAGTAATGTCAAACCGTGGATAGATCGGTTATTGAAACCGGTCGTAAATTGATCTTAATCGAATCGCCCTGTCAAATTTGACAACATAATTCGCTTAACCAGAGAAACATATCTATCGATGATCCATGCTCGCAGTCGATATGAGACTTTATTTCTTCATCATTATCAGCCTTTCACGTTCCCACTCTGGCCTTCTCTCAGAGAGAGAGAGTATGGGCTGTAATCTACCACGCTGGCCCAGTGCGGGTTGGTAGATGTCGCATGCCCTTGAATTTTGCAGTTCTTGGGCATGCCGGTTTCCTCACGATGTTTTCCTTCACCGTTTTGAGCGATGGCAAATCCGCACATAACTTATTAAGTCATAGGTGCGGGGCCGAGAGGATTCGAACTCGGTGTCAGCGTCTCGTAAGTCGCTCGCCTAACCGTTCGGCCATCATCGCTCTGTTCGGCCACCATCGCTCTTTATTTCTTGAATGAATATAATTATATTATGTTATGTATTCGTGTCTGAAACCTATAAGCCTCGCCCTCTAACGTCGTACTCACGTCTTTTACCGTATAGGTAGTACATAACGTAACTAACGATCATTCGTAATCAATATCCGTAGCTCTACCCCCGTTTCTCTAAGTGAAATCGAAGTTCCGCGTCTAGATTTTGTATTTTTCAAACGAAAATCAATAAGTTATTTACAGTACCTACCTTTGATGAGGTTTTTAAAGAAAACGTTAATTCTATAACCTTACAAACATTTTTTAGAGATTCCAATCAATACATCGTGCAGTATACTGCATTGAACTAAAAATCCCGATCCTGCGTAGTTACCATATACATATACTACTGGGAATCTTAAGAGGTCTGATATTATGTATGTGATTGTGTGGGTTATTATTTCTTTAAGCTTGCATGGGGGCCAGTCACTATTTCAAAAAGGCGACCTCGAACACAATAGGGCAGGCCCTACGCTTACGTGACGCAAGTAAAGCGCGTAATGTCTTTTGAGCACGCAGTATGGAGAGAGAGCACTGACTCGTTCCGCAATACCGTCATTAATTTATGATAATGACGTGCAACCGTCGTAACTAACAAGGCACAATAATTATTTACTTTTTTAGGCGAAAAGTCCCCTATTTAAGCGATAACATTTTATTACTGACAAATGACCACTAGTAACAACTTTGAACCGAAACGACTACCTTGAGGCACTCCATTTAATATTCACTGCCCAAAATGTTAAATGCCAGAACTGCTAACAATGTTTGTTTTACTTTGAACAAATTTAATTAGGGATGCTTTATAAGGAGCGATACGTTGAGAGATCATGCCATTCCTGTTTATTAATGAAGGAAACGGCTCTGAATGCCGTCTCCGCCTCCGGTTCGGAACATTTAAAGATAGGTATAGAAATCTCGTTTTCCGTTTCTGTCTGCATCTATTCCGAGCTGTTTACCGTTAAGGACGACCATAGAATATGAGTCGTGATATCGTATTACTCGTACTTATTGTTGTGACTTAACTGAGCGAGGATCAAGGTCGACTCCATGAATGGAATGGTGACCCTTCGATACTCTGTGACGTGTTGTTATTCGCGTCATCGCATTTTTTACGACAACATCGTCTGACCCGAGCGAAACAACTTTTTATTCAGGTACACGTTAGCAAACAAAACGTTTGTCACAATCTATAATAATCGAAAGAGTCAAGAGCTCGATGATAAAGTCGAATTCAATGTCCAAATATAGCTTAATATCGTCTTTCTTAGTAATACGAACAGATACTTCAAAAGTTAAAATATGAGTGCCTAGACTAGACGAATCTAGTACAAGTAAATAAAGGTCGGAAAAGTGTAACCTTCAGTCTTCATTGTTACTAATCAAATAATCTAAATTACGCCGACTTAATAGGATTTCAAGTGATAAAGCAGTAAATAAACCTAACATTTTCTGTGTTCGTGTATTTTTAGGGCAGATGACATAAACATAGCTATTAGAATAATAAGTAAAGCATGGTCCTTAAAATTCTGAACGTCCTAATACTTCAGTAAGTCAGTACCTTCTTTCAATACTTTGTCCATACGACTACTACTAAGAGAATTATCTGATCTAACTCTAAAGGCGGAGAATTTCTTTTGATCTTTGCATTAAAATCAATCCCACAAGTAGAATTCCACCTGATGTGCATCTGGTCTCTTAAGGGTTTCTTTACCTTTTCAATGTCTTTATAAGGAAAACGTTAATATTACGTACCGAACTAGCGATCACTCCAACTAGTTTCATTTCCGTGTTTTCGATCTTGACTGTTGACGATTGAAAATATCATGACTCACAATTCCTTGGAGACATACTGGCACGAAATCTTATCTCTCTACTGAATGATCTGAATGTGACGTTGAAGTAAGATAAAACGTGAATTAGTAGACCACACACTGTGAGAAAATATGTTCTTACATTCAGTGAAAAATATTTCACCTATAGTTGGTTATCTTTATAAATAAAGACTGAAATCGATTCTTTCTTCAGACTTGTTCAGATATACTTAGTTGTTTTATCGCGTGCTAGTAGCTATCGTGTATTGCATTATTTCGTTATTTCTCACTCGAAGGTAGTTCCTCGTTTTTGATTTGTAAAATATTACCTAAGGCTTGATATTTTTTGCATTAAAATAAGTGTTAGAAAGGAAACGTAGTGTAGGACGCCCTCCGACTAGATTTGCGCCGAGTGGCTAGTTTTAGCTGGATGAGAAGAGCCGAAGGCCGAGCTCAGTGGCGTACCTTGGGAGATTCCTATGTAGAGCACTGGACATCAAACAAAGCAATGATAAATAGTTAATTGCACTACCGGATAATGATCTAGGCGAGTTCAGCTCTCTTATGTTGTCATATTTTATTTGTTGTAATTTTGTTTCGAAGTTGTAGCGGTTATTCACGCTAACCACATAGCAAACATTTTTATTGCCAATAAACAGCCGCAGATAAGGATCCTTTTATACACCTACAACTATGACGACATACCATGTGTGAAACGATACGTTGCATTATCTAATACTTAACATTCGACCAAATCTAGATAAGGGTAAAATGAAACATACGAATACAAATGATAGTGTATGTCTAAACGTTTCTCCAATTAACACCAACTCTTCAAAGTGTGACTATGGCTTAGAACGGTCACATAATCACATTGCTACTGATTATGTATGTATGGTGATTTACCTAATGTGTAATTTATTTATGTATGCTTAGATCAAGGTGTGAGATTAAAAATAACTACCTCGTTTAGTTTCGTTTCATTGGTATTACTGATATTCTAATTGGTAATATACGGTTGTTCAGAAAATACGCGTCATTTTTAAACGACCACATCACCATTATATCTAGATCTCCTCGATTGTAATCTTTACTTTAAAAATCGTCTACATTAAAATGGTCAATTCGGAAGAATCTATTTTAAACCCTGCGTGGGTTGGAGACGTGTCATTATTCCTCACACTTGTATTTTCTGATTTTAATTCATCATCTCTGGCAAGTCCTACGTAAACAGTGTTGTTTTTTGTTCGTTATAGTCGATTTGTTCAGCGCAGTTGTCAATATAGTATGTACAAACACGAAGGGTTTTTCCCTTCCTGTAGCATATTGCTTATTATATGGTTTGGGTTATCGTTTAACTGATGAGATATCTCTTTTGTTTCAGGGTAACTGAGCCGTGATGGTGATGGAAGCCGATCCTATATCTGGCAAGCACAATGATGGTGAGCACATATTGAAATCTATTTTAACTTAGCTTAGTACAACTGGATTCGATGTTTCAAATTTTTCATTTTATATTGTATTCTCGCTCAGATGCTCTAAAACTAACAGAGCATATTCTGTTAGGTTATTGTTTCCATCCATATCACGTAACGCACGTTTCATATCGATTACCGGCATTACATTAATTATTGTCTCTGTTTTTAATGTCTTTAATGGGCGTTAATCATAAATCTACTAACCTTGTCATTATTAACGTTGTGACCTCGAGTTTTATTTGACATTTGTAGACTACTGATTCCTATAACTATTAATTATTTTGTTTGAGCACTAAATTCTTATCAAAATACAACTTTGATGATCAAACTTTGTAAGATTGACGCCCAGATGTAATATGTTTATTTGATTCGTTCCTATTTAAATTCAGAGGTATGTTAAACTCGTAAATGATTAAGATAAAGATATAAGCATACCAAAGAAATTGGATCATTTAAAGCCCAGCTACTTACTGAATGGTTAACTATAATTTACATAGGGTCATAGCCATTCTCCGAGAGTGAGTATACCAAATGATGCTAGAAAAAGAGACTGTCAGTCTTTCGTAAACAAGCAATGGTAATCCTTGGATAAAAAGCGTAGCCTCAATATAACAAAATCCTATTTTCTTGATTTAGGCAATTCCCAGTTTCGCCCACGCCCGTGGAGTCGTTGCCCCAAATCCAAAGTCTAACGCTGACGAAAGGCTAAAAATATTACGTGCCTGTTACATCGAGATGTTTGGTTCAAGCTATAACATTTTTGGTATATATATTTTATTGATATTAAACGTTTTGTTAATATTTGCAAGAGATCCCATTGTTACAAAAAACGGATATAATATAACCGGGTTCAATCCGGCTCGAAGGATCAAAATTGTTATGATTGTAAATTAGCCCTATTAGGCGCTTCAAGCAATACGCATGAGGTTATGTAAAGTTATGTTATCAATGTAACCTTTCATTTGAGCTAAAATTTAAAGTAACTACTAGATAGAAACATAAAATCGATCTTGTTTTCTTTTTGAACTAAAGAAGAGCTTAGTTCAGTATTTATCATATACACACACACATAAGTCACACAACAATCAATTTTATCATAAAAATACATAATTGTAAAGCGTACATAGTCATTTCAATTTTGTTTTTAATGTTTTTACAGAATATTATTTTTGGTATTGCAACCGAACACTTTGTTTAACAATACTCGCGTGACGCATTTACATAATGACAGCTCAGTACTTTGCCGGTCAGTGCGTTGGGTGCATTCACATATTATCCATAGCATTTTCTCAAAATTTTAAACATATTATGCATGTTTTTCTGAATAATTACCGCGTCTTGCCCCGTACTTAATTTTTTATGCATCATACAACTTCCGATCAAGTTATTTTGAATGGAATTGCTTCTGCTGTAGGCTCATAACTTGGGCACCAAAAAACGTTGCCGCGGTAACATAGGGGACAGATTGTCTGGACAGTAGCAAGACGGGGAGCGTTTGATGTTTTATCATTGATCAATGCTCGTCTTTGTAGCTAGCAGCTACATTATAAAATATCAAAGAGATCGCTTTCAGATATTGCCACAACTAAAATAAAATATACTGCTTATATATACTTCGATAGTTGGCCTTACTCGCTGTGAAATTGGAATAACACTGAGTCACGACTAAGAAATATGAATATTCCTTAGTGCGTACTGCGTGTGCTCTAGTTAATCATGAACTGCAAGACGAGATGGCTATCGATTGTTATCTTACGGCCGCTGTTAATAACCTATCTCTCCACGGTCTGCACTACTGAAATTTGACACAAGCTCCATAGAAGTAAAGTCTAAAAATCTACCTCTAGTAGAGCAATTTGTGGATAGATAGGTTAAAATTTCCAGCGTTAGCCTATTTTAATTCCAATCGCCGATGTGAGTTAGAACCTTTATTATTTAGCCCTGTTTCTGCCCTGTTTATGTTGCGGAGAGATATTTAGGTATGCCTATCGAGATGTGAACAGTGACTTCAACATGAAACGTCCAGTAGGGTCACCTGCATAGGCTACAGTTTATTGCGATAAAAAGTGTCGTATGTCCTTCCCCAGGGCTTAAACTATTTCCTTACCAAATTTCAACAAGATCTGTTTTGTTTAGGCGTGATAAGGTTACAAACAGACTGACGGACAGAGAGATTTATTTTCGCATTTATAAGTACGGATGAGTATCTTGTAAGTCGTAAGGCATAAACAATTTTTATTGGTTTCTCAAAAACGACTAAATATGTTTGTGAAAGTCGAGGATATGTCTTAGCCAGAAACAAAAACAAACTCGGTCGTTTACCGACGACGATACCAAGCTCCTCATTCCTTGTTGAAGGCCATGAGCTTGACTGACGTGATGTCCTTGAGAGAGGAAGTGGACCAGGGGAAATGTTAAGACATACACACAGGGGAGATGTCTGGCATTTCCCCTGGTCTGCTTTCCTTCACGCCTTTACGTACCGAAGCGGAGCTTTTGGCTCGTTAGGTTTACTATTTTTATGCAATCGAGTGATGAATCGAGCCAGGGGTTTGCTTGAAGGTAAGCTACTTCCTTGAATATTATAATAATGATGTATGTAGATATCACACTGCACACTAATATTATAAAGTAGTGACCCGCTTCGCACGGGTATGCAAATATAAAGCTGGTCTAGAGTTCATACAAAATTCCCAGAGAAAATGCACTTTCAGTTTTTTTCCAAATTTTCTAATATCTCGTACACGATAAAGAAAGAACAGCCATATCGATGGATTGGATGGGAAGAGCCGAAGACCGGGCTCAGTGGCGTACCTTGGGAGAGGCCTATGTCCAGCAGTGGACTGATACGGGCTGATGATCCTACTTCCTACTAATATTATAAACGTGAAAGTTCGTATGTATGGATGGATGGATGGATGTTTGTTACTCTTTCACGCAAAAACTACTGAATGGATCTGAATGAAATTTGGAATGGAGATAGCTTATATCCTTGATTAACACAGAGGCTACTTTTTATCCCGGAAAAAGGTTCTTGGGGGATAACGGGAAGACGCGGGTCAAACCGCGGGGCGCAACTAGAGATGAATAATATTCGATCTCCTTCTATAAAACGTACCTTCACTATCGAGACATGTACGAGTACGTATACCTCATTCGTATCATCAACATGCATCAATCTTTTTCACGAACTTCCGCTGCTTATTACGTATAGCTATTAATCCTTTTTTGTCTACATCTATAGGTATTTAGTAATCGAATATTGTTAGCTCATTCATGCGCCTAATGCATCCCGGAAGCCAAATGTAAGCTTAGTTTCCTGTTGTCCGCCATTGACTTTGTTGCTGTTGTCATTGCCGGCGTTTCGGTCCATCGATACCATTGTATAAATGTTGTTTTGATAGCAAATGCTCTACGATTGTTATGCGGACTGACTTGTAGAGTGTAGATGCTAGTGCGTGCAGTTTGTTTCCACTGAGCACTGAAGTAACCTAGTTATATGAGAAGTGATGATGAAGAATGAAAGAAGACCTCTTCTCTCTTTTGTCACAAAACACACATCTTAGGGTGGGGGACTGACAAGAGCATTAATTCGATGTGAGCACGTTATAAGACGAATGTTCAGAATGTTTTCCCTGTATTGACATGCATGCCGAATATTTGACTTGTAACGTGCTCACATCGAATGAATGCTTATGTCAGTCTCCACCCTTATAGGCGACGTTTGACCTCAAGTCATGTGGTCGATGGTGGTACTACACTACATGTGGTTTAGGATAACAAGTGCATTACTGTCATTAAGCACCTATCGGTGTGTTCCGGCAAGAGCCGGGGCTCAATCCAGGTGTAGCGTGGCGCCACCTTTGACCACGACGTCATTAGGGGATCTGTGATTAAATAGAAAATTTATTTCCCCTTTTCGTTCTTGGTACGGCATAATTAATTTACACTAGCTGTTCCCCGCAGTTTCACCCGCGTGGGCTACAGTTTATCGCGATAAAAAGTATTAATAGTCAATAGTCAATTTTTATTTATTCAATAGGATACATTGTGATCACTTTAAAACGTCAAACTTAAAACTAGCTACGCCTGTTCCAACCTCCTTACGCCGGCAAAAGAACAGGCAAGAAACGCCCGGCAGGTAATTTTTTTGGCGCGATCACATTGACAATATTATTCTTATTACTAATTGATTGAATTGGAGCAAGTTCACTAAAATCCCAAGCTTTTTTTTTGTCATCTAATGGTCCGATATTTTTTAATTAGCATTACTAATAAGTTTTCTCTTGTTTAGTTGTATCCTATGTCCTTCCTTACGGTTCAACCTATCTCCGTACCAAATTTCGTTTAAATCGGTTCAGTAATTTATGCGTGAAAGCGAGACAGACAGACAGAGCTACTTTCAAATTTATAATATTATAGTAGGGATTATACTTGACTAAACAGCGTGGTTTTTGTGATGTCAATATACCTACTTACCGTAATTCAATTATATTGTAATGTAACCAAGTATGTCTAGGTACCTAACACCCACACATGCCAATTGTGTCTGACACACTTCTACGAGGAAACTGATGTAGGACGATAGCACATATTATACGGTTTTCGTGATCTATCTATTGTTCGTGATGCAATTCTTTAGTTTGGTTCTATATACTTGTAGAGTGTAGTGAGGAAATATTGTACTTATCATCAACTAGCTGTTCCCTGCGGTTTCACCCGCGTGGGCTACAGTTTATCGCGATAAAAAGTATCCTATGTCCTTCCCCGGGGCTCAAATTATCTCTATACCAAATTTCATTTCAATCGGTTCAGTAATTTAGGCGCGAAAGTGTATATATTCCGTATACTTCATACTTATTCCCGCACTTCGGTGACCCTCACACAATTTTTTGGAAATAAAATATAGCCTATAGCCTTCCTCGATAAATGGGCTATCCAACACTGAAATAATTTTTCAAATCGGACTAGTAGTTTCTGAGATTACCGCGTTCAAACAAACAAACAAACTCTGCAGCTTTATAATATTAGTATAGATTCATCAATCACGCAGACGCGTGATGGTGGACAACTGGACACAAACACGGGGTTGATGCTTTAATCAATAGCCTCGTCCCACAGGCAATATAAGAGTGGGTACCTCATGCCGATCTGAGAGTAACAAAAACGATAAAAAATCGCTTAAAGATAATACAAGCAATATCTGCAATAATAGCTCGAAGGCCGCATGGAGTGATGCATTATTTGAGTGATGCATTATTAGCTGTTTGTTCCCCGCGGTTTCACCCGCGTGGGCTACAGTTTATCGCGATAAAAAGTAGCCTATGTCCTTTCTCAGGCTCTAGACTATCTCTGTACCAAATTTTATTTTAAAGCGGTTCAGTTGTTTAGGCGTGAAAGACAGACAGACAGAGTTGCAAAATGCAAAACAACTGCAAAACTGTTTCCGCTGTGCTACAGATTGCAATCCTTCAAGAAGGGTGTAAAAAGAGATCTTAAAGGTCGGCAACGCATCGGCAACTCCCCTGGTGTTGCAGATGTCCATAGGCGACGGTGACCGCTTTCCATCAGGCGGGCCGTCAGCTTGTTTGCTAATCTATTACAAAAAAAAAAAAGAAAAATAAGTTACTTTTTATTTATAATATTAATAGGGATGGTATTAACAAGTTCTGCTTTAATAGAATAGAAGGAAAACTGTTGAATCCACTAAAAAGAGGTTATTTTGTATTTTGAAGGATGTAGATTAACATATGTTTACTTAGAGAAAAATGGTTTTAACATGTAATTAACCCCGATTTGGATGCGTTGTCGCTATTTGAAATTGGTTTTGTCGTTACGGATTGAACCGATATCTTCGAGCGTGCTACATCCTAGATCGCATCGTTGTTTGCCATTGTGAGCACAACTCTATTCTAAATAAATAAAACGATTCATTTATTTCACAATGGGCGTCACGGCTGAACTCTGGGCAATCCCATATTTCTGCACACAAGTAAGTAGCATAGCTTCATTTACCCATCGGTTATTCTATTACATATTTTAACTTTTCCTTAACGACGCGAGGTAAAAACAATAGCTTTTAACCTAACGGCACTAACATACTAACATGGTTGTCCGTACTCTTTGCTATTTCCATATTTGGAAAAAAGCTCGTAATCGGGCACCGCAATGCGAAAAGAATAGGGCTTATAGAAATTTTAAACCGTTTGTAATATTCTCTAAAGAGACGTCTCGTCGAGTTCATTTTTTTATTTGGGTTAAGAAATGTCAGCGTGTTGAATTTTGGTATGTATACCTTCGAATTTCTTGACAATGTCTCAAAGCTCAATTTCTTTGTTCAAATATGTTCCAAAACTCCGTCACTCATAACGTCCTTTACCCAAAATAGATCCCCACGCGTGCACCAAAATATTATTTGAATCAGCGCATCCAAAATTAGCTCTTATGACCGTTGGCTGTAGAATAATTTGGTTTTGTCACAAAGCGTTGCGTACAACAACCTCTTTTTGATCCGTCACTGCTAGCGTAACAAAATCTGTATCCCAAAATAGTCCTTATGACCTTTGCTTTAAATAAGTATTGTTTTGTTACAGACAGAGTGCACAGTGCATCGCTGAAAGCGAGGGCGGGCGGTGACGTCATCCCGGAGCGTTCAGTTAGCAGCATGGACCTCAACAGTTACACAGCACCTTCGAATCTGGTGCTGACGCCGGCACCCGAATGTAAGTCTTATGTTTGTGGCTTTACAGCCTACTTTCATTAAATACATATTAATAGAGATACGTAACCTACGTGCAAATAGTTTAAGTAGCTTTTTGTATAGTACTAATAGCACTGATAATAATCTGACATTTCTAGCCTAAACAAAAATGTTAAATCCTTTTTTATACTGTAGCATGTATGTACTACTGTCGTGGTAAAATGTTTGGGCGGGCTGCACCTCAAAATATCATGCATCTCTATCATATTTGAAAGAGATGTAGAGACACGTTGCGGCGCGGCCCTTCCTAATGTTTGCAAGGCTCAATACTACTTATTACTGTCTGGTAAATAAATTGGATTATCACGTCGTTATTTTGTTACATAATCTCACTCACCTTGAAAAGAAAATCAAAGAGGCAAGACCTTCCTTCCATATAGTTTATTTTTTTCTTCGTATTGGACCATAAGCTATCAGACAGCGAAATAAATGTTTTCAAGAGTCACGCACGCATCGTTTCTGTGTGACTAAATTGAAACGGCTCTGTCGATTACATTTACAAAAGAACAGCCCACGTGTTGGTAAAGCCAAAGAAAATTCGTCCTTGAGCACTAAAGAAAAGACACGTTTTGGAATGAGGGAAAATTTACTGAAATAATGTATTATGCATATCTACTGTCATATTAGTTGGTAATGTTGCACGGTAACGGCAGGTTTCTGGACAGTTTGTTTAATTTTGGCGGCAGATTAAGTCGATTGCTATTTTTTATACATTGCTCTGAATGTTTTGTGCATTTACTCAGTGTTAAGTTTGAAATTAAACATAAGTATGATGCCCTAGGTACAACAATTTCTTACGAATAAACGCGGTCGATACGATATTTCGCTGACGTGAAATTAAACTCGCCAGAAGGAGACAAACCATTTTACCTAAAAAGTGTTTATCACGCCACAAACACTACAGATAAATGTTCCATGTTCATCAGTAACTGAGGCTGCTGTGCGAATGTGCAGCCTCAGATCTATGCTGAGCCGAGACCTGATTCTGACGTTGCACATTGTCTTACTTAAATGTTTAATAATGAATATATTTCATTTCATTTTCAGGTCGAAAGCTATCCCGCGGCATCTCCCGGGCGACAGACAACGAAGGACTAGTGTGGGCCCTCCGCAGCAATACAGACCCGGAGCCCAACATGCTGAGCTCCGACCACATCCTGCTACTGCCCGATATATCAGTGTACCCGCCTGATTTCAGGTGAGGGCATACGTTGTCACTATGAAAGTCTAGCGTACCTTTTTTATTTTGTGGTCTAGCTTAGGCTCTTTGTGGCAATGCAGATTCAGAACTCACACTCTCTTAAGATCTCTCATTTAGATGAAAAAAGGTTTGGATTGTAATGAACTTGCTCCATTTCAATCAGTAATACACAATACCAACAGTTAAGAATCCGGCGCGGCAATGCACTGCGCCCTGAGAATCCGTCAATACATCTCTATACTAGCACTACTCAGTTAAAAATGTAACAGTTGTTTCAATAAAATATGAGACTATATTTAATACGCGAGTAGTTTTAACGCATAAGAAGTTGGCAAGCGTCCTTAAAACTGTTACGAATAAATGCAGACGTGACGAAAATGGACGTTGACTCATTCGTGTCTGTTTATTTTGTACAAGAAATAGAGCAAATTCGTTTTGTGCGTAGAGAAAAAAGATAGCCAAGACCTTTTATAATCTTTTTGATCACATCATCATCACTGGACTTTTCTTTCTACAAAAGATGATGATGGAATCATCGCTTATGGATTAGACCGCGCTGGGCCAGCTTGGTAGATTACAGCCCATACTCTCTCTCATATAGAAGGTCAAAGTCCCAGCTGTCGGAACAATATTCTGATGATGACTGGCGAAGCTACAAATGTGCCACTAATGGATGGCACGCGACAAAATAAATTGGGAACACATTCACGGCGTTCCTGCTAAAAATGGTAATAAATCTTATTATGAGAGAGATAAAGAGAGAGCCTATTTCAGCATATCAACCTGGCTGATCCCAAAGGAAAGACGAGTCGATATGGAGGCAAAAACAGGTTGCAGAAGTTAGCCCTTGCAATAAAATTGTGCCTAAGGTAGCTAGGCACACCATTCCATAATTCGTTCCGTGCCTTGGAAATCCCACACCACACGATTTATGTGCTTTCTTCCGCATACTTGCAAAATGTGGAACGAGCTCCCTCCGCAAGTCTCCGCAGTGCTAAAGATTGCAGTCTTTCAAAATGGGTGTGAAAAGAGTTCTTTTAGGTTAGCAACGCATCGGCAACTGCCCTGGTGTTGCAAATGTCCATAGGCGACGGTGACCGTTTACCATCAGGGGGGCAGTCGGCTTGTTTCCCTCTCTATTATATAAAAAAAAATAGATACTATGTAGTATTTTACATGCAAACTGAAAGTGAAATGTTCTAGGCAGAAAGAAGGCTGCGCTAACTTACCACGGTACTTTTTACATGCTAGAAATGATTTTGGCTTTTTGCCAAATGCTGTACCTTATTGTTAAGGCAAAAGGGATCAATATTGCCATTGTTTACTAAAATCTTTAAATCCCTAGAACGTATGCTAGTTTTAGCAGGGTGGTTGGCAATTAAGCGTACGCCGCGCCGCCGTCAACCTGCCAAAACGTCAATGTTCATTAATTTTCCACACGCAAGCCGCTGTCGCGACTATTGAACTTTGTTGTTGTTTACCGTTCCTTGACCTTTCTGAAACATGGGTTTGGAGATTGATCGCGTTTGGTTAAGTTAAAGCATGAATTGTCAGTGCATTGTTGACAAAATATCGTGTTAGTTTTGGAAAGCTTAACTTGAATTTTTGTTATTTCGGGTAGGTACTTGAATAAATTTAACCTTGCATATTTTTGAGATACATAGATAAGGTTTTGTGGGATTGAACACAATTTATATATTTTTCATTGTGTGGTACAGGGTAGCGTTTGATCACAAGTCACCGATGACCTGATAATGTGGTTGACGTGTCATAGATAAACATATTATTTGAAGGTCTTACAATTTACATATAGCAGTATATCAGCATCTCACTCAAGCACAGGTTCTGACCTTTTTGGGTGGCTATAAGTCACAACACCATAAAGTTTATGATCGACAAATTTTACAAATCCTTAGGACTCGCCTAGACGAGACCTGTTTTGCATTAATAAATATAACACTTAAGTTAGTACTTAGTAGTGGCCTTATAGAGAAAGAGGCTACAAGTGTTGCCATTAACCAACCTCGATACTCAACACACAGCCTGAAGCTGAAGTATTCTCACCGAAGCTAACCTCTCTGTTCTAGAAAATTCTTAGAGAAGGATCTCCTCGAGACCGCCACACTGGTGACGCTCGAATCGGCGAATATCCTGAACTGGTGGTGCCACGGCCGCGTCCCCGGTGCTCCTAGGCTGCTGCCACTGGCCACGTCGGGCGATGGCAACTGCTTACCACATGCGGCTTCACTGGCAGCCTACGGGTTCCACGATAGACTGCTCGCGCTGAGGACTAAGGTGCAGGCTTTGCTGTCCGGAGAGATGGGAGACGCGATCACAAGTAAGTCTTTTGTTTTGTATCGTTATTTAGCTTAGCGCCATCTGTTGGTCGGTGTCGTGAGTTAAGTTTGTATTGTCTAAGGTAACAAACATACATACATATTACTAGCTGTTCCACAGTTTAGGTGTGAAGAGGTAGCAAACAAACGGCGTTACTTTTACATGTGGATGTGATTGCGTGATTAGTCTGGTGACAATTTACCAGTCGTGCTTTATCCGAATGACGCTCGCACCTTTACCAAGAAGTACCTACAGTACCCGGCAAACAAGCTGAGCTAATGATTTTGGCTGCGCAGAAACGATTTATTCCCGATTGCGAAAGAAGGAGGGTTATGTTTTCGAGTGTATGTCATCATCTTCTTGCCCTGGTCCCCTTTTCGAGTGTATGTATGTATGTATATTTCTTTGGTACGGCCTGTAGCCTTACGCCCGAAATTATTAATCGATCATGATCCGTTATCCGCGGTTTTGGATCGATATGTCATGTCATAATATATCATTTTAGTACTAGGACTTGACACATTACTACTAAAATGACATATCGATCCTAAACCGTGGATAACGGATCAGGATCGATTAATAATTTGGGATGTTAATGGATTGACGGATTTTAACATATGAGGTGTCATTAGATTCGTCTTTATAGTGGGAGTGACATGGTACTTTATATAGGCGCAGTCGGGTTTTTGTTCCTTTTGTAATATTTCGGCTCGACTAGTTTGCCTGGTATTGTGACAAGTGGGAGTGACATGGTACTTTATATAGGCGCAGTCGGGTTTTTGTTCCTTTTGTAATATTTCGGTTCGACTAGTTTGCCTGGTATTGTGACAAGTGGGAGTGACATGGTACTTTATTTAGGCGCAGTCGGGTTTTTGTTCCTTTTGTAATATTTCGGCTCGACTAGTTTGCCGGGTACTGTGACAAGTGGTATTGTCGTGCAGGCGCAGTGCGCCGGCGCTGGCGCTGGTCGGAGAGCGGCAGCCTGCGCGCCGCGGGGCTGGCGCCGTCGGAGGGCGAGTGGGCGCGCGAGTGGCGCGAGGCGGTGCAGGCCGCGTCCGCGGAGCCGCGCCGCCGCTCGGCCGCCGCCGCCGCGCCGCACTACCCCGGCCTCGAGACGCTGCACGTGCTGGCGCTGGCGCACGTCATGCGCCGCCCGGTCGTCGTGTTCGCGGACGCGGCGCTCAGGGTCAGTCACTTTAGGGGTCA
Organism: Opisthograptis luteolata; assembly: GCA_931315375.2. Lineage (NCBI taxonomy): Eukaryota > Metazoa > Arthropoda > Insecta > Lepidoptera > Geometridae > Opisthograptis > Opisthograptis luteolata. The sequence continues at coordinate 3,162,485 of OV928049.1, read as the reverse complement.
TCCAATTTAACCAAATGCCGGGTTGCTTATTGACTGGTCAATGATTTCCTGTCTATCCCGACTGACGCGACGCTGCGCGTATTCGCGCTGGCGCACGTCGTGAGCCGCCCAGTCGTCGTGTTCGCGGACGTGGCGCTCAGGGTCAGTGAATTAAACTACAGCTTACTCGAGGTTTAAACAAATGCCGAGTTGCTGATTGGCTGGTCAATGATTTAGGCTATACTGCGCTGCGACCGATGCTGCATATGTTTGCGCTGGCGCACGTCATGCGCCGCCCGGTCGTCGTGTTCGCGGACGCGGCGCTCAGGGTCAGTCACTTATAACAGCTTGACGGGTTAGGGTCAGTGACATTACTTATATAAGCCGAGTTGCTAATTGGCTGGTCAAAGATATCCGCTCTACCCCGACCGACGCTGCATTTCCGCTCTACCCTGACTTCGAGACGCTGTGCTTGTTCTCGCTGGTGCACGTCATGCGCCGCCCAGTCGTCGTGTTCGCGGACGTGGCGCTCAGGGTCACTCACTTTACTTATTACAGCTTGACGGGTCAGAGTCAGTGACTTTTCTTATAAAAACCGAGTTGCTGATTGGCTGGTTAATGATATCCGCTCTACCCCGACCGATGCTGCACGTGCTGGCGCTGACGCCCCGTCGTCGTGTTCGCGGACGTGGCGCTCAGGGTCAGTCACTTTAGGGGTCATCCAATTTTTAAAAAATGCCGAGTTGCTTATTGGATGATTGATAATTTCCTCTCTACCCCGACCGATGCTGCGCGTATTCGCGCTGACGCAAGCCATGCCCCTAAGTCGCGATCAGGGTGAGTGTTCGCTGCCTGTACTTACGACAGCTTCCCAACGGCGTCACCAAAGTTCATCATCATCAGCCGGAAGACGTCCACTTCTGAACAAAAGCCCCTATGAACGTCACCATGACCAACTTTCAGCTTTATTAACTATCCCCACAACTCTCACTACTTCGTCGGTCCACCAAATGTGAGGCCTTTACCTACATAACGTTTTAATTAATGAAGCTTAAAATTATAATCAAATCAAGAACCAAAATGGGGTTCTCCATGTTACTTTCGGCATTATGTCACATTTTCGCTCAAAATGCGAACAAGTTCAATTGAAAACATTGCAATTTCCTTACAGGACTTCCGCGGCGACCCAATCGCGCCTATTCCCTTCGGCGGCATCTACCTGCCTTTGGAGCTGGACCCGGAGCAGTGCAGCAAGGCGCCGATACTGCTGGCGTACGACGCGGGACACTTCTCCGCCTTGGTCCCTTGCGAGCCGCTGCCCACAGATGGCGCCAGGGTGCCGCTTGAAGACCAGGCTGGCAACCCTATGCCGATCAGGTAATGTACCAAGAGTATAATGTAGTTCTTTTTTACTACTTATAGGGAAGCGTTTGACCACAAATCAGTGATGACAGTTAAGTGACGATGTCGTCGAAGATGGCGCCACGCGACACCTGGACTGGGAACAGGCTCTCAAATGAAACTGCCGGGACACACCGATAGGTGCTTGGTGACAGATAAAAAGTAGTGGAAGAACAGGACTTTTACTTGACCACGTTTGTCCATGTTGATTTAACCTTACAGCCCTACAATTTTTTTTTGTGGATTGTGGTTTCGAATCCATAGACATTCATATTCTTATTTTCCAAATTTTTTGTTAATTTATAAATTATGTCATTAGTTATATTATGTGTAACTTATCGCAATATATGTGTGTAAACAGACAAAAAACAAAGCAATGCACTTACACGACTGCACAGTAGAAATAATCTACTAACTTAAAACAATCAGTGAGATAGGTTTATACATAACACTTTATTTTTCAGATTCAACGTGGACCCCGGCGAAGAGTACAACTGGGAAGTCGAACCGGACCAGAGGACCATCAACAACCTCCTCCCAGACGAGTTCCAACGGTCGGCCATGCTAGCCGCCTACCTGGACCTGGAACGAGTCGAATGCCTCTCCACGAGCCAACCTTCGGAAGAGCTGCGGAGATCCCTCGACGCTCTCTCCACTAAGAGCTCGAAGCAAATGAACTCTGTGGCCAAACAGTTCGGCAGTATCGGTCGCTCGATGAGCAGCAAGATTAAAAAGAATTTCGGCTCTATGGCCAAGTTGACGGGGAAGAGTAGCGGAAGTCAGAGCAATCCGGAGGAAGGGTTTGTGCGGAGGCAGTCCACGTGTGAAGTGCTCTGTTGTAGGGTGCTGGCTGCGCGGGCGCCGGTGCAGGAGGAGATGGTGAAAAATTATTTGAACGAGGCTTGGATCGGGTGAGTTACAATGATTTTTAACCGACTTCCATTTCATGTATGACGGGCATAACTCCGTCAAATATAGACGGTTTTGTAAAATTATTTTTTTGTTGGAAAGAAGATATTTCAAAGGTGGCCCCATGATTAGGGTTTGATGATGGCAGACCAGGGCCCCTAGCCAAGATGCATTCTGCAGTCGTTGACGCTAATAGAAAATAAGAAAAATGTATTGGTTTGACATATATGTCAAACCAATACTTTTTTCTTGTTTTCTATTAGCGTCAACGATTGCAGAATGCATCTTGGCTAGGGGCTCCTTAAGGGACCGGAAGTCGGTTTTTGATGGTTAAAAATTTAACTTGTAATTACTTGTTTGGTACAGGTTTACAGGAAAATGCTTTCTAATTTAATTCCAGGTACACAACAGAAAAGAACCGCAAAGAGTCAGCGGCCGCCCCTTCTCAACCGCGCTACGGCACGGGCCGTTCGCAGTTTTACGCAGAAGCGGACCGCGCCGCGCACGATACCGCTCGAGACATCGGGACCAAAACCAACCGGCCAGCCGTGCGGCCCGCAACCGACCGAACACTTTACCTCTCCAAGTCGACATTCTACGACGATCGTCCACCGTCGCCGAAACCTTGTCGCGCGCCACTGTGTATGTACTACGGCAGCCCAGCCAATAACGATTATTGTTCGCGATGCGCCAGACTACAGTAAGTGCTTCCAATATGTGATAGTGTTTGACTTGCGCTTAGAGTTTTGATTTGAAAAAGTTGTTCTGTTTATACATGTTGACTTGGGAGCAGTTTTACTGGCATATTAATATTGTGAGCGACCCTTAGCGCAATTTAGTTGACAATGACTGAAGAGCCACGGGGACTTTTTTCATATTTGTATCTTAAAATAGTTTTTTTAAAATAAATTTTATCATTAGTGTTGCTATCAAAACTCTAAACGCAAAACGATTGTAATGTTGATACAAAAACTGATATTTTTTATCGAAACAAAAAATATTTTCTTAAACGCATTACACTGTAGCTATGAATAAGAGAAGTATTAACATCGTTAGTTGTAGGCATTTTCTAATATATTTGTTTGTTTTAATGATAATAAGGGACCATCCATAAATTACGTCACACGTTAAGGGGGGGGGGGAGGGGTTCGACGAAGTATGCCATTGTGTGACAAGAGGCGGGGAGGGGTCCCAAATTTTGTGACATCACATTTTTTCAAAATTTAACATTAAATATTACAACACAAAGTATAAATTTCAAAATATGTGACATCACACTAGGTGGGGGGATCTCACAAATGTGACCAGCTGTGACAAAAAATCATCAAACTCGTGTGACGTAATTTATGGTTGGCCCCTAACTATTCATTGTTATTTAGTCGTTTTAGATTCGATTCACCTAGTTTTTACCCACCATCTAATATTGAAGCTTGCACTAAGGGATTTTGTCTCCCATTGATAAATAAGGCTTTATATATAGCGTTATTAAGATATTAATATTGATAAAACACAGAAAGAGTCTGTGATAGGCACAGATGTGAATATTTACATATTCGTATGTATTTATTAAACGACTGTTTTATTGTAACGAGTGCCAAAATGGCTTCTTTATTATGTATGTACGTGAACGTTGTATTATATGAAAAATGTGTTCAAAATTTAGTGCCAGGATATTAAAACGCGGTTGAAATTTTGGGCAATACGAGGCGAGATGTGAGTGAGAGAATTCTCGACTAGTGTCATAAGGTCGGTTGTCGGTTATCCGTTTTCATGTCTTTTCAGGAAATAGAATAGTAAAACGCTAGAGAAATCTGATTGTAATTGCAATACTATAAATATCGTTTTAGTTGTTTTTGTAATATTTGACTGTGGTCTGTACTTATCTACAATATGCTGCTAATATCTTTTTTTATTATGAAAAGAGATAGAAATACCGTTGTCAGCTTGGCAGAAAGAGAACGAAATACTCTGTGATCATGTTAATAAAGTTACTTTTCGAATGCACATATCTGACCTTAGGGGCCATCCATAAATTATACCTCACACGTTAAGGGGTGGGAGGGGGTCGACGAAGTGTGACGTTGTGTGACAAGGGCCTTGGGGATCCCAAATTTTGTGACGGTCTCACTTATGTGACCAGCTGTGACAAGAACGGGGAAGGGGTCAAATAATCATGAAATTCGTGTGATATATAGATTTATAGATGGCCCCTTATGACACCAAAGTCGAGGATTTATTTCATACGTTTTTGTAAGAAACACATTGTAACGAAATATGGCGGTACTTCTCGTAGCATAGCGTATTCGAGGCAGTGCCGCCATAAAACTACTTGAATATTGTTATCCTTGACAAGAAGAGAATTTATTTCATACATTTTAGTAAGCAACAAAATGTAAAATATGGCGGCAGTTTACGTAGCGTTTTCGAGTTATTTCTGGTTTACACCATATAAGTGATTTCATCATCATAATCAGCCTTTCACGTTCCCACTGCTGGAACTCTGGCCTTCTCTCAGAGAGAGTATGGGCCCTAATCTACCACGCTGGCCCAGTGCGGGTTGGTAGATGTCGCATGCCCTTGAATGTTGCAGTTCTTGGACATGCTGGTTTCCTCACGAGGTTTTCCTTCACCGTTTCGAGCGATGGCAAATCCGCACATAACTTATTAAGTCATAGGTGGGGGCCGAGCGGATTCGAACTCGGTGTCGACGATATATGATTAGTGATTTAGTAGGTATTTACTAATTAGCTGGTCGGACAGTAGGGCGTTCTCTCACACGCGTATGTCGTCTAGTCCTTAATTTGGTAGAATTGATGAACTCTAAACTAGCCGCGCGCCAGTGGCAGAGATATATGTGGGTACAAGGAGAAAAAAGACCTTCGGAAATACCGTTTTCCTTCTGAGTCAAGCGGGAAGGATTTGTGATTCAGGAGAAAAACTAAGGTAAAATAAGGAAGGAATCGTCTTGGTGGGTAAGACCATAGCAAAGGAGTAGTAGTTCAGCTTCATATAAATCGGCCGTCGCCGGTTTAAATGAGTGCGTGAGTAGCGGCACCGTGCACGCACGCACTTTTCACGCACACAATCACATAAACGAAAGGAGGCGGCCGGGGCCGCGGCCATGCACTCAGTATGGAACGCGCCGCCTATGCGTCACCGCAAGAGTAGGCAATTAACTCGTGGAGCGACCTTAGTTAACCTACGGTTCGTTATATACTGTGGTAAGACTCAGAAGGAAAGTCAGAGTTTTTTTCTCAGTGTAGAGGGAAGGGCTAAAGATAAATCCTACCCTAATCTACATGTTGACGAATTGCGTAACTCAGTATTTTCCGACTTACGCGCTAAATTTACTTATGATTCGTAGTTAAAATTAACTTTAGTAAAAAATTTGTGAAGTAAACGAGTAACAGTTAACTTTTTAATACCGTTTTGAATATATTAACTTTGACTACGGATCAAAAAAGCTTTAGTTGACTAAATTATAAAATAACTTACATGGTGTGAACTAGGCTTAAGTGCCGTCTTAAGATATTTTTTTAAGTATTGATATCGTTTACATAAAACAGGGTGTACCTAATGTAACCTATAATACCTAGTAATGATGGTTTTGTGCGGAGACAAGTCGTGCGATTAAAATCGCAATTTCCCTCATTAATATAGCTAATATTCTTGCAACTTATCTTATGGAATTGTGATGTTAAAAGTTACTAAAGAGATGTTTATTTTTCATAATCATCCTGACTACCTCATACGGAGCAGTTTAAAAAACGATTAAAATTGTACATTCAAGTAAAGCAGGGTTTCTTAACTTGGGGACCGTGGACCCCTCAGAGGTCCGATAAGTGCGGGGGTTTGTTGACGATTTACCTTAAATTTATTGAGATAATTGCATTCATGTATTTTGTATAGTCAAAGACAGCTCCTCTGAAAATTTGATTTCTTAAAAAAGCGATGCCGTCACAAACCGTCAAATGACGTCACTGAAATGTTGTCTTGCAAAGAGAACTTAACATGTCTTGTATAACAAGATGGCGCGGTTTATTAACCTAGGACTTAGTTTGACAGCGTAACGTCTAACGTCAAGCCATACGCTGTATTGAGATGACGGCACCGCTTTCCTAGTAAATCAAAGCTTTATTTTGGATAATCCTTTGTTTTCTATTCGAAAAGGTTCTGTAGTATTTTTAAATTAAAGTCGTCATCGCTTAACATCAGGTGAGACGGTGTTAGGGACCTAACTATTGTAGGTCTTCAAATAAACAATAGTGGACTGTAAATACTGGTATATTATGATTATGTACGAAATATATAAAAGGTGTGACAAAGAGAGGGCGAATCAGCGCGACTGGTGCCGTCGGTGGCGGTGCGATGAATGAGGAGACACCCCGCGCCGCGCCAGGCCGATAGCGCTCAAACAGACGGGTAAAATGCTTGCCTATCTGTTATAAAAAAATGGTGTGCGACTACAAAAAGGTTAAGAAACCCTGGAATAAAGAGGTATATTTTTGGATTCAGGGTAAATAAGTATTTATCGTGCACTAAAAATATTAATCCCTCACATATTATAAATTTGAGCTTGGAGTAGTCCCCGTCCTTATGTTGCGTTTGGATTAAAATAACCTTAATGTTTTTGATCTTTCTAGTCCTGTAATAATAATAGATATTTAGATTAGAGATACAAGTTAGCTGTAAGTAAAGTATTATGGTATGATTTTTAAAATCATTTGCAAAGATCACCATCCCATCTTGTTCAAGATATAAAAAATACATTCATGTACTTAGCATATAATATATATTACAATACATTTTTTATAGCCTTTTAAAGATCTGTAATATGTATGTGTGAAGTGATAACTAATATAAATAATACATGACAAATTTAGGTATATAGAACTAGATGAATATGTTCTATTTTTTCATGTAACAATATTATAGATACAGCATATCATGTTTTGTAGAAATATATGGTTATATGCAAATTGATGATTGTCATTTTAATAATTCCCTATCCGCTAATATTGGGTTGCGTTGCGACTCGTAGGTCGTAGGTTCGAATCCTGCAATGGGCTTAAGCTTTTGGTGTAGGAAAACATGTTGAAAAAACCATGGGTGGTAGTAGTTTCGAATGCTCTCCTGGCCAACAAAAAATAAAGCCAAAAAAGGTTGCATAGTACATACATGTTAGATGTTACATATACAACAGTAGTGGAGAGATCTTCTTTCGAGCGCAAAAGGAAAAAATCCAAAAAAAGAACGTTGGAGTAGTGTGATAGCATCCAAGTTTCAATATGAACCATGGAGGTAATCGCTGCTATATAACTTCAGTTATAGTTCGAAGCGTCGGAACAACAATGGAAGTATCAAAGCTAAGAATTTGGTCGTTCAGCTCCAACATTTGGTTCCTGGGTTAATACTTGATAGATACAGTTGGCAAGGCATTATAATCATTTAAATTTTCCTATATTGATTTAATAGTTACTATGATTTTTTTTGTTTTGTTATGGCGTCACACGATTAGTGTATTTGCCAGTGTCAAGTATAACAGATTTCAAACTCAAAGAGTTGAATCAAGTTTGGACTATTTTGGCGGCAATTGAGTTGTCAACGTGAAAATTTTGTTTTTATTTCCAAAACTTGTGTTTCTTCGAGTGATAATGTGTAATATTGGTGGATTATTAACCATTATGTGTTCGTTAATGTGTACGAGTGTGGGAAATTGAAATAAAGTTGTGAAAGTGACTTTTCAAGTTGCTCCAAAAAAGTCCGTGTAAAGTTTAAGTAAAGCACCACTACTTTACTTAAACACTATCCTCATCCCATCATCTCATCATCATCATCACCATCATCATTTAAACTTGATTCAACTCTCTGAGTTTGAAATCTTTTATACTTGACACTGGCAAATACACTAATCGTGTGACGCCATAACAAAACAAAAAAAAAATCAAGTTTAAATAATGATGGTGATGATGATGATGAGATGATGGGATGAGGATAGTGTTTAAGTAAAGTAGTGGTGCTTTACTTAAACTTTACACGGACTTTTTTGGAGCAACTTGAAAAGTCACTTTCACAACTTTATTTCATTTTCCCATACTCGTACACATTAACGAACACATAATGGTTAATAATCCACCAATATTACACATTATAACTCGAAGAAACACAAGTTTTGGAAATAAAAACAAAATTTTACGTTGACAACTCAATTGCCGCCAAAAAAGTACTATGATTGATTATTATTATTAGTTCTTTGAATTTGGCGCCCCATGTAACCAAAGAGCAGGTAATAAATAACATTTATTTCTTGATGTTGGTACAGTTGGAACTATGTTGGATTTTAGTCGATTTTTCAGTCGGAATCGGAATCGATAATGAAAGAATCTATAATCTATGGCACGAACGAGAGTTTTAACTTCTAAATACCACAGAATCCATTCCATAAATCAATAATTCATGTTTTTACTTCATAGCAATCTGTGGTTATTGCATTGCTGTTGCTGACTGCTGTCATTTTCACAAAACGAATGCAACCTGCTTTGTAGTTTTATAGTAAAAATAAAAATGCATACGAATAAAATTTCGAAAAGAAAGTGAATAAGTCGTATAATAACTGCCTAAACTATGTCTGGTGGTCTTGTTGATAAAGTGTATATTGGTCTCGACAATGCCCCAGCCGCATTTGACATAAAAGGACGCATTCTTGGACCGGCAAGTTTTCTTACCTTCACGATTTATTTCGCATTTCTCGCAAGATTCATGTGATGATTTCACTTTTTCAGAATGGGACAAATTTGGAGTACATCCGATCTGAGACGGGCGTGGTGGCTGTGTTGAAGGCTGATAAGTTGGAGCCTTTGCATTTGGCTTTGCATCATACAAGGTCCGAAGCCTTGGCAGCTGCGAGGTCGCTCGCGCTGAACTTGATAGAGACTATACGCGCTGAACTGGCGCAATGGAGCGCCGCGCAGGCGGGGGGGCCACCTCCTGCGTTGAATGTGCCCCCTCCGACATTGACGACAACTAGTGCGCCGCCCCCAGTTCCACCTCCCGTCGCTTCAGCAGCTATTTCTACGCCACCGACGCTAACATCCACATCGCAGCCGGCAATAATGCCCCCAGTAGTCAGCGTCGCTTCTGCTAGTGCACCCCTCATGACAGTCCGTCAGCCGACAGTCTTGCAGCTCCTACCTCAGCAACAGCAATATGTGCTAAACCAGGAAAATGGGCAGCTTATACCTATAGTACAACCTGGAATGCAAATGTCCAATACCAACTTCACCTCAGTCCCTCTTGCTCAGAATTTAATGCAACAGTCTAATTTTGGCACACAAATTGTAGATATATCTAACATGCAGCCTGTAAATGTAACCCAGTTGCGACTGAGTGGTGTTCCTTCATCCATGTCCATGATATTGCCCAACGGACTTTCTATACCTCAAGGAACATTGACGTCTAATGACACTACTACGGTTAGCTCCGCTACCTCTACGCCTGTTGTTTGTGCAGCTCAGAGCACGAATGCTCCTCAGAAAATCTTGTACAGTACGGATAAGTGTGATAAGGAAGTGAAGTATCACATTCAAGGGCCAGAGACAGTTCAGTGGGCGATGCCGGGCTCGCAGACTATGCTGATACCGTACCAACAATTGCAAGACTTGACAGGCAATCAGCAGGGATTGACTAACTTGCAGCCGCAGCAGTTTGTTTCTGTAAGTCTCTTATGTAATTTAATATTTGTAGTTTTTTTTTCTTACAGCTTACTTGATAAAAGATTTGATAGAATTGTTATTAAATTATAATAAGCAAAATTTCCCAAAATCTGTTCAGACATTTTGGTGTGGATGTTGGGAAGGTATATAATAGACAATAGAAAGATAACACATTTAACTTACTCCCTTACAGATAGCCCCAGCTGGAGGCCTGCAGCAAACATCCCTCCCATTGTCAGCAGCACAGCTACAACAGCTGCAAACCTCTGGAGCTATCATGCACCTCAACCAAAAGGTAAACCACCCACCCATTTGTCTAATTGAATCTCTATCGGCCGTTCCCAATAACAGATCTATCCATGGTTAGCCCTACTGAAGATATAAATTTGACATAGGCTCCATAGAAGTAATGTCATCAAGAAAATGTCAAGAAATGTCAATGTCAAAGTAAGACTATCTCTAGTAAAAACGCTAGTATGGCTTTAGGATTAGGTATAGATATCTCCCACACTTCTAACGCCCTAAATTAATAATTATCTGTTATCCTCAGTTTTGGATCGATATGTCATGCCATAATATGTCATTTTAGTACTAGGGCTTGACACACAACTACTAAAATGATATATTATGACATGACATATCAATCCAAAACCGCGGCTAACGGATCAGGATTGATTATTAATTTCGGGCATAAGTCGAAAATTCCAGTTTTTTTTAGTATAAACCTGGGCTGCAGTACTCAAAACACCACACCAAAATCTAGTTGATTTTGAGTCTCAAGCAAACAAACAACGTATTTTGCTGATACATTTGGTTTGGGTTAAGTGACTTGTTAAACCCTTGTATCATTTTCGCCTATGGATTTTATGTATCGCCAACTCCAGCTTGAAACTACTTAATCAATTCAAATCTGATAAGAATAAGTTTAGCCTACAGTTACACTGACACCATGGTGAAAACCTTGTTATAATTCACAAAACTGTTTTTATGAATCTGTAAGGCCCTTGCAATACAGTAAGGTCAATATATCTTAAGAATATGCAACATCAAATTGTTTCATGCTTTCCGATATCAAGATTCCAAATGTTCAGCTGATTGATGTAAGTAAAACATACCTTATGACTACACAATGAAGTAATATTCTAATTAATAACTGGTAAATATGTAAGTAATGAAGGGAATAATGGTATGACTGACTGAAAATTTCAATTGTCAAGATGAAAAGTAGACTTGCTTGGTGCGCTTTTGTGTATGTTGAAAGAATGAGCATGAAGGAATGATAGAAAAATATAAATGGTGTTAAAGTGCTTAACATCATGTGACTTGTGGTCACAACTTACCCATAAGAAGTGAAAAAACATGACTCGCATATGACCTCAACATTAGTTGAGGATAAACACTCAAAACTCAATTATTTATTGCATTCATTTATGTATTATGTATGTATATCATAGTATACCTCCTCATAGTATGGCTCCTACAAAGAGTGACTAACTAGGTAGTGAAAGTTGATGCAAATGTCTAACTACACCTTGTTGTTTTGTTCGGGAGAACTATGTTCAATTGTTCAGGAATGGATGTGTTGTGGCCGATGTTAAAAATAATTATTGTAAGATGTTAGTAGATAAATGTATTTGAATTTCCTTCAACAGCCAATAGTGAGCAGTGGATCTCTGATCAATATAATATCAACGGGACAAGCATCGTCACCACAAATAATTTCTGTGAGCATTAGGTTTTAAACTGCTGTCATTGTATCAAACTCACACTAATGCTTTTTTGATTAATTTCTAGGCTGGTTTATTCTTAATTTTAACGCGGCACCGGTTCATTTTTAATTTCAAGGCTGAGGCATAGATTTATTCCTAATTTCAAGGTTGAGGCATTGATTGATTCCTAATTTCAAAGCTCAGGCACTAATTTATTCCTAATTTCAAAGCTGAGGTACTAGTTTATTCTTAATTTCAAAGCTGAGGTACTAGTCTATTATTAATTTCAAAACAGTGGTAATAGTTTATTCTTAATTTCAAAGCTGAAGCACTATTTTATTCCTAATTTCAAAGCTGAAGCACCAATTTATTCCTAATTTCAAAGCAGAGGCACAAATTTATTCCTAATTTCAAAGCTGAGGTTCTACTTTATTCCTAATTTCAAAGCTGTGGTTCTAATTTATTCCTAATTTCAAAGCTGAGGTTCTAATTTATTCCTAATTTCAAAGCCTTGTACTGGTACTGGTTCATTCTTAATTTCAAAGCTGAGGCACTGGTTTATTTATAATTTCAGGCTTTATTGTTTTATTTACAACTCGCAGGTGGTTTTGTGGTTATTTTGCTGCTTCTTTCATTTAGGGATAAGCCACAAAATGCTTATCATTCTGTTCTTTACACTCTTAATTCCAGACAACAAAACTTTTAAGTTGTGCACGGATAGCGCGTTCCTGAGTTACGCGTAGTCGGGATACGTTGTCCAGTTGTTTTTGTTTGCGTTCTACAAGAGTTTACGCGTAGCTGCAAGTATGCATATGGCTTTTCACGACACGCGTAAGGGACACAAAACTACGAATCCGCATCGCATCACAAATATCTGCGAGCTCGCACGAATACGCCACATGAATCTCCGGATTCGCATCGCATCGCAGTTTTGTGTGCGAGCCCTAACTCAGGAACGCGCTATTCGAACGCAACTTTACACATCTACTTTGTATTCGTTTGTCTTCTCTTTACAGCAATTGTTTATTTTATTATTGTCTCTAAGGGCCGCTTTTATAAACGTCCGCAAGTTAAATGTGATACCAAATTTCGGTAAGTTTGATCTTAATGGTGTTGATTCGGTTTTGCATTCTTTAAAACTAAACTAGGTTTGACAGGTCTAATAGTAATGCAATCCTTTTTTACTTTAGTGGTTAGAAAAAGACAGCAATACTATTAGACCTGTCAAACTTAGTTTAGTTTTAGAGAATGCAAAACAGAAACGACACCATTGTCAAATTTTAGTACGGAAAATTTGTCACAAAGCTCAAATTTACCGAAATTTGGTATGACGTTTAACTTACCGATGTTTATAAAACCGACGCTAAGTTGGTCATTTGTTTGTATTCAGTTTAATTATTCACATTCTTATCTGATTTCTATCACCGTTATTCTTCATTCACATTTCTTCATTACCTACATACTAATGAATACTGAACTCTATTGACAAAGCTTTTAATACCAATATTAACTGCATCAACTTATTCAATAAAACTTGTTGTGACATATAAATTTACCTACGTTTCAGAATGCTTCAACACCCACTAAGAACGTAAACCAAGAGGCGAGAGGACAAAAGCGTTTATCTGACGGTACACCGAATCAACTGCAATTACGACCTATAGCCCCGGCTGGGTAAGTCACATTCCTACGGCGGGTTTTTAGAATGTCTAATAACTTTCACAGGAGATTGATTATATTGCTGTCTTTATCATTTGCTTAGTGCCACACAAAGACAGCAATACACTGAGAAAAAAGTTCTGACTTTCCTTCTGAGTCTTTACCTTCCAAGACCATTTCCTTCCTTATTTTGTATTAGTTTTCTTTCTGAATCACAAGTCCTTCCCTTTTGACTCAGATGGAAAACGGTATTTTGGAAGGTCTTTTTTCTCCGTGTAGTCCTGTAGTGCGATTCCAATTCACTCTGAAAGTTTCCGTGTCGGATTCGACGTCACTTTCGCTTCGCGGAAACGTTTTTCGAGCTCAAATAGGTGTCGGAAACTTTTTCGTGATAGAGCAGCTGGTTTGTCAAATTAAACGTCGGTTTCCGAATTAAGTTTTGTGAACCGTGTCCAAAGAAATCTGAAAGATTTTTTCCGGATCCGTGGTCGGAAGAGTTTCCGTGTGAATTAGAATCGCACGGCTGATCTGTTGTCAAAGTTGACAAGCGTTCTACTAACCCGCCTTCAATTATAAACCTAGATTAGCTTAAAAAACTTACTTTCAGATAGCTGTCAGTGTTGGGCCAAGATCAAGAATCAAATACTATTCTATTTCTATTAGAGATCTCTTCTAAGACTCGGGTAATAACAGACTTTAGACTTTAATTTTTAATGATTAAAAATAAAAGCAACACAGTCTAGGTATACAGGGAGTTTGCATCACCACCCAGTGTCCCGCCATCCAAGTAGGCTTGGACTGAACTCGTTTGATGATGGGATGGATAGCGAGACTAAAAACAGCGATACTGAATAACTGAATTGAAACAATACATTTACTAGTTATATTATACATAGTAAAGAAAAGACAACATTTTATTGATCACATATATTAGCCATCATCTTTAAGTGCCAACTTTGATAAAAAAAACTTGAAGAGTCGGTGAAACATCTTGTTGATATTTGGCATTATTTTAGAACAGCTAGGTACACGTAGTTTGTATCTTTAGTGCCCCCGCGCATTTAAGCGGCCAAGCCGTGCGGCCAGGTCGCCGCGGCCAGCCGTAGACGGCCACGTATTGGCCGCGCGACCAACAAAAACATCGTGACCCAAGAAGCGGCCAACGAGATACGCCCATTTATATGAAATACGTTCAGTATGCGCGCACGTGTCGTAGCGGCTGCGTGAGTTTCGAGTGTACAAGGCGATGTCTTTTGATAAGGAGCATTCAACTGACGTATTTGGTCGCTTGACGTGGCCGCTGAATTAAATGGGCTGCGCGCTCTGGCCGCGCCGACCTAGCCGCGCGGCCAGCGGCCTAATGCGCACTTACACTTTGTTTAGTCTAGTGCTTAGTGTTTAGTTCACTGTTAGTCTATAGTAATTAGTAAGCGGTGTCCCACACTCTTTAGTTCATTTCAAAGTTTAAAATACAGAAATAAGCACGAGGTTTTATGTTATTAAGGTCAGATAGCATTCTCTATAGAATTGTAAGCATAGAACGTGCGTGTGCTCAATCAAACTAAAACTATAAAATTTAATATTAAAAATACACTCTGATTAGATATAAACGGTCTTCTCTCTAAATAAAAAAATAGGCACATAAATGCAGCGGAAAATTCCGCTAAATTCTATAAAATAAATGTTTTTAATCCACATAAAACTTTAGTATGTTAATTAAACTTCACAAAATTTTACTCATTTGACTATAAACTAATAGGTACTTAAACTCACAAATAAAAACTTATAAGAGTAGATCTAGTACAAATAAATTCTTATTCAAATATTTGTGCTTAGTATAAAAACAAATCGCAAGTATTTGTTCTGTCTGGGTGTACACTGCGAAAAAAATTCTGACTTTCCTTCTGAGTCTTTACCTTCCAAAACCGATTCCTTCCTTATTTTACCTTAGTTTTCCTTCTGCATCACAATTCCTTCCCTTTTGACTCAGAAGGAAAACGGTATTTCGGAAGGTCTTTTTTCTCCGTGTAGTGGATCCGCAGTCCGCGTAGTATCCGATATCCTAGACAAGGAATTCTAGTTAGAGCTCAGAGCTATGTATGTGATTGTGTGGGCGTTATTTATTTATGTATACAATGTCTAAGTTGTAAGGGATTTAAATCTCGCTCGAAAGAAAAAAGCCACAGTTTCAAGCATTCTGATTACTGATTTGTCTCTCAAAACTCGCATGTAATGTTTCTTTGGCGTGTCGCTGTAATACATTTTGTTTTGTGTGAATTGAACCGATATGCCGCAGGTCGAATGTAAGCGCGGACAAAGGGTCCTCGAGAGAGGCGCGCTCTTGGACCACCGCTGCAGCAGGTATTGAAGAATTACAGCTGTTCCGCTCTCTGTACCCTTAGTTTTGTAGCTGAGATAAATGTAGTAATTTACTATATTTAAGCGTCACAATTAAGTCGATTCTATGGTGTTTTTTTAAAACAGTATTGCTGTACTTTTCTGACCACTGTAAGTAAAAAAGGACGGCATTGCTTTTAGACCTGTTTCGACACCAATGTTACTCTGGTGGGAATTTTGTGTGATTACTTTTTGATATTTTCCTATAATCCCCCCACAGGGTGATAAACTAGGAGAGATTCCTGGAATATGACAATTTGTACCTTGGTCTGACACCAAATTGTTAGTTAAATTTTATGCGAAGACATGTTTCCTCAATGTAACTCATAAGAGATAGAGTTATTAAGTTATGAATATACTCGTATCAACATGATGTGCATTTTCTAAAACTAAATTATTTGTCTGGTCTAGAAGTTTTGCTATGTTTACAACATTACTTTTAGCCTCGTATTGGTTTAGTGCCCAAATCAAAACTGATTTATTCCTGATTCACAGATTCATTTACCAATATATTATCTTGGTATATTCAGATCCTAAAGTCACAATGAACGTCGATTATTCTCATATCAAAATTGCTTTTTACCGTCGAGCACGATTAGCATGCACAAAGCTTGAGATTACCACAAAGTCATATTCTTTTAGCTCCAAAATAATTGCCACATTGCCGTTGGACTTAATTTTATCTCAGCTATGAAATGTACGATGCAATATGTTACTAACCCTGCAAATAACCAGGCGTAGATAAATGTGCTTATGCGTAATTGAAAATAAGCGCGCGCGTAAAACAGCTTATTAGTATAGCAAAATAATAATTTTCTCAAATAGAGAGATGGCATTACTGAGACGTTATAACCTAGCGTACACTACGGGCGGGCCGCACCGCAAAACATTGAAATATGTTCGTGCATCTCTGTCGTTCATGTAATGATCGAAAGAGATGCAGGAATGATTTGCGGATGGCCCCGCCTGTGTGCGTGAGCTCTTAAACACCGCAGTGCGTAATTGCTTTATTTCTCTCCTCATTTTGTAATAAGCAGTCTCGCAAAGCGCGCTTATTTCTGCTTTTTGACTTTCTTTTACAAAATCTTTAAGCATTTGCGTAGTACTATAAATATTTGCACTTAGTTGTAGTGTAGCACCATTGTGTATATCTGTGTGGCAAAAGCGTAATATTTTCTTACAGGATTGGCTTTTTTGGAGACTCAGCAGAAACTTGTCGGAGAATTACAACAGCTATATATATTAATGCTCTGCTTTTTTTACCGCCCTCAGAAGATTTATAGTCTACATTCTTCAATTAGAGTACCATAAAGTTGATATACTATAGATAGAAATTGGTCACAGAGAAAATAAAGCTTATTTTCATTTTGTCTGTTGACATTTGTGCGTAAGTTGCAAAATGCGTAATATTTATAATTAATTTGTCCAAAATCAAAATTAAATAAATCATCTTGCGTTTGCGTAATTAATTTTACAAAACAAATGTTTTGTAAAATAAATCTCTCTTCGTGCATAGGTAACTACTGGTAAATGCGTCTGTCCTGCGTAACAAGCAATGTTTTGTATTGGTGGTGCCAAACATTATGGCCGATCTGAACATATAGCCAAGGATCGCTTCGCCGTAGCACTTTTTAGACGCAGCAGGGGGTACGGCAGCCCGGGGAAAGCAACTGCACACATTTGGTCCTATGTTCAAATCGGCCATTGTTTTTATAGCTAACAAGCATATTCTTTTCTATATTACGCGCAGTTCATGCTCTTTAACGCATTTGCATGTACGTGGGTTAGAACCGCAATAGTTTTGAGAGAGGCGTAAAAATGAAAGCATTGGGCGTAGTTTCTTTTTGGGACCAGTTTATGTTCGATTACGCAGTCCTTCCTCCGCTATCTCGTTTACATTTACTAATTTTTAATTTTTATTATTTTTTTTAATGTTATTTCTGCAGTTAACGAGCCTGAATAAGAAAAAAAATACCACACAATAGGATACAGTTGTTTTGGGATTTTGTGGTTGCTAGTCTAATATGACCCGTAGGTTGAAGGTTCGAATCGAATCCAGCCATGAGCTTGTTTGCTGGAAAAAAAAACTCTAGAGATCGCATGGCGAACCACCACATTCAGGATAAAAATCTGTCACCAAGCACCTATCAGTGAAAGCCAGTTCTCAAAACAGTAGCAGCCACACTAGAGTAAGAAATGACTCCATTACTGCTATAACAACGCCAAGAAGTTCAGCAGAAGCCAGATTTCGTCAATTTCGCCGTTTTGTAAATGAAAAAAATGAACACAATCCAACATCTTTGACTTTCATGATCTTAAGCAGCTTTTCGCTTTTCTTTGTTTTCAACTGGTTAAAAATGACGCTACATTTCCTGAGTCGCAGTCGTAATTATGGACATCAACATTGCAGCTTTAAATGATATAATACAGCAACAGTCGCAGCTTGTTAAAGCATTGCATGTCGATCGTTTTCACTTTCTATAATAAATCCCGATATTGAAGGACGCTGTAGAAGACATCATACTTACATTTCCATATAGTTCCCGTTGTTTTTTTCCATGTAGCTAGACGTCACAGGCGGCGTAATATTTTTCCGCAGCAGACATATCGTGTGATAGCTTTACGCTGTCACTGATCGGTGTTTATTTCTTCTCTAGTAAGTAAGTTATGTTTTACATTTTTCCTCATTAGATACACCAGAGATACGATGCTGGCACATCAACACAAATAAGTTGACCGTGCGTAATTTAATAGGCGTAATCTGGAGATTTTCAAACTCACGAAAACGCCATGTGTTACAATAGAACGCCTTTCCGTTTATCTGATCCATTTCGGGGAATTAAACCCGCTATTTTCTGTCTCCTGATTACGTCCATGCGACACGCGTATTTTGCGCAAGCGTAACTTTTGCAAAGCGTTTTTTATAATCATGATTTTGTTCTCAAACTATGCTGTATTTCAGGTAGGGACGTTGTCAGCAGTATGGGTATGAAGATCAATCCTCATGGAACCATCATTCATGTGTCCTCTGGCCAACAAACTAAGTAAGAATTAATTTATTCCCCTTATCATGGCTTTGAGTAATTGAGTGATTTTTTTTACCATACAACAGTTATAGTTAAATATCATTTTCTGTAGTAAATTATCATAAAAACATGGTCTGATGTCACAGCAAGTAGACACAGTAGCAGTTCAAAGATCTGGTTTCCACCTAAGTTCACAGCGTACACATTGTCAGTAAGTTGCACAAAGAAACATTTTTCCCCAAGCCCCAATTATCTCTCATAAAGAATTATTGAAAACTTTTGAATTATTTCCTGTTTCTCTTCTCAACAGCGTGTCATCCACGGGCTTGACATCCGACGGTACAGGCATGTACATCCGCCAAATCGACCGCAATTCCATTCAGATACAGAGCAAAGATCAGAAGCAAGATCTAAATAAGATGCAGAACACGCAAAACGTGCAAATGATCACGGTTCCTCAAGGCATGACTGTGCTCCAGAACCCTCTGAACATCAGTCAGATGCCGACAGTCCTGGGTCAGCACAACAGTCAAGTGTACATGATACCGACCAATCAGAATCTCGTACAAGGAGGGTTACCTCCAGGGCTCATAAGTCAGCAAATGCTACCAGGACAAAACGTGACAGTGATGCAGCCAAACCAACTGGGAGTACCCGGTGGCGTACAATACAATATGCCACTGATGCATACCATGAACATGCAAGCGAATTCCCAGTACATGCCGACAGGAATTAATTTAAACACGCAGCTGTCAGCGCAGCAGTTAAATGCAGCTTTAGCCGGACATCAGCTGGCTAATCCTAACATGGGGTCTATACCTATAGTCCAAGCGCCCCAAGCCTCCTCTCCTCTAACCAGTACTCAAATACCAGTGTCTCAAGCGCAAGTGCACCAGATCCTTCAGCAGAACTCGTTCTTAACACCCACTTCGCAGTACGCGAGCATGCCCCAGCAATATATGATGCCGAACAACCCTGGCGCTTCAGTCTCAGCCAATCAGAACATACAGTATAACATGACTGCAACGCAAAACACGACCACGTCTAACAACGGGACCGGGCAAACTGCAGCTGTTGAAAATGAAAACTCGAACGGAGCTACCAACCAAGCGAACTATATAACATCATCATCATCCCAAGACGGGAATGGATACTCTCTATCGGCTGCGGGACAGAATCCAGCGCAGAATTTTGCGACGGACGGGTCCACAAGTCAGACCAACTTTACGCAACAGCAGAATCAGGCAGTTACTCCCACTTACGGGAACGGTAATGGGAGCGCATCTAATCCGGGATACAACAATCAGACCACTTCGCAGCCCCCGCCGAGTTATCCAACTAACGGGTCGAACCAGTCGAGTAACACGTATGGCTCGACGCCGCCGTCTAGCAGTCAGGCGACACAGCAATCGTTCTCGCCCTCTACGACGCCTGCACCCAATCAGGCCTATCAGACGCAGAGCCTTCCCAATATGCCCAACGTGGCATACCCACCGAACCAAAACCCGTATCCGAACGCTACGGGACAAAACTTGGCAGCGTATGCCAGTAACCAGTACCAGTACAACAGCCGACCTTGGTTCAGACCCCGATATGGTTCTCCCCAAGGGTCCCCTTATAGTTCCGGCGCAGGACCGCCACCCAATGCACCGCCGATGTCGGTCCCCCCTCCCACTGGAAACTATAACTACTGGCAGGATAGCTGAGACATGGAGGATGGTCTCACAGGCGCAATGTGGGACGAGTGATGATAGACTTTCAGATAGATTTAAGACATACTGTTTTATCGATAGATATAATATACATATACATTTATGAAATGTAAGCTTTGTCTACAGAAAAATTATAATATGATATCAAGTGTATCTTTGACTGTTTTTTACGTGATGGATAGCTAGCTGTGTGAAAGTAGTAATAGTTTGAAATGGTACTAGTACTGGTTAAAGTCACCAGAACTTATAGTTCTCAGAATTAGAAAAGGCATTGCAACAGCGACTTCAGCGACTTGCGGAGTAGGTACCGATTGCTATTCAGCTAAAATACCATAAAAAAAAAATTATATTCTCTTTGCAAAATCTAGACTCCTCACTGGCAACAAATCTCATGTCAATGCTCTTTAAATCTTAGTTAAAAACTCTTTGAATTCCATCATCAATAGAGGAATTATTTTGAAACTTCCTTTCGTAACATTTTCTTATTGGCTTTGTGCATGACATACTTGTGACGTGACTGCGAAATTGTGTCTAATAATCAACAAAAGTCACGCAAAACGTACCTCTAACAATTTAGAAATATTCACCAACCCTTGTGCTTACAACAGAAATAACAACTTTATTTAAATTTTTGTCCAAAAATGAACTCCGAAAACCGATACCCAGTGACCGCGTCTTTATTCATGCTGAAAGAGGTGAAGCAACGTCGTGAACGCGTCATGCGCGGCTACCAGCTCTTGAAGCGTAAGGTCGAGGCTCTTCGGTTCAGGGGGCGGCAGGCGGCCGAGGAACTTGCCGCCACGCAGGGCATCCTGGGGCATACCCTCAAGGAGGCCTACATATCGCTTGCCGCTGTTAAGTTCACGAATGGAGAATCGAACGCGATGGTGTTGGAAAATATTGGAGAGGTAACACGTTCTGTCGGAAGACGCCCACTGCTGAACATAGGCTTTCTCCATAAAAGGGGTACCTACTAGCCGTTTGGATCTAACGGTTTTTGCGACTTTTACGAGGTCTTCAGTCCACCCTTCAGTCTACGTTGCATCTCGCTGCAGTTCGTGGTCACCACTCCTGACCGTTTCTTACGCGTATGCCGTATGAGGGAGAGTGTGGACCGTAATCTACCACGCTGGCTCAGTGCGGGTTGGTAGATGTTGCATGCCCTGGAATATTATTGTTATTGGACACGTCAGTTTCCTCATGATGTTTTCTTTCACCGATTGAGCGCCGGCAAATCCACACGTAACTTATTAAGTTATAGGTGTGGGCCAAGAGGATTAGAACTAGGTGTCGGCAATTTCGCACCTTGTAAGGCGTTACCGTTTGGCCACCATGGCTACCCTTATACTGTTTAAACTACCATGGTCATGGTCATTAGAATTAGGTTTAGAAACGGGATAATTACAATGTAGGTATTTGTTTTTGTTTGAGTTCTCAATATTTCAGAACTGTTACAAGCGACTGTTGCTACCTTTGTTTACATTACAAACAGGCCCAAGTGCGAGTCCAGCGTATACCGGAGAACATATATGGTGTGTCCACGGTTTCACTGCTCGCCGTAGAGGAGACAGGGGCCGGCGACACCTTGCGGTACGCCGGTTTGGGTGCCGGTGGCCACCGCACCAGCGAGGCTAAGAAAGCGTTCCGAAAAGCCGTGATGCTACTTATCAGATTTGCCTCTTTGAGGAACACTTGCATCTTGTTGAACGAAGCGATCAAGTGTACTTTGAGGTGATATTTGTTAGTTTACGTAAACTTATTTATACCTGCATAATAAAGGTGGGTATACGTACCTATCTAATACCTTTACCAAAGTACATATAATACCTAATTAACTTGAACACTGCATTTTTTATACTTGTACAGGGTGACGTTTGACCACAAGTCACCTGATGTTAAGTGACGATGTAATCGATGGTGGCGTCACGCTACACCTGTATCGGGAATTGGCTCTAAGTGGTGGGACTGCTTCAACACACTAGGTGCTTGGCGACAGATTCTTAACTAGAGAACGATACGAAGTCCAGAATTTAATTCATGATCTTGCAGTAGAGCATGTACCTACCTACATAAATAACAGTGATGCTGGATAGTATGTAGTTAATTATTTCAAATAATTTTACATTAAGCTGTTTTAAGCACTTTTAATTTTCAGGAAGGTGAATGGAATCGAAAAAGTGATAATACCTAAATTGCGAAACACTGAATCTTACATTATGGCGGAAATGGATGAAAGGGTAACGCTTTCTCTTTTCGGTCGGAATTTACTCATTAATGCGAATAATTTGGTATAGTAATTTACTCGTCTATTGTCGCTCAGTGGTAAGTAGTCCCCCACACAATATTTCAGCTGTGTAGAGCATCCAAAAGAAGTAGGCACCTACATAACTAGGTAGGTACTTACAGCATTTAGGTACCTACAAGAACTTTAAAGCCAATTATTAGTTACCACAATGTAAGCAAATGATATTTCTAGGAAAGAGAAGACTTCCATCGTTTGAAAATGGTGAAAGCTAAAAAGATTAAAAGCCAAGGGATGAGTAATCTGCGCCAAGTCCAAGAGAAGATGAGTGGTGGAGGCGAAGGTTATGTATCGCGTATTCTTGTAATATAAGTAGGTAGGTCTTTTGTCACCCTGTAAGTAAATTCGTTTCATAGAGCCGAAAATATCAGCTTGTAATATAGCATTTTCCTGCACTGCCTACGCCTCTTTTTTATCACAGACTAGCTGATCTCCAGTAGGATCGAGATCATGCAATGTTACTGCAACTTTTAACCCATTTCCAGATTGTTCCAACTCCAAGAGGCATGGGTCTCCGGCGCACATCCGATACACCGAGGTCACTAACGTCTGCGCCCACAGCTCAGAAGTGGGTTCCCAAGTCAATGCGGGGGATTACAACCCTCTATGTTCGCTAAGCGAGGATGATGAGGATTTACTGTTCTAGAGCTTATCCTGTCGTCTTCCTACAAGCGGTTTTTTTCAACTATAGTATTTCAAAATTTCAAGTAGTTATTTCTATTGTAACTTAAATATTTATTTGTCCATTATAGAATATGGATTGTTCTTGTCACGCAGCGATTGCAACACTAAAACGAAGTTGTCTTATGTTTGTCTATAATTCATGCCAAAACAGCTGGCATTTTATTGACATTTTCCTAATGTAGGCCAAAATTGTCAGTTGGATTGGGATTTTATTTTTGTTTCTGTATAATTAATCGTCGAATTAATAAAATACCAGATACTTATAAATAGCAATTTTATTTTCTACAAAACCATAGAAACTACATTACAACACCCAGCCATCATCCAGTCTCTCTTCCATTGGCTTCGTGAAATATTGGCATCTGCGAAATTTCTCCAATATCTCTCCCTGTAGGCAAATGAGAATAGGTTCCATCATTGGATGAATAAGTAGGGTAGGTACCAGCTGCTATCTAGTTTTAGTAGGTATTTATTAGATAGTTTAGCTACCAAAATATAACAGGAATAGAACGAAGAAAATAGGGATATTAAATGCGTTTGTGAGTGAGCGAGTGTGTATGTTTGTAACTTCACGCCGAAACGATTCGGCGGATTTGAGTGAAATTTCGAATGGAGATTGCATAGAGCCTGTATTAGCACATAGGTTTTTATCCTATAAAAGTTTCTTGTGGAATAATGGGAAAACCGCGGGGTGCAGCTAATATAATATTAAAGGTAGGTAGGTAGAGGTACTTACAGGGCCAATTTTCTGAATGTTCTCGCTATAGTAAGTAATGGCGCTTGAACCAGTCCCGTAGAGAGGATATTTCAGGTGCATCTAAAAATGAGTCAGACTTGGTATTATTTCCGAAAAATAGGTCTAGGTTCAATTATACTAAAAATGCGTTAAGATTTGAAAGGGCTCCCCAAGTCGAAAAGTTTTTCTTTTGTCTATAGTCACGCATTTGACCATAGTTTTACCTGATTGCCATCAGTGCAGACGTGGCCGGCGAAATTGATAGAGTGAAGTATCTTCTAGACAAGCATGCTCGTCATGCTTGTCTAAAAGATACTTCACTCTATCAATTTTAATACCCTACTCACGCTACAATCTAACTACCAATTTGTTGTTTAGACTTATGATGCAATTTGTTGGCCTGAAGCTGATTGTACCAACAAATTGTAGTTAGATCGCACCTTGAGTAGACTACTTTATGATTTGCAGCTTACATTTTTATCAGCAACAACCAACAAATCGCGCGGCGTAAAGTTTTCTCGAACGAAATTCGCGCTATGTTCTGTGCAGTACTCGACCACAGGCTGCGATGTTGCCAGTTCCTCAATAACTTCATCCAGCATTTGCTCCCAGAAGAAGTCTGTTAGCATCCGCTTGCGAATACCTGGCAAGGAATTAAAAATGAATTACTTTGTTTCCAGTTGAAATAATGGGTCGAGAAAAAGTTAATAGCAACTCGCACCATCTCGATGTGGGGGCTTTTTAGGATTTTTGTAGTTATCGCGCATCTCACTGCCGATGCCCGGAGGTTTTCTACCATCCTGCAAGATCCAAGGACGGCTGAAGTTTTTCCCTTTGCCATACGCTGATGGTTCAACCGGAACCTTTGGATAGAGTTTGATGCGTTCGTATGCTCTGAGTTTGAGTCCAGCAGGTTCTTCGTTTTCGGGTTCTGGCATATCTGCTTGGACTTCCACGTCATTGTTCAATTGAGCGTTCATGTTAAAATTTATTGATCAAAAAAATGGAGGAATAACTACAAAGAATTGGTTGTCAAGGCGACCCCAAAAAGAAAAACGTCTTGATAACTTGGAGCATTTACACGATGCCAATCATGAAGAAAAACTCCTTTTAGAATTAGAGGTTTTCTGTCAATTTGAATTGCAGTAGGAAAGCAAGATTATTCTATATCTAGCGATAGACATAAATACATTTATTTGTTTGTTGCTTGCTCTATGTGTTATAACGCCATCTGTCGAATTATGTAGAACTATTTTATTTTGTCTGTCAGAAAACTCCCAAACAACCTAGCAAAGTCGTAATTAAAAAAAAAAACTCGCCTGCTTGCCTGTCAGTTCATCAGTCTCCCGACTCCTCCGTCATTACTGTCAGTCAGTTGGCTACTCAGCTGTTGAGTGACAGTGACAGCTCAGCGGTGTGACCATGTGTAACTGAAAGTAGCCATTTTGGCAGATTAGGCTAAGGAATTTTCACTTCGAAATAAATAGAAAAATGAAAGTATGAAGCACATTTTTAAAAGGTCCATGTAGGTCCCTGCAAAAAATGGTTATGATAATATTTTTTTAATATTAAGTATATTTTTGTTTCCTACCTCCCCATAGACACACAAAAACACGTGGAATATTTTTATTTTTATGACATTTTCTTGTGTTTGGCATATTTTCAGCTAATGTGTGGCTGTTCTTCATTTAACCAATGGTCACACTTTCCCTCAGCTCGCTCACCCTCAGTCAGAGTGTCAGTGTCAGATCAGAGGCCAGCCGACAAAAATTGAAAATGGCTGAGGCTGTGCAATTGACTCGAAAACAAGATTTGCCCCCTCCGGGGGGCTACAAGCCGATTCCATTTAAACGGGTACCCGCTAAACAATTTTTCAGTGGTATGTACAACATTCTTTTCTTTATATTTCCCCATATAAATATTATGTAACTTATGTTTATTGGTTAAGTTTGATAGCTCATCTAAAATATGTTTCATTACATATTTACATTGCAACATATTCAAAAAGGCGAAAAATGGCTGTGTTTGATGTCATATTGTCTTAGTTTAACTCTACTGAAAATGGTAAACAATGGCTAGTCTACTAATTTAATTTTTACTCTACTAATTTGGTACCTAAGAGATATGAGTCTAGGTCATCTGTTCATAATCTTGTTCCCGCACTGTTATTACCATTTTTATCCATTTCAGGGTATACTATGTTCGCTGGCTACCTTGGTCTTACAGCGGGTGCCATTTATCTGTACTACATCAACTACAAACAAATAGTGAGAGATGAAATCGAGATGCGCTCAGCCAAGATGGCCATTTATCCGGCCCTGCTAGCTGAGCGCGACAGGGAGTTCCTGAAGCAGCTTCGTAGGAACCGCGACGCTGAGGCTGAACTCATGCGTGATGTTCCTGGATGGGAGGTAATTGAATTTTGAATTATATCAATCACAGGCTGATATCACTCAGGATAAAAAGAGGTGGTGCTCTCTCGTTACGGTGGCGAAGACACACTTTGGGTTGCTGAGCCATCAGAGTAAGTTTTGTTATCAACCATAGGATGTGACAGGGGTAGAGGGATGAATGATAATTATGGCCCGAGCCTCAGTGTTAGAAATATAGCATAACAAGATGGGAGCAAATGCTATACTCAAAGATTTTGAGTAATTAGAGAGGAAAATTGTCAAAGCCTGGACTCAGCATTTTGTGTGTATCACTACTTATTATAAAACAAAGTCCCCGCGCCGCGTCTGTCTGTCTGTCTGTTCGCGATAAACTCGAAAACTACTGCACCGATTTTCATGCTGTTTTCATCTATAGATAGAGTGGTTCTCGAGGAAGGTTTTAGGATATAATTTGTCAAGTTTTTAGCGATAAACTGTAACCCACGCGGGTGAAACCGCGGGGAACAGCTAGTTTGAATATAAATTCAATAAATTGGTATTTATTTTATTCTAGCTGTTCCCCACGGATTCACCTGCGTGGGCTACAGTTTATCTTTCTCTTTATATTTTAGTTTAAGAGATAGCGAACTATGCGAGTTATAGAGTGTTATATTGTGTATATGCAAAAAATATTTATATAACCATCTGTTCCACTGCTATGTACTTTCTTAACTTACATGAACGCTTTCAGGTGGGAACTTACTACGGCGAGCGAGTATACAAGCTCACCCCTCCTGACAAGCTTATCGAGCCCATCTTCCATGAGTTCTACGCCCACACCGACCCTAAGGCATGGTACCAGCGCGCATACATCAAGTTCCGGTCTTAAGTGAACTGAGTTATGCAGGAACTATTTCTACGCTTGTTTCCAGTTGTGACAGAGAGAATAAATAAAGAAAGCATGTATTGCTTATTCTGCTGTCTGCAATGGTGTTGCTGTCAATTTTAAATGAGAAGGACTAGATTATGTAAACAAGTGGCAAACAAGTAACCACCGTAAGTGGTTGTTGTCTATGACCATTTGTAACACTTCAATTTTTTATATGGCGTTACCACAATTTTGCCAATGTTGCGTGGATAGAGCGAAACAAGGGATGAAGATTGTTTGGTGAAGATAAAATCATTTGCAACACTATCATCATCAGCCTTTCACATTCCCACTGCTGGGACTCTGGCCTTCTCACAGAGAGTATAGGCCGTAATCTACCACGCTGGCCCAGTGCAGGTTGGTACACAACACTATACTGAAAAATATTTGACATCCATATTATTGAGACTGCATTTTTTATGACTGCAGAAATAATAAGATAATAAATAATAATGAACGATAGCAAAGTCTCTTGGATGTTCATAGATCATTGGAGATGCAACCTAAGTACTTGTGGCATCGGTGAAATAGTGGTACCCTCCACAGAAGTCACAGAAAGAGTTGAAGTTGTCACTTGCCTTAACCATCTTCATAACAACAACAAGATTGTGAATGACAGCAAGGAATATCACAGCTAGATGCTTGCATTAGAAATAGTTCTTGGGCATTAAACAGTCACATTTCTGAAACCTCAATGTGTTAATAAATGAAAGGATTGTACAAAAGAAGCATTAAGGTGCGAGTTGGCAGCGGGCGACGTAAGGCGGCGGCCGACGACGTGTCGCAGCGACACTACTGGTTTCTATGTATTTCTATGAAATACCCTCCGTAGTTATCGACACGAAGCTAGCGACGCGTCGTCGAGCGTTGTCGCCCGACCGCGGATCAGTAGTGCCGCTGACGCCGGAGCAACAAAACGTTGAGCGAGATTCTCGAACACGTCAGACATCTTGTTTCACGGAACACTCGGAACCAACTGGATGAACCGTCTGCAGTCGGGTTCTAAATCACGACTGTAGCGACAGGACGTAACGACGTGTCGTGGCGACATGAAGCGACGTCACGTCGTCCGCCGTTGCCTCATGTCGCCCGCTGCCAACTTGTACCTTTATGTTTGATTGTACAACAAACAGCTGGGATTTTATTTAAGTAGGTAAAATTGCTGTAGTTTATTATTTGTAATTACAGAATTTAAAGCGATCCAAATTATCTTTGATTTATCAACTAAACAGTGGTAGTTTCTAAGATGTTTTGTTTAGTATTATTATATTTTTTCAATAATGTTCAAATTCTAGGATGAGTTGTAGAAAATGCTATTACATAATAAGCGTAGCATAGCATGGTGAAATGATCTCTGATGTTTTTGCTACAGTATAAATAAAATCACTATGACTATAAAGTAATATTTAACATTTTAATAAAAATGGAGTTGATTCTGTTGTGCATTTTCTAAAACAAAACTAACTTTGACAGGACTAAAAGTAATTCTGTCCTTTTCTATATCTGTGGTAAGAAAAGTGTTTTAAAAACGACAGCAATACTTTTAGACCTGTCAAACTTAGTTTAGATTTAGTAAATGCACAGCAGAATTGACACCAATAACTTATAATTTAATTTTTTTTAAATGGCTATCATGCTTCACAACTATAAATAAATTACGCTATAAATAACACAAAAGGTTATAATCAAACATTTATTGCCTAAATAAACAATCTAGGGATGTCAATAAAAAAACAAAGATTTTCCATCTAGACAGTACAGTCAGCGACAAAAGTAGCGGATCATACTCGATTTTCCAAATTCGCTCTAAATCAGTAATGTTTGTTTTTTTCTTACAACCTACAAGGTTGCGTTTGGCCACAACATAACACACCTGAGCCCCTAGCCAAGATGCATTCTGCAATCGTTGACGCTAGTAGAAAACAAGAAAAAAGTATTGGTTTGACATATTTCAACACTAAGTCACGTGGTCTGAAATATGTCAAACCAATACTTTTTTCTTGTTTTCTATTAGCGTCAACGATTGCAGAATGCATCTTGGCTACGGGCCCTGATTTAAGTGATGATTCGGTCGAAGGTTGGTGTTTAAGACGATAAAAAAAAACAGAAAATTTGTTATTGTTCAGCTACTTTTGTCGTTGACTGTACATCAACAAAAAATAAATGCAAGATGCATTTTAAAGACTCACAACTACATAATATAAATATAAATTTTACTAGAGAACTATTTGGTAATTATTGATAAAAAACTGAAAAGGTATTCACAAAAAATATCCAAGTTTGAAATTGGTTTATACCTAATAGCAAATAGACAACCTTGTGTTTTTTAAAGTAACTAAAAATCTCGCGTTTATGGCCAGTCTCGATTAGATTGTAGCAATAAGACCATCCATTGACAAAATCAATATTTTTATGCGTAATTTTTTGTGTAGGTACAGTTTACAGTAGCCTAATTAACCTAAAATAAATTTCAATATGGCCATATCCATGAAAAAGGCGAAATATTTCCTACTTTCATGGTGATTTTTCAAACAGTATCGAAATTATTCAATCGTATATAAGCCATCCATTCTATACAATACTAGAATAGATGACCCGGTGAATTTTAATTGTAACTTCATATGCGATAAGTGGCTATTCTCATACTTACCAATTTCAATTTTTTCAGCTGTTTCTATAGATTTGTGCTTACTTTCATTTTGAAAAGAGTATAGGTATTGGTTTATAGTCGCGCATACCACATTGTCTGAAGACAAAGGTCTTCAACCAGTGCGTCCTACCTGTTATGACATACAGAGAGTCATGGACACTCACCGCACTAGTCCACCGATTTAAGGTTGCTCAGCGAGCTATGGAAAGGGCTATGCTTGGGATTTCTCTGAAGGATCGAATCAGAAATGAGGTGATCCGTCAGAGAACTGGGGTCAAGCTGAGTGACTTGACCAAGTGTTTCTTAATATTGTTGGGACTTATTCAAATATTAATTAAGGTTATTATACATACAGATAGAGTAGGTATTATATAATATCATACACCATACAAATTGACATAAAAGCGTTTACTTAACCTTTTTAATGACAAACCTGGGTTTTAACTTGACAGTTCTAAGTTTGTGCATATGTAACATGACGAAATACATCCCCGGGAAGGTAAGCAGCAGTAAATATAGTCTGAGGAAGGATGGTAAATGGAAGGCAAAGTTCCATTCGTTAGGTAGAGAGACAGTGAACCTTTGTGTTTCTTCGAAGTAGGGTATGTTCCGAAGTATGACTATCGACTCGCAGATTATGCCGAAAGGGTAAAGAGGTATCCACATGGTGTAGCGCAGCCAGGTGAGGATGAAGATCTGTTTGTTGTAAAGCTGGGATACGTAGAATGGGTACCTGAAATAATAAAAAAAAAATGAGCTTGAGCTTTTGGTGAAGGAAAACATTGTGTAGAGACCATAGATTGGTGGTTGGGCATTTTCAAGTGCTCGCCGGGCTAGCTACCACCCTCAAGTTAAGAATGTCGCCAAGCACCTATCGGTGTGTTCCGGCAGTCTCACTTGAGAGCCAGTTCCCAATCCAGGTGTAGCGTGGCGCCATCTTCGATCACATTGTCGCTTAACATCAGATGACTTGTGGTTAACGCGAAAGCCTTACCCTTTAAATACCTAGTAAATAAATAATTAACCTCAAGAGAACAAGAGAGGCTCATGCGGTCAAACGAGCATACATGCGACGCCCGGTCGCCCGTCCCAGGTATCGCTGGAAAGACGAAGTCACGAGGGACTTGTGCAAGCTCCAGGTGGTGGGTTGGCAGGAGGTGGCGCAGGACAGGTGCCTAGTATTAACGTAGAGCGATGGTGGCTGAACGGTAACGCGTGCGACTTACAAGACGCCGATACCGAATTCGAATCCTCTCGGCTCCGCACTTAACAAGTTACGTGCGGATTTACCATCAACGTTCAAAACG
Organism: Opisthograptis luteolata; assembly: GCA_931315375.2. Lineage (NCBI taxonomy): Eukaryota > Metazoa > Arthropoda > Insecta > Lepidoptera > Geometridae > Opisthograptis > Opisthograptis luteolata. The sequence continues at coordinate 3,131,002 of OV928049.1, read as the reverse complement.
GCGAAGGAAAACATCGTGAGGAAACCGGCATGTTCAATAACCGCAACATTCAAGGGCATGCGACATCCACCAACCCGCACTGGGCCCGCGTAGTAGATTACAGCCCATACTCTCTCTCTGAGAGAAGGCCAGAGTCCCAGCAGTCGGAACGTAAAAAAAGGCTGATAATGCTGATTAACCTAGTAAGAATGGCAGTCTCACCTGACGACTTCGATCATGCTCCACATGATAAACAAGTAGAAGACTACCGGCTTCGTCTGCATCCTGGGCTCGGCTTCGATCATCACAAACAGGATGAAAGCGCGCCCGCTCACTTGCAGAAACGGCACGAGGGCTGAACCCTGGAAAGGAAGAACCGGCATAAAGGAGATTGGCCATTGATTTGTAACGATGCCATATTTGTGTACATACAATAACAGTCAATTACTGTAATATTGTTTTGATTTATTTTCATAATAATCTAATCCTGAGTGTTGTTGTTGCAAATATACATAAATATTCTATTACTAGGTGTACCCCGTGGTTTCACTCGCGCCTTCTCTTTTTCCCGCAGGATAAGCTATCTCCATTCCAAATTTCATCAAAATCGGTTTAGTAGCTAGGGTGATATGTGGTAACAAACATTGACAAACTTTCGCTTCTAAAATATTAGTAGGATTGTTAACCAACGAAAAAAAGGAGGTGGTTCTCAAGTCATGTATTTTTTATTTTGCTTGCCATCGTGCCGAAATACTTGAACTCAAACAAATATAAGGTAAATATCCTATTTCAAAACCATTCTAATATTAATAACCATGGCATAGTAAAAAAGTATCATAGTAATTTACATATGTAAATAAACATACCGATAAATTATGTAAATATTCTTCATGTCAAGGAAAATAGGTTTTAATTAATTGCGCTTGAAGGTGAATACAGGTCAAAGATCTTTGACATTGACCCTGATAATTACAAGTTTAATTGTAAACAATCAGCATTGTTTTATAATGGGATAATTACCATGTATTTGTTTTTGCTTGAGTTCTCGATATTTCGGCACTGTTGCAAGCGCCATGATCACGAGAATACTAAAAGTTGTTGCGAGTGGCTCGTGAGAAAATGGTAATGTCATCGTAAGCAAAAAAACGTGCGAGGAAGCGGGTAGATAGATACGTCTGCCCGTTATAACATCAACAATCCCACCCGCAAAAACTTTTAGTATTCTCGTAGGGTAGTTTGAAAAACAGCGCTGCATAATTATTGTTATTGGAATTCAGCACATGTTGAAGCCCTATTGCCCTTTAATTAATTAGTTATGTAATGGAACCTAGGATAAGGTATATGTGTTCTAATGGTATTTTTTTTATTTACTTAATCGCTTCCCTGTAAGTAGTTAAAACAAAAAATAAAAAAAAATTACCTTTGTGTATCCAAACAGAGGATGTAAAACCTCCAAATACTGCATGAGCTGTAGGAATTTCATGGCTGAGCCGACATTTTCATACGTCGTGGCCACGGAGCCATATTCTAACTTGGAGTATCGTATCGCCATTACAGTCATGATGTACATGTAGCCGACGAATTGAAACAGGTTGTAGAGAATCAGGTACACCTTTTTGTAGTCTTCTGAAAGCAATAAGGAAAGTTAAAATATTAACTTATTGAACTAAAAGTAATAACGTCTTCACAGCACAATACCAAGACTATACCTAAACTAATTACGTTATTTATTAAAATAAATTATCATAATTCTCACAGATATCTAAATATATCAAACTCAAAGGTGACTGACTGACATAGTGATCTATCAACGCACAGCCCAAACCACTGGACGGATCGGGCTGAAATTTGACATGCAGGTAGATGTTATGACGTAGGCATAAGAAAGGATTTTGATTAATTCTACCCCCAAGGGGATAAAATAGGGGATGAAAGTTTGTATGAAACTTTGTCAATTTTAAACCGATCGGGCTGAGACTTTGCATGCATAAAGCTGTAGCCCACGCGGGTGAAACCGCGGGAACAGCTAGTATATCAATATATGTTAATAGCTGCGCCCCAGTTTCACCCCGCCTTCCCCTTATCCTGCAGGAACTTAATCCGGGATAAAAAGTAGCCTATGTATTTATCCAGGGTATAAGCTAGCTATCATCGACGACCGATGTCGCGCAATGGGCGGATAGCCGACTGTGAAGTGTGAGGTCGCGGGTTCGATTCCCGGTACAGGACAAATATTTGTGCATTGGAAAAAAAAAGCGCAAGTATTTGTTCTGCGTCTGGGTGTTGTGGATCCCCGATCCTCGTAGTTTCTGATACCCTAGATACAGGGATACCTAGTTAGGGGTCAGAGCATATGTATGTGATTGTGCGGGCATTATTATTATTATCTACATCTTAAGTTTGACTCAAGCACCGTTCAGTAGTTTTTGCGACAAACATCCATACATCCATACTCACAGACTTTCATGTTTACAATATTTTAGTAGGATATAGCCAGAAAACAACAGACTGGACAAGTGGTTGCGAACGAACAATGCTTCCTTGCTACAGAATTGACTTTTCTCTGCACTTTTGGACATTGCTATAATTCAACACAGCATGATATAGGCACATCAGCCTAAGGCTGCTCGCCTATTACCAAATAAAAAAATTGGTTGTCTGTAAAGTCGGTTTACTGACGATAGTTGAACGTGACAACGTCGATTGGCCGATAGTGCTTCTTTGTCGCTCGTTCGCTTGCACTTCAAGCCTTACATGTAACGCCTCAGAGCGAGGTAACGCCGCATGAGTCATGTTTTTTCGTGCGTGCAGCCGGCTCTATCGAATTATAAGACGTTGTCACGTCAATAATAATAAGCCAATAAAGATTAAAGAAGGCAATAAGCTAGTAGTAAGAGACCGTAAGTACCTACCTTTCCTGTAACCCATTTCTTCTTTGTGCAATTTGTCGTACATTCCGGGGTAGTCCGTCAGCACGTCACGTTTCTCTTCGTCACTATCTTGGCCGTCTTCAGACTTCCACAAGTCAAAGTTGATCTTTGAACAATAAGAATTACCAAAATCTTATATATAAAAATGAATTGCTGTTCGTTAGTCTCGCTAAAACTCGAGAATGGCTGGACCGATTTGGTTAATTTTGATCTTGAAATGTTTGTGGGAGTTCAGGGAAGGTTTAAAAGATGACTTTTATTGGCGATACGAAGTTTGCCGGGTCAACTAGTCTTATATATAAAAATCAATTGCTGTTCGTTAGTCTCGCTAAAACTCGAGAACGACTGGACCGATTTGGATAATTTTGATCTTGAAATATTTGCGGGAGTTCAGGGAAGGTTTAAAAGGTAACTTTTATTGGCGATTCAAAGTTCGCCGGGTCAGCTAGTTATCATATAAAAACATCATATGACCTTCCTCAGGGTTCAAATTTCTAAAATAAAATCAGCCTAAGTGACTTCTTATAACATTAGCTATCTGCGAGTGAAAGTCCCATCAAAAAGGGACCAGTTGTTTCAGAGATTAGTCGGAACAGATATATAGACAGACAAAAATTTAAAAAAATGATATTTGATTTAAGTAGGTAGTTACGAACCGTATATAATAATATGTACTTTCAATGACAAGCTGTTAATTTTTATTTATTTGTATAGATTACCTTGAGCCAAGCAGGTTTCAGCGGCTGTGCAGTGAGTCTCGGCCACCAGGCTGCAACCTCCTTCTGTAGTGTGATGTCTATTCTGCTATCGTGAACTCGCACTACTGTACCGGGCTCGCTTTGTGGAGCTTCCTAGAAATTAAGTTTTTATATGATGAATATGAATGTTGCTGGATGGGAGGGGAAGATCTAAGAAGTGGTGAATGGAGTGTGTAAGGGCTAATATGAATGAAAGGAAAATTTTGTGTATATATTGTTGTCCTGGGAAATGTAAAAATGTAAATTGAAAAAGAAAAAAAAAAAAAAAAAAGAGAAAAAAAACAGACGAAATCTTATGAAGAACAAGAGAAAGAAAATGAAAAAAAGGGAATGTATAATGAGGCCACCTTGAAGCCTGTTTATGTTGTTCTGCCTGAGACTTAGAGTAGACGTACATTAGTTTATTGACCCCACTAACTGACTGAGCATATATTTTATATATATTGCTCACACAAAGAAAATAGAGCAAAAAAAAATGTTTTCGCAGATGCAAAATGTTTCGGACCCATGTCCGAGGACAATTGTATAAAACATACATAAAAAAAAAGAAAAAAATATGAATGAAAGGAGCTGAATGAAGCGATGACGACTGACAGGTGAGAATGGAAGAAAACAAGATTACATTACAAAAGGAACAAAAAACCAGACTGAGCCAAAATATAGTACCCTCTGTCATGTGACAGTTATAGTGGATGTCCACTAATGACACTTCATATGTTAAAATCCGTCAAGCCATTTGTTAGGAGGACTGTACCTTTAGTCTCCATATCAAATGTTTTATGTTATTTTGGTGCTTGTCATTCTATTGTAAAATAAAACATTTGTCACAATTTCCAACAGTATTTATTTTACTTTAATACCATTTAGGCTACAGGCCGTACCAAAGAAATATACATACATAATATGTAAAAACACACATGTACATAATTATGTAATATGTGGAAGAAATATACATACATAATATGTTAAAACACACATGTACATAATATGTAATATGTAAAAGAAATATACATACATAATATGTAAAAACACACATGTACATAATATGTAATATGTGAAAGAAATATACATACATAGTATGTAAAAACACACATGTACATAATATGTAATATGTGAAAGAAATATACATACATAATATGTAATATGTAGAAATATACATACAAAATATGTAAAAACACACATGTACATAATATGTAATATACGTGTATGTATATTTCTTATTACATATACTCGAAAAACATAACCCTCTATTCGCAGCGAAATTCAAAATTCAAAACATTTTTATTAATAGGATACATTGTGATCACTTTAAAACGTCAACTTAAAACTAGCTACGCCTGTTCCAACCTCCTTACGCCGGCAAAAGAACAAACAAGAAACGCCCGGCAGGTAATTTTTTTGGCGCGATCACATTGACAATTTTACTCTTATTACTAATTGATTGAATTGGAGCAAGTTCACTAAAATCCCAAGCTTTTTTTTTGTCATCTAATAGTCAGAGAGAGGTAAATGCATACTGCACCAGCCCCAAAATATATGGGACTAGACCAAGAATAAGAGTTTTTAGTAGCTAGGATGGAATATCGTTATGGGAATGCAGCACATGCTGAAACTGCCCTATTGCCCTACAATTAATTAGATAAGTAACTGGAACCTAGGATAAGTCTCTGTGTAGTAGCAATAATTTTTTTTTTCTTTTTTTTTTATTTATAATGTAAGAGAAAAATGTACAACATAATTATAAATAAATAAATAAATAATATCTGGGACAATTTCACACAAATTGACCTAGCCCCAAATTAAGCTCGAAACTTGTGTTATGGGTACTAGACAACGATATACATACTTATATAGAGAAATAAATACTTATATAGATAGAAATATCCAAGACTCAGGTACAAACATTAGTGCTCATCACACATACATTTGCCCTTACCAGGATTCGAACCCGGGACCGCTAGCTTCGCAGGCAGGACACTACCAACTAATAAATAATAGAATAGAGTAAAATATTAAAAATTGAATAGAGAAATTGAATAATTGAAATAGAGTACTGGATATTTTATCTACCTCTACTACTATGATATAAGGGATAAGGTTCAGTAATAAAAATTTGTAACCTTTGTACTTGATATTAATCTATTAATTTATTAAAATTAATAGATTCATAGTTTTTGAGCGTTCAATTGTAAGTCAGTCAGGACTTGAGACTTTCACTTCATGTATGAATAACGGATAATAATTGGTGATTTTATTTAATTACTACATTTTTAGGTAAACTTACCTCAGCAGATGTATTTCAATTAAATACTATTATACCTAGCTATCAGAATCAACTTATGTTGGCAGATAAGCTGGTAGATAAGGTCTAAGCCGCTGATTTTGACATTTTATTGTGAGCGAACGGTTTAGCATAATATTTACAGATAGGTACTTACGGTTTTTATGGCATCGAATAAATCCATGTTGAACTCATATTGACAAACGCCCCGGGCGCCGGTCCCTTGGGCAGAAAACTTAACATTCTTTTCCAGAACGTTTATCTCTGGGTTGCTTACATTTTTTAAGTCAATTCTTAACGAAACTACGCTTTCTGTTTGAGCCCAATATACAAATGGACTAGGAATCACCATATTAAATGAACTATTTAAAAATAAAAGTTACAATAAAACTATTCTTCGTTTACCCTATTTACAACGACTTTGTTACAAATTGATAAAAATTTCGTAGCTTCCAACATAACACGAAGAACGACCAACCAAACCAACCATTGATTGAATCAGTGGTCTCGAACGTCAAAGTGCGAAATCGGTAGAGTTGCCCTCCAAAATCGGTATATTTGTACCAAAAATCGGTAGTATATAAAAAAACAATATAGTATCAAATTCGTTTATATATTTCTACATTACCTACATTACATACATATTACAAACTATTTTATTTATTTAGTATCAACTTACAGGCTTAATATTTTTACTTTTTTTTGAAGTATTTTTTTTTAATGTAATTTATGTATAAAGATACAAATAAAGAGTCTTTTCTAGAAGAGGCATTTAAATTACATTTTTAAAATAAAAAAAAAACATTTTTTTGGTATAACTCTAGTAGTTAGACAAATGCTGTTGCGAATTTTTTTGTAGACCTTAATGGTACCTACTACCTACAAACCCGTAATACATTATTTTTTTCTAGTGTCAATAGTTTTTGCAGCGCACGCAAGAATAGGTTTTCGATTTCACACCTTGGGTTGCAAAATAACAATTTTCTTACGGATCCCTATTTTTTTTGGAAATGAAATATATGCCTATAGCCTTCCTCGATAAATGGGCTATCTAACACTGAAAGAATTTTTCAAATCGCATCAGTAGTTCCTGAGATTAGCGCATTCAAACAAACAAACAAACTCTGCAGCTTTATAATATTATATTAGTATAGATTAAACATAAATGAAAAGGGTTGCCAATTTATAAATGTTAAATCGCCAAAATCGGTAGAAAAATCGGGAGAATTTCAATGTATTCTCGGAAATCGTGGAAAAATCGTTGCATTTCGGTATTTCGGTAGAACAGAGCTCATATCGGTAGAAATACCGAAAAATCGGTAGGTTCGAGACCACTGGATTGAATTGAAATATTTTGAATTTGATTTATTTTATCGATTGACAGCTTTAAATTTGACAGACTGACTGACAGCTCTGCAGGTTTACCAACCGTAAAATAGAGATGCACGGTGATCCTCGACTAATAATTTGCATAAAAATGGTGTATAATCGACTAAACATTATTTTATAGCTAACTTCACATTGGTAAACCTTATCTTACTATCGTCTATATTGTCTTTGATTTGATTGAACCTTCATTCATCTGTCAAAAAGTCGTTTGCTTTGCTGCTCGTCGTTGATGGGTGTAGATTAGAATTTCCAATTCAAAAAATCCGATCTAAATTATTTCTTGGTGTTCATAATATATTCTGTCTACTCAAAATGGTATAAGCAACATCAAGTGCTCCAAAAACATATAGTGGGTCCACACTGACTATAAAAAGTTGTAAACAAATCCAAAATGTCCGTTCCTACGACGGGATTGAGTAAATTGAAAAAGAAACGTATTCGTGTGAAGCATCAAAAAGTGAAATTGTTTCGTGCAAATGAACCATTACTGTCTGTGTTTATGTGGGGTGTGAATCACACGGTGAGTTCTTTGTACTAAGCATTTGATGTAATGGTGACGGTGACCGTGCGTAATCCTATTTAGAGGCGATCATTCGCATTCTTGCAATACTATTATGTCATTGCCCGCCGCTGGTTTGTTGTCATCCCCATGCGTACCCGCCTTTTCGTTTGTTTACACTCTGAATTTTCATTCTACATAACTGTGTAACTCTTCAAGTTTGGCACACTGTCAAATTTTATTGATATTACCAACCTTGTTATTGAATAAGAATAGATTACAATTTTATTACAATGAGCTGAAGACCATATGAAGCATGCCAAGACAATAATAATGTTGATGAGAAAACTTACCTGATGATAGTTGAATCATCTGTATGACTATGCTGGCAGTGTCATAGATTTGTATTTTAACAACATATTGTCTAGGCCTACCTGTCCAAGTACTTGCTAACGGCAGTTCTGTCTCTAGTAGGACATAGATAGGTTATTAACGCCGGCCGTAATATAAAAATCTACATTCTGGACATGCCTACAACTTTTCAGTTAAGAAAAAGAGTGTTCTATTCATTACTTTTTGACGACCCCACCACCACTGAGCCATCATCAATGATTAAAGCAGCAACTTATCCTACATAGGACTATGCTACACACTATGCTTACCGCCATTTAAAGTTATTCTCTGTAATTGAATATTATTCTTTTGAGAAATAAAATTCTAAAACTGTAAACTGTATGTCACTATCATTATCAGCCTATTACGTTCCCACTGCTGGGACTCTGACCTTCTCTCAGAGAGAGAGTATGGGCTGTAATCAATAGTTGTTTATTCAATAGGATACATTGTGATCACTTTAAAACTTTGAACTTAAAACTAGCTAATCTACACGGGCCCAGTGCGGGTTGGCAGGTCACTATATTCATATGTAAAAGGCACTTGAGGTTTGTCTTAATAAATCATTTATGAATTTGATTATACCATCATTGTTATTCAGTGTTTAACGTTTGAGAAGAGAACTGCAAAACTACTAGGTATAAAGAAATAATAAAGATCAATAACTGCCTTTCATTGCGTTTCATTGCCTTCATTGTTTCACTGCCTTTCCTGCACATTTTTGCACTTTTTCAGTTAGAGACAGCCAGCAGATTGGATTATTGTTTTAGTAAACAGATTGCCAAGAATCAGGATAAGAAAATAAAAAATAAACACATATAAACAACTCATTTTGCTCTAGAGAGCAATTGGATTGAATTGTAGACTTGTAGACAATTCAATCCTATTTCCGTAATTCCTTGATAATGTTTAATGGGTATAGGTACTTATTATAGTTGTGAGCTATTTATTGTATCAAACAAACAAACTCACTTTCACAATACTGAGAATTTTATCTGCTTCTCTATAATTTCGACATTATCTATTTTCTTCCTCTGATTGTGCTATTATTCATTTGATAAACATTTTCTTTACAGATAAAGCGAATTAAGCTGATTATTCTATTCCTTTGCAGATTAACGAGTTAAGCCATGTCACAATACCTGTTATGCTGCTGCCAGATGACTTCAGAGCTTACTCGAAGCTCAAAGTCGACAACCATCTATTCAATAAGTATGATTTGAACAAGTTTTTTGCTTATCTTATGCCTTAGGGTGACAAACATAGTAAATTAGCCGTGCAGGATCTGGGCCGAAAGCGGCATACTCCTTTATGGAATAAAAACAATGATGGCGGGCATACAGTACTGTGAAACCCGTGGCTGTATTGGTTTTTATATAAAAACTAGCCGTTCCCTGCGGTTTCACCCGCGTGGGCTACAGCTTTATGCATGCAAAGTCTCAGCCCGATCGGTTTAAAATTGACAAAGTTTCATCCCCTATTTTATCCCCTTGGGGGTCGAATTAATCAAAACCCTTTCTTAGCGGATGCCTACGTCATAACATCTACCTGCATGCCAAATTTCAGCCCGATCCGTTCAGTGGTTTGGGCTGTGCGTTGATAGATCACTATGTCAGTCAGTCACCTTTGAGTTATATATATTTAGATTCAAACATTTATGGTGTTCGGTGCAAATGCGCGGAAATAATGGGTTTTTACCTTTAGGCTACTAAAGTAGTGACATAATTTACAGCTTTTTCCTTCAATTTTATTTCTTTATATACTCAGTACTTGTTTAGCTTTTTTTTTATAGTAAAAGCCTAGACAAACTTACGGTTGTTGTGCCATATCAGTTACTTAGATAATTCTTAGCATAAAACTGTACAAAGAGGACTTAATGCTAAATAATACCACTTTGTATTTTGAAGTAATTCAGGATCATCTACATTGTTTTATCTTTGATGATACAGAAATATAGAAAGAAGTAATAAGATACTGCAATCTAAAGTACCTATAAGCCTAGTGCACACTATGGGCGGATTGCACCGCATATCATCATGCGTCTCTATCGATCATTAAATGTTTGAAAGAGATGGTCTAATGCGTTGCGGCTCGGCCCGCCCTAATAAGCGCTAGCCAATATGCTTCTATAAATATATACACAAATTGACCTAGCCCAAATTAAGCTTGTGTGTTATGGGTACTAGATAAAGATATACAGACTTATATAGAGAAGTAAATACTTATATAGATAAGAAATATCTAAGAATCAGCAACAAATATCTATGCATTTGGATAAAGGGAATTAACAAATGTGAATTAATTGTTTCAGAGAAAACATGCCATCTCACTTCAAAGTGAAAGAATACTGCCCTCTCGTGTTCAGAAACTTGAGAGAGAGATTCGGAATCGATGACATCGACTACAAAGAATCGCTCACAAGGTAAAATTCAACATAAAAAACTTCTATAGAATAATTTAAATAATTTCGGCACGTGTGATATGCTAACTTGACAATATTTATTGAATACTACATATTTATTTATGTTTATTATTTTTATCCCCCACATAAATATGGACTGGTATCCACGGCTCCCCGTCCCGTCCCTAGGTTTAGAAAACCAGATAACTACCTATGTGCGCGGGCTCTGAAGAGGCCCAACTGTTCGCTGCGCCGCTCCGCCACGGCCCCGTCAGGGGTGGCCGACCTGAGAAACGAAACACACCAAGACAGCATTTTCCACGATGCGAGCGCTTTCGTCAAACGCGGCCTGACGATTAAACGCCTGAGGTCAGCGGAGTTTTTCTCAGCTGTACGATTTTTTTTTTATTATTTTACTTTTTTCAGTACATAACAGTATGTAGTGTGCCTTTCGAACTGACACGGCATTCATATCACCGAAACACCGGAGTCATGTCCTTGTTCTAACCGCTTGATGGAGGCCATTTCTGAAGGTGTTTGGCGTTTTTGATTGGTTCAATTTGGTCCGATCTCCCAGATTTTGAGTCATGTGTTAATATCGCGCTGGCGAGTCACCCCCCTCCTTGATTGTCCCTGACCCCCATTACGTTCCTTGGCTCCGTACACGTGTATACAACATGCTTCCACCTAATATTTGTTATATATATATTTTTGTTTTATTTTACACTAACACTGCACAATAATGTAAAGACACTTGCGTGCACTACCACGGGAGGTAAGTTTTGGTCTTGAATCATTGCACTCGGAAGGAATAATAATCGAATCGATTGGTGGATTTGGGTTTATTTTTGGGATTTATAATAATAGCTTAATATAGTCGTCTGATTTGTGAAGTGTTTGAGGCGTGTTGGTTTTCCTTGAAGTTTTCCCTTCATTAACGAAGATTGCTATGACATGCCTTCGACAAATGAAACGCATTAACTAGATGACGGTTGCGGCGCAATGGGCGAACAGCCGACAGCGGTGTGTGAAATCGCGGGTTCGATTTTCGCTACGGAAGCAATATTTGTGCTTTGAAAACTAAAGCGCATGTATTTGTCCCATGTCTAGGTGTTGTGGATCCCCGATCCACGTAGTTTCTGATGACCTAGATACAGGAAATCCTGGTTAGAGTTGAATAACTATGTAAGTTATTGTGTTGGGCGTTATTTGTTATCTAATTAGACGATATCAAAGGATTAGGCCAACTCATCATAATATGCGTAAAATCCACATTTACGCCCGAAATTAATAATCGATCCCGATCCGTTATCCGCGGTTTTGGATCGATATGTCATGTCATAATATGTCACTTTAGTAGTCATATGTCAAGCTCTAGTATAATATACAAGCCCTAGTAATTTCGGGCGTTAGGGTAGTCGTCGTTAGGGTAAATGCAAGTCTTATGTCAGTCGGGAATACATCTACAATGTATTCCCGACTGACATAAGACTTGCATCTGACCCTACTCAACTGATCTATACTAAAATTAATACATACTTATAAATACGAAAGTAACTCTTTCTGTCACTTTTCACCCCTAAACCGCATAATGAAATTTAGTATTGAGCTAGTTTGAACTCTGTTGCAGGGCCATAGGATACTTTTCATCGCGATTAACTGTTGAAGCGAGTAAAACCGCGACAACAGCTAGTGACACTAATTACCTAGCTAGCGCAGGTACTAGGTACCCTATAATTTTATGTGGTTAATGGTTAACGATAGCGTGACGAGGAAAATTAGTATAAAGCAATCATTATAAAATATTAAAAGGGAAGCTAAGTTAGCGGTAGGTACCTACAGGATATTTGCTTTAAAATCATTAGTGCCGTAATAAAACTGTCGGAAAAGCTTTATAAAATAACCGGCCCAGTACGAGTCAGACTCGCGAACGAAGTGTTCCGTACCATTATCTATAAAAACTCGCTTGTTTTATGGGAGCCCCTTAAATACTTATTTTATTCTGCTTTATAGTATTTGTTGTTATAGCGGCAACAGAAATACATCATCTGTGAAAATTTCAACTGTCTAACTATCACGGTTCATGAGATACAGCCTGGTGACAGACGGACAGACGGACGGACGTACAGCGGAGTCTTAGTAATAGGGTCCCGTTTTACCCTTTGGGTACGGAACCATAAATAGTGATACTTTCCTTCCACTGATTACATTATCTTTCAGTTGTGTTGTGATTGTACAGGCAAATAAATATTACATTAAGAACATAATGCGGCAGTAAATTATATTGAAATGACTGTTAATACCTAGGCACAATACTCGCGAATCTTGCAATGCATACTTGGTTGTTTGCACAGAACTGAGTCATGACACGCGCTTATAAAGTTAATTTAACGTTTCCTTTCTAAGTTGGTTATCACCTTTACGTACATTTCCAGGACAGCACTTGTATGTTAGAAATGTTAGCGATCTGCGGTTACGGCATGAAATATCACTTATCGGGTTTGGTATAAAACATAAACTAACTAAACTAACTCCGATGGCTCAGCGACCCAAAGTGTGTCTTGACCTCCGAAACGAGAGAGCGCTACTCTTCTCTATCTTGAGCGATTTCAGCCCAGTTGAGAGTCTGGAGCTCGCGCAGGTCCGCATCCACCGCGTCCTTCAACGGTATCTAGGGCGTACGACCGGCCTACGGCCATTCGGTCGTCCCAAATAAGAACGCTTTGCCGCCCGATCCTCCCCCATGCGGACTACGTGGCCAAGTCAACGTAGTCGGTGCGATTTAATTTCACCGACCACGTTGGGCTCGCCCACTAGATCTTCGATCTCTTGGTTTTTCCGGATCCTCCACGTGCCATCTTGCCGGCGAGTTGGTCCTAATAAATTTCGAAGAATCGTCCTTTCCGCTGTTAAAAGCAAAAAAAAATGGTATAAAAAATGGTCTGCCAATATTGCAGCACTAACAATCATACATACAAAAGTTTGTGAGTGTGTATGTTTGTTACATCTCCACGCAGAAACGGCTCAACAGATTTGGAGTAGGAGTAGCTTGTGCCCTGGATTAACATTGGCTACTTTTCTTCCCGGAAAAAGGTTACTGCAGAATAGCGGGAAAGCCGCGGGCGCAGGTAGTTATGACGTCGTATACCAGGCAGGGGTATCTGGCATCTTTTACGAAAACTTGTCCCTAATAAAAATATTAGTTCCAAGGTATCTATTCCGTCCAACTTCTGTCGCGATATACCTGTGCTATATACAAGGGAGGCGAGGCGAGTTAGCTTGCTGGACAGAAAAAGGATATTCTGATATTCTTCCGATGTGGTCAGTTCTTTCTCACCCCCACCACTGGTACAGCTGTATCGCGAACGAAGGTGACTATCTGAAACGGTTGCATTGGAAACGCGTCGTGTTTTGTCTCCAGATCTCAGCCCATACCGGACGACTCGTCCGGCAAGTCCGGCGCCAAGTTCTACCAGAGCTACGACCGGCTGTTCATCTTGAAGACGCTCACGTCGGAGGAGGTGGAGCGGATGCACTCGTTCCTCAAACACTATCACTCGGTAAGTTTGTGGAGGTGGAAAGGATGCATTTTGGATTGGCTGTACCTCCCCCCCTCCACCATTTAGAACTTGACGACCGACAGTTTGGTACTCCTGAAGTGACAAGGAATCCAACGATACCAGTCGTTGGTATTCCCAGGAAGTGCATATGAAAAATTTCCGTTTTGTTCTAGGATGAACCCTACTATGTTTGATTGGTACCTTTTTACGACTAAACCGCTGAACCTAACTTGATGGAATTTGGTGTGGAAATAGATAGAACCCTGGAGAAGGCCATAGGATACTTTTTATCGCGATGAAGTGTAGTTCACGCTTGTGAAACGCCGAGGCGCATCCTGTCCTAATATCCTAGTTGCTACTAATATTATAAACGTGAAAGTTTGTGAGTATGAATGGATGGGTGTTTGTTACTCTTTCACGCAAAAACTACTGAACGGATCTGAATGAAATTTGGAATGGAGATAGCTTATACCCTGGATTAACACCTAGGCTACTTTTTATCCCGGAAAAAGGTTCCTACGGGATAGCGGAACACTGAGAAAAAAATTCTGACTTTCCTTCTGAGTATTTACCTTCCAAGACCGATTCCTTCCTTATTTTACCTAAGTTTTCCTTGATTCTGAATCACATATCCTTCCCTTTTGACTCAGAAGGAAAACGGTATTTCGGAAGGTCTTTTTTCTCCGTGTAGTTGTTCATAATCTTATTCAGTTCTGAGCAAATTGCTTCGAAAGTTTCGTTCATGGAAGCAATAAACACTCAATATATTTTATCATTTCACTTACCAAAAACCGCACTTGCACCGCTAGATAAAGTCAATATCATATAGGTGTTTATCAATTTGTATGTAAACGAACGATAGCCTGATGTTAGGTATTTGTAAAATGAATGTTATCGCGAGAAAAGACGGTAATTCCTGGAGTGTAGATTTTTATCTAAAGTACTGCATACACTTGATTCTTGTCTTTGGGGTTTTATTTATTTTAATGAGAAAGATCGAAAATGTTTTTCAAATCAAAGCAACATTTATGTTATATTTCATATCTATCTTCTTTTCTTATATATAAAATTAATCCTTATTTACCTTGGTCACGGCATCACGCGTGAATGGCAGGACCGATTTCGCTAATTTATTTTTGTTGTGTTTGTTATTGCGAGGAGAAGGTTCTTATGAAAGAAAAAAATGTTTTATTGCGATAAACTGTAGCTAGTATATATTTAAATATTATAAATGCAAAAGTAACTCTGTCTGTCTTTCACGCCTAAACTATGGAACCGATTTAAATGAAATTTGGTACATAGATAGTCTAGAGCCTGAGAAAGGACATAGGCTGCTTTTTATCGCGATGAACTGTAGCCCATGCGTGTGAAACCGCGGGCCGCAGCTAGTCCATTTATATCCATATCAAACTCTACTGCAGAGTCAGTGACAAAGTTTTAAGTCCTGTGAATATTGTCTGGGCAAATACTGAATCATTATTGTGAAGAAAGTGGGCTCTGTAAATCTAGTGAATGTACTATGTAATGTAGAAGTTTTTCCGATTCATCACCGTGACTGTTGGGCCTGCAATATATTTATGGATGAGCTAAGTTTGACGTACATTCATCTTATTTCTAGACATGATAACGACTTCTTGGTAAGCATCGGCATTTAATATATTTTGATATATTTATCGAACTCTACCGCGTCAGTGGTATACATATCTACATATTTTTATGATGTTATTTGCGTGGACCTAAATTAGGCTACATCGGTTGCAAAAAAAAAACTGTGTACAATTCATATCGCATCATGCGAGAATTATAGAATCTGTCAATACTTGAGAACTTGGCATTTGATAAAAAGAAATCGGTAGGTGTTTCAGATCCTGCAATGAGAAAAACAATGCAATCATTGAGATGAAACCTTTTAACCTTCAATCATCCTTTCTGTCGCCAAGCAACTATCGGCAGCCTGAAAGCTAGTTCCCTATCTTGGCGCAGCGCCACCATCACAACATCTTGTTAATAATCTCAAGCATCTATCGGTGTGTTCCGGCAGCCTCACTTGAGAGTCAGTTTCCAGTCCAGATGTAGCGTGGCGCCATCTTCGACCACATCATCACTTAACATCAGATGACTTGTGGTCAAACGCTACCTTGTAAATAATAATAAAAAAAAACAAAATCAGGTCAGGGTTGCCGATGCGTTGCCGACCTTTAATAACTCTTTTCACACCCATGTTATTGAAAGACTGCACTTAGTAGCACTGCAGAATGTCATGTGGTGAGAGCTCGTTCCGCGTTAGTTAATAAGGAAATTCTTTTCTGCAGTACATAGTGGAGCGTCACGGCAAGACCTTGCTACCGCAGTACCTCGGCATGTACCGGCTGACCGTGGACGGCATCGAGCACTACCTAGTCGCCACGCGGAATGTGTTCTCCAACCACCTCAACATACACAGGTATGATTTTCTTCCAGCTAAAGAGCGAACTGTTATGTATGCTACATGCACCCTCTAACGCACACACTATCCTTTTACTTGCCTACTCATCATTCCTGTACCAAAGTAACCTAGCTACCTATCCAGCCCGCCAGTCTTCTTCCAGCTTCCAAACCCGACGGTTGTCCAATGTCTTTCTAAATCTTAGTTTTATTTTTTAAAAAGGATTCCCCGCGAAGGCTCTTAACATTTGGTGGCAGCGGTGGGATATCAAAATCCCCGGTACCGTCTCCGTCCATTTTCAAGTGAATCCAACGCGAGTGTTGCGTATAGTGCCTAAGTGCCGATATAGTGCATACCAAAATATTGTGCGATAATCCAGTGAAGTGCTCTGAGTCTAGCCCGGCTCACCCTGATCTCCAATCTCACGATTGGCCCACTGCTGCGCACTGTCCGTGCTGTAGCCGGTCATCACCATCATCACCATCATCATCAGTAGCTGGTCATACCCACTGTCACGCACACCTCAGTGCTGTGACCGGTATAGACGACGACGAGCATCGAGCATCCATCCCACGAGCATCGAGCATCCATCCTACGAGCATCGAGCATCCATCGCAACGAGCATCCATTGCACGCGACGTGCAATCACACCATACCTACCGTGCGAGACCCGATAATGATAAGCCTTTTGTTTATACTCTCTGCATTCAAGTAAGTGATTCTCGGTATTGATCGTGATTCTCAAACTTTTTTCTGTTGTCGTCCTGTTTACATTTTTTTTACTATTTACATTTTTTATTTTTTATATACATTGACCTTACTGTTTTTAATTTGCTAAATTCAAGATGTCTGAGAGTAGAGCCCAAAGTCCCGGTTTTGCAAAGCCAGAAATTGCCGTCACTGATACAGATGACGACGCTTTTTGCCCCCCAGGCCCTACCACAAGGGCAGTGTCCAAGAAAAAGAACACCACAGTAACCAGAACAGAGTTAGATTTGTCCATTCTACTAAAATTCATAAAACCTTTTGATGGGTCTAGAGAGACCTTGAACTCCTTCCTTGTGAACTGCAACAACGCCTATGAGTTGGCCTCTGAAGCACAAAAAGACATATTATTTAAATATATCCTATGCCAACTGCAGGGCAAAGCGCAAACAGCTTGCTCTGTTAAAGAGTTCACCAACTGGATACAACTAAAAGACTTCCTCAAAACTCAATTCAGTGAAAGGAAGCACTACGCCCATCTGCTCACTGACCTCCAAGAATGTAAACAACAACCTAACGAAACAGTGAGCCAGTACGCCTTAAAGATAGAGTCGTGCTTATCACAACTACTCACAGAAATATCCATTTCACACGGCCATAAAAACAGAGAGATGATAGGGCGCACAGCAGCGATGGAGGAATTAGCCCTCCATCACTTCCAAATGGGCCTTATAGCCCGGATATCGAATATAGTCAGATGTAAATCACCGAAAACACTGAACGAAGCAGTAAACATAGCTATTTCAGAAGAAAAAATACAACAATTTCTATTTAAACAAAGCCCGTCTAACTCGCGACAAGTGAAGCCGAATTTCCCAAGGCCAAATTTCCAGCCTAATCACCGTGCCCAAGATCAGCAATCTCCCTCGAACTCTAACCAGTTTAGGCCGAACTTTAATCCTAACAGACCTAACAATTATAATAACAGCAGCTCCTCTGTGCCGGTCTGCAGATACTGCAAGGCAACAGGTCACACTCTGGAGCAGTGCCGCAAACGCGAATATAACAACAATCGCTTTAAAGTAGACCAAAATCAGTCAAGGACACCCCAACGTGTACATTTTGTCTCCGACACCCCTGAAGATGAGAACACAGACACAGACCCTGTAGAAGGTTACGATACCGTTGACTATGACACAAAAAACGAGTAGACGTCTCGTCCCGGTGTCGTGCGGGACCTCATAAATCAAAAAACGACGCCCTAAGACTACGCCCTATTACTAAATCCAAATTGACCCCGCTACATGGCGGTCAACAAATAAATATTACAAAATCCATGCAATCATCGCAACATGATGATATGCCAAAGTCCACTGTATCCTCGCAGAGCACTGACCTGCGAAAATCCTCTGAATCCAATGTCTTTGAGATTACGAATAATCCTGCAATGACGTTACTACCTCATGTACTCGTCGAATCCTCTGTATCAGACATCCCATTATCCTTGCTCGTAGACTCAGGATCCTCAGTAAGCCTGTTGAAATACGCATGCATTGAAAGACATCCCAAGCTTGTAAAAGAAAAAATCCAATTGAAAGGTATTGACTCATCAGAAGAACCAATCCAAACCCGTGGCCACTTCAAACTGAAACTTAAATTACCTAAATCTAGCATATCACACCAGTTCCATGTTATTGACAAAATTCACTTACCTTACGATGGAATTATAGGCTCTGATATGCTCAACGCACTTAGCTGCAACATCGACTATACAAACAATCTTCTACATCTTGCTAAATCCTCCCTGAAGTTACATTTTCACGACCCTGCATACTTGATTCCAGCAAGAACGGAATCCATCATCGAATGTTCTGTTCAAAATCCTGATGTAAAAGAAGGAATGATTCTTGACCAGAAAATTTCCAAAGGCATATTGATTGCAAATTGCGTAGTCCGAGTTAAAGAAAATAATAGAGTAAATATATCCATTGTAAACACCTCTGAAGAACCTATCACATTAAAATCCAATCTTAACCTAAAACTTACCCCAATTGATCCATCAGAATTCGAAGATAATTCTGCAAGTCCTGTAAACCATATTCATGCTACAACCAATTGTGCTACCCGAACAGAAGACGTGCTAAAACAATTGCGCACTTCTCATCTTAACGGCGAGGAAAAAGAAGCCCTGCTAGAATTGTGTTCCGAATTTTCGGACATATTCCATTTACCCGGAGAAAATTTATCTTATACAAATGCCTTAAAACACGAAATAAAAACAACAACTGACATACCAATACATACTAAAACGTACCGCTTCCCAGAAGTCCATAAAACCGAAGTCCGAAATCAAGTTGACAAAATGCTAAAACAAAATATTATAGAACCTTCAGATTCACCTTGGTCATCACCGATATGGGTAGTGCCCAAAAAACTTGACGCATCCAATGTCCAAAAATGGCGAGTCGTAATTGATTATAGGAAACTCAACGACGTCACCATTGGGGACACTTACCCCATACCACAGATCACAGAAATTTTAGACCAACTTGGAAGTAGTAAATATTTCTCAACTCTAGATCTGGCGTCAGGTTTCCATCAAATATTGTTAAATGAAGCTGATAAAGCCAAAACAGCCTTCAATGTCCCCGAGGGACATTTCCAATTCTTAAGAATGCCCTTTGGCCTCAAAAATGCCCCATCTACATTCCAGAGGCTAATGAATAGTGCCTTATCCGGACTCCAAGGCATCCGATGCTTTGTATACTTAGACGATGTGGTCTGCTATGCCCATGACATCCGGTCCCACATAATAAATCTTAGATCAATATTTCAAAGAATTCGAGAATTTAACCTAAAACTACAGCCTGACAAATGTGAATTCCTACGACGTGAAGTCTGTTACCTAGGTCATATTATCACTGAACAAGGCGTTAAGCCAAATCCCGACAAGGTCAAGGCCGTTACTGAATTTCCAGTCCCTAAATCCGCCAAGGACATTAAATCATTCCTTGGTCTAGTTTCCTATTACCGCCGTTTCATTCCCGATTTTTCAAAGACTGCAAAAGCTCTTACCAGTCTCCTAAAGAAAGAAACAATCTTTAAATGGGAGAACCAGCAACAGCTTGCCTTCGATACCCTAAAACGAAATTTGACTACAGCCCCTCTACTAATTTATCCTGACTTTTCCAAACCCTTTATACTAACCTGTGATGCTTCAAACTACGCTGTAGGTGCTGTCCTTTCTCAAGGACAAATTGGCAAAGACCAGCCTGTAGCCTTTGCGTCACGCACTCTCAATAAAAGTGAGTCCAATTACAGTACGACTGAAAAGGAATTATTAGCTATCCTTTACGGCTGTAAAACATTCCGCCCTTACCTTTATGGGAATAAATTCCAAATAGTCACTGACCACAGACCATTAAAATGGCTTTTTAATCATAAAGATCCCAGCAGTAAACTCCAACGTTGGCGGTTAAAACTCGAAGAGTTTGAATATGAAATCGAGTACCGCAAAGGTAAATTAAATTCTGCAGCAGACGCTCTTTCCAGATACCCTGTGAACCCTGTGTTTCCAGAAAATAAAAGTAATCTAAATCCAAATCCTATTGCCGAAATTCCTCAGGAATTACCATTACGTGAAATTCCTCAAGAAACTCTCGATGAATTGATGAACGCTGACTTCAGCCCAGTAGACGTTAGAGACTTTGATTTCAGTCCCCTGAACCCTCCGACTCCAGTTGAACCTCCTGCATCCGCAGTATCTCCTCCCGTCCTCACAGCTCCTCCAACTCTCGTAAATCCTCTCCCTGCACCTGACGAACCGCAACCTGAAACAGAAACAGAACCTCAACCTTCAACTAGTTACCATAACCCTGAATCCTTACCTGAATCCATATCTGCATACCGTGACCCAGGAACTCCTTCTTCTATACCTGAAAACTTACCTTCATCAGACGAGACCTATAATAAATTCTTAAAATCACCAGCAAAGTTGCATAATACTCACATTATAGAACATAATGAAGACTTAATGAAAGGAGCACAAAAACTAATACTAATACCTACTTCTATAGACATGGATGAGTCCATGCCCTATGTCCAGGAAATCCTCGATAACTGCCCGAGCCCGGAGCGCGATGAATTTATGAAAAAGGAAAGATGTCTTCACACCCTTTTTCCCCTTACGGTCGGCAGTAAAACTTACCTTTTCCTATTCACAAAGGTGCATCACTTTGATGATCACTCGTATCCTGATATATTTAAATGCCTTAAATATGCCCGCGACGATATAGTAATGTCCTACCCAACTGTGAATGAAATAAGTATATCAGATTTTAGAAATCCTTTTGATAAACACTCATTTACAAAAATCTATAACATGCTCGCTTATTTATTTGACGGAAATAATATAAAAATACATATCTACCATAATAACATCATATATCCTTCACTTAGTGAAATTCCCAAAATTCTAAAGGAAAATCACGACATCCCAATCGCAGGACATCTAGGATCCTCGAGAATGCTAAACCGAATCAGAGAAAGATTCTTCTGGAAGAATATGCGCAGTGACATTGAGAGTTATGTCAAGAAATGCGAGTCATGCCAAACCAATAAAGCATTGCGTAAAGTAAACAGAGCCCCGATGGTTATTACATCTACTTCTACATCCCCATTTGAGAGACTAGCCCTTGACATCGTAGGCCCCTTACCTGAATCTGGCACAGCCAAACTTAAATTTATATTGACTATGCAAGACGACCTAACAAAATTTTCACTAGCCTATCCTCTTCGCAGCAACACTGCGGCAGAAGCAAGCGACTGCCTTCTACATTTTATATCATTATTCGGAATTCCCAAACACATACTCACCGATCAAGGTACAAATTTTACAGCAGACCTTTTTAAGAAAACGTGTGAATTCCTAAAGATTAAACAATTATGGTCAACGCCCTACCACCCACAGACACAAGGTGCTTTAGAAAGATCTCACTCCACTCTTAAAGAATATTTGAAGTCATATGTGAATGAAAATCAAGATAACTGGCCACAATACGTATATACCTCTATGTTGGCTTATAACACAGCTGTGCATTCGACCACACACTACTCACCTTATGAGTTGTTATTCGGACACAAGCCGCATATCCCAGACTCAGTATATGACGACAATTCAAACACTACCTATCCCGAATATGTAAAACTTTTACAACACCGCATGAAACACGCGCGTGACAAAGCCTTAGAATACATTCATAAATCTAAAGAAAATTCTAAAACTTATTATGATACGAGAACTCGTCCTGTCGAATATAAAATGGGCGATTACGTCATGTTAAAGAACCACCTCAGACTTCGCAAAGCCCTATCACCCTTATGGAAGGGCCCGTATAAGGTTATAAAGGTTCATGGCAACCATACCTTAACCCTACTAATAAATAGACGCCACGTGAAACATCACTACGATGAAGTTAAACATGTGGAAAGCCACAATGCGTCTCCTACCTAAAAAAAATAAATAAACATACTTACCTTAAATACTTTTTTACTTACCTTTACCTTAAAATATATTCAAATAAATACTTAATTTAGATACTATTTTACACTAAAAAAAAAATATATATATATTCATTAGGCTATATTACTAACTTAGGATAGTTAAGATTTATTTTAATGATTTAGACGTATCTTTCTATTACAGCGTACTGGCTCAAGGTCACCAAGAATACGTCCAACCAATCAGTTCAAGCTCCGGTATATACTTTGACCCAATTGGTGAACTCAAAATAAATGTTGGTTACCTGGATGTAGTTATCCCGTTCGATATTTCCCACATAGGACCTCATATTCAAAATATCAACTCTATATTAGGAACAACGCGTTTCTTATGTGAACAAATTCAAATAAAAGCCGTAAGCGACTTAGAATGTCATAATGTATTGGAACCACTCACTATTAGATATAATGACATTACATCAGAATATTCCTCCATCACTCACCTTACAAGTCATAACAAATTTAAACGTAGTGCTTGGATAGGCGGCATTGGCACCTTATCCAAAACTATCTTTGGGACTCTAGACGAGGACGATGCTGTCAAATATGATAATGCTATACAAAGTATACAGAATAACGAGATAAAACTGGGTTCATTAGTTAAAGAAAATATTTTGGTTACATCCTCTGTTTTGTCTAAATTTGATGACATTTTACATAAAATAAAAATTAATGAGGCCAGGCTTAATGAAGGAATTGACAATCTCTCATTACAATTAAAAAACACGACACAAATTTTCAATGACTTAAAAATAAAAGCTAACATTAACTCGATCTTAAACAGTTTGGAAACCTCTGTCCTAACCTTGTCATTCCAACTAGAAGACTTAGTAAACGCTATCATGTTCAGTAGTCAAAACATTCTCCACCCGGCTGTGTTATCACCTACGCAATTGTATCGAGAGCTTGTTGACAATTATAGGTACTTACCTGTAGACCGAAAGATGCCAGTTGCTTTAGAGTTAAGACATATGCATGTATTAATGAATGTTTCTAATGTAGTTTGCTATAGTTTAAATAATAAGATAGTTTTTATATTACGGATACCTTTAGTGTCCTCCAAGGAGTACAGTTTATACCATAGTATAGCACTGCCTACCCCACATAACAATGTTAAACCCAATTCATTTAGTTTTATAATACCTAGTAGTAAGTATATAGCAATAGTTAAAGATAAATCGGAGTATTGTACCCTTGAATCACTTAAAGAATGCAGAGCGATAAGTCCCCGCGAGTTTATCTGTGACGTCATGACCGTATTCCCAACTAGCGCGAATCCCAGTTGTGAAAGTGAACTAATTTCAAGCGTAGTGAATTCCCTACCAGTGCAGTGCCAAACCGAATTCATTTATGGATATCTAGATTTATGGAAACCGCTTAGCAATAACAATTGGATATATGTACAATCCCGTAGTAATAAATTATATGTAGAGTGTCCAAATCAGAAAAGTTCAGAAATAAATATTATTGGAACAGGAATTGTAAACATACCACATGACTGTTATGCATACTGTAAAAGTACTAAATTAATACCAAGATTTAGCAACATACAACTGAATGTCAGTATCACACATTCCGATTTTAATATTATAAATGATTCATGTTGTACTTTAGAAAAATTTCAAATGCAAATGAGTGGCGACCCTCGTACTAAACTAGTAAACATTGATTTAGACGTTTTTACCCCAGAAGTAAAATCTAAACTTAATTCAATTTCCGAAGAAACAAACAAAATTATAAACCAGCATCCATTAATAAAATACGAGGCTCACTACTCCATTATCTTAATTTTAATCAGTTGTATCATTCTACTATTTTGTTTATGTAAGCTTATTGTTTGTATTAAATCAGACAACCGTCGCTTTACCTATCGTTTCCCTAAACTTTCCCGACCAATCCCGGTAGACCTACCTCTGGAACAAATACCTAATCCTGACCCTGTAGTCTCCAAAAAAGTAAACAGACAAAGTCAAACTCCTGATGATATTCCATCTCCCAGTACGAGAAGAAACATATAGTTACCTACCTTCTTCTTCTCCTAAACTTCGAATTTCAACCCCGAAGTTTAGTCTTCCCCAGGGAGGTGTTATGTATGCTACATGCACCCTCTAACGCACACACTATCCTTTTACTTGCCTACTCATCATTCCTGTACCAAAGTAACCTAGCTACCTATCCAGCCCGCCAGTCTTCTTCCAGCTTCCAAACCCGACGGTTGTCCAATGTCTTTCTAAATCTTAGTTTTATTTTTTAAAAAGGATTCCCCGCGAAGGCTCTTAACAGAACGAAGGTGGCCGAACGGTAACGCGTTACGATTCGGCCATGCTGATTTCCTCATGATGTTTTGATGATGGCAAATTCACAAATAGGTAATCAAATAACACAGATCTGCGATGAAAAAGTTTATGACAAACTTCAGGTCAAAAATGTTGATATATATATGTTACAATTAAAGTTAATTTAAGTTCTATTTTATCGTATCACTTCAATTTTTTTGCACTTCAGTTGAACAAACATTGCTCGTTAAATTAGAAATAACCTAAACACTGTGGCTGATCATTCTATTGTCTATGACCAAAAACAAAAATTTGCAGACCTGTGTAATTTACTAGAAGCGCGGTGCTGATCCAGTGTGGGTGGTTAAATTATGTAACATTGTTATTTTATTTCCAGGAAGTACGACCTGAAAGGCTCGACGGTAGACCGCGAGGCGTCGGATAAGGAGTTGGAGAAAGAGTTGCCGACGCTCAAAGACAACGATTTCATAAAGCAGGGCGTGCGCATCGACATTGGCGATGCGGCCAAAGACAAATTGTTGGAAACGCTCACTGCTGATGTTGATGTAAGAACTGTATCTGTTCTATTTGGTTTTTTTTTTTACAGGGTAGTCTTTGACCACCTGATGTTAAGTGACTATGTGGCCGAAGATGGCGCCACGTTACACCCGGATTGGGAGCTAGCTCGCAAATGGACCTGCTGGAACAATTATTAAGTACTTGACGACAGATTCTTAACTTGGTAGCTAGCTAATCGAGAAGACAAACACACAAACATTTTAGTACTTTTGAAGTGTCTCTCGCGCAAACCATTCAGATTAGAAAAAAAATTGGTTGTCTGTAAAGTCGGTTTACTGACGATAGTTGAACGTGACAACGTCGATTGGCCGATTGTGCTTCTTTGTCGCTCGTTCCGCGCTCTCGCTTGCACTTCAAGCCTTACATGGGACGCCTCAGAGCGAGGTAACGCCGCATGAGTCATGTTTTTTCGTGCTTGCAGCCGGCTCTATCGAATTATAAGACGTTGTCACGTCAAAATAATATTGAAGCCTCAACAACATTTTTGAAGACCTATCCGTAGATACCCCACACGTATGGGTTTGAAGAAAAAAAAAATGTTGAGTTACAGTTCTAAGTATGGGGAACCCCCAAAATTAATTGCTTTTTTTCTATTTTTGTGTGAAGATCTTAATGCGAGATTTTTGTACGTTAGATTAAAGTCTTAATATGAACGAGTGACGATACCGCGTCGTCAAAGTGTATAACCTCATATCGCGGGAACAGTTCCTGACGAAGCTGCACCTGATGGACTACTCCCTGCTGCTGGGGGTGCACGAGTGCGGGCGCGGCGAGGCGGAGGCGGAGGCGGCGCGCCAGCGGGACCTGGAGCCCGAGAGCGAGAACGGGGACTCCGACACCGACTCCGACACAGACAACCGGCACCACGGGGACAGGTACAGCCAACGACAAAAGTCGCTGAACAATCACTCTTTTTTTTCTATTATCCTCATCATCTTCGACACCAATTTTTTACCTCATCATCACCTAAAATCAGGTGTGTTACGTTGTAGTCAAAATGATACCATGTAAAATGTAAAAAAAAAGACAATAATAATTACTGATTTGAAACACATTTGGAAAATCGAGAACGGTCAGCTACTTTTGTCGCTGATTGTACGCAAGCACGCGGTTTTTTTTTTGTATTGGCGTCACACGATTAGTGTGTTTGCCAGTTTCAAGTATTAAATATTTGAAACTCTGAGAGAAGAATCAAGTATTAGTGATGATGATGATATGATGGGATCCAGCAACAAGCCGGGTCAAATAGGATAGTGTTTTAAGTAAAATAGTGGCAATCTACTTAACTTTACACGGACTTTTTTTGGAGCAACTAGAAAAGTCACTTTCGCAACTTTGTTCCAATTTCCCACACTCGTACACATTAACGAACACCTAATGGGGTTAATAATCAACTTATATCACACATTATCACTCGAAGAAATACAAGTTTTGGAAATACCAACAAAATTTTCATGTTGACAGTTCAATTGCAAAAGTTCTGTGTAGTCATTGATGTACCAAGGATTGGACGTCAAAAGTCAAAAGTCAATTTTTATTTATTCAATAGGATACATTGTGATCACTTTAATGTCGGGTGCTTAGTTCAAAAAAGTAGTACAAGACCTCATTCTCTGGTGGCGCCGCAGCTGTCAAAATTTGTTATTACGCGCGTGAAAACAAAGTTTGATTAAATATAGGTTTAGGCAAAACATTTAAATTCTAAGTAGTGAGTAAGGATCTAATTTGGTAGCACTTGAAGGAAATGTTAATAAGCAGTTAATAGAGCTGTTAATAATAGGTACTTGTTAAACGAATCAATATGTAATGGAAACTCTTTATACCGACATGACATGTCATTTCGGTGACCTCACTCTAGGGCCCCTAGTAGCAAATTCAAACGTAGTAGCCCCTACCGTCTGTCCCACTCCAGCAAACTATACGGTTCTATTTCCCTTTGTAGATGGGGCTACAACACGCCGCCGGACAGCCCGCGGGGCTTCGGCCGCCAGTCTTCGCTGAGGTACGAGGGCATCATACCGGAGCTGGACATCTACGCCATCCCGAGCCAGGACGCGGCGCCCAAGAAGGAGATCTACTTCGTCGCGCTCATCGACGTCCTCACGCACTACGGTGTTAAGAAACAGGTAAAATTATTAAGAGTCCCATCATCTCATAGGCCAGATTTCGCCTAACAATCATTTCAGAATAATAACCCAGATAATTCTTAGAATTATTACAATAGTTCACTTCACCCTTCCTTCCCTGCACCATAGTTTTTGTTTGGGTTATTTAATTTAAAATGGCCTCTTAGTGTTAGCTACGGCTCCGCTAATGCCTCACAAAGGTCCGGGCAAAGACCCGAGAATAAAGCCACATAGGATAACAGTAATGAAAAATATTCAAGAAATATATAGGTATGGAACAAAAAGAGTAGACATAAGTATATTACAACGCAGTAAAACAAATCGCGGCAGTATTTTAACTCAACCACACCCTATCTCTATTCCAGGCGGCAAAAGCGGCGAAGACCGTAAAGTACGGCAGCAACGTGGACGGCATATCAACGTGCGACCCGGAACAGTACGGCAAACGGTTCATAGAGTTCGTAGCCAAAGCCATTGAAGGCAATTAGACTTGTGACGGGGCCGCCGCGCACTGAGCGGACCAGAAACATTGGTTGGGCAGACCAGGGGCCTCGCCGGTGGTCGGGTACACTAGCTTGATCAATTATCGGGCAGATCTAGGCACGACTGATGGTTGGACAGACCAGGCTCTGACCAATGCTTGGGCTGAACGTATTTAGACCATAATTTGCTTTCGTCTATCCACTTTAATTATTTCTATATTCATTTTCATCTATCACTAGCTATGTTGACTGTTTATCGCGATAAGAAGCAAATCATAGCTTGGTAGTTGGGTATTTTTGGTACCCTCAAGAATCTGTCACCAAGTATCTTTCGGTGTGTTCTGGCAGCTTCACTTGAGAACCAGTTCTCAATCCAGGTGTAGCGTAACGACACTTTCTACCACATCTTCACCTATCATCAGGTGACTTGTGGTCAAAAGCTACCCTATAAGCCGTAAAAAAATGTTCCAAATTATCTCCATACCAATTTTTATCAAGATTGGTTCAGCGGTTTAGGCGTAAAAAGTTAACAAACCAACAGTTACTTTCGCATTTATAATATTAGTCAGTATGGATTGAATAATTGCACTATTGATGCCTTATTTGTGTCAATTGCGGAATTAATAGCAGCTTTATTAGCAGTCTTGGTACTGAAGCCATCGCACATTATTGGTTAAGCTATTTCTGGTCTGTCCAACGATTGGTCGGGACTTCGATCGTAGA
This sequence comes from Opisthograptis luteolata, assembly GCA_931315375.2. NCBI lineage: Eukaryota > Metazoa > Arthropoda > Insecta > Lepidoptera > Geometridae > Opisthograptis > Opisthograptis luteolata. The sequence goes on along the minus strand of OV928049.1, from coordinate 3,101,937 downwards.
GTGCGCGAGCATGTTATTGCTGGTTGTGAGGCGATCGGTGTTGTTTCATTCTGATAATAAGGTCTATTATTGAACTTGATGTCTTGTTCTACTGAAGTCTAAGCTTGGGATTGTGCGGAGGCCGGTTCCGGTTCAATATCCCAGGTTAATAAATTTAATATTTCAGTGTTGCGTTTATAAGGGAACCGTTGGAAGGTTATGAATGTTAAATTTTCCACAGTCTCAAATGTGACCGTCACCGATCGCTTCAGATTTGTTTCATGAAATGTGAACACGATGCTTCTTTCAGTAGTTTTGGAACGTGAGTTTGATTGGCATTGGGAATGAGAATTCTGTGTTAGCGCGTGAATGTTCTACGATACTTTGATAGTGAAAAGGTGTAATCATGAAAATTATAACTCGGGGTAGTCTTCTTTTGTATGAGCTAGTTTCCATCTTTAATGTCGCCTGGAGGCCTCCGACATGGCTTCACGACTGATACAGCCCGGATCGTCATCTTAACGTGATCTTTGAAGCATATTAGCGCTCAATTGAAATTGGTTACTAAACGGTCACCCATCCAAGTGATTGGCCGGGATAGTACAGTCAACGACAAAAGTCACTGAACAATAACACATTTTCCGATTGCCCTCATAATCTTAAACACCAACCTTTGACCACATAATCACTTAAAATCAGGTGTGCTATGTTGTGGTCAAAAAGCTACCTTGTAAAAAGTAAAAAAAAACAATCATTGCTGATCTAAAACACATTATGAAAATTAGTATGATCAGCTACTTTTGTTGCTGACTGTACAAGTCAAAAAGGTGTACGGAGAGAAAAGACCTTCCTAAATACAGAAAGAATTTCCTTTCCTTTTGACTTAGAAGGAAAACTAAGGTAAAATAAGGAAGGAAAAGATTACACTTTGGAAGGTAAGACTCGGTAGGAAAGTCAGCAATTTTTTCTCAGTGTAAAACTACAACTAACTTTACAGTAACATTTGATGACCTCGAGTTATAAGCCTATTGTAATTGCGCGCGTAATTAAGAAGCTACCTTATTGATGATTAGATGGAGTAAGATTAGTTCGACGGAAAAGAGAAGCAAGTATTTGTAATACGAAATTGTTGCAATCGACTAAATAATATACCTCACCGGCACTTAATGTTTTAGTTGTAGCGTCATTAGAGTTTAGTTTCATCACGGTTCTCGTCTAGTAATCGCACGAGACAAGGAATGAACAGGGTGTCGTAGATATAATAAGAAGGGTAGTTTTTTTTATACATTCATTTTAATATAAAAGAAAGAGACACTGAAAGAAGCAGCGCGTTCCAATGTTGTTATTCTTGTCTAAGACAAGTCCCGAGATACGGTAGTTTAAGTCTTATGTAAATGCAAATAAAATTCGTAATTGATAAAGTAGTTTGAAGGGTTCATAGTTTTGAAATTAGCGTTGTATTGGCGAGCGGACGCGACGGTTTCCGGTTTCGGGCCAATTGTGATTATTTAGACTAGTCAAAATTCATTTCGGTCCTCAATTCTCGTTCACAAAATAATCTAGTGTCATTGTAATTAAAAAGTATGCAGAAATCAGTTAAATCAATGTGCTCAAATCCTTAAAAGGATTTAGCGCTTATTCTGGGCTCGAGTTTCGAACCTATCATGGCATCTTCGCGAGTGGCGGCCCTCTGTTATTGGTCCTGCCATCTGTTTGACTCGTTTTATTTCGCGGATCGTTTTTAGAGAAGACATCAACACAGCTACACGGATATGCTACGCGCCAAAATGGGGTTTACAGAGTTATATTACGCAAATATGAGATCTAAATTAGACCGAGCTGAATTTTGACTCCTAGAAATTATCACAACTGGCCCGCTGATGTTTCACGTTCTTGGACGACTCGTATTTATTCGCTTCGCGTGCGAAAATTTAACGTTACACTGTGAGCGTCGTTATAATCAAGGAAACGTCAGCTATAACATTGAACAGTTGCATAAAAACGAGACTTGTTTTTTATTCCGTCTTTTATATAGAACCGACTACGGTTCAAATTCCAATATCACCGATTTATTATACAGCACAGCTCAAACTCGCTCTTGTTTTCGGCATTTGCCGCCACACAAACACCTTCCACTGTGAAGTGATATTTGCTGCACCGCAATTATTACAAGTTAGGCCTTCCGTACACGAGTCGCAAGTGTAGTCGTCGCGTAAACGTATCGTCAAGACGTAAAAACGTTCTACACTCGAATCGTTGGCTTATACCTAGTTCGGATCACAGCTATTGAAAAATGATACACACATGCGAGAGAGTTTTTTCTCCGCTTGCATTTTTACGCGCGCTGCTTTTTTTTTCGTAATGAATATCTTTCTTCTCTGCAACAACGCCTCGTCCGCGGACTTGTTTGAAGATTTACGTGCTCGTATTGCTCTCGTACTAAGCGCGTCTTACGATACGCTTCCGCTTCGATGCCGTGTGCGGAGGGGTTTACAGTTGACTTTTATAACGTTCAGCTAACGTATGGTTATAACGAAATGTTGGTATCATTAGGATGTTCGTGTTATTGTTATATAAATAAAGCGACGTTTTCGTTCAGTGTTAGGAACTGTTTCGATCGGTTTGTGTCGCTACAGTGTACCAACACGATTAAGAGTCAAAGCTCTTATGAGGCAATGGAAGGATTTCTGATAGCTGAAGAGACGTAGTTCTAAATCGGTCTTCGTGATTTCAGTATTGTCACTTTGAGTCACGAGGGGTTTGTGCGAGCTCCTGGCGCAGGGCAGACCGAAGTGGCGTCTTATATTATCGAAGGCCAACACTCACTTTGGGTCGTTGGACCATGTCAGCTAGTTAGATAACTTTCAGAAGGAATGCTGTGTCCCAACACTGAAAGAAACGCCGCATTTCGACCGTCAAATTATTACAATTGTATACCTATATCGGATATTAATATCGGCCTTACAAATATGTACTGCCTTGAACTATATTGTACCTTGACTAATTTGTTAAAGTGTATGTATATTCTGCTTGGAATAAGGTAACAGTCTTTCTAAGCAGACGTTGTTAAGCAGTGTTTACTATCGTAAATCCTAAATACATTTAGAGCTAGTTTGCAGTTCAGCATAATACAAAATGCTCGCAACTAAATGCGGGCCTCCAATCTACCTTCGGTTAATCTGAATGTTTCTGCAAACATCATCATCTGATGTTCATGCATTTTACGATACGGCTATCGTGTCTGTATCTCATTGCCAAATAAGGGCCGTTATAAACTGGTCAGTAAATATTAGGGCTGTACCTAGTAGTAGGTGGTCATCACCAGTCGTACTGCATCGGTCAACATTCGGTGTAAGTCTTTAAATTTCCAGAATGTTCGTCTAACACCGAGGTTGTGCCCCATTAGGGATGAGAAACCGTACGCCAACCATGAAACGTAACTCCGAAGCTTCGGTCCGAAATCTTTTGCGATTCGTACCATTAAATACAGGCGTTTCAAAGATACCACTTGACGTTTCGTTCGTGCTGAACGCTATCACGAAGTGGTTAGAACAAACTATGTAATGACTCTTTGGCAGCAGTGCTTTCGTAATTTTAACCTTTTCGTTTCGAAACTTCAGAGATGTTTTTATGGTGGGCCTACAATTAAAGTTTTCTAAAATATTTAGGACTTACGATACGATATTTGAATTTGGTCCTTCTACTTGTAAAATAATAAGGTCACACAAGTGTCGTTTTGCCAAGATCCATAGCTCGCTTCAGTCTTGAGTAGTGTCTTTATAATAATATTACAATGTAAGATTTTGTTATTTATTAATCTATTTCGAATAAGACTTCTATTGTTACAAGTCTTTGTGATGATGTATTTTGTGAAAATAATAATGTTAGCCAATACAAGAAATTAGTTTGATGGTTTTATACTTGGGGTATATAGTTATTTCTAATATACATAGTAACGAATGATGCCCACTATTAGCTTTCCTCATACCTTTTATCTTTTGACTGAATAATAAATAATACAAAAGTCAGTATTCAAGGTTCCGCTGGATGAGCCTTACAATTCCGCAACGTCATCAAAGTATAGGTTTTGTGATAGATATTTAGATGTTAATTTTTTATTTTATTTTAGATACGCGCTGATTTAAATTGAGAATTGAGTGTAATGTTTCGAGGTGTACTTTATTTAGTGGCGGAATGGGTCAAAGTTGTGATTTATTACAATGGGAAGTTTTCTGATAGCTGAAAATCGTAGTTCCTAACCATAGGATAGATGGCGCTGGCTATCGTTAAATATATGTTTTTGTACATCTGTTCAAAGGAAAAAGAAAAGCCATCGGAGCCCAAACAGCCAGGTTAGGCGGTGAAAAGACAAAAATAAAAAAATATGTCTGTGCACCACTTACATTTGCTACCAACTAACTTTAGTGCTTTACTGAATCATACGAATACGGTAAAAAACAAGCACAAGCATGACAGATTGGATACATTTCCTGGCTCCACGACTAGCAAACGCCATCTATAAATTTTACGAACTGTTTTTTAAATTGCTTGTCAGAAAACCTCCCGTTGAAGCAAGTATACAGAAGTTGTTGTGAACCAATATACTTACCTAACCACATTGTTTTTCGGATTCACCTGTTTCCCCGTTTCACGCTACCTTCAGTGTGTTTTTTTTAGTTTAAAAGTAGAAGTGCTCCTCGCGTGGATTTCCTCGTTGATTCCGTAGTTATATCTCGTGTCTACATATTCCTGAACAATGTGTTAGTCATGAAATGATTCAAGATATTGTCAATGTTGCCATTGTTTAGGTCGGTAATTGTAATGTTTAGTTTTATATTGTTTTGAATAGGTTTTTATTCTTGTTACGGTGACGGCGGAAGCGCAAGCCCCCGATGTTTATGGCATATATATTTATTATAAATAGCTTCGCTAAAACTTAATCCATATTCGGCATGTAAGCAACACGGTTGAAATGTTAATTCTCTAGTCTACTACTCTTGTAAAGACAAAAATGTGTATGAAATTTAATAAAACTTAATTTTTTAATTCGGTTTATAACGTTTCTGCAAATAGTGTTTTATTTTATTCCTTCTTTACCATAATATGTGGAAACATCTATATAGTTGATAAAGACCAACATAGAACAAAGTTTTCCCATTTAGGTAGCGTGGTGCCACCTTCGACCACATAGTCACATCAGGTGACAGGAACATTGGGTGACTATGGAGGTAGCTTGTTAAAAGTATGTAGACACTTTTTATTAGAAAGCTACTCTGCATATCATAGGCTGTTTTATTGTGATAAATATCCTGAGGAAACCTCCACACAGGTGAAACCACAGGGAACAGCTAGTTTTTCATAAAATCGATATTAATCATTATAGGTAACTAGCTGTTCCCCGCGGTTTTACCCGCGAGGGCTACAGTTTATCGCGATAAAAAGTATCCTATGTCCTTCCCCAGGGTTCAGACTATCTCCGTACTAAATTTCATTTAAATCGGTTCAGTAGTTTAGGCGTGGAAGCGTAACAGACAGACAGAGTTACTTTCGCATTTATATATAGGTAGGAATTGTATCTTTTATTATAATCTCCTTGTCCTTTGTTATGTTTTGTTAAAAAATCCGAAGACTGAAGAAAACAAAAGTTTTAGAGAATAATTTTATTATAAACCTCCACAAAAGCGCATATCCTACAGTGTTAGTCCATCCTTGTCTTGACGTGCTTCTCTGTGATTTTGTCTTTTTCGATTATGTACACGACTGCGCCCCAACCGGAGATGGCGTCGCGGTCCGCTGCATTCACCAGAGCCTAAAATGAAATAAGAAATTGAGAATAAATAACTTTTGCATTAGGTCAGTTATCTAACTCTAATTCACAGGACTCGCACCAAAGCAATTTAACTATACAGTAGTAAATACTAAACTGTACCAATCAATACAACACCAATACTCACAATGTTGAAAGCAAGCGATAGGTACTTGATGTCTATGCAGTGCAAGCAAAGTCATGTCACTCATTCACAGATACTACACAAGCGCTATTGGATAATGTTGGATTTGTGCATTTAAAAAAATGTGCTTATCCCTAATGTACATAGCTTTTGATCCCTTTCTATATACAGAAAAAAGTAGGGTATCACATATGTGATCAGATATTTTCGTTTATGGTCACCCCCTTAGGGTCTGATATAATGTACGTGATTATGTGGGCATTACTAACAGCTAACAAAAAGACATCCCTACAAGTGTGCAATGGATTTACCTGTGAAATGGTTTCAAATAGTTCTTCAGGCTTCAGGTTAGGTTCCCACAGTGCTTCACACATGCCGTACAGTTGCTCCGAGCAAGTTCCTGACACTACGAAGTCTTCAGGCTCATTGGGGCAGCCAATCTGTTGAAAATAAATTACAAATTCAATTAATAAAATTGGAATAGATTGTTATGTACTGGTTTTGGTTTATTATTATCATCAGCCGGTTTGAAAGATGCAATGGTTTGCTTTACTGAAGATAGAAATTTGACATAAGCTCCGAAGTAATGTCAAATTTATATCTAGTAGGGTAAACCGTGGATAGATTGATTATAGAAACTGACTGTTAAATATCATCAGCATAGGTGTAATAGTACTTTCCCACTGCTTGGATGCAGGCCTTCTCTCAGAGAGAGTATTGGTCGTGATTGACCACATCAGCCCAGCGTGGGTTGGTAAATAGGGGGCGTCCATTAATTACGTGAGGTGTTCTAGGGGGGGGGAGGGGATCAAGTTAAATATTACTAAATCTCACTTTGTCTTAGCACATATCACGTAATTATTTTTCTTGCAGAAAACGGTGTAAAATTGCGGGCAAAATATTTTTATTCGTTTTTTTTCTTATTAATCCAACATCATTAGATCATCATGATTTTTTTTTCATTTATTTTCTTCGAAGAATCTCGGGTGAGATTAGGGGAGGGGAAGGAGTTGAGGAAAATCTTACGATGTCTCAACAAGGGGGGAAGGGAGAGTCAAAAATTCTCAAAAATGCCTCACGTAATTAATGGATGCCCCCATACTGGTTTACTAGCATGCAACTGGTTCTGCAGCTTCTACTATTAATACAACATGCATAGCTTCCATTTTGATGTTCATAGCTTTGTATTTTGCTTCTAAATAGGCCAAGGAGTTCTGAAATTTTGCCTAACCAGGGCCACAGCTGAAATCAGCTCATGGCTTTCAAGTGAATATTTTTTGTTTTTAGACACAAACTCTTACCAGATCCATATTGCACACATAGGGTTGGTTGTCGTAGGGGTCCAGACCAGCGATGACAGGCTCAATGAAGTATGGTCCAAAGCGCTTCTCGTATAACAAGTTTGAGAGCATAGCGGAGAACGTCTTTGGCCGCATTATTCTGTTTTCTTTCAATTCATAGAGATTCATTCTGTAATGTAAGAGTTTTGGTGGTGTTAATAAAATTTTACAGCAAGGCCTCTCTTATAGCAAAAAAAAAACTGCTTTTAATAAATGATATTATAAAAATAATTTGTTTGTCAAACTTGATTATGCCAAAATTTCCTCTTAAAATAATCCATACTTGTAATTTTAACTCTCGGTTCTTGTCTGTTGGTTACTTTTTTGCACCTAAGCCACTGAACAGATGGTGATGAAATTAGATACAGAGATAGTAAGAAGCATGTTTATGTAGGAACTTCATGACAATTATTGCAGACTTGAATACAATATCAATGCTGAAACTTGGCGCCAACCTAAATGCTATCAAGGTAGGTAGTTAAAAACAGAAAAAAGGTTCTAACCTGAATTTTAGTCTCTGGAACACGGTTTGTGTATCAGTAGCAAGTCCAGGCAAGCCGACATAGAGTGTAGGTCCCATTTGATATACTTTTGGGAAGTTAGTGGACACGGTCTGGGCCTGGATACCGAAGCGCTTGTCCGTAGCAATTGCCACACAGCCCTGGCCCTTCATGGCTACCACCGCACCTCCATTGTACGCTAAAATTGACTGAAAATAACGGTTTAGGTCAGAACATTTCGATCAATGTGGTAGTATTGTATTAGCCTGGCTTGAGCGGCTACATTGCGGGTTTAGGGCATAGTAAGCAATTTTGCGGGTTTAGGGCATAGGGAGCGATGGTGGCCGAACGGTAAGGCGTGCGACTTACAAGACGCCGACACCGAGTTCGAATCCTCTCGGCCCCGCACCTATGACTCAATAAGCTATGTGCGGATTTGCCATCGCTCAAAACGGTGAAGGAAAACATCGTGAGGAAACCGGCATGTCCAAGAACCATAACGTTCAAGGGCATGCGATATCTACCAACCCGCACTGGGCCAGCGTGGTAGATTACAGCCCATACTTTCTCTCTGAGAGAAGGCCAGGGTCCCAGCAGTGGGAACGTGAAAGGCTGATAATGAGTGAAGCAATTTTAGTTATTATGATGATCTAGAGGTGGATACTAACAGTTTTCTTGTACAAATGTTACGAAAATGCTATTGCAAATATGCATTGTAATGTTGACGAGTTCATGACGCTATCTTAACCTGCCGAACTACTAAAAGTAATGTTTATATGGGGCTGTTGCGTTACCTAGTAGGAAGGCTCAGAAATTACTCTTACCATTCTGCTCGAATTCGAAGGTTTTCAGTAAAAACTAGTAGTAAAATTCAACTTGATTTGATGCGAAAATCGGATCGGAAACCGAAAAGTGACAATTCATGCAGCAGTGATGACAGTGACAGCCAGTTTTCCATAGAGAATATGTTGTAATTGTAAATCAGCATAGAGTATACACAAAAAAACGCAGAGTATTAAAACAAGAATCTACCCACAGACAAGGAATAATTTATTGCCACAGACTACATTACAATTTAATTTACAGTTTCTATACGATTGCGAAGAAAAGTAGGATAATATTTTTAGATATTATATTAATATGCACGAAAAACCGGTTCTAAATTGTAAGGCTCAGACTTTGTGTATATAGTTTTTTAGGTGCCTAGTATAGAGCGGCATTTCACAAATAAAAACAAGATTAATTTTGTGTGGGATGCGTCGATATGCGCCGCTCCGATGGCACTACTTGACCATACAGTTTACAATAATTTATTGAGTTCTTTCGCGTACAAATCTAATCGAGATGTCATGTTAAATCCCCACTGATCCTTCACTTGACGGCAAAGGTTCAAATCCACCTGAGCAACGAGTAGACCGTCTTTACTTCTCGATAATCCAGGAGTTCTACATCCATTAGGAGCGGTTATGTAACTGGATCCATAGTAACTTCTCGATACATTACTGCCGTTCTTTTTAGCGAATTCTTCTTTGCCAACTCTGTTGATGCTACAGGTGAAGTAGCTATTAGCAACAGCTGCATTTCGAGCTTCAACGCCCCAAAAAGACTCGCCGAATTCAGATATCGTAGCAGCAGGATTAAAAACTACTTCTGCGCCGTTTAATGCAAACATAAGCCAATTCAAGGCGTGGTGACGGCCGTAACAAATGTTCACGGCGAATTTAGCGTACTTCGTCTCAAAGACCGGGTGGCCAGTGTCACCAGGCGAGTAATATGAGGTTTCATTAAAGCTACCAACACTGGGCAAGTGATTCTTGCGGTGTTTTCCGAGATATCGACCATTTTCGTCGATAACCACTGCAGTGTTCCACCAGGTTTCTTCTTCGTCTCTCTCCAGAATAGGAGAAATGATAACCATGTTATATTTTTTCGCTAAGTTGCTCAGGAATTTCGTGCTCGGGCCGTCTATGGCTGATTCAGCAAACTCTTTCCACTCTCCTTTTTGTCTCGTGCACAAAAAGAACGGCATCGGCCACGTTTCCTGTAAACAGAGAATCTGGACGCCTTCCGATGCCGCTGTGTCAATGATCTTTCTAACTTTATCGAATATGGCTTCCCTTTGTTTGTTGATAGGCTTATCAGTTGGTAAAACAATGGAGTGTTGAACTAGCCCTAGTTTCACAAACCTTGTTTCTCTTCCTTCATTGGCCGCTTCAAAAGAATAAGCAGCAACTTCAAAGTTATTATTTTCGCTTGAGGTTATTGTTGACCTTTTCAAGTTCTCGCGACAGTGGTCTTCTCTTCCGTAGTAAGTTCTGTTGAACTGCTTTCTCTGTTCTTCGTCCATTTTGTGTTGGATAATTTCTTCTAGATTTACTGAGCTAGAGGCCATTATGTCTTTTCTGATTTAATCAAAGTTGAGACGTAGTTATTGTGTGACAGTAAATAAAATCGACTTTACTTACATAACCAGTTTGCGTGGTATCAATAAAGCGTGCTATGTTTACATAAAGTACTATGTAAAATGCCGTTCGGTTACTTATCTGTTTAATGACACTATTGTGTTATTCATTAGACACTAGGTACCTACTCTATAGGGTACCTACTAACTTATTAGATTTTACTTAGGTAGGTATAGATAAGTAGGTACTATTGAAGGTTAGGTACCTACCATAAAAATAGGAGTAAATGAATCCTAAAAGAAAGTGAAAAGGTAACAAAGAAAGAGAGGAACAGAAAATCTTCTTTTTTCACATTATCGCATTATTTTGGAGTGGTAAAAGTATCTCTTCAGCAAGTCAGCAGCTATCTAGTAGCATGACGCGATGATTGCTCAATGGTAGTGACATCGACTTGCGACCTGTAGGTCGTGGGATCGCATCCCGCAAAGAACTTGGGCTTTCTGTGAAGGAAAACATCGAAATGAAACCGTAGCCAGTTTCCATTCGACAAATAGCGTTATGCCACTTTCTAGTGACTTCTAGTCAAACGCTACCCAAGAAGTAAGTAAATAAAAATGTTACTTATTTACTTACTTCTTGACACTGATGAAAATATAATATTGCCTGAGAACAATACAATACATTAAACCACTGACCGCACCAACCGCCGTAATATGATTATCTAGGATAGGTCCGTGCTGGTAGCATTTAAATATTAAGTTTCTAGTATTGAGGTATGTAGATCATCTGGGTGTCTATTTTTATACTCAATGTTAAGCAATGCTTACATTTATAGATGTAATATATTTATTAAGTTATTTTTTTAGGAATAAGCGAACCATCTAAAATCGAACATTGCATTGCACCCTTGCTCCTAGTGACGCACAACTAGAACATATTTTATGGCCCATCCTCTCGGGTATATAGTTTGACCACAAGTCATCTGATGTTAAGTGACGATGTGGTCGAAGGTGGCGCCACGCTACACCTGTACTGGGAACTGGCTCTCAAGTGAGGCTACCGGAAGCCACCGATAGGTGCTTGGTGACAGATTCTTAACATGAGGGTGGTAGCTAGCCAGGCGAATACTAGAAAATACCCAACCACGAAGCTATGGTTTCATCACGATGTTTTCCTTCACAGAAAGCTCAAGCTCATTGTAGAATTCGAACCCACGTCCTAAGGATTGCAAACCGACGTCACTACCACTGAGACATCATCGCTATAAAATGATGATAGTGAATGATGATGATGATATTTCTTTCTACTAGATTTTACAAAAAGTTTTCATTACCTACCTAAGGTAAGTTAAAAATTGTGGTGTACGAGTATATCTCTCAAGATGAACATTCCTTGAACCTTCGTCTTTATGTAAGTTTACCTACGAGCCTAAGAGCACCTTACAAGATACGCAAGGTACCTACTCGTACCTATTAGCTAGGTAAGTATTTATCCTTACTTATAGGAATATAAATTTTAGTCACATTGCAAGCAAACATACCTACTCACATAGAATTACAAGACAATTCTATGCCTACTCACCTATTTGCATGTAGCCTGTACCTTCCTCCGGTAAATTAATACATTTTATTTCAATATCTCTCCTAGCATAGGTCAATAATCTCACAATTTTTTACTTTGTTTCGATCATTTACAGTAAATAATCTCTACAACAAACTCAAAACAACAATCAATTTTCACCCCACCCTAACCGGTCACGTAGGCAAATATTGATAAGACAAATATTTTTCTCCCAGAGACTATACTATCATTGCGGGTCGAAGGCCAACGCCGGACCACACAAATATACACAGCGTCCGCTGTCCATGCATTACCAAAATGCAGCAGGGTATATAAGAGCACGCAGCCGGCAGAATAGCAACAGTCAGTCACGACTATTCCAACCACACACACGCTTTAAACATGGACAACGAAACCCAGAGCCTCGAATCAATCGTCAACAATAGTCTCAGCGGACGAGACCTCGACGAGTTCAACAGGATCTACTATGGAAGAAAAAACCACAACGAAGTCTCAATCAAGGAGTCGTCCCTCGCGGCTGCCAAAGAAGCAGATTTCGAGATTGCAGCTTACGCCTTCCCTGCGAAGAAAGAACAGACAAGACCGCCCAGGATAGTGAAGGTAGGCATCGTCCAGCACTCGATCGCTGCGCCGACCGACCGCCCCATCAACGAACAAAAGAAAGCTATCTTCGACAAAGTCAAGAAGATTATTGATGTCGCAGGGCAAGAAGGTGTCAACATTCTCTGCTTCCAAGAGTTATGGAACATGCCATTCGCTTTCTGTACGCGAGAGAAGCAGCCCTGGTGCGAGTTCGCAGAGTCTGCCGAAGAAGGCCAAACTACAAGATTCTTAAAAGAGCTGGCTGCCAAATACTCGATGGTAATCGTATCTTCTATCCTTGAAAGAGATGAGAAGCATGCAGAGATTCTTTGGAACACAGCGGTCGTGATCAGCGACACAGGAAACGTTATCGGAAAGCACAGGAAGAACCACATCCCTAGAGTGGGTGACTTCAACGAGTCAAACTACTACATGGAAGGTAACACTGGACATCCAGTCTTCGCGACTAGATACGGTAAGATCGCTGTGAACATTTGCTTCGGGCGTCACCACGTCCTCAACTGGATGATGTTCGGGCAGAACGGAGCAGAGATAGTGTTCAATCCATCAGCGACCATCGCTGCTGAAGCTGGGAGCGAGTACATGTGGAATATTGAAGCTAGAAATGCCGCTATCACCAACTGCTACTTCACGGCTGCTATAAACAGAGTTGGATTCGAAGAGTTCCCGAATGAGTTCACATCGGCAGATGGCCAGCCTGCCCACAAAGACTTGGGTCTGTTCTACGGGTCGAGCTACTTCAGCGGTCCGGATGGAGTCAGATGCCCAGGTCTCTCGCGTACTAGGGATGGTCTGCTGATTGGAGTGTTGGATCTGAACCAGAATAGACAGATCAAGGACCGTCGGTGTTACTACATGACCCAGCGTCTGGATATGTACGTGAACAGCCTCAGCAAAGTGCTGGAATTGGACTTCAAGCCTCAAGTTGTTCATGAGAATGACAAATGAATATCTACACTGGATATACTTACCCCACCCTGCCTGTAGTTTTGCAGAACACTGAAAAAGATATATTTTCAGAGCATTCAAGTGCTTATATACCTAAAGTGAAAATCTAAGTAAATAGTGAACCTTGGAGTCATTGCCATTAATTTTTTGCCTAACATGCATAAATTAAGCTTATTAGATCAATAAACACGCATTGTTTCTTATAACCTGTTTTTTTTTTCTATTCCTGTCAGGTCAACCTTACACATCACGTTCAGGTCAGCAGGTTCATAATTTTGAAAAGTAGCAGTACTAGAAGTACTAGGTAGTAGTAGTCTAGTAGTAGTTGTAGAAGTAGTAGTAAGTAGGAGACATAGGTACTCACTTAGTTTGGCTGCATTTTGTAGTGGGTAGTTCAAAAGACCAGACAAGCAAACTTGTAAACATTATGAAATCTTATTAACCAGCCACGTTTTGACATTATTATGATAACAAGACGTAAATATGTATATTGATTGTCACATGAATTGTTTTAAAAAAGATTCTTAACGTTATGGACCTAATTGATTAATACTTAAACCAAACAATGGAGTTTTCCTAAAAAAAACAAAAATACCAATAGAGTTAAACATAATCAGAGATTATTATTATACAGGTAAGTTTTCTATGAGACACTTACTACCTATGTATTTACTTCGAATAAAATATTTCTGCAATGGTGCCAACTAGATCAGTTGATTTAATATTCTATTAGGTTGGCATACATTTAAATGTATTTATAATGGTTGTCTGCTTCAAGGTAGGTACAAACCCAACTACTCTATATAAAGGCATTAGGTATACTTACTGTTATTTTATTAGAATATATGTATTGATAGGTGAATTGTAGCCTTGAAATTAACTAGATGCCTACTTAGACAACACTAATATTTTTCAGTCTTATATAGGGTGTAGCTTTTGACCACAATTCACGTGATATTCAGAGAAAAATCCGAGACTAAGTTGATAATTAATTTAATTACAACCATATTACTTTGTAAATAATTACAACGCGATCTAAATAAATATGTATGTTAATCAACATGATACATACCTAAAGCCTTTAGAAGAAATAATGCAAAAAAAACACAGTTGGTATATTGCAAAACAAATTGCTAATAGCTCCCATTTTTTTAAAGTAACGACTTTTTAAATAAAATAAATAAAACGAAATATTTAATAAGCAACTAGTCTATAAATAAACAGAAAAGAAAATTGTTTGTTTGTTTTGGATATCGGATAAACATAAAAGTTATTGAAGCGATTTTGATGAAATTTGTTGCAGACAACCCTGGAGGAAGATAGAGGGTACTTTTAATCCCACGCGGGTGAAACTGCGGGACACAGCTAGTATATTATAAAGTATGTTTATGGGCTCCCACACAAAACTGCGATGCGATGCATATTCTTGCGATGCCAATTGCTGCGATACGATTTCGTGCGGCAAAGCGTTGGTTCAGGGCGGGAGCCCACACACAACTGCGATACGATGCGAATTTACACCGGAAGTTTTTGTGGTGCATTCTTTCGCAGATATTTGCGACGCGATGCGAATTCGCAGTTTTGTGTGGGAGCCCTAAACTCGTAAAGTGTCGTACAGCTCGTCTTGAGAATCTGACAGCCACAAGAACCTGAAAGCTTCGAACACTTTCAACATTATAATTCCTCTGTAATTTTCGCACTCGCCGAGAGATGTCGCTAATGTGTTGCTCACAGCGATTGTCACACCATCTAGGCCAGGAGTGGCCAACAATTTTCAGTTGGGGCCAAACAAAATTAAGATATTTTATAGGGGTCAAGGAAGCAAAAGAATATATTGAAAACAAAAAATTAATATGTTCTGCTTATTTGTTCCTCAATAGCGTCTTTCTTCAATAATGTTTTAGTCTACTATTAATACAATTTTAATTACGCTATGTTAGGTGCCGTTAATAGAAGAGAGAGACAGCCAATAAATTTGTTATGTCAATATCAAATTATCAAACAATACGTCGCCGATTCTGTTAAAATTTATTTAATCCTGCTCTAGAAAAGTGGTTAGCGGGCCGGATTAAAGTTCAGCGCGGGTCGGAGTCTGCCCACGGGCCGTACTTTGCCCACCGCTGATCTAGGCGTTGGAGCTGCGAGCTGACTTGCAAGTAATGTCGACTCTACGCTCGTAGCTTTAAGGGTGGTTTTGATATGTGTTTGTAAAGAAACGTTGGTAGACCCACTACTTTCTAGAGCACTTGTGAAGTTGCAGCCCGTGACATCCATTATCATAATGATGTCTTTGCTTTAGGGTTGTTACTGTGCTAGTTTTTTTCAAATGTCAAATATTGTGCTGATTAACGATGGTTTTATATAATATATAACTAGTAAATAAATAAATAAATATCGGGGGACCATTGCACAAAAATACCGTAAAAAATACATATATTATCTGTAGGACCAGGCTAAGGAAAACCAAACGTGACTCAAGGTGTAATGGTTTACAGAAAGGTTGTGCAACTCGGATTGAAACTGCAACTGAAATATATTTTTCAATAGATACTTAGTTAATTTTTCGAAGCTATATCATTCTGACGTATACCGAACATAAAATTAGATATAATTTTTAAACTTACACGATCATATGATTTCAAGTGTGCTTAGCTCCCCTGAAGAAATTCTTCCACGTCTTTTTCCTTCACTGGCCGCAATACGCTGCTCCTCAATGAGATATTAGAAGTTAAATCTCATCATGCATAAAGTCCTGTTTTTTTGTTGTTTTTTTTTCAACATCTTTGTCAATTATCAACCCTACGCGGTAACCGAGTTGCGTGCGTGAATGCGGTGTCATCCCGCGTCGGAAGTCATGGCCGCACTCGCGCCGCGACATCTAGCGCCTGTGTTTGGAGTGCGTTTGCAACTACCCGCATTTTAAACTGTAACTCTGGTGTGATAAAAACAGCGATGTTATGATAAGAAACTTTGTAACAGGAATAATAGCCTAGCGCGAAAAACCTGTTATTCCAGGAGACGCATTTGAAATTTTGTAATGAGCGGTAGGAGCGTATACCTACTACTACTTTATGCTACGAATCTACGATAATCTTCTTGCAGATTTTATTCACATTAATTAATTTAATTAATGAAAAACGTTAGTACTAGGTACATACCTAATGCCAGCTCTTCTGATCGTCGTTAAGTTTTCTTAAAATGGCCGCTTTTCCGTTCCCATTGCTTATGTTTTTTATTTTTCATTTACGGCTACTGGCTTCAATTATTTCCCTCCTAACTGTGCTCTGCTGCTTGCCCCAGAATGGAAACTTTTTACATTGAAATTACGAATGAAAAATATTTTTATATCTACGGTAAATACTCATAGACTAGAAAAATATTCTTTTGTTAGTTCTTATTCAAATTTTTACTTACGCCTTTCTTCTTTGTTGTATGTCTCATCTGCTTAACATAAATTCAGATGATCTTAAAGTGGGTATTTAAATAAGCAACATCAGCACCGATCATGAAAATCTGACACTTGATATTTTTAAAACAACCGCTAAATTAAGGACTAAACATTATATTTGTAAAGTTGTAAAAATTTCAATATTGTGGGAACAGAGTGCGTTGCGAAATATAAAAAAGTTACGTTACATTCTCAATCCAATATGCTAAACTTAATTTGGAGGCACACACCTGCGTTCCTTTTTCGATTTTCCCTCCATACACCGATATTTTTTTTTTCTAAAATTCCCGCCACGTTTGACAAGTGTCGTTTTTCGCGCGGGTCCCGGAGCCCCAACAATAGTTCGGTGGACGATTTCATCGACAGCATGCTCCGTTTCATTTCCGCTGCACTCCGTTAGCGGTGCGAGGTTTTTGAACAGATCCATTGTATAAAAAGTTTCACTATTACAAGAACTTGATTTGACCAAGAACAGCGGGATGCGTAGAGTCACCGCTGCGCTGGATACATTCAGCGAGATTAAACTACTCGATGCACTTTTTTTTTTGTCTAGAAATAATGGGTTACCCGAATGCTTACCTAATAAAGAACTGAATTGCTGTTTTATTTATCGGCATCGAGAAACTAAATTGAAAAATCAATAGTAATTTGTCAGTATAAGTTTGAGCAAAATTTTATACAACAATATGGTGATATAAAAATAAATAATCAGGCAAACTTGCGCAATTATTGTTCGAATAAATATTTCTCAATTTTTTACAAAAGAATGTGAAAATCAGGTCTGTGGGTAAAAGTGTGCAATCTGACTCTTGCCAGTCCTAGGTACTGCTGAATCACAACAGAGTAGTCAGTATTTTATAGATTTTATACTAGAGACATGGGAGGCTAGCATATGACTGTTATAAAATTCAGATGGAAAAATTACAGCGCATTGTAAGTATACCTAGTCTATTCACAGGCTGGAAATTAATAACCGATCTATCCACGGTACTGGAGATAGATTTTTGACATTACTTCTATGGAGCTTGTGTCAAATTTCTATCTCTAGTAGGGAAAACCGGTTATTTATAACGGCCGTTAATCTGGCCCTTAAAAATATTGCAGGCACCAAAACTTATTGTACCGTCTAGACGTCTCCACGCCTTCCCCAGTTCCACTCCATCCGAGGCAAATTGAAAAGCACACTCGAAAACCCCTTTAGTGTCACATGAAGGCGGCACAATGGGCCCCGTACGTTCGTGTGTGGCTATCACGATTTTATCGTTTTAAAAATGTCATCGCGAGAGTTTTCCTGCTGTTGATTCATGTAGCTGTAGGTACCACAGCGTGCCACAGACTATGTAACTCTGGTGCGGTCGGTGCAAAATGTCCTAGAATAAAATTACACACCCAAATTACTTATCAATCTTTTTTCTTTTATTGTTCTCTAACTTTATGCACTGTGAGGTTACCTTAGTAGGTATAATATAATAATGGGACCATTTTTTTGCTATTAGCTGTGTCCACTGTCCTGCAGTTGAATTTTGAAACAACGTAGTTTATCGCAGTAAAAGTATCGGGTTTGTACAAAATTGTTTAATTTTACGGAATACCTTTCCAATTTATCTTTCATACATACATTAAAAAAAAAGTCATATACAAGTAGGTCGAGTCGTTCTTTTGTGATGCTGATGCGCTTTCTTAATTAATTATAAACAAGTCAAGCTAATAAAAGTGTTTTCAAAAGACAAAAGATAAAGATGACAGACTAAAAAAGGTTCAATGTAAAAAGTTCAGAGATGTTCAGAACAAAAAAAAGGTCGTCATCACAGATGAAGAAATAAGTTACTGTTTCTGGCCAGTGTCACGTATCTAACCTCCTTTCCCGATGACAATATCAATGCACCTCTCCGTGCTGTTGACAATACGAACGCAATTTCCGTGACCCCGTATTATAGCGGGTGCGGGTGCGATCCATCATAAGTTGTTATTGAATTACGAACCCTGGTCACAGCGACCCATCCAATTTTATTACTGCTCTCTCATTATAATTATTATTGTTCTTTGGTATGAAATGACGGTGCGTGGGTTAACTGTAGCCACATAATAATGTGTTTTTACTTAATAGCTTTTATTTGACCTATGGAAATGGACGAAATCATTATCCTCACTGAAAAGCAAAAATAAGTGCATAAATATTAATAATATTAATAGCTAAAGACCGTTTTTAATATTATTAATTATGTACTTTTTTGAATATTTCCTTTTACCCCATTTTCCCCTTATTTATCTCCTGTCATAAAATCCTTTCTAGAGATAACCCATTTTTTTAAAAGCGCATAGCACATTTCAGCTTTGCATGTTTTGTAGTATTTAAGATTTCATGATTAAGCAACTAGTCAGTGTTATTTCAATTTAATACATATTATATAATATATTTATAAATGTACTTCAATGAGTATTTTTAGATAATAATAATAATAATAATAATGCCCGCACAATCACATACATAGGCTCTGACCCCTAACTAGGTTTCCCTGTATCTAGGGTATCAGAAACTACGAGGATCGGGGATCCACAACACCCAGACACAGAACAAATACTTGCGCTTTTTTTTTTTTTTTTTTCAATGCACAAATATTTGTCCTGTAGCGGGAATCGAACCCGCGACCTCACGCTTCGCAGTCGGCTATCCGCCCATTGCGCCACATCGGTCGTCAAAGATAAATGTTATATGGTTACCCATAATTAAGTCATAATAATAACTGCGTAACGTCATATATTTTTTTATATATAAAAATGCAAAATACCTTTAAAACCCATTTTTATACATATTACAACTATTTTAATTACTTGTTCTTATTTTTCAGCACAAAAGTAGAAGTTGGCAACACAGGGAAAAGTTAATCACACTCTAGGGTGCAATTCGTCATCAAACTGGGGGTCGACATTGGACAGTTTAAATTTCGAAATAAACGCGTTCCATTTACGAAATTGTATGGTACCTATGTCACATCAGTAATCGGTACGGGAAGAACAAACACTACAAAAAGAAAAACATTACAACTTTCTCTTTTGTTTTCACTTGTTCATTTGTCGTAGCGTAGCGAATACTTATTCGTAGCGTAGCAATAAGGCTGTCTTCTTTGAAAAATTGAACGATTAACAACTACAAGAATCCTTGATATAGACTATAGACCAAGAAAGTAAAGTTCTTGTTTTATTGAAGGCAACTTATTTGGTGCAAACGGCAAATAGCCAATTGCGAGTACATTGAAGAAAAATGCGCAAGTATATGTTTCGTGTCTGGGTGATGTAGATGATGTAGGTACTTGTAGATCCCCGTTGCGCGTAGTTTCTCGTACCCTAGATAGGATTCTACATCCTAGTTAGTCCAATTCAATCAATCAGTAATAAGAATTATATTGTCAACTAGCTGTTCCCTGCGGTTACACCCGCGTGGGCTACAGTTTATCGCGATAAAAAGTATCCTATGTCCTTCCCCGGGGTTCAAATTATCTCTATACCAAATTTCATTTAAATCGGTTCAGTAGTTTAGGCGCGATAGCGTATATATTCCGTATACTCCAAAATTATTCCCGCACTTCGGTGCCCCCTCAACGCGTTACCTGCTGTAGGTACCCATTATCCTATTTTAATTCTAAGTTAATTTTTCTTGGACCGCACGTTTGAACCGCGCAGTTAAAGGTCTTTCTGGTCCGCGACCGCACCTTACCTATTTCATAGATTCTCCCGGTACCCCCCTAGCCTCACCGCGTTTCCCGCTGCGCTGCGGTGCGGCGGTTTTATTTTTCTACTACTACTTACATTTTTAAACTCGTGATATCTTTCGAATGGAATGTCTGAATTGAATAATTCAAAAAGTTATATAAAGGCATTGAAGCAGTTTTGAATAAGAAGTAATTTATTTTGATAAGGATTAATACCAAGATACAAATAAAGAGCCTTTTCTAGCGGCGGCATTAAAAATTAAATTTTTAAAACAAAAGATCACTTATTGTGGCATAACTGTAATAGTTAGACATATGCTCTCGCGGACTTTTTTGTAGATCTTAATGAGACCTACAAACCCGCAATACATTATTTTGTTCTAGTGTCAATAGTTTTTGCAGCGCACGCAAAAATAGTTTTTCGTTTTCACACCTTGGGTTGCAAAATAGCAATTTTCTTACGGATACCTAATTTTTTTGGAAATAAAATATAGCCTATAGCCTTCCTCGATAAATGAACTATCCAACACTGAAAGAATTTTTCAAATCGGACCAGTAGTTCCTGAGATTAGCGCGTTCAAACAAACAAACAAACAAACAAACAAACAAACAAACAAACAAACTCTGCAGCTTTATAATATTAGTATAGATGTGATCGCGCTAAAAAAATTACCTGCCGGGCGTTTCTTGCTTCTGTTCTTTTGGCATCGTAAGGAGGTTAGAACAGGCGTAGCTAGTTTTAAGTTTGACGTTTTAGTGTGTGTGTGTGATCACAATGTATCCTATTGAATAAAAAAACAATTGACTATTGACAATAGTGTAGAAATGTCTGTAGACGTTATTAACTCTACTAATATTATAAATGCGAAAGTAACTATCTGTCTGTCTGTCTCACACGCCTGAACTACTAAATCAATTTAAATGAAATTTGGTAAGGAGATAGTTTGAACCCTGAGAACATTGCGCGGGTGAAACTTGCAGCTAGTTATTAATATACGACTTTATACTTTAACTCAGGTGAGTTTTTAATATAAGTACTTACCAACTTCTTAGGGAGTAGCCCCTTTGACCACAAGTCACCGGATGTTGAGTGATGATGTGGTCACAGGTAACAACTGGGTTGAGAAGTGGCTCTCAAGTGGGTCTGCCAAAACATACCCATAGGCGCTTGGCGACAGCTTCTTAACAAAGCCCAAGCTCATTGTAATATATTTTGGCTGAGTAAAGGTAAGGGTATCAATTCATTATCCACCCGTCTCCGCCAGTTACACCCTGAAAGAATCAGGCAAACACGAAAAATGTCACCGTCATAAAAACAAATGGACAGATTTTATATAGTTTATGCCCTTTGCGGAGCCATCGGCATATCGCGTGGAAAGGTCGCGACCATCAGGAGCAAATGTCGTGCCCTTCGCCCTGCCCCGTAGGACCCATTAGTGTCTATGGTAACCAGCTATGAAAAGTTGCTAGTTATTTATTTACTCTGTGACTCTGTGACAGCTATCGATGCGATCAGTAGCGTTTTTGGCGGCAATTGAACTGTCAAAATGAAAATTTTGTTTTTATTTCTAAAACTTGCGTTTCTTCGAGTGATAATGTGTGATATTGGTGCATCATTATGTGTTCCTTAATGTGTACAAGTGTGGGAAATTGAAATAAAGTTGTGAAAGTTACGTTCTAGTTGCTCCAAAAACGTTTGAAATATTTAATACTTGACACTGGCAAATACACTAGTGGTGTGACGCCAATACAAAAAAAAACTGTCCTTGGTGGCGTAACGGTAACGTGCGGCTTACAAGGTGCCGTCACCGAATTTGAATCCTTTAGGCCACGCACCTATGACGTAATTAGTTATGTTTTGATTTACCATTTGTCAATGTTTAAAGCAGAACACAAAAATTGGTGACAAAATAGATAAGTTTCCTACCAAATTGTAATAGCAAATTGAGTGCCATGATTTGCTAATGGAATTTTTAAAGGAGTAATTTCAACCTTAAATTTGGAGATCGTAGTTACCATGTCACAGAATAACCATGCAGATATATTCAGCTTAAAAATCCGCTCGTGTTTTGTTTAAAAGTAGGCCTATGATACCTATTGATGATGATGGACAGGACCTATCAAAAGTATTAGTGCTTTAAAGAACACCGTTAAAAATGTACTTAAATTGACATTCCCCAGTGTAATCCCACTAAAACATTTAATTTAACGGTTACAGAACGAGATTGTCTTCATAAATCGCAATGTTATTATTGCTACCACCATCGTTTTCTACCATTATCTTTTGAAGTTGTACTATTAATCCAAACCATTGTAAGTTGAACCTTGCTTCGTCTTTTAATGCTGTTTAGAAATGGGAAGGATTGAAAAAGCTGGTTCCGGCTGTCCATAGTCGAAGCAGTATCAAAGGTCTTGCATTGTTGTTGAACCAAAACCAAGAAAAGTAGGTCTTATTCTTCGAATGATAAGGTTTACGAATTTTGTACAAATTGGCAGCTGTTTTGCGTCAAGGCTCATGAAACAACCCTCTCTCAGCTTCTTTAGTAATTAAAGGCACCTGTGACAAAGAAGCGAATTGTTTGACTTCTTAATTTATATCGCGTAGTACCTAGGTATATAGGTACTATAAAACTGATGAACGGGATGTACACTTGAGAAGAGAACCGAGGAGATGCTCAAGAGAAAATAATGTAAATTCTGACTATATTATAGGGTTACCTTGTAACCGGATTTGTCCGCTCATGTCTGGCTTTTTAGTTTGTCTGGATTTTTTACTGTGATAAAAAAATTACAACGAAGAAATGTGAAATACAATTTTTGCAATACCTACTACTTACTATAATAATACATTATAAAACAAGAGTATAAAACAATGACCTTCAATGTTTATTAAACCATGTCTTTAAAATTAATCACAAAACATAAATATTAGGAAAAAACGATGACAAAAGAACTTAACGAAATTCACGTAATTGGATTTTCAAAGCCTGTGTGTGTGGCAGTCAAATATTTTTGTTATAGGAATCTGAGCTGACATAGTAAACTCCATTAAAAAGGTATAAAAATAAATAAACGACCAACAATATCTTCACACTTCAAAACCCAACAGAGTAAGAAAATAATGCATTTCATAAGAAAATTAACTCTTATTCAAACCACTGCTACCTTATCCGATTGCGCACAACGGGGTAAGGGGGTGCGAACAAATCGACCACTCGACTGTGAATATCTGAGCGGTGCCGACTTGTAAAAACACAATATAACGCTTTCTACGAGGGGACAACTGTAGGGAAAACCTTATTATTGGGTTGCATGTGATTTGCGGTGTTGCCTTTTAGTACCTACCTCGTACCTATTTGGTTGTCGAACTCCTGTGAATTCATGATATCCTAGTACACCTCGTACCTATTTGGTTGTCGAACTCCTGTGAATTCATGATATCCCAGTACATTTTCATAGAAACATGATTTAATTAACAGTGCTAATTCTAAGTTTATCAGTTCGTTACAAGGAGCAAAAATGATGCATTTTAATGAGATCACGAGATGCTTGCTATCTTTACTGTAGGTATTTAATATTTTAGAAAACTTTACGAATTGCATTCAACTTTACACGAAAATTGCGCGACGCGGGCTGCGACCGATTCGGCTAAACGTCGGTAGTAACTTCGGCATGCTTGACAAACTTTAGCTGAAATCCCCGTTTGAAAATATTAAAGTATAGTATAGTATAAAGTATATAAAAGTTGACATCATCCTGAAATATTACCCATTTGGTTATTGGACATAGACATTACGTTTATGTCTAAGTATCAGTAGGTAAATGCTTATTAATATCATGTGATCATTATTTTCCCCAGAAAATATCGCGGAAAGAGGATAATTAACCATATAATTATATTAACTCTCAAACAGACAACTGTGAAAATGTTGTAGGTATACCAGTACCACCATATACCATATATGTATTATAAGAACATACAAAACTACTAACAGAAAGGAAAGAATGTAAATAAGACGCACAGGAATAAAAACCCGTCATTGCCTTAAGTAAAAGAACCATTCCACAATGAAGAGTGACAGACGGAGAGCTTCGTATATAAAAATAAACTAAATAAAAAGTCACTTCCGACACGTAAAGGCGTTCTTGACTCAGTTCTGACGATTTCGTCAAGCTTTCGTTGGGGAAAAAAATCATGGAAATGTCACCTGCGTACCACATCCAAGCATTCTTGATACTCATACATTTTACAGCAAAATGGCAAATTAAGCAAGCATTTGTCAAACATTTGAGTGGATTAAGTGTGCTTTTAAGTAATCTGATGCTTCATAATATATGAAAATAATCAAGTTAAGCTCGTGGCGTAGCTTGTCCAGTTGTCGTAACAAATTAACTAAGATAGGCATCACTTATCACGACCATCACTTGGATAGGTGACTCTTAGTAGTTTCAACTTAGCACTACCGTGCTTTAGGCTGTTGGTCTCAGATATCTGTCGTATAACCACGTCGTAGGCTTTCGGGTGGCTTGACAACTGCAACACCAGGTCTGGTCATAATGACCTCCTACGCGAAAATATGGGTGTTAGAAGCTTAGTGTGTTTCTGTGTGTGTCTGTCTTTGGCAGCATAGCTCCCGAACAACTTGATTGAGAGTAGTTTTAGGTATGTTTCTCAGCGTTTATTTACTTTTTTGTTTTGTTTTAGAGGTCTTATCCACACCAGTCTTGGCAAACCTAAAAAATCCTAAAGTATCAAAACTTATCACACCAGCTAAACTCACGCGTAATGCAAATACCGCCCGAACAATAATCACGAAAGTAAGCGATACGAATAAAAATATCACCCCCCACCCCCTAGGGTAAGGATTTAACATATCTAATGCGGTTTACGTGTTCACCCCCTACCACCCTCGATGGTAATCGGTTTAAGACGTTGTCACGTTGGAAACAGCTGCCCTACCACTGACGCTATCGAGTTCCCTTCAATCGTGTATCGTTTATCGTACGATTGAATCGACTTTGTGATCTTGACTCCAATATTGAGCACAATAGCGCTTCATTATCCGGTGGTTGATTTGAGAACTAATAAATATAGAAACTGTTACTTGAAAATGAAAGCCAAAGTTCAGGTTATAAATATAATAAGGTTAAGTACTTATATATTAAGTGGTTTCGAAAGATGCAGTTATTTTTTTGAGCATTCAATAAACCAAAAGTAATCTGGAAATTGTAATATGTAGCGGCAAAAATATGCGATTTTGTTTATTTTGATAGATTAGGTACTATTTGGTACTTGGACAAAAATTTACGAAATGATATCAGGTAAGTATTAGAGAAAAATTATTATTTTCGGAAATAATTATAATGATTCGCATTCTACGCTTGTAAAGAACAAGCTAAACATCGTTTGCATGACCAACGAATTGATTTTAAAGTCGGTTGCAACAAGTAAAGAATTAGAGTTAATTCCGCAAATCGGGATCGTATCGTACATCGATCGTAGGAGCTGCAGGTATGTTGCGATTTTTATAGACTTGGATTTGGCATTGGTTTGAGGTGTTTGGATTTGAGATTATATAAAATTCATCGAAAAATGTAAGTAGTATTTTAATTTTTAGGATTACAAGATCATGTTAGAAATTAGGTACCTAGTTACTGGTGTCGATTCGGTTTCGCATTCTCTAAAACTAAACTAAGTTTGACAGGTCTAATAGTATTGCTGCCTTTTTCTGACCACTAAAGTAAAAATGGACAGCATTACTTTTAGACCTGTCAAACTTAGTTTAGTTTTAAAGAATGCAAAACCGAATCGACACCATTATCAATTTTCTCTATGATAAAAAAAGTTGCAATGAAATACCTATAATATGTCAATTTTCAAAACGTATAGCAGAAGAATTTCCTCCGAATAATAGTTACACATACCTATTTAAAAATTAGAAAAAAATTAAATATGTAAAGTGATTTTCTTACTAAAGATCTTGTTATTTACAAAGTAAAATGGTTCAAACCATTAAGTAAGGGTAGTTTGCATTTTTTTCAAAGTTAACGATATTAAACCTAATATGTAAACTGAGATCCTTTTTTAAAATTACACAGACACTGACAAAGAAAATGGTTACCATTAACCCCAAGTTTAATAATATCGCAATCTCCGCCTTAACTCTTGGCACCCGGGACAAAGACTCTGCTACCAAACTGCTTACTAATAGTACACTCCCTACGTATTCTACTTTTGACGTTGAAAGCATCTGAAGAGAGGCCTAGAGCTCGAACCCACTAGGGTTGCTACTGGCTACTTATGTAGGTAGGTATGTACTACAACATTTGAGACCACTATGTTATGTTGTTATGTTTGGAAACAAAAAGTCTAAGAATTTTCAAACATAGGTGTGGGTCGAGAGTATTCGAATTCGGTATCGCTGCTCAGTCCGCCGCCATCGTTTGCTCAAAGGCAATGTCTTTCACGATACAAGTCTTGCTAGACGATAAAAGATACTTAGTCTAAGTGGATATACTCGTAGTTAGCCCTATTTTTAACCCCCGACGCAAAAAAGTGGTGTTATAAGTTTGACGTGTCTGTCTGTTTGTTTGTCTGTCTGTCTGTGGCACCGTAGCTCGCGAACGGATGAAGCGATTTCAATTATTTTTTTTGTAATACTTACATATATGAAAGGTGAGTTACGGGCGAGTGTTTTTAGCTATGTTAGATGAACATCGGTCCAAATAGTCGGGGGTTTTTTAATTTATGTTAATTGTACGTAACTTTTTGTAGCTACGCTACTACAGTCCTTTCCCACGATATTTCGTTCCCATAACACCAGAAGATAAACAAATATAAAATGCAGTTTTAACAACAATACAATTTTACTACGCACAGCAATAAAAGGAATATTTCACCGTTGCATCGTCTACGTTTCCCACCATTGAAACAAAAGAATAAATACGCCGAAAAGAACAATTGCAGTTTACGACCCAATAGCTCAAAGACCAGCCGAACTTTCCCAGCGCAATAAACAAACAGGACTCTCCGATCCTAAACACCACGTGCGACGCGCCGCCTGCCGAAGCGACCCGAGTTCCTGCCGAAGTCAAACGAAGATTAGGCTAGTTGTGTATATATAACGGAACTTTTAGTAATAAATATCATTCACTGTGAACACGCAGTACGAATCACACCACCGGCGTTTCAATAATCACACAAAAATCTCCATAACCACCACAGTACGAAGGATCCCTAAATTTTCACACATCCCATCCCTAGGTGAGTTGTGAACTTGTGAACCTATGTGTACTGATAACTAATCTGTGGTGAGGGCGTGAATTAAGTGATGCATTCATATGTCGACAATGCCAGGTAGACTGCATACTCTTAAGTAATTGGCCTCCGGGCAGGGTTGACACATGTATTGTAAATATTTTTTTACTAGTTGTTCCCCTAGGTTTCACCCGCGTGTTCCCATTATCCCGCAGGAACCGGGATAGAAAGCTATCTCCATTCCAAATTTTATTAAAATCGGTTTAGTAGTTACTGTGATACGTGGTGTGTGAAACATTCATACACACACACAATCACATACATAGTTCTGACGTAAAAAACTTGTCTAACGATTTTCTGACTAAAATTTTCCTTAACATGTGCTGTAAGACATTGCTTCAAGCCAAATTTCATGATTCTAGGTCAACGGGAAGTACCCTATAGGTTTTGATTCCCTTGTAAATCGCAAAATATGTGAAAATATAGGTAAATTCTATATCATAAGATCCATTCATTAGATGCGATCTTTTGATCACGTTTTTTTCATTGCTAATAGAGACCTACATAATAAGTTTTATTAATACTTTAATTAATGATAATAATATATTTTTTTTAATTATTTTACTGTTTAATATATTTTTGATGTTTTATTACTTTTTATTTTAATTGCAAAGGAATACATCTTCGTGCCATCCCTAATATCCAGGATAGTTGACTCGTCTATAGAAAGGAATGGCACTTCCATTGCAATGAGTGGCGCCTACATTATTTACAAATGAACGCATAGATCTTCCAATACTGACATCCAAATTGCAGCTCTATCCTTCTCGCACCACGGAATTTACAAAGAGTTAGAAAGAGATAGATGGTTATGATTAGTGTCAGCATCACAGCCTAGAGTTAAGACAATAGGTCCTATTTAAAAGATAGCTGATAGCTGTATTTGAGTTTATGATACATGTTTTCATTCATGATGGGACTTTAGAGATGCAGTCATTTTCAATATTGATTGCCCTTATGATTGTTGGGAACGTCGATTAGTTCAGATATACGTATCTCGCTTTACTTTATATCTATTCATATTCAGATTTACTCATGCGATGTCAATGCATATAAATGAAATAGTAGAATGAGATAAAATACATCTTTGTGCTATAAAATTAAGATGCGATTTGGAATCCGGCTCGAAGGACCAACCCTGATAAGTTTATTGTGGAGTCATTTGGATTCTAAAACGGTTAGACCAACTTTGATGAAATTTTCAGGAATCTTCTGATTAGCCCAGATGGTGATCCTGTGAATCGACGAAGAAAAACAAGTAACTTTTTTATAATTTTTTCATATCCATTTTAAATTTCAATCAAAACAACGAACACATACTCACAAACCATACATCCATACTCACAAACTTTCACGTTTATAATAATATTAGAATGGATGCGGAGGCCGGAGACCGGGCTCAGTGGCGTACCTTGGGAGAGGCCTATGTCCAGCAGTGGACTGATACGGGCTGATGATGATGATGATGATGATGGAGGCCGTTTGGCAGGAGTTTAATTTTATTAGAATAAAGCTACCATCCAGTGCTATCTGATAAAACTTCAAAGCTGTTCCAATCTGTACGTGACCAGTAAGTGGCTATAAATTATCCGGCACAGAGATAAACAAATTAGTAGTGATAAGACTGCAGAAGCAGACGTCATAATAATTCATTTTAAGATAACGCCGCCATGAGGCTGCGCGTCCAAAGTTCCACTCTGCTTTAACTTCACTGTGGTTTTTGTTACTTCACGATAAGCGACTGAAATATAGTTAAAAGTTCATACTGTTCTAGAAAGCTCGCCTTAAACTTTTGACAATAATTCATACATTATAATTATGTAAATGCATATGAAGGTGTAAATGTATATATAAATGTATATGGTACTTACATGAAAAAAACAATTTATAAAATTTTTGTCTGGCAGTTTGTTCCGGCTAATCTCTGAAACGGCAGGACCGATTTTGATGGGACTTTCACTGGCAGATAGCTAATGTTATAAGGAGTTACTTAAGTTAGCTTACCCTGGGGAAGATCATACTTTTTATGGTGATAAACTGTAGTTCACATGGGTGAAACCACGGATACACCGCGGTCACTAATATTGTAAGTGCGAAATTTTGTGAGTGTGTTGTTTATTACTTCATCACGCTTATAGTTGCATTGCATTTCTTTTATAACACACTAGGCACATATACAATAGTGAAATTGGTCATACCATTGCATTGCCCAAAGCTAATAACCGTATTTAACTGCAGTTCTATAGATATTGTCCAAACAATGATGACACGACCGCGCCCCGGGCCGCCGAGGAATTTCATTACTGGCCAGCAGGATTAGACGCCAACTATTGTCCGTTGAGTTATAGTAGTTGGAGACAGGCCATGCATGCTGCTGATAATACGAGATGCTGAGTTTAGAAGATACTTAGAGGGTAGCGTTTGACCACAAGTCATCTGATGTTAAGTGATGATGTGGCCGAATGGCTGCACGCCACACCTGGCTCTCAAGTGAGACTGCTGGAACACATAGATAGGTGCTTGACGACAGTTTCACCCAACAAACTTAGCCTAGGACGCCCTCCCTCTAACTAGGTGGAGCGACGACTTGCACCGAGTAGCTGGCAGAAATTGGATGAGGTGAACAGAAGTTGGATGAGGAGAACAGAAGTTGGATGAGAAGAGCAGAAGACTGGGCTCAGTGGCATACCTTGTGAGAGGCATGTATCCAGTAGTGAACTGAAACAGGCTGATAATGATGACATATGTCTTCTTTTTAACAAATTCGATCTCTCAGAGTTTTAGTACATTGTCTGGTCTGTGCTTTGTTTTGTCTGGGTCACAGTATTAACCCACACCTGATGTTTCACCTGTGCCTTCTTCTCTAATTTGAGCAAAATTGAATCAAAACATTCACAGCTAATCAATTTGACTGAGTTTTAAGTATTTTTCATAAACTGTTAAAATTAGATTCCCAAGAGAGAAAAAAGTTTTCATCCAAAACTTAAATATGCTCTAGAAACTTTCCCAAAAACACGATAGCATAGCATTGATTGCAGCATAACAGTTCGTGAAGGTTCAAATTGGCCACGATTGGCCCGTCTAATTGTTTGAAATATGCGCTCATCGCACTGTGGAATAGTTTAACGGCCCTCCCCGGTTACTGGCTAGGATGGGAATGAAATCATTTGCCATTAGAACCAGTTCGTTGAATTTTACCGTTCTTCCGAAGAAACACTGCTTCTCGGTATCAAAAGTAGTCTATGTTATTTTTAGTTCTACAGTTCTTTACAGT
Organism: Opisthograptis luteolata; assembly: GCA_931315375.2. Classification (NCBI taxonomy): domain Eukaryota; kingdom Metazoa; phylum Arthropoda; class Insecta; order Lepidoptera; family Geometridae; genus Opisthograptis; species Opisthograptis luteolata. The sequence goes on along the minus strand of OV928049.1, from coordinate 3,070,883 downwards.
AGTTTAGCCGTATCCAAGAATACAGTAATAACAGTGACTGAATGTTTGTGCCTTTTTCGATCTGAATGCGTGCAGAGTTCAAATCTTGCCTTGAATTTGTTCTCGCTTAAAATAGCGAAGGTACAGAAACCGTCTTATGGGATATCCACATATGTAGTTGCACTGAGAAAGTATGATTCCCTCTCTCTAAAGGCTCCATCTGTGGGAATTTAAAAGGTTTCTTACAGAGTAGCGTTTGCCCACAAGTCACCTGATGTTAAGTAACGCAGTAGTCGAAGGTCACGCTACACCTGGATAAGGAACTGCTTGATGTTGATAATAATAACAGACACAAAAGCACAAACGTATATAGCTATCAGACTTCTAACTAAGATTTCTGAATCTTGAGTATCAAAAACTACTTCACTGAGAAAAATAATCTGACTTTCCTTCCGAGTCTGCCTTCCAAGACCGATTCCTTCCTTTTTTACCTTAAATTTCCTTCTGAATCACAAATCTTTCCCTTTTGACTCACAAGGAAAACAGTATTTCGGAAGGTCTTTTTTCTTCGTGTTGGATCAGATATCCCTAACACCCAGACACGGAACAAATAGTTCCGCTAGTTTGACCCACGACGGGAATGGAACCTATGACCTCACGCTTCGCAGTCAGCTGTTCACCCATCAGTCATCAATGCTGATGAAGAAGCATCCTAAACAGCTTATAAGAGTGTGATTAATAAACAAACAACGGTGGCTATATTTCTTTACGTACTTTTCCCATACACAGTAGAATGTGTCATCGCCTACCTTTCCTAAATATTATATACAGGGGAGGGTTCAAAGGTTACTCCGACCAATGGCGCGATCGGAAGCGTCAACCGGAGCGGAACGCACTTCCGGTGTTTTACTTTTTTTAATTATTGTACGCAGTGGTCAAGGGGATGTAAGTTCCGCCAGGTGTAATAAAAAGGATATCTTTTGTACATAGCGCACCTTTTTATATGATTATCGAAATTGTTTTTTACAAATAAAAATATTAGGTATGTCAGTGGAAACGGTCGCAATGTTGCTATGTAGCAATAAATCAAATAAAAAATAATCTGAATGTTCAGATTTATCAGCTCAATTAGTTTTACAGTTTTGGCTATACGATCCTTTTTACATCTAACTGGTTAATGTTAGTCATCTGATATAAGTGACGAAGTGGTCGAAGGTGGCGCCACGGATAGGATAGAGAACATCTGGAAAACTGGCTCTCAAGTGAGGTTGGCGGAACAAATCGATAGGTGCTTGATAACAGATTTTAACTTGCGAGTGGTATAGCTAACCAGGCAAGCACTAGAAATTGTTCTACTACCAAGCTATTGTAGGATTTGAACTCAAGAGCTAAGTGTTCCAATAAAAATACGAAAAATACTTTTGAAGAGCTATGTAATGACTTTGGAAATTGGAGAAGATATGTCACAAACATCGACGTAGAGAAACTGACATTCTTTTTAGAGTAAACATACCAACCGTTTAATAAGAGTAAGTGTCTAAAATTAATGATTGTCAATAGGACCAAAGTATAATAAAGAGTGTTTTTGTGTCAGACATTCAACGAAGATACTTCTAAACAGGATGCTAAAATTAAGCCATCTTATGATCTCAATTTACTGGATGACTATGCGTAGAACAAGTGTGCGGAAGTTCTTGTTACACTCTATTTATAAGATTGCAGATAGCTCCACGGGCAAGAACTGCACTGATTAGCTTTGTTTCTGTACTTTTTTTTCTTTACTTTTTACAGTGTAGCGTCTGACCACAAGTGACACTGATGTTTAGTGACGCTGCGATCGAAAATGGCGCCACGCTACACCTGCACATGGAACTGGCTCTCAAATGGTGCTGACGGAATACACCGATAGGTGCTTGGCGACTTGAGAGTTGGTATCTATCTTAATAAAATTTCAAGCCTTGACTCTTTCACTGACGTAGCGGAACAAAACTAGCAAAGCTCTTATAGATACATGAAAATTTCACGATAGCTTTGTTTGGTATTAAGAACTGATTATTTGAATAATCTGTACTAAGAGTACTTTTTTTTTATGGCGTCACACGATTAGTGTATTTGCCAGTGTCAAGTATAAAATATTAAAAACTCAGAGAGTTGAATCAAGTTTAAATGATGATGGTGATGATGATGATGAGATGATGGGATGAGGATAGTGTTTAAGTAAAGTAGTGGCGCTTTACTTAAACTTTAAATGGACTTTTTTGGAGCAACTAGAAAAGTCACTTTCACAACTTTATTTCAATTTCCCACACTCGTACACATTAACGAACACATAATGGTTAATAATCCACCAATTTTACACATTATCACTCGAAGAAACACAAGTTTTGGAAATAAAAACAAAATTTTGACGTTGACAGTTCGATTGCCGCCAAAAAAGTCTACTTTCTTCTTATCACACAGTAGCTTTTCACCACAAGTCAATTGATGTTAAGTGACGGATGTGGTTGAAGGTGGCGCCACGCTATACCTAGATTGGGAGCCCCACTTAAGAGCTTCGAAAACGCTACCCTGTCAATATAAAACAATATTTATTCACGTAATAACAACATATTATGTCAAGGCTAAATTCAAATCACTGCCTACCCTTTCCTCAAAGACAGTCAAGCAAACAGACAAACACCATAATCACTCAAGCAAACCTCTATCTCAAGGAATTCCTCTAGTTATTGAGCTCCCGATGTCAACTAACCAAATAACCGCTGAATTTTCCTACAACCCCACCACTTTACCTGGAACCCTTAAAAGATGACAAGCATCTCTTTTGCGGTGTGAATGTTACAGTGTCAGAGGGGGGTGGTAGGTCTACTTACAATTGGCAATGACAAATTACATACTAGGGGAGTTAAACAAATTAATCACAGGGTCCAATTTGGTGGAAAACAATGTGGGGTTGCATGGGTGGAATGATAGTATTTTGTTATTGTGAAGTGTACACCGGTTGATGTATTTACTGGGGTAGGTGGGAGGAATTAATTATTTTATTAAGGTACAGGAAACCCTGTTCATAAGTAGGTACCTGATTGCCAAGATAAATTGGACTGAAACGGAAACAAATTAAAGTTAATTTTATTGGGAAATAGTAATTATCTAGCGACAAACCGTTGGTTTTCTCATCTCTCGAAAAACCCTCCTTGATAATGATAAGCCACAACCAGAAGGCATTTGAAATTTGGTTTGAAGACATGTAGTTTGAACATTGGAGAAGGACATAGGAACTTTTTATCGCGATAAAGTGTGCAGTCCACAGCCACACGAGTGAAACCGCGGAATGCAGCTAGTACTGTCCCTATATCTGTTTGTACGTCACTTACGGCCGAAATTAATAATACTTACATAATAAAAATATATAGTTTAAAAAACTAAAAAAAACACTTTAAAAACGCACTCAAAAATATAAAATAATTAAATTGACTTGTATTAGTTACGATATAATGGTTAATTCAAAAAGTGTGGAGCGCTTTTTGGTTGTGTGTACTTTTATTTACCCAGTAAAAGAAGCGCTCCACACTTTTTGAATTAACCATTATATCGTAACTAATACAAGTCAATTTAATTATTTTATATTTTTGAGTGCGTTTTTAAAGTGTTTTTTTTAGTTTTTTAAACTATATATTTTTATTTTTTTACTTTTTAGTCATTTGTTACCAAGTTCAATCTATCGGACTCATCAAAAGGAATCATATGAGCCCAAACTCGAGGGGTTTACTAGTAGCCACTGCAGAGATCCCCAACCAACCTTCTGGCTGCATCATCAGACCCTCGTCACCAAGTTCAATCTATTGGACTCATCAAGACGAATCATATGAGCCCAAACACGAGGGGTTTACTAGTAGCCATTGCAGAGATCCTCTACCCACCTTCCGGTTGCATCATCAGACCCTCGTCACCAAGTTCAATCTATTGGACTCATCAAGACGAATCATATGAGCCCAAACACGAGGGGTTTACTAGTAGCCATTGCAGAGATCCTCTACCCACCTTCCGGTTGCATCATCAGACCCTCGTCACTAAGTCCAATCTATTGTACTCATCAAGACGATTCATATGACTTCAAACACGAGGGGTTTACTAGTAGCCAGCGCAGAGATGCCCTACCCACCTTCCGGATGCATCATCAGATCAGGTCGATGATACCAAATTATTGCATTGTCACCGAGATTAGATACACGTACAAAGTTTCAAGTCGATACGACAATTAGAAGTAGGTGAAAATTGACTTCTAAGATTTGATTACATTGTTAGTTAGTTAGTTAGTTAGTTAGTTAGTTACAAGTCAAGCTAATAAAAGTGTTTTAATAATATAATATATATCGTGTCATAATATGACATTTTAGTAGTGGGTAATCCGTCAAGCACTAGTACTAAAATGACATGTTATGACTTGACATATCGATCCAAAACCGCGGATAACGCATCAGGATCGACTATTAATTTCGGGCGTTAATCGCTACTCAAGCATAGATCAAAACTTGAGCGTCATTCTAGACCTAAAAAGACAACACCATGAAACCGTCTGCAGTTTATCTCTTCGTTTTTCACCGTCTGGCGAAAGGGTTTGACTCCCGTATCTCAGTTCTCAAATAACGGTCCCTAGGGAGCTCGTTACACCGCAATAATTACTGGCACACCTATCTGGTTCAATTAGGAAGACGAGTTATTTGTTTAGAAACGGCGGACGGCGCGACGGTGTGAGAGGAGGTCTGATTTGTAAGCTTGTGTTTGGCTTGGTTGGCTTTGATTGAGACAAGATAGGTCTTGGTAATAATTACAGAAATGTGAAATTTGTTAAAATGTGTACAAAGTATTCTTCGACACAAATTAACACGTCGCAAGGGCTTTTTTCGCGTCTCTAATTTTTCTATATTTATATACATAGCTGTCTACATTTGCTATATAAGTAGATGACCAGACCTACATAGCTGTCTACATTTGCTATATAGATGACCAGACCACGTATGTAAATCATTTGATGGTGTCCTAAAATTAACATTCTTGGTTCTCAGCATACTAATTCACTAATTTCATGATTCATGCGAAAGTTTCTGAGTGAGTGTGTATGTGAATGTTTGTTAATTCTTCATGCTGAAACGGCTCAACAGATTTTAGTCAAATTTAGCTAAATATACGTTAAATTTACTACACAGGCGACTGTTTTATCCAGGATTATGGCTCCTGTGGGATAGCGGAAAATCACGAAGCGGTGCCAGTAAGAATTTAAATCAAATTATAGCTGATATGAATCTTTGCATTTTGGCTATGTTCAGGCAGTTCCTAACTAGAAAGTTTTACCTTGTATAATTATATTCTATTTTTACCTAATTATATTTCTCAGCTAAATAGACAGAGCAGACAGAGTAAAAGCACTATCGGCATATCCAAAGCATCCCTAATCCAAGACGGCACTCTTCGAGATAAGGGGTTACGACGGAATATCAGTGTAAAATCTTGGGTTTCGAGCAAACAGGGGGAGATTGTTTAAATTATAGCTTTACAAGTCGACGACAATGCTCCCGGTGGTTTTAAGCAATTGCTGTCTTGTCAGCGGGTCGTTCAGGTGATGCTTTACGTTTTTTTTAGAGCTCTGACTTGGGTTCATAAATTCATTTGGTGACTGTATTTTTTAAAGGGGAAAATTCTAATGAGTTTATTTTACGCGTCTGCATCGTTTAAGTCGTTGAAGTTATCATCATCATTATCAGCCTATTAAGTTCCCACTGCTGGGACTCTGGCCTTCTCTTGGAGAGAGAGTATGGGCCTGTAATCGACCACGCTGGCCCTGCGTGGGTTGGTAGATGTCACATTCCCTTGAATAGTGAATGGCTACGTAGAAATTATGCATTTTTACGTCAACCTCAGCTGAATTTCATTAATGTTTCATACCATACCGATAGAAAATATAGGAAATTTACCCTAATTCGGACCACATAGTACTTGCCAGAGACACAGTTGGTCTGATAATCCGGGTTCTGCATTGGACCAATAAATCTCTGGTGAACTTCAACCCTACGGACTACCGGATTTATGCTTATTTAATTTACCAAGATTAATATGGAGTTCGTAATTTGTTGTAAACTTGTTCCCAACTCGAGTAAGCTAAACCTCTGAAGTTTTAAGCAAAACTGTGTCTTTAATCCACCACTTATATAATTCGGTGCGGAGAGACAAATCAGCCTTTCTTGTGGTTTAATTTACCCGACTCTGTTTTAAATACTACTTTCGATTTTTGCTGCATATCTCACAAACATAATAATATTTGAAGAATCAAAGGGTTTATCTATCTCTAGAACTTTGGGTGTACTTTGGGTTTCACTCATCAGTTACAAAGGTCCCTTACCTATCAAAGTAACAATACGAAGTGCCCAAAATCTATTACACTTTCCGTTCGCAAGATCTATCTAGTAGGGTGACCAGCCCCCAATAAATAGCCGGCCTGCAGATTGGACCAATGTTGTGGGACAGCGGCCAATTGTCCCTGATAATCCCCGATTGACATGGGATTAGCGGACAAATTGTCCTTCTTCTTTACGTAATTTATGGTCATAATTATAGGGTCGATTGGTTAATTTTTGGACATGTGGTGTGGTGGCTTATGTTAACTTGAAGCACATGTTTTTCTGGATTGTAAGTAAGTTAGTAGGTAAGTACCTCTACAATTGTATGTTTTTTGTATGCAACTTATTGACTAGACGAGAAAATCTCTCGCCTGATGGTAATTGGCACCCAGAATTTTGAGCATCGAAAGATCAATATCCCGTGCGTTAATTAACGTACTGCGCTCTTCATCCTAAAATCTCTTTGTCATGACACACTGTCACTAGAAAAGAATTACCCTTCAACAGTAATGTTTCCACACTACTGCTTGGCGGTTGAGTAACTGGCAAAGGTGTGACAAAGATAGAGCGTGGCAAACAAACAAACGGCCCGGCAGTGTAAGAATTCACCGTCACTTGTGTACCTTTGCAATACTATAAATAGTGATGGCGTCGCCAATACTCTGAAGAACTCTTTTCACACCCATTTTGACTGATAGTATTTTATAGCACTGCGGAAAAACTTGAGAAGCTCGTTCTGTAGGTACATATTTTGAAAGTATGCGGGAATAACCTCCTTTTTGCCCTCCACATGCATCAAATGGTGTGTACTTACTAATAAAAAGTACAATTGTATCGAACTCAAAAACGTTTGAGCTCCATAGCTGGATATTTTCAGGGTTTAATGTATATCTACTGAACTCTTTAGAAGCGTTGTAAGTCCGTACAATTAGCTAAGTGCTGGAGTCCATAATGACAGATTAGCAGGCCGCTGCGGCCACCTGCGTTCACCGGGTGAAATATGCCATAACTCACCCGGACGGGGCGGGCTAGCCCGGGTATGAATCACACAGATCGCGCCCAATAAATTCGTCAGCGTGATTAGCGTATACCGGAGATGCGAACCGGCTAAACAGTGTGGAAAATTATTTTGGTTTCATCATAAACATGAAGAGGTTGTAGCCAACATAAGAGACGTCGCACCGCGCAGCGCACGACATCGTAGCGCGGCGCGCGCAGGCGACTGCTGCGCATCCAGTCTCGATAATCTAGAGTGGCTAAAAAGTTAACAAGAAGTCAAAAGGATGGCCGAGAACAGAACGGGATTAAAAGTGCTCCACCGACAAGAGCTACGCTCTTAAATAAAAGAAGAAGATAAACTAGCTGTTCCCCGCAGATTCACACGCGTGGACTACACTTTATTGCAATAAAAAGTATCTTGTGTCCTTTTCCAGGGCTCGAACTATCTCCACAACAAATGTCATCAAGATCGGTTCAGTAGTTTAGACGTGAATCGGTTACAAAGAAACAGAGTTATATAAGTAGTCCTATGGATCACAAAGTTGAACAAATTGATTTGTTTTGATATTCGCAAAAAGTTTGTCAATCATCATCGTCTTGAAGAAATAATATAAATTGAAAATGTTCAATGTAGAATGTAGAAACAAAGGGGTTAATAAATAAAATCATACTCAGTACATACTTAATCATTCAATAAATTAAATAATATTAAATAATCTATAAAGTTCTATTCAATTTGCTGTCTTGGGAATTGGTGCTACTTTTTATATTAATATCGTCTAAGGTGGACTGTCGCTTCGATTGAGGTACTAAACTTTCTAACTTCTTACTTCTTGGGTTTTGATTTTGATCGTGTTGTATTTTCTTCGAAACGCCCTCAGTTTGTGTCACAGTATTCGTCAAAAATCTCTTGGGTATCTTACTAGGTTTAGCCATTTTCCTAAGATTAGTAATGTCAACACTGAGCTCTCTCCGTGGCTTATCAATCGTTATCTCTAAGTAAGGCGCACCAGAGCTCAGTTTCAGTGATTTTTTCCTTAGTTTATTTTGTGCATAATTTGAATGTTTTATTGCCGTTTTGGATTCTTTTTCTATCAATGAGTTCTGTAACTGTGTAGATGACCAATGGAGTTTATTATTGCAGTTTTCTGTTGGGTTATGTAAACATTTTTTTTTAGATCTTTTACTCTCTCTTTTTACAATATCCACCTTTTCTTTTTCTATCTTTTGTAGTTCATCATCGTAGCAGATTATTTCAGATTTATGTACTTTCGGCATTGCCTTGTGTATTAACGTCATAGTTTTATTTGGTTGCAGCTCATGGACCGTGATGAGACTACCTGTTTTACTATCTATCTCTTTTTCGATCATATAATTGGATGGTTTTTTTTCATAGGCAAAATTTTTGATCATATGTTCTGATTTTTTTACCATTGAAGTCTTTCGACAAAGTTCGCGATCACACATGTCGTAAGGTAACTGACATATAGCATTAGTTGAAGAGCCAGTTGTCATTGAACGTAGAGATTTTTTCGACATACGCGTTTCAACGTAATAGTTTCTCGTTTTTGAACTTTGATAACAATTCGGTTCTGTTAACGCACTTGCTGATTCTTCTGATGGGCACGTGACGGTAGTCGGTGAACATTGAGTGCTCTCTGGACATGGTTGTTGTCGTTTACAACTAGGTTCTATAAAAAAAAATACATTACTCTTGCTGTTTTTCTTCTTAATTCTAGTAAACATCAAGTAGCACAACGTAGGGATGCACCAAGCTATTTCCAAAAGTATGATGATTGTTATAACCACCATTTTCTTTGATGATAGATCAATGGGGATTCCGCTCATATAACTTTTTTGTTTCTTTGGTAGCGATGTATTGTACAAGTCTATAACACTGTCACAAAGGCTTCTCGTTTTATTTACAAGTGCCAGCACGCTCCTCAATGCTGGATAAAGTTGTTCATCATTGAGATGCGGAATGACATCTAAGAGAAGCCATTTTTGGAGTCTCACTTCAAAATTGTGACTATCCTCGATGTTACTTGATTCAATACAATTCTTTGCATTATCGTAATATTTAAAAAGTGTATTAGAAGAATCAGGAGAGTGAAGAGATATAGGATAGTGATTTTTAAGGGGAATGAACATAGATTCTGATCCTTTTTCCCAGTTGACTTTAGGTACAGGCACCGCTAAGCCTGATTTGGTTTTTTCAAAGTACGCGAGTTCATCGCACGACTCTGGGACACTCCTAGCACGAGCATTATTACCCAAAACAGCAACATTAATGGACATGGAGTTTATGAAATCGTTATTAGGACAGTTCCAGCCTTTGCCATCAGTATTCAAATGTCTTTTAACATCATTGTGAAACTGAAATAGTTGTATAGCGTCGTCTTGTGGAACAGTGCCTCCATAGTACGCGAATTTAGTGATTGGTAGTATCCACATTTTCATGTATCCTCCTATAGTGTCTGAGAGGGCTGCCAACAGCAAGCTTTTAGTTTCAACATCTGTCGCTTCCTTTTTCACTGTTGAATAAGTGTCTCTAAAATAGTTATGTATGGACTTTGTGAAGCCTTCGCTTTGAGTGTTGAGAAGATTGATTGGCGGTATTACATCTAGGAAGCGTTTTCTTGCTCGTAGAAGTTCAATTTCGGCTGCTGTCCAGCGTTTTTTGTTCAAGTCGGAAGGTGAAAACAACACTGTCCCAACATCGTAGTAGTCAGCAAGTTCCGCAGAAGCCACAATTTCAGACGTCAATACTAACATGAAAGTGTACGCGTTCATTAAAACTTTTGTAAATGTTAATACTAAAATAAATATATGTTTACAAAATAAACGCCACGCAACTTTGAGACTTTGATAGTTATAGTTTTGACTTTTTACTGTCAATATTTGAGGTGTGAAGGTAAGTTTGCAACCTCTATGATCTAAGATGATAAAAAGGTAAGTACCTGAGTAAATGGAAACTTATGATGTGGGAAAGTAGTGTTTGAGCAAATTGACTGAAAATCCCATCATCAGCCTTTATCAGTCCACTGCTGGACATAGGCTTTTACCAAAGTTATCATCATCATCATCAGCCGGAAGAAGTCCACTGTAGAACATAGGCCTCCTCTTTTGAACGCCACCATGAACAGCTATTAGCCATTTGCATTCACTTAGTGTTACCACTCGAGAACCTTTCTTCCCCATCCGTCCCAAGGTCACCACTAAGGCCTTTATTCAGTGCGACGCGGACCATCCGCACGCGGACTAGGTTTTGCGTCCGTCGCGGATGAATTTGTCGTTCAGTGCGATGCGGATCGTGATCGATAGTGGTACAGTGTATCCTGAACGCGCTGTAAGGTTTCATACATTTTACCGTCCATCGCGGACGTCCGCGTAGGTCATCCGTGTCGCACTGAATAGGGCCTAAAAATCAACTGCTGAAAATAAAAACTTTTTCAAAACAACTCTCCATGCTAACTTACCCTACGGACGGCTTCTAAATAATAATCATACGTGTAATTTGTTTCTGGATCTGGTACATACGTCACCGCGTTCAGGTGGGTACCTCTCGGTTTCGCTCGAAGGGGCTGAATTGTTTAATTAGAACAACTGCCTCCAAATTAGGGGATTACACGTGTGAGGATTGGTAATGTGCAGCTTTGGCCCGTATGAAAAATCCTACTAATATTATAAACGTGAAAGTTTGTGAGTATGGATGGATGAATGGATGGATGGATGTTTGTTTGTTATTCATTCACGCAAAAACTACTGAACGGATCCGATTGAAATTTGAAATGGAGATAGTTTATACTCTAGATTAACACATAGGCTACTTTTTATCTTGAAAAAAGGTTCTTGCGGGATAACGGGAAGACGCGGGTGAAACCGCGGGGTTGCAACTAGTTTGTTACAATACCTACTCGTGTCTACACTTTTATTTGAATTGCAATGAGTGTTCTTTTCAGGCTGTGTTAGGGTCATCTCAAAAATCAGATTATTGTTTAATATTATAAAATAAAATAAACATAGAAATAGACACTAAAAGCTAAATTAAACTACTAACTATGATAGTAGTTCAGTTTTATATCAATCATTTAAAGCATTAATTGACACAAGAAATTGTAACAAAATAATTATGAAGCCTCTTAGGAACCAGATTTTTCATACATCAGTACATAACATAATTTTTTAAGAAATACAGGTGTAGGTACGTAACTTGTATATCTCTATTTAAACTAAACTAAATGAATAAAATAAAGCATAATAGAATTAATTATTGATTATTATTTGTACATGAGTCTTGGATATTTCTATCTATTTATGTATTTATTTTTCTATATAAGTATGTATATATTGTATATCGTTGTCTAGTATCCATAACACAAATTTCGAACTTAATTTGGGGCTAAATCAATTTGTGTGCAGATGTCCCCGATATTTATTTATTTAATTAAAATGGGTAGTATACTAGTATTAGTAGAGCATGAACCGATATCCATCATGCTGGCCCAGTGTGGGTTGGCAGATGCCCTTGAATTTTCTTCGGCATGGCCTTTTCCATTCCAATTCACTTGAATATTAATAAACAATTGTCCCGTTAACACGCCTAGCGTGACAAACATATTACGTGACGCGTGTCACCGTTAATCACGGAATCACCCGTTAATTGTCCACTGTGTTATTGTGACAAATTACTAGACAAGGGGACATGATTATAGAACATGGGAGTTATGGTGACGGTAATTACTGTAGGTACTACTTACTACTTAGGGAGATATGGCTTTCAGCTAGTAGCTGGATGAAATAGCAATCGGATTAAAATGCAGCAATTAAGTTAGATTCGACTCTGAAACGATGATGGCTCAGTGGTAGTGAAGTCGGTTTGCGATCCGTAGGGTTCGACTCCTAGACTGAGCTTGAGCTTTCGGTTCAATACAGTTGTAGCGTGATGCTAACCCCGATCACATCGTCAGGTTAGCAGTAAAAAAAGTCAAAACGTTATTTTCGAAAATAGCCTAAAGGCTCTCTGGAAAGTGTTAATTAATAAGAAGAAAAATAGTCTCAACTTTAAGATAGAGGTTCACATAGGATACTGTTTTTTAGTATTTTTATCCCAAAGTCTCTGCTTTGTATCATGTATGTAGATTAACATTTTTATTCAGACTTTTTGCATCAGTTACAAAGAAAAATGGTTTTAATGAACCCCAATTTTAAGCTTGATTTTGCAGCAGCGCCTTTTAACACCACAAAGCATTACTCGTATGTCTACATGTCTTCATACCTAAGTATAGGTTGCCAATTAACAGCTTCATCAGTAACGACAACGTTAGGCGATAACCCTTCGTATGCTAGCCGATGATGAGGCTGTCCTAATGGCGTACGTAAGTGTAACACGATACCGTTGTCCCGTGCTTCAGTACGGAACACGGAACCGTGCGGGACGGATAATGCGGATGTTATGTTATTTTAGCGAAAATTACTCGACATTGGTGTCGATTCGGTTATGAATTCTCTAAAACTAAGCAAAGTTTGACAGGTCTAATAGTAATGCTGTCCTGTTTTTACTTCAGTGTTTAGCTAAACTAAAACTATTAGTAGCAATACTATTAAACCTGTCAAACTTAGTTTAGTTTTAGAGAATACAAAACCGAATCGACACCAGTACCTCTATAACTTAGTTTGCGATAATATAGCTAGCTGTTTTATCTACTAATTGCACCCCGCGGTTTCACCCGCGACTTCCCGTTACCCGTAGGAACCGGATAAATAGTAGCCTATGTGTTAATCCAGGGTATAAGTTATCTCCATTCCAAATTTCTTTCAGATCCGTTCAGTAGTTTTTGCGTGAAAGAGTAACAAACATCCATCCATCTATCCATCCATATTCACAAACTTTCACGTTCATAATAAGAACCTATCGGTGTGTTCTGACAACCCCATTTGAGAGCCAGTTCCAATCCAGGTGAAGCGCGGCGCCACCGGCGTCCGCATCGTCACTTAGCATCAGATGACTCCAACAATAAAACTCTAAATAAAAACAAACTCAAACAAACAAACAATCAAACTCTATCCATTAAAACGGGGAACAAAGTGAAACGGCGAGAAAAATAAGTTGGAATTTAAAAATCTTTTTCAAAACATTAAGGTATTATTATCAATCAGCATAATATAGAGGGTAAGTATCGGTTTCTAAATATATCACAAAATATTTATTTTTATTTAAATTGCATTACTTGATTATAATCGGAATTCATGTCCAAATACAAAGAGCACTTATCAATTCTTCATAGGTATATCTATATTAAAATGTATTGTATAAAGTGGGTCCCTTAATAAACCCTAGAAGACAAAATACATATTTCCAGCTGACCCACGGAGGTTAATTATTTTTACGCCACAATAATTAGGGGGCCTGCACACAGAGTGCGCAATAACTTATTGCCAGGGTCCAAGATTTATCGCCTTTTACCTAATCGCCTGCCTTATGATTAGTGAAGAGGATATGTCACGGATTTAGAGGGACTGGAAATGATCTGTACTCCTTGTACGTATTTTGAGAGTTGACAAAACTAAAAATGCCTTACCGAAACCTGGAGGGTCTAAAATCGGATTATTTTAAATCGTTTTATTCGTTTTCCAACAAAGTTTCCCAGTTACTTTTTGTATTTTGGCAGTACGAGTTGCCACTTTAAAAAGTTGGCGGCAGTAAACTTTGACGTTTACGAAAACTTTTATAGTTTTCAAAAGTAATAGTTGAAGACGCTACGTAAAATAATTTACTACAAGGTTGAACGGCTTTGCATTCCATAACTATTATCATCAGCATTCCCACTGCTGGGACACATGCCTTCTCTTATAGAGAGTGTGGGCCGTAATCCACCATGCTAGCCCCGGTGTAAGTGTTTCCGCCCGAAGGCTTCCGACATAGCCTAAAGCAGTAATTATCCTAACCTAAGACAACAACCGGCACCGAAGGCTTAACATGCCCATTGCATTAGCGTATCATTTCCAGTAGCATTCTATATCCACGCATCACCTACTGTCTATTCATGTAAAAAGCTCTCTCGAGCTAATGGGGATGATCATTAATATTTTATGCGGCAGATAACGGCTAATCATTTATTTATAAACATCTTCTGCCTCAAGTTTGCCTTCACTTTACAGTATGGGTGGAATTAACTGATGTTTTGCGATGTTTATTAAAATTAAATGTGAAGCTAGTTCTTTTTCAATATCAAAAAACAATAGCCAAAACGGACCCGAGGTCGTATGAAAACGATTTATATATGATACAAATTTTAATATTTTGCCTATTAAGATTATACAAACGATATTTAAAAGAAAGTGTAGAAAATAAAGATATTGATTTTTTAACTCCGGAGTTTCTTAGGACATTCTTCAACTTACTTTTTGAATTTTCTTTTTCACTCCGTATCACGCTTAAGAAGTGGGCGCTACTTAAATTAAGTCATTAAAATCAACATTATTTACCGTACATGAACAAAAACTAATCTTTTTAATCTGTCAAGTGACATTGACAGAAACGAAAATTTTTATACAAAATGTATTGCATTCAGGTCAGTACGAAAAGTGGCCAATGTTCTTTATTTATTTATCGAAAAATCAGCTTTTTTCTCTTGTGACAATGACATTTTTATGTACTCAGGCGCTTACATCAGGTGCCTTAGAAAGTTCCTATTGCAATTAACGTAACTGTTATTGCTATCTATTTAATTTATATTCTAATCCGTACTTCCTTACTTATTATTATTTTAATAGCTAAAGTAACTATGTCTGTCTGTCTGTTAGGCTTTCACGACTAAACTACTGAACCGATTTAAATGAAATTTAGTATAGGACGTGTTCCTGGGTGGAGACCGCGACTTGGCAAACGTAGTGTAGGGCGTACTGCGACAAGGTGGAGCGACGACTTGCGCCGAGTGGCTGGCAGTAGTTGGATGAGAAGATCTGAAGATCGGGCTCAGTGGTGTACCTTGGTAGAGGCCTATGTCCAGCAGTGGACTAATACGGGCTGATGATGATGGTACGGAGATAGTTTGAACCCTGGGGAAGGACATAGGGTACTTGTTGTCGCGATAAACTGTAGCCCACGCGGGTGAAACTGCGGGGAACAGCTAGTTCTGATATAAATCTCAGGGTGACAAGTGCAGACAAAAATCGGCGACATAAGTAGCGGATCACGAACAATTTCTAAGGACCAATCGGTGTTATCCGGCAGCCCCGCTTGAGAGCTAGTTCCCGATACAGATGTAGCGTGGCGCCATCTTCGACCACATCGTCACTTAACATGAGCAGTGCGATTCTCATTCACACGGAAACATTTCCGACCACGGATTCGGAAAAGCTTTCGCAAGAATTTTGAAGACTCGATTCATTAATCTGAATTTGGAAACTGACCAACCAGCTGTTCAATCACAGAAAAGTTTCCGCCACCTATTTGCTCTCGGAAAACGTTTCCGTGAAGCGAAAGTGACGTCGAATCCGACATGGAAACTTTTCGAGTGAATTAGAATTAGAGGTGACTTGTGGTCAAACCTGTGAGAAGTGTAATGCGCAAGCAAGCGTCAGGCGAGCGACTAGCACGTATGATCAACTGATCAGTTAGGTATATGAAAAACATCATACACTCTTCAGAGCGTTTTGTACCTCTACACGTGCAGCCTGTGGGCTCACTACACTAAAACGAGATACAGTGACCTCCACGTCCTCTATAACAATGCGTTTATAGGACGTTGTTGGGGCTGCTCCGATTCTGCAGTGCCTCAGGTATGTTCGCGGCCGCACACGTTGCTTGTTTTCACGCGACCATTAGGGTGTCCCGTCCATATATGAGATTTTTTTATTTTCAAGCTATATACTATCGCAAGGGGTGTCAAAACTTGCGTAATTTAACACAGATTACGGAAAAGAAAGAAAAACTAGAATTGTGAGTCATCTTGAGGGCTCTACTACACTTTGAAGTTTTGTAAATTTTTCGTTTTTACAGACCTAATCTTTATGCCCAAAATAATACAAAAATCAACTTTAAAGGTATTTTATTACTGTAATTAATGAAATAGAGCACAAGAAAACGAAATAAATAAAATAGAGCTTGCATGGTCGCCGACCATGCGATCGCGGGCCGCGTCCTTGGTGCACAGAGTTCGGGCCAGCTCCAACACTGTCCTAAATATATAGTTTAAAAAAACTAAAAAAAAACACTTTAAAAACGCACTGAAAAAAATAAAATAATTAAATTTACTTGTATTAGTTACGATATAATGGTTAATTCAAAAAGTGTGGAGACGACAATTAGAAGTAGATGAAAATTGACTTCTAAGATTTGATTACATTGTTAGTTAGTTAGTTACAAGTCAAGCTAATAAAAGTGTTTTAATGATTGCAGTCAGGCTGGACTGTGCCTATCTCCGGCATTGCTGCGAGAGACATGTGTCAGTGCCAATGCCGCAGAGGAGGTACTAGCACTTTTGTTGTTTTGATTTTATTATTTGGTGTTGTGTGTTTTATGAATTTTAAATTGTAAATATGGATTTTAATTATCTGAAATAAATGAATTTATTATATATTATTATTGCTGATCACTCAGTTACGTGAAAAAGTTTTGCTTTCTCAACTAACAGAACAGTCTTGGTTGCCATAACTCCTCGACATGGTAGGGTACGGGACAAATTGTGCAGCCCCGTGGGAAATCTGCGGTTATTAGCTGTCAATCATGGGACGGCTCACCCTACGAACGTGTATTGGAAACGTGGAAATGAAGTGCTCTGATTTTCTTGACGTGTTGAATGGGACGAGTGGAAAAAATCGACAAGAAAATTTTAATGTAAAAAAAAAATTGCCAAAAGTAACAACTGAGGCGGTGATGATACTGGATTACTTATTTATTGGATTATGGATACTTATATCAGTTTATTTTATCTGAAGAAATAAATATCAATTAGTGTCATTGTTACTTTCGAACTTTTGTCATTAATAATTAACTCTATTATGTAAGTATACAGTAGGTACCTAATACCTATCCCATTCTATGGACTCCATTCTATGGACTTTCTTTAAAAAATAAAGAGAATTAGATGACTGAGAGGCCATACGTCCTGCGTGGTGCTGATAACCTTTTAGTTCCAAAGGAATATCTAGATTTTTTTTGACATGAAAAGTATCCTAAATATATTTCATGGAATATGAGCTATCTCAATTCTTAATTTCATCCAAATCTGTTTAGCCGTTTCAGCGTAACGAAGTAACAGACATACCTACTCACTCATAAATTTACGCATTTATAATATGAGTGTGAAGTGTAAAAAAGAAAAAATAATCAAGTACCTAAAGATCAGTTAAAGTTAACAATTGAACATTTTAAAATCGCGCTCTCTTAATTTAATTTTTGCTTCTCCCACACAAAATGGAAGGTGTCGGCCGATACGGCGCAGATATACCGGATTACGGAGTGGAAATGAGTCGCGACTTAATTTCCTGGATTCGAAGCCTGGATACTTGGCTTGGCATCGTACTCGGTCGAGTCTTTGCCTTTTATTTTTTTACTAGATTCTTTTCAGCTTGTAATAATTGAATACTCGAGTGAGGATAGTTGGATCAGGTGCTGATAGAAAGTAATTATTGGAACTAGAATGGCGTAGTTTGTTATAGTTTTTGTAACAAAATAACATTTTACACACGGGTGAAGCCTCGAGGCTGGTCAGAAGGTCAGAACTCTATTCTAACGAAAAAAGAGAAATGATTTGAACTATTTAATCAATCTTGATGAAATGTAGTCTAGATAAATAAATAATAATACATAATAAATATCGGGAAAAATTGCACACAAATTGACCTAGCCCCAAATTAAGCTCGAAACTTGTGTTATGAGTACTAGATAACGATATACATACCTACTTATATGGAGAAATAAATACTTATATAGATAGAAATATCCAAGATTCAGGTACAAATATTCGTGCTCATCACACATATATTTGCCCTTACCGGGATTCGAACCCAGCACCGCTAGCTTCGCAGGCAGGGATACTACCAGCTCGGCTACCGCGTCGTCAGTAGGTATATAAAGATAGTTTATAGAAAAGACTGGGAAAGGATATAGGATTATTTTTATTGCAATATAAAAAGCGGGTGAAACCGCGGGGAACAGCTAGTCTTCAAATCAGATCTATGCTAGCCAAAAGTCAGAAACCTTTACCAGGTGGGCCTTTTTAAAGGTGAACTCCATTATTGGTCCAAACGAAATAAATTTTTGATTCCCTCCAAATGTCAGGGCAAATGGAATAACATATGAGTACTGCTTCATCAGATTCGGGCATAGAATATTTAGTAGTGATTAAACGAACCGCGTTGGACCAAATGTGTAGTAGATAACCTAGACCTACCTAACTATAGAATTAGGTTTTATAACGGGATAATTACCATGTATTTGTTTTTGTTTGAGTTCTCGATATTTCCACACACACATTTTTTTTTGTTTTTTTTTGTTTCTTTTTTTTTTCTTATTTTTTTTTATAACCTAATTCTAATGTTTTTGACCATGGTAGTTTAAAACAGTATATTACCTAACTACAGTTCTATATTATGTAGAACCCATGTCATACGTCCTACTAATAAGTATTATAGACGTGAAAGTTTGTGAGTATGGATGGATGTTTGTTACCTACTCTTTCACGCAAAAACTAAAGAACGGATCTGAATGACATTTTGAATGGAGATAGCTACACTGGATTAACAAGGCTATTTTTTATCCCGGAAAAAGGTTCCTGCGGGATAACGGGAAGACGCGGGTGAAACCGCGGGGCCCAACTAGTATATTATAAATCTACTTCGATGTAAAACTTTTTATTTTTTTACATTTTACTGGGTAGCGTTTGACTACAAATCAGACGAAGGTGGCGTCACGCTACGTCTGGACAGGAACTGACTCCGGAACACATCGATGTTTGCCTGGCGACAGATTTGAAGCCATGATATCCCAGTGGCAGTGACGTCAGACCTTGAGTTGGGATTCTACAATGAGCTTGACTTTTTTGGTAAAGGAAAACATCAGGATGAAACCATAGCTTGGTGGTAGGCGTTTTCTAGTCCTCGTCTAGCTAGCTACCCTCAACTTAAAAACCGGTCACCAAACACCTATCAGTTAGTTCTGGTAGCCTCATTTGTAAGCTAGTTCCTAGTCCAGGTGCCACGTAGCGCCACCTTCGACCACATCGTCACTTAACAGGTCTTAACATCGGGTGACTTATGGTCAAACGCTACCCTGTAACTAGTAAAAATAAAACAAATTACATTGTTAGTTAGTTATTTAGTTAGTTAGTTAGTTAGTTACAAGTCAAGCTAATAAAAGTGTTTTAAAAAGATTGACAGTCAGGTGAGCACTAGGAAATGCCCTACCACCAAGCTATGGTTTCATTACGATGTTTTCCTTCACCGAAGCCTTCCTTCAAGCTCCCTGTATTATTTAGCTAACCTCCGGTGACCCGTGATTTTCCCTTAATAATAGCAATTATGGCACGTGGCAATCGGTTATTCGCTCCATTGATTCGATAAATTATAGTTCCAACAAAGGTAGGTACGCAAAAAATGTGTAAATTAATTGCTACTTGGCTCCACCAAGCCCCCACTGGTAAGGCAAAGTGTGCGTGTGTGTGAGTATTGAACATTTTTAGTTCATTTTGCCCCACTTTTTAATTTCGTTGAGGCAAATTACAACGGAAAAAAATTACGATCATTTCTTCCCCACTGGCAATGCTGAATTTACCATGTAAGTAGGTAGTGTTTAGCAATTAATGTAAAATCTAATTGAAATTTCTGGTTTCATTCATTGTTCAGGGTTAATAGGACCTTTTCCTATTATAAGTAAAACTGTTCAACTGTTCTGTTCATTTACACATTTTCTATAAGTAACAAAACGACCTGAACTCTATAAAATAAACAGTTAAAAACACAAAACAAGTAAAAAAGTCATATATAATTTTGGAGATGCTGGGATTTGAACCCAGGACTTTCAGCATGCGAAGCAGACACTCTACCACTGAGTTACATCCCCGAGTAACAAAAGTGTCAAAATAGGCTATCAGTCTCATATAAGGAGCTCATTACGTCACGCTTATGACGTTGCAGGAAGCTTCTCATTTTTACTCGATAATTACGAGTATATGTAAATTAAGTTGGATTGAATTTTGAAAAAATTAAATGAGGTGTCGTTATATTTATAGTGATCCAGAGTGAATTTTCGTATACATGTGACGTGACGTCACAGAAAATAAAAAATGGCGGACAGAGGCTGTCTTTTTTTATTCATGAAATAAAAAACGATCTTACTTGTTTAATTTTGTTTTCACGTGATTTAGAGCCACACTAACAAAATAGACTTGTGTCTGAAAAACAAAATAGGTACTTAAATTAACGAACGAAACCTTTTGTTCAATACCCATTACCCAGTGATAGTGTGATAGTGTAAGGCTGCTAAGCTATCGGACCTAAAATTGAACGAATGTCTTCATAAGCTCGGAGTGAAAAAATGGATTGTAGAATTCTGTAAGTACTTATTTGAACTCTAGACTCAAATATTACAGTTTTAAAGAGAAAATAATAAATAATTATTGTTATTTATGAAAAAGCACAACGTATCTGTTTATTTTAACTTATTCAAAACAGTTCCACGATACGCTCCTAGGTGGCGCTGAACTACAATTAACTCCATTTTGAACCGCGCCCTGTTGATACGGTGTTATCAACGAATTGTTTTTGCAGTTGCC
This sequence comes from Opisthograptis luteolata, assembly GCA_931315375.2. Taxonomy (NCBI): domain Eukaryota; kingdom Metazoa; phylum Arthropoda; class Insecta; order Lepidoptera; family Geometridae; genus Opisthograptis; species Opisthograptis luteolata. The sequence continues at coordinate 3,049,735 of OV928049.1, read as the reverse complement.
CCTTTTAATTAGCCATTGAAAATATTTTAGTTTCGTGTGACATGGCTTGTTTTAATGAAGTTATGCCGATGGAGCAAAATATTATTTTTGCGGTTGGTAACTTTTTTGTCGCTATGATTGAAATACTGATGATTCCATTAATTACGATAAAAACGAGTAATTAATGGAGTCAATGATGTTGTGCATTTTCTGAAACTAAATTAAGTCCTTTGTCCGCTGTCCTTTTCTAACCACGTAAGTAGAGAAATGACAGCATTCTTTTTAGACCTGTCAAACTTAGTTTAGTTTTTAAAAAAGCACAACAGAATCAACACCATTAACTAATATTAGGTACTTACATTTAATTTTATAAAACAATAGGTAACATTAAAAAAAATACCATTATCGCAAAACAAGCACCCCGTGACGATAAACAGTAGCCATCAGATAGGCTCTTCTGTCACAGTGCGGTGTACCGTGAAAATCACATAAAAATCATTATAAAACCCTTTGTTGCCAATGTTGCCACCCTCAACCTCGCCACAGATGAGGCGATAGTCGCTACCCTCGTTGAGACGTCACTGTAATTATGCGCTGACGGGTGGGGTCTACTAATAGTTACTATTAAATTGGACCGGAAAAGGTCAGAATGATTTTTCTATGTTTGGTATATCATAAATCAGATTTAATACTAAAACAAGCGATTTTAATATTTTTCGATTTTGCTAGTGCAGTGCCTAGTAGGTACCAATCCATTTGGTTTCTTTACACTGTAGTACTGTCACATATAGCTGTTATACATATTTTATAACGGCACTGCTTTTCTAAAAAAACCTTTTTTTGACGCATACGACCTTACGGCATTGGTCAACTCGCTTGCGTTTTTGTATTATGGAGCTGGTTTCAGATTCATTGTGTATTACGGCGTCCTCTTATTAATCATTATTAGCATCCTCTCACTAGATCAATAACAACAAGTTATATCTAATGAGAAAAATATTCTCTTTCGATCCATCTGTAGCGACTAGAAGTAATGGTGTATCAAATGATAAATAACTTCTTATTAGATCCACAGTTTAAGAAGGAGGATCTAGTGGGAAAATAAAATCAAAGTAAGTCCATAATGGATCTAATGAATGGGTCTTACTAGATAGAATCGTAACTAAAACAGAAAAGTAATAATGCAAATTATATATAATGCGAATTAAATTGTATACCCAAGTTCCACTTACAATCCACAGATATTTTTTGTAGACATTTTAAACGATGTTTAATTGACAAGGCATATTACTCATTAAATTAATATATATAAATGATATTAATAATTAATGTAATTTAATAAAAAGATAATAATAAATGTGATGTAATAAAATGATAATACATATACGTATAATTCAATGTTATAAAGTCATATTATAATATGTAATACTTATTAATTTTAATATTTGCATTCCACATAACGGAGCAGTTACAATGTACACTCTTAAACTGGCAAATAAATGTTTTGATTGATAATATAAATGTGTATTGAAATGACAGTAGGCCCCCAGACGAGCAGTGAAGTCTGGTGGGACGGACACCTTTTTGTTTTCCGATTGGTTTCGGTTACGCGCTGTTTTTCAGGCTTTTGACTGAACTTGGATAATGGAGAGGCGATCCTGTTAGTAGATTCTTTATTTGCTTTACACAGTATGTGAACATAGTGGTTGAATACTTGGATTTTTTTATTTATAAGCTGTAATAATAGCAGTCCCATGCGTTTTCACCCGCGTGGACTACAATTTAATGCAATAAAAAGTTATTCGGAGAGTTACAAACATTTTTTGATAAAAATTTGCAATATTATGCGCAGCTGTTCTTAAGTGATGCGCTTACCGACGAACAACACCTAATCTTTATTTGTATAGATTTTTTATTTATACTAGTTGCGCCCCGCGGTTTCACACGTGTCTTCCCGTTATCCCGCAGAAACTCTTTTCCGGGATAAACATTAGCAATAAAAAGTAGCGTATGTGTTAATCCTGGGTATAAGCTATCTCTATTCCAAATTTCATTAAAATCGGTTTAGCGGTTTCGGCGATACGTGATAACAAACATTCACACACAAAACATTCAAAATGTATTATTTATCTATGGCAATTTTTTTTTTCATTAGTCCCAAATCTTCTGAAGTACCTCCTTTGTCGCGTACAAGGTGAGGTGTTGAGAGCTGACCCTTAAGTAAATATTTAAATGATGTAACAGTACATGAAGGAAGCGCGAGCGCGGTGCCTGCGCAGGTATCTATAGTGGAAGTTGGACTGCAAGCGCCCGTCTTCCCAGTTTTCATAATGCCCTGGTACAAAAGTAGACGAGTCGGTATTTTTTTTTACTTATAGTGTTTGACCACAAAACTCCTGATGGTAAATTACATGATTGAAGGCGGCACGAGTCACGAAGCTACATCTGCATTTGATACTTTTTTATATTATCGTATAAATTTATGAGGTTAATTTTTTAAAGTTTTTTTTTATTTTTTTGTTGAAACGAAATGGGAATGGGAGCTCTACCCGATTTGATGAATTAGATATAGAGGGATTTTAATGCTAGCAATGTAAGCTCTTTTGCACATAATTTTGTGTTTTATCACTGCACTGTAAGGAAACTATTTCATAATAATTTACTTTATTATGTTATGAATAACGAGTGATAACGTAATAACGAGTAATACGCAATACTGTACGTGGTCAGACATAAATGCATATTATAAACACATCTAATGTAAGTAATGTAAAAACTCAAACACACTTATTACAGTGAATTTTTAATCTTCAAAAAGGTAAATAACATAACAGGAAAGATCTTAGACCTAGTTTTACAATGGTTGGTCTTGCAATGATTTTCACCAAACAACCTTTGGATGGACTGAAGATTTGAAAAGTTTAGTTCTAAAATGATGTAATTAATATATGAACGACCAACTTGAACTGCTTTTGTATTTTTTTAATTCAGTACCTCCACCTACTTTCGTCTGCACAATTTTCAAACCGAGTAATCGAGTGCAATTCTGAGGATGCCCGGATCCACGCGCCTTGATAGCATCGTGCACCTAGACAGGGACAACTGTACAGCACTGCCTCCAAGCCGGAAGAAGAGAGAAGATATCTCGAGATGACCAACGGCAGTTAGGGGTCAGGGGTGAACGCTCTTGGGTGAAATGTTAAACTAACTGCTACACCAGCTGTGGCAAGCTCTATGTAACAGCTGAGTATTCTGTGGTAGATGTCAAAGTCATTGCTATGTATTCTGTCATTGAACAGTTTTTGGAGATCGCTGTGTTGCTAGGCTAATGATAAGAAGTAGGTAGGGTATCTAAAAATCTTGTTACCTAATATAAATTGCAAAAATAAAGTTTTGGTAGTAATTCTATGTACAAGCATTAGATGTTAAAAAGGAAAAATAAAATGTGCTGTAAGAATCCTCCAGTCTCCAGTGCGCCGGAGTAATTGAATAATAAAAACGCCGTAAATTCCTCTTTTGTTTTCATTTATGAGTTCGAAATAAAATCGAAAAGGGAGTTCTCGTTGCTCCAAAAAGTCCGTGTAAAGTTTAAGTAAAGTGCCACTTTAATTAAACACAAAGGGGACTATCCTGTTTGACCTGGCTGGGTCACTTCATCTGATTCTCATCATCACCCGTTATTAATAAATAATATTTGATACTTTTAATAATTGACACTGGCTAAATACAAAAATCTTGTGAATCCACAGAAAAGAAATCTTAATTTGAGTTGACAGGTGACAAAAATGGTATTGCCATACCTTTTAGATGAAAAATTACCATATTTTTTTTATCGTGTCTTCAGATTTTGGTTGAATTAAGTTTTTTGTTCTGTTTGAATTGGACTAGCTTCCTATCCACGCTAAGCTACGGGCTATGGAGTACCCTATTCAATGGTGAATAGATAATGGGCACTTAGGTACGATACTCTTGTACACTGTGATATTATGGTTGATTTTAATTATAGTCTGCGTAGAGTTTAATAGAGTTTGTTGCGGAAGTTACCATTGTGATTATATTTGTGTATATAACTGTATGTAGTTGTGATTTTGATAGAGAAGTGAATTTAAGTAGTATACGTACCTACTTAATCCTACTTATATGGATGGATGTTTATTACTCCTTCACGCAAAAAACTATTGAACGGATTTGAGTAAAATTTGGAATGGAGATAACTTATACCCTGGATTAACACATAGCTTAGTCACATAGCTTAGTAGTATTTATCTCAGAATAAAGTTCCAGTGGGATAACGGGAAGACTTGGGTGAAACCGCGGGTCGCAACTAGTTCTCGTTATAAACGCTCCACATAGACAAGCTGTTTTTTTAATCGTAGATAGAGCGTTCAGCGTACATAATCGTTTGATCTTGGTTACCAACTATATAACCTTTTTGGTTCGCTTATGTTTAGGTGTAAACGATTGCATTTTAACTAGGCCCTTAGGACCACCTACATCTTGTAAACAAGCGCCGACAAGCAACAGTAATAAAACACCGTCACGCGATACCAACGAGCCCCCACATTGGTATCGAGAACTAATATCGGATGCATTAACAAGTGTGGCGATCCGTGAAATTCGTTGTTAGTTACATGACATTAGCGGCCACATGATTTATGATCGCTGGTTCGATTCTCGCGGCGAGAGTGTTTTGTTTGAAGCAAAAAGTCAAACCGTGAATTCCGAAACGTGCAATGTTCACGTTTCTACCGTTTTGGCTGGCGAAAAGCTAAAATAAAGTTTCTATAAATAATAAATATCGGGGACATCTGCACACAAATTGACCTAGCCCCAAATTAAGCTCGAAACTTATGTTATGGGTACTAGACAACGATATACAACGTTTTTTTTTTAATATTTTTCTTCTACTTACATTTTCTTCTATTTTCTTTTTTTCTTCTTTTTAATATTTTCTTCTACTTACTTTTTCTTCTTTTACTTCTTACTGGTTTATCTTTGATAACAAGCCCCTTGATATTAAATGACGATGTGATCGAAGGTGGCGTTGATTACTGAGGTAGGTGTAATGTAGCTTTGTAAATCATGCAGTAAATTCCAATCACTTTAACACAGCTTCTATGTAACATGTAAATGTAATACGCGTCGATACCGGCTTGCTAATTGATTCCTGTTTACCCCCTTTAATTGTAGCGTGTGATGCACCACACGCCTCTGAATTATTCATTTTGTGTAAATGTATCGAGGTTGCAATATTTGCTCTTGATATGTACCTACTGCGTACTGCGTTTATACTGTGTGCATTTGGGATTGATTGATTTTGGTAGATCTACCATGCAGCTATGGTAGAAGGGAATTGAAAGCCTTAAGCTTGGGATTTTAGTGAACTTGCTCCAATTCAATCAATTAGTAATAAGAATAAAATTGTCAATGTGATCGCGCCAAAAAAATTACCTGCCGGGCGTTTCTTGCCTGTTCTTTTGCCGGCGTAAGGAGGTTGGAACAGGCGTAGCTAGTTTTAAGTTTGACGTTTTAAAGTGATCACAATGTATCCTATTGAATAAATAAATAAATTGAAATTGAAATTGAAAATTAAGGAGATCGTGGTATATTTCATAGGGACACAAGCTGCATCCCGCGGTTTTGACTTTATGTCGTAGGGACCTTCAAAAAGTAGCTTATGACTGTTGAATACTGTTGATAAGGTATATGAGCAATCTCCATTCCAAATTTCACTTAAATCCGTGAAGAAATAAACATACACATTCAGTAATATTATAAATGCGAAAGTTTGTGTGTGTGTGTGAATTTTAGTTACCACGTATCATCGAAACTACTTAACCGATTTTGATGAAATTTGGAATGGATATAGCTTATATCCTGGATTAACACATAAGCTTTTTATCCTGGAAAAAGGTTTCTGCGGGATAGCGGGAAGACGCGGGTGAAACCGCGGAGCGCAAATAGTTTTTAATATTAGTTAATTATTTTATTTATAGAAGATAATATTAGTAATACTGAAATTTCTCAAGGAACAAAGGAACACTCAGTTCTATATTGAAGTAATATATACTTAGGTATAATAATCCTATAAGAACATCACTGGATCTAATACATATGTCGCAGCTCAGACACAGAATTGAATACCAATTGGAAATAATCCAAAAGAAGGACATTACTTTTTTCAAATTCAGCAAAGTTTGTTCCTACATAACTATTATTGCAATATTTCATAACTATTCGAGATTCGAGAGCTAAACTAAATCTATGGCGCTCTTGAAGGGGAGGTTGGTAAAAAATTGATATTTTATTGCGTCCGGGTCCACTTTTCCGTCATATTTTATTCTCTTTTCGTCGTTTCCTGTGGCTTTCTTTTTAGTCACTCTTTTCTATTTTCCATCCCCAGTTTTCACTTGCACTGAATTCTGAACTCTATCACCGGTGAATAAGGAACTTGCGTGTATAGTTTTAGAGAAGTGAGGGTAGATAGAAGTTTGTGAAGGAATGCATTGCGTCACACGCACGAATGAGTAGTATATCATTTTCTTGAACAAATGGCTTTCAGTATCTTTTGTAGCGGCCTAATCTAGTAAGAAAATAAACAACGGGGTTGTCTGTCTGTGCGAGCATTTGAAGATGCAGGGGAAACGAGTTGCAAATTTACATTTGTGAAATAGATAAGGCTACGTGAAGAGATTTCGATGGAGACAATTTGCGTGTGCTATTGAAATAAGATGGAACGAATGCATTTACGAATATGTGATAAGAAGAAGTCTTTGAAATACGTACTATGTCGTGGTTGGATCATGGAGGTGAGATTGAATTTATTTTGAATCCATAGATTTATGACACACCACTGAAAAATGCCTTACCACGAAGCTATTGATTTCAAAACGATTTTTCCCTTTACCGAAAGCTCAAGCTCATTTCAGGATTTGAATCCAAAACATAGGCATCGCAAGCAGATATTCATTATCATTATCATCAGCCTGTCTGGACATAGGCCTCTCCCAAGGTACGCCACTAAGCCCGGTCTTCGGCTCTTCTCATCCAACTACTGCCAGCCATTTGGCGCGCGCGCGGTTCTACCTAGTCGGAGGGCGTCATGTAGTGTTATTACCACGATCGTTGATTCAAACTTTTGTGTGCAATACGAGTAAGTTTAAAATATAGTTGTGGTATAAACCTTTTATTATTATATTGTAGCGAAAAGTGATTTGTGAGCGAGACCCGAAACCGAATGTCCATTTCTACCCTCCAAGCACAAATATCTTTGTTTATTTTGTAAGATGGACCAATTCGGACCATTTAACAAGATTTTAATACGTTTCAAATACCCAACACAATGCGCGCTACAACTGTCTTGGATACATTCTCACGGTACTTTTGAATATCTTCGAATCAATCAAATACTAATCCTCATTCACCCACACAATGTTATGGGCAATAAGTAATAGCGGTGAACCAAAAACTGACCCCTTAGTCGAAATAATACCTCGGGTCGTGTTTGGACTACTGAATATTTCTGCAACAAAAGACTGTTGTGTCACACAAGATTTTAACTACTTTTAAAGAACGTGACACTTAAGTGATTTGAACTTTAACCATGTGAAGTTAAGGTTGGTATTAGATGTTTGTGGCAGTACGTAGTGTTGGTGATTTTGATATTATTTTTGATACACTTTCAATTGTTTTGGGCCTGGACGTCGTGGGAATGTGGGTGAAGGAGGTATGTTTCCAGTGGCGCACAAAAGTTCGTTTTGAAGTGGACAATGTCGGTTAGTTCATGACATGGTATTTAGTGGATTTACGAGCGTTTACGGGGATGCTATTCTTGATACTTGGAATTATAGTTGCGCTACAACTATGGAAAAAGTAAGTTATGTAAATATTTTATTGAATGTAAAATGTTTATTTTTGCTTTTGCTTGTATAATGTTCACTTTCCTGCAAATCACTTAGAAAAAAGAATAGAAAAGACATGCGGAGTTTTATTATGCAAAATAATGGCATTTTCAAATGAGCGCTACCGTTCTACGAAGGGCACGTTAAGCTGTTGGTTTCAGCTATAGTCGTAAAACCATGTCGGAGGACTTTAGGTGGCCTGTTAACTTAATAGAATTGGCCACTAGCTCATACGAATGCCACCTGAAAGCCAGTTCCCAATCCAGGTGTTGCGTGGCGCCATCTTCGACCACATCAGGTGACGTGTGGTCAAACGCTACCCGTTAAGAAGTAAAAACCCAGATAGATTAAAAACTCATTTCTGCACGAATGAAAATATAATTTTCACAAAAAAAACGACTTGCAAGGTTTTTTTCACGGATGCCATTGGGCCACATGGTAAGCACCAGCTTTCAAATTAAAAAAAAATCTAAATTGGGTCACCCAGTCGAAAGTTCTAAGGTAACAACATGAAAAAAAGAATCGTATTGTGAACCTCCTCATTTCTTGAAATCGGATAGGTTTAAATATGTTTAAAGTACCAAGATGACTGAGCGGGTGGTTGCGCAAGCGCCGGCTGCGGCCCTCGGAGCTTTGTTCACCTCCTCACGAGAGCCGCGGTGATATACCGCCGCAAACACGCCATTATTGTACGACTATTGTTTGAGCATTCCCAAAGATGCGCTCTCTGATATAACAAATCGTATTTTGATGTTGGTAACAAAAGGCAAACGGATAAGTTTGCAGAAAGTGTTAGGAATTAATCGTTATGGCTTTATAAAGCTGTAAAACATGTAAAATCATTGTATGTACGAGTATCTTCATAAGTAAATGTAATAATTTGAGTCTGACTGGTCTACATTTCTTATTACATCAACTCCTCAAACCATTTAGCCATAATCTGATAAAGCAGCCCGTTTCTCGGTTTTTTACAAATATCGTGTTTTGTTACTGAAAAATCGGCTTTATCAAAATCAGGGACAATGTAGTGAAATATTTTTCGGAATAGGATCAGTAGTGTAGAAGATAACTCCTACATCCGAACAAACTTTGTAATAACCTTTCTCTAATTCATATTTTCACATTAAACTTTTTAATTACAACTCAATCGAGTGTAAATTATTGAGTTCTGATCTTCGAGTACCAGGGGAGTAGACAGAAGTCAGAGGTAATCACGTGGTGCGACCGTGTTTTTCATTACCCTTCCCCTCCCACCTTAACCACCCCTGCAATGTTGAACAAAACAATCGAGCCATTGTCTTCTAACCACTGCACTGTGTTGCTTCGGCACACTTCGCAGTGATGACGGCGCATTAGCTACATGAATAAAAATAAAATTCAAAAATTAGCAAGAAATAATTACCTAATTTAATATCTCACTACATAGCTGTTCTTCAATCATCTCTTATCTGTAAGGTTTCCGTAAGTATCCCTACATAACAACAGCCTGTACAATATATTTGCGCATGGTGATGATAAATTGATATCTCATGAAAATCGACGTGCATAAAAGATGCTTGATAAAAAGTGACGCGATGACATTGGGTACTAATATAAACAACATCATTGGTGACATTTTCTGATCGAAGCCGCCCCTGTCATTACTGAGATATTTCAATAACGTAATTGTATATTAAAATGTCATCCTCGAGGGCAGATAAGACCATTTTTGCGACATCATCACATCTGATTTAAAAGCCTTCAAAAAGAGTATGTCTATTTACTTCTTGATGAATACTCTATCTCTAAGCACCGCTATTGTCCGCTATCAGTGTGTTTTTGGCGGCCTCACTTGAGAGACATGCAGTTCCCATTCCAGGCGTAACGTGGTACAACTACAACGTCGCTTTAAACATCAGATGACCTGCAAAAGACTACTCTTTAAAACAAAAACATAACGTAAAAATAGTCGCGTGGTGCAACTTTTGACCACAACATCGCTTAACACCAGGTGACTTGCTGTCTAAGGCTGGTAACAGTAATCTCCACTTAAGCACAGATTACAAATATGTCACTCAATCGCTACTCATATGAGCGCGCTGATCTAAACATATGAGCGTCGTTCTAAAAAACGTAAAACTAAAAAAAATACCCTAAAACGGCCTAAAACTACTCTGTAAAAGTAAAAAAAAACTAAACATAGAAAAGGGTTGAGTCAATTTATTGCGCGTTGTATGCATTGTTATTAACGCAACTCCAGCCGTACCCAGAAAATAAAGTTTTCCCTGCGATTAGGAACGAGTTCAAAGTAGGAGTTTTGTCATCGAGGCATTGTGCCGTGATGGGTTCTTTAATAACGCGCGTTTGAGTAATAAACCGCGTTTTGTGAGGAAATGCCGGGGTTAGGGCCGAAACTCAACAGGCTAAAGTATTTTAGTCTTTACTTGGCGCTGGCTGAATGACCAAAACGTGCATTGCTGAACAACTCAAGTTAAAAATCTGGCGCCAGGCACCCACCGGTTTGTTCCGGCAGCCCCACTTGAGAGCCAGTTCCGAATCCAGGTGTAGCGTGACGGAAAAAAGAAAATATGGACAGGGCGGAACAGATATGGGTATGTTACGAACATTTTCTATTCTCAATAGGACCAATACCCAACAGTAGGATTATGTGGATACCGTGACAAATAAATTTTGTCACTTGACAGGTGACATATAAGTTTTCTTGCAATTGTTCCATTTTTATTGTTAATAATTTTAAGTATTTTATAGTTACAACATGAAAGGTGCCTTTATTATGCAAAAGAGAGCAATCAGAACAATAATAGTACGTATCCCTCAGACAGAATCATGTAAAACATATTTTAAAGAATTAGGAATTCTCACTGCACCTATACATTTTACTTATTTTAACAAATTTAGTCAAAAATTAAAAAAAACTTTGAGACAGAGGCGGATAGACAATTGAGAGAAGTAACGCGTAGGAAAGATTTAAAAAGTAATTTCTTCCCCACTCTGCAAGTTGTTGGTCACTGCACTGAGGTCCAGGCTGTCAAATTGTACAACAGGCTACCCATCCTATTTAAATATATCTATAACATTAATGAGTTCAATACTAAACTGAAACATTTCTTGTTGGAAAAGTGTTATTACTCCATAGAGGAATACTTGTGTGACCGTGGCAGCGGCCATTAAATTTAAGACATAAAATTTTAATAATTTTTTTCTGTAATGACTTGGTTATGTTATGTGTGTTGTGTATAATATTATAATTTAATAATTTTGATTTCCAATATATAATTTATGAAAAAATGAAAAAAAAATGAAAAATATTTCGGTACCCTACCAAGTGGACCTACCAAGTGGATTCCTAAAGATTTGGTGAGCTTGTTAAACCTTCTTGTAAAAGCTTCCGTACAAACCAGCCACAATAGCAATAGCAACTTCTTGTTTACAATAGCAACTTCTTTTTTATTTTCATCACGTTAACTCTGTTGCACGAAACAAAAGGTTCAGTGGGGTTTGAGCTCAAAGAATCTAAAATTAGGTACTTTACGTTGGAAGCCCTAATATACCTACCGGAATATGTAGAAGTAGGTACTCGCCGCAGGGTGTATTGGCTTTTTTAGGGTTCCGTGGGTTTTAGGAAAAAAAGTATAGGATATGATAGACTCACTTTGCTGTCCGCCCGTCTATCTGTCTCTGTCTGTCATAATCCTTTTTTCCAGGAATGCGCGAAGGTTTCAAGTTGAAATTAATATCAAATACTTACTACTTACTTACACACTTACTTATGTCTACAGTCCCACATAACTGTAAAAAAATCCGCTAACGCAATCAAAAAATTTGGCTTTTTTGCTGCATATTGACACTCTCAAATAAATCCAAACCTATAGGGTACTTCTCGTTGACCTAGAATCGTGAAATTTGCCATGAAGCACGGTCTCACAGACCATAAAAATCTATTGATTTGTAAGTAGTTTCATATAAAAATATATTCACATGCAAGTTTGTACGGAATCCTCGGCGCACAAGTCGAGACTTACACCTAACCGTTTTTTTTGTCAAGGGTGGCTTTGAGGATTTATCGACATTCATGCTTTGTATTTTCAGACATCGTTTTAGACTTGATGAGTGTGTCTTTGTGTGTTTTCTTCATGTAAGAGTAATTTGCATGATAATAAATAACCTAACTCATCATATGAATAAGAAGATTTGCAACAAATCTTTATCCTTACTAATGTTATAAATGCGAATGTAACTAACTCTGTCTGTCTGTCTCGCTTTCATGCCTAAACTACTGAACCGATTTAAATGAAATTTGATACGGAGATAGTTTGAACCCTGAGGAAGGACATAGGCTACTTTTTATCACGATAAACTGTAGCCCAGTTGAGAGTTTGGAGCTCGCGTAGGTCCGCATCCACTGCGTCCAGCGGTATTTAGGGCGTTCGACCGGCCTACGGCCACGCGGCTAAATATATACTGGTAATTAAAAACACTTAGCTATGTATATCTCTATCGCTAATACTGTTCGTTATAATGATGAACTGCCTAAAATCACATTGGCAAAGCACGTAAGTTAATTATAATTAAAAAACCTTGCCCCATCAGTCATTTAACCGGACACACCGATCGGTGTCCGGGGTGTGTTCTTTAATTAGACTGGATATCTGATGGATGGTGGTCGCGGTGGCTAATTGATGACCGGTGTGACGCAATGGGCAAACAGACGACTGCAAACCGTACGGTTGCTAGTTTGATGCCCAGTAAAATGTACAAATATACAAATAAAATGCTTTTTGTTCTGTATCTTGGTGTTGTGGAGCCCCCCCCCCCCCCCATCTGCGTAGTTTCTGATACTCCAGAAACTGAAAATCCAAGCTAGGAGCTAAGTAATTGTTAAATGTTAATCGATGGTCTAAGCGATCTCGATCCCAAATTTCATTTAAATCCATTAAGTTATTTCAGCCTGAAAGTAATAAATGTACTCATTCATGCCTGGGGCCTGGGCACACTAAGGTCAACGTCAAGGGAAATGTCAATGCCTATCATCGCGATAAATATTGCGTTAATTATTAACGTTATTATGTGAGTGGCTACACTTGAACGGTCAACGTGAATGCACTTGAATTATCGGCTAATGTCAAACGCCAATGTGAATGCCGGTGTCCAATGTCGTGGCCACACTTATGTCAAACGTAAATCATCGCGCTATTGAACGGCATTTCCCGTTAGTGTGGCTCCAGCATCACTCACAAACATTCGCTGTTATAATATTAGTGAGAAATGATTGAAAGTGTTTAAGGATTAATGCTTTATGTTTAGCTGCGATCTGTCCTAAAAGTTCCTAAACAAAGATTTCAGTTCTTCAAAGTCGCATTAAAACCTTTTGGCTTCGGTAACATTTTAACAGCCGCTCTAAAATTCTATGCAAATCACAATGAGAACCTAATTAAACCGTATTTCGAATAGACAGCGTTATCTTTGAACTTACCTGCTTTCAGCTTTCCCTCAATACGGTAGAATTTTCATACAAAAACACTCAAAAAACCGTTTTGTAACTTCAGTTTTACAGAGCAGTTCATAGAGTTGAATTTCCTTTGTGGAGGTTATAAGGTAAGGTGCACAATTTCATGTCAAGAACCCTCCTTGGGCAACATTAATAAGGAGAATTAAGATTAAAATGATATTAAATTTTGATATTGTGTTGTGTACGGATTATTCTTGAGGAAATTTTAATATAGGCTTCTTTCTCTTTGAGTTGGCTTTTCGGAGGGCGATGTTGGGTGGTTATACCTTGATGTATTTATAATTCAGCGCTTCTACAGTCATTTAAGGTTTTAGAATTTAATTTGGTATAGTCATCATCATCATCATCATCAGCCAGAAGGACTCCACTGCTGAACATAGGTCTCCCCCTTTGAACGCCACCATAAACGGCTTTTAGCCATATGCATCCATCGGCTCCCTGTGACTCTTACAATGTCGTCGGTCCACCTAGTGGGGGGACCTACAGAACGTCTTCCGGTTCGTGGTCGCCACTCGAGAACCTTTCTTCCCCATCGGTTATCGGTTCGTCGTGCGATGTGGCCTGCCCATTGCCACTTCAACTTGCAAATTCTGAGAGCTATGTCGGTGACCTTGGTTCTTCGGCGAATTTCCTCATTTCGGATTCTATCACGCAAAGAAACTCCAAGCATGGCTCTCTCCATGGCTCGTTGGTATAGTACCTACTGCGTATTCGCAAGCAACATAAATCATACTAAGTACTTACCTAATCATTTATATTCCAATAATCACTTGTTATCTACGGGGACATCCCGCAAGCTAAAGAGGGGGTATATTTTTTTAGAATGTTTCAGCACCACTATTACACAGAATAGTAGGTATAATTAGCTCCAATTTTGAGCCTAATCTGAGTCGTCCTCTTCCTCGTCTGCTACGACAGATCGGACCAGCTATGCCACAAGCAATATATCGATCTGATGAAAATGGGACTTTGTCTCTAAGGCTGGATTGCACAACGCGTTAAACCTTGTTAAAACTGGATTTAGGTAATTCAATTTTTCATACGGTTTGACAAGTCAATTTCGTTAAATTGAGATTTAAACTGAGAGACCGAGGTCGAGATTTAAACCGGTAGTGCAAGTGGGCCTAAGAAAATCTCAGAACATCTCCAACCAATGATTCATTTCATTCACTCATTCTCGGAACCGTTCATGATTTGTAAAAAATCCATCAACTCAATAGGAGTTGATTGGCGCGATTGGTCGCAGTCGTACGGTACGAATGACCCTTCCGTTAAATTAATTATTCAAGGAATGTCGTCATCGGACCAGCGGAGTTTCCAACACTTGTTACGGTGCATTGTTTGCTCGGCTTCTTCAAGTTTCCTATAAAATCCGAATTGTGTGGATGGAATACTTAAAGTGAAGTCTTGGAATTTACAATTGAAAATAAGAGATGTGATATTTATCTATCCGTTGTTCGAGCGAACTTCCTTCACAAGTTTTTTCGCAGTGCTACAAATTGCAGTCTTTCAAGATGAGTGTGAAAAGAGTTTTTGAGAATCGGCAACTCCCCTGGTGTTGCAAATGTCCATAGGCGACGGTGACCGCTTATCATGAGGTGGGCCGTCTGTTTGTTTGCCACATGACTACCTAAAAATAACTATTCTAAAATTTAAAAAACCCCCGACATATTGGACCGTTTTTCATCAAACATAGCTGAAAATGCCTTACATCATTTTGAAAAAGAGCTAAATACTCTTACTCTGCCGGACCGATATTTACCAAACATAGCTAAGGACCAGCGCAAGGAAACTGGCTTTCAAATGAAAACAAAACGCATTGAAATCGGTCCATTTATTTGAGAGCTACGCCACAGAAGACACACATACACACACACAGACAGACATCGACGTCATACTTAATAACACCCCTGTTTTTGCATCGGGGGTTAAAAAGGGTGAAGTAACAAATATACCACTCATTCACTCACTCAGAAACTTTTGCATTTATTCTCCAAGATTAAGCCATTCAGCTATATTTATATTATAGTCTCACCTCAAAATGCGGACACCAATAACACGTACAGTCAGCGACAAAAGTAGCTGATCGTTCTTGATTTTCCAAATGTGTTTCAAATCAGTAATTATTATTGTTTTTTTTTACATTGTACATGGTATCATTTTGCCCACAACATAACATACCTGATTTTAGGTGATGATGAGGATAATAGAAAAAAGTGTAATTGTTCAGCGACTTCAGTCGTTGACTGTACAACTAAACATCTGTTACCCACGGCTTGTGCAGATATATCGCCGTGGCTCACCATCCATCTCTGCCCGCGTTTGACCACACCAGTGCCTGTAGACAACTACCGTAACTCATATCCTAAGTTACTTGATAACTGAGCGACAAATTAGCCAGTTCGATATCCATTGCTAGTACATAGTGTTCAAAATCTGATAGTGGACTAAAACGACTAATGACCCGTTTCAATAACCTATCTAACCCACGGCCCATTTCTATCTCTAGTAGGGAAACCTTGGATAGACGTGTTCTTGAGTGGAGACTGCGACTTGGCAAACGTAGTGTAGGACGCCCTGCTCCTAGGTAGAGCGACGACTTGCGCCGAGTAGCAGTATCGGAGGAGAAGAGCCGAAGACCGGGTTCAGTGGCGTACCTAGGGAGAGGCCTATGTCCAAACTGATACAAGCCGATGATGATGATGATAATCAGTTTCATCCTTATCAGTCTTGCGTTCCCACTGCTGGGACTCTGACCTTCTCTCAGAGAGAGAGTATGGGCCGTAATCTACCACGCGGGCCCAGTGCGGGTTGGTAGATGTCGCATGCCCTTGAATGTTGCAGTTCTTGGACATGCCGGTTTCCTCACGATGCCGATGTTTTCCTTCACCGTTTTAAGCGATGGCAAATCCGCACATAACTTATTAAGCCATAGGTGCGGGGCCGAGAGGATTCGAACAGTGTCAGCGGCTTGTAAAGCGCACGCGTTACCGTTCGGCCACCATCGCACATGATAATCAGTTTAAAGACAATTAACATCATTACCGAAAATGTTCGCTCGCTTGGTGTAAACGTCGCATAATAGTAGGCAATGGTCATCAAACTTAAAGTAACTCTCGCCGTTGCTAAAGTAAAGTGACACGATATGTTGTCGACTGCACTATTAATCTGTTAAACGCGTTTTATTTATACATCTGTAAGGTAATCCAAGCAAACTGAACAGGTCATCCTGAACGGGTTTTGCGTTTATGCAAAATGTTTCGTGTGCGTCTGTAATTATAGCTCATTAGTTTATTAGTTGTTCAGATGTTATCTCTCCTGACTTATTTGCATGAATTAGGAATGTGTTGGTTCGAGCTCGGTTCTTCCGGTAAGGTTTACTTGAGTGTAAGGTGATAAATCAAATGCTTTCTTGGGTTACTTGAACATGCTTGTAATTACGCAAAGAAATGTCTGTGGAATAATTTTTGATTTAAGAATATTAGTCACAGTCATTATCAAATTGCAATTTGAAGCAATGATATAGATTTATATTGATGTAGGTTCCAACCTTTCAGTCGTGTGTTCGAATTCTGCATTGAGTTTGAGTTTCCGATGAAGGAAAACAATCGTAATGAAAGATCTAGTTTCTAGATAGTGCTTGACTAATTAGCTATCATCCTCAAGTTAGGTATCTAAAGTCAAGCAGTCCTTCCAAGCACCTATTAGCCTGTCCCACCAATTCCAACAGTCTTATTTGAGAACCAATTCCCAGTCCGTAGCGTGGCGCTATACCTTTAACTACGTTCTCACTTTACGCTTCGAGTCTTCTGCTGGAACGTTCTAACCTGAAAAATTTATAAGAAATTAAACATACCTAATTTAAAACACATAATCACGACAGACTCATCGCCTTGCAGATCAGATTAACATTTCAATTTAAATTTTTTGCGGTCACACGAGAGGAGACCGGAGCAGTGTAACCCTCCGACATTAATTGGGTTAGCAGGAGGGCTGCACCTCAAGGGAGCAAAGGGTTACTCCTCAGGGAGAAGTCACAATTGATTGAGATGGATGCTGTCACCGGACAAATTTGGAGATGAGTTTTTCATCTTTTTAGGTTACCCCAGTCTCCCCTCGGTTGCTATTGTTTTTTTTAAAGGGTGACTTTAATCAGTCAGTTACTGGAGCTAATTGTTTTTATTGTTTTTAACTTCTTGAGTGCTTTCTTGATTAGATGTTTATTGCTGGATGGAGATTTTTGTAAACTTTTTGTTTTTATTAATTAGTCATTTTCGTTTCTTTTAATTGAAAAGTGTTGTTAACTGTAAGATTGTGTTTTTTCTTTTTATAAAAACTTTTTGCAATGTTTTTTGGCGTAGGTAAAGAACACTAACTTTGTGATATAAAAAATGAATATAAATGTTAATGGATGGAAGAGAAGAGATATATAGACTAAAGAAAAGTGAGATGGAATGTATAAAATAAAAGCAGATGCAAATGAAAAGGAAGTTAATGAAACTACAACAAAAACAAAGAAGAGTAGAAAAATGACATACTGCGCTGACCCCAAATTAAAGAGACCAGAGCAAAATGATGATGACTTTGAAAATCTTAAAATAACCATCAAGTTTGTTGGGGAACTTCTAGAAACTGTCCGTTGAACTAGAAGTGTGAGCGTACTATCGTATATTTTACTAAATTTTTCCCTCTTTCTACCATCACAGCGCCACCTGATTTCGCAGGCGTACCTACCTCTATAAACCAACCATACCAACTTCTTCAAACCCGACAGCTGCACGACAATCGAGCGGCTCCACAATCCAAAACGCCAATATTTACTGAACATTGTCCTCGGCTAACCGTTTAGATTCAACCCGAGATACAGCCACGTAAGATTTTACATAAATACCTTATGTAATCTCGATCACGCTCCTGTTCCACGACCTCCTCAGTATCTACCGAAAACACAACCAAGAATACGAATCGAAGTTGTTCATCAACCATCACCTCTTAAGCTTGGACTTTACTTTTGTCTCCTAGTTGTGACTCGGCAATGTGTGGGATCCAAAATCGAAGGATCGTTTTCGAAATGCAAATTTCTTTGATGGTAGTAATAGGAAAGATGTGAGATAACCTCAGATAATCCTAGGATAAAATCTCGTGCGATTTGCCTTACTATGCGGTAGCATGAAATTTTACATCTCCCGTTTGGTACGGAATCAATACTGTCTTTTGAGGACACATAGTAAGGCTATTGTTATTTATACAAATAGCACAAAGAAGCTTTGATGTTTCTAAAACTTTATAGTAAAAGATCAGTAAATGATCGAATTAGATTAGGATTTCAATTTGATTCGAAGACTTTTGACTGTATGAAAGATATAGCAAAGTAGGTAAATGTTGGAAACCATTGTATGGCAGGTTTTTTTGTGTGGCTACATCGTTTCTGCTAACAAGTAACAAGTTCTCCCAAGCCGTCCAAAAACCAATCAAAGCAAAAGCCTGCGACTGCTTGCGGGGTTGACAAATGACTCAGCTGACGTGGGCTCTGATAATGATAGTATTATACGTGACTCTACATGCTTAACTGACACGGGGCTTTTAGGGTAGATACTTGGAGTTCATGATTGTACATATACAAGGCGCGGTGGTAGCTGAACAGAAATACTTGGTAGTACCTACGGTAGCACATGGATCATGCGAGGCATGGATACCGATTTCAAGTCCCATAACAGCTTTGCACTGCTCATCATCATCATCAGCCTTACGTTCCCACTGCTGGGACTCTGGCCTTCTTCCAGAGAGAGAGTATGGGCCGTAATCTATATGTACCACGTAGGCTCAGTGTGGGTCGGTAGATGTCGCATGCCTTTGAAATTTGTGGTTCTTGGACATGCTGGTTTCCTCACGATGCATTCCTTTACCTTTTATATTCTACGAGTATAACTTACACTTGTCTTAAAACTTGACTTAGATTGGCTAATTTACCTTGCAACTGCGATTCGAAATATTATAGCGCTTCAGACCAGCTCTTATCTACCGATCAGAGGCCGTTAAGACAAAGCACCAAAGTCTCGCCTGTAGAAAACTTTTCCAATTTCCATCCGAAAACCCCTCAAAAGGATTTGCATGCGAGGTCCGAACAATGAGCTTGTATTTCGCAATATTTTCAATACCCCAGCATGGGTCCGTAGAACTTAGGGGTACATCTTTTGTCCCCGACTTTAATATCTGTGGGAATGGACATACCGACTCCATTTAGGTAATTTATCATTCTTAAACGAGTGTAGACTATCCACTATTATCCTTAACCGTGTTCCTTCAAAGGGCCAAGACTGCGCCCTTTGTGCATGCTTGTCCAAATTAATGAAGGATTTGCCCAACGGGTTTTGATCTCAGCTATTTTGAGCACCGGACGGTAACAGCCGATGTCCGAAGTTTATGAATTATTTGCTATTAGGGTTCCCATAAAATGTATTGGCCGGTTCAGGGGTCTTCAGAAATACTAGTTATGATTTATTTACGTGAAATTCTTACGTCGGAGAGCTATAAAATATTAATATAACTTAGGTACAAGTATTTCTTTTCTAAACATTTAAATTACAATTTGCGGTCGAAAAGAGACTTTTATGGAAACTATTGAAGAAGGCTTAGAATATTTTCGATACAATGTTAATGGTAAAAATATTAATGTTAGGCTTTCCAACTGCTTAATTTTAATATAGATGACAAACAAGCACGCGTCCGCTGTATAATATTTATATTAAATCTACATCATAATGCTAAGTCCATATATAATAAAGTAAGATGACCGATGTCGGCAGCATCCCCTAAGGTGAGAGAGGTCAATTTTTACTTTTTTACATTACATTTTTTAATGCCACGAGTCCGACACACTTCTTTGGAATTCAAGTGGTCAAAATAGGGATGAATTGAGATGAAATCATCGTAATGTTAAGTCTGCGAGAGGGCAGTAGACACGAGACTAAATTGATAAAAATAGGGGTCTTATACACGGAGAAAAAGACCTTCCAAAATACAAAAGGAATTTCCTTCCCTTTTGACTCAGAAGGAAAACTGTGGTAAAATAAGGAAGGAAAAGGTTACATTTTGGAAGGAATCGGTTTTGGAAGGTAAGACAGAAAGAAAGTCAATTTTTTTTTGTCAGTGTGCGTTACTATAATTTGAAAGTAAAATGGACCAAGTCATGGTAAAATTTGAAATTATGGAAAAAGTAATAAAATTGGGTAAGTTGTAATTCATGTATGAAAACTGCTAACCTTCTATTGGCAACGTTTGGGATCACTATTGAAAAAAAGTGGGGCATCATCACAAATTGAACAAAATTTTGTAGGTAGTTCATTTGACATCAATGAATTCATTTATATAGGTAAACCGCGGCCAAGAATGGCCATTACTAACACAGAGTAAAATTCAAACGATTTAAACAGTGTAATATGCAAGTGTAGTAAAACCGTCAAATGTTACCGTTCAAGAATGTGGTCAAATGAATTCAAATGAGTACGACGAAGAAACTGTTGGTTAAATAACTTATTGCGCTGCACAGGTTACAGGTTACGATATTAAACATCTGGTTAGGAAAGTTTAACCTCAAGTTATTGAACGTTTAGCTATTGAGCAGGTCAATTGCGCGTTTCGAGAGTAAATTGGATATTCGTAATCTGTTCTAAAGTTTATGACTTCTGAATGTTTATGTGCTCTGTGGTACAGTTCACAAGTCACGTGATGTTTAGCGACGATGCGGTAAAAGGTGGCGCCATATTACGCCTTGATTGGGAACTGGCTCTTGAGTGAGGCTGTCGGAATATCCCGATAGCTTGCCAACAGATTATAACTATTATTATGTATTTATTTTAATTTGTATTTGGTTGGTTTCATAGCGCAGTGCGTTGCTATTTTGTTAGTATACTCGTAAGACAAGCGAATCGCACGTCTCGTCAGTCAGTCACAAAAAGTGATTAATAATGAAACATTATTTGCTAGGCTTATTTGCAACACCTTTAAAATTGAAGCATCGCGATCTGATAATGTTTCCAAGATGGGATTTGAGGATGATTACGATTCCTGATACTTTTTTCCGATGCGTTTCACAAGTGTAATTAACTAGAGGTTTTTAATTAAACGTATAATACTGTATCCAACTCACCCTCCCCTTATTTTTACCTTTTATCTGTAAGCTCATTATTACCGCAATTCACTACAATATAACACCTGAGCGACTCTGATCACTCGTAATGAGAACTACCCTTTGTGCCCATTCAGCCACCGATTTTAATAAAAAAGGGATAGTGACTAGGCCCTTTGTATATACTTGTTTACTTGACGGAATGACATGAATGCTTAGGAGCAAAAAAGCGGGAGATGTAACGGAGTACCAAAACAAAGATGCGAATGCTGTTGGTGAAGTAAATTTTAATCTTAATGCTACGAGGTAAAAAACAGTTTGGAGTGGCAGACAATTTTGTTAAGAGCATCAGTTGATGGTTTTGGTGGTAGAATATGATGATCGGTGACCTCTGGCATCTAGTTGTGTGGTACTACTTGATTGACGTTTGTATGACGCGAGCGCAGCGAGAGAAATTTTGAGAATTTCGGAGACGAAAGGATTTCTAATTGTTTTGGGACAAAACTTCCACAAATGTTTTGATGTAGACAAAGAAAAAAAGAGAATTGAGTAAAAATTCCACATTGAAGTAAAAAATTGTTTTACAAGAAAGTTATCTTGTAACCCAATCGTGATGAATACAGTTTTAACTTTCAACTAGTTCTTAAGACACAGTTTCAATTTTCAACTTGAATACTTGGGGAACCTGTGGATAAGCAAAATCGTTTGGAAGATGATGAAGACTTCGATTAATTTGTCGTGCCTAATTTTCACATGTTAGTACAGTCAGCGACAAAAGTATCTGATCATTCTAGATTTTCCAAATGTGTTTCAGGTCAGTAATGTTTGGGGTTTCTTACATTTTACAAGGTAGCGCATTGACCACAACAAGACACACCTGATTAAGTGATGATGTGGTCAAAGGTTGGTGTGTAAGATGGTGACGGCAATCGGAAAATATGTTATTGTTCAGTGACTTTTATCGTTGACTGTACCTAAAATGTACATATAATTGGATGCTACGACATCCAGGCGGTAGATTTACTTAATAACACAATTAGACATACCAAAAACGCAGATAAAAATCTAATTATGCGTCAATACTAATTCAGTAGCCACCAAACTAGCTATTCAGTAACCTAATACCGCAACGACAAAAGGAACAAAAAACATTGACAAAGGGCACAAAGGTGACAATACTGACAATACAGTCTATGGGAAAGCAACAAAAGTCGCTTTTATTTATGCATTGTTTGTATAACAGCTCGGAAAGGTGACGGCAGAAAACAAATAACCCTATATTATGCAAGACCAACCCCATCTTAGAGACACCCATTATAATTAGACACGCTAAAGATTTAAAAGTTGTTGGAAAGAGGTATCATCTTACGATGGCTGTCTATGTTTTTCATAGTTCTAATTGCCTATTATAATGATACTTGATGCGTCTCGGGTGAAATGGCAAAGCTTCTAATCCAAATAAGAATCGCCATGAAGGAAGAGTTTGTTTCGTGTAAAACTGACTCTCATTCCTTTTATCATCATCATCAGCCTGTTACGTTCCCACTGCTGGGACTCTGGCCTTCAAACAGAGAGTATGGGCTGTAATCTACCACGCTGGTCCAGTGCGGGTTGGTAAATGTCGCATGCCGTTAAATGTTATGGTTCCTGGACATGCCGGTTTCCTCACGATGATTTCCTTCACCGTTTTGAGCGATGGTAAATCCACGTCATAACTTAACCAGGCACAAATTTGGTCAATCATTTCCTCTTGGGTGATAACTTGTAAGATGCTTAAGGGAGTCGTATCATGAAGCTCTGTGAACGTCAGCTGCGATCGGTGGGTGGGTTAAGCAGCGGGAGCGTCCCAAACACGTTGAAAAAAAAGTTAATATTATGTCGTTGAGGATGCGAGAGTTCGAACCATTCCTTTGCATTTTGTTTTGCACTAAGGAAAAGTGGTGAGCATGTGACTACTTACTTTCTTGTTAGCGAAGCCATATGAAGAAGTGAAGTGAAAAGAAAGTGAATGAATAACTTCAACTAATGAGTACTTAAGTGACCGGTGACTTAATGGCACCTGCTGTCTTGGATAGTCTACTAGTAGGTGCAGTACCAAAGAAGACAACTTCTGCAAAATTGATTTCAGCTTTCTCAAATCACCACTAAGTTGATAAGTTCGCATATATACCTACAGACCAAAGTCCAAAACTACTACAAAAAATAATTAAGTAAATAAAATATAGGTAAAAATATATAAACTCATTGAGTCTTTAATCAATTTTCACAAGCACATAGGTGCAGGGTTCAAGATTGACGCTCATTTGTACAGTCAAAGACAAAATTCGCTGAACAATAACATATTTTCCTATTTTCTATATCATCTATAACATCAATCAACCTTTGACCAAAATGTGTTGTGGTCAAAGGCTACCTTGTAAGTTGTAAAAATAACATTACTGATCTAATACACATTTGGAAAATCCAGTATTGTTAGCTACTTTGTCGCTGACTGTACCTACTACCTACTATGCGATTCAATTGGAAGCGGACCAAGCATTGCCCCGTTGAATCGTGCAACACTGATTCGTTGAGCCAAATAAGATTAAAGTCGTGACGACGTAAATCTTTTTTTATCAAAACCTCTTTAAATCCAAAACGCAAACAATACCAAACCTCATGAAATTAATACACTAACCGTCGGCTAGCCGCGACCGGTATAACGGGCCATGATGATGCATCTAACCCATTAATACTTACCTTTTTATCGGAACTGCTTTGTTTAACCCTTTTGTGTGAAGGTACGAAATTATTCATGGACCGTCCATTAACTTCTTCAGTTGGCCATTGTCATTTTTGCGTATGCTAATCTTGGTGCCGGAAGGTGACTGTGACTGATTGGACTGGAGTTTCTCAGGAACGGTCATCTAATGATGGGAAAGGTGTGAAACCTTTCTGGCTTTCAACAATTTATTATGACGAGTAAACATGACTCTCTTTTTTCAAAAATGACAGTTGAATGGTTAAATACTTTTTTACTTTCAATTCGAAATTCAAAAAAAAATTATTCAATATGATACACTTTAAAACGTCAACTAAAAACTAGCTACGCCTGTTCCAACCTCCTTACGCCGGCAAAAGAACAGGCAAGAAACGCCCGGCAGGTAATTATTTTGGCGCGATCACATTGACAATTTTATTCTTATTACTAATTGATTGAATAGGGTACTTAAACCACAAATTGACTGAGTGACGATGTGGTCGAAGGTGGCGCCACGCTACACCTGATCTAAGAACAAGCCTCTAGACAATAACAACTACCTATAAGAAAAACTTAAATAGATTTTATATAAGCCGTAAAATATCTAAAGCACACTAGAAGTTCAAACTCGTAGCTCGTGAATTATTTATCGCTTTCAACCTCAAAGTTATATTCTAGAGAACATATCACCGCTTGCACTTACCACCACATCAGCATAACACAGGGAAAGCTAAATTTCTAATAACATAATCTGTCCCCAACCCTTTCCGCAACCCGACCGCGGGTTTTAATAATGCATCGGCCATTAGTTAACCCGCAGATGCTGGCCATCTTCGCGTCTAATTCTAATTGCGCTGAAAGGATGAAAGGATTACACCCACCGGCCTACTTTCTAGGATTGCGCGTAGTAGTTCGCGATTTGGATCGCTCAGTTTAATTTGCAGCTCCTTAGCGAAGTAACTCACTCTTTTAGTTCGTCCGCTTCCGACATGAACCAGATACAGGCACATCGTCAGCATTCTTTTGTTTGTTAAAGTGACTATTTTGTTGTAATAATGTACCTATAGTATGTATTTACATTTTTAACCCTGGACGAAGTTGTACACACTACACTACAGTGTGTTTCTGTGTGTCTATCTGTGGCATTGTAATTCACAAACGGATAAACCGAATTTGATTTAGTTCTATTTGTAATTAAGAAGTGACTTGATCGAGCGTGCTGTTAGGTTTGTTTTTTATTTATTTATTTCATAGATTAATACATAGTATAGAAACACTACCATAAAGTTGGTCTTATTGGGAGAGCTAACGAACAAAAGAGTGAGGGATCTGAGAATTAGTTCGCGTAGCTCATCTGTGAGAGCGCTCTTACGATTTCATTCGTTCGCAAACTGCACAACACTACTACTTTCACTTTACCGTGCCGAATTAATCAAAATTATGTTCTTTACCTTACGACAACCCGAACCTTTAAGCGAAGCATGCAACCTTTTTAGGTGATGTGATAATGAAAGAAAAATATCGCAGCTCTCTCGATGTTGGCAAAACCATTAGCCCCGCATCTTTTTAGAAAAGGAAGTAATTAATTTTTGATCTGAAAGAGTGGCTTTTTTAAAAGGCGAGTCGCAGGAGGTGTTTTGCCGCAGCTGGTGTTGTATTACGCTAATCTCCATGGCGTCGCACTTGTTAAATATTAACGCAGTCTAATTACAACCCCCCGCGCCCCTCATCCTCTAATGGCTTTTAAAACTGATTCCCGCCCCTGAAGGATGCGTATTTGATGACAACTCGCGTCGTTTTGGTTCTTTGAAACAAGGGAGCAGAAAGCACGTGTCCTTTACTCTCTTCCCTACTTACCGATTTTGAAGCGATGATGGCTCAGTGGTAGTGATGGCGGCTTGCGGCTTGTAGGTCGTAGGTTCGAATCCTATAATGAGCTTGAGCTTTCGGTGAAGGAAAACAACGCGATGAAACCATAACTTGGTAGGGCATTTTCACCAGGCTAGCTACCATTCTCAATTCAAGAATCTGCCGTCAAGCACCTATCGGTGTGTTCCGGCAGTTTCACTTGAGAGCCAGTTCCCTTTAGCGTGGTGCCATATTCAACAGCATCGTCACTTGACACTTGACAGGTGACTTGTGGTCAAACGCTACCCTGTAAGAAGTTTTTTCGGTTTAAAGGTCATTTTGCTCCATTCACATATAGAAGGGTTAAATTATAGCGATGTCAGTGTTATGTAGACGTATAATTAAAAGTAATATTCTCGACTTTTTTGGCGGCAATCGAATTGTCAACGTGAAAATTTTGTTTTTATTTGTGTGTTTAAACTTGTGTTTCTTCGAGTGATAATGTGTAATATTGGTGGATTATTAACCATTATGTGTTCGTTAATGTGTACGAGTGTGGGAAATTGAAATAAAGTTGTGCAAGTGACTTTTCTAGTTGCTCCAAAAAAGTCCGGGTAAAGTTTAAGTAAAGCGCCACTACTTTACTTAAACACTATCCTCATCCCATCATCTCATCGTCATCATCATCATCATCAGTTAAACTTGATTCAACTCTCTGAGTTTGAAATATTTTATACTTGACACTGGCAAATACACTAATCGTGTGACGCCATAACAATAAAAAAAAAGTAATATTCGCGTTAAATATTAAATGCTAACAGATTGGTAGATAACGTTTAGAGCTTTAGAATATGGCACTAGACTACTGTTATTAGTCTTCTACTATCTAATGATATGCTATCCATTGCATTGCATTTAATTATATGCTTTGCATTTTATGGTATAAAATATAATAATCATGTAGGTATTAAGTAAATATAAAAATATATTTCTATACTTAAAGTTTGATGGTTTGTTTGTTTCGCATAAACTTAAAAACTATTGAACCTATCTTTATGAAAATTTGTATGGAGTTAGTTTGAACCCTGGGAAAGACATGTGAGACTTTTTAAAGCGATAAACGGTAGTCCACGTGGGTGAAACCGCTGGGATCAGCTATAGTCTGTCTTTTTATAAAAATGTAGCTTTTATCAATTTGATTCTTCTTCGAAAACAAAAACAAATACATCAGAAATGATTTATCAAAATTGAATGAGTACCTAAGTTTAAGCGCTACTTTGTAACATAAATATAAATGCATACATAGGCTGCTAAAACATAACCATTCTTTTTGGCTATAAGAAGCTGAACAAAAAGAAAATTGTCGGTAGTTTGATTTACGCTCGAAATTAATAAAATCGGTTTTGAATCGATATGTCATGTCATTTTAGTATTAGAGCTTGACATAGGTATTACTACCAAAATGACATTTTTTTGACATGAATAAGACTATGAATCATTTATTTGCAACAAATTATACATGACAAACACATTATGTAGAAATAAGAAAAAAAAAGAAACAGAAAATGTATTGTTGCAAACCGGCCTCAACTCAGCGTTGTGCTGGTCGTTTGATCAGCGCTGGTCTTACGTTGAAGCCGCTTTTGATGACGTCACTGGCATGAAGGTATTTTTTAATAACTATCACTTTTTACATGACATATCGATCCGACACCGCGGATAACGGATCAGGATCGATTATCAATTTCGGGCGATAAACGCCTTGCAAATCGAATAAATTCAGCACTAAACGGAAGCACACTACCGCGTTTAGCAACAATCATTAGAGCCAGTGATCCCGTGCGAAAATCCGTTAACAAAGCTCGTAATTAATGATGTCATGACACTCGTTTATTTGTCCAACTGGCCATCCCAGAGCAAACAGGTCATTCTTACCTCAACTGGTACCTTCTAAGGATGGCTTTAACGGTGTCTCCAAGCCGCTAATGGTTTTAGCTGCAATTATTCCGCACCATTACGTGTGTATCATTAAGCTTTTATTCGCTGTTTGTTTTCTTAAGGTCTCAGAGACCGGCAGCGATGCCGGGTTGATATATCATTAATCAAACAGACGTGGACTTTCGGACCGTGTCTTGACTTGACAAAAGTTTTTTGATTAACGGTAAGCAAATATGGGAATGTTGGGATGCGGTGGTGTGTTCGTGACGATTTTTGTAAATTGCTGACCGGATCTGAGCTCTATTTAAGGTTCAGATAAGAGAGAATGTTGAACAAACAGTCTTATTTGTTGTGTTTGTTCTTCATTGTGATCAGAAAATGCCGTGTGATTTAATAAAAGGTGTAGTGATATCTACACAGATCTAATTGTGTAGGATCTGTCATAGAGTGATGGATGAATTATTTTATCAATAACATGAAAGGATGTCAAATAGAAGCAGATCTCTTTCTCCAAATGCTACCTATGTCCTTACCTAGCCAATAACAAAAAAAAACTTACCGAAATAAAATGTACCCACGTAGATTTTTTTCCATCTGAAATGCACGCCTTCTACCCATATTTTTTTTACAGCCCTTAAAAAGGGCACAGAAACAAAACGCAGTCACATAACAAGTGACAATCTCTTGTTTTACGCGCAGCAAACGTCAACGACATCTGTCAACTGGTGACATGTCTTATCTTCGGGGGTAAAAAAATCCCTGGGGTGAGTCTCCACCCCACGCAGAGTCAAGATAATGTCGGATGTTGGGCGCGAATCAAATGTATTTATGACTATGTAAATTGTTCC
Organism: Opisthograptis luteolata; assembly: GCA_931315375.2. NCBI lineage: Eukaryota > Metazoa > Arthropoda > Insecta > Lepidoptera > Geometridae > Opisthograptis > Opisthograptis luteolata. Next base: position 3,020,844 of record OV928049.1, on the reverse strand, counting down.
AATTCGGCCAGAATTGGAAATTTGCTAAGAGGTTGGGAAAATTTACTTTTCCGCGCGACAGATGTTTTTGAGTTGGGATCTTTGATTGTTGGGGTTCGTGTATTGTTTTTGGAAGTGATACCTTGTCACTTTAGAAGTGATTTTGTCAATTGGTTGGTTGGTTGGTTTGGTTTGTTTTGTGGTGTGGTCAATTTAGGATGAAAGTATGAACGAGAATTTATTAAATCTCTTTTTAATTTAAGATACATCAATATGGTCGAAGGTGTCGTTCGCTTGGTAGTAGAGTGCCGTCTAGTGCTGGCCTGGCTAGTTACCATCCTAAAGTTACGAATCTGTAGCCAAGCATCCATCAGTGTGTACCCACAGCCTCATTTAAAAGCCAGTTCCCAATTTAGATGTAGCATGGCATTACCTTCGACTGGATTGTCACCTAATATCAGAAAACTTGTGGTCAAACGCTACCGTGTAAAAATATAAAGAAAAATTCAACATCCAAATGTATATAGCGTGGCACTACCTTCGATCGCTTCGTCACCTAACATCAGATGACTTGTGTTCAAAGCTACATTGTACCTAAGTAAAAAGTTTCCCACCTAAATGTAGCGTGGTACTACCATCGACCGCTTCGTCACTTAACATCAACACAACATCAACATCAAGTGACTTGTGGACTTTTTTTTTGGCGGCAATCAAATTGTCAACGTGAAAATTTTATTTTTATTTCCAAAACTTGTGTTTCTTCGAGTGATAATGTGTAATATTGGTGGATTATTAACCATTATGTGTTCGTTAATGTGTCCGAGTGTGGGAAATGGAAATAAAGTTGTGAAAGTGACTTTTCGAGTTGCTCCAAAAAAGTCCGTGTAAAGTTTAAGTAAAGCGCCACTACTTTACTTAAACACTATCCTCATCCCATCATCTCATCGTCATCATCATCATCATCATCATCAATTAAACTTGATTCAACTCTTAGAGTTTGAAATATTTTTTACTTGACACTGGCAAATACACTAATCATGTGACGCCATCACAAAACAAAAAAAAAAAAGTGACTTGTGGTCAAACGCTACCCTGTTTAAAGTAAAAACAAAAACAAAACGCTCCGATTGGACTAAGAACTTTTAGTGAGATCTTTAGTTTGAAGTTTCCGCTTTCCACAAATGTCACCTCTCTGTCTGTCACTACACAATTCCAAGTTGACAGCGGCTGAGTGCGTGACGTCACACGTCGCAAAAAGTGCGGATAAGCGCCGCCACTGGGGACACTTGTTTTTTCACGTCCAAGACAATTCATTGATGTGTGCCGCGCTGCACACGGTAGTCGAGATTCGATAACCGAGAGGTATATTTATATGGAACTAAAAGTGACGAAGAAAAACTGCCATGTACCTAATGTTTGTCTGAAATAAATATTTCTTTTATTTATAGAAGAATAGATATATATACCTAGATGGAAAACTTTGGTGATCTGTATTTTTTATATTTTATATTTTCCCTACACATTATACAAATTTGATTTCATTCGTGTATAAAGATTGGTAGTGACCGATTGGTAATACGTGCGCCATACAATGTGCCGATACCGAGTTCGAATCCCATGCGAATTCTTAAGACGGTGAAAGAAAACATCGTGAAGAAACCAGCGTGTCCAAGAACCAGAAAATCCAAGCACATGCGACATCTACCAACCCGTACTAGGCCAGCAGACTATGGCCCAAACTCTTTTTCTGAGAGAGAGTTTGTGTCTCAGTAGAAACGTAAAAAAAGCTGTTGATGAGGTTTTTTTGACAAGCGAATGTACGTTATAATAAAATTCAAAATTCAAAAGTTTTTTATTTAATAGGATACATTGTGATCACCTTAAAACGTCTAACTTAAAACTAGCTACGCCCGTTCCAACCTAGGCAGGCAAGAAACGCTCGGCAGGTAATTTTTTGGCGCGATAACACTGACAATTTTATTCTTATTACTAATTGATTTAATTGGAGCAAGTTCACTAAAATCCCAAGCTTTTTTTGTCATCTAATAGTCCGATATTTTTTAATAGGCTTTCTCTTGGTTGGTTGTGCACATTGGGATACGGAAACATGAATATTAACGAGTTACGGGAATAAAAAGTGAAGCCTTTCAATCAAAGAATCAAGTCTGCAAGTCTTGGAATCTATCTTCAGACTTGTCTCAAGAACACACCACCGGCTGCACCCAGCGGTGGTCGTCAATTTCATTAGGGTTGGTACTTCGGTAAAACAATGTGCGAAGGGCGGTCGCCGATATATTGTCACTTTCACTCGCGATAGTAGCCACCTAGGGCGGATTACCTTTTTTATTGCCCTTCGTTGTTTATAGTTTTTTTTATCTATTTCTTTTTGGCGTAATGAAGACAGATATTTTAGAATTCCCATACTATTTAGTTTGGAATTCATTACGACCATCTTTCTCTGTACATGTTTATGCCGTTTGGCGTAGAAACTTTGGGTCCATGGGGCTAGGCAGTCACGAAATATTTAGGGACTTGGCAAAGCATCTATTTGACGCGACGGGTGACCAAAATGCTGGCTCATATTTCGGTCAAAAAATGAGCATTGCCATTCAACGAGGCAATGCTGCCAGCATTTTGGGCACCTTACCGTCTTCTGGAGGCTTACCAAATTTTTAGTGGACTGTGTTTAATTTATTTTTAAATTTTTTTTTTTTTTTTTTAATTTGGATCTGTTTATAATAAAAATTCCATAATCTCATTCTCTGTAACTATTATTACGAGTATAGTAAAAAATGCTACAATACAGATTATGGTAATATATCCAAAAAAAAACATTTTTTTTTTTAAGTTTTTAAACAAAAACTGATCTGATAATACCATCAAAAAACAAAAATGGTACCCAGACGGCATACATTCTAAGCTAATTTTTAAAAATACTGCCTACATTTTTTTAGAGATTTTTCTAAACGTTTTGGTTGTACAGTCAACGACAAAAGTCGCTGAACAATCACACTTTTTTCTATTATCCTCATCATCTAAGACACCAATTTTTGACCTCATCATCACCTAAAATCAGGTGTGTTATGTTGTGGTCAAAATGATACAATGTAAAATGTAAAAAAAACAATAATTACTGATTTGAAACACATTTGGAAAATCGAGAACGATTAGCTACTTTTGTCGCTGACTGTACCGCCTATGTCGCTCGCAGGGTGAGGCGATTCAGACCAAGCTTAGGTTTATCATAATCAACCGTTCAACTAACTCATTCCTTGTTTACAACACAGTATCAATCTCCATCTCTCACAACGGCGGACATCACACTGGCCTGTCAATCCATACATTACTATCACACACTTGGAACATTTAAAAGGTACGTTTGAAAGCCTCCATTTCAAGCAGCCCTTAGCATAACAGTTCGTCGCCTGACGTCGCGTGCGCTGCACGATGCCGATGGTTCGTTCGCCTCCCAAAGATGCGATGAGTCGCGTTAATAATACGGAAGTTACTAGTGAGCACCAGTGTAAGGATTGTAAAGTGGTGGTAAACGAATTACTAGCCTTTGTGAGCAATAAAGTGGATGTCTTGCCGGAAACTGCGATCTTGCAAATATGTCAAAGCGCGTATTCTAGTGAGGACATCGAATGTGCCCGAGCTATCGCATACAAGCTGCTTGCACCTACAAAAAAGGTAATGAGGAGAAAAGAAGGCGCCGAACCTAAAAGTATACAGGATATAATCAAGTTGATAAAGGAATTTGAACCCGATTGTTTACCTATCTTTGTGGCAAAAAATTTAAATCGCCTACCTCCCGTGTCGTTTGACCACATAGATGTTACGACATTCTTAAAAGAAATGGCCTTATTAAGAAAAGACGTGGCTAAAATTAAAGCCGATAAAGTGACAACTGAGGAGAACACCTCTTCGACTAAGGAAATTGAGAGCGTTAAATCTGAGCTTGAGGATGTAAAAGCTATCTTAAAAGAACTGCAGCAACATGCCAGGAATGCAGCAGTGCTGCCCTCCCACTCAACAAATATGAGCAAAAATATAGAAACCAAAGAGCGAGTTGAGAATGCTCCTTCGCATTCCTATGCATCGATAGCTACAGGTTCATCGCAGGTGCGCGATAACAACAAGGTATCGCACGGGTCTAGCGGTGCCAGAAGCGCGGTGACGATGCCGAGCGCGTCCCAGTCAAGGTCACCTGCACGTAGCCGTAGACCGTCTGCCGATATTGCGCAATCACCCAGGTACCGGGATATTGTTGTAAGTTCAAACTTATCGCAGCATCACTGTTTGCAAAAAGTGGATAAGGCAGACGATAGTTTTAAAGTGGTCGAGCATCGAAAACGTAAGAAAATTAATAGTACAGGCACCGCACGGGGATCAAGTAAACTACAAATAGCTGAATTAACGTCAGCTGTTTACGTTTCCCGATTGACGAAGTCGACGACGGAGAATGACATAAAAGATTACATAACTGATAAAGGCGAGGAATGCCAAAAAATAGAATTATTAACACAGAGACATGAGACTGAATTCTGCTCCTATAAAATTTTGGTATCAAGACGAAAATTAGATACGTTTTTAAGCAATGACTTCTGGCCAGAAGGTATTAAGTTTCGGCTATTCCGTGAATTCACGGCGAGAGGAAATAAACCTAAATAATAATTATATGGATTGTACAACCACAAGAATATCTATAACATCTTTTAACTGTAAATCTATAAAAAGATCTATACAGGGTGTGCGTGACCTGACCTTGACCTCGGACATAATAGCTCTGCAGGAGACATGGCTGCTGCCGCACGACCTGAACTTTGTGCACGAGATCAGCAGTAACTTTGGTTGTGTGGCGAAGTCATCGGTGGACACGTCTGTAGGTATACTAAGAGGAAGACCCTACGGTGGACTGGCCATTATGTGGAACAAGACTAAGTTCCCCAACGTATCACTAGTGGACTGTTCGAGTGATAGGATAGCGGCTATCCGTGTGTCGGTGGGTTCGGGCTCGTTTGTGCTAGTGAACGTCTACATGCCCGTTGACAACAGTGACAATATCACGGAGTTTACTGACTGCCTGGCCGAGGTTTGTGCAATTGTCGAGGAGTGTGACGTTCAGATTGCTTATGTTGTAGGTGATTTTAATGCGCACCCTAACGCGAACTTTGGTTGTGAGTTATCCAGATTTTGTGAAGACGTATTATGGGAGTGTGCTGACTATAATATATTTGGGATTCATTCTGATACCTATACATATCAGAGTGAAGCTCACGGTAGTAGGAGATGGTTGGACCACTGTATAACAACTAAAGCGGCCTGGGAAACAGTCGTTGGTGCGAGCGTTATCTATGACGTCATGTGGTCGGATCATTACCCGCTGCGCATCGACTGTGACATAGCGGGGCTTGCAGCTGGCCCGGCCATCTCCTGCAGCCGCGATTCACTGAAGAATGTGAGATGGGGTGAAAGGGGCACTCACCAAATTAATAAATATGGTGAATACTGCTATACACACCTAGACAATGAAATATTTACTGCTTTGAATGTTTGTAACTGTGACGATACTATAAACTGTGATCATATAGATGAATATTACGTATACATAGATAAGCACTATAATCATATAGTGAATACATTACAGAGTGCGGCAATTGTAAGTTCTTGTTCAGGTGCACAGAGACGACATAAGAAAGTGATTGGGTGGAACTACCATGTCAGAGACAGCCACGAGAGGGCGAGGCTTCATTTTGGGTCCTGGGTGGCTGCTGGCAGGCCCTCAAACGGTTTACTGTTCTATAATATGCGTGATAGTCGTACTGAATTTAAAAATAAAATTAGATGGTGTCAGAGAAATGAAGAGAGCATTAAAATGAATATATTAGCATTGCATAGAAAGAATAAAAACTTTCTTAAATTTTGGAATGCAACTAAGAAGTTAAATTGTAAACAGAGTCTGCCAGTGTCGGTGGATGGCATGCAGGAGCCTAAAGAGATGGCTGAGTTATTTGCTCAGAGGTTCAAAGTAGCCCCGTTATCCGCGCGGTGTGCGCTCAGTGCTGGGCCATGTAATGATCAAAAAATTGAATTTACGCGAGATGATGTCGCCAAAGCCGTCAGAGGTATGAAACGTGGCAAGTCACCTGGTTATGATGGTCTCAGTATTGAGCACATACTTTGGGCGAGCGATAAAATTTATGATCATTTATGTCACCTATTTAACTTGTGTATAAAATACAGCTATCTACCTGGGGCCCTTATGAAAACGTCTGTGGTACCTATTGTTAAAAATAAGACGGGTAATCTTAGTGCCTCGGCCAATTATCGGCCTATATCGTTAGGTACGATAATCGGTAAAATTTTAGAAAGGCTAATCCACCCTGAACTGCTTAAGGAGATTAAGATTGATGATGCGCAGTTTGGTTTCCGTGCAGGTCTCTCAACAGATGCTGCAATCGTTAGCCTAAAAAGTACTGTTGATTACTACACGTCACGTGATACTACCATCTATGCATGCTTTTTAGACCTGAGTCGTGCATTTGACCTGGTCAATTATGAGATTCTCTGGGCCAAATTACTAGCGTCACAAGTTCCTAGTCAGGTGGTCAATCTGTTGAGATATTGGTACGGAAATCAAACAAATAGTGTGAAATGGGGCGACACAACATCTAGTAATTATAGACTAGAATGTGGCGTTCGTCAAGGGGGGCTCACCTCTCCGGACCTTTTTAACTTGTATGTGAACGGCTTGATCGGGGAACTGAGGAGTACCAAGGTCGGTTGTCATCTAGGAAATGTGTGTGTTAATAACTTGAGTTACGCGGACGACATGGTGCTCCTCAGTCCCTCGATCAAGGGGCTGAGGAAGCTGCTTTCAGTCTGCGAACATTATGCTGATGATCATGGATTGAAATATAATGTTTCCAAAACAGAAATGTTGGTGTTTAGATCGGGTAAAGGTCCGGACAGGGTACCTGACGTATATTTGAACGGCATAACTATTAATGTTGTGAAGCAGTTTAGGTATTTAGGACACCTGTTGACAGAGCGGCTGCATGACGATGTTGATATTGAGCGCGAGCGGAGAGCCCTCGCGGTCAGAAGTAACATGCTCGCTCGCAGATTTTCCAACTGTAGTGCGGACGTAAAGACCACTCTCTTCAAGGCGTATTGCCTTTGCATGTATACGTGCCAGTTGTGGATTAAGTTCACTCGGAAAGCCATCAACACGATAAGGGTCCAGTACAATGATGCGTACCGGGTCCTTATGAAGCTGCCGAGACACTGCAGTGCGTCGAGCATGTTTGCTGACTCGGGGGTTCCAGACTTTTTTGCAGTAATCAGAGCGCGGGTGGCTTCATTCTGGAGCCGACTGCGCCGCTCTGGTAACAGGATACTCGAGGCTGTCTCTGACAATGTCCAGAGTCCAATATTTAAATATTGGATTTCTGTGCACATGGACAACAACAAAAAGTAACGGTACATGACGGTGCGGTGTAAAGACACCGTGATTCTATTTTAATTATATATATTTATTTTGCTGCTATATACATACTTACAATTAATATATTACATACATTTTTTTTTTCCTTTTTATTGTATTTTTGTAAAATGATTCGAATGTCATTAGTATGTGTACTTTTATGGGTCTATTGCCTGAAATAAACGATTTTTATTTATTTATTTATTTATTTATAACTACCAAAACTATTGCTTCGGAAACCATTGCTTGTTAACTTCACAGCTGTCTAGTCAAGCTTTGGTGAGAAGGAGTCATGGTTATGTGTAGTTTTTAGAGATGATGCTGGGTGCTAGGGATGTGAATGTGTTGCTGTGACGTGGTGCTGTCAATCACAATCAGGCACGACCACCCGCGCGATTAAGCAGGTTAAGAAACTGTGGAGGTGTGGAGAGGTGTTTGGACTAAAATATCTTGGAAATAACGAGGACTTTTAAAAAAATTTGAAATTGAATAAATTTAAAATTGATGTGGACTTTTTGAGTTTACGCTTCTCTAATAGTTTAGTAATCCTACAAATGTCATCATATAATTTCACAGAACGAAGTTTTTTTTTTAAATAATCATATTTTACCTCGGAGGCGGAGAAAAAAAAAAACTCTACCTCTAGACCTCTCTAACTCTACTCTTTACTCTATTTGTCTATAAGTACATTAAATATTGTTACTTTAATTATCATTTTCAGATAATACTATCTGAAAATGTACTTTTTAATTTGCTATCATTATATGTATAATAATCATTTTAATTGACTTTACACATTGCGTATGAATTTTAGTCCACAAGTGCCTTATCACGATGCAATCTGACAACCAATCTATTTTTATTGGCTTACAGTAGATTGTAACAACAAATTGTAGCAAGACGCACTAAAAGTAAGTCCTTTAACTCTGTTTACAACAGGCTCCCTCCGAACGATCGTGGTGCACCCTCCACCGGGGCTTTCAAGATGCGCTTGCGTAAATGGCTAGCGGAACATAATGTTTACCATTTTAATGAAATTTACAATGTACTAGAAACATAGAGATTAATATTATAATGATTATTATTTTTGTTGATTGACTTGTAACAATGGTGTTATTAATAAGAAATTTGTATTTGTTTTCAGCCGCAGTTTTTAACCTTATATAATAATAATAAAGCCTTTTTTATTTTCCTTCACCTATAAAATATTTAGTCTTAAAAATTCAATTTTATATAATCAAATAAAAAAATTAACCTTATATATTATTAACTTACTTTACATATTATTAACCGCTCCACAGATCTCCTGTGCGGTACTCTCGGCAATCATCTAGGTGTACAGCTATCTCTGCGTTTACCAGATATATCTGTTCATCGCCGTTATCGCACCATCTCCACACGTAGCCCACAATGGAAATAGAAAACATTATTTTATAACAGCCAATCGATTGATTGAACGCCAACTGTTTACTTGTAAGAATTTATAACAAAGTACACAGAGAAAGAAGTCCGGACTTTCCTTCTGAGTCTTCCGTCCAAGACCGATTCCTTCCAAAATGTAACCTTTTCCTTCCTTACTTTACTTTAGTTTTCCTTTTGAGTCACAAGGGAAAGAAATAAGTACCTTCTGTATTTCGGAAGGTCTATTTTCTCCGTGTAGCCCGCTCGATTGTAAGTTTCATGCTTGCCCATTACCCTACCTACCTACCCCCTTGCTTGCCCTATTTACCCTTATAGCTTATGGCTTATGGCCTTATGGATTTGATAGCTTACAAAAACTATAAAAGTATTCGTTTCCTTCCTTCCTCCATACATGTTCTTTTTCAGCGCGCCTTTTCGAGACTTGGAGGAACTAATACCGATAATACGGGTTATTTGAAATCGTTGTGTTCGAACCGCAACAGTTTTCGAGTTACTTTTTGACTTTGACGTTTACGAAAACTTTTATAGTTTTCAAAACTTGTACCAGTCAGCGACAAAAGTTGCTGAACAATAACATATTTTCCGATTGCCTTCATCCTTCATTTCATACATTCTTTTGTTATTTTCAGATCAGGAGTAGTTCCTACAACTCAGGGGCGTCAAACATTCGGCTCGCGAATCAATTGAACGCTGAGTTTGCGCCGCGCTTACCTATAACCGGCGACCCTGCGGCGGGTCGCGACCTGTGACCCCATTGGGCGACCTCTGCCACGCCCACCACCCGCTGAACTCTCATGAATACTCCTGAATGGTGCTCGAAGCCTGAAAAGGATGGAATGAGGAAACCCTATGTACTAAGACCGCGAGAATTACTATTTAATTGGTTAAGGAAAAAGTGCTAACGAGATTTCAAGGCTGGAACTGTTTTTATTAACAAAATGTTTGATAATAATGTTTTATGGTATTGCTTTTGCTCCTTTTGTAACTCCAGAACCATTGATTTGATATTTACATTATACATACATTGCTGCGATACAGGTAAATAAAAGGAAGGCAGTTAAGTATGCTTACGTCAAAAAACTTATTTACTAGCATATTAAATAAACCTCCTCAAGGGATAATCGCTTCATATATGAAATAGCTCAACTTTTTGAATAAAAATTTCATGCTTCTAGATTCACAGACGTAGAGTTATAGTTTTATTAAGTAGAAGATGTAGAGAGTTTATTTTCTTTTAACCTGTACTATCCCACTGCTGGGCAAAGGTCTCCCCCATTTTTTCCAAGGGGTTGTAAGGGATTCCAATAACATCTCAATGGACCCAAGTCAACCTCTCCTGCACGTGGTACACCCTGCTGACAAACGAACAAGGCTCTGACGACCCATCAACAGGCACTGGACCAGCGTGCTGGGTTATGGTCCAACCCCCCCTTTATTATGGAATAATCATTTTTTTAACAAAACTATTTCTAGCCAAAATGTTAGGAAAAATACTGATAATTATCTCAAATAAACTCAATAAACCATCATAACAACGTGGGTAACGCCACCTCTGTCAATATCAAGTCGGAAAATAAAAACTACTTACTTACCACAGTTTTCAAACCATACTCCATTGCTTGGCGTAGATACTAGGTACACACCGTGCACATGTCAAATGACTGCAGCTGATAAAAATGAATAAACAATGAAACCAATTTCAAACTGACAATCAAATCAGTGCGTCCGTTAAACCACTGTCAAAGTAATTGCTGTCGCCGGCAGTGGCGGTGAGCACATGTGACCACACAAAAGAAGCAGCGTGCGTGACCGACGGTTGACGATCTCCGACCTATAACTGCACTGATTGTACACCTGCCCGCGCGGGCCCACGTGCACGGGAAAGTAAAAGTGTCTCCATTATTGTATGGGCAACGACAAAAGTCGCTGAACAGTGACAAATTTTCCGATTTTCTTTAACATATTAAACACCAACCTTCGACCAAAACATCATTTACCATCAGATGTTTTGTGTTGTGGTCAAACGCTGCCTTGGAAGTTGTATATAAAAACAAACATTACCTACTGATCTTAATACACATTTGGGAAATCGAGTATGTTCAATTGTTCATATAGACGCGTAGAAAATGCACTAACTGAACTACAAAAAAAAGGGTTTGAAATAGAAATGATTATGGTGTATGGTAGAAATGTGGTGGAGAAGGATTAGGTCTCTAACGGTCTTTAATCCGATTTTCATAAATATATTAATGGTTTTGAGGAAGATATATTTTTTTTTTCCAAAGTAAAATAAGATATTTATTAGATATAATATAACAAAACAAGATAATATATACAATTGGATAAAAAAATAAACTAAATACTAGAGCTAAACTATCTATATAAAACTAAATATGTATCTACAAATAAAAAAAAAGATATAAATTATTTTGAAAACTGTTGTTTTAGGAGACTGATCAGGTCTCCTACGCACCAAAGGATAGGTTAGTTACGAGGTCTTTTAGGTCTCTAACGCACCAGCAGAAAGTTCTTTGAAAATGATGCCGCAGTGAACGTGTTATGGATGTCGTGTTACCGTACGTCTTGTTGTCCAATGGGGGATGGTTTCATACCAAACATTTATTATAAGTTAAGCTTTCATTGACTATGAATATTAATGTGACAGACAGTAACCACGTGTGGTCACGCTGCCTGCCCCTTGGCATTCCGGCGTGACCGAGACTGCGTGATTGACCGGAACTACATTCCGGTGGTGGCAACCCTAAGCAGGTGTGCTAGTGCAAATTATGTGGTTATAATTTTGTTTCCGTGATTTCTTGTGGGAAAAAAGGTTTACATTTCCAATTTTATTCTTACTCCTAATCGATTGAATTGGAGCAAGTTCACTACAATCACAAGCTTTTTTGTTATCTAAATAGTCCGATATTTTATAATAAGCTTTACTAATAAGATTTCTCTTGGTTCGTTGTGCAAATTGGAATATGGAAACAAGAACATTAACGAGTTACGGGATTACTACCAAAGCAGACCAGACCTCACAAGCAGCACTCGTTCACTAGTTGACGCGTGACTAGGTATAGCAAATTAGGAATATAGCAATTTATTTTGCTAGGAGTCATCCACAGCAACATGAGGCAGCTATAGAAGATGACCATGCTATTACTTGGAGCTAGCATGACACTTACCATCGCACGAATAACATGCTCAACTTGTCACTGAAACGTTAAAGATGATATTGTCGAAGGCTAACATACGTCACTTCCCCTTTTACGTAGTGGACTACGCTAAACACCAATTATTTATTAAATACCTATCCCACGCCAAAAAGCCAAAACACGGGGGTGTTTTGTTATATACAAGCAGCTAATTATAGCAAACAAGCCACTTCCCAGCGTCCTGTACTCGGTTCCCAGTTTCCCACGCGTGGGCGAGGGACAAATCGGAGTGCGAGGAGCCGAGTACACCTGTTGCAATCTGTGCACGCGAGGTTTGCGTTCTCGACCATAAATATGTTCACACGCTGCTTTGACGAGTTGCTTGCAGGGATTTATTTGGCTTGTACAGTCAGCCACAAAAGTAGCTGATGAAACTCGATTTTCCAAATGTGTTTTAGGTTGGTATTCTAGAATGCCTCTCAAGCGATAATCAGTACTTGAGCACCTTGAGAACATTGGCCACTTGTCATACTGCCCTGGACCTGAATGCAATATATTTTGTATAAAATTTTCGTTTCTGTCAATGTCACTTGACAGTGACAATCAATTTGCTAGTACATAGATTAAAAAGATAAGTTTTTGTTCATATTAATTTTTTTTCTTTTGTTTTGTTATGGCGTCACACGATTAGTGTATTTGCCAGTGTCAAGTATAAAATATTTCAAACTCAGAGAGTTGAATCAAGTTTAAATGATGATGATGATGATGATGATGATGAGATGAAGCGACAAAAAGGTAAGCGTTTGATCACAACATAAGACACCTAATGATAAGTGATGATGCAGTCAAAGGTTGGTGTTTAAGATGATGAAGGTAAGCGGAAAATTTGTTATAGTTCAGTTTCTTTATACACAGACTTTATAAGTACAGTCAACGTTAAAAATAGCAGAACAATAACACATTTACCGTCATCATCTTAAACACCAACCTTTGACCACATCATCACTTAAAATCAGGTGTTTATGTTGTGGTCAAAACGCTTCTTTGGAAAATGTAAAAAAAAAACGATCTAAAACCAGTATCTAAAAAATTTTGTATGATTAGCTACTTTTGTCGTTGACTGTACCTAGTTATGGAGCTAAAAGGTTTTGCTTGTACATAAAGTTGTTCGGATTAGTTTTAACATCTAGTTGAAGCGCTTGTAGCGGAGCTCGTCTAATCGTTCTTAACCAATCAACTCTGAAAAAATAAATACTACACTTTTAAAATTTAATATTTTTCAATACTACTATATAAGTTAGAGATTTAAACATAAAACGTTTTACAGCAAATTTTATCAGCTTTCTTTGAAACTATAGTAAATTATACATTATTAACATTTTTATTTTGCGCTTAGTGTCATAAAACTCGATGTTTTACATGTCATTTATTTTTTAATAAGCTTCGAGTCGATTTAGCATACTAAACACGAGGTTTCAGAGCCGATGCTTGTTATTGTTTTATCTTTTTTTAGACTTAAAAATGTCATAAATGTGTAATTAACTATAATTTCAAAGAAAGCTGATAAAAATTGCTATGAAACGTTTTTAAAACACTTTTATTAGCTTGACTTGTAACTAACTAACTAACTAACTAACTAACTAACTAACTAACTAACTAACTAACTAACTAACTAACTAACTAACTAACTAACTAACAATGTAATTTATTAAAACACTTTTATTAGCTTGACTTGTAACTAACAATGTAATCAAATCTTAGAAGCCAATTTTCACCCACTTCTAATTGTCGTATCGACTTGAAACTTTGTATGTGTATGTAATCTCGGTGACAATGCGATAATTTGGTATCATCAACCTGATCTGATGATGCAGCCGGAAGGTGGGTAGGGCATCTCTGCAGTGGCTGCTAGTAAACTCCTCGTGTTTGGGCTCATATGATTCGTCTTCATGAGCTCAATACATTGAACTTGGTGACGAGGGTCTGATGATGCAGCCGGAAGGTGGGTAGGGCATCTCTGCAGTGGCTGCTAGTAAACCCCTCGTGTTTGGGCTCATATGATTCGTCTTGATGAGTCCAATAGATTGAACTTGGTGACGAGGGTCTGATGATGGAACCGAAAGGTGGGTAGAGGATCTCTGCAGTGGCTACTAGTAAACCCCGCGTGTTTGGGCTCATATGATTCGTCTTGATGAGTCTAAATTAAACTTGGTAACAAAAGACTAAAAAGTAAAAAAAATAAAAATATATACATAGTTTAAAAAAACTAAAAAAAACACTTTAAAAACGCACTGAAAAATATAAAATAATTAAATTTACTTGTATTAGTTACGATATAATGGTTAATTCAAAAAGTGTGAAGCGCTTCTTTTACTGGGTAAATAAAAGTACACACAACCAAAAAGCGCTCCACACTTTTTGAATTAACCATTATATCGTAACTAATACAAGTAAATTTAATTATTTTATATTTTTCAGTGCGTTTTTAAAGTGTTTTTTTTTTAGTTTTTTTAAACTATATATTTTTATTTTAAATCTCTAACTTCTATAGTTTAGTTAAAAAATAGTTTTTAAAAGAGTAGTACTTATTTTTGCAGACCAGTGTAGTTTAAGCAACGTTCTCTGCGGTCACTACTTGGAAGGGTGACCACTACTTAGTGGTATTTCAAATGTGCGCTTCCGTGCTTCGGAGGTCACGCTATCTTGTAGTTGTTTTAGGATAGCAGTCGTTAGGCTATTGACGCTAGTGACTTGGGATTGAATAGATGGCTGTGTTTTTGTTTTGTAAACAGGTGGAGGACTGGCAGGAGGTGGCGCAGGAGTCAGGACAGACCGAAGTGGCGTCTTTTGTTATCGGAGGGCACGACTCACTTCGGGTCATTGCGCGATCTCAGTTAGTTTACCTATGTTTTGTAAACAGTCTGCTGATTTTTGATTGCAACCATGGTGTCATCACACGGAGAAAAAAGACCTTCCGAATACCGTTTTCCTTCTGAGTCAATAGGGAAAGATTTACGATTCAGAAGGAAATCTATGGTAAATAATAAAAGTGTTTTAAAAAAGGAAGGAATCAGTCTTGGAAGGTAAGACTCAGAAGGAAAGTCCGATTTTTTTTCTCAGTGCATCAGCCCCACTGCTGGGACACTGGCCTTTTCTCAGAGAGAGTATGGGCCGTCATCTACAACGCTATATGCATGGCGACCAATTCTTAACTTGAGAGTGGTAGCAAAGAAAGCCAGGCGAGCTACTAGAAAACAAGTCACCAATCCTGGTCTTCGAAAAAGGTAATGCTGCAGCGACGTAAGTCGTGTCTGTTATATAAAGTTAGTTTAATCGTTTGCAACTTTCTTATTAATAAATGTGTAAAAGATAATAAAACAAAATCATCAAATCCAGAGAGACATCTTTAATTTGTCATATTATCATTATTATTTTATACATTTTCATACATTCTCATAATCACACAGAGACTTTGTAACATGTTCACTGTACAAGTTATCGTAAATAAATACATTGCTTCTTCATTGCTTCCATAACTCCTTTTATTACCAGCTTGGCATCACTTTCAAAAAAAGTTTATTTTACAAAATATTAAAAAAAACCTAATTGAAAATGCAAGTTTTTTGGTTTTTAATTTAGGTGATTAAGTAGCATCGATATATTTTTATGAATAGCTGATTTATTTTTATTTATTTTACAACTTTAAGTATATGGTTTTAGATTTATATATTTTTATTTTAAAGACACAATAAGTAAAGTGAGTTTCAAAATAGGAAATATTTTACATTTTTTCAAGGAACGAGTAAATGCTTACAAGGAATATTTGTATTTATATATAAAAATGTGCAATATAAATAATATATTTGAGTATGAAAACAGCACCAGTGAAAAAAATATATAAACTCATATATAATTTTTTTCTCTTATATTTTCTCAAGAAATCATCACCCTACTGTTCATTTCTAAATTGACAGTTTGACAGTATTTTGTATTAATGCAAACTTATTTCAACTTAAAAACACTCAGTAGTACTTATAACAACATCTCTAAAAAGTCAGATATTGACCTATTTGCTGACAGCATTTGTAAGTTTAAAAAGAAAATTTTATTGTCAGCATAAACATTTAAACTATTATTATTATTTCATATAATCATTAACATTTTTAATTTCAATTATTCATTCTTTATTATTATTGTATTGTTTATAAATTCTGCACTTAATTTCAATTGTAATTGTTTATTGCACTTAGTTTTTGGACATCTTAAATTACGTATTCATTAATAAATTATTCTGCTATTTTTTGCATGTAGTCTACGCCTATAATTGTAATAACAATTGGAATTGAGCTGACTATAGCGTGATCTTCGTATATTGATGATATATTGTTTATTATGTTGGTGTGCATTATAAATAAATAAATAAATAAATAAGTAGCAGATTAAATATTTTTATACAAAAGTATAGAACAACAAACAATATCTTTTACTATGTCTATACAACTACACACCAACATTGCACGATCAATATACATGTTATTGCGATTTCAATCCAAGATTGCTTTTCATTCTACACATTTTCTAAAACATTATGAGACTATAAATTATTCATAACCTTGTGCTCAACCTCGCTCGAGAAACATCACAATCGAAAAATCTCCTCGAACAAGGTCGAGGAAATGACTAAGCCCAGCACACACGTATGTACGGACGGCACAGTAAATCATGTAACCTGACCTCCTCTCTTCTGCCTCGAGTGTTTGACTGAAGCATATCCCAACGTTCTAAGGTATAACTTGCAAATTCTTTGTTATATTTAGTATTATACATTTACTTGTCTAAATACAAAACCCTCTGCCGCAAGTTCCGCTATACATGCTGGGCTCTATAGCCAGACTTTACAACTGAGAATTGACATGTCCAAATCGCCGTCATGAAAAGAGCACACATCATCAAGAGTAGAAACCGGCTTCTCACACTATTCATCTAACCATTTACACAATAATAAAAACATTTTATTTACATTAAATAATAAGATCTAGGCCTAATTATTTTTACAGAGGAACAAAAACTTGAACTAATAGACTACTGACCCCGCACTTAACCCTAGAAAAGTCTATTCTGGCACGGAACACGAATCTTGACAGTCTTGCCCGCGGATGTTCAGCAGATCGTCGATCATCAGGGAGTTCTTGACCGACTTCTGCGTTTCACTCGAGGTCGTGGCAGCGTCGAAGTTGTCGTGCTCCGTCGTTTTTGGAGGGTAGAACGCCGACTCGAATGTCGGTCCGGCTCTCTCGCCGTCTCTGTTCCTCGCCGCGAAGTACTCCTCAGCCCCATCGGTGGGCTCGTGAAACTCGCTGGACGACGTGACCGCGTCTTCTGGCTGGGGGATATCAAGCGAGTACCGCTGGAAGTCAAAGCGCTGGCTCGGCAGATACGGCGGGAAGCCGTAGGGCGTCGATCAGGCAGCTGCCAGGTGTCGCCACATCGTATGTCACATGGTCGCCATGTACGGCCATGAGAACGAACTCCCGGAGAGAAGCATGTCTCTTATGAGAGTTTCTATTGGCGTCTTTCCTACTAGTCTGACGAAGAAGAGCTGTTCTATGACTTGCGAGCTGACTGTCCGTAAGGAGGGTAGTCGGAGGAGAAGCTTCCCGAACCTGGTGGGTTGGTTGGGGTACTGACTCCGGCAGTACTCCTCGAGGGCGCACTGGGACTTCTCTTGCAAGCTCTCTATGTGGGGCACGTCGGACAAGCCGCACGCATCTGTGAAAGATAAAAAAACATCATGTTATAGATATATTTTGAACAGTGGGTAAGGAACAGATGCGGTAGATCGGTCTAAATTGGTAGAGTCCTGTAGTCCACTAACAGACAAAGGCATTCCTTTTATCGTAAGAATTTATCAAACGGGTAATAAAAATCTTCAAAAGTTATTAGAATAAAAATGTGAATAGGTATGTTTGTCTTAAATTTTATTTAAGCTCAAAAATTGCACAGAATTTTTCTTGTTCAGAAATTTGCAGCCAGTTTTATTTTCGCATTTTAGACCTGTTTATTAAGTTAATGTTTTCCGTAGCCCATTTTATTACCTTAATGTAGGTACATGATACCAAGACGAAAGACAAAAAAAGGTTATAAAAACGTTTAATGGGACAGAAAAATAATGTGTGGAAACTTCTGTAGCGATCAGTAGGTTGCTTGAAGGTGGAAGCGTCGTTGTCAGTTCTAAAGAGCATTCTGTCGTTACTACTTCCCCATTAAAAAGCGCAAGCGCGGGCGTAGAGTTGTACGCAATGCTGAATGCATGAAGTTACACAAACGTATCGCAAAAAAGTAAGGTGATCGTCTGATTTACATAGTCATTATTTACTACTACTGGTTTTATTCAACGCCAATTAAACGCAGTAATTAAAGCAAACACACGTGTCTAAAACCTCTTAATTAACGTTAAAATGACGACATACACACATATCCATAAAGTCGTAGTCAAAGGTGATGATATGAAACGGTAACCTTTGCTCAATAGGTGCTATTAGGTTTATAACTTGACAAGTAAGTGCTAATTATCACTTAGCAAGACTAAGCAAGTGTTTATGGGTGCATTATGCCTATGTCGCAATGTTTTATTGAGCGGAATGCTTTCGCAAGGTGTTGCGACGTTTATTAGATGACGGTACGTCACTATTTGGTGACGTAATTTTTTTTGTAATTAGTTACGTTCTCTTGCTTTACACGGTTAGATATATATCTAATATATAAAATTCTCGTGTCACAGTTTTCGTTGCCATACTCCTCCGAAACGGCTGGACCGATTTGTATGAAATTTTGTGTGCATATCGGGAAGGTCTGAGAATCGGCCAACATGTATTTTTTATATTAATTTTTTATCGAGTTAAATGTACTCCACGCGGGTGAAACCGCGGGGTGCAGCTAGTTGAAATATAAAATAATTTTCGATACCTTGGGTTACGTTATTTCAATTTTCGTATGTTAATACATACCTCTAGCCCGTGTTCATCTACAACAGCCGGAAGAAGTCCACTGCTGAACAAAGGCCTCCCCCTTTGAACGGCTATTAGCCATTTGCATCCATCGACTCCCTGCGACTCTTACAATGTCGTCGGTCCACCTAGTGGGACACCTACCTACAGAGCGTCTTCCGATTCATGGTCGCCACTCAAGAACCTTTCTTCCCCATCGGCTATCGGAAGCCCGTGTTATTCGCTGATAATTAATAGGAACTAACGTATTTCTTCTTTAAAAAAAGCGAAGACAAAACGTAAATATTAATCCTTACCGCTCGGCTCGTTCCGACCCCAAAATAAAAACGTACAAACATAATAACCCGTAAAGTCGCAGGCCTTCTTAATGCGATTAGGGCCCCGGTACATTTGGCAAGATGCGTCCAGAACAACATTAATTTTTTTTATTGTTGTGCGCAACAGTAATGACGCTAAACAATGCCGTCATTAGGGGATGAGGATGTAGGCATAATATTTCAGGTTTTATTTTTGTTAGTTTCATAAATGCGAGGCGTACCTATCGGTTTGCGAATTCGTTATACCGTAACTATGTATTAGTTTGGATAACGATAACGTGTTTTAAAACGTAAATAACTATAAGTATTTGTGATGACTGATATTGAGATTGGTTTCAATGTATGTACGTTTGGCTAATTTGGCTAGTATTGGTTAATTAAAGTATTGTCCACGTCGTGGTTCAACTAGGTAGGTTAGGTACTCGATTATTTATATTTTGTATATGTAGTGAAATCGAATTCCGTATTTATGGTATTACACTCATACATAGACGAAATCACTTAGATGGTGTAAACCAGCGCCTTATTTCTCTGCAAAAGTATCTAACTTAGTGTGTAACAGTCTAACTAGAAATTTAAAGTTGCTTCGTGTTTGTCTATACTAATATAATATACAGAGAAAAGATTTGATTGTTTGTTTGTTCCGGATAACCTTAAAAACTATTGAACCGATCTTGATGAAATTTGGTATGAAGATAGTTTGAACCCTGGGGAGGGACATACCATACTACACACGGTCCACACGGGTGAAACCAAGGGAAACAGCTAGTAATGAATAACTTGCTCTAGTGTTGTGCATTCTTTAACCAAACAACAACGTAAGTCATGATTATTCTCGCCAACACTAGCTTCAAGCAATGTCTTATGCCATCATGCTTAATAGATCTAGTCGCCTCAATATCTTCCAATTGAAAGAGCTTGGGCACTCTAGCTACATTAAAACTGACAGTTTGACCAGTCTGCGTGTAATTAAAAATTAACCTACTTACTCGACGGTGCTTTCGACACGAAAAACAATTAAGTTTTCAAGTGTTTCAAACGTTATTGTTTAACTTAAGTGTTTTAATCGATTTAAATCCAAGTTAATAGAATTTTGTCTGCTAAAATTAAGGGTAGGTACAAATTAATTCTTGTGTGTTCTATTCATAAAGATAGAAAATAAGTTCAATTTTTTGCGTTCTTCATTCCTGATTTTTTCTTTTACATACATATTGTTTGTTAGGTTTTGACCACAAATACTAAAGAAAAAACAAAAACAGAAAAAAACAATAATTAAAAATGATTTAAAAAATTTACTAAAGAGTAGATTAATATCTAGAAGACGATAGTGTGTCAGATATAAATATATTTAATTACATTTCATTGTAAGCAAAAGTTTAGAAAACTGTAACCTTCCTACATGAACTGCTAAAAACTTCACCATTCATTTTGGCTTCGCCTCTGATAAAAAATACACATCACATAAAAACTACGATGAGACTGCTACGAGAGCGATGATGGCCGAACGGTTTAGGCGTGCGACTTACAAGACGCCGACACCGAGTTCGAATCCTCTCGGCCCCGCACCTATGACTTAATAAGTTATGTGCGGATTTGCCATCGCTCAAATCGGTGAAGGAAAACATCGTGAGGAAACCGACATGTCCAAGAACTGCAACATTCAAGGGCATGCGACATCTACCAACCCGCACTGGGCCAGCGTGGTAGGTTACAGCCCATACTCTCTCTGAGAGAAGGCCGCAGGCTCAGCAGTGGGAACGTGAAAGGCTGATAAAAACTACATAGTAAACCTTACTCAATTAAAAAACGTAAATTTTCTCATATACTAGTCCGTTCACGTGACTTCTCTTGTTGAATAACAATAGATATAACCTACATTTCCATTCTACATCTATTAATTTTAATTCGTCGTCTTTGGACGGTGACGCAATGGCAATTGTGGTCACTTGTTCTAATTGTCCCAGCCATGTTTAAACGGCGACAGCTGCTTGATAAAAAGGATAATTGATACGTATTACTACGATGTTTTTATATTAGGGATATTAGGAAAAGGAACTACTTACTTAGGAACTTCGAGTGGAAACTGGTATTATCGAGATCATGATTGGGATAGATTAGGATTATATTAGGTCTTGTGGTATTTACCATTAGATAGAGATTAACTCATTATACAGAGAAAGTCATACAACTAGCAGTTACTAAAAATCTGATTAAATGTAGGTATAGAAATAAAACATGGCTTATGACTCTCAAGGATATTAAAATGACATGCCGGGCGTTTCTTGATTTTGCCGGCGTAAGGAGGAACGTTTTGGCGCGATCACATTGACAATTTTATTCTTATTACTAATTGATTGAATTGGAGCAAGTTCACTAAAATCCCAAGCAAAATCCCATTAAAAGTATAGAAATTAATATTTAAATTTTATAGTTCTATTCATTCCCCACATAATGATTGCGACAGAGAAAGAATGATATATGTTTGTGTAAGATTTGTGTAGAATTAATTAAGATATTTTAGAGTAAGAATCGTAGGAACGTGTGTTGGAATTTAGCAGATGAAGGAGATAAAAACAAATCGTTAGCGTTGCCACAGATTATTTATAAATGTAATGCTAACTAATGCTAAGACTTATCTGATGGAACTTTACTAGATTATCCATTAAGAATCTGGTTAGTGGATTCTGTAGCATGTAAAATATGTGGTTTAATATTTATAAAGATATACATATTCATTGCTTTAGAGGTTACAGATTGGAAGACAAACAAAAATCTTAATTGGGTTTAGAATAAATAACTCAATGGACTAACTCTTCGTTTAATATTAAGATAGTTTTAAACATTCCCCTCGATTTGTTTGGGATGCTATCATCAGATCTTGGTTTCCTTATCACCACCCATAAAGGTGTTTTAAAAAGAATCATCAAAATCGGTTCATAATCATAAACGACGAAGTTATCCGAAAACATACATAAAAAAGAAAATATATAGGTACGGTTGAATTAAGAAACGTCATCCTTTTTTTTGAAGTCAGTAAAATTAGTTAGTTAGTTACAAGTCAAGCTAATAAAAGTGTTTTAAAAAGCTTGTGAGCTACGCTCAGCACGGCCATTCTTGGGATGGGTGACCGTTAGTGACATGTTGGAAGCTTCAGAGGCTTCACCAGTCGTAAAGCCATGGAAGCCTTCGGAGACCTTCGGTCGGTCTGATAACTTCCAGAGTTGGCCACTAGCTCATGCTAAAGAAGAAGTTTGTTTACTTGCTCAGGAAAACTAAAGGCCTCAAAAAGTTTAACAAAATCAAAAAGTTGCAAACTACCACGAGAAGAGTTTTAAATCATACACAACCGGCATAGAGCCTATAGTTGCGTAAACGGAGTCAAAAGGATGTGTTGTTAAAGAAAAGGATGTTGTGCATTTGTTTTGTCAGCTGGACGAAGCTTAATTTGTATTTCCGTGCAAAATTAATTGGCAGAAGCACGACTAGAGGATTTGTCTTAAGAAGCTGAATGTCAACAACGATATTAATGAAATAGGTGCAACGCACTGTAATGCTTTTTCTTGAACTTCATCACATTTGAACAATAACAATTCCACTCAATTCACTATAATACTAAAATTGTATTGATATGTATAAGATTATGTTATTTCCTGACCACAGAAGTAACAAAAAGACTATCAAAATTAACACTGATAGGGACTAATTTAGTCCGATGGAAAGCGACGATGTGGTCGAAGGTGTAGCTAGCACACTTGTCTAGTTTTTACCTATTCACTCTTGACTTGAACACCTGCGGGTTGTACCTTACACAATCATTGTTACAAGCTAAGCCAAAGACTAATTTAGCCTTAATCTGTTTTCTTAAAGCCTCATACTATTAATGTTAACGAGCAATAATTCTTATGTCAGAATATTACTATAAAAACATGTAACAATTAGAATTCATTGTAACTTCATTCTCTTACTTAAACATTGCCATTATACTCATTAATCCATTTAATTATAATAATTATATCTGTGGCAGAATGTCTACGATTGCACACATTTTATGTGAATGGCAACTTTATATTCATTCTATCAATTTGGATGGGGTAGATTTTGGCGGGAAATAGTAGTGACAGTCGATTGTATTGGGATGGTAGGAAAATATTTGGGGGGCTGTTTAGTTCATCGATATCTGTGTGTGGTGATATTTATTCTCCTCCTGGCTTGAATTACAATTATTAAAATTACTTTACATAGTTCACGCACGCCAGTTACGTAAAAAGAATAAGCTAAAAAATTCGCAGTCATTGGTCACAAGATGACGACTAATTTAGTCCAATCACAAGGTATGTTTCTCGAGGCTCACCATTCATACGTTCATTCTATTCAATTATAGCATCCAGAGCAATGTTTACCGCATCGGGGTCGTTTCAATTAAACAATATTACATTGTTACGATGTCCGGCTGGCTAAGGGTTAATTACTATTTGGCCGTCTTGGCTGATCTTTGGTCGCATCGACCAGTGTTGTGTACCTTTCGATTTGTACACAGGGTTAAGGTTGAGATTATTCAGATAATACACTCCGTATTGCATTTTCACGCTAGATGTCAGGTTTTTTATTAGATATTCTTATTTCCTTGATGTTTGTAATGGGAATTATTGTCCTTTGTAAAATAATTTCATAGTTTTTAACAGGATCGTCTTTATCATCATCAGCCGGAAGAAGTTCAATGCTGAACACAGGCTTCACATTACCATGAACGGCTATTAGCCATTTGCATCCATCGGCTCCCTGCACCCCTGCGACGTCTTCCGGTTAGTGGTCTCCACTCGAGAACCTTTCTTCCCCATTAATACCATATTTTTAACTTCTCTTCTTTTGATACACGTGTAGCGTGATGTCACCTTGACCACATCGTCACTTAGCATCAGGTGATTTGTGGTCAAATGTGAAACGTAAGAAAAAGATTTCAAATTTCTTTTCATTGTGACATATTTCAGTATAAATACATACATGTTTAACGTTAAAAGTTTCTTTGAAATGCTAACTAATCAACATGGTTAAACGCGCCAGATTGAAGGAGGCCGATGCTTAAATAGTATTGATGATGGAGTCAACAGAATTGACCCGTGAATCAATGCCATGTGCACTAATGGACGGTCATCAGGATCAGTGGCGCCACGGTGGCGGAACTGAGGTTCTGGGCATTTATGATATGAGGTTTCAAAGAACTTTTTGTACGGGAAAAATACGAGACGACGTGTTATGTTTTACTTTGATTATTATTTTAAGTGTTTTTATTTTGTTATTTATATCCTAGATAGTATTGAATTAATTTGACTTTGATATGTTTTATGTTATCCTATTATTATAAACATAAACGTTTCTAAGCATTGATGTATGGATGTTTGTTACTCTTTCACGCAAAAACTACTGAACGGATTTGTGTGAAATTTGGAATGGAGATAGTTTATACCTACCCTGGATTAAAACATAGGCTACTTTTTTATCCCGGAAAAAGGTTCATGTGGGATAACGGGATGACGCGGGTGAAACCGTGGGGCGCAGCAGGTACTTCATATCTTAGGATGACAGATGTATCGTTCATTAACGGGCTAGACTTGCTTAGGTCTAGAAAAGCCTCACCGCACAGGCAGCTGAGGGGGTACCTTAGGTCAAGATTTTTGTTTCACCGAAAGTTCAAGCTCGTTGTAGGATTCGAACCCACGACGTCACTACCACTGAACTATAATCGCTTATTGTATTTGTTATCTTTCAAGATTTGAGTAACCGTACCGAATCCCATTAAGCGATATAGAGTAAAGGGTGTGATAATAATCGAGCGAGTTAAATCGATGGCCCGCATTGGTGCGCGTGCGTTATTTATCTTTTATGAAAATAAAATAACAATAATTGTCGCTTATTAAACGATGTTGTGATGCGGGTGTTTATTGTACTTTTTAAATCAAGAGATTTTGACTTTTATATTGTAGGTACGGTCACCGAGAAAATTTTCTGAACATGAAAAGTTTTCCGATTTTCTGTAGCATCTTAAACACCAAACGTTACTGATATAGTACACATTTGTAAAATCGATTTTGAACATCTACTTTTATCGCTGACTGTACCAGTCGTGATTTTTGCAACGAGCGCACAACACTTATTTAACCCTTTAAATTTACAAAAATCTTTCATTTCTCTATTAAACAATTTAGATTTTCATATGTATATTTAAAGTATAACGCATCAATTTAAGTTCAAAATAGTAATTATTCAATACTGACGATATATATAATATGGTCAAAGCTGGTGCAACGCTACGCCTGGATTGGAAATGGCTCACAGAACATAGCAAATTCTCATTTTTATAATCTGTTATACCTCATCTTTTCACAATTTCAAAGAGGCGTTCTACAAACATTGTAGGTGCAGCAGATGTTTACTGAGAGACGAGATCATCCCAAAAGAACGGACGGTGAATGAACAGAGAATGAACGGAGAAGAATGAACCGCATTAGGCCAACAATGAGCGAACAGACATAATAGCTCTTTATGCCGCCGACCGAATCTTATTAAAACTGACGCGTGTATGAGTACTGACAAAGGTTTTGAATTTAGAACCTTTTATACATGATGTTTGGGTTTTTAAGATGGCAGTTTTTAATCTTACTAAAAAATATCAGGATAAGCTTAAATTAGAGTAACATTTGAAAATCCAATAGTCTCTAAAACAATTGAAGCTGATTAATACCTAAGCTAAATGTTTTATTTTTAAGTTTAGGCACTTGTTACGAAAATAAGTAAAATAACATTTCATTGTATTTTTTCTATCTTAGTCAAAAACCTGGACTTAAAACTAAAAACTTCAGCCCCGTTACCGGGAATAAAACATTATTTTATTCAATAATGGCACAAAAACTATTTAACATACATAAATAAAGTGAAACTAACAGTAATTGCGTTTTAAATTACGATCAACCAACACATTGAAAATGGGGTTGCCAAGTCAGCGTTAATTTACTGAAAAATCGATACGAAAATAGACAATTAAAAAGAAAAATCGTTAAGGTTTCAGTAGTACCTACCTATAAAATAATTTACCCCATACCTGTGGGTAGAACACCTTAAGTTTGGATGGGGTCTTGAACCTTTTGAAATCCGAAATGAACTAGACATACAGTGAACTTATTTCTGTTCACTGGAGGCATTTTATAGAGCATGGCGAATAAGTTGCTAATCGATTTTTCACCATAACAATTATTCGCGGCATCTCTACTTACCGCACTACGCGATTATTCGTTCACAAGCAAGTATTTTCCAAATTACCTGGTTCTAAAAGATGTCGAACAGGCTCTACATACCCATCGATTTAATTTCCAACAAGCGTCTTATACAATAATAAAGTAATCTCACAAGCACATCGGAAATGGCGAAACAAATTTAGCCACCACAATAGGTCCCGTGTTGTCGCGATCCAATCTTTGGAAACAGCACCCTTTCTTATCGTATGCGAGATGTTTATTTATGTCTGAAGGTAAGGATTTCGCAATGGATCGTGTAGATTACGTCTTTAGTAAGGGAATTATTAGGAAGACAGTGTTTTGTTTTCAGTGTTTAGGTTACATTAGAAAAAAGTTCGTCTAAAAAGTACATTAGAGGAAGTACGCGTTGACTTGAGAACAGCCTCCTTTGCTTTTCGTCAATTAAATAGGTAAAAAAAAGCTGCTATCGCCTTTCGTACATACCGAAACTTCGATAGCAACATTGAAAAGTAACAAATACAAAAGATTTCCAACAACAAAATCAATAGACACAAATTGGACACCCATAAACACGTGTCCGAATGAAAAAAAAAGTAAAAAGAAACGGCCAGTATTATCGACAACGAAAGAATACCAAAATCGAAGAATTTTCTTTTTTCTATGCCAACGGAATAAGGCCAGTATTCAGCCAGCGAGCATTATGACAGCGGAAATATAAAGGTGCGTTCTAATGGTACGAAATAGCATTAAATGGCGCGAGAAGTGAAAAAATGTGACATTCGTATTGTGTAGCGAAATTTTTAAATAAACACCTTTTGAGTGGGCGGGCGCGCGAGTATTTGTAAATACGTTTTTGTTGTACAAATGACAATGGGTATTATATTTATTATTTTTTGTACGGAACCCTGTTGGGGTGTTGCAGTACAGTTGACACGTGCCTTTGGTGCTTCTAACGGACTGACTTTGAGTTCGTTTAAAAGGTGAAAATTAGAGAGGATGCTTTGTAAAGATATATTGAAGGTAACGCGATAAATCAGAGAGTTATAGGTACCGCGGCTGCGTTAGATAGCTAAATAGGAAACAGAGGCTTAAGTATGAGAGATAAACAATAAAAAATTACTGTCCGTTAAATTACAAAATTTACAGAAAAGCATTTGACCACAAGTCACCTGATGTTAACTGACGATGTGGTCGAAGGTGGTGTCACGCTACACCTGGATTGAGAACTGACTCTCAAGTGAGGCTACTGGAAAACACCGATAGCCATGCTTGAGCCGTGAGGTCAGCACTAGAAAATGATCTACCATAAGGCAAAACACTGTAGTATGTACATTCTGACACTATATACTAGAAAACATTTCCTGTAAGGCAATACTAATGCAGAAGGAGCACGGAACAAAACAAACATCGTACACGAACAAATAAAGTATGTCACTGTAGCTGAAGAAGTCTCTACATGCAGCCAACAGACATCTTGTATTAGATTTTACCTAAAACGGATTAACAGTAACAAATTCGAATTCTTACGTCTGGGCTTGTATGGCGCGAAATCTTAGACTGTAAGGAGTGTAAGGTTCTGCTAAGGTGCGTGCACACAATACAGCGCTATCGCAAGATCGCGCGACATAAACCACGCCGCGGGTGGCGCTACCGACGTGCGACTCTTGCCGGTACTTTACGATCTTACAAAAATACTTGTTAGCTACCGCGCCGGGTAGAATAACTGCGGTGCACAAACTAGATGGTTTACCAGTTGTATTTGCGGTAAAGTTAGTTAAAATTGAGGTTGGTTGAGATTTCTTTGATGTTTTTGGGCTTTGTAATGTGAAAATTTACTGTATTGTCAACTTTTAGAGCATTCTTTTTTTTACTTTTTATCAGGGTAGCGTTTGACTACAGATCGCGTGATATGTGATGATGTTGTCAAAGGTGGCGTCACGCTACACCTGGATTGGAAACTGGCTCTCAAGTGAGGCTGCCGGAACACACCGATAGGTGCTTGGGTTTGGAGGTATAGATTCTTAATTTGAGGGTGAATCTGATTACATAATATTTCAAGGTAAAAGTCGCAATCATGTCTGTATGTACATAAAGATAAATTGATTTAAAAAAAAATTAAACGTTGTGTGGAGACACCGTCAATTCATGACATTAACCACCTACTAAAACGGGTCATCAATACAAAGCAAACGCAGTAGACATCTCCTAACAACAATTCGATTCATAAACAAACAATGCGTTCGCCGCGAACTGGGTCACAGTGTCACGACGAACAGAGCCTCAAGTGTCAGAGTGTCGCCGAGTGTCGCGGACTCTAGCGATAACGAGGTCCGAGTTCATTCGCATAATGGCGGCCAGTCAGGTGTCACCGCTGTGTCGCACATCAAACGGAATGCGGCCACGCCACCCGCTGTGTGCACTCCACTTTACAATTCGAATTTTTAGTCAATCGATTAAAAGAATGGCAGTGAGGTCGGCCATAAATATGAATAAGTTTTTTTATACGTAAATGTACAAATGCCCGCTGAGAGTTTGGATTTACGCAGCGGGCGATAGGTCGATTCTATAGAAATTGTTTAATTATAACAGGATTCGGTGATTTGAATAGGATATATTTGCAAACTTGGCTTTATTGACGGTCATAAATTAAGAGATATTTGAGAAAACAGCTTATTTCGATTATTGTCGATAGGTAAAAAATTTTAAGTAGGGTCAGAGCTACATACTTGTAATATTATGTATGTAATACGCAAATGCATGGGATTTTGTGGGCGTCATTAATATTAAGTATCAGATGAAAATCAGCATAATATGTATATCCAAATTAACATACTAGAGTAATAAGTAGTATTGTTAAGTTTTTATTTTCCAGTTATTGAACAACCAAGCAGTAGTGTGCCAACATTACTGTGTGGGGCAATGTCTTCAGTGAAATCACAGTGCATTAAAAGTTCAAGGTGGACGAGGGTAGTGCATTGCCGCGCAGAATATTGAACTGTTTAATTCAAAATAATTCTGGCCACTGAACTGTGAGAGGCAAGCGCGACGCTTACCATCAGCCGAGAGACTTGCTCGTCTTAGTTGTATAAAGAAGTAAGAAATCTATCAACTCGTATTTATCTTATACACTGAGAAAAAAATCCTGACATTCCTTCTGAGTCTTACTATCCAACACCGATTCCTTCCAAAATGTAACCTTTTCCTTCCTTATTTTACCTTAGTTTTCCTTCTGAGTCAAGAAAAGGGAAGGAAATCCCTTCTGTATTTCGGAAAGTCTTTTTTCTCTGTGTAGTTATGGTACTCGAACTGATCCTTACTAATATTATAAATGCGAAAGTAACTTTGTTTGTCTGCTCGCTTTCACGCCTAACTACAGCACCGATTTGAATTAAATTTGGCACGGGGATAGTTTGAACCTTGAGGTAGGACATAGGATACTTTTTATCGGGATAAACTGTAGCCTACGCGTGTGAAACCGCGGGGAACAGCTTGTATATAATAACTAAGTCAATACAAAGTTTCAAATATGTATGAAGGTACTCGCACAGTCCGATCATTTTAGTACAACGAATCAGTACCTACTGTTCCAAACAAATGCGACAGATTCTATGAACCTTCTTCTTACATAGCAGAGAGATCAAATTAAAATGTCAGCTTTTATCAATAACGAAGTGAACCAACGTACCCACAAATACTGCAACCGAGAACACCACTATAAATAGAGCTATCGATTCGCATAAAGTTTTAGAAAACGTTTCCACGTTATAAGTACGCGTTATCCATAACGACGAGCTGATTTAGTTGCTTTGAAAATAAACACATTTGTCCAGGAAATAAGCGCGAGTAAAGGTGTATGTAATATCGATGTACGAGAATGATTTTTAGCTTGATATGACAAGAAGAATTTTTTAACAAATATTTACTTGTATGGGCTATAAAAAAGCAGTGGTAGTTATAAAGTTAAGAAGTAAAGAAGTTTATGGCTATAAAAAGTATCTATCCTATGTCCATAAACTATGTATTTCCATAGTAGATTTGTTTCATAAGCGGTTCAGGCGTGAAAAGGACTATAGATGGATACAATGGTATTTTTAGCACTATTTCTTGTCCTTGTTACTTTATGCTTTTGTTTGACCACAAACACTAGTTTCGAAGTTGACATTTTATTTATTTATTTATTGATCACCAGCACAATGTACACCGTTGCAATTATAATATAGAGACAATTCACACAAGTAAGAAAACCAAAATTTTGTTAGACACTCCTTGGTGGCAGTTTTTGATCAGATTGATAGTATACTGGAGCAATGTTGTAGGAGGTACTAATAAATAATGATACCACGTTATTTTTTTTTTTGCAATACTGATAGTACAATTTCGTGCCGTGGCGAATATGCCAGTTATAAAAATGAAAGCAATTTCAGGTCACCTGTATATACAATTCTGGTATATGCCTCCACAGGGAACATTCAACGGCAATCTGCACCTACAGCATCAGGTGAGCCTGCACAAACTTTGGCAAACCTGTAAAAGGTTTAAATTCAGCTGGAACCGACCATTGAAAACTAAGACTTAATCCTAACTAATAAGGTAGGTTTCCAAACCGAGGGCTAAGTTTTAAAACACATACATAATAGCAGTGATAGCAGTAATGACGTCGTAAAGCCTCGAATCGCGAGAGGGAGATAGAAAACTGGATAATATTGGAACGCGGAAGAATTAGCTAGCCACTAACGATGGAGTAAATCACCAGCTAGACCCTCTTTAGAGTACTGAGATTAAATTTAAAGTACACTTAAATCACTTCATGTGTATTATGAGAAAGGAAAGCTACGTGAACGGCGTTTATCTAACAAGATTTGATGTAATAACTTTGAGCGGTTTCAAATGCAAGGTACGGTCTGAAGTTGGTCAGTAAATTGGTAGTAAAAACTGAAACGGTGATTGCTCAGTGGTGACGTTGGCTTGTGACCCTTAGATCAGGGGTTCGTTTTGTACAATAAGCTTGAGCTTTTGGTAAAGAAAGATATCGTGACATTATCTAGTGCACGCCTGGCTAGCTACCACAGAGAGCAGTCTTTCTCCCAGGAGTGGGAACTTAAAAAGCTGATGATAATGATGATGAATGACACGTGACGCCACCTTCGACCACATCGTCACTTTACATCTGCAGGTGACATGACGTGTGGTCAAATGCTACCCTGTAAGTACACGGAGAAAAAAGACCTTCCGAAATACCGTTTTCCTGCTGAGTCAAAAGGGAAGGAATTGTGATTCAGAAGGAAAACTAATACAAAACAAGGAAGGAAACGGTCTTGGAAGGTAAAGACTCAGAAGGAAAGTCAGAACTTTTTTCTTAGTGTAGTAAACAAAAATATGAATATTTACAACGCCAGTTCAATAGGTACGCGTTAAATCATTTACTTATTTCATCCTCATAAAGAGGCATTTCCCTTTATTAAAACCTCAATCAATTAATTATTCCACTGCCCATCTGTCCACATTTGTATAACAAAGCGCTGACCACGCGCCGAAAAATGGGAGATTGACACTAGCACAGGGGCGCTCTGGATTGATTTTAATTGAACAGGTTTGTAGAGTGTTGGTGGAAGTAAAACATGTAGAAGACCAACTTTACAGGAGTAACAAAAACCAATTTAGTGTCAGGCTGCACTACGGTTAATCGCGCTCGCTTTGTATTATTTAGTAACTAGCGGCGCCCCGCGGTTTCACCTGCGTCTTCCCGCACTGAGAAAAAAATTCGGACTTCTGAGTCTTACCTTCCAAGACCGATTCCTTCTCTTTTTACCTTAGATTTCCTTCTGAATAACAAATCCTTCCCTTTTGACTCAGAAGGAAAACGGTATTCCGCAAGGTCTTTTTTCTCAGTGCGTTCTCCCGCAGGAACCTTTTTCCAGGATAAAAAACCTGTATGTTACTCCAGGGTATAAGCGATCTCCACTCCAAATTTCATCAAAATCGGTGTAGAAGTTACGTTGATACGTGGTAAGAAACATTCAAACACAAATTTTCGCATGTGTAATATTAGCAGGATTCAAAGATTTCAATAGGTACAAGCGAACGCACTAGCGGTTTTTTCTCGCCTCTGATTTTACGCGGTTCTGCGGTTCCACTGGCTGCAGAACAACGAAGTGAACACACTTCATTTCCACCAAAAGTAGGGCGATTCTAACGTTTCATCGTCAGCCCGAAGAAGTCCACTGCTGAACATAGGGCTCCCCCTTTAAACGCACCATGCCATGAACGGCCATAGCCATTTACATCGGCTCCCTGCGACTCGTACAATGTCGTTGGTCCACCTAGTGGTGGCCTACCTACAAAACTTATCTGGTTCATGGTCGCCACTCGAGAGCCTATCTTCCCCAATCGCGATCCTAATGTACTCGTTACTTATTCCATCCATACATCCAAAAACATGACAAAGTACAAGGCACATTCTTCACATATGGATGAACATTAAAGAATCCCGAACCTAGTTTTAATCAACACAAAACCGTATTTCCACACACGCCGGAAGCATTTTTTGATGAATGAACACATCACCGCGCTGAGCACTGAGCGATGGGATCTCAAGAGCTGCGATACCACAAAGGGCCGATCTTTGCACTTTGACATTTCGCGGTTTAATCACGTACTAAGCTCACTAGAGGGCATCAGATCAGTGTGCACTTGACATCGGCAATACCACTTCACGGCCGTCGAGGATTTTTGAGAGCTTTATGAGGCGTTAAGGCGTCTTTGACTGCGTTTCGATCGCTATTCGACAGTTTTGTCCTATTTACGGCCAGTTTCAATAATTTATCTAAATATCTAGAGACTATTCACGGTTTGTTCAGATAAAAATTTCACATAAAGTTTCGTAGAAGTAATGTCTATTTTCTATGAAAGTTCAAAGTTCAAAGATCAAAATTCTTTATTTAATAGGATACATATTATGAACACTTTAAAACGTCAAACTAAACACTAGCTACGCCTGTTCTAATCTCCTTACGCCGGCAAAAGAACAGGCAAGAAACGCCCGGCAGGTAATTTTTTGATGGGCGCGATTATTTTTACGATTTTATTCTTATTACTAATTGATTGAATAGGAGCAATAGTAGGCAAAACCTGAAATCAGCCGTTAGATAGGCACGTAGTTTTGATTAATATTGATATATTTAGCTAAAGATTAATTATATTATGTCTTAGGAACCAGGTGTTAGAAGTCTTTATTTTGCGATTACCATTAACAACTAGAAAAGTAACTTTTAACAACTTCTTTTCAATCTTCCACACTCGTACACATTAACGAACACATAATGGTTAATAATCCACCAATATCACAAATTATCACCCGAAGAAACACAAGCGTTGGAAATAAAAGAATAATTTGACTTGTCGCCAAAAAGTTTTCCTTTAACAGATTTTTCCTAGATTCAGTCATAGATTTATAGAGATTCAGTTAGGTACACTCGTCGCCAGTTATCCTGACTGTCAGTATGACAGCGGTGGACGCGTGCTCCGCTCCGAGGCGCTTAGCATTTATACGCGCGACTGTACACGGAACGGGAGGATGCGACTGTCCGAGTTGGAAACTAATGCTTGCGCTAGGGTTGTCACGCAGTCGAAGATTGCAAGATGAGGCCGAATATTTGGGGTTAATTGATAACAGTTTTCTATGTAATTGTAATTTTAAAAAAAGCATGGAAATAAAATAATATAACAAGATAATAATTTTTTAAAATTAAATTTGTTCTTATGTCAACAATAAAACTATAACAAGGGCATTGTTTTTTTATTCATTAAATATAAATACGTTTTAATTGTGCATTCACATAATTATTTATGATGTATTATATTTTTTGCTTATTTTGTGGATCACAGTTACAGAGAAAAATGGTTGTAACTTAATGTAATCATCCGCAATAATGTCAAGTGTCTAGTAATTTATGTCAGCTTTTAAGCACAATTTTTGTAAACATTTTATAAAACATCTGAATATAGTCTCCTTAGCTACTTTTCTTTATGAATTCCCAAAAGCTTTTCACATCCATAGAATTGAAACTACATGCAAATTTTATTTATGTTCATAAAGTACATAAGCAAGTTCCTACAGTAACGAAATTCCACCAAAAACAATACAATGCCTATCAACCCTACCCGCTGACGGGGTGAAATAAAGGCCCCTGTACACTCGGACGAATGGAGTGAAAAAAATCCCGGTTCAAAAAGCCACGGCGAGCGATGGCAAAAAGTCGAGCCATTGTACGGTCGTGATATACTGGTTTTACAGACGGAGGCTTTGTTTTGTCGCTTTTCAATGGGATTCAAGACTAGATAATGGTCATGGTGATGGTACAAGCATATTGTGTAGATATGTTTGACATGCTACTTTTTGAGCTGGGCTTTTTAATTTGTAGTGTTTAGTAAAGATTTTTTTTCAACAAATTAAATTTAGCAACGGAAAAATGTTATTTCTGTAAACAAAAAATAAGATAGATAAGTATAAATTGGTAGACTTCAAGTCAAGTGGAAATAATCTCGTCATTGCTTACTATCACGTTAGGATATTGTAATAAAATAAAATCTTGATTATTAAAATTATTAAAAAATTCAGTGTCAAAAATCTCGGCCATGGTATATTTGATCATTGCCGGGATTTCGCGATATATTCTAATATAATAATCCTCTTTGTTCTACTTGTAAAATGATATAACACTGATAAAATCGATGCTCGGTGGACAATAACAATCGGAGCCCCGCGGCCCCTCGTCTAAACCGAATAATCTTTTGTGAGTTGCGTGTCGAAACATGACACCTCTCCACCCTCATTACTGGCTGTTATTAAAAAAACAGTGACAAAAAAATGAAACCACGATTAAAAAATAAAAGATCGAATAAAGTTCGATTTTCAAATTAATAAAAATGTCGAGCATGGCTAACCGTAATGACGTCAGTCAATGCGGGTAGATATTAACAGGCCGTAATAGAATTGCAGTGCCGTGAAAAAAGAAAATGGCGGGCCGACACCCTCCGGCCGCGGTGGCCGCGTGGGGTGTCAGTGCGATTCAGCACTTTCACAGAATAAGCTTAAACGTTGAAAACCCAATTTGACGGCTCGATTAGCACGGCCGTTTTTTGCGAGGCAGTGATTGATTTTTGTTGTAGTGGAATAAACTGGCATAAGGGAGTGATTTCGTTATAAATTCAACCTCATTTTGACGTTTAGTTTGTCGGGAATTCCAGAAAAATTGTGTACCTTAGAATATCCGAAACCTTTTTTCTTTCAAAGTTTAAAATTCACAAAAAGGATTGATATTTGTTAAGATCCATTTATCGGTTACATAAAAATGTATATTTGTCGTCATAGATTGCGGAGTGAGCGCTGAAAATGAGGTGTCGCGCGAGTGCAGTATAACTCGCCATAACATCACTGTCCAAGTTCTGGACAAACCTCTTTTCATACAAGAAACACTTGATTCATATAGCAAAAAATAAATAGGCTACATATGATGCATCATTGCAAGCAATGATACATTTTATTTATTAATGTATATGCACTGTTTGTGCATTGAGCCAGTGTCAAGTTTTTAATTAAACATTCAATTTAAATTATCCAGACAGCTATCACGTCATGTCAGGGTGAAAGGTATCGGGTTTGTCAACCTCATTACCAAATTAATATTCACAAATTGGGAGCCGGTAAAGAGTGTAGTCTGGTATTCACCGAGTACTGTCACAAATAGGGTTGCTATGACGGAAAATAAAAAGATCTCATTGACGATGTTGACTCCTCAATGACAACTTCACAAAATGACTAGAATGGATCGGTCTGCTCCTACATTCCTATACCCCATTTTCTGGGCCGGTAATTATAACCACCAAGATCTCATTTAAACATAATAATTTTATTTATTTATTTTAATGACTGCAATAAATAATTGAGAGGATAGCGGTAGCGGTTGACCACAAGTCACCTGACGTTAAGTTTAGTGACGATGTGATCGAAAGTGGTGGGATCCTTTTTCAAACGACGATGTAGGATCTATTTAAGATCCTTACTACCTAAAGCGTCGAGTAATCCCCGGTGAATTCCCATACGGCCCGTATCTAAGCATTTACTGGCGAGTCGTGCCGAATACGAGCATTGTGCTCAATTCACCCGTTAATTGTTTTTAATTCCCGACCGTGTGTTGTAAGTCTTTTAATTACGCCCACGGTTGCGTCGTGCGCGGGTCTAGATGCTTTTGTTTAATTGTACAGTGCGCGGCGATATGTTGGTGGGAGATTAGGCAGGGCTAATTATTGTACTTGGGCGCGTAATTTTGGTGGGATTAGGTTTTCCTTGCCTTGTTGTTGAGGTTAATGACCTCTCTTCCCACAGGAATAAAAATTGCTGTATAGTTGTACGAAAAACTTGAATAAAATGTAACAGTTAATAACCCAAATTTCAAACAAATGTTGTTTTTTTGCTTATTTATTTGTTTTTTTTAAGACTGACATCTTGTACTTTTAACAATTTTAAATCTTATCTCAACATACTAATGTCAATGATTAACGACAAAATATAAACGAATATAATAAAATTGATCACGAAATTTGTTGATATAAAGCGTTTGGTTTTTTTTAAAGAAAAATCAGTGTTGTTATAAAATAGTACAAAAGAAACTTAAAAATAGTTCTTCAGAAAATAGAAACTTTTTTCTGAAATTAAAAAAGGAACAATAATGAAATGAGTTTTTTAGGCTGTCTCTACAAAAATCGTATAGGAAAAGGTGTGTGTGTCGCCCTCATTTGGTTAATTCAGCCTCTGTAGAGATCCACAATTAAACAGGCACAAAAGAAGAAGTTTCGAGCGCGGGAAAGGGAAATCACGACTGGCTAAAATTAACGAGACCAACCTAACTTTTTAATGAGCTTTTTTCGCTAATATCCTCTTTTGCGGCCTGCGTTGAGTGTTTTGTTTGTTTTATAATTTTATAGCTATAGATTTTATTGTTTTACACTTGAAATTAAGAACCTATCTTTTTATAGTTATAGGGTAGCGTTTGAACACAAGTCACCTGATTTTAAGTAATGATGTGGTCGAAGATGGCGCTACAACTAGATTGGGAACTGGCTCTCAAGTGGGATTGCCGGAACACTTGGTGACAGATTCTTAATTTGAGCTAGCCAGGCAAGCACTAGACAAATTAATAACTTATCTATCCACGGTTTGTGATACTAAAGATTGAAATTTCACACAAGCTCCATAGAAGTAATGTCAAATACCTGTCACTAGCACAAACCATATTTGTATAGGACTTTTTTGGCGGCAATGGAATTGTCAACGTGAAAATTTTGTTTTTATTTCCAAAACTTGTGTTTCTTCGAGTGATAATGTGTAATATTGGTGGATTATTAACCATTATGTGTTCGTTAATGTGTGCGAGTGTGGGAAATTGAAATAAAGTTGTGAAAGTGACTTTTCTAGTTGCTCCAAAAAAGTCCGTGTAAAGTTTAAGTAAAGCACCACCACTTTACTTAAACACTATCCTCATCCCATCATCTCATCATCATCATCATCATTATCATCTAAACTTGATTCAACTCTCTGAGATTGAAATATTTTATACATGACACTGGCAAATACACTAATCGGGTGACGCCATAACGAAAGAAAAAGAAAAAAAAAACATATATTCTTAGGTTATTAATTCTGGCTGTTAGTCATAGTACGTTTTTAAAAACAAAGGTGTTCGCAAATTAAAAACGTACGACAACGACAAGACTTTGAGAATTAGCAAAACTGGAATAAAAAAGAAAATAAAACCATAAACACACAAACATTAATCCCCGCGACAAACCACAGATATCGCGGCTAACCCTAAAGAGCAGGGTGCGCCCCTCGCGCGGTGGTATCGCGGCGGCGGTCTGAGAGACCCGCTCTAATAACCGCGACTTTTGGCTTCATGCAACCCACAATCATGTGTTCTGTTAGTGGGATTGGAAGGGGATGAATTGGATGACGTGCTTCAAGAGTGATTTAGAGAAATGTAGCTTTCAAACTTTTTATCATTTTTGATACTTTATTATGTTTGCAAATTTTTTTACATACAGTTTTTTTTTATTTAACTGGGTAGTCAGTTTTTATACAAATCTAAATCATGATCTAGTTCAAGATTCCACATTATTTTTAGGTGATAAAGTGGCAAATGAGAGCCTGATCGTAAGCGGTCGCCTATAAGGACATTTGCAACATTATAAGCGTTTCCAATGCGTTGCCGACCCCGAAGAACTATTTTCACTTTTTAGAATTGCATTTTGTAGCTTTGCGGAAAGATTTGGACTTATAATTTCCGATTAATAGTTTTTTAAAAGAGCTTGTTACTATAAAATTGTGACATTTTAGAGGTAGGTACTATAGTCACATCACACACACATCACATTGGAACAAGTAAAAGTACCCTTGAACTTCACTAAAACCATTTAATTTCCACCCCAACAGATTTTCAAATGTCAAAAAAGTAATCGAATATATCCGCGACCTCGCTACATGCACTTTTTATCCGACACTCCCTAGGGGTGCGGATAATCGTATCTCGCGTCACTGCGACACGATGGGTTGACACCCCTAGCCTCTGACCACTAATCAATGATCTAAAAGTTACTTTTAACACGTCACTGTGATTTTAGAATCCTATTATTACCAAATATAGCATTAAAAGTTCTTACAAAAGGGGGTAACGTATACACACAACAAAAACCGCGAAACCTTTCATCAACCCTCCGCCCGCTGCGCGTGTCAAAACGGCCGAATGTTAAAAAGAAAATTGCTACTCTCCATTCACTGATGATTACACGACAGTGCACGATTTTTTTCACCGCGACAAAAAGCATGTTATTTGCAGAAGGTACAAAAAGCGTACGTCAATCGTGTGATTAACTTTTTTTTATGTGACACAGGAGTGATTAAGGGCGAACCAAGCCTCAATGATATTTGCAAATTGACCTCTATTTCTCGTTGTGGCACTCCATGAAACAAGTAGCTATGCCGATTACTTTATTTTAATAGTTGAGAAAAATAAAAAACAAAAAAACTATCGTTGTAATAAATAACATTATCTATATTTTCGTATAAGTTTTATGTATATAAGATGAAGAGTTCTCTCAATTTTTGTCAATTTATTCCAGTTAGGTAATAAGACTAGTTATTTTTTTAAAGGCGTTAACTGATTTTTAATATACTACGTTTAATTATCAAAAACCTATATATGTTCTATCAAAAAAAATAATTTTAAAACAATTATATGAAAGAATTAGTCTTTTTTCATTTATTACAACGTTTTGTTGCGTTTTGACCGTGCATATCCCCTTAACTTTTTTCTTTATGTGGCACAGGAGTGATTAAGTTATAAATCCAACGTAATTGCGGAGGTGACAGATGTCGCTCTCGGCGCCGCCACCGAACGCGGGCGCACGTGTATCATTATAATTTTGTTCCGATCAACTCCGCCTACGCTTTCCACTGTTATTTTGATACCGCATTGTGATGTTAATAAAATATTTGATTTTAAACTGTTTATCACTAGAGAAATGTTGAAGTATTTGACATAACGACTTAATTTAAAAACCGTTTGGAAAAATTATGGTCTGTGTTTTTGAGGCCGATTTCGCTTTGATTTGATTATTATTTTTGTAGAGTTATAGTCGCTTAAGTGGATGGTAAGCGTCACGCTTCTTTATAATTATGAGTATCATAAAACAAAGAAACAGAATGCAGCGGTGCATTTGGGCAGATGCCGGACATCAATGATTAGTTGAACTTTCCAAAGATAGTTTATATAATCGAAATATTTAAATACGTATATTTTATCAGTAGATATAAGATACGACATCATTGAACAGTAGAAACAAAACTTAGAATGCACAGCACTACTTTTATCTTGCAACAAACAGTTTCCGCAGAAAGCTTTCAACAAAATGCAATATAAGTCGTCGAAACGCGCAAGTCGTTCCGAAGTCAGACCAAAACGAATTAAAACATAATCTTGTTACCCATGACGTCACCTCGCTGCCACCGGTGCGAATAATTAGCAATTCCCTTACAAAGTAAAGCCGTCGAAGATAACTAAATCTGTTTAACAAGTTAAGAGATAACCCCCGTGTTAGAACGCTTGCGAATCTCGCGATAGGGCATTGGAGATAAGCTGTTAAAGCTTAGCCGTTTAGGTGAAGAATGCGCTCTCTAACCTAAAATGAGACTTTAGCATAAAAAGTGTCTTAGAAAGCAGCATTGAATAAAGCATCTACTAGCTGATGAGGACTCTCATATGGAACGCTTCTACAAAATCCTCAGTTGTGTAGTGTTACTTTTTAACCCCCCATGCAAATAGAGGGGTTTCGTTAGAAGTTTAACCGAACGCCAAACGGATAAGCCGATTTTGATTTAGTATATTTATTTGAAAGGTGTCTTGTTCGAGAGTATTTTTAGCTATTAGTGATTTTTTTTTATCTTATAGAAAAGATGTTAGTTGTGACCGATCCATATTAATTTAGTTCCTCTCCGTCAACTACTAAATTTAAAAAATCTGTTTTACAAAACTTTGTAAATCATTTTTCCTTTTTACCTTTCATGTCTTTATTTTAATGGCCACAACACATTTATATGAAATAATCAAAGCTTTCTCTATAATAGGTGATTGCTTAAAAGTTCAGAATACTTTCATAGCTTTTTATCGCGTGAAGAGATCAAACGCTAAACCAATTACCAATCCATTGAAAAAACAAAACAAACGAGGATAGGTACTCATCAGAACGAATTCACTTACAAAATGTCGCGCTCTCCGATTAGTGTTTAAACACACAGTAGCTCACTGCAAACACAAATACTTGATATCATAACAGCGGTGTTCCATCACGGAGAGTGCCAACATGATGCCCCGCTGCTCCCTTCGTGTCCACTAATGAGCAAACATGATCACAGACATGAACATGCCACCCGCATGCTGTACTGCTTGTAAGTTTGCTGTAGGTATATGGTTAGCTCTTATTTGCTGTGATAGGTAAATGTCATCGGCAGTACGTATGGGACGCTTAGTTTTTGATTCGATTCTTGCATTTTTTTTAGCACTTAAAGGGTTCTTTTGACCACTAGACCACCTGAGTGCATGTTTTAGTAATAATCTATACTAACATATGCAAAAATCACGTTAATCCTACTATCCAACTTTAATACGAGTATTATAAATGTGAAAGTTTGTGTTGGATGTTTGTTACTCTTTCACGCAGAAATTACAAAAAACGAAAATTCGAACGGTATCTCCGTTCGAATTTTGTTCGAGCCTTGGAGGAGGACAGACAAAACTTTTAATTGCGATAAAGTGTAGTCAACGCGGGTGAAACCGCGGGGCGCAGCTAGTATTAGGGATGGATGTTTGGTACCCTTTCACACAAATAGCTACTGAACGAATTTAAGTGAAATTGGACATGAAGATAGCTTATACCCTGCATAATACATCGGCAACTTTTTATTTCTACAAAGGTTCCTATAGGATTACGAGTACTAGCAACCACCGGTGTAACCGGGGCGTGCAGTTGGTACTTTAATAGCTTAAGAAATTACTGCACAGTACAAAAACATACCTATATAACACCTATTTATAAGTAGATATACCAAGCTACAGCTTAACGTATCAACCGACTTAAATCAGGGGTCAAAATACAAAAAGCTACTTGAAATTATTCAAACAAGGACGGGGAGACAAATTATTAAAAAACTGTCTCTCATTTGGGATTTGAATCCCGACGACAGATTGTTAATACTAGTGACCGGCGGCGACCTAACGAGCTGTGACCACATGAATATGCAGGGCCGGCCTCCGGGGCCCAGCGCCCTGCTACAAGGAATTCATTAATTTTATACACACCTCACTTTACAAAACGTTTTATGGATTAATATGGGCTTTTAATCCTTTCGGAAGCCATAAGTATAACTTAAAAAAAAAAAAACAAAAACAAAACTTTCTATCTTTAATAATGAGGTTTTATTGCTTTAAGGCGCGCGCGCATTTGAAATTTTGTGAAAAAGAACATTCCAAGTACCAAGTGCAGGTTTTTTGTGTTGCTTAGAAAAATATACGTCGACTTGAGAAACTCCTCTTTTAGATCATCAAAATCGGTCTACTCTGTGAAAAGTGGCACGTGGCCAAACATAAAAATTATATAGGCATTGAGTTGAGAGCCGTTTCCTTCTTTTCTTCGATTTAAAAGGCACTGAATTATTCCAAACTGTAAAAACAAATGAGAGACAGTTTCCCAAAACAAAGCTTTAATATGCTCTGTAACTTTGCAAAAGTATCAAATTTTTTTTACAAATGAGAATGATGACGACAAATTAGAAATATCCCTGCTTCGAATTTTAGACCTATACACCGTCCGAAATAATTACAAGCCGTCATAGGCCGACAGTTGGACAAACAGTCCCCGGAGGGACCCGCGTCTTTTTATCGGTGAGGGACCGCAAATTTCTATTTGCATATCTGCGAGCTCATAAATCTCTGTTTCACTTATTAGCCCCTTTCCCCTTAGGGTCGGAGAGACCCAACGCGACGGTGCAGGGTTACGTTCCTTACACCGTGTTTTGGTTAGCGTGCCGAGTTGAAAATACGGTGAAATTTAAAAAAGTTAAAATTAGAGATGTCATCGGATATCGATAAGATAAAAAAAAACTCTACTTTATGAAGTGACTCGAATACTTGAAAAGAAAATCAACAGTATTTTATGGGTGCTCCGATTAATGATCGTTTTAAGAATATAAAGTTGAAAACAAAATTAATTCAATTAATTAAAAACACTTAAAGTCAGGTGGGCGCCATTATAAATCAAACATCCAATGAGCTGTGAATAGATAATAATACAAGTCTAGAATGAGATAGGTAGGTAAACTAGTTTTACTACTATTTTTGATCAGATTCTAAATTCAGATTATTTTTTCTAACGATTTCTAATATTCGGAATTAAATTAAGGTACACAACACTACCTAAAAAAACATAACACTACGTGACACAAATTTTAGAATTACTAAAGCTACAAAGAAATAAAAAGCTGTTAGTACTTACATGGTTTCCGGTACCCCATATTATCTCCACT
Source organism: Opisthograptis luteolata (assembly GCA_931315375.2). NCBI lineage: Eukaryota > Metazoa > Arthropoda > Insecta > Lepidoptera > Geometridae > Opisthograptis > Opisthograptis luteolata. The sequence goes on along the minus strand of OV928049.1, from coordinate 2,977,097 downwards.
GGGTAGTTAGTGACTCTCCACAAGGTAGTTAGTTACTCTTCACAAGGTAGTTAGTGACTCTTCACAGGGTAGTTAGTGACTCGTCGTAAGGTAGTTAGTGACTCGTCGTAAGGTAGTTAGTGATTCTTCACAGGGTAGTTAGTGGCTCTTCTCAGGGTAGTTAGTGACTAGTGATAGATGTGCATAGCTAGTGACCTGGTTACTTTGGGTGAATTTTGCTCAGAACAGAAAAAGTGTGGTTAGCTTATGATTTTATATTAGAATTATATGTGACAGAAATGATACCACCACCAAGAGTAACCATCCACCACCGGAAAAAAGCATGCACAGAAGGAATACCATTACACAAAATTAACAATTAATATGAGCTAATGAGGTTCATGCAACTTTTTTTTCTTGCAATAAAATCATGCCAAACGTAAAAATAACCCAAAGACCTGCCTACTCGTTCTTAACCGATCAACTAACGCCCGAAATTAATAATCGACCCTCATATTACTGCTAAAATGACATATTATGACATGACATATCGATCCAAAACCGTGCATAACGGATCAGGATCGATTATTTATTTCGGGCGTAAGTTAGGCAACGTGATCTGTGGTCACGACTTAGATGGGTGACCACTAGTGGTACATATTTATCGTGCTTTGGCGGGAATGTCATCAAAGATTTCAGCTGCCTGAAGGCGTCCGATATGGCTTTAAGACTTACATAGCAGCTTATCAGCTTAAAGTGCCCTCCGAAGCACGGTAACGCTCAGTTGAAAATGCCGTCACCCATACAAGTGATGTCTATGTTGACTGTGGGTTGATTTGTTACGACCAATCGGCTAGCTATACTACGTTCCCAGTAAGAAAAAGGCCACTAATAGCTAATTAAGTTACATTCATTAAAACAATTTATGAAAAACACATACACCATCCACATTCTTTTACCAACTTTCTCGTTCTCGTAATAGTTACGTCACCAGTTATTTAGTACGACAAACACGTTACACATAACTTGCAAATTGGTGAGCATAGTTATGTTAATTAATTATACTGTATCGGTATAATATCGCTTTAATACCGGTATCGTATCGTATATCAGTAGGTGACGCCCCGTTGCCGCCTACGTCGTGTCCGGACCTTATCTTGGATTCATCTTTGGTTGCCATTGTAGGTACTTTTGCAATTGATGTAGAAGGGTGAAGTTGTACTGAACGTAGCTTATTTGTTTGACGTTGAATTTGGGAAATTATTACCTATCGGATTTTATCGCGCATGTTTTGAGAATTTGGAAGTTTTCAACACTTTTTAGTCTAGATTTCCAAATTGTACTACGATTTGTCAACTAGAAATTGACGATTTGCTTTTCTTTATAGAGGAAACCTATGTAGTTTTTTTTTTAAATAGAGATAAGAAATACGCAAAAGTTTGGCTAATGTATAGTTTAGATGCAATTATTTACGCAAAATAAACATCCCTAAAGTTAATTTGTAGACAATGTAATGATGCTTAACGCGTCACTTACTTAGCAGTATCTAATAACACACTAATAATGATCATTCAAGTTAGAGATAAAATGGTAAACTTTTCTCCAAGTCAGTTAGAAAAAAAAGATCAAAAAAGGAAAGTTGGATCAAGTTCCAAAACTATCGCTGACAGCAAAACAGTAAATTCAATTCCCGTTTTTTGCCAACAGACGTCCCTTGCTGACCATTCGACTAATAATATTCTTCGAGCAATTGGCACCAGAAGTTCATGTGACCAAAGTGAGTCTGCGGTCCAAGTTACGACCATTTTCATATGGCCTCTATTTAATTTGTGACCAAACAGATTCCAAGCTCTGAAAAGGCTGGTCATCTTATGCACGACCAAGAGAATAAAGCGTTATTTGTGGGAAAATACACTTTGTTGCATCGTGATAAGGCTTTGGTGGAGTGCATGATAATGTAGTGATGTGTATCAATTTCAGAAATGGCTCGGCGACAACCGGGGGCGAACGTGACAAGAATGACTATCGGTGAACCTTTTTATTGTTATTGATTGACCGCGTATGACCACTTCAATTCGATGGGTGAAATAGAGTTCATGAATGACTGGGTGTGACTTAGAACTTTGTACAAAGGCAGTTTCATCAATAGCTATTGTAAATTAAAATCAAAGTAAATATCTTACGTGAAAACATCACGCAGATCAAATATTGACGTCTAATTGTGTGTAAAAACTTGATCAAAAACTGAAAAAACAATTTAAAGCAATAACACTAAATTAAACATTCGAACCTCGGTAACATGAGTCAAAATGCAAATCACCGATAATTTATTCGATTAATTGAGCAATAAAAATCTGAAGCTGCATTACAGGAAAACGTCTAAAAAAGAGGGTAAGGGGGAAACACTTCATTTCACGCGCTTTATACGATGAGGGCTCGGAAAGGCCGATAAATCTTATCCAGGAAATATTTTTTTGTTCGACAAAAATAGTTTCCTCTGTTTTGGGGTGTAGTTATGGGGCTGGCAACATTATGGGTATTTTCACTTAGCGTGACAATTTTATTTTGACCTCACCGTGCTTTGCGTTAGCGTACAAACTGTTTCGTCTTCTGTGACATTTCGATACATTATTTGCTACTTTTAAAAATTGCTAGGCTCTGAATAAAATTGTCGAGGTTTGTATATTAGTGTTGTGGTATTGCTGTTTTTATTTTAATGTATTTTGAGACATTGCAAATGGGGCGGGGTGATTTGTCATTTACGTCGCAAGTTCCGATTTTCATTACGGCTTTTTCTATTTTAATGACGCTTTAAATTTTAAAGGAAATGGACATAAACATGCTATTTCTGTATCCTAACGACTTCAATAATCAACAAAAATCTGTTTTGAATATTTAGTAAAGACATAGAAGTCTCTTGAGAAATTATAGCCAACTTCTATTCTCTGGCAATAAAAAACTAGAGTGTTTTCTATTTGAAGAAATGGATTCTTACAGACCTATTTGTTTCCTTAAAACATCCTCATATTATAATGTTCATAAAAGACCTTCCTCCAGGCTACGGTCCTAAATCTCCATTTACCATAAAGGATAGAGACAAATGGGCAGCCCATAGCGGTACTTCTTTATTCATTCTAAGGGAGAAAACTAATAAATCAGAGCCTCCATGTCAATTGCATCGGCGTAGGTATAAGAAATAGCTGAAATGTATGGGAGATGTATGAAAAATTGGCTGTTCAGTTTATAGATGAAAATGCTTTTTTGATATATTAAGTAGCAGACTTAAAATCCTCAAAATAACGTTATTTTAACTATTGCGAACTGTTATACACGTAGATCGTTAGCCTTAGTGCTTCCCTGACGGCCCATCTGGCCTACTCAGCATATTCATAGAAAACACAGATCTTAAAAGTAGTTCCATAGCCAGTCTGCTCTCATCCTTCAACCGGAACGGTTGCCTAGATATAACTCGATATATTAATCTCGTAAGAAACTCAGTGAATTTAAAATAGTTTTTTTTTTTACTAAATTCCATATATCCGTATAACAACGCGCACGTTGCGAGTTGTCTAATACACTAACGACTCAACTTGTTTCGGAACTAGGATATTAAATATCAATGATCTAACCTAAAACAAAATAAGGCTACAAAGGCAATAAACTATTCAACAATCGAGACTTTTCAGATAAAAAAAATCGATACAGCTTTAGTAATTCGAAACGGCTTATAAATAACGAATACATTTGGATTATTATGGAGTGGTAGTAGCTGGATCAACGGCAATCTGTGGTCGTATAAATAAGACAAACTAAGAACATTAACGTCAGACCACCCATATATACTACAAATATATACGAAGCAGTATATGTTAACGTGAAACTTTAAGTATAAACGCTAATAATAATGCAAATCTAGAGATAGTGCTTTTTAAACAGAAAAGAAGTGGCGTGAGAATTACATTGATTAGCGTAAAAAATAAAATTATGAATGCAATCTCTAATAACACGCTAGCTTGACAAGGGTATAATAATATGTGAACCTAGAAACAGTCCTAGCTAACTATTCTTTTTTTGTATACCTAACCAGCTGACCCGGCAAACTTCGTATTGCCAATAAAAGTCACCTTTTAAACCTTCCCTAAACTCCCACAAACATTTCAAGATCAAAATTAGCCAAATCGGTCCAGCCATTTTCGAGTTTTAGTTTTAGACTAACTAACAGCAATTGATTTTTATATATAAGAAATATAATACGTTTAGTTCAACTGGTTCTCAATCTTAAGTGAAACTGCCGAAACACAGTGATAACGGACAGTTTCTATAACTTGACAGTGACAGTTAGCCTGGCCGGTAAAAAACCCTACAAGCGAGCAAAATTTCACGTGTTCGCGTATATAGCCAACCAGCTGTTCCCCGCGGTTTCACCCGCGTGGGCTACAGATTATCGCGATAAAAAGTAGCATACCTATGTCCTTTTTCAGGCTTAAGACTATCTCTGTACCAAATTTCATTTAAATTGGTTCAGTATTTTGGGCGTGAAAGACAGAAAGAGAGAGAGAGTTGCTTTCGCATTTTTAAAAATAATATAAATTATATAAGTAGGGATTATAATTTATTAACACTTAAACAGTGATCTTTTGATTACCGTTTTACTTTATGATGAGTTTGATGAGCGTAGCCGCAGGCAAACACTAGTTCCAATACATTTAACTAGTACTTTGATCGAGTTGAAAGTTTACAACTCGGTTCAGTTCAAATCAAAAGTAAAAGTTAGAGGTAAAAGCTGATTCTAAGCCGGTATCGTACGCGCATGTAGCATATGGCACACCACTAATTGATTATTTATTAGAGTTATTAAAACACGCATCTATCTATAAGACCATAGTCACAGGCGAGGCCTTAAAATAAAAAAGTAAATATAAACAAAACACTACAACACATATTCAACAAAAAGACAATATAGAATATAATATAATATAGAAATTAATTTCAATATTTGATGTTAAGTTGACATAATATTTAATTTATTCAAGGTATTTTAATATATTTTTGCTCTTTACTTATTTTTTTATCAATATTCCTTATTCCAAAAAATATAAATTTTAATTTTTGAATAAAGAATGCAACACGAAATTGATCGACGAAATATAAGAAGAAGGTTCTCAAGTCAAAGTGTATTTTTTTTGAGTTGCGATTTTCGTCGTCGGTCTATGGTGATACCTAGTGTGAGCAAGCCTTTATATTGCAAGTGGACATTCACTCCATTAATAAAACATTTAGAAATAAAAAATACATTTGGCGAGATGATCAATTTTCTAGTCATTAAAAAGTTGAAGATCTGACATATTGGAACCAATTAAATTGACAAATTATTTCAAAGAATATTTGAAGAGCTGAATGGTATATTAGTTTATTTATCATACATGTCATAAATCCACTGCGCAAAATTAATTAACTGTAGATAAAAATTAGTTGTGCAAAGAATCAAAATTTAAGTGTAATTTTCTTTTTATTTTTTTTTTATTTTTTTTTATTTGTCGATGATTAGTTTTATATAGATAGTTTAGCTCTTAGTGTTTAGTTTTATTTTTTATCCAATTGTATATATTATGTTGTTTTGTTATATTATATCTAATAAACATAATACTATTATCTTTTTAGATTTAAACCGAAATCTCTAATGTTTTAGATAATGTTGTATTCGAAATAATCAATGACAATGATTTACAACTGTAATAAACAAAATAATTATGTACACAATAAATAAACCATTATTTTAGATGCAATTCTAGGATAGGCTATATTTATCTTTGAGATTCTAACATAAGTGAAATTAGCATGTAATTTTTTTAAGCAATATTTTTAATAATCCGTGGTCGTTGAAGTCTTTTCTATGACCGTTTTACATACTAATATGTAATTAAATACAACAACATATTTTTCGGCCACCTCACGTATCGGTTACATTAAAAACTATGTTATTTTTAAGACAATGAAATTTGATATAACATAAAATTATTGCTAATTGAAATGTTACTTTCAGAATTTTGTAAGAGACATTTTTATCGACCAGTTTATAAGACCTTTCATTGGTAATGAACAAAAAACAAAACCAAGCTCATGTTATAACGGTTAATATTTACGGCCGTCGTTAGGTGTTAATTTCTTTTACGACATCTCAATTTAATTGTTAGAGAAAAAAATTACTTTATAGCTGTTTCTTGGTGTCTGATTAATTTTCATATTAGAAGTGAATTAATTAAAGGTTACTTTATGTTAATTTGTTGTGTAAAGATGTATTAAAGACTTTAAGAGTAGACACCGCCATTAATTTGATGTAAGAGTAATTTGAGACTTTTATCTCTTGTCGTTTGTTTCGTGCTGTCTGGTTATTTTCGAATTAATAATGTCGTCAATATGTCGTCAAGATACCATGTTTGTTTTTATGTTAAAATAATGTCTGATTCATAAGCATTTACGTTTTGGATGTAGGAAATTGCATCGACACTAGCTGCACCTGTGGATTTCCCGTTATTAAAATTGGAATTAGCCCTTGCGTTAGTCCAAGGTGTAAGCTATCTCTATTTCAAATCCCACCTTCAATGTGTCAAGCCATTTCGACGTATGTATAGATGTAACAAACCTACAAAATCACTCTCTCACAAACTTTTGCATTTATTACACTAGTTGTGCTTCAAGGTTTCACCCACAGGGACTGCAATTTATCGCCTTGAAAATTATCCTATGTCGTTCTTCAGGTTTCCACTATCTCCACACCAAATGTCATCAAAATCAAAAAAAATCAAAATCAAAACTTTTTTATTTAATAGGATACATTGTGATCACTTTAAAACGTCAACTTAAAACTAGCTACGCCTGTTCCAACCTCCTTACGCCGGCAAAAGAACAGGCAAGAAACGCCCGGCAGGTAATTTTTTCAAAGTTCAACGGTTTAGGCGTAAAAGGTAAAAAACAGACAGAAGGACAGAGGGAAGTTATTTTCGCATATATAATGTTAAGTATGGTCTGGTGCTACTGTTATCAAGTTACGCAGTGATTGTTTGATCATATTTACTATCAAGAACTTGATTCTTACACACAGAGAAAAAAGACCTTCCGAAATACCGTTTTCCTTCTGAGTTAAAAGGGAAGGACTTGTGATTCAGAAGGAAAACTTTTTTTTTTTTTTTTACAATTTACAGGGTAGCGTTTGACCACAAGTCACCTGATGTTAAGTGACGATGTGGTCGAAGATGGCGCCACGCTACACCTGGACTGGGAACTGGCTCTCAAGTGAGAATGCCGGAACACACCGATAGGTGCTTGGCGACAGATTCTTAACAAGGGTGGTAGCTAGCCAGGCGAGTACTAGAAAATACCCTACCACCAAGCTATGGTTTCATCACGATGTTTTCCTTCACCGAAAGCTCAAGCTCATTGTAGGATTCGAACCCACGTCCTACGGATCGCAAGCCGACGTCACCACCACTGAGCCATCATCGCTATAAGGTAAAATAAGGAAGGAATCGGTCTTGGAAGGTAAAGACTCAGAAGGAAAGGCAGAATGTTTTTCTCAGGGCAAAATTCTTTGCTTTAATCTAACCGTAATGTTACCCAAAACACATTTGTCACGAGCCTCCGCCACAATTCATTCGATTTATTCCACAAACGTGTTGTTTCCACCATCCCAATGGCCCTACTTCGGACATGAAATATAACCACGGGAACTCGACGAAGTAAAACACTTCGACTCACGTTCGTAAAAAGCGGCGAGGCAAGGGTGCATAAGGAATTAGGCTTTTAGTTAAGTGCATTTTCACGCCGGTATCTGTGACAGATGGAGAAAAATTGGGAAAAACTGCGTGTGTAGAGAATATTGGGGTATATTAGTTTGGGTTTGGTTGGAGCTATCTTTTGTTAGTTGTTTACACATATATGTACCACCTTACTAAGGCCCACTTGCACAACAAATAAAGTATGGTTTGAAATGGAATTTAAGTAAATTTTCCATACGATTTCACATTTGAATTTCGTAAAATCGAGATTTAAATCTGTCGAGCAAGTGGGCCTTAATATTTTGAGTATCATAAATTAATGCAAAAGTTTGGTTTGAATGGATGTAGGTTTGTTTTTGATCAATCACAAAATGTAAACAATTGTCTGGTTGGACACAATTGGAATGGAGACAGGTTATACCCCGTACATAGGCTACTTATTATCCCAGAGCAAGGTAGCTGTAAGCTACCACGCTGGCCCAGTGTGGACTGGTAGATCTCGCATGCCCTTGAATGTTACGGAGCGTATTATTAAACTTATAGGTACAGGGCTGGATTAACCATTAGGCAGAGTAGGCAACTGCTTACTCTGTCTAATGGGGCCCGGTGCACGCATTAAGAAAAAATAAATTCATCGAACTAAAATAGTATATGATAAAATTTCGCCTTTCAAATAAACGCATAATATCCTTTCACATGTTTTTACCACGACGTGATTGAACAAAAGTATTTTAAAATATTTTAAAAAGAGGCCCTGAGAATAGTTTTGCCTAGGGAACCTGACAAGGTTATCCGGCCCTGCTTAGATACTACTTATCTTAGGACAGCTTAACTAGTATTTCTCTATAGGTTCCCACATAAAGCATACGGAAGAAAGTGGTACGGAATTGGCATGGAGCTCGTTGGAGCCGAGTGGAAACATTTTACAGTAATGATGCCTGCTTTAATTGACTCGTTGTGAAATTCATCTGAGCGCGTCCCTTGCTTTGAACTGGGTTGGTCAGAGTCATAGAAGGCAGCGTGGCAATAAAGTACGATTTCGTTGAAGACAGTACGTCTTAGTAATTTTTCATAAACATTGATTTAAAATAGTAATAATTTTTTTTTGAATGTGATTGCGTTCAATAAATTACCTGCCAGGCATTTCTTGTCTGTTCTTTTCCCAGCGTAAGGTTGGAATAGGTTTAGCAAGTATTGACGTTTGACGTTTTAAAGGTGACGTTTTGTATCCTACAGATTATATATGTTTTTTTGCACTCTAATTTTTAAGTCACTGAATTATTTTATTGGTAGTTTATTTACTATTAAAATATACGTTTAGCATTTTAATTTACTAGAACAAGAATGCAAAGATTTTTTTTCTGTAATGCGGTCCTAATAGACCATACAACAGACTATTAGTCAAGTATATTTGCATAACATCGTGCCCATAGTCTATTTATTTAATCATTGTTAGTTTTATGATCAAATACCTATCGCAATAGTTTACTGTTTTACTCGATCATTAGGCTTTAAATATTGATATCTGCGGTTATAATCAGATAATTGAGCAAGGCCTGTCCAATTAAGGTTCGTAAATCTGCAGTTTTACAGTCGTGTTTTATGACAATAATAAATTAGGTATTTCCCGCTGCAGACTCGTGACCTGAAGCACTTGTTACAAAGAGCTTCTAGACAAGCGTGCGCGCCGCATACCGGCTAGCCGACACAAATTTATAGGTAAAAGTTCGCGACCGAACGAACCGGTTCGCGAACGACGCCCAAAACAAAACGAGCCATAACCCCTTCTGATAAAGTCCTGATTTTAAAACGTCCTTAGGAGCCTTATCGGATACTTTCTTAATTGTACTCTTAAGCAGCAACCGTGGGAATATTGACCTTATTACGTGATGCTACGTTTCATTTCGGATTGATCTATTTTCCCGGCCTTGCCGCCGGTGGATCGCTCTCACCTCGGTTCACGTGTGAATCTGCATTATGCTGCTATATCGAGTAGGTGTGTCAAGCGTGTAAAGCCTTCGTTTTTAATGGCATTTTCAATCCATAGCGTAAACAGATGTAAAGATAGATTGGGCGTGCAGCGTCTAATTCCTTAATGTATGATTATTCATATTGGGTCACGCCTTTGATTCTGCGGTTTTCGTCTATAATTAAAATGTTTTTTGTCGATCTTTCTATACTACAGCTATTGAATGATGCTGAAGAATTAATCGCCTATTTTAAGGCGTCTGCAATTAAACATCTAATTTGAGGCTTACAGTTATTTAGCTTGCTTGTTTAAAATTTAATCCAACAGAGATACAATAGCGGTAAATTCGTGTCCTGAGAGAGAGTCGATGTTTCTTCGTATCTTGTGACAGACAGACAGACGAGCACCGTAATACTTATACGGAGGACATTGATTTAATAGGAAACCAGTGTGAATGGATGTTCTAAGAGATTATGCTCATTTGATATATTCTCTATTCGGGCAAACCGTTACCTATGAAAAGGGTTAGTTATCTATTTATTATCCCCACATTATAATGAGATAAAGGAGGAGTTTAAAGGTTTAGCTGGAGTGCAGGAATGGAGATGGTTTTATGAAGCTGTAAATATCAATTTCAGTTATTCAGTAGAGGACAGTGATTGCTGATGGACTTTGGTGGTAATGAAAAGGGACAGATGGGAAGTCTAATGTTGTAAACAGTGGCACTTATACCATTTGCAGATAGCTATAAAATTCTAGTGGTTTTTAATCCTTGTGATGATGTTTTCTCTTGTAAAAAAATACAAATTTACTTGTTTCTAGACTTAACAATTTTCCGACTGTTGCATTTATTTGACATAAAAAATGATAATTTCTGGGATCACACTTATCGTACACAAATATTGTAAATGCAAAAGTTGGCGAGTGATTTTTTATTTTTGCTTTTAGTGTTTTTTGTGTGTTTTTTTAGTTCGAAAGTGGCAATAAGAATTCTGTGGGATGATGAAAAAACATAGCTGAGCTATCTTGACGAACTTTGGTTTAGAGGTAGTTTGAACTTTGAACCCTGGGTTAGGACATAGGATGTTTTTTATCACGATACAATGTAGTTCACGAGAGTGGAACCACGGGGAACAAGCTTGTAAATTATAAATTCTATACTGATAATTTTTTTCACATCCTAATCATAAAAATTTCGTAAGCTAACGTGCTAGGCCCAACTATTGCCAATGTTACGTAATTCAAAGAGGCCGCAATTCCCGTAATGAATATTATTTCTTGAACTGTACACCGTTCCGTTTCCACATCGATCTGAGTACTGTTATTATCTGTCTTAAATCAATCTAGCAGCTCTGAGAATGTATGGATGGAGCTGGATTTCATGCAATTCTTGGATTAAGTATTCATTTATTTCAGGTATTTTGTGGGAACTTTATTTTTGAGGCAAATCTTGAGCTAACTATAAAAAAGCTAACTTCACTTTCATTATTTATTTATTCCACCAAGATCTTACATTTTCCATAGACAACATTTTAAAAGTTGACTTTACAAAGCAGCCAGGCGTCTCATTTTTTCCCGTCTTGTTTTATAAATATCATGATTTCTTACTGAAAAATCCAGTTTATCAGAATAAAACATAGCCTATGACAATCAAAGATTAGGTATAGCTACCTCTTAAAAAAAAAAAAAAAAGTGAAAATATTATCGAAATTCATTACTTATTTTGTTGTTTTTTTTTATGTTATAGATTAGCGCAAACAAGCAGAAGACGGCCCGCCTGATGGAAAGCGGTCACCGTCGCCTATGGACATCTGCAACACCAGGGGAGTTGCCGATGCGTTGCCGACCTTTAAGAACTCTTTTCTTGAAGAATTGCAATCTGTAGCACAGCGGAGACACTTGTGGGGGAAGCTCATTCCACATTGTTGTGTCTGGTTGTTGTGGATCCCCAATCCACATAGTGTCTGATACCCTAGATACAGAGAAACCTAGTTAGGGGTCAAATCTGTGTTTGCGATTCTGTAAGCGTTATTAATTTTAACTTTTTCAAAGGGTTATAAAAACTACTCATCCACCTAACTTGACTCAACAAGAGCTAGTGTCAAAGTAAAGCAGGTATTACTTAATCGCCATGAGTCAACTAATTATCGGGCTGCGTGCGCGCACGTCTCTCGGACGGTTTAACACCTGTCAGAGGACGGACAGACAGACGGACGCGGCGTGTGGTGAGATGATAGAACCTATGTTGTAGAGGTGATATATGAAATGGTTAAGCGTTTTATGGGATTTACTATTAGATTGAAATAGTTTTTAAATGACAGCGATTTACTGATTTAATTCGTATAAAAGAGTTTTTATGCATATATTTAATCATGAAGCTTAGCTATTTGATGGCTTTGTATCTGTTTGGTTTTACGAGGCAATGACTTTGTTTGTTTAATTTTCACAGTTTCAACTTTTTGATGCTAAATGACGATGTGGTCAAAGGTGGCGTCACGCTGCACCTGGATTGGGAAAGGGCTCTCAATTGGGCCTGCTGGAATACACCGATAGGTGCTAGGCGACCAATTCTTAAAGGTGGTACGAGTAGCCAGACTAGCACTTGAAAATGCCCAGCCACCAAGCTTAACGTCAGGAGAATATGGTGCAACGCTTATGACTTACTGACTTTACTATCAAAACTTTTTCGATATAAAGCTATAAAATTTAACACTAACAACCATTGAATTAGATAAAAAAGCAGCTTAAAAAACTATTTTGTTTCAATAGCAGGAAACGACAAATTTTACGTCAAAATAAACAACGAATTGAAAGTCTACAAATAGAAACTATTACCTAAACTGTAGACAAGGTTAATAACATTTCATGTAAGATGAAACCGGGTGACTCTACCATATTTGTCCCTTACAGAACATTCGTGACAAATGCTATATCGATAGCAGCGTATCGATACAACCGAGTACTCGATAAACGTGAATCGAGAGATAAGATCGATATCGCGCTCCCGCGTAACATATGGCCGAGATAGAGTTTACTTACAAATTATATTTACTTAGGAAACAAATGGGTATTAGTCTAACATTACCGCTGGACGTTTGGACAGCACAGTTTAATAAAATAGAAATGAAATTGAAATAGGCGTTGATTTCGTGGTGATTTGTAATTTAATCGTTTCGGTGACACTTCGAATCGAATACCAAATTGTATGAACTTAAGCTGTGTACGATTTGTATGTAAATAAACTATGTTACTAATCTTAAGATTTTGTGTCTTTATTGCAGCAATCATTGAAGGTAATCAGACGTCAGACGAGTTATGATCGCTGTTGCATTTCAATTAAGAATTTATATAGCAACTATCCATCATTCTCAATTTTGTAGGTACGTAAATTTTCTTAAGTAACGGTATTATTCTTTAAGCAATGCCAAAAGATAGCTAAGTGGTAGTGAAGTCAGCTTGCGAAGTACCTAGTAGGTACTAGGTAACGTAGTTTCAAATTCTGCATTGAGCTTTCAGTGAAAAAAATATATTTTAGTACTGGCATGACTAAATAAATGACACAACTAAAATGTTGTACGGTGTAAGAAGTAATCTATGCAAAGAACAATGGCCAAAACGGACCCGAAGTTGTATGAAACCGAGCTATACATGAAAAAACTATGTTTTTTTGCCTATTATGATTATACAAACGATATTCCAAGGAAACTGTAGAAAAGAATGATATTGATATTTTAATTTCGTAGTTTTTATGACATTTTTTAACTTACACGATGCTTGGACGTCTTGAATGCACGATACATATTCTACCAATTTTGTTGTACTACTTTTTCATTTTTCTGAAGCTAACGTTAATCTCGCACACCAAAAACTGATATGTCTGTCGTACAACTTTAATAAGCTTGCAATTTTTATACAAAATATATTGCGGGCAGGTCCAAGGCAGTATGAAAAGAGGCCGAAGTTCTTTAAGGTAGCAGTAATTTTTTTTCACTTACTATGTTTGAACACCGCCATCATACATTTCGTATATATATAAAAAATGTGCTGTGATAAACTCTAGTTAATAAGTAGCGATACAATTACAAAAACTAATGCGTTAATGAAAATTTAAAGGAAAAAAAAAACAAGAATTTCGTTGATTTATTTAGCCCCTTAATTTACAGAAAAGACATTAGCCCTTGAAAAACAAAAACTTATTACGTTTATAAATTAAAACATCGCTGCGACCGTAAGCGATAGCAGATACGTGTCGCGTCTAAACAAAACCTTCCACTAAACAATACATTTTCAACCTTATTGCGGTGAACATAAGCTACTAAATAGCTCCATAATTAAGTTCGTAATTTTAAGGGAGGTGTTCGCAAACTGCTTTAAACTGATAAGAGTGTAATTTGAATAATTACAGTCACAGCACACGGCAATAAGTCTTAGAAGATGAATGTGACGAAGCGCCTTAAGAAAACGTTACAATTCAGGCTTCTAATTAATATCTCACTTTATTTGACGGAAAATATTTAGGGGTGAGAGAACTTTTATGTAAAGCTTAGAAAAATATTTAAACACATTATTTATCGTTAAAAAACAATGAAATCCAATATCACAGAAAATAATACGAACTATATCGTCATATTTGCTACTTTTGCTACCGGCAGCTTGTATTGCAAAGCTACGTCTATTTGTAAAATTACTAATTACTTACTCTACACGATTATTATAAACATTTTAGAGGTCTGCAAGTCACGTGATTTTTAGTGACGATGTGGTCAAAGATGGCGTCACGGTACACGTGCATAATTTCTTGGCAATAAAATAAAATAAAAAAAAATAAAACAGATCATTAACTTGAAGGTATAGCTAGTCAAGCGAGCATTATAAATAAAATAATAAAAAAAAATTAAAAAAACAATTTATTGCCACTACACAGAGACTTATCCTAGGTTCCATTATAGCTGGAGAATGCTCATCGCAGGATTCGAATCCGCGACTTACAGGTCACAAATTGACGTCACTATACTACTAATCCATCATCAATTTAAATTATTTGTATCTGCGCCGATTGTAACTTAGCTTACTTAGGGTTGCCAACACTCACGACCACAAATTCACACAAGTGTCATAATAACATTAGTTCCATATTAATTTAGCCCTTACCACGTGTCAGGGACATAACAACGCAATATAGGGCGTTAACCCTATTATCAGCGCCAACACTGACCATTACAAAGGTAAGGCCTAAGCTATAACAAGAAAGCGCACAAATCAAGCGAGATATTCAATCTGTGGCCACAATAACATTAGAATATCGCTGCTGATATAACACGAAACTAAAGGGGATTTAGCGACATTACACTTTGGGCGCAGATGTAGAGACGCTGGATCGGCATGGAGTATTTTCCTGATGCCTTGTTTACATTATTCCAGTCCAGCGCTGGATTGCTTACTGGAGAAATGTTAATCGGCACTGGAGTGCACTGAATCCAGTTAGCATTCCAGTCCAGATTGGCGGTCTACTTTTGAATCCAGTGCGACCAATCCAGAGCAACTGAAATAATGTAGACGGCCAATCCAGTGCCATTTGAAACATAGATCTAGTTGAAGATTTGTAGTGTGATGTTTTTTCTTCTTAAACTAGACCTTTTTTCTGCAACTTTAGAAATATTAGACTTTTTTTGTTGCATATTTGCAGTTTTGAACAAAAAAAAATTACATTTTGCCCTCATATTACGGTTTAACCTAGTGATAGTGACTCATAACCGTGCAATTTGTTCGTAATCCGTATACCAAAACAAAGCAAAGCAGCCACTTCTAGCATCTCTAAACCGACCGTTAACGATCTGTAAAGGGATACGGAAGGGATAGGTGAAGGGCCCAGCGAACAAATTAAGGGATCCTAATGGTTATCGGCCGATCTAACGTTAGCAATGTTTAACTGGCCCTCAGTGTCTTCGGGATGAATTTTAATGGGCAACAAGATGCTGTATGAATTTGTATGGCGTGTAAAGGGGATATTCGTGGATTATGATACTAGGGGGTAAACATAACGTACGTGTAAGCCGATGTTATCAAGCGATAACATTTAGCTATGTATGGTCTCGAAGATCACGGTATTTTTTTAAAATGAAATATTGTTAATTTTTGGCGATATTTTTGTTTGGTGGTAGGAAATTTTCCATGAGGCTGGTTATCTTTTTTTTACTTTTTACAGTGTAGCGTTTAACACTTGACGTTTAGTGATGACGTGGTCAAAGGCATCACGCTACACCTGGATTGGGAACTGGCTCTCAAGTGGGGGCTGCCAAAACATACCAGCAGGTTTGGTTTTGTGACTGATTCCATAAAAGTTGTGGGAAATTGAGGTTGCAGGTCGATATAATAATCGGTAATAATGTTTTTGAAGAAAATCACAATCTTTACGTTTTCACATCTTTTTTAATACCATCGACCATAGCTTAAAATCTAACCACAGCTTAAATCTAATCACAGACTCAAAACAATAAGGCCGAGTTATACGAGTACTATACAATTTTAAGTTTAAGGACTGACTTACACAATATTTTTCCCACACTTGGTGGTAAATAGGTGAGCACTATAAAAAGCTCAAGCTAAAAATTAAAAATGATATTTTGATATTATCCTTTACCAAAATCTCAAGCTCAATGCAAGTCTTCGTCACTACCTGCGCCATCATCGTTTCAAAACACTTTAATCATAGTAATCAAGTACCTTGTACCTTTTAGTATTACTATAGTCGTTCAAACGTTTCATTAACAAGCTAATAGTTTGTTAAGGTGTCGTTCCACTAACACAAATCAATTAAGGGTCAGCTTACGTTACGATCCTCGACCTGCGCAAACAATGCTGAGTGTTGCAACTACATAGCTAACACAGCCAATGGGAGGCGATTCCGTTTTTGAATAATTTAAACCAAGCTTTCAGTTTCAAAATAAAATTGAGCTAAACTAAAAAATACTAACAACTAAATTGTAGACTATAAAGAAAAACAATAGAAAAGAGCTCAACGCGCTCGACATGATTTTTGGAAAATACGGAAATGTTATAATTCTGCACTTATTACAAAACACGAGATCTTTACAGAAATGGACTTAAAAGTTACAAATGAATGTCTATCATTTATTATCATAATTACAAAAAAAAAAATGGTTATAATTAGTCAAAATTTACAGCATGAACTCCGAGTCATTCTCTTAAGCCGTGATTTAACCACTTAAACCCATATTAAAGGTCGTAGTGGTAGCTTTCCATAATGTAATCTGTTCAAATACACCAGATGTTATAGTAATGTGGGAGCTAATGTAAGCCGCCAGGGTGCCGTCATCTCGGCATTACCCGCTTTGCCCCGTTAATGCGCGGAATAGCTGATGACAACAAACGGCTAATGTTAGGAATTTTACGATGCTAATTTAAGTTATAACATACACCTGGGGGCTAAATCTGCTATTTACACCTTCATGTTCAGTCTAGATGCATGGTAGTCTGCTAAGTTAATACTATTACTTAATCTATGACGGAACCCTAGATTGTTTCTATATGGACGGTTATCAATCGATCAATCTTACTATTTAACAGAATACAAGTAGGTATATATAAAGATCTTAAATATTAATTGTAGGTACTTTGTATTCGGTCTGCAAGCAGACATGCAAATATTTTAGAAGCTAGGCAGTCCATAATTATAATGTTAATATGTCATTTAATAATAAGTTAATAATTTAGTAGACTACTAAAAGTGTATAGATCATAGATACATAGATGCATAGATTCATATTGATTAGCTGACTGGGCCCCTGAAGTTAAGTGATGATATGGTTGCAGAGAATAAAGATGAAACATCTGTATGCAATACTTAAAACTAGCGTCGTAAAACAAAAAACATTTAAATTCACTTTGGGAGACGTCAATGTTTGTATCTACATTACCCGCAAATATAAAGTGTATAGGGACGCTACATACGTCATGTTACAAACGAATTCATAAAGCATTGATTTCGCGAGTGAACGCTAGGCCCTAACAAAACAAACAACTAAACCGCACTATCTCATCTCACGTATTCTTCCCGTCCGGTTTTCGGATGTCCACATTTCGTATTTCAGCTTCAAAATTCATCTCAAAATAATCGCCACAAGAAAACCTTCGGAACAAAGCTCGCCTGTTCAATGAACCGGCTTTTCAAATCCCCATGTTGAGACTTGGGACCTATCCATTGTGCCGCTTCCTTATCTGCCTCCCGAACTTTAGCTACTGGAAGACAATGGCAAGATACTGTGACGGCTGTCCGCGACTCTGAGAAGTCATTGAGGAGCGCAGGAACTACTGACGACTTTTCAGGTGGGGGGAGATGTTGACGCGATGTTTGTGATTTGTAAGTAAAGTTGACGTGATCGAACTAGGGATGTTACGAGTCGTTTTCAGGTGGGGGAGATGTTGACGCGATGTTTGTGATTTGTAAGTAAAGTTGACGTGATCGAATTAGGGATGTAAAGAAAACGCAATTTCACTCTAGTTACTCGAGTCAAACGGATGACGTATTGAGTAGAATTCTGTGTAATTCGAGTAAGACTCCGTTATGTCATTGTTCGGCCGCTACAACCCAATCTTCTCCACGACAAAAATATCAAACTTATATTTTCATTAAATTAAGTTTAATTGTTCTTCATGATAATGTAAATTTGTTATCTAAGTACTCCAAGTCTACGGTTTTCGAAAAATGTACTACATTCGTTTTTAAAATCTTCCACGCTTTTATCATTACGCGGTGGGCACCGTTGTAGCTCCGAGTTGAGTAATTTTACTCAAGTCGAGTAATAATTGTACTAGTTACAAATGCACGTGATAAATAACGATTGAAAATCGAATGCAAAATAATGAGTAACTCGCTTGGCTACCAGTTTTATGAGTTAACAACTGAGTCAATTTGACTCGAGTTTTTACTCTAGTAGACTATTATTTCTATTCTCGTTCATATTCGTACTGAGACAAACAGAAGCAAAGAAGTGACGATTGAATTCGTATCACGCATTGCTAGTTTCATAAAACTCATAAGCCACTCGAAAAGCAAACGTTACTAACCCTAAATCCGTGAGTCGACACGTAATTGAATTAATGGCGGTCGCCCTTCGTGGGTTCGAACAAACATCGCCTAAAAAGTTATCTCGATATCGGTGTACGGGTATTTGCATATCCGACACCCCTAAGAACGGGTCAGGGGTCTAAAGTAGTAAAGGGTAAGGAAGGTTAATTTTTCTTTTGTTTTTGATTCTAGTTATTTTCCTAACTGCATTACACGTAGGTGTGCAGAATCAATCATTTTTTTTATATGGTAATTTTGCGGCTTCGCCTGCTCGGGAAATAACATTTAAGTTAGAGTTACAAACGGGATAATTACCATGTATTTGTAAAGATAAGTTCTTTGTTGTTATTGTTTTTTTTTTATTCTGTGATTTTGGTGTGCCTCTAAAGAGTTCATCTATCTATCTATCTATTTCATTTAAGAAAGTAGAACAATTCAATTGTAGAAATAAATAAAAAAAAAATAACTTCGACAGTCATAGACCACTCTTTGTCAAGACACAATTTAAAAAAAAAACCTAGGACTTTTTTGGCGGCAATTGAACTGTCAACATGAAGATTTTGTTTTTATTTCCAAAACTTGTGTTTCTTCGAGTGATAATGTGTAATATTGGTAGATTATTAACCATCATTCGTTAACGTGTACGAGTGTGGGAAATTGAAATAAGGTTGTGAAAGTGACTTTTCTAGTTGCTCCAAAAAAGTCCGTGTAAAGTTTAAGTAAAGCGCCACTACTTTACTTAAACACTATCCTCATCCCATCATCTCATCGTCATCATCATCATCATCATTTAAACTTGATTCAACTCTCTGAGTTTGAAATATTTTATACTTGATACTGGCAAATACACTAATCGTGTGACGCCATAACAAATAAAAAAAAAAATTAATGTTGTTGTACTAATTACATATTGCACAACTACGTAAAGCGATGATGCAGATGGCCTCGTTCTTACACGAGGCGCGGTAACAAGACTCCGGTCAAGCCGTGTTGCTGGGAGCGGACACCGGAAACCGCCGACACTTCATTTCACACTTCGAATGAGTGCAGTAGTTTACTTAGAGTTAAGATTTTACTTATAACTTTTTTTACTTTATTAAATAGTTGCAAATAATTTTGGTTTTTTTTAAATCCTGCGGCTGCTGCTCGCATAATTGGCGCAGTCGGTAGGATCTAGAATCAGTGCGTTACGGACCAAAAAGTGCTATAAAAATCGGCAGGACTCTGTTAACCGCTGGTAGGCTCTCTAGCCTTCATCTGGATCCGAATCTACGTGAGCGCAGTACCGAGGACAGTATCTGAGCATTGATACGCGGAGGAAACCAGAATGCATATGTAAGTACGCAAAACTTTCTTTTTGTGTTGCTTCCTTCCTAGTTCTTATCCCGTAACTATTCAAAATTTTTCACCCTACAAATAAGGGTGCCAGCGAGACTGCATCGCGCCAGTCTCGCCGTAATAGAGAGTTAGATAGTAATAGGCAGATAGAAGAAGTGTTAGATTTAAATACATTATTTGAAACAAAGATGCCTTACGACCCAGATGTAATTTACAAGGCCTTGCGCCCAGTGCCGGATTTTGATGGTAATCCGAACATATTGACTAGATTTATTAACATATGCGATCAAATTGTTGCGACTTATATGAGTAATGAGCCCGGTAGTAATTTACCTAACTTATGCTTACTAAACGGTATATTAAATAAAATAACTGGGCCCGCTGCCACCATTATCAACTCTAATGGCATCCCTGATAACTGGCTAGGTGTTCGCGAATCCCTCATTAATAACTTTGCAGACCAGAGGGACGAAACAGCATTATATAATGATCTGTGTTTAGCCATTCAAGGTCATAAGACCCCCCAGGAGTTTTACGATCACTGTCAGACATTATTCAGTACAATTATGACGTATATTAGCCTGCATGAGTCACTCCAAACCACTATCGAGTCGAAGCGTATGCTTTATAAGAAGCTCACAATGCAAGCGTTCGTACGCGGCTTACAAGAGCCACTTGGTTCTCGCATTAGATGTATGAGACCACCCACGATAGAGCAGGCGTTACAGTTTGTGCAAGAGGAACTTAATATTTTATATCTACAGCAACGTAATAACGAAGTGCACAAAAGTCAGCCAGTTTTAAAAGCTAACATCCCAATACAAATGCCTCCTCCACATAGGCAGGCTTTACAGGCACCACCGCAGATGATGTTACCACCACGACCGATGTTTATGCCTCCACAACCACCTCAGGCTTTTAAATTTGTTCAGCCACAATTTAGAAATAACCCAGGGCCACAGCATCACCAACAATACCGTGGGCCTACGCGCACGCAGCAGATGTTCGCCGCACCACCACCAAATTATAACGCGCGTAGTAATGTTTTCCGTATGCCACCTCGTAACCCTCAGAATTTCGGCCCCAGGCCAATGAGTGGAGTACAACACTTCACCCCTAGGGCTTTACCTGCAACGGGACTTGCTGGACATGACTGGACCAAGCACGGCAACCCACCACCTACGAATTATTTTAAGAGCCGTGAAATGAATTTTAATGAGTGTGCTAACGACGGTTACTCAGGTTACGTAGACTACTATCATGAACCTGAACTTAGTTACTACCCTGACTATTACGAGTACCCAACTTACGCAGACGGACATGACTATAACGGTTACTATGACCCTGAGAGCTACGGCTCAGAGACAGCTCAGGTACATGACATTACTGACACAACCACAGAGCCGCAGCCTTCCACCAGCCATCAGGAAAATTTTCAGAAGGCTTCTACGTCAGACAAGCTAAAATAGAAGTTAATCTACAGACTCAAAGACAACTGCCATTTATTCAGATTTCTAACCCGCCGCTAAAACTTCTTATAGATACCGGCGCGAATCAATCTTTCTTAAGCCCGGATGCTGCAGAAATTTTTTATCCGCACGTGCAGTTAGACTACGATCCGTTTGAGGTCACGAACGTCCACGCAGTTAGTCAAAATGATTATTCAATAACGGTACCATGCTTTAGCGAAATCAATGATAACGAACCTATCAAACTTTTTGTATACAAGTTCCATAACCATTTCGACGGACTTATAGGCCTCGACTTACTTACCAGATGGGAGGCAAGAATCGATTTAAAAGAGCTACATTTGAATACCAGGTTCGCGGTAAATCCGATCTTGTTATACAATTCACGGAACGTTAATTTGTATGAGGACATTATCCCGGCAAAAAGTACAAAGTTAGCCAGAATACCTATTGACGCGTCAGATAGTGAGGTCTACATTCCTGAACAAATACTATGCAATTGTATCATTCACGAATGTGTTACTACCGTAATTCAGAATAGAGGCTACATAGAGATAGAAAATCCGAATGAAAATGACGTCGTATTTTCGTTAGACCGTCCCGCTCACGCGGAGCTGTTTAATATCGAGTGCACGCGCACCGACGCGTCATCGGCGCGAGCTAGGGATGTCACATCGCGACTTCGCACGGACCATCTTAATGAGGAAGAAAAGGCTAACTTGATCACTCTTTGTTCAAAGTATGCTGATGTTTTTTATATTGATGGTGAAGATTTAACCTTCACTAATCAAATAAAGCACCGTATACGCACAACCGATGACATCCCGGTTTATACGAAGAGCTATCGCTATCCTTTTGTTCACCGACAGGAGGTCAGCGAACAAATTAGTAAGATGTTAGCCCAAGGCATTATACGTCCATCCGAGTCCGCATGGAGCTCACCAATTTGGGTAGTTCCCAAAAAGGCGGACGCCTCAGGCAAACAAAAGTGGCGTCTAGTGGTTGATTTTCGCAAAGTTAACGAAAAAACCATAGACGATAAATACCCCATCCCTAACATCACGGATGTTCTGGACAAGCTAGGGAAGTGTCAATACTTCACTACCCTGGACCTGGCCAGTGGCTTCCATCAGGTAGAAATGGACCCCACTGACATTTCCAAGACAGCATTCAACGTGGAACATGGCCATTTCGAGTTCCTCAGAATGCCAATGGGTTTAAAGAATGCACCATCCACTTTTCAAAGAGTGATGGATAATATCCTCAGGGGACTCCAGAACCAGATCTGTCTGGTTTATCTTGACGATATAATTGTGTTCAGCACCTCCCTGCAAGAACACATGACCAACCTGGAAAAGGTGTTCCAGAGGCTCAGAGAATCTAACTTCAAAATACAGATGAACAAGTCTGAGTTTTTGAAGTTAGAAACGGCTTACTTGGGTCATGTTATTAGCAGTGAAGGAGTGAAACCCAATCCGGATAAAATAGCAGCGATTGAGAAATATCCGATACCTAAGACGCCGAAAGAAATTAAACAATTTCTAGGCTTACTCGGATACTATCGGAAATTCGTGCCGGACTTTGCACGAATAACGAAGCCGTTGACTCAGTGTCTCAAAAAAGGCAAAAAGATCACCTTTGACCCTGAGTACGTCAACAGTTTTGAGAAGTGCAAAACTCTGTTAACGAACGACCCTATTCTCAAGTACCCTGACTTTGACAAGGAGTTCATCCTTACCACAGACGCGTCCAACGTAGCAATAGGCGCTATTCTATCTCAGGGACCAGTCGGGTCCGACAAGCCAATTTCCTACGCGTCTCGTACGCTTAATGACAGTGAGCTCAATTATAGTACCATCGAGAAAGAGCTCCTCGCAATAGTTTGGGCCACTAAGTATTTTAGACCGTACCTTTTTGGACGTAAGTTTAAAATACTTACCGACCACAAACCGTTGCAGTGGATCATGAGCTTGAAGGAACCAAACTCACGACTCACTAGATGGCGGTTAAAACTCAGTGAGTACAACTTTACCGTAGTGTACAAGAAAGGTAAAGCGAATACAAATGCAGACGCTTTATCTCGCGTAGAGATACATAATGAGGAAACTGACTCTCTTATGGTGAACCCCTCAGAGCAGCCAATACCAGACAATGGCTCTACTACTGTGACGGTACATACCAGCCAGGAAAATCCTATACTGGAAGTTCCCATAAGCGATGACCCGTTAAATAAATTCCACCGACAGTTAGTCTTCTCAATTGTAAATGACGTTAAAAGGCGACCGGCAGTATCAAAGCCTTTTGATACTCACACACGCGTTTCTGTACAAGTTACAGAATCTAACCTAGAACAAGATGTTATTAACGCTATTAAAGAATTCGTCACCCCAAAAATTAAGACCGGCATATTAATTGATCCCCCGTTAGGTATGTACTCCATAATACCCGTCATACAAAATCATTTTAAGAGCTCCGCCATGAACCTTGTACTCACGAAACATGAGCTCGAAAACGTGAAACCGTATCTTAGACAGCAAGAAATCATTAGGCATTACCACGACGGCAAGACAAATCACAGAGGCATCAACGAATGCTATTTGTCTCTTTCTAAGAAATATTATTGGCCAAAAATGAACGAACAGATTTCTAAGTTCATTAATGAGTGTACTGTGTGTGGCCAAGGGAAATACGATCGTAATCCCATTCAACAACGATTTAATGTCGTGCCGCCTCCTAGTAAGCCACTAGAGATAGTTCACATGGATCTACTTACAGTAGACAGCGAAAAGTACGTTACTTTTGTTGACGTATTTTCAAAGTACGGGCAGGCCTATCACCTCCGTGACGGCACCGCTATTAGCGTATTGCAAGCATTGTTAAAGTATTCTACACATCACGGATTACCTTTAACAATCGTCACAGATAATGGACCGGAATTTAGTAACCAGTTGTTCTTAGAATTTCTACGCACACATAGCGTTAACCATCATAGAGTTCTCCCGCATTCACCTAACGACAACGGAAACATAGAACGTTTTCATTCGACTATACTCGAACACCTGCGACTTCTCAAATTACAGCGTAAAGACGAACCGGTAGCTAACTTAGTGCCATATGCGATTATCGCATATAACAGCTCAATCCACAGCTTCACCAAGTGCAGACCGTTTGACATAATCACAGGTCACTTTGACCCGAGAGATCCAGTCAGTATAGATTTGACACAGCACTTATTGCAACAATATACTCAAAATCATAGAGATCAGATGAAATTAGTTTATAGCATTATCAATGAGTCAGCTCTACACAATCGAACGGTTTTAATAGAAAATAGGAATAAAGATAGGGAACCGGAAACACAGTATGAACCTGAGCAGCAAATATTTGTTAAAAATCCACTTGCTAGCCGTCAGAAGCTGGCACCACGATATACAAAAGACACCGTGCTTGCCAATCTACCTATTCACATATACACGTCACGAAAACGTGGGCCCGTAGCCAAAGCTCGCCTTAAGCGAGTACCTAATAGCGCCAAATTGTTTCAGAATTCTGCTGATGATGCTGGCGCATCTTGTTCACACGCAGGAGATAAGACTTGAGAGTCTCAGCGACGGTCCGGGACTTCTGCCTTATAAACTAGGACAGACTCGTTTAATTTCGCATTACCATAGTTTCCTGCAGTATATTCAGATAGATGATATAGAAAACAAAGCTACCGCGGTTAGAGAACAGTTATTAGAATTTGAACAGAAACTTAGTAATGACACGTTTGCTTTATACGAGCTCCAAATTAATTACTTGTCGCATAAGATTAATAAAGTCTTAAATCATATAAAAGGTTTAGAACCTAGTCGCACCAAAAGAGGTCTAATTGACGGATTAGGATCCGTAGTTAAAAGTATAACAGGGAATTTAGACTATCAGGATGCAATTAAATTTGATAACGCGATCAATAACTTAAATAAAAATCAGGACAAAATTGTAACCGAATTCAACGCTCATATAAGCCTTAGTAAAGAGTGGATGACGCAACATAATGACGTAATCGACCAGTTAGTTAGAAATCAGCAATTAATTAATTCAACTTTGGACCTTTTATTAGACAGCAATGCATATAAAGATAGTAGTTTAGTAAAATACGCTCAATTCGCTCAACTTTTGACTATTATAACCGAAAATGTGGACGATTTATTAGAAGAGATAATTAGAATAGAAAATATTTTAGCTCTTGTGCGCGCCTTAAGCACGCACCATTCTATGGTAGATATAGATACCTTAGGTAAAATGATAGATAGACTTCGGATAATATACGGAGATAATAGACTATTAAGTTTAGATTTACGTAGTTATTATAGTATAATAAAACCCGGCTCCTATTTCAGCGGAAGGCAAATTGTAATAGTTTTTAAAATTCCAATAGTTAGCCTAGAAACTTTCGATTTTTACAAACTCTCAATAGCTCCGAATAGTTACAATAAAGTCCTCATTCCACCCTATCCATTCCTTGCAACCAACAAGGAAGCATACGCGTACATGGAGGCTGAATGCCCGAAGGTAGACAAGCAGTACCTCTGCGTAGAAGATACCATCAAGCGGGTCAAGAACCAGCAAGACTGCACTCGAGACCTCGTCATCAACCACGTCCTAGGAGAAACCTGCAACTTGACTACCGTAGCACTGAAGAATGAAGCCATGGAGCAACTGGATGACAAAAACTATGTTATGTCATTCCCCCATTCAACAAGAGTCCATCTGCGATGCGGAAGAGAAGAATATAAGCAACTCCAAGGCAGTTACCTAGTCACGGTACCTCTAAACTGTACCGTGATGACGTCAGAATTCACCATAGTGAACGAGAACAACCAAGTACAAGGCCAGCCACTACTAATCACCGGCATAACATACAACTTTGAACGGGAATACACACCCCCGCACAAGCTGGTGCTGCAATCCATCGACCTGAAGAAAATACATAACGCCTACAATCAAGTTATGATGCAGCCGAACTTGGAACGAGATGCTGGCAACGCAATCTATCACACCACCGTTCCCTTCTATGTGGTACTATTTAGTGCATTCGCCCTCGCACTGGGTATAATGCTACGAAGATTCAACATACGCAAGCGCATTACACCCCAACGCCCATCAGATGACCAGACACCTGCGAAACACGAATACGAAGATCCTGAAAACCCTACAGCTTTCCCACCAACATTTTCACTAAAAGTTGGAAAATAGTTGATGATCTGCGGGTGGAGAAATTACATATTGCACAACTACGTAAAGCGATGATGCAGATGGCCTCGTTCTTACACGAGGCGCGGTAACAAGACTCCGGTCAAGCCGTGTTGCTGGGAGCGGACACCGGAAACCGCCGACACTTCATTTCACACTTCGAATGAGTGCAGTAGTTTACTTAGAGTTAAGATTTTACTTATAACTTTTTTTACTTTATTAAATAGTTGCAAATAATTTTGGTTTTTTTTAAATCCTGCGGCTGCTGCTCGCATAATTTACTGCTATTGACCGTTATGGGCCATTGTTGCTTTATCGGTCTAACCTCAAAACTAACACTCTATCGTTCAAAAAATATAATAATTTCCCTATCCCAGCTACCACCTCTCATCAACCAAAGAGCGGAGGGTTAAAGATTGGAGCGGCGGAACGATAAACAACATCTGTGACCGCAGGCCGCGGCCACCGCATTGTCTCCGACCCCCGCACTGAGTGACAATGTTTTACAACTTCGCGCCAATCGATATCAGCTGGCGTTCGTTTTAATTTGCAATTTATTAATGAAAAAAGGAAAAAAAGAGTCAATATTTTTTTTTTTTGTGATTTTTACGTTTAACGCGCTTTGTATTTTTTTCCAGTGTCAAGTATTCAATTGTTAAGTAAAAGCCATGATGAGAGGATGTTGTGGCCTAGCTACGAGCCGGGCACGATAGTCTACCATCATCACAATCCACCAATACCACACATTATTACTTAAAGAAACCCAAGTTTAGGAAACAGAAATAAAATTTTCACGTTGACAGAAAAATTGAAAACAATTGGTTTATTATCTAGATTCAATTTTTTTTCCTTAAATCTTCCCTATAGGGGGGGAGCGCCAAAAGTCAACGAGAGTCCTACAAAAAAAAAATTACGCGAGCTGAGCCGCGGTGCAAACCGCTATTTGCTATTATTGCATTATAATATAAAATTCATGCATGCGGTTTTAACATTTCCATTTTAATATTTTTTTTATTATTTTTCCAACAAGAGTATTTGTTGCCGCTATAAAACAAATTGTCCTTATTATTGGTGACCTGAAAACAATGCTCAATAAAATATTCAATATAAATACACTATACGGTCGGCGGATCGCGTCGAATCGGTTTACATTTTATTTAAATTCATTCACTTATAAAATTGCCAACATTTGAATATGCCGCAAGGTCGTGTTTAGGTGAAACACGACACTTGTACAATTAACGTTATGTTTTAACATTTACATTTAATAGACAAAAGACGGTTTTAAATAAGACTGAGAAAAAAAATATAATGTTAATAAAAGGTAGATTTAAAACGTTTTCATGTTTGTTGTTGCTATGTGAATGTGCTATGATATGCATAAGTATCAGGTTATCCTTCATCGAAATCATCAGATTCGGAAAAGTTTTCGCGAGAATTTTTAGACGCGATTCATTCATCTGAATTTGGAAACTGATATTTAATTTGACAAACCAGCTCTTCAATCGCGGAAAAGTTTCCGCCACCTATTTGCTCTCGGAAAACGTTTCTGTGAAGCAAAAGTGACGTCGAATCCGACGCGGAAAGTATCCGAATGAATTAGAATCGCACGGGAGTGAAGACTAAAAATGAGATTACCGATTTTTTTTTGTTAAAAAAGTAGCGCTTATTTTACTCAGGTTAAATTAATTGCAAACTCTGCTATATTGTTTTGGTAACAATGGTTTTTTATGTCTTTGCACAAATGCTAAATGATGCCCGCACCTCTAGTGCGCATCACAATAACAAAATTAACATCAGAAGGGACGGCGTAATGCAGCAATAAAGCATCACAGATGCGTGCCGAATCTTCTGTTAGGTCAGTGCATCTTGCATAACGTTGACAACAATAAGTAACAAATATGACGGATATTAGATTTTTTTGACGAATATGAAATTCGCGATGTTTGATTTAATTATTCCGAATTTAATGTTACATATAAGGAAATGCAGAAACAACCAGGTAAGAAAACATGTAAATTTTTTAGAAGAAATTTTAACTAATAGGGATGTACAGCTAATGCACATGCATTTTTTATATATATGTATAACTTGTCTCTTTGTTATGAAATAAAACAAGCAAGCCCAATGGCCCAATGGCCATTGCCAATGGTAAGCGCCATGTTCGCCCATTACATTTCAGTTTATTGAAGTAAAAGGTTAAATATATGAATTAGGAAAGAATAAAAAAAAAACATACAAAATAGCACATAGTTTCTTAGTTCGTTACTTTTTTTTTTAGTTTCTTTCGCTAAAGAGGCTACACATTAATTAAAAAGTGTTACTATACTTTGGCGAGTTAAAAACGAAACAGTATTTATATTTTTATGTTAATTTTAACCAACTAAAAAGCATTAACCTAAAAAGTGAAATAGAAATGAAAGCACGTGGCGCATCAAACAGTCGTTATTCAAAAAGAGACTTTAACCCTAACTTGATGAATGGAATTATTAATCAGTACAATAACTGCAGAAGTACAAAAATACTCTACAGTAGGTGAACTTCATACAAATGAAAGAGATACGAGTCTATCATCAATCAATCATTCATTCAAGAGTATATGTATTCTATGTTTTTCCACAGGGTCAAATTTTCTCCATACAGATATTTTTTTTATAGAGTTTTAAACAAGATTGGTTTAGCCATATAATCGTGAAAAGGTAAAAAAAACAGACAGGCAGACAGACAGAGTTATTTTCACATTTATAATATTATTATGGAATAACTATGGATTATACGTAGCGACAATATTTACTGAACACGCTCAAGTTTCCAAAAGTGTATTGAAGATTGGTGTTCAAACTGCTTAGGAAAATTTGAAAAATGGGCATGTTCAGCGCCTTTTATCGCTACTAATCCCTAAGATTATAAACGTGAAAGTAACTCTATCTGTCTGTCTCGCTTTCACGCCTAAACTACTAAACCAATTTAAGTGAAATTTGGTACGGCGATAGTTTGAACCTTGAAGAAGGACATAGGATACCTTATATTGTGATAAACTGTAGCCCACGCGGGTGAAACTGCGGGGAACAGCTCTGCTACTATTACATATTCTGTGGTATGGATTCGGCTTTATTTGTATGACGCGAACTTTGATCGAAGTATTTTTATTATTTTCTATATACAGGGTAGCGTTTTACCACATATCACCCGATGTTGATGATGTGGTCTAAGATTGCGCTACGCTACACCTGGACTGGGAACTGGCTCTCAAGTGAGGCTGACGGAACACACCGATGCTTGGTGACAGATTCTTAAGGGTGGTAGCTAGCCAGGCGAGTACTAGAAAATACTCTACCACCTATAGTTTCATCACGATGTTTTCCTTCACCGAAAACTCAAGCTCATTGTAGGATTCGAACGGATCGCAAGCCGACGTCACTACCACTGAGCCATCATCACTATAAAAGAAGAAACAAGTTAGAAGTTGATGTACTGTTTCATAATCTGTACGTTTTAGGAGTCGTCCGTTTTGTCTGCTTATCTGATTACCCAGTGACGCAAAAAGGTTAGGGTTTGTAGGGTTACAATACGCGCCGGCTTATCGGTTGAACCGAGACTTGGAGATAATTCGTTTTCTGTTCGAATGGTTACAAGTGTTCTGCTTTTTGACATTTGAAAGTGTTTTATAGACGTGCCCTTATTTTTGTATGGCTTTGCCTCGCGGTTTTTTTTACCCGGGTGGAGATCCTAACAGGATTTTTACAACAAAACTTGAAAATTAACTTGAATTGAAATAGTTTTCAGTAATACGCATAATTCAATAATTATAATTCTATAGTTATAACAATAATTCAATTGTTTTATTCAATAGGATACACTGTGATCACTATAAAACGTCGAACTTAAAACTAGCCACGCCTGTTCCAACCTCCTTACGCCGGCAAAAGAACAGGCAAGAAACGCCCGGCAGGTAATTATTTTGGCGCGATCACATTGACAATTTTATTCTTATTACTAATTTATTGATTATATCTTCGTCTATAACTTTCAATAATGTATTTAAGTACGGGCTAGCAGTACGTGTGAGTTACAAGTTAAAAAAAGGTTTATCTCGTTTAACAGTTGAAATATCAATCTATTGGCAAAACTTGATAGTCATACAGCATCTTTATGTTGACGACAAAGGTTGAGCAGCCGCCTTACAAGCTACCTTGTCCAATTTCGGATTTCTATAATTGCATGTGATTCAAAAAGGAAAATTAACGTATTTTCAAAGACCTTGAATTAAAAGAATCAGCAAGTAAGTAAACGACAATAGGTAGGTGATTGTCCTATTTGGCCGTCCAATGTAAGTGATGTTATTCGTTTTTGGTGTAACAATGAATAAAATTAGACTTGTAAATCGGTATAGAATATAAATTTGATGTGTCATCCGATGTGTTTTTGTATCGATTTCAACGATTTGTTATTGCTGAATAGATAGGACCTTTGGTATGTTTTGTTTACGGTTAAAGTTTTATTATTAAAATTTAGGTACTAGATTTTATGATTAGGTTTTTTGTGTTTTCGGTTGATGAAATATGTACCTAATATAAAAGTTTCTCGTTATGACTGTTGGCAACATAAAGTTTAATTAAGTCAATGTAATTTTAATGCTAGCAACTTTGTGTCCAAAATGTCACTTCTGAAGCTTCCGGTGCTTAACTATAAGCGGTGCTGTGTGTTCTCCTGTTAATAATTGCAATATAAAATGAAAACATTCGAGTTGTTTCCCTGCAAGTGTCCTCCACGCCTACCTCAACCTATGCATATACAGTCCACTAATATTCGAAGGAGGAAAGCAGCTTTATGATCAAACAATGATAATAATAATAATAATAATAATAATAAAGCCTTTTATTCGGACAACAGATATACAATTATGTTACATGTTACACTATACATTATTATATACAATTTACATAACTATAGTTATTCGCGTATTTGGTCCTTTTTTAATTTCTGTAAGTCCGTTTGCCAGTTGGCAAAGGCCTCCTCCAACCTACTCCATTCTTGTCTCTCTCCGGCTACTCTATTCCAAGTTACACCTGCAACTTGCCTGATGTCATCGTCCCATCTTTTTTGCTGTCTGCCTCTTTTCCTTTTACCTTCCCTTGGGTACCAATGTGTAACTATTTTGCTCCATTTGTCCTTTCCTCTGACCATGTGCCCCGACCACTTCCATTTTAGCCTTTTTATTTTTAGAGTTACGTCCTGAATCTTGGTCTTTTTTCTAATGTTGATGCTTCTTATTCTATCCCTTCTCTTTACTCCTATCATGCTTCTCTCCATTGCTCGTTGACAAATAGCAATTTTATTGGTTGTGTTCTTTGTTATGGCCCATGTTTCGCTTCCATACATTAAGATTGGCAGAATGCATACATTAAATAATTTGCTTTTTGTTGCTATATGCAGGTTTTTGTCTTTCATTATTTCCCTTAGGCCCCAATACCTTTTCCAACTGTTTGCTATTCTTCTTTCAATTTCTTTATTTATGTTATCTTTGGGTGATATCAGCTGTCCAAGATATATATATTCTTCAACATAGCTAATTTGTGACTCGCCTACAATTATATTGCTTTTGTTTCCGTTAGTCATTACTTTTGTTTTTTCGGGATTTAGTTTTAGTCCTACTTTTCCACTCTCCGATGCTAGTTCGCTTAACATTCTATTTAGATCTTCTGGCGTTTTTGCGAATAACACGATATCATCTGCAAACCTTAGGTGTGTTAGCGTTCGACCGCCTATATTTAAACCCAGATTTTCCCATTCAAGGCTTCTGAAGATCATTTCTAAAACAGCGGAGAAAAGTTTTGGAGAGAGTGGATCTCCTTGTCTAACTCCTTTTTGAATCTTGAACGAATCTCCTTTCTTTTCTAGCTGAATGCACGCTGAGCTGTTTTTGTATACATTTCTAATTAATCTTATATATTTTTGTTCTATCCCTTGTTCTCTTAACGCCTCCCAGATGTTTGTATGTATCAATGAGTCGAATGCCTTGCTGTAATCGACAAATGCTAGATAGTAAATGAGTTGGTATTCCGCATATTTCTCAATGATTTGCCTTACAACATGGATATGATCAAGTACTGAGTAGTCTCTTCTAAAACCTGCCTGTTCTATTGGCTGTTGTTCGTCAAGTTTTCGCTCCATTCGCTTGAGTACGATCTTTGCAAATATTTTGTACAGATTGGACATCAAACTTATGGGTCGGTAGTTACCGATATCGTACTGATCACCTTTTTTGTAAAGAAGAGTTATATTGGACTTAGTCCATTGTTGGGGAATCGATTCTGTGTTGATAATATCATTGAAGATTTCTTTCAGAATAGGTGTTACTGTCGGTTTTGTTTGTTTTAGTACTTCGTTGCTTATTCCGTCGGGTCCTGGAGCTTTATTGTCTCTTTGGGTTTCTATGGCGAATTCTATTTCTTCCTGTATGATGCTGGGTACAGATGAGATTTCCAACAGCTCTATTTCTTTTTCTGCTATGGTACTTTCATACAGTTTCTTGTAGTAAGATGTAGCAATTCCCAATATTCCTTCCCTTCGGTTTACCTTCAAGCTATTATCATCTTTCATCTGTACAATCCAGTCCTTTTTGTTGGTTAACTCCTTAAATGCCTTTTTTATTCCTCCTGTCTGTATAATGTGTCTCTCTATTGTTTCCATTCTTTTCTGGGTTCTATCTTTTCTGATACTTTCTTTTATTTCTTTGCTGAGTTTTGTTATTTGCTTTCTATTATCGTTTGTATTTTTTCCATTGATTAGGTTGGCTCTTTGGTTAAGAAGGTTAATAGTTTTGGTAGTCATCCACTTGTTAGATATGTCTTTGTTATTTTTTCCTTGCTGAATAGCTGTTTTAATTGTTCCTTCTAACCAGTTGTATTTCTCTTGCACCTCCATGTTTGTTGTCTCTTTATTGTAATTTATAAGTTTTGTTGTTATACAGTTGGCTATTTGGGCTGTTTGGTCTTTAGTAGGTTTTGTGTTCATCATATTGTTTCTTGGTCTTGGGTTTTTTGGCGGAGTTGTCATCAGTTCTGCCCGAATCATTCGATGGTTGGTATTGAAGTTGAAATTGCTTATGACTTTCATGTTTGAAAAGTATCTGCTTTTACTAGTCATTATAAAATCTATTTCGTTTTTCGTTTTCCCGTCTGGAGATATCCAGGTCCACATCTTACTTTCTTTCTTCTTGAACATTGTATTTAAGATTCTCAAGCCATTCTCCTGTGCAAAGTTTACAAGCTTGTCTCCATTTCTGCTTCTGACCTTTTTTCTATATTCAAATGGTCCCAGGACTGTGTCTTCTTCTGGTTGTCGTTCTCCAATTTGGCCATTGAAGTCTCCTATTACAACAAGGTGTTTGTGAGCATGGTCGAGGATTGTTTTGTTTAGCTCTAGGTAGAATGAGTCCATTGATTTTGTATCGGATTGTTCCGTGGGCGAGTATACTTGTATAATGGACCATGGATCTTGGTACCCCGGTAGCTTAAGATTCATCACTGCTATACGCTCTGATATTCCTATAAAACTCTCCACATAATTTGTGAGGTATTTTTTGATAATGAAACCAACTCCATATTGACCCGGGGTCGTTCCCATATGGTATAGAAGGAATTCTGGATGGGAAATAATTCTTTCTCCCATTCGTCTTACCTCACTCAGGCCGACGATGTCCCATTTGATCTGTTTTAATGCATATGTTAATTCTGTTAGGTTTTCATCGTTTTTCAGTGTAAGCACATTGAGAGCTGCAATATAGATTTTTGATCTTTCGTGACTGTTTTCGTAATTAGCACTATTCGCGCAATTGTTTTCTTGTGTTGTTGGAGGGTTGTGGTCTCTATCCCCCACGAGGACCAGTCGGCTTGGGGGAGATTGTGTTATTTCTTTTGTTTGGTTTTCGTAATTTGGTTGGATTTTCCGTTTGCCGGTTGTTAATTGCTATTGCTTTTTATGAGTAAGGTTATCAGTGAGAGAGTTTGATCGGATTCTCATCAAATCGAAGGCGTTTGTCCTGTTTGCTTTAATGGAACTTATCGTTTGTTGTTTTTTAGGTTTAGTGGTTGACGTCGACTGTGGTGAAATAGATAGTTCTCTTTTTCTCTTGTCGGAGTTGGGTCCCTTAACTACTAGTTTATCATATTTCAGAAAAGCAATATTTCCCTTTTTCTTCTCCTCTAGTAGCTGTGGTAGCAAAGCCTTTCTCTTTTCTATAACTTCCTTAGAATAGTCTTCCGATATATAGATTCCCTGCAAGCTTTTTTTATTTTTTATTATTTGGTCTTTTTTCCACCCGTTTGTAAATGATAACAGCACTGGTCTATGTTTGTTCTCGACTTTATTTTTCCCTAGTCGGTATAGTCTGTTCACTTCATTTTCTTCCATAGTTAAATTTAAGTCTCTTCTAAAGATCTCCTTTACGGTTTGAAGTAGCTCTAATATCGATTTTTCGCTCTCTTCTAAACCATAGATAACTATATTGTTACTTTTCTTCTCTTTTTTTAAATAGTCAATCTCATTCTCCAGGTTACAAATTTTTTGTTTTAATTTTTCATTTTCTTCTATCATAGGAGTTAGTTTTTCATCTATCCGATCCATTAAATTCTTCGTAAGAGATTCTTTTAGATCATTCGTCTGTTTCTCCATTTCTATTTTCATTTTATCGAATAATAATTGAAATTGCTCATCCATGTTGTCGAATGAATTTGTGTGGAAGGAGCGTAAATACGAATTGGTAGAAAGTATTTCTTTAATGGTAACACTCAGGTTAGTTGTCAATTATCCGACTGACACTTCAGGTACTATTGTTGTTTATTTCACCAGCTGTCAACTGTCAGGTTGACATTGAATGTTGAATAATTTTAAGATGTTGTATTCTAACCTCAAATAATGGTGTATGTTTTAGCTTCACGTAAAATGAGTGGATCTTCAGAATATCCAAGGATTATTTCTTCTATGTCTTCCAATGTTGTTTTGCTGAAGTTTGTAGCACTGCAGTTCCTTAAGTGTAACTTTAACTATTTTTAAAAGTGTTTTATTGACGACGAACGTAACAGACTTGTTGACACTTCAACGACCGGAAACGGAAAAATCAAACAATGACCATATGTCAATTAATGCTAATTAGCAGGAGGACAACTGCGAAACAAAAGCTAACAATTAGATATAAATAAAAATCATATTTCTATCTAAAAAAATATCAATGCCTTTACAATAAGAAGACGAAAATGTATTTATCTATTGAAAAATATGTGCAATGTTCTCTCTACAGACTATTTTGTCCAGATCTATAAACAACAAACACATGTTAGTGCCACCAACATATTAAAAAATCAATACCCAATAGAGCCTTTATGCTACTTCTAAAAAATACAGCATATTTTTTCTACGCTTTTGTTACTCCCAGATCGGGATGTGGTACCCTCTCTATCGCCTCAGGTTCAAAACCACCAAAATAAGTTTTCTTGTACTCAACCTTTGCAAATAAATACTATTATTCACTCTCCAGTATTTATATCCTACACCTTGCGCCGAAACTCAAGTCATGGAACGCAGGGAAGCCTATCCGAGCGTCCGACACTTTTTCAAAATCGTGACTCGTCCCTTGCTCTCAGTATCACGAACTCTGTACCGTTATAAACAGAACCACGTACTCGCTACTTACTCTTGCCAACACTTGCTATTGTTAGAGGAGGATAACTATATAGTTTGTGGGCACCGTCTTCCCTGAAGGATTATTAGGCAGGTATTCTTTGTTTTTGACGTGTTAACGTATTAAAATAATGTTTTGGTCAGTTGGGTTGTATGATTGTGTTTCGTTTTGTAGGGCTATGGTTGATGTATTAATCGTTGTAAAGGTCTATATCTAATACGTATCTATGATATTTACAATTGTTTAACATACGATATGTGTACAGCCAAACAAGAGAAATCTTATTAGTAAAGCTAATTAAAAAATATCGGTCCATTAGATGACAAAAAAAAGCTTGAGATTTTAGTGAACTTGCTCCAATTCAATCAATTAGTAATAAGAATAAAATTGTCAATGTGATCGCGCCAAAAAAATTACCTGCCGGGCGTTTCTTGCCTGTTCTTTTGCCGGCGTAAGGAGGTTGGAACAGGCGTAGCTAGTTTTAAGTTTGACGTTTTAAAGTGATCACAATGTATCCTATTGAATAAATAAATAAATTGAAATTGAAATTGAAATTGATAGGTAACTCGGAAATTGTTGACTTACACATTTTCACCTACACCGCTGAATCAATCTGATCAAGATCTATCAATATTGATATCAATATTCATTTTTGTATGAGGACCAACTGTAGTTTCATAATTTATTTTATTGATTAATAACGTATTAAATTTCGTTTTTTTTTATTTATTTTTTGTTATTATTATTATGAATGTGATTTGCAATTCTGATTAATTTCATTTCTATTTTCTTATTATTATTTATATAATTATTTTTGTAAATTTCTGCGAATGAAAGGAATGTATAGATACTTACTCATTTTTATTATGTAATTCTATTTGTATAATTAACTGACTTGCCTCTAAAATGACGAATTTGTTATTAGGGCGAATAAATGAATCTGAATCTGAATCTAGATCTATTGAAAAGTAGCTATGCCTTTAGCAACCTTTGTAAGTATATACTTAGCACGCGACATCACCTACCTCTCACAAATCATTACATTTTCAACAAAACCGAAAAGTTAATATAATATTCTATAAATAATACGTTACCAGTACACGCGAGCATGCGTCAAGCGTGACTAGGCTTAATTCGGAAACGTAAGGAATATCTTATAGAGACGAGGCCGTAGCTAGGACTTATTAAGGGGGGAAGAATCAACGAATAAGGGGCGAAGGTCTGATATGTCAAAGTAGCGAAACTAGCGGTAGTAAGTACCTACTAAACAATATCTTAATTATAGAGAATTTATTTTGACACCTATCTTGGCAGTCAAAAACTACTAGAATTGTTATGTCTAATTAGTTGAAATTGAGCAAGGATGATGTCATAAACAGCTAGTTGGAGGTTGCCAGTTGCCAAAATTCAAAAATTGCTACATCAGTGAAGCGACTAAAACGAATTAAAAACTAGCTGTCAGTTGTAAGAGCTACACGATGCTTAACTGACATGTGACATTTTTACGCAATTTACAAAGAATAATAACAACGGATGTTTATGCATTTCATGAGCGCAGTGGCAGAACTAACGTCATAATATGTTAAGAAATAGGTACTGTAATAATATGACTCTGTGTACTGGCAATAACTTGTTCTTTTTTTCAATCTTATATCATAAGTTCAAACATAGACAAAACGTTGATGCGGAAAATAAAACATATTTAATGAAAAACAAAGAGAAAATGGGCAAGACACAAGTGTGATACCGAAGGCCTAATGCACATTATGTTCCGCGTTGCACGGGAGGTAAGGGGCAAATGCCCCACGCAGTCTCGACCTGAATACACCCATGTATAGTATAAAGCCATGATTCAATGTACGCTCATCGTATCCCCTTTATAGGCTCTTAAATCTTATATTGTGTTATGCAATCAGCGATTGTGCATGTAACTATGAGAACTGCGAACGTTTCAATAGAATTGTATTGAATATTGTTTTGAGCAATTTCGACAAACAATTTGATGTGTACTGCCCGAAATTAGGAAGATAATTGCATAATTTACTAAGGTAACTGCTATTTAAACACGTTGTTTAGATAATAATATAAAATACGAACCTAGTTTTAAAGTAGGTACTTTTATATTTTATACATAAGTACCTATATTTTGTTTACAAATTCAATTTCTGATGTGTATTCATCAAAAAATCGTGCAATGAAAATAGAGATTACCAGCACCACTTACAAATAAAACACAGATTCATGCCACTTATCATGCAAGAAAAAAACCTTACCACCCTAATTGATACGCATAATAATCTCTGTTTTTAAATAAAAAGAAAAGAAAGTTATAAAATTATTTACAAAATAGATTGTACCTACTATACATTTTAATATAAGTCGAAAGTCTTTGGCCCTCACTGGCTTGGCTCGTGCTCCAATGCAAGTGCCTACTAGGTATCATGCTGAAATGACTTCTTAAACTAATGTACACTTAAAATGTTTACTGCGGCCTACATATTTTTTTAGAAAAAAGGTTTGATAAAACAAAACAGCTGTCATCAAAACCCTATTGCATTTGCAATAGCGACTTTTGTACCGTTTCAACCCTTTCCGACTCGCTCCAACCTCTAAAGAAGCGAACACCTAATAGATTTCTCTCACGCAGGTCCCACACTAACGATATTACGTCATCGATCCATGATAATCCGCCTGCGCTAACTCCCAACTACTATACGAGTACCGGTGTCGGACGCAGAGAAAGTTGCTCAGCTCGGATAAAACTACATTTATTGGCATTGCATATTCAACATACCCCCAGGCGTACTACACTGGCCATTTTACCCAGATCTCCTTGCTCTTCAACGGGCAGAAGACAAGGATAAAAAGTGCCAGGTCTGCGTAAAGCGGTGCAGAGTGACGTGCCAGTAACTAGTTTTATTTTCTGTTTAGTACAGTGACAGTGTTGTGGTAGTCTTCAGTGTGTGCCTACAAATTTTACTATGGACCGGAACATTATGGAGATGATGCCACGGTTATCTATCTGTTCTATTATGAAGAGGTAAGGTTTGTGATACCTAGACTGAAATCGCTCAAGATAGAGTGTCTTTCTTGGCTTCCGAAACGAGAGAGCGCCACTCTTTCGTTTCGGAGGCCAAGACACACTTTGGTTCGCTGAGCCATCGGAGTTAGTTAGTTAAGGTTTGTGAGTTTAGATGTAGAATTTTTAAAGGTTTTACTACAAGACTAAAAGTTTTTTTAAGCTCAGTGACGATGTAGCGCCACGCCCAACCAAGGTAGTTGGGAACTGGCTCATAAGTGGGATTGCCCAAAACACCGATAGGAGCTAGACGACTGATTTATAATTTTTTTACGAGCTCAGGAAAATATCAACAGGCGAGTTCTGTCTCTGTTAATCCTGTGGGAATCCCCACGTAGGTAAAACTGTGGGGCACAGGTAGCTTAAAATCT
Organism: Opisthograptis luteolata; assembly: GCA_931315375.2. NCBI lineage: Eukaryota > Metazoa > Arthropoda > Insecta > Lepidoptera > Geometridae > Opisthograptis > Opisthograptis luteolata. The sequence continues at coordinate 2,937,112 of OV928049.1, read as the reverse complement.
ACATCTTATTTTGTCCCCTAATACAAGTTGGTAACTACATAAATATACCTACAAATACAAAACAAAAACAAGAAATTTAATCTATTTTGGCTACACAAATGGTTTTTAAACATATGCTTTATTAAAGGTTGCTATTCCATAACCAACCCCCCTAGTCTAAAAGTCAATCATGTCCAAAATCGAGGGGGCGCTACATAAAACAGACATCTGAAGCGTCTGTTTATCACACCATTCACACACCCCAGTCTAGAAACTTCGCATTGATCTGGCAATACCTACTTTCAGGATGAAACTAATCCGTACTGACTGAAGGGACAAAAAGGAAACTGTGAAGCTAAAAATTGCAGTTCAATAAATGATAAAGCATTCGGACTAAAGTTACTTAACGCTCACTACAAAAAATGTGCACCACATTAAAAACATTAATTTATGTTTTCAACCTTTTTGGAACATTTTACCTACCTCATTCGACCAAACAATTTTTTTACTGGCAAGATTAACTTTGCATCTGTGGTCGGAAGCGCGGCAATTGTTGGCCTATTGCTCGACAAAATATGAAAGTACTCCACCTTGCTATATCCAAGTTAGGCAAAAGGACAACGTTTCCAGCCCATAAACGGCCGGTTTCAATAACTTATCTATCCACGGTTTGCCCTGCTAGAGATAGAAAGAACATTGTCCACTTTTCATACTGCCTTGGACCTGAGCGCAATATATTTTGTATAAAAATTACGAGTAGTCTATTGAAGTTATACGACCGGCCTATAACAGTTTTTGGTGTGTGAAATTCAGTCAGGTTCAGAAAAAGAAAAAGGAGTACAAACAAAAATAGTAGAATAGTATCGTAGCAAAAGCAAACAAAGGGTTAGGGTTGCCTGATCTGAATCGATCCTCCAGAAGATCAACACCGAAAAAATCAATTTCATTTTTCTGGACTCGCCTTGAAATATTGTTTTCTATAATCTTATTAGGACTAAAATTACAATTTTTTTCATACATAGCTCGTTTTCATACAACTTCAGGTCCGTTTTGGCCATTGTTCTTTGACATTTTCTATCTCCAGTATAGCAAACTGTAGAAAGATAGGTTATTGAAAGTAGCCTTAAAATCTACGCCCAGTCTACACTAACACTACCTGCAAGCCTATGTGTAGCAAAAGTTCCCCGTCGTCGGAAGTGGTCCGTTGTATGTTGATGTGACGGACAGTGACGTCAGATTAACATCATCGCGAGCTTAGCGAGTTCCATGACGTGCAAAATTGGCTTGTGGTTCAGGCAAAACATTGGTTTGTTAGTAAAATAATGAACTGAATTATAAAGTGCCTACTCAGTAGTTTTGAGATGTGAATATAACATCCTAATAATATACCTACTCCTACTTATATTATAAACGCGAAAGTTTGTGAGTATGTATGTATGTTTGTTGCTTGGATTTGGGTGAAATTTGGAATGGATTTAGCCTATACCCTGAATTAACACATAGGCTACTTTTTATTCCGGAAAAGGGTTCCTGCGGGATAACGGGAAGACGCGGGTGAAACCGCGGGGTGCAGTTAGTTTAATAAACTATTGGGTTTTTTCTGTAGTACCGATTGCTAACGCTATAACTTGATAATATAAAAAATATGGTATCCTAAAAAAATTAACTACAAAATATCAATTCCAAAATACTTAAAACTTAAGTAACGTAAAGTGAACTTAATATGGCCAGACCCCTTCATTATATTATAAGCGATAAAGAACAACCCTTCTATCTTAATTTAAGACGCTGTAAAATTATACGAAGTATTAAAATTTGTCGTTGCTTTTAATATGTAGTTAAACCTGAAGTTACATGGCATGGTGTTGCCAACTTTCTTGTTAACGTCTTTAGATATGATATTCTTCCCTAGGTCTTGTTAATAGCAGATATATAAGGCCTACTTTTAATAATAATAATAATAAAATCAATTTATTGCCATTAAACAAGGAAACTTTATAGAAAAATAAAAGACACATATACAATATAACGGCAAAGGGGGTAAAACTCAGCTTGTGCTGTGTTTACATTTGCATGTGCACACAGCGCTGGTTTTCAGTTTACCCCTGTGCTCGGTCAGTTCTTCGCCGAGGAGGTAAGTATAAAGCGGGTCACAATGATACAATCATTTACAAAACGACAGCATTCGGATTACGGAGTGTACGGTGTGTATGTTTGTGTGTGTGTGTGTGTGTGTGTTTGTTTGTGTGTGGGTGTGTGTGTTTGTTTGTGTGTGGGTGTGTGTGTGTGTGTGTGTGTATGACTAATTTGTTTTAAAGGTTGCTTCATAATTCTTTCTTTCTCTTCTCTTTCTTTTAATGATAGACTTCTATCCATTTAAAACTAAAATATAATTGTACCATTAAAATCCGTAAAATGTTCAATAAATAGTGCCTAAAATCTTGTGTGTGAATGTCACAGTGTATAACTTATCTAATGTAAAACTAAAATAGGAAATATAACTCTGTAGGAAAATAAAATCTTGTAAAATGAAACGAAATAAGTTAGCAATAAATTACGCGTGGTATATATTCATTAGAAATGCTTGTACACTAATCTACAAATAAATAAACTTAAATAACTTGCTAACGCGATTTAACCGCGCCTAACAGTAATTACCTTATTTACACTACACATAAATACATAATGTATCATAGTTTATTATCACAACCGATTCGCGACTCATCGAAAGTACACGAAGATTAAAAAGTTTTTTTGAGACTCAAAGCTTATACGAGTATCTCTGAGAATAATAAGTCGCTACTCCCCGATTAGGTTGCACCATCGAAGATCGAGAGTTATTATTCCCACATACAAACAAGCGTCCTAAACATTCATCCTACAACGGTTAAATACGTGGAAACCCGATATACCGACATGTCAAGTGACAAACGCATTCACCAACACCTCAAATGCTTGCCCTGTCCCCTCAAACTAGGCGTCAACCCCCTTGATCTGTCTTCAGAAGCTTATTATCCCACAACTTGTAAGGAGATGACGTGCTAGCTTCCCCCATTCGGGGGCTACTGGTATAATTTGGAGGGAGTCTGGTCGGTGTTGATAAAAAGCTTCCGTAAGACAGCGAGGAGTTGACTCCAAGCGACGCGTCCAATGTTGAATAGTACCCTGACGAAGCGGCGGAAGGCGGTGGCGGAGCCGGGGGAGCCTGCTGGACCCTAGAGGCCTCAGCATACGCATCCAAATGCGTCCTCACCAAAGAAATCAACTCTCCGTAATTCCCAACGCTGCTGTAAGCGCCGGCCACCCTGTAAAGCAACAACCGCGCCTCCCCAAAAAGACTATCCAAAATTTTACCTGTCGTGAAGAGGACGATCGCCTTCAGGCAGGAGTACTCCGCGGAGTCCACGTGGAGGGCTTTCAGCTTTTCCACTTGCTCCTGGAAGATCCTGATGTGGTCCATGAAGGCGACGACTCGATCCGCCGCCATGGGCGACGCGTGCAGCCCGGCGGCGGCGAGTAAGGGAGCCACGTGTAGTGGCATGGAACACTGAGACGCGTTCAGCACAAACAGTTCCGACCAGACGAGCCTCAGTAAGGCGACCTGGTCGGTCACTTGGAGGTCGGGAAAGAAGGGGATATTCCGCGCCCATTCCACTGCGGAGAAGAGTAACCGCGCAGCCAGCTCGCAGATATTGTCGATGCCCATGACGTTTGTCGGTTGGACGCACTGGCCGTATCTTGAGGTGGGGTACGGTTCCGCTCGGAGGAGAAGCGAGATATAGGATGAGAGGTACGGATGGCTGTTCAGGCCACTGGTCGGGTCTCCGTTCGCTAACGAAAACTGCCCGGGAAGGGCGAGGCTTGCTGGTTGCGTGGGAGGCACCCGTCCTCTCTGCACCGCTGAAACAATAGAAATACCTCAATTAATACAATATCTTAATGAAGTAATTTAATCTGGTTTACGGTGAGCTTTTAATCGATAGTTTGAAGGCTTAATTTCATTTCAACGCATGTTTACGATTAATTATAAACTCAGTGCAGAATATTGGTTTACAAGTCGCCGTTGTTGTATACTTTGATTGTCCGTTTGATTGCCTTCATTAATATTGGTATTGTGCGGTGCTAATGCAAAATGGGAGTGGTGATTGTGCAAGTATTAAATAAAAGTTTTGTTTTGCACTAAACAGTAAACAATAAATACTAAATCATTAGTTTTTGATATTATAATCTTTGATCTTATAAACTTGAGGTTATAGCCGTCATCATCTGCCTTAGAGAGAGTATAGTATAATCTACTAAGCAGCTCCAATGCGGTTGATAGGTATCACATTTCTTCGAGTATTGTGGCGCTTGGACATGCCGGTTTCGAATGGCAAATCCGCACATAACTTATTCACTCATAGATACAGGACCGATATTGGATTTGAAATTGGTATCAACGCCTTGACACCTCTTCAAGTACCATTGCTCTTCACTCGTTAGCTTGAGTCAAGGCAGCGCGCAGTGCTTCAATAACTGGATTTTTTTTTTTTACTTTTTTTTTTTTTTACTATTTACAGGGTAGCGTTTGACCACAAGTCACCTGATACTAAGTGACGATGTGGTCCAAGATGGCGCCACGTTACACCTGGACTGGGAACTGGCTCTCAAGTGAGACTGCCGGAACACACCGATAGGTGCTTGGCGACAGATTCTTAACAAGAGGGTGGTAGCTAGCCAGGCGAGTACTAGAAAATACCCTACCACCAAGCTATGGTTTCATCACGATGTTTTCCTTCACCGAAAGCTCAAGCTCATTGTAGGATTCGAACCCACGTCCTACGGATCGCAAGCCTACGTCACTACCACTGAGCCATCATAATCCACTGAGCCATCATAATCTGGATATGTTAGAGAGGTATCAAACAAAATTACTTCTAAAAAATAGAGTCTTGTAAATACATACTTAATACTGCGGTACCTGAATAAGCATTATAACACTAGCTCTAAGATCTTTCCTCTTATGTTGTTATATGCTTCTGTTGTTGTGGTGAAACAATAAAGCGTTGTCTATCTATCTATCGAAATTAGTTCAAATTTATTTTCAATTGCATATAACGTCATCACGGAGTCTAGATCACAATTCTGCTCGTATAGTTCCCATAAAATCGCTTTGAGTTCGTTCATTGTAATTAGCATACATAACTTCATTATGTTACCACCGTCAATGGTTAACGGGCATCTTAACAACCGGGGGCGAACAGGCAAACAGGCTTATATCGCTTCCTATTTCTTGATTTCATTGTGATAGTGAAATAAGCTTTTGGTCTACGTCATTTTAATTGAAAGTTATTGATTTAATTCAGTTTAAGTTATTTTTAAGTTTTTTTTTGCCATCGCTCAAACTGGTGAAGGAAAACATCGTGAGGAAACCGGCATGTCCAAGAACTGCAACATTCAAGGGCATGCGACATCTACCAACCCACACTGGGCCAGCGTGGTAGATCACAGCCCATACTCTCTCTCTGAGAGAAGGCCGGAGTCCCAGCAGTGGGAACGTGAAAGGCTGATGATGAAGTTATTTTTAACGCTTTCCGCAGTGCTATAATTAATGAATTTGCAAGTTGAAGAGGCAATGGGCAGGCCACATCGCTCGACGAACCGATAACCGATGGGGAAGAAAGGTTCTCGAGTGGCGACCACGAACCGGAAGACGTTCTGTAGGTAGGCCCCCACTAGGTAAACCGACGACATTGTAAGAGTCGCAGTGAGCCGATGAATGCAAGTGGCTAGTAGCCTTCTTTTATGGTGGAAGAGGGAAGGCCCATATTCAGCTGTGATCTTCTTCCGGCTGATGATGATGATGATGATATAATGCAGTACTTTAAGATGGGTGTAAGAATAGTTCTTTAGGGTTAGCAATGCATCGGCAATGCCTCTAGTGTTGCAAATGTACAATGCAAATATGTCGTATGCATTTTGTTTTATTTTTACTGTTTACAAGGTAGCGTTTGACCACAAGTCACCTGATGTTAAGTGACGATGTGGTCGAAGGAAGCGCCACGCTACACCTGGACTGGGAACTGGCCCTCAAGTGAGGCTGCCGGAATATACAAAATAGGTGCTTTGCGACAGATTCTTAACAAGAGGGTGGTAGTTAGCCAGGCGAGTACTAGAAAACATCCTACCACCAAACAAAAGAGGAGAGGCATGTTTGTGATTCTATTACATAGAAAATGTTTCTGCCTATGTCTTTTTTATGAAATTGACCCTCACATGTGTTCTTAAAGTTTGTATGGAGAAATATCAAAATATCAACAGGAATTGCCATGCAGGCAAAGCCGGGGCAACTCACTTGTAAATATTTAATGTATGATTACTCTCTTCAAACTAAAATAGTGTTTACATTCATTGTATTAACGCGTTTTAAATTGACCCTAGGAGCGCTTGAACTCCTAAAACTTCAGTAAGTAGTTCTTAATATCTGGGCCTAAGTACTTTTTAAACTTTCGCGAACTGAAATCATATTTGTCAGAGACTCGGGACGAAATTTCTTAGAATAAAGTTTGCGCTCTTTTTCTTCTAATCGCTTCAATATCGATAATTTAGGAATTGACAATTTCAAAGCGATTATGACATCGAGAGTGATTTTCAATAGATTTTTTATTTTAGTCTTAAAACTTTAGATTATTATTAGTTTATAATACGCCAACAGAGCCATCCTTATAAATCATATTGATTTTATCTCAATCGGACAACTAATCACTGTGATATAAAATCAATAAATTTTGCAAGACATGAGACACCTATCTATTAAAATTTATTATTTCTTTTCGTAGACAAGAAGGCTATTCCGTTGTATCATTAATAATTATTACTTTTAATGAATATTATTCGTTTCAAATTTCTAAATAATTGTAAAAGAAGCTAAAAAAACTATATTAAATCAATAGTCGCTACATACATACATACCAAGGGCACAAATGACTTCTAATCTGAACGTTCAAAAAATATTTGTTTAGTTTGATTGATAGAATAACAATCGAATCGAATATAAAAATGCCTGTTGTTTCACATAACAACGAGGCATTTCAAAGATCGTGACGCTACAAATCATCGGTGCAACGCGAGACGAATCGAAGTGAAACCACGGAATCGCGGCTAATCGAGTAATCGCCTGCTTGGAATTCGGATATACCTCAGCACTACTTGCCAGACACGGAACAAAAATCCGTAGCGCGCGAAGAATTTCAAATTTTCGAACGCTCCACGTTTTTTGGCGGCAAGAACGAACGCTCGGGCACGCGCGGAGCTTTTTTCCTCTTTTTTACCTTTTTTTTAGACCGAAGACAAGAAAATAAACGCGTAGACAGGTTGTATTATTATTTTTTATCTCAACGACAAGTTGACTGGAATGCGTCATGCTCGTTTTGTAACTGCACGATCCCACAGTTTATTTTCGCTTCAAATACAACAAACTAAATCATAATGATCGATGGGTTCACGTGAACAATATCGACATTTACCAACAAAATATCACGGTATCAATCATTGGAATAACACGCACGCACGAATTACTGGTTACATCAACAATTCAATTAAAGTGTTACATTGCCGGAATAATTCCGTTTGAATTAGAGTAATTGCGCGCGTGATTAGCCGGTTTCAGAAGGAAATGTAGGCCGAGAGTTCTCCCACGCCGTCGACACCTCGCCTAATAGCGCGTCATTACGCTATCTGCCGATACATCTCCGCTCCGCTCGCCCGGCCGGTCGGCGCTCGGCTCGACCGACATCCACGGCCCATCACTATCTCGATTCTCGATTATCGATAACCGCGACTCTGGACAAAGCGATTGTTTGAACGACCACTAATTACTATTTAAATTCCACAAAACCGATTGGCTCTTAACACTTTCCTAATACGTTGTTTGGAATATCGATATTGACATATTTTATGAATGGAATTAATATAAATTCATGTAAAGTAGTGTCGATATGAGTGGGCTTCCCGTAACTTTAACGTTATTAGATCCATTAGCAATCATTTGCATACGACTACGTCTCATTTCGAATTTCTCTCGTATATCTACACTTTAAATTAAATCGTCGGACACGGCAACATACTTCATCGGATTAAGTGAAAATTATCAATGTTTATATTAGATATAAATTAAACGGCCACTTGATAACGGATCGGCGAAGGTATTTGTAAATAAATAATATTTTTCAAGTGTTAACAATTAATAAAATTCAAAGTTTATGACCGTTTACAAATAACTTAAATTAATAAATGGTTAATCCGCAGTGTTGTAACCGTTTCGTTCTAAGTTGTTTAATGAGATGATGAAGTCTAACAAAGAATTCGATTAATTTAGAAATTTTGGTATCAATTTATTTTTTTGTTTATTACGATAATAAAGTAAAGATTCAAATTTGTGTTTATTTAATAAATCTTTTATTCAGTCTTTTACTCATAGAGATGGATACACATATTTATTATAGGTACTTAGACATAATTTTATTTAGCGAAATAAAAGTAGAGATTGAACAAACTTTGCATGCCCTTAGTTTAGGCAGACCACTAACTCTATACTACACTTATAAATGATTAAAAAAACCTTGACCGGTGTTTTTTTTATACAGGTCCGTCCGTGTTTCTAACTCCAAAAATAAAACGGTAGGCATTTCTAAGTAAAAACAAGATAGATAACTAAACTTTCCAAAATATTTTATCAAAGAAAGGTAGGAAATTATAAAACGTATGCAGAGATGAAGATTTAAATAGTAGAAGTGCATATTCCAAACCGAGGCACGTATAACCTATTTACGTGAACACTCGACTAAACGATCTATTTATATATTATTGCTTACAAGCTTTTGGCGAAGGACCGTTTTGCTAAGATATTTAACAGTATTAAACCGGTATTATAGGCTTAAGGTAATTTCAAGCTTATCGATCCTTGCCGCTACTTAATTGTTTTTTTTTTACAAATTCGTAAAACAAACTTTCCAGTTAAATTACACGACATAGAAAGATAAATTATCCGGATATATCAGGATGTTGAGCGCAGCGCATTGCACAGGATTTTAAATGATTGAAGTTCATAATTCTGGGTGGCACTGAACTGTTAAAGGCAAGAGTGATAATTAGCATCAGGCAGGCGAGTGACATGCTCGTCTTGTCAATCATTTACCTACATACAAAAAACTTTTACGAATTCAAGAATGTATTATTTACATATATTGAAACGTAGTGGGTACTCGTCTAGAGAACATAACTATGGTGCTGAATGTAGTATCAGTACCGCAAATGAAAGGTCTTATTTAATTACCGCATTTATACAAAATTGTTAAATTGTTCGGTCCCTGCGTTCAAGCTTTAGGTATTAAACCCATCCATATTCGAATCACGTACGCAGAAAATCAAATGAAACAGCCTGAGATTGTCAACGTTGATAAACGAAAACATACCTTATTCCTAAACGATAGGGTTTAAGATAACGATCGAGGAGCGTAAAAATATCAATTGCAGGGTAAATATTTGCTCTTGACACAGATTGTAGAGGAAACGATAAACAGTTGTATCGTTTCTGAGATTTGTTGATGCTGTTGTATAATGTACGACAGAAGTGGTTGCTTCTTTCGTAACACTAGCTGGGTTTATAAAGTACTGAACAAAGGATAGTAAGAAAGAAAGAGTGTGTGGTCTATTCATGAAAACTTTCATAATTAGAGTCCATTAGTAAAATTATTAAATGTATTCTATGGAGCTAAAAAAGTCTCTCCATGGAGAAAAAAGTTATGACACCAAATAAAGCACCAAAACTACAAACCAACTTGCATTATACTTATTATTGTTGTTATATAGAAAAAATATATATTCAGCGATCTATATATACCTCTCTGCGTAGTAGATTTCGCGATCCGAACGTTCACTGTGTTCCACCTGAATTGCACAGTAAACTGTGTAACTTTTTTAGTGTGTCTTTGACATTAGAATTTGCAAGGTGCGGGTGGTGCGGAGCGTTACTAATATATACGGATTTTTTTAAAGTACTATCTAGGTGACGAATACAAAATTCAAATTAAAAAAATTTGTTGATTTACTGATTAATTAGACACCAACATCGTAACAATACAAGAGAAAAGTGTACCTACATGATTATATATTCAGATGAGTGTTTTTGTAAAACATAAAAAGACAAATTCTGACATTCTGACTGCATTCTTGTGATTTGAAATGTCACGACCTTTGACAGAAAGAGTCAGTAGCCATAGCTACTAGCGCATGCGATTGTTAATTAATTTTCCTGTCAATGCATAACAAATCATTGTTCTACAATCCATCTTCCATCTTCGACCACAACGTCACTTAACATCAGGTGACTTGAGGTCAAACGCTACCCTGTAAGTAAAAAAACAAACTACGTGTATGCGATTGGGTGGGTGATATTAAATATTGGTCTATGTGTTTTCTGCCTTGACTGTACCCGGCACGTGTCACATACAATTTGCACGCTAATAATATTTACAAGCAGACAAGGAAAATACAATTTAATGTAGTCGTTTCGCTCCAATTTGCTCAGCATCTGTGTAAATGGTCGGCCAATTACGACCATGTACTAGTTTTTTCCTTTTTACATTACAACTTGCGAGTTGTTATGAGACATATATGTATTTCACGAAGCATGCATTTTTGCTATATTATACTAGCTGCGCCCCGTGGTTTCACCCGCGTTCTCGCTGGAACCTTTTACCGGAATGAAAAGTAGCCTCAACAGATTTCAGTGAAATTTGGAATAGAGATAGTTTATACCCTGGATAAACATATAGGTTACTTTTATTTAGGCAAATGGCTTCTGTGGGATAACGGAAAGTTCGCGGGGCACGGCTAGTAAAATGTATAATTTAAAATATTCTAAGCTTTATCTGGTTTGCAATCAAGATGGTCTTTAAAATCTTATCTAAATTGATCAGTATTAATCAAAGGGAAAAAATGTTTATTTTTGTCGATTTTTATACTGGTATGTTGAAGTCACTTAAAATCAACAAAAAAGTAGTAAAAATATTTTATGTAATTTTCAACGATAGTTTTATCACCTTTTAAATTTATTTTACGTAATAAAAGTTGATTATTACAAAACTACCCTGTGGTCAAAAAAAAAACATTTAAAAGTCCCCAAAAAATGAGAATAAAAAACTTTCGTATAAGAATAATAATAAAGAAACGTCGGTCACAGTGTTAATGATTTAAGGCGGAGGTGTCCAAGCAGAGCGCTGGCATCGTGCTGTAGCCGTTCACCTCGGGACACCGTCGAGGAGAAGTCGCAGTTAAACCGAGGTGAAGATTCCGCCATACCGAGGTGAAGACGCAGCGACACCGAGGCGAAGACTACAGTTGACGCAGAGACACGACGGCAGCGGCCAGCAGGGCGAAGACGAGGTAAACGCGCTGGGATTCCATCACCACTTATAGTTTATCTACAGTCTATTAGATAGTCGCCAGTCTATTAAATAGCCGCCAGGGAATGATCAGTAAAATACGATTATTGTATAAGTTTATAAGTTTGATTCTAGCTAGTTACCTATCACTTTAACTGTAACTAGATGTAACCAGATTTCCGGAAGATAACTTCCTACATCCGATCTCACAAACTTTACCTTTTCATAATATGTATTAGTAAAGATCAGTGAACCATCTATCACCATTAAAATAATTTGGAACAGAATGCATCAGCACTAGTTATCGAATTACGTTAAAGTTTACATTTTTATTAAACATCCAAAAAGAGAAAGATCAGAAGACGATGAAGCAATTAAAGCCCTTGTTACAAATCAACGACCACCTTATCCTTTTCATCAAACTCAAACATTCTCATCAAGATAATGCACGTTACATTAACATTTCACTTCTAATGACTGACAAAACGAGCGACCCACTAAAACATATAAATAACAAGCTATAAATTGAACCATTAATGAAGACTGCACAGTCTTCAGCTATCGTACCATTAGTGGATACGAATGATATGGTACATACATCATTGTACAACATTTTAGATCGTATGTAACTTCATTTACCGTTCGTCTATTTATTTAAGTTGTTAGCCACTATCTCGTTACGTCTCGATACATGTTGATAATCCGTTATTTATGTTCGACATTTTTCAACGCGATCCCAGCACGCGACACCGTGTCATCCGACAAATCACTGCGACAAATTGTCGGCCGTCCGCCTTTTGTTGTCCTAACGGTTGTGTTTTGATATCATTAGAAAATTCTCGAGTTTTACGACAGTGAGAAATATTGTTTCTAATATACAGATTAGAGATTCCTCTGTTACTAATGTAGAAAGTTTTCTAACACGAGAGACGAATGAGGCGAACGATTAGACGCCCGATTACGGACACCTCCAAAGTGAAAAATGCACTTTTGTGCCTCAACATATTGTTAAAAACGAAATGGAATGCTAATACTGCACGACGATAGAAAGTTTTTAATGTGAAATAATGTAAACAAACCTCCCAAAGAGAGGTAAATCTTAATAAAGAACAACCGGACATGGAAGATATCAGAACAGTAACATACCAAACAATTAAAATTATCTTGGAGATAAGATTTCTTAGGAAATATGGTAAAGATTGAATAAATAAATCCATGGTACAGCACGTGCTAAGAATTAAGTGCATTCCACCTCCAGCCCATAACCCCATTAGCTGCGACTCGGTTTTTGTAATTATCGACTTATTAAATGCCGCGTAAGATTTATGTTGAGGCCAGTAACAGAACGGCTAAAGTTTCGTCCAATACTCCAATCCGACACTTAAACGATGATGCAAATTTTACACTCGTCTTCAATGTATGCGATGTAATTGCCATTTGAAAGGGATCCAATACTCTCTAAAAAGTATCTACAAAATTGTTGCAATGCATATGTTTAATCTTTGGCGCAAGCAGATTCTCAAGCGGTAATAACGTTAGAATATACACAAATGATATTCAAATAATACACGGGGAATCTGAATGAAAATCGTGCATAAGAAACAATAATGTCGGTAGGGAACGAAACGAAACCACTGCGCACAGAGTCACTGACCACAACAACGTACGAGAAACGAAGGCTTGCGATAATCATAATACGCTTGCAGATATGTGATTAGCTGCGGGGTCACGGAACGGTCGGCGTTAGACAGAGAACTGGTCTCTCGTCCCATTCTCTGCTGAGGATGCTCGCAGCAAGGCACCGGCCGGAGACGGCGGGCAAACGACCGCAGGGCGCCTAAACCGCTATACTAAACTGTGACCTCACGAAATTCTCCGAGCACGATACCGGCGATGATTCACGTGTAATGATGGATGTACAGACAAACTGACACACAGAGATGCGGACGCTAGATGAATTCCGAACGACAGGTCCCGAGAAAAAGTTGTTTCAATTCTGAATACCGTCATGATTATTATCGACTCTTATCATTAATTTTATTGAGCCATCACCGGCATTAGCATATTAAATTAGTTTTTGTTTTTAGAAGCGGTGACACGACGTGGTCAATATTCGTGTTGATAATTTCTGATTTTGATGGGAATATCATCTGACCATTAAGCTGTCAACGAAATGTAAATATCCATTCGTGAATGTATTAGACACATCGCTGTCTCGACCCTGATTGTGATCTTACATACATGTCTGTCAAACGGATTTTGGATTCCTGCCCACTTCTGCGCGGCTCTATTCGGTTTCACATCATTAAAATCATGATCTTAAAATATAAAGTGAAACTATAAGGCTGGATGCCAGCAAATAATTTATATGGTACGGTACAGAGGGCACGACCATATGAAACAGGTTTGCTGAGACTACTAACGTAGTAACCAATATACATACAAACCGTGCATTACTCTCTCAAGTATTCGAGATTATACGGCGTTAGAGCGGCCGAGGGAGGCGACTGTGAGAAAATTTCACCTGTACGTACTGTCGATTTATCATTGCATATAATTTCGAATCGGATTATCCGTGAGCTAAATCGAGATAATAACATTGAAGACCGAAGGTGGGAAGTGGAGATGCAAATAGACTGCGTGATTCAAAGGTAATGGTATCGAAAGCGGTGATATGTTCCCTCGTATGTTTCTCTTCGTAACATCACACGTTGGTGAGGGAATTAGCGTCGGTGGGCGAGCGAGGCGCTCCAATAAATCACGAGGATAGTTCGTTAGGCACACGCCGACCGCTCCGCAGGGGGCCACCTTCGATTCCAGGCTGGCAAGTGGAACGGCATTCAGGCAACCCCCTGTAGGTGAATATTTTGACGTGCTATATAGTGGCGTGTCGCACTCATCGCTGATGGATGTTGGATTCTTCTGTACCCCTCTACAGTTCACAGCTTGACTTGTTTTATCGTTATTTAAGTTTATAGACTTCTTTGCTGGAAATGGAATTCGTAATACCCACGATACGTATGTATACAGTGCAACCTTAATATAACGTACCTCAATATAACGACTTCCTCGATTTAACAAATTCTTCGTAATCCCCTTGAATTGTCCATAAGAGTCAATATAAAATATACCTTTACATTGCGAACATTCTTTGCGTACAACCTCTTTATAACGAATTTTCAACTATCAAGAAAAAGTATTCATACCTCTAATTAACGAATTTTGCCAACCCAACACCTTTATATAAAGTTTCCACCAATAATATAACTCTTAATCTTATAATGTGATTCATGTCTCGACATGTTTCGACACGCTTTTGTTTGTACAGTAATCATTGTTGTTTTGATGGAAAGTATTGAGGTGAATAAAACTATTCTTTTACCTCTTTATAACGAATTTTAGACCAATCTAACCTCAACATAACAAACCTCAGTTCAACGAATTACTTGATATTACGAATATTTTATTGTTCCCCTCCGATTTGTTATATCGAGGTTGCACTGTATATAGCTAGCTATACTAGATCAGAGTTGTTAAAAATAGTTACAAAAGTACCGTCATGCCACAATAATCTGTCGAAGGTGAATAACTGGTTTTATCAGCTTTTATTAAATTGTGACATTTATCACATTGAAGAGGAATTTCGCACTGTGTTGCATCAGTTTTGTATCTTTTTTGTTGGAAAATGAAGGCGTCCGTCAAATTTTAAAAAGTTAATTATCGAAATACTTTTACAGATGGACGGCAAAGTCCCGGGCGGTGATATATCATCCCAGTGAGAGAATATAAATCACCAAGTGATTGATAGTGGTATATATCTCACGCTGGTTCGCTAGCTCCTTTTTTAATCCGACACAAATGATTTTACACTTTGATTCCTTTTTGTGAGGCTATTTCGCTTTGGGATTTACGAGACGATCGAATTGGATTCTGTTCATCCGATTTCGGGATGATGAAATGCGCTAAAGTTACACATCCCTTTGTAAGGACATCTTTATAGTCTCTTGATGGGTTCGATGATGGATTTATAAATAGATTTATCTCTAACTCAAAGTGGCATTAATTAATGAACTGCTGTCAATAATGTTTATAGAACACTGGTTTTAGAATTGCAAATGGCATTTTAATTCCATAAGGAAACATTGGATATTAATTCATTCCTGTCTCCACTATCATCAGACTATGGTACCTATAAAGCTATTTCATCGCACCCGATGAAAACCTCTACCATAACAATGTGAAATTCTATATTCCACGGGCATAAAACGAATGTTTATAGTGAAAACCTATCAGGTTTCTAACAAGTATTGAGAGGCGACCCGTCCGTCGGCGACCGTATTTGTGCACTACCTGCCCCGGCCACTACTGGTAGCCTTTCCAAGCAGATTAGAGCCATTTTCTATTGTAGTGGGCCCGATTCACATGCAAATCGCTTGACAAAACGTGCGGAAATATAATTAGCTTACGACGCCCGGGACCCTATTGGAAGGTCGATAGGGTCGCGCACCTTGACCGTGCAAAAACCGAACCGGTCTATTTGTTGTCTTCGTTTTTAATTAATGTTTTGGCCAGGGCGTTACTCCTGACCGATGTCCGGCCGCCACGCCGGCGAGGGTCACTATCCAACACTAAGGGGTTTTCGCGTTCCGTGGGAACGCCGCTGCAAGAAAACCGTCGATCATATCTTTATGTCGGACGCGGCTAGCAAGACTCGGTTTTCCCGGAATGTGGACCATTAAACGCGGCCCTGGAGCCTCGTACGAAACATGTCACAGTTATTATGCTCACTAGAAAAGATAATATCTGTGTGACGCAGCAGACAAAGTCGGTAAGCACCGCCTCGAGTTATTCTCGTCTTTCTAACTGCTCGTACTGATTGTTGACACGATTAAGTCGTTATATTAATCTCTGCGCTGTTCCCGAAAAGGGCTATCGAGTGCTTGCATCGGTTCATTATCGTCACTGCGTCCTCGATCGAGGAGCGAGTCGGTCATCGAAAGAACGTTACGGTTCTCACGGATCCATGTTTGCCAAACTAGACTAGTCTAATCCAAACAGACCCATCCTTACGGTCAGTTGGTCAACAATGACCGCACCTGGTTATGGGCGCAAATTGACACCCTCCTCAAGACTACGCACCGATTCTTTTGACGTTTCTTTTGTAGCGTCGAGGCGTGTATGGGGCTTTTACGTTTTTGAAATAATAACCGATGCAAACATTGCAGTAATTTGCGGACCCTATGGGAACGTCTCGGGAGACGATGACGTTTTTGACAGGTCTTGTGGGCTCACAATATAAGCGCATTGTGCATGGTTTCCGTTGAACAAAATGACGGATTTCGTGCATGGATTAGATAACATAAAGAAATGACAGCTTATAGACCATGACAGATTGAGGTGCAGCTAGTTTTGTGTACTTGTTATTTTACTCAGATATTTTTAACAGCGCGTAGTGCTCAACCTTTTTCTAGGTTGCATAATGTGAGTTTGTTACACTAAAATATCGAAAAAAAACAATCGACACGTACTTTTATTCAAGCAGATTTTGTTCCAGAAATAATTACGAAAGAAACATTTTCAATTTCCCCATGCGAATCCCATTAAAATTCACCACGAAGCCCCGGGGGGATATCGGTGCGATACCAGAAATCTTTCTAAATGACCGGTCCTGCACAAAAACTTATTAAGATATTCCAAACAAAGCGAGTATGATTGATGCGCCCTAAACAAAAGGTGGGACCATTGAAGTCCATTGTTGAGCTCAAAAACGGCCAGAATTAACTTTGCCAGGGACCGCGTAACCTAAAGTGGCAGCAGCAGGCAAAAACGTTATTTTAATGTGAATATTTGCTTTTACTATACATGCACATTTAAAAATCAAAAAACTAGTTAGAGGTGCCAATTCTAACGTGCATCATCTAGGTAACACCAAACTAAATAAGATAAGGTAAAAAAGCAATGCTGTTCTATTCTTACTAGTTATAGAAAATACCTATACATCAAAATCGATACCAGACTGTTGGAGTTCTAGATCTTCCACATTTAAATTAAATTAAGAGATTTTTTTAAGTTGTGGTATATTTATGCAACTATTTAACGTAGCAGCATCGATCTGTAAATTTTGCACAGACTTTTTTCGGTACTAAAATGAAGTGATTAACCGTTAATGAATACCGGAAATGCTGTTAATTTTAAAGTTTTCAGTCCTTACCACATAACGAACTTTGTAACGTTTTGTTGCGTAGCGTGCATTAATGCGCTTATTAAATAAACCGGTCAGACTAATGCGGTTAATTAATCAATGGATGCCAGCTTTGTTTTGCATACCGCAAATATAGGGATTGTATGTCTAGTTGTGGACTGATGGTCCGACGCACCTGGTGGGCTAATGTGTAATGTGTGTGCATGTTTTGATACCGTTTTCATTGTAGTAGTAAACTTAATATATTATGTACCTAGATTATGAATGCGAAAGTTTGTGAGTGAGTGTGCCTCATGCCCTTTCATCCATACATTGTAACATAGTATTAAAGGCCACCATCGCTCTATGTGAAATACTTTTTTGTAAATCGTAAACTCGCGGAACATAGGAAAGACTAATTAATTATCAATTTTTCACGTACCTGCTGATATACGAGTATAAGCTACCTCCATACTTAGATTCCTTTTTATTCCAAATCCTTTGAGCCGTTTCAGCGTGAAGGACTAACAAACATTTACACTCGCAAACTTTCACTTTCATAATACACATTTTAAGTGTGGTATCGTATAACTTTAAAAGCCATAGAGATGAGCTAAGCTCGTAATAGTGACCTTTAATACTATGTTGCAATGTATGGATGAAAGGGCATGAGGCTAGGAGTCAATGTAGGGCGCATAACATCCTTAGGCAAATACGTATAAACTGGTTGCCTTTGCGTTTCAATAACTGATCTATTCACGATTTTCTCTACTGGAGATAGAAAGACATAAGCTCCATTTTTTTTACTATTTACAGGGTAGCGTTTGACCACAAGTCACCTGATGTTAAGTGACGATGTGGTCGACTATGGCGCCACGCTACACCTGGACTGGGAACTGGCTCTCACACGGAGAAAAAAGACCTTCCGAAATACCGTTTTTGTGCGTGTGTGTGTGAATGTCTGTGACCACGTATCACCGTGACGACTGAACCGATTTTCATGAAATTTGGAATTCGATAGCTTATACCCTGGATTAACACATAGGCTTCTTTATTCCGGAATAAGGTTCCTGCGGGATACCGAGAAGACGCGGGCGAAACCGCGGGGCGCAACGAGTATTTGTATAAATTATTTCTTCTTTTTCTTTCTATACATTGCCACTATCATAGTTTTTAAGGTAATAAAGTTAATTAATGAATTTGTCTTATCTATTCAAAGGCTGTTTAAAAGAGAAAGCTTTTAGCGAAGAGTCTGCTTATTATACATAAACTATAATAGTAAGATAACACATTTGTATGTAGATATGTACCTACCGTTTATAATATAAAATATATATAAACTCTATACATATTATAGATAATATAAGAATTGTATGTTTTACATTACAATTATTAATAATGCCCGCACAATCACATACATAAACTCTGACTCTTAACTACTAGGTTTCCCTGTATTCCACAACACCCACACACAGAACAAATACTTGCGCTTTTTTTTCGTGCACAAATATTTGTCCTGTAGCAGGAATCGAACCCGCGACCTCACGCTTCACAGTCGGCTATCTGCCCATTGCGCCACATCGGTCGCCAATTTATTTCAACTATCACAGATACGAGTATGTGTTACACAATAGGACGTTAGGTACTTTTTTAACAACAAAAACTAGACAATTGCGAGTCTGAGAGAACAAGAGTTCCGTAATTCTTTGTACATTTTTTAAGTAACATTTATGACTACAGACTACAGATTTTGCCTTTATTCGTCCTGGGAGACCTTGCTTCTTGCTAAATTAATAATTCTAGGTCAATGGGAACAAAATATATACCTACCTACAGTTACATAATTACATGTGAAAACTTTTAAATAGTACATACATATTGCATTTAAAGTTTGCTAATTTTATGTTAGTTTTCCGTAGATAATAAAATGTAATGTGTGTATGAATGAATTTGGATTTATTTGCGAGGGACAAAATATGCAGCAAATTGATTTTTTACACCTACAAGGGACCATAGAGTTTAGTAAATTAGTTCTAATCGTATTGTTGTCTTTTTCTAACCACTGAAGTAAGAAAAGAAGTAAGACATCATTACTTTTAGATCTGTCAAACTTAGTTTAGTTTTAGAGAATGCAAAACCGAATCGAGACTATTAACTGCCTACATCTATTAGGTACTTGACACCACGCATTCCTGAGAAAACGAGTCTTGGCAGACAGACCAACACTGACGGACAACGAAGTGAGCGCATAAGGGTTCTAATTTCCTTTTGAGGTACGGAACCCTACAAACTCAATGGACACTGACCATTCACACGGTTACATAATCCACTAAAGGCGAATGACCAAAACACTCTGCACAAAAGGCTATCTGTAACAGATCGTGTAGCAATCAACGAAGTAGCCAACACCCCTTCCGACCACTAAAACGTTTAAGAAAACACCTAACAAATATCCCAGAACAAAACAATAGCAAAAAATCTCACAAAAGCCCCGGCGCGACCTTATCTCCAACTGGTTTGATATCTAAGACGATTACAAAACGACAAAGCACTTTTTTCTCTCCTTCTATTAACAGTTAATCTCGGATGAAAATATAAAAAAAGGAGTCTGAAGTTCGCACCTTTCTTTTGTTTGTTGACAGCAAACAAATCGTTTGTTGGGCAAAATATTACGGGGTCGCGGAGACCTAATGCGGTGCTTGAGGGTTGAATTGAGAGCAACGGGTTACGGTGTCCTTTCCGGTCTCTCGTGCCCTTTGTATTATCAGCTCGGAAGTGGAAGGACGGTTAATGACGCAGAGGTGCGAGGTGTAAAACTTGTGTACTTTTGTTCTAAATTTTGTGTTAAAACTTGGTTTGATTGGCATGAAAATAATGCAGACACAAAATGAGGTAATGGAACTGAGGGCCCGTTTAAAATAATGCGGTAACTATCGTGAAACAACGGATTACTTTAACACAATAATCCCTACTCCCTACTAATAATTATAATTTACTAGCTGTTCTCCGCGGTTTCACCCGCGTGGGCTACAGTTTAATTATCGCAATAAAAAGTATCCTGTGTCCTTCCTCAGGTTTCAAACTATCTCCGTACTAAATTTCATTAAAATCGATTCAGTAGTTTAGGCGTAAAAGCGAGACAAACAGGCAGACATACAGACAGAGTTACTTTCGCATTTATAATATTAAAGTAGGGATACTTGGAATGCTTTTCGTAGCTTGCTTGAACTAAGAAACTACTTTTTAGGACTCAATTCTTAGATATCCCAAAATAAAGAGAAAAGATTTTGAAGTTTACAATAAAATTCTAGGTGTCATTTGCCATCAGGCGAGTGGCTCGTCTCGTCAATGAGTCGCAAAAAAAGGCAAGCATGCTCTAACATCCCCTCTGCATCACAAAATATGAAATTAAATAAAACAAAATATGAAAACTAGCATAAGCATTGTAAAATTTGTTTCACAAAACGAGGACAATGCGCCCTAAAAGGCTGAGGTCATACAGGTGCCACGTATAATAGGGCACAGCGGGTGTCCGCTACGTTATGAACTCTTCAACCTCCGTGCCCTGCGTCAAGATCGTTTCCTTTATGACAAGAGGAAATTACATCGCTGTGTTATCTTTACGTTGGTACACCTCTATCGTGGAGCTTTGTTTAATTTGCTACGCAAATGTTGAGACTCTTTTTAGACAGAGAGTGCGTCGTTGATAAAACGGCAAGCTTGTTTTGACCCGTGTTTGGGTGTTAGGGTTGTTATATCTAGCTCCTTTGGTTTATGATCATCAGCCTAAGGTTTCTTCCCACTACTGAGATATAAGCCTTCTCTTAAAGAGTTTGGGCTTTAATCCACCATGCGGGCCCAGAGAAGTATAGCGGATAGTAAATTTGAAAACAGTTCGTGCCATATGCTTGATAGCTTCATTGGCGAGATTGTAAGAGTCGCAGGGAGCCAATGGATACAAATGGCTAATAGCTGGTGGCATTCAAAGGGGGAGACCTATGTTCACCAGTAGACGTCTTCCGACTGATGATGATACGAGGTACAGAGCAATGGCATGGGGCTTGGTTCAAATAAATACCAATATCTTTATTAATAATGATTGCTTCAGAACTAACGAGATCTGAATATATGTGACCATAAAAATTACGCGGAAAGCGAAATACACATATAATTATGTTTGTTTACATGTAACATCAAAACGCAGGGCAGTCGAGTAAGAAGAGATAGTCATATTTTTCTGAAACTAACAGTTACGTAACAAAAGTGTCATCATAGGGCCTGCCAATAAAAGTGTAGACACAAAAGCTGATGTATTTCTAAAGGCTGTTAAAAGCCACACTGTCGCACACGTCGTAAAGCTGACAGGTTGTCAAGGCCCATTCCCAACACAGCCTTGACCTAAGCAGCATCTATTATTTTAAGCTTTACTCATTTACGCACTTGCTCGTTTTCATTTACCTCAACAAAAAGGCAAATTGTCAGAAAATCATTAATTATATTTTCGTTATTATCAGCACAGGAATATTCATCTAAGGCCGGTAATACACCGTCATCAATACCATCAATCACGGCGCTGTCTTTAAAACAATAACCGTCCGTATTAATTCCAGCGTAATAATAAGCTATTACTGCTCATAACTTTATATTAACAGTGATCGTCAACAGATACTTAGAGCACGCCGCGCTGCCCTTGGGCAGTTGCCCGACTAATGACTTTATAAGATTAATGATTTCACTAATTACACTTGTGACAATCAATGTATCTTTAAAGCTTTTTGTAATAACGCGGCACATTCTATCATTATCCGAGAATTCCATACCTACAACAGTAGCAGACGCGCAAGCAAAATCCGACTACAAAATTGACGCACTTAAATCCCTAGAGGCAATTACGTTAGCAGTAGCTTAAAATAATGCAGACAACATAATATTAAAACTTATATTACATAGTACTTACAGAGTATGAGTAAAGTACCGGTGGACAAAAAAGAAAACTTTAATAACACGGGTTGTATTTAATGTAAATGTCTCAATATAGGCATGGTTAGTCACTACTTTAATGTAAAAGCCAATTCTCAGGTTAGTAAAATTTTCCTTTTCAAAATTCAATTTAACAACAGTGATTGGGCATGTCTCTGTATTTTTCTTACTGAGTTGACTTTTATCATGCTTAAAATGCCTCTTAAAGGGATCAACTCAGGTAATTTTGAATAGATTTGAAGAACTCACCTTCTCTCCTCATGCCCATTTTGAGACATTTTCTGAGCCTGCAGTACTGGCACTGGTTTCTATGGTGTTGGTCGATGGGACAATTTCTATTCCCTCTGCAGGAGTAAGTTAGATTTCTTCTCACGGACCTCTTGAAAAACGATTTGCAACCTGTGGATAAGATTTTTACATAAGAATTATGTAGCTTTGGAAAGTAGCATGTTGTTATTAACATTATCATCGCCAGCATCTTTTACAAACATCAACATTTTTAGGAACTGCGTATATGAGCTGATATCAAGTGCCTTTTTCACAATAAGTACATAGAAAATGTGGTTTTTAAGTAACATGCTGATTCTGTCAAAAATGTAGATTCCATTTTTATTCTCCTAACACGGAACGTCGCTTGCGTCGTCACGGTGAATTTAAAACCGATCATCAATTACAACCCAAATAGCTTAAGCTCATCCAAAACAGCATAATTCCATACATCACCGCTACCTCATACGGATAACCTAAAGAAAATCGACCAATTTGTATGGAAGTGCTAAACAGAAATGAATTTATAAAATAGTTAAAATACCCGAACGATCTTAAGACAGTCAAAAGCGATCTCATGAATACTATATGAGTGAACTTTATGGTAGAAAACAATTCAGAACTGCTTTTGAATCCATAGGTAGTGAAATGTCATGGATGTAAGATAAATTTTGAATATATTTGAAACATAAATCCCCTTTACAGTTCACCGGCAGCTAAATTATTAGCATATAGAAATGGCAGCTAAAATGTTTTCAAGCCCACGAATTTTTATAGTCTGATTCTTTTGTACATCGTTATATCATTTTGCAATAAATATGGCTGTTTCAAACTTCTGCCCAATATCCGTAAACAAAACAAAACTATTAAAACATCGAAATTATATTTTCAGTAAGGAACCGCGACTTGGCAAACATGTGGAAGAACGCCATCCGACTAGACTTGCACCAAGTGGCTGCCAGTAGTTAGATGAGAAGAGTCGAAGACCGGGCTCAGAGGAGTATGTTGTGTAATTGTCTATGAATTAGTCTGTAGTTAGTTTATGATTAGTCTATAGGTTATCTATGGTCATCTGTCACCTGTACTTTTCCCGCGTTCTTGGCCCGACCGTTGTCTGGAGCACATTAAATGTAGTTTCTCGAATTGCCTAAGTCTTTTAATAAAAAACCCACGAACCCCAAACAGAGTACTTTGGGAGAGGCATATGTCCAGCAGTGGACTGATAATACAGGCTAATGACGATGATTATTTTCAGTAAATGTCACGTCCAGGTTAAGAATTATATAGGAATTGTTATTCTGCGGATAGTAAACATGTTGGTGATGTAAATATAGTCATAGAAAGAGCCCTATTGGATATTTGATTACAAATTAACTATTTTACGATAAGAAAACGTTTTTTACTTTGCAACTTCATACACTCATAGCGTGATACTTTAAATGTGTTGTTCATTATAGATTCCAAATAAATTATAACGAACACGTAAGTGTCATAATAATCGTTTTAAGAAAAAACTTTGTGGTCAAGAGGTTCTGTTGGTTTCTCATTATATAGCGTTGTTGCACCAGTGGCTGCCAGAATTCACATTTTTTTTATAATATATGGGATTTGATTTAGAAACTTCAAGCCATTTCGAGCCACAAGATGTAATTTCCAGTCCGATTTAATTTAAATTTCCAGAGAAATGTAAATGATAGCATTTTACACTAGCATGTCTGTATGCTATTAAGAGTATTGATATAGTATTTTGTAATCGGATTGATTTGAATAACATAATAAGATGAGATATGTGCGTCGATTTGGTGAAAAGTTTTTGTTTTTATTTATAATCTTCCATTCAACTTGAGTTTGGCTGCAAATATTTGTATTCATAATTATTTTGCACAGAGATTTAACTAAACTTTGTCTTTCATATTTTTATCATAAACTTTATCCTTTCGAGCTATTTTATTAAGGAGGTCTCTAATAACACAAATCGACGTAAAAATACATGCATCTGTGAAAATCTGTGTTTTTCCGAGAAATTTTCATTAGTGAAGCCATCTCTCTCTGTCCAGAAACATAATACTTATCATGTAATCAACTGCAGCTCAAATGAGGTTTATTCAATGAAAAAGTTAAGCTAACACGTAATCTAAGAACAAGTACTAGCTCATAGGCTTCTAAAGTTACATCATTTCGGCAACAATGAATGTTGCCGCATTCTACTGTACCGTTAGGGTTGCCAGTAGAGCTGATAAGCTTGCAGACCTAGTGGAAGACGCGCGCTAAACTCAGTATCGTCACATCTGTATAAAAAAGTACGTATTATGCCGAGCTCATATTTCTGGTTTATTCACAAACCGCTTCTATGTAAAGAAGCTTTCATTGAATTTTATTTTTCGGTGGTGTGTTTTTAAAAAGCAGAATCACTATGCACATTTTCGAACGGTATATTTTTGTATGAATATTTTTCATCAATAATATAGATTTATGTAACATATTTTTTTTTTTACATAGGTACATCAAGCCACAGTATTAAAACTTAAAATGTACAATGATCGTGCACTGCATTAGTATCATTGGATTAAGATTTTTTGAAATTATTTTCTTATTTATAGGGGTTTTCAAATGATTGGAAATTTGTCAACTTTCTCAGATGATTTTATATTTTGTTTCAACAAAAGTTTTTTTTAAATACTTCTACATAGGCTGTCCCGTACTTCCGGTGTTTATTTTTACTTATTATTCTGTAAGGACATAATAAGCTTTTTCTTTTATTTTGTAAAACGAAAATTTATACGTGTCTCGAAGATACTTGAAGACTACTACTATAAAAACCAGAATGCCGAAAACTCGTTCCATTTTTTTGCATTTCGTTCTTATAAATGTTGTTAGTAAAAGAACGCTTTTTTCTCACTTTCTTTTCATTCTTAATCGTAGCATTTATACGTGAGCCTACACACTGTATCCACATTTACCGTGAAGCCGCCCAATTACCGCTATCTCTGAGAACATCGGACGTTGCAAATCGCGCGCGGTGATAACGAGTGCATTGACGTCGAGTTCGAGTGAAATGTGAGACAATGGTAGGGGTTAGTTGTGTTAGAAGACTGTGTAGTATGACGCAAATATAAATTGTCGCGACGATGATGGCTCAGAGTTAGTTATACCTGTGCGACCTATCGTGGGTTCAAATCCTGCATGAGGTTGAGCTTTTAGCTTCCAGTGAAGAAAAATATCCTCTTGAGTTTGAGAGCCAGTATCTAGACAGAGCGTGGCGCCACGTTCGACCACGTCTTTACTTAACACCACGCTATACTTTAAGACGTTAATATAAAGAGCTTACAAGAAGTTTCTTCTAAGACTTTCGAAGTCGATGTTAAGAGTACGTTTCTTTAGTGGGATACAACATGAGATCAATATAAAAATCAAACTTAAAACTTGCTGCGCCTGTTTCATCTTCCTTACACCGGTAAAAGAACGCCTAGCAGGTCAGTTTTGGGCACGATCAGGTTTACAATCTTTGTCCTATTTTGTCTTATTCCTAACTACAATTGGTGCAAGCTTTTGCGGAAACATTTTCCAAGTCTTTGAAAATTGGTTTTGCAAGTAATATAACAGAATAATCAGACATTTTCCAAATCCAAGTCTATCAAAATTGGTTTTGCAATTTAATACAACAGAATAATGTTGAAAAAACAAAGATCCCACCGGTGCAGAGTAGAGACACAATTATTGGCAAGTGGCCGGTAATGACGCCTAGATTACAGGTGTCGACGTCGCAGTACTGACCCACATACGTCACGAGATCTGATGTAACGCTACAAATTGGAAACCATTTTGTGACTGTCGAATTGCCGATTTCGTAATGGGAAACCCCATGCTTTTTATTTGAGGTTTGACCAAAAGGCACCTGATGTTAAGCGACAATGTAATCCAAGAAGGTGCCACGCTACTTCTGGATTGGAAACTGGCTTTTAAGTAAGGCTGCTGGGACATAACGATAGGTGCTTGGCGACAGATTCTTAACTTAGTGCTGGTGGTTATGCTATGCTATCGATTCTGAATACGGTTTCCATTTACGCAGGTTGTGAGTTTGAATCCTGCAATGGGCTTGGGACCGATAGCTGTTTGGTGTCAAATTCTAAATTTAAGGGTGGTGAGCACTAGAAAAGTAGAGATTGTCCTAGATGTGTTTGAAAAGTTTGCTGTGTCTGGGTGTTGTGGATGCCCGATCCACGTTGTTTCCGATACCTTAGATATAGGGAATCCTAGTTAGGGATCAGAAAGAACTAAGAAGGCGAATGTATTATATAGGCAATATTAGGAAGCTACATTATCCCGGAGTGTCATAGGCCATGCTTTATTCTGATATAGTAGAGGTTTCAGTAAGACACATTTTTTGTAAAACATTTCAAATAAAAATTAGACATAGGTATGGCTGCTTCATCAGCTTACGCTGGCATAATGGTTAGATTAGAGTTGATGTAGTGTATGGAAGAAATACAAGTAGGCTTCCAGTTGGTCTACGAAAAAATCCTCGACATTCTGTTTTTATAGTTATCGGGTTTTTAAAGATTTTGAGAAAATTTGCTGATGCCATAGTCTTTGTCTACCCGTCACTAGTTACCAAAGATATTCTATTCGAAGATATCATTTACGTTGTGTCATCTATAAACTATACGACGCGATGCAACTGCTAAAAGCAATGGCAATTCTTGATCGATGCTTTGTCACATAATAATACTGCGCAAAATTAATTGAGTCATAAAAACATATATATATGTATAAAAGTAGAAGATGCTTCATGAATAAATGCATATTGCAAGAAAATGTTTGCTTGTGACGCAATTTTAGTTGACAAAGGAATCACAAGAAACTTATAAATGCGAAAAGAGTTATGTATGTCAGTAAAAAAATATATAATTGAAATCAGAAGAAAAATGTAATAAATTTCTATATCACTTGAAAACGTTTTTAATCGACAAATGCTACTACAGCATAACTGACTTCCTCAATGACTACTTCACAGAATGACTAGAATGGATCGGTCCGCTCCTACATTGCTATACACTATTCGGGTCCACAAGTTCGGTAATTTTAATATTTGGATCTCATGTACGAATGCAATAAATAATTAAGTATCGAAACCTAAAATATTATTATACCTACTATGTACTCGTATATAATCCTCTTTCAAAAATACTTACTGTCACAAAAAATTATATTAGGTAGAGACAACTTTGAAATTTGCCAGTTAAACATTGTCAATTTATTTCAGCTAGATATAATTAAGCAAATTTTAATATAGACATTAAAATAATTAACAGCTCACCAGTCAGTCATTTACACGAGTAAATTTTATTTATAACCGTCCTTGCTTTTACAGGCAATTTTGCAAGATTACCTCAGGAAACTTAGCTACTTTGTAAGCAACTAGATTTAATAGCCATTTTATTATTATACTTAACGTCAAGAGTTACAAACGGAATGATTTAAATTTATGGTACAGAGAGAAAATTCTGCAAAAGTTAAATCATTTCATCATCAGCAGCCTGTGTCAGGCCATTCCTCTGCCAAGACACACCACTGAGCCCGGTCTTTGGCTTCAAATTATCAACTGGTGCTAGCCTTCTTGCGTATAGGTATATTGTCACTCCACCTGGTCTGAGAGTAGGTAACCTACACTAATACTTCAAATCATTAGTTTTGGAAGAAATGATTCATAGAAATGGCATATTTTCATCTTCGTTCTTAACCTTGCCAGCTTCAACGAATTCCACAACTAACGTCGTATGATTGATTACATGAATGTCATTAACAATTCTAGCAAATTGATTTACGTCTAATTCAATTTTAAGTTTCATTCTCTCCAGTTTGAAATCACTGGTATTGTTTAATTGATTATTTGGGAGTGATTAGATTGATACTGTATCATTATGTCATTGTTCATTCAGATCTGTAATTTTACAACTGGTTAAAATTTGAGGCAAGACGTGTCATCCAAGGCTCTTTACTGAAGGTCTAGGACAGAGAAAAAGAGACCTAGTTCTTATGATTTACTTTTAGAGTTAGCTTTCACAAAATTATAGTAGATGGCGCTGTCTTAAAAACATAAAAATATACTTACTAGTAAAATAAGGTACAGGTACAGGACAGAGTGAAAAAACCACTAACGGATGACTTTGACTTTTACTGACGATATGACAGTTCGTATATTTAAATTTTATGTTACATATCCAGCGACATCTTGGATATTGTTGAACTTTACAACTACCTTTCATGCGCAAAAATAGATAACCAAGTCTATAACTTCCCTTAATCATTTCATTAAGACACGAGTACAAAGAAACGAGTCTAATGAAATATTACTCGCTTTAATGACTGCAGGATCGGTCCTTAATGACCTAGGTCCTGTTGAACCACATGCAGATACCTAGATAGCATGTGTGTAGAAATCTAAGTAGCTAGGTAGGTTAAAGTAGGGAGGGAATCTAACAATAACAATATTCCTAGCGCCCACACAATCGCAAAAATTGTTTGGAAGCAAGATGGCTCAGAGGTAGTTGGCTCGTGATCCGTAGGTCATGGGTTCGAATCCTACAATGAGCTTGAGCTTTCTGTGAAGGAAAACATCGTGGTGAAACCATAGCTTCAAGTTAAGAGTTAAGAATCTGTCACCAAGCACCTATCGGTGTGTTCCGGCAGCCCCACTTGAGAGCCAGTTCCCAATCCAGGTGTAGCGTGGCGCCAACCTTTGTCCGCATCATCATTTAACATCAGTTGACTTGTGGTCAAACGCTATCCTGTAAGATGTTTAGGTACTAAATGGGTACAATAAGAAATCTCTGTACCGTATCTTAAAATTATGTGTACTTTCTCATCTCACATAAATAAATTATTACTTCTCTATTATTTCTAGGCCATCTTAAAAATTTCGTGCAGGTAAAAACAAATTCTGAACTATAATGATATGTTAATTAATATTGACTTTGTGATACATAAAAAAAATCAAACAAACATTTCGTTGACACTGATCGTTTTTGGCTTCCTATCAAACGTTCAAAAAGCAAAAACAAAGCGCATCATTAAATGAAACAATACTACATTTAGATGCAAAAAGGCTGTATAAAATTAGCATCGTAATATCGATAGTATTAGAAATTCGATTTTATCGATGTTTTCGAAAAAGTCCATTAGCCGATATAAATCAGTATAACGAACCATTTGAAAAGTTACATATGTATTATATAAATACGGGAATTTTAAAATAAACAATATTGATAAATCTTCAATACAGATAAAAATCGATGAGTGTATGAACGATTTTGATAAAATTTTGCAGCAGGTGATCCCGTAAATTTTGGTAATGATGGGATCAACAGCATTTTTGTCATATTTTCCTAAAAAAATCATACGGAATTAGTTTTATTTTTGTTTTACATTTAAGGTTAAAAGCTATATGTGGGTTAAGGAGTTACTTTTGGTTTATTAATAGTGCTATCCGAAAGAAGCCGGTCCAGTCGCAAGTTGTAAATAAAATAACGCATCTCGTTTACGTTCACATTGAATAAAGCGTAAATTAGTGATTTACTACGTGACAAACACACAGAATCCTCAACTATATGACGGTATTAAATTTTCAAAACGGTCATTAACGTCACGCACTCTCGTGTTTACCTTATTAAGGTGTTGCTAGTACTTGTTTAATTCACATAAATAACATATTAAAAAGAGTCAAATTTTCATTAAAAGGCAGCATGATTCAACGCGGCCGCGCGTTTTATTGACAGTTTTAGTGGCGAGAGAAGAGCCACACACGCGCCGGTCTTGGATTCAATTTAAAAATGGAATGAGATAAAAATAAATAAGTTCGGAAAGACACTTATGTTTAGAGGCGGTCGTAAAGATAGGGTTAACTGCCACGGTATCGCGGGACAAACATACCATAAACTGACCGGTTATTGTCGATGTAGGGCCGCGACAATTCTATCGATATATCAGTCCTTGCAGATTTTTTTAGTAGCACTAAAGTCCTTGCAAGGTATTGATTGACCACGAGTCATCGTCATCAGCCTATTACTTTTGTACTGCTGGGACAAGGGCCTTTTCTCAGAGAGAGAGAAAGGGCCATACATAATCCACCATGCGAACCCAGTGCATGCGGGTTGGCGAAGAGGCCAGCCTTAGTGTCGGAGTTTTCAGACCACCCTAAGGCCTCTGAAATAGTCTAACGACAACTACGATTGGTCACTGAAGTAAACAACAAGATGGCTCAGTACAGACTGCTTTATTAATTTCTTAGAAGCTACCCACATTACATATTAATTATAAATACACTACATCTTTCCCTTCATCAAAATGAGAAGTAGACGGTTATTAATTAAATAAACATGCAACTTTAAATAACTATAGGCATGCGACATGCCTCAAAATAGTTTTGACATCAAAATTATTAGAAACTTATCGAACAAAATTGTACATAATATATTAGACAACATAATTATAATTTATTAATGTGTATAACTAACAACTTAGTTATGAACTTAACATATGCTATTCTAAAGCAATCCAGCTATATAATCATCAGATAATAGATCAAATTTTTTGGTAAGTTAATAGAACGAAATATAAATAGGTTGTATTATGATTAGTGTAACGAGCAATTTGCCTACAATAAACAAGTATAATTATAATGCTACTTTTTAAATTGATGCAAAATTCTTTCTTTTGCTTCCCGTGCAGCTGTGCGTTCAAGGCGATTTGCAACGACAGGTGCCTGTGATTTTATTTTAGCTGTAGGTACCCTGCTAGGAGTATCAGACTCATCATTTATTCCTTCCATGACTTCAGTAGGATCATCATACACACTACCATCACTATCATCCTTATCTCCATCGACATGCTTCACACTTTTATAAGGCGACGAAGTAGATGAGTCTAGTTTTACCAAATGCCTACGGTTGCGTCTATAATGCTTACCTAGCTCGTCAGCCACGAAATAGGAACGCGGCTGAGCGGCGCGCCCTGTTACCCTCACCGCACGTCTTTTGGTACCGTCGATCGCTATCTTCGTTCTCTTCGAACTTGAATGTCGAAAACACATCATATCCATCGGGACCGATAAGATTTATCAATAAACTAGCCTGGACGTCACTCGGTTCTTTATAAACCCCCGATGCTTTCAAAAACACTTGAAATTGTTTGAGCCACTTTCGCCACGCGTCAGCGCGATTTGCCGGACCTCCATCCAAAGATAATTCGGCAGGGGGGCGTGCGTGTTCCATCGGTTACTTATTTCTCAACCTCGATATTACGTTTTTAACTACTTTTTGCACGGAATTAAGCACTTTAAACTGTTAAATAGATTATTTTTTACGCCCCGCTGTCACCATGAAGTAAACAACAAGATGGCTCAGTACAGACTGCTTTATTAATTTCTTAGAAGCTACCCACATTACATATTAATTATAAATACACTACAGTCACCTGATGTTAAGTGATGTGGTTGAAGATGGCGCCACGCTAGGACCTAGATTAGGAACTAGCTCTCAAGCGGGAGACACACCGACAGGTGTTTGGCGCCATTTTCTTAACTTGAGAGTGAAGACTAAAAAATGCCCTACCACCGACCGAGCTATGGTTTTATCACGCCCATTGCATAATTCAAATCCAGGACCTTCGTACCGTAAACTGACGCCCACCACCACCAAGCCATAATCTCTTTAAAAAGATTAAAAAACACCCGAAGAATATTTGTTACACTAGTGTCCTAGCTCAATTTATTTACAACTACATAGTAAGTACAATAAACTCTAATAGGGTCAATTTATTCACATCAAGTTTAAAGAAATATTAGATTAGTAACTATGTTTAATACTACCTAAAAATTGTAACGTTTAATTTTAGCTTTTTGAATTGTTTATCCTCAACTCCACTTCAATAATCTGACGCCAAACACCGCTATCGGTGTGTTCCGGCAGCCTAAAGCGTGGCGCCACCTTCGATCATATTATCGCTTAACATCAGGTCACACGCATTCAAATAAAAATTAAAGAAAACTAGGTATAAAATATTTTTGCACCAATTTCTATACCTATTGATTAATTTGCAAATATTTAGGGGTGGTATTGCTAATGCCTACAGTTATATCAGAATAATGATCAATAGGAATAAAGTATACCTATATATTTACATCGAAAATATATGCACTAAAGACTTTACTAACGGCGAAGGACTGACAAAAGGCTATCGTTCGATTATCGACAAAACATATCGATGGACGCACCACTAAATGCAGGTGTCAACTGCAATCACTATTGTCGCTCGGATGCGAGCATTTAACTCAAAAGAAGCGCGCACCCGTAGAACTTTGTCGTCTCAACACCTATAAAGGTTTTACTGCGGATTCTACCAAAGCAATTTCAACATTTATAGAGACATGGTTGCATTAAAATCAGCGGGGGGGTCCAACTGTTAATAAAGTGGATTTGTCGACATCAAAATAACACTTTATGGTCGCGACGCTAATGCGGTTTATCGGTAGACTCTTAAAGTAATAATCATGTGATTGGTAAAGCTGAAATATACACTACTTCTAGAGAGTTGTGGCAGTTATCATCGGAGGAGTTCCCAGTGTGTTTCTTTATGCAAATTAGGTTAAATAAATGTTTCGGACTGGGTTTAGAACGTATAAATTGTCATCAGAGCTGATAAGATGCGAGCCAGATCGCGCTGCCTACTTAACTCTTGTTTATATCGGAGATATAAAAACAGCATCGTGTGAGAATTAACAGTTACTTGATATGAAAAGCGGCACGGTTTCCAGGAATGTTTTGTTTAACAGTAAAAGAATTGTAGAAGAAATGCTAAGAGAAATTCATTCTTGTCACCCTGAGAATGGTTATGTTAAATCTCAGAGTGATAAGCGCAGTGCGTTGCCGCACAGAATTTTGCATAGTTGAAGTGCAAAGAAAAAAAAAACTGTAAATAAGCAAGTGACTTGCTCCTTCATCAAGCATTCGCAGCTTGAAGCAGTCGATCCTCGCTGCTTTAAGCGGTCCGTGTATGGGCAGCCTTACAGGGATATTAGGAACTAGGTTTTGCTACTGTTTGCATCTTTTCGTCTTCTTGGGGATACTCAACCTTAATAATGACATCGCTGCTATTTATGATTTCGTACTTCGGCTCGGCTGTATTAGTCCATGTCGGAGGTCTTCGGGCGACCTGATAGAATCGGTCACTAGCTCATATAAGAAGAAAAGAATGATTCATTTTGAGCAATTTCATTATCATCCTATGAGGTTCCCACTGCTGAGATATGCCTTTTTGGATGCAACGCTTTGGCACCCTTTTTGAATCGTCATGGATGGCATGTTGATACTGAAATAAAGTGAAAAAATATTTTTTAACTATTTTTTTTCTTGTTTTTAATTTATAATTTAGTGGCCTCAGATGCATAAGATAAAGTAAG
Source organism: Opisthograptis luteolata (assembly GCA_931315375.2). Lineage (NCBI taxonomy): Eukaryota > Metazoa > Arthropoda > Insecta > Lepidoptera > Geometridae > Opisthograptis > Opisthograptis luteolata. The sequence goes on along the minus strand of OV928049.1, from coordinate 2,902,827 downwards.
ATGAAAACCAGTCAATATAGACTTATCAAGTTTCCGAGATATTTCAGCTCGTTATGTCGAGGTCGGGACCTCGCTGGCGCCATCTAGTTTCGATAACAAAATGTCGACAACTCCGCCTCACTAATTAGATGATATTCTTAAAAAAACCGGATGTAGTTCTACTTTCGAATGATTAGTTCCTTTTGAAACACCGACGGCGTGTGATATGATTTGTTTGTTAAAATATAAGTAGCTACAGAATTAACAAAGTTAACCATACCTTACCACCACCTTACCATACCATACAAAATAGAGCGCTTTGGCGCTAGCCTTCTTGATAAGAACGCTGCGTTAAAGGTACATACCTATTTCATTAATAAATTCAACTGGCGTTTTAAAAACAAGCGTTTCTAAGAATTTGTCATATTGTGAACTCTTCAAATCTAGTAAAGCTATAATTATTATGTACTTCTATCGTTAGTACGTGTAATATAGGATGTTAACCATTTTTCGGAATTGCTTTTATTTTAAAGATTGACTCTTGTTTACCATAAAAACAATATTTTATTTAAAATTATTAGTATTTTCGATGAGAAAATATACAAAATTAGAGTAATTATGAATTTTTCCGCCAAAACACTAACAACTGTCACGTGACTGAGATGACGTCACTGACCGAAAAACACGATGGTCGCGATTCGTAACCATACCACCGCGCCGACCCCCGACGCCGACGCGCGGCTACCGACGCGCGGGCAACCATCGAAGCACAAATCGCCTGAGTGGTTAGTGACGTAAGAAGCTCTTTTTGGTGTTTGCAGTCACGTGACATAAGATTATAAATATAGCATTTAAAATCATTTTTATTTCAATTATATTTAAACACAAAAATATGTTTTTCGATATCCTAATAATACAAACTAACATAAAAGTAAGATTAAACATTATTTTGTAATTAGTGTTAACATCCCTATTATGTAACTGAAAGGACTGATAATATATACCTACTTATAAGAATTACTTAATAGGTCAAATTCAAAAAAGAGTACCTTATGCCTCGAGGGTAACAAAACATTTAACACATAGCTATCGAGAATTTTCCAATAAAATGTCTAAACCTTGCTGGGTGTTACGAGTTATACTGATGGCATTAAAAAGACTATGTTGTTTATAGATCAGGAGAAGAATACTCGTAACTTCAAGAAAAGGGAAACTTTGCAAACACTTTTTGCACGTTTTCTCGTAAAGACCCTAGCCTAAATAAACTAAAGTTTTTATCAGAGTAACAAAGAAAAATAGTTGTAAAAAGCCATAACTTTCAGCATAATCTCAGAATCAGCCTCTTAAGTGACGTATTAGGAACCGGCTCTCAAGTGAAGCTGCCGGAACACACCAAGAGTTTGAAATTTAAAATTTAAAAACCAAGAAAAGGCACGTCTTCAGGTATGCCTATATATTAAGATAATCATAATCACGTCCCAAATTAGACGTGACGCAACCTGTACATTAACCTAGCGGCCAGTATTGTCCGCAGATGTCAAATTTTGACACGTTTTGTTTTAAAGACAATACAATACTTGTACATTGTAAGTACATGAGTACAATGTGATGGGCAGATTGTGGTTATGTAATTAAAATTGTGATGTGAAAAATCTTGGAGTTAATGAGAAAAATGCGCATGGAATTATCGTTTTAAATATTATTTTTTTACTAAATTCGCTTCTTTTTTTAGTTTTAAGACGCAGGATTTAAAATTCTTCTTTACCTATTGTACAGTATACCTATCTGACTTTAAATTATTTTTTTAATATTATGTATCTAAGTTCACTTAAATACGTCGGTCAATAGAAACGTTATTTTTTTTATTAATAAAGCATTAGCATTAGTTTATTATTTCATTAATTAATATAAAATGTTTGTCCCGTTGCGGGAACCAACCCCGTGACCTCACACTTTTCAGTCGTCTTTTCGCCACATCGGTTGTCGTCCTAAATTCCATTGGCGATCCAAATAAAACTTAAACAACACATCCGTTAATTCAAACCCAAAAAACACCTGCCTTTTAATTCCGGCCAAAACAAAACACAAACATTGTTTACACCTGCATCGAATCAAAGGCAGCCTACAGGTTGACGCTTAACCCGTCAGAGGTCAAGGTGAGGTCCCAGAGACCGCTTGATATAATGACAGCTAAGTTATGTCGTTTGTGTACCAAAAAGGTCGCATTGTTGTGTGAATCAGCCGTTATTTCGGGAGCATATCGGATTTTTTTTATTACAAATGTAAAAAAGCTAGCAGAAATGAAGAAAGAAAGAAAGTATTGAAGTACAGTTTCATGATAACGCGCGGAATTTTGTTTATATTGTTGTGAGCCCACAGATTAAAAACCTTTACACTGATTGATAGACAAAGCACAGCCTAAGTCGGTGAGTCTAGAAGTATGATATTTTTCACAGGAGTTCCGAAATGTACATAACTATACAACCCAGTTCCTATTCCAGGTGTGTCGTGGCGCCACCATCGACCACATCGTCACTTAACATCAAGTGCCTTGTGGTCAAACAGCACCTCGTAGAAAGCAAAGTAAAAGCACTCTTTCGATAACACCCTAGAATTATAAATTTAAGTACTCAGCTTGCACTTTGTAAACGAAATCTTAATTATATGATTACCTTAATTTCAATTTTTTTATTTATAACCCATTTTGTACGTTGTACCATATTAGTAAAAGTACGATTACAAGCAAAAAGTAAGACCGTCTTACTTCGACGACATAAAATGCTACACAGTCACAACAAAGAAAAAAATAATTGGCACTGTTCACATGGTTTCATCGCGATTTTCATCGTGCAAACATAATTATTGAGTGAAATGTGACATGAAACGTATTGTTTGTAACAAGAACTTTAGCTGTGTTGGAAACAATCTCTCCATTTTCTTCTCATTAGTTTTATGCGGAACAAATCGGCACCTATCTCAAAGGAATGAACAAAATCGAACTGAAATCACTTAATACGTTCACGCGTGCGTATTTCATTGCCTTTTTTCGCGTATCAAAACTTATATTGTTATATAATTAGGTTATTTGGTAGGAAGGTAGGTATCACAGGAAAATGACACTAACGAATAACCTAACCTCTAAGGGAGATAATCAATTACATGAAGGTTCTAAAACAATAACTCAAGATTGCAATTTGCCCAAACACATTATCCGACAATATTCTGATCAAATCTTTAAACTTTTTTGAGAAAATATGAAATAAACACTTATTCTAGCAAAAATGAACAACCTAACCTATACCACCTATTGCATTTTTTTTTACTCTGGCCGCGTGTGCACGGATAAAAAAAACTTAATAACTTTATACAAATAATTGTAACATAATTTTAACATATCCAATGAATTGGTAATGTCCCTTTGGAATTTGATCAAATCCTAGTTTGCATTATATTCCTGCGACATATATTATATTAGTTTATTAGGTCGGGGAAGATCATAATCCATCCATAAGACATTTGAAATACAAAATGGTGGGTGGTGCGAGTCGCGCCTCCACTTTTTACGATTATAAGTATACGAGACAAGCTGTCAGCAGCATATTACAAGTTAAGGTCGATTCAATGGGTTCTAACTAGGGCTATTATGAACACATTTTTAGTATCATGACTATAATTTTCATTTCAATGATTAGAATTTACTAATCTGCTCCATCTATGCTTACTGGAAAGAGGTCATAAAGCATATCTATACTTTTGTAGAGAAGGTATTGTTAAACTATGAATCTGTATAAACTTACACTGAGAAAAAAAGGTCTGACTTTCCTTCTAAGTCTTTACCTTCCAAGACCGTTTCCTTCCTTCTTTTGTATTAGTTTTCCTTCTGAATCACAAGTCCTTCCCTTTTGACTCAGAAGGAAAACGGTATTTCGGAAGGTCTTTTTTCTCCTTGTATAATATGGAATAATTAATTTCATACATTATTAAACTCATTAAAAACAACTGTTTGTCGAACATAATAATAATAATAATCGTTCTCTACTCTCCTAAGGAATTTATAACACCTGTACTTTACCATTATGGAATGCAATAAGTTCAAGTTAATGTGTGGTTACCAAAAAGTGAATGTTTGTTTAAGTTATTTTTGTCGCATAAATTAACAATTTAATAACAAAAAAAAATAGGTGGCTCTTATTGATCACCCCTGTAATAATTTAGATGTGACTATCGCACGCTCTAAGGATAAAAGGGCACAACTCAGAAAACAACAATTTCTACAAAAGCCTAATTTGCATAGAAGTGAGACCCCTTATCTTTCGAAGCAGGCAGTTTATGAAAACTTTTGTCTTATTGCATTCTAATTAGAAACACCGAGAGTTCTTAATTGAAGTTTTTGAGGTCAGAGGGGAGCGAAAATTGCCTTGTTTCAGATGAATTATAATAACTAATTGATTACAATTGTTATACACTCTAACTTTGATCTTATTAATTTTTTTGGATAAGTAGTCTTATATTTAATTAATACATGTTTTTCTTTTGATTAAATATATAGTTTCAAGTATTTTTGCAATGTGCAAAGGCAATTTAAAATTATATCGCGAAAATATAATTCAGACGGAAAATATACTGGGACAACTGGTAACAATGCCAAACAAGTTTTAGTAAATTTACCAAAATAATAAATAAAAACTTAAATTAGATTGAAAAATAAGTAACAAAAAAATTATTCAATATTTAATTTAATTCGATTAGATACTAAGCGTACCTGTTTAGCACTAGTTTTTCCTCCTAGCATACTACTAAACTTAACCGAAGTTTCTAGACCCAAATTGTAATAAAAACAAATTCACAAAACCCTAACATACAATTTTAAGGCACTCGAAATATCGCACACAAGTCAGCATAACAAGGTAGAAAGGTCACTTTCACTTCACAGATACATACCCTCGCACGTGAACTGGCCGTAGTGCTTCCCGGAGGACTTGTCTCCGCAGACCACGCACTCTACATTCTGGCCCTTGTCCGTCGCCGAAGAGCCGCTCTGCGTCGACGCGGCCTGACTCGCGGGAGTAGACGGCAAAAGCTCGTCTTCCCGCCAGCTGCCGCGAAAGCCGAGCTCGAGAGGCGGGAGGTCGGAGCCTCTCGGAGGGCAAAGCCCCGGGCCTCCGACCCCGCCGTAAACTAGCGCTCCGTGCGTGATGATGCCGGTTGCCGTGACGGGGCAAGAAACCGCGCGACGCGCTAGTGTGTCAAGGGTCGCGGTTCAGTCGCGACTGAGCTCGGGTCGGGCCAGGGCGCGCCGCTCCGCCATTGGCCCGGTGGCCCGCAGGGGCAGGGAGCGAAGGCCCCGCCACCTCGACACCGGCCCCCCACCCCGCGAGGGGTGAAAATCTTTCAGTGGCCAAGTACCGTCGGTAAGAAAACGCGATGGGCGGTTTGTTTACTACGCCAACTGACTTTACTGTTCTTGTTTGTAACTTATTTCACATTTTTGTAAATACCTACTTAAAAAACGAGGAACTCATTGACATTCCTTAACGTATTTCATGATATACAAAAGCAAATTCGTGTTAAATCCTATAGTAATTTTATTCATTTTTACAGCTACATAACATATCAGATCATACGCAAGAAGACAAATACGTCTAGGTACATTTGCGTCGAAAACTTTATTTCACGAAAAATTTTCAGCGCTGTTTCTTCGCACCGTACCTGAAAATCCTACTTTGTATCAACTTTCCCACCGCCTCCATATTTCTGCGGGCTGATAGGCACTCCGCTGCATACTTACTTACTTAACTATCTACATATTTAGGTGATCAAGTAGCTCGCTTCTACAACTCCCGCCGTCTCGCAACAAAGACAGTTACATTTTACCCGCTCTATTTGGGGAAGATAATTTTGTCATTTTCTTCTTCTTTACATAGTATAGGTAAACACTGTCTGCTCCCTTAGATCTTTTAAACTATTCAACGGATTCTAATGCAATTTTCAGCAATAGACAGAGTGATTCAAGAGGAAGGTTATGTTATAGAACAAAAAGGCCAAAAATTAAAAGCTTTGTATGATACTGCCCCATATTACACATACATTGCACCTGTGCGAAACCGGGTCGCTAGTTTGATACAAACAATTCTCATATCTAAAGTATTTTGTTTAGCAGGTGTTTTGTCAAACTGGTTCTTGTATATTGAACCGTATGAACGATTCGAACTGTATAATGTGGTAGAGTTCACGTCAAGTGGCGACACACAGCGATAACCTAGCTTGCATGACATTAAACTACAAACTTTATGAACGGAACACGGATTTTGTATTCATACGCGTGTATCTTGAGCGATGATGGCTCAGTAGTAGTGGCATTGAATTGCGTAGGTCGTGGGTTTTAATTTTGCAATGAGTTTGAGCTTTTGGTGAACGAAAACATCATGATGAAACAGTTGTAGAGCATCATCTAGTCTTAACCTTTAATTTAAGAATCGGTCACTGAGCACCTAAACGTTAGTTTTGACAGCCTCACTTGAGAACCAGGTCCTTATTCAAGCATAGCAAGATGCCACCTTCGACCAAATCGTCACATAACATCACGTAACTAAAGTCAAATGCTTAAAAAACGATTAGAGGTTTAATTGTTTTAGTTATTATAATTTCTCTAAAAAACAACTGAAAAACAATGTCAATTTTCATGAAGACACTACAGAACAGTCTCATTAGATGACCGCGTCAATCATAAACATAATCGTATTCATCGATAAGCAAATATTGTTCAATTGGTTTGAAAGGCGCAATACATTATTTTAGATGTAGATCAATCTGGATCACCGGTAGGCGGCGCACGCGCAGGGGGCGTGGCCACGGGGCGCGGGGGGGAGCGCCACTCCTGCGCACTTGTCAACGTGACGTCCGCGCGACTTGACGCGCCACTGTCTGACGCGGTTTTTTCCAATTAGAACTAAGATCTTCAGAGGCGACAATGTAAAACCGTTACGTATGCATTGTTTTGAATTTTAAATCTTTAGTTGCTCATTAATATTATTGGAAATTATTTTCAGTCATTGGTATACTTACAAACAATCACAAAGAAGAAATTTTACAAGAGAAATCTTATGATGTTTTAATAGTCATTAAATTAAATTAATTATTATTATCAAATATCATGATAATATTATACAAATGAACAAGATTGTAATTACATATACATATTTCTAAAAAGATATCTAAACATTTCTTATACTACGAAAATTAAGCAGAATTCTTTTGAATTTTAGAGAAAATAATGATTTCGCGTAGGTATGCAATATCTATTCTTAACATAGATAGAGAGATATGTACCAGGTACCTATCTATTTAACTAATTCGTTTAGCACAAATGAATGGTCCAATGGCTACGATTTATTAGCAAGCAGAATTCAGATATATAATTTGTATGCCTTTCAAGTTTGAAGTTTTTGTTTTGTTTGTTGTTTGTTTGAAGGAGAGTGAATGAGATGTGTTTGATTTATTTCTACTAACAGATTACTTATCTAAACTACCTACTTGAAAATATCTGCCGTAGACTATCTCCATACCAAATTTCATTCAAATTCGTTGAGCCGTTACAGCATGAACAAGTAACAAACATTGTGAATGTTTGTCTCACTCAGAAACTTTCGCTTCTGTAATATGCTAACGAGCAATACGTCAGACACAATATAACTATAAAAAAACATGTAACCATTAGAATTCATGGTAACTTCATTCTCTTACTTAAATATTGCCATTGTACTCATTAATCCAATTAATCATAATAATTATATCTGTGGCAGAATTCCGCAGAATGTCTACGATTGCACACATTTTATTTGGATGGCAACTTTATATTCTTTCCATCAATTTTGATGGAGTAGTTTTTTGGCGGGAAATAATGGAGATGGTCAATGGCGGCAATCGAATTGTCAACGTGAAAATTTTGTTTTTATTTCCAAAACTTGTGTTTTTTCGAGTGATAATGTGTAATATTGGTGGATTATTAACCATTTTATGTTCGTTAATGTGTGTATGAGTGTGGAAAATTGAAATAAAGTTGTGCAAGTGACTTTTCTAGTTGCTCCAAAAAAGTCCGTGTAAAGTTTAAGTAAAGCTCCACTACTTTACTTAAACACTATCCTCATCCCATCATCTCATCGTCATCATCATCATCATCATCATTTAAACTTGATTCAACTCGCTGAGTTTGAAATATTTTATACTTGTCACTGGCAAATACACTAATCTTGTGACGCCATAACAAAACAAAAAAAAAATGTAAGTATTTGGGAGCATGGGCAGAGAAAATATTTTGGTGGCTGGTTAGAGTGATTCATCCAGATCTGTGTGGGGTGATATTTATTCTCCTCCTGGCTTTAATTACAAATATTATTAAGTTTTTTCTCTATAGTTATATGTAATATGCAAAAAAGGCGTAAGTATAATTGATCCTCAACATAAAGGCCCATCTGCTCTCGAGCTTTACCCGGGCAAAGATCTAACTTATAGGGCTGTCACTTGCACTTAGAAATCACGGGATTATTTTATGTAATTATGTCTGCTCGCTGTATTTCTACAGCGTTGACTACAGTTTATCACTATAATGAGTATCTTATGTCCTTCTTCAGAGTTCAAACTATCTTTTCACTCAAATCCGTTGGGCCGTGTCAGTATGAAAATACACAAACTCTTGCATTTATAATATTAGTAGGATAACTATTAAAAGTATCCTATATCCCCGGGACCTTTATCATGATAAATAAAATGCATGATAATAAAAATAGTATTGCTTTTTAACAGTAGGTACCAGAAATAGTTTCAAAATCAGATCAGCAGTTTCAAAGATTATCTCTGACATTTCAAATACCTAACTTCTTTTTAATATTAGTACTACAGATTTCCAGCACATAAAACTCAATTTCAAAGCCCAGTACCAACGAACTTGTCTAGAAATACCCTTACCTAGTCCGGCAAAATTCCAACAAGAAAAATCCACAAATCGTCCAGTGTCACCCCTTGAGGTGAGCGGGGGTGAAGCGTGGGTGTCGAGAGGTGAGGGGGTGCGATAGGGCGGGTCAAAGGTCGCGCCGCCTCGCCCCGCCCAGTGCCTTGCTACCCTCACTGGTTAAATAATGCGTAAGAAAACTTGGGAAGCCAAATACGGGAAAAATCTGCTTTTACACTAACTTGTCTTAAAAAAAGGTATAAATGTTGTAATGTGGTGGCTGGACGGTAGGTAACGCGTGGGTCTTACAAGGCGACGATACCGAGTTCGAATCCTCTCGGCCCTGCACCTATTCCTATTAATAGATATTATAAATGCAAAATTAACTCTGCTGTCTGTCTGTTACGCTTTCACGCCTAAACTACAGAACCGATTTAAATGAAAGAACATTGGCCACTTTTCATACTGCCCTGGACCTGACCGCAAAATATTTTGTACAAAAATTTTCGTTTCTGTCAATGTCACTTGACAGTGACAGTCAATTTGCTAGTACATAGATTAAAAAGATTAGTTTTTGTTCATGTTTGATAAATAATGTTAATGACTTAATTTAATTAGGGCCATCTTCCAAAGCGTGAAACGGCAAATAAATTGCAGAGTGCGTTCAAAACATCCAAGTATCGTGTAGGTTAAAAAATGTCCTTAGAAACTACGAAATTAAAAAATCTATATCTTTTTTCCACACTTTCTATAAAATATCGTTTAAATAATCTTAATACACAAAAAATTACAATTTTTATCGTACATAGATCGTTCTCATACGACCTCGGGTCCGTATTGGCCATTTTCTTTGCTACAGATATAGTCTAGACTCGATAGCCCTAAAAAGGGCACAGGCTATTTTTATCGCGTTAAAGTAGCCCACGCGTGGGAAACCGTGGGAACAGTGACTTATTAAGTTACACGTGGATTTGCCATTGCTCTAAACGGTGAAGGAAAATCTTGAGGAAACTGGCATCTCCAAGAACCACAACATTCAAGGGCATGCGACATCTAGGTACCAGTCCGCACTGAGTCAGCGTGGTAGATTACGGCCCATACTCTCTCTCTGTGAGAGAAGGTCAGAGTCCCAGCAGTGGGAACGTAATTGGCTGATGATGATGATGATGATAAATGTTGGAACTGCCACAAATATATCCTTACTACGAGTTGCTGCTGTTCCCTGCGGTTTCCACTGCGGTGGGCTACAGTTTATCGCGATAAAAGTATCCTGTGTCCTTCCACAGGGTTCTAACTATCTCTGTACCAAATTTCTTTTAAATCGGTTCAGTAGTTTAGGCGTGAAAGCGTAACAGACAGACAGAGTTATTTTCGTATTTACTCGTATTAGTAGGAATTCTTTATATTCATTCATCTCATCATTATTTTTTTTTCCAGAGTCCGCCTGTGGAAGTACCTTACCTTTGCCAGTTAAAACTGTTAAAGTTCAAAATTCAGGATGTCACTAAACTGTACCTAATGTAAGCACGGCGCTTACCATCAGTCGAGAGACTTCCTTGTATCGTGAGATACATAAAAAAAACATGTTTCTAGAATATCTTGAATTAAGCTATAATTAACTCTATCTACAGCAGTATGTAGTCGAGCTAAACTTAAAATATCTGAAAATGTTTGAGTCTTCGGTTTCAGGGGCAATGAGTTTGCATGAGTATTCGGTAAAGAAAAACGTCGTGATGAAAGAGCTTGATGATAGTTTTAGTTATAAATAGATAGGTAATAAACACAATCGCGAAGACTGGCAGAAAATTGTTGGGAATGGCTCACCCCAAATAAAAAACAATCCAAAGGATTGATTGATTACTAAAAACAGAAATTCATCATTAAAAATCCATCAATACTTCTACTCTATCCATCAAAACCTCGCCTTGGAAGCTACACATCTTCTGAACTTATCTCCGCGCCTTACCATCGATCGTAGCAGCCGGCAACGGTGTCTGTATGTCGTCTGGTCACCCCCTCCCCTCCCACTGCCCACCCCTACTTGGGTCGCTGAGTAATTGGGTGCAGGTACTTGTGCAGACGTTTTCACGACTTTTTTGTGGTAGGCTTTGGGCGATCGACTGGCGAGTTGACTTGCCATCTGCTATCGTAAATATACCTGAAGACATGTCATGAAATGAGCACTGAAATGAATGTTGGTTGTCTGTTTGAATTGAGAAAGTTTTAAAGTCCTAAAATAGTGCTCTATAGTGGACAGTATAGGTACGTACAGATGCCATCTTCATGAAGTTTGCACTGCGGTCGAGTTTTTCAACATACAATCGTGAGTATAAACAGTTGTTCATTTCATTGGTTACACTGTGTTTTGTTTATGCATAGCATTTTCAAACTCGACAGTAAACAAGAACGAACACTCATATGAGTTACAAAACTCAACTGTAAAAAAAAACTACAATTGGTTCAAGATACGTGAATGCTGAACAAAAGAGGGTAGGTACTTGAATAAAAGTATTACTTAAAAGATTTTCAGAGAGGATATTAAAGAGGGCATAAATTAAGGAGACAATAAAAGCACCAAAGCGCTGTCAAACGTAATGTCCAATCTATCAATCAGCGAGTTTGGGCTTGAGTCATTCATTGGCTTTCACCGTCAGGCTGGAATGTACTGTCAGCAAAAATGTGTTACAAATTTTCTTTATAATATACAATTTATTAAATTAAAATTACAACAATGATCAAATAAGTACACAAGTAACAAAAAAAATCTTTTGTCTTTGGTATTATTGGTTGGTTGACAGCAGCCGAAGATTGGTCTGAGTGGCGCACTTTGGAAGAGGCCTATGTCCAGCAGTGGCTGAAACGGGTGAGTCATAATGATGTGATGTGATGATGTGTGTGGTGATGATTTTTAGGGATTTTTGTATCTAATTGTTAACAGACAATTTTATATTAATGTCATTAGTGTATCTTGTTTTGTAGTCAAATCATTATATGCACATATTATTTGTATTATTAATTGATTGTATAGAATATACAAAATGACCTATTTTTCATACGAAACAGTTTCTTAAAAGTGTTTTTCACATTAATTTATGGCATAAAAAATAATTTACTACCCAAAATAAAACAAAAAAATAAAATAGTAGGATATATATTATTAAATAATAAATAAATATCGGGGACAATTGCATTAAACGCTAATATGACGTGTGACCTATTCAATAAATAACAAAGAAAATCTGAATCATATACCTGGTATAACCTAATTGCTAAGTAGGTACATAAATTAAATAATGTAATATAATTGAAATATGAAAAAAACAACAAGTAATGTAATTGAAATATGAAAAAAATGACAAACAAAGCTACCTAATATAAGGTCAACTAAAACCCACTCTCATCACAAACAACAAAGTTACTATGTTGACAATTAAAATCGCCTGCCCATCATGCCAAATTTAAAACACAAACCAAACCTTCTTTGTCACATGCTCCACGCATTTCAGTACACGTGCAAATTCATGCTACCAATATAGACATCGTTTAGTTTAAAATATGCGCTGTGAAGCACCGAATAAATCAATCGGGTTCCATCACAATTTACACCAAGATCGATCTGGTAAAGAGTGTAAAAAAAATCGCGCCCTGTCGCCGCTAAATCACTCGTTTGAGGTTGTTTCTGTCGCGTTGTCTTTTGTTTCTGGCTGTGACTCTCTCGTTGTCGCATCGCATGTCTGCTGTTTTTGTTCGCGGTCTTCTTTTGTTTTTTTTTGTGTGTGTGTGTGTGTTTGTATGTGGATTACTTAGGATTTGATCAGGTGATTTGTTTAGTCTAATTTTCTTTTAATTTTAGGTGCCATTCTCATAAAAAGTAGTTGTCACTAGTATTGTTTTTTTTTCTTATAATGGCGTCGCGCGACTTGCGCATTTGCCAGCGATTAGGTTTTTTTTTTAATTGTTATTAATGTTCAATATTTTTTTTATTAATTTTCTATTGTATTGCTATGATGGTCTTACACAATCTAAAGTTAACTTTAACTATCGTCAAATCTGCAGTTTAATCCCCAGTTAATCAAAAGTTTGATTGTACTACCATCTATGGTTAAAATGACGTCATAATTTACCCAATTCTGGCCGGTTAAAATTAAAGCTGTCAAGTACCTACTCGTGATGCAACATGTTTTATTTACATACAGTTAAATTTAACTGTAACTATAACTTTGACTATGGATGGTGTAGCTCAGCCTTAAAATTGTCTTGGTCAGGAAATTTACCGTCTAAGCGCAGTGGAAACGCTTCTGTTTGACATTTGAATTTATGGCGTACATACCTTCGGAGAAGCCAATGTCCTACAGGGGACTGACATGGTGATGATGATGATGATGAAACATATCTACCCTTGTCATCAATACCATAAGTAGTTACTAAAGTACTTACTCACTTGTTTCTTGTACACATTATACATAACCTATTTTTCTTCAATGATAAGAGACATGCCCGAGAAGAGGTCGTAATGTTATCAGTACGGTCTTCACGTGGTATCCACATGTCTGCGTTCTTATCGTGGACTTCCCGATGCTGTAGTTACATTAAACTTTAGAAGAATTAAATTTCAATGAAACCTTCTTAATAATTAATAATTGACAGAACTCAAACTTTTTTGTTTATAACCTTCTTTTTGAGGACTTTTTTGGCGGCAATTGAACTGTCGGACTTTTTTGGCGGCAATTGAGTTGTCAACGTGAAAATTTTGTTTTTATTTCCAAAACTTGTGTTTCTTCGAGTGATAATGTGTAATATTGGTGGATTATTAACCATTATGTGTTCGTTAATGTGTACGAGTGTGGGAAATTGAAATAAAGTTGTGAAAGTGACTTTTCGAGTTGCTCCAAAGAAGTCCGTGTAAAGTTTAAATAAAGCGCCACTACTTTACTTAAACACTATCCTCATCCCATCATCTCATCATCGTCATCACCATCATCATTTAAACTTGATTCAACTCTCTGAGTTTGAAATCTTTTATACTTGACACTGGCAAATACACTAAACGTGTGACGCCATAACAAAAAAAAAAAAAAAAAAAAAAAAAAAAAAATTGAACTGTCAACATGAAGATTTTGTTATTATTTCCAAAACTTGTGTTTCTTCGAGTGATAATGTGTAATATTGGTGGATTATTAACCATTATGTGTTCGTTAATGTGTACGAGTGTGGGAAATTGAAATAAAGTTGTGAAAGTGACTTTTCAAGTTGCTCCAAAAAAGTCCGTGTAAAGTTTAAGTAAAGCGCCACTACTTTACTTAAACACTATCCTCATCCCATCATCTCATCATCATCATCACCATTCACCATCATCATTTAAACTTGATTCAACTCTCTGAGTTTGAAATCTTTTATACTTGACACTGGCAAATACACTAATCGTGTGACGCCAAAACAAAAAAAAAAAAAAGATTTTGTTTTTATTTCCAAAACTTGTGTTTCTTCGAGTGATAATGTGTAATATTGGTGGATTATTAACCATTATGTGTTCGTTAAATGTGTACGAGTGTGGGAAATTGAAACAAAGTTGTGAAAGTAACTTTTCTAGTTGATCCAAGAAGTCCGTGTAAAGTTTAAGTAAAGTGCCACTACTTTACTTAAACACTATCCTCTTTGACCCGGTTTGATGCTGGGTCCCATCATCATCATCATCATTAATGCTTGATTCTACTCTGTGATAGGTTCTCTATTAATATCATAGATGCGAAAGTAACTCGGTTTGTTGTTTTTTTTTACCTTTTCACGCTTAGATCACTGAACCTATCTGAAATCGGAATATGAATCTGAATACGAAATTTAGTATGGAGAAAGTATGAATCCTTGGAAAGGACGTACCTACCTACGATACTTTTGATCGCAATAAACTGTAGCTAGTAAAATATAAGTGACAAAAACGGTAGGTGAACCCATTACGCAAACAAGTAAGGATCCATCATCATATTTACGTACTCACGTCCACAAAATCCGCTTTATCCGTCAAAGCGGCCGTAATCCGAATATCGAAAGGTTTGTAGAAAAAGCGTCCTCGCATCAAATCCGCATGTCCCTGTATTTCGGCCGGTCAGAGGCGGGCAACCGTTGGTCGGCCGCCCGCCGTCGCGATCCGCCGATCGTGCAACGGCGTTGATGCGATTTCACGCGCGGCCGAACGCGACCGTGCCGATTTCAGGCTGGTTTTATTGAACGAGGAAAAAATTTGCTAAAAATAGGCGGATCTGGACCGGAAGATAGTCTGTTTTTGGCGACGCGTTTTCCTCAATGCTTATGGAAATAAAAGAAGTGTATCAGAGTCTGTGAACTCTGTGTATTTAGTTTTAGATACCAAACTTAAGACGCCTAACGGTTTCAAGGGAAGATCAACGCTGGTTGAATAAACAATATTACACTGAGTTGAGGCTGACTTATGACCCTGACATATTTGTGTACTTACTTAAACAGTTTTTTATAACTTTTCACCAATAATAACACTTATGGTAAGCCATAAAAGTTATTGTTACAAATTAAAATATTTAATGTTCTATAATGTTCTTAATAAGTCAAAGTACTATTTAGGTACTTATAAAAACACAATATTTCTAATCTGCTACATGCTACATGGCAATAATGTTTTTTGCCTTCGTTAGCAAATATATACTTACCTTTTTCGTTACCTAGCCAAGAGCTTAACGCATTAACTGTCAATAAACAACAAAAGTACACTTCAATAGATCTCTAAAAGACTTTTAATTTACCTTTCCACAGAGATTACGGCTTAGCATTGTTAAAAAGCGTCATCTTCGCAATCCGTCTAATAAAACCGCACCGTGCTGATGTCGCGTACCGCATCATTGTTCGGAGGCGGCCAATTGTGCAGAACCCCTGACTGATCACTTAATTGACTAGCGAGCGTGAGCTTTCGAAAGTAACCACCACTCACTCCCTACACCACCACCTTGTAGCGCAACCATTACCGTTTTTGAACCAGATTCAGTTCCTATATAGTTTTGAAGGAGCAATGGTTGCGTTTTAGGAAAAGCGCCGATTATTAAGGGTGTAGGATTAAAGTGCAGTGAAAATCAGATTTGTAGACGAGTGATAGGATTGTGTGGTAGCGTTTAATGCCACTTAATCTGAGCGATTAAGCAAGGGATGGAGGCAGCAAGAAGAGGCACTCGAGTGGAGTTTTGAGGTGGCGGAAGTTATAGGATTTGATTCGCGAGTGACTCTTTTGATGATGTTAATAAAGAAGGTTTGGGAAGCAAAGGCGGTTATTAAAATCTCTGGAGCTACAGACGAGCTTACGAATAATAATATGTAAATTGTATTTACCAAATTCTATATATAAAATCTCTGTGTGTTTTTTATAACTCAAATAAGTAGATTGGTACTTTATAGTTATAATTTAGTGGTTGCAACGAAAGCACGCTCGACGAACCGATAACCGTTGGGGAAGAAAGGTTCTCGAGTGGCGACCACAAACCGGAAGACGTTCTGTAGGTAGGCCCCCCACTAGGTGGACCGACGACATTGTAAGAGTCGCAGGGAGCCGATGGATGCAAATGGCTAATAGCCGTTCATGGTGGCGTTCAAAGGGGGAAGCCTATGTTCAGATGATGAACGAAAGCAAAACTTTGCATATAATTATATACAACGATTAACATAATCATATATTCATGTGAGTACCTACTTCAAATTTGCTCCAAAGATGACCAACATTGTCCTTATGAGATCAAATCGATATTCGGCCTTTGGGTCGCTCATGACACTCATAATTTCCCTTGGGACGCAACTTAGCGTGGGTGTACCTTCTTGCTCATCTTGTCCAAAAGATTATACACCTGTGGTAACCTTACAATGTACTTTTAGTTTTTACGCAATGGGTTACCGCTTTATACTCTTTGTTATAGATTTTTTTCTTTACTTGTTACATAAAATATGTATGGTAGCGTTTGATCACAAGTCTCCTGATGTTAGGTAACGATGTGATAGAAGGTGGCGTCACGCTACATCTGGATATTTTATAATACATTCAATGACATATAGGTGTGTTTCAGCAGTCTCACTTGAAAGCCATTTCCAGTCCAAGTATAGTGTGGCGCCATCTTCGACCACAGTGTCACTAAGGCCACCCAGTGGGTTGTGATTCATACTTTAGAAACTACTCAAATCAAATCAAATCGTTTATTTGCTAGAATACATTATTATTATTACAATAGGTCTTTAAAACAAAAAAACGTAGGGCAATGCATCCAGGCGTGCAAATGGCATTATTACAATTAATAAAAAATATAAAATTAGAAAACATAATATCTAAGTAACATCTCAAAATAACAAAAAATACAAATTGACATAACACAAACAAAACGAATCAAAATTAAATATAACAAAAATCATTTATAATTACAAACATTATACTATTGGTTTTAAAAGGATATGTTTTTGTACCTATCTGCTTTAATTCAACAGGATATAATATGTATTTGAATCATTGTTGACTTAAAACTGTCATCACAATGACATAGTCATCATTTTTAACTACAAAATCTCTGAACCAAGACACACCCCTTCTCTTAAATACCCCCTTCACATTTTTTTATTCTTTCTTATTTTGTCATTTAACCTTCATCTGGCACGTGGTATAGGGTTATACAGATTAACGCTATTAACCCGACGGATGCTGAGGGTTTTTTATTGACAGATAACCGTTGGATTGGGTAAGTATTTTTTTATTTGTGTTTTTTCAAGTATTTGTGAATACATTTTCAAAAACGTTGAAAAATTAAGATGGAGAATATTGCGCCGTTGTCAATTGGGTCAGAGTTTTGAGTATGATATTTTTCTACAAAAATTGTCATTATGTAAATACGTAAGGAGTTTTAATTTAAGTGACTTAGACTTAGTTATAAGATACAGTTCAAGTAATGCTATTAATTTAGTAGTTTGGTTATTTCCATTTTATTGGATATTCTAATCATAAAAAAACTGCTTTGATTTTGTAAAGATTAAATGAAAACCATCGCTTTTTCTATCCATACACCTATTCAACGTTAAATGAATTAAAATATGCATGATTGCACATCGCAGCGACGATTGAATTTTGAAACAATAGAGTGGCTAGCTAATAAATATTCAAAGGAGCCATTTTGTTTTTGAAATCAAACCCCCTAACAAAAAACTTCTAACAATAAACCCAATCAGCGTTGAAAACTTCCAGAACTCCTCAGAATGGTATTAATTTTCAATGAGATTATTTACAAATCCTTGAAATCTCCTCATAGCGCAATCCGTGGCGCGATCTGTCAATATTGTCACAAAACATTAAAAAAAGCGTCTCAAAAATGTAAAAAACATGAATGTGGGCTAATTTTCGATCTCAATACGCACTTTGTGTGTAAGCATCGGGGCGTTGTACAAATTAATTCATAGGTAAAAAAAACACGGAACTTTACGGAAGACCGTTAGCTTTCACGTTTTTTCTCTCTTTTATTTATGGTGCAAAAATTGGGTTACTTAACGGGAGCGTCGCCCCATTGTGTAATTCTTGAGGGATGCACAAAAACTATCGCACAAAAAGTTGGCGACAAAAAAGGGCGAAAAGTTGTTGCTTACTTTTTTCTTATGTGACGCAAACACGAGCGCGTGTTTTACAAAGATTCGGTAAAGATTAGGAGAGATGTGCCTGTGTGGTTTTTTAATGAATTTGAGTCAAGTAGATTGAATTAATGATGATGTAGGCCTTTGGGAATATTTTGATTGTGCTTATAATAATATGATTATGTGTTTGTTAATGTATTTTTGAATGATTTTGACAAATATGAGATGGGGAATCAAAAAATAACACTCTCCCCGTTACTATATTCTGTCACTCAGAAATTAGGCCTGTGTACCAGCAGCTGTGAGAACGCAATACTGATAGAATATAACAGTTTAGCCTAAGGTTTCTTGATTTTATATTGTACAGGAATATTCTTCACAAAATGGCAAGAGAGCCCGCTGCTAAATTCAAAACCCGTTATGTAACACCGCGACATAAATGGTTTGAAACGGACATTTTCTCAGGACATAAAGTAGATACTAAAAAAACCGCCCTGACCACACCATATGTTATATACAATCTGTTTCGGACTTTAAATCATTCCCAGCTTTGTGTGGAACCAACAAAACACATAGACGGACACGCTTTTTCATACAAACTAGATTTCAACCGTTCGCTACTCAAAGGGTCGCAACGAAGAGGTCACGGGTCACCATCGTCTTTTTCGTCCAAAGAAAAAATTCGTTACGAAACCCGTACGGAAAAAAGAAGTTAAAAAAGGGGCTTCTTGTAATATTGTGAATATTGATGAAGAATGAAATCTGGTTTTCAAAATCGGCTATGTTGTGAGCTTCATTCAGCGCGCATGTGTGGTCCCACGGTGTCACTCCACGTGTTCGGGAATATGTTCTGGGAATTGGATGGTGTTCAAAACTTGATTCCGATCAAGTTTTATCACTGACATTTAACTGTCAGACAAATTATCACACATTTCACAACGAACTTTGATCAGGACAAACGTTCGGATAAAATTATACCTAGAAACTCACGCCTCCTTCAAAGGCTTTAGATAAAGCGAGTAGCGGAGATAAAACATCTCCCTAAAAACGACTTGAAAGACATAAAGAAGTAAGGGTTACGATCTGGTTCCATCTCGACAAAGCGCACGCGATCCATTACTGTTGCTACAGAATCCTTGCGCACGATTCTTGTACCCTTTTGTACCCGTTAAAGGAATAAAGGGATGATGGTACAATGGGGTGCTGGAATCTCGAAGGTGGGTCATATTAAGCCCGGCACGCGTTTTAGGGTTAACGGAGTTAGTGATGCTGCGTGTATATAGCACGCGTCGTCAAGCCAGTTCTAGTTTATTTGAAGGAATAATTTTATTGTGAGATATAACCCTATCTCTGTTTGATCAAATAATGGTTGAGATAGATAGTCATTTGGGTCCCCACAATTTCGTGAAATTTCAAACGATTTGGTTTTTTTTTCTTTATCGATGGTATATTATGTTTTCGCTTTTCATTTTTGATGCCATGACATTGACACATAACGACAAAGTTAACGTCACGCTATGTCTGGATTGGAAACTGACTCTCAAGTGAGGCTGCCGAAGTACACCGATAGGTGCTTAGCGACAGAATCATAACGTACGATTGTAGCTAGCCAGGCGAGCACTACAAAATGTCCTGCTACTCATGACTTTTCCTTCACTGAAAGCTCAAGCTCATAGCAGAATTCATACCTATGATCTATGGGTTGCAACCCAACATCACCACTGAGCTATTATCACTTTAAGTTGTAACATGATCCACTGAAAACTTTATGACTGTAGTATCTTTGACATTAATCGTTTTCATATGGTTTCAAGTTTTCATTTTGCGAACCCACTAATTGGGGTGAATTTGGTATCTCTTCACTCTTCCGGGATCCTACCGCAATACACTACTTATAAAACAATTATCTTTTTCTGACAGACCACGACATGAAAATTGAAACAGTAAAAAAATAACCTGAAAACATTTTAGGCACTTCTTGGATCATTCAGATTCCTCAGACAACAACCAGGACCGACTCAATACTAAATATTAGATATGTATTTTTTATCTTATATGTGACGCCGACACCGAGTTCGAATCCTCTCGGCCCCGCACCTATGACTTAATAAGTTATGTGCGGATTTGCCATCGCTCAAAACGGTGAAGGAAAACATCGTGAGAAAACCGGCATGCTCTCTCTCTGAGAGAAGGCCAGAGTCCCAGCAGTGGGATCGTGAAAGGCTGATAATGATGATAATTATGTTTTGATTAGTAATAGAGTCTAATGGCAAATAAATAACATACGTCGTACTTAAAATTTTGTATCATAATGCTAACCGCGAAATAAGGTTTGCGACGGAATTGTTTGGTAATATTATCACAAATATCCAATCGCGCGGCCTACATGTCTCATCAACGTCATTAATATAGCTTTTTCGTAGGATTGAAATATTTGTTCCAGATAAATTCCACTTGACACTTCAAGTTAGGACGATAATCTGCCCCAAAAAAACCTACGCGAAACCACTTGTCGGGTGTTGGGAATTATAAAAACTTAGGTTTGGAGCAAAAATATGCAGTCCTCGTAAATTTGTCAGTGCGCCCCGCCTTCGAGAAGTGGCGTTTTTGCTCATTTTGAGATTGGGTTTTTGGATAATAAATTACTTGACGATATCCTACGGCGCAGTCAAGTATGTTTGAACAACTGTCAATTCAAAGACAATCCAATATTATGCTATCTGTCTGTTGACCACAAGTCACCTTCATGTTAAGTGACAAAGTGGTCGAAGGTAGCGCTACACTACACCTGGATTGGGAACTAGCTCTCAAATTTGGTTTCCAGAATACTCCGATAGGTGCTTGGCTATACTCGAAGCTAGCCAGACAAGCATTAAAAAATGCTCTACCATGGTATGGTGCACCAACTTTTACACAAAAATAGATTTATTTTGTGATGTCGTTACGAAACATTGCAATCATTATTTTGCTGTAAGTAAATATGATAAATCTCGAATAAATATTCTTTGCCAAGCCTCAAACTGACCTTGTTACATTAATCCTTGAATGTGCGCAATAATTAATTAAAATAATTATTATTTCTATTCAAAGCTATTTAATTTGATATTAACTGACATTACCACCACGTAATTACTAACTACTTGTTTATTCTGTTCTAGTTTTAATTGTCGTATCAAAACG
Organism: Opisthograptis luteolata; assembly: GCA_931315375.2. Lineage (NCBI taxonomy): Eukaryota > Metazoa > Arthropoda > Insecta > Lepidoptera > Geometridae > Opisthograptis > Opisthograptis luteolata. The sequence continues at coordinate 2,881,106 of OV928049.1, read as the reverse complement.
TAATAATGTCACCTCTGGCCCAGCAGTGGGTAGGTAATAATCAGCATGCATTTGTTCGTAGGCACTTATAATTACGGCAACTGATCGCGGAGCAATCGAGTTTGACCTCTGTATTTGTGCTATTACATTGTTCTGTGGCTAATGTGGTATTATCTTGGGGACGCCCTCTTTTGCTACGGATTTTCTAGCACTTTCTGAAATATATTGAAAGGAGGCTGTGGAGTATTGCACACAGAAGTTAGGCTGGTCATGTATTATGGCTTCTGTGCTATACAAACGTCTACCTCAGCTGCAACCTTCCTCAACAAATTTGCAATTGTCCTAATGTTTAAACAACAAGAATTTGTTACTGTCATTATTAAATTAAAAATAAGTACAATACTCGTAGGGCCTTCGAGCAATTTTTTCATTAAGATATTTAATAATAATTACTGATTAGGTATCCTTGAAACAATTAAAACATAGCGTCACTCTGAGATATAAGATGTTAAATCTCTTTATACCCTATTTTTTGCTCACTACTGGTGAATTGTCAGTGGACTGGTTATATCATTATGCTGCAGAACCAATAACCGTTGGAGTAGACGTGTTCTTGAGTGGAGACCGCGCCTTGACAAACGCAGTGTAGGACGCCCTGCGACAAGGTGGAGCGACGACTTGCGCCGAGTGGCTGGCGGTAGTTGGATGAGACGAGTCGAAGACCGGGCTCAATGGCGTACCTTGAGAGATACCTATATGAGTGAACTGATACAGGCTGATAATTATAATTATTTGGCAGTTAAATAACGAGGTAATATTTTTTCCGGCGGACTCTACAAAAGAGTCCGTCTACTAAGCACATGATACAAACTACGTACTATACAAGTAAGTACATATATCTAGTAAACGTTGCTATGCGTACTTGTACTCAGCCACCCCAACTTTGATGATTAGCCTCTGATTGCTGTCGGAGTCTAGATGTTGCGGATAACCCGAGCACAATGCTGGGGGTACATTACACCCCCTAGCAAACATAGGGTTGAAATCTTCAAAATTATGGAGGTGAATATTTTTTTTTATCGTTTTAATTTGGTTTATTGGCTCAGCAACACATTTTGATATAATTTTTATTTCATGTTCGTTTCATGCTGCCAAGAAACTAAGCACCTATTGGTGTGTTCCAGTAGATTTATTTGATAGGTATTTCCCAGTTCAGGTAAGTATAGTGTGGCGCCACCTTCGATCACATCGTCACTTAACATCAAGTGAAAGTGAAGTCATAATAGTTAAAAATAATAATGTGTAATCGCTCACTCTCATCATTTTGATATCATTAATCAGTTAGTAGTTTTAGGAATTTACTTGTTACTTAACCGCACTTGTACTACTTCACTTTTATATCAAAGATGTGCATTATAGGCTTACTTTTCATCCTTATGGCAAAAATGTGGAACCGTTATTTTAAAGAATGTTCGTTTTTCTGTTTACACAAAAACATGTACTTGTGGCAACCCTAAAACCGTCACAAAAGGTGAACATTGAAGCCCACGCAATGAGTGACATAATAACCGACGAACCGATCGCAGATAAGCTATTAATTTGGCTCAAGTATCCTATTTCATATTGGAAACATACCCGTACAGCAATGGTTTGACAACCCTATTGCAATGCCATAAGGTTTCTTACTGTTTTGCAATTCAGAAACGTTCTTTTGTAGGTTTTTCTATGTAGAAATTGATATGAATCCCTTTTGTATGGGAACATAGAAGCTTTATTGTTTTGCATACGGTTTGGCGGGGTAGTGAATATATTTTCTTTGTATCCGATTCATTAATTTGTGGCAGCCCTTGAGGGAAGGGCAATTGATTAGTTTTAATTTTGCTATTTCTAAGAAGTTCCCATTAGTAGCTTCAAATATGTAGGCATATTGGATGCAAAAGGATTTTGTTGTACGAGTGCTTACATCACTCTAAAAAAATGTTTATGTATTTATGTAATTTTTACTATCTAACTGGTATGAAAAAAATATTTTTGTTCTTGATAAATTATAAATACTCAGTTAAAGAAAAAGTATATTATTTCCGTTACTGGTTACGAAAAAGAATTATGAAAGTAGATTACAGGACTTTTTTGGCAGCAATGGAATTGTCAACGTGAAAATTTTGTTTTTATTTCCAAAACTTGTGTTTATTCGAGTGATAATGTGAAATATTAGTGGATTATTAACCATTATGTTGTAAAGAGACTTTTCTAGTTGCTCCAAAAAAGTCCGTGTAAAGTTTAAGTAAAGCTCCACTACTTTACTTAAACACTATCCTCATCATCATCATCATCATCATTTAAACTGGATTCAACAACGAGTTTGAAATATTTTATACTTGACACTGGCAAATACATCAATCGTGTGACGCCATAACAAAACAAAAATAAAAAAAAGTAGATTACATCATTGTTTTGTTTAATATTGATAGTTAATGAAAAAGTGTTCATTCGTTACTGTGTTACGAATGTGAATTAAAGCTAGCCAACATTGAGTTATTTTAAAAATGTAAGACCGTTTTCTTATCCAAATAATAAATATTCATCGATGCATACGAACGGAACTAATCCGTATCACTTCCGAAATATCCGAGCGAACAATGAGATATGTCGTCCAGGAATCGTAAAAATAATTCAAAAATACAAATTCAGTCGTCATGGGAAACGTCGTCGACTTCACGGCTTAAGTAATAAGGGAGCGTCCATACCAAGTACAAAGGGCCAAAGGACAGAAATCTCTGGACGATAATAATAAAGAATAAACAGTTCAATTCGCAATGCGATAAATCGATACGCGAAAGTGACATATTTTGAATACGAAATGTCATCTTACTTATTTCTTTTTTTGTTGCAATTTTTTGCTTGGCAGATCCCGTAAAGTTTTTGGCTGGCTGAATGGACAAAGGGGCCAAGGCAATTATTTTTGGGAAAGTTTGTGGAGCAAGGAGTTCGGACAATGGTCGGACCCTGCACCTTTGCTGTGGTCGTGTGTGACGTTATTGTAGCCAACGTGTTTTGCTTTCGAGTAGAACTTGCCGATGGTTATCTTTTAAAATTGAGGTAGCTTGTAGATTGCTATTTTCGGTGTATTTTTTCTTCCAAGACCAATTTTTTATTTTTTTTACCATGTTTATAGTGTTGGTAGAGTAGAGGATAACAGCAAGTAGGTATCAATCTAGGTACCTAAATTGAAAAAAAAAACGTAATATCGGAAAGTATAATAATAATTATAATCGATTGGATATTGTAATTAAAAGAATTTATTAAAACTCTAAAAATATTTATAAAATGCTGTAAAATTAAAATCTTTTAGAATATATAAAAAAGGTATATATATAGAAAATGCCTCGTATTTGACTTTAAAGTGTTAGATGAAAATTACCATTTGTTTTCTCTTTAGACTAAAAGCAAGTACGAAAATATTCCTGATCAATACAACCATTTCACTACAGAAAATGTAAGGTCCGTTTCAAAAAAATACAATCTGCACCTCAAAGATCACAAATAAAAATGCTACACATAAATTCACTGGGCGTGAGACATTTTTTTTTCCATACACAAATAAAAAGTGGAGCTTGTTAGTGGTCACTCCATTTTTTGCTGACCAACAATAGGTAGGCAAATTTGTACAACACTCACTCCGAGTAGCTGTGAAAACATTTTTTGTGTATAAGATTTACTTTTGTACATTTTTTGTCCTAGAAATTTATTTCTATGTAACTAAAAATAACGGAAGATGTTTACAGTAAGGTAAGTAGGTAGATAATGTCTTTGGATTTTTGATGCATAGAGTATTTTATTTATGTCGTCATTACTTTCTCAGATTTTTCGGGGGTGGCAATTATTTTTTATTTGAGCTATAAATGATAAAAAATGTAGCTTAGGTGTGCACGTGTTCGCGATTTCATTTGACTGTACAATGACGAGTTAGGAATGTGACGAATCAGGAAAGTGACGAATTAGGAATATGACCAATTAGGAGTATGACGAATCAGGAACAAATCAATATTTTATTTAAATTACTAGCTATTTATTCCCCACGGTTCTACCCGCGTTGACTACTTTTCAACACCAAAAAAATCGCAGGCGTGATGGTAAGCGTCACGCTAGCCCATTATAGTTCATAAAAATGAGATCTATGAAACATATTCTTAAGTACTTAACCAGTTTTCGGTCCAGGTGTAGCGTGGCGCCATCTTCGACCACATCGTCGCTTAACATCAATCGCTACCCTGTAAACAATAAAAAAAACTAGGTAAAATACAAATAAATAAATAAATAAATACAGGGGACATCTGCACACAAATTGACCTAGCCCCAAATTAAGCTCGAAACTTGTGTTATGGGTACTAGACAACGATATACATACTTATATAGAGAAATAAATACTTATATAGATAGAAATATCCAAGACTCAGGTACAAATATTCGTGCTCATCACACATGTATTTGCCCTTACCGGGATTCGAACCCGGGACCGTCAGCTTCGCAGGCAGGGACACTACCAACTCGGCTACCGCGTCGTCAATGTGAGTAGACTTTTAAAATCTCATGACAACAGATCAACACACAATCGGAGACTTTCGCAGTCTTCAAGCTGACCGTTGAAATGTTCCTCCGAGGCAGTCGGGCAAAAAGGCTATGAATAACTCAGCCTCATAGAAGAGAGGTATGTTAAGTGCAAATATTATCATATTAGGCACACCAATATCGTACCCCTATCCATCAAGAGGGCAGAGGATAGAGGGCCACTATTGACACAAAATTTACGAGATTAATATTTGCTAAAAGAGGGACGTCTGTGTGGTGAGCTATTTTAATATTTTCAGTACAATATGTACAGTCAGCGACAAAAGTAGCTGAACAAAAACAATTTTTTCGATTGTCTCTATCATCTTAAACACTAACCTTTGACTGAACCATCACTTAACATCGGGGGTGTTATGTTGTGGTCAAACGCTACCATGTAACATGTTAAAAAACGCAAATATTACTGATCTAAAACACATTTAGAAAATCTAGTATGACCAGCTACTTTTGTCGCTGACTGTACAAGTGCAAAAAATGTATTGTAGCTCTTAAGTAAAATAATAAGAAATAAATAAATTTAGTTACTTCTTCTGACTTATAAAATAAAACAATTGTTTTTCACTCTTTTAATTTACAAAATTAAATAATAATTATAGCGATGATGGCTCAGTGGTAGTGACGTCGGCTTGCGATCCGTAGGACGTGGGTTCGAATCCTACAATGAGCTTGAGCTTTCGGTAAAGGAAAACATCGTGATGAAACCATAGCTTGGTGGTAGGGTATTTTCTAGTACTCGCCTGGCTAGCTACCACCCTCTTGTTAAGAATCTGTCGCCAAGCACCTATCGGTGTGTTCCGGCAGTTTCACTTGAGAGCCAGTTCCCAGTCCAGGTGTAGCGTGGCGCCATCTTCGACCACATCGTCACTTAACATCAGGTGACTTGTAGTCAAACGCTACCCTGTAAATAGTAAAAAAAAAAAATCAATAACACAATCCCTTCCTATTATTATAAATGCGAAAGTAAGTCTGTCTATCTGTCTTCCACGCCTAAACTACTAAACCGATATAAATGAAATTTGATACAGAGATAGTCTAGATCCTGAGAAAGGCTACTTTTTATCGCGATAAACTGTAGCCCACCGGATTGAAACTGCGGGGAACAGCTGGTTGGTATTCAATAAATATTTAAATAGTAGGGTGATCACTTTAAGACGTCAAATTTAAAAATAGCTACGCCTGTTCCAACCTCCTTACGGCGGCAAGAAACCAGGCAAAAACATCCGGCAGGTAAATTTTTCTATCGCACCCCACACTTACAATTTTATTCTCTCCGTTCACCTATCCGTAATAATCAAAAGTCTCAATCGGATTTAGTCGAAATCCTCTAAGATCTCCAAGAATAAGGTCCCCAATAACGCTTAGTTCCTGGTCAGGCCCCTAGCGGAAGGTACCCGTTTCTCACGACCGCCGTATAATTTTGCTATAAATAAAATAGCACTGTAAAATTTCTCGGACATTCGCCGCGATAGGCCCATTGTATGGCGGGAGCTAATATTGAACTTTTTACGGAAATAACTGTGCCTTTTGTAGTGTAGAATACTGGCTGTTCCCCGCGATTTTACCCGCGTGGTCTACTTCATCGCGGTAAAAAGTAGCTTATGTCCTTTCTCATGCTCTAGACTATCTATCTATCTCTGAGAGAGAGAGAGAGAGAGAGAGAGAGAAAGACTTTATAGACTTTAAGAAAGAAACACACACAAAAAAACCAGTAAAATTATACATAAAACATTCAACTATGCGATGGTGCGAACACTGCTGCTGTGTGCAGTACCTCCCAATAAGGACTTGGCTCAGCATATGCTCTGCACCAAATTTCATTTGAATACGGTTCAGTAGTTTAAGCGTCAAAGACAATCAGACAGACAAAGTTGTTAGTAGGGATTATGAAGAAGACGTGAATGAAAATTACTAACTTGAGGAACATTTATAGAGTGAAAGGATTGGAATACCCTGCCAGTTTCTTTGTTTCCTGATAAGTGGTATAACTTGGGAGCGTTCAAGCTAAGAGTGAACCTTACCAATATCTGACGGCGCGGTAGCTGAGTTGGTAGTATCCCTGCCTGCGAAGCTAGCGGTCCCGGGTTCGAATCCCGGTAAGGGCAAATACATGTGTGATGAGCACGAATATTTGTTCCTGAGTCTTGGATATTTCTATTTATATAAGTGTTAATTTCTCTATATAAGTATGTATATCATTGTCTAGTACCCACAACAGAAGTTTCGAGCTTAATTTGGGGCTAGGTCAATTTGTGTGCAATTGTCCCCGATATTTATTTTATTTATTTATCTTATGCGAATATGCGATGGGATTTTCATATTCCAGTTGTAAATACTGTAATAAAAATAAGAGTACAAAAGCCGTCTCCACATCCCCTTCGCCGGTAAGGTCCGTTCGGATGCCAATCGCGACCAGTAGTGGCTCTCTAGGGACCCCGATAATATTGTAGCTATAGTTAGCAATGCGGAACAGAAGTACCTAAATGACGATATTTCTTACAACATAACAATATGTAGGCATATATTCTTAAACAGGATGTACGTCAGCACATAGACAATACTGATTAACTCTATTGGTAGATACACTACAGCAGCAGAGAAGGTTAAAACTAGAACAACGATAAAATAAATAAATAAATATCAGGGGACCATTGCACACTATTGATCTAGCCCCAAATTAAGCTCGAAACTTGTGTTATGGGTACTAGACAACGATATACATATACTGTTTTAAACTACCATGGTCAAAAACATTAGAATTAGGTTTTATAACGGGATAATTATCATGTATTTGTTTTTGTTTGAGTTCTCGATATTTCGGCACGGTTGTTTCTGTTGGCAGAATCTTTTAGTATTCTCGTGATCATGGCGCTTGCAACAGTGCCGAAATATCGAGAACTCAAACAAAAACAAATACATGGTAATTATCCCGTTATAAATCCTAATTCTAACGATATACATACATACCTAAAACCTAATAGTAAGTGTCTAAAACGCGATCTTTTCTCTGCTGGACATAGGCCACTCCCAAGGTACGTCATATATAGACCCGATTCTTCGGCTCTTCTCATCCAACTACTGCCAGCCACACAGCGCAATAACTCTTACATCTATCGATTTAACATTTTAAAAACTCTTCGCGCCTGACACAGAAATTTTTCTAGGTATTATTACAACATCTGTTTTTCAAAAACAGCTCAATTTCAATACGTCAAATCCAACTAATCCATCACATAAAAACAAACGACGTTTCCCATAAATTGCCGCAAAAAATCACCATAATGTCACCATAAGCTTTGGGTAAATCCTTGGGCGTGAATCAGGCATATTTTACCCGATCGGGTAGATTATGCGGATGTATAGCAATACTGGGAGGCTGGTAACCCTTTGTGGATAGTCACAATTTACAAGGGTCCGTTGTCTAACAGAATACGTGACTTGAAATTCTAGGATTTCACGTTTGCTTTTATAAAAGTGCGAGTTCAAAAAGTTGCAAGGAATACTCCTTTTAAATGACTACCATGATCTCAACAGATAAATGTTGGCAGCTCCCAGAAATTGCTTCGATCAGCTAATCAATTTCTGTTCAAGTTTTAATTAGGGCATTTTGTTATTGGCCATGCATGTGTCAATAGATACCAATATTTAATATTAAAGATTTTTTTAGTTTTTATTTTGCAGTTTCGCCTAATTTTAGTCTTGCAACAACTATATAAAATAACCTGAAAATATCTAATATTACAAATTCGAAAGTGCTCGTAAACTCTGTTTGTTACCTTTTCACGCCTTTTAATAGATCGTGATGAATTTTGGTATAGCGATAGTTTGAATCCTGAGGAAGGACATAGAATACTTTTTATTGCGATAAACGCGAGTGAAACCGCGAGGAACAGCTTGTAAGAAATAATTTGTTAATGTGATTGCGCCATAAAATGGCTTTCCGGTCGATAGTAAGTTGTTTTAAAGTGATGACATAAACATGTTTTGATTTGATTTCACCAACGAACAAACGAGATAAAAATTCTCAGTACATTCAGTTAACTGAACTAGACAATAATATAATGACAATGGAAACAATACTGTCGCATCGTCAATGATTCCACAGTGAGCATCACCCTTTAGCGGACTCGTAAAATTTTATCGTACGATCGCACGTCTTTAGGTAAATCCCCAGACTAGCCCCTAGGGTGAAGATATCGCTTGAATTTTGATCTGGAGTTTGCGCTGCAAAAGTACCTATACAGCTAGTGACAAAAGTAGCTGAACAGTGAACACGTCTAATATGACAAGCCTTACTACTAAAATGTCATATTTTTTTTTTTTTTTTTTACTATTTACAGAGTAGCGTTTGACCACAAATCACCTGATGTTAAGTGACGATGTGGTCGAAGATGGCGCCACGCTACACCTGGACTGGGAACTGGCTCTCAAGTGAGGCTGCCGGAACACACCGATAGGTGCTTGGCGACAGATTCTTAACAAGAGGGTGGTAGCTAGCCAGGCGAGTACTAGAAAATACCCTACCACCAAGCTATGGTTTCATCACGATGTTTTCCTTCACCGAAAGCTCAAGCTCATTGTAGGATTCGAACCCACGTCCTACGGATCGCAAGCCGACGTCACTACCACTGAGCCATCATCGCTATAATATGACATGACATATCGACCAAAACCGCGGATAACGGATCAGGATCGATTATTAATTTCGGACGTAAGTTTCAAATGCGTGCAAGAGGTGTTCAAAATGTATATAGGATAATTGGATAAATGTGCATGTGCAGCTACTTTTGTTGCTGTACAATACCGCGGAGATGGCAGGAACTAAACAGATTTCTGCAACATTGACAATTTCAACTAAGCGCTATTGGTCCCGGCTGTATCATCTCTAAATTTATTATGAATAGGTAGACTTCTTTTCACACTTTCAAATCTTACTAGGTATATATACATCTTAAAAGTCTAGAGCATTATAACTTTTGCTTTCTTTAAACTTAAAGAGCAAACTAGTGCATAAATTAAACACGAATGAAAAAAATAAGCGTTGCTTATGAATTCATTCAAACCCTCTACATTATTCGCACGTTACCAAATAAATATTAAAAAAATAAATTAAGAAATAACCCCTTTATTATAACGTCCAGAACGCGTTTTACCCTTTCCCGACACATTCATCAGGAAAGTAAACAATCCGGCCACTTGGCCACTTTATTTTATGGCCACCCTCTTCTCTTCATAACCGCGCGTTTTACCCAAAAAAATGGGGAAATTTTATCGTTGGAGAGGTCATCAATCAATGAGGATTACGTCCGCGGCCGCGACGGTATCATCAGAATACCGTGGGGAATGTGGAGATTGCGGCGAGATGACCGGCGCAGTGAGATGTTTCATATTTTTAGCAATCTATATCTATACTAGCTGTTCCCTGTTGTTTCACCCGCGTGGGCTACAGCTTTATGCATGCAAAGTCTCAGCCCGATCGGTTTAAAATTGACAAATTTTCATTTTAACTCCTTGGGGGTAGAATTAATTAAAATCCTTTCTTAGCGGATGCCTACGTCATAACATCTACCTACCTGCATGCCAAATTTCAGCCCGATCCGATCGTGCGTTTAGTATGTCAGTCAGTCAGTCACCTTTGAGTTATATATATGTATTTAGATTATGGTATAAAAATGTACAGCTATGTGAGTATTTCCAATACATTGATGATTTGAAAAACTGTAATTCATTAATTAGAGTTCACTGAACCCATAGAATCGATTGTTATTAGAATAGTTAGTTGTCTTTATGTTACTTGTTGGTGTATTTTGTTGTTTGTTTGTTAGTAATAGACTAAGAAATTACTTGACAGAAGTGGATGTGATTTTCTAAATTTGATAGTTCAAGCGAGTGAAGTAGAAAATGAAAGCTATCAAAATTTAAATCTTTAGCCAGCGATCAGTTTCTTGGAGAAAGCTTCAAATGGAAATCGCTATGGTTGAACAAAATGGAAATATATCCTTGACACTAAATTTGAAATTGTTGATCATTAACATTGATTATTTGCCTTACTCTCGTCAATTAACGCTATAATAAGCATTATTACTGACAAACACATACAAAAATGCTAGTTAAAAGTAAATGGCGTCTTTGAGTAAATACGGCAGTAGGTAAGCTTTGCAATTTCATAAAACAGCTCCAGTATTCCTCGAACACAATTAAAATCGGCAAACAAAACTGGCGATGCTCAATAAAGATTATCAATTCTAAGGTCAGTACTGTTGTGTCCACAACGCACCACCTGCCCCTCGAATGAATATGTAATAATAAGATGACACTGCAACTATGGCGTAGACCTTCGGACTGCATAAATTATAGGACGACGCCGGACAATGCACTGACCAGTCGGACAATAGCTTGTTTTCTTAGACATGGGGTATATTCAAATTTTAGGGTCGCGAACTTTTTTTCTATAGACCAGTTCTCACGGGTCAACCGGTGACCTTTGGCGGACAAAGCAAGATGGATCAGGGCACGTCCAGAATTTATAATTAATGTCCTCGCATCGATTGTGCGAACTCGCGGATAATGGGGCCGCGAATTTTGTGAATAATGCAAGTTAGGAAGAAGTGGTATTTCTTGAATATTGATGAATAGTTCGGTGGGTTGGTAGCAGGGTCTTTCTTGAGAACCAAACGCACTTGCTTGACCATTAATCTTTTGAAGTTGACCTTCCGGTTTGTCTTGGTTTGAACTTGGGAAATGTTGATTTTTGGTGTGAAAAGTGCGTAACGCTTTTTCGAGTAAAAGTTTAAGGGTAAATTATTTATGGACCTAAGAGTTTAACACTAGTCATATGTTTAATCCATAGACTCTTGAATTAGTATTCACTGATTTACAGGAGTCAGTGCCTCTATATAATATATGATTGTGTGAGAGTAATTATTTGTTTTAAAATAACAATTTATTACCACTAGGTATTAGTAGGTATACAAAGAGTCTTATTACAGCCCCTTCAGAATTATCTTTTCACTTATATAAAATATTACTATCGTATTTATCTAACGCTAGATCTATGTAAAAATAATCGGTTAAGGAGTTAACTAACCTAACAATTCATGACATGTCAAAGAAACCACAAATAGCAAGTTACAGCAAGTTTGTCACAAAAATAACTTTGGAACTTCTAAGAAATGACAAAACAAACATCCAACGCCACCTAAACCAGTTCTCGAAAACAACACCTTATTAAAAATGCGACAACAAAGTAATGAGCACGTCCCGAAAGTGAAAACTATTTTAGATTTGTAATTTTCCAACACATTGGATGCGATCGTGAACAAAACGTCTATCGGCGTTTTTTTAAGTTGTTTGTCGGAAGTTGCCGGTTCTGACGATTTATATCGACAGAAACGCTCGCGAGGATTTGGGAAGGGAATAAATTACGGTCATAGAGGGTTGTTAGAGTAAGCAGAACTTTAAATGTTCTTATTACATGAGTAAAAACGCGATTAGAGCAAGCAATTACTTCTACTAGGTACGTGTGCAAAAGGTTATATGCTATTATGTGCTTGTGGAGTTGTTGAAGTTGACACTGACAGTTCAATGGATGACAATCATAATAACATTGACAGATCTTATTTTTATATTTCCAAGTCCAACAACAATCTTTTCTTTTCATATTTATATTTATATATATCCAAACACTTATAGACTTATATATTTCTGACTTATTCCTATTTTTCGTTGGTTACAACGAGATAAGAATACGCGTTGGTATTTACCATTCATGCAAATCTCTTTCATTTTCATAGAATCTTAGTTACGAAATAAATAAAAAAGATGACCACATCACAAACTAAAATTAAACTTTAATTTCAAAGCCGTTATCTGTAACTACTCAGAAGAATCATCATAAAATTATAACAGACGCTTGGCGTTATCTCAAGCTTTTACGCTATCTCCGAGAAGTCTGAGAGCTTTCGAACACGCGCTTTCGACAAATTCGTCCCGAGACAGCCCTCACTTCTTCTTTCGAATGCCAAAAAACTTGCAGGAACACAGTATAAGTTTAAGCAGTATCTAAGGTCAATTTCGAATAAAACATTGTCCGTAAAGTTGATTGAAGTTGTTAGTTGTTGATTTCTAAATTTAACTCAAATCTGCGTTATTGGGTGTTTATGATGTTTATTACCCAAATCAGATAGGAAAAACTAAAAACGTGGAACGCCACGCGTTATAAGTGAAACTTTTTAGGTTATACTTAGAAATAAAGTTCGTTTTATGCATTGCTTGTTGCATTTGCTGGCGAAACATAGAAACTGCGCATGCAAGCGTTACACTTTTTTCGTCCGGTTCGAACTATTTATTGCCCTATTGCCTTTAGAAGTTTCAATTCCCTCATCGGTTTTTTTACGTTTTCTAATTTTTATACAAATAATATTTTGTAAAACCGTGATGGTATATTTTTGTTAACATATATTTTTTGCATTTTCACTTACAAGAATTGGATTCCATTCTCGATAGCTAGAGAGCATTATTTGAATGAAAACGTCAAAATAATCGCGTTTACAAATATGATCGAATCAAAGAATAATAACAAGATATGTTACTGTTCGTAATTACATTGCGCCAGGAAGGAATATCTCAAAAACGGTAGTCGACGGAGTATTTATGTAAATCTAAATAACGATGAGCTTTTTTAATTGTGGGGAATGAGTTTTTTTTCCAACTGGAATTTGTTTATTTTCGTGGTTGAGTGATTTGTTCGGCGGTTAATATCGGTGCGTGCCAGTTGCGTGGAAGCAAATGAACTGTCCAATAAATAGAGAGGATATAGCCGCTTGGGGATGGATTTTGGATGTTGAATTTATATGGATGTTGAATAGTTTACTGCATTGTACGGTACGCATCAAATGTGAAAGATAAAAAGGCTATACCTAGGTACCCCATCATCATCATCATAATCAGCCCATTTTAGTCCACAGCTGGACACAGGCCTCTCCCAAAGCACGCTACTGAGCCCGATCTTCGGCTCCTCTCATCCAACCGCTGCCAGCCATTTTGCGTATGTCGTCGCTCCACCTAGCCGCAGGACGTCCTACACTACGATTGCCGAGACGCGGTCTCCATTCAAAAACACGTTTGCTCCAACGGTTATCGGTTTTTCCACTAATATGTCCAGCCTATTTTAAAAAAGAGAGAGATTGGCGGTGTATACTTAGGTATTTTTATGCAAGCATGCTCCATCATCGATCTTGACATCACATAACATCAGGTGAGACTGGGGTATCTATGGGACAGAGGTCCAATTCTTGTCTATGACTAAAACAAATTGCAGTGATGTGAGTATACAAAAATGTCACTGTTACATATCGGTCACAACTTAGCATAATGCTCAGAGAAATTGGATAAGATGCTGGTTGAGTGACGCGATAGATAGGTAATTGTATAAATAAGAAGTACCTATGTATGAAAATGATAATAGCTCCTTTCTTCTTATTCTTTTATTTATCTTTTCTATAAGAAAGACTTGTAAGTACAATCTTACAATCAGTAAATCAAAAGTCTTCGATCCATTATTTTCGCTACACTCAGACAAAGGCCACAGAATAGAAATAAAGATGAGTCCATTCCATGGCCTATAAAATTAAAAATTAAAAAAGTTCCAATACACCATAGACAGGATTATTTATTCCATTTTTAAACGGAAGCTATTTCCCGAACACTCTCGCTTGGCTGTAAGATAAGACATTTCACATTAACGGCGCTCGAATGGCTACTGAAACGGTTCTTTTTCAGCCTAATGGGCAATATTTTTGTTCATGGGTGGGGTTAAAGGTGAAGACCGACCAATGGAAGCTGAGAGACTTAATGCATCCGTGTCTTTGTTAGATAGAGAAGAAAAAGTAAAAGAAAGTCGAGAGTGGGAGGGGAAACGCTATTCTTGGAACTTCGGAGCGTCTGTTCTGTTTGTTACAGTTGCGTACAACGGAACGTTATTTGTGAACTTATGTTCAGGTGTTTGACCTTTTTTTGGACTCTTGCCTAGTTTAAGTATTCCATAGATCTTATGCTAGCTACATTGAACTATGCCGACAGTTGGGTAAGTACAAGTTTTTGCGGTTTAGAATAAATGCAACAATTGATTTTATCGTTCCTTTGTACCTAGAGAATTCTTTTTTTGATTGTAGGTACAATAATGCAGTATGGTAATGCGAGATAACACCTAAAGTAAACCACAATGTATTCAGCGATACTGACACTTTACAATTTGGTAAAAAATTATGAGGAATAAACCGTTTTTTTTTATTTTTATTTAGACTCAGTGGTCTAAACGTTTCCGATTAAACTAACTTCTACATCAATAACTGAACTGAGCCCATAAATTATTATAAAAAATTGCAATTTTCGAACGAATTGCGGAAACAAGAAATCCGTCACGGTTAGCGGGAGAAGAATCGCTCACCAAACATTACCAATATGACGCCATAAATTGTAATACATTTTAAAAATGGAACGCTCCGTTCCGTTACACGTTGGTAAGTCGGGAGTTAGATTCGATGCGTTCCGCGACATTGGTTGCCGAGTGCGCGATATATTGGGCATGAAACTCGATTTAATGCTATGGAGCGAATCGTAAAGCCCGTACTCTCCTTTGAGGGAATAATACCTATTTGAACAGTTTATACATTTAAAATGCGTTAAAGTGGTTAAAACATTATAAAAAAAAAAGAGTTAAAAATTGTCGCGATGTCCGTTGGAGCTTTTAAAGAACCACAATTTTTAATGTAAATAAATTAAGAACAATATTAATTTTTAGAGATTTTTTTTCCAAACAAAACCATCACAATTTGCTTTTGTAGATATTAGGTAAGTAGTAAGTATTCGAGTATAAATATAGGTGACTTTAAGTCGTACATACAATACTATACTATACCTTTGATTTTTAAAATAAAAATAACAACATTTCTGAACTAAACAAATCCGACATACAAAATAGATCGTTCGATTTAAAACCCCGTATTTTACTAACCCCTAAATGTGGTTATAAACGCGCCACATTTCATAAACTCCCCCGTATTTCTTATTATTTCTTACAATTTCTGCGAATGTCATATCAAAAAAATGTAACAGGAATAATGTGAACTCTATGGTTTTAACCTTAAAAGCTAACGCACCGGTTGAAAAGTTTATAGGGTAAAAAATATGGTAATAAAATGGCGGGATGTAGACTACGAATTGTCGTTTTAAAATGTAGGTAGGCAAGGAGAAATTTTAGAGCCAATGAATTTTAATGGTTACATTTAGGATAACATTTATTATGGGTATTTAAGTGATTTTCCAATAAAAGTTTTTGTTTGTTGTGATATAATTTTATGTGAAGGATTTTGTTACCGAGTTCTGTGGTTTGTGATAAAGCATTTTGGAAGTGACAAGCGCTTTTTTTTAAATGTAGTTAGCGTCTAATTTGTTAACCTTTTATCACAACTCTGAACGTTTACTTAAACACTATCCTCATCCCTTCATCTCATCATCATCATCATTTAGACTTGATTCAACTCTTTGAGTTTGAAATATTTTATACTTGACACTGGCAAATACACTTAATCGTGTGACGCCATAAAAAAAAAAATCTCTACGCATTCTCGTCTTTACATTTTAGTTGAAAAACGAGCCGATAATTTTTTTAATTACCTAATGTCACTAAACTAAGGCCAAGATACAGTAATATTCCAGTGACATTACAGAGTATATATATATATCAAGGTGACAAACGCAGTGCATTGCCGCGCATAGAGTTTTGAACTTTTGAAGTTCATAATAAAATTCTAGGTGGCAATAGGTATACTCTACACGGAGAAAAGAAAGGTGAAATAAGAAAGGAATCGGTCTTGGAAGGTAAGACTCAGAATGAAAGTCAATTTTTTTTTCTCAGTGTAATGGAAATTGTGACCTTGAAGCTTACAATCAAGGAGTCGGAGTCCTATCGGTGTGTTCCGGCAGTCTCACTTGAGAGCCAGTTCCCAGTCCAGGTGTAGCGTGGCGCCATCTTCGACCACATCGTCACTTAAAATCAGGTGACTTGTGGTCAAACGCTACCCTGTAAATGTCAAACAGTTGCATAAAAAGATCCCGAATAGTTCTTCGTTCCTTTATTAATGGTATCAAGTTTACGTTTACTACATTAATAGGGTTCCGTAAGGTAAACTAAGTGGATGTGGTGCCCAAGTGGTGGTCGGAAGTAGCACGTGGGCACGGTGTCGCCTTACACCTGAGGAAGTGTGACTCTTGCATTGTAGATATGGAGCAAATGAAGCAAACACACATTGTACATTGGTTGTAATCCCGTAACCCGTTAATAATTAACATTCATGTTTCCATATTCCGATGTGCACAACCAACCAAGAGAAATCTTATTAGTAAAGCTTATTATAAAATATCGGACCATATAAATGACAAAAAGCTTGGGATTGTGGTGAACTTGCTCCAATTCAATCAATTAGTAAGAAGAATAAAATTGTCAATGTGATCGCGCCAAAAAAATTACCTGCCGGGCGTTTTTTGTCTGTTCTTTTCGGCGTAAGGAGGTTGAAACAGGCGGACCTAGTTTTAAGTTTGACGTTTTAAAGTGATCACAATGTATCCTATTGAATAAAATACTATTGGAATTGAACTTGGCACACTGCGCTGTTGGTTATGCGCCCGTTGCGCCTTTACGGTCATCAGGTAGTGCAACTGAAAAAAAAACTGAAGATAGCATAAACAACTGAACAAAGACAACTGAAGATTGCATAAACAACTGAACAACGAAAAGTGAATATTGCATAAATAACTGAACAATAAAACTGCCTATATCATAAACAACTGAACAATGAAAAGTAAAGATGGCATAAACAACTGACTAGTGAACACTGCCTATAGCACAATCAACTGAAGATTGCATAAACAACTGAACAATTAAAACTGTCTATATCATAAACAACTGAACAATGAACACTGTCTATAGCATAAACACACTGTCTATAGCATAAACAACTGAAAATTCCACACACAACTGAACAACGAAAACGAATGATAGCATTAAAATCTGAAACTGATGATAGCATTGCAACATTATTTTCGGAGTGTTACCACATTTATATCATTACCTCTCAGTGTTATAATAATCACATCATAATCACCCTTCGGAACAGATGCGACAGTTTTTACACACAAATTAGTACTAAGAGAAAAAGTTTAACACCGGCCAAAAAAAATCAAAGGACCGAATGTTGTTACTGAAAAAAGTACCCTTTTCAACAGGACTAAGCTTCATTTTTCATCAAACTTATGAATCCTGGAATGTTCCTAAAAGCTAGAGAAGGACGGAGTTTTGAGCGTTATAGATGGAGAGATAGGATTGCTTTTTGGGTGGAGTGAATTTTGAGTGATTTATGTAAAAATATATTAGATTTATTAATAAACTAAGTACAGGGGAGGAAGCGGAAGGTCAGGGTGAGTTCCGCCATTAGTCCTTAGTGTTTGTTTAGTTTCTTACTAATGGCGGGTTCTGAGGGATGGTACGGGGGTGAGAAGTCATTGCGCGTATGTCTTTGATTGGAGACAGGGGGTAGGTAAGTATTTGTTGATGAAGCTAAAATATGTCGTAATTTTTATTTTAGGTTTCATCATCATCAGCCTTTTACATTCCCGCTGCTGGGACTCTGGCTTTCTCTTAGAGAGAGAGTATGGGCTGTAATCTACCACGCTGGCCCAGTGCGGGTTGGTAGATGTCGCATGCCCTTGAATGTTGCAGTTCTTGGACATGCCGGTTTCCTCACGATGTTTTCCTTCACTGTTTTGAGCGATGGCAAATTTAGGTTTAGGTAGGCAGAATTTATTCTCAACTAGTTGCGCCTAGCGGTTTCACCCGCGTATTCCCGTTATCCTGCATGAACCTTTTTCCAGGATATAAAGTAGCCTATGTGTTAATCCAGGGTATAAGCTATCTCCATTCATTCTGATCCGTTGAGTAGTTTTTGCGTGAAAGAATAACAAACATCCATTCATACTTACAAGCTTTCGTGTTCATTATATGTATTATAATTTTTGTAGTAGAATAAGATACACAAACTAGTGTTGCCGAACTATCGATAGAAAAACTATCGATAGTTTTCATCTGAGAAAGCCATACTATCGATAAGCCTATCGATAGTATCGATACTTTCGATAGCTTGACCTGTGAGATATAAAAGGAATTAATAATTAGGTAAAATTTAAAAACCCCGACATCTTGGTCCGATTTTCATCAAACACTCCTGACTAATAAAATTTATTTATCTATCAAATTCGGTTCAACCGTTCGGGAGCTCCGATGCCACAGACAGACACACACACAGACAGACAGACAGACATCGACGTCAAACTTATAACACCCCTATTTTCGTGTCGGGGTTTAAAAAAAAGAATTTTCTACCAAAATATTGTACGAACTCTACCGAAACGCTACGAGCTAACAATTCTACAAGCTTGGCTAAGATTTGCGGGAAGCCCTACCGTGCGGTTAGTGGTCAAAGGCAGGCAAACGTAAGAAGTTCCGTATAAGAGGATTGTCTTTGACATGTAATACTGCTGACTCTACCGATTGTAGAGTGACCACTTTTAAAATTCAGAAAGTTTTAATTTTTTTTAATGTTGCCACTCCATTCACGAATATAATCAGGATCCTTATTTGCCATCTAACCATGCGGGCGGGTTACGTTATCTTCGTGGAATGACCGCTAAAGCACGTACCTAATGACGTTGCACGTTATTGGCAAGGAATCTTGATGGTCATAGCGAATAAGGGCCCAGTCTTGTTTTTATTTCAGTCAAAAACTACGTAAGTGTGAGATTATTTTTTTAAATCATTCGAGCGGTATATTTGCTTCTAATCCGCGCCCGGCGCAGTCTGCATAAAGTTATTGGTTATTTTTTAGATTATCTACAGTTATGGAGAAAAAAGGGTTGTCATTGAGCACATTTTTCAATTTTGTACCTTTTAAAAAAAACTTTTTTCATGGGGTGGTAACCCCATGGTCACCGCGAAATCGAAGCCATCGGACAAACGGAAGCACGCACAAAATACAGAAACGAAATTGTTCTTTTATATTATATTACGAGTCTACTAACATGCTATTCTCATTTCAACGGCTTCACCAGATTAGATTCGGATTATTACTATTACTACTTACTTTTAAGTAGGTATATATAGTTTAAGGTAGGTTTATTATTTCTTGTTAGAAGCCTTAAGGTTTTAATGGAAAGGTAAGATCCTACAAGTAACCAAAGGAGTATGTATCAAAGGAGAAGTAAGATTTCCAATGACATTACAGCGCCTCTAGCCAAGATGCATTCTACAATCGTTGACGCTAATAGAAAACAAGAAAAATGTATTGGTTTGACATATTTCAACGCTAAGTCACGTGGTCAGAAATATGTCAAACCAATACTTTTTTCTTGTTTTCTATTAGCGTCAACGATTGCAGAATGCATCTTGGCTACGGGCCCTGGTAGGAAATGCAATCTCGTTCTCGCGAGATCTCGGCCTTTTTTAGCGAGATTGATCTCGGCGGAAAAATGGGCGAGATCTCGCGAGTTTAACGAGATTGCACTCGCACATAAAAACTTCTTATTCGAAGCGCCTAGCCCTCCAACTGGATTTGAATTCGAGAGGGCCTTCTCAGTGGCTGGTTATCTGGCCATTTAGCAAACGAATCTTTGAATATATTGTGCTTATGGAGCTACCTTCGAAAAATTTCGTACTAATGGCGTGTGAATTACAGGTTATAAAGAAATTTCGGGCTGACGAGCGCTGTGCATGTAACTTGCTAGCACTTACTTTAAGAGCTGAAGACCGGGTTCTGTGACGTAGCTTGAGAGAGCAGTGGACTGAGACAGGCCGATGATGCATCGCAACGGCCTCATGCTTGTTTCATTTTCGTCTAGATTTTGGATGTCAAAGGGCCCATTTTTTCACATATTACAGGGTAGCGCTTGATCGCTTGTCTTTTGGTGCTAAATGACGATGTTGTCGAAGGTGGCGGCACGTTATACCTGGATTTTGAACTGGCTCTCAAGTGCGACTGCCGGAACACACCGGTAGGTGCTTTGCGACTTTGCGACAGATTTATAAAGCACTAGAAAATGCTCTACCACCAAGCTATAGTTTCATCGTAAAGTCAAGCTCATTGTATTGATTTAATCGTTTAACTATTGAAATTTATTGCTGGCAGGTATAAAATAGAGTAATCTAACAGAAAACATCGCATTGCGGATGATAAATCAAGAATATATTTTCTTCACACTACGGCGCAGACAGCTGAATTCCATTGCAACATTAGCAACACTAATAAACTCATAATTGACATGGTATTGCCAGTTCCGAAAAAAATATGTCGCAAGCGGCGCAAGCCACATTATTTGTAGGCGGAACTACCGCCAAAAAAAAAGACGCTGACCGCAGCTGTCAATTTTGTATTGAGATGTCCACTACCACCAAACTTTTATTTTCAATCACCATTCTTGTATATCACTTTTATTTCCGTGCAATAACGCCTATTTTCCAATGAAATAAACTTTTTACTCTCTTAGTTTAAGTTTTTGTAGGTACAAAAAGGACATTGGTCATCATTATCACAAATGTACTAACCATTTCATGGTAATTTCTAAATCATGAACGTGTGAAAGGGAGCCGCATTAGTGACGATTAATTTTATGGACCTTTAGTGTAATTGTCGTGGAAAAAATGAATTTATGTGGGCGACCGGGCTGGTGGCGGCTTGCGTCGCTAGCGGCAATTTAAGGAAGTTTTTTTCTTAAATTATATGCACCCCAAGTGGACATGTACCTACTCACACCAAATTTCATTTCAAATTCATATTTCACACCTTCATTTGAAGTTTGAAATTAGAAATACTGAGACTTCGAATTTTTTTTTTTTTGAAATATTGATTTGATATTTTATTAGTAAAAGTAGTATTTAGCGATAGTGAACTTTATAAATACCTAGGCGGTTTCAATTCATATGCATATTTATAAATGCACGAAACTGCAAGGACAAGCAATAATATCACAATACAACACGAAAAAAAACAATTATTACAGATAATTTGTAAATCAAAATACTTGGTCCACATCAAATATATTATAAAACAAAGTTAGAATTAAAAAAATGCAGTTAATGTAATAAAATTTCGGTCTTATTAAAAAATAAAAATACAATAGGGTTTACCTTCCTGATCTGTGGTTTACCTACATACTTCATGGTATTAAAATTGTAAGTGTTCAAAATTCCACATCTTATATTTAAATACAATACAAGCTTTTTCTAATAGCGTTCATTATCCGTTCAGAAATATGCTTCAATATAATAGAATTTAGTAACATAAATACACATGACATTGTTTATAGGTTCATAAAAGGTCTGATTTTTTCTGGTGGCAATTGAACTGTCAAGGAGAAAAAAATCTAAAACTTGTGTTTCTCCGAGTGTTAATGTGTAAGATTATTAAATTATTAACCATTATCTATATTATTCGATAATGTGTAAGAGTTTAGGAAACAAAATAAAGTTGTTGCGTCAACCATCAAGTTTCTCACAGTAGCGTCAAAATTCAAATCAGCGGACAAAGTTGAAAACCTGCGACGAATGAAATTAATCTGTTAACGACGACCGTGCCAGACTGGCTGATTTATAGCACCTGGATTTCCTGTCAAGTAACAGGGTTTTTACAGAGGCATTTTGGACTTTGTCCTTTAGGTTTAAAGTTGGGAATTGGATGGAAGGGATTTTAGGAAATGTGCAATATGATTTCACAAAAGTTATCTATCTTTCTAGACAGAATGTAAGGTTGAATAATTGCTGTTTCAATTTATTTTCAGAAGAAGTGTTTTGTGTTTTCGGTGCTTTGCTAGTTTTATTCTTTTAATCTAAACGTTGCCTTTAAGAAGTAATTTTAAGCGCTTTATTTACGGGGTAACGTAAATTTACACAAAATGGCGCCTATTCGTACAGGCGTTGCGTCATACACAAAGGCTCAAAAATTAATTTGCCTATTTTTCATGCTTTTTTTTTGTTTCTTACTCCTTTACGCTCAAACGGCTGAACCGATTTTGATGAAATTTGGAATACAGATAGCTTGGTTTACGCATAGGCTTTTTAATCTGGATAATGTGAAATAACGGGAAAACCTCGGGTGTATGTATATGTGGGGCGCAGTTAATATAACATATAGTAATTTAGTTTTTTTTTATCTTACTGTACCTAAGTATGTTTTTCGTTGTTGCTGTTTTTTTTTATTCAAATGAATCACGTTCCTGCATCTTATTCGTATCTAAGACAATACCTCGGCTTCACGCAATAAATTACTTCGTGACACCCCTTATCTGCTCTGTACCGATGCAGGGGTGCTTGATTACCTTGCTAATTAATTTTGGGAGCTAATTACGCGCAACATTTTCATACTTCTCCGGATTTCAGTTTTTTTTTTCTTACATTTTTGTCAATGGTAAGAAAATGAAAGTTTATGATTTTTAATATACTAGTTGCGCCCCGCGGTTTTCCGTTATCGTGCAGGAACCTTTTTCCGGTATAAAAAGGAGGCCATGTGTTAATCCAGGTTACTTTTAAGCTATTTCCATTTCAAATTTCATCGAAATCAGTTTAGTAGTTACGGTGATACGTGGTAACAAACATCCACACACGCAAACTGTCATATTTATAATATTAACTAGCAAACCCGGCGAACTCCGTTTCGCCACCAGATGGCTTCGTTTTATGTAAGGCTTTCCCACTTTTCTGTTGAAATTTTTCCTGAATTTTCTTTGCTATAAACCTCACGGAGCCCGAGACCTTTCCATTGAATGCAAAACCGTGGAAATCGGTTCGTGCGTTCTGGAGTTATAGCGTCAGGAAGGAAAACCCGACTTATTTTTATATAGTAGAAGATAGGATTTTTTAAAATTTCTTTGTACCCTTCTCGAATGTGCCTTTGGTGTACGAAATCTTGGAGCAATTAGAAAAGTCACTTTAACAACTTTGTTTCAGTAACTAACACAATGTAATGGTTAGTATAATCCACCAATATAACACATTAGATATTATTCAAAATAACACAGGTTTTATTTATTTGGTAATAGGCGAGCAGCCCGCAGGCTGATGTGCCTATATCATGCTGTGTTGAATTATAGCAATGTCCAAAAGTGCAGAGAGAAGTCAATTCTGTAGCAAGGAAGCATTGTTCGTTCGCAACCACTTGTCCAGTCTGTTTTTAAAGGAATTCACTGAAGGAGCTGACACAACGTCTTCTGGCAGTCTTTTCCAGTTGTGCACCACTCTAGAAGCCAAGAAGTGGTGCGCAGTGTTTGATTTAGATGGTAATTTTTTTGGAAGTAAAAATACAATTTTCATATTGACAATTCAATTGCCGCCAAAAAAATCTATATGTCAGATTTTGACAAGTCAAAACAATGGCATATGACTTGCACAAAATTAAATCACTTTGTTTTAAAAATAAAATCGTTCCATATTCAACAAACAATAGGTCCTGGCCACAAATCTAACTAGAATTCTGTAATTGAAATAGAACACGTGCATTCTAATTCCAAATGACATTATTTTACCCGAACCGTGGGAACGATGGAACAGGTGTCGTTCGAAAACCAAATGTTTTGGTTGAAGGCGAACAAATCACGCGAACCAGGAAGCGGGGTTGCTATCACAAAAAATTTGAATGCAAATTCCCATACGTAACCTATAAGCTGGATATCCTTTTAGAAAAAAATCTTATAAGTAGGGTGAAAATAAAAATAATAGAATAAATACCAATGCACACAAATTGACCTATCCTAAAATTGAGCTCGAAACTTGTGCTATGGGTACTAGACAACGATATACATACTTATATAGAGAAATAAATACATATATAGATAGAAATATCCAAGACTCAGATACCTAATGACTCAAGTTAGTTCCAAAAATCGCCTTCTTGCGGTCGTGGGCTCGAATCCAACATTGAGCTTGATCTTTCATAGAAAAAAAACCTTGGCTTAATTTAAAAATAATATGAGAAAAGGCCCATGGTCAGAAGTTAAAAGTATACTACAACAATTAATGTGAAAGTCACTCTGTCTGTTTGCATGTTTGTTAACTTTCTAGGCTTTACACCGCTGAACAGATCATGATGAGATAGTTTATGGAGTAGTTTCAACCATAGGGAAGGACATAAGACACTTAACTTCGGCAAACAGTATTCCACGCGGGTGAAACCGCGAAGCACAGCTAGTCTCAAATAAACTGAGACCCATTTCAGCTTCAACTCCCACGGGATCATCTTGCAGGGTACAGGATGATTCGAAATATTTCTTCAGGGTTTTTGTACTTTATTTAGTTATATTATTTAAATACATAAAAATACCTACTAGCTATGTGAACTATAAATTATCGCAATAAAAAGTATCCTATATCCTTCCCGAGGATTCAAGCTATCCCCATATCAAATTTCATCAAAATTCGTTCAGCGGTGTGAGCGTCAGGGAGTAACAAACATAAAAACACTCACTCACAAACTTTCGCATTTACAATACTAGCTGCACCCTGCGGTTTCACCCGCAATTTTGTTTTCGCTTCAGGGACTATGTGCTATTTCAGACTATATTCTGTATCTGTGCCAAATTTCGTTCAAATCCGTTCAGTCGTTCTGGCGTGATAGAGTAACAAACCATGCATCCATCACCAATACAAAGTTAGTGCTAGCATCAAAATTATTCCAATAAGATACAAATACACCACAAAATTATCAACCCCTATTTATTTTCTCATAAGAAATACAAATATGCGGAATACACAGGTGGTTCCGCATAGCTTCCTGAACACAAAAATTAACATTCTTCACACTAATAGATAGAAGAGATAAACTGTTTATTAATCATCATCATCATTCTCAACCTCTCCCAAGGTACGCCACTGAGCCCGGTCTTTGACTCTTCTCATCCAACTACTGCCAGCCACTCGGCGCAAGTCGTCGCTCCACCTAGTCGCAGGGCGTCCTACACTACGTTTGCCAAGTCGCGGCCTCCACTCAAGAACACGTCTACCCCAACGGTTATCGGTTCTGCGGCTTATATGACCAGCTTACCCCCAGCCCAGCACCTTTATTGGTATACTTTTATAGCGATGATGGCTCAGTGGTAGTGACGTCGGCTTGCGATCCGTAGGACGTGGGTTCGAATCCTACAATGAGCTTGAGCTTTCGGTGAAGGAAAACATCGTGATGAAACCATAGCTTGGTGGTAGGGTATTTTCTAGTACTCGCCTGGCTAGCTACCACCCTCTTGTTAAGAATCTGTCGTCAAGCACCTATCGGTGTGTTCCGGCAGCCTCACTTGAGAACCAGTTCCCAGTCCAGGTGTAGCGTGGCGCCATCTTCGACCGCATCGTCACTTAATATCAGGTGACTTGTGGTCAAACGCTACCCTGTAAATAGTAAAAAAAAAAAAAACCACAATACACAGAAATTATAAAAATAGTAGAACAACATAGGGTACTTTTGTGACGTACCTTCAATCGTTGGTGACTGATGTGCCACAAAGGGCACACCGCCGACTGCAAAGCGGGTTCGATTCTAGGTATAGGAAAACCTAGTTAGTAGTCAGAGCTATGTATGTGAATGTGTCGGCGCTATTATAATAATGATATCAATTTTATTATTATTGTTTACCGCACCTCTCTGCCACCCTTCATCATGATCATCAGCTGGAAGAATTCCACTGCTAAACATAGGCCTACCCCTTTGAGCGCCACCTTGAACGTCTATTAGCCATTTGCATCCATCAGCCCTTTGCGACTCTTACAATGTCGTCGGTACACCTAGTGGTGGGCCTAACTACAGAACGTCTTCCAGTTCGTGGTCGCCACTAGAGAACCTGTCTTCCCCATCGGTTATGGTCACCCGTATGTTGGTAGATTAACCGAAGAACTCACACATAAAAAAATAACGAGTTTTTGCACCTATGCAGTGTAGAAAGTCCCTCCTACACGTACCAATCAGTCAGAGTAAAACCTAATCTCTTTTACAGATTTACTCTTCTCCAACACAAATCCCTAACACCCACCTATCTAATCTCCATCGGAGCGCTCCAAAAAATCGCATTTAAATCCGACCGATTTGACTCGCACACACGCTCTCCGATCTGATGCGATTTTCTGCCACTTGACGACTCGACAATTCGAATCATTATGCCCACCAAAAATGTAGGACCTGCCCTCCCTTTCGCACTCGCCTCAATTTCCAAGAAATCCGAGGTTGTAAAGCTCTTTTTAGGGGTCTGGAAATACTGGTGGCGTGTCTATAATATATTATTACTTATTTCCACCCCGTTCATAGGATTTAGAAGATCTTTATTCGTAATATTTGCTCGCTATTTAAGTGAAGAGTTTGATTCGATTAAGCGTAATGGGTTATGTTGTACAGATTCTGCTCATCAAGGAAATTATGTGTGCGGGAATCAAAATGTCTGTTTGGGATTTTTGCGGAGCTCTGATACATTTAGTAAGTAAATATAATAGTTGGCTAACAGAGCAGGTATACCTAAGGGTATAGATGTATGCTACTGCCCTCTGATTTGTTACTGAACAACTGTTCGCACCAATACTAGTGGCTTATGTACAATGTTACTGTTTTCCGTGCCTTTCTTTCACTTGTTATTGTGTGCAGTTTTCCAAAATAAAGTCTTACTGTCCTTTCTCTTATTAAAAAAAGATAAATAATCACACGAAAATTTCGTACCGTAACTTTGATATTAAGGTTCATGGTTGGCCTACTGGCTTCTACGTAACTGGGGTCCATGTCGATCGGCAAACGTGTATGCAAACATGATACGAGCCTCGTCCAATTAGTTAGCTAGTCCGCAGTGACAGACGCAGTAACCGATAGTTTGGACTTGGGACAATCGCTTGCTGCGAGAGATCGGTCTGCTAGAGCTGTCATCGCACAATATAATCGATTAAGTTCATATAGAGCCCTGATGCACTGCCCTGATGCCCTGACCTTATCCATACCATTTATCTCAGATTAACGACCCTGGTAGGCAAAGATTTTAACAACGGGAAGTTTTCTGAAAACCATAATTCGTCAAATATTGTCGACATTTTTGTCTTTTTTGATATCATAATGCAACTTACTATTAGTGAAAGAATTTTTGGAATCTGATCAGTCTAGCTTTTATTACTATGAATTGTACCTAGATACTATTCATAGTATCCTACTAATATTATAAACGTGAAAGTTTGTGAGTATGGGATGGATGGATGGATGGATTGATGTTTGTTACTCTTTCACGCAAAAACTAATGAACGGATCAGAATGAAATTTGGAATAAAATAAATATCTGGGACATCTGGACACAAATTGACCTAGCCCCAAATTAAGCTCGAAACTTGTGTTATGGGTACTAGACAACGATATACATACTTATATATAGAAATAAATACATAAATAGATAGGAATATCCAAGACTCAGGCACAAATATTCGTGCTCATCACACATATATTTGCCCTTACCGGGATTCGAACCCGGGACCGCTAGCTTCGCAGGCAGGGACACTACCAACTCGGCTACCGCGTCGTCAAATGGAGATAGCTTATACCCTAGATTAACATAAAATATGCTACTTTTTATCCCGGAAAAGGTTCCTGCGGGATAACGGGAAGACGCGGGTGAAATCGCGAGGCGCAACTATTGATATATTATATTATTATTTATCTGCACGTATAATGATGGAATGTAGGTAACAATTTCATTTGTAGTTTCACTCTAAATAGGTTTACTTATTTAAAATTGTCCTCAGTCCGCAGTATTGAAGAGTTTGTTTACGCATCCACCCGACAGATTGGTGCAGTAAATTAGGGCTCCATTCCCGTGATTAGTGCCCCGAAATGCCCAAACATGCAATGCATTTGACTACCGAGGCCTATTGACTAATTAGTGAGACCGGTACAGTAGGTATCTAGTTAGTTATTAGGTCTTGAAAGTTAAGCAAAGATTGGTAAAAGTGTGGATAGTTGTGTTGACATAAAACCAAGCAAAACAAAAGCACAAAAAAAATAGGTTGTATGGCGGTAAGGTATTTAGTGCTTAAAAAATTGCACGATCAGCTATTCTGTCACTCACTGTACCTACCTGACTTACCTACTTTTAGTACTCTCTAATAAATGTCTTCTAATTAAATTTTTTTTAAATATCATTATCCTATTGATGGTTTTGCAGAGACCGTCTCATGATATGACCCATCTCGATGATTTTTGTTGGTTACGTCAAAAGAAAACTTTCGATTCATATGTATGTAAATAGAAGTATGTATAAGTGTGTGTGTGTGTGTGTGTGTGTGTGTGTGTATTTATAACTTTGTACCTACTGTTAAACCTACTGAACCATACTACATATTACCTAAGCTCACCCTCTCGCTCCACAGCAACTTTTATTTCACTTCGGCATTAATGTCAGCAGAGTGTATAGGTAGGTATGACGTCGTTTATTCCTATTACGGTATAGACAGGGATAAAGGCTGTCCGGGATAAAAAGCGGTCGGAGTCTAGCGGATCATCCCTCTGTGGAGCACCTCGCTGGATTGCCTATTAGCCGGTGGTCGGCTCAAAATTGGTACTTAAAAGGAGTTTTATTTACGGCCTGCCTTTCTCTCCCTTTGATCCTAATTTTTTAGACTAGTTCGTTTTGTGGCGAGGACGGTTCGGTTCGATTTTCAATGTACTTATTTACGAGTAGTCATCTTTTTTGGTACTGCTTGAATAAGTTTTATGTGTTTGAAATTATGATTAAGTGTGTGACAAAATAATTCCTTGATCCAAAGCTTATGTCCTGATAATAAACTGCTGCTTATCGATAACAAAACCATAACAGATAAGAATACCTTTTTTATTAATGCTTACGTAAGCGTGAGATGGGACTTAAAGAAAAAATAATCTGTAGCATTTAAAAAAGAAAAATAATGGATTAATTTCCATATTAAGTAACTACCGAATTTTTGGTTTTCAAGAAATATCTCTTAATACTCCCAGTTTTTTTACGACTTAAAGGGTATAGCGTTTGACCACAAGGTCCACAAGTCACCTGATGTTAAGTGACGACGTGGTCAAAGATGGCGCCACGCTACACCTGGATGCGAAACTGGCTCTCAAGCGGGGCTGCCAGAACACACCGACAGGTGCTTGGCGACAGATACATCCAGATAAACAACTAGTACCTACTCTATGAATTATATCAAGAGCAACCGAGAACGTAGAGAAGCGCTTTTGCAAATTCCTCATTCATTTTCGTATATTGCCACCACATTCATACCACACATAGGCTATTCATCCGAGTTCAGATCAAAGCCAGCCTCCGAGGGCTCTGCGGCACAGAGGTCCTACACTAATGAGGTACTCCTCTTTGATGTTCGTGTTTGTTAAATTTTTGTTTGAGTTTGTGTTATCTGTGGTTGGTACTGATATTATAAAGAGGTAGAGTTTGTGATTTCGGATTTTGGATGCAGGTGGAAATTTTTGAAACTGCTATATTATTATAGAGACTAATTTTAAAAATGCTGATATAAAATGTGTGTATTAAGTGGTGATATAAAGCAAAAATCATAGTTGAAATCTAATTAACTCGTAATACCTAATGATTGATTGATTGGTTGATTTTACCTACCACCTTTGTGTGCAATTGTCCGCGATATTTTTTTTTTATTGATTGAAGATTGAAATTAAAGAAATTTTTTAAAATGGTAATTGTAGATCTAGCTGGAAGACTTGTGGAGTCTTCGTGACAAGAACTAGCCTGTATTTTTTCACAAAAGATAAGCTTTGCTATTCAGCATTTTGGGCATGTTGTAGGACATAAAGGATCGTTTGAACTATCTCAGGAAAGTCTTTAGTTAGTTCAAGCAATCTGATGACGGTATCTTAACTATACTTATATAATATAATACTTAGGTATTTTATGTACATTTTTCGTGTAAACTATATTAGTGGGTAGCTAATATTATTTAGGTAATTTTGTGTTTTATACAGATGAGATGAAGATCATTATGTAATTTGGGGTTAAATCAATTTGTGTGCAACGGTCCCCGATATTATATTCTTATATAATATTATTATTATTAATGACATTATAAATAATGTAGATAGATAGATAGATAATCTCTTCATTGAAACACCATCATATATACATATTTAATCCATCTTAAAGATAATCATTCAACCAAAACTTTCGACGGCACTGAAACCAACCTAAATAGCTCCCGACGTCAAATTAAAACTATCCCAAACAAACTTCGTTCAACATTTCCAGCACAAGAAAACCGTGTCTTCCTGAAAATCAATAAGAGTCGCTACGACGCGCCCCGGCCTCCTACCCCCGCACCCTGCGGTCAGGTCATGTCTACCTCTTACCTTGACTTTGTTAACGTATATGTTTTGGCTTTCCCAGGTGCAATGTTTCAACAGAAACTACAGGGCATAAAGAGCTTTGACATCTAGTGAAACTATAGGACAAGAAAACGAAATCAGGATTTTGAATTGTTGCAAAACTGTACAATGATTATTTACTAGCTGTTCTCCGCGGTTTCACCCGCGTGGACTTAGTTTATCGCAATAAAAAGTAGCCTATGTCCTTTCTCAGGCTTTAGACTATCTATGTACCAAATTTCATTTAAATCGGTTCAGTAGTTTAGGCGTGAAAGCGTAAAAGACAGACAGAGTTACTAAGCGAAGTTGACAAAGGAGTCGATAAAATACATCACACATTGTCACCACGAAAGACGGTACTAAAAAGCCATGTCAGAAGCCTTCAGTAGCCCTGAAACTCCCGACTCCACCAGTGTTGGTTGATATATAGCTTATACAAACTTTCAGCTTGCTGCACCTACGTATATTGCATGTTTTCAGGAGCCCGGGTAATTACCTAAGGGCGTAACCCCGCGTCATTGGCGGGGTCACGACCCCGCGTCGCGGTGCTATTGGTCGGTTCAATACACCCACTCGCCAAGGAATCGACGAGGTTAAAAAAATTCGGGAAAGGAGGTTTAAAGGTAATTGATGAGTAGATACATGAAAAAGGTAAATGAATGAAGGTACCTGGTGTTTTTATAAGACAAGCGCCTGCTGTACTGAGAAAAAGAGATTTTCCTTGTGAGTCTTACCTTCCAAGACCGATTCCATTCTATAAGTTTACCTTAGTTATCCTTCTGAATCAAAAGTCCTTCCCTTTTTGCTCTGAAGGAAAATGCCTTTCGGAAGGTCTTTTTCTCCGTGCGTCATCATCATCCTCCTTTTAGGTTCCCGCCTTCTCTCAGCGAGAGAGAAGTAAGCGGTAACTGGTAGGCGTCACGCTTGGCAATTAGAGTTCAGTGCCAAACAGAATGTTGAACAATGCATTGCGTTCGTCGCCCTGAGACTATAGCTTTCTTTATACCCTGTAATCTTTAAACCCACTAAAAACATCGCCTTTCAATTCAAAACACACTAATGTTTGAATCTATACGACTTGGCGGCAAAAGTAACAAACAAAAGCTAATAACTGACAAAAGTGTTGTGATACTTTCCGAGGATTCTGCGAAAAAGTCTTTCTTCTACAAAGCCAAGCTAAGTGAAGCCGGGCAGATTGCTTATTGTTTATGGTAGCGCTATCTACCAATGTGCCCCTAGATATCAACCAAAGAATATCTCCAAAACCACGAGCTCTCCACAAATAATAAAAATCTTTATCTATTTCTTCATTATGAAGAGGTTTGTGAGTTTGAATGTATGACTACTGATCTGAACTTTCAATTCAAAATATTTTTATTTAGGACACAACATAACTTAAAAGCACCCTTAGATACACCGGCAAAAGAACAGGCAAGAAACGTCTGCCGTTATTTCTTGAGCGCGATCACATTTACAAATTAATGCTCTTCTTAACACACACCTACAAACGAATTAAGTTGGAGTTCACTACAATTCTTTTTGTCATCTAAATTGTCTGATATTTTATCATAAACTTTTCGATGATACAAAGCTATATCTTATCTCTGAATGGTATTTATATAGGCTTTGTTTTATTTGATAAAAGTCCTGCAGGAATCGCTACGCGGGCAAAACAGCGTGGCACCACTAGTCTCTATATGAAAACTAAAACCTCATAACCACAATATTTTTACGAGCTTAGTGAAGTCGTTCGCTCCTATCTACTTAGATAACGCGTGACTAGTCGTCTCAAGGGACTATCTATAGGTTTCTCTCAGCTTTGTACTTTTCGGCGTAAAAAATACTTATCTTGGAGTTGGTGTGGTTACATTAACTTTTATATTAGTAGTATAGATAATAGAAATTATTAGATTTTTTAAATTGGCAGATAGACCTGCATTTGGCCCTATCTCGCTATTCCAATGATGCGGTCAAAGGTGTAGCTCGCACTGAGAAAAAATATCTGACTTTCCTTCTGAGTCTTTACCTTCCAAGATCGATTCCTTCCTTATTTTACCTTAATTTTCCTTCTGAATCACTAGTCCTTCCCTTTTGACTCAGAAGGAAAGCGGTATTTCGGAAGGTCTTTTTTCTCCGTGCGCATGTCTATAGAAAGCATCTGTTCCCTCTTCCCTTCATGATTGAAGAATTTTATGAATTCACTTGTATAAAAATACTTAAATCGATAAGATTGCCCATTATTCAACCATTTTTACTTTGAATTTTGTAGCGTTTGAACTCAAGTCACGTGATGTTAGGAAATTATACGTAGCGCCATGCTACTTCTGCATTGAGAACTGGCTTTCGAATAAAGCTACCGGAAGCCCGATTTGATTATATTAATGTGCTTGGTGATTCAATAAAAATATAGTACCTTTAGCTAATACCTATTAAAGCACCAAGCACCTACCGGTGTGTTCCGGCAGCCTCACTTAAGAGCCAGTTCCCAGTTCAGGCGTGGCGCCACCTTCGACCGCATCGTCGCTTAAGTCTAGTGAATTGCGGTCAAACGCTGTATGAATAAAATCACAAACAAATTATACCTAGGTTCCTTCGTAATGGTTTACCTAGACAGCATACTTGGTGCTGAAGACACACGATGCGCGGTGGTTACATCTGCTCAGTTTCTTCCTACATAAAACAGCGTGAGTACTAAAGTAAACTATACCCCTACTGACTGGAGACCTAAAGGTATACGCCATAAAATATAAGTAAGTACCTAATGTACCTATTATACTGGTTAAAAAACACTCTTAAATTTCAGCACATTCGCCCCTTCAGATCTTCAACTCGACGATAAGTTGGCAAGTGGTCACTAGCAGACAGTAAAGGGCGGCAGGGGAATTCCACGCGCGATATTTACCCTGAATTCGATACTTTACCAGATTTATAGACATTTGAGGATGCTGATAAATATTTATTGCACGTCGATGTGTGCTTTACCAGACTTGATGATGGGAGGAAAATGAGGGAAGCTTATATGACTAAAGCAATGTTAAGTTTTACGAAGCAGAGTACGTTCACTTCAGTTTTCATATTCAGACAAAGTTTTCTCTCTCCACGTTCATACTTCATACCTACTGTATTCTTGCTTTGTAAGTATTATAACCCAATTATCTTGAGCAAAATACAGATAAAGGTCATTAAAGATAAAGACACAAGCTATGTCCCAGTATCAGTAGGTTTCATTAGTATAATTCTGAAAACTTCATGTATATAGAGTCTATTTATTATCAGTGCAAGTTTACATTTCAGGATGGAAAGATGACCAACTACAAAGTAGGCGAAGCTTTGTTATCAACTACAATATAAGTGTCCTAATGCATCAAAACAGTTAATTTATCATTTGGTATTGAGATAGGCCCCAAAATATCACTAACGAAAGTTCAACGATTCTCGATCGTACTGAAATAAATTACGATGAAAATATCAGATACCTACTCCCGATGTACCTAGTATTGCAGTGATGATACCTACTTCATTAGATACTCCACGGTTATAAAGACAGATATCATGCAATCGCAAAACTTTCCACTAACAATCAACGCTATCAGACGTCCACCTGCTAGTCAATTCATAAATTACCACACAATGGTTACAAATACCTACCACGAATGCCCATTATCAAACAATGAACCCACTGTGCTATGACCTGGGGGTGACTTGATACCGAGACTCCGAGACTTTTAGCTTCTGGAGTGTATCGGGTAACCCTAGGGTAAGGGGTAAGGGCCAGCCTGGAGGTTACTATATAAAAGAGCGTAATGGGTTTGAGACTTAGTTTGGCTCTGGATGTTCAAGGACTTGGAATACTTTGGATTCAGTGATTTTTGGATTGGATTTTGCAGTTTTTTTTTGCAGTGATCGATCTATTTCAGCAGTTGCAAACGAGCAGATCAGTGTGAAGTGACATAGAATCTCTCAAAGTGATGTTTGAGTCGTAGACTCTGAAATTGTGTTACTGATAAATAGCTCTGTACCTATAGGTTTATAGTGGTAGAATAGCAGCCCCAAGGAGGTGGTATATACCTAGGTGGTGTTGATTCTGTTGTGCATTTTCTAATAATAAACTAAAAATAGTCACATCTAAAAGTAATACTTTCCTCTTCATACTTCCGTGGTCAGACAAGGACAACAATACTTTTAGACCCGTCAAACTTAGTTTAGTTTTAGAAAATGCACCACAGAATCGATACCAGTAGGTGCCTACCTACTTTTACCTATATTACTATCCTGCTTTAATGAGTCACAGTTTAATATCTAATGAGTACCTACCAAGGTAACGTAGCTGTATCAATCAATCAAGGCATTTATTGACACAATTAAATTTACAAAGTTATCATGAAGCCTCTGGTTCCCGGACTAGTGGGAACTGTGTTTCAGGGACCAGATTCTTCTCCTCTAAAAGTGTGTTATACCTATATACTTAAAGTAAGTTGGTACTTCGAAAATAAATTCGAAATGTAGTAGACTTGTTTTCATTCAGTAGGTTCTTGAAAGATTAAGCCTTAATCAAAAGTGGCTTGCACCGTGTAGGTCGATTCCGACTCCTGCAAAAACTTGTCTTTTGGTGAAGGAAAACATCGTAAAGAAACCATAGCTTGTTGGTAGGGCGTATGCTAATGCTCGCCTAGTTGCCTATCACTTTCAATCCCAAGCTCTCGGTCGATGTGTTCCGGCAGATTACCAGTTCCCAATCCAGGTGTAACGTAGCTCTAGGTTTGACCACATCGTCGTGACTTGCGATATACCATTTAAGAACTAAAAAAACTGTAGGTTTCTAGGTAGCTTTCCAATTAGAATGCAGTACCTAAACTAAGATAGAACGTCTCGTTAAGAATCTGTCGCCAAACACCTATCGGTGTGTTCCGGCAGCCTCACTTGAGAGCCAGTTCCCAATCCAGGTGTAGCGTGACGTCATCTTCGACCGCATTGTCACTTAACATCAGGCGACTTGTGGTCAAACGCTACCCTGTAAATAGTAAAAAAAAAAAAAAAAAACGTTACAGTTTGGAAGTATTGATGTGGTATATGAAGGTTTGTGTGTAGGTACACCTACAATGTATGAAAGTAAAGTCTGTATCTGTATTTTACATAAAAGTTAAAGTTAAAACTCAACATAAATATGCCCTGTATAAATACTTATTGTAGAAAAAAAACCCACTTATTTTATTGACTGTCCCTATCTGTTTGTTGTTTTTACACATCTAAAGAAAATTGTCCTCATAAATGTCGTGCGGGAATTCCTAGTAGGTAGGTACCTAATCATTTAATCATCTATGACGTGATAAATGATATAAAGTATCGAAATATTGCGACATAGAATAGATACTATAAGGTACAGTTAGCGAGAAAAGTGGCTGCATATTCCACGATTTCAAATGTGGCCAAAAAAGCCAAATTTAGTTTTTTTTTTTTAAATGGACATATTCCGCAATTTTGCCACTGACTGTACCTACTTACGATTCACGCTCAAGCTTAATGTGTGCTTGGTTTTATCAGAAACTAAGTTGAAAGTTTATCATTACAAATTTTATACAGTTATGTAGTAGGTAAGTAGGCATCTACTTAGTAAGTAGACAGGTAGGTACTCCAGATACCCACCTACTTACAAAACTTATTATTTATAAAAAAAACAATTACCTATCTATAACCACGTGACTTAGCGTTGAAATATGTAAAACCTATACTTTTTCTTGTTTTCTACTAGCGTCAACGATTGCAGAATGCATCTTGGCTACGGGCCCAGGCAAGAAACGCCTGGCAGATCATTTTTTGGGCGCGATCACATTAGGTTCTTTTTTGTCATCTATTTATTTACGTAGTCTGATAGTATCAGCTGCAGCTTTAAGTACCTACTAATATAATAAGATTACGTCTCACATACCTAAATCTATAATAATATGGAATCCATAATACTTACTTATTATAGGTAGGTAAAATGTTGTGAAAAGTGTAGGTACATATATCTAATTTTAGAAGTCAGTGGGAGCGGCATAAATTTTAGCTTTGGGGCGGCAAATGTGTAAATCCAGCACTGCCTATAGGTGTTACTTGCCTAAAACTCAAAACAAAAAAACATCATTCAACCTTACCACAGCAGAGGACAAATTAATAGGCCTTACATAACCACAGCAGTACCTACCTAATAATAAATAGAACATAACTAAGTTATAGGCACATAAGATAACCGCTGAAGACACGGCCAAAGATAACGCGCTTTATGTCTGTTATAAATGAAGCTCTGTTTATGTCTTGCTATCTCTGTCGATAGCGCTATGAGGTCACCTACAGCTCTTAAATAAGACTAGCGTGCCCCGCGGTTTCACCCGCTTCATCATCATCAGCCGGAAGAAGTTCACTGCTGATCATAGGCCTCTTTGAACGGCCATTAGCCATATGCATTCATCGGCTCCCTGCGATTCTAACAATGTCGTCGGTTCACCTAGTGGGGGCCTACCTACAGTAGGTAGGTAACGTCTCTCGGTTCTTGGTCACCCTCTTCACAAGATTCAAGAGACGATTTTTTTTCACAATATAACATAGCCTAGGTCTCTTTTCTACTAATGAAAAGGTGTCAAATAGTGAAATAAGATTTTCTATTTACTTCACCTTTTGATTAATTGATTATATGGAGATCGAAGGTGGCATCATGCTACAACTGGATTGGGAGCTGGCTCCCAAGTGAGGCTGCCGGAATACACCCATAGGTGCTTGGCGACAGATCCTTTACTTGAGGCTAGCCCTACCACCAAGCTGTGGTTTTATCACGATATTTTTCTTGACCGAAAGGTCAAGCTCATGTAGGATTTGAACCCATGACCATTTTATGTTATCTAAATACACAATTAGAACAAATATATATTATACTAGCTATTACTGATAAAATTCCCACATGCCGAAGATGAAAAAAAATGTATAGCGACATCTGTATTATTTCACAAAAACTGCATAAAATATAGCTAGTTCTTTATGGAACCAAACAATCTTCCTAACAAGACTCATAGATGGCGGTAAAACAAACTAATCTTTAATTCCAGTAAATAATAATAAAAACAATCATTTTCCATAATTTTATTCATATACACATTACATTATCTATCATACAGCTTAACAACGATGTTTTATAATGATAGATCAACAAAACAAAAAATGCAACACACAAATGATGACGTCATACATCTTTAATAATAAAACCGTAACTACAAAATGCATGTGACCGTCAGGTCTAAAGAAATTGTACATCGATATAAAATAATTCAATTATTTCTACCAAACTACATATTATTATTATAGTTAATTGCAATGACCAGGCGGCATTGCAGTTATTTTGAGACAATAAAAAGTAAAGTTATGCCATGCACTGTGAAACCATAGCAAACAATATTCGGCGATCACAGCTGTCTTCATTCCAATATCAGTTGCCACATGAATAAAGTTCAAAGCCAGTTTCCAAAAAAATGTATAGATGTCGCTGGATAACAAACATAAGACGCGCGATACGCGTTTCGCATACAAAAATAAAAATAAACGGTCTAAATAACGTAGTCAACTACTGAACTTATTTAACTTCGTGTTCAATATTTCAAAATCTACCAGACAACGCAAAAACATGTAGGCAAGAAATTACACAGAAGTTCTGTTTTCTTTAATTTTTTTATTGACTTGGCTTCTGACGCTTGTGGTTTATTCAGCTAGTTTCCATTTCATAGTAGTAGACTAACCGCCAGTTTCAATAAGCTATCTATCCACGGTTTGCCCTACTAGAGATAGAAATTTGACATTACTTCTATTGAGCTTGTAGACAATAGACAATATATTTATTTGTGGCAAAAAACAGGATACATTTCACACAATTAAAAAAAAAATTAAAACAATAATACAAATTAATTAAAGTTTATTGTGTCAAATTTATATCGCCAGTAGAGCAAACCGTGGATAGATAGGTTATTGAAACCGGTCTTAGGAATTTAATCGGTGCTAGGTTAGAATTGAGTGGAATGGCAAACAACTGATGACTTATAATGACAGTTCGTTATTTTTTAAGGTGCAAAGCGCGTAGTTATATTTATGTTCGTTATGCAGCGCCATCTATGTCAATTTTTAGAAAGCTGGCTTTGAAAGCAGTATTCGCGAATCGCGATTTTAATTTGTATTGTTCAATACTTCAACTAGTTTCTACTATTCGGTATGCCATTTTTATAAGGGGGTTGAATCGAAAAACTATTTCTAGATTGCTTGAATAATCATTGCTTGAGTAATATCTACGATTAATAAAGTGAACAAGTAATATGAACCTTTTTATAGCTTTCTTTTTCAATTCTCATTTTAAAATTATCTATTTAAATGACGCCCTAACAAATGAGTTCTAAACATTGATTAAAAGACATGAAATAAGTAAATTTAAAGATTTACAAACAAATTTTGAAGGCAAAATTGGAACTAAACTGAGCCAATTTCAATTAATTGCTAAAACCGAGTATTTTAAACAAGTTCTTCACGTTTTCGTACACAGTGGCAACTAGCATCTAGCAAATAATGGGAAACATAGACAAGCAAAATTAAATGTTGACATCATGTTTTCCATCACATCAATGTTTTCTGCAACATCGCACTACAGACTCATTTCAAGCAGATAATTCGGAAGCGTAAATCGGTTAGAGGTGCGTTTGCGTTTATTACACTAACCTGAATTTAGGAATCCTAATTAGGATTCAGGGAAGAAAG
Organism: Opisthograptis luteolata; assembly: GCA_931315375.2. Lineage (NCBI taxonomy): Eukaryota > Metazoa > Arthropoda > Insecta > Lepidoptera > Geometridae > Opisthograptis > Opisthograptis luteolata. The sequence continues at coordinate 2,841,270 of OV928049.1, read as the reverse complement.
CAAATTAGGTATTTTATTGGGTTTATGCCAACTCTTTCTCTGAGAGGAGGCCAGAGTCCCAGCAGTGGGAACGCAAAGGCTGATGATAATGATACTATTACACTTTCCCGAATGGTTTCCAAATTAGGATGCCGATTGATTTAGTACGTTAGCGACCATGCTTTTTTAGGATGATAACTTGCTAAATACGATCACACTTGTACGAATAAGGTAGCTAAACAATTTCATCATCAGCTCCCTAATACGTTCCCACTGCTGGGACATAACATAGGTCATACGGAGCATGCGCCAAAATCTACCACGCTGGGCCCAGATGTCGTATACCCCCCTGGAATGTGGTTCTTGGACATGCCGGTTTCCTCACGATGTTTTCCTTCACTGTTTCGAGCGATGGCAAATACGCACATAACGTATAAGTCAGAGGTGGCGCTCGTGTTACCGTTCGGTCACCACCGCTCCACTAAACCATTTAGTTAGGACAAATCAATTTAAGCTAGTTTAATAAGTGCTTTTCTACAAACGCGCCGCTGCCCGCTCGCGCCTACAAATCTGCGGTACAACTAATGAAAAGTTATCTTAAACATTGTTTATGTAACACTTAAACCTATACTACAATATTTACAAATTCAGATTTTCAGATCTAACACATACACACACACACACACACACACACGCGTAAACACCCTATATACAAATTTACTTCTACATAATTCCACTGGATAGAAACCTTTTGTGTATGTTTCTCAGTCAAAGCACTTCCGTAGATTCAATCAATTTATCATATAAATCAATCAATAAAAAAAATGTAGATATGAGAACATAATAAATTAAAAAAAGAACTGGGATTTTCGATATAGAGATCCATACATTACAAAAATCAATATAAGGAATCGTTAAAAAGGAACAATAAAAATGTATGTCATCGCATTTAGTTGCATTAGTGGCACGTTTAGTGCTAAAAAGCATGCTTATTTCAGTCATCGTAACGTTTCTACCTAAAATAGTGTTAAATTTTAGAAATTTCGAGAAAATACTGTTGGAACAATCACGCAATATAGATCACTTACGCTTAAACATATCGTGGAATATATAGGGTCACACCGAATCGCGGCATCCCTAGACGAAGAGTAGTTTCGTACAGCCTACATTTTATATTATGTACTTACTTGCTAAAGTATACACAAATTACTTGGATATCTTGACTAGACAACCATAAAGAAAAAACGCCAATACTTTAGACCTAAATTTAGCACATTTGTGTAAACATACTTAATCTACATGAGACCATGTTGTTCATAGATATTATTATTTTAGTAGAGTAACATCATTTTATAACAATTTATATAGTTTCACCAAAATGTTTAGTAGATTAGTTCCTAAGTTTTTAATAAAGACTAAGGTAAAGACCGCTACACACGAGAAGGTCGGTCGGTTTCTGATAAAACTTAATACATGAATAACTTTTTTACGCGATTGTTCAATAAAAAAAAAAAAGCAGACATCGGTGCCCAAAGCACAGAATCCCATACAGCAAAACACGGCTCAGCGCCGGAATGCCAGAAATAAAAAAATGCACTCTGTTTTAACCTTCATCCACCGACTTCCTACCAAACACTCAACACGCATAATTCAACTTTAGCTACAAATAAACCATCAATCTCAAGAAACTTAAGAATAAGAATTTTCAATGAAAAATTCCGTTCGATGAAGTTATGCTTTTTCTTCACGGGCCTCCTAAGCAGTTGCTTACTCTGCCTAATGGTTAATCCGGCCCGGCTTAGTATAGGACTTTTTTTCCGTGCGAACAGTATATTTTGAGTGCTATTATTTGGCTTTTGATGATTACCCTTTAATTTAATTTTAGTTTTATATACAAGGGGGGTGTAAAATCGGTTTTGCATTCTCTAAAACTAAAGTTTAAGAGGTCTAATAGTTTTGCTGTCTTTTCCTAACCACTGAAGTAAAAAAGGACAGCATTACTTTTAGACCTGTCAAACTTAGTTTAGTTTTAAAGAATGCATAACCGAACCAACACCAAGATCTCTTATTTAATATTAAATACCACCAATATAGACATTTCAAAGGATATCTTTATAAAACTAGGTTCAAGCTGCATACATGAAATTGGAATTTAATTATACTTTTTTAGAATTTCAGACCCGATTGAGGGTTTAATATAACTATAGAAATTTCAACCTAATATTCATAGCTTTGTTACAATTTTTGGTCACAACCAGATTTCAAAGATGTGTAATATTATAACATTAAGAAAATTTGAGAATTGTATAGAATTTAATAATTAGGTACTATGATATCAAGTGTCTTCAAGGTGTCTTGCATTTAGCTTAAGCTACATGATAAATATATCAGTAAAATAATTCTTATGCTTCCACATCTGGGACTGCAGCTTTTTAGAGTGTAATTCATCAGAACTGTGCAAGGTCGAGCTTGCAATCTACAGCTAGTGGATTAGAATCCTGCAATGAGTCTTTGTGATGAATACTTTGGTGTTGGGGCATTTTCTAATTCAGACTAACATCTTCAAGTTAAGAATCTGTCACACACTGTACCTAAACACCCATTGATCGATGTGTTAGTCTCACTTCAAGCTTGGTTTCTGTGTTCCATCATCATTGCTGTATCATTGATAGCCCGACGACTGCAATAACATAGCAACAAGGCTAGGACAATCTCTCAGTGTAAATAATGATCTGAACCATCTAAGGCTGGCCATGCACGGACAGCCTGAAGCAGTCAGTAGCCACTGCTTCAAGCTGCGACTGCATAGTGAACTACTGCAACTGCTCAAGCGGTTTGTGTATGTACGTACATAGAAGTCTGTAGTTCACTATGCAGTTGCAGCTTGAAGCAGTCGATCCTGACTGCTTCAAGCTGTCCGTGTATGGCCATCCTAAGCCCGATTTGACTGTTCAATGTTACACCTAATTATATCTAGCAATATTCTTTGATACAAAAAGAACTTTGAGGTGTCTTTAATTACATACCCTTAGAAGAATAATAGTTTTAATTCTAGTATTAGTTTGAGAAATTTCACATTGGTGCTGACTCTGCTGTGGATTTTCTAAAACTAAACTAATTTTGACAGGTATAACACTAATGCTGTCTTTATTATACTTCTGTGGTCAGAAAAGGACAGCTATACTTTTAAACCTGTCAAAATTAGTTGAGTTTTAAAGAATGCACAACAGAATGGACTCCATAACATACTATCTAGAGTTTGGTAGTATTTTACGACATGCATTAACAATCGGGCTGCATTTTTCCTGCCTTCAAAGTTAAATTGGAATCATACAATCAGATGAGTCCACACCATTGACTTCCAATTACAGAAAAGTCAGCTGCATATTCAAAATTGAACTGTATTGTCTTACCACAAAGATTCAAACATCTTAGACATTTGTTGAACGGATGTTTTAAACTTTTGTACCACAAATCTGTGTCTATCACTCGCTAACAACCAATCACATGTTTTAGTTTAGGCAAGCCCAGACCTGGAACTAAGAAGTGTCTAACCGTTGTCCATCTCAATTCTACAATTCCTAATAAATAGTTAAGTTGGTTTTTAATAAATAATAATTACTAATGGAATCCTTAGAATTTATGCGAAATTATAGATGTACAACATTGTTCACGAGTTAGGCAGTGTCGAAGCAAATGTTTAAGGACAGCGTTTAGCGCATTTTGTCCTGTTTCGCTATTGCGGTAGACGGCTGGGAGCAAGTTGCAGAGGAACGCGATCGGTGGAGAAAGTTGACTGCGGATGGTATAACCATTCACAACGACGCCTGGTTTGATGTGTTGGCCCAAAAACGCGCAATAAGACACCTTCGTGATACCGACCAGCTGCCACTCCCGTCGCGACAGCATGTTTGTGGGAAGTGTGACCGCATCTGTGGCTCCTGGATTGGCTTACTTAGCCATGAGCGCAATGATTTTCGGACGCTACCTACTATCATTTCTTGTAGATAGTCGCAGGCCAATGATAATGATGAAGCAAGGGTTTAAGACATGGTTTTGTGATAAAGGAAGCAAAACACCCATTTTAACTTTTTATGGACACATGCATTGAAACAATGTTTAAAACATTTGTGGTAAGACTATAAAATATGTCACTCTGATTATTTTTTTTACTCTATCTGTGAGAGCCTTGTGCTTGCAATCTCATAAGTACATTATTTGCTCTCACACACAAATAATATACAGATAGATATGTTTAAGAACAGAATCCGTCATATCCCTTCAAAGCTCAAGAAGCTGTGTTTTGACACTTTATATCTATAGATGACATACGGCATAGTCCACATTATACCCGTCACTTAATCACTTGTCGCTTAACACTAAGTCACTTTCAAGTGTCAATCTTAACACTAATCACTTCCGTCAGTACCTCAGGGGTTGAACCGCATTTTTAAAGGTATCGTCGTGTTGTGTTGTTATATGAGATGCATCTTGTTTCTGCAATGATTGAATAGCTGAATAATATACATTACAGAAAAAAAATTAAATATCTTCAAGGAAGTTTCCTATAACTTTGGTTTCTTGATGGCCAAGGTTAAGTTAGTTTTCGATCAAACACTTGTTTTTCTTTTGCTTCCCAAGCATTGTTCTGAAGTTCCCTACGATTAACAACAGAGCTATTTCATTTGTACGAATGTTTAGCATTGATTTCTCTTACGAGCTTAGCCAGGAATTATTATTGTAACGAGATCCGAGATGACGATATAACAACACAGCAAACCTACACAAAAGTCACTTCACACCACATTGCCGTCAAACACCTCAAGTGTCAATTTTCACGTATGATGAGGTACTTGCGGAAGTCCCACGATCATTCAGGTTCTGTATACATAAATGAGAACTTAACGTGGCTGGTCGGTGAGATCACTCGCGCTTCAATAAGACACTGCACTACCCAGGTCGTCGACACCATCGGTACGTTATCTTGATTCGCTTTGTTCTGTACCTCGTGAGGACAGTCCCATTCTGTCACCAGGGCGATGGCCCCGGACATGTTCAGGTCTTCCTCGTTGACCACTCGGGTGTTGGCCCCGGCCAAGGAGCAGGCTCGCTCCCAGAAGCGGACGAAGGTGTCTTGGTCTCCGCAGAATAAGACAACTTTGTCTTTGAAGAAGTTCGCGTTGCGGCCCGGCGGTGGCGCCTGGAAGAGATTTTACTCATGTCTTAATTTGTTAAACATAGGAAAACTATTAATTCCAAAAAATTTGTTGCATTTCATTTACTCGGGTGATTTTACTTTAATTTTTTGCGCCTCACCACCCTCGAGGAAAGACGCCTTCGTGGTGACCTCATTGAGACGTACAAGATTTTAGGCGGTTTTTTATAACCTACCAGACATCCACAACCTGTACATATGCAAGGAGACTGGCTTCTAGAGTGGTGCACAACTGGAATAGACTACCAGAAGACGTTGTGTCGGCACCTTCAGTGAATTCCTTTAAAAACAGACTGGACAAGTGGTTGCGAACGAACAATGCTTCCTTGCTACAGAATTAACTTTTCTCTGCACTTTTGGACATTGCTATAATTCAACACAGCATGATATAGGCACATCAGCCTCAGGCTGCTCGCCTATTACCAAAATAAATAAATAAAAATAATTTGTCATCATAAGTAAATTAAATTTCTGGAGAAAGAATGAAATCTCTCAAATATGCAGTAGTGGTTAATCTTTCAAACCTGCGACCTCACGCTTATCAGTCGGCCGTTCGCCCATTGCGCCACATCGGTCGTCAAATCACTCTTCTTTTCAAAGCCATTAAGTAGGATGGTATATCCCATAGCTCCTCACCCAGGTGTGGGTAACGGCGCGAACGTCGTTCACCATGCACTGGCTGTCCTTGGACCCTGGTATTACTAAATAAACAGTTCCTCACCCAGTTGATGAACTTCTGCCTGAGTATGGACCAGCCAGCGGGTAGAGCGTACGCGTCTACGTCGACTAGCGCGCCTCGGGAACAGCTCTCTACCACCCAGGCGTGGGTGACGGCGCGAACGTCGGTCGCCAGGCACTGGATGTACTTGGCCGTGAGGCAGGGCCGCGGCGCTATCAGCTTGCATACAGAGTATTTGCTCTTAGGCACCTCGTCGAAGTGGCTGGAAAATGTGAAAGCGTGTTATTACTCTTAATACTCAATTATTCTTTGACGACCGATGTGGCGCAATGGGCGGATAGCCGACTGTGAAGCGTGAGGTCGCGGGTTCGATTCCCGCTACATGACAAATATTTGTGCATTGAAAAAAAAAACGCAAGTATTTGTTGTGTCTGGGTGTTGTGGATCCCCGATTCTCGTAGTTTCTGATACCCTAGATACAGGGAAACCTAGTTAGGGGTCAGAGCCTATTTATGTGATTGTGCGGGCATTATTATTATATTATTATTTATTGCAATTATATCATCATCACTATTTGACAACTGATGTGGCGCAATGGGCGAATAGCCGACTGCGAAACGAGTTTGCCAAGACGCGGTCACCACTCAAGAACACGTCTACCCCAACGGTTATCGGTTCTGCGGCTTATATGACCAGCCCACTGCCACTTCAGCTTGCTAATTCACTGAGCTATGTCGGTGACTTTAGTTCTCTGTCTTTACTTCATTTCGAATTCGATCCTTTAGAGAAACTCCAAGCATAGCCCGATCATATATTATCTTGGTAGATAGATAATGGTGTCGATTTGGTTTTGCATTCTCTAACACTGAACTAAGTTTGACTGGTCTAAAAGTAATGCTGTCCTTTTTTACTGCAGTGGTTAGACAAAGACAGCAATATTATTGATTAGATTCTGCCTGTTATAATATCAACAATCCTACCCGCAGAAACTTTTAGCACTCTCGTGATCACGGCGCTTGCAAAAGCGCTGAAATATCGAGAAATCGAAACAAAAACAAATGCATACGTAAATATCCCGTTTCAAAACCTAATTAAAGAAGTAGGGTTGCAGTATTAACCTGTGCACAGTCCCGCCAGCTGCCTCCAGCTGTTCCTTGAGCCGCTCCTTGTTGAACGGCTTGTCGCAGAAGTCCAGGTCTTCGGTGTCGGTGCCCGGCACGGTCGCCTCGCTGTCCTCCTCCGAGGAGTAGTGGCGGGACTCTTGGCACTGTGGAACAAACACGGTCAGCAGAGATGCGTGGATAGGGGCCGTCCATTCATTACGAGAAGCGTTTAGGGGGGGAGGGAGTCGAGCCAAATCTCACCCACGGTCACATGATATTTTTCTCGAAATGTAACTGAAAATTCGAGATAACAGTGTGAAATTATATCAAAGTTTATAAAGCAAGTTTTGTTTTTCATAAAAGGGATTTATTATTTAACAGATATAGGTATCAGAGCGCAATTCTTTGCCGCACAGAATTCAGGGAAGCGCTGAACTAAATAGAATAATAATACAAACAATACAAATAATACACACATACACATACACACATATTACACACACATACATATACACACATATTTACATATTTTTTTTGACATATTGTCTGAATAGGCAAGGCGTCTCTTCAGCCGAGCAACTAGCTTATTAACGGCCAGTTTCAACAAACTTTCTTTGCACGGTTTGTCCTACTACAGATAGAATTTTAACATTACTTCTACAGAGTTTATGTCAATATTCTATCTCTAGTGAGACAAACCGTAAAAGATACGTTATTGAAACTGGCCGTAAAACACGTAAACAAAGATTTAACGTAACGCAATAGATCGACATACATATTTCATATTACCTTCTCAGACTTCTCAATTTTTTCCGTTTTATTCCCCTTCGGCTTGTCCGTGCAGGTAAGCAAGAAGTGTAGGCCCGCGAAGAACTTGTTCTCCCCAGTGGGTATGGGGCCTAGCACCGATACTGTGTCCTCGTCGTTTTCAAACTTGGTGAGCTTGGAGTTCTTTTTGCCGACGTTCTGTTTAGCCAAGCCTTTGAGCTGGAACGGTCCGGCTGGAAATTGAATGGTTTGATAATGACACGACGGAACAGAAGGCATTTTAAATCATCAGTTTATAACGTTCCCACTACTGTGATACAGGCTGTCTCACTGAATTTTTAAAAGCCATAATCTATGATGCTAGCCCAGAGCGGATGTCATACGTAATTGAATATTGTTTTCTTACTCTTTCACGCAAAAACTACTAAACGGATTTTGATGAAATTTGGTTTGCCATCGCTCAAAACGGCGACGGAAAACATCGTGAGGAAACCGGCATGCCCAAGAACTGCAACATTCAAGGGCATGCGACATCTACCAACCCGCACTGGGCCAGCGTGGTAGATTACAGCCCATACTCTCTCTCTCTGAGAGATGGCCAGAGTCCCAACAGTGGGAACGTGAAAGGCTGATGATGATGAAGATGAATCTATGATGCTAGCCCAGAGCGGATGTCATTTGTAATTTAATATTGTTTTCTTACTCTTTCACGCACAAACTACTAAACGGATTTCGATGAAATTTGGTGGCGAGATAGTTAGAACCTTGGAAAAAGACATGGGAATTTGGTGTGGAGATCGTTCAAACCCTGGAGAAGGACATAGGATTCTTTTTATCGCAATAAAGTGTAGTCCACGCGGGCAAAACCGCGGAGTGCAGCTGGTTGTATGTGAAGTTTCAAACCTTCGCGCTCCACTTTTTTTGAAGTATATCCTTCCCTATCATCATCTGCATCATCATTACGTTCCCACAGCTGACACACTGGCCTTCTCTCAGAGAGAGAGAATATGGGCCGTGATCTACCACGCTGGCCTAGTGCGGGTTGGTAGATGTCGCCTGCCCTTGAATATCGTGATTCTTGGACATGTCTGTTTCACGATGTTTTCCTTCACCGTTTTGAGCGATGGCACGTCTACAGATAACTTATTAAGTCATAAGTGCGGGGCCGAGAAAATTCGAAGTCGGTATCGGCGCTGTGATGACATATCAGCAGGCCCAATAAGCGCCAAAGCGCCTTGTAAGGCGCACGCGTTACCATTCAGCCGCCTTCACTCCAAGTATCCTGTCAAATCTTACAATTCAGGCTGTTGGTTACCAAGCTTACCTTTAACCCCATCGACTTTCCTCGGCGTCTTCTGCACCTCGGGCTCCACGCCGGCCACCTCCTCGAGGCGCGTGGGCGGCGCAGAGTTGCTGCTCTCACTCATCGAACTGCTCTCGGAGGCGAGACGCGGCCGGCCGAGTGGCACTTTCGTTTTCCCACCTACACAGACAGATATACATACATCAACAAAGTCTCATAATCAGCCTGTATCAGTCCACTGCTGGACATAGGCCTCTCACAAGGTTCGCCACTGAGGCCGGTCTTCGGCTATTCTCATCCCACTACTGCCAGCTACTCAGCGCAAGTCGTCGCTGCACCTTGTCGCAGGACGTCCCCCCTACGTTTGCCAATTCGCGGTCTCCACTCAAGAACACGTCAAACAAAGTCTAGGGATATTGAACATTTTATTGGTGTCGATTCGGTTTTACATTCTCATAAACTAAACTAAATTTGACAGGTCAAATAGTATCTGCTGTTGCTGTCTTTTTCTAACCACTGAAATAAAAAAAGGACGGCATTACTATTAGACCTGTCAAACTTAGTTTAGTTTTATAGAATGCAAAACCGAATGTCGAACCATTGGATTAACTAGAAAACTATTTAGAAAATGTTATTATGAAAAATGGTAGTATTAAAGAGAATTTCGCGGCCGATATGTTAACATAAACATCACGATTGTGCCCAGAGCCTTTACGACTCGTGTGCGGAAAGCCTTACAATGTCGGTCCACCTAGTGGGGGGCCTACCTACAGAACGTCTTCAGGTTCGTGGTCGCCACTCGGGAACCTTTCTTCTCCATCGTTTATCGGAAGGTCCAGGGTTCAAACTATCTCTATACCAAATTTCATAAAGATCAATTCAGCAGTTTAGCTTGAAAAGGCAGAGTTACTTTCAACTCATAATTTTTCCGATACTTAGTCTGCTAATCGGGACGGAGACAAATCCAACAAATCTAAAAACTTAAAAATGCTCATAAAATAAAAACTACGAGGCCTACATACCTGAATCAATTTTTTATGGGACCAATTCTCGAAACTATTCCGCATCAAACAAAAAAAGAATCACGTAAATCGGTTCTGAAACCTCGGCGAAATAGGTGTACAACTGTACATACATAAAAAATATATACCGGCCGAATTGAAAATCTTCACCTTACGTCGGTTAATTAATAAAAAATCGGTCTAACCGTTCTTGAGTTACGCATAGTATAGCCCGACTTTGTTCTATGTAAAGTTAATATGACTTTTGATCAACAAAAATAAGTATTTGGAATTCAGATGTCGATGATAGTGGATTTTTTGTTGCTGCGTATTTCTTTTACTAAACGGTTTGTAAATGGTTTAACATTGCACGATTTACTTCTAATCTTGACCAGCTACCGATTTCGCAAGTCAATGACGCCAACAATAAATGTGCACTTGACGTCAATTCAGTCCAAATAATAATACAATTGGCATTGTTTTTGTTTGACGTCAATTCAGGCGAAATGATAATAAAATTGGAATTGTTTTTGTTGTTATTGTATCTTCCATCAGTTTCTTGCTTACCTGACGTGGAGGCTTTAGGGCTCTTAGGTGACGTCACGCGTTTCCTCGCGCTAGAAGTACCCGACTTGTCGCGACTGCGGGCGCTTCTGGGGCCCTGCATTACAATAAAGTAAGTAATTATGTATGCATGTTAAAACTGAGCTACTTCTATACCTACTTACTATTTAGGTATTTAGTTACTATTTTAGCTTGGAGTGAGTTTAGCTTATGTCAGTAAACTTTGACTACATTAGACAGTTTTACGAGATTGTGACGTCACTATTTGCTTGTCTGGCCCTTCTGCCCCTCCCAGAAATAAATCCTTGATCCTCCCTTGAAGGAAAGCTTGCTTGTTAAAACTGCAGGCACTTCTGGGGCCCTACACAAAATATGTTAAAATATTGAAACAAAATCAAAATGTAAACATGACTTTTAAAAAACAATAAAGAATGTAGCTTAGCTTAGAGGTTTAGCTTATGTCAGCAAACTTTGACCAGACTGGACAGTCATACGAGGTTGTGACGTCACCGACTCGTGACTTTTTTCAAGGCGATATTTGGATAACTGTTCTAGTAGACACACCTTTTAGGTAACTGACCTGTATGATATTATCAAGATCAAGTTCCCTGTGAGCCCGACGCCTCGGAGTCGATGGTGCAGATGAGCCGTTTTGATGCACGGATTCCTTCAGCGAACGAGCCTGGTCTTCGGTTAGGTACAACTCGCTGGCTGTGACCATTACTGTTGTATCTCTGAGAGGAGGAAAGTGGGTGTGTTGAGAGTTCTGTTTATAATGGTGATGGATAAAGCTATTCTACTTTATGCATTGTTTTGCAATACCTTCAAGGTGGCTTGTAAGAAATTTATAGCGATGATGGCTCAGTGGTAGTGACGTTGGCTTGCGATCCGTAGGACGTGGGTTCGAATCCTACAATGAGCTTGAGCTTTCGGTGAAGGAAAACATCGTGATGAAACCATAGCTTGGTGGTAGGGTATTTTCTAGTACTCGTCTGGCTAGCTACCACCCTCTTGTTAAGAATCTGTCGCCAAGCACCTATCGGTGTGTTCCGGCAGCCTCACTTGAGAGCCAGTTCCCAGTCCAGGTGTAGCGTGGCGCCATCTTCGACCACATCGTCACTTAACATCAGGTGACTTGTGGTCAAACGCTACCCTGTAAATAGTAAAAAAAAAAAAAAAAAAAAAAAAATTGCTTAAGATCACATATTGTTTGTATATTGTACAACCATTTTCAGTTCATTTTTGTCTGTTTCGTTATTATTTGGTTTAATAAATACGACTAATAATTCTAAAAAAGGACAAAACTTTTGAGATGAATCCAATAAAATATTGAAAAAACTTGGGATTTTAGTAAACTTACTCCAATTTAATTAATAAGAATAAAATTGTCAATGTGATCGCGCCAAAAAAATTACCTGCCGGGCGTTTTTTGCCTGTTCTTTTGCCGGCGTAAGGAGGTTTGAAAAGGCGTAGCTAGTTTTAAGTTGACGTTTTAAAGTGATCGCAATGTATCCTATTGAATAAAACAAATTCTGACTTTAACTTTGACTTTGAAAAACTTAACTATTACTATCGTTTGTCTATTACATTCCCACTACTGGGACTCAGGTGTTGTTGCAGAGAGAGAGTATGGACCACCAAAATCACTATATTGGCCAAGTGCAGGTTCGTTGATGTTGCATGCCCTGGCACGTTCTGGTAACAGTGTTGAGAAACTTACCCGTCAGTAATGCATCTGTAAGTAATAGTGCCACTATCATTCTCGTCCACTCCCATCACCAATCCAGGCTCGTAGCTCTGCTCCTCGTCAACAACTGCATACACCGACTGACCTTCCAACGGCAAAATCTTATTGTCACCAAATATTATGAACTCATCCAGAAGAACCTTGCTTTGTCCATCGTCAAACTTTATCAAGTACTTATTGAGTTCAGTGATCTCAAGCACTTTTCCTGAGTAGTAACGCTTGTCCACCCATTTAGCTAAGACGACAGTGTCCGGGGGATAGCCTGGATATTCTGTCTTGACGGTGGCCTTTTCGACGGGTGTAGCAGGCCGAGGCGACGTCGGACGACGTTTCGTCTTCAATTTGCTCACAGACTTCGGAGTGGCAACCAGTGTTGACAAAGGTTTCTCGTCTTTGGGAGATTTCATCGGGGAATGTTTTCCGTTCTCGCCGTTCGTAGGTATCATTTCAGGCGAATTCATCCCGTGCATGTAATCTGGCTCCTCCGGTTGTGTCGGCAAAATAGCTCGTTTGGTCTTCCCCGACAAATGTCTGCGACCCCGTACTCGAGTCTTCTTCAAGGAGCTTTTCGGAGTGGTTTTATCGCATTTGCTCACTTCCTCTGGGCTCGCGTTACCGTTGCTCACAGACCCATCGCTGGACACAGATACTTGGACACCAACCGAAACTTTCTCTTGGTTCATCGAACGGTTCGCCTCGTCCACTGACGAGTCTCTGATATACGAGAATATGTCATGTAACTTCTTCATTAGAGCATCATATCCTTTGACGGACGTGGAAGGATTGGCGACAGATTTTCGTGGAGGTTGCGGCACGACGAAGTTGCCGTCACTAGTTCGAGTGCTAGATGATGAAGTGGAGCTAACAGTGGATGCGAAAGATGTCCTATTCGGCAAGTTGATCATTCCACCGCTAGTGACGCTCGACGGGGAATTGCTTACGGAAACGTCGGCTGCATACGGATCCATTGTGAACCGTTTCGATATCCTCTGAAATTCCTTACACATATCCATGCCCAGATCGTTATCAGTTCTAACAATGGCCAGAGACAGAAACTCGTTGTCTTCGTTATGGCTTATATGAACATCAAACACAGGAACTTGAGGAGTGTTCATTGGTAAAGAGTGCCCATTCTGCAATGGTGAAATGGTAGATGGAGTAGTTGTATTGCTAACTCGAAAAGATTCGTTCTTCTCCCGTTTCCCTTTGCCAGTAGCTAGCTTTATCATATCAGGGGTACAGTCACTGTCTTCGCTCAAATGTTTTCCTGCTGCTGCCAATTCAGTTGGTGTTGATGAATTGCCGTTGGATAGCTTAGATATCATTTTAGAAGCGACACTAGGTACATGCTCGGGGCTGTCTACCTCTAAGTTGGAGCTTACACTGTCTGTGCTTTCTTGGTCAGTAGTTTTTCCAATCTCCTTACGTAACGGTTGAGATGAGCTTTGGACTGAGTAGTTGTATCCTTCACTTCGACTTTGAGATATCTTATCCGGCTGTAGAACTTCTTGTCTATCCTTGACAATGACAGGATCACTGTTGAAATCGCCAGAGGATTTAGGTTTTTCATCTTCCTCAGGGCTCGGAGACAGCTCGAGATGGAATCCTTGAGAATCATCGAGCGCTTCCGAATTTTCTTCTGCGATGGTTTCCGGTATTTTCGGGGGTGGTATTACTTCGATGATCTCCACACTGGGTCGGGAAGTTACTTCCGTTTTTTCCTCGAATGCTTCTTGTGTTATTTTTTTCGTTATGTCCACGCTTATTGATCGCGTTTTGGGCGTCTTAGGTGTTTTAGGTTGGGTAATGTCGACGCTTGTGGATCGCGTTTTAGGTGTTTTTGGTGTCTTAGGTTGAGAGACATCTGCGCTGTTGCAGCGATTCAACCTCCTGGGACTTGAGCGGGCGGGAGTACGTACTCGAGAGGTAGATGGTATCTCCAAATCTTCCAGCTTGCGTTTCGTAGCACTAGTAGTAATTTGTGAGACCTCATCATCTAGACACTGCGATGAAACCGCAAACTCGCTGCCAGTGAGGTCAAGTTTTTGAATCTTTGTTTTGGTATCGACCGAGTCCTCCGACAGTTTTCTTTTCGCCTGGGATGTTAGTAGGTCATCTGAAATAGAATGAAGACACTATAAAGACCAGAGAGGAAAGGTCAGGTTTTTAAATAGAGTGTGAGTTTTGTTTATTTCCTAAATTGCAACTATATTAGGTGTCAAGTTATCCAGGTGTTATAGTCACAATGAATTATGTCATGTAAGAACAAACAAATCTGCACCATTTTTTATGCTAACATGACTGTCATTTAGAATTAAAATATTTGATACCTTTAGATTCTGATGATATTGCGATCACATCATTATCTGCAACTGAACTGGCGACGGACTGAAAACAAAATTTTAATTGTCAGTAGAAACGTTTTGATAAACATATCATACTAGCTGTGCCCCGCGGTTTAACCTGCGTGAACTGCAGTTTATCGCAATAATTTTTTCTTCCATAAAAACCTTTTCCTGACAATAACAAACACAAAAAAAAAAGCATAAGCGAAATCGGTCTAGGCGTTTGCGTGATGCCGTGACCAAGGGAAATAGGGATTCATTTTTATATATAAGACTAAGAGTATAAAAACTACTATTTAATTTACTAACACTGTACAGTACCTCTAGTACAAGTTTTGATAGTTTACAAAACTATAAAAGTTTTTTTTTCCTTCCATACATTCTGTTTTCAGCGCTCCATACAAAATCGGTATTACGGGTTATTTCAAATCGTTGCATTTCAATTCCAACAAAGTTTTCGAGTTGCTTTTTTAATTCAAGCAGTACGAGTTGCCACTTTGAAAAGTTGGCGGTAGTAAACTTTGATATTTACGAAAACTTTTATAGTTTCCAAAACTTGTACTACAGGTACAGTTCCTGTGATGTGTACGAAGTTGGTACTACGCTGTCTACGCTTCACATGTTTTGGGAACGGCCTAACTGGCTGGTTTTAGCCGTCTAAAAGTAAGACTAGATGCTGCCTATTATAGATGATTCATCATCATTGGCCTGCATCAATCTACAAGAGATGTTATTAGGTAGCGTCCAAAAAACATCTGCGTTCATGTTCACAGATGCGGTCACACTTCCCACAAACATGCTGTCACAACGGGAGTGGCAGCTGGTTGGCATCACAAAGGTGTCTTATTGCGCATTTTTGGGCCAACACATCAAACCAGGCATCGTCGTGAATGGTTAAACCATCAGCAGTTAACTTTCTCCACCGATCACGTTCCTCTGCGTTTTGCTCCCAGCCGTCTACCACAATAGCGAAACAGGACAAATCGCGCTACATATGATTACAGCATAGGTAATCTGATCTGTATAATTATGTGGTATTACCTCTTGGGGTTCTTCCACCGGCTCGTACACTGGGCTATCAGGGAACAGTGTATCGGAGTAGTCAGTGGGTTTTGCAGCCAACACGTCTTCCAATTCACTCGTTTGAATAAGTGCATCTGAAAATTACAATAGTTTCACATATATGAGAACAGAAATGTTAAGACAATGGGCGTCACGTGCATAGAAAACTAATTGTTTTTTTTAACAAGATCTATGAGTATATTTATTAATTTATTTATTTGGTAATCATATATCATATATCATGCTGTGTTGAATTATAGCAATGTCCAAAAGTGCAGGGAAAGGTCAGTTCTGTAGCAAGGAAGCATTGTTCGTTCGCAACCACTTGTCCAGCCTGTTTTTTTTTTGTTTTTAAACATAATAATCTTTTTTTTAGTTTTATTTCATTCTTGAGCATGCTCTGTGTGATTAAAAGTAATTATTTACTTACTACATTTACATAATTCTAATGACCTTTATTGTTAACCTTCTGTTGAATTAATTCCTTATAAAATTAAATTTTAAGTTACATTCTGGTGTTGATTTGGTTTTACATTCTCTAAAACTAAGCTAAGTTTATCAGGTCTAAAAGTAATGCTGTTTTTTTTTACTTCAGTGGTTTGAAAAAGACAGCATTCCTATTAGACCTGTCAAACTTAGTTTAGTTTTAGAGAATGCAAAACCGAATCGACACCATTACATATTTACAATGCATGCAAGGAGTAATTATAGTTTTCTTATATCTCAATAGTTTCTTATATAAATATTGCTGCTCTGTAGTGCTCGCAGCTTGCAAATGTCTAAGCCACACCCTAACAAAGTGTACAGATGACAATTGAGTACAACACAGCAAGTAGGAAATACATAGGATGACTGCTTAAAATTAAGTTTTATTGATTTTCTAGTTATAAATTCTTCTGTATTGTGGTATACTAATTTATTTATTTATTTGGTAATAGGGGAGCAGCCAGAGGCTGATGTGCCTATGTCATGCTGTGTTGAATTATAGCAATGTCCAAAAGTGCAGAGAAAAGTCAATTCTGTAGCAAGGAAGCATTTAATAAAGTGTCAAATCTATATCACGCAAAAACTACATGAATGGATTTGAGTGAAATTTGGAATAGCTTCTACCCTGGATTTACACATGGGCTTCTTTTTATCCCGGAAAAAGGTTCCTGCGGGATAACAGGAAGATGCGGGTGAAACCGCGGGGCGCAGCTAGTATGTTTATAAATCCTTCAATACACTTTAATAAAATTTATATTAATGTACTTGTTAATAAATACTAGAACTTACATTGAATAGATAACACTTTGTCACAATAAGGAAAAGCACTTTGTCTTAGCTAGTCTATGTAAGTACTCATTAAAAAAGCTCAACAAGTGACATGTTTTTAACTATGTTACATGGAAGTTAATATAGTATGGTTAATTCGATTTTTGTCTTTATTCTTGTTTTGTAACTGTTCCTATTTACAAGCCAAGCATAACATAACCTTCAAACGAGTACATGAGATGATTAGGTTTGGCCTAGAAGGACTTCACTTTGTCATAATTGTAATAAACTCTCTTTGTTAACAAGTATTTTGCATTTACACCAAAAAAGATATCACAGAAACATTATAGAAAGATACTACTCAACTATTGATGTTTGGCAATAACCCACCTAAATAAGAATGTAAGAGATCGTATGATGATTAAACAGCGAATATGCATATTTAAACGATTCACAGCACGTATTAAAACCTAAATAAGATCGTAACCCATTTTATTAGACATTTAACGTGTACATTAGTGAATATTGTTATCGATCAGTGATATTTTTTATAGGAAACAAGCTACCTAACTTAGGCGGGTTACCCAAAAGGATGACAATTTTCTAAGCTTGTTCTCAATGTTATGTTGATGAAGAAATACAATCACTGACCTGTATCCTGAGAATCTACATCCATCTCGTTGGTTTGTTCATTAGATTCCTCCATAATTTAGTTAAAAATTAGAAGCAAATCAGTAGAAAACGCGCGGTTATCGCACAGCCGCCTGTCACTTAGAATCTAACAAACTTGAACATTTCTCTTGGACTCTCCGAATTAAAATTAATATGGACTAGAAATAAATGAAGATGCTTTTTACTGTTTAGAAAACTAAAGATAGAAGTAGCAATGAGATATTTTGACGATTTCTCGAAGAAATAAGATTCGCAATAATTTACATTTGGCAACCGTCTGTCCGCTTGTTGATCCGCTTGGGGTTGCTAGCTTGCAAGCTGAAAATTGGCTGAAATAATGATTACTTAGTTTGTAGAGGGTGGTTTTTTTAAAGCTACAGATCCAACAAAAAAGTTTTGAATGAATAGAGGTTATAAAAATAATTATAATTAGGTAAGTATTAGAAAACTGTACAGCATGGTATTATAGCACCTACCTAGACCCTAGACCTCTTATCCTCACGCCTCACACCAATGCAGCAACGAACTGGCATTTTTATTTTGGGTAGATTTCTGATTATAGTTCGATTTATTTATGGGCGCCTGAGAGTGACCTAGCCATGTTTTGTTCCAAATAAGTTTAGTATGTGTAGTGTGAGGTTGGTTTGCCCTTCACCCATGAAAGAAAGAAAAACCAAGAACACAATTTTATTACGCATTTATTATAACTGTATGAATGCTGTAATATTAAGTATTGATATGTAAATTTTTCTAATGTCATTATTACAAGTTACACATTTTTTATTAGGTACAAAAAGTTGTTCAATTTATAATGCCACACGATGACACGAGTTGACACGACACGACCCATTATATATTTCTCATGTAATTGACGTAACGTATTTTGAAGGACCTTTATATAGACCATTATATAAATAATAATTATTTATATAGTTATATGTAACACAAAATTACAAACAAAAAAATATACCTCGTTTTGTTGTGTAATAAAAGTGGTTTATGTAAATGTGTTTACCTAATTGTGGCAAATTGCTGCCATTGGGTATGTTTATATTTTATCAAATAGCACACGATATAAAAGAACGTGAAGCTCATATTTATATTTCAATGTAAATCGTGACTTGAGAGAGCATAGGTTTCTAGTTTCTATTTTTACCAAAATAACATTGTGAAACTGATAGATAATGGCATTCACAAAGCGAGGATTACGCCTAATAAATGGTTTACAAAACATTTCTAAGGAAAAGCCTTATTATTTCGATACCATGAATATTTTTAATAAGGTGAGTTCATGAACAAAATAAATAATACAGAACTAAAGAAATGAAAGTCGTTAGTTTTAAGTCTATAATGTATTAATATTTTAATAAATAGACTGAGGTTCATGAATGTTGAGTTGTGTTTCCTGAATTTACCGATCAACGACAGGTAGCAGCACTCAATTAGTAGTAGTTACCTAAAGATGCTACCTAAGTAGCATCTTACTACTTGTACTGCTACTTGTGTGTATGTGTCTTTGTTTAGTGGTATTCTAATAAGGTAAGAACCAAAAATGTGTAAAATATGGTTGGCTTCCCCTTCCTATTTTCAATCTTTCTCACGTATCGACTCTACTGAATGGCATATTATACGGCACATACCTAGTCAATTTAATAATTTTCTTTTTTGCTAGAACCATGAATTTAACTTATTTGTCTAATGTTAGTTCAACTCATCATGTAAAAGTATAATTGGTATCATAATTTATTTGAAGAGTTAAAGTGTGTTTTATTCTATTTTATTCATTATGTATTCTATTTTCACAGATTAAATTTACTGCAGCTACTGAGGAGCATTTGAAGGGAACAATGTTAGTTGATTCGAGTATGTGCAATACCTATGATATTATACATGGAGGATTCATAGCGTCAGTTGTTGACGTTATGTGTTTATACGCTCATGTTGTTAAAACTCATGGAAAAGTAGCATACACTTCAAATATATATGTCAAGTATGTACATAACTATTTTATAAGTTAACTAGCTGTTCCCCGCGGTTTCACCCGCGTGGGCTACAGTTTATCGCGATAAAAAGTATCCTATGTCCTTCCCCAGGGTTCAAACTACCTATGTACCAAATTTCATTTCAATCAGTTCAGTAGTTTAGACGTGAAAGCGTATAATTATATTCTGTAAACTCCAAAATTATTCCCGCACTTTTGTGCCCGCCGCGTTTCCCGCTACGCTGCGGCCACTGCATGGCCATGGATGGCGGGGCGGGGCGCGGGCGGCGCGGTGATTTTATTTTCCATTCGATTGACATTTTAATTTCGTAATATCTTTTGAATGGAATGTCCGATTTCAACAATTCAAAAAGTAATCTACAGGTATTGGAACAATCTTGAACATGAAATGATTTATTTGGATAAGGATTAATATAAAAGTATGGATAACACGGTCTGATTTCAGTCGGCATTTTTAACAACTTTTAAAATGTAAAAAAGTAGTTATAGTATGTTATCCTTAAGAGATAGACATATGCCATCGCGGACTTTTTTGTAGACCTATATAAGATACACAATTCCACTATACATCATTTTGTTATATCTCAAAGGGTTTAGGCAGCGTTTTCGTTGAAAGCTCCCAGACGGCTTATTTTTTTCCAACTCCTCCAACAAAAATCGTTATATTTTAGCCAATGTATACAAAAACATGACAAATTATATCCTAAAACCTTTCTCAAGAACCACTCTATCTATTGGTGAAAACGGCATGAAAATCGGTGCAGTAGTTTTTGAGTTTATCGCGAACAGACAGACAGACAGACAGACAGACGCGGCGCGGAGGACTTTGTTTTACAATAAGTAGTGATAACAGCAAAATGTAGTTAACATTTTGCTGTTACACTCACAGTTTTCCCATTATCCTGCATGAAATAGCCTGCCTATGTGATAATCACGTATATAAACTATATGTTTTCCAAATTTCACTTAAATCTGTTCTGCCATGTGAGCGAAGAAATGTAAAAACATACACATTCAATAACAAACAAAAAAAAATTATGCGTTTATCGCGAGCAAGTCAGCGTTTAACCACAAGTCACCTGATGCTAAGTGACGGTATGTGAACACACCGATAGGTGCTTGGCGACAGATTCTTAACAAGAGGGTGGTAGCTAGACAGGCGAGTACTAGAAAATACCTACTACCAAGCATTTGTTATTAATGGGTGATACGGCTTAGGTACAGCTGGCAGTAGAATTATATGAAACTACCAGAATTATTTTTTGCCATAATAAATAGCCAATGACCATACATACATACATACAATGCTACCTCTTAACGCCCGAAATTAATAATCGATCCTGATCCGTTATCCGTGGTTTTGAATCGATATGTCATTTTAGTAGTAATATGTCAAGCTCTAGTACTAAAAGCGGGCGGTAGCATATCAATGGGCCTACGATGGACCCTCCCACTGCCAGAAGTGAAGGTCCTTCTTAGTGAAATCTCTCATGCCAAGCGACCAGTTGGTCGGCCTCTATTGCGATTTAAGGACAGCGTTAAGCGCGATTTATCCTGTTTCGCTATTGCAGTAGACGGCTGGGAGCAAGTTGCAGAAGAACGCGATCGGTGGAGGAAGTTAACTGCGGATGGAATGACCATTCATGACGACGCCTGGTTTAATGTGTTGGCCCAAAAACGCGCATTAAGACACCTTCGCGATACCAACCAGCTGCCACTCCCGTCGCAACAACATGTTTGTGGGAAGTGGGACCGCATCTGTGGCTCCCGGATTGGCTTACTTAGCCATGAGCGCAGATGTTTTTCGGACGCTACTTAATATCATCTCTGGTAGATGGAAGCAGGCCAATGATGATGATGAGTACTAAAATGACACATTATGACATGACATATCGATCCAAAACCGCGGATAACGGATCAGGATCGATTATTAATTTTGGGCGAAAATACGTCATCATTCATAACATAAACTAAGCCAACACGGCCCTACAAAAAAATATGCTACTCGTATGATGATTTCCTATTCACTGCTTCAGTAAACTCATACAATAGGCCGTAAGTAAAATATTTATGGTCAATCAACTATTTTGCATTGTTCTCATAGAAAACATAATTTTATCATTGTGAACATCTTTAAAATAATAAATTACCTAACTAAACAGTTACAAAAGCAATTGTCTGACAAATTTTGTACCAAGATAAAAGATATGGCTTGTGTGTTTAGAACTGCCCTTCATTTGTTAAAGCCTTTGAACTTAAACTTTCGGTCAATTAAAATTCATAACATAAATAAATAAAATTATTTTATAAAAACTAGAAAACGATCAAATAATTTTATAAATATATTTTATGTTATTATTATAAATTCTAACCACCATAATTATTTCTCTTTTGACCTAGTAGTAAGTATTTTAATTTTGATCTGGATCAATGTAGATAGTAGACAGATAAAATTCAAAATTCAAAATTCAAATCTTTTTTATTCAATAGGATAATACATTGTGATCACTTTAAAACGTCAACTTAAAACTAGCTACGCCTGTGTGATAGGTATAACATTATGTGTTATTTATGGGCCATGGGCATATGCTTGAATTATGAATATTAAATAAACTCTGTACATTGACAAAAGAGGTAATTTTTATATAAAAATATTGTATACACGAGAGATGAGTGATAACAATGTTTTGTCCAAAAATTTTCAGCTATATGAGCACAGCTTCAGTTGGCGAGACGATTACAGTTGAAGCAACAACAGTAAAAGGCGGTAACAGTTCAATAATGGAATCTATCTTATACAAAGAAAATGGATCTCTTATAGCTAAAGGTACGGCTTGCTTCAAGAACGCAAACGAGCAACTTCAGAGGCAAGGTTTAGACAATATAGGCTTTGATCTTTTGAAAACTGAAGAGTGAAATTCATAGTGAACATAATTTTCAGAGAGCTAATGAAATTGGTGATTAATATTACATAGAAGCGTAACACGTTTTCATAATGAAACTCAGCTCATCTCAACTTAGATGAATCAAAATCAAATGAAATCAAATATTTATTTATATATTTATTGACATAAAAGTGTGATACAATTGTAAACGAGTCCATTGACTCCTGAACTAGTAAAAACTGTATTATAAATCACTTTTACTTTTACATTTTTATATCACTGGTTTTCCTAAAATTTGTCGAATTTATGTAAAAAGTAAAGTATGCATAAATGCAGCATATTGTATATGATTGTAGTATCTATCTAGTAGACGTACATAATAATTATAAGCAATACTTACATAATAATAATTATTTTGTATGATTTTTGTACATAACTTGTAAATTATTTTATTCTAATAACTTGATTTTATACAGCACTAGCGGCCCGCCCCGGCTTCGCACGGGTATTTAGCAAAAACGCAAAAATTATAATACACACATTATTGGAGTTTTAGTAAGGATCCCTAATTTTATTGAAAACAGACATCAATATTTATACAATACTAACGTCACTCAATTGTTTTGCCTTCCCGGAACCTCTCCACTAACACTTGAACTTTATGGTATGGTATTAAAGTTCAAATTGACTTAAGTATTATTACGAATCGTTTGTATGGGGAAAAGAAAAGGGCTAATTTTAGTGTTTTCCCGGCAATTATTCGATTTTTCTCGCCGTAAAAACCATTATTGGACTTCAACGAACATTTAAAAAAAAGAATTGGTAAAATTGGTCCAGGCGTTGTTGAGTTATGCGCTTACCAACATATTTTGCGATTCATTTTTATATTATAGATTATAAAAATTATCATGTATTTGTCTTAATTTTGTATAATTTGTTGCAACTAGAATTAGGATTATTATTCTGATTCATAAAAAAAGGTACATTTTAGTCCAATTTAAAATTAAAAATTGTATTAATTTTATTACTTATGTATTCTTGGTATAAACAATAATGCCATTTACACAATGGATATTATAGAATAATAAATAGAATGCTCTCAAAATAAAGTGATATTACATTTTTTTTACCCCGATTTACGTTTATTTTTCTTTACTGGTAATCTAAATTAATCTATGACGTCAGCACTGAAGCCTGTGGCTGACAGGTAAGAGTTCATAATATTATCGACGTTATCGACGGTCTCTTGCCACGCATCGTGTGTGGTTACAGCCACAATCGTTAAAAAATATGTATAACCTGTCTTTTATACATGGTTTTGTTTTTAAGTTTTTTAATATATATTATTTATTGCGGTTCTGTTTCCTCAGCTATTATTAAAAAACTGAAACAAGCACACTAATTATGTGTAAAAAAACTACCGTGTGAAAATCTGTGTTTTTTAGCAATAGGTAAAATGATGGCAATGAGATAAAATCTTGAATAGTATTTTTGTTATTATTTGTGAGCCTTCACGGTCACGTAATGTCTAAAAACATGGTCTTATGTTTTCAAGCGTTTATGTTTATTTTACTGACCTCTTGTGGCAACTTTAAGAACTGTGTCATTATTTGATGACATAGTCAGCTAGTGTTTTTCTACCGTAAAGTCATAGATAGCGCGCAAGTAAATAATTTGACTACAGGCAATAATTATTATTGTTCTGAGTTCGAGTTGGAAAGTCCTATTAAATTAGTCAATAACGGCGAAAATTATTAATCGATCCTGATCAGTCATAATATGTCATTTTAATAGTAATGTGTCAAACCCTAGTAAGTACCTATTATACCTACTAAAATGAAATATTATGACATGACTTATTGATCCAAAACCGCGGATAACGGATCAGGATCGATTATTAATTTCGGCCGTATGTCAATTAGACTATAAAGTCACTATAATATTGATCTAATAAAACTGTGCAATAATACCCGTACTCTGAATGTATGCCCTTGTTTGCACCAAAAGTTTTAGTACCTTTGTTATAGACGAATATGGGTATGAAGCTAGGAACTAGGAAGGAAACCAGAGTCACTTGGACTTCATATAAAATACCAGCCTAAGACTTAGAGCTAGTGTTTTTTTGTTTTGTTTTGATATTATTATGGCGTCACACGATTAGTGTATTTGCCAGTGTCAAGCACAAAATATTTCAAACTCAGAGAGTTGAATCAAGTTTAAATGATGATAATGATGATGATGAGATGATGGGATGAGGATAGTGTATTTAGTAAAGTAGTGGAGCTTTACTTAAACTTTACACGGACATTTTTGGAGCAACTAGAAAAGTGACTTTCACAACTTTATTTAATTTTCCCACACTCGTACACATTAACGAATACATAATAATCCACCAATATTACACATTATCACTCGAAGGAACACAAGTTTTGGATATAAAAACAAAATTTTCACGTTGACAATTCGATTGCCGCCAAAAAAGCCAGAGCTATAATACAATGGGCGGTCTTATCGTTAGGTAGGTATGTACAGTCAACGACAAAAGTCGCTGAACATATCACACTTTTTTATCATCCTCATCATCTTAAACACCAATTTTCGACCACATCATCACTAAAATCAGGTGTGTTATGTTGTGGTCGAAATGATACCATGTAAAATGTAAAAAAAACAATAATTATTACTGATTTGAAACACATTTGGAAAATCGAGAACGATCAGCTAGTTTTGTCGCTGACTGTACCTACTTGCCTACTTTTTCTTGTATACTAGTTGTGCCCTGCGGTTTCACTCGCGTCTTCCCGTTATCCCACAGGAACCTTATTCCGGGATAAAAATTCATCATCATCATCATCAGCCGGAAGAAGTCCACTGTTGAACATAGGCCCCCCTTGAACGCCACCATAAACGGCTATTAGTCATTTGCA
Organism: Opisthograptis luteolata; assembly: GCA_931315375.2. Taxonomy (NCBI): domain Eukaryota; kingdom Metazoa; phylum Arthropoda; class Insecta; order Lepidoptera; family Geometridae; genus Opisthograptis; species Opisthograptis luteolata. The sequence continues at coordinate 2,815,764 of OV928049.1, read as the reverse complement.
TCCATCGGCTCCCTGCGACTCTTACAATGTCGTCGGTCCACCTAGTGGGGGGCATACAGAATGTCTTCCGGTTCGTGGTCGCCACTCGAAAACCTTTCTTCCCCATCGGTTATCGGATAAAAATTTGCCCGTCTTAATGCAGGGTATATCCAAGCTATCTCCATTCAAAATTTAATTTAAATCGGTTTAGTAGTTACGGTGATATGTGGTTACAAACATTCACACACACACACAAACTTTCGCATTTATAATAATACAATAATACTATGACTACTGTTCCCCGCGGTTTCACCCGCGTGGGCTACAGTTTATCGCGAAATCCTTTCTTAGCGGATGCCCTACGTCATAACATCTCCTACCTGCATGCCAAATTTCAGCCCGATCCGTCCAGTGGTTTGGGTTGTGCGTTGATAGATCACTATGTCAGTCACCTTTGAGTTAATATTATATATTATTATATTTATTTTTTTAGATATTTTTATTGTTTTTTTTTTCCTACCCTACCTACCTGGTTAAAGGAAACGTTTAACGTATCTACCTACCTAATATCAACCACAACCATGAGTAGCAAAGGAATATTCGTCTTTGGCTCAAAAATATTTGGCGAACCAACGAAGCGGGATGCCATATCTTCTTTGCCTTTGGAACTGTCTTGGAGGATATTTTCGTGAGTATCATGCTTTATCTTTTCAACACACACCTACCTACCTCCGTTTATATTTAATTGTACCTAGCAATAAATTATTTCGATTTTTTTTTATTTTTTTTTTATCGGGGACAAATGCACACAAATTGACCTAGCCCCAAATTAAGCTCGAAACTTGTGTTATGGGTACTAGACAACGATATACATACTTATATTCTACCTAAGTACTTCGAAATTTACGTGTAAGTAAGTATACCTGCATAATAATATCATGCAGGCCATTATTATCTTGTTATTATTTAGTGCTACAAGTCGCGCCCCGCGGTTTCACCCGCGTCTTCCCGTAACCTTTTTCCGGGATAAAAAGTAGCCTATTTCGTGTTAATCCAGGGTTTATACTACCTCCATTCCAAATTTCATTCAGATACGTTCTGCAGTTTTTGCGAGAAAGAGTAACAAACATCCATCCATCCATATTCACAAACTTTCACGTTTATAATATTAGTAGGATTGGGTAATAAAATTTTTAGTTTAGTAATTTCATGTGCCTTTGTTTAACATTACGTGTAGGTAGGTACCTACTATAGAGGTAGGTACATGTACAAAAGATTACCTGCCATGCCGTGGGTTTTTTTCCTTTTTTTGCCGGCGTAAAAAGGCTGAAACAGGCGTCGGGCTAGTTTTAAGTTTTAAAGTGATCATAATTTATTATTATGATATGATGTAGGTATCCTACTGAATAAATGTCTATTGATTTGATTTGTTATCTTTACCTATGTTACGGGGGGCACAGCAAGATTTTTTCTAGCGGAAGACAGACAGACAGTTTCGACAGTTTTTCACCATTTTATCCGCCAATTGTTTCTTTTTTTTAGTATGTACTGGACAGCGTTTGACCACACGTTACCTGATGCTAAGTGACGATGTGGTCGAAGATGGCGCCACGCTGGAACTGGCTCTCAAGTGAGGCTGCCGAAACACACCGATAGGTGCTTGGCGACAGATTCTTAACAAGAGGGTGATGGTAGCTAGGCAGGCGAGTAAGGTACTAGCAAATTGCCCTACCACCAAGCTATGTGGTTTCATCACGAATTGTTACTGTATTATTTGTAATTTTCAGTTACCTCGACGATGCATCATTGCGAGTTGTTTATCATTTGAACAAGACTTGGTCGCGGATCATATGCGCTAAGAAAAGCCTTATAAATCGCCTCAATAAGTTTGAGTTAGCAATCAAGTTAGGCTCGAAAAGCTTAGCTAGATTTCACAGAAGAAATATTAGGAAAATGAAAAAGGAGGGGAGAAATATATATTTGGAGCGAGGTGAAATTACAGGTGAGGTGCTTAGAGCCAAAATAGACGACGTAGTTGTGCTGGGTAGTCTAGGTATCTACTCCATACACATACCTATAGGTACTAATACTAAGTAGGTAAGTATATTACACAAATAAAAAATTTGTTCGTCTATTTGTATTTTATTCACGCCAAAAGGAATGGACTAATTTTTTTAAAATTTTGCATAATAATATGTTTATGTATTATGTAGTAAATAACAATATAAAGTATTAAAACCTTTTGCAACTTGGTGGGCTAAATATGACTAGTATGTTCTCACATTTTACATTATATATTTTTCTTACAGATCACTTCACAACGAAGGAGTTATTCAAATCAAAGAGGCAAGGAGGCGACATGACTGTATACACAAAGCGATTTAGGATATTTTAAACAATACATCATATAATATCATCATCATTACCCCTTATTGTAATTAACAAATTAGATCCTTTTGTTGTATCAAAACAAAGAAGTCAAGAATATGACCTTTTGTTTTGCCACCTCACTATGATCATCCGAAACATTTGTTTTCATTCTGAATCTTACACATTCCCATCACCATAAAAGGACAAGCAGCAAGTAAAAGTCGTATGCCGGAAGAGTCTCCGAGAGGCATCAAGGATTCGAGGCTGTAGTGTAGGTCCTTCCGGTGAGGATGTCATCAAAGAGGCCGGATGCCTCAATTTGACGTAAGTACTCGAGAAAGTCTTGAGATGAGAAGGCTCTTTTTCTTCGTGTGACCTATATTGTGTGACCTATCATTGTCGTACGGGGTTAGAGAAATATTTTGTTTGGATCTGTATTCTATAATAAGGTCGCATACCTACAACAGCAGGGCCCGTAGCCAAGATGCATTCTGCAATCCTGGGGCCCTGGGGTGGCCAACCAGTCGATCGCGATCGGACCGGTCAAAACAAATCTATAGATACATACTTTACTTACTCGTCGTTTATAAAATGAATTGCTTTTCGTTAGTCTCGGTAAAACTCGAGAATGGCTTGACTGATTTTGCTAAATTTGATCTAACCTTTGATATAAATTTCGATTGGTTAGCAGATCGGTGTAGTCACCTATATTGACTTACCTATTCACTTCTACACACACTTGCCAGGTGCCACAGAAATGAGCAGGCAAGCCTACATAGGCATATTTTGTGTGTTAAAAACTATCAGTTGAAATAAAATTCATTCTGTTATCAAAAGAGTGAAGGTGATGAAAGAAAATCAATTAAAGTTAATTAAATTAAAAATAGCCATGAGCACTTTTTGATAGGCAAGTGATCATAGGCATATTTATTTATAAATTAGATATATTTGATAAGAAATATCTCTCATCTGGTTATCAGATCGCGCAGATTTGCGCGAGCTCCAGGTGGAGGACTGGCAGGAGGTAGCGCAGGACAGACCGAAGTGGCGTCTTTTGTTATCGGAGGCCAAGACTCACTTTGGGTCGTTGCGCCATCTCAGTTAGTTAGTTAGTTAGTTTGGTTATCAGATCGGTGAAGGTCGATTTTCACGGTCTCCTCTACTATCTTGAAATATTTGTGGAAGTTGAGGGAAAGTTTGGACGCTGAGATAATATTAAGAAATTTCTTTCAAACAACTTTTATTGGTGCTACGAAGTTCGCCGGGTCAGATACTAACATATCGCTTGAGCGTCATTCTAGAGTACCAGCCTTAACGTTGACCGTACCTACCATCTGCCAATCTGTCACAGTTTTTCTCGTCCAAACAATAAATCTCAGGTTTATTTCATCATGATTTTGGGTATGTTTCCGCACCATAAACCCAATACGCGTGGAAGCGCAGACGTGGCGTCCATATATTATGTCTGCAGTTCACACATGACATGTTTTACAATTTACTTTAGTAGACGCGGAAAGGTACGGATTCGTGAGTGAAGTTTCTAGATAAATAGGTACCAACTAATCAACCTTATTTCGTAGCATGAGAGTTGAAACTATAATAGGTATACCTAGTATTGCATGTACAGCAGTTATACACTGAGAAAAAATCCTGACTTTCCTACTGAGTCTTGCCTTCCAAAAAAACCTTCCATTATGTAAAATTTTTCTCCATTAGGTAATTTCCTTCTGAGTCAAAGAGGAAGGAAAGTGCTTTTTGTCTTTCGTAAGGTCTTTTTACCCGTGCATGGAGACTCAAAAGGAAAACTAAGGTAAAAAAAGGAAGGAAAAGGTTATATTTTGGAAGGAATCGGTTTTGGAAGGTAAGACTCGGTAGGAAAGTCAGGAATTTTTTCTCAGTGTGTAGCTACAGGTTGTTTGATAGATGAGCTCAGATAAAACACGTTTAGCGAAAAATACAATTTATGGCTTCACACGATTAGTGTGTTTAGCCAGTGTGAAGTGTTAGATAATTATAACTATATAATAATGATGAGGTAATGTGACCCAGCTACAAGTCAGGCCAAAATTAAACTTTACACCGTCTTTTTGTAGCTATACTTTTAGACCACGGTTAATAATCCACCAATATCACACACGATGACCTGAAGAAATACATGTTTTGGAAATAAATATATAAAGTTGACATTCCACTGCCGTCAAAAAGCCCCTAGCCATACATGCATTATACGGAAAAAAAGACCTTCCGAAATACCGTTTTCCTTCTGAGTCAAAAGGAATTGTGATTCAGAAGGAAATTTTTTTTTTTTTTTACTTTTTACAGGGTAGCGTTTGACCACAAGTCACCTGATGTTAAGTGACGATGTGGTCGAGGATGGCGCCACGCTACACCTGGACTGGGAACTGGCTCTCAAGTGAGGCTGCCGGAACACACCGATAGGTGCTTGGCAACAGATTCTTAACAAGAGGGTGGTAGCTAGCCAGGCGAGTACTAGAAAATACCCTACCACCAAGCTATGGTTTCATCACGATGTTTTCCTTCACCGAAAGCTCAAGCTCATTGTAGGATTCGAACCCACGTCCTACGGATCGCAAGCAGACGTCACTACCACTGAGCCATCATCGCTATAAAATAAGGAAGGAAACGGTCTTGGAAGGTAAAGACTCAGAAGGAAAGTCAGATTTTTTTTCTCAGTGTATTATGAAGTAGATTAGCTACCTATCAAATTGCTATAAGTACCTAATGCGAGGTTTTCTCATAGTGTAAATTCTTCTAGACTAATGAATGGCGCATTACAAGATCCTATTATTCCACAGCAGTATCTTCAAAGATCCAATAACGTTATATCTTCATTCCCCGTTTCCTCAGCTCCTAAGAATGCCACGTGCCGTCGATATTTCCAAATAGAAACCATTGCAGCACCTAAAACGAAATTCTTCGGCATTCACACAGTGCATGTTCGCGTATTTCATTTCGCAGATATATGCGAATTCTGTGCTTGGACCACGCGCGTAGCCAGGTTGGGGGGTGACGCCCCCTCGACGGTACTCACCGAAATAGAGAAATTGCTTGACTGAACGCCCTCATTTCTCTTCAAGACTGCGAGCGCAGTGAAATGCTGCAAAGGGTTTTGCGATTTAAAGTGTGGGTGGTATTTTCATGGGCAAGCGTTGCGGGCGGCACAGTTCCGGACCAAACATACCTAATGTCAGTCAAAATATATAACAAACTACCTGACAATGTATTTCTAAATCAATGAATGCTACTAAGTACAGTATAAATGACTTCCTCAATGATGACTTTACAAAATTACTATAGAATGAATCGCTCCGCTCCTGCATTGCTATTATCCTATTCGGGTCCATTTCCTTAATTTTAATCACTAATCACTAAGGTCTCTTGTTAACGAACTTAAAAATGCAATATTTATTGAGTATTGTTTGTTGGTAAATGACGTCGTTTTGTTCTTTATTTCTGCAACTTGATAAGGAGACAAGTCACTTGCTTGATTTCACGCACACGTAGAAGGTTCGTGTTCCTGTTCGCCCTTGCCTTGAACATCCCGTAATTGTAGTGATCGGGAAACACAGACTCCGACAAGGAGTTCCGATCCGTAACGGTAGGTACGCTTGACCATTATGTGCAGTGTCATCCAGAATTTTGAACTACATCAGTTCAAAATTCCGCACGGCAATGCACTACGCTCATAGCTCTGAGATTACATTTATTGGGTAGTTACATGATAAATCTCGTAATCCGAGCTAATTTCACTAGAAACTTTGCCCTGTATGCAATCCGGAACATACTAATGTACACACAACAATGTTAATGTAAATTTACAATGTTAATGTTTACAATGGTGTCAATTCGGTTTTGCATTCTCTAAAACTAAACTAAGTTTGAAAGGTCTAACAGTATTGCTGTCTTTTTTTAATTCAGTGGTTAGAAAAAGACAGCAATACTATTAGACCTGTCAAACTTAGTTTAGTTTTAGAGAATGCAAAACCGAATCGACACCAATGTCTGTTTTTTGTTGTTTCGTCTGCTTGTCGGTTGAATAACTGACAAAGACTTCCCCTAATTAACTTATAATAAAAATACAACAAAAGCCAGTGTCGGCGTCGTAATATATTTCAGTATCCCCCTAATTCAGTCCTAGATCCGTCCACGGTCTGAATCCACGCAAAATGTAGCTTTCAACTTTAATATTAGTTTTGTTTAAAACACCTGTGACGCTGGCAAGTGATTTCCGGTGAAGTTTGCCTTTACGCCTCGGGTTTTCTTAGAACATGTCGCTTGTTTGTTTAGCGCCTGTCTTTACTAAGCTAGCAATAACAACCTCTGATATACGTAGGTTTTACCTACGTATATGAGAGGCGACTACCTATCCTATTTACCTGGTAAATAGGGTAGGTAGTGGAATTTTTATATTTTTATATGAAGGAGGTTGACATTATTAGTAAAATTTATTATAAAATATCGGACTATTCCGCGTAGAGCACAAAGAAAAAAGCTTAGGATTGTACTTGAACTTGCTCCAATTCAATCAAACCCTTATCCTTGAGACTAGTGTTGCCGATCGATAGATAGTCAACTACGATGATTAATCGACAGTAGTCTATCGATAGCCAACCAATCGCAACACTATCGATAGGCCTATCGATAGTATCTCGATAGCTCAAAACGAGGCAATACCGTCGATAGTATCGATAGTGTTGTTGCTCGCGAAGAATAAACTATCGATGCTACATATCGGATACTATCGATAGTATTGTTGCTGATGAATTAAAAAACTATCGATAGTATCGACAGTATTGAGAGCGAGATCTCAGTCCAGGCGTAGCGTGGCGCCACCATCGACCATTAAAATCCATTCTCGTGAGATCTAAAAATTATTATTGTTTGTTTGTTACCAAACAGAATTATTCAAAACGGTGAAGGAAAACATCGTGAGGAAACCGGCATGTCCAAGAACTGCAACATTCAAGGGCATGCGACACCTACCAACCCGCACTGAGACAGCGCGGTAGATTACGGCCCATACTCTTTCTCGTAGAAGGCCAGAGTCCCAGTAGTGGGAACGTGAAAGGCTGATGATGATGAAGGATTAATTGTTTGAGTTCATTAACTTTGAGCGCCATATGAACCACATTTATTAATTGATTTTTAGTTGGGTCGTTAAACATAAATGTACACATCATATTGGAGCTTGGTTCCTACTGGACTTTTCATCCTCAACTTGACAAATTTGTAGCCGATTCCTCCTTCGGTGACGTTGGCCGTTGCTGTACTATGCGTTAGATCGTACGCCAGGATACCCTGAAGGTAAAAAATGAATACGATAAATGATATTCCTGGGATTAGATAGATGGATAGATTAGTCTTGGATATTTCTATCTATATAAGTATTTATTTCTCTATTTAAGTATGTATATCGTTGTCTAGTACCCATAACACAAGTTTCGAGCTTAATTTGGGGCTAGGTCAATTTGTGTGCAAATGTCCCCGATATTTGATTATTGATTTATTAATAGGTAGCTCTTTATTGGCACACCACAATACGAGGAAAATTGAAACTAGAACAGCAATTAAACTAAATGGCAAGTGGCACAACGGGCGATTATGTACTCCAAAAGAAAACTGTTCTTGACTTATGTTGTTTTAGCAAGAAATAGAGTTAGTGGTAAGTATATAATTTAACCAAAACAATCGTAGGAGCCAGGATACGCATGTACCTTTATAAAATCATTTTCAGAAAAGATTATGATGATGATGATTAATTATTATTATGTTGGAAAAAATGTGACATAAGGTTTTGAAAAGAACGATTCAATAGGCAAGGACAGTCATCACAAAATCTAAACTATAGTTAAATTAATGATAAAAAGTTCAATCAAGCGTAATTTTAATAACAGAATACCTACTGCTACCTACGTCATTTGAAAATAATACATTTAAACATTACATATTCAATGTACATTAATGACTATTATTAGTGTAAAATTACATTTAACGGCTTAATAAAGCCATCATTATGATTAATTTCCAACACTTTCTGAAAAGTTGTCCAATTGCCTATTGTAGAGCCATAAGAAAATACTCACCTGGATAGCACTTCCAGAGTACTGGAGGTCAGCTGGCAACATATAGGTCAAGCTTTGGACCCTTTTCTGAAATATTTTCGCGGGGTACTCCACACTGTGGTGGTAGACCATCCTTCGGAACACATTCGTGCCCAAGAAAGTGTGTCCCGAGTTGACAACAGCCACTGCACCAACTAGAAATGTGAACAGCACTATTTTCATTTTGTCTATTAATGGAAAGATTCTAGAAAGATCTGTACAGGTCGCGAGAAATTTGACAAATGGGATATTTGGGTTCAATATTGTAGTGTTCGTAAATATATTTTTATCGTGTAAGATAAACCTAGTGTCAATTTTAATCTGTATTTTTTTTTCTAACTTGCTGCTATCATGTTGTTTTGACCTGGCACGGCGATGTTTTTAATATTTTTGCAGATATCAAAGTAATTTTTTAAACGGGTATGAGCAATTTCATACAACAGCCGAAATGTAAACAGTAATTCAACAAAATATATATTCACTACCAACTACTAAGTTAAAACTAAATTAATAAGAATAAATATCTACATAATGATTTAATTTTAATTTTTATTTTATTAATTACAATGTAGTGTTTGAGAACTGGCTTTCAAGTGTAGCTGCTGGAACTCACCGATAATTGCTTGGCGACAGATTCTTAAGTTGAGGTTGATAGCTAGCCGAGCGCACATGGGACGGCCAAGTGACTGTCGCCCGGGCGGCCGTCCCAAGTATTGCTGGAAAGAGCGAGCTCCAGGTGGAGGACTGGCTGGAGGTGGCGCAGGACAGACTGAAGTGGCGTTATAGAGGCCAAAACTCACTTTGGGTCGTTGCGCCATCTCAGTTATTACTCTTAATTAATTAATCGATAGCACGTGAAGTGTAAAGTTTTTCTCTCTCTTCGAACATTGCTACTATAGGAATTCGCACGAAGCTCACTAAATCCATTTCAGTAATGTAACAGAGTGGTGGCTCGGAAGTCCCTGCGGCATGGATTGTCAATAAACAAAACGTTGTAAAAAAACCAACCTTACCTGATACACCTATCGTGTGACAGACCGATAGACACCCCCGCTTGGCCGGTCATTTACACCGTTGGACACTGTCTGGCTAGAGCAATACTCAATATTCAATACTCATTTATTTATCGTATTCATATGCTAGTATGACATGTGATCGATGGTGGCCAAACGGTAACCGCGTGCGCTTTTCAACGCCGACACCGATTTCAAATCCTCTCGGCCCCGCACCTATGACTTAAGGCGCTGGTTCCCAAGCTAAGCTGAAAAACGGGGTTAGTTAAAACTAACTCTCTGTGTAATTCTGGTTCAAAAAAATCTAATAAAAATATATGTTAATCTACTTGATATATAGCAGAACACCTTTAGGCAAAAAATGCAAAAAATGTATTTATATTTTTTAAAAAATATTATGTGCAAAGTGCCCCATTTTCTAAAAGTTTAATACTACTTTACTTCTAAACTATAAATGCAACAAAGACTTGTTAATAACATAAGCGTATTAAGAAATATAATATCCAAAACATCTTTAGGGCATTTTTTGAAAATAATGCTTATATATTTTTTGCGAATTTTTTACGTATTTCATAGTCGCAAATCGGCCCCTCAGTCGCCCATAAAGTCAGTGTGGGATGCTTTCACCTGATCAAGCAAGGTCAGCGGCGTATGGCAGGGCATTAACAAGTTATGTGTGGATTCACCACCACTCAAAACGCTGAACGAAAACTTCGTGATGAAACCGGCATGTCCAAGAACCACAACATTCAATGGAATGCGACATCTACCAACCCGCACTGGGCACTGGTAGATAACGGCCCATACTCTCTCTCTGAGAAGGTCAACAGTGGGAACGTAAAGGCTGATGATGATGATGATGATGATGATGATACATGAGATCTTAGTGATTAAAGATAACGAACATTTGAACCGGAATTGGGTATAGCAATGTGGGAGCGGACCGATTCATTCTAGTCGTTTTAAAAAAGTAATTAGTCATCAAGTCATGAAGTCATTTATGCTGTAGAACTATGATAGTTTTCAACGTTATCAACTTCAAAAAGAGAAGTGATTACTTATAAATCACAATTTTAATAGGTGACTTTGTAATTGTGAACTAAAAAAAATGCAAACTAGACTTTTCGTTTCGGTGTGACAGTCAGCTGATTTTAACGGCAAAATGCTGGTTGCCTCATACGTGTACGCCACGGGGCATTGAAAATAGTATTTCGTCAAAAAAGGTTTAGCGGACATTGTGCATTTTTTATTTGGACCTTATTTTAAGTTCCCGAACACAAGCGTATGAACGATGAAGAATGAAAGAGCTGTAAAAAATTGACAATAGCTGCAAAATTATAGCCACAGAAAATGATCTGATATAGTCAGAACTCAAAAGTGCTTTCAACTGCAAATAAAAGTCAAAAGTACCTAAGTAATTTTTAAACTAAGAATTATTAATTATTACATGTAACGGTCGCTTCCCGCCGTCAACGTTTCCCGCCATTTGTGGCGGCGCGGCGCTCGCGCGCGCGGACGGAAAGCCGAGGCAAATCAAAATCAGTGGTCCAAGCGTCGCCTCGCGAGACGCACGCAAAACGAGCGCGTCACAAATCATTTCAAAGTTCTTGTAACTCCCGGTTTCTCCTCCTGACTCTATGTGATTTATGTTTTATATGTTTTTGTCTTTAATAAACGTGTTAAAACCAGTATACCACTATTACATACATATAATAAACACACTCTTGAAACAGTGAACTCAAACAAAAACAATATAAATACACGGCGAATATCGTCAACTTCAGAAGATTCTCACACAAAAACAAAAGGAGGTGAAGGAGGAAAAGGAGGTTCCTTTCGAAAAGGAGGTTTTTTCGTCTGGTAAAAAGTACCTACTTGTAATTGAAATTTCATACTGGTTTTACTTCTATTACATAGTTTAACTCAACAACTTATTCACATAAACAAAGGTTGGAGCGTGTTTTTACAAAATATAATCACAAAATGGCTAATTGGTCGCGAGCGTCCTGCGACCGGCGGTTGTCCGGTTCGCGCACTGCTCTCGCGCGTACGCGGGGCGCGCGGGCGGAGTTCTCAATAACTAGTGTTGCGTCCTGACAATGCCCGCGCTACAATAGTTATAAACTAATCGTAATACTATTAAATTATAATTATATGAGTTTCATATAATTTAATCACACAAAAATGGCTGAACGGATTTGAATGAAATTTGGTACGCGGATTGTTACGTGGCTCCGCTACATATCTAACCGTTTAACCATTCTACCTAACTGCTAACACATAGTTTCTTCACAAACTTAACTCAACAGATGATGAAAAGAAATCTTAACAAAGTATGAGCGAAAAACGTGTTAATAATTTTCCTCGTTCCTTTAGTATAGACTACAATGTAGGTACACTTCAGAAGACAAGTCTCAAACAGGCATCGACCAACTTGTGTAAATTAACTTGCCAACTTAAATTGATGCTGCTATCACTTCACGTAAGGCACAATATGTACAGTATGGACTATAATGACTTTGGCGGTGAAAGAAACCGGCATGACTAACAACCGCAACATACGAGGGCAACATATTAACAAAACCTTTAGTTAGACAAGCATTGAGTCAAATCTATTACATGGTTACTTGTGGTACCCTGTATGAAATAAAAACTGAAAATCTAAAGCCTTGTGCAAACTACGGGCGGGCCGCGCCGCAACAAAAAATGGCCTTTTGTGTGTGTGTTGATGTATGTGTGATGTTTGTCAATCCTACTTCCTACTAATATTAGAAACGTGAAAGTTTGTGAGTATAGATGTGTGGATGTATGGATGTTTGTTAGTCTTTCACGCAAAAAATACTGAACGGATTTGAGTGAAATTTGGAATGGAGATAGCTTATACCCTGAATTAAGACATAGGCTACTTTTTATCTCGGAAAAAAGTTCCAGTGGAAGAGGAGGGTTAAACCGCGGGGCGCTGCTGGTGACGTATATGTACTCGTATATTTATGTATGTACTAGTTGAACATACATACATACTTGACAAACTTTCACGTTTATAATATTAGTAGGATGTGTTTGTAGAGATGTGTTGCGGCGCGGCCCGCCTTAATGTTTACTCTACACGTGATGCTTGGACAGTGCAGCTACGGGTAGTGGTGTAGAGGCCTTCCATAGTGCGCGAGGGCCCTTACTTCATACATATTTCGTGATAACTCTCTCCGATCTCTGTTCACGATGTAGGTGAATGAACAAATAATTTGCTACGTGGTTTATGCTACCAGTATTAGGTACAAATCGGTACAATGTATCTACATTCTTACATAGAAATCGATGAGGACTATATAATACTATATACTGTACATTAAGGCGCAGGTTTCCAAAAATGGGGTTATTTAAAACTATCTTTCTGTGTAATTCTGGTCTAAAAAAAAATCTAATAAAAATATATGTTAATCTACTTGATATATAGCAGGACACCTTCAGGCCGAAAAATGCAAAAAATGTATTTATATATTGAAAACAAATGTGCAAAGTCCCCATTTCCTAAAAGTTTAATACTACTTTACTCCTAAACTATATATGTAACAAAGACTTGTTATAACCATCAGCTTATAAAAAAATATAATACCCAGGACACCTTCAGGCCATTTTTTGAAAATACTGCTTCAATTATTTTTTGCGAATTTTTTACGTATTTCATACTCGCAAATCGGCACGTACACCCCTCAGTCGCCCATAAAGTCAGTGCGGGACGAGCCGCCGTGCTGAACGGACCTGTGCCACTTTTCTCCGCATATTTTTGTAGATGAAAGTCGTACGATGAACTACCTATAGGCTATAAGTGGTAGGTGCATAGTGCCGCGGCGAGTTAATTGCCTACTCTTGCGGTGATGCATAGGGTTGTCACTTTTATTTTTAGTTAAATACTAGCTGACCCGGCGAACTTCTTTCCGCGCAATAAATGAGCAGATTTAGGATTTTAAAATTAATTTACGTTAGTAATAAATAAACTCGCATAAAACAAAAACATCTTCAATTCACAACTTCAATATCAACCATAGACAACATTACGTTTAGCTGTCAGTTGTGTTTTGTTACACCATGTCAGTTGCATTTTGGTATACCATTTACAACAAATGAATGATTAATTTTATTATTCATGAGTATCATATTTTATCTTATTCCGGACGAAGACAAATGCAAAAAATCAAAGATTATAAAAATCGGTCCAGCCGTTATCGACTTACCTACCTGTTGTAACTAACATGCCTTTTTTATAGATTATATTATCTGTGTATTATAAAATGTTTTACCAATTCATAAATGGGTTGCATTTTAAAGACATTTTAATAATTATAAATTAATAAATACGATTTATTATAAACTATACAAATAAAATAGTCAGTGAGAGCAGCAAATCCGAGCGAGCGAGCAGTGTAGTACATACATAAATGCGCGCGATCAAACGCGTGGCACAGCCCTACTGAGTCCCAGGCCGGCCCGTGCGTACACGGCGCTCGCTACTCACTCACGCGCACATTCAAATGGCGCGGCAGCGACTACTAGCCGTGCCCCGCGGCTTCGCCCGCGTGGGAATTGATGTGTTATACAAACTTTAGGATCTGAACGCCATTGCACAACCTCTAGGGGTTTTCTTAAATATAAAAAATACGTATTTAATTATTTACTTTATAGTTTATTTGTACCTACTTTTAAGAAAATCCACATAAGGAATAAAAAAAAAACCATACAAATTTTAAAACTCTATGGCACACCCCGTAGAAGTAATACATATCAAAAAATAAAAAAATGCGTTTTCAATGATTTACTTTAAGGTTTATTTGTACCTATTTTTGAGTCAATCGAACCAAGGAATGACATTTTTCATACAAACTTATCCACCTTATTTAACCTCTTTCAGAGTTGACTTTTCAAAATTAGATTAGCTTATGTGTTAGTCCAATACCTAAACTGTCTACATTCTAAATTTCATCAGTAAAATTCGGTTCAGTAGTTACGTGGTAACAAACATTCACACACACACAAACTTTCGCATTTATAATATTATAGTAGGATGTTGCTACTGTGTATATGTAGATACGGCGGGCTCGATTAGTAGAGGTACCGCGCCGCGCGCCGCATGGCGAGAGCGTCGCTTCGGGCGCGTTGGCCGCAGATCGCGTAATTTTGGTGAGGGGATGCGTGGAGTGCGCGGAGCAGTTTCACTTGATCAAGCAAGGTCAACGACGTAATGCAGGCTCTTAAGTGGAGGCCACGACTTGGCAAACGTAGTGTAGGATGCCCTGCGACTACACTATTTGCGCTGTAGCATGGTGCGGGTGACAGTTGCCTGTATGACGTTGACATCTGTCAGTACCACATGACAAGGGATGTGACGTTATGCAATTTATTTTCATCGCTAACGATACTTACAGCATAAATCTAGTTTTTTTTAAAATATTGTTATGAAAATTAGTGTGTTATTCAGTTGTGCACTGTAACTACGTGTATCAACTTGTCATCATAAATATTTTATGGCTAAACATATCTTTGAGCTTATTTAAAATATCAAAATCAGGTTTATGTTTTTTTTTTCGTGGCTACATTTTTGCTCTGTGGTACATCGGCGCGGCGCCGATATGAGTATAGACGAATAAAATGACTTTCTAACAATAAAAAGGTGGAGTGACGAATTGCAGCGACTATGGCAGAGCGGGCTCAGTAGCGTACCTTGGCAATGGCCTATGTCCAGCAGTGGACTAATAAGGGCTGATGATGATACTTACATTCTTGACATTTCTTTGAAGCCCAAACGGCTTAGCCAAGGCCTGGCTAGTTTTGGGGTGATTTGAATTTTTCTCCCCGAAACTTATTTTGTGGGAAGAGAAGCAATATTAATAAATCATTCTTGACAGAATGTGATAGACATTCACCGAATGTCCGCAGTTACTAGTTTAGACATGAATCGATTAAATATTTTTAAGCTATCGGAGTCAAGAAAAAATTACCAAAACTTGTGTTTTAATTTAAGTTCGTTTGCCTAAGTTCTTTATGTGCCCGTGCCCTAGGGGCTGGGTATCTGCAAGTGCGCTCCTGGTAGCTGCCCCCGCGTCCAGCCCCTAGCTCCAACCCTGTCTACGTCTGGTCAAAGAAACCTTTCAACAACTTCTTGAACTTCTCCAAAGTTCAGACCTAACAATAGTTAAAAAAGTTTTCGTTGACGCAAGAACAGCAAGTTAATAAATAAAGTTTGATTTGAACAAATTAAATTAATAAAACTTATTATGATTGCGGATTCTTGCTGGACATAAAAAATTACACAGGCAGATTCTTATCTTGAGCATAGTAGATTGGTAGCTCTAGCTAGCCAGGCCAACACTAGAAAATGCCTTGCGACCAAGGTATGATTTCGACAGTTTCTTTGCAGAATACAAACCCACAACTTGCGGGTTGTAAGCTGATGTCACTACTACGAGGTATCATCACTTCAAAACAATATAATGGATTTAATGATGAGAGTTATAAAACAGAAGTACCGGTGTTTCTTCAAAAGTAGGTACAACCCGGAGTGTATGTACAGTCAGCTACAAAAGTAGCTGTTTCAGATCAGTAATGTTTGGTTATTTTTTACAACTTACAGGGTAGCGTTTGACCACAACACAACAAACCTGATGTTAAGTGATGATGCGGTCAAAGGTGGATGTTTAAGGTGATGAAGGTAATTGGAAAATTTGTAGTTGTTCTGTGACTTTTGTCGTTGACTGTACAAGTCAAGAGTGAAATTCTATTTCTTTGACAAACAGGCCCCATCTTCCACCACGTCATCACTTTCTATCAGGTGAGATCGTAGTAAAATGCTAGTTCAGTCTGTTGTAAGAACGTCTATTGGTTACTAGCTGTTCCCTGCGGTTTCACCCGCGTGGGCTACAGTTTATCGCAATAAAATCTTATCTTATCTTATCGCAAAAAGTAGCCTATGTCCTTTCTCAGGCTTTAGACTATCTCTGTACCAAATTTAATTTAAATCGGTTCAGTAGTTTAGGCGTGAAAGACAGTAGTTACTTTCAAATTTATAATATTAAAAAATATAAAATGAAATGAAATGAAAATGAAATGAAATGAAATATAAAAAAAAAAAAAAAAAAGAAAAATGAAAATGAAATGAAATACATTTATTACTGACACACACAATATCGCACAAATTAGGGACAAGAACAAAAAGTAACAATCACACATAAAATATACAGGTGCGACATTGCGCGATGTCAGAAATAGGTCGTATATAGTAGGGAAGGCATTAAATTGACTCGATACAAATTATTGAAAAAATTGGCCACGCACCAACACCAAAAAGGCAAACAAACTAAATTAAAAGAGCAGTATTCTACACAAACTGCGAGAAAATGTACCGTGAGAGAGCCACAAAAGGTCATTTAGACTGGCAACCGATCTTATCGTACTAACCACGTGCCAAATTTGTGCGAACCTTAAACTTAATTTCCTGCGACGATGTTGGCAACATTACAAAATATTAGTAGAATTCATAAGGGAAACGTTAGTCCTTTCTCGCTATAAACGATCTCAAATATTCGCTTAGCGGCTAGAGGTTGGTTTGACTTTTGTATTGTGATAAAGTGCTAAATCTAATGCAAAGTAAAACCTTGCCGACCTTGCTTGGACATACATAAAATAAAAATATATACTTTAAAAAACTAAAAAAAACACTTTAAGAACGCACTCAAAAATATAAAATAATTAAATTAACTTGTATTAGTTACGATATAATGGTTAATTCAAAAAGTGTGGAGCGCTTTTTGGTTGTGTGTACTTTTATTTACCCAGTAAAAGAAGCGCTCCACACTTTTTGAATTAACCATTATATCGTAACTAATACAAGTTAATTTAATTATTTTATATATTTGAGTGCGTTCTTAAAGTGTTTTTTTTAGTTTTTTAAAGTATATATTTTTATTTTTAACTTTTTAGTCTTTTGTTACCAAGTCCAATCTATCGGACTCATCAAAAGGAATCATATGAGCCCAAACTCGAGGGGTTTACTAGTAGCCACTGCAGAGATCCCCTACCCACCTTCTGGCTGCATCATCAGACCCTCGTCACCAAGTTCAATCTATTGGACTCATCAAGACGAATCATATGAGCCCAAACACGAGGGAATTACTAGTAGCCACAGCAGAGATCCTCTACCCACCTTCCGGTTGCATCATCAGACCCTCGTCACCAAGTTCAATCTATTGGACTCATCAAGACGATTCATATGAGCCCAAACACGAGGGGTTTACTAGTAACCACTGCAGAGATCCCCTACCCACCTTCCGGTTGCATCATCAGACCCTCGTCACCAAGTCCAATATATTGTACTCATCAAGACAATTCATATGAGCCCAAACACGAGGGGTTTACTAGTAGCCAGCGAAGAGATGCCCTACCCACCTTCCGGCTGCATCATCAGATCAGGTCGATGATACCAAATTATTGCATTGTCACCGAGATTACATACACATACAAAGTTTCAAGTCGATACGACAATTAGAAGTAGGTGAAAATTGACTTCTAAGATTTGATTACATTGTTAGTTAGTTAGTTAGTTAGTTAGTTAGTTAGTTAGTTAGTTAGTTAGTTAGTTAGTTAGTTAGTTAGTTAGTTACAAGTCAAGCTAATAAAAGTGTTTTAATAAAAATACTCTCAAGTGATGCGCTTAGCAACGAAATACCATTTCATTTGTATTTATGAAGTTAGAAGATACTCGCAGATCCTATCCTATCCTACGAATATTAAATGTGAGAGTTTGTGAGTATGGATGGATGGATGGATGGATGGATGGATGTTTGTAACTATTTCACGCAAAAACTACTGAACGAACCTGAATGAAATTTGAATTGGAGCATACCCTGGATTAACACATAGGCTACTTTTTATCCCGGAAAAGGTTCCTGCGGGATAACGGGAAGACGCGGGTGAAACCGCGGGGCGCAACTAGTACAGTCAACGACAAAAGTCGCTGAACAATCACACTTTTTTCTATTATCCTCATCATCTTGAAAATCTACTTTTGTAGCTGATTGTACTTACATACAAGCTAATCTCAACGATACAGACAGAAAAAGTCTGAAAAATAAAATGCACAGTGTAGACTGCAAGCATTGTTTCAGTACTATCTCTCCGCCAGTATATTTGTCAGTTTACTTGTAATTTATGCCTAACCGAGACTAGACGCAACATGACTCAGAGCCGGCGCCGATTTTATAGGGAACGTTTTAAAATGTAACTTCCTTCTGGAGCCTTTTGTTTGTTGAAAAGTTGCCTCAAAAGTCAAAAGTCAATTTTTCTTTATTCAATAGGATACATTGTGATAACTTTAAAACGTCAAACATAAAACTAGCTACGCCTGTTGTACAAGCAAGAAACGCCCGGCAGGTAATTTTTTTGGCGCGATCACATTCACAATTTTATTCTTATTACTAATTGATTGAATTGGAGCAAGTTCACTAAAATCCCAAGTTTTTTTTAATGGTCCGATATTTTTAATTAGCTTTACTAATAAGATTTCTCTTGTTTGGTTTTACACAGTGGGATATGGGAACATGAATATTAATGTGTTGCGGGATCACAACCAAAGCAGACCAGATCCCACAAGCAGCACTCCTTCACGAATTGACGCATGTGCCAGCCATCGCTCTCCTCGACCATATGAGAGGGAAGAGGGCGACCCGACACACGACGCCGCCGCAAGCAGTCACTTTCGTGAGCATGACTGTTTTGGCTGTTTTGGCCTCGTAGATAAAGTGACTATACACATCCCTATTACCTATTAATATTATAAATGCGAAAGTAACTCTTTCTGTCTGTCTTTCACGCGTAACTTACTGAAACTACTTTTCATCTTGGATCCATTTGGACATTATTATATTATAGGCTCAGCACATAGATCGTATTTTTATAACAGTTGCGCGGTTTCACGCGCGTATTCCGGTTATCCCGCAGGAACCTTTTATATAAAAAGTAGCATATGTGGTGATCCAGGGTATAAGCTATCTCTATTCCAAATTTCATCAAAATCGGCTTAGTAGTTACGGTGATACGTGGTAAGAAACATAAACACACATACACACAAACTTTCGCATTTATTATATTAAGTGGGATTTTTTTTTTGGCACTTGGACCCTTTAGAATTACAACCTTTCAATAAGTGTTGTATGTACATTTTGAGATTTTATTTTTAACAAAATTAAGGAGTCTGCAAAAAATTAAATTCAAATAATTGCAGACCCATTTACTCTCTACATATTTTTACTTAGTAGATAAACTCGGTATTCTGTTTAAACATAACCAAGGGAAACGGAAACACCGACCCAGGAGTTCCTTCCGGTACCGCTTATTCTACTTATTTTCTACTTAATTAAAACAGTTATTGCTTTGGGACCTCCGTTTTCTATTAGAGCTTGTTAGACCACGCACTAGTCCGGGCTAAAGGCCCGTACGCACACAAAGCTATGCAAATGACTCGCTATACGCGTTTTATTTTTACACTAGCAATTCCCCTAGTTTCACCCGCCTAGGCTACAGTTTATCGCAATAAAAAGTAGCCTATGTCCTTTCTCAGGCTTTAGACTATCTCTGTACCAAATTTCATTTAAATTGGTTCAGTAGTTTAGGCGTGAACGTGTAACAGACAGATTCACATTTATAATATTAAGTAGGGATTTTACTAGCTGTGCCCCTTTTTAGGGTTCTGAACCCAAAGGGTAAAACGGGACCCTATTACTCCGCTGTCCGCCCGTCTGTCTGTCTGGCCGTCTGTCACCAGGCTGTATCTCATGAACCGTGGTAGTTAGACAGTTGAAAATTTCACAGATGATGTATTTCTGTAGCCGCTATAACAACAAATACTATAAAATACATTACAATGAATGTTTAAGGGGACAAAAAACGTAGTTATTTAGCCGTTTTTTTAGATGGTACGGAACCCTTCGTGCGCGAGTCCGACTCGCATTTGGCCGCACGGAGAAAAAAGTCCTTCCGAAATACCGTTTTCCTTCTGAGTCAAAAGGGAAGGAATTGAGATTCAGAAGGAAAACTAAGGTAAAATAAGGAAGGAATCGGTCTTGGAAGGCAAAGACTCGGAAGGAAAGTCAGATTATCTGTTTCCGCCGAAGGCTTGCTTGGGGTTTGCTGATGGTTGAGAAATTATACTCTTGGATCCTTGATAGGTTTTAATGCTGTATTACAATAGTTTTTACTAAATATATGAAAATTTTGACGTTATAAGTTATTGCGTCGCAAATGGTGTCTCGAGTGTGAATGTAGCCGCGTGCGCAGCGAGCGCCTCCCGCTCCGCGTTCGGTCCCCGCGGTCGCCCGGCTGCTCCATTGCAGTGAAGTAGGCGCCAGAACATTATCAGTGCGGTTATTTACAATGTAGTGTTTTGCCTATAAGTGGGGATGCTGTTATACACCTATAGGATTGGTAACATATTCTTTACTTGACGCTGGTAGCCATCAGGCGAGCACTAGATAATGGCCATGGTTTCATCACCAAACAAAAAAAATCAAGCTTATTGTACGATTTGATATAGGCCCAGGTATAACGTCTTTTCTTGTCATGTATTTTAATACTATCTCAGTCAAACTTCTGTATTTTTTTAAATAAATTAAATTCCACGAGGAGAAACTGGTTTCACCCGCGTGGGTTACAGTTTATCGCGAAATCCTTTCTTAGCAGATGCCTACGTCATAACATCTACCTGCATGCCGAATTTCAGCCCGATCCGTCCAGTGGTTTGGGCTGTGCGTTATATGTTATATGTTAAGTCAGTCAGTCATCAGTCAGTCACCTTTGAGTTATATATAAATAGATAGATTAAGCGTTTGGCGTACCTACTCATCCTACTCGTTTCATTTTGGTTGCCAACTAACGTTTTTTTTTGTTCGCTTGTCTCGCTTTAACGATTGTAGAAGGATATAAGTTTGCATCTTGGCCCTCAGTATGACTACTTACCTATCAGTGCGTGAATTCGTAGAAGGTAGAAAAATGAAAACAAAAGCTTGAGTTAGCTTTTTTCCTCTGCCATTTTTTCGTTGCCACGTCTCTGTTATTTTTCTCCACGCTTCTGGTTCGCTGTCTATTTTCACAGGCCTATTTTTTACAGCTAAAATGCATACTCTTTTTGCTTCCGAGTTAAAACTAAGTAGAGTATTTTTTGTAAGCTATCTTTGTTAAAACTTAGTGAACAGAATATACTATTTTAAACTAGCATGGTCGATAACATTAGAATTAGGTTTTACAACGGGATAATTATCATGTGTTTGTATTTGTTTGAGTTCTCGATATTTCGGCACTGTTGCAAGCGCCATGATCACGAGAATACTAAAAGTTTTTGTTTCTGTTTTTACAGA
The DNA here is from genome assembly GCA_931315375.2 of Opisthograptis luteolata. Lineage (NCBI taxonomy): Eukaryota > Metazoa > Arthropoda > Insecta > Lepidoptera > Geometridae > Opisthograptis > Opisthograptis luteolata. The sequence continues at coordinate 2,793,882 of OV928049.1, read as the reverse complement.
GTCGTTCATTTAATTTTTTTCAAAGTTCTTATGTAAGGAAATAAGGTGCCATGTTGTATCCTCAAGTTCAATCTGTTTCATTTTCCGGTATCATTTATTATGAAACCACAATGTCGGTACGTATCATTTTGACTGTGGTTCGGCTTCATTTCGAAAGGTTGGATGAAATAGCCTCCCCACACTCGATACAACTGTTTGATAAAGATTGTTGGCGATTAGTAGCAGTGCCACAACACGATTTGAAAATGCTTAGTTTTACAGTATTAGTAGAATCATTTGAGGATAATGCATACAAAAATTGCGTTGAATAAGCATTTTCTTTGTGACTACATAGTAAATAGATGCATCGTGCAGTAGTGGTTGGATATTCGACATTGGTATTCAAAGGTACTAAAATTTGGTCTTCAAACTCTTGTGAAACTTCCTTAACTTAGTTAAACTTTAAACATAATTATATGCTATGGATTTATTTAAATTAGTTTAATGTTATGATTCTCTGTGATCACAACGGATCTGTGCGTATCTAAAAATGTTTTGACGTATTTTGTTTTCAATTCATGAGTGTTGCTATTTGAGCGAAAGGATTTCCTACAATGAACTATGCATATGCATCCCTAAATCACTGATCATCGACGACGAAAGTATCGAGTGTGCGGCGTACATTTTCCTGCAAAGTCGAACCGAATTTGGCGTTAAAAATTATTTATTTGCTCCGACCGGCCCTTAATTCGGATCGTCGTGTAGCGTTGTATTATTGCTAACAGGAGCAATAACGTTTGTTTTATCGCAGCAATATCGCGACATTTTATTTCTGCTGCGGAAATGTATGGCGTTTCAGCCGAATTTAGCGTTTAGCCGATCGAACGCGGTTTATCGTGGTAATTATGAGTGGGATGTGACAATAACGAAGTGAAATGCCGCCGTGTTTGTATTTCCTGAATATTACGGTCTTGCTTTTGTGCACATGGATATTTGGATATTGGCTAAGTAGGTATTTTCTCTGTTTCCGTATACAGAGAGATTGGTTTGACTAAGTACTTCTAATTTTTAACAGATTTCTGAAAACAGGAGGATATCGTTAATTTGATTGTATTTCTATCATACTGATATTATAATTGTGAATTTTTGTGAGTGAGTGTGTGTGTTTGTTACTTCTTCACGCTGAAACAGTAAGATAATGTATGGATATGACTTTTTTTTGTATACGAACTGTTTTTTTTTGCGTTGGTATACCTACTCGCAGGTGATACCTATGTTATATTAAATAGCTGATTATTACGTTAAAAGCAAGCGAAGAGGTATCGATTAATACCTACTCCGTCGTAGGCGTTTAATTTCCAAGAAGTCTACCTAGATTTTTTCGAAAGCCACTCCTAAAAATGCTACCGAATATAATTTTTAAGGAAAATATATAAATCGTAGTACCTAACTTGTGAAAGAAAAAGTGTTTTCTTTCAAGTCCTTTAACGTGAAGCAAACAAGTTTTTCTTTCGCTACCTAATTTCTAAGAACGAGATTTGTATTGACATGAAGTATTGACGTAAGTATGGCGTAGGTATGTTAACGCACCATTAGCGTACCGAAGGATAGACGACGGGTCCTTTCGGAAACTAAAATAGGTCTAAAACGCGAATATATACTCATGCAGATTTCGATTTTAATGTTTAGGTACATTTTTAAACACAATCCTATGACGGAATTGCGGACAGGAGCCTATTGAATACATATTATCACTTTCCTTTTTTTTTTGCTCCCTTTATGTCAAGCTTAAATGTCATTAATCAAACAAATTCGCGTCCCCAAATAGCGAACGACTAAACTTTCCCCTAACAAATTTATATATTTAAAGTTTCAATAAAACTTTAACTACTTAGTGAGAGCATTAAATTAGAAGGCAAGAACAAGACAGTCACGTATTTCATTACAAAGTAAATAAAGCGCAATAAACTTTGGTCCCAAACAGGCAATTAAACCTAAATACCTATCTAGATGTCTAGGCGTTATATTACACAGCCCCTACTTTTATTACGCATTCGATCTCGTCTATAAAATTATTCCGAATGAACGAGCACGAATAATTTAAACCCTAACCATTCATCCTTATTTTAAATCGAAAAGTTTGAACTTCTGTCTTTTATTCAATTCAATTAACGTGATCACTACATAATCTACAACTTTGCAAGCAAAAAAAACCGACTTCAAAAGTTTTCTCATTGATGCCATTGTTAGAACTAGACCGAAGTGAAATGGGACCACACGGGGAGCACCAGCTTTCAAATAAAAAAGAATCATCAAGATCGGTTCACCCAGTCGAAAGTTCTGAGATAACAAACATAATTGTAGTAACAAAAAAAAAAACATTTTTTTTTTACTATTTACAGGGTAGCGTTTGACCACAAGTCACCTGATGATAAGTGACGATGCGGTCGAAGGTGGCGTCACGCTACACCTGGACTGGAAACTGGCTCTCAAGCGAGGCTGCCGGAACACACCGTTTAGGTGCTTGGCGACAGATTCTTAACATAAGGGTGGTAGCTAGCCAGGCGAGTACTAGAAAATACCCTACCACCAAGCAAAAAACAGTCGAATTAAGAACCTCTTCCTTTTTTTAAGTCGGTTAAAAACTTAAAAGTAACTATGCATGTTCCAATATCTTTACACAGGTTTTTTTGGGACAAATAAAGACTACTTACAGCATTATTTCGATTTCCTTTAACGAACACTTAATAAATACTAATACACCACTAATATAACACTCAAAAAAACAAAACTCTTGAAATTGAAATAACATTTTCTATTAACTTGTGTATCTTCGAGTGATAATGTGTAATATTGGTGGATTACTAACCATTATGTGTACGAGTGTTGGAAATTGAAATAAAGTTGTGGAAGTGACTTTTCTAATTGCTCCAAAAAAGTCCGTGTAAAGTTTAAGTAAAGCCACTACTTTACTTAAACACTATCCTCATCCCTTCATCTCATCATCATTTAAACTTGATTCAACTCTGAGTTTGAAATATTTTATACTTGACACTGGCAAATACACTAATCGTGTGACGCCATAACAAAACAAAAAAAAACATTTTCTCGATTACAGTTAAAATGCTTCCAAAAATACACGAGAGAAATAATCGGAGTCATCCAGGGTCATCAGTCGTCATGTCAAATATGACAGGTGCGTAATGCTTGCACGTTTGCACACATGGCTGAACAAATCAGGCCGACTTTTCCATAAAATAAAGGTAGCTGTCAGTTGTTTTTTCGCCATTGCCAAGATATTCGGCCTCATGTTTCATCAGGGGTTTATTTGTGTTGAAGTTTTTTTTCTCGATTTCTTTCAGAGTCATTTTATTGTCGAGTGAAAGATTTTCGAATTCGTAGTAGCAATATTGGCTAAGTGCTTCAAAGCTATGCTCCAGGGATCCGTTACCATTTTGAGATGTTGCAAGTTTTAATGTCAAATACGTAATATATTTATTACAGTACTAGTTGCTCCCCGCGGTTTCACCCGCGTCTTCCCGCTATCCCACGGGAACCTTTTTCCAGGATAAAAGTAGCCTATGTGTTAATACAGGGTATAAGCTATCTCCACTCTTAATTTCATTTAGATCCGTTCAGTAGTTTTTGCGTGAAATAGTTACAAACATCCATCCATCCATACATCCATACCCACAAACTTTGACGTTTATAATTTTAGTAGTATTATTCACTTGCATAGTTTTATTTTTTTAATTGAGATTATAAATTTGTGAGATATAAAAATCAATCTGTATGTCATGACTTCGGATCTTGCGAATGGGCTCGAGCATTTGGTGAAGGATGACGTCACTATTATGAGCTTTGGCCTTTTCTAGTGCTCATCTGGCTACCTTTAAGTTGAGAATCGGTCGCCAAGCACCTATCGGTGTATTCCGACAGCTTCACATGAGAGCCAGTTCCCAATCCAAGTACAGCGTGCTATCAACTGGCGACACCTTCAACCACATCGTCATTTAAAACCAGGTGAAAAAGTCATAACCAGGTAAAAAAGTCATAACCAGGTGAAAAAGTCATTTAAAGTCAACGACGAAAAGATATACACAGATAAATATCTATTAAAAGTAAAATTCAATAACAACTTGTAAAAATATTGACTAACACACAGAGCAGAACTTTTTATCAAATGTCGTAGAATATCCACACAAATATTTTTTCCTAAGCTTTTTCCGGGGAACTTTTATGATAGTTAAATCTTCTTTTTTTTTTTTTTTTGTTATTGCGTCACACGGTTAGTGTATTTGCCAGTGTCAAGTATAAAATATTTCAAACTCAGAGAGTTGAATCAAGTATAAATGATGATGATGATGAGATGAAGGAATGAGGATGCTGCTTAAGTAAAGTAGTGGCGCTTTACCTAAACTTTACACGGACTTTTTTGGAACAACTAGAAAAGTCACTTTCACAACTTTATTTCAATTTCCCACACTCGTTCACATTAACGAACACGTAATGGTTAATAATCCACCAATATTACACATTATCACTCGAAGAAACACAAGTTTTGGATATAAAAACAAAATTTTCACGTTGACAATTCGATTGCCGCCAAAAAAGTCCCAAGTTAAATCTTAACCCAACATGCAAAATGCTACTCGAAATAGTTCAAAAAGTTTTATATAGTCTCAGTTTTAAATAGTTCCAACCTTCTTTGTTCCTCAATCTCATTAGAATTTATATTAACTGCTAACTTAGTTAAGATTTAAATTTCAACTTCATTTGGTTTCATTTACGGATTTAATTAAACCTGTAAGACGAAGTTAATGTCTGTTATAGAATATTGTTTTCGGAAATTCATTATGGCAGTCAAATTAGAGTTAGTCTAAGTTTGCCGACGAAATTAACATAAATTATTAAGTTCCGGTGAATACACAAATCTAATCTACACAAATAAATAAAATAGTACTGTCTGTTTGTAATTTAAAATTAACAGCTTTTCACTAAATGCATATATACGGTACTTACAACAAAATCGCAGTTTTTAAAATTTCTGTCTGTCTGTTTGTTTGGGCTAATCTCTGAAGTGGCTGGACCGATTTTGACGGGACTTTCACTCGCAGAGAGCTAATGTTATAGGGAGCAACTTAGGCTACTTTCATTTTAGAAATTTGAACCCTGGGGAAGGTCTTGGTAAACTTTTTATTGCGATAAACGGTAACCGCGGGGAACAGCTAGTAAATCAATATCACGGTTGTGTCCAGGAGTGCATTGAGAATTCAGATGGTGCAGGGATCGAAAAAGTGCTCGATCGTATCTTTATTGCTACCATCCCATCTTCGACAAACAATCAACCTATAGATCTACACTTTCCAAACAAACAAAACTCTCGAAATTATTGTATTGTGCTGCAAACGATACAATAGAGAATAGAAGCGTGATTCACGGAAATGATTGGTTGTTTATCATCAGGGCTGCTATTGGTTGTTCTTTGAAACAGTGAGGGCAAATCATTTGGAATATAGGTAGATGATGCGTTGGTTAGATGTAGCGGTCGGGGTCAGAATTCCATTGACAGCCCAAAAAAAATAATTGTGCATAAGACCTTCTTTTATAAGCCGTTTCGTACGTACATGTGTCAATGAACCAATAAGGAAGAGCGTGGTTACCGGTCACAAACACAGAGAGATAGATTAGATACCTATGCGGCATGCCTACCGTGCGGACGACTATGAAATATGAGGTGCTACTACAGTTTTGTTCTCTTACTGTACATCAGAAATTCTGTCGTAAAAAAATCAGATATTAATTATATTTTAAAAAGAACCAAAATTATTATTTGGCACTTGAAAAGTAACGTTTTTCAAAACTCCCATAAAATGGCATCAGGTGCAAACAAAAACAAAAATATACCCAAGGCCTTATAGCTCAGCGTTTTGGCGTAAAATACTGACGTAAGCGCCCACCTAACTTAAGATTAAACCTTTTACTTACTAAAAATAAATTACAAAAAATGTTTTGCGATATTTTTGGAATATTCCAAAAAATTTGTTTAGTATTCCACGATACTAAAGTACCAAATTCCAAGAACGAAAAAGTAATCAAGCCCGTAATAAAACCGTCTAAAAATATCTGACATCCCTATAATGTTATGACGTCTTAAAGCAAAGAAAGCAAATAACGGGGCCGCATAATAAAATGAGGAAAACAGTTCGGCCCGCATTATGTAAGCAATAAGATATATCAATATTTGTGACAGACAGAACTACAGTTTGTATCAAACTTTCATATTATTCGGAAAAGTGTTTTTTCTCCGCTTTGCAAAAAAATCTATTCGGTACAGAAATAATGTTATTAAAGTGCCGTGTCAAGCGGCCATTATCTTAAAAAATTTTTCTCATCTGTAACAGTTTTTTGTAACAGAGTGGTAAATAAGCAGACAGCCCGCATGATGGTAAGCGGACGATGTTGCAATTGTTTTTGTCATTTTTTGGTTCTTGCCAGGCTCGCTACCACGATTATGTTGAGAATCTGTCACCAAGCAACTATTGGTATGTCCTGGCATTCTCTCTTATATACCAGTTCTCAATCCACGTGTAGTGTGATACCACCTTCTAGTCTAAGATCCCTTAAAGAACGACCTCCTTCGCCGAGCTGGTTAATGTATGAAAAGTATTTTATATCAAATTAAATAGACATGTCAATAAATACTTTTTTTTTAGTTTTCTATCTATGGCGTCACACGATTAGTCTATTTGCCAGTGTCAAGTATAAAATATTTCAAACTCAGAGAGTTGAATCAAGTTTAAATGATGATGATGGTGATAATGATGAGATGATGGGATTTGGAGCAACTAGAAAAGTTATTTCAATTTTCCACACTCGTGCACATTAACGAACATAATTATAATGGTTAATAATCCACCAATATTACACATTATCACTCGAAGAAACACAAGTTATGGAAATAAAACAAAATTTTCATGTTGACAGTTCAATTGCCGCCAAAAAAGTCAATAAATGTATTGCAAATGGGTTGCCTAAAAAATTTCAGTCCAGAATATGTAATTTTTTTTAAACATTTCTTTGGTTGGTCTAATAGACAAATTCCATACCAATCGAAAGTATGAAGAATAAACAATATGCACACTTAAGGTAGACTATTTTTCCCCGTCACAACTCCTGAGTATAATTGTAAAAAGTAAAAAATATGTATAGGTATATATATAATTGTATCAAGTTTTTGTATAAATTACTTATTGGCATAATCTCACAGCTCAAGTCTATTTTTCAAACAAACAAGTTTTACACTTGGAGCGTTGCGAAGTACTTTAATTTTCACAAAACTAAGCTTCAAAGAAAATAACTCTGTTTCTTTTTCATTTTCCTAACGTCTCCGTCACAAAGACGTCATTTGTCTCGTGATTACTTATTTCATAGTCACCTTTGAGCTCAGAGGATTATTATTTTCATGTCATTTACGTTTTTTCGCGACGTTTCTAACTGTCAAAGCGGTTGCTGCAGTGTAATCTTCTATAATATAAAAATGAATCGCAAAATAATTATGTTGGTAAGCGCATAACTCAACAACGCCTGGACCAATTTTACCAATTCTTTTTTTTAAATGTTCGTTGAAGTCCAATAATGGTTTTTACGGCGAGAAAAATCGAATAATTGCCGGGAAAACACTAAAATTAGCCCTTTTCTTTTCCCCATACAAACGATTCGTAATAATACTTAAGTCAATTTGAACTTTAATACCATACCATAAAGTTCAAGTGTAAGTGGAGAGTTTCCGGGAAGGCAAAACAATTGAGTGACGTTAGTATTGTATAAATATTGATGTCTGTTTTCAATAAAATTAGGGATCCTTACTAAAACTCCAATAATGTGTGTATTATAATTTTTGCGTTTTTGCTAAATACCCGTGCGAAGCCGGGGCGGGCCGCTAGTCTATGTTATAAAAATTAATCGCAAAATGTGTTGGTAAGCGCATAACTCAACAACGCCTGGGCCAATTTTGCCAATTATTTTTGTAAAATGTTCGTTGAAGTCCAAGAATGGTTTTTACGGCGAGAAAAATTCGAATAATGCCGGGAAATTACTAAAAACAGACCTTTTCTTTTTCCCATACAAACGTTTTCTAACTAAAATGTAGGGTCAATTTGAACTTTAATACCATACCATAAAGTTTAAGTGTAAGTGGAGAGGTTCCGGGAAGACAAAACGATTGAGTGACGTTAGTATCGTATAAATATTAATGTCAATTTGGAATGGAGATAGCTTATACCCGGATTAACACATTGGCTACTTTTTATCCCAAAAAAAGTTCCTGCGGGATAATGGAAAAACGCGGGTGAAATGAGCACGTCCCTTGCTTGAAGGTAAGCGCCATCAGAACTTTGAACTGCAAAGTTACGTGGTGCTACAGTATGATCTCTTAAAGGCCCTTACTAACATAATAATGTCTCCTAACTAATACGCTTCGAGAATGAATAACTTAAGTATTTAAAAAAAATGTTTATAGGAGTTATTACAGATAAAAAATATCAAGTGTCAACACCAAAAACCATAATAATCTTAGATTAAGGATAATCCTTAATCTAACTAAGCCTATATAATACTAAGATCTCTCAAGTAGGGTTTTCCTTAGACCAACTGCCAAATATCCTTGCCATTTTCGAGGGATTTCCTCTCCCTTTTACCGTTAAGTAAAACTTAGAGCAAGCCCTGAACCTAATTATGGCGGCGCTCATTTCGGCGCGAAAATGTGACAGTTCGTTAAGTTCCACGAGTGTTGGCGGGAAAATGGAATTGTACTGGCATAGGACAGGAAAATTTTTAGGTAGAAATACAAATTGTCCCTTGCCGGATAATGATATTATTCTGTGTAGTATGTACCTAACTAGTTAGCTGGTCGGTAATATCTTCCTTTGTATTTATGTAGTTATTACTAGGTATATTCATAAAGTCGTAGGCAGTAACAATACGTAGCCATTTTTTTTCAATAATAATTAATTAATAAATAAGTAAGTAACTGGAATATAATATGATGTCTGTGTTATCATCATTATCAGCCTTTCACGTTCACACTGCTGGGACTCTGGCCTTCTCTCAGAGAGAGATTAAGGGCTGTAATCTACCACGCTGGCCCAGTGCGGGTTGGTAGATGTCGCACGCCCTTGAATGTTGCAGTTCTTGGGCATGCCGGTTTCCTCACGATGTTTTCCTTCACCGTTTTGAGCGATGGCAAATCCGCACATAACTTATTAAGTCATAGATGCGTGGCCGAGAGGATTCGAACTCGGTGTTGGCGTCTCGTAAGTCGCATGCTTAACCGTTCGGCCACCATCGCTTTTACCATGTACGTATTATATTATTCACTGACACAAAAAAAGCGTAAATCTAAAACGTACTCTCAGAAGGTACAATTCCAATCATTCCACCAATCAGGCTTCATTATGCTAAAGTCGTTGTTAAATAATAATAAAATGACTAAATTGCGTCAAATAATAACCATAATGATACTAGATTTCCGCACGTTTCCGAATTGGTTCAATATTTACCGGAATAATTGGCGTTTAATATAAAAAAATTCTTTGTACGCAATGTTTTTGATGTACTTGCCAAATATTAATTCTGTCATAATTAAACCAATTCTTGCAATCATCAAGTGATTTTCAGGTCTTTTTATTGCACTCATAATATAAATGACTATACAATAATTAAAATCAAGTTTTGAAACGGGTTCATTACCATGTTTTTAGTGCTCCAATTCAATCAATTATAATAATAATAAAATTGTCAATGTGATCGCGCCAAAAAAATTACCTGCGGGCGTTTCTGCCTGTTGTTTTGCTTTTGCGTTGGAGGTTAGAACAGGCGTACCTAGTTTTAAGTTTGACTTTAGAAACGGGTTGAAAAAAATCGGGTCATACACAGAATACGAAGCAAAAATATCCCCAAACGCCCTTCCTAACCTGTCAACATCAAAAACCGAGCACAAACCCGATATACGTTAATGCGGGATCTATTCCCCTTTATGTTGATGTTAGATCACGAGCGATTTCGGTAAAAAAGAGAGATTTACTCCCAGCATCCTTCGAAGGAAGACGTACAGACTTGATTGATGACGTGTGCGCTTCCGGGTTGCGTGACTTCCAAACCTACTTGGTGATAGAAACTTCTTCTTCTTCGCATAAATTAAAATACTGGTTAGCAAAACAAAAAAAGCCTCCGTGTATTCTTTAAACTAAATCTCCTTTAACATCAAGTGTGGTCAAACGCTAATCTGTCAGCATAAATAAAAAAAACGACTAAGAGCTTGAAGTCAAAGTTCAGGGGCGGACCTTTGCACACAAATTGACCTAGCCCCAAATTAAGCTCGAAACTTGTGTTATGGGTACTAGACAACGATATGCATACTTATATAGAGAAATAAATACTTATATAGATAGATATATCCAAGACTCAGGTACAGTTAGTTGATATATCAGGATGCAAAGTGTTTGAAGGTTTGCTTGTAGTGCACATGTGAACTATTGGTATTGTGGGGAGCTCTTTTTAATAATATATGTATCATCGTGGATTATAATATATGTGTTGTTTTTTGTAAAGTTTTCTAATGACTGTGTGTAAGCACTAAACTTAAAGTAAGGCAAAAATGGGACACGTATTCTCTCAGAAGACAGAGTATTGGTAATTCGCGCTGACCCAGTGTGGGTTGGTGGATAATATAGAACTATTCACTAATTTCACGTTTTGTTCTGCAATATAGTGAGATGTCACATTATCCAAGTTTAATTTATAAATAACCGAACCGTTCACTTTTCTCAAAGCAAATAAAACAAGAAGCTTCTTAATGTAAAAGCTTGAACTAGCGTTTGGAAAGACGCGTCTGAATCATGGCTCTGACAGGAAATGAAAGGGTAAGGTGCCCAAAACGCAATCAATCTCGTTGTCATTCGATGGACCCTTTTTGTCAATACCTAATATTAATTTCCATTGATGTATGGGTCCGATTTGTGTTTGGAAATTTTGTGTTTCCGCTTTACGTCTTTTTATGTCAATCCTGTCTTATGTTAAGCTATAGAATATAGACTATTACTATAGTTAACGTTAGAGACAAAATAGAGAGAGATTTACTAATGCCAAAATACAATTTATACATACATACTTATATGAAATTGTTTTTTAACAGAACCAACAAGCGATCCAGCGATCTATATCTATAGATGTGTTTCGGTGGCCCCACTTGATACTCATTTTTCAATCGAAGTGTAGCGTGGTGCCATATTCCATCGTATCGTCATTAACCATCAAGAGACTTGTAGTCAAAAGTGGTACTTTGTGTAATAGCTCAACTTCTTGAAATCTAGTAACATTGGCACATCAGAGTTAGACAAAATAAATTCACAGAACCGTTTTTGAATTTCAGTTTCAATTTTCCGAAACCCTCAACTGCGATACACATAAATTTACATTTGCAGATCTCGCAACTTCAGCGTTTCACCGTAAGCGTTCACGTAAACGTATTTTACGTGGAGCAGTAACCAACTGAGAGGGAAATAAGGCAGCTTACATGCAGTGATACTCTGTGCCTCCTCAGGGGTAAACAACCCTGAGTGAGTTGCGGTTTCACTGCTAGGCTATTTGGTAAAATCGGAACGCAACCAATTGCAAGAAAATCGTTCCAACTATTCGCCACTTTGATGACTACACACTTGTACATTGTCAGTTAACTCTAACAGTTCTTAAGCAACCGTAATTTTGAGCAACTTAATAATGAGACGAGCTAGTCGCTCGGCTGGTGATAAGCATCACACTTGATCAATTAATGTAAAAAAATCAAATGTCAATTTATTGTTTAATTTAAATTGAGACAATGCATATTATGTTAACTGTTTTTAGTATTGTCGTGTGAAAATATTCTTTAGCACTACTAATTATCTGACTTATATTATATATCATATTATATACATACATGTCATCAGGCTTATTAGATGTAATCTACTCGTAATTAGTCCTCATAATAAAAAATATAAAATTTTTACTTTTCATCCAAATATCTCTATGTTTTATAACGTATTAGTACATTTATATAAAGAAAAAACAAAATAAAACAACATTTTCAAAAGAATAAATTATTAAACTAAGATTTAATAAATATAAATAACCATTGCAAACAAAGGTATAAATATTCCTTTTCCTTTGGCAACTTGAAAATGTTCTTTTTTTGTTGTGACGTAACATCAAAATTTCTGCTTCATTTCCTACCGCGATTGCTGTTGATATTGTAACAACTGGTTGTTTTTGCTTTTTTATGTAATCACTTTGTTTGAATATGCAACATTTATGTTTATGTTTGTCTTCATAAAATAAATATACGCACACATAGCATCGTGTAAAGACTTGACTTTATCTCATGCCTGAGACAAATTGAAACTCATTAAAAATATTTAATTCATAATTCTATTAGACTTCCTTTTCACTTCGACAAGATTATTTCTTTGAACAAAAAATGGACCAAGGTTATTTTTTTTAGCAAAACATACAAATTTATCTTTGTATTTAAATTAGCGTCTTGTTTGAACAGTACAGTCAACGATAAAAGTCGCTGAACAATCACACTTTTTTTCTATTATCCTCATCATCATCACCTAAAATCAGGTGTGTTATGTTGTGGTCAAAATGAGTCCATGTAAAATGTAAAAAAAACCAATAATAATTACTGATTTGAAACACATTTGGAAAATCGAGAACGATCAGCTACTTTTGTCGCTGACTGTACGTAATGCCGTTTACACACATTCATTCAAACTAAAAAAATTCATTCACATTCATTTTGTTTGTGATCAGAAGAGTTATGATGAAAAGCTACCATGTGTGTAAGGTCCAATTCTTTTTGAATCGAAAACTTCAAATCCTACTAATAATTATAAACGTTTAAATTTATGAGTATGGATGGATGGATGTTTGTTACTCTTTCACGCAAAAACTACTAAACGGATCTGAATGAAATTTGGAATTAAGATAGCTTATACCCTGGATTAACACATAGGCTACTTTTTATTCCGGAAAAAGGTTCCTGCGGGATAACGGGAAGACGCGGGTGAAACCGCCGGGCGCAACTAGTACGCCCATAGTTCAACATTGGTCATAAAAAAAACATTTATATGAACATAAAAAAAATATTTACACAGATTTTTCACAAATTGTTATCGTAGTCCTAATGGTGTATTTGCATTGAAAAATAAGAACTTCCCCTTAACGGATGGGGTGCTACCAAAATATCAAGCGAAAGGAATGTTTGTCTTGATTCCAATGTGAGGGGTGCTTGAGAGGTCTACAAATAAAAAGATAAAATCTTTTGCTTTGCTATTTTTTTGGGGATTTTATTTACATTGTGAAAGAAGATTGTTGTTATTTTTAAAAGTGAGTAAACATTACGTATCAATATTTATAAAGGTGTTTGACGAAAAGAGTTTATACTACATTTGTATAAGCCATGAAGTTACTACAGGAAATGTTGCTTAACGAAAGCCCTAATATATAATCAGTGTGATTACACCAGATTGTAATAAACATGATAAGATCACACCGTACATTAATTAAAAAAATTAATACTGCGAAGTCATATTTGGTGTCTAGACTAGAAGAATAGTAAAAAAACAAACTGTCAAAATAGATGATGTTAAGGCCCTGATATCAACACCCTCACCCCGCAGGTAACAAAGGGGGTGCAGATCTCGAAGTAACGAAAAAGTTGAAAAATATCGCAACAGATAATCAAGACAGTATTTTTAAAAACTAGCCTACATACCTTCTATTTTTTATGTTTTAATGGTATTTTAAGAAGTCTTTGTTTTTTTTTTTTTTTTTTTTTTTTTTTTTTTGGCGTCACACGATTAGTGTATTTGCCAGTGTCAAGTATACAATATAATATTTCAAACTCAAAGAGTTGAATCAAGTTTCAATGATGGTGATGATAATGATGATGATGATGATGGTGAGGAGATGATGGGATGAGGATAGTGTTTAAGTAAAGTAGTGGCGCTTTACTTAAACTTTACACGGACTTTTTTGGAGCAACTCGAAAAGTCACTTTCACAACTTTATTTCAATTTCCCACACTCGCACACATTAACGAACACATAATGGTTAATAATCCACCAATATTACACATTATCACTCGAAGAAACACAAGTTTTGGAAATAAAAACAAAATTTTCACGTTGAAAATTCGATTGCCGCCAAAAAAGTCCTAAGTCTTTGTTATTTATACATCTGGAGCAAAACGGTTGTAACCTTAAACTTTGTGCATTTTTTTCAAGATACTCGTATTAAACCTTTTTTTTGCAGGATGGCCATTTTTACTTTTCTACATGTTTTGAAATACTTTTTTTTTTTTACTTTTTTGGCGGCAATTGAGTTGTCAACGTGAAAATTTTGTTTTTATTTCCAAAACTTGTTTCTTCGAGTATTAATGTGTAATATTGGTGGATTATTAACCATTATATGTTCGTTAACGTGTACGAGTGTGGGAAATTGAAATAAAGTTGTGAAAGTGACTTTTCTAGTTGCTCTAAGTAAAGCGCCACTACTTTACTTAAACACTATCCTCATCCCATCATCTCATCATCATCATCATTTAGACTTGATTGGGCTTTGAAATATTTTATACTTGACACTGGCAAATACACTACTCGTATGAAGCTATAAAAAAAAAAAAAAACAACCTTTTTTTTCGTACATATTTTCTTCAAAGATTTCTTACAAATAAAATCACAAAAAACAAATCACAAATCAATAAACAAAACACACAAACCAAAAACAAAAACACAAATCAAATACAAATCTTTTTTAGATTTTTATTTGTTGGTTGTAGTGGCTTCAGTTTTCAAATCGTCCTCTTTAGATCTCCCGACACACAGCCACATCAGCAATTTCCAAGGCCGTTGAACTTTCCGAATCTTCAATAACAACAGAATTAATGTCTCTCCCGGCGCGAAATCAAGGGGATTTAACGAGACAGCCGCAGAAAACTTGGAGTAATTAGTGCATGAACCGAAGCACGGTAACGAGCGCTAACGACGCTGTCTTACCGTGTATGGAAGCACTTTAACTTTTTGTCTGACGTGAGTTAAACTTGAAAGTTCCTTGAAAGGCCATTGAAGTCGGAAAGCGTATCCTTCCGATTTGAATAGTCTTGATTTAAATTTTGTAAGACAACTAGGGTAGGTAGGTAGGTAGGTAGGTTCGTCTGCTTTTTCTGTTATCGTGCAAGTTTTTTTTTAATTTGCTTCACTTGTTACTAACTAACACTGTAATAAAATCATAAAAGTCAATTTTTACCCACTTCTAATTGTCGTATCGCATTGAAACTTTGTATGCATATGTAATCCTGGTGATAACACAATAATTTGGTATAATCTACCTTATCTGATGATGGAGCCAGGAGGTGCATAGTTGAACTACAATAAATACATACAGTCCAACATAGTACTTCCGCCTTTTTTGAGTCAGTTAAAAATATCAACTCCCAAGCAGGCAAAGTTGCGGAAGTACTAGTGATTTACTAGTGATTTCACAAAACCACAAAAATGGTTTTCAAACGACCATAATAAAATCGTTTTTTACGTTTTTAAATGACATAGTAAGCCCGACACAATCTTCGAAACAACGACAAATGTTGAAATACAACATGCGCCAGTTAATAACAACAGGCCAGTTACTGTTGTTACTGTACAAAGTTAATATAACTGCGCCGACCGGAAGTTTGACTGCGGATCCTTACGTTTTGTCGCTTCCTTTGTTAACATTCGGAAAGTCGGGGTTCACAGTTGTGGCCTTTTATGTTTCTTCCCGTGAATGTGTGCTCATTCAACTCTATGACAGCATTAGTAACGTCTCATGGATTTATAACAGTGCTTGGATGGTTTCGAGATTTGTCCTCATTCAACATCGAGCGGCGAAGGAAAACATAGCGAGGAAGCCGGCATGTCCAAGAACCTCATTCAAGGACATGCAATACCAACCCGCACTGGGCCCGCGTGGTATAAATTACGGCCCATACTCTGATGATAATGACCATCGAGCATCTCCATGGCATGAACTCTTAGCCACATATCATATTGTACTCGTATCTATGAGTATTTATGGTATTGATAATTTATCAATATGCACTATATTATGCTCACAGCATTTATGTTGTTTATTACATATAACGTCAATATTATGTATTTGTGTCGGTATATGAATATGCATACTTTGTGTACCATGTAAGTGATTTTAACTATTCACATTTTAAATTCAGCTGAAATTCATATTTGCTGTACATTTTTCTGTAGGTACATAAACCATCAGACTTCTGTCCATCTAACCGTAGGGTGCAGGAAGTATAGTTTTTTACGATGGTAGCTCAGTATTTATTGGTAATTATGGTCATGGTTTCAAATTTTCTATTTTCAATTTTGTTTTTCTTTGGTATCAAATACAGTAGAGTTAACTGCAATGCTAATGTTAAGCAGGCTACAGTGCCGCCGGAATTGTCGCAGCAAAGTTAGCGACCGCCGCATTTTGATGAGTCTCACGCTGACAATTATTTTTATAATGAAAACTTGAAATATGTATGTTGAGTTTTATTTAACTGAATTCTAAGGGATTGAAATGAACTCTTTCTGAGAGAAAGTCTGTGTTTCCGCAGTAAGAAATAAGTTCAGTGTTTGAAACAAAATATGCTAATCAATAATAAGCTGAGTGGTAGAGACGTCTCTTTACCCGACTGCAGAAGAAGGAGGGTTATGTTTTTCGAGTGTATGTGTGTATGTTTGTATGTATGTATGTAAATTTCTTTGGCACGGCCTGTAGCCTAAATAGCTTGACGGATTTTAACATAATTATGAGGTGTCATTAGATTCGTCTTTATTGTGGGAGTGACATAGGGTGCTTTATTTTCGGCGCAATCGGGTTTGTGTTCCTTTTATAATGCATAATTTAATGCAACCCTCCGATATGTGTCGGAGTCATTGTGCAAGAAATACTTTTTGTATATATTAATGCAACATTATATATATCGATCAAATATATTATATATGTAAATTTATATTCTCGTCTAAATTCATAAGGTCAAAACCGGTTTGTTTGGGGGTTAGGCTTTTCTATTTTTATGTATATTAGAGATATATATTTATTTATTTATTTATTTGGGCATCAACACAATGTACATTAATAAAATTTAAGTAAAAAAAACACATTGATGTACTAAACTAAATGCCATTGCAGTTACAGATGCCGACTGCATGCACAATATGGCGGCGAATAACATATAATAGAAAAAAAAAATAAGTGATAAAATTAAAATAAAATAAAATGAATTCATTAAAACAATATCCAGAATGTTAATAATAGAAATAAAAAAAAAATCGCACAAAGTAGTAAAAATAACGAACAATTAAAATTATAAAAATGATAGAATAATAATAACAATTATGTATAATTTTAAATAAAATCAGTAAACACAAAAATTATTAATGAAAATTTGAAAGTAATAAGTTAATTTAAAAAATTGTAAATAAATGGTAAAAATTAAAATAAATTCATTAAAATAACATCCAGAAGTAAAATAATAACAATAAAAAATTCATACAAAATAATAAAACGTAAAATTAATAAACGCTACAAAAATAAAAATCATCGTACCTAATCCCTAACTATGCTCCTTCTAAACTTGCAAATGTTATCGACAAAAAGGTCAACATCGTTCGATTTCGCGTAACTATTAAATTCTCTTATTAGTCTGTTAAGAGGTGCGTTTTGACCCAAGTTCGACTTACATAAACTAGTTTTTAATAATTGGTAACGTGACGCACGTGGTAGCCGCGACGGAGCGGCAAAAGACAACGAGAAGAGAAGCTCTGGTGTGTCTAAGATTCCATTAGCAAGCTTAAAAAGAAAAACCAGGTCAAGCATCCGTCTTCGATCCACGAGTGATGTTATATTAAAATATTTTAATCTATCTTCATATGACAAAAGAACTTTCCCCAAATTAACGGAATAGGTTAAATGCCACAGAAATCTCTTCTGTACACTCTCCAGTCTCTTAACATAAACATTGTAAAATGGATTCCAAACAACGCTGCAGTACTCCAAACCACTGCGAACAAACGAGTTAAACAAAAGGATTTTAGTATTAGGTGATCTGAAGTCCCTGCAATTACGAAGTATGAAACCCAGATTTTTAAATGCTTGAGAACAAACCTTATCTATATGACCATTGAATTTTAATTTAGAGTCGAGCTGTATCCCCAAATCTCTTACTGTGTTAACTTTCTCTAAGTATTGTGAATTAATTTTGTAAGTTGTATCGGGTGGCTTTTTTTTCCTAGAGAATTGCATGTAATAACATTTTGAAATATTTAATTCCATGACATTAATTTTACACCAGTTCACCAAACGATTTAAATCATCTTGTAAAAGATCGGAATCCAAAGAAGTATTTACATTTCTAAAAAACTTCAAATCGTCAGCAAATAAATAGTACCGGGAATAATGGAAACAGTCACTTATGTCGTTAATAAAAACGTTAAACAGCAAAGGACCCAAATGAGATCCCTGAGGCACCCCCGACGTAACCTTAAAATATTCTGAACAGTAGCCATTCACCACCACCTTAGACTGGCGATCCGAAAGATACGATCCACACCAACTCAGCAAAGGCTCAGCAATGCCGAGATGAGAAAGCTTTTGAAGCAGAACTTGATGATTTACTCTGTCGAAGGCCTTGCTGAAATCGGTGTAGATCGCGTCCACGGAAGAACGACTGTCCACCACCAACGAGACCTCGTTTATGAACGACGTTAGGTTTGTTGCAGTAGATTTAGCCTTCGTGAAACCGTGCTGAGAGGGATTCAATACTTGTTTGAGATGCCAAGTCAACAAGGGACACAGTAGTTGTTCGAAAACTTTTGCAAAGACCGGGAGAATCGAAATTGGTCTATAGTTTTTAACTTGTTCTTTTTGGCCACTTTTGAACAAAGGTAGAACCAAGGCCATCTTCCAGTCGGCAGGAAAAATACCAGTAGTAAGAGATCTATTATAAATTAGACAAAGTGGTCTTACTAAAGCCGTTGCAGTTCTGACTACAAACACTGAAGGGATTTTGTCAGATCCTGCCCCTTTGCATAAGTCCAGTCTTTTTAACACTTTCAAAACTTGGTCGTCCCTGAATTTTATGGAGGCCAAATAATTACTGGTCAGCGTGCCACAGCCGCTCATTGAGGTATTTACATTATACATTTATATATTTACTTGTTTTTCTGTTTTTTCTTCTAGTTTTTATTTTTACTCTATGGTTTTGGTTACTCTTATAAAGCTGTCTCTATATTGTTCTTTGTCCTTAATTGACTTTTCTTTTGTATCGTTAAGAATTCAATTTGGCTAATGTACAAGTTGTTAGTCTTTCTAAACATATATACTTAATTAAATTACGAGAAAACCACGGGTTTAACTGCGGAGCTACTGATATATATTTGATCCTCAATTTTCTCGCATAAAACAGACTCAAATGCTATTGAATACGACTGCCGTTTTTCATACATAAATATCTCCTATTATAATAAGATTCATGGTGCGATAAACCAAGGATCAGGGGGAGGTCACTCGCATAATCGACGTTTTATGCTCTCAGGGTGTTAACAGGGGTGATATTTATCGGTGGCTGTAATTTTGCTTTTGGGAAAGCTTTTGTGGAATAGATTCTGTATATTATTTTATCACTAGCGACCCGCCCTTTCTTTGGGGAAGAAAGGTTCTCGAGTGACAACCACGAATCGGAAGTCGTTCTGTAGGTAGGCCCCCCACTAGGTGGACCGACGACATTGTAAGAGTCGCAGGAGCCGATGGGAGCAAATGGCTAATAGTTGTTCACGGTGGCGTTCAAAAAGGAGGCCCATAGTCAGCAGTGGAATCCAATGGGCTGATGATGATGATGATGATGAGGCCCCGGATTAGCATGGATGCAATTTAGAAAAAAAAGAGGTGAAACATATTTTTTGGCAACTTGGTTTGCAACCATTATTTTATCTACTCACATAAAAACCTAATTAGGTTTTATTATAATTTTAAACCTTTCGTGAAAAAAAAATAGGAATTGATAGGATCAACATAACAGACAGACAGACATTTTGTTTGGGTCAAAAAGACTATTTGTATCCAGAGCATAAACATAGCATATCTCTATTCCTCACTCTAATTCACCAAGCCATTTCAGCGTGAAAAAGCAACAGACACATAAACACACACACTCACAAACTCTCAAATTAGTAACATTAAAGAGTGATTTTCCCAACCAATTCACCGATAAGTCTGTTGCTACGTGTCTACATAACGAAAGAAAACAAAGGCTCCTTCCCCACAAACATTTCTAAGGAAGACGTGTCAAATAGAAATCGACCGCGTGTTAGGGTTTCGCACGCATTTCCCCACTACATTTACCCTTCGAGTGAACTGGAAAGACATTGGAATGCGGGAACTGTGTCCCAATGCGTGCTTTATTGCGTTGTGGTACAAGCTGTGAAAAATGTGTCCCACCTTATGTAAGTTACAACCCTAGGTTACTTCAGGTATTGAGATGGATGTTTTATGTAAATTAAAGGTGGGAAATTAAATAGAAAATTAACTTAGAGAGTCCACACGTGACCAGTATGCTGGCCTATATTTTGGACAAAGAATAAGCCTCGCTATTCAGCGAAGCAATGCCGCCAGCATTCTGGGCACGTTGCCAGACATCAAGGATCGTTTGAACTATCTATAGACCTTCTTTAGTTCATAGAAAATTACTATCCACTTTTCATAGATTGTCACGTTTTGCAATGACATTAATATTGCCTATCAATCAATCAATCAATAATTTATTTGCAAGAATACAACATATTTCTAACAAGGTCTTATAATAATAATTAGGGGAGTGTTCAGCCTGCATGCAGACGTGCATATATTAACAAGTAAACCTACTAGTTGCGCCCCGCGGTTTCACCCGCGTCTTCCCGTTATCCCACAGGAACCTTTTCCTGAAGTACCTATGTGTTAACCCAGGGTATAAGCTATCTCTATTCCAAATTTCATCAAAATTGGTTCGATAGTTACGGTAATAAGTGGTAACAAACATTCACACACACACAAACTTTCGCATTTATAATATCATAGGATAGGATAGGATACATGCGAAAGTTTGTCAGTGAGTGTGTACGTTTGTTACTTTTTCACGCTGAAATGGCTTTACGGATTTATCTGTCTGTCTTTCACGCCTAACTACAGCAACGAATTAAGTGACATCTGGTACAGGGATAGTCTAGAGCAAGAGAAAGGAAAAAGGCTACTTTTTATCGCGATAAACTGTAGCCCACGAGGGTGAAACCACGGGGAACAGCTAGTTAGTAATAAAAATGGAATTAGAAATGTGATCGTGCCCAAAAAAATATATGCCGGGTGTTTCTTGCCTGTTATTTGGAGGCGTAGCTATGTAGTTTTAAGTCCAAAAGATGGTCTACCGAGTTTTTTACATGTTCTTTGCGTAGTTTGGCGTTGCTAGTTTAAGTTTGACGGTTTCAATAAATACAGTCATTTTGATTTTTGTGATATTGTTTATTATCGCTAAACACTTGCACCACCAAAATGACAAACTCGCATGTCCTACTTACAAGAAAAACATTCAAAATATTCCAACTCCTTACAAAGCATTTTACTGCCGAAATTATAACTTTTTTACGATGATTGCAGCCACTTCAGAATAAGTTTGCACGTAATCAATCTGAATCCATTGTGGGGATGTCTTGAACTCCCTTTTTGTAGAACTTTGAATTATTTATACGAGGACGTTGTAATTCAAAACTTTATGAAGTGGAAATGATTTTTATGTACCTACTTACATAGTAACTAATAAACCTAAACTAATAACTAAAATACATTATAAAAGAAGTCCCTTTAGATACTGGTAGCGTTCCCCCTTTGGATGGCTAGACTAATTCTTTGTCCGAGGTAGCTGCCAGCTCTTCGGTCTCCGGTGATGTCGACTAACCTTTTTGTTATTTCCTTAAAAAGGCTTAAAGCGCTAGGACCCCACGGACCAAGGGCCGCAACACCGAATGGGACAAAATCATATTCGGAGCCTAGACCCCTGTATTTGCATGCCTTAGCTTTTTCATAAACTAATTTCCAAGATCGTAAGTTCTGTTTTCTAGTAGCTAATACTGTTTAAACATGAGATATGTTATCACGTGTGCCATATAATTACTAACTCCTCATCACGGTTTCCCTGTGTTCCCACATTTATCCGGGGAAAAAGTAGCCTATGTGTTAATTCAGGATATAAGCTATCTATGTTCCAAATTTCATCATTATCCGTTCAGTCATTTAAGCGTGAAAGAGTAACAAACATACTCATTCACAAACGTTTGCATTTTTTTAAAGGTCGGTAACGCATCGGCAACGCCTCTGGTGTTGTTGCAAATGTCCATAGTCGATGGTGACCGCTTTCCATCCGGCGGGCCGTCTACTAATCTATTACATAAAAAAAATAGTAATATATGTGTGATATGTTAATTAATTTAGGTGTAGAGTCTTTAGCTGACTCCAACTAGACAACTACTACACCTTTATCAGGTATTTATCCACCCAGCAGTAGTGTCCAATCATCACTTTCGTATAAAAAGGCAATCAATGTTTTCAGTTAAATTACAGGGCACAAAGATATTTAAATAACATCCCGCGCAGGATTTTTTTTTTAATAACAGTGCCCACAAGTTTTCTATATGTGCTATACAACCTAAACTACAACCTCCTTTAAATCATAAACCTCTTCACAAAAGAACTTTTTCATAATCAAGATGGCGGACAAGACAAGATGGCCGTCAGAACGCACAGACAAAAGAATAAAGGTTCTCTTCAAGTCCATTTAATGAGGGTTTAGGTCATTTCGTCCTCATTTCAATGCAAATTCAAGGGTTGATGATGTTCACAGGGCTATGGTAATACGGCCGAAAGATTTTGATTAAAATTTATCAAGACACTAGCGGTAACGTTTACGGAGCTTACGGTTCAGCTAAATATTGATCACCGAGCTTTGGGAATTAAGCTTTAGGGAAACTAGCAGGTAGGTGGTTAATTCGTTGTTAATTAAACACGACTCACAGAGTATTACCGTTCTTGCTTCTCAATTATAAGGCGCGTCGTTGAGACAGAGCTCTGATCGTGAATTAGTCATGTTTGAGTTAGGGTTAATGTACCGCGAGGGAATGACCTGGTAGATCTAAGAAAAAGTAAAAAAGGACGAGTCTAAGTCCGTTTCTTTGTAGGATTTAAGGAATAGTATTTGGATTTTTTAAATTTGGATATTCCGTCACTAGACAACGTTTTTGAAGGGATGATGGCCTAGTGGTAGTGATGATGACATGCAACACGTAGGTCGTGGGTTTGAACCCTGCAATGAGCTCGAACTTTCAATTATGGAAGAAATCTTGGTGGTGCATTTTTAGTGCTTGCTTGGCTAGCTACCGATCTGTCATCAAGCACTTGTCGGGGTGTTCTGGCAGCCTCACTTGATCCAGTCTAGGCGTAAAGGCAGCGCTTTTGACCATAATATCGTCAGTTTAAATCTGGTGACTTGAGATCAAATGCTCTATACGATATTAACAATGGGCACCAGAATTGTTACCATTTTTGTTTATTTTTAATAGTTGTAGTAATTGAAAATTGTTGCAAGCACCTTGTCCTAGGAAAACTTCATACCTTAACTTTGTACAGTCAGCGACAAAAGTAGCTGATCACACCACTTTTTCCAAATGTGTTTTAGATTAGCAATGCTTGGGTTTTGTTACATTTTACAAGATAGCGTTTTGACCACAACACAACACAACTGGTTTTAAGTGAGGATGCCGTCAAAGGTTGGTGTTTAAGATGATGAAAATGTGTTATTGTTCTACGACGTTTGTCGTTGACTGTACCATAAAGTAAAGCCGTTACGAGATGTCTAAAGGGCATTATTCGCGACGGCTGAGCAGCAAGACAAAATAACAGTAACTTTTGACGACATCCTTGAATATATTATGATACTAGCTGCGCCCTTCGCTTTTCCCGTTCCCGGAGGAACCCTTTTCCGGGATAAAAAGTAGCCAGGGTTAGGCTACCTCCAATTCAAATTTTCTCACATCCGTTGAACCGTTTCAGCGTCAAGAAGTGACAAACATATACACACTCAGTTACGCATTTTTGCATCTAAAATTATAGTGTGAAAAATGTTATAGTAAGAAAATCATAAAGAAAAAGGTATTACGAAACATTTTCTAATTGTTGTCAAATTTCTAATTTCAAATTGTCATACAGTATTCAAAGGAAGTGTTACAATGTTGTTATATAAAATATAAGATAAAATAAAAATGAAATAAAGTATATAAAAATGCTAAAAAGTAAAACCTACGGATTAAAATTAGATATATTTTGAACCGAGAAAAAGGATAAAGGTTTTTTTTTCTTACTCAATTTTAATTTTGCTTTAATTAAGTATATTCTTACCAGACCTTTCCAGACAAGTTACATTTTGTTACAACCGAAATATTCGAAACTTGGTACTTTTCTAACTGTTCTAATTATTGTTTGCTCATTAGTGTGGTGTATTTAGGCGGTTTTATCTCTTAAAAGGCAAATAATTTCTCTAATTAGATACTTATTCGGCGTTTTAGATCAAAGAATTTAGCAATTAAGCTAGTTTCAAACAGTTTTAGGTTCAAAGAAAGTTTTGCTACACTTAAAACCTAAGTTTCTTTCCCAGTTAATGTTTGAAGTAAAACTAATCGCCCTCGAGGACTTTGCTTAAAATTGCTTCGTAATTCTCTACATTTACTTGGTAGGTACTTTGTTTTGAGCGCCGCTAAAATGTTTCTTCAGATTGTATCATTATCAAAACAATAGTGTGCTAGGATTTTACGTTTGGTTTGAACAGTGCTGGATTTATATTTTTTATGAGTGTAGGCCAATTTTTTCGCCGCCCCATGTACATAGCTTTGTAAAATAATATTTTTCCATTTGTAGTTTCCTACATTTAGAATGCCATAAAGTTAAATAAACGGATATCATTAAGAAAGAGTGTAAAAAAACAAGATTTACAATTTTTTACGGGACTTTTTGATAGCAAAATCATCTATAATATCATCATAGTTTATGTTCATTTATATAGTTTCTTCTCTATGGATTTATTTAAAGTACCTATATAAAACCATGATAAAACCAGTGAACGTGTTTGACTTTTATCGTCTGAAATCGAGTGACCGTCCTCTGAAATCTGCCGCCCCTAGGACGCTGCCGCCCCTAGGCCGCGGCCTATATGGCCTATTTATAAATCCGGGACTGGGTTTGAATGAGTCTGCAGCGAAATTATTAAACAAAAACTTATTAATACTGTGCAATTGTGCATTACCGCATTGGTGTCATAGCAAGACTTGTCACTTATTTTCAGTCGCACTCAGTCAGTATTTATCTAAGTAGGATTCGATTTATGTAATGCTTCATGCTCATCACATGATTACATCGACCAACGTGAAAGATGCCCCGAAAATCAAATCAAAATATATTTACTTTGTAGAATATGTACTCCAAAAAGTCCAACTTACAACTAGCCAAGCCTGTTTTTTTGAGCACGATCCCATTTACTTGATGACTGAATTGAGGTTTTTGACATACTTAGACAATAGTTTGATATGTACAAAAGATTAAAACAATCAAAGAGATAAAATTCTCAAATAAAAAAACGAAACAAAACTGCGCAGTTATAATGTTTAATCCACATTCTTTGATTTAATTCGACGAGATCCTAACGCGCCCAGACTAATAATCATGGGGCAAGATACTACCCCTTTTCACCCCGGATTTATATTAAATTCCTTAGTCCAAATTTGGCGAAACAATGCCCATAGGGCTACCTAACCGCGATTTTATTATTTCTTACCCCCACATATACACAGTTTAGTTCGCATTCCTGAATTAAATGGAGGGTTTTATATACAGGAGAATCTTTAACGTTTACTCACACTTATACAGCCATACTAGATTTTTCTATGTCTGTGTGTGCATGGAAACATTTAAGATCTTAGAACGCAATGAAAGTCAAAGTAAAAGTCGAAGTCGAAATCGAAGCCGAAGTCGAAGTCGAAGTCGAAGTCGAAGTCGAAGTCGAAGTCGAAGTCGAAGTCGAAGTCGAAGTCGAAGTCGAAGTCGAAGTAGAAGTCGAAGTCGAATGTATTCAATAGGATACATTGTGATCACTTTAAAACATCAAACTTAAAACTAGCTACGCCTGTTGCAACCTCCTTATGCCGTCAAAATAACAGGCAAGAAACACTCGGTAGGTAATTATTTGGCGCGATCACATTGACAATTTTATTCTTATTACTAATAAAAATATTGTCTATTATTTATTAATTGTATTGGAGCAAGTTCACTAAAACCCCAAGCTTTTTTTGTCATCTAAATAGTCCGATATTTTGTAATAAGCTTTACTAGTAAGATTTCTCTTGGTTGGTTGTGAACATTGGGATATGGGAACATGAATATTAATGAGTTACGGGATCACAACCAAAGCAGACCAGACCCCACAAGAAAGTTTACTTCTAAAAAAGTAGAGAATAACTTAAACCTCAAAATGGTTACCCACTATTTCACCATACCCGACCCTTGATTCAAAGGTAATCCCAACAAATTACGCTAACTTATTCCAGACATAAACCTGGTTAAGTCTACAAGAACGATTCCGTATTTCTCCAGCTCCCCCGGAACCCTTTCTGCAATAAAACGTAAGTGAAGTGAGGTGAGTAGGCATTGCGTTTGCACAACTTTACTCTTTAAAACTTCAAAAGCCATGTTTTTAATTTCCGAACGAGTGAACACGTGGCAGGGTTCAGGTACCTACTTTTCTTAGGGGACTTATGGCTGATTTGTTGGGCGAGCAACGCTTAGTGCAACGAACAAAATTAGCTCTTGTTAACCGACTTCAAAATAAAGGAGGTTTCTCAATTCGTTATGTGTGTTCGCGGATAGCTCCGTCGTTTATGAACCGATATATAAAACTGTTGTTAGGGACGTACCTAAGGGTAAACTTAAACAAAACTCTGAATCAACGAATAAGGTAGATGAAGCTTAATGTAAGAAATCTATATACTAATCTATACTATCTATACTAATATTATAAAGCTGCAGAGTTTGTTTGTTTGTTTGAACGCGCTAATCTCAGGAACTGCTGGTCCGATTTGAAAAATTATTTCAGTGTTGGATAGTACATTTATCGAGGAAGGCTATAGGCTATATTTTATTTCCAAAAAAATTAGGGATACGTAAGAAAATTGCTACTTTGTAACCCAAGGTGTGAAATCGAAAACCTATTTTTGCGTGCGCTGCAAAAACTATTGACAATAGAACAAAATAATGTATTACGGGTTTTTAGTTCTAACAACACAGTTCAGTTTCTGTTCTAACTATGACAGTTATGCCAAAATAAGTGATTTTCATTTATTTCTGTATAATATGGTTTAATTTTTTACATACGAATTTTCGAGAGGTTTCGAAGGTAACACATTCGACTACAATTATATTAAAAAAAAATATGTTATTGAATCTTTCCTTACCGTGTGTGATATTTTTAAATGTGTATGATGAGTCATAAGCTTCGTGAATCGTGAAGTCGCGGTTAGAGAACTCAAGTATTAAAATTCTAAGCTTCAGCTTTTGCCTTATAGATAAAATATCATAGTAAGATGCAAAAAGGAACCGTCTTTGCCTACTTACAGAATTAGCAATGTGCACTCAAAGCAATTTCTCATTAAGTCAAGTCAATTGTACTTTATTCAATAGGATACATTGTGATCATTTTAAAACGTCAAACTTAAAACTAGCTACGCCTGTTCCAACCTCCTTACGCAGTCAAAAGAACAAGCAAGAAACGCCCGGCAGGTAATTTTTTTGGCGCGATCACATTAACATTTTTATTCTTATTACTAATTGATTGAATTGGAGCAAGTTCACTAAAATCTCAAGCTTTTTCCGATATTTTTTAATTAGCTTTACTAATAAGATTTCTCTTGTTTGGTTGTACACATTGGGATATGGGAACATGAATATTAACGAGTTACGGGATCACAACCAAAGCAGACCAGACCCCACAAGCAGCACCCGTTCACGAGTTGTGCCATTACGTAAACAAGATCTTTTTGCTTACTACCGCCAGCTGGTACGCCAAACTTCCCTACCGTGTGTCACCAAGTAAGCTTATTCAAGAGTTCCCTCGTGTTCTATTAAGGTGTATATTAAAAGTTTGTTACGTCCATTACATTAGGAGCGAGCTTTCGTGCTATTTTGCTCATTTCAATTTACTCTCGCCAAATTCGAGATGATTTTTTTTTATTGCTTCGCTCCGTTGCTATTTCAAGATTGAAAAGTACTGACGCCATCAAAGTATTGATTGAAAAGAAGTTAATGTGAAGATACAAAGAGCTTTGTACGATAGTCTGTCTGGGTGGGTACAGTCAGCGATAAAAGTAGCTGAAGCTGAAGGAGCATGTTTCCCAGAAGTAATCAGCTAGGTAAGACCGGTTTGGTGTTCTAATTACTTAGGAAATATAAACTTCAATGTACCAAAATTGTGACTAAAATACGGAACGGAAATTCTGGCTACTGATGACGTAAAAACGCCAAATTCATTAGTAACCTGTAACTCAAGCCAGCAAAAAGGCACTTGCAGTCGCAACTTGCACCATCTGCAGTTAGAGTTGGACCATTCCTCAGTTTGATTTATATATGTGTAATAAGTTAAGTGCTAAGGCACTAATGTGTGTCGAAGACTGTTTTTATTGGAAAAGGGGAAGGATGGCGATGACTTTAAGTGACAGTGACCTAACAGTAAAGTCCAGCACACATGGTGAGACACAACTGCAATTAAAATTTTAAATCGAAATGTACCTCCAGTTAATAAAGACTAGCTGTGCCCCGCAGGAACCTTTTTTGGGATAAAAATGTGCTATTCCAGGGTATAAGCTATCTCCATTTGAAATTTCATCAAAATCTGTTTAGTAGTTACGGTGATGTGGTAACAAACATTCACACACACACACACATAAACTCTCGCATTTATAACATTAGTAGAATTGTTATTACTTTCGTCCAAATGAAAAAAAAAACAATTTTTGAGAAATCAATCTTTGCTTTTATTTTTATAAACAATTTTTTTGATTTGTTTTTGGCAAGCATTTGACCCTTTTTAGGAAGAATCACCATGTCTAATTTGACATTGATTTTGGCTCTTTGTAAGGTGCACAGGTTACCACTGGACCTTCATCGTTCAATACATTGCTTGTAGTACCTAATGCTATTTGATTATGATGGCCTATGATTGGCTGCGGTCCCCGGAACAAACGATAACCACAAGTGTCAAGTCAGATGCTTGCTGTTATGATTGATTAATTAATGTTTGCGGTTACCCTTCCAATTGATTACAGGCACCAAGCAGCTGAAATGTATACTAGCTGTTCCCCGCAGTTTCACCCGCGTGGACTACATTAGACTGCAATAAAAAGTATTCTATGTTCATCCCCAACATTATCTCCTTTTTTTACTACTTACAGTGTTGGACCACAAGTCACCTGATGTAAACTTGACGATGTGATCGAAGATGGCGCAACGCAACACCTGTATCGATGGCTCAGTTGTAGTGAAGTATAGGCTTGCGATCCGTATAGGTTGTGGGTTTCAATCCTACAACAAGCTTAATCGTAGGGCATTTTCTAGTGATCGCCTGGCTAGCTACTCTCAAGTTGTGAATCTGTCGCCAAGTTCCTGTCGGCAGTCCCACTTGAGAGCCAGTTCTCAACTCAGATGTAGCATGACACCGCCTTCAACCACGCACTTAACATCAGGTGACTTGTGGTGAAAAAAACATGAATATCTATGTTTAATAATAATGATTAGATACAAAACTCATAATACTAGACAATGAAATGGTTAAAACGTATTATGCAACTAGTTTCAGAAAGCTAAGCGGCTTAAGAGTTCCATAATCCAACAAAACTCAACGCATTATCTCCTACATTACTCCTTTTTCAGTATGCTCTCTAAAAGCCCCACAGCGCCCTAAAACATTACAAGAGCATTACCTAGACTGTCCGTACAAAACTTACGAGTTCCCACACTTGCACACAAGAAAAATACTCGCAGAAAAGAATACAAACAGCCTTCTAAACAGCGTTTAAAGAGACAACGATCAAAAGACGTCGCGCAACTGACAACTGGGGATGGATACATGACGCACATCGCAGTTCTCTTACGAAAACACTACGTATTTTATGCCCTCAGGCAAGACATGTGGGAAGTGTCCACTTTATAAAGATCCCCCGAGACAACCACGTTGCTCCCACATCAACAGAAACAGCGCGCTGAAAGGAGCTCGTAACATCCTGGTGCATGGATAAAGCATGTTACTCAAGACATGTCGCGGAGCCCGCAGCAAACCTCCTTTGTTCGCAACCGCCGCTGAAAAGAAACAAAAACGCTGAGCGATTGTTTCGCGCGCTTTTTGATGTGTTCCATTTTCGAATTTGGAGGTTTATTTTTTTATTGGGCCGGGGAAGATGGAAGTTTTCCTCTTTAGGTAATCTGATAAAAAAGGCGCGTTAAGTATTGGATAAGCTGAGAAGGGTTTAAGGGGATAGAATTACGCTTTGAAACGTTTTTCGGGGAACTGTTTTTAATTATTTACAGGAGAGATAAAAGTATCCAAAGTTTGGGATAATACTTGTATCGGTATTTTATAAGTGAAAGGAATGGAGGTATAATAAGTCACGTCCATTACTGTTTATGTACCGTACGTAACATACGGCGTGGAACGCTAATGGGTTATTGTGTGGGAACCATAAATACCAATTACTGGCCGGCTGGCTAAGAAAAAAAGAAAATTCGGCACTAACGACGTATTGTGAGGTTGTCTATGGATCGCGGTTTATGACTGGATTTCTTGTGTGTAACTGCCTGTATTACGTTAATGTCCTATGTTTAGGGAGCTATAGTTCCACTTAAGCTTTTATGTTATTTATTTTTATTTTTATCGCTTTTAGGCTGTTTTATTGTTATACAAAATGTAATGTTCAATATGTGTTACAATTTAAAGTACATTAGCCGTTAGTATTTATTACAGTTGCCGTCGTTCAAAACGGTGAAGGAAAATATCGTGAGGAAACCGGCATGCCCAAGAACTGCAACACTCAAGGGCATGCGACATCTACCAACCCGCACTGGGCCAGCGTGATAAATTGCAGCCCATATTCTCTCTCTGAGAGAAGGCCAGAGTCCCAGCAGTGGGAACGTGAAAGGCTGATATTGATGCCTTATTACAGTTATTAATTTTTACCTTTAGTAGTTCACCATTTGTCATTATTTTTAAACACTAATTTTTTATTTGTCATTGTGTTAGAGCATTTTCTAGTGATCGTCTAGAATAAGTCCCTCAGGGAAAAATTACGAATAACTTTGTGGTAGTTCGCTTTAAGTCACAAATTCGAAGCCAAAAATGGACGAGTTTTTAAACAATGAAAAAACATGACTAAAAAAATGCTAATGACTTACCTTTAATGTGAACATGGTTAGTTCGTTAAAAAAGATCCCGTCTTTTTATTTCTAACTGCGGAAAAACTTTGCAGCCTGTAATTTTTACAACAAAGGAGTAATATTTTTCAACGGCACGTATATTCTTTTATAATCATGTTGTTTAATATCCTTAGATAAATAAGGGTTTCAATAAATTTCTCCATATATTCCTCACGCTTGTTTGCACTTAAAGTGATTAAGACGAGGAATTGGCAATAGTAGCTGCAGGGATCTCCTTTTTTTCAGCAATTATAAAACATACAGAGCCAATATTTATGTAAATTAATGATCATGTTTTTGACATCAAAATGTCGGAAAGATAACACGATTGGTTAATTTTCATAGCAGAGAAACAATGATCGAAAACAGCCCTCTAAAAAACAGATTTTCATTTTACAGGCGTACAAAACCAATTTGAGAGTTGAATTTTTTTGTATGATATGTACACATTCTTCAAAAAACTACAGATTTAGTTCTATAAATTAACAATTTTAATTTTAAACGAAGAAATCCTTTTTTTGACGCATACGACCTTACGGCATTAGTCAGCTCGCTTGCGTTGTTGTATGGAGCTGATTTCAGATTCATTGTTTATCACGACGTCCTCTTAACATCATCAGTTATCAGTCTATTACGTTTACTCACTGAGGTATGTACCTACTCAAAAAAATAGGCATTATTAAATGAATACTGTATGAAATAACAGAGTTCAAAACATAAAGGTCAATAGACAGAATAGGTAATAGTCAGCTGTTTTAGGGTTGTGTAGGTGCATCTCTGAATGAAACTTTGGAGAGCATTTCTAGTAGGTGCCAATAAGAAAAACTTAAAGATTTTTTTTTGTAAGTTTTATTTTATGTTATTTGGAATACCCTCACTATGGCTTTATAGGGATATTATGTTACACGTTGTATAGGCAAGTTCCCCTACGAGCGATAAAAATCTTTGCTTAAATATTTTATATTTTCGCTCCGCTCCACAGGTAGATTGTACAAACTATTTCTCTAAAAGCGGCATTTATCAGAACACAAGTAATTGTCATGAATTCTCAATACGAACTTGGGAGAATTTAGGTTCCAGAAATTTCGGAGTTACGCCAATAAATTTAGGGAACCTCCCTTTTTTCTTCAAGTTATTTATGCGACACCGAGGCGGTCGTTTAGTTTTAAATTAACGATGGAATGCAAAGAATTGCGAATAGTGTTGGGGAGCAATAACGTATCGATGTTGTATCTTCTTCCTCTTCTTTAACTAAAAAACTAACTCCGATGCCTTCACCGACCACGTTGGGCTCGCCCACTAGGTCTTCGATCTCTTCGTTTTTCCGGATCCTCCACGTGCCATCTTGCCGGCGAGTCTAATATAATTTTGAGAATCTTCCTTTCCGCTATTTTTCCTCTTTGCTCTATTGACGAAGTTTTCAGTCCACCCGAAGGCCTCCAACATGGTTTTACGGTTGATACAGCGGGGACATAGCAAGCTGAAGTGGCAGTGGGCTGGTCATATAAGCTGCAGAACCGACAACCGATGGGGTAGACGTGTTCGTGAGTGGAGACCGCGACTTGGCAAACGTAGTGTAGGACGCCCTGCGACTAGGTGGAGCGACGACTTGCGCCGAGTGGCTGGCAGTAGTTGGATGAGAGGAGCCGAAGACCCGGCTCAGTGGCGTACCTTGGGAGAGGCCTATGTCCAGCAGTGGACTGATACGGGCTGATGATGATGATGATGATGATGATGATGACAGCGGCCTTTCGATCACTAGACACGCGGTTATTGCACCAACCGCAAAAAAATGTAGATTAAATTAACTTTTTTTTTATTAAACTACATATTTACAGTTTTCACATTGTTTCCTTTACATGTACTGTCTATTATAAAACAAACAAACATCGACTACATAGTTTAGCCGTACCTACACATCTCTACTTACAAATGAAAACCGGGTAAAAGACAAAGGGGCCGAATACTCCCTTGTAATTGGTAGATATCGTTCCAAATCCGATAAAAGGTAGAATAAAGACGATTAAAGGATATTTTGTTTTCTAGGTGTTAGGAAAGCGATTGCTTTACATTTTAGAGGGTAAATAACCTTTTTGTTTGTAATTTATCCGTTTTAGTTGCTAATGGATAGAAAGTATATGTTTTATGTATTATATAACAATATATCAAAGAAAAGATCACAACCCGTAAAATCTACAGAGAAAAACATTATTCTTATTTAGAAAAAGGGAGACATTTATTATTAATAGAATTTAACATTAAATCAAAATAAAATAATGATACATCAAAGCGACTGGTCGATGCTACCCGTGACCAAAATGCTGGCCGTTATTTTGCGCAACGAATAAACATTGCCGTTCAACGCGGCAATGCGGCCAGCATTTTGGGAACGTTGCCAACTGGTAGTGGTTTATTAGATTAAGTAGTTTGTTTAGTTTGATAGGTAGTTTTATTTTACATTTTAAGGTTTAGCTAAGAGTTTTTATTTTGATTTAGAAAATAAACCAGAAATGTCTATTATAATCCTATTAATACTGTAAACGTGAAAGTTTGTGAGTGTGGATGTATGGATGTTTGTTACTCTTTCACGCAAAAACTACTGAACGGATCTGAAATTTGGAATGCAGATAGCTTATACACTGGATTAAAACATAGGCTACTTTTTGTCCGGGAAAAAGTTTCCTACGGGATAACGGGAAGACGCGGGTGAAACCGCAGGGCGCAACTAGTATTTTTATATGTATAAGCCTTCTTTCCTTTCCTTCAGAGAGAGAAAGAGAGCGCGGCAATTCGGTCTTAATCACCTAGTATGTGCTATTCTAAATCCATCGTGAACAGATCAACATTGTAGCCTGAACTTTTGTATTCGCAATATTGTGTCAATTTGCGAGCTATTTTGTAAGCCGTCCACGTAGTCCGCGTGACTGCACCAAACTATTGCGGTGACAGGCGTGGCGTCAAATGATTCCATCAAACTCTCTTGTATAACAAGTTTTATTATTTCATTCGCAAGTTAAAGTGGCAATGGACAGGCCACGTTGCTCGACGAACCGATATTCCAGGGGTGGCCAACCGGTCGATCTTGGCTTTTAGTTCTGTCGATCGTGGCAAGGCCAAAAACATGAGTTTAATATACCTAGTGGTCATAATTATTTACATACACAATGTAAAAAATACGTAGAACAGACAGAACAACCTGATTTTTCTAATTTAGCAATTGATGTTTACAATAAAATACTACACAATAGGGATGTTAACACTAATTACAAAATAATGTTTAATCTTACTTTTATGTTAGTTTGTATTATTAGGATATCGAAAAACATATTTTTGTATTTATATATAACTTAATAATATAAATAAAAATGATTTTAAATGCTATATTTATAATCTTTTGTCACGTGACTGCAAACACCAAAAAGAGCTTCTTACGTCACTAACCACTCAGGCGATTTGTGCTTCGATGGTTGCCCGCGCGTCGGTAGCCGCGGGTCGGCGTCGGGGGTCGGCGCGGTGGTATGGTTACGAATCGCGACCATCGTGTTTTTCGGTCAGTGACGTCATGTCAGTCACGTGACAGTTGTTAGTGTTTTGGCGGAAAATTCATAATTACTCTAATTTTGTATATTTTCTCATCGAAAATACTAATAATTTTAAATAAAATATTTTTTTTATGGTAAACAAGAGTCAATCTTTAAAATAAAAGCAATTCCGAAAAATAGTTAACATCCCTATTGTACTCGTATAATTATACTGAACGAAAAGTTCTATGTGGCTGGCGGCGTTTGGATAATAGGAGCCGAAGATCGGGCTTATTAGCGTACTTTGGGAAAGGCCTATGTCCAGCAGTGGACTGAAACAGGTTGATTATGATGATGTATAAATTGAACATTTCATGAAGTCTGAAGTTGTATGATCGCATGGGGTTTCTTTAGTAAATAGTAGGTCTTGGGTAAAACCAAGTTGGCCACCCCTGCGATATACGATGGGGAATAGCCTCGATGCTACTTTTTATCCCTGTAAGGTGAACGCGTTACTGTTAGGCCACCATCGCTGATCGTCCGTATAGAGATAAATGAATTAACCCATATGAAGCAATTCTAAGATTCTAGTCACACATATATGTTTCAGAGTAAATACGCTTGTAGACCACAACGGCGCACTATACCGTATCTCTTTATCACCGTAGTTTATCTCATGCGGTGACCGTATACCGTATCAAACCATACGCCTTACCCGTATCCGTATACCATAAACAATTTTATTCCGTATATTTACGCGATACAACAAGTAAATCATAAAGGCCGGTTATTGGACGGTATTATTGCCCCTGCCGATGTTATTAGGCTTGTGTTGCTGGGAGGTGGAAAAATTGGGCATTTGGTGATGTTACTAGTTTTCTCACTGGTAGTGGAGCTTGCCCTAACGTTCTTAATCTAACAACTAGGCTCAGCAACTTTCTTGCCGCTGAACTTGGATGGGTATGTGTATACAACTGTGCGCTTCTGTGTACTGACTTATTATGCCGTTGGTACTCATTGTTGGTATAGTGTAAGTTACAAATATCACACAACACAAACTCACTCACAATTTTTCGCATTTAAGATATTAATATTAGTGTGATTAGTTTTAAGATGTTCTGTGCATGGACTATAGTTTATCGATATGAAAAGAATCGTCTGTCCTTCTCTAGATAGTTCAAATTGTCATAATAAATGTCCATACACTGAGGAAAATAATCTGACTTTCCTTCTGAGTCTTACCTTCCAAGACCGATTTCTTCCTTATTTTACCTTAGTTTTCCTTCTAAACCACAATTCCTTCCCATTAGACTCAGAAGGAAGGAACTGTATTTTAGAAGGTCTCTCTTCTCCGTGTATCAAATTTCTTTAGCAAGATAAATTAAGTTCAACAACGATTTAGGCGTGAAAAGGTAACTAACAGACAGAGCGACAGAGTTACTTTCACATAATATTAAAGGTGTGAAATAGTTTATTTCTGTTTGTTTTCTATTAGCGTTAACGGTTGTTGTTAGGAGGGCTAGGCCATAATCGGTCCAAAGATTGATTTATATCAATAGTATTTAATCAATGGTTTAGACGTGAATAGATAACAAATATCTAATGTCAGAGAAAGTTATTTTATAATAGTTAGGATTAAAAAATAAAAATCCATAGTCTGATCACGAAATCAAATAACTTCATATTCTATGACCTGAATATAAAACAGCCAGTGCTAGGTTGTTACTCAGTTCGATTGTGATTTTAAAAATGCAGCGCGCGTCATTCTAGTTTCGGACTGCGATCGGCTAACTTTGTAGTGATTTCAAATCGATTTCGGAGTGCGAAAACGGTAGAACCATGGTTGAAACTTTGAACGCATTTCCTCGTGTTTATTTTGATGTATTTCTTTTGCTTAACAAGTGGTTCTGAGTCAAGTCAGAAGTGAATGGATATTTATGACAACACAATTTGGCGTTTTTCTAGTTTTATCCCAGGATATTTTTTCCGGAATTAAGAATAGACTGTGTTAAAACAGGGTAAAAGCAACCAACTGATTCTTATATTGCACTCAAATCCGTTGAGATGTTTCGGCGCGAAACAGTAACAAATTATCACTCACTTACTTACTAACTGTTTGTGTGTCTTTGTTACCTTTTCATTCCTAATGGAAATAGTTTGAAATATGGGAAAAACATACAACACGTTTTACTCGTTGTAGTGCAATAAACTATAGCCCACGCGGGTAATACCGCGAAGCAAAGCTACTAATGCGGTAATTTCGTAAAAAGTCTGTATTCTCAACATCCCCGCAACGTTTCCATACATTTATACTTATTTAGACATTATACCGGAATAAATACGTTTGCTATTGTGTGCGCACGCCGTTATTATTTTCTTTTGTAATTTGTTGTACACTGGTTGGTCGTGTTGTTATGTGTTTTTTTAATGATTTGTTGCCAACCAGTTATGAGTGGTTATTGACAGAATAATGTTTGTTTTTGTTCGAAGGTTTACGAGTTCAAACAGATTTATGAATTATGCGAGTGCTTGTTTGAAGTAGGTTACTTGTACCTAATGTCGAATAAAATTATCGATTATTATTATTTTTTATGCGCCCCTTTCTTCCGCACTCCAAAATATGGAACGAGCTCCCAAGTCTTTTGTTTAGTAGTGTCCGTAGTGCTACAAAATGCAGTCCTTCAAGATGGATGTAAAAACAGTTCTATAGGATAGGCAATGCGTTGGTAACGCATCTAGTGTTACAAATGTCCATAGGCGACGGTGAACTCTTATCATAAATTTGTTTACTACTTACTCTACATGAAAAGAAATTACATTTACAATTACATTACGTAGATGCTATCTACTCCGGCCAGCCGTTGTAGCAAGAAGAGGAACAAACACTAACACACAAACATTTATTTGTAAACTCTTGAATATTTGCCACAAGACCATAGACTCAGCTTTTCCATTTTCAAAGATTTACATTTACCACAGAATGCGGCAGCCGGCGAACTATTTTTGCCGCGTTCGTTAAAGGCGGCGGCGTATTGCCAAATTTGACAAACTTCACTGACTTGCCGAACTTACTGCGCTCAGTGGCGGATTGAGACAAGGCGGACCAAATCTACTTCTCCTCCTTTGGTATGATGACAGCTACTGAGTTACCACTGGGTAGTGACGTCAACTTGCCACCCATCGAATGACCTTGAGCATTTGGTAAAGCAAAACATGGCGTTGAAAGCAGCTTGGTGGTAGAACATGATCTAGTGCGCGCCTGGCTAGCTAAGTAGCTACCAACCTCAAGTTAAGAATCTGTCGCAAAGCACCTATCGGTGTGTTCTGGCAGTTTTATACCTACCACTTTTGTACAGTATCATCATCATCGGCCTTTTTTACGTTCAGACTGCTGCCTGGGACTCTGGTCTTCTCTCAGATAGCGAGTATGGGCGGGTATAGTATAGAATTTTTATTTCATTTTATTTTTACATATTTAAAGTGATTTGGGTTCGGGATAAGTTATCCTAATCCAGCCCCGTCCAAACTTTCCCAAACTTCACTTCGAAAGAACCGTTGTCGCTCCGACCCAATGTTCCGTATAATGAACTCTCAAGACGAGAATGCTGTCTGTTTGTCAAACTTTTGACTCCGTTGCGAATGAATGACGGGAACTTTACATTGCTGCGCGATAGTTCCTCTTTGCTACACAGGAAACGATGTTGGAGTTTTTTATTGCATGTTTTAGTGATACAGTTTGAGCATCGCTAGAAGTTTCATTGGTTTGTTGGTTGGTACAGTTTGAGAACCTTTTTGAGAAAAGTGTGCTTTGTGGATGTTTTTGTATCTTTTTCAGTTAATTCTCGTTGTTTGATCAAACCGATGCTTGAGGTGCTTGAGAATTAGAGCAAGGTTCTGAAATCGATGCGTATTTTTTTTGCGTCTATTCTGAATATTAGTTACTTGCTTGTCACTGCCGATGGATACAAATGGCGAATAGCCGTTCTCGGTGGCGCTCAGGAGAGTCTTCCGGCTGATGACGATGTTGTTGATGACTTGTCACTTAATTTACTTTTCCCTTTTCAGTTTCACTTCGCATTGCTAAAACTTTTTGCCAGAGAGTTTTTTCACGTTAATTACTTACTGACCAAATGTACAAAACTAATACAACAAGACATCCAAAACAACCTTCCAATGAAAATCCGCGAACACAACACAGACGTTACCTACGGTAAAACGTACAATCAGAATGCTTTTTCAATTACAAAATACTAGGAAGTATGAAAAAAACTTCGATGAATACACATACGTCCGATTCAAAGCAGGCACCGACTCCAATTTTTATATGGAAGCAACGAATGCGTTTTGTGCTCTTGATTTCCATACAGCTGTACGTTCGGGCACGTAAAGATTTGTATTGTGTTCAATATATGATTGGCGGCCTGCACCGTGACTTATTCCACATAGAAGTTGACTTACATTATCATTATCATCATCATCACCAGTGGAGTCTACTGCTGAACAAAAGCTTTGCCCTTTGAATGCTGCTGTATCCGAACATTAGCCAATCGCATCCATCGGCTCCCCGCGACTCTTAAAATGACGTTGGTTCACCTAGTGGAGGGCCTAGCTACAGAACCTCTTTTACATCGTGGCTGCCACTGGAAATCCTTCTTCCCTATCGGTTATCGGTTGGTTGAGCGATATGGCCTGTCCATTACCACTTCAACTTGCAAATTCTAGGTCAGAAAACTCGGTTCTTCAGTTTTTTAAATACAAATTTTCAACTCCCAATTTAACCTCTTCATTTGCAGAAAATCCTTCCTTAATATTCTACTATATACGTAAATTTTTTTCAGGAATTGGTGTAGAGAGTTTCTTGCTTCTAGATCCCACTGGTCAGGGTCTGTATTATTTAACAGTCAAACTTTTAACATTAACATCAGAGCTCTCTACATCTCAGCAACGATTTGTGGCCCGTGTTTTTACGAATGGCAGAAATAACAACAAAAATAGCATTATTTCTCCGCATTAGATCTCCCATTCGGAGTATTTCGGAACACCCCAGCACTGTTGGTGGCGAAATTTCATTCGCTCCAATCTCACGTGCCAGACGCCAACGCGGCATTCCAATGTACCCTCTGTCGCTTCACTAAAAATAAAAATTTCAATTCAACACCGTCGAAATCAAGTATTTCCCTCTTCTTTTCGCCATTAAACGACTGAAAAGAAGCAAAGAGCTTTTATGTAGGTTTCGGAAGTCGCAAAAGGAATAAAAATGTTTCCGTGTCATTACGTTCCGAATCATCGTTGTGAGTTTGATTAAATCGAGTACGTATCTATTGTGCGAAGGGATCGAATGTCGCTTCTGCTCTTTTGTATTCACTCGGTAGCTAATGAGTTCATTATCATCATAATCACCCTATTTCTGTACATAGGCCTCTCTCAAAGCACGCCACTGGCCCGATCTTCGGCTCCTGTCATCCAACTGCTGCCAGCCATTCTGCGTATATCATCGCTCCACCTAGCCGGAGGGCGTCCTACACTACGTTTGCCAAGACGCATTCTCCATTCAAGAACACGTTTGCCCCAACGGTTATCGGTTCTTCGGCTAATATGTCCAGCCCATTGCCACTTTAGCTTGCTGATTCTATAAGCTATATGTCAGTGAATGAGTTCGCTAAATCTTAACTTAGTTTTGTGAATTCTTGCCGTAACTTTCGTTCAGCTGGAAACCGATGGCAAGTATAGGATGGAAGGCCTAAGCGATAATCCAGTGGATAAGCTATCTCCATTCCAAATTTCACTCAAATCCTTTGCGCTGTTTCACCGCGAAGAAGTTACAAATAAGTATACACGATAATATTCACTCACAAACTTTTCTATTTATATACCTACTTGATATTAGAAATGAGACTGATGTAATGTGATAGAAATATCTACAATTAAGATTCCTAATTGAATTTAGGGAAGTATGATGTGGTATTGAAATAATCTTTCAAATTATAATGTAACATTAAATATTATCCTTAGAACGTTCATAAAGAAAAATACAACAGACAGACTAATAATGAAATTACAAATTTTTTTATTTGTACAGTATTTACTTTTGCAATCCGAAACATAATTTGAAAGCATTTTAGCTAAGTAAACAGAATTAAAATGTGCAAACGTACAAGAATGATTCGTCTCTGAATTCACGTGTAACTTCACTATTGAAACCCAACAATGTACTCAGCCAACACGACTCTCCAATCACAAAGTCGACCTCACCACTCAGACGATAAGGTTTAAAATTGCACGCCCTGCACATTATAAAAGTACCCACAAAACCGAAATCCAGACTCGCTGCGGCAGCGACCACACATCACGTTGGGACTAGCGATTAATCAATTAACTCACATAACCACTATTAAACTGTTTTAACCATTTTGCAGAGCATTCAGAGTATTCTACTGAGATTTGGTATCGATTTTATTATCTGCGCCGCTGTGGTCGTTTGCGACCGCGAAATGAACGCGTATATTCGAATCGATTCCAGGCATTGTTTACATACAATGATAGCTGTAGTGCTCTTGGCATAGTTTGCCTAATCGGTTGTAATAGATCAATCAGGTTAAGCAACACTCAGCATGAGTATCACTTGGATGGGTGACCGTTTAGTGGCATTTTCAACTGATCGTGCTTCGTGCCGTGTTTCGGAGGGCAGCTGTATAAGTTGTGCAGCCATCTTCTGCAGGACAGAACAGTCTTTGTTTCATGGGATGTCAATAGCATTTCCAATCCAGGCACCACATTTGACGATGCCACATCACCAATTAAAATCAGGTGACGCATGTGGCTAACGCTACCCTGTAAAATATAAAAAAAATGCTTCAACAAAGCCGAAACGGGAACTACAATTTTTAATGTTTTATTTGCATGCATTGTTCAGCAAAAATAGTGATTTTTGTTTCCATTGGAGCTGAAAATCTTAGATTGAATTGAATTGAATTTGCGTAAAAACAACAAAAACAAAAATCAAACATTACAGTGAAAAGCAAAATACCTCTTGTAACAATGAATCCATCCAACTCACAGAGAAAAGGCAAAATTTATCTCCAGTACCCATTCCGAGAGTACTCATTACGAATTAAAACTCAAGCAATTCAAACGTAACTCAGTTTGAGTCGCGAAATTAATGTATATAAAAGCATCGTGAACGTAGTGCAATGGACGCGAAATACTGGACCGCTATTCTGCCAACATATCAGTGAAATGCCACTTACAAAACTAAAACTTGCGCCAGCATCGCGTTAGTCTCATGTAGTCTAGGTACTTATGATACAATCTAACTATAATTTTTTGTTACAATCTGCTTTGAGCTAACAAATTAAAATTATTATCGTTTGGCCACCATTGCTCCCAGCTTGCAGAAGGTACTAATTTTTTTTAAATACAACTAGTGCGCTGAAGTACAAGGCAGTGTAATTATGTACACACATTTCAGGTACTTGACACTAAAAGTTAGTCCAAAACTGATGCCGTGCATATTTCTCGTCTAGTAAAACTCTTTGTTAGATGGCTACAAAATAATGTTTCAAAAGTTCGTAACGGCAAACCAAGTTTTATTACAAAACATTCGTTCGGAAACAATTTGACACTTGCTCAAAGTTACAGAGTTACTTAACATTTGGTTAATTAATTCTGACTTGCGTGCGTGGATATAGCATTTAATTATTCTGTGCGCAAAAGAAAAATATATGATATGATTAGAAGCTTACTCTTAGCTTGTTATTTGAACATTTGGTGTCAAATAGGCAACGATAAGTTCGACGATGAAGCGCAAACATGGGGTTTTATGTTCAATACAAGCAATTAGTGTAACAAGTTGATTTAAGTATTTTTATACGACAACTGAGTGATAAAAAATTCTCAGAATGTACGAGGTAACTTAATTCTCACTGTGAGCAAATGCGTGGTGTTTTATACAGTTATCCGATTTCGATGCGGTTTAAATATTGTTTTGGACATTTATGAAAATGAGTTTCGTGTTGCTTTTGCGTTTCAAAAATAGTTACGTTTATTTGTGTATGTATTGTAAGTTTGTTTGTTTATTGGCGAAATCAAGTGAACATGCATTATTATTGACAAGTTGCGCCCCGCGGTTTCACCCGCGTCTTCCCGTTATCCCGGAAGAACCCTTTCCCGGGATAAAAAGTAGCATGATTATGTGTCAATCCAGGATATAAGCTATCTATCTATATAAGCTATTCCAAATTTTATCAAAATCGATTTAGTAGTTACGGTGGTACGCGGTATAAATGAATCTAAATCTTAGCAACCCTACTATCAGTCCATACTAATATTATAAATGCACACACATCCGCTTCGTCAAAGCAAAACAATCACCACCCAACATTTTAAACCCAAAATTCGTCTCGATTCCTGTAACCAGTGCAATCCGGTTGTGCCGATTCCATAGCCCCATATTCACACAAAGGGGTATAGCCAATCACGCTGTTTGTAAATCCTTCACGTAGACACGTGAGCGTGAATGTATTCAGGGCGGGGCGGAGAATAAATCCCGACCAGAATGGCTTTTTGTCCCGCTTTGAACCAAATATTAACCACAGCTGTGCGTTTTGGGTTTTTGACTTTCGATTAGAATAAACTTCAGAGAAAAAGAGAGAGTGGCCGAGGGAGAAAGAGAGTGAAAGAGAATGTGTAAGATTGTGAGAGGCAGAGTGATGAAAGAGATGGATTGCAAGAGAAAGTGTAAGATTGTAAGAGATGGAGTGATGAAAGAGATTGTGTAAGATAGAGTGAAAGAGAAAGCGTAAGATTGTGAGATATAGAGTGAAAGAGATTGTGTGAGATTTAGAGAGAAAAATGTAGAAGTAAGAGATAGAGA
This sequence comes from Opisthograptis luteolata, assembly GCA_931315375.2. Lineage (NCBI taxonomy): Eukaryota > Metazoa > Arthropoda > Insecta > Lepidoptera > Geometridae > Opisthograptis > Opisthograptis luteolata. Next base: position 2,749,842 of record OV928049.1, on the reverse strand, counting down.
GAGAGAAAGAGAGAGTGAGATAGGAGGGTGAAGGAAGCTACTTCTCATCACTTAATGCGCTGTATTATGGTAGGAAAGAAGCTTATCTGTTCCACTTGTCACTTTAACAACATTTCCACTTGGTAGCCCTTGGACCTGTCAGTTATTCTTTTCTATAAACAGTCAATAAATCATCTCCTCTGCAATAGATCTCTAAGACTCGCTACTAGGGTGCGTTTAGCACGGTGCTACGTGTTTTCTGTTCTTCTGTATGGAGCTGAGGCATGGACTCTAACAGAAACAATGTGTAAACGTTTAGAGGCATTTGAAATGTGGGTATACAGAAGAATATTGAAAATATCGTGGACGGATAGTGTCCAATGAAGAGGTGTTGCGAAAATTGAACAAGAAGGTGGAAATTTTAAACACAATAAAAATGCGAAAGCTGCAGTACCTTGGTCACACTATGAGGAACGACAAGTACCAGCTGCTCCAGCTTATCATGCAGGGAAAAATCCAAGGAAGGAGAAAACCTGGAAGAAGACGTACCTCATGGCTCAAAAATCTCCGGACTTGGTTCAAAATGAGCACAAGATCCCTGTTCCGAGCAGCAGCATCCAAAATTAGGATAGCCCTAATGATAGCCGATCTCCGGTAGGAGATGGCACCACAAGAAGAAGAAACAGTCACAGTACTGTATTTTTCCAAATTGATTGATTGCACGAAAGTAAAGGAGAGGCCACGCAGAAAAAAGACCTTACGAAATACATTTTCCTACTGAGTCAAAAAGGGAGGACATTTGATTCAGAAGGAAAACTAAGGTAAAATAAGGAAGGAATCGGTCTTGAAAGGTAAGACTCGGAAGGAAAGTCAAAAATGTTTCTCAGTGTAGAGCCCCAAAAGCCCCTACCCTAACTACGTCCACGCACGTGAATACAGTATTGTACTGCCAACGAATACTAAATGTAACGTCTAAATAATACGAAATTGGGCGAGTAAATTATGTTTGGAATCGGCAGACGCTACCATAATGTTGGGTGCTAAGTAAATGAAATTGTAGGTTCGGTGCCGCACGGGTCGTGATAAAACGTGAGGGATGACGCTTATTTGAGTTTTATTATCCGGTAATAAGAGTTATTTTTCGTTTATCGATTTAATTTCAACTATTAATTTATGGCACATGATTGTACGAATGGTACTTCATATAAATTCAATATCATAATTATTATGTCATATATTTATCAAGAAAGAAGTCACAGTGAGGTCACCTTTTACCTCAATTATGAAAACCCTATCAAATAAGACAGAACGATAAATGGCAGAAATAGACAGTAGTCAGTAGTCGACTAGACTAGCACACAATAGACAGTAGTCAAGGATTGTACAGAGTAGACAATAATCTGAAGTCTTGACTAGCTCATAGTAATAAGTAACCAGTAGCCAAGACTATCGCAGAATAGAATATGGTCAGTAGACTAAAACACAATAGACAGTAATCAATCAACTCATAGTCGATACTAGTACAGAATAGACAGTAGGTAGTAGTCTAGACTAGCACAGAGTAGACAGTTAACAATAGTGAAAAATAGCACAGTTTTTAAATTGTGGTCTGTACAATATACCTTTTTAATTTAATATTTATAGTTCTTGAATAATCCACCAAAGGCAACTGGAAACACAAACGTGTTACTACTAGCCAAGCACAATCATTTCAACGAAATCCAGTTCCCTTTTCAGACAGACTAATATCGAATAGATGTCCGAGCGAGCGGTGGACGAGTGCTCTCGACCAATCACGTGCCGATTTAAGTGAGTCTACGACGTGCCGTGGTGAGACTCAGTCTCATCTCGGCACTCGATAATGCGCTCTCAGCTGAGCCACATAGTTCTCGCTGATATACGAGTATTATATTATTATCGACGAATGCTTTTGTTTACGGAAAATAATGAGAATTATTCCCAGAAACTTTTAGTATTCTCGTGATCATGGCGCTTGCAACAGTGCCGAAATATCGAGACCTCAAACAAAAACAAATACATGGTAATTATCCCGTTATAAAACCTAATTTTAATTCACATTGTTCTTGAGGTTTATAATCACGTAAATCGGATCTTACATCTCAGTGTAATCACAGTATATAAAGAACAGTAGGTTAGCTAAGGCCGCTCGACGAGTTAATTGCCTACTATTGCGGTGACGCATAGGCGGCGCGTTCCGTACTGAGTGCATGGCCGCGGCCCCGGCCGCCTCCTTTCTTTAATGTGATTGTGTGCGTGAAAAGTGCGTGCGTACACGGTGCCGCTACTCACGCACACATTCAAACCGGCGACGGCCAATTTATATGAAGCTGAACTACTCCTTTACTATGGTGTAATCCTCCTTTTGAAGTCGGTAAAAGCAACGCTCCAAGTGTAATACACTAAAAGCACCATGTAAACCTTAGTGTTTTATTTATTCCTAACACTAAATCAATACAACTAGCCGGAGACTCGAGGCTTAGTCGATCCATTTAAAGGCTTAGCGCAATCTAATTGCTATAGAAAACAGGATTAGGTGGGATTAGGGCGTCTTAAAGATTTTCCTAAGTCAGATTAAAAGTTTAAGTAATTTCCAAGGGCCGACGCCGCGACGTCACTAACTTTCAAGTTACTTTTTAATTTCGGTCTGTAATTTAATAAAGTGCTCTTGAAATTAAAGACATAAAGACCTTTTCAGCTTATGATTTTGCAATTTTTAATTAAAACATGTACTTGAACTGTAAAGTGGTTTATTCATTGACCAAAGTCTGTTTAAAGACATAGCAAGCGATGATGGCTTAGGGTTAGTTTTTTAACCGAAATAAATATAACTTATGGTAAAGATAGATAGATTAACTCTTTATTCGCACACCACAAAACAGAGAAATTTAGAAAAAGAGAGATTAAAGAATGAAAATAATTACTTTTGAAGTCGGTTTATTTTATTTTATTATTTTCGGAAAACTAACAGCTACTTATGAAAGAAGAAATGTAATACTAGTAACAAATGGCTATTTAAGAGTTTTCACATATATGTAACTAAGTAAGGATAATTATTATTTTATTACGTTAATTAAATTTTCACTTCAGAAAACACACACATACAACGTATGTAAATATATACATACACACGTGTTAGACGTCTAAGTGCGTATTTTTCACATAATATGAGTACGCTTGTGTAAGCAAAAATGTGTCCTTACTATTATAACGAGGATGTAGAGTACCCACATACGAATTTCAGAGTTCAATATTCACGTTGGGTCACAAGACGTTTATCCCGGACATCATTTACACTCGACGTCGTTATCCGTACATCACCCGATGTCATGTCATTCAGAAGTGACAACACCGCAGTATTGATGACGTATTTTACGGATAAATTCAGACGCTGGCTATTTCCAAACTTGACCAAGTAATTTAACGTGATCTGTGCTTCCATTTTGGCTGGGAATTTTGTAGTGCTAGCTATAGTGAGCGACTTAAGTAGTCGGTAGAACAATGCTCAAACTACATAAGAAAAATTGAAAATTGGAAAAAGGGCATTTCTTTGTTCAACGACTTTTGTCTCCGACTGTACCATCCCAAAATCTTACTTCACAACTTTATTACAATTTCCCACACTCGTACACGTTAAAGAACACAGTCATCATCATCATCATCATCAGCCGGAAGAAGTCCACTGCTGAACAAAGGCCTCCCCCCTTGAACGTCACCATGAACGGCTATTAGCCATTTGCATCCATCGGCTCCCTGCGACTCTTACAATGTCGTCGGTCCACCTAGTGGGGGACCTACCTAAAGAACACATAATGGTTAATAATCCACCTCGAAGAAACACAAGTTTGGAAATAAAAACAAAAATGTTTGACACTTCAATTGCCGCCAAAAAGTCCCTGAAACATCTTTGTCTTTAGGTATTGCATTTTGTAGCTAGGTAGGACGTTCGTTACGAATTCCAGTCTCAGATTAGTCCAGACATCATTTTACACTCGACCTCGTTCTCCAATGGCGAACGGCATGCGTAGGCTCGGGCGAAAAACACCGATATAACGATAATGGGGTCGATTTTGATATGCATTTTCTAAAACTAAACTAAATGTGACAGGTCTGAATATTTTTTTTCAGTTTAGTTCTAGAACAACAGAATCATCATAAGAATCGAGACCCTTTTTCATATAATTAACGATTTTTTAATTCGACATCAATTAATTTAGAGTATTGAATCTGTATAATATCTATTCCTACATATTTTAATGAATATAACTCTGGTCTCGTATAAAATGTTACTGGTATTGATGCAACGGAAGTGCCATTACAGACACAGAAACAGATGTCAAAAGTATTTTTAGCGGAAACGGAAACGCACGTGTTTATACAATAGGAAAATTATCAGTTTGCTCGACAAACAATGATGACATATCGATATTTATCATTAATTAATCGTCGATATTATTTTATTATGTATTATGTATATCGATATGATTTCTTCACAAGCCCATCCCTAGGCGTACGTTGTCGTGTCACTTCGAAGTGACAACATTGACAGACGTTTTGCCGATGACACCATATTGATGAGGTATTAGGGGTTTTTGATTGCTTTGGAGGATGAGTATTTGAGGGGTTCAATGCCTTTACAAGATGTCATCGGGCGCACCCGATTTATCATTGTTGATTTTTTATTTATGTCAGTTCAGTTCATCAGTTTTCCAAGTCTCTCTCTCTCTCTCTCTCTCTCTCTCTCTATTAGGCAAACCTTAGCTTTTGGTGGTAGGACTTTTCTTGAGCACACGTATGTGCCCTCTACTTATATCGTGTAGGTATTCCAGCAATCTCACTTTAGAGTCTGTTCCAAGTCCAGAAGTAGCTGGCTCCACACTCAACCTTATCCGCAATTCGTGGCCCTCATTCGCTCTGACCATCAAGATTCCTCACCACTAACGCGTCATTACGTGCTTTAGCGGTCATTCCACGCAGATAACGTAACGTGGGCGCGTTAGGTGCTTAGATAGGCGAATATGGGTCCTGTTTGGTTTTTAAATTACTTTTTTCCTGGTACCGTTAAGGCACCTTCCCCTTACCCCAATGCAATTGTCAAAACCTGATTGAACGAGCACAGGTGAGATAGAATCAGCGGTTCTAATATAATTTGTCAAGTGCAGACGCAATAACGAGTGCCCTCGTCATGGGCGACGGTATTAAATATTTCATGACGACCTGCATAGTAAGAATGAGTAGATGTGCTGGTTGTTCGTTGAAACGAGTACGAGGTCTTCTTAAATTAACAAAAGAGGAAGTATATAACCCACAATACGCTGGTTAAAATGTTATTTTTTTTTTGTGTCTGGGGTCTTCATCTTCTTTCGTATGAGCGATTGGTCAACTCTATTTTTGGAGTTTTCAGGCTACCTGAATGCCTTCGAAATGGAATTACGACTTATGCAGCTGAGATCGACAGCTTTACGTTCTCTCTTAAGTTCAGTAGCACTCATCATCATCATCAACCGGAAGAAGTCCACTGCTGAACTGCCCTTTGAACGCTACCATGATTAGATGTCCCCCTGCTGGGACAAAGGCTATCTGTTAGATTATAAGCCATGATCCATTACCTTGGAACCATGTGAGTGTAAGCAGACAGCTTAGTAGCCAGCTCTAGTGTCAGAGTTTCCAGACCACCTTAGGGTCTCCGACAAAGTCTAACGATTGCTATTGTAAGACAGCGTAGTTGTACCTTTATTGGTTACCCATCCAAGTGGACCAGGCAAGCCCCGCTACGAGCGCTTCTGCTGCTGCTTCTGATAATGTAATCAGATATTAAAACTAATTAGCACTGCAAACCCAATGAAGTTAAGAACAGCCTGATGGCCAAGTAAAACGAAGCAATAATGGCTTCCTTGAGTAAAACATCCGTATTGCCAACTTAATCAAATTAACTAACTTGGAAACGGTCCAAGTGTGGTTACTAAACTGTTATTATGCTCGTGAATTTGAGTTAGGCACTTGGCATGTAATACAATTTTCTGGTATCATTTTCACTTGCAATCGTATTGCTGGGACGGTCACTGCTTAATGAGATACTTTTGAATAACTAGTAAATAGTACTGATGTAAAGAAGAGCAGAAGACCAGGTTCTGTGGTGTACTTTAGGAGAAGCCTATGTTCAGCAGTTGACTGAAACAGGCTGATAATGGTGATGAAATGGTACAACTTGTAAATATAAACTGATGAGCGTGTTTTGTCCACTAGGGCTTTAAAAGTAATGTGCCTATCTTAGGATAGCAGTCGTAAGGCTATGTCGGAAATCTTATCTCCATTCTAAACTTAACTCAAATCCGTTCACTACTTATTGCGTGAAAGAGTAACAAAGATCCATAAATCCATATTCACAAACTTTCATGTTTTTAGTAGGATTGCCAATTAATAAGCACTTGTCAACTTTTCTGGTACTCAAAGGCATCTTTCTTTATTCTCGTCCTCAAAAAAAATTCGAGGGACTCATTAGTTATAATTGGTAAGTATATAACAAATAAGGTAACTAATACCTTATCCAATTTTCGTACCTCAAATCTACAGGTCCGTATCGTAACCCTGGGGAAATCACGGATCGCGCGGCGCCGGGCGTTGAGCCTCATGATGGCCCGCCTTATCCCGGACTCAGTTTCGACGGGATTCCGGGATGGACTCGACTAGTGATCCGTGATTATGATGTGTAATTTTTTTCATAACTGTTTTTTGCTGTTTTTAGGTCACGAGATAAAAGCTGTGGAGGGTCAGTAACGTACTGCCAGCGAGGGTTTTTGATAAGTTTAAAATACTGAGTGACTCTGAACTGTAATCGGCAAGTGTGCGCTTACCATCAGGCGTCTCTCTTGCTAGTCTGACCACTTAGTATAAGATGGCTGTTCTTTTGCTGGCGTAAGAAGGTTGGAACAGGCGTAGCTAGTTTTATGTTTGACGTTTTAAAGTGATCACAATGTATATCGAATAAACAAAAAAAATATTAAGTACCCCCTGAAATTATATACCGCGAAAAAATTAAAATTTTATTACTGTGCAACCCTGAACAATGCATTTCAGAATTGAATCAGTAGTTCACTTAAGTACTTTGAGTTTACACGTACGTACCTACTGATGGAAATGGTATAGCCATAACAAGTTTGTTGAACTTGCTGTGAAGTTGCAATAAAAAGGACTTAAAGGATTTGGGGCTTAATCTAGCTGAACTCTGCTCTACGTCAAAGATACAAAAGGCTTGTAAAAAAGAATCGGCGTAGTCGCGGTCAAACGGTTACTCGTGCGACTGACTTTCATTTCGGCACGAACCGTTTCACATGCAATTTCGAGGCCTGGAAATTCAAAGTTCTAAAGTTTTCATAAATTATTTTATCTCTTGGTAAAACTAACCAGTTAGTTTTTAGAGTCTTTCTTTTAGTCCGCCAGGGGTGCCGAATCTAACGTGCATTTTTTAAAAACAAACCAGACCGGTCCAAAAGTAATGATGCCCTTCTTTGACCACAGAAGTTAAAAATGACAGCATTATTTTTAGACCTGTCCTTTTATTATTTCATTTTATTTATGGCTCTATGCTGATGATGACATAAAATGATGATGATAAGATATTTGATATTCTTATTTGTGTGTAAAGAAATGGCAGTTCACTTAAACTTTACACGGACTTTTTGGAGAAATTAGAAAAGTCACTTTTAACAACTTTTATGCCATAACAACGATTAATAACCCACCAACATCACACATAATCACCCACAAAAAAAAACAAGCTCTGGAAATAAAAATACATTTTTCATGTTAACAACTAAATTGCCGCCAAAAAGCGCCGCCAAAAACCCCTGTCAGCTGTCAGATTTAGTTTAGTGTCAAAGAACGCACATCAGAATCGACACCATTGTTTTTTTTTTGTTGAGATCAGCCGCACCGGGGCGGCGGTGATTTTCTGTATTCCGCCGGTGACTTTACCAATTTTTAAAAAGAATACCAGCATTAAATAAACTTTCCACTGCAATCTAAAGTCGCCAAAGCGCATGAGGCGTCCTCATCAATTCAACTCTGTCGAATAGAGAACGCGTAATGAATTAGTCTACTCGGTAATTAGCGCTTTGGTTAATGCGCGCACCGCATTGCGGCCACAACCTAATGGGTTTACACTAGTTTTATTGAAATGAGTTTACTTTTGCACACAGTCAACAGCTGATTGAGCTTTGGTTATGGAATTGCTTTGAGGGAACAAATCGCATTTTAAACGCAAGAACGTTGCCATTGGAAAATTAATAAGAAAATCATTGCAAATTTGACCGCGCCGAAACAATCACTCCGGCAGGCAATTGTTTCGATGTATCTTGCCTGTTCTTTTGCTGTAAGAACAGTAACTTAAGTTTGACGTTTTAACAAATAATCACTTAAGACACATTCTTAATTTAACTATTCAATGGACTTAAACAATTCTTTTATGTTTGTAGTGTTTTGGTAGCGTTAGGAAACCTGAATGTAAATGAGCGTTCGAAGGTGGCGCTTGAACTGAGAAGCCGGAAGAAGTAACATAGGCCTCCCCTTTAAAGCAGCATTAAGAAACAATAAGAAAAACCTGCTGTAACTCGCTAATCAGTTCAAACGGAGAGGAAGTGCTAGTGATTATATCTGACAATACATTTTAAATTGTGTTTTATGTGAGACATATTAAATTAGTTTGATTTTTTTGTCGATTTAAATTTTAACACCATAATTTTGTTTTACTTTTGAGTCATTTCCACACTGTCTTTATGTAAAATTTTATCCACCGCTCAGCCGTTTAGCTGTCAAAAGGTAACAACAAAAACAGAGTTTATTTAGCACTAGCGGCCCGCCCCGGCTTCGCACGGGTATTATTGGAGTTTTAGTAAGGATCCCTAATTTTATTGAAAACAGACATCAATATTTATACAATACTAACGTCACTCAATTGTTTTGCCTTCCCGGAACCTCTCCACTAACACTTGAACTTTATGGTATGGTATTAAAGTTCAAATTGACTTAAGTATTATTACGAATCGTTTGTATGGGGAAAAGAAAAGGGCTAATTTTAGTGTTTTCCCGGCAATTATTCGATTTTTCTCGCCGTAAAAACCATTATTGGACTTCAACAAACATTTAAAAAAAAGAATTGGTAAAATTGGTCCAGGCGTTGTTGAGTTATGCGCTTACCAACATATTTTGCGATTCATTTTTATATTATAAGATTTATCACATTATTAGTGTTAATAAGGTTAGATAGATCTAGCTAAAATTAACTTCCATCTATCACTGAGCGGACGGGACGCACGATCGGCTTGTTTAACTTATCAGTTGTACACTCAAACAAACTTATATCAAAGTCGGCCTCCTGGGATGAGCCCGCAAATCCCGCAATGCAGGTTTCAGTGCTGGTTACGTCCGGAAGTGTGGATTTATCCGGATTTATTCGGCTTTTGGCTGCCTTTCTCCGTCGATTCGTCGTTTTGTTGCACTTTTCGCGGAATGATAAGTGCAACTGGTGCAACATAAGTGATACTGATTTTGAGCAAGCAAGCTGGTTCGTTTCTGCAGTTGATTTTCTTTTTGTTTCAATGCAATGTTTCGTTTTGTTTTTTGTATAATTTTACTGTACAGTCAAAGACAAAAGATGCTGATCACTCCCAATTCATACCTCAAACGACACGCTTTTGGAAAATTGGGTTTAATCAGCAAATTTTGTCGCTGACTTTATATACTTAATAAATAACATATCCATATCAATCCCAATGCAAAAGTAACAACTCTGTTTGTTTTTTTATATTTGTTTGTTTGTTACCTTTTCATGACTAACAGCTGAACCGATCTTGATGACATTTGGTGTGTATATAATTAGAACCCTGGGGAAGGACTTAAAATACTTTTCATTGCGATAAAATGTGTTTTACGCGAGTCAAACCGCGGGACGCAGCTAGTATTAGTATAGATATGCCTTTAGCCTCTAATAGCGTCATGCAAAACTTGTTAAGTAACTAGTTGCACCCAGCGGTTTCACCCGCGTCTTCCCGTTATCCCGCAGGAACCCTTTTCCGGGACAAAAAGCCTATGTGTTAATCCATGGTGTAAGCTATCTACATTTCAACAAAATTGGTTAAGTAGTTACGGTGATACGTGGTAACAAACATTCACACACACAAACTTTCTCATTTATAATATTAGTAGGATAGGATAGGAAGGATATTAATATTGCTTAGATCAATACGATTTCCGTGTAATCAATATCTTTCCCTCGAGCTTGGCAACACTGCTCTAAGGCGCAGTAATTACAAACAGTGGCTATATTCCAAGCTTGCATATTCTGTCTGCGAGATGAAAAAATTACGTCTAAACTGGGTTGGATTTCAATATGATTCCATCTTTAATGGTTGATTTGCATTGGTTCCAGTGAAATTATTTCTTTATTTAAATTGAGTTGGTAAAGGAAGGGGATTAAATTAAAATTCGCGAATCCTAATTAGGCGGTGGTCTTTGATGTTATGAGTATGATATTAAAAATAATTAATGTAATTTCATTTCTGCCATTTATGTACACATTGGTGTCAATTCTGTTGGCATTTTTTATAACTAAACTAATTTTGATAGGTTTAAAAGTAAAACTGTGCTTTTGTGACCACGGGAGAAAGAAAAGGACGGCAAAACTTTTAGAGGACTTTTTTAGCGGCAATCGAATTGTCAACGTGAAAATTTTGTTTTTATTTACAAAACTTGTATTTCTTCGAGTGATATATTGGTGGATTATTAACCATTATGTGTTCGTGTGTGTACGAGTGTGGGAAATTGAAATAAAGTTGTGAAAGTGACTTTTCTAGTTGTTCCAAAAAAGTCCGTGTAAAGTTTAAGTAAAGCGCCACTACTTTACTTAAACACTATCCTCATCCCTTCATCTCATCATCATCATCATTATACTTGATTCAACTCTCTGAGTTATACTGATTTTATACTTGACACTGGCAAATACACTAACCGTGTGACGCCATAAAAAAACAAAAAAAATATTTTAGACCTGTCAAACTTAGTTTGTTTTAGAGAATGCACAAGAAAATCGACACCATTATCAATTTATCAATATGAAATTTTTGTGTGTGTTTCTTCGGGTCATATGTGTGATATTGGTGAATTATTAACCATTATGTGTTCGTTAATGTGCTACGAGTGTACGGAATTGAAATAAAGTTGTAAAAAGTGACTTTTCTAATTGCTGCAAAGAGTCCGTGTAAAGTTAAGGTAAAGTGCCACCACTTGACTTAAATACAAAGGGGATTATCCCCTTGGAGCTGGCTTCTAGCTATCTCGTAGCCCATCATCTCATAATCATCTTAATATCCTGATACTCTCTGAGTTTAGTACATTTATTAATAGACACTGGCAAATACCCCAATCGTGCGATGCTAGAATTAAAAAAAAACAAAGACAACCACGTGTAAATTCACACAGATAAAAAAATCTGACAGCGCTTTTAATAAATCATAAGCGCTTTCCCAAAATCTTTCTCCATAAAAGCAATAAATTCGTAAATGAAAAACTACGACACTAGCACGATCTGTTAAACAATGAGTGCGAGGCGGCGGCCACTAAAATTGTGAAATTTAATAACACGGATGAGGGGAAACCCCGGCGGTTATAATTTTTGCTTGAGGAATTCCGTACCCTAATAAACGTTATTGGTATTTTATTTATTAGTTCTTGTTTCGCCGTTCTGTGTTTGCCGGTTCCCATTTTGTGATTAGGTTTTCCGGGAACTTTTCTTTTATGGAAATTGATTTTTAAACGCAGATTATTGTGTTGGTAAAAATTATGTTGTTCAAGAATGAAGCAAATTCTTCGTAGCAATGATTTGTTTTCTTTTCTCATTTCTAATGGATTGCTAACGCCAGCGTCACCGCCATCGCAGCAATGTGGAGGCGCTAAGTTACTACAAAATCAAGTCAAAAATTGGTGTTAATTGAAAACATTTTTTTCTGTAACTGTGAAAAAATCTATGGCAATCTACATTCTACATTATCAAAAATTATAACCGCCGGGGTTTCCCCTCATTAACAAGGCCTCTAAATATTCGCAAAAAATGTGCAAGTTCCCCCTTATCTTAAAGTTACAACCATTTTTCGCCTGATCTATAAATGACAGAGACTTGTTAAAACAATCAGCATATCAAAACATACAATACCCAGAAGGCCCTTAAGCAAGTTTTTGACATATACTTTGAACATTTTGGATTTTTTACGTCTTTGTTACACTCAGGCTGGCATTCTAGAATGATGCTCAAGCGATAATCAGTACTTGAGCACAGAACTGACATTGTCAGTTCATAAAAATATGTCACTTAATTACTATTCAAGCATTGATCTACTCGTACACTTCAGCGTGATTCTAGAATACCAACCTTAGACTGGCATGACTTACTTACTCTTTTTGTCACCTCAGCCATTTGCATTTACGTCTAGTGAGATCAGTTCCTTAGGTTTTTATTGAGACAGTTACGCGTACTGTCATTAGCGTCACTGTCGTGACAGCGCTAGCGTAGTTGTATTCATATCACCTTTTTTAGTCCAGTATCAACGCCGAATCAAATACAGCGCCCGTCTATTTTCCTGCTCTATCCCCAACACATTCCAGTGATACCATGCGCCGACGACAGTGAATTTCGCTGCCACTGTCTCAATATAAACTGATGTTCACTCGTAGTAGTGAGTTAGTACTTATATGGCTTAAGTTAACGCATCCCTTGGGCTCCGTCGTACAGCGGTCTCTTATGCAGCTGCTGCTATGTTATGAGTTTATGACCCATTTGAATTAGAGATGATCTGTCACATTAAGTTATGCTGTTCGTATACAAATGCATATTGGTAAATACTAATAAAAATATTTTTTTTAATTAGTTTGCAGGGTTGTTTTGACTACATTGTAATGAAAGATGGCACCATGTAACACTATTGGGAACTGGCTCTCAAGTGAGACTGCCGGAATACACCGATATGTACTTGGCGACAGATTCTTAACTTGAGGATAGTAGCTAACCAGGCGAGCACAAGAAAACGTCCTACCACCAAGCGATGGTTTCATCACAATGTTTTATTATCTATAAAAACGGAAAAAAATTAAATCGTTATCATATCAATCAAAAAACATATCATTTGTGAAAATATCAATATCTTCTCATATCAATATCAATATCAATATCAATATCGCGGTTAAGAGATAAACAGACGGACAGACAGACGGACAGCGCAGTCTTAGTAATAGTGTCCCGTTTTAGCCTTTGAGTGTAGAACCCTAGAAATTGTAAGCAATTATGAAGCCTCCGATTACAATTTCATAAACAGTGCAAGGATGGGAAAGTGAGGGCGATTTGTGTGAGTGTATACTAGCCTCGATTATCTTGTCCAACAACGAAAACAAAGAGTAACAACGGAGATACGACATCAGCCGCAGTAGTAGGGTTACAATAGGGCTTGACAAAAAGCTTGATTGATTGACCGAGCCGTGGCGGCGACAGCGCTCATCGATCACCAGTCATTATACGTTATTATGTGATACATTTACGGTACATAGAATCGAGCTTAGTGCTTGACATGTTTATGTTGAATGTCACCAAAACGTACCGTAATCCCCACTATCCTCTAATATTATCAATGCGAAAGTTTATGTGTGTGTGTGAATGTTTGTTACAAGGTATCACCGTAACTACAAAACTGATTTTGTTGAAATTTTGAATGGAGATAGCTTATACTTTGGATTAACATATAGGTTACTTTTTATCCCGGAAAAAGGGTCCTGCGGGATAACGCGAAGACGCGGGTGAAAGTAACTCTGTCTATCTGTCTCTTACGCTTTTACGCCTAAACTACTGAACCGATTTAAATGAAATTTGTTACAGAGGTAGTCTAGAGCCTGAGAAAGGAACTTTTTATCGCAATAAACTGTAACCCACGCGGTTGAAACCGTGGGGAAAAGCTAGTTTAGTTTAAAGGAAACTCCAGAAGATAAGATAGAAATAGTGGTTGCAATCCGGGATACCGGATCCGGTAATCTGGCTGATCCGGTATCATTTAGCGTTTACCGGATTCGGTCATTGAATTACCAATAGGTTCGTACGTGCGATAAACACGAGTGTGTGACGCTAATCAAATCACGAACATTACAAGATATCATTGATGACATTTGCTCTGGAATCTAGTTGTACTGAATTTAACAGCTGGTCATTACAATTTTAATTTCAATACTTATTAGAATTTCATTCGTAATTCGTGATTGTTTAATTATTTTTTTTGACCTTCTTATTTTCTACTTCTTTGTTGTTACTTTCTAGCTTCTAGATTGATAGAACAGTTTCATACAAAAACCCTGTACTTTTCCGGGATAAAAAGTACCATGTTTCACTCTGCGTCAAATCAACTATATCTATGCTAAAAAATCGCGTTGTATCGTTACTTCGTTGTTGCTACTTGAAAGTAGGATGAACAAACAAACACACGTCCGATATACATATTATGTGAGTTTGTGGATAAGGAAAGGATTGGAACATGCAAACGTACAATATCTTTATCACTGTAATAAAAAATGCACGACGATGGTTTGTTTACCCATCCACATCGAATTCCGCTGGGTATAGGCAGTGTTACCAGCCGTCCGGATTAGTCCGGAAATGTCCGGTTTTCAGCCTTTTAACCAGACTTTGTTGAGCTTATTAATTTAATTAGAATCTTGACATTGGTATATTGGTAATGGTATTTCTGCAAATAATAAATTTAACACATAAACATTTTAAATTAGCTATAATCTTTATAAACTACTAGCAAACCCGGCGAACTCCGTTTCGCCACCAGATGGCTTCGTTTTATGTAAGATTTTCCCTCTTGTCTGTTGAAACTTTTCCTGAATTTTCTTTGCTATAAACCTCACGGAGCCCGAGATCTTTCTAACGAATGCAAAACCGTGGAAATCGGTTCGTGCGTTCTGGAGTTATAGCGTCAGGAAGGAAAACCCGACTTATTATTAAAACACTTTTATTAGCTTGACTTGTAACTAACTAACTAACTAACTAATTAACTAACTAGCGGAGCGCTTCTTTTACTGGGTAAATAAAAGTACACACAACCAAAAAGCGCTCCACACTTTTTGAATTAACCATTATATCGTTAGCTAATACAAGTCAATTTTATTATTTTATATTTTTCAGTGCGTTTTTAAAGTGTTTTTTTTATTATATAGTAAAAGATGTAAATACAACAAGTCATTCAGTCTCACTTGAGTGTGGAATTAATTGTAATATTTCGTGATTTAGTCACGATCCAGAATGTCAGAACTTCCCTTTTTTTATGTTAAGTTTTTACTTATTTGTGAATACTTCTATGAATTAATGTGTCCATTAGCACTTTTCTAACTTTTTGTGTTCTTTACAGTTTGCACTCAAATAAACTAACTCAAAAGATTTTGTCCTTTTCAGTCTTCTCAATATGTCCGCGTTGTCGAACTTTCATTGCTAGGAATTTTTACAAATATCGAAACGGTAGCTCTAACAACCTATAGCTAGACAACGGTACTAATTTTGCCTCTCCTAAGGTACGCCACTGAGCCCGATCTTTGGCTTTTCTCATCCAACTACCGCCAGCCACTCGGCGCAAGCCGTCAGTCGCTCCACCTAGTCGCAGGGCGTCCTACACTACGTTTGCCAAGTCGCGGGGTCCACTCAATAACACGTCTACCCCAGCGGTTGTCGGTTCTGCGGCTTATATGACCAGCCCACTGCCAATTCAGCTTGCTAATTCAGTGAGCTATGTCGGTGACTTTAGTTCTCTGACGGATCACCACATTTCTGATTCGATTTTTCAGAGAAACCCTAAGCATAGCCCTTTCCATAGCTCGCAATAGTAAGTATAGTATAGTGTTTAAGTAATCATTTACGTCCAACACGTGTGTAATTCCCAACTCAAAGAAAAGAAAGATGCGGCAGTATACATCAGGAAGCAGGATGCAAGTTACAGTTACCCGCGACGGTAACTTGCATCCAGAGCATTAATGGTTCATTACTTCGCGCGACTTTATGGTCGTGGGGCAGGTGAGCTGCTATCTTTATGGCGGGTTTAGTTAGGTTGCGGGAACTAGTACGACTCCTACCATATGTCTTTTTTAGACAGAAAAAAAGAAACGGGAGTTTTAGTAATGTAGATGTCATCCTGATCTGTGAGATGCCATATCTATCGTATTTTATTTTTAACTGGAATATGATCGATGCGTTAGAGAGGTAGGTACAGTCAACGACAAAAGTCACTGAACAATTACAGACTTTCCGATTGCTTTCGTCATCTTTAACACCAACCTTTGACCGCATTATCACTTAAAATCAGGTGCGCTGTGTTGTGCTCAAACGCTACTTTGTAAGTTGTAAAAATACACCAAACATTACATTACATCTAAAACTCATTTGAATAATCGAGGATGATCCAGCTACTTTTGTCGCTGACTGTACACTATCCCTACTTCTCTACTTAATATTATAAATGCGAAAGTAATTCTATCTATCTGTTTGTCTCGATTTCACGCCTAAACTACTGAACCGATTTAAATGAAATTTGGTATAGATATAGTCTAGAATTTGAAAAAGGACATGGCCTACTTTTTATCACGATAAACTGTAGCCCGCGTGTGAAACCGAGGGGAACAGCTAGTATCTATATTATTATTATGGAATGGTATTGTGTTGTTAAGACCGTCACTCAAGTTTGTGGTCCGAATAAGGCTTTTGAGGAAAAACTTTTTTTTACTTCTTACTTTTTGAATACAAGTCACCTGATGTTAAGTGTTGATGTGCTGTGTACGTATTACTAATTACATATAATGTATTTTAATGAAATCTGTGTCAGTTTAAGTTTGAAATAATTAACGTGCAAATTGCACATAGCAACCCAGTGGTAAGGGAGAAAGCTTCTAGTCTTTACGGACTTATACGGTGCTATATGGGTGAAAGCGACGTTTTAGTAGTATTCCGTAACAAATTTGAAAAGACGGAACGCCTTTGGTCTTAACCCGTTGTTTGTTTGTCCGTCTATCATTTTAGCTTTTAAGAGCTAAACGGTAACTGTCTTAAACATAGTTAAAATTTAGCATAGTTTATTCAAAATTCAAAACATTTTTATTTAGTAGGATACATTGTGATCACTTTAAAACGTCAACTTAAGACTAGCTATGCCTGTTCCAACCTCCTTACGCCGGCAAAAGAACAGGCAAGAACCGCCCGGCAGGTAATTTTTTTGGCGCGATCACATTGACAATTTTATTCTTATTACTAATTGATTGAATTGGAGCAAGTTCACTAAAATCCCAAGCTTTTTTTTGTCATCTAATAGTCCGATATTTTTTAATTAGCTTTACTAATAAGATTTCTCTTGTTTGGTTGTACACATTGGGATATGGGAACATGAATATTAACGATTTATTTTAAGATGTTTTAGTAGCAATCATCATATTATATAAGTACATGTATATTTCTCTATCCATCCTACTTAAAGTTATGAATTAAAAAGTTTGTGAGAATGGATGGATGGATGGAAAAATGTTTGTTACCCTTTCACACAGAAACTAATGGACAGACTTTGATCAAATTCGGTGTGGAGATAATTCAAATCCTGGAAAAAGACATAGAATACTTTTTATTCCGATAAAGTATATAATTAGTTCACACTGGTGACACCATGTGATGTACCTAATCTATTTATACAAAAATCGATGTATCTATTTAAAAATTATGTTCACAAACATCTGGATGGAACCAATTTTTTGCTTTGTGGTAGGGTATTTTCTAGTACTCGCCTGGCTAGCTACCACCCTCTTGTTAAGAATCTGTCGCTAAGCACCTATCGGTGTGTTCCGGCAGCCTCACTTGAGAGCCAGTTCCCAGTCCAGGTGTAGCGTGGCGTCATCTTAGACCACATCGCCACTTAACATCAGGTGACGTGTGGTCAAACGCTACCCTGTAAATAGTAAAAAAAAAAAAAAAAATTGGTGAAAATTTAAGGCAATCTTTGCCTAACACTTTGGAGGTTTGTTTTGCTAAGGTTTCTTACAAAAAGGACAACAACTTATAAGAAAAGAACTTTGCAACTTATGCACAGCAAATTTTTGATACTAAATGGTTAAAATATAACGTTAATTTAACTAAGCTGCCGAAGTACGGAACATTTATTTCTCGAGGTCCACATCGCCCTAACTATAGGGGTTTTGTTGAGTTATGGGCGAAGTTGCAGAGAGCGGTGTCAAGGTAATCGCCTGAACGTGTATGTAGATTTAATTATTTAATGGTTAGAAAGCTTTACTTCTTTTAACGTTTACTAGCTGTTCCCTGCGATTTCACCCGCGTGGGCTACAGCTTAATGCATGCAAAGTCTCAGCCCGATCTTTACCTCCAGAAAAAAATAACGGACGTGTTACCATCATGAATAATCTGCAATCTAACTTTTATATTCTATCCTTTTGGATAGCAACGAAAAGCTTTTAGTCGTTACTTAAACCATAACTTAGTAGCAGATAAAAAATCTCACAAAAGTGCCTCAGAATAAAAAGTTATTGGTAATAAATACAAGCTTAAGTATAATATGAAAGTTAGGCTGTCGTAAAGTTACCTCTTGCTTCCGCTAGCCAGCGAAATATTGCGGCACGTCATTGTGTATTTTTAGTGGGTTTTGAGACATCAAAAGCTTATTGACGCCAAGCACCTATAATAGGTGTGTTGAAGCCGCGTATTTTTAAATATTCGTAGCATTTTTTTTTGATAGCATTCCTAGTTGATTTCTAAACGCACATATTGACAGTTTACGTGGGTAGATTAAAAATTAGTTTTTGATATAGTTTTCTCAATTCAGTGAGGGTAGTTATATAGTCGTATTGCCGCTCACTGGTTCACATACCAGTATCAACCGATCTCTCAACTGGACTTGCAACCCACGTTTATTTTGTGAAATTACATTGAAATATCGTCTTCATCGCAGCCCCAAGCACTCTAGGGCTTCAACAGTGGTGTGCGGGCAATCACTAGTTGCACCTGAACTGTGTGTAGTTCTAATTTGGTGGATTTAGGACGGCGCCGTCACACGAGGTCCTGAGCTGGACTATGGTGAGTAGGCTTGCGATATATTACGATCTCTCATTGTGTTGCATCAGGGATATTTAATAGTGGTTCTCTTGCATTTGGGCATCCCCCCAAAATTAAAAACCCGCTCCCTCAAATCGCGGGGGAGCGCGACTACAAGGTGTGTTCCGGCAGGCCACTTGAGAGCCAGTTCCCACTCTAGATATAGCGTGATGCCACATTCCGTTACATGTGGCCAAACGATACACTATAAAAAGTAAAATTATATAAAAAAATATACGTTGGGGACAACTACTTTGGAGTTCTGAGGGAAGTAGAATATGTTGGGATAGGAGGGAATGGGAGGGGGATAAGGGCTTTTTTTTCATATTTAACACACTTTTTTTTTTTTCCTTTTTTTTACCTGATCTATAAACAGATTTATTTGCTTATTTCTCTATCTTATATGGTAATTTATCTTTATTTTATATATCCTAGGTATTGTTTATATTATACATACATTGTTTTTATATATTTATGCTGTGCTGATATATATTCAATATATATTGCCAGCATAATTTATTTATCTATTTCTTTTATTGACCTTTATAACTAACTTTTCACAAAATTTCAAACTACTTGACGACTACACGTGATGATGAAGCGATGATGGTCCAGAGATAATCGACTTGCAACCCATGATCGTGGGTTCAATCAAATCTTGCAATGACCTTTCGGTAAAGGAAAACGTTGTGATGAACTTTCGGCTTATAGTGCCTGCCTGCATGGCTAGCCCCAGTGGCGGATTTACACATTTGCCGCCAGTAGGCTAAGTATTCAAATTTTGCCGCCCCTACCAACCTCTATAACCTCACGGCCTCTGCCTTTCCTTTTTAAATGTGTCATTTTTTTATGCACAAAATTGAAGAAAATTCAAGTGGTGAACAATGTTTAATTGTTTGTGTGCACATAATAATATTTAAATACATATATACGACTCTTTTAATATCATTAAACATTTTTTTTAAATTGACACTCAATTTGCCGCCCCTAAAATCTGCCGCCCTAGGCTCCAGCCTACTCAGCCTGCTGCTAAATCCACCACTGGCTAGCCCATCTGTAGATAAAAACCGATCGCGTGTTCCAAAGGTCTCACATGAAAACTAGTTCCCCATCCAGGCATAGAATGGCGCCACTGTCGATCACATTGACGCCTAGCATCAGTTGACTTTGGTACAGTCAGCGACAAAAGTAGCTGATCAAACTCGATTTTCTAAACGCGTATTGGATCAGTAATGTTTATTTTTTTGCTTACAACTGACATCGTTGCGTTTGACCATAACACAACTCACATGGTGTTAAGTAATGATGCGGTCGAACGTTAGTGTTTAAGATGATAAAGAGAATAAGTATATTAGTTTTTGTTCAGCGACTTTTGTCGTTGACCGTACTATATCTATTCTGTGACTTTGACACACATTAGATGTATTAATCTAGAGTAAAATAATAAATTGACAATTAGCATAGAGGCAACTGTATGTTCCTAAATATTAGAATTCTCGTTGTTAACAGAAGCAGTGAAGTTCCTCGATCTTAGAGGAATAGATAAATAAACAGAACGGGTGCTGCTTGTGGGGTCTGGTCTGCTTTGGTTGTGATCCCGCAACTCATTAATATTCATGTTCCCATATCCCAATGTGTACAACCAAACAAGAGATATCTTATTAGTAAAGCTAATTAAAAAATATCGGACCATTAGATGACAAAAAAAAGCTTGGGATTTTAGTGAACTTGCTCCAATTCAATCAATTAGTAATAGGAATAAAATTGTCAACGTGATCGCGCCAAAAAAATTACCTTTCGGGCGTTTCTTGCCCGTTCTTTTGCCGGCGTAAGGAGGTTGGAACAGGCGTAGCTAGTTTTAAGTTTGACGTTTTAAAGTGATCACAATGTATCCTATTGAATAAAGAAAAATTGACTATTGAAATACCTACTGCAAAAATAATATTTCGTTTAGAAATGCTCACTTTCAGAAAAAATACCCTATTTAACCATTCCAGACTTTAAATGTTAACAGCAAGCTTCAAGAAACTGCATTGTAAACGAAAACCGTTTTCAAACTGCAAATTTAATAATTAATGAAAGAAGCTGTGCTGCTACCGTAATGGAATGAAGTTGTTATTCTGGTAATTAATTAAAATTGTGGGAAGGAAGATGGGTATTTACGCGGAAATGTTGTGAAGGAAAACTCTTAATAATTTAAGACTAATGCTCATTTCAGAGGAGTGGCTTGTTAATCTGCCGTACCGTTCTGTTGAGTAATCTTCCCGGTCATTTTTAGGGTTCCGTACATCCAATGAAAACGGAACCCATTAAGGAGCACTTTCGTGTTTGTCTGTCCGTCTGTCCAAGCTTATTTTCTCCGAATCTACAAACTAAAAGAGTGGATTTTGAACCCATTCACGTGTAGTGTAAACAAATAAAATCCGATATTAGGTGCAAAAAAAGTTTTTTTTTTCATAAGACTTGCACACATGGTACCAAATGAAAGGGCTTCTTATATAAAAAAATATGTAAAAGATATTATTTAAATAAAATTTTGTTAATAAACACTGTCGTGAGATGTAAAAAAAACACCATTTTTGGTGCAAAGAAAAGTTACAACCATTTGAGTGATACGATAAGACAGCCCTTTGTGACAAATTCTTTGTATTATTGTGAATACAGAGTTAATATTTATTATCTATCTACAATTTCAAAATTGATGCTACTAAACGAGTTTCATTTCAGCCACAATCACCGCCCTTATCATTTTCAAAAACTTGCTCAAAAGTGGTATAATATAAGACTTTGTCCTTTAGCGTTGGGTACTATTAACTCCACTGGGACATACTGGTAAGTACTTTCTACTAGAGAATAGTGTAGTATGAGCTATTTTCCAAAGTTACTGCTGTCTCCTTAGGCAGTAAACAGTCTGTATTTATTGAAAGTAGGGTAGCAATGAGGCACTAAGTATTTTTTATAGCGAGGACTTTTTAACTAACTAACTAAAACTGAAATGGCGCAAAAACAAAAAGTGACTCTTGGTCTTCGATTCCTGCCAGTCCTCCACCTGATGTTCGTGCAAGTCCTTCGTAAATTAGTCTTTCTAGCATTACCTGGGAGAGTCCAGCACAAGCTGACCTCTTGCTTTTACAACACTTTTATTATCTTGACTTGTAACTAACTAAATAACTAACAATGTAATCAAATCTTAGAAGTCAATTTTCACCTGCTTATAAATGTCGTATCGATTTGAAACTTTGTATGTGTATCCCTATCCCTATCCCTACTCTGTCTGTCTGTCTGTTACGCTTTCAGGCCTAAACTACTGAACCGAATTAAATGAAATTTGGTATGGGGATAGTTTGAACCCTGGGGAAAGACATAGGATACTTTTTATCGCGATAAACTGTAGCCCACGCGGGTGAAACCGCGGGGAACAGCTAGTGTAATTTATAAATGCCTTTAACGCGGGATTAACTTAAAACAGTTTTGTAAATTACCAGCAGCTTACTTTTACTACGTTTAAAAATTGCCATTCCATTGAAAATTCTATCGACAACCATCAATTTGCGAACAGTTACAAAACTAAAAATTGTTAGTTCGCGTTAAACGCATGTTCCAAAAAGCTTTCGTCGAATTGTAAAAACGTTTTAAACTTCATAGCCACAGTACTGCGTCAAAGCGTACCGCCGCCGCGAGCGGATTCGCTCTAAATGTCGACGAACTCTAAAACAAATAAGGGCCGACGCTTGTGACAAACACAAACAAAACAGCGGCAAAGACTCCGTTATGTAACTCCGTTTCGAAAACTAACAACGGGTTATTGCAGTGGGCGTGATTTGTTTAGTCGTTTTGCAGCGGATCAATCGGCTCACAGAATGTTTTCACATTTAACAGGGCGTAAAGAGATTTAGCATCGTAACAGGCTGAGTTACTTTCACATGCAACTGAATGACGACCTTGCCTATGAAGCTAGCGGGTCCAGGTTCGAATCCCGGTAAGAGAAAAAAAAAGCTTGGGATTTTAGTGAACTTGCTCCAATTCAATCAATTAGTTCCTAATAAGAACAAAATTACCTGCCGGGCGTTTTTTGTCTGTTCTTTTGCCGGCGTAAGGAGGTTGGAACAGGCGTAGCTAGTTTTAAGTTTTTTTTTTTTTTTTTTTTTTTTTTTTTATTATTAGGTTCGCAAACTGGCCGTGACAACTTAAAATGTACCCGTATATAACATGATCGTCATGGCGGCTGCACGACCTACTAGATGCGAACACAACATGCATCTGAATATTTACGTATTAGCTCTTAATTTAATAGTATCTAATAATAAAATCAGAAAATAATAAATATATAAAAATACTTACATAAATGAAATAAAATAAAATAAATAAATATATGAGTTTAAAGTTACAAAATAAAATTATATAACAAATTATTAAATTAAATTAAACAAAATTTTGAAATAAATAGTTACAATTTAGAATATAGAAATAGTTTGATGTTGGTGGCCGAGGCATTGAAAATGTCCAACTCCTGACAAACACTGTTATATGACGAACACATGCGGTATAATGGTGAATGTTGACCGTAGTTAGTGCGGCGTAGCGGAAGACTAAATGTTTTGCGGTTTAGTAAACGGCTACCAATTCTAGGCACTGAGAAGGTGACTGTAAGTAGTACATCGGGACTGTCAACTTTACCGTTTACAATTTTATGGAGGAAGACAATATCGGCAATCTGACGCCTGCGCTGAAGTGGGACCATTCTGTAGTAATCGAGTCTAGAGTCGTAGGAGTCGAGTGTGCGGCAGCGGTTGTTGGCGTACGTGAGGTGGTACAAAAATTGTTTCTGGAGTCTCTCTAATCGATTGATGTGGACCGCGTAAGAAGGGCTCCAAATAGGACTGCTGAAGTTGACGTTTTAAAGTGATCACAATGTATCCTATTGAATAAAACAAATTTTGAATTTTGAATTTTGTGTGTTATGAGCACGAATGTTTGTTCCTGAGGCTTAGATATTTCTATCTATATATAGGTATTTTTTCTCTAAATAAGTGTGTATATCGTTGTCTAGTACCCATAACACAAGTTTTGAGCTTGATTTGGGGCTAGGTCAATTTGTGTGTAATGGTCCCCAGATTTTTTTTAAATGCCTATTTGTTCTATTCAAAAAAATGCTCGTAATTCGCGACGCACGTTTGCAAATCTAGCTGAATCGTGCGCAATTAAAAGAGGTATCATAAAAAGCAGTTCTATACAAAATGTATGGGAAAATGAATATGTTTCTACATTTTTTTTGTGAATTTTGAGTTTTTCTTTTCGGGGCGGAGACAAATTCAATGAATCAAATATCATAAAAAAAAATTTAATCGTTCTTGAGGTCAATATTTTATTTTATTTTCTTTTATTTTGCATGGAAAACTAACAGCTGTAAAACACTAAATTGGTACAAACATAATGGAACGAAAAAGCCTTAAGTAGTTTTCGTTTTGGTTTTCACTAAACAGACTCTGTTTTCTATATTTAAAAAATGTATCTAAAAAAATATTTATTTAGTAGGATACAACATGACTTTCAAACGGCAAACTAAAAACTAGCTACGCCTTTTCCAACTTCTTTACACCGGTACCGGCAAAATAACAAGCAAGAAACGCCCGGCCGCTCATTTTTCGCCACAATCACATTCACAAAGTTTTCCTATTTGAATTGGAGCATGTTCGATACCATCTCAAGCTCTTGTCATCTAAACGGTCGGGTGCTAGACGGATACAGATCGCCACCGCAGTGATTTATATAAGTAACCCTAACAAAGATGTGTGGGAACACATAGTACATAGTAGAGGCACCGTGAACCCACAAGCCGCAACCCGCGAGTCCGTCGATACCACTCGAACGCAAACTACTACTCGCCAGTAGTCGGTACGCGTAACGCATCGCAAACCGTATCTGTATAAATCAACGTTGTGTAAATTGACGGTCCACCAGGCGAAACACGCAGCTGCCTCCGCCGGTTTGCCTTCGGATGTAGGAAGACTGGGATGTGCTAGTTAAGATGGGCCAGCGATTAAAGTTGAGCAAAAGTTGGAGCGAAAAATGGAAGAACTGTTGGCCAAGCCGAATGTCATCGGCGAGATAAAAGCGCATGAACTTTGCTGGCTCGGCCACCTTGAGAGAATGGGAGAGGATCGTGCGGTCAAACAAGCATACATGGGACGGCCGAGTGGCCGTCGCCCTGTCGGCCGTTCCAGGTATCGCTGGAAAGACGAAGTCACGAAGGATTTGCGCGAGCTCCAGGTGACTGGTGAAGGATTGGCAGGAGGTGGCGCAGGACAAACCGAAGTGGCGTCTTTTGTTATCGGAGACCAAGACTCACTTTGGGTCGTTGCACCATCTCAGTTAGTTAATAGTTGAAGCGATGTTGCCGAACGGCCCGCACCTATGACTTAATGAGTTGTGTGTATTTGCCATCGCTCAAAACGGTGAAGAAAAACATCGCGAGGAAGCCGTCATGTCCAAAAACCCCAACGTTTTAGGGCATGCGGCATCTATAACGTTAGACCACAAGTCACTGATGCTAAGTGACGATGTGGTTGAAGGTGGCACCACGCTACACCCGGTACACACCGAAATAAATTGTGCAGAAGTTGGCTCCATGTTGGGCGCCATTTGTCACGGTTGAGAAGCGTGAAAAGAAGGCAAAAAAAAGTAAATAAAGTAGGTGCTTGAAAAAGATTTACTTTTTGAAAGGAAGCGCTCACCAGCTTCCTTTAAAAATATCCAGGTTCCTCACTCCTCTAGCAATCCTCCAGAGTAACACCACAGGAACAGATTCGAACTACTGTTAATCTTATTACATTTTAACGTCCTGGTTTCATTGACTTCATGGCCTTATCTTATTACTATGTTGCCACATCTACCTTTACCTTGCTCCCATTGTATCTACCAGCATGAACAAAATGCCGTTCTATGTTCGCAGTCACTACATTATTCAAGCAGTAAATTGTCTGCCTCTAAATAGAAATTCGCATCATTTAGACACATATGCTTAAATTGGAACGTAGAATTACCCATTTATTGTCTGCCTATGATTTATGGGGAACGTTAAATTTCCAGAACTTAATGGTATGGCACGCTGGATCTGCAGACTCCCTTTGATTTGCCCTATTAAGGGCCGGTTTTATAAATGTCCGTTAGTTAAATGTCATACCAAATTTCGGTAAATTTGATCTTATTGTCGAATTTTCCGTGCTAAATAAAATAAGGTCAAATTTACCGAAATTTGGTATGACATTTGACTAACGGACGTTTTTAAAACCGGCCTTAAGTGCCTGATGGGTTTGTGATGGGTAATTGTGGACAAAAATGTGTAAATCCCTTTGTAAAACCTTTATCAAAAATCAAAATACTTATTTGTGATTCACATGTGGTTATGGGTCCTAAATAACATAAATATGTAGGGATATAACGAGACAATAGACAATATATTTACAACGTATCACCGTAACTACAAGACAGATTTTGATGAAATATGGAATGGAGATAGCTTATACCTTGGATTAACACATAGACTTTTTTTTTTTTTTTTTTTTATTTAACCTATACTGTCCCACTGCTGGGCAAAGGTCTCCCCCACTTCCCTCCAGACATCTCTATCCCCCGCAACCTCAGGCCACCGCTCCTCAAACGAGTCAAGGTCATCACGCCATCTTTTTCGGGGCCTGCCTCGGCGTCGTCGCCCGTCCTCAGGCACCCACTGCGTGATGATCCTTGCCCAGCCTTTAGACCTTTTAGACAGCCTTTTAGATAGACTTTTTATACCGGAAAAAGTTTCTGCTGGATAACGGGAAGACGCGGGTGAGACGAAGGTGGCTTTAGGTCCTGAAATAAGACATAGGATACAATTTACAACACCCTAGAAGTAGGGCGCATCAAATTCTTCACAAATTATACGAGAAATGGTCAGCAATATGCAACAGCTTGTAATTTCCATCCGTTTCTGTCCGCGTCCTCTCATTACGGCTTAATAAAAGCCTCACCACGAAGCTACATGCTGCACAAATTTGTTGAAATCACTGTTATTCACTGTGTCGACAAGTTGACGCAATATTGGCAGGAAGAGCAGGTAAATCCCATTAAATCTATAAAGAAAATGATGAAAAACCGATAGAGCTGTAAATGTTTTCAAAGAGTACCCCATATTAATATTAATCTGCTTAATCATTTTATAGGAAAAAGACTTAGAGACCTTCAAAGATATTAAAAAGCCTTATTTTCTTTATACAGTTCCAGACCAGATTTAACCCGTAAAAATCCTACTAATATTATAAACGCGAAAGTTTGTGTGTATGTAATATGTATGTATGTTTGTTGCTCTTTCATGCAAAAACTACTGAGCGGATTCGAGTGAAATTTGGAGTGGAAATAGCTTATACTCTGGATTAACACATAGGCTACTTTTTATCCCGGAAAAAGGTTCCTGCGGGATAACGGGAAGACGCGGGAGACACAGGACGCAACTAGTATTTAATAAATTACCCGATAAATCAAAATCAAAAGAAGGTCATGTATTTTTAAAATACTCGAAAAATGTTCAATTGGCAAACTTTATCACTCAAAGAAACACAAGTTTTGGAAAAAAAAATTGGTTGTCTGTAAAGTCGGTTTACTGACGATAGTTGAACGTGACAACGTCGATTGGCCGATTGTGCTTCTTTGTCGCTCGTTCCGCGCTCTCGCTTGCACTTCAAGCCTTACATGGAACGCCTCAGAGCGAGGTAACGCCGCAGAGCGAGGTAACGCCGCAGAGCGAGGTAACGCCGCATGAGTCATGTTTTTTCGCGCGTGCAGCCGGCTCTATTGAATTATAAGACGTTGTCACGTCAAAATCGAAATTTTCATGTTGTCAATTAAATTGCCACCAAAAATTCTCGCTTTGAGAGGGAGAGAGAGAGAGAAAGACTTTATTTAAGAAAACTGCGCACAATAACATAAGAAAGAAACGCACAAAAACAGTAACATCATAAGCCAATAATATTATGTGATGGTGCGAACACTGCTGCTGCTGCCCTGCATTTATATTTATACCGTTAAAATCGTCACAGCGACACATATCGGCCTTCTGTCCCATTCTAACGTGCCCATATTTCCTACTTAACAAACCGGTCTCACTGATCCTGCGGTTGCAATAAACAGAATTTACAACAACCACTGTTTTTTCGATCTCGAAGATTTGTCGCCACCGCCACCGGCTGATTTCCCCCGGGCGTCGTACGTTTAGCTGTGTGTGCGCATCTTTATTTTCAATCACTCAATTGGCAGTTACGTATTTCCATTTCAGCGGTTGCGGATTTCATCGCAGGAAGAGAGAAGAGACTTTTTTCAGATGAGTTTTTAGGGTTCCGTACCCAAATTCAAAATTCAAATGTTTTTTTATTTAATAGGATACATTGTGATCATTTTAAATCGTTAACTTAAAACTAACTACGCCTGTTCCAACCTCCTTACGCCGGCAACAACAAGCAAGAAACGCCCGGCAGGTTTTTTTTTTGGCGCGATCACATTGACAATTTTATTCTTATTACTAATTGATGAATTGGAGCAAGTTCACTAAATCCCTAGCTTTTTTTGTCATCTAATAGTCCGATATTTTCTAATAAACTTTACTCTTTTTTATTTTGGTTAGGTGTGCACATCGGGATATGGGAACATGAATATTAACGAGTTACAGGACCACAACCAAAGCAGACCAGACCCCACAAGCAGGACCCAAAGGCTGAAACGGGACCCTATTAGTAAGACTCCACTGTGCGTCCGTCCGTCTGTCACCAGGCTGTATCTCATAAACCGTGATAGTTAGACAGTTGAAATTTTCATATGATGTATTTCTATTGCCGATAGAATAACTCAAAAACAGAATAAATTATACATTTACGGGGGCTCCCATGCAGGAAACGTGATTTTATGCCGTTTTTTATAGATAATGGTACGGAACCCTTCGTCCGCGAGTCCGACTCGCACTTGGTCGGTTTTTCTGGTTGTTTTTGACTACTATACCACGTGGTTTCACCCGCATTGATAACATGTTATCGCTATAAAAATTATTTTATGTTCTTCTTCAGGATATTATTATAGCCTAAGTTTTTTGATCCAGGGTATAAGGACACTTCGTTCCAAATTTCACTCAAATCCGTCTAGCCGTTTTTATGTTTTAGTGAGAATAAAGGACTTGAATCAATTTTTACGAAGGTGGTTGGTTACAGGCGAGGATTTGAGAAGTATGTATGTATGTGTAAATAAGTGTGTATGTACGTGTAGTGTGTGTATGTGTGTGTGTCGATGGATGAGCTATGTAACGTATCTCTACGATTCTTTGAGCGGAGGGCTTTCGCGGATCCAATTTTTAATTTAATTAAGCGATATTTCAATCTCTTATAGGTTTTCGCTTGCGCAATGTGACAGAGTTTCCATTTTGTTAATTGAGGTAGGGTGTTATATGACTGAAAAATCACGGAATTGGATGGAATTATTCTAATTGAGTTGTTACTTTCTTTATTTTATTCATCTACATTATTATAAGTACCTGTAAATAAAACCATCACTTGGTGGTAGGGCACTGCTCTAGAGTTAAAAATCTGTCACCAAGCACCTAACGGTGCATTCCGGCAGCCTCACTTTAGAGTTAGCTCCCATTCCAAGTGAAGCGTGGCGCTAATTTCAACCACATCATCACTTAACATCAGGTGACTTTTGGTACCATATTTTTTTGAAAGTCACTCCTTGATAAAATGAGATATATCCTACTAATATTATAAACGTGAAAGTTTGTGAGTAATTTCAATTTCAATTTATTTATTTATTCAATAGGATACATTGTGATCACTTTAAAACGTCAAACTTAAAACTAGCTACGCCTGTTCCAACCTCCTTACGCCGGCAAAAGAACAGGCAAGAAACGCCCGGCAGGTAATTTTTTTGGCGCGATCACATTGACAATTTTATTCTTATTACTAATTGATTGAATTGGAGCAAGTTCACTAAAATCCCTTAAGCTTTTTTTTGTCATCTAATGGTCCGATATTTTTTAATTAGCTTTACTAATAAGATTTCTCTTGTTTGGTTGTACACATTGGGATATGGGAACATGAATATTAATGAGTTGCGGGATCACAACCAAAGCAGACCAGACCCCACAAGCAGCACCCGTTCACAAGTTGACGCATGTGCCAGCCATCGCTCTCCTCGACCACATGAGAGGGAAGAGGGCGACCCGACACACGAAGCCGCCGCAAGCAAAGTCACTTTCGTGAGTATGACTGTTTTGGCTGGATGGATGGATGTTTGTTACTCTTTCACGCAAAAACTATAGAACGAATCTGAATGAAATTTGGAATGGAAATAGCTTATAGCCTGGATTAACACATAGGTTACTTATTTTCCGGAAAAAGTATCAACGGGATAACGGGAAGACGCGGGTGAAACCACTGGGCGCAACTAGAACAGGTATATAATTATTTTTTATCTGTTAAGATCCAGGCGGTAGGTAGTATTGACTAAAAAGCATCTTCAATGATGTTTAAAAAACAAACATAAGTGAACTTCAATTTTTTTATATAGTATTATTTTGTTTGTAAGTAGACCAAGGTTACACTCATTTTGTTTGAAATAATATTAGTTACAAATTCCAAAAATGTTTGTATCCCAAATTAAAGGATCCCGTATTTGTAATTTACGGTCACCATTTGCACGCCCGGTAAGCTTTATTCAACGAGACATGTCCGAAACAAACTCGTGCAGATTTCAATACAATTTGCCTACACTCGATACGAGACCAATAAACTGTGAACAAGGGTCATTTTTGTCGTGCTGTTGAAGTTTGGTTGTGATCCGATTTAAAAAGAGAAGTGAGATAGTTTTTTCCTTATCAACTCTTGACATCTATAATATTAGCTCTTTTGAATATTAATTTTGAAGAATAGATAACTAATAGTATTTACGGTATTTTCTAAAAAAAGTATGCTTTGTCAAAAAGAGAAATCTTAATGATAGCAACGTTGACCGTAGAAGTGGGTTTGAGTTCTGGAACGAGCTTTCGATGATGAGTTTTCGCTTTTTGATTGCAATCCTTCAAGATGGGTGTAAAAAGAGTTCTTAAAGGTCGGCAACGCATCGGCAACTCCCCTGGTGTTGCAGATGTCCATAGGCGTCGGTGACCGCTTTCCATCAGGCGGGCCGTCAGCTTGTTTACTAATCTATTACATAAAAAAAAAAAAAAAAATAGATTAATAAAGTACAAAACACTAAATATTTAAAAAAATAGTGTTCCAAAAATGCTTCACTCAAAAAAGAGATCTACTATTTCAATAATGCGCCATAAAACAAAATTTCTTGCTAACAATTGTTGTAAATTTTTTTTTACTTCTTTCAGGGTAGCGTTTGGCCACAAGGACGATGTAGTCGAAGGTGGTATCACGCTAGAACCGGATTGGCTAGCTGAACAGGTGACAGTTTAAAAATGCCCTACACTCCCAAGCAATGCATCACGATGCAGGTTTCAACTTACAAACGGTAGGTGAGGTGTTCGGGCTGCCACACAAGGGGCGCCCACAGAAGGAGCTCACACACAAGGGGCTCTCACACAAAACTACGAATTTGCATCGCATCGCAAATATCTGCGAGCTCGCACGAATGTAGCACAAGAAATTTCGATCTGATTCGCATCGCATCGCAGTCCTGTGTGGGAGCCTTTCTTCCCGTGTCCAAGTTTAGTTTCAGGCCTAAGTCCGAAGTCTTGGCAGCTCCAGCTGTTTTGTCTATGCGTGCGTCCCTCGATCTCACGTGAATCGGTCGCTACAATCCTCATCGTTCTCCCTAAATCCGGATACGGAACCGAGCTGGACCGGCCCGGATCATATAACCCTTGATCAGCATTTTCGTCCGGCTAAATCCGTTTATTTCGGTTCGTTGTTTTCTTTATCTCATCGCTTATTTACGGACGATGAGCGTATTATTTGATTTGAGAAGTAAGCTGAAATTTTATTGTTAATTTTATTTCTTGAAACTTAGCCTGACTACGTAAATAATCCTTTCTTGTGTTCCTTGAAAGCCAGTTCTCACTCCAAGTGTAGCATGATGCCACCTTCGGCCACATCGTCAATAGTAAAAAAAAGTATAACAAGTTTTTTAATAAAATAATTTTATATCTAATCGTCCCAATAAATGATTTGTTGGACGTTTTTTGCCTGTTCTCTGCTGGCGTAAGGAGGTTGGAAATGGCGTAGCGTATTTACTACAAACATAATAACATACATTGCTAAAAACTTACCCTTCCTTTTAGCTTTGCCGTAGTGGGGTAAATAGAAGTTAAGTTTTTTCTATCACCTCAGAGTTTTACCACATTTTACCTGTTTTTAAGTGACGATGTCGATGACACCACGCTACACTTGGATAGGGAACTGGCTCTCAAGTGGAACTGCCTGAACATACCCATAGGTTGCGACAGATTCTTATCTTGAAGGTGAAAAAAATGCCCTACTGCCATGCTATCGTTTTATCACGAATTCTCTCCTATGTCGCAATTTGACGTCACCTTTGAGCCATTATTGCTTATGACAATATACGAAACTATGCACAACCGTATCTATTTATTTATCAAAGCGTTTCGGCACAGGGTTACCTGTGAACTTTGGACTGCAACCAATATGCCTGAGTATAGGTGAAAGCCGATCGTCAAAGCGGTTTAGTAAACTAAATGTATAGGTCGGTATTATTGACGTTCTATTAATGGACTGGTTGTCAAGAATAGAGGCATAGGTCATGCATTAATCAGTAGTAGCTATGCAAAAGGTATATAGATAAACTTATTATTAGTACACTATAATACCAATGTATGTAGATCAGGGGTGGCCAACCGGTCGATCGCGATCTCAAACTCAAACTCAAACTCAAAACTTTTTTTAGGATACATTGTGATCACTTTAAAACGTCAACTTAAAACTAGCTAGTCAATCGACTAGTCAATCTTGGCTATAAGTTCAGTCGATCGTGGCAAGGCAAAAAACATGAGTTTAATATACCTAGTGGACATAATTATTTACATACAAAATGTAAAAAATGCGTAGAACAGATAGAACAACCTGATTTTACTAATCTAGCAAAAGATGTTTTTCATTTGATACACCATTACTCCTAGTAGCTAGTAGCTAGTAGCTAGTAGTCCTAGTAGCTAGTATCTATTGATAATAACCATAGTACAAGTTTCGAGCTTAATTTGGGGCTAGGTCAATTTGTGTGCAATTATTATTGGCCCCGATATTTATTTATTTATTTTGAATACTCGAGCATAAATATATTTCCCACTAGTTCCAATGATATCCATAACAATGGATTTAAATAGATCATGCTTATTAACTAAGCTTGTTTACATAATTACTTAGATACAAATCATAAAATAAATGAATAAGAAACTCGTAATACATATTGAATTATAAAAAATCCACAAGTAAGTGAAGATAATGTTTTAAGAAATAACATTTTAGAGTGTCACTCACTTCTTCACGCTGAAACGTCACAACAGATTTCAGTGTAATTTATAACGTTAATATGTAGCAAGTAACATATGAAAGAGCCACAAAAAGAAATACGAATAGCAAATAGCTATTAAAGTATGAAAAAGCCTAAAGAAAAATGAATCTCCAAAATAAAACCTGAGCCTATAAAATAAGTAATATAGCTTTCTTGCAAAAGGGTTAAGTACATGTGTTCTTCGAGACCGGAACTTCCGGTCGGACGCGATGATTTCGGCCTATTGTCGTAGCGGTCTCTCAGACCGGGGGTCTCCCAGACCGGAGGTCTAACAAGCCGACCGGAACGACCGGCGAGTAATGACTCTGATAATATTACAAAGATGTTTGTTCCTTTTGTCGTTAAATGGATTTTGTTACGACAACAAGCTACGTTAAACAGTTGTTTGATGGATTTGATGGGACGCTCAGCACGCGAGCTGATTGAACTGATCGTTTATGCTGTCACACAGCCCCAAAAGGGTGAGATATTCATGTGCACTCTGCACATGAATATCTCATGTATACGAACATATCATCATCATCAGCCGGAAGAAGTCCACTGCTGAACTTAGGCCTCCCCCTTTGAACGCCACCATGAACGGCTATTAGCTATATGCATCCATCGGGCTCCCTGCGACTCTTACGATATCTTCGGTCCATCTAGTGGGGGGCCTACAGAGCGTCTTCCGATTCGTGGTTCCTCGCTTCGGATTTTATCACGCAAATAATCTTTCAGCATGGCTCTCTCCATGGTGCGTTGTATGACTCTGAGCTTATTCAAAAGGCCCACATACTAACATATGAAGGTAATAAAGTATTGAGTATTGGAGTGAAACATCAAACATTGTGAGGAAACCGGCATGTCCAAGAACCACAACAATCAAGGGCATGTGACATCTACCAACCCGCACTGGGCCCGCATGGTAGATTACGGCGCATACTCGCTGAGAGAAGGCCAGAGGGACTCTGGTGTAGCGATGGGCGTTTTCGGATATTTACGACATCGATGCGCACCGGCATCGGAGATCCGGCATCCGATGCCCGCATCGTTATTTGGCATCGTAACAAAGTGTTGAGTTGCGTAGGGATGTGACTAGGAGATAAAAAAATCGATTAATAAATAATCGATTTATATCTCTTTAAACAAAAACGATTTGTAAAAAAACGATTATTTAAATAAAAAATAATCGATTTTATTCAATATTTTTTTCCCAACTATTCGAAAAGTTACATTTTTTTGTACATTGTAATAAAATTACCTAAAGTAAAAAAAAAACAATTTAATTTTAGAGAATAAGTAAAAAATCGATTTTTCAAATTGAGATGATCGATTATTAAAAATCGATTAAAAGAAAAAAATAATCGATTAATATAAAAATCGATTATGTTTCACATCCCTAGAGTTGCGTAGATCAAGATATTATGATAATAGAAACTGGTGCGAGCGTGAGCGATAAGATTGTGTGATAGAATCAAGAATAATAATTTCAGATTGTTAAAAAAGTTTTTATCATCCCACAATAAATATTATGGTAAAAATGTATAAAACGGGAAATAATTACTACATTCGGCCTTGTGATAAGTAACGTCACGCCATCTATATAGATTTTTAGGTTTCAAAACTTTTAATCGAGAGTAAGAAAAATATAAATTCCGCTATACATAGTAGTTACATATAAATACAATAGATGGCGTTGAAAGATACTATGCGGTTATGACCGAATACGAC
The DNA here is from genome assembly GCA_931315375.2 of Opisthograptis luteolata. Lineage (NCBI taxonomy): Eukaryota > Metazoa > Arthropoda > Insecta > Lepidoptera > Geometridae > Opisthograptis > Opisthograptis luteolata. The sequence goes on along the minus strand of OV928049.1, from coordinate 2,714,414 downwards.
CGAGATCACGATATCGATGAGGCCCGAATGCCCGATGCCGATGCGGCATCGGCATCGAAACGACGCGCGTTTCGTGCGGCGATGCCGATGCCGAGCAACGCACGAGACGTTTCTATGCGCATCCGTTTTTCGATGCCTAAGGAATCGGATGCCGGCATCGGATACTGGCATCGTTATTCGGCATCGTTTTTTAGAAAACGGCCACCGCTACTCTGGTGTGAACAGTGAGAACATAAGCTGATGATGATGATGAGAAAAATCAATTCTGTAGCAAGGAAGCATTGTTCATTAGCAACCAATTGTCCAGTCTGTTTTTAAAGGAATTCACTGAAGGTGCCGACACAACGTCTTCTGGTAGTCTGTTCCAGTTGTGCACCACTCTAGAAGCCAGGAAGTGGTGCGCAGTGTTCGCTTTAGATGGTGCGCGTATTATCTTCATAACATAGAATGCCTTCATCGTGACGAAGTAAACGCAAGTAAAACTGCAGGACACAGCTAGCTATAAAATTCTTACTGCAGAGATTCAGGGTCTTCTCTAAAAAAAGAAATTAACATATTAACGTTTAACAAAAAGCACCTAAACAGAGAAAGATATAAAAATCTTAAGCGAAAGCGTAAACCCTCACCCCTATTTATCCAACTGGTAAGTAGGCATCTCTCATTTATACGACTAATAAACTTTAAACAGACAGATGTCGAAAAAAAACTCGGTAAAGTTTTCTGAGCAACGGTGGAGCTGAAAAAGTCTCTTTTTAAAGATAAACTTACTAATTTATCTTGGTTGTTCAAGCTAAGAGTACTTTTTGTTTTGGCCCCGCGTTTTTAATTAGTTTTGTTGCCGGCCACGCCTCCGCTAGATTTATAAGTAATAAAATTATTTCGGTCGCCGGTTTTTCAGCGAATTTCCTTGTGTTTCATGTTATTGCAACGGGCAACTGGCCTGTGAGCTTGTTTCTTTTGCGAGAGATTTTGAGAAACACACTGTGCTTTTGATAACGAGAGCGAGGTGTTGACTTGACGGTAAGCGCAACACCATTGCTTAAAAAACTCACTACAAGTCAGATTTTAAAAGAGAAATTCAGTGACAATAACGTTGGCTTGCGATCCGTAGGTCGTGGGTTTGAATCCTACAACGAAACCGTAGCTTGGTAGGGAATGCAAGTGTTCGTCCACTAGCTGAAAATGAAAATGAAAAATGAAAATGAAAAGCTACCACCCTCTTTCTTTTTTTTTTTTTATCACATAGGCTCTGACCCCTAACTAGGTTTCCCTGTATCTAGGGTATCAGAAACTACGAGGATCAGGGATCCACAACACCCAGACACAGAACAAATAGTTGCGCTTTTTTTTTTTCAATGCGCAAATATTTGTTCTGTAGCGGGAATCGAACCTCACGCTCCACAGTCAGCTATCCGCCCATTGCGCCACATCGGTAGTTAAGAATCTGTCACCACGAAAAAGAACCTATCGGTGTGTTCCGGCAGCCCCATTTGAAAGCCAGTTCCCAGTCCAGGTATAGCGTGGCGCCACCTTCAACCACGTCGTCAGGCGTGACTTGTGAAGTGGTCAAAAGTTAATATAAAAAATAAAAAACAAATTAGTGGCACACTACGAGTAAGACTCAAAAATATTCACGAAATTCCCACTTACCAAGTATCAAAAGTAGTAAATGCTATAACGTGCTCATTACCAATTCAAGTAGGTACCATACGAATGCATATTTTTCTCATTTTCGCCTACAAAATGGAAGTTTTTAAAAACATTAATTTCACAGATCGACGCTTCCTTCCTCGCACCGCTATCCTTGGGACCATAGGAGAATATAAAACAGGCAAAATGTAAAGGGAGTGTTTATTTTCCTAGATGCCTATTTAGATGTAGGTTTTATTCTATGTACAGATGTTGTCAAGATGTTGTCACATTAAATTAACAACTAAGATGTAGAGATTCAAAGAATTTGTCGCCAAGCACCTAACGCTGTGTTCCGGCAGCCTCACATGAGAGCCAGTTCCCAATCTAAGGGTAGCGTAATGGCACCTTTGACAACACTAACTTCAGGTTAGCCAAATGCTACCCTGTAAGTAGGAAAAAATGCGTCACCGCAAGATTAGGCAATTAACTCGTCGAGCGGCCTTAGCTAACCTACTGTTCTTACTTTACTGTGTTGATACTAGCCTATCCTCCAGCCTCCTTACTGGCTGTGGTGGATTATGGCTAAACTCTCTCTTATAGCTTTACTCTTTCTGACTCTGTCTTTCTCTCTCTCTCTCTCTCTCTCTGAAAGAAGGCCTATGTCGCAGTCACAACAGTGGGAACTAAATAGTCTGTGATGATGATTTATTTAATTATTTATTCAAAAACACTTATAGACCAATTTACACCTTTTACAAGGGGATGCCGCGCATGAGGCCCTCTCCCTAAGTCTTGTAAATCTAGTTGAATGAAAACATTATGGTGTTATGACTAATAGCCACCCAAATAGGTCAAAACCTGTGCTTGGGTGAGCTACTGATAGAAGCGAACCATAGAGCGATGATGATGACGAGGTAAACTTAAAACAAAATTTCTCTAAAAAGTTTCATTATCTCATGCTTAGACTCCAGTCTCAGAATGTGTGTCGCAGGCTGATTTAAAAAGGTATTAGAATAAGAAGAAAAAATGTATTATGCTTAACATTTCCCGACGTTTTACGGCCGCAAACTGGCAAAAAGTTCTTTGCAGACCCGTTTAATGAGCGCCAACCTGAATGTATGCAGAGCGAAATGGTGCGACCACGTATAGTGTGTAACAATTTTAGGTAAATTTTTTTCCTATACTGTCCCGCTGCTGGGCAAAGGTCGCATCCTCAGGCCACCGCTCCTTGTAAGTAATAATCCTACTGTAATATTGTAAATGTGCATGTTTGTAAGGATGGATGAATGTTTGTTACTTTTCACACAAAAACGGTAAAAATAGCCAAGTCTGACCTTAGATTGCAAAGTGCTATCGTAAGTTTTGAAGAAGAAATTATAATTTAAGTTGTTTTAAAATATTTTATCTTACATATTATAAATCAATTTCAGGACTGACCATTGAACTTGGCACCCATTTAGATCTCGGTTGTTGATTTCAACAACAAAAGATTGTTGTTGAAATCAACAACCAAGGCATATTTATCACTAGTCGCGCCCCGCGGTTTCACCCGCGTATTCCAGCTATCCCGCAGGAACCGTGTTCCGGGATGTTTTAATCCAGGGTATAAGCAATCTCCATTCCAAATTTCACGAAAATCGATTTACTAGTTAGGGTGATACGTGCAAACAAACATTCACACACACAAACTTTCGCATTTATATTATTAGTAGGATAATTGAACTTGGCTTTCATTTCACATTTTGTGTTTTTGATGGGATTTTTGTTTACTTCAACAGAGTAACGTTAAAAACGGTTTTATAAGACAAGTCCATATGTATCGCGTTGAAACCAGCACTTTGTCCAAGCAGAACCTCTCGGCTGTGGTTTCTGCTTTACGTAAAGGGTTAATTATAAAGTTAGATTTCTAAAACAAAAGTGTTATTATAAGTGTTCACTCCGCACTTTATTGCGACATTTTTAATGCTTCTGTGTGGTTTGCGTAAGAAGGTGGTGAAGGAACGTTCCGATTTGCGCTTTATACTACCGTACGCGTATTTTCAAACCTCAAAAGTACTAAATACACTGATAGCTGAATACAAAATCACTGTGAGAGCAAAATAAATAAATTATGGGTATCCTATTTTTTCGTATAAAATTTTATGTCATAATTTAACGTGGCATAACATTCAAAATTCAAAAAAAAAATTCAATCGGATACATTGTGATCACTTTAAAACGTCAACTTAAAACTAGCTACGCCTGTTCCAACCTCCTTACGCCGGAAAAATAGCATAGTTTTACTTATCCTAATAAAAGTTACACACAATATTAATTTGGCATAATTTTGTAGGACCATTTTTTTGAAGCATGTTTAAGTATAGGCATAATAATTGTTAGGCATACTATTCTAAAGCCTTAGTTTACTACGCATATTGATATCCAAGCATAATTTTATACATACTTTTCGTATTTAAAATAAACATATTGGCGGCTCAGAGGTGACCCAAGGGCCACCCCCGCCACACCCTCACCTACTAATATACTATGGTAAAAACTTACAAGATATCTAAGCCTAATAACTGTTAGACGAATAATCAAAATATGAGCGAAAACCACTAGCCTAAACTATACTTATGCCTACTAAAACAGTAGGCCAAAAACAATTATTATGTCAAAATATTATTACGACAAAAAAAACGGATCCCAAATATAATACAAAATGTTGCCAACCTGCGGTAATAATGTGTTGACAGAAACTAAAAATCAGCCTTTGAACAAAGCGCAAATAAAACGTTCAAACGTGGGGCAGTTTTGCTGAGTTTAGCTTTTATTTTCGGTCATTTATTTTAACTGCAAAACTGAGTATTTACATTTTAACCGTGGACAAAATAAATAGATCATTAGCTCGTTGAGAGGCAAGGGTAAAAGCGACATATTATTTTATCTAATAAACCTGACAATTACGCTTGAAGGAAGTTACAGTAGTGTTGTGTATGTTGTTTAATTGGTTTCATCTGAAAAAACCATACCACTATTGTTACTCGTAATTAAAAAAACTATCGATAGTATCGATACTAACGATAGTTTAAGCTTCGCGGGTAGCAATACTAGTATCGATATATCGATACGCCTATCGGTTGTGTTGCGATTGGTTGGCTATCGATTAACTATCGACTATCAGTCGGCAACGCTATGTTGCAGCACTGCTAAAACTCTGCAGTGCCAATCAGAACATACCCGAGGGCGACAAAGTAATAACGCAGTACTTTATCTATTCTGTGGTAATGTCAATCGCGGTCTTTATTGTAAAAGCCAGTTGTCACTGTGACGTCACGGTCTTACGGCTGTGCTCTCGTATAAGATGGTGGTATCCATATTGTCCCGGTAGGTTTTTTTATTTAGATAGTACTCGCAATTCTATATCTAGCAAGGCCCTTATTCGCTATGACCATCAAGATTCCTTGCCAATAACGTGTGACGTCATTACGGGCTTTAGCGGTCATTCCACGCAGATAACGTAACGCAGCCGCGTTACGTGCTTAGATGGTCATAGCGAATAGATCTGCGATAGATATCGACAGAATGTGCTACGAGTATTTGGTTAGGAAACGATTGCGATTTTCCATACATTTTCTATAGGACGCATTTTTAATCGATATCCAAGCGATTTCGACTCTCAACTGTCTCGACGCAATTCTGTATCGAATCGCGTCATAAGTACACACACACACATACACACAAACACTTTTACACTTAGTATATAGGTATATACAGATATATTATGAAAATCTCCTAGTTCACGCATCGGAAATCCAACTTTAATAAGTTCTCGAAATACATGGTAGATCAAAAGCTTAAGTCTTTGATCGTGGTTACCTATCAATATTGCGTACATACTCGATGATACGTTTTTGGGAAGGCATATATTTGTGTTTACCAACTTCTCAATATTGGAAGCATAGAGGACAGCCAATTAGAGATATTTGTACAAAGAAATAAAAAATATATGGGAAATATCGTATGTGATTTTCTACTTCCTGTATCAGAGACAGTCCAGTAGACGGGACATTTGTATCTGACATTTGGGTGCTAATTTTTAGGTGCAATAAGTACATAGTGTAACAAAGATCAGAATGATAACTGGAAACGTTATTTTCAATTCGTGATTGCTAATGTTGTTTAAATGACATCAAAATTAATAAATTGATGTATTTTTGTACAGAAACCCAAAATTATTACAATGTTTGTTACATTAAAAGTGGTGTCTGAGTTCTCCGGGCTTTTCGATCATGTTTCATATTGACGTCATAATGTTTAAGACATATATTCGGCGTTCCTCTAAGAGACTGTCTCGTCGTTGATCTGAATATAGATATAATTTCTACCGATATTGGTTGATTTGTAAGGTTCTGAGAAATGCCTTTGTAAATGAACCCGGAGTTAAATTTCTTGGAACCTTGGGTGGGAAGACCAAACGCACGGATTATTACAGTATCTTCATAACTGTTATTGCTTAGCTTATAACAATGGAAGCCCACGCAAGACTCAATCCTGTACCTTTCACGCAAGATTGTTAGTAAATCGTACAATGGACGGTCATTATTTTTAACATTAGCCGCTCCCCGTGGTTTTACCCTCGTGAGCTACAGTTTATCGCGATAAGAAGTGTTCTATGTCTTTTCTCAGTCTATAGACTATCTCTGTACCAAATTTCATTTAAAACGGTTCATTCATCATCATCAGCCGGAAGAAGTCCACTACTGAAAATAGGGATGGCAATTCTTCCCCAAAAAGTCAAAAAATTATAAAAAAAAACGATTTCTTTGACCAGTTTTTGATCAGTTGATCTTAGATCGCCATCCCTAAATGGAATATAGCCTTTACGCTGGATGGAAATAGGCAGTCGAAATCTTAGCTTACCCTTACGAAGCCGCGTGTCGGATCACTAGTTTCATATAAAATCCACACAACAACAACTTGAAAGAGCATGAAGAATAACAAAGAAACCATAAATAATACAATATATCAACAATGCGGAAGGGTCTCTCCCCTCGCATGTCTATCATAGAACCCGCAGAATTATTTATTACTTGCATCGAGTACTATTACAATCTCCTAATGTGAGTCTTTTGATAACAGTATTAACAGATTCAGTGACAAAGCTTACGCGTTACGTACATTGTACAGTGGGTGGGTTCAGAATCCCAGTAGCAATTTCAAAAAGCAAAAGAAGATCGCGCGTGTATACGAGAACCAATCAGAAAGAGCGTGGTTACCGGTCACACACACACAAAGAGATACGTGGCATGCCTACCGTGCGGGCGACTATGTACATTGAAGTGCTACTGCAATTATGTTCTCGTACCATACACAAACTAGGTTGAGGTAACCAGGAGCAACTGAGATCGATGTATTAAAAAAATAAGGTATAGGTAAGTAACAAATTACTAGACTAAAGCACCCCGTGGTTCTTAATAACATGCCGGGACCATTTTGCTAGACAGAAAGTAGCATCTGATTATCCAGGGTCTAAGTTATGTTTATCCTTTTCACTCAAATCTGTTGAACTGTTTTCGTGTGAAGAAGTAATGAACATTTATATTTTTTTTTTTACAACAAACTAGGCTAGCGTTTGACCACGATCTCACCCGATGGAAAGCGGCGATGTGGTCAAAGGTGTAGCACGCTTGCCCAGTAAAAAAAAACACATATAAACAACAGTACATATAAACTTATTCTTAAACTTTTGCATCTATAACAAAAATTATAAAATTAAATGTGATGTAATTTAAAACGTAACGTAATAATCCAATAACTCTGTATTCTGTATCTTGTCTTTGAGTAATGTCTTTAATTTGATAATTGGGAAATTGGCTATGATTAGAAACTTTTGTCGCTAATTGTACATCGAATGAAAAAGGCATAAGCTTAGTCACTGCCCCGCACCGATGTCGGTTCCTACGGAATTTACGAGGATTTTTCACGGGGTGCACAAAATTTCTTTAATGTTTATGATAATTTATTAAAAGGTTTCCCGAAACGGGGAAAGGGGCGGGGAAAATGATAAAATTGACGTGTAATTGAATTTTCGCGCACGAATTTTCCTTTGAGCTGTCAGTAATTGATATTTTTCAACTCGGCGAATTGTGACAAGACATTTTTTTCATGAGCCAAAGCTTTTGTGTTGAATATGCATTTCACCGCTTTCTTAATCGGTGTGCTGACGAATGCTCGTTAAAAAGATGTGACACCGAAAATCGCGTTATTATATACCTCTATATTACACAGAGGCATGTTTTTGTGTGATTGGCGTCTTCCTTTGACGTATGTTGTACATTTTGTTTTTAATTGATTAGACCTTTGTATAACGAATAATGTGCAAGGGCAACACCACTCAGAGGAAAATTTACACCCGAAATTAATAAATAATCGATCCGATCCGTGGTTATCGATGTGTCAAAGTCAAAGTCAAAGTCAATTTTTCTTTATTCAATCTTAATTCAAATGTATCCTACATTGTGATCACTTTAAAACGTCAAACTTAAAACTAGCTACGCCTGTTCCAACCTCCTTACGCCCGAAGGTAAAAGAACAGGCAAGAAACGCCCGGCAGGTATTCTTTTTGGCGTGATCACATTGACAATTTTATTCTTATTACTAATTGATTGAATTGGAGCTAGTTCACTAAAATCCCAAGCTTTTTTTTTGTCATCTAATGGTCCGATATTTTTTAATTAGCTGTACTAATAAGATTTCTCTTGTTTGGTTGTACACATTGGGATATGGGAACATGAATATTAATGAGTTGCGGGATCACAACCAAAGCAGACCAGACACCCCCGTGTCATGTCATAATATGTCATATTAGTACTATTTTAGTGTTATTTCGGGCATTAGGCGGTAACCTGCGTTGGCCACAGTGGTGGTCGTTTGTTGTAACTCGTAATTAGAAGACACCGGCAAAGTCACGGGACGGGTTGCTAGTCTCCTAAAACCACAATACTGTTATGGCATTTCAGACTTCAGTACACTATGGTTATTTCTTGTGACGTTGCTTTGAAGGTGTTTGCGTAGATTCCATTTATGTTACTACTATCTGACCCGGCGAACTTCGTATCGCCAATAAAAGTTGTCTGATGGAAATGTATTTATAGTTTTTCACCTTTTAAACCATCCCTGAACTTCCACACATATTTCAAAATGAAAATTAGCCAAATCGGTCCAGCCATTCTCGAGTTTTAGCGAGACTAACGAACAGCAATTCATTTTTATATATAAGAGAAGAAGACTAGTAGTGGGGCTTACCCACACAGTATTCGCACTATCTAAAGCTTTTTTGGAATAAAAAATAGCTCATACATTTATTAAAAGTAAAACCTAGCTTCATTTAAAATTTTATTAAAATCCGTTGAGTCGTTTCGGCTTAGAGACATAATAAACATTAGGTTGCACCCACGGTTTCACCCGCGTCTTCCTGTTATCCCGCGGGAACCTTTTTCTAGGATAATAAGTAGCCTATGTGTTAATCCAAAGTTTAAACCATCTCCATTCCAAATTTCATCAAAATTTGTGTAGTAGTTACGGTGATACGTGGTAACAAACATTCACACATACACACGCACAAACTTTCGCATTTATAATTTTAGTAGGAAGGATAATATACTCAGTCATTCAGTCACTCACAAACTTTCGAATATGCATTAAATGTAGATTTAGATTACAATTGAAGCAAAACTAAACTGTCTGTTACAAGTCCACTTGAAAATTATTTGAAACAATCCAACGAGAACGGTCGATCTATAGGGTATGTCCCTTGGGTGATCGCTGTCCAACACTACAGACCTCACGTACTAAACCAGAGGCTTGTAACTGAGGGTCTGACAAAATTGGCCCAGGGATACATAACAATTGGACCGTCCCCTTATCTAAAAGGATCATTTTTCACGTCAGTGCAACCGCGGGGGCGCATTTGTCACTACTCCTTCAAGGCTTTTTACGGGCCGGAACGCGGTACTACCTTTCCTGCCAGAAAACAAAGATTTATCCTAAACTGCCTTTTTGCGAGTACAGGAAACAGTGGGATTCTATTCGTCTTGTAACCGGTTGTAATCGAAAATTAATTGGCCTTGTTTTAATTGTATTGAACAGAGAGTACTTACTCAAAAATATGTTGACTAGTTGCACCCCGCGGTTTCACCCGCGTCTTCCCGTTATCCCGCAGGAACTTTTTTTCCCGATAAAAAGTAGCCTATGTGCTAATCCAGGGTATAAGCTATCTCCATTGCAAATTTCATTCAGATCCGTTCAGTAGTTTTTGCGTGAAAGAGTAAGAAACATCCATCCATCCATCCATACTCACAAACTTTCACGTTTATAATATTAGTAGGATTAACGCTTCAAAATCACAACGTGCTTATGAAAGTAGAATCTTGAATCTAGATTTATTCCAAGGAAGAGCATAAGGGCCCGACAAGTAAGGAATTTCCCGCTAATAATTGGGGCTACCTCACAAAACTCACACAACTGTGGTACGATGTGGCGTCGTATCGCATCGCATAGCAGTTTTGTGTGAAAGCCCTGAAAGAAAGTGGATAAATCGCTAAAAAATCCCTATTATGAGACGCTCAATTGAGCCATATTGCTCAAGCACGCAGCTAATTAAGTGCTTGAGCCAACAATCGCGAGCCAGCTGCAGACGCGATAGCGCCGGCTTAGCTCTACCAATGAAAAGACGGCAGTGGGGCACAGTTCAAGCAAGTTGAGTAAGAGAACTTAAAACAAAAAAAAATATTTGACAAAAAGAAAATATTTGCAGGTGCAAAATTAGTTTTGAATTTTAAACGAAATAATAAAAAAAGAGTACTTACTTAATTTATTTCTTGGTAATACATTAAAAAAATCAAGCCTTAACATATTTAAAAAATATTAATTATGGTGTTGTTCAAATCCAGGAGTCTATCAAAAATACGCACATACAATATTTTTAAACAAGCAGAGCTATTAAATTATCAATTCAACCTTGTATTGACCAAGCTTGGGGCTTCCATTGAGCTATTCGCTAGATAAACCTCAACTTTTCAAGCTAAAAAGGCAATCGCTTAAGAGCAGATTAAGCTTAAGGCTTGGATCAAATACTAAATTACCAAATTTTTGTATTGTTTTTGTTATTTCTTCAGAAAAAGTGACTTTCGTATTTTGTTGTTTTTTTTATCTAGGATATTTTTTTAAGTGTCAACCTATCTTACCCGTAGTAATTACTCTGTGGCTTTAACATTTCAAACAACGAGCGTGGACGGAAACTATGTGTTTAAAGCTTTGCAATATACTCGGTAGCTTGTTAAAACCGGATTATAGGAATTTAATGCCTCATCAAGAGGATTCGATCGTGTTCTTTTTTAATCCTATATTTTAAGATCAAAAATTAATAAATTATATTAAAATTAAGTAAAAGCGACCGTCCCAAGATGTCTCAATTGTCACTTGAACAATAACCCAAATTTATAAAAACAGAGGGGTAGGTAAAACAGAGGGGTAACTAGTGATTTAAGGGTTGAAATAATTTAGTTGCTGCAAAAAAATATTCTTTAAAAAAAGATGAGCAAGTCACTCGCCTAATGGTAAGTTATGCTTACCTATCACACTTCAGTGCCACCCAAAATTTAACACGAGAAAACATTTTATGTGGCCCTAATTTTGGATCGCAATCAGTGTTAAAGGTTTACGGGGATCAAAGCAGGCAAATCATCAATAAAATATTTATATCGAAGCGTAATATCAAATCACTCTCGAGCGTTACCTTTCGCATTGCTGATTTCCCGAGGGATGGGGACCGATAGAAAATTTGATTTCACTTTTATGCCCTGCTGTGTTGTGATTTAAACAATTCGACGGCGAAATTCGATCTGTCAGTTTGACGTTTTACTTCTATTTTTTTACTATGGGTTTGAAGAAAGTTACGAGGTATTTCTTTTGTTTTACTTAGCTGTGTTCCGCGTGAGCTACAGTTTATCGTCATAAAAATAATCCTAATTATTACTCGTGGGTTTATATCAAATATCACAGAAAAATACCAATTTAATATTCCCGAATTTTCCAAATATTATCCCTATTTGGACTAATACAAAACATGTACAAAAAGCCAATCGTTCTGAAGAGAGGTGCCAACGACCACCATTTCATTTTTATTTATATCGATGAATAAAATAAATAAAGATTGCTTTACAAAATATACATATAGGCTTCGAGGCCGGACGAGCGTATTTTTGTCAGTTGTGAGTCGCGGTTTTTTTCGTAGCGAAATTTCGGTTGCATTACGAGCGAATTTCGGTCAAGCCACATGACAGCAATGGCAGCAAATTGCACGACTGGATTTTAGCAGCGTAAATTACGGTTGTCTGGCCTTAATTTGTAAGCTTAAATTTAGAAAAAGTAAGGCTATTTTAGTGATTTACACACATTTAGAAATACGAATTTTTCGAATGGAGTGCGTTTGTTTTTTCGATTCTATCTCGTGATCACTACCGTGCTTTTGAGGGTACATTTACGACCAAAATTAGTAATCGATACTGATTCGTTTTTAACGGTTTTGGATCGATATGTAATTCTATTTTAGCAAGCTTTACTCCTAAAATGACATATGATGACATGACATATCAATCCAAAACCACGAAAAACGGATCAGGAACAGGATCGATTATCAATAGAATAGATGCCCCGGAATTGAATGATGAGCTGTGTCGACTCTATGCCCCAAATAACTACTGTCGAATCAGAAGGCATAGACTGTTCGCAGTGCCTTCCAGCCGCACTGTCGCGCGAGCCAACTCACCGCTGCCGCGTACCCTCGCCGCGCTCAACGCCCTCCTTGTCAACTATCCCGAGACTGATTTGTTTGTGGACGGATGGGTGGAATTACTGTCGGTGTGCCTGAAGTTTTGTGAGTGGGACGCATGAAAGGGTGTATTTTTGATAAGAAGATTTGTTATTATTATTATTGTTATTACTATTTTTATATTAACTAAGATTTTATTTTTATTGCATTGATATGATTCGTATTTAGTTTGCTTTATTAATGATGAATTAATGTAATTGGCTTAGCCGTATTAATTGAATTGAATAAATAAAATAAATAAAATAAAATAAATCATCGGGCGTTAGTTATCGGTCCTGGCTATATCGATTATACCTTCAAGCGTCCTGATATCTGCGACGATAGAATGGGCGACTAAGCTCATACGAAAGAAAAAGTTATTCCAATACAAAAGTGACTTGAAAATGTTGCTGTTAGCGGTAAGCCTACCCATTGTTAAGATTTTTTAGTTCAGTTTATGTTTAAATCTGATCCTCACAAGTTGAAGTTATTCAGGACAAAAAGTAGCCTTGTAGCCTCTGGCTAAAATATATCTCTATGCAAAAAAATCACGTCAATCCGTTGCTCCGTTGCTGTGTAAAAGAAGTACAAACCAACACACATACTCGCATTAATGCATACATAGTACATTCCTGTACAGCCAGATTTTCTTATCACCTTTAAAATACTTTTATATATTCACAAAACAGCAAAAAAGCTTTGTAAAATATTTTATCAAGCCACTTACACTCGTTAAATGAGCTACCTCAGAACATAATGTAATATTTAGTTAGGCTATATTTGTACCCTCACGTTTAAGGTTAATGATGTCATCAAAATAACAAATTGTGCGTATTCATATGAAACGCTTCGTACCTTGAACCTTACGTGTTCAAATGAAGTAATTTCTAAGAATAATCTAACGTAGAGCGAAGAAATTTAGAAGGGTACAGCTATTTTTGTTTCAATATATTCCGCAGTTCACTAGCTTATAGAATATTTTTTCATTTATAGGTTCATAAACTGAAATTTAGGAAGAAAAATACATTTATCACTTTCAATGATTTTTATCCATAACAGCTCAGTGGTTAGTGAAGTGCTCGTAGATTGTGGGTTCAAATCCTGTAATGAGCTTGAGCTTACGATAAAGGAAAACATAGCGAAGAAAACATAGCTTGGTGGTAGGTCACTTACTAGTGCTCACTTGGCTAGCTACCAATCTCAAGTTAAGAATTGGTCGCCAAATACCAGAGCCAGTTCTTAATCCAGGTTTAGCCTGGCGCTACCTTAAACCACATCGTCACTGAACATGGTGACCTTTGATCAAACCCTACCTTGTAAAATGCACAATAAAACATATCTAGTTAGATAGATAGATTAATTCTTACTTGGCAACCACAAAAATAAATAAGAAATAGAATTACTCATACAATTTTGACGTTTTTGTTTAACTAGTTATAAAAGTCTCATTTACTCACCCGTGGCATCCCATCCCAGGCTGTTTGAAATTAAACTTATTGGCAACTGGTTGTGAAACAAGAATAAATATTGTTCTATCGCAACTAGTTGCCATGAAGGACTAAAAAACCTCATAGACAAACTGGTTGTGAAACAAGAATAAATATTCTTCTATCGCAACTGGTTGCCATGAAGGACTAAAAATTCTCATAAACAACTGGTTGTGAAACACAGTTGCGATAACGGCCGCAAGGTTTTCGAATAAGTAAATAAATGAATAAAACTGAAGGTAAGTGTCACAAGGGGCGGTCTAGTTCTTTGTCCATCTACCCTCATGTTCGTGTTCCTGAGAGTGCGATGCTACACTCTTATCTAACGACGCTCATTCGTCATATCACATGGTTGAGGCCGTTTATCTTCAATGATGCTGGAAGCGCTAGATGACGCTGGCATGCTCAGTCGCTTGTGACCAATTTGATGTTATTTTTTTACCACTTACTGGATAGCGTTTGACTAAAAGTCATCTGATGTTAAGTGCCGTTGTGGTCGAAAATGACAGCACGCTACACCTGGATTGGGAACTGGCTCTCAAGTGGGGCTGCCGGAACACACTGATAGGTGCACGGCGACAGATTCTTAACTTGAGGGTGCTAAACTGGTAACTAGCCAGACGAGCATTAGAAAATGTCCTACCACCAAAAACCGGCTAACTGCTAGTCGGACTCACGCACGAAGGTTTCCGTACCATTATGTATAAAAACGGTAAAAAAACATCTTTGCTGTACCTTTAATATTTATTTTATCCTGCTTTTTAGTATTAGTTGTTATATCAGCAACAGAAATACCTACATCATCTGTGAAAATTTCAACTGTCTAACTATCACGGTTCCTGTTTTACCCTATGGGTACGAAACCCGAAAAACCTTGAAAAATAACGGTGTTTTACAACAAATTAGGCCAGCGTTTGACCACGATCTCACCTGAAGGAAAGCGACGATGTGGTCGAAGGTGTAGCAAGTTTGCCCAGTAAATACCTATTCACTCTTGACTTGAAGAACCCCGAGTTGTACTTTTCAGGAAACACCATGTAAAACACATTTTTTCTGTTGTTGTGGTGAAACAATAAAGCGTTAGCTATCTATCAATTTTTTTTATAAGTGATAGGCAAGCATTTGGCCACAGTCTCACATGGTGATGACGAGATCGAAGATGGAGCATGCTTACCTAGAAGATACCTATTCACTTTTGACTTGAAGGCTCCCAAGTTATACCTATCGG
This sequence comes from Opisthograptis luteolata, assembly GCA_931315375.2. Classification (NCBI taxonomy): domain Eukaryota; kingdom Metazoa; phylum Arthropoda; class Insecta; order Lepidoptera; family Geometridae; genus Opisthograptis; species Opisthograptis luteolata. Next base: position 2,699,215 of record OV928049.1, on the reverse strand, counting down.
GAAACAAAGACGCCGGTGTTCCACTCCTTCGCCGTTCGCATTATAAATGAGGAAGCGAAACGTTTTATACGAATTGGGGGAATTTCCACCATGTAAGGGTGACGTAATAAAAGTCTCTAAAGTCAACTAGAACATTCTGTAAATTTAAAAGTTTAACCAGACCCCTGTTTATCCACTTTTATTTAGTCTGAGAGAACCATCATGGGCGACACGTAGCCCTCTAGCGGGAAGCCATCGAATTAGAATATAAATTGAACTCTTTATATAAACATTTATAATTTGCATTTAAGGCGATACACGCTTTGGAAATGATATTTTGTCGATGGTGATGGGAAAAATATTCAGAATAGACCAATACATTTTACATAATATAAAGGGTTGATTATAATAATTATTATTATGTGTTTGTTCTCTAATTGTGCGTACTAATACCTACTAAATACACTTGTTAAGCAAGAAACTTAAGTAACAAAATAAAGACACTAAATTAAACCTTAATAATATGTAAAATAAAACTACCTATCAAACTTAACAATATAACTTCTTATTTAGACACATATCAGAGACGATTTTCAGGCATCCTTTTTATATAGGCGCAATGTTTTTGATGATGTTTTAGAACAGTTAAAGAGCATAATTTTTTTATTTTTTTTTTACTTTTTACAGGGTAGCGTTTGACCACAAGTCACCTGATGTTAAGTGACGATGTGGTCTAAGATGGCGCCACGCTACACCTGGACTGGGAACTTCTTTTCTTCTTTTCTTTTCTTTTGGGAATTTCTTTTCTATAACCAGTTAGACTTGTTACATATTATTTATACGTAAACTAGTATCGCCCCACGGTTTCACCCGCCTCTTCACGTTATCCCGCACGAACTTTTGTCCGGCATGAAAATAATGCTTTTTGTGTTAATCAAGGATATAAGCTATATATTCCAAATATAATTGAAATTCGGTTTAGTATACGAGAAAATAACTGTGAAGGAAAATATTAAGCTTATTACAAAATTTATTCAAATTATGACCAACAAATCTTTGGAGCAAAAATTCACTAATCAGCACTAAGATATTTAAAAATATTGCAATATTTTATCAAACAATACTTCCAATTTTATCTAAAGTTATCCACCCATCCACCCCTTAACATCCGCCGGTGGCAACAAGCGACGTTCAGCTAATACGTTATAAATATTCATAGTCATAAGTAGCTCCCGACCTATCGAACGTTTACGACTTGACCATCACACCAAGACCCCACATCTTCCTCCCAACCACCCCTAGGCCATCCAACTTTGCCAAGGAGAGAGACGAAGGAGAGCTCCGTGAATATTGGGCACACAATATTACCCAGGAAAGGGATTCCGATACACATTATACGATATTTCAATACAGTATTTATATTTCCTTCGGGTGTCGCACTAAATCCGCAAGATGGGATATTATTGTTTTTGAGTGCGCTTTACTTCGGTTCGAGTGAGTGTTTGAGGAAGACGGGAAACGTGTGTTTTTTCATTCGAAATGTCGAGTGAGGTAATATCACCGATACAATAAAAATACAGCTGTTCCGTTATCCTATTTAGAAAAACAATTTCAAAAAAGAAATCAAGCCAATGAACTTTACAGAAGGAGAATGAAATTATCACTTGTTCCCCGTACATAACCAAGTTTCATAACCAGCACTGGGAGAGGACAAATAATTCCTATTCCAAAACCGGGTTTTGTTTAAGGCATTTTTTATACTTAAATAATATATCTTCCTAAAGCGAAAGTTTGTGAGTGAGTGACGAGTGTGTATGTTCGTTATTTATTTACGCTGAAACAGCTCCGCGTATATATTGCATTTTGATGTTTATTAGGTTTTCTTGAATATTTAAAAAAATAAAAATATAATAATAAAAAAAAATATTACATTTCTTTATAAATATGTAATAAATAATTTTAATGTTGATTGTAGACTGAGGTAAGTAAGGTAAATCTGAACCATAGTTTCATATTAAAACTAGTAAGAATCGGATGTGTAAATCGTAATCATTTCGCAATTTCTACATCGCACTAGCAAACCCAGCGAACTCCGTTTCGCAACCAGATGGCTTCGTTTTATGTAACATTTCGTTTGGTGATTAAAAGAAGAAGAAAAATTTTTTTTTTGTTTTATATTTGAAAAGGACAAATTTTATTTCATTTCACAACCTACTGATTTTCTGTTGAAATTTTTCCTGAATTTTCTTTGCTATAAACCTCACGGAGCCCGAGACCTTTCCAACGAATGCAAAACCGTGGAAATCGGTTAGTGAGTTCTGGAGTTATAGCGTCAGGAAGGGAAACCCGACTTATTTTTATATAGTAGATAGCGACCCGCCGGATTCGCCCGGGTAGGCAACGTCAAAGTCTCAAAACGTTACTACACAATTTTTTTGAAATTCATTTCCTAAGGGGGTAAAAATGGAAAACTGTAGCTCACGCGAGTGAAACCGCCGGGAACAGCTAGTTAAGATATAAAAATAACATATAATGCGGTAGTCGGTATTAGTATTAAATGAACGTATGATCCGAAATCCTTATAAGAGCATAACTTTTGGAAGTAGCTAATGAAAGATTCCATCAGTGTTATTACAGAGAGATAACGGGATTATTCTGGAGATTGGATAATTCTCTTTGCTTCCGAAATTCTATCTTTAATTCCACAGACAATATAATAATTGTTACCACAGCGCTTTATTGACGGCGAATAAATATGAAAATCTCGTAACAATAGATAGATAGATAGATAGATAGCTTTATTATTTCGTTGCAACACAAACAAAAAAAAAATCCTAGATCATGGATTACGATGAAAGATGGTCTTATCATACAGAACAATTTCTACCAGGTCATCTGTAGAAGGACATCCGTATACCCAATGCGGTACAAAAGACATAAATTTAAAAAGTGATATAGCTCAAAAAAACATACCTTAATATTATTATCAATTCTAGGATTTAATTTCTGGATAAGTTTCATCATTATCAGCCTTTCACGTTCCCACTGCTGACTCTGACCTTCTCTCAGAGAGAGAGAGAGAGTAATCTACCACGCTGGCCCAGTGCGGGTTGGTAGATGTCGCATGCCTTTGAATGTTGGGCATGTCGGTTTCTTCATGATGTTTTCCTTCACCGTTTTGAGCGAGTGCAAATCCGCACATAACTTATCAAGTTGCAGTTGTGGTCATAGGTGGATAAGTTTACACTGAAACTATATATAATTATTATTATACCCATAAAGATATTTTGAAATTGAAATTGAATGTGATCAGTGCCAGTGGTATGAATTTATCACTCCTTGCCCGTGGTACAGTCGCGATAGTCCAGTTGACCGGATCATGGTGAAAAATCTTTTCGGTAGTACAGTCGACCGGACCAGCGTTAACTTTTACATTCCGTGGTACAGTCACCGTACCACGATTAATATTTTATGTATTAAATGTTAAATATACAGGAAATAAAAATAACAACTCAATTTCAGTAGATTCATGTTGCTTCCGAGTGTAATAATCATATTTTAGTTTATGCCATTTCAGCATCGCAAGCATAACACAGAATAAGTACACAGATGTGTCGATTCAGAGTCATCTCATCAAAGAGGGTGTAGAAATGATATCAGCTCCCTTCGGCAAAGCCTACGAGAATACCTACAACTTCGCAAGGAATCAATTCGATTCTGGAAAATTGATGAAATAAAAAATACTGCCAAATATTTCGTTCAGCATTTTTTACGTTTACTGGCCGGGTTTTTGATATGAGTTTTGTTGACTTCGTGGCGCGTTGGCAGTGTTCCTGCCTACTGAGTTGTCTTAGATTCGAATCCCGGATATACCATCTTATTTTCCTAAACGAGTAGGTAGGTACTACACAGCGTGTCTTTATTTGTCGAATAAAGTCAAGTCAGTGTGTTCTGGCTACCTCACAAGGGAATCAGCAATGTGAATCGTTGATGAAACCACTTCTCATACTTATTTCATACAGCTCTCTGAACGCTAGACTTGCTACTTTCGGAACTGAGACAAAATAAATACATACACTATTCTCGAAAATCCTAATTTAAATAAGAGCAACATGACCTTTCTCCACTAATTCCTATTAAAGAAACGAAAGTGATATAAAACTTAAAGAAGGTCGTCTATTCTAAAACAAACAAATTACTAAGCCACCCACGACTCGACCACGTTTAAGCTTCAACGGAATCTGAAATATACAACCGATACGCCACCATCCGCGAACCATTAACATTGTACGTACGTTGGGGTAATTTTGTGTATTAAGTTGGCAACACTGAAAACTTTGGTCGTTAGAACAAGGCCAGGGTAAGTGCTCGTGGAGTGTTATGTCTACGGACCGGCCAGGTGGGATCGTTCCAGGATATGTGGAGTGCAAGCCATGAGCGCACGCGGAAATAAGGTGATAAATATCGGAACAATTAAAAAAATCATAAACACGGAGGCCGACATTTCAATGCAGGGCCCAATTTAATCTTAATGCCAACCTGAGGCACCATGAAAAATGCTACTCTATGACTAATCCTACTAATATAAAAAATGTGAAAGTTTGTGAGGAAAAATAGATGTTTATTACTCTTTCACGCAAAAAACTACTGATTAAATTTTGTTGAAATGTAAGAGATAGTTCTAACCCAGGGAATTACTTTACAACATAGAATACTTTTTATCGTGATAAAGTGTAGTACACGCGAGTGAAACCGCAGGGCGCAGCTAGTCCTTCATCAAACCGATAAAGTAACAAAGTATATCTATACTAATGTTATAAAGCTGCAGAGTTTGTTTGTTTGTTTGTTTGTTTGTTTGTTTGTTTGAACGCGCTAATCTCAGGAACTACTGATCCGATTTGAAAAATTCTTTTAGTGTTGGATAGTCCATTTATTGAGGAAGGCTATAGGCTATATTTTATTTCCAAAAAAATTAGGGATCCGTAAGAAAATTGCAATTTTGCAACCCAAGGTGTGAAATCGAAAACCTATTTTTGCGTGCGCTGCAAAAACTATTGACACTAGAACAAAACAATGTACTACGGGTTTGTAGGTCCCATTAAGATCTACAAAAAAGTCCGCGAGAGCATATGTCTAACTATTATAGTTATGCCACAACAAGTGTTTTTTTTATTTTAAAAATTTAATTTTATTGCCGCCGCTAGGAAAGGCTCTTTATTTGTATCTTGGTATTAATCCTTATCAAAATAAATTACTTCTCCTTCAAAACTGCTTCAATCCCTTCATATAACATTTTGAATTATTCAATTCGGACATTCCATTCGAAAGATATCACGAGTTTAAAAATGTAAGTAGTAGTAGAAAAATAAACCCGCTGCACCGCAGTGCCGCGGGAAACGCGGTGAGGACCGAAGGCGGGAAATATTCTATGAAATAGGTAAACTGCGGTCGCAATTTGCGAACAAGGAAGACCTTTAGCTGCGCGGTTCAAACGCGGGGTCAAAAAAAATTGGAATTAAAATATATTAATAGATAATGGATACAGCAGGTAACGCGGTGAGGGGCACCAATATATACGCTTTCGCGCCTAAACTACTGAACCGATTTAAATGAAATTTGGTATAGAGATAGTTTGAGCCCTGGGGAAGGAAGAACATAGAATACTTTTTATCGCGATAAACTGTAGCCCACGCGGGTGAAACCGCAGGGAACAGCTAGTTTTCTTAATAAATATCTACACAAATTCTTTTGTAGTTGTCAATGTAGTATTAGAACTCACAAAAATCAAAATATATATTGTACCCATTTTCAATTGCAAACATTTTTAAATATGATGACTATTTTTAACGATTGACTAATATTTTAATTTTGAATAAACTTTTAATTAATGTCATAAATGATTTTTGTTTTATTTAGTTTTGTTTGTGTATGTTGATTTGTATTTTTTGTTTGATAATTTTTGTTACTCTGATATGTTTTTCACTTTTATATAATAAGTATTTTATTAATTGTAACATGACATTTGCACGCTTGCTTGCAGGCTGAACACATTGGCCTTTTTTATGTTGATTTTAATTTGAAAAATATGTTCGTAAAAGAAAAAAAAAAAATCACATCCCTGAAATTGCCGCCCTTAAAGCTGCTCTGAAAGAAAGAAAGAATATGTGTTTATTTGCAACAACAACACTCTTGGTACAAATTATAGAAAAAAAGAAACAATGTTACAGTAACAGAACTCAATGTCAGTACACAAAAATGTCAGTGTCGCAAATCGGCCCCAACTCAACCCAACTCTGGGCTCTAGCGTTGACATTACTTCGAGCTTGTGTAAAATTTCTATCTCGAGTAGGACAAACCGTGGATAGATAGTTTAATGAAACCAGCCGTAAATCGCTATTCTCTCCTGCTCCAAGCCACACCCACACCTAGGCGCGCTAACTACCCAACTTTCTGCTATTATATGTCAAAACAACTTACATTGGAACCTTGGTTACGCGTATGTTGCTCTTGCCGTCCTTAACAATGTTTCGGGGACGTAATATAAAGCAATTATGTATAAGGTATTACAATAATGTGTTGGGATCTATAGATGCTAAGCATAATTGAGGGAAGAAAGGTGCTGAAGTGGCAACCCCGAACTGGAAGATGTTCTGTAGGTAGGCCCCCACTAGGCGGACCGACGACATTGTAAGAGTCGCAGGGAGCCGTTCATGGTGGCGTTCAAGGGGGAGACAGTTCAGCAGTGGACTTCTTCCCGCTGTTGATGAAGCATAATTATGTGAACGTAGTGTAGGACGCCCTGCGACAAGGTGGAGCGACGACTTGCGCCGAGTGGCTGGCAGTGGTTGGATGAGAAACGCCGAAGACGAGCTCAGTGGCGTATCATGGGAGATGCCTATGTTCAGTTGTGGACTGACACAGGCTGATGATGATGATGATGATGATGAATAGGGGTAACTAACTGATGATGATAATGAGAGGTAACTAGGTTCCCAAGGCGATGTCACTACCGTCTACTTATATTAAAAACAAAATCTTATAGAAAGCAAGGCATTAAAAGCGGAAGAGTTATACGATGATGGATGAAATATAGACAGGTTTATTGACGAGGATAATATTTACTCTGAAGCGATATTAGCTCGTGTGTGTGCAGTGCCGTAGTAAGGGCAAAGGCCCTCGGGGGCATCTTTAGAATTTCGCAACCTCCAAACTGAATTTCCCACATAACGCGATGCTATTCAAGTGATATAGAGATGATACGGAGATAGCTCATACCCTGGATTAACACATAGGGTTTTTATCCCGGAAAAAGGTTCAAGCGCGATAACGGGAAGACACGGGTGAAACCGCGGGTCGCAACTAGTGTGTATTATATCAGTAATGTTTTTTTCAGATCAGCTACTGATGTCATTTACAGTACGTCCTCAGGATCCATAATTAAACTGCAATGCAATGCGATTCGAGCGATATTAAGCCGATTGTCGTTTCAAATAATATATACCCTAACAATCTAATTAGGGATTTCTCCCCCTGGGCACTGCCCCCACGGCAAGCAACTAGCAACAGCTCTGTGTCTTTATGTAATGATGACAGATAAGTTTGGTGATATCACCCGTATTGTATATAGTAGGTACTCGCAATAATAACTGTTTAGGTTAGCGTAGAAACCATAGCTTAGGTGGTAGGGTATGTTCTGGTACTGGGCTGGCTAGCTACCACTGTCAAGTTAGTACTCTGTCGCTATGAACCTGTCAGTATATTCCGGGAGTCAAAGTTTTATAGCGATGCTGGCTCAGTGGTAGTGACGTCGGCATGCGATCCGTAGGACGTAGGTTTGAATGAGTTTGAGCTTTCGGTGAAGGAAAACATCGTGATGAAACTATAGCTTGATGGAAGGGCATTTTCTAGTGCTCGCCTGGCTAGCTACCAACCTCAATTTAAGAATCTGTCATGAAGCACCTATCGGTGTGTTCCGGCAGCTTCATTTGAGAGCCAGTTCCCAATCCAGGTGTAACGTCACTTAACATCAGGTGACTTGTGGTCAAACGCTACCTTGTAAGTAGTAGAAAAAAAATTACAAATACAATTCTAACATAGCTCCTTCAACTAAAAATCTCATCTAAATATATATAACTCAAAGGTGACTGACTGACTGACATAGTGATCTATCAACGCACAGCCCAAATCACAAGACAGACCGGGCTGAAATTTGGCATGCAGGTAGATGTTATGACGTAGGCATCCGCTAAGAAAGGATTTTTATTAATTCTATCCCCCGAAGGGATAAAATAGGGGATGAAAGTTTGAATGAAACTTTGTCAATTTTAAACCGAACGGGCTGAGACTTTGCATGCATAACGCTTTAGCCCACGCGGGGAACAGCTAGTCTTTTTATAATTTTAGGATTTCTAACATTGATGAATCACTCGGTACATCAATAAGATTTTACTCCTTAAAAAATACCTTATGACGTCACAGTGTAAATGTAATTACCGTACAAAATGCCAAAGGTTCACTGTTTTACTGAAACATTTTGACCTTTTCAAATATTACCAAGGACTGCTTAAATTGTTAGTTCTTAAATATACGAGTAGCCTATTGCTATCCTAACAGCGGCCTCATTTATAAAGTACCAGTTGCACCCCGCGGTTTCACCCGCGTCTTCCCGTTATCCCGCAGGAACCTTTTTCCGGAATAAAAAGTAGCCTTTGTGTTACTTTTTATTCCGGAAAAGGTTAATCCAGGATATGAGCTATCTCCGATTTAAATTTCATCAAAATCGGTTTAGTAGTTACGGTGATACGTGGTAACAAACATTCACACACACACAAACTTTCGCATTTATAATATAAGTAGGACTAGCTTTCTCCGGTGGTTTCACTTACTTAAACTAACTAACTAACTAAGGTTTATCGTAATAAAAAGTATCCTATGTCCTTTCATATTGTTTATACAGTCTCCATACCAAATTTCATTAAAATCAGTTCAGCTGTTTATGCGTGAAAAGGTAACAAACAAACAGAGTCACTTTCAGTTTTATAATATAAGTATGAAAGTATGGATGGAAGTGTACACAATCCAATTTAATCCTACGAAAAAACGAAGGTGGTTTTTAAGTCAAGCGTGTAATTAGGAATATTGTATTTTTTTTTGATATATTTTGTTGTGAAAACGCGTGAAAACTATAAACTTTGCGACAGTACATATATATGAAAATACTCATGATTGAAGGATTTATATACGAAACTTACTGGTGGTAAGCTATCTTCACTAACACTGAGCTAGCAATGCAAATAACTTGAAATTTTATAGATAGAGTAGGAACACATCGATTTGAAACCAATGCTTGGTGTTAGGGCATTAAGCACCTTTCAGTGAGTTCAAGCAATTTCTTTTAAGATCCAGTTCTTTCATCGCATTCACGTCATCGCTAAACATCAAGAAACTAACGGTCCAACGCTTCCCTGCAACATATAACATTAATAGCGATGATGGCTCAGTGGTAGTGACGTTGATCTGCGATTCGTAGGACGTGAGTTTGAATTCACAATGAGTTTGAGCTTTTGGTGAAGGAAAACATCGCGATGAAACCATAGCTTGGTGGTTGGGCATTTTCTAGTTCTAGCATGGCTAGCTATCGCCTTCGAGAGAAGGATCTGTCACGAAGCACCTATCAGTGAGTTCAAGTAATTTCTTTTAAGAGCCAGTTTCTTCATCGCATTCACATCTCTGCTTAACATCAAGAAACTTACGGTCCAACGCTTCCTTGCAACATATAATAGCACCAAAATCTTTTCTTCTTCTTCTTTTTCTTTTCTTTTCTTTCTTTTTCTTTTTTCTTTTTATCTTTTTTTGGTTCTAAGCTTCTAAGAATTGTTATAAATCTGCGAATGTATGAGTGTACACTGTGTTGGTGAGCTAATAAATAAATAAAATCTAAGATACATATACAAAAGAATAACTGTTGTTTTTGCGGCCAAATATTTCACAAAACGTCTACGTTCAATATGCAATCGCCTGCTAAACCATTATGCACGTTGTCTTTAACATAATAAGATTCAAATAAAACACCCCTAAATTATCGTTCTCCTTTTAAAGCTCACGTTAGCCCCAAAGCGGCGTACACACGAACAAACACGAGCGCAACTTTACATCTCGCAAAGAAATCCAAACACCCTTTTCAGAGAACGGAACACCGGAAAAACATAACACATTCGTATTCCTATTCATGCAAAAGGCGCAAGGTTTAAACGTTTCAATAGTAACCTTTTCATGCGACCAACAAGACTTTCGTAACGTCGCGTCTACGAAGATGTGTAGCTGTGTGCTACGGCTCGTAACGTCTACGGCGTAGCTGTGTGGTGCTACAACGCTAAAAGCCTCAGTGTGCTACGGAGGCTCGGCCGGTGTGGACGCCTCGTTCTACTCGCTAAATTTCGTTAACCTCCGACTTGTTGCGAAGTGTGTGAACTAAATGAACGGAAAAACAGATTTTTGAGAAATTTTCGTTTGTAAACGGTTTTCGTTGTGGACGGTAGTGATTGGACAATAAAGGTTTTTTTGTTTGAACAAAATGTAAGCTGGTGTTCTTTGTTTCGAAATAACGCTCGTGAGTAACAATAGAATGTGTGTTTTGTCTTTAAATATTTGTATTGATGTCGAAGCTGTTAACGCTTTTCGTTTATGATGGAATTTGATGAAATTCTTGCAAACAATTACATGATTAGATTTTAGAAGTTAGAACTGTAAAGCTTGCAAATTAGAAAAAAGATTTTTAAGACTAAATTAGGAGGGAAAAAACTAAAAGTATTTCACAGATGAAAGCTGTTTAATAAAAAAAAAAATGTTTTGAGTTCGTGAAAAATTTACTATACTACTTGCTGCACCTTCAAAAATATCATAGCCTTCCATCGGGTGAGATCCTGGTCAAAAGATGGTGTAGTAAGTGATACAAAAAATACCTTAAACACTAAATTGATTTGTTCCTGATTCGTCATACTCCTGGTTGGTCATATTCCTAATTCGACACTTTCCTAACTGGTCACATTTCTTACACGTCACTGTACAGTCAAATGAAATCACGAATATGCGATTTTTTATATATATTTCTTGTTAAAATATGTTTTAAGATTAAACTGAACTTAATATTAAATGCAAACACACTTTCTTCGCATTAAAATCACCAAGGCTTCTCCGGGTAGAAAATAATTCATTTAAAAATGTATACTAAGGAGGTTCTATTTACCACAGAAGATTTCTATAATAAGTTTGTGCAGACAAATGTACAGGGTATGACGAGTTAGGAATGTGACGAATCAGGAATATGACGAGTTAGGAATATGACCAATTAGGAATATGACGAATCAGGAACAAATCACTAAATTGCTGCGAACGAGCCTTAACTCAGCGTTGTGCTGGTCATTTGAGCAGCATTCTTGTATCTAGGGTATCAGAAACGTATATCAAGGAATCACAGAATCAAGACATGCAACAAAAACTTACGCTTGTTTTATTGCTCTAATATTTGTTCTGTAGCGGGAATCGAACCCTTGAACTGTGTTTCAAAGACAACTGTTTACTCACTACGCCACGTTAATCTTTTCCATTACATTTCAAAATAAATAAAACAAAAAGTGTTTGTCGGTAAGCGCATCACTTGAAAACGGCTAAACAAATGTGTTTTTTTTTCTTTAAATCTGGTAAAATAAATCCAAATATAGCTATTATAAAAAAGTTAAACATTCGAGAAAACTGTAAGTGCTCTTTACTATGAAATGTTCAAGTTTCGAGCTTAATTTGGGACTAGGTCAATTTGTGTGCTGTAGTCCCCGATATTTATTTATTACTAGCTACGCCCCGCGGTTTCACCCGTATCTTCCCGGTATCCTGTAGGAACCTTTTTGGGGGATAAAAAGTATCCTATGTCCGACTGTCCGTTTCCTGGTCCTAAGCTACCTCCCCACCAATTTTCAGCCAGATCGGTTCAGACGTTCTTGAGTTATAAATAGTGTAACTAACACGACTTTCTTTTATGTATATAAAATTTATATAATTATATAGATTTATATTTGTCTGTACATGAGAAGCAGTGGTTGACTCGGACACAATAAAGTAAACAGTGTTCAAGTATTTAGCTAACACTAAAATCATCAGTACAGCGACATTCCACCGTCAAAAATGGACCAATATTTGTTTTCAGTGAATATCTAGATTAAAACCCTCGTCCTGAAAAAAGATTAAAAAATCGAACGAAACTTTGCGCTACAGGTATTTTTCACTGAAAATACAACGCCAGAAAGATTTAACCGATGATCAATTTTAGATGGATACAAACCAAGCGTTTTGTTTTATGAAAAAAATATACTGGTATCAAAATTCTAAAGTCTGAATATTCATGAAACCTTAACCTTTTTTTCTACTTTTTTATCTGACCCAGAAGGAAATTAATGTTTTTCGAGTGTGTATTTCTTTGGCACAGTCAACGACAAAAGTCGCTGAATAATCACACTTTTTTCTACTATCCTCATCATCTTAGACACCAATTTTTGACCTCATCATCACCTAAAATCAGGTGTGTTATGTTGTGGTCATAATGATACCATGTAAGATATAAAAAAAACAATAATAATTACTGATTTGAAACACATTTGGAAAATCGAGAACGATCAGCTACTTTTGTCGCTGACTGTACGCTATAAAGCCTTTAAATGGCCTGAAGGATTTTAATACACGAGGTGTCACGAGGTTCGTCTTGATTCTAGGACATATGACACATTTAAATATGAATCAAACAAAAAAGAGGGATAAAAAAAAATTTTAGATTGGTACTTGTACAGTCAGCGACAAAAGTAGCGAATCATAGTCGATTTACCAAATGCGTTTTAGATCAGTAAGTTCTTACAACTTACGTGGTGACGTTTAACCATAAGACACCTGATGTTAAGTGATGATTCGGTCGAAGGTTAGTGTTTAAGATGATATATAATTTGTTTTACTCATCGACTTTTATCGTTGACTGTACACGAATATCATGCCTGGCTAGCTACCATCCTCTAGTTAAGAATCTGTCGCCAAACACCTATCAGTGTGTTCTAGGAGCCCCATTTAAGAGCCAGTTCCCAAGCCAGGCGTAACATGGCAACATTTTCGACCACATCTTCACTTAGCATCAGGTGTCTTGTGGTCAAACGCTACCCTGAAAGAAGTAAGAAAAAAGGTCCTTGTTGCCTCGTCACTTATTTGCATAAAGAAAGACGACGTAATTCAATTTATTCCACCTTGCAACACCTTTGGTAGAGACCTAATTGTAGAGCTAAGGGTAAAAGGTAAATTGATGAAGCTTTACCCTGACAGCACTAGAGTCTGCGCTAGTGCTTTGTGACTCTATGAAATATTGCTCGCTTATTAAGCGTCAAATACAGTTCCCGACTCCACTTTCACATGTAGAGCACTAAAAAGTCAGAGGGAATGTTGCTTTCGGCACTGACATCGAGTTAAAATTCCATCTCGGCTTAATACGTGGTCGAAGGTAGCGTCATGCTTCACCTGGATTGGGACCTGTCTGTCATATGAGGCTGCTGGAACACACCGATAGGTGCTTGGAGACAGATTCTCAAATTGAGGTGGTAGATAGCCAGGCGAGTACTAGAAAATACCCTACCATCAAGCTAAGCCTTCACCACGATGTTTCCCTTTACCTAAAGGTCAAGCTCATTGTAGAATTCGAAGCCACGACTTACGGATCGCATGCTGACGTCACTACCACTGTCCACTGTCACTATCATCGCTTTGCTTTAATTTCACGTCTTACAGTGACCATAACTCAACTATTCTTCTCAACTACGACTATATTCTGAAGTTAAGTGACAAGATCAGAACCGAAAGAGACACCACGCTAATCTTGAATTGGCCACTGCAATATGCTTAAAAATGCGTAAAAAATACTAAATTGAATGAGCAATACAATAACAAACATCATTGAGTTAAAAACTATTCGAAATGTTGTGTGAATTTAGTAAAATATAATAAACAAAGGTGGCTTAAAACGATTCGCTCTCACAAATGTTAACGTAACTGCAAGCGGGTTTATTAAAAATACACAACTTTATATAGCTAACATTAAAAAAACTAGCAACCGGGATTTAAAGAAAACAAAGGAAATAACCGCCAGGCGTATCTAGTATTTATATTAGTAACAATAGGAGAGAAGGGATATTCGTTAACTTTAGTAGATGAATGATAAATGATGCTCTTATATAAAAATAAAAGTTTATATATATACAACAAAATACCTAACATACTCGTAAAAACAATATGAATAAGATAATAATCATTTGGCTCAGTGATAGTGACGTCGGCTTGCGATCTTGGACGTGGGTTCGAATCCTACAATGAGCTTGAGCTTTCAGTGAAGGAAAACATCGTGATGAAACCATAGCTTGGTGGTAGGGTATTTTCTAGTACTCGCCTGGCTAGCTACCACCTTCTTGTTAAGAATCTGTCGCCAAGCACCTATCGGTGTGTTCCGGCAGCCTCACTTGAGAGCCAGTTCCCAGTCCAGGTGTAGGTTGACGTCAAACTTATAACAACCCTCTCTTTGCGACAGGGGTTAAAAATATTAATAGCTTAGGAAAATATCCCCGTTATTCTCGTTATTGACTTGAACATACATTTGAAATAAACTGCAAATAAACAAGCTTTTTAATCAGCGAATGAATCAATTTGTTAAGGTCGAGAGTTGTTATAAACATACCAGAATTTATTATTTGCTTTTGAAAACAAAAGTCTTTCTGACGGAAATGGCAAAATGGTAATGCGTGTGCCTTATAAGTTGTCGATAGTGAGTTCAAATCTCATCACCCTTATTGCCGATAATAATGCATGATAGAGCGTTAAACTCGAGCTATTTATAGAAAAAAATAATTAAAAGAAGGGTTGACCAAGCATGCATAACATAAATATTAAATTTAATTAATAATACTTACATTTAAAATAATTCAATTGAATAATTGCAACGCTCATCTTAATTTCATTGAAAAAAGCTCAGAGAATTAACGACGCCAATAGAATTCTACTAGCACTTTTAATTCAACTATAGTTTTTAACAAACCCAACTATTTTTAGCTCCCCAAAAAACAACTGAAATAAAAAAAAAGAAAACTATATCATCAAAACAGTGACAAAACACAAATGAAACAAGAAAAAGGATGCCCCAAAAACTATTGTACCATTTGTGATGGACTGGTGAAAAGTGATGTTCTGCGTTTCGGATGCCACCTGATCGCCGCATGACTCCGGAATGAGGATCGAGAGAACGTGTTTTTGGTCCCTGCTGCAGGCACTGGCGCTGCTGCCGACCATGGCTTTCAAAGGTAACATAATAATAAACTTTATTTTCTATTCATTGAATTTTATTACAGGACTAGCTGTTCCCCGTGGTTTCACCCGCGTGGGCTACAGCTTTATGCACGCAAAGTCTCAGCCCGATCGGTTTAAAATTGACAGTTTCATACAAACTTTCATCCCCTATTTTAACCCCTTGGGGGCAGAATTAATCAAAATCCTTTCTTAGCGGCTGCCTACGTCATAACATCTACCTGCATGCCAAATTTCAGCCCGACCCGTCCAGTGGTTTGGGCTGTGCGTTGATAGATCACTATGTCAGTCAGTCAGTCACGTTTGAGTTATATATATTTAGATAGATAACGTGTCGTGATGAAACCAAACCTTGGTGGAAGGTTCTAGAGCTCGCTACCTTAAGTTGAGCATCTGTCGCCACTTTCAGTGTGCCCGGGCAACCTCACTTGAGAGCAAGTCTCTAGTCCAGGTGTGTTCACCACCGTTGACCAAATCGTCAGATGACTTGTAGTCAAATGTAACCTGTAAGATGTAAAAAATAAAACATTTTTGGATCATCTAACTCTATAGAGTCTAAAATAACAATGATTATATT
Organism: Opisthograptis luteolata; assembly: GCA_931315375.2. NCBI lineage: Eukaryota > Metazoa > Arthropoda > Insecta > Lepidoptera > Geometridae > Opisthograptis > Opisthograptis luteolata. The sequence goes on along the minus strand of OV928049.1, from coordinate 2,683,284 downwards.
TATTAAGTAGGATGTAATCAATTGAAAACATCAAACATAAAACTAGTCCTCAGTTTCGACCTTGTTACACCGGCAAAATAAAAAGAGGCAAAAATCGCCCAGCAGTTAAATTGTGGGGGTCAATTAATTAATTTTCCCCTATTATACTAATTAATTGAATTGGAGCAAGTTTAGGTCATGTTTAACATTTTTCATTTGATACATTTGGAAAAATAAGCCGTGACAAATAGACAAACAGACCAAAAATCAAGGGCTTTTATGATCCATAGAAATATATAGACTTACGTTTTCAACTGTAGAGATGACATTGACTTAGTATCAAAAAACCGGGCCTCATCTCACGAGGGTTCCGTGTTTCCATCAGACGTACAAAACCCTAAACCATTGAAACAAATAACAAATATGACAACGCGATGCTGTTTCAAATAAACGGAACAAAAATGTGAACACGTGAATTGCAAATTTGTGTGTTCAGGTGTTACGTTTACATATCAGCTTTGGGTCGCTACGAACTCACACCTGAGCGATATATCTTTTATGTATTTATTCGTTTGCATATCGGCCCTTGAATTAAGCGATTTGGGTTACAACATCTGTAATGTCTCCGGTTTTTGTAGCAAGTGTTTTTGATATACGCAAATATTGAACTTGATTTTTGTTTTTGTTTATTAATCTAACAACGGTAGCAAGTCACCTGATATGAATTTTTGGTGGTAGTGGCGTCGGCTTGCAATCCGTTGGACGTGGGTTTGAATCCTACAATGAGCTTGAGCTTTCGCTGAACGAAAACATCGTGATGGAACCATAGCTTGGTGGTAGGGTATTTTCTAGGACTCGCCTGGCTAGCTACCACCCTCATGTTAAGAATCTCTCGCCAAGCACCTATCGGTGTGTTCCGGCAGCCTCACTTGAGAGCCAGTTCCCAGTCCAGGTGTAGCGTGGAGCCACCTTGGGCCACATCGTCACTTAACATCAGGTGACTTGTGGTCAAACCCTACCCTGTAAGAAGTAAAAAAATAATAAAAAATAATAATTAACCACACGTAGTTTTCCAAGGTTTTGTTTATTCCCAATGTTATTCCAAAGTGCTTCATAAAATCTATGATATAGCCGTTGATTTTTAGTCATAGAACTAAAGGTCTATTAAGGTGTTGCCACATATTCTCTTAGTAGTTGCCAGTCTAATTACATAATTATTCTACCAATATTAATTATTATTTAATTATTTATAGCATGAGGTGAAAAATCATAATTATTCTAATCCTTTAGAAAATATCTACTTATAATTATAACTAACTAACTAACTATAACTGTTGTTGTTGACGGAGTTGAAAGCTGGTAATTGTAACACTACACTTGGATTGGGAACTGGCTCTCAAGTGCTTTTTTAAACTTTAAAACAAAATGTGTTATCTGTCGCCAAGCACCTATCGGTGTGTTCCGGCAGCCTCACTTGAGAGCCAGTTCCCAGTCCAGGTGTAGCGTGGCGCCATCTTAGACCACATCGTCACTTAACATCAGGTGACTTGTGGTCTAATGCTATCTTGTAAATAGTAAAAAAAAAGTTTTTGAGTTTTAGTGTAGACGAAAATTGAGGGTAGTAAGAAACAACCTGACATTTCATCCTGAGATTTTAGAGACTTCGAGCTACAACATACGGACGTATAGACAGATACGAAAGTGATTGTACTCTTGAAGGTTCCGCTTCTAAATCGCATATACGGGATCTAAAGAGAATTCTTGATTTATTATATGAAACAGGTTTAAAAAGGGATAATTTACCCATTTACAATGCTAATCCTTACTTCTCTTATTCGTAAAAATTTTATATTCGGCCATTTTCACGAACAAAGATCCATTATCCCATTTAAACATAGGCTCATCCAGATAATTATACAAAGATAAACGACCGCAGGCCAATCTCAAACTTTTTTACGGTCGCGAAATACTCTGAAATTCATGACTGTAATCCATTACAGGCGTAAAGGATTACTTCCACTAATTCAGCTTTACTAAGTTATAAGTAAGTTAAAGAGCGGTTGCTAAGTTTATAAGATGTGAATTTTAACTGCGCGGTCTCAAGCTTAATGAATAAGTTAGATTTAACTTGGTCTCGTATTTTGAACCGTATTTTATTTCGAAAGTGTGATTAAATTTGGGTTGAGTTCAATTTCTAGATTGATAAATTATAAAAAAATCACAGTTTGATGGTATGGAGAACTTGTTGGTGGCGCATTTTCCGTCTTGTTTGGTCCTCAGCCATCTCTATGACCTCATAGTATGGCATGCCGTCCTGTCTTTGACTTTGTCTATGTATGGCCTCCTCGGTCTACCTCTCCCTCTCTTACATGCGCACTATTGACACGATAGATATATAATTAACGCTTCATTATTTCACAATAACAACAGCAAATAAACAACTTAGAAAGGAAAATTCTTACAACACAACATTGCTGCTCCAAAGATAATTTTATACTACCAAAGTCTTTCTTTCAGAGAAATTCCAAGCATAGCCCTTTCCATAGCTCGCTGAGCAACTTTAAAAACAGAAGACTAGGCGCCGTATGTCGTAACAGGTAGGACGCACTGGTTGAAGAACTTTGTCTATAAGCAAAGAGCTATACGATAAAGTCTCACATACAAATCTCCACAATGCCTTCACTCTGTAATCATCATCATCAGCCTGTTACGTTCCCACTCCCGGGACTCTGGCCTTTTCTGAAAGAGAGAGTATGCGCCGTAATCTAGCACGCAGGCCCAGTGCGGGTTGGTAGATGTCGTATGCCCTTGAATGTTGCGGTTCTTGGACATGCCGGTTTCCTCACGATGTTTTTCCTTCACCCTTTTGAGCGACGACAAAATCACACATAGAGGATTCGAACTCTGTATTGGCGCCTTGTAAGTCACACGCGTTATCGTTCTACCACTATCGCTCCACGAAAGTTTTCAGAAAGTGAATTCATACTAATCTTATAAACTAGTTCAAACTATTATTATAAAAAGAAAAGTAACTCTTTCTAAACGGTTATATTGCGGTTCTTGGTCATGCCGGTTTCCTCACGATATTTTCCTTCACCTTTTTGAGCAATGTTAACGAATACCTAATTCAAATTTGACGAAAGTTCCGTACAACCAAACAACGGCAACTCCCCTGGTCGGCAACCCCTGGTCGGCAACGCATCGGCAACTCCCCTGGTGTTGCAGATGTCCATAGGCGACGGTGACCGCTTTCCATCAGGCGGGCCGTCAGCTTGTTTGCTAATCTATTACATAAAAAAAAAAAAAAAAAAAAACTCGCTACCTGCACACCTCCATTTTACCTCACTCTCCTACTACATAATATATTATTCGACAGAGTGGACCGAGGAAATAAATGACGCGCAGAGCGCCAGTAATACTCGAAATGACGCGTTTGACGGTCGGTGCCTTAAAAATAGCGAACTGGAAATTGAAATATTAAAATCACGGGCGACTTTTGTGAGGTAAATGGAGCAGAGACATCCAGGTGCCGATGCAATGTTGCGGATAAGTTGGTAGATTCTGCGGGGAAATGAAAAGAGTAGTTTTATTCCGCGCAAATTGAATGTTAGGGAACAGACGTAGCTGGTTTTAAGTTTTACGTTAAATAGTGGTTACAAACACATATTAGAACTAGTTAAGGAAACTGATTATTGTGAAACTATGTGAATGCGGCACATGATGAAGTTGCCCCTATAACAAACAAAAAACCTAACTGGAGGTCAACCAACAACTTTTACAAAATCATCATGGCTCGGGAACATACTACTTTAACACTAAATAATGTTACTCAACAACATACTTTGAGCTAAATGAATTGAAATCATTGTTGATTAGGTCGAATGACATATTATTTCTATTGTATTTAAGAAATTCATATTCCATGTGTGGTCGTATCTATAATGCCCTGCCTAATGATATGAAAGACTTGCCTAAAAATAAATTTTTATGGAAACTTAAATTATGGTTAACCGCAAATGCATTTTATTCCATTACCGAACTCATCGAATAATTTTATAATTTTTAATTTTCTTTGACATTCTTACAATTAATTATATTAATACACCTATTATTACTGTTATATTATTGGAATATTGTTTTGAACTAAGATACTTTGACCATTTATAAAATGTTTTGTTATGGAGTATGTGTCACTAATGTTATTGATTGTTCGTTTTTTTTTATATCCCTACTAAATATTTGCATGTCACTATTATTAGTTCTGACTAAGTATTTTGGATCGTCATCTTTTTTTTAAGATCATGATAATATGTTACTACCAATACTTAAAGCAAATAAATCATTTCATTTCATTTCATTTCATATGATAAAACGAGACACACATTTATCGTGACGTCACCAAAACGTCTCTGCTTCTTCAATAGTAATGTTTCTTTACTAACTCCATGGTCTAGATTATATAGTAGGCCTCCCGAGATGGCGCAACGACCCAAAGTGAGTCTTGGCCTCCGATAATAAAAGACGTGACATCGGTCTGTCCTGCGCCACCTCGTGCCAGTCCTCCAACTGGAGTTACCTCGATTACCCTATGTCTTCGTCGTGCGGAGGATAACTCGTGGTGTGCGCTTAGCCTTAGACTTTGTAACCTTTACTGAATGTAACATTGCGTGGCCGTTTTATTATACGTCCTATCCGTTTTTACTGCCAAAAAATGGGCGAGTCCACCAAATGTTGAATAAACTTATTCTGCAGGCTGTTAATTTTTCAGACAAAATATTCCATTTTAAACCTGCCAGAAATTACCTTCGTAATAACTTTTTGACGGTGCATTCTCGACAGTTTTTTTTTTATTTCGCCACGCAAGCACACGCTATGATAATTACGGTACGGATAGAGATAAATGGAGAGCAGTGCCTAAGCTTCGAACAAACGACTCGGACATTAAGTTGTTGTTTCTCTTTCTTCTTTGACGGTTTGTTTCATTTAGATTTTTCTTTGAAACATATTTAATTCGCCCCTCCCGTATTTTATCTGGATGGCTAATTCATCAGCAAGTTTTTAATTAAAACTTGTGTGGGCATAAACATGTTTTTTGTGTTTACTATACCAATGTGAATTATAAAATAAGTCCAGGAAAAATCTTAAATAAAATGAATGCCAAATTAATGAGTCAATAATTATACATTACAAAAGGATAAAAAACTGCGCCAAAATAAAGTGCCTACCATATGTCACTTCCACAATAAAAACGAATCTAATGACACCTCGAATGTTAAAATGCGTCAAGCCATTTAGGCTACAGGCCGTGCCAAAAGAAAAACATAAAAGACATACATACACTCGAAAAACGTAACCCTTCTTCTTTCGCAGTCGGGTGAAACACTTTCTTTCAAAAAATCACCCATACCATACCGCATTGGAAGCGTGAATGAAGTTGATGTACTGTGAGTAAAGAGTTTACGAGCTGCTTAAATTTTTCAACCGCGCCACAGACTTGGCTTTTTTGTGTGAACTACATTAGCATTTGGTGACAGGTGCGAACGGCACCGTCTCTCTATCGACCCATATGCGCCATTTTTGACGTTTTTACCCCGTTGTGTCTGCCTTTTTGCCGTTTTTTCTATATGAATACTTGTTTTATGGTTGTTTCGGCATCTACTTTTTTTTTATTGTTCGTTTGAGGTTCGAGTGGTTTTTTATTCAGGTAATTCTATTCTGAGGTACTTTGTCTGCCTAAATTAAGTTAAAAATTCAAAGGTTTTCCGTGAAGTTGACGCAGAGTTAAGGAGCGATGCGGTGTTATAGCGAGAAGTGTAAAATAAAACAATGTGATGAAATAAGAGCTTTGTGGTAGGGCATTTTCATTTTTGAAGGTGGAGCGACGACTTGCGCTGAGTGGCTGGCAGTAGTTGGATGAGAAGAGTCGAAGACCGGGCTCAGTGGCGAAATCGGCCAGCCGTTCACGCTTGATGCCATGACCAAGGGAAATTCGTTTTTATATATTAGAGAAGAGAAGAGAGAAGAAGATAAGCCAGTCTGTAGACTAGAGGGTTAGAATATTATTTAATGCGTAGCAAAATTAAATAGTACCTACTTACTCTAGTTAGTAGTAAGAAGGAAGCCTTAGGAAAGCGGATCTCAATTAGCTTAGAGGAAAGGTGTAAGGTTAAAAGTTGTATCAAAACCAGTTTTTGTTTTATTTTATAAATAGCAGCTAGTTATGTTATGCTGTTCCCCGTAGTTTCACCTGCGTAAATTAAAATCAAACATTTTTTTTATTATTATTTACAGGGTAGCGTTTGAAAACAAAAACAAAACAAAACATCGTGATGAAACCATAGCTTGGTGGTAGTGTATTTTCTAGTACTTTCTACTTTTCTCTTTTTATAGCACTTTCTACTTTCTCTTTTTTTCTTCGCAGCACCTATCGGGGTATTCCGGCCACCTTACTTGAGAACCAGTTCCCAATCCAGGTGTAGCGTGGCGCTATCTTCGACCACATCGTCACTTAACATCAAGTGACTTGTGGACTGGAAAAAATCCAGTTAGCATTCCAGTTCAGGAACTGGACTGGCTGTCTACTTTTGAATCCAGTGCGACCAATCCAGTGCAACTGGAATGATGTAGACGTTACAGATCCAGTCCATCACTGGACTGAATTCTCGCTGGATCTTTGGACTGGAATGATGTAAACCGGTCTTAAACAACAAACATTCTGGTCTGGTCCACGTTTAAAAATTGAGTATGAATAAAAAACCTAAAACCAGGTTTCTCATTTTCCCGGAATAAAACTGCAACGATATTTACTTTATGTGAGCTAAGCTTAAAATATCCCTGAACCAAATTTCTCTTGACGTTTTGACGTTATTGAGTAACAAACATCCAAGCTTTTTCATTTATCATACTAGTATTAACAGGATAGGATTGTAAAATGGGATTCACTGAAATCCAGTCACCGATATATCAATGTCCATAGCGCAAGTTGACTTTAAGGCGCAGGTTTCCAAAAATGGGGTTATTTAAAGCTATCTTTCTGTGTAATTCTGGTCTAAAAAAAATCTAATAAAAATATATGTTGATCTACTTGATATATAGCAGGACACCTTCAGGCCGAAAAATGCAAAAAATGTATTTATATATTGAAAACAAATGTGCAAAGTCCCCATTTCCTAAAAGTTTAATACTACTTTACTCCTAAACTATATATGTAACAAAGACTTGTTAATACCATCAGCTTATAAAAAAATATAATACCCAGTACACCTTCAGGCCATTTTTTGAAAATACTGCTTTAATTATTTTTTGCGAATTTTTTACGTATTTCATACTCGCAAATCGGCACGTACACCCCTCATTCGCCCATAAAGTCAGTGCGGGACGAGCCGCCGTGCTGAACGGACCTGTGCCACTTTTCTCCGCATATTTTTGTAGCTGAAAGTCGTACGATGAACTACCTATAGGCTATGAGTGGTAGGTGCATAGTGCCGCGGCGAGTTAATTGCCTACTCTTGCGGTGATGCATAGGGTTGTCACTTTTATTTTTAGTTAAATACTAGCTGACCCGGCGAACTTCTTTCCGCATAAGAGGAAATAAATGAGCAGATTTAGGATTTTAAAATTAATTAACGTTAGTAATAAATAAACTCGCATAAAACAAAAACATCTTCAATTCACAACTTCAATATCAACCATAGACAACATTACGTTTAGCTGTCAGTTGTGTTTTGTTACACCATGTCAGTTGCATTTTGGTATACCATTTACAACAAATGATTAATTTTATTATTTATGAGTATCATATTTTATCTTATTCCGGACGAAGACAAATGCAAAAAATCAAAGATTATAAAAATCGGTCCAGCCGTTATCGACTTATACCTAAGTGTTGTAACTAACATGCCTTTTTTTATAGATTATATTATCTGTGTATTATGACAGCGCAAGGTGTTTAATCATGTAATTTATTAAAATGTTTTACCAATTCATAAATGGGTTGCATATTAAAGACATTTTAATAATTATGAATTAATAAATACGATTTATTATAAACTATACAAATGAAATAGTCAGTGAGAGCAGCAAATCCGAGCGAGCGAGCAGTGTAGTACATAAATGCGCGCGATCAAACGCGTGGCACAGCCCTACTGAGTCCCAGGCCGGTCCCTGCGTACACGGCGCTCGCTACTCACTCACGCGCACATTCAAATGGCGCGGCAGCGACTACTAGCCGTGCCCCGCGGCTTCGCCCGCGTGGGAATTGATGTGTTGTACAAACTTTAGAACGCCATTGCACAACCTCTAGGGGTTTTCTTAAATATAAAAAATACGTATTTAATTATTTACTTTATAGTTTATTTGTACCTACTTTTAAGAAAATCCACATAAGGAATAAAAAAAAGCCACACAAACTTTAAAACTCTATGGCACACCCCGTAGAAGTAATACATATCAAAAAATAAAAAATGCGTTTTCAATGATTTACTTTAAGGTTTATTTGTACCTATTTTTGAGTCAATCGAACCAAGGAATGACATTTTTCATACAAACTTATCAACCTTATTTAACCCCTTTCATAGTTGACTTTTCAAAATTAGATTAGCTTATGTGTTAGTCCAATACCTAAACTGTCTACATTCTAAATTTCATCAGTCAAATTCGGTTCAGTAGTTACGTGGTAACAAACATTCACACACACACAAACTTTTGCATTTATAATATTATAGTAGGATGTTGCTACTGTGTATATATGTAGATACGGCGGGCTCGATTAGTAGAGGTACCGCGCCGCGCCGCATGGCGAGAGCGTCGCTTCGGGCGCGTTGGCCGCAGATCGCGTAATTTTGGTGAGGGGATGCGCGGAGTGCGCGGAGCAGTTTCACTTGATCAAGCAAGGTCAACGACGTTATGGAGGCTCTTAATCCGTATTTCTATCACACAAGGTTGATTTCCGTTTAATTGAAATTGAATTGCACTAGAATGATATAACTTTTTAACAACGTTTTGTGTGTGCGATATTTAATCAGTGATAATATTTAAACTGCCTGTCCAGGTGTAGCGTGACACCTTTGACCACTTCGTCACTTAACAAGCACGAGTTGCCTCACACATTGCGTACAAATTTGTATGTTAAATTAATTTTGAGTACCAAAGATATAATATATGAATTAACTATTTTTAGTTCCGATTTTTTGCGGTAGGTACTTTAACAGGGTAAGAAGGTGCTTTGGCATAGTCCTGAACAATGAATTAAAAAAATATCTAATTGTATCTAAATCTTTTGTAAATTGTGTTTTAGATTATTTCAGGCCAAGTTCCATGGAAATTAAACGGAAAGTAAATATATTTTGATGATCTACCACCAAGCTAATGGTTTCATCACGATATTTCCCTTCACGGAAAGCTTAGGCTTATTGTAGAATTCGAACCCAAAGCCTACGGATCGCAAGCCGAAGTCACTACCACTGAGCTGTCTTCGCTTCAAAATGCGAAACCATTTATAGACTTTTTTTTAACAAATAACTGAAACTAAATCGGACAAGTAGTTTTGGAGAAAAATGGCAACATGGATTTGCAAAAACAAACAAAAGCAAATACCGTCTCCGTTTCGTCGTGGGTAAAAAAGAGATTGCTAATCGCATCGCTGCTTAAGGCGCTGGTTCCCAAACTAGGCTGAAAAACGGGGTTAATTAAAACTATCTCTCTATGTAATTTTGGTCTAAAAAATCGAATAAAAATATATGTTAATCTACTTGATATATAGCAGATTATTTTCAGGCCCAAAAATGCAAAAAATATATTTAAATATTGAAAAAAAATGTGCAAAGTGCCCCATTTTCTAAAAGTTTAATACTACTTTACTCCTAAACTATATATGCAACAAAGACTTGTTAATACCATCAGCGTATTAAGAAATATAATACCCAAAACACCTTCAAGCCATTTTTTGAAAATACTGCTTTAAATATTTCTGGCGAATTTTTTACGTAGTTCATACTCGCAAATCGCCACGTCAGTCTCTCATAAAGTCAGTGCGGGATGCTTTCACCTGATCAAGCAAGGTCAACGGCGTATGGCAGGGCCTTAATTTGGCCTCACGTTTACTTTTTCTACTACAATACCTACAATAGCATACAAGTATCACGACGTTGCTTTGCACCGGAAACGTGAGCTCAAGCAATTACTCGCACGCAAGACGCTCTATCTCGTGTCTCTAGAGTAAACGTATTTATAGAGCCTTACGTTACAATTCCTACGGAATAATGGTAGAGAATGGCATTGGATTTCTTGCCGGTAAATTAAACTGTTTGGTGGTGAACGATACGGCTGGTCGGTTAGTCGAAGTCGCCTTGGTGCAGTTGAAGTTTATCGGAAAGCAAAAATATGGAAGTTATCGAGTAAAAATCTTGCAACGGTCTTAGAGACGATTGGTGTAATGAAATGTTAAGATAAAATGACAAGTTTTTTCCTAAAATTAAAGTAAAAACCGTAAACTTTTAGTATATTCATGATCATGGCGCTTGCAACAGTGCCGAAATATCGAGAACTCAAACAAAAGCAAATATGTACAATAATGTACATGGTAATTAATTATCCCGTTTCAAAACCTAGTTCCAATGTTTTTTCTTTTCCTTTCTTTGCCAAAAAAAAAGTCACAAGATATTAAGTGACGATGCGGTCGAAAATAGTGCCACGTTACACCTAGATAAAGAACTGGCTCTCAAGTGAGGCTGCTGGAACACACCGATACGTGCTTGGTGACAGACTCTTTTTGAGATTGGTAGGCTACTCAGGCGAGCACATTTTAGGATTCGAACTGACGACCTTGCAAATCGAAGTCACTACCAGTGAGCCATCATTGCTAAGAAAAGACGAAGGCTGCTGGCACGTATAAAAAGCACATTGACACATTCATGATGTCAATGCGTTGTCGACCGACGCGATGCGTTGTTGTTGCGTTGCGATGCGTTGTTGAATGCGTTGTTGCGTTGTGTTGTTGTCGATTTGTTTTTGTATTTGTATTTGACCCTGAAAAACTCCTTCCTCTCATGATGGACTACATTTGTGCATTATTTATTATTAACAAAGACATGTTTACCTTTGTTCCAGATTCCCAAATGACGACGAAGAAATTCTTAGAGGAGCCAGAATTTGAGCGACCGATTGGAAACCACACGTTCTTCCTAGGTCGTGAAGCGATATTAGGCTGCGCTGTCACGAACCTCGCCAAACATAAAGTGAGTATCGCCTAATGATATCCATGCTTTTGTAATAGAAATGCAAAAGTAACATATATAGCGATGATAACTCAGTGGTAGTGACGTTGGCTTGCGATTCGCAGGACGTGGGTTCGAATCCTACAATGAGCTTGAGCTTTCGGTGAAGGAAAACATCGTGATGAAACAATAGCTTGGTGGTAGGGCATTTTTTAGTGCTCGCCTCATGTTAAGAATCTATCGCCAAGCACCTATCGGTGTGTTCTGGCAGCCTCACTTGAGAGCCAATTCCCAGTCCAGGTGTAGCGTAGCGCCATCTTTGACCACATTGTAACTTAACATCAGGTGACTTGTGGTCAAACGCTACCCTGTAAGTAGTAAAACAAAAAAAACTCGCTCTGTCCTTTTATGAGTACCTTTCACGCCAAAACAGCGACAACTTGCGCAGAGTGGCTCAAAGTATTTGGATGAGAAGAGCTGAAGACCGGGCCCAGTGGCATACTTTCGGTGAGGCCTATGTCATGCAATGGACTGACACAAAACTAACTAACTGAGATGGCGCAACGACCCAAAGTGAGTCTTGGCCTCCGATAACAAAAGACGCCACTTCGGTCTGTCCTGCGCCACCTCCTGCCAGTCCTCCACCTGGAGCTCGCGCAAATCCTTCGTGACTTCGTCTTTCAAGCGATATCTGACGACGGCCACTCGGCCGTCCACTGTATGCTCGTTTGACCGCACGATCCTCCCCCATTCTTTCAACGTGGCCGAGCCAGCGAAGTTTGTGCGCTTTCATCTCGCCGATGACATTCGGCTCGGCCGTCAGTTCTTCGATTTCTCGGTTCATTCTCTTCCGCCATACTCCATCCTGAGATTATACTGGACCCAAAATCTTTCGCAGCACCTTTCTTTCTGCAACCAAGAGCTTCTGTTCTTCTTTGAGCGTCAGTGTCCAAGCCTCACAGCCGTACATCAGTATAGGTCTAATAACCGTCTTATATATGCGTATCTTAGTGCGCTTGCTGAGAAGCTTGGACACCAAAACCTTATGAAGGGCTGCACTACACCGGAGGGTGTTTTGTACTCGAACACATATTTCCTCTTCCCTGGACTGACACAGGCTGATGATAATCATGATGATGAACTTGGTTGATCTCCATCTGACAATGATAATGTGATACATGGTACCAACGGAGCTATAGCTGTTTTTTTTTTGTATTCGTCTTGTTTTATGATACCTGTTTAGTTTTGTTATATCCAAGGTTTGCCCCACGAGAGATAGTTTGACATTACTTCTATGGTGCTTGTGTCAAATTTCTATCTCCAGCACTCACCATCACTTCAGACAGTTTTTTTGTTATGACGTCACACGATTAGTGTATTTGCCAGTGTCAAGCATAATATATTTCAAACTCAGAGAGTTGAATCAAGTATAAATGATGATGATGATGAGATGATGGGATGAGGATAGTGATTAAATAAAGTAGTGGCGCTTTACTTTATACGATTTTTGGAGCAACTAGAAAGGTAATTTCACAACTTTATTTCAATTTTCCACACTCGTACACATTAACGAACACATAATGGTTAATAATCCACTAATATCACACATTATCACTCGAAGAAACACAAGTTTTGGAAATAAAAAAAAAATTATGGTGACTGTTTAATTGCCGCCAAAAAAGTCCACTTCATGCTGGGGCCACACTTACGGAAAATGCCGTTAAATAGCGCGATGATTGACGTTTGACATAAGTGTGGCCACGACATTCGACAACAGCATTCACATTGGCGTTTGACGTTAGCCGATAACTCAAGTGCATTCACGTTGACCGTTCTAGTGTAGCCACTCACATAATTGCGTTAATAAATAATTAACGCAATATTTATCGCGATGAGAGGCATTAACATTTCCCTTGACATTGACCGTATTGTGGCCCCAGCATCAGACTTACTCGTTTTATTACTCAAACGTATAAAAAGGAGGAAATTTAATCCGTCTCTAGTCTATGTTTGCCTCTTACTTATACTTTTATTATCTAAGCCTACCTAAAAATGCTTAGAGATAAATTGATTTCCATCTAACAGATTTATAATTCACAACATTTAGTCCTCTAAAAGTCCTATAAACTAACTTGCCACTCACTCAAGTCGCACGCATCGTGTGGCTCAGCCTCTGGGCCTCACCTACAAGTTCCCAACTTTAATACTTTACTTGATATATGGATCTATCGCAGCCACTCTAAATGGACGGCCCGCTAAGAGTTTCTGAGTGGCTAGCGAAGATCAAAATATTTTATTTACTCTTCGAAGATTAACGACTTACAATTACTTACATTAAACAATCTTAACTAAACATAATAAAATCAATTACTAGCCTCCACTGGTAGCAATAGTATGGATTATAACTAGTAATATTAAAGACAGTTAAACTATTGATTTGAATAATTTGCAGTTATACGTTTAAACACTCAGTTGTACAATAGTTATATAACTAAAAATATATTTATTAGACTCTGAAAATTAGTAAAGTTTTATAACTTAGCACTACTGTTAACCAGCTTCAACAAATTGACTAACCTGAAATTTTTATTCATGTCCATGGATAAAGCTGTCATTGTGGAGTAGTACAGAAGTTTTTGCACGATGATTTAACAACCGAACTAAACTCTCAAAATGAAACCCACTTGGGTTAGGTCAGTCGTCTTCATTTTTCTTAGCTATAGTCTTAAAACTTCGTTATTAAAAAAACATTTCACAACAATAAAAATAATAAGGTTTGAGGTACTTTTCAGAACTAAAACAAATAACCTTATCAGCCTAACGCTATGCAGCCCAAAAAATTTAGTTAAACTATTTGGTTCAACACGACCCGTGAACTAAAGTTCTTGACCTTGGCTGATCTACTCCAGCTAGATGACCTAACTTACTCTAGCATAATATTACTATCAATTTATTAAACATTGTTTTTTGGGGAAACAAAAGTTTTTAAAACAACTTTCCTGGTATACGCTACTTTATATGACGTGACGAAAATATATGATGAGGTGGGAAATTCAAGTTCCTATACAATGTTGGGTTTTACTTGAGAACAGGGTAACATGTGGAAGGGTGTTCGAGGGGTGCTGATAGGTTTATTATACAGCTTATTTTTATATATACCTACCATGGTATGCAAAATTTAATCTTGACACATTCGCTTCTTTATTTTATTTTTATTTAATTTATTTACGTAATCCAACAGCGTTCCAATTATAACATTTTACATACGTTTTTTATACAATATGACCAAAAAAGGATTGAACAACTTACAATAAATCTAAATTAAGGGTAGGTAAGTAATTGAACTATTTACAAAATTACAAAAACAAGTATGTGTTTGTGTGGGTGTATGTGTGTATGAGTGTGTGTGCGTGTTCATTATTTCATTATTTATCTCAATCGCTGATCCTAGAAGAGGTCACGGAGTATTTGCGTGAGCCCCAGCTTTAGGACTAGCAGATGTGGTGCAGGATAGAAGTGGCTTGTTTTGTTATCGGAGACTCACCTTGGGTCGTTGCGCCATCTCAGTTAGTTACTTTCGATCTAGGAAGCATGACATTTTAATTATCATGGTAGCTTTTTAGTAGCGTATGAGTGCACTTTTTTATATCATTTACGACGTTTGTTTTTTTTTTTTTTACTATTTACGTTTGACCACAAGTCGCCTGATGTTAAGTGACGATGCGGTCGAAGATGGCGTCACGCTACACCTGGACTGGGAACTGGCTCTCACGTGAGGCTGCCGGAACACACCGATAGGTGTTTGGCGACAGATTCTTAACGAGAGGGTGGTAGCTAGCCAGGCGAGTACTAGAAAATACCCTACCACTAAGCTATGGTTTCATCACGATGTTTTCCTTCACCGAAAGCTCAAGCTCATTGCAGGATTCAAACCCACGTCCTACGATCGCAAGCCGACGTCACTACCACTGAGCCATCATCGCTTGAAGTTTTAGTACAGTAGTGGGACTTAATTAAACTATAATTTACATGAACTTCTTGGGACAGCTAGAAAAGTCACCTGCTACAACTTTACCGTACACGCTAACAAACAGGTCATAATGGTTAATGTAATAAAACACAAGTTTTACAAATAGAAATAAAATTTTAACGTTGACATTTGAATTTTTCTAGAACAACCAACAATGTTACTAATTCATTGTAATGAAGCACGTCATTGTGACTTGTTTTCAAATATAATATTTAAAGTCCCACTGCACAACCATGAACCATGCAAGTCGCTAGTATAGAATATACATACTCCCATTTTAAGTACCTACACTCAAAGTAGCTACAAGTAACTTCAACAACAAATCTTAATTGCGTACTGAGTACACCGTCTGTTACTGAACTAGTGCATAAGACATATAGTTTCGAAGCGGTGCTGCTAATAACCTGGGAACAAACATTTGCGTTCCATACTGCGCTTTATCATTTATTATGTTGAAGTTACATGCGCTTTTAGTCTGGTCGTCTAGAACGACGCTCAAGCGACAAGACTGTATAGGTCAAATACCCAAAATTATTTTTCCTCAATATTTTATTTTATGTCCCATTCGCGTTTTTCCCCATTTGCTTTATTTTCCATACGATACTGCGACCGATAGATAATTTTCTCACACGATTTAATTTCTACTCGTTCTTTTCGCTCACGTATTTTTACCTATGCATTTTTTTTAACCAATCCCTAACACATTTATACATACAAACACACACACACACACACACACACACACACGCACACAGACTTTCACATCTAAAATGCTAGCAGAATAGAGTAGGATACAATTTTCGTTCCAATATTTCATTTTCCACATCTTATTTAGTGAACAAAGTCTGAAACAAAACGGGTCAAGCAATCCGATAGTGATTACAAATTCCTGGAGCGTACCATGTTTTCACCTACAGATATTTTTGTATTTATTTAAATCCCGTCACAATAGACGGTGGAAACAAAAAAAGGAACAAAAGATTCGTTCCTTCGCCCGCTCAAAGACTTTAATCACAGACGAATTAGATTTGATTGTAAACAATGAAACGAATGTACAAAGGCTAAATTCGAGAAAGAAAATAGGATGGCAAAAAAAAACAAAAGAATGAGGCGCTGCAGCAGAATACAGTATTCTGTACTCGGCATTGTTAGGGAAGGCGCTACTAGGTCATCTGATCACGAGTCATTCATTGTTTTTGTATTGAAAATCTTCCCGGACATAGCGATATTGCTGCCTAAATCTTTTCAAAGCATGTGTAATAAAATAAGCAATGGTGATGCTTCTGACACACCATATGTATATCATAAAATTTAGTAACTGACTAGTAATAATCTTAGTCACTCTTTTTCACAGTAGGTACTAGAAATATCTCCGATTTTAATGTAATGCCATGGTCTAAAACTCAGAATACGCTCCGGTTTTGTAACCAATTTTCTCACCAAAAATCACGTAATGATTTTTATGTAAATGCAGGGCTTGCTGAAGTTACCTTACAATCAAATAATATTTTTTTATTTACTTCATTCCTCATAAAATTGCCATACGTTTTTCATGTAACGTATGGAAATTTTATAAGGAATGAGCAAACTAATTCTTAAGGAGTAAACTCCAAAGAGTCACTGGTTCCATAGACAAACATACAATTCTATTTATTTCAATTGTTTTTATTCAATAGGATACATTGATACATTGTGATCACTTTCAAACGTACCTGAGAACTAGTAATTAAATAGAGCATACAGCTCCCGAACTAAACAGTGGTGGGTTTCATTCCGCGGTCCCTGCATGTCGGTATTAAAATTCTGAACGTACCGTAAAGCAGGGATGGTGAACCTTGATTTTTGTGCATTGTTATGCGCTAGGCAACAGGCCAAACACGCTACAATACACAATAGGTACAAATACACACAATGGAAGGTAATTGTAAACCTTTCGAGAGCTAATTACCTTCTACAGATATTGGTTTTTGTTTCTCAGGAGGCAGACTCCGAGATTAAAGTGAAAATTGGGGCTAATTACTAGCATTTTTCTTTGTAGCAACGATAAAGGAAAAAAAGAAAAAAGTTACTCTAAATGTTTACCTAAGCGTGACGTCAGAGTCGGCGCCATGACACTGGCGCACTATTTGAAAAATATTAGAAAAATGGTTTTAAACTTCGTTAAACTCAAGTTTATTACCGAAATAAAGGTTTTCCCGTTATTAGTAAATATGTACTGTCATTACGGAAGAGGATTTCAAAATCACCTATTATAGCAGTAGGCATTTTGAAAAAAGTATGCAATAAATACCTACATTAATAATCATAATTCAGTGCCATTCAAGCAAAGTAAAACAAAAGAATTAAATTTAGTCATAACTCTAAGATTTACGTATATGTTGCAAATGTCTATAGGCGACGGTGGACGCTTTCCATCCGGCGGGCCGGGCCGTCTCCTTATTTGACATTCTTTTCCATAAAAAAAACTAAGGCTAATTTTTTTTTATTGGCACTGCACTCAGAAACGACACGACGAACACAAGTAGATGTTAAATCTCTTAAGACCATACAATCTGGAAACACTGCCCTTCAATCCACAAAACAGTGATGTTTGCACACTAGGTACTGCTATTTTATCCAGCTGTTACGAAACCTTAGAGTGAAGTACAAAAGAATTTAGCACAAGCTTATAACGAGAGTCGTTAGTTTTTATTTATTCAGTAGCATTCTGCTTTGCTTCTTTGGGTATGTTATTTGTGCACATTACTGCACGCGAGGCACTTCGAGCTTATAGAGCTGCTCTACCAGCTCTGTATAGGTAGCTATAAGATACTTGTAGTACACTCTAGTAGCGATGGGCGTTACAAACTGTAAGTAGGTTCAATAACTTGAAAGTATTCGATTCTACGATATTTATTGACGGAAACTATTTATCGCCCGAAAAACCAAAAAATAACGCAGATGTCATATACTCGTATAGCTGTCAGTGTCACTTCTGACAACTGACATCAATGACATCCCGTCAATTGCTCCTGAACACCACAACAGCTGTAATAAAATATGTTTGTTATACAAAAAAAGGACTAAATATGCTAATACAAATAAAGATAAGTAGATGAGGTTTGTTCGCTAAGATCACAATATCCAGCAGATACAACGTGATGGCGTGCCTAGAACTAAGAATAACTGAATCATCATCATCACCATCATCAGACTATTCAGACTTATAACGTTTCCACTGCTAAAGACACAAACCTTCTTTCACAGAGAGTATGGGCAATAATCTACGCTACCCCAGAGCGGGTTGGTAGATGACGAATGCCCTTGAATGTTGCGGTTCTTGGACACGCCAGTTTCCTCACGATTTATTCTTTTACCGTTTTGAGCGCGCTGAAACAAAGCAGATTAAAAAGGCTAGTTTTGGTTTATTTTTAGGTATCCGGTGGAAACCTTATGGGATTATACTTCGCGTCCGTCAGTTTCAGCTTATTTTTTCCAAATCTACTGAATGAATAAAGTTGGAATTGGATTTTTTCTGTTATTTGTTGGGATGCTGTTGATTAAAAGTTTATTTTTACAACTTTTTCTGTTTATCATTGTTGCACAAAATACTTGGCTAGGCTTCGGTGTGAATATATGATCTAATTCAAATCATGTCTGCTTACTATGTTCCGAAGCCATAGTGACGTCGGCTTGTGATCCGTAGGTCGTGGGTTTCGAATCATGCAATGAGCTTGAGCTTCCGGTGAAGGATAACATCGTGATGAAACCATAGCTTGATGGTAGGACATTTTCAAGTGCTCACCTCTAGTCTCCTCAAGTTAAGAATCCGCCACCAAGCACCTATCGGTGTGTTCCGGCAACCCCCTTTGAGGGCCAGTTTCCAATTCAATTCAGTATAGCGTGGCGCCACATAATATCAGGTGACAAAGTAAAACAAAACATACAAAACTTTACCCATTTTAATAAGAACTTTCTTCCACCAGGTAGGATGGCTGAGAGCAGAAGACCAGACTGTCCTCACCATGCATGAGAAGACCGTGCTAAGCGCCCGTTACTCCGTGAACTTGGACGCGCCCAGGACCTGGCAGCTCAGGATCAGGCCGCTCAGGGCTGAGGACAGGGGCTGCTATATGTGCCAGATCAATACCCAGCCGAGCATGAAGTGGCAGATTGGGTGCATTGATGTTTATGGTGAGTTTCTTTCTTGAGAATTCTATTACTTTTCTTTCTATCCCACGGATCGATACCAAGTTGATTCAGTTCATATTGGTATATGCATTATAAAAAAGGGTCAGGTTTCTTTAAGCATTTTTTGTGTAGTGTTCAGTCACAAAATAACAAAGATGTCAGTTACAATAACATGATAAATGGTTAACTAATATAAGAACCACTACTGATTCACTAAAGAAAATAAGAAAATCAAAATAATTAAATCACACAAAGAAATTAAATCACTTAGCTAAACCAAAATCTAAAAAAGTAAACAATTAAACAAATTAATTAATGCTTAGACTTTGAGCAAAACAAAGTCCAACATTTTGTTCACGAGTAGCATCGACCAGTCACTACGATTATAATCTTTATAAATTGTTTTTGCTCCCGGTCCCCACGGTACAAGCGTTTTGACCCCAAAATGCTCAAATCACGTGATGCTATGTTTTTACATACTACATTTGTACAATTTGCATGCTTTATACATATATATTTTTAATTTAATAAAGCCACTTATGTGAAACATACCCGGAAATAATTCTCATATAAGAAGGTTAAAAGCTAGCCATTCATGGTCACGTCATTCGACGTGGCTCCAAATGACTTAAGCCAATTGGAAGGACTAGGGACGCTCACTCCAATTTCTTTCCATAAATTACGTGCATCGAAAAGCGTTGTCTTGAATTTTTACTTTGCGCGACTAATATGTTTTTTTATCACCAAAATACTTCTTAAACGTAATTGTGCAAAAAGTTGTTAAAGCAAGTGATCGAAGATCTAGTAGGCGAGCCCAATATAATCGGTGTAATTAAATTGCACCATCATCGAAGAGATCTTATTTACGACGACTGACTGGCCGTTGGCCGATCGGAAGCTAGATATCTGAATAACAAAGGAGGGACGCAGTGGAGGCGCTCTTTTGTTTCGGAGGCCATATCCCACTTTGGGTCTCCGAGCCATCGAAGTCAGTATTATCACGCCATTTGACGCAATGGCGCGACCGTGAGTGGCCACCTTTATATCGCAGTCGATCGATCAACTGCCTCTTACCTGCCCCAGAAACTCATGGAAATAAGAGGGTGCGGGGACGTGCCACCGAGCTTGCTTGTCGTATGTGAACTTAGCTTTATAATGTTTACTTAGTTAATATAACAGAGCGGCTTCGGATTTGAAACTCTATACGGAATAAAAACTGTAAAATTATTATAGTTTGTGAGTGTATGTGTGATCTGTGTTTGAGACGTAAATGTGTAAGCCTTCTAAACATAAAACTGTTAATGAAGAAACCTAGAAAAGGCTCTACGTACTTTTAATAGCATTCACTTTGCGAGGGACCATCTAAGTTACTGATATTTTACTTGAACCATCTACGCCATTCTCGAGAAAAAGTTGACAGACAGACAGACGCACAGCAAAGTGATCCCACACGGGTTTCTTGTTCTTCTATAGGAGCGTAACCCTAAAAACCAGCGAGTCGGACTCGGACGGAGACACGAAAGGTTCACGGCATATATTTTTATTTTATTCTGTTTTTTTAGTATAAATTTTGTTGTGACAGCGACAACAGAAATACATTATCAGTGACAATTTCAACTGTCTAACTATCACCGTTCATGAGATACACACACATCCCTTATTAGTAAAGCTAATTAAAAAATATCGGACCATTAGATGACAAAAAAAGATTTTAGTGAACTTGCTCCAATTCAATCAATTAGTAATAAGAATAAAATTGTCAATGTGATCGCGCCAAAAAAATTACCTGCCAGGCGTTTCTTGCCTGTTCTTTTGCCGGCGTAAGGAGGTTGGAACAGGCGTAGCTAGTTTTAAGTTTGACGTTTTAAAGTGATCACAATTTATCCTATTGAATAAATAAAAATTTACTATTGACTATTGATAGCCAACCTGGTGACAGACAGATAGATGGACAGAGGAGTCATAGCAATAGGGTCCCGTTTTACCCTATAGGTACGGAACCGTGAACAATGAAATTTCGCAGCACGTTTTCTAGTCAAAGCAAACTTTCCGAAGTATTACAATATCAACTCTCAAGAGCCGCCTTCAGTCAACAAAAGCTGGCTTGAGAAGCCGCACCTATCACTTAAATCGAGTGACCTATATACGAAAGACGCTGTCTAATCTATTCTTAGGCGGATTAAATTCACGTGCTGAGGACAGTGGCGTTTTAAATAATAACGTAGAGGCACATTTCCTTAAAGCACCTTCGCACTACGAAAACTTAGAAAAACTGTGTCACAGCCTGTAATGTTTACTAACGGAATGCGTAAATACAATTTCCTGTGAAAGGTCTAAAGAGGCGCTACATTGGTGTCGATTCGGTTTTGCATTCGCTAAAACTAAACTATGTTTGACAGGTCTTATAGTAATGCTGTCCTTTTTTTACTTCAGTGGTTAGAAAAGGACAGCAATATTATTAGACCTGTCGAATTTAGTTTAGTTTTAGAGAATGCAATACCGAATCGACACCATTGTTGTTGTAAGACCAAGGGGTCCTGCATAATCCTACTAATATTGGAAACGTGAAAGTTTGTACGCTTGGATGGATGGATGTTTGTTACTCTTTCACGCAAAAACTACTGAACGGATCTGAATGAAATTTGGAATGTAGATAGCTTACAACCTGGATTAAAACATAGGCTACTTTTTATCTCAGAAAAAGTTCCTCAAGGATAACAGGAAGAAGCGGGTGAAGCCATGGGGCGCAATTAGTTCAATATAGTTTTAGAACTATTTTATGATATACTGCTGCTGTTGTTTGTTTGAATACACTGCCTCATTTTCGGGAGAAACCTTCCCTTAGTGCTTCTAAGACAGTTTACAAACAATTTTTTCTCCAGAGACAATTGACGATAAAAATTCTTGCCAGAGTCACTGAAAAAAAAACTGATTTCATGAAACTTCAAGCGCAGTCATGATTGGTCTAATTTAAAATTTCCATACTTACAAAATTCCATAATTCACTCCACCCAATCTTGAAGAGTTTAGCAATTTTGTTCTAGACATTTGCATGTGCCGCGGCGAGATTTCTTTTTCAATTTGGAACTTGTACCCTACTTTATTGGAACCGGGTGACATTTGGGACGACAACGGACCGAGTTAGTGCCGTTTCTAATGCAAACTAACCCCCACGTTTGCTGGAGGGGATACTGGAACTTGCTATTTTGCGGCTGAAACGTATCCAAGTTTAGTCACGTCAACATGAAAAACCTAGCTTTATTTTTCTAGACATTTTTTTGCGTTACACATTTTGTAACAGAAAGGTGACGGAAAACGTTCAAGGGTCTGTCATATCTATCCTGTGTCTACAGGGAGTATGGGCCGTAATCTACCGCACTGATCCAGCGTGGTAGATTACGGCCCTTACTCTCTCTCAAAGAGAAGCTGGATTCCCTGAGTTGGATCGTACGTAATTATATTGATGTGGACGCAACTGGAGTTATTCATGGTCTACACGAGTGTGATCCCGCAACTCGTTAATATTCATGTTCCCATATCCCAATGTGAACAACCAAACGAGAGAAATCTTATTAGTAAAGCTAATTAATAAATATCGGACTATTAGATGACAAAAAAAGCTTGGGATTTTAGTGAACTTGCTCCAATTCAATCAATTAGTAATACGAATAAAATTGACAAAGTGATCGCGCCAAAAAAATTACCTGCCGGGCGTTTCTTGCCTGTTCTTTTGCGTAAGGAGGTTGGAACAGGCGTAGCTAGTTTTAAGTTTGACGTTTTAAAGTGATCACAATGAATATGATGAATATATGATCCTATTGAATAATAAAAAAAAATGAATTGTGTAGTCCGCGCCCGGCACAACTATTAAATGAATAAAATAAAAATTAGTACCAAAACACGTCGTGTGCTTGAATTAAATTGATGAGGACGCAACTGTAGTTATTCATGGTCCACACGAGTGATGGAAATAGGTCAAGAAGTGGACAACAACGAGCGGTCTCGAACTCAACACCACCGTCCTCCCAACACAAACGTCACAAACCCCGCCGTGAATATACTCTCTCTAAATATAACTCCCAAAGGCTTCAAAACTTCAATTCGCGTGAAACCCGTAAAACTATTGCAACTCTGTGCGTATGAGGAAATAAAATTCATAAGGTACGTTTTCACGTAGCTCGAGCCAGGAAGACGTTCAATAAAAAAAAGCTTGCAACTGTAGTGAACTTGTTCAAATTCAAATTCAAGTTTAAGCTACACTTTTTGAATTAACCATTATATCGTAACTAGTGTAAGTCATTTTAATTAATTTATATTTTTAGTGCGTAATAAGAGGGTGTTTTTTATACTAGGTACATAAATTAAGTATATCTAATATGTTTTTTCTTTTCTTCGCTTTATTAAATGAGTGGTTCAAGAACAAAAACTAGGTAAAATCCAACCAAAATACCACTAATTCGCCGATGTCGACAAATGCTTGCGTAGGTATAAAAAAAAATCAAATAGGAAAGGCCAAAAAGTTCCTTCGCGGTGCAGGTAATAAGCATAAATGTTGTCTCACTGTAGACATTTTCACTAAAGTAAAAGAACTCACGCGGAGAGTCCACGTGTTTTATAGAACGAAAATCCTTGTTCGCTGATATTGTTCCTGTTATAAGTGGTTCTGAACATTGGAAACGCGTCCTTAAGCAAAGACTTCGTCGCGAGGCGGTCGCTGGGAGGGAAGAAAAATCCAACATTAAACATTTCTACGGAACTTGGAAATAAATAAAGTTTGCGCAACTCCACTCGGTAACTGAAGTAGGTAGTTGTGGAGCCGCTGGATTTTTTGATCACGAGTGCAAAATGTCTGTGGCGTCATATTTTTGTTATGTTTTCTCTGCACCAGCTGCAAAGTTAGCTGTAAGGTGAAGAAATGAAATAGGATTACTTAATCACTCAACATTTTTTTTGTTTATCTGACAAGTAGTTTGCCAAAAAAAATTATTAATATAAATTATTATTTACTACTATAGTAGTACACTAGTATTAGGACTCTTGAGGAGTCCACCTGGGGAAGTAACACACCTTTGTTAATTTACATAACCGCCATGTGCAAACATTACTGTGTTCCAGTTTAAAGGGTATGGTTTCCATTGATGGTGCTAGTCAATGGTGCAAACTTAACTGTCAAAAATGTATGAAAAAAATGACAATGGTTAAATTTTTCATATGTTTTAATTAAACTTGACTACGGATCAAAAACCGGCCTTTAGTCTCAAAATTGTTTAGTCATCTTTAGCTTTTGACGAAACCTTAAAATAAACAGATATCTACCCAATTCGATTCATAATCAAACTGTTCAACAGCTACCGGACTACAGGGACAGATGGTAACTTCTGTATATAGAAACATAATAGTGAGAAAAGTTTAAGATTGGTTCGCTTTATGTTCGCAATATGGTGAAAATCGAAGTCCATTCGAGTACGGGAGGGTTTAAAGAAAACTGTTCGATTCGGGTGGATAATAAACTATTTTTGCGTATTCAGAAAATTTCTTAGCTTTAGAGCAACAGTATAGTGGTAGTGACGTCGGTTTGCGATCTGTAGGTCGTGGGTTCAAATCCTATATAGTTTAAGCTTTCAGGGAAAGAAAACATCTTAAGCATACCTCGTGAGTAGGGCATTTTCTGGTGGGCTGGTTATATAAGCCGCAGAACCGATAATCGTTTGTGTAGGAGATGTAATGGTAAATACGGTATTGTCCAAAAAAGGCACGAGAAGTTAAATTTTCACTAAGAAAGAAACTAGGCAACGCGCGTCGTGCGTGGAGGTGGCGCATCCGACGACTACTTTTTTCAAACGTGGGTAAGCGAACCCACACCTCAGCACGCACCCCGCGCGTTCCGTTTGACATGCGAAACCATAATATTAATACAATGACCGTCTTGTGACGGCGCGTCGCTAACAGTTTGGGTTGACGTGTTCTGGAGAGGACACCGCGACTTGGCAAACGTAGTGTAGGACGTCCTGCGACCAGGTGGAGCGACGGCTTGCGCCGAGTGGCTGGCAGTAGTTGGATGAGAAGAGCTGAAGACCGGGCTCAGTGGCGTACCTTGGGAGAGGCCTATGTCCAGCAGTGGACTGATACAGGCTGATGATGAATAGTTGACATTGGCAAATACACTAATCGTGTGATGCCATAATACTAAAAAAACCTTGTACAGTCAACGACAAAAGTAGCTCAACAATAACACAATTTCCGATTACCGGCATCATCTTAAACACCAACCTTTGACCAAATCATCACTTAAATTCAGGTGTGATAAGTTGTAGTCAGAGCACCACCTTATAAAATGTAAAGAAAACCACACATTACTGATCTTAAACACATTTAGGAAATTTGCTATGATCAGCTACTTTTGTTGCTGACTGTACCACAAAGGGCCATATAATTTGTTAAAGGAAAAGAGTCGTTATAAGCATCAAGAATGTAACAAACACAAACGTTTCAAATACTTTCAGTATCTACGCACGTCTGAATGTGTTAATATGTCACAAATTGCTTCTTCTCTGAGCGCTCAGGCTCGTTGCGACTTCCTCATTGCAGGACCCTTTGATCTTAAAGATAAATTTTCTTTGAACGATGTCGGGTAATGACTCTTTTCGTTCTCTAACAGTTTATCTTGGGCGGTGTTTTTGTCACTTTTTGTCGTCATTATAGAACTGCTGCTTTGAGTTTGTCACTTTCTGTCATTCTTACAGTGGCACTGCTACTTTGAGTGAGTCTATTGCATGTGTTCCTTAAATCCGAAGCAGAAAGTAGTTTATAGCGATGATGGCTCAGTGGTAGTGACGTCGGCTTGCGATCCGTAGGACGTGGGTTCGAATCCTACAATGAGCTTGAGCTTTCGGTATAGGAAAACATCGTGATGAAACCATAGCTTGGTTGTAGGGTATTTTGTAGTACTCGCCTGGCTAGCTGTCGCCAAGCACGCATCGGTGTGTTCCAGCAGCCTCACTTGAGAGCCCGTTCCCAGTCCAGGTGTAACCTGGTACCATCTTTGACCACATCGTCACTTAACATTCAGGTGACTTGTGGTTAAACGCTACCCTGTAAATAGTAAAAATGTTATGTTTGCTCACTTTTGCTTCATCATCATCATCATGAAGCCCGTGTCTGTCCGCTGCTGGACATAGGCCTCTCCCAAGGTATACCACTGTACCCGGTCTTCAGCTCTTCTCATCCAACTACTGCCAGTCACTCGGTGCACACTCGCTTGGTGGTTCAACAACTGGCGAAACTGCGAACTTTATAAAAGAGTCAATCCCCAAATATAAAATGTCATTTCTAATCACATCTGGGCGTAAATTATCAAGAAATCTCAATTGAAATTAATTGGAATTGACTCCGATATTTAACTTCCATTTTGTAACGCTAATTGTATTCGAAAGTCATTAACTTGTGTATAATGATTTTAATTTAACAGATTAATGAATTGAGTTATTTGCTTTGTCAATGAAGTGAAATGGGTTACGGCTTACTAATTTAGCTTTAAATTATTAGCGGAGTTGTTTGTTAAGACTGCGAAGTCATTAACTAAGATTATAGTGAATTAACCGCAACGTCAAACACATCATCGCTTAAAGCTAGGTGAAACGTCAAACATAGGAAATAAAAAAAAACCGGTCAAGTGCGAATTGAACTCGTGTAGAGAGGGTTCCCTACCATTAAAATGTTAGATTTTCTTGCAGGTTTCCTGTCCGGATACAAGACTCTCTTATATTTATTATATACCAAGGGTTGCGTTTTTTCATTAAATTTTCGAAACCCAAAAATAATAAACCTCATCAACAATCTGAAAATGCTGTCCAGTCTAATATTGCCTACATCAAACTTGACACAAAATCTATTAGTTATAGACTAGTTTGCAACAAACCCGAATTGTGTCGAAACAAAACTTTTCATCAATACAGCATCTGTCAACTTCCAGACTAGTTTGTATGAAAATCTAATATTTCTCCATCCATTCACTAAAACGGCTCCCCGCCACAGAGTACTCAAAGTTTAGCAATTTACTTTTATTCGCGCCAGCGTTTTGCATGACTCGGGAGGAAATGTCCCGATTCCTTCCCCAATTCCGAACTTGTTCGATATTCGGCCGCAAGCGAGGCGACTTTGTAATCTTTTTGATTAGTTTCACCTTTTTCTCAGCATTTTTTTTGAGTTATGACATTATTCGGACGCGTGTCTAGGCGTGGCTGTCATAGAAAAATAAAAAAGCTAGCTTATCCAACTGTCACTTTTTGCCTTTATGTCTTTACTAGTTGTGCCTCGTGGCTTTATCCACATAGACTACAATTTATCGCGATAAAACATCTTATGTGTTTTCCCAGGGCTCAAACTGTCTCCTGGGCTCTGAGGTCTAGACTTAAAAAGGTAACAGACAAACAAAAATACTTTCGCATTTATAAATTAGTATGGATGTCTTCATTTATTAAGTAAATTACTTTAATAAATTAAATGAAGTCCCATATTTTACTCTAATAGAAGTCTAGACTCTTGAGCATAGTAAAAAAGTAGAAACTGTTAGACTTATTTGCGTCACTAATAATGTGTTGTTAATAACTAACAAATAACGCGATAACAAACATATACGATAACACAACTAACTTATCTTTGTAGTCGAGGGTTGAAAAGTCATCATCATCATCAGCATTACATCTCCACTGCTGAAACACCATCCTTCTCTCAGCGAGAAAGAGAGGGAGAAAGCCCTAACCCAGAGCGGGTTGAAAAATAACCCATCAATTTCAATCCGTAAATACGTGTAGAGCCAATAAGGAGAATATATTTAAACTCTTTTAGCATTTAATCTCGTTTGCGAACCAATCAAAAGCAAAGTTTTTAGAACATTGTGCAGCGCTGAGCCCCATCCAAGTGTCAATAACGACTTAATTCCTTCCCCTATACAGTTAAATCCGACATGATTGATTGACGAGTGTTATCACGAACGTTGTAAACTGAACTAGAAAGGTGTGAGGTGCACTGCTGTGCTGAGGGTTCTGAACAACAATAATTATGTAAAAAAATTGCTGCGCTGTGCGGTTTTCCCGTTATTTTTATTTTTTCGGGATAAAAGTGGCCTATGGTTAATCTTGGATATAAGCTCCAGATTTCATGCAAATCTATTCAGCCGTTTAAAAAAATGTTAAAATGTATAAAATGTTGTCGCCAAGCAAAAAGCAGAGTGTTTTGATAGCGCCTGTTAAAGAGGCAGTTCCTAGTCCAGGTGTCGTGTCGTGCCACCTTCGACCACATCGTCACTTAACATCAGATGACTAGTGGTAAAAGTCTTAGTACCCTGAAGGAATCAAAGTCATTAGTTTTGAAAGCATTAAGCTAAAATTTTCGCTTTGTGAAGTTTTAGGGAACAAGATTTAAGTTTTTCATCTGATGGTAAGCGCCACTAGAACAGTAACAAAATTCCATTACAATTTAACTCTGTTAATCTCGTTCCAAATTTAACAAGGTAATTCATTCTATTCGTTCAATTTTCCTCAATCAAAAGCGGAACCCTAAAAGTAAATAAGAAGTAAAGCCTGGTCGGATCATTGATCAAACGTTGATAGATCCCTGTCGCGTTTGATTGGAGGACGTCAAGATGTGTCGATGGCCGTTGGAAAATATGAAATATAGGTTGGGGACGTGAGAGAAATTACTGAGATTGGTTCAGAATATGTGACGGCGAAAATGGGAAAAAAAACTGACGGGCGAGATTCAAAATCAGCCTATACAATATAACCACTTTTGATATTCACTATATTTTAATCGATGAAAAACAAAAGAAGGAGTTTGCCAAGTCGACACGTATATTTTGTTTTATAAAGAAGACCACTTTTAATGATTCTTTTTCACCAAATGAGTAGTGCTTGATCATAAGTCACTTAGTGAGGATTTGGTCAAAGGCTATGTTATAATGATAATATTATTATGTATTTTGTACAATGGGATGGACACACACAACAAACATTCAAGAATCGAAAACAAACACTATTTTTCACACAATATGATATCAATACTGCTGTCCGTTCTTTTAAAACTAAAATAAGTTTGACAGGTGGTAAGCAAATGCGGTCCTTTTTTAACCACATAAGTAAGAAAAGAACAACAATATCTTTTGATCTGTCTTATTTAATTTTAGCGAATGCGCATCAAAATTGATACCGTTTTCATGTTTATCCTGAATAGGATTCGTATGCGTGAAACTGTGGCACAACCATAATATGCAAAGAATTTTTTTTTACATAAATTACGGCATCTGGCAACCAAATGGCACAATTTTCCTCACTGAGCAAGTTCTTGACTATTGTAACGAGGTGTATAACAGAGGTCATTTGAATCTCCCGCGCTATCGAGTCATCGACGGCTATGACATTTGACAGCTGCAGTCAAATGTCAGGTGCGAGTTTGTGGCGGGTGCGAGAACCCCGAAACAAATGTCAAAAGAGGAATGCGGTGACTTTTATGGCTGCAAACAGTGCCATCATAAAAATTAAAATAAAATAAAATAAAATTTATTTTAATGTGGTAAAAACGATTAATACCAATTACAATTACCACACAGAAGAAATAATAATAAAAAATAATAATAATGAAATACAAAGATAAAATAAAAAAAAATGATAGATAAAATAAAAATGTCAAAATAATCAAAGAAAAGGTCATGATAAATAATACAAAATGTCATTATTCACTATCTTCACTGTCAGAATTATGCGAATTGCTCCATTCATTGGTCTCTGAGTCTTTCACAATAATTCAACAGTGCGGGCACAATGGTTGACCACTTGTCAAACGAAATATCAAAATCAGTGTTGGCGTCACGGAGTGCATTGAGGTGTCATTGTCGCAACTTTTATTTTATCATGTGACTTTGATCTTGGGTATTTTCAAAATACAAAATATAGGAGAAAACAATGTTTTATTTCTGTTTTTCCACTATCAACGTGTCCGTGACGATGAAAATTTGTGGGTGAATATATGGATGCGACGTGGGAGTTAGCATGTTTTGGACACGTCCATTCTAAGCTGTATTTATTGCCATTACTTGAACAAGTTTATAGCGTCTAAAATATTTTACTTTAGCAAATTTGAAAACGTACAGTAATATTATGTGGAGCGATTACATACGCAAAATGGCTGGCAGCACTTGGATGAGAAGAGCCGAAGATTGGGCTCAGTGGCATACTTTGGGAGAGGCCTATGTCTAGCAGTGGACTGAAATGGGCTGATTATGATGATGATATATGATGAAGGTAAATTCAGTTGCCACTTTAAAATAAATAGCTAGATAGATAACGCTTACTTTTAATACTCATTTTATTAATAAATGAATATGCACGTCTCATGAACAGCCAATAAAACCCAACAATAAACAATACCAAATGTTTTCTGCTGAAAAACACTCAACTTATTGTTGTCATTCATCACGACATAATTCATAATTTCAAAAGCATTTTTTTCGGAAACTGAAAAATAATTAAAACACCCAGTCTGAATCACGCTATCAATTACCCGAAAATCTTTACCGTTTTCCGTAACGTTTTTAATTAACGCGATAAATCAATTTTCCGAAATCAAATGAAGGCAAAAACACGAAACACGAAGTCGAAATGCAAACGGAGTAATGTTGAGCGAAAACGCTTAGAAAAGTTTCGTTATTTCGGCCAAGGGGCTATAAATCACAACAGTATTGTGAAAATTTACTTTTTCACCTTTTTTTCGGTTCTAGCAGGCGTTCGGCTGCGGCGTTTCGCACAAAAAGTTTTCGCGTTAAAAATTGGCAGCCCCTTTGCGGTGAGTCACGCCGTTTCATTTCGTTGTTCATTTTTTTATTGTTCAACACTTTACGGACGGGCTTTGGGTGATATGAGAAAGAGATGTCGTACTGTTGTTTCGGCGATATGTCATTCGGTTATTTGTTGCGTTGATAACGTTATTTCACAATAACTATAAATTTAAAATTTAAAAAACCTCCGACCCATTTTCTTCAAACATAGCTAAAAACACTTGCCCGTAACTCACCTTTGGTGCAAAAAAAACTAAATTAATTAATCGCTTTATCCGTTCGCAAGCTACGGTGCCACAGACAGACAGACACGTCAAACTTATAACACATGTGTTCCAACAATGGGAACTAGTGGGGCGGTATGTCAATTTGTCATACCGAAACTATGTATTAGTTTAGATAATATATACCGATAACGAGTATCAAATTATTTTTCTATTTGTGATAACTTGATTTCGATATATACTCGTATGTACGATTGCTAATTTGACTGGTATTGGATAACTAGAGCATTGCGCACCTCATAATACGACTGGGTAGGTACTCGAGTATTCTTGGTTCTCGTGGTTGTTTCACGTTTTCCAGCAATGAATAGTTTATCTCAATAACTAGTTATCATGAAACCGAATACCGTATTTCATGTATTAGGTACTAATAACGGTTTGTAACGTCCATCGCAAGTGGGAACGTGGATAATAGGCTGATGATGATTATGATATAACAGGAATATATCAATAACATAATATCAATTACGTATGTATCGTGTAACAACATTCTAATAGCTATTATTACTAATAGGTATTGCCATCATCATTACAAGACATGTCTCTGATTTATAAGGTACGCTTACCTACCACGAAATTCTACCATTACCTACGTCAATCCAAGTTGTTAATGATATATATGAAAATCATAATCGTGTATAAATAGATAATTTGTCTTCTTCTTTTTTTTGTAATGTCGTTTAAAGGGAGGTTTGTTGTTTGTACTTTTTGGGTCAGCGGGAAGTGTATCGCGGTACAAAACTTTATGTCTTTGAATAAATAAATAAATAGTGTCGGTAGGATAGAGAAGTTGATTTTGATGTTTGTGTATACCATCTACTGTCTATGTCACATGCATATCGAGTAGGTATAGCGAATAAATTTGCTGAGGTTTATTATAATAGATCACAAATTATTAACTTTGTGTAAATAATTCTAGTAATTAAATTTAAAAGTCATATATTAAAATACCAACATTTTCTCAGCAGTAAAAAAAAACATGAAATTGTTTAAATCATCATCATCATCATCATCATCAGCCGGAAGAAGTCCACTGCTGAACATAGGCCTCCCCCCTTGAACGCCACCATGAACGGCTCTTAGCCATTTGCATCCATCCGATAACCGATGGGGAAGAAAGGTTCTCGAGTGGCGACCACGAACCGGAAGACGTTCTGTAGGTAGGCCCCCCACTCGGTGGACCGACGACATTGTAAGAGTCGCAGGGAGCCGATGGATTGTTTAAATGTTATGATAATATAATGTTCCTATTAGTAAATTTCAGGATTTTGTACAGAACTCGGCACTTGGGCACCCATATATATCTCAATTATTTCGTCGGTGAAGTTGACAACCATACCATTATAATATTGAATTTGGCTCACATTTATGGTTTTGGTGAGACATACTCGTACACTTAACATCATGGGACTTGTGGTCAAACAATACCATATAAGTATATTGTGTTTTCTTGTCAACAGTGCCTCCCGACATAATCAGCGACGACACTTCAAGTGACGTCTCTGTGCAAGAGTTGGAGAACGCCACCCTGACCTGCAAGGCCACAGGTCACCCAACCCCCAAGATCACCTGGAGGAGGGAGGACCACGAACCTATACTGCTGAAGAAGCCACTTTCAAGGGATTTTGATAAAGGTAAGAAAAATTCTATTCCATTACATCAGAATTTTTCAAACTACTTATTAGTTGCCTCTCAATAAACCTCTCATTCTAAGGGAAATGCATTGTATACTCATGGTACCTCATACTCCTCTTTGCTGATTAAATCCTCAAACAGACATCGAGCGAACCACATACTTGCTCATCTCAAATTCCTCAGCACTTCTATGTCGATGGCGATGAAACTTACGACATTTTTTTAAAGTTATGAAACCCTGGAATCCTATTGCCTATCAATATATTCACAGTTTTGTTTTCTTAAATTTGTTATTTCTTTTTTAACTAACGAAAAACCATAAAAATAGGTTCTCATGTTGAAGTGTTTTTTGTTTATTTATAATGTATTTTTTTTTGTATTTTTTTATATATATATTTTGTAATTTATCTACAAACCCAGACACTTATACATACTTAAAGCTACAGTCATACTTATATAGACTCCGCGAGCGCTCCGAAGAAATCTCATCGTATCACCCAACGCAACTTATCAAAGCCAGCAGTCTAGCTGAAAAACGATTTTCAGTACGGGATTATTTTAAAACACCCCTTAAAATCTATGTCAACTGCACTGCCTGCCTCCGGTGTACCGAACCGTATAATGGTACCCGCCGCGGCTCACCAATTTTCCTGCGCACCTGGGTCCCTGTCTCGCACTCGAGCGTCTTGAGATTAAACCGGAATAGGGATGATCTATGTTACAAAAAGATCGATGATGGCATCGATAGCCAAACATCGATACTCGATGCCCATCGAGCACAAAACATCGACGATGTGCGTGTGATGTGATATGTGATTTCTCTGTATTTTATTGTAATAATGAGGTAATCTATTTGTATATCTATCTATCTCAACAACCAACATCGATTTTTTCGCATGTATCGTCATTATGTAATGAATTCATCATTAGATCACACGATTTTATTAACTAAACTAAGATATTATTAAATTGATATATCAGGACGTAGAACTAAATAATTAGTTCCAATTTTTCAATACTTTTTTTATGTTCAACGAATGAACACATAAGTCATACACAAAACCAGTCAGATATAGCACAGTCCACTGATCACAGCGAACGAGACGAGAGAATAGATTTTTCTTCGCGTTTTGGTTGAGTGTGTGGATACGTTCATAGATTTCGCTTATGTGTCCATGACACCGATGTTACGATGTTTTATATAATGCAATATCGATGTTAAGACATCGATGTTTTATATTGTAACAACGATGATCATCGAGCATCCCTAAACAGGAATAAACTGGGATAAACCGGTTATGGAGGAGGTAAAAGTGGTCCCTCTTCTACAGCGGCAAGAACATCTTTTTCAGCTAATGATCACTGCATCGTAGTAGGTAGCTGTTTCATCGCTTAACGTGCTTTTTAAATTGTCTAGAACTAAACTGTTAGTTGAAGTTATTAGTTTCAGTGTTGTTGAAGACACAGCGTGGCTTTGTCATGATAATGATTATAACAGTATCGTGGACGCTACTGTGTAGCTTTGTCTTTATGTTGGTGATGATGATAGATTGATAGATAGAAAACGCTTAATTTTTTCACCACAATAACTGAAAATAGAAAAAAGTGAGAAGAAGAGATCTTAGAACTGTGGTACAATGGGCAGTCCTATTTGCTTAGAGTGAATACTACCCCCTTTGGATGGATAGAAGTAGGTATCCTACTATATAATATTATAATTGCGAACTATTATGTGTGTGTGAATGTTTGTTACCGATTTTGGTGAAATTTAGAATGGAGATAGCTTATACCGTAAATTAACACATAGCTTAAACTGAACATTTTTGAAAACGTGGGTGACACCGCGGGGCGCATCTAGTTAAGAAATAAAATGCGGTTGATGATGTAAATTTGTCTCTAAAAATATACAGTGAATAAAAGTTTCAGCACAATTTAACATCAATAAGGATGATGATGATGATGATGTTACTGCCACATATTTAGTCAATGCTAAGCACTTTGTATTTGGCATCTTACGGGGCATCGTTTAGCCACGTGATAGAAGGTGGCTCCACGCTACACCTAGATTGGAATCTCCAATCCAGGTGTAGGTTCTGATGTGAGCTTTTTTATGCAACCTCACGAGCAAACCGTTCACCTGATGGTAAGCGATATGCTTGCATGCCGCTCAGAACTTTGAACGTCAACCTTGCTTGTGGGGTCTGGTTTGGTTATAATCCTGTAACTCGTTAATGTTCATGTTCCCATATCCCAATGCGCACAACCAACTAAGAGAAATCTTATTAGTAAAGCTTATTATTTAAAAAAACGCACTTAAGTTTCACTAGAGAGTTCCACTATTCATCTCCTGGCTCCATCATCAGATCAGGTTGATGATATCAAATTATTGCATTGTCATCAAGATTACATATACATACAAAGTTTCAAGTTGATATGACAATTAGACGCATTATTTAGATAACAGAAAAGCTTGGAATTGTAATGAACTTGCTCAAATTAAATCAATTAGTACTCGTACTCCAATTCGATCAATCAGGTACTTGTAGTAAAATTGTCTATGTGATCGCGCCCAAAAAATTACCTGCAGGGCGTTTCTTGCCTGTTCTTTTGCTGGCGTAAGGAGGTTTGAACAGGCGTAGCTAAGTTTGACGTTTTAAAGTGATCATAATATTTATGTATCCTATTAAATGAAGAATTGTTTTGTCTCTGAAACTTTCAAAATCCTGTCACTCTAAGATATGAGATGTACAATTTCTTTATGCCCCATAATTAATCATCATAGCATCCTAGTGCACCACTTATTCTAATCTACCCCATAAAGATACTCGAAGACTGTCACCAGCCATAAACACTAAGTACATGAATATGTAAGTACACCACTTAACACATCCTTACCTCTTTGTTACCGCTATCTACCCTTTCTTTACCATAATTTTAGGGTAGTAATGAACCGTGTTGCCACCTGTGAAATACTGGTAGCTCTCGCGTTTAATAACGGTTATAGCTTATTCAAGTATGCAGGCGTCTACTTGATATCTTGACTTAAAAGCATTTGGTGCTAAATTCGGCATTGCTGTGTCTGGTTTGGAGGGTTAGGTGCTCGTGTGAAATTAGAGGCATATCGTATGCTTCAATGCCGGAGGCTTTCGGGCGGTCTGAAAACTCCTATTCCTACTGCTGGGACAGATAGAGAAGTATGGGCCAATAACCAATCTATCCACGGTTTGCCCTACTGGAGATAGAAATTTGACATAAGCTCCATAAAAGTAATATCAATTATTTTTTTTTTACTTATTAGTGTAGCGTTTGACCACACGTCACCTGATGTTAAGTGACGATGTGGTCGAAGATGGCGCCACGGTACACCTGGACTGGGAACTGACTCTCAAGTGAGGCTGCCGGAACACACCGATAGGTGCTTGGCGACAGATTCTTAACAAGAGGGTGGCAGCTAGCCAGGCGAGTACTAGAAAATACCCTACCACCAAGCTATGGTTTCATCACGATGTTTTCCTTCACCGAAAGCTCAAGCTCATGTAGGATTCGAACCCACGTCCTACGGATCGCAAGCCGACCTCACTACCACTGAGCCATCATCGCTTTAAAATTTCTATCTCTGGTAGCGCAAACTGTGGATGGATTGGTTATTGGGAACGGCCGTAGGTGGAGAACGGCCGCTAGCATGCGGGCCCAGTGCGAGTAGCAAACCAAGTACTAGATATGTATTACTCTACCACCAAGCTAATGGATTCATCGACGTGTTTCCTTTCACCCAAAGTACAAACTCATGCCAGGATTCGATCCCACGACAAGTTTTGTTCAGTGTTTTCTCTGAAAATTCAATTTGCGGTGTTTAGAATATATAACATCACTTGCTTACTTTCTATGACGTAATTATTGTAACACTCATAAGTGATAACGTACATCGACACAAAGCAACTCGTGTAGAAGCGAAAGAAAATTACGTGATAATTTCACTGTTTTGGTAGAAAACCATTGTTATTATTGAGGTGTCAGGGCTTTTTGGAATGGTACATGGAAGAATATTTAAACGAGGTCAAATGAAGCAGTCGTAATTTGGACTCATAGGTATGTCACGATTTGAACGCTTCGGTGAAATGTATGGAGCGTAGATATAGGTATACGCTCCCGATGAAATTATTAAATAATAAATAAAACCGGGGACAATTGCACACAAATTGACCTAGCCCCAAATTAAGCTCGAAACTTGTGTTATGGGTACTAGACAACGATATACATACTTATATAGAGAAATAAATACTTATATAGATAGAAATATCCAAGACTCAGGAATCTAATTATATTATGGAGCAGTTATGTGACCCATTACCGGCAAAAAGTGCATAGTTTATTAGCCTAGCTAATTGCATATTTAACTCTGATCCATAACTAGAATTTCTTGAACCTAGTGCCATAAATTATGCATATCAAGAATCCAGAACACCCTGATACGCAATGAATAGTTGCAATTTTTTTTCAACCCACAAATGTTTGTCCCGTAGCGGGAATGAACCCACTCTCGCACACCACTATACACTGTCATTCACAAAATGCGCCACTTCGATCCTCAAAAAAGACATAAAAAGTTGTGTCCCGTAGAAGTGGGACAGCTAACTTCACGTCATTAATCCCACCATTAGTATAGGTATGAGAAAACCTCATAATACACGTTAAGACACTTGCTCGTCAGTCCCACAACAAATGATCCGGCTTTGCCCAACTCTCTTGCGGCAGCTGATTTATTACCCGAAGGTTGATCATCCCGAAGGCACTCGAAATAATTACCTACGCTCTGGGACATTAGGATAGTCCCGGTTATAATTGGGACGACGACGTTGAGAGATGGCCCTCAAGATTTCAGGGATCAAGTGGCCGTGAAACAGACCTCTTTGTGACGGAATATTTTTTGGGACAAAATCATACGCATTGTTGTGGCTCGGACGTATTTTGGGGGAGAAATATATATTAGTCTGTGTTACGGATTGAAGGGCAATGTTTTTGGTGAAATTGCAGAGTATAACGTGGTACAGTTATCTATACCAGGAAAATGTTCATTTTGCTGAGGCCTGGTTAACTGTCAATAGTCAATTTTTCTTTATTCAATAGGATACATTGTGATCACTTTAAAACGTCAAACTTAAAACTAGCTACGCCTGTTCCAACCTCCTTACGCCGGCAAAAGAACAGGCAAGAAACGCCCGGCAGGTAATTTTTTTGAACTGTATTACCCAAAAAGTTTTTAACTACAACAGGACTGTGACAACAGTAAAACGGATAAGAAGCGAGAGATTTACGCCGGAAATTAATAATCGATCCTAACCGTTATTCGCGGTTTTGGATCGATATGTCATATGTCATTTTAGTAGTAATCTGTCAAGCCTTAGTACTAAAATGGTATATTATGACATGACATATCGATCCAAAACCGCGGATAACGAATCGGATCGATTATTAATTTCGGGCATTAATACCAGAATTCTAATATCTTAAGTTGACGAGCTCAGTGTATTGTTGCGCGGGATTTTGAAGTAAACTTTTCGAGAGGCACTGAAATGTAATAAGCAAGCGCTTACTTTAAGATTAGTAACGTGTGGCTGTGGCATCCACAATTTTAACGGGGTGATAAAATGAAACAGCTGTATAGTTGTGGATGCGCGTCTTGACACACCTGCTCGCCACGACTGCTCAGAGAGAAGTGAGCGGGCGGGTGTTTTACAGTCGCTATATTTATTAACAAATCACTAATGTGTCCGGCGTCCAGTCGGCCATCTTAGGTATCGCTGGAAAGACGAAGTCACGAAGGATTTGCGCGAGCTCCAGGTGGAGGACTGGCAGGAGGTAGCGCAGGATAGACCGAAGTGGCGTCTTTTGTTTTCGGAGGCTGAGACTTACTTTGGGTCGTTACGCCATGTCAGTTAGTTAGTTAGTTTTAATGTTGGATACATCAGAGGTACTTTATATAAACTTATCTTTTTGTCAACAGTGGAGAGCTTCGTGGGCAGTTCCCTGCCACTGTGGAGGGTGGACAGACGACAGATGGGTGCGTTTCTCTGCATCGCGTCCAATGACGTACCCCCCGCAGTCAGTAAGCGCATCATACTTCTAGTCAACTGTAAGTATTGGCTAAAAACATTAAATAATTAATATATTATTTTATTGTATTAATTAAGCTATCCAACACAAAACAAGCATATCTATATGAAAACAATAATCGTGGTTATAGAGTAGGTAAGTCCAATAACAGGGAAACAACAGAATAGTAAACGGAATAAGGTTCTTGGCGACAACCAGGTGAACCAGATAATGCCCAACTTCCAAGCTATGGCAAGCTATTTCATAACGATGTTTTCCTTCACCGAAAGCTCGAGCTCATTGCAGTATTCGAACCCATATCCTACGGTTCGCAAACTGACGTCACAAGTATTCGTTTCTGAAAAATTGCTGTAGTCCCATCTACCGATAAGGTTTAACGCCGGAACTGACAAACAAATTGCTAAGGTCTCCACTTTAATAATATTAAAATTAAGGTACTTCAGAAAACCATAACCAATAAAATATTTGGCACCGCCCGAAGAAATGCAATAACTAGACCGATGTTTTTCGATCACGCGCGTTCTGCGCTCCTCCATAAAGATGAATTCCCTGGAACTGTTCCAGGCCCGGTCGGACGGATTATATTATTCGAGGCGGGTGTTTGTCGCAATTGCCAACAAACAGACATGATCAATCTACTAGAGTTTGATTGTTGCGTTTGGGGTCGTCGTGTTATATGAATGTTTATAATAATAATATCTGGGACAATTTCACACAAATTAACCTAGCCCCAAATTAAGCTCGAAACTTGTGTTATGGGTACTAGACAACGATATACATACTTATATAGAGAAATAAATACTTATATGGATAGAAATATCCAAGACTCAGGTACAAACATTAGTGCTCATCACACATACATTTGCCCTTACCAGGATTCGAACCCGGGACCGCTAGCTTCGCAGGCAGGGACACTACCAACTCGGCTACCGCGTCGTCAAATGTGAATGGGATCGAATTGTGTAGATATGTCGAACAATTTTGATGGCTTTAGAATGCTAAGTACATGTCTTAAACTAATTGTGCCCTGCGGTCATACCTGCGTTTTTAATGATGAAAACAGCCTATGTGTTAATCCATGATATAAGCTACTAGTTGCGCCCTCCGGTCTTACCCGTATCTTCTCGTTATCCCGCAGGAACCTTTTCCGGTATAAAAAGTCTAGGTATAAAATTGGTTTAGCAGTTACGGTGATACGTGGTGGTAACAAACATTCACACACACACACCCACACACAAACTTTCGCATTTATAATATTATAGTAGTATTACCATATATACCAAATTTTATTAAGATCGGTTCAGCGGTTTAAGCGTGAAAAGGTAACAAATAAACTTTCGTATTTATAATATTAGTATGGGTGACACGTCAGCCCAAATCACGTTACCTCAAAACCTAACATCACAAATAGGCTTGCGCAAATACATCGATAAATTTTCATTCACATGTCGATATATTTTATTATATCGTCGATTTTTTTAATATTGTTCCGTAAATTATTGTTCCAGTGATTTTACTTCCGTGGACCACAATCTCGCGTGATAAAAAGTACGCTATGCCCATTTGCATTTTTCACAATATCTCTATATTAAATTTCATTTGTCTGATATTCAATACATTTTTAACACAAGTCTGGTTTTGTATTTTATGTTACTAATAGTGATGTCACAACAGAAGCAGATACAGAAACAATAATGTCAAAAGTATTATCAAGCCGATGTGTAATTATAATTTTTCTTGAGAAAAACTGACACATCGACATGTTTCACTCGATAAATAATGGATACGATAAATATCGATATGTTTTCTCCATTTTCCCATCCCTAATAACAAATTCTTAGGCACGGGTGAGTACCTACATCACAACAACAGCCATATTGGATTTATAGACACGTCTTATGCGGAACGTATCAAGGCCTAGCTCACAAAATACATGTTCGTTCAGAGAGCGGAGACAGGTTTAGCATTCCAATTTACTCCTGACTATTATGATCCTTTTGGGTCGACCCTAGAGAATCGGTAAGTAACCAAAACGCTGAAATGTTAATTTGTTGTGAAGCATAGAAAGTTAGAAAAAGGGAAATTATCTAAATGGATATGACCAAAAACAAAAGGCTTTCGAGTAGCGACCACGAACCGGAAGACGTTCTGTAGGTAGGCCCCCACTAGGTGAACCAACGACATTGTAAGAGTCGCAGGGATCCGATGGATGCAAGTGGCTAGTAGCCGTTCATGGTGGCGTTCAAGGGAGAAAACCTATGTTCAGCTGCTGATGATGATGATGATGATGATGATGATGATGATGAGGATGATGTATGAAACTAGCTGCGCCCCGCAGTTTCACCACGTAAACTACACACTATGTCTCTATCTCTATAAAAAGTATCCTATGTCATTGTTGTTGGCTTGAGCTATCTTCACACCAAATTTCACCGAAATCAGTCAGTAGGTTTTGGGTAAAAGTGTAAAAGGGTAAAATAACGACTAGGCAAGCGAGCGCTTGAACGACTAGGCAAGCTCGAGCGCTTGAACGACTAGGCAAGCTCC
This sequence comes from Opisthograptis luteolata, assembly GCA_931315375.2. Classification (NCBI taxonomy): domain Eukaryota; kingdom Metazoa; phylum Arthropoda; class Insecta; order Lepidoptera; family Geometridae; genus Opisthograptis; species Opisthograptis luteolata. The sequence continues at coordinate 2,641,482 of OV928049.1, read as the reverse complement.
GCTACGAACGCTTGATCGACTAGGCAAGCTGCGCTACGATCGCTTGAAAGACTAGGCAAGCTGCGCTACGATCGCTTGAACGACTACGCAAGCCATGCTAGGAGTGCTTCACAAAATCATATAGATTATGTTCATAGTTTCACTATCAATAATTCTGAACACCACAACCGTAAGTCCGATATCTACAATCTGTGTCTTCAAGTGGATAGTGAATAGGTATTCCCTGGAGATTATGTTCAAGGCTTCTCGGCTTTCTATTATCCGATATTGAGGTTGAGTGCTGGTTTCAATGTTCTTTACTGGTCACTAAGGTAGGTAGATCCATCACGAAGGTATTTATCAGTATCATGTTTTTTGTTGGGCTGTGTATAGTATCATTTTAAGCCCTTCTTTAGGGTTCAAGCTATTTCCAGCGATTTTGAAGGAGTTAAGGGGTGAAAAGATAACAATTTAGAGAGACTTAGGTACTCTCCTTTTTATAATATTAGTTTGGACTTGTTTATAATATTAGTATGAATTTACTCTCTGAAGACTTTCGTGAAGCGATGGTGGCCGAACGGTAACGCGTGCGCCTTACAAGGCACCGATACCGAGTTCGAATCCTCTATATGCGGATTTGCCATCGCTCAAAACGGCGAAGGAAAACATTGTAAGGAAACCGGCATGTCCAAGGATCACAACATTCAAGGGCATGCGACATTTACCAACCAGCACTTAGCCAACGTGGCAGATTACGCCCCATACTCTCTCTCCGATGGGGAAGAAAGGTTCTAGAATGGCGATCACGAACCAGAAGACGTTCTGGAGGTGAACCGACGACATTGTTAGAGTCGCAGGGAACCGATAGATGCATATAGCTAGTAGTTCAAAATGGGGAGACATAAATAGTGGCCTTTTTCCGCCTGATGATGATGACTCTCACGCTGACAGAATCCCAGGTGATAATGATAATGATGAACTTTCATGTATTTCTAAAATAACCAAGTACAATTTGTCCAACAGTTGCACCAACAGTGAAAGTGCCAAACCAGCTGTTAGGGGCTCCGCTTGGCACTGACGTGAAGCTGAAGTGCTATGTGGAGGCTTACCCTAACACAATCAACTACTGGATCAAGAACCGAGGAGAAATGCTGCTAGACGGGTAAGAACCTTAGAATAAAATTGGCTGACTTATAAACTGTAGGTATTGTGGTTTAAGAATGTTCGAGCAATACTTCGTACCTACATATTGCTTTCACTAATGTTTATTGAGTCAGACAAACTTTAATACCTACTCAAGAAATTACTAACCTAAAATCCTACTAATATGCGAAAGTTTTTTTGTGTGTGTGTGTGTGTGAATGTTTGTTACTACGTATCAACGTAACTACTAAACCGATTATGATGAAATTCGGAATGTTGATAGCTTTTACTCTGGATTAACACATAGGCTACTTTTTTATCCCTTTTTATACTTTTTATAAAAAGCAAGGTTCCTGCGGGATAACGGGAAGAAGCGGGTGAAACCGCGGACCGCAACTAGTATAAAATAAAACTTACAATTAAAACTAAAATGGGGTAATGTGAAGACGAAATTTCTCTAAAGATTAATGGCAGTCCCTGTATGCATAAATTAATTATTGTTGAAAATAAATGAATCTCATTCTCAGCCGCGATAATAATATATCATAGGTATAATTCATTGAATTCTCGACTTCAATGTGACGTCACCATAAAATGTGTCTCGAGACAAAATGATTTGTAATAAAGATATTGGCCTCAAACTCCCTACAGCTATAAAACGCAAACCGCCCTGTTTGTTCGTCCCGTCCTTTGTCTTGTATCGCATTCTGGGGGATGTTTACCCTACCCATTCCACGTTTCTCGATAAAACCGAGTAATTATGAGTTTTGTTAGTGTTCTTTGTTGAATAAATTAATGTAAATAGAATGAAGAAGAAATTGTAAGGACATTATCTTTTGATTTTATAGTTTCACTTGGTTTTTTTTTTTACTATTTACAGGGTAGCGTTTGACCACAAGTCACCTGATGTTAGGTGACGTAGTGACCGAAGATGGCGTCACGCTACACCTGGACTGGGAACTGGCTCTCAAGTGAGGCTGCCGGAACACACCGAAAGGTGCTTGGCGACAGATTTTTAACAAGAGGGTGGTAGCTAGCCAGGCGAGTACTAGAAAATACCCTACCACCAAGCTATGGTTTCATCACGATGTTTTCCTTCACCGAAAGCTCAAGCTCATTGTAGGATTCGAACCCACGTTCTACGGATCGCAAGCCGACGTCACTACCGCTGAGCCATCATCGCTATTAAGCTATTAGCTGCGCTATTAACTGCGTCCCCAGGTCTCATTCGCGTGTACGGTCAACGACAAAAGTCGCTAAACAATGCAAATTTTCTGATTACCTTCATAGTCTTAAACACCAACCTTTAACCGCATCATCACTTAGCATCAGGTGTATTGTGTTACCATGTATGTTGTAAAAACCCAAACTTTACTGATCTAAAACACATTTGAAAAATCCAGCATGATCAGCTACTTTTGACGCTGACTGTACTACAAGTTAGGTTAAAACTAACTTCATCTAAAATTTCATCAAGATTGATTCAGCGGTTTAGTCGTCAGAAGGTTACAAAGAAATGCCCCGCGGCTTTGCTCGTTTAAATTTCTTTGTTTTCTCATACACACTTCAATATTCCATTAAAAGTAGTTATCAAAAAAAAATTTCGGGGTTTTTCCCCTACACTGCCAAAAACTTTCCTGGAACTGTCATGTATGTACAGATTCAAGTCTATCATTTCATACAAATAATCGCTACTTAGGTATTCATCAACACTTGAGTGCCATTCTAGAATATACTCATCATCATCATCATCATCATCATCATCATCATCAGCCGGAAGAAGTCCACTGCTGAACATAGGCCTCCCCCCTTGAACGCCACCATGAACGGCTATTAGCCATTTGCATCCATCGGCTCCCTGCGACTTTTACAATGTCGTCGGTCCACCTAGTGGGGGCCTACCTACAGAACGTCTTTCCGGTATACTCACAAAGTTTATAATAGTGTGGTTTAATTGGTGTTATTAACTTCTAGGCCAAAGTACTCGATACGGGAAGAAAAGACTTCGTACAAGGTGTCGATGTGGCTGACAATCCGGCAGTTCTCCAAAAGTGACATCGGTACCTACAACTGTGTCAGCACCAACTCGCTCGGCAAAAGCGAGGGCACATTGCGACTTTATGGTAAGAATATTTATTTTATAGTACAGTCAACGACAAACATTCCGGTTGTGTATATATAATATGATATGTTTATAATAGAGAGAGAGAGGGAAAGATGTCTCCTTGGGAGAGGCCTATGTCCAGCAGTGGACTGGTACAGGCTGATAATGATGATGATGATGTTTATAATAATTATGTGCATAACAATTTGCAATAAATTACCAGAATATATTAGATTACTACAGGGCATCAAATTTAAATCCGAAATGAGAAAACGGTTAGTGGACAGGTGTTTTTATACAATTGACGAATATATTAATTTTAAATAATCAATAATATAATGTTTGTAATTATCAACATTTTTTGTTATATCTAATTTTGATTTGTTTTGAGTTGATTTGTATATTTATTTATTTTGATTTGTTATTTGATATTTTATGTTTTTCTAATTTAATTTTTTTATGCCGCCAGCATTCTGGGCACATTGCCAGACATCAAGGATCGTTTGAACTATCTATAGACCTTCTTTAGTTAGTTCAAACGATCCAATATATGTGCCTATATATATATAAACATATATTTATAGAAAATTGTAGGCTTGTTTTATTTAAAAGTTTAGTTAAGTTATTCATTGTTATTTTATATTTTTTTATTAATTGTACTATTGACATTTGCACGCCTGCTTGCAGGCTGAATACATTGGCCTACGTGTTTTTTTTAAGATCTATTGTAATAGTTTATGTATTCTAGCAAATAAACCATTTGATTTGATTTGTGTTCATCATGCACCAACCTTTGACCATTTTGTCATCATCGCCAACTTTGGCATTATCAATAATCATTGTTTCTCTTATATTAGCATTATTTTAATCTTAGGTAGATACAATGCGATCTAAACCATGGAGTTATTAAATAATCATTACTTTACTATTGAAGAAGCAGAGACGTTTTGGTGACGTCACGTTGAATGTGTGTCTCGTTCTATCATATAGCAGTAATAGATTGTCATTCGTTCTAATCAACAATGTTTCATTTAGCTCAAAATTGAATCAAACTCAAGCGTAAAAATCTTTCTTCTATGAGATTTCTTTGCTATTCTTTTTCTCTTCTTCTGTTTTGATTTCATATATGCACTTTATAATTCAACCCCCAAAAAGTTGCAGTCTAATTTTTTTTCAAACAAAAAGTTATAACTTTATACGTCAAATTTTATATTCCACGAACGGGAATTATATTAAATTTAATTAATTCGCTGCAAGCTTCATTTCGCACTTCAATCAAGCGCACGAACACTTATATCAAAATATTTGTTTCAGAAATAAAACTCAACTCCTACCCCGAGGACTTCAGCAATCAAATTAGTGTCGCCGGAGGTACGAATTTACGTTAATTTTGTTTCACCTTAAAAACCGGTTGTTTTCGCTATGCTACACTTGGAATGGGAACTGGCTCTCATGTGGGGCTACCGGAACACACCGATAGGTGCTTGGCGACAGATACTTAACTTGAAGCAGCTAGCCAGGCGAACATTAGAAAATGCCCTACCAAGCTATGGTTTCGTCACAATATTTTCCTTCACCGAAAGTTTTAGCTCATCGCTTATCCTGGACCCGACACTGATTTTTTTCTTCACTGCTAGTGCCTGCTGTCCCAAAAACATATACAAAGTATTAATTACATATTGTTGCTGAAATAAAACTAGTACGAAACTAAAAGTGTACTTTTGCTTTTAAATACTCTAATTACAGAGGTAAAAGGTTGAAATTTGAATGCATAGTAAAAGGGTTTGACCACAAGTCACCTGATGTTAAATGACGATGCGATCAAAAGCGGGCGCCACGTTACACCTGGATTGGGACCTGACTCTCAAGTGAGGTTGCCGGGACACACCGATAGGTGCTCGGTGACAGATTCTTAATTCGATAGGTAGCTAGCAACAGAAAATTCCCTACCATCGAGTTATGGTTTCGTTGCGATATTTTCCTTCACTGAAATCGCAATTGCAGGTCTTCAAGATCGGTGTTAAAAAGAGTCCTTAAGAAAACATTCATGGAGGAAGGTGAACGCTTACCATTAGGCTGGTTGTCTGCTTGTTTGCCATTACTATATAATAACAACTGATGTGACTATCGGCCTAGCTATCATCGTTTATTAGTATGAACCACCACGAGTCGTAGAGCTATAAATTCCAGACTAGTCAAGTCGTTTCATTGTAAATTACTTGCATATATTATAAATTATCTATTTCACACAGGTCTCACAGAAGCGGCGAAAGGAAATTCATCCAACGTAAGCCACATGAAAAGGACATTGTTTTATGTATTAGTTATATTTTATATTACATGTTTATTCATTGTTTCGCAGTCACCGTAATTGTCTACTGTTATATTATTGTAAATATTGTGAAATTGTTGAGTATTCTTTGCGTCTAATGTTAGAAAAGATTATAAAGATGTCAATTTAAAGACAGCTCTAAAGGTGTGTTGCCACCATAGCTGTGCGAGGTAGATAAGTGGAGCGCCAATAGGATGCGAGAGTAGAAGCGAGGCTAGGAAAATGAAGCTATCCTATTGGTGGTTTTTTTCTTCGACCGCTTAGCTGCCGGCGCCGTTAGGTTTACGTTCACCTTTAAGTAATATCTACTTTTGTCATGTTCTACATTAATTTTTGTTTGTTATAACTTGTAAAATAAATAAAATAAAATTTCAAGAATACGCGACAATCAAAGTTAAGAATGCTATCAAAAATATAGGTATGTACTTTAAATGAGGTGCTGAGCGGAATAGTGGCCCAATCCACAAAAGTTTGAAAATCAAGTTATTTACATCGAATTCTTCATTTTACTAAATCTCCAAAGCCAGAGTGGCCTATTTTAGTTTTTGATTAGTTTAACTTTAAACTTATCCTACAATGAGCTTGATCTTTCGGTGAAGGAAAACATCGTGATGAAACCATAGCTTGGTGGTAGGGTATTTTCTAGTACTCGCCTGGCTAGCTACCACCCTCTTGTTAAGAATCTGTCGCCAAGCACCTATCGGTGTGTTCCGGCAGCCTCACTTGAGAGCCAGTTCCCAGTCCAGGTGTAGCGTGGCGCCATCTTCGACCACATCGTCACTTAACATCAGGTGACTTGTGGTCAAACGCTACCCTGTAAATAGTAAAAATAAAATAAAATATGGAAAAAATATCTCATTATCTCAAAACTGCTTACTAGGCCTGGGTAACTCTTCCGCTGAGCGCCTCAAATACGCTATATTCTATTTTGTATTTCGACAAAAGAAGCTTAAGACATACTTCACGGGTTACTAGCCTAGACTAGAAACCAGGTGACCCAACTTTTATAATTCGATTATGTATAATTGTATATTTTAACACAAAAAAGTGTTCACCATTTCTTTCAGCTGTCGTTTAAAATTCAACATTAGACGCAAAGTAAATGATTGCTTTAAAAACGACGAGAACGTAATTCAATTACATTGTTTCAATTCTTGTAAATACTAAAAGTAAGATAGCAAGTAAGGTAACGTTGTAAAAAGTAAAAATGTACGAAGCAACGAAAATAATAAAGTTATTGTGTTATTACGTTATTAGGTAGATCGTGTAACCAAAATTCGCTTAGTGACTCCGCCAAATCGAAGTATTGTTTACATCAGAAATGTGAACTGTTCTCTCGATTATAAGACTGTTTACAACAAATAAACATATTATAATGTGTTTTTGTATTTTATTTACGTATATAGGAACCATTTTTAGTTGTTTGTAGCCGATTAATTTAAAATCTCAAAATGTATTCATCATCATCATCATCAGCCCGTATCAGTCCACTGCTAAAATGTATTATGTATTATATTAAGTAGGATATAAACAACAAAATAAAAGCACTTAAATAAACTTTAAAATATAAAATAAAACTACCTATCAAACTAAACATTTAAAGTGTCAGTTTTTACTCAGGGTAAACAAGTGTAAGTTGTTACGTAAAAATGCAGTTACAACTTTTATATGTAGCTAGAAAATTTAATATCGCGCATACTAACCAAATGCACAAGTGCACGTTGAAATTTTATATTTTCTCTCACAATATTCAAATACCTTCGCAATTTCATAAACGTGACCGCATTAAAAGACGACGCGGGGGGAATGCTGTCCCGGGCTATTCAATTTTATTGTCCACCAGCCGTTATTTCTCGTGGTGAAGTTAGTTTTGTAGTTGTTCTAATTCATTATTAATTTACCTTTGTTTTGAATCGGATATACCGATACGTTTCAGAAAATGAGGCGCTTTTGTTTATGTTTCATTTTTAGGAAAAGTATTTGGTTCCAAGTGATTCAAAAATTTAGTGAAATAATAATAATTTTGGTTTTCAATCCAATTCCAATGCGCACAACCAACCAAGAGAAATCTTATTAGTATAGCTTATTATAATAAAAAATTTCAGACTATTTAAATATGACAAAAAAGCTTGGGATTGTGGTGAACTTGCTCTAATTTAATCAATTAGGATCACTAGGATTTACTAGGCGTTTCTCGCCTGTTCTTTTGCCGGCGTAAGGAGGTTGGAACAGGCGTTGCTAGTTTTAGGTTGACGTTTAAGAGCCATCACAATGTATCATATTGAATAAAATACTATTGATTTTGAGTTTTGGAAAACTTTATAACCATAATTGTTATGATGTTTTTAACTTGTTACAGAAGCTGCAATAACATTTTCATATTCCTTTGTCCATTATGAGAGAAGAATGATTAGTGTTAAAGAAATAAACAAGATTGGATAGATCTTTCTGAAACAATCAAAGGCTAGCTACAAAACGTTGTGAATTTTTTATTTCCATCAAATTCCTAGAAGTTATATTAGGTTGAACTGACTCGTGGAATTTTAATTTGGTTTTTCTGTTAGTTCATTTTATGATGAAACATTTTTCGTGCTTAGAGTTTTTATTTGAAACATTTCTATACTAGGCCTAGGATTCGCCCGCGTGAAAATTCCTGCCAACATTTATTAATATTAAAAGTGATAATCTGTTCCAACTTCGAACCCCAATAGGTCACAATAAAACCAATATTTAGACGTGTTGAGAATCTTGCGATATCACTTTTGTTTTGTAAAACCACTTTTTACGGCCGGTTTCTAAAACCGATCTATCCACGGTTTAACATAAATTTGACATTAATTCTATGGAGCTTATTTATGTCAAATTTCCATCTCCAGTAAGGAAAACTATGGATAGATCGGTTTATTGAAACGCGACATAAGTCATGACCTGAATGAAATTTGGAATGGAGATAGCTTATAAAAGTAAAAGATAAAAGAAGGAGATAAAAGAGGAGGGATAAAAGTAGCCTATGTGTTAACCTATGGTATACCATAGGTTAACACATAGGCTACTTTTATCCCGGAAAATGGATCCTGCGGGATAACGAGAAGAGGCGGATAAACTAAGGGGCACAGCTTGTACAATTATAAATATCAATACGTACTGAGATCGATTAAAAATATACAATTCTAGTGAAAACGTACTAAATCGAGTGTCTAAAATTAAGTACAGAGTACAAAACGTTTCTAAAAGTCTCTTTTGGCATCGAATAATTTAATCGTATTCCACTTGGCAGCGCCAGTGTCGTTGGTAACGAAAAAGGAAGTAACTGCAATTTATTTGATAAAATATTCGGTTGTACCGTTTTTGTTTTCGTTTCGGAACACAACATTGCATAAAACTTTGCAGCTGTGACGGTGTAATCTTAACAATGTTGCTAGGTTGGACACTCAATTTTATAAATCGCCTGCTTAACTGTTACATACGGTCATGATGTAATATCTTATCCTACTATCCTACAAATATTATAAATGCGGGTGTGTGTGTGTGTGTGAATGGTGGTAACAAGTACCACTTATCACCGTAACTACTGAACCAATTTTGATGAAATTTAGAATGGAGATAGCTTATACCCTGGATTAACACATAGGCTACTTTTTTATCCCGGAAAAAGGTTCCTGTGGAATAACGAGAAGACGCAGGTGAAACCGCGGGGCGTAACTAGTTATAATATAAAATGCAAAAGTAACTCTTTCTGTATATTCGTTACCTTTCAAGCCTAAAATGCTGAACAGAATTTCATATGGACATAGTTTCAACCGTGAGGAAAGCCATATAAGACTTTTCATTCAGAAGCATACTCAACAAAAATCTTGGAAAATGTTACTAACAACAAATTAAAAAAAAATACTGCGTGTAAACTTTTCTAATTTGATATGGACTGAGAATACTTAATTAACATAAAAGGGCACTTTTCATCTCTGGTATGTATATATGCGAAGTACCTACGCACCAACAGAACGAAAGAATAGCGAGTGGGAATTGTCAATGATAACAACTGTTCCTTCGGTTTTGATGGAGCATGGCGGAACGCGAACGAAGGCCTTCGTTTCGAACGAATTTATGCATATCCGGCATAACGTGTTCTTTATTGCATCCACATAAATTACAACCCCACAGTCCACAGCCAAAAACAAAACGTTATCAGTGCATTTTTTTATTTATTTTTCTTTACAAGGAGAATTTATGCAAGCGCGTGCGAATGTGAAAGACAGTATCGAACGCGACGTTATCAACGTAAATCAACCGGGAAACGGACGGAATCGATTCGGCTGGACAGCCCCTAGGGCAATGAATGAAATATTACAGGTATATTACACCGTTACTTATTGAGTAGTGATGTGTATTGAAGTACAAAGAACGACAAAAGTCACTTTTTTTTTTACTATTTACAGGGTAGCGTTTGACCACAAGTCACCTGATGTTAAGTGACAATGTGGTCGAAGATGGCGCCACGCTACACCTGGACTGGGAACTGGCTATCAAGCGAGGCTGCCGAAAACAAAAACGAATTTTTTGATTCTCTTTTTCATCTGTGTCATTTAATTTTCTTATTATTACCGAAGAAAAAACGGAGAAGGTTCTCAAGGCGTTTGTTTTTGTGTATTATCACGCGAAACTTTTTAGAGTAGTCCGATTTAGATCAATTGGAAAGGGTATTCTCCTTTAAATGCTAAGTTGTGTATTACATTACATAGGCAAATAAAAACTTCTTAACAAAAAAATTAAACATCCTAAAAAGCCACAAAAATAATAAACCATTTTTATTTAACCTTCAACGATGTTTTCTTTCACCGAAAGCTCAAGCTCATTGTGGGATTTGAACCTACGACCTACGGATGGTAAGTCGACATCACTACCACTGAGCCATCATCGCTTGAACTTCAAGCAACTGATTGTTTAAAGGCAGTGCAGGACTAGAGCTGACCTTGGCGCTGCGATCTTCACTGGAGTAAGTAAACATGGTAAGTAATTGATAATTAAGCATATTCAGAGTAAATAATACCAAGACTAACCTACAGCAAAAGTTCACCACATAAACTAAAATTTATAAAACCCCGATAATCATAGTTTAGAACACTCTCGATCAAGTCACCATTCAAATAAAAAAGTACTACATCAAAATTGGTTCATCCGGTTCAGAGCTGAGATATATAGAGACTGCTTTCGTCTAGGGTTAAAAATGAAAAGGTCTACGGACCTCACACACATATTTCAATATACTAGCTCCACCCCGCGGTTTCACCCGTATTTTCCCGTTATCCTGCAGGAACCTTTTTCTGGGATAAAATGTAGCCTATGTGTTAATCCAGAATGTAAGCTATCTCCATTTCAAATTTCTTTCAGATCCGTTCAGTGGATTTTGCGTGAAGCAGTAATTAACATCCATACATCCGTAGTACTCACTTCAACTACAATGATAGTAGTAATGCGGTAGTGAGTGAAACCTATTGAACAAAATACCGGGATCATAAATCAGGGAATGTTGCTCTATCATTCAATTCGCACATTCGTTTGTTCCCGGTACTATTCCCCGGGCAATAGTAATTATAGTGGCATGGAAATGTTTACTAGGGACTCGGGGGGAGTGTACACAATGAACTGCCGGGCGTTTTTTGTCTGTTCTTTTGCTGGCATAAGGAGGTTGGAAAAAAAAAACTGCTCAATCACGGGAAAGTTTCCGCCACTTATTTCCTCTCGGAAAACGTTTCCGTGAAACGAAAGTGACGTCGACGTTGTCCGACACGGAAACTTTCCGAGTGAATTAGAATCGCACTACTGATACATGATACATATTTCGAAATTTGGATGTGACTCTTGTCACTGACTTTACCTTGCCATTAATCGGAACGTCAGATGGTGGAATGAAGATGGAGAAAATAAATTGCGCATCTTCTGAGAACACTCGTCTAAAGGTGAGTCTTAAAAAACCGCCTTATTTGAACTGAAGCTAAAACTATGTCAGTCTAAACGCTCTTAGCACTCATGTCGCCGTCATCAATCTTACGTTGAGAAAGTGACTGATGAAAGTCGTTGTATTGAAAATGGGGTGTAATGGGCTGATGTACAATATTTCAACGGTAACGCGTATTGAAAGGAAAAAACCAGCCAAGTGCAAGTTGGACAAGCGCACCGAGTATTCCGTACAAAATTGTAATTTTTTTACAACTTCATATTTACGTTATTTAGACTTTTTCCTATACATGTGTTTGTTGTGTTACCTTGCTTTATGCCAAGTTTCATGATTCTAGGCCAACGGGAAGTACCTTATAGATATTGATTCCCTTATAAAATCGCAAAATAATGCAAAAATATGCGACATAAACGAACATAATATTATATTTTGGTCGCATTGACTGAAAAGTTTGATTTTTTTACAGCTGAAAGAGACCATTGAGGTGAGTATTGGATATAAACTTAATACATCAACATGTTTATACTCTCTCTCTCTCTCTCTGGAAGAAGGCCTGAGTCCCAACAGTGGAAACGTAAATGGCTAATGATGATGATGATGATGATGATGATGAACTTAACGCGATCTTGAAAAAATTACAATAAAGTGATCCATTAGGTTCCGTTTTCTTTTTGAGGTACGGAACCCTGAAAATTATAAATAAAGCTATTTCGGTTGTTCACTTGTGGGCGGATCTTTCTGTTGAATCATTTGCCAAAGATTATGGAGCCACCTCCAATAGGGCACGTTAAAATGATTCCTAAGAAAAATCTCTCTATGGACTAACGCTTGGAATTAATAATCGATCCTGATCCATTATCCACAGTTTTAGATCGATAGTCATATCATAATATGTCATTTTAGTAGTGATCTGTCAAACTCCAGTACTAAAATGACATATTATGACATGATATACCGATCCAAAACAGGCTGACATCTTTCAGGGTAGACTTCGACCGCAAGTCACGTGACGCAAAATGTGTCAATAGCATTAATACATTTTTATCACCATTCATCATCACCCGGAAGAAGTCCAGTGCTGAAAATAGGCCTCCCCCTTTGAACGCCACCATGAACGGCTATTAGCCATTTGCATACATCGGCTCCCTGCGACTCTTACAATGTCGTCGGTCCACCTAGTGGGGGCCTACCTACAGAGCGTTTTCCGGTTCGTGGTCGCCACTCAAGAACCTTCGACAATTTTATAACGATCTCAAAATGTACAGACATATAAGAAGATCGGCATGATGGTGTACAGATTAAAATAAATAAAAAATGTACTGTCCACGAATATATAAATAACCCACAGCCACATTAAATAGAGCACAAAGTCCTACAACGTTAACCACTAATGGAAATGCCTTATTGCCTGGTAAATGAATCAGGGGACTTAAGAAGTGCTCCTTGCAATTTACTCCAAGCAATGCAGCTGTACTTTTATCTTGTTAGTGGATGTAAATGTCAATGAAACACTGCGACCACTAACGGTATATTTATTTATTCATGTCGCTTTTTTTTCACTACGCTGTCGCTGTCGCTTTTCTGTTATTAGTCTGTCATTACTCTGCCATTACTCTGCCACTAGTCACTGCGCTGCCAATGCGCTGGCGTAACGCTGTCACTACGCTGTTGCTACGCTTTCGCTACGTTGTTGCTACGGTATCACTACGCTGTTGCTACGCTTTCACTCCGTTGTTGCAACGTTGTCACTACGCTATCGCTATGCTGTTGCTACGCTGCCTCTACGCTATTACTACACTGTCGCTACATTGTCACTACGCTGTTGCTACGCTTTCATTGCGCTGCTGCTACGCTATGGCTACGCTGTCACTACGCTGATTCAATGCTGATGCTACGCTGCTACTACGCTATTGCTAAGCGTTCACTACATTGTCACTAAATTTTCTCTTCTCTGCCACTTTTCTGTCACTCTTTTTGCATTAATATCACTTCAATAACGATTTTTGGAGTACAAAAATGCTATCACGGAGCAGGACTCAGTCTTGTGGCTCTGAAATATAGTTTCACGTCGTTTATTCCCTGTTTTACAACCACGTCGAATATTGTAGGCTATACTCTATATGTATATAAGCCTTCTAAACCAAGTCTCAAAGCCTTAAGCCAAGACTAGCTTTGGATTTAATAAGCCCGGCATATTGCACTGAAAGTGCATTTTATCACACTGTTGCTTTTTGAAGGGATTTGTCGTTGAGTTTTGGTCTTGGTGCAAGGCAGAGGCATTAAAATCCTACTAATATTATAAACGTGAAAGTTTGTGAGTATGGATGGATGGATGTTTGTTACTATTTCACGCAAAAACTACTGAACGGATCTGAATGAAATTTGGAATAGAGATAGCTTATACCCTGGATAAACACATAGGCTACTTTTTATCCAGGTAAAATGTTCTTGTGGGATAACGGGACGTGGGTGAAACCGCGGGGTGCAATTAGTTGCTTATATAAAAACTTTGGTGTAAAATTCCTGTAAGAGTTATTCTAACAAAGTCCTTCTTCCATCGTTTCATTAAATTTTGATGACCGACGTAGTGCAATTGGCGAACAGCTGACTGCGTGAAGTTGTAGGTTAGATTACCGTTTCGTTAGTCTCTCTGAAACTCGTGCACAGCTTGACTGATTTGTTTTATTTTTTATTTTGTTGAGTGCGTAATTATGAAGGCAAAGTTTGCATTCAAGCTTTCATTAAAAAATATACCGGAAAATTGGAAAGTTTGGATAAAACTGTAAGACAGTTTTTCTATGAGATATTTGTATGAACTCCAGATTCACTTCTTTGCCTACATATGCGAAGCCGAGTTGGGGCCCACAGTGTTAAATGATATTAAATAGGTCAGTGTAAATTAAAATGTAGATTTGCCACTTGTACCACACTCCAAGACGTCACAGGCAAGCGTCGACTTAAATAATATCCCCCTCTAGTCGCTCCGAGGAAATAGTCTCCCATACTTGTGTTGGATCACCTAACTGTGCGGATTGACTTCCCTCGATTACAATCTTATTTGTATTAGAATTCTGAGGACCTTCGCTTGTAAATAACTTAATTAGTTTTACTACAGCTTGTTAAGCAAATATAGATTTAAATATTTTTGGCGTGCATTGGTATCTTTGCTGATGCACGTGCTTAAAGACTACTTTTTGCCACTCGGTCTATGATTGGCTCAATTGGCTCAAAAACATTTCTTAGCCCCCCTCCCAGGGGCTAAGAAATGTAAATAAAATGTTTTTGTTTTTTTACTATTTACCGGGTAGCGTTTGACCACAAGTCACCTGATGTGTTCGAAGATGGCGTCACGTTACACCTGGATTGGGAACTGGCTCTCAAGTAAGGTTTCCGGAAAACACAGATAGGCGCTTGGCAACAGATAAAAATATAATGAAATTCTTTATATTACTGACGTACAGAAAATCACACGATTGGAAAATAAGGACTAGTGTGACGAACGATATACCTTGAGGGCAGGGAAAATACCTCCACAGTCCGATTTTTAGAATTGACTCATGATGGTTATTATGGATAATTTACTATTAAATTAGTCAGTCAGTCAGTCAGTCAGTTAGGTTAGCTAGTTAGCTAGTTAGCTAGTTAGCTAGTTAGCTAGTTAGCTAGTTAGCTAGTTAGCTAGTTAGCTAGTTAGTTAGTTAGTTAGCTAGTTAGCTAGTTGGTTAGTTACAAGTCAAGTTAATAAAAAAAGTGTTTTAATAAAATGAAGTGCAACAAACATCTCGGTGATCAGCTACTTTTTTTGCTAACTGTATCATTTATTGAGTAGTACTTTAAAACATGGTGGACCAATAAAATCCCTTTTAAAATATAATTTTACTTGCATTATCTACCAGAAAAAAATCGCACTTTTTCTCAAACATTCACAACTTTTATCGCAAGAAGGAAACTTACTTTTTATGAAATATCCCAGTGTAAAAACAGAGAGATATCTTGCAATGTCCCCGGAGGAAGCCCGTCTTCAAGATTTATAATAATATCATGATAGCTAGAATTTCTTGTCGTGACTAGGAAAATTAATGTTCGAAATGGTCTGCTGGAGCATTCTCCACTAAGTTCGTGTTTTAGCAACGTTAAATTTAGCAAAATGGTATTCAATTATGTTGTGTGCTTCTTCAATGACAACTTCACAAAATGACTACAAGAATGGATCGATCTGTTCCTCTACTTTGCTATAAACTTTTTTCATGTCTAAATATGTTTGCTTACAAAAAAAAGCTTGGGATTTTAGTGAACTTGCTCCAATTCAATCAATTTGTAATAAGAATAAAATTATCAGTGTGATCGTGCCAAAAAAATTACTTGCCGGGCGTTTCTCGCCTGTTCTTTTGCCGGCGTAAGGAGGTTGGAACAGGCGTAGCTAGTTTTAAATTTGACGTTTTAAAGTGATAACAATGTATCCAATTGAATATATAACAATACTGACTATTGACTGTAACTGCTATGATTTCATGTATTCTAACATGTACTGACATAATTGAGTATTGATTATGGTCTGTTTCTGTTTACAACATAAGAAAAATATTTATTTAGTAGGATATAAATAACAAAATAAAAACACTAAACTAAACTTTAAAATATAAAATAAAACTACTTGATTATGTTAACAATTGAAGAAACTGGTCATGATGAAACCATTGTTTGGTAGTAAAACATGTTGTAATCCTCGCTAGCTACCACTCTGGAGTTCAAAACCTGTCATCAAAGAATTTTCACCTACTACCGGCAGCCTCAATTAACAGATGTTTTTTTTTATTGTCAATAGAAACATTGAATGCAATGAAATGAATATATTACTAGACTATAATGACTTTCTTCGGATTTTTTGACAATAATGTATTAAGTTTATAAGTTGTCTGTACATGTTATCAGAATGGATCGGTGCGCTCCTATATTGCTATACCCTATTCAGGTCCATTAGTTCACTAATTATAACCACTAAGATCTCATGTATAACATAACATAACATATGAATGCAATAAATGATTTGATATTTGAATAAAATAAGCATTTGACAATAGTGAAATGATGATGATTAGTGATGACGAGGTCGGTGATGGAGCATTCCTACCTAAAATATACCTATTTACTCTCGACTTTAAGACTTCCAAATTAGACCTTTAGAAGACAAACAAAGAAGCAGGGTGATTCACGACTTTGCCGCTTGATTTCCCAAGCTAGACGCCACCTTCGACCACATTGTCGTCCGTTCAACGTGATTAAACGCTATACTCTCATAGAAACATTACTTATATGAAAGTTGTTCTTTGATTAGTTTCAGCTACAAGCCTTTTATTTTGTTACTGGTAAAAAATACCTAAAGAATTTCGGGCTGTTTCTATCTACCTACTCCGAGAGTCTGTCCCCCTTGGTAAAGAAAACAGAAATTCCTTTCCTTTTTCTCTATAAATTGGAATACTTTATCGTTATTCTCATTTCATTAGAGTGTAATGTAATAAGATAGGGCAGCACGTTTATTATGTTCACTTTAACGTTAACTTAAGCAGTCAAGTTGCATGTGAACTCTGACTTTATAGTCTAAGAGCTGGATACTAATCCAGATATTATGCAGTCTGTTATTTTTTGTTAAAAAATTCTAACAAAAGCCAGTAAATGCAAATCATACTAAGCTTGATGCGTAGTCAAAATAAACGTTATTTTTTACAGTACACCAACTCCAACGAGGTTACTTATTCACAGTAAACTGTTAATAAATTGTAAATATATACCTGATATAAACATTTGGACGTAATGTAGCAATTACCTCGATATTGAGCATAACGACTTTTTTAAGGACACGATTTGACACTCTGCAGAACTAAAACTAGTCGTACGACTTCACTTAGTATTTTTACTGGAGGTTCGGCAATCTGTGGATTTAGAATTTGAAGCGTTATTGGTGTCGATTCGGTTTTGCATTCTCTAAAACTTAAATAAGTTTGACAGGTCTAAAAGTAATGCTGTCCTTTTTTACTTTAGTGGTTAGAAAAAGACAGCAATACTATTAGACTGTCAAACTTATTTTAGTTTTAGAGAATGCAATACCGGATCGACACTATTGACTCAGTTTTGACTTCGATATGTAGTAAAACAAACCATTCAACTAAAACGTATCAATACTGTTTCCTTTTAACCCCCCAATGCAAAAACGACGGGGTGTTATAAGTTTGACGTGTCTGTGTGTGTATCTGTCAGTGGCATCGCAGCCTCCGAACGGACAAACAGATTTTGATTTTTTTGTTTGTTTTGTAGGTGAATTAGTTGGGAGTGTTCTTAGTTATGTTTGATGAAAATCAGTATCGGGGCTTTTTAATACACTTTATCCTAAATATAATTGCAAAAAAGTTTTAGAAAAAAGCAAGCATCTTAACGGAGTTGCGGCCAGCTCTCCGCCTACCACTAATGGAGTTCAGTCGCATGTATGTTTCTTTGTCTTCCCCGCCACGTTACCTTACATGGTTACTGTTGCCATCGATCATGTTTTATAGCAGATATTATCGGTCTAGCAAAATAATGAGCCCGGACAGGTTGAAGCACGGTTTGTTGCGCTCACTATTATTGTTTCTGGTTTACTTGGGATTGGCGTTGGAAATAGTACCGCAGTACCTTTGTAGGCCTTGTAACTGTTTTGAAATACTGGACGTTAACTAGTGATGTTTTGACCAGAAGTCACCCAATGTTAAGTGACGATGTGTTGGAGGCACACAAAGCCTGGATTGGGAATTAAAGAAGTGTTTTAAAAATAACCCTCTAAATTTTAATTAAGTGACTATGTATGGTCATATGAATGTATACTCAATACTCAAGGAACTTCAAATCAAGGAGAGACTTTCGTCGACTGTGCAGATACGAATCTTGAAGTTCTTTGGGCACATTTCAAGAAAAGAGCTGTCTATGGAGAGACTTGTCGTGCAGGGTCCGGTTGAAGGGAAGAGAGCCTGGGGCCGTTCTCCAACTCGCTAGACTGATCTAATCAAAAAGGCCACTGACGCATCCATGGCCCAATGCTCTCGTGACGCCATTAATAGGCAAAAATGGCGTCACATTTCCATCAGAGGTGTCCAAGCCGAAGACAACGCATCACAGCAACCACGACCACTCTGACAAGAGTGTACGACTTAGATATGTATGGTCTTAGATTTATGTTTTATTGCCATTACAACAGATACATTTTTTTCCCATTTTGGACAAATTAAATAGTTAAAAATGAATAATAATAATCTGTAACCAAGCACCTATCAGTGTGTTCCGGCTACATCACTTGACGACTAGTTGCCAGACCAGGCATAACGTAGCACCACCGACCACATACAGGCGTTATTAATAACCTATCTATCCAGGGTTTGACCTACTAGGGATAGAAATTTGACACAAGCTCCATAGAAGTAATGTCAAAAATCTATCTCTAGTAATCTCAGACTAAGTCACCTATCATCACCACAAGACTCGTGATCAAAAGGGAACCACTGTAGGTGTGTAGAAAAAAAAAATTAAGATACTTCTACAAAACAATCTGAATAAAAAAAGAAACATTTCCAAGAACATCTAAAACCAACCTGCTTCTACCAAACAATCTAAAAAGAGAAATAATTCCAAGAACACCAAACCCTAGCTTTTATTACTTGCATGTTACGAAGAAACACTGAAAAATATTTACCTCCCAATGCACTCAGAACTTAGTGGAAATCAGGAAAAAAGCACATGCACTTTGACACGAAAAAACTAAATAAAACTAGGTCGTTCTGAATACACTGCAAATGAACTACGTGTTTGTGAATGTGGAACATTTCTATAACGCAGTATATGATTGACTACAGTACCTGAGCTTGCGAAATTTGTCAAGAAAGCAGGTAGATGTCAATGGCCGTGGTTTTAGTAGTATTGGATAGAAATGAACCTTCCTCCAATGCTATTGTCAAAATGATTCAATTTGACATGCCCATTTTTTTGGGTATTAGTTTTTTTGCTGAGAAAGAGTTTTTAGTTTTTTTTTTATATAGGTTTGACTTACATGTTTTAAAACTTTACCCATTGAAAAACCCTGTTTCCTTTATATTTCTTCTCGAAGTTTCAAAACCAAATTCTAATTAATACATTATAGTAAAATTTCAGCCTTTCTAGTAGTCTTCACTTTAAGGCATTTACTATTTGCTTTTACCACAGCACAGGGCAGTCTTCATCACCAAAATATAAGTTGAACTGTTTTTACTGTATCTATCAAATGAAATCTTTTTCAATGAATCTTTTTTACTTGTTGACTACAAATCACCTGATTCGACGCTACGCTACTCTTGAAATGAGAACTGGCTTTCAAGCTCAACCTTATTAACTGACTCCTTGTCTACGTAGTATGCATAGTACGCGCATAGCCGTATTCCTTTTTTATATTGTGCCATCAAATTACGTAATTGGATATGATACAACCTTTTTGTTTGTTGTTACTTCGTGAACTGACTTATAATGTGGTTTTATTAATTTACAATGTTGATTGATGTAAATGTAATTAGAGTAAAATTTACAGTGTTGGGGAAGAATTTAACTTTTAATATTGCGTGTTTCGCAAAATATTTCAAATAACGTTTTGATGTTAATTAAGTTTTAATTTAGTGGGCTGTATATTATTTTTACTGTATGTACTTCTATAAACATACTATCTGTGCCCTGCGGTTTCATCCGCGTGGATATTCTGATAGGATCTTTAACAATATAAAACTTTTTTTTTACTACATATAGGGTAGCGTTTGACCACAAGACACCTGATGTTAAGTGATAATGTAATCGAATGTAGTGTCACGCTACACCTGGATTGGGAGCTGGCTCTCAAGTGAGGCTGCCGGAATACACTGATATGTGCTTGGCGACAGATTCTTAACTTGAACAATTGAACATTAGCTCTGACTCTCTGACGTGGTGTAACCTTCAACTAATTAATGAGTTTTTACAGGCGGATCAGCAGTTCTTGCCCTTACATCCAAACTTACATATTTCTCCCATTTGTTATACGAGTATCATTAAAGGCAACTTGAAGTGGCAATGGGCAAGCCACATAACTCGACGAAGCGAAAACCGATGGGCAAGAAAGGTCGAGTGGCGACCACGAACCGGAAGACGCTCTGCGGGTACCAACTAGGTGGACCGACGACATTGTAAGAGTCACAGGATGCCGAAAGATGCAAATGGCTAATAGCCATTCATGGTGGGGCAACTAGATCGCTAAAAATGTGTGTAGTTGATTATATTTATCTGTTACATTGAGAAGTTTTATTTGTAGACATTTCCCAAGAAATAAAATAAACGAAGTAACCATCTACCAAATAAAATGTTTGAAACGTAAATATTTATATAACTGCGAGATACATTTTGCAGCGAGCTCTCAGGACGGGCGCTTGCAATATCCGGGACGAGTTTGCGACCGTAGCGGCGAGGGCGGGCGGCGAGGGCGGGCCAGTGTTGCTGAATTATCGACAGTTTTCATCTGAAAAAAGCAATAGAACTATCGATAGTATCGATACAGTCGGCATCGATAGCTTAAAACGAGGAATACAATCTAAACTATCGATAGTATCGATACTAATTGTTGCTCATAAGTAAAAAAAACTATCGATAGTATAAATTATTTTAAACCATCGATAGTCTGCCAATTTGCTATATTTAGGTATGTTACCTAAATATTGTAAACAATACTATAATTGATAAACTATTGATAGATAGTGTAAGATAATCGATACTGTCGATACATTTTGTGTACAAGCAACAATACCATCGATACTATTTCGATATAGTATTGCACTCCTCGATTATTGTCTTGTTTTGAGCTATCGATAGTATCGATACTTCATAGGCCTATCAATAGTGTTGTGATTATCGATAGTGGCTATCGATAGACTATCGATTAATTTATTATCGATAGGTGACTATCGATCGGCAACACTAGAGCGGGGCCGGCAAGAAAAGGTCGCAAGTAGCAGGTATTTGAGTTTCCTTCTTTTTTGGGTTTAGTTTTGAAAGCAAGTTTATGAAGGGGGATGGTCATTAATGGTGGTGCAATTTTTCTGAGTGTTCTTTGGGTTGTTAGGTTTATTAAGTAAAAACTGCTTGTAATTAAACATCTAGCGGGAACTTTAGGAATTAGTGTGAAAAAATATTGAGCTAATCACATCCACTACAATGATTAAAAATGTATCCCTTACTTATTATAAATGCGAAAGTAACTCTGTCTGTCTGTATTTTACTCTTTCACGCCTAAACTACTGAACCGATTTAAATGAAACTTGGTACGGAGATAGTTTGAATCCTGAGGAAGGACATAGGATACTTTTATCGCGATAAACTGTAGCCCACGCGGGTGAAACCGTGGGGAACAGCTAGTAGTGTATAAAGACAGATAGATAACGCTTTATTGTTTCACCACAATAACAGAAAAATAAAAAAAAATCGTTGATAAAAAAATTGTTAATTGGACTACATAAGATCAAATTTAAGAAGGATTAAAATAATCCAAGACTTATCTCTAGTATTTTTAAAACCGTAGGTACATGATAAATACTTTTTTGAGAACTCTGAAAATAGTTTTTAATCACAAGAAGTTAGGAGGTGCTGTGGTCAAAAGTGGTGCTATGCCCAGACTGGGAACTGGCTCTCAAGTGAGGCTGCCGGATCACACCGATAGGTGCTTGGCGACAGAAACTTAACTTGGCTGGTAGCTAGCCAATCAAGCATTAGAAAACAAATCCTTATAGAACAAGCTCTACTCATATTATATTCAACAGCTCTATTCAAAGCACGACCGCATTTCAATCTCTATAATCGTAAAGCCAAATTTTAGTGTTCATTATCGTAAAATATAAACACGGAGTTTATGGGAAAATATGGGAATAATATTACGGCTTAGAGAGGGTTTGCATGATGGAAAATTGGCGCCGGAGTAAAATTTCCTTTTTCTTCTCTATTTGGTCCTGCTGTCAAGCAAATCAACTCCTTTTCAAAGCCACTTATTATCAACATTTTTAGTCTTAAAATAGCTAGATTATTTCTTTTTTCAAAATAAGCTAGTGGCCAACTCTAGAGTTTTATGGTCACCTGAAGGGGGTTCATTTTATCGAAAGTTGTTACTTGGATTGTCACATTTTTGAAAACTGTTCTTAAATCTTTAAGATTGATACAGTGATTATCATTATCAGCTTACTATGTTCCCACTGCTGGGACATAGGCCTTCTCTCAGAGAGAGAGAGAAGGCCCTTTTCTCTAATCTACCACGCGGGTCCAGTGCGGGTTGGTTGATGTCGCATGCCCTTGAATGTCGTGGTTCTTGGATATGCCGGTATCCTCGTGTCGTGATTTTTTTAATTTGCCTGTATAATTTCAAAAATGGCAACACCGGCTGGTAGCGGATTGGGCAAGCTCTGAGCCTATCGATGAAAGCCAATGAAATGGTTTCCCTCGCAATCCGCAGGCCAGCCGAGGTGTGTTTAGGAGAAATGGCGGTAAAGCGGTCAGTTCGAGTCGAACCATCGACGAGTCGCAACAATATTGAAAGATAGGGTGTATCCTGTCCTAATTACTTTGTCCGAACATATTTTATAAATTATAGTTTGAATATCTGGAATAATCAGTGTTGGAATAAAAGTATTGAAGGTGTATTTCTACGTGTTTTACTTTACTCGCGATGCTTTCCTTCATATCGTTTTGAATGATGGCAATATAGACATCAAAACCCAAAAACATGTAAAAAAAATACATCAAATCTATGTGACGTAGCTCCATTCATTCTCGAGTTGATGACACCATATTTCTCCTTGAAAGAACATTTCTCTACTTATCTTATAGATGCTTCCTTCCCGATGAAAGATCAAACGGTCTCGTTGAGTTTTTAGGCGGAAGTGATCAAAGGAAACAAACGTTAGCTTAACGATGGGTGACATCGGAAAAATGGCTCCATCGAAGATGATGGGTTGACTCATAAAATTGCATGGTTCCCTACTATCGGAGGAATTCTCGCAACTCGCTGAAAAAACGAATGGCAGACGTATAAATACACTCTGATATTTCTTTCTATTGGATAACTTTTGGGTTATTTAAGGAACTTTAAAAAATACAATTATAGATTGATTACATTTTCATTGGTAGTTTTATACCAACCACACTTAAAAAAATGAAAATTAGACCTGCAAAAAAATGCGTGTAGCGAAAAGAGCAAGTGGAGCATTAAATCGTGTTAGTAAATTATCCATCGTTCTCAGTATCGTATGGAAAATAAAGCAAATGGGGAAAAACGCGAATGGGACTAAAAATATTGGGGAAAAATATTTTTGGGTAATTGACCTATAGAGTCGCAAGATATATTAACAACTAGCTGTTCCCCGCGGTTTCACCCGCGTGGGCTACAGTTTATCGCGATAAAAAGTATCCTATGTCCTTCCTCAGTATTCAAACTATCTCCGTACCAAGTTTCATTTAAATGGGTTCAGTAGTTTAGGCGTGAAAGAGTAACAGACAGACAGAGTTACTTAAGCATTTATAATAAGTAAGGGATAAATGTTGCACAATCAAAAAACCTTTGATGCTAGAAATAAAAAAGTTTGTGTTTTGTGTTTATGTTTGTTACTTCTTTACGCTGAAATAACTCAACAGATTAGAGTGAAATCTGGAATCAAAAAAGCTTTTAATATCCTTAACTAATTAATACGCTAATTTTTATCCCGGATTTCTTTTAAGAACGGGTAAAAGAAAACGTGGGCGTGACCGCGGGGCCCAGCTAGTCTTTATATTGTTTGTTGCAAATTAATGATTATTAATATTCTGGCACACTAATTGCTTACCTGATTGGCTCAATTTATTGGCAAAAGTGGTATCGTTACATCTCCTTTTGGCGTACTACGGTACTGGAAATGCGAAGTGGGCGCAACCTTATGAATCAAGCAGGATACTCGTCCATACATCAACCGCTCCCAAGCACCACTTCATCTTAAGCACAGTAAAATGCAGTGACCAAGGTTTGTAAAGAGAGTGGACTGATGCAAGTCACACAGGTAGTATTTGAAGCGATGATGGCTCAGTGGTAGTGACGGCTTGTGATCCGTAGGTCGTGGGTTCGAATCCTACAATGAGCTTGAGCTAAGGAAAACATCGTGATGAAACCATAACTTGGTGTTGGGAAATTTTGTAGTGCTCAGCTAGCTAACTACCAGCGTAGAGTTAAGAATCAGTCACCAAGTCCCTGTCGGTATGTTCCGGTGGCCCCATTTGCGAGCCAGTTCCAAATCCAGGAGTAGTGTGGCGCCATCTTTGACCACAAGGTGACTTGTGGTCAAACGCTACCCTGTAAAAACTGCAAATAGCAAAAAAATTGACTGACCACAAGTCACTGTTGGGTTAGTGTGAGTTTTTGTAACAAGTAAACGCGCTCTGCCACGAGCGAGTAAACGCGTTTTTTTGTTTTTATAAAGATACAGTGTCCCTAAAAAACAAGTTTACTTCAAATAAATACGCATTTACTCGCTTGATGTTACCGAGCGTTGTCCGATGCTCATCATCATCAGTGTATCACGTTCCCACTGCTGAGACTCTAGCCGTCACTCAGAGAGAGATAGTATAGGCCGTAATCTACCACGCTGTCCTAGTGCGGGTTGGTAGATGTCACACTCCCTTGAATGTTGTGGTACTTGGACATGCCGGTTTCCTCACGATGTCACCGTTTTGAGCGATGGTAAATCCACACATTACTTATTAAGTCATAGGTGCGGGGCCGAGAAGATCGATGCTCGATCAACTCAATTTAGCGTTAACGAGTTTCGGTAAGTGCTCGGTGTGACGTGAGTCATTCTTAGGACATTTTTTATTATATCTACAAAACGCGTTCTCTTATGTACTGGGTAGAATATATTACATGGTCTAAGTACATGTGTAAGATATGACGTCATTCGTCACAGCTTCGCTGCTGTGATGTCATGTGTGACGATTTCAGTGCACGAGCAATTTGGTAATTTTATATCTCACGGTCTGATGATTTTTATTACGTATTACGTTTTAGTGCCTTTTTTTCTGTGCTTGGGTACGCTCGAATTTAATTAGTGAATGGCTGCTCCACTTGAAATACTAGCGGTTTAGTATTATGAATACTTAAAGGCTTGGCTTTCAGTAATCTTACCAAAAAAGCGATTGCTCAGGCCAATTTGGAAGTCACGAAACGTTTAAAAATCGCTAAAATCAAAGCAAAAAAATTGGTTGCCTGTAAAGTCGGTTTACTGACGATAGTTGAACGTGACAACGTCGATTGGCCGATTGTGCTTCTTTGTCGCTCGTTCCGCGCTCTCGCTTGCACTTCAAGCCTTACATGGAACGCCTCAGAGCGAGGTAACGTCGCATGAGTCATGTTTTTTCGTGCGTGCAGCCGGCTGTATCGAATTATAAGACGTTGTGACGTTAAAAATAACTTTTAGGTCCTCTGTGTATTGTTTAATGTAATTTATCCATTGTGTTGACATGTGCAAATTATTTACGGAATACGAGAAAATATAGCTTAACGACTGCTCACAGAAAACAATCGGTACCAATGGCGTTACGTGTCCTGTGAAGCACGGAAGCGCTCAGTTATAAACACTACAAGTGGTTACCTATCCAAGAATTGACCGCAGAGAACGTTGTTTAACCTAGTTGATCGGTTAAAATCGACTAGGCAAGTTCCACTGAAAAAAGCGAAGCTTATCTCAAAAGTTGGTATCATCTACATCAAAATCTTTTAATTACTTAACTCAAAGAATTTTTCATTCAAACAGTAGGTATAGATTTTTTGCAATAAGATTTCTATTTAGGTAAAAATCTTTTAAAAGGTGAACTTTCTACTAAAGTTTTAATGAGAGAAGTTCAGTAAAAAGCACCTCCGCCATTACGATATAAGTTTCTCTAAAATAAGATAAACGGCTAATGACTTAGAATCACTAAGTGCTGTGCTTGGCTTCGTACTTGCGTACTTGAGAGCCAGTTCTCAATCCAGGTGTAGCGTGGCACCACATCGTCACTTAACATCAGGTAGGTGACATGCGGTCAGATGATATCTAGAAAGATGACAGATAAAAAATCGAAATAACCAGCACTCAGAAACAAGGATCCAAAAAAAAAACATTTTATCAAATAAATAAGAAAATCTTTTTTTCTATGACTAAAAACCTACACGCTCTAGTACTTGATGTCAAATCACATTTTACCCAAACACGCCTGTCAAACATAGAAAAAAGAAAATAGAAAAATTGTCTAGTACAGTGAGCGACGAAAATAGCATATCAATCCGCATTTTTCATATGAGTACATGTTGATTTGAGTAATGGTGACCAAACGGTAACCGCGTGCCCTTTACAACGTTCCAACACCGAGTTCAAATTCTCTCGGCCTCGCACCTATAACTAAGTTATGTGCAGATTTACCATCGCTCAAAACGGTAAAGGAAAACATCGTGACGAAACCGGCATTTCAAGAACCTCAACATTCAAGGGCATGCGACATCTACCAATCCGCACTATGCCAGGTGGTGGTGGTAGACAACGGCTCATACTCTCTTTCTCTGAGAGAAGGCGAGAGTCTCAGCAGTGAGAACGTAAAGGATGATTGATGACAAGATGATTTGGTGGGCGCTTAATTAAGAAAAACGAGTAACTGGGCGTGTTCAGCCATTTTTGTGGCTGACCGTACCTACGTCATCAAAATAACGTTACTACGAGTACTTTGCGAATAGCATGGTCGACTGCCCTGATATGTTTGAAAGCATTGGCTTGAGAGTCCCTATTGCCTCGCACACTGCTAGTTCCAAGTACTAAAACTAACTACAGGCAAAACTCCTATTTGATGAGAGTAAGTAAGTGTTTAAGTGGTTTATCAGTACCTTTTTTACCACTTACTCGGTAGCGTTTGACCACAAGTCACCTGATGTTAAGTGGCGATGTTGTCGAAGGTGATGTCACGTTACACCTGTCAGCTTATTGGCGGCTTGTTCTTCGACATAGTTTGCTGGTGGTTAACAGGCGTTCATGGTGGCGTTTAAAGGGGGGAGGGGGGACATTAAATTTACATATAAATTTTGGTACCGATATAAAACTATCACACTCATTCTAAATCCCAACAATCACTGACGTGGAATGACGTCACAGAGTACCACCAAAACTTTATGAGCAAACGATATCTAGGGAAACAGCGCTATCTAAACTGGTAGTTATGATAAATTGCCAGTAGGTACGGTAATTTGTAGTTTAAGCATTAATTACTTCCTTTGATACGACTGTTTAATGCGATGTGACGTATAGCCGCGTTTTATCTTTGTTTCGGAGTTCGGATACAGATGACTTTTCCTGATCTGATGAAACATAGTAAGATAACACCCTTGTTTAAATCGGGTACAACGACTGACCCTACTAACTTTAGACCAATATCAGTATTACCAACATTTAGTAAAATATTCGAAAAACTTATTCTAAATCAATTGCAAAGACATTTCTCAGCAAACAAATTACTTAATCAAAAACAGTTTGGCTTTACGCGTGGTCGCTCTACTACTGATGCTGGTGTCGAGTTATTAACTCACATCTATGATGCCTGGGAGGAGTCACGGGACGCTCTAGGCGTGTTCTGTGACTTGTCCAAGGCATTTGATTGTGTTCACCACGAGACACTGATCAGGAAGCTCCGGCACTATGGTATTCGAGGTGTTCCTCTGGACCTTGTAACCTCATACCTTAGTGATAGGATTCAGAGAGTTGACGTGAACGGGAAGCGATCCTCGGGGTCAGTAGTCACAATGGGAGTTCCGCAGGGTTCAATACTCGGACCTTTTCTGTTTTTAGTTTACATCAATGATTTGCCCAGCCTTGTTAGTGACAATCACGAAATAGTATTGTTTGCTGATGATACGTCGCTTTTATTTAAGTTAAAGCGACAACATAACATTTCTGACGACGTGAACAATGCTCTCTCCAAAGTTACAGACTGGTTTGATGCGAACAATTTGATGTTAAATGGAAAAAAGACAAAATGCTTGAGATTTGTGCTGCCCAATGTTAAAGAAGTACCAACAAATGTAAAAATTAAGGACGAAGAATTGGACCTTGTCAAGACTACAGTATTCTTAGGCATAACTTTAGATCACAAATTGCAATGGGGTCCACATATTGTCAGTCTATCGAGCAGACTTAGCTCTGCAGCATATGCTGTAAAGAAGATCCGTCACCTTACTGACGTTGATACAGCCAGACTAGTCTATTTCAGCTATTTTCACAGCATTATGTCCTATGGAATATTGCTGTGGGGAAACGCTGCTGATATTAACACCATATTTGTATTGCAGAAGAGAGCTGTTCGTGCGATTTATAACATGGGCCCCAGAGAATCTTTAAGAATTAAGTTTAAAGAAACCAAAATAATGACAGTTATTTGTCAATATATTTATGAAAATGTAATGTACATACGGAAAAATTTAAATAGCTTCAAAAAGAGAAGTGATTATCACAATTTTAATACTAGAAACAAAGATAAAATTGCTGTACCCACCACTAGGCTCCATAAAGTTAGCAACTCGTTCAAAGGTCAATGTGTACGCTTTTTCAACAAAATCCCAAGTGAAATTCAAGACTTGTCTATAACAAAATTTCAAATTCGTATAAAGAGAAATCTCATTAGTAAAGCTTATTATAAAATATCGGACTATCTAGATGACAAACAAGCTTGGGATTGTAGTTAATCTATCTATCTTTCTTTCTATCTATCTATTCTCCCTATTTCCCCTATTCTAACCATTTTCGGTAAACAGCCAAAACAGTCATGCTCACGAAAGTGACTTTGCTTGCAGCGGCGTCATGTGTCGGGTCGCCCTCTTCCCTCTCATATGGTCGAGGAGAGCGATGGCTGGCACATGCGTCAACTCGTGAACGGGTGCTGCTTGTGGGGTCTGGTCTGCTTTGGTTGTGATCCCGCAACTCGTTAATATTCATGTTCCCATATCCCAATGTGTACAACCAAACAAGAGAAATCTTATTATTAGTAAAGCTAAATAAAAAATATCGGACTATTAGATGACAAAAAAAAAAAGCTTGGGATTTTAGTGAACTTGCTCCAATTCAATCAATTAGTAATAAGAATAAAATTGTCAATGTGATCGCGCCAAAAAAATTACCTGCCGGGCGTTTCTTGCCTGTTCTTTTGCCGGCGTAAGGAGGTTGGAACAGGCGTAGCTAGTTTTAAGTTGACGTTTTAAAGTGATCACAATGTATCCTATTGAATAAACATATTTTTGATTTTGATTTTGATTTTTGATTTTGACGTAGATGACGATTTGTAACCGCTAATGTTGTATTTTGTGCGAGTTTAGTCGTTTGTGTTTTGTGACGTAATGAGTGATGATTGTGTAGCTAGAACTGTGGAAATTGAAGACTTGGATCTTCCGGTAGGTCAGAAGAGCCGAAGACCGGGTTCAATGGCGTATTTTGTGAGTAGCTTATGTCCAGCATTGGACTAGCTGATACAGGTTGATGATGATGATAAAGACTTGTTTCCAATTTTTATAGTTCATACAACACATTCTTTGTTGCGACTTTTTAATGAAAGTGACGTATTGTCTCGTTTAATATGTTTTCGGATTTCGGATACCGATGATGTATATTTTGTATCCGATAATTTTGTTACTTGTGTTTTCGAAAATACAATGCGGATTTCAGATGTTATGTTTATTCTTTGATAGGACTGTTTTAATGCAATGCATCGATTTTGCTACCTTTTATTTTTATTTTGAAGTTTGAAGATGACGTTTGAATGTTATAATCATTCGAATTAGCTTGGTCATTTATATTTTCGGACACGTAATGAGGATCTCAGTTACTTTATAGCTTGAATTTTTGATAATGACAAATAGCAAAGTTTCATCTTGGTTTCGGAGTTCGGATATGACGTGTTTCCGCTAATGTGGTTATTTGTCTAAGTTTGGCTATTTGTATTTTCAAAGACGTAATGGGGATCTCGGTGATTACGTAGCTAGAACTGGGCAAACTCTAGACCTTGGGTACAGTTTAGTACATCTGCGGTTTACAGTGAGACCGTTAGGGATTGCTTTAATATTATATTATACCTACGCCATTTCGAATTCTCCATTTCTGTTGGAATTTGTAGTTTAGTTTTAGTTAGGTACCTACTTGCTTGGAAATTGGTTTGGCTATCCATGTAGAGCTCATTTCAAATAGATGCCAAAAAATGTCGTGGTTACAAAAGCAATGCGTTCAGTAACTAGTTGCGTCTCGCGGTTTCACCTGCGTCTTTCCGTTATCCCGCAGGAACCTTTTTCCGGGATAAAAATCTATTAATCCAGGGTATTAGCTATCTCCATTCCAAATTTCATCAAAATCGGTTTAGTAGTTACGGTGATATGTGGTAACAAACTTTCGCATATATAATTATGGAATTTGTACAGTATTACTGTATTTTTTTTTTTGTATTGTATTATAATAGTAAACCAAAACAGACTGACGAAACTAAACTTTTATTCACTGTGGTAGTTTTTAAAATCTTTTGGAAGCTATAATTCTCATATGATATAGAAACAAGTCATCACATTTGTTGCCTATCTTCAAGGCAAGAGTGAACAGGTACCTTCTAGGCGTGTTACACCGTCGACCGCATCTACGCATGGCAAAAGGCGGGATTGCGGTCAAACGCATACCTATTTGCAGGAAAAAAAAATCTGAATCCAGTGCGTTATTAAAAAAAACGCAGTTTACTTCTATGGCAATCTTTTTTTATACCTTTTTTTACTGGGTAGCGTGTGATTTGATAATGTGGTCGATAGTGGCACCATGACCTGGCACTCAAATGCAGCTACATGAACATACCGATAGATGCTTTACGACAGATTCTTAAATTTAGAGGCAAGCATCAGAAAATGCTTTACCATCTATAATTTTATCTAAAAGCTCATTGCAAGATTCAAACCCAAGACCTATGCTAGTCAACCTCATAACCACTTCACTCGAAATTAATAATCGATTCTGATCCATTATCAGATCGGATCGATTATTAATTTCGGATCGATTTAAATTAATAATCGATCCGTTATCGGATCGGATGGATTATTAATTTCGGGCGTATATCATCACCACTTCAAATACAATATTGAAAAAAAATGTAAATCAACGATTCAGAAAGAAAACAGTTCGTTATGTGAATAATTCCAAGCCTTTGATTAAAACATTATTTAGAATTTCCAAAGCGTTATATTTGCTGGGGAAATTACTATTTACATGAGTCATTCCACGTGATGCCTCAGCCTCACAGAGGCAAAGCGTTGCATCTCATTATAAGCGCAATTTCCGGGATAGGTACTATTTATGAATTATTACTGTTTGGCTTCGTTTTCTGTGTGTATGTTGATATTCAGTTGAAAGTTGAAATGTCGATTTTAGTGTATATTTTTGTGTACTACCCTTATTATTCGAGATATAACGGTTTATTCTTTTCATCATCATCATCATCAGCCCGTATCAGTCCACTGCTGGACATAGGCCTCTCGCAAGGTACGCCACTGAGCCCGGTGCTCGGCTCTTCTCATCCAACTACTGCCAGCCACTCGGCGCAAGTCGTCGCTCCTCCTTGTCGCAGGGCGTCCTACACTACGTTTGCCAAGTCGCGGTTTCAACTCAAGAACACGTCTACCCCATTGGTAGTCGGTTTTGCGGCTTATATGACCAGGCCACTGCCACTTCAGCTTGTTAATTCTGTGGGCTATGTCGGTGACTTTAGTTCTCTGACGGATCACTTCATATATTCTTTTACCCGAACAATAATAAAACAAAATAAAAGGAAGCATCTTATATTAGTGTCACAATGGACGGAACAATTTTACTAGATAAGCTTTGAAATGTTTTATTATTAGATGTTTAGATTTAATTATAGTCAATACATACTAAGGTACTTAATTTTATTGTTTTACATAATATGTACTCATGTTTCAAGTACCACAACCCCCGAGAACTGTGTCATATAATAATTTCTAATAGTTTTGAAGTACGAACAGACAAATACGTGGATTTAGTGAATATTATAGTAATAACAGGTCGTTTCCCAATTTGTATACTAAAAATATCTTCTGTGCACAGGAATGAATTAAATAATTCATTTGCTAGCATAAAATATCAAAATTGTACTTATATCTACCTTTACACTGTTTTCAATCTGCAAACAGACGTATAACAAATGATTATTTCATTTTCTTTTATAAATAAGTATTTATGGTTATATTCCCTCTCTCTTTTTTTACTTATCTATAAACATGTATATAACAAAGGTGACTAAGGCCCTATAACTCAAAGGCCCAAACCACTGGACAGATCGGGCTGAAATTTGGCATGCAGGTAGATGTTATGACGTAGGCATCCGCTAAGAAAGGATTTCACGATAAACTGTAGCCCACGCGGGTGAAACCGCGGGGAACAGCTAGTATAATATAAAATTACAAAGTAAATAAAATTATCAGTATCTTCGGTACCTTGCCTAAAGGGACTTCTTTTAATAATGTATTTTAGTTTTGTTATATGGTATATTATTTTTAGTTTGAAGTAATAAAATGTCAAGCAAGGTCACCACAAAAAAAAGAAAATTAATATTCCAGTGTGAAGCGGTAAAAACACATAGACACTCACTCAGTCACAAACTTTCGCATTTATAATGCGATTTATATTAAAGTGTGAATTTCCCATAAAAATTGACTAAGCAGTAACAATAATAATCAACTTAAAGCGTATTTCAAGTACTTAAAACATGAACTATATACGGATTAGCAGGAATACGCGTCCTGCGTCGAAACTGGCGATACACCGGCCGCCAGATTAATATTTGAATACATTTGCATATCAACACGTACATAATTACTGTGACACTGTTTACTGGATGAAATTTAAATAGCGCTTTCAAGCTTTAATCT
Source organism: Opisthograptis luteolata (assembly GCA_931315375.2). Classification (NCBI taxonomy): domain Eukaryota; kingdom Metazoa; phylum Arthropoda; class Insecta; order Lepidoptera; family Geometridae; genus Opisthograptis; species Opisthograptis luteolata. The sequence continues at coordinate 2,607,962 of OV928049.1, read as the reverse complement.
TTAATAATTTGGCCAATTTTGACGGATTTGTAGTCATCCATCCATCCATACAAACTATTATTATAAATTCTAAAGTGCTAACCCTATTTATCCCTCTATCTGTTTTTACCTTTTACATATAAAAAAGTAAGCAGGTCTTGATGAAATATGGTGTGGAAATAATTTTAACTCCGAGAAATGAATGATACTTTTTATTGTGATAAGCTATACCACGAGGGTAAAACCATAGGTAATTTGTAATAATATCCCGTAAAAGAAAAAAAATGTTTGTATATCGTTAGCAGAATACAACAGATTGTGATCACTTTAATACGTCAACCAACTACCAGCTGTATTCCCAGTATGTATAAGAGTAACAGATACTTTGCGGATCAGGGATCCACAAAGCTCAGTCTCAAACAAATCCTTATATCGTTAGCAGAATACAACAGATTGTGATCAATTTAATACGTCAACCAACTACCAGCTGTATTCCCAGTATGTATAAGAGTAACAGATACTTTGCGGATCAGGGATCCACAAAGCTCAGTCTCAAACAAATCCTTGCACTTATTTTTTAATTCACAAAATCTTTGTACCGTAGCGGTTTCATACCCGCGACATCACACATCGCTTTTATGCACCATTTATCGGTTGTTTGAATCGATAATCGACTCGATATCGCTCGAATGCATAGCATCACGAGGAAAGTATCTAATACCTAAGCAAGTACACTATCATTACAATATCTCACAAACAGAATAAAGTTCAACAACGGCTATCACAGACTGCAATGAGGGTAGCGTGACTGGGCATCGTTACCCCCTTATCATTTATCAGGGGGTAGCTATCATGGCGTGTGTGGTTAAGATTCTAACTGGACCCGACCAAGATACGAGTTAAGTTTCCATTTGCAAAAAGCTACATTTTAATACTACCTTCAGTGTAATAGAGGGCAATAAACGAGTTATTTAATCCATACTATAAAACTACTAGTTGCACCCCGCGGTTTCACCCGCGACTTTCCGTTATCCCACAGGAACCTTTTCCGGAATAACGCCTTTTTTATCTGCAAATAGGCATGCATTTGACCGCCATCTCGCCTGTTGCCAAGCGTAGATGCGGTCGACGGTGTAACACGCATACCTAGAAGAAACCTGTTAACTCTTGCCTTGAAGATCTCCAATTTGTAGCGATCGGGAAACACAGACTCCGGCAAGGAGTCTATGTGTTAATACAGGGTGTAAGCTTCCTCCATTCCAAATTTCATCAAAATCGGTTGAGTAGTTACAGTGATACGTGGTAACAAACATTCGCACACACACACACACAAACTTTCGCTTTTATAATATTAGTATGATAAATGCGAAAGTTACTTTGTCTATCTGTCTGATACGTTTTCACGCTTTACTGAACCAATTTAAATGAAATTTGGTACAGAGATAGTCTAGAGCCTGAGAAAGGATATACTAGGCTACTGCGATTATATTGCGATAAACTGTAGCCCACGCGGGTGAAACCGCGGGGTACAACTAGTACCATATATGATAGGACATGTTTTATATATTTATATTAACTTACCCCTGCTTATTCACACACAACACATAAATACTTGGTTTTACCGAATAACACTAAGACTTACCTACTCTTAATTGTGCCATTCTGTTTTGGCCTTATGTGATACCAAAATTATTTCAATATAGCTGTTCCCCGCGGTTTCAGCCGCGTGGGCTACAGTTTATCGCGATAAAAAGTAGCCTATGTCAATTCTCAGGCTCTAGACTATATCTGTGTCAAATTTCATTTAAATCGGTTTAGTAGTTAAGGTGTGAAAGCGTAACAGACAGACAGACAGAGTTACTTTCGCATTTATAATATTAATAGAGAATAATATTATATAAGTAGGGATAAAAAAGTGTTTAAAAAAACACGTATTTCCTCTACCCAGAACCAAAATAATAAAAAATTACCTTAAAATGCACTACTGCGTACTTGTAAGATTAAACTCGTGCCAAACAATCCATAGATTAGGGAGCCAAGTGGCGTGTCTTCAAAGAGGCGAGTGTTCCGTCACGGTGGTGGTCTGCAGACTTATCGCCGAGCTCGCTACCATTTCTGAACTACTCACGACGAGTGCTAGCGGTTTAAAAGAGACGGCTCTTACGAGAGTTTTAGGGGTTTCGTATGCTTCTAAATCTTTCTTTACACCTGTTTTTTGTTACTTCGTATAATATATTAAAATTTTTCCCAAACGTGCTTGGAAATATGAGCATTATTTTAAAAACCTTTTTCGAGATAAATCGAACTTGCTGCATTGCCCAAATATATGCGAGCAGCGGCCGGCAAAAGTTGTATGAAAATCCATATCTGTTGTGTTTAGCGGCCACATAAATTACATAGAAAACTCATATCTGTCGTGTCTACTTTTGTGGCCGCTGCAGTAATCTACTATTTCTGTCATTTTGCTGCACCGCTACCGTTTTTCGAGCACGTCCAGGATGACTGGTGGAAAATGCTATCTAGCATTAAGTCCTTGTACAATATTTATGTGCTAAAGTATAAATAAATAAAATATCTCCAAGATTACTCAACATCTGATAGTTTTGTTCAATGAAAACATAGCGGTACGGCTGCTTGCCCATAAACTGCAGTAAACATGATCCCGGGCACTGTTCCAACTCTGACCAGATGTAGCCCAGACCTCAAAGCCTACAAGGTGCGACTGTCTTGTAACGGTTATGTCGTGTTTAATATATTTGCAACTGGTACAGAGGAAATATTACTGAGGACCTTTTATAGAAACACGTGTGAAGTTCTAAATGAAATGAAATGAAAATGTAGGTATTTATTTCTGATAAACCTACACAATGGTGTCGATTCGGTTTTACAATATCCTAAACTAAACTAAATTTGACAGGTCTAATAGTGTTGCTGTCTTTTTCTAAGCACTGAAGTAAAAAAGGACGGTATTATTATTAGACCAGTCAAACTTAGTTTAGTTTTAGAGAATGCAAAACCGAATCGACACCAATATCGCACTATACAAAAACAAAAACAGTAACAATTACACATGAACAAAAAATAGTGTAAAAAAGTAGTGTGTAGTGTGTGTAGTGTGTGTGTGTGTGCGTGTGTGTGTGTGTGTGTGTTTGTTCTAGTGTAAAAATTCAATACTGCGGCGACCTTTGGGACGGTTTAGCTAATACCAGCTCGCATCATTGGACTGACTAGGCAGGCCGTAGAGCTTAAAGACTCATCATCATCATCACCCTGTGTCAGTCCATTGCTAGACATTGGCCTCTCTTAATGTACAGTCAGCTACTTTTGTCTGTACATTAACTCATTTTTCGATTCGACACCAACCTTCGACCGAATCATTACTTAACATCAGGTGTATAATGTTAAAGTCAAACGATACCTTTTAAGTTGTAAGAAAGAACAAACATTACTGATCGTATACGCATTTGGAAAATCGAATATGATCAGCTACTTTTGTCGCTGACTGTACGCCACTGAGCCCGGTCTTCGGGTCTTCTCATCCAACTATTGGTATCTTCTAGGTAAGGATGCTCCATCATAGACCTCTTTATCACTTATCATCAGGTCTGTGGTCAGATGCTTTTAATACAAAAACCTGTTATTTTCTATGATTGCCCACTGTTGTTACATTTTTTCGTAGAATTATTAAGTGAACAGTAAGTAGGTATATTATCCTACTCTTACTAATATTATAAATTCGAAAGTTTGTACAGTCAACGACAAAAGTCGCTGAACAATCACACTTTTTTCTATTATCCTCATCATCTCAGACACCAATTTTTGACCTCATCATCACCTAAAATCTGGTGTGTTATGTTGTGGTCAAAATGATTTCATGTAAAATGTAAAAAAAACAATAATAATTACTGATTTGAAACACATTTGGAAAATCAAGAACGATCAGCTACTTTTGTCGCTAACTGTACCTGTGTGTGTGTGTGAATGTTGTTACCACGTATCAGCGTAACTACTAAACCGATTTTGATGAAAATTTGGAATGGAGATAGCTTCTACCCTGGATTAACACTTTTTATCCCGAAAAAGGGTTCCTCCGTAATAAAGGGAAGATGGGTGAAACCGCGGGTTGCAACTCGTTACAAATAAAATCAGTAAAATTGTCGGTGAAATTAAATCGGAAATCCACGAGCCAATAAATAATTACCGAAACCTAATTCGATACCCAAACAAGATAAATACCTACAGCAACCCTTGTTACTAACCTAATATTTTGTAGGGGCTGGCAAAATTAAACAAAGGGCGGTAATTATGAATGCCAATCTACTTAACAATTAGCCAAAAGGAATAAAACCTTTGTTACATTTCTTACATTGGCTGGGTCCGCGATTTAATTAAAATTAAATTTTGTGTAACTTTCACGATGTTATTTGAGTTGTGCGCTAATTTTGGTATGTTACTTACGAGGGTGCTCTAGGGAAATGTGTATTAATAAAAGTTAGCTGCGTCTTACTCCTAAGAGTTGATCTCGCAATTAATTAACAGGTAATGAAAATAACTAATATTATCTTTTTTTTTCTTTTTTTTACTAGTAGGTAATAGGCAAGCATTTAACCCCAGTCTCACTTGATGGTAAGTGATGACGAGGTCGATGATGGAGCAAGCTTGCCTAGAATATACCTACATTCACTCTTGAAGGCTCCCAAATTGTACTTATCGGGACACAAAGACGCTGGCAAAGTGTTCCACCCCTTCGCCAAACCTAAGAATCTGTAGTTGTACTCTATTTCTTTAACTTCATCATCACAATCAGTACATTTCAGAAAAGTGTCAACGCTACTCAGCTTCAGCTCCTCTCATCTAATCGCTACTGTCCACTATGCAAATGTCATCGTGCAACCTAACCGGGGGACGTCCTACACTACGTTATTTAAACTTACTAATTAAAAATGAGGTGATCTGACACAGAACTAAGGTCAGCAACACAGCCTACGAAAGTAGCAAGCTGAAGTGGCAGTGGGCTGGTCATATAAGCCCCAGAACAGACAACCGTGTAGACGTGTTCTTGAGTGGAGACTGCGACTTGGCAAACGTAGTAAGGACATCCTTCGGCTAAGGCGGAGCGACGACGTGTAAGCCGAGTTCGATAATAACAGACTACATGGTTCAACGACATCGTAAGAGTGATGAGCAGGTGATGGATTCTAATGGCTTATAGCCGTTCATGGTGGCGTTCAAAGTGCGGATGCCTATGTTTAACAGTGGACTTTTTCTGTGACTCGTAGTCAAACGCAACTGTACGACATTCTAGGTGAGATAGGTTCAGTTTATTTTTTGCAGGAATAACAACCCTGTTGGAACGCAATAATGTTACGCTATAAGTGAGTCAAATAACTAATCTTTTTTGAAGCCGCCCAACAAAGCCATCTATTACAAAATTAATATCTCACATAAATGCAAACAATAAAAGCATAAACAATAAATTCGCATGTTTATGTACATTTTTGTTTAAATCCATAGCTCACATGGTGCGGCGCAAAAAGTATTGCAACGTTAAGGTAATTTTGATGATTCATGGGCTATTACATCCCGTTATTGAAGCTGGGAAAAAAGGTAAGAAGAGCCTGTGCAGGGACGCATCTGACATTGAAGGGGGCAACTTTATGTCAATAAAAGTTTATAGTTTCATAACGTTTGCGGGATGGACGGAGGAAAGAGGATTGAGAAATTATTACCACGATGCGAGATTAAAAACCAGATTTTTCCGGTTTCAAACTTTGATTAAAATTTTCGATTAGATAGCTCTAGACTTTTTTTTTTATTCAATATATGTGTGAATCCTACTTCACCCATGAGATTCCCGTGACATTGTAAATTTGACCCGCTTTCCGAAATTGGTAAACCAATAGGCATGATATTTATGCACACAGAACATAATTATAATCAAAACGAAAAAAAACATCTACAAAATAAATAAATATCGGGGACCATTGCACACAAATTAATCTAGCCCCAAATTAGGCTCGAAACTTGTGTTATGGGTACTAGACAACGATGTACAACAATGTACATACTTATATATATAGGAATATCCAAGACTCAAGAATAAATATTCGTGCTCATCACACATATATTTGGCATATTATAAAAAAGAGAGGTTAAAAGTATATCCCAAGTCGTTTAAACGTTTGGAAAAATATATACTTAGTAAGAAAATATTAGGTAAGATATATGTGACAAGTCTAAATCCTACACTCTATTAATTCACTAATACCTTCCGTCTTCCCCAACATTAATGCCTCTGAATACAATACCCCCACAGATAAATCCCTGAGTCCACCCTAACGCCCTCCAAGGGCAAAGGACGAAAGGAAAATAAAGTTGTTGCCACGTACATTTCAACAGCTATTAAGAGAATTTTACTCCGGGTTTTGTTTATCAAATAATAGAGATAAATTTTGATGAGCCCGTTACTGTTTTAATTTGGTTTGTTTCATTATTTTTTCTCTCTGAATATCTTCTTTATTGTTTTAATACTTTTTTTTTGTTGTCATGTTTTTTGTGACGGATACAAAAAATGTTTTAACAATTCATTTTAAATTGTACTTAGGTACATAAATAAAGAGATTTCATACAGCTTTAGCAAGTCATTATTTCTTTTTTGTGTAAGTTAAGTTTTTTTACCGACTGCGAAAGATGGAGGGTAGGAAGTGTTTATGATTTATGAGTGTTACTTGATCACTATGATGATGATTACTTTTCACGAACTTGTCGTTTTTTCCGTCTTTTCTGAGTTATTAATACACTTATAGGTGTCTCATTTTGAAAAGCCTCTTTTACTGTGTTTATGAAAACACAGGTAGGTATTAAAGTTTCATTTCTGTACCACAAACATAGAGGTACATCCCAAAGATACATCAGGTAAAGGCTGACACGGAAATGGGATGTCTGAGCGGAATCCCGCAATGATTGAAGACAGGCTCAGATTGGCGACTGACTTATGTATTCATAGCTTAATATATCGACGCAGCCAACTGCCGGAACTTATGGCTAAGGAATGACGATTGCTTTTGAATTGAGTACGCACTACCTGACATTCATTATAATAGCATCTTATATTATTATTGTTAAAAAAGCATAAAAGTTTTTGTATGTGCATGTGTGTGCGAATGTTTGTTACCACGTAGTACCGTAACTACTTAACCGATTTCGATGAAATTTGGATTGGAGATAGCTGCCCTAAATTAACACATAGGCTACTTTTGGTCTGGAAAAAGGTTCCTCAAATAACAGGAAGATGCGGGTGCAACTAATTATGACATAAATTAGTGAATTGTAGAACAAATTTTACTGATGCTGAAACAAAAACGATGATGAATATCTGTGTCGAGTGCAAAGCAATACCAACATTGCAATGTTCCTGCGAGGCGCTGCATTTATTTTTACATGCTGAACACAGTATTTTATTCTATTACAACCTTTTGGGGTCGCTATCTAGTAGGCATATTATCATTTTTTAGCATCGGGGGACATTATACATTATTTTATATATCAACGAATCCAAAATGATTTTATAATAAAATTTCATAAAAACTTTACACGCTTTGCAATTTGCACTTTTTCGAATAACCAATCACCTCACAAACTGCCAGCACTTTTCATTAAAAATCAAAAAGGAAATTTGAGCCCGAATGTAAATTCATATTGTAAACGATTTCATATATTTTAATGAAAACGAGAATGTCTCTATAGAGTAAATTTACGTCACAAATGCGCGAGAATGTCAACTACCGAATATTCATAACTTTATTCTCAGACTTTCAATAAATTATTTATTATTTATTTTAAGTATTATTTTACGTCTGAATATTGGTATGTGTTTATTATTTTACTAGCGACCTGTTTCGCGGCTGCATCGACAGGAATGCTTTCCTCTGCTCTTGAGTTGGTCTGGAAGAGATCGTTCTGAGCGATAAAACCGACTTAAGTGACACTTACTATAAGATTTTATTGTTTCTCTAGTTTTAAATTTCTCTGTATCGTTGTGTAAATAAAAAAGTAATGCCATGGATAAAAATGTCTAAAAGAGCAGAAATTATCAATAGTTCTTATATTTCAAGTACCTACATTCAGTTAGTTTACTTTCATTATTATCATTCTCGCCGATGACATTCGGCTCGGCCATCAGTTCTCCAATTTCTCGGTTCCCTCTCTTCCGCCATACTCCATCCTGAGATTGTACTGGACCCAAAATCTTTCGCAGCCAAGAGCTTCTGAAGGTGCACAAACTTCGCTGGCTCGGACACCTTGAAAGAATTGGGGAGGATCGTGCGGTCAAACGAGCATACAGTGGATGACCGAGTGGCCGTCGCCCTGTCGGCAGTCCCAGATATCGCTGGAAAGACGAAGTTACGAAGGATTTGCGCGAGCTCCAGGTGGAGGACTGGCAGGAGGTGGCGCAGGACAGACCGAAGTGGCGTCTTTTGTTATCGGAGGCCAAGACTCACTTTGGGTCGTTGCGCCATCTCAGTTAGTTTAGTTATTATAATTCTCACCGCCACCAGAAAAATAAGATGTTATGCAAAACAATCAAATACCTCTTTTTGAAGTTTTCCCAAATTAACATAGCAGCAAGCTATGACAGTGAAATAAGAAATTGAATACGTATTTTAATCTCGCTAGAAAACTTAAGCATCAAACAAAGACGAATACTAATATCATACCCCAAGTTATAATACTCGACACAAAAGCACCGGTGACTAAGTAGGTGAAAACTTTCGAGAAAAGGGATATTAAAGTATTAAAAACCTCCCGAGATATTACGGTGCCGTCGTACAGTCGACAAGAAAGTTGGTGTTTCAAGGATTTTAACAACTACAATGAGCTGGCCGTGCGACAGATTTATTTTTTCATTTCATTTTCTTCGGAAAACATGCAGTGAACATTACTAAATTATTTTAAATCTAGCTGCGCCCCGCGGTCTTACCCGCGTCTTCCCGTTGTCCCGCAGAAACTTTTTTCCTGAATAAAAGTAGTCTATGTGTTAATCCAGGGTTTAAGCTATTATTCTTCCAAATTTCGCTCAAATCCGTTCTGTAGTTTTTGTGTTAAAGACTAACAAATATCCATACATCCATACTCACAACCACACACAAATTTTCACGTTTATAATACGATGTGAGTAGGTATCTACGTTATTATTTTCTTTTTATTTATATTAGTGTTTTCCTTCACCGGAAGTAAAATTCGAATCCACGATCTACGGATCCCAAGTCACAACCTCTAAGCTATCATGGCTTCACTAATAATGTGAAAGACAACGAGTGTCAGCCTGGCAATAATTTCATAAAAACTATTCTGATCTTACGTCTTGAAAGTACTTATCATCGTCTGTACTGAAACTTATTTCATTACAAGCGACTTACCTTCAACTTGGCCGTACTTACGTACTTACATGAATAGTATTTCTATGAACGAGGAAAAGTATGGCTTCTACGTGTTCAAGTACGAGTACCGAGACTTCATGTTTTATACTCTTCGTCTTCGATGTACTTTGTATCATTTTGTAAGTGCATAATACCTATATAATTATACCAAATAGATGTATACATAATTCAAACGTTAAAAAGTGTCACTGAGTGAAAACTGTGGAGTGGTGTTTGTTACTCTTTCACGCAAAAACTACTAAACGGATCTGAATGAAATTGGGAGTGGAGATAGCTTATACCTTGCATTAACACATAGGCTACTTTTATCTCGGAAAAAGGTTCCTGCGGGATAACGAGAAGACGCGGGTGAAACCGCGGGGCGCAACTAGTAGAAACAAATACAACACACATACACACACACACACATACACACACACGCATACACACACACACACACACACACACACACACACACACACATACATAAAGAATTTATACATGTAGGTAGGCAGGTGTACACACGACATTAAACGAGATTCACAATTCCAATAGGTACTAGAAGAGTGACAATGTAAGATCTTTATAAATGTAAAAAGTGTTTTAAAAAGAAAGTGGTGTTAGTTATACTATCTATAATAATATATAACTCAAGAATGGCTTAACCGATTTGGCTGAAAATTGGTGGAGATGTAGCTTAGAACCAGGAGATAGACATATGATAGTTTTTATGCCAGAAAAAGTTTCTACCGGATAACGGGAAGACGCGGGTGAAACCGCGGGTCTTAGCTAGTTAATGATAAAATAAAATACATAAGATTAGAATATCTGTGATCTTTTGAACCATAATTAGTTTTAGACTTTTAAAAAGTAGGTGTGAAAATACGCTTTCGTCCTGAAAGATGTTTAAATTTTGCTCCCAGGCAGGTGTTCATTTTACTTTCCCCGCCCTGTTTTGTCGCATTTCACGCTTCATGAAGTATAATTAGAATTATGAACGGTTTCGCTATCGCTAAACATGATCTGGAACACCCCAATAATGGAATGCAAATCCTAGCCGGGCATCGCACAATATACCTCTATCCGGGCTCGTAAATTACAAATTTTACACTCTACTCAGTCATAGACACAGTAGGGGCTTTATTGTTATCTATCACATCACACACAAACATACATCACACATTGTCATTGTCTTTTCATATGTATTTTATGTGTAACTTTTCTTTGCTTTTGCTCTTTTGACAACCGATGTTTTGAAGAAACAGCAATCATTATTTACTTTCACCAGCCGAATCGAGTCGAGATTCTTCGAAGCACCCATACTGTCCATTATACAGTCCTCCAGTATCACTGTCCTCCATTTATCACCCCTATCCGTGCAAACGGGGGTACTTCCCCCCTTTTGAAAAGGTGTAAAGTTTTACGCGCCGTAAAACAGATACCTGCGCTTAGATTCCGCATGGTTTTATTGGATCGTATTTAAAATGATATAAAATGAGATTTATTTATTGTGAACTTTTGTAGATTGCTTTTTATGGGGTAATTTATGTTTTGTTTGGGCGATGGTTCTTTTTTAAGAAATAATAAATTTATTAGTCTAGTTAGCTTTGTTATTTAATAGATACTTTCTTTTATTGTTTGTTTTTTTTCTTCTTCTGGATATATTTTAAATAGTACCTACAAAAAAATTTGAAAAAGGATACACATACAAAATTTTGATAATTATTAATTTAGTTATGAAACAAAATTGGTTGTCTGTAAAGTCGGTTTACTAACGATAGTTGAACGTGACAACGTCGATTGACCGATTGTACTTCTTTGTCGCTCGTTCCGCGCTCTCGCTTGCACTTCAAGCCTTACATGGAACGCCTCAGTGCGAGGTAACGACGCATGAGTCATGTTTTTTCGTGCGTGCAGCCGGCTCTATCGAATTAGAAGACGTTGTCACGTCAAAAGAGACTTTACAGAAAAAGAACATTTTTTAAAGTTTTTTTCTTTCTTATAATAAAATTACTTGATATTTAATATCACAATTCCATACAGAAGCGAAACATAAATATTTACAGATATCTATATTGTATCTCTCAAACACATATTTATTTGACCCAGAAACTATTGTGACATCAAATATCCCCGCAAACATTTTACTATTATTAAAATCGGATGAACGAAACGAGATGTCAATATTTAACGAGAATACCTACTCAATAACAACGGATATGCTTACTGAAAGACAAGTTTTTATATTAGAGTGTGATATCCGGCTAATTCGGCAGTTTCACCTCCGGCACTTTTTTACTAGCAGTTAAAATAAAGAACGTTAACGTAATTTCTTGACTGAATGTTTCAATTTCACAGAATCGATGTTATTTTACGATAAAAATTTTGCAACCAGAATATTTTTAACTCTTGGCATAGTTGTCGACAATAAAAGTAATTGGAATCTTGCAAGTCAGCATTCGTAGTCACCGTGTAGTTGAATATGGCTCTAGGTTACACCTGGATAAAAAGATTTTAAATCAGTATCAGTATTTTAAATCTTTGTCGGAGAATGGAAATATAGTTTACAAATTTAAACATATATTTGCGACCCGCCCAAGAGTTGAAAAATCTGAAGTTTTTCGAAATATTCACAAATTCTTGGTAAATTTCACGTTTCTAAACCAAACTCCAACAGTTATTGCGTTTACTAAATTGTAAATAATGGGCTCTCATAATCGTCGGTTACTGTAGTAGACTGTTTCCGGCTAAAACGAAATCAAGTACATCTCTATATTTTTTATACCACTCAACGTAATGAAAGCGCTATTCCAATCGTCAAAGGGAGATTATATTTCAACTCTACATTATGCTGGGAAATGTATTGGTAACGAAATACACTTTTTAAAAACATCTTGAACGGCTGACTCGTTCGTATTGAATATCAAATCGGATCTTGTTGGAGAGATTGTTATATTTTGCGTATACTTAACTTAATACATAAAAAAACTCAACAAACAAATGTTATGCTAGTATTATGAATGACGAGCTGTGCTCCACATTAGGAATGGAGATAGCTTATACCCTGGATTAACACTTATGCTACTTTTTATCCCGGAAAAAGATTCCTGCGGGATAACGAGAAGTCGTGGGTGAAACCGCGGGGAACAGCTTGTACATAATAAGTATTCTATGTCCTCTCTAAGACAAAACAAACAACAAAACAAAAATAAATTAACTAATATATTATATGTTTTAAAAAAAAGTGCAAGTATGTGTTCCGTGTTTGGGTATAATTGTGGATTCCCAATCCACTTAGTTTCTGGTACCCTAGGTACATGTAATCTTACATCAGGGTTCACTTTATATGTTATTGTGTGGGCGTTATATCTTAAAGTTTTCTATTACAGTTCTCATTTTCGTTGTTGACCAGAAATACAAAAAAAAAACTTGGGATTTTAGTGAACTTGCTCCAATTCAATCAATTAGTAATAAGAATAAAATTGTCAAAAAAATTACCTACCGTGCGTTTCTTGCTTGTTCTTTTGCCGGTGTAAGGAGGTTGGAACAGGCGTAGCTAGTTTTAAGTTGACGTTTTAAAGTGATCACAATGTATCCTATTGATGAATAAAAAACATTTGAGTTTGAGTTTGAGTTTACTGCCGTGTCACAGTCAATTTCGTAATAAACACTACACACGATCTACTTAACAACTACTCCAGCCAAGTATTTATAGAATACGACAGGGTACTACTGTTTCTGTAAATGTTTAATTAGGATTAATGGAAGCTAAAAATTACTTCATAATTCTAGAGTTCCAGACAAAGTGACTTATTTATATACGAACTTCAATACAGTGCTCGAAATGACCGAAATTCCGTCTTAGCGATTAAACTGAAACTCTCTTGCTGTAATTTATCGCGAGGACGCTCAGTTATTTTTCAATTTGGAAGATATCTGTTACCGCGTTTAGACATACGTGCTGGCTGCTCACTTCTCCGTTCGCGGAATGATGTAACATTCGTGTACGCTCGCTGTTTCCTAGACATTTGTGAGGACCGCAAGTTGCAATGCAAAATATAAGATCTAAAGTAAACGCGTCTTTCACTGAATACATTAATATTATTTCTTAAGTAACCAAATGTTAGACGAGTAAGATGGTATAAGCGTCATACTTGCTCGTTACAACGTCCTCCAGGATTTTGGCTTTCCATAGTTCAAAATCTTGTGTGATAATCACTGTCACTGTGTATTTAATCACAAATAATGCCTCCAGCGGAAGAAGTCCACCGCTGAACATAGGCCTCCCTCCTTGAACGCCAACATGAACGGCTATTAGCCATTTGCATCCATCGGCTCCCTGCGACTTATACAATGTCGTTGGTCCACCTAGTGGGGGCCTATCTACAGACTGAACGTCTTCCTGTTCGTGGTCGCCACTCGAGAAACTTTGTTCCCCATCGGTAATCGGCTGAATTGTTTTAAAATAGTAATTAAGGAAGCATTTGTGTTCGGTAATAACCTAAAAGTTTGCGTTTGCAATCACCTTAATGTGTAAATGCAGCATCATGAGTTTCGCTCTAACTGTAGTATAAACGACGATAAACGAGGAACAAGAAACTTTGCTATTGGTAAAAACAGAACAATTCAAAAAAATTGCTGCGTATTAAAATCGTTTTAAAAGCAATCCAACTCGTTAAAAGTGTTGATTTTAAAATGGTCGCATGAATAATTCGCTATTAGTGTTCTTTGAATTCCGCAGTGTTGTTTTATTATTTTTGTAGGGTATGGTTTGATGTTTTTATTACTAAACTAGCGATTTGTTTCGAAGCTTCGATGTCGCCCTCTAGTGGTGAGTTACAACAAAGTATATGGCTTCATGAATACTAACTAAGAAACGAAAACGAATTGCGTCCTTCATGTCCAGGGTTGACACGTCTAGGAATGCTATTGTCAGGAGCATGGCAGGTTTTTTTACAGCAAATAGGCATGCATTTGACCGCCATCCCGCCTGTTGCCAAGCGTAGATGCGGTCGACGGTGTAACAGGCATACCTAGAAGAAACCTGTTCACTCTTGCCTTGAACATCCCCAAATTGTAGCGATCGGGAAACACAGACTTCGGCAAGGAGTTCCACTCCTTAGTAGGGATGTGAAAAAAATAATCGATTTTTATATTAATCGATTTTTAATAATCGATAAACTAAATATTAAAAATCATTTATTGATAAATCGATTTTTTACTTACTCTCTAAAAAAGAAATCGATTTTTTTACCTACTCTCTTTTTTTAAAAGTAATAAATGATAAGATAATGTTTGTATTGTTGGAGATTAAACCAATGTGTAGCCAAATTACACATTTCAATCGAATTTTGCAGTTATATACTTTTTCAATTAAAAACTCGATTATTTTTTAATTAAATAATCGATTTTTTACAAATCGATTTATTTTAAAGAGATAAAAACCGATTATTTATTAATCGATTTTTTTCCCTCCAAGTCACATCCCTACTCCTTAGCTTGGTTTTAGAAACACAAATGAATAGACTACAAAGTTATTTGGGCATACTCCTTTGCTTAAAACAATGTAACAAACATACATATCAAACCGTGGTTAAATCCCACCTTTTATGCTATTTCCGCGCAAATATTTTATTTTCACGAATATAAAGTTGGATTTTACGATAATATTTCACATCTCAAATGCAGGTGCGACGCGGTAGGTGTCTTTCTTTAAAGAACGCTTGAACAATGGATGGGTAAGTGTGGAGAATAATAAACTGCACAAAAATGGTTTAACGTAGGTAATTATGCATTTCGGTAAATTTACTTTTGTCTATATATAAATATATATAACTCAAAGGTGACTGACTGATGACTGACTGACATAGTGATCTATCAACGCACAGCCCAAACCACTGGACGGATCGGGCTTTAATTTGGCATGCAGGTAGATGTTATGACGTAGACATCCGCTAAGAAAGGATTTCGAATTAATTCTACCCCCAAGGGGATAAAACAGGGGATGAAACTTTGTCAATTTTAAACCAACCGCGGGCTGAGATTTTGCATGCATAAATCTGTTTCCCACGCGGGTGAAACCGCGGGGAACAGCTAGTTAATGATATATGACTTGAAATGTATTTGTATTTCTTTATATATAAGAACGGCATATCATTTACACCTATCTAGTATATAAAATTGTCGTGTCACGGTGTTTGTTACCAAATTCATCCGAAACGGCTAGACCAATAGGTATGTATGAAATTTTGTGTGCATATCGGGTAGGTTTTTGAATCGGACAAAATCTATTCTTCATACCCCTCAGTGATATTATTTTATCGCAATAATGTGTGGTCCACGCGGGTGAAACCATGGGGCGCAGCTAGACAATCACAATCTAATTAATTACACACAATATGAAATAAAAAAAAATTAGAAACTAAGAAAAAGTTAATAAAACGAGATGCGTTCATTTACCAATGTAAAGTCAAAGTCAAAAGTTTTTTTTATTTAATAGGTTTTTTTTTTGTTTTGTTATGGCGTCACACTATTAGTGTATTTGCCAGTGTCAAGTATAAAAGATTTCAAACTCAGGAGAGTTGAATCAAGTAAATGATGATGGTGATGATGATGAAGGGATGAGGATAGTGTTTAAGTAAAGTAGTGGCGCTTTACTTAAACTTTACACGGACTTTTTTGAAGCAACTTGAAAAGTCACTTTTACAACTTTATTTCAATTTCCCACACTCGTACACATTAACGAACACATAATAGTTAATAATCCACCAATATTACACATTATCACTGAAAGAAACACAAGTTTTGGAAATAAAAATAAAATTTTCACGTTGACAACTCAATTGCCGCCAAAAAAGTCCCATTTAATAGGTTACATTGTGATCACTATAAAACGTCAAACTTAAGACTAGCTACGTCTGTTTAAACCTCCTTACGCCGGCAAAATAAAAGGCAAGAAACGCCCGGCAGGTAATCTTTTTGGCGCGATCACATTGACAATTATATTCCTATTTACTAATTGATTAAATTGGAGCAAGTTCACTAAAATCCCAAGCGTTTTTTGTCAAAGAGGTTGAAACAGGCGTAAGTTTTTAAAGTGATCACAGCATTCACAACTTTCTGTATCCTACTAAATAAACAGGCATATTTTGAAATTCGAATTTAAAATTCCCTTTAGCATTGAGAGAACACGTTTCAACACCAACAAATAACAAACGTCATACTACAGACGCATAAAATAAATTCAAATAAGCGTACAGCAATAATATGACAGGATATTATTGTATTTCGAGAGCCCTCGAGAATTTTCTGTTCAGTCACTGCTTGTGATTTCAGTTTATTGTTTGTTTGTCATAACATAAATGTTTACGTAACTTTTCATATCCGCTGTTTTATTATAATACTAGCCCTCGAGGCATAGCTGGTCTGTTCGGTTGTAGCAGATCGACCAGGCCTGGCAACATTGAGCACGGCAAAAACTTGGATGGGTGACCGTTAGTGGCATTTTCAACTTTAGACTATTACCATGCTTTGGAGATGATATTAGGGACGGCATTCTTATAAAAAAATATCGATTTTTATATCGATTCGCATTGAAATCAATGGCAACGATTCAGAAAAAATCGAAGCCTGGAAAATCGATCAATGAAATCGATTCTTCGATTACACACATAATATCTGTAAAAGACCCATAAAATCTGTTTTTCTAAATAGCACACTATTTTTTGTCTGCCCGTTCAGGTAACTAATTCTTTGACGTCACATCACACATCATCTTGGCATTGATACAGCCGAGCCCTAAAAATCTCAAGACATATTCTGAGTTATTCCGAAAAAAGGTTAACCCTAAGGAAATTTCGTGACGTAACTTCCTGTCGACACTTGCTGGTCCCATCCGGTGTATGTATCGCAACTCATAAGGGTTGCCATTCTTCTCCGAGAAAAAAAAAAACAAAAGCAAAAGTCACCTTAATAGGGCCCGTTTATTCCCCGTTAAGGGTCAGACCACACCTGGAGTAAATTGAATTCTATGAATAAATTTCTTACTTGCAGCACTGGTGACGAAGGTGCGAGGGAAAAGCGTTTACAACTTTATTTGGTAACTGGCTTTTGTACTCGGCTCCGTTTGCGCAATGATCGATATTCCAAAATAAGCTACAGTAGGTACCGTCGTTAACGTTTGTTTGTCTACAGTCAGCTAACAAAAAAGATTGGTTGGTAACCAAGATGAAACAAGTAGGCACGCTGAACGCTCACGCTCACAGATTTTAGTCTATGGTGACCGCTTTTAAAACAAAAAATTGTAAACGTCAAAGTCAGAATGATAGTGACATAACGTTGAAATATTATGATGTCATTCCCAAATATAGTAAACAATTCTAGAATTGACTTTTTTGGCGGCAATTGAACTGTCAACATGAAGATTTTGTTATTATTTCCAAAACTTGTGTTTCTTCGAGTGATAATGTGTAATATTGGTGGATTATTAACCATTATGTGTTCGTTAATGTGTACGAGTGTGGGAAATTGAAATAAAGTAGTGAAAGTGACTTTTCAAGTTGCTCCAAAAAAGTCCGTGTAAAGTTTAAGTAAAGCGCCACTACTTTACTTAAACACTATCCTCATCCCATCATCATCATCACCATTCACCATCATCATTTAAACTTGATTCAACTCTCTGAGTTTGAAATCTTTTATACTTGACACTGGCAAATACACTAATCGTGTGACGCCATAACAAAACAAAAAAAGGCTCTTGGCTAAGCTCCGAGAAATAATCTTGCTTTGTAAAATTAAAAATAATTCAAAATCGGATTACTATAGTTCTGGATTACCTCTTCAAGTGTAACTCACAAATTTTAATTTGACACAGATTGATGATGATGATGAATGTATAGATATTAACGCATATTGTCATAAAATATGTCAAAATACAAACCACCAGTTTTCCTGAGCGCATTTAAGTTTACATAAATATGTGTTGTTGGGTAGTATAAGCCTGAAATAAATTAATTTTGGTTTCACTTTTGTAAAAGTTAGTGTAGGTTACGCCTGTCACTTGTACCACACCTTGTTTCAGTTCCGCGGCCACATTTCATCGGAAACAAGAAATTATTGCCCCTCGTCCGTAAATAACTTAATATTATTAGATTACAAATCAAACGCGAGTTTCGTACCTCACAAGCCGCGAGGCGGCGATTCGTTAATTTCTACCTTTGCTGAGTTATGTTTTGTTTTGTTGGCTTCTTTGGAAACTTATTGTAACGGTATTGACATAAAGAAAACACTTCTCTTGCTTTTTATGGTTCCATACAATGAAAAAAATGAAACCTTAGAGAGCGTTCACGTGTCTGTCCGTCACAGCTTATTTTCTCTGAAACTACCCGACGAAAAAAATTTAAATCTGGTAGGTACATATTATATTGAGAGTAAGATAATCACAAAAGTATAATTATGTTCAGTCAGCGACAAAAGTAGCTGATCGTTCTCGACTTTCCAAATGTGTTTCAAATCAGTAATTATTATTGTTTTTTTTTACATTTTACATGGTATCATTTTGACCACAACATAACACACCTGATTTTAGGTGATGATGAGGTCAAAAATTGGTGTATAAGATGATGAGGATTACAAGAAAAAGTGTGATTGTTTAGCGACTTTTGTCGTTGACTGTACCTAGTGTACACAAACATTCACAAAACACACACAAACTTTCGCGTTTACAACATTGGTAGGATTTTATCTCATATAACTGAGTATAACATTTTTAAATTTCTCATCAATGTTGTTACGGCAAATGGTTCACAGAGGAAAAAATCTGCCGTCAAAGCACTCACAAACAAAAAGTCTGTTTACGATCAATTCAATGCAGAAACGACATCCAGAAATAGGTTTCACGATCCGCAACTTTAATGACTGTGCATCAGATGAAATTAATCTGGCATAAATTTTCGCTCTGGAAAAAATTTCCTCAACAAAGTTTGAAATAAGTTTTACAGTTTTTTACCAACATGGGACTTAGTACTGCTTTTCGCTTGCGATTATTCATTTTCAATCTTGTTTTAATATCGTCATAAAAACTTATCATTTTCTATTTACTTAACGTAATTTTATAAGCACACTATATTTTTGGTTCTTACATTTATTTTCAAGGGAATTAACATAAATTTACTTACAGAGGTTAGTAACTACTAGACAAAACTTGTCTAGTTTTGATAAGTTTTCATCATCAGCCGAAAAATGTCTACTGTTGAAAAATATCTCTCTTTGACCGCCACACTGAACGGCTATTAGCCATTTGCATCCATCGGCGTCCGGCTATGTGGAAAATGGCTGGAAGCAGTTTGGAAGAAGCCTATGTCCAGCAGTGTACTAAAACTGGCTGATTATGATGATGAAGATCCCTCGACTTCCCACGACTCTTACAATGTCGTCGGTCCATCTAGTGGAGGGCCTACCTACAGAACCTCTTCCGGTTCGTGGTCGCCACTTGAGAACCTTTCTATTTCAACGGTTATCGGTAAGTTTAGCTATTATTAAATTAAATATAAACAACTATGTGTTTTTTAAATATTAATTGCTAGTTTTGGGTTAGGAAATAAACTTAATACTAGAAACTAAACGTCCACAAATAAAAAACCTGATTTAAATCGCTGCCTGCAGGTAGAGTGCCCAAGAGACTGGCGACATAACCTCGTTGAATGGCCAGGCTGATTCGTTCATAAATAAACCATAAATTATTTCCCTGCATGGAAATAAATAAGCTTCATTTAACTAATTCCTAGAAATATATTCAGGGCAAGCATTTTTCATCATCGACTCGTCATCATTTAGAATCCAGTGAGACTGTGGTCATATATAGTTTGGTAACGAATGAATACGCGTTATTTCTAGTGATTTTCAATCACACTTCTAGGAATTGGGCAAACGAATATGGTGTACTATCGATTCCATGTTATTATTAATCGAAATAATGTTGGGTTGTTTATTTTAAAAAGCGGAAACTAGTTTTAAGCCAAAGTTAGGGAGATTTTATTCGTTATGTTTTCATGCATTTCAGTTGATGTTTTTTCGCATGAAATACATAAGCTCAATTTTTATAAAAAAAAGTACTATTTTTTTTAGCAATATTTTGACTCGCAAATCTCGAATCAAAAAAAGTATGTACTGTTGGATATTTACATTAATGATCTTTATTTTTATTCAAAGTAAAACTTAACCTTATTATATAACCTTATTTGTGGTTTTTTAGTTTGATAACTTATCGATGACGACGATAGTGTTAATTCTGATGTGCATTCTCTCAAACTAAACTTAATTTGACAGGTCAAAAAGTGATACTGTCCTTTTCTGATCACGGAAGATAGACAAGAACAGCAATACTTTTAGATCTGTCAAACAGAATTCACAAGAATCGACACCATTGGCTTGCGACATCTTGTGACCATGTTGCGACAAATTTGTATTAAACTTTGTACAGAGATGGATTAGATTAGAATTAACTTAATTGAGAAAAATTTCGAAAAAAACTTTAAAGAAAACAACAGAGTTAGTTCCTTGTTAAGTGGATTAAACTTGCACTTGGCGGGTTTCACCAATTTCGTCCATGTTCTTTTCTCTATCTGTTGTGAAATAAATCTGTCTAGCACGTAATGAAACTGCAATAAAAGCGTCTGGACTCAGAATGAGTTTCTAGAATCCGCTCGAAAATATTGAGTTCTCGATATTTTCATATATTTCTTTCCTTTAAATGATGACACAATAACTTTATTTTATGTTTAGAAGAAGATCCGAGACAGAACTAAAGTAATCGACAAAGTGCATGGGATTAGCAAGCTGAAGTATAGTAGAGGGCTGGTCATATAAGCTGCAGAACTCATAACCGTTGTGACGTGTTCTTGAGTGGACACCACGACGTAGTGACAATATACGCAAGGTGGCCTGGCAGTAGTTGAAAAAGAGAAGACGAAAACTGGGCTCAGTGGAGTGTCTTTGGACAGGTCTATGTCTAACAGTGGCCTGACACTGGCTGATGATGATATAAATTCGTGTATAGTAACGACTATCTATGGTCACAGATGTTATGTATTTAGTATGTGTGTGTGTGTGTGAGAGAGAGAAAATGGGTAGTGGCCGGGACCAACGGCTTTCTTTTCAACAGATCAGACCGGACGGCGCACGTTGAATACACCCTGCCTGTGGCCGCCTAACGTTTTGCGTGCTCATCTGATCGTTCCTAAGGTTAATTTTCTAACAAATCTAGCCACGCCAGACCAGATGACCCACCGTGGGACTAGGGTGTAATACATTAAAAACCGTCCCGTTTTTCAGCTCCTATGTAAGTAAATGGATGACCTACCGGTCCGTAATACCACCGAGAGCTAAGCTCAACCGCGATTTATGCTTTTAATACTTTTATTTCACCACTAAAAGTTGGTGCATAATTTACAAAAACCAATATCGCCACAGTTCCGCGAGTTAAGTGAAACAACTTTATAGTTGGACATAACACCCAGTTCCTAAAGAAACTCGAGCATACTTCCAAGAATATAAATGCCCGAACTCAAAGTTTACCCACTGAGTGCGATTTTTAAAATAACATTTATCAATCAAGTTTCAGAGTAATCATTATTATGGGGCCCACCCCCCACAAGGTAGCGTCTTGGGTCCATTTCTATTTCTCGTCTATCTAAATGATCTCCCAAACGTCGCAAAATACAAAACTATTTTGTTTACCAATGATACCTACAGCAGATACGAGACTGCATGAAATCTCTGTTAACAATTTAAAAATAAACGTGGCAAAAAAACTTTAATGGTTTAATTTCAGGCTAACAGAAAAAAAAATTGACAATAAAAGTCGTAGATAGTTTTAGGTCTGACACTTCAAGTGTTTACATAATATACATAATATGTTTGACTTTGCACTAGTTTTTTTTCACAAACTTGCTCTCCATTCCAAAGATCGTATCGCAGTCAGTGCGTGAAATCTCTCAGCGAGTTCTGCTCTCAACTGCTTTGCTACGTTTTTGTATAATACGACCATTCGTTTATACAGAGGTGGGTAATTTATAAGAGTCCTCTTATTTACAGAAAGTGTTACTGTTTGTGGATTTTTACGGGCAAAGCAGGGTTTTGGATAACTTTATTCCATCTGATTTATTTTATAATACGTATCAAACATTTTACGAGAATAAAACCAATATTTTTGAGTGGGTTATAAAGTGGATTATGTTACGTCTAGAAGGTTTTTTTTACATTTTCATCATCATCATCAGCCGGAAGAAGTCCACTGCTGAACATAAGCCTCGCCCCTTGAACGCCACCATGAACGGCTATTATCCATTTTCATCCGTCGGCTCCCTGCGACTCTTACAATGTCGTCGGTCCACCTAGTAGGCACCTAGCTAACTAACTAGCTAGCTACAATTTTGTCAAGAGAATTTATATGAAATTATCATAATGTTTTCCCTCCCACGTACTTAACAACTTAGCATGTATCCAAGTTATCCCAACCTGTTTACCTTCGCTAATAGCTAAGCAAAGCAAACAGCTACAGGGTGCTTTATATTCGTAACTGCGCCCGATTACGCTTTCGACTTTACCGTTAGGAGGTGAACTTGAAACGTTATAACGGAATAAATTAATAATTAATGAGATTAATTTAGGATACATTTTTATTATTTAGTGAGATTATATTAAATTAAATTAACCTCTTAGTGACAAAGCTTTCTTTACAAAAAAAACTGCGCGTAAAGGTTGTCTTAAAAATGGGAGGAGGTTTTCAAAACAACAAGTATATACGAGAATGGTTTGACGCTCCCCTGCAATTTGAGAGAGCGGGTATTTTATTTTAGGGGGGTGCCTAAATGCAGGAGAACCACAATAAACAAAATTCTTTAAAATAATACAGTGAGAGATAGTGATAAGGTTAATATAAACCTACTCACCACAGTCCAGCTCAAAACCTGATGTTAAGTGACGGTGTGGTCGAAGGTGGCGCCACGCTACCTTTATTAGGAACTGGCTCTCAAGTGGGGCTGCCGGAACACACCGTTAGGCGCTTGGCGACAGATTCTTAACTAGAAACAAACACTAGAAAATGCCCTACCACCAAGCTATGGTTTCATCTCGATGTTTACTTTCACCGAAAACTCACGCTCATTGATGGATTCAAATCCACGATCTACGGATCGCAAGCCGACATCTCTAACACCTAGCCATCATCGTTTTAACTGTAAATGTCGATCCATTTTAATAGACTTAAAAAAGGAGGAAGTTCTCAAATCAGACGGTATTTTTTTTTATGTATGGACACCGATTTTGCCGAGTTTTCTGAACCGATTTACGTGATTCGTTTTTTGTTTGATGTGGAATAGTTTCGAATTGGTCCCATAAAAATTTGATTCAGGTAAGCAGTAATTTTAAGTCCTCTTCAACTTCAAATATTCCAAAATAAATTAATTACCCAAATTGTAGTTCAAAAGCTAGCCAATTTAAGATTAATTTATGTTTTATCAAAGTTGAACAACTTGTGAGACTATTTCTTGCTAACTTTTGCTAGCACGATGTTGCCAAAATCAAACTTAATGATTAACTTAGGAGTTAAAGCGATCAATACAAAGTTCGTTTATGATGTCAGAGGTTGATAACCTCCATGGCGGAATGATTCATCAGATCACATGGAGAGTGCAGGTTTGATTCTCGACACGGAACATTTTTTGATAAAATTGCACCTCTTTTGTTTCTGATTTTAATTAATTTATTATAATACTTAGCCGATTATATTCTCAATAACTTTTATAGAATTAGAAATTATGATGTGGCCGTACGGAGCGTGTAGATGTAAGTCTTGTGTGATGGTGAATGTCAAAGTCAAAGGTGTCAAAGTGACGTTTGCGGTGCGTATGAGACATGTGTGTGTGTGTGCTGTGCGTGTAAGGAGTATTTGAGTGTGTGTACTAAGTGTGGAGTTGACAATATAGGTGGGCTATTTAAATAGAGATACGTAGGTATGCAGATAGGTACGCGCGGATGCGCGAACATATGTATAAGTACATACCGTAGTGCTCATGGGGGAGGATCGGGTGGCAAAGGGTTCTTACTTGGGACGACCAAATGGCCGTAGGCCAGTCGTACGCCCTAGATACCGCTGGAAGAACGTGACGGATGCGGACCTACGCGAACTCCAGACTCTGCACTGGGTTAAAATTGCTCAGGATAGAGAAGAGTGGCGCTCTCTCGTTCCGGAGGTCAAGACACACTTTGGGTCGCTGAGCCATTGGAGTTAGATTAGTAGCGATGGTAAATAAGCTATCAGACAGTAATTAGCAAGGTATGCAAACGAGCATTCCTTCCCAGCTCTACAAAGCCACAAGAAACCCCACAGCAGTAAAAGCTAGTTATTCCCATAATTTGGCAACTTGTGCCAGTCACAGGGAGCCGCGAAACGTCACTAAGATTAATGCCACGCGCCTAATTAGAAAACTTTGGCATGCTCTTTAATGACCGAATAGAAACTAGGTACAGTGTTTGTTGACAGGTTTTGTTGTTGATTTTGCCGACTGCGTAATTTCATTTTGTTAGATAGTGAGTTTTTCACATGGGTAAAACCATAGTAAAGAGTAGTAGTTCAGCTTGATACAAATCGGCCGCTGCCGGTTTGAATGTGTGCGAGAGTAGCGGCGCCGTGTACGCACGCACTTTTCGCGCACACAATCAACGAACGGGACAAACGAACGGGGCCGCGGCCATGCGCCGCCTATGCATCAACGCAAGAGTAGGTAATTAACTAGTCGAGCGGCCTTAGCTAACCTACGTTCTTACTTTACTGTGGTACAACTGTGGAGTAGAGTTATTTTATAAACCCGGAAAAGTACCTACCACTTCTTTTTGTAACGAATTTTTATCGGCCAAGATCTGTCCGAGCATAGGGTAGTTTGAAAAACAGCGCTGCGCTCACGTAGTTATTGTTATGTGAATGCAGCACATGGTGAATTGCCCTATAATTAATTAGATAAGTAAGTAACTGGCACCTAGTCTCTGTGTTATAGTGGCAATATATTGGTATTTTATTTTTAATTAAAACTTAATTTAATTGGCAAACGTAGTGTAGGACGTCCTGCGACAAGGTGGAGCGACGATTTGCGCCGAGTGGCTGGCAGTGGTTGGATGAGAAAAGCCGAAGGCCGGGCTCAGTGGCGTATCATGGGAGAGGCCTATATCCAGCAGTGGACTGATACAGGCTGATGATGATGATGATGAATTTAAAAGTTAACTGCATAAATTAAGTGTAATATACATAATCTGTGGACCTTTTCCTCTAACATTTACTGGGCCATTGTTCTTAAAAACCTTCCCTTGTCAAGTCAAATGGTTTTTTTAGACATTCTCGTCTATTGTGGTGGTGCTCGTTACTTTTTCAAGTGTTTTTGTTTCTGACAGATGTGATAAAAGAAATGTTTTCCTGATGTTTTTACAGGAATTGTATGTTGGTACACACTATAGGCCCTTTAAGACGTAATATATGATCTACTGCTTCAAAAGTACTATGCAAACATTAAAAAAAAATATTGCCGTCTTTTAGTTACATCGTATATTACATTGCACCTGAATTTACTAACATTGAGGCCATTAAATTAGCGCTCCAAAAGACGTGTTAAAAGTTCGGTTAACTAAAGCTGGTACGTACAACACATACACACTCTGTCTGTGAACGACCACACGGCATGACGTCTCACTGCAGACGTATTCCGAGAAGTCTCTTTGTCTCTCTCGCACGTGGTTAAAATTATGAGTGCGACAGAGATTGTTATTGTTTTGTTTTTATTGCTGTAGAATGAAATTGCTTTGGTGTGAGTACTGTGAACGTGCCAGATTTAGATAACGGACTGGCTATTTTTTGCATCCGTAGTTAACTACATAATATTGTCAATTAAATATATTATTATAAAAGTTAGCCATTTGCAGTGTATGCGCAGATGGTGGTGGGGCATTCGCTAGGCGACCACCGTTGAGGACGGACGTGCCACGTTTCTGCGTGTCTGCCAAAACTACCGTATAATGATCAGTGGTCGGAGTAGATATATTGAATTAGGGTCAATGATTTGAAATGTATATTTATTAGTATGAACATTCCACGGGAATTAGATAATTATTTTCATCCGTAATTTTGCGATGTATGTATTACCTATAGTACCTATATATTCTATATATTTTATCGCTAACACGTTATGGAATCGATCTTTTTAGGGATCCGTACCCAAAGGTTGAAATTGGGACCCTATTACTAAGACTTCGCTGTAGTTTGTCATTCACTGCATTTTTTATTCGGTAGACAGTTAAAATTTTCAGAAGACGTGTAAACTACGGCCGCTATAAGAACAAACAATAAAAAACAAAAAGTTAAAAATTCAAAATTACCCCACACATGGCGCATCCTAGTTATTCTTTTGATATGAACATTTCCGACGCAAGTAATACAAATCAATATACCTACTTCGATCACTGATAATGATTCAAGTGTTTTATATGAACATTCTCAAAACGGTGAAGGAAAACATCGTGAGGAAACCGGCATGCCCAAGAACTGCAACATTCAAGGGCGTGCGACATCTACCAACCCGCACTGGGCCAGCGTGGTAGATCACAGCCCATTCTCTCTGAGAGAAGGACAGAGTCCCAGCAGTGGGAACGTGAAAGGCTGATAACGATATGAGCATTGTACACATTCGTTTATTTATTATACCAGCAGAACTCGTGGCCACTAATTCTAAACCACAAACCAGCCGCCGAACATTACAGTTGAGCTACGTAGTCCTAACCGTTAAATTGGTGGTAGATCGATTGGTAATTCACCAAGTTTGGAATCACCATTTGCGGGACTGTTTAGTCGGATTGGATTTGAGTTGGTCGAGATTTTGAATTGGGTAAATAAACAGGTAAACGAACCAGTGTTTCAACTGCCAGCTTACGACGCAGTTAACAACAATAGTAGTTTATATATAAATATCTTAGATAGGATTATGTTAATGTTTATTAGATATAATATAACAATTTATAATTTATAATATACAATTGGATAAAAAATTAAACTAAATACTAAGAGCTAAACTATCTATATAAAACTAAACATCAACAAATAAAAAACCTGATTTAGGTCGCTGCCTGCAGGTAGAGTGCCCAAGAGACTGGCGACATTACCTCTTTGAATGGCTAGGCTGATTCGTTGACCGAGGTAAGCGCCAGCCCTTTGGTCACCCGTGGCGTCAACGAGGATTATGTTAATATGATTTGTCACCAGGTTTTGTATATAGCTGTTCGCCACGGTTTCACCCGCGTGAACTACAGTTTATTACGATAAAAAGTACATTTAAAAAAAAAGTTGCCTAAATTACTCCTTATAACATTAGCTATCTGTGAATGAAAGTCCCGTCAAAATCGGTCCAGCCGTTTCAGAGATTAGCCGACACAAACAGGCAGACGAAACATTTAAAGATTATTTGATGTGAGTACCGTATAACATACTTAATTATACATACTTTCACATGCATTTAGTGAAAAACTATTAATTTGGAATTACAAACAGACACTTCAATTTCATTTATTTGTATAGAGTATAGATTAGCTGCGCCCGCGGTTTAACATCAGATTATTTTTGGTTAAAGGCAGAAAAAAAGAAAAAAAATTTATCCATGAAATCTACTATGCGAAAAAATCTTTAACAAAACCGTTTATTCCGTTCGAAAACCAAATTGATCGAGTTCGACACGCTTTTTGCGCTGGAATCTCTGTAAAAAGCTGTGTTGCAGAAAAAAACCAAAAACAAAGTGCTGAAAGCTTTTAGTTGTGTGAAAACAACGTCGCAACGTTGTTAGTTACAGTTTGCAAATAACTTTCGGTGCATTGTTTTTTTTTCTATTTAACAGCACTTAGTGATCGCTCAATTGACTAATACTGTTTTTTTTTTCTTTCTAGTCGATATAATATAGTCTTTTTCGATCTTTAAATAACAAGTTGAAAATAATACAACGAACAGAATTTTAAAAGGATTTATTATTTATTTTGGAGTTGACATATCTGTGGATTATATTAATTGTAACCTTCAAAATATATTCCACTAACTCTCCTACTAATATTAAAAATGCGAAAGTTTGTGTATGTGAGTGTGTGTGTGAATGTTTTTTACCACGTATCACCGTAACTACTAAACCGATTTTGATGAAATTTAGTATGTTGATACTTTTCCTAAAGTTTTATTTTCTAGTACTGGCCTCTTTTAACTTAGGGATACAAAAAAAAGCCTACTACCTACCCAATATCTATGCAACTTTTTTTATAAAAATCGGTCAAGCCGTTTTGGAGGAGTTTGGTTACTAACACTGTGACACGAGAATTTTATATATATAGATAAAGATTAAAAATAGATATAGATTAGAGATAGATTTTGACTTAAACTTTAACTTTGAACATAATCTTGAGTACCTAAGATCGTTCCCCAAGATTTAAGCGTTAAAAGGGCCAAGAGAGAGATTGATTCTATTCTCAAACTTTAAAGTATTAGATGTTAGAGTTTTAAAAGCTTTGTGTGTTTTATTCCAACACATTCGTTTTCTTTGAACGTTTTAACAGTTCGTTTCGAGTTATATTTCCATGTTATTCGTTTTGTTTGAAGCTGAAAACTGCAGTTACTTTTCAGTAAAGATTGTTCCGGCAGCTTCACTCAAAATTTATGTATTTGTTTTATTATCTAGTTATTTCAAATTACCATCATGCCAGTGACGTCAAAAGCGGCTTCAACGGAAGACCAGCGCTAATCAAACGAGCAGCACAACGCTGAGTTGAGGCCGGTTTGCAACGATACATTTTCTTTTTCTTTTTTTTCTTATTTCTACATAATGTATTTGTCTTGTATAATTTGTTGCAAATAAATGATTCTTATTCTTATTCTTAAGAGCCAGTTCCCAATCCAAGTGTAGAATGGCGCCACTTTCAATCACATCATCACTTAACATCTGGTATCTTGCGTTCAAGCCCTGCCCTCTACCTAGGTATACCATACAAGCTGTTCCCTGCGGTGTCACCCTCGTGGTCTACAGTTTCCCATTTTTAACCATTTAGGGGGTGAATTTCAAAAAATCCTTTCTTAATACAACCCTATGCATACCCTCCTCAAGTTTCTTCGACCAGCGGTTTAGCCTGTGCGTTGGTATCAGTCAGTCAGGACTTTGATTCTTATATATTATATAGATTTTATGTAAGGTATGTTTCATTCTATTGAAATTGAAAACTTTTTAAGCATGCGTTAACCACAGCGTCGCTTGTCATCAGGCATCAAACAAGACAACGGTCAAACGTTTGTAAGCAATAGAAAAATGTATAGAGGTTTTTTACTCTATCACGCAAAAACCACTGAATGGATTTGAATGAAATTTGGAATGGAGAGATTATACCCTAGATTAAACCTAGCTTACTTTTTATCCCGGAAAAAAGTTCCTGCAGGATAAAAGGAAGACGCGGGTGAAACCGCGGGGCACAGCTAGTATGACAAATATTAAAATGTTTACGCCCGAAATCAATAATCGATCCTGATCCGTTATCCGCGGTTTTGGATCGAAATATCATGTCATAATATGTCATTTTAGTAGTAATCTGTCAAGCCCTAGTACTAAAAAGTAAAATGACATATTATTGTGACACGACATATCGATCCAAAACCGCGGATAACGGATCGGATCGTTATTATTTTGGGCATTAGTTTGTTATACATAAAACCTAATTTATAAATTAACTCAGTACACACCCAGCCATTTTTCTCGTCTCGTTTCCATAAGACCCGACGTCCATCCCTAAATACGTTCATGAACAAGCCTAACTTTCTATACATTGCGCCGTGAAGCATCCTGTACTTTAATACGGAACAGTAGAAACTTGATCTAAGACTATTATCGTGAAGAAACTATTGTTAGTAGTTTGCAGCACAAGGAATAGACGTGCTGTGTCTGAAAAAGCAATTTAAACTGTTCCCAGACCTGGTGTGTGGGCAAAGTCAGAGGAAAAACAACATGAAAATTTCAAACTGGCTTGCAAATAGAGAGTTGCCTAATTATTTGTTGGAAAAAAAAAACAAATGAACACTCTGACGTGGAAATAGTTATTTGTTATGCAAGGCTGCAAAGTTGTAATTTAGCGCGAGTACTTATATTGAAACCCGAGCGTAGGATTCTAGAATTGAAACCATGAGCGAAGCGAGTGGTTCAAATATAGAATCCTGTTCGTAGCGAGGGTTTCAAAGGTACGAGACGCAGAATAACTTTGCAGCCGAGCGAAACACACAACTCACTACAGCGAGGAAAATGCTAGATGCAAGAAAAACAGATGAAATAAGTTTGTTTTTTTTTTTCATTTTTTTTTTTTTTTTTACTAATTATAGGATAGCGTTTGACCACAAGTCACCTGATGTTAAGTGACGATGTAATCGAAGATGGCGCCACGCTACACCTGGACTGGGAACTGGCTCTCAAGTGAGGCTGCCGGAACACACCGATAGGTGCTTGGCGACAGATTCTTAACAAGAGGGTGGTAGCTAGCCAGGCGAGTACTAGAACTTACCCTACCACCAAGCTATGGTTTCATCACGATGTTTTTCTTCACCGAAAGCTCAAGCTCATTGTAGGATTCGAACCCACGTCCTACGGATCGCAAGCCGACCTCACTACCACTGAGCCATCATCGCTATTTCATGCATTAGTCGTGCTGGTCAGTGCCATTATTCCAAAACGAGGTTGGCATACTGACATGAAATAAGTATTGTTGCATGCTAAGTAGACTGACAGTATGGAAAATCATTGAATGGAAGGTTCGAATTTTAAAAATACTTTCCACGCTAGCGCGCAAAATGCGCTTTTGCACTCAGATTTTAAATGATAAACAGACTGTTTCCGAGCATGTGAGGTGAAAAAAAAATTGTTGTTTGTTCGTCATTGATGTTGAAAAGTAATTTTAGCTTCAAAATAATAAGTCGTTTTACCTAGGTTACACTATGTACTAAGTTTTTATTTCAGCGCATTATAATTTAAGAAAAGTACAAGCCAAGCCGTATGGAACTAGTTGTGGCCAAGATATTATTTTGATGGGATAGTATGATGAAAGACTTTTGGAAGGGATTCTTTTCACATATTGCAAGTATACGGGAGAAAAGAGCGCTATATTTTCTAACGATAGCTAGTGGGTTCTGGAAAAGCAAATTATCAATTCAGGCTTAGCGCGTCACCAGTTTCGATAACATAATCATTTAGCATCAGGTGTTATGTGCTCCGCCCATGAAACCAGTAAAAAACTATTGGATGACAAAATAAACATCAGAAATTTTACTTACTATCCCTATCCTTACTATTATTATAATTGTGTTAGTGTCTGTCTGCCTGTCAAGCTTTCACGCCTACACTACTAAACCGATTTAATTAATAATTAATAATTAGTTTAATTAGTACAAAGATAGTCTAAAGCCGAGAAGGAACATAGGCTATTTTTTATCGCGTTAGACTATAGCCCCCGTGAGAGAAACCGCGGGGAACAGCTAGTACTTATATATTTTTAAAACACTTTTATTAGCTTGACTTGTAACTAACAATGTAATCAAATCTTAGAAGCCAATTTTCACCCACTTCTAATTGTCGTATCGACTTGAAACTTTGTATGTGTATGTAATCTCGGTGACAATGCAATAATTTGGTATCATCGACCTGATCTGATGATGCAGCCGGAAGGTGGGTAGGGCATCTCTGCAGTGGCTGCTAGTAAACTCCTCGTGTTTGGGCTCATATGATTCGTCTTGATGAGTCTAAATTAAACTTGGTAACAAAAGACTAAAAAGTAAAAAAAAAAAAAATATATAGTTTAAAAAAACTAAAAAAAAACACTTTAAAAACGCACTGAAAAATATAAAATAATTAAATTTACTTCTATTAGTTACGATATAATGGTTAATTCAAAAAGTGTGGAGCGCTTTTTGGTTGTGTGTACTTTTATTTACCCAGTAAAAGAAGCGCTTCACACTTTTTGAATTAACCATTATATCGTAACTAATAGAAGTAAATTTAATTATTTTATATTTTTCAGTAAATTTAATTACTACCAACATCATAAAACGCCATCTCTTGTGTCTCGGATCACACATTTAAGGCAGAAATATACTGTGACACAAAGAAAGTGAACTCACGACGAGTTTACTTTATAAATCTTGTGAACTCAGGAGGATAAATAACTTACTGTTTGATTTACTTTTCAGTGATTACAGCAATTTCGAACTTAGCAGGAAATGTACAGCGCTTTTAGATTTCTATTTATGAGCTCCCTGATGAATTTAAAACTTTATTTTCGGAATGGAAAGGCTCATTCTTTGTTGAAATGGAGCTTCTTGAACCTGGATTCTTAGAATTATTTTGTACTAGACAAAAAAGTAATTTATAATACATAAATATATAAATTCAGATATATTATGATATACCGTTAACGCTCGCGGCGATAGTGTCTTATAAGCCGGACTGTATAGTGTATATGTCAGACACACATGAGATCAATATCCAGAGATGGATTGTGCGTTATCTCGTGATGTCAAGACCATCATTTAGTAGTTTCAAAACTTACATCATATCATATTTCCTTACACTTATAAGAACTAATATCCTTAAAGCATTAAATATCGTGAGATCTATCTGACAATATCGATCTCATGTGAGCCCATGGTCATTCCGTTCCGTCCCCCGCCTCACCGTGCTTTCTTAAGGCGCGGTAGAGCGGTTACGGTCAAACTATGACAGCATTTTTAACTGGCGCAATCTATAGTTTGTAACTATTTCGTTGAAACATTTTCAAGTGTCGATAGTTATAGAGTGCTAGCTATTCCCCACGGTTTCACTCGCGCGGGCTACAGTTTATCACGATAAAAAGTAGCCTATGTCCTTCCTCAGGGTTAAAACTATCTCCGTACCAATTTTCGTTTAAATCGGTTCAGTAGATTAGGCGTGAAAGCGAGACAGACAGACAGAGTTACTTTCGCATTTATAATATTAAGTAGGGATTAAAGAAGACCATTGTAACGTAAATAGATGACGATAGTTGCCCTAAGACCAACCAACCTTGTTCACTGACTATACTTAGTATTTCTGAGACGTTTTCATTATGACATAAAGGGAGAATCCAATTATATCCCAGCTTCTGAGTAGTTGTGCATGAGAAAGGGTGAAAAGACGACCGCTCGCTTTTTCTTACCGAATTTCTATGGCTAATTCGGTCTTCAGGTTCCTAAAATTGTGACGGTCCAAAAAAGCACTTGTAGCATAAGAGACGTGTTTGAACATCAATTGAGACACTCGATTGATAGAATTAGAGCGTTTTGCCCAACCTTTTCTTGATTCGTTCCATTCGATTCATTTTATTTCGTTCTCTAACACTACTTACAAGTTTTTACAAGTTCGGAACGTTTTCACTAGTTTCCGACTTTGGAAGGGTAAGTTCGATGGGTTCCATCCAATTTGGTCGTTTTTTACACCGTAGTGTAAATTGTACCTAAACTATTTAATTGTATAAATATTTTTTTGATTTTGATCAATTTTGACTTTGAATCAAAAAATCAATTTTAAATATTTTTGTCTTTCTGTCTGTCTGTTTGTTCCGGCTAATCTCTGAAGTAGCTGGACCGATTTTGACTGGGGTTTCACTCGCAGATAACTAATATTATAAGGAGTAACTTAGACTTTTATTTTAGAAATTTGAACCCAGGGGAAGGTCATAGGATACTTTTCGCGATAAACTGTAGTTCACGCGGGTTAAACCAAGGGGCTAGTATAATAAGACGATGCAGTCAAAAATGGCGTCACGCTACACCGGGAACTGACTCTCTAGTGTGCCTGAGATTCGTAACTTGAGGGTGGTCATTGATATACACTTCATTATCAGCCTTCCACGTTCCCACTGCTGAGACTCTGGCCTTCTCTCAGAGAGAGAGTATGGGCTATAATCTACCACGCTGGCCCAGTGCGGGTTGGTAGATGTCACATGCCCTTGAAAATACACTTGACTTGATATACACTTGACACTGGCTAATTATACACTGATCATGTGATCCAAACATTAAAAAAAAGTAAGGTACCTACTTTTGTTTACTTCTACCTATCGGTGTGTTCCGCCCCACTTGAGAGCCAGTTCCCAATCCAGGTGTAGCGTGGCACCATCTTCGACTACATCGTCACTTAATATCAGCTGACTTGTAGTCATACGCTATTTAGCAAGTAGTAAACAAAAAAACTGATGTTTACCTTTTTTTTTACTTACTGTGTGATTGAAACTCCTTAAGATAAGCCAACCGAATCTTCGTCCCGTCCTTTCCCTTTCATCAGTTATTTCAAGTCCCTTCTAGAAGTTTTCATATTACATAATTATTATGTACCTAGTTCTATGTGCCCAGTTCGTAAGCGTTCGATGAATTCTACACAAAATAATGTACCTATGTTTCGTCACTTTGAATACACTTTAATTTTTCTTCATAATTATCAGCCTTTCACGTTCCCACTGCTGGGACTCTGGCCTTCTCTCAGAGAGAGAGTATGGGCTGTAATCTACCACGCTGGCCCAGTGCGGGTTGGTAGATGTCGCATGCCCTTGAATGTTGCAGTTCTTGGGCATGTCGGTTTCGTCACGATGTTTTCCTTCACCGTTTTGAGCGATGGTAAATCCGCACATAACTTATAAGTCATAGGTGCGGGGCCGCGAGGATTCGAACTCGGTGTCGGCATCTTGTAAGTCGCACGCCTAACCGTTCGGCCACCATCGCTCGTTCCGGCCACCATCACCAATTTTTCTTAGTATGATTTTATTAGAATACTAGTCCAGCAGTCTATAAAAAAATGTATTATATGTCCAAGGTCCAAGGTTTGAACTATCTCCATACGAAATTTCATCAAGATTTGCTAAGCGGTTTAAGTGTGACAAAGTTACTTTCGCATTCGTGCCTGTAACCCAGAACTAGCATAGAGTTTTCGTATATATATAGTTTAATTTATTTTTCAACCCACTTGCACGTAATATGACCATAATGGCAACGCATTAGGTACATAATTCAATTTACTCGTGCGTTTTATACATGCCTTTTTTTCAATCTTTGCAAGTAGTTTTTGTTTGTTTATAAATAATGAATAAATGAAATATTTTAGATAACATTTATGATAAATCAGGCGTCAAAATTATTATCATTTCATATGAAATTTTATAGTTTTTTTACTGGCAGGCTACTGGAAGGCACCGCAAGGTAACAGACTTGGCAATAGACTCGTAACTTTATAACAAAAAAAACTGCTTGTGTCGGCAGCCACCGCTCATGAATCACTGGCTGGCGTCATAATTAAATTTATTGAGCGAACACAACTTTCTACCAGTTTTTTTAATAACATGTTTTAATTTCCTATTCAAGTGGGTTTTTTTCGGATTGTCCTGGTACATCGACACGTCGCGTGTATTATTTGTCTCGTGTCTAGACTTTGTTTCACTTGAAAGTTCGTATACCAAGTGTATGAATTACTTGTGGGTGGTCTTTTTTTGGTTTTTACGATAAGCATACCTACATTATTACTTTGATTCTTATATAAAAGGAATAAAATGCTATTTTATTTAAATTTCAACTAATTTGATTCAATTTATCAGAAGTGGGATCAAAATGTATCTGAATTCTAATCAAATACGATAGGGAGACGTCATAATGTTGTCAGGGGACCCAATATTTGTATTGAAGAACAGATGCAAAGAAAGTTACTTTAAAAAAATACTTTTTACCTATATTTTTGTTCTAAATTGGCGTTGCCTGTCACACTCAGATAAACAATTGTATCCGCTCAGCGCGCATTTTCTTCACCCTTGTGACTTTCGCACCTAAAAAGCCCAGCGTAATGATTCCGTGATTTCTCCTACCAAACAAAAGAACTTGTGAAGGGAGAAAAAAATAGGATCCGATTGAAAACAATTACGGAGTAGCAAGTTTCGCGTGATAAGGAACGCCGGGGTAACTTTTGTCAAGCGAAAAAAAGGAAAGGGAATTTTAAGCTTTTCTTTCGCACGAACAGGTATTTTTGTAACAAATCGCATTGTTATTTCGGCGCTCGTTTAGTACGGTCATAGATAACGATTAACGTTTACTCCGCACTAGGATTCTGTTCTATTCTGACACATTACAAACACATGTTTTGTTTGGCCTGAGTGTATTTTCATTTTGATGGTGCGACGATATATCCAAAATTGTTGGCAGCGGTTGGATGTGAGCAAGTCGGGCTCAGTGGAGTACTTTGGGAGCATGTCCAGAAGTGTACTCAAACATGTTGATTATGACTCTGTAGGATGTAACTGGCATAGCTCTCAGAATTCGCAAGTTGAAGTGGCTACGGGCAGGCCACATCGCTGGACGAACCGATAACCGATGGGAAAGGAAAGTCCTCGGGTGGCGACCACGAACCGGAAGACGTTCTGTAGGTAGGCCTCCACTAGGTGTGCCGACAACATTGTAAGAGTCGCAGGGAAGCCTATGTTCAGCAGTGGACTTCTTCCAGCTGATGATAATGATAATGAAGATGTTAATAGAAGTAGGCACTTGAATACGTGTTGTTTCTTTAACCGTTGCAAAACTTTATTGTAAAACCTTGATACGTTTCCGTGTTGGGTAAAAGAGATATTATTTTAAAACCATCCTCACAAAGTCAAGACGGACGGCTTTGCCAACACAAAGGCAGAGGCAGGATAACGATCTATAGTAGGAAAGTGGGCACAGGTATAGTGCATGGCAAGTAATATGGTACATTAGGTATATTTTTACCAACCCGCGCTGGGCCCGCGTGGTAGAAAACAGCCCATACTCTCTCTCGGTGCGCTTCGGCGCTTCGGAGGGCACGCGAAGCCGTCATTCCCAGTTTTTGTCTTAGGAGTCGTTAGACTATGTCGGAGGCCTTCGGGTAGTCTCAAAACTCTGACACAGGCAAGCCACATCTTCGCCAATCCGCATTGGGATTATTGTCCAAACTCTCTCTCTCTCTCTCTAAGGGAAGGCCCAAGTTCCAGCAGTGGGAACGTAATAGGCTGTTGATGATGTTTTTTTTTATTTATTGTCCCACTGCTGGGCAAAGGTCTCCCCCATTTCCTTCCAGATATGTCTATCCCCCGCAACCTCAGGCAACCGCTCCTCAAATCCATCTTTTTCGGGGCCTGCCTCGGCGACGTCGCCCGTCCTCAGGTACCCACTGCGTGATGATCCTTGCCCAGAGATCCGGGTGCATCCGGCTAACGTGTCCCGCCCAGTCCCACTTTAATCTAGCAGTCTTTTGCCCTACATCAGCAATGCCCGTTTTGGAGCGAATTGTGGAGTTAGGAACTCTATCGATTCTTTTGAATGATGATAATGAAGAATAAATCTCCACAGCTTAGACAGCGATTTTGTATTGCAAGGCATCTACTTCCGATCTTTTAATTTTAGCATTGTTTGCTTTCAATAGACACAAACTTAAGTCATTATTATATTTATTGACTTTTTTGGCGTCAATTGAACTGTCAACAGGTTTCTTTTAAATTCTATTACTTATGTTTCTTTAAGTGTTTAACCATTTTATGTGTTAGTCAATGCACACTGGCTAAATACACAGACCGTGTGAAGACATAAATATAAAAAAAACAATATTAGTTTTCGCAACGTACTACTGTCATTAGTCAAGAAATACCAAATGACGATCACTTCTCCGATGTGCCATTTTTTCTAGGCGGTACGCGTGTGGGCGTACATTCTAGGAACTATTGTTTAACCTGTGACTACACGGAAGGCATTGTTACTGAGTCTTAGGATCGTGTTCCCTGATTTGTGACGTAGGTATCTTTAACGGTATGTTAAAATGGTCTTTACGTGATTTTGCTCGTTAATGATTTTCTCCGTAGTGGAAATTTTCCTTATAAAAAGTTTGTTAACAAGAAAATGTCAGCCAACCTATTTTTTACTAATAAAAGACTCGCAGTGAAAAAGTGATTGAAGCTTTTTTGTTTTGAACAGATTAAAAAAGGAGCATTTAATTTTGGTTAGCATTTATGTATGTCTTCGTGTTTTGTAATGCATTGGATTGATTTTAATTATTCATCGATTGGTTTTTAAAGTCCCTACAACATTTCACATTAAATTACAATAAAATTACTAAAATGGGTTTTTGCTTAAATATTTTTTTTTTCAGTGTTCTGATCCTACTATACCTTTAAAGCCTTGATTAAGTTACAGCTGTAAGTTACTGTAAGTTATTTACTTTAGGAAGAAAACTTGACCAAAAATAAAAATAAAATCGACATAACAGCACGTCTCATAGAAAATACAAGCAGGTATTTTATAAAACAACTTGCATTCTTCGGATATTGCTCATCTGGATAAATGGCTTCTCCAGAAAAATGGCAAAATTATCCTGGTTCCCGGTTGCAGCGACATAAAGTTTTACTCATTGACGTAAAGAATAGACGTCGGGTCCTTCGTTTAAGCATCTAAACCAAAAGG
Source organism: Opisthograptis luteolata (assembly GCA_931315375.2). Classification (NCBI taxonomy): domain Eukaryota; kingdom Metazoa; phylum Arthropoda; class Insecta; order Lepidoptera; family Geometridae; genus Opisthograptis; species Opisthograptis luteolata. The sequence continues at coordinate 2,569,004 of OV928049.1, read as the reverse complement.
GGCCTAAAATGGAAAAAGAGGGATAATCACACGTCTGACCAAATTGATCGCGTGAGGGTGACACGGTCAGTCGAAGCTGCAACAAACTGATACATTATTGCAAACAAAAATTATGCTATATATTACTGACTTTATATCGTAACTACTACAAATCAATTAATTTTTTTTCGCGCCTTATACATGTGTATTAGTATATTTTTTAGGTTCTTTTCATTTGATATATTTTTATTATTAAATTGTTATCTATGACTGAATATGTTATTTGTGGATGTACCTTTGCTCAAAACGGTGAAAGAAAACATCGTGCGAAAACCAACATGTCCAAGAACCACAACATTCAAGGGCAGATTACGGCCTATACTCTTTCTCTCTCTGAGAGATGGCCAGAGGCCCAACAGTGGGAACGTAATAGGCTGATAATGATGATGATGATTATTATCTCCAATACCCAGACTTCCGTTTGCTTACCCCATTATTATTAAACTTTACAAGATATTGCACAGCAGCCCCAAACATAACTTATACCCAACTTAAATAACTTTGCTGTAAAACCCAATTTGACACAATACATATAACGTGAACGCAAACATAATCGTAACATATTTCATAGGAAGGCTAGCACAAGCTCCAGTCTAGGGCGTTATTATGTCTAGTGATGGGCAAAATTGCCGTGGTTACCGATAAAAACGGATAAATCCGTAAATGTTTAGGCAAATGTGTTTAGATATAACTTAGATAATTTTTTGTGCAATTGGCGAGACGAGCAGGTCGCTCGTTTGATGGTGAGCGTCTCGTTTGCCAATTACACGTTAATACCACTGAGAATATTAAACGTAAAAAATTCATAAAACCTCCACGCATCTCTGTTATTAACATATTAGGTGTTCCCCGCGGTTTCACCCATGTTGACTATATGTACAGAGTGATCAATCCAAATGGGTCAGTATGGGGAAGTCAGAAACTATGAGAGATAGCGAAATCCGTTCTTAAGAACCATGGCTTCGATTTTAGATTTAATAATAATGGCATTCAAACTTTTTTTTAATCTCTCATAAATAACCGGGAATTGAACCATTTGGATTGATCACCCTGTATACTGTTTATCGCAAAAAGTATCCTGTGTCCATTCCCGCGGTCCAAACTAACGTTGTCTCTATACCACATTGCATCAAAATCGATCAAGCCTGCAGAGGAGAAGAATTACAAAAACACACCTCCTTCAAGATGGGTGTGAAAAGAGTCCTTAAGGGTCAGCAACGCATCGGGAACTCCCCTGGTGTTGCAAATGTCCATAAGCGACGGTGACCGCTTTCCATCAGGCGGGCCGTCTGCTTGTTTGCCAATCTATTACATAAAAAATAACCACACACACACACACACACTCCTAAGTTTTATATCTAATGGTAATGAGACCAAGAGTGAAAATCAGACGTGAAAAAATCCGAATTTTTAAACCCGTACTTTATATTTGTATCTCTAAATATTATTACTCCCAACGCTCCAGTCCATAAGATGTGTGAAAATTTATAGTTTACATCAGCCATGAATTTGCTTGCGAAATTTCAGAAATAAACTAATATTTCAACCTGATTGCCTTCATTACTTTTAAAAAGATAATTTCTATGAGAGTGTAGATAATTATATTCTACTTATATATAAGGTTCATCATCATCATCATCATCATCATCAGCCTGTATCAGTCCACTGCTGGACATAGGCCTCTCCCAAGGTACGCCACTGAGCCCGGTCTTCGGCTCTTCTCATCCAACTACTGCCAGCCACTCGGTGCAAGTCGTCGCTCCACCTTGTCGCAGGGGGTCCTACACTACGTCTGCCAAGGTAAGGGGGGTATATAAGCTTGGAATTCTTGTATTATTATGATTAATATTTGAGTAGCGTTTGAGTGACATATTTTTGTATGACTAAATTGTAATTAGGTTTTGAAACGGGATAATTACCATTTATTTGTTTTCGTTTGAGTTCTCAATATTTCGGCACTTTTGCAAACGCCATGCTCACGAGAATACTAAAAGTTCTGCGTCCAGGATTTTTGATATTATAACAGGCAGATAAAATATCTATCTACCCGCTTTCTCTCACGTTTTTTGCGTACGATGACATTACCATTTCCACCCAAGTCACTCGCAACTCGATTAAAATCTCGACACACAAAACCCTCGGTATCCCTTCGCGAGCTTGGACAGCTGCTTTTTCGTCTATCTGTGTGTTTGTTGTGTGTATGTGTTTCTGTAATTCCGTTTCAAAACGAATTCTAATGTTATTGACCTTGGTTGGTTATAGGTGGCATATATATGATTCTAAGATTGATAATTATTTATTAAATTAAAACAAAAATATATACTATAACAATGAACTAAAAAAATTAATAAAAAAAAACCTAAACTAATAACTACAATATATTAGTCCCTTTAGGCAACGTTCCGAAGATACTGGCAGCGTTCCCGCTTTGGATGGCTAGACTAATTCTTTGTCCGAGGTAGCTGCCAGCTCTTCGGTCTCCTGTGATGTCGACTAACCTTTTTGTTATTTCCTTAAAAAGGCTTAAAGCGCTAGGACCCCACGGATCAAGGGTCTCGACACCGAATGGGACAAAATCATAATCAATTTAATTGAACCTATATTAATTAATTTTTAATTTTTCATATTTAATTTAACCTTGGTTATATATCAAAGCGACTGGTCGATGCTACCCGTGACCAAAATGCTGGCCGTTATTTTGCGCAACGAATAAGCATTGCCGTTCAACGCGGCAATGCGGCCAGCATTTTGGGAACGTTGCCAACTGGTAGTGGTTTATTAGATTAAGTAGTTTGTTTAGTTTGATAGGTAGTTTTATTTTACATTTTAAGGTTTAGTTAAGTGTTTTTATTTTGATCTAAAATAAAAGCCTATTCCAGTGTAGAGTCAATAAATTACCTTGGTTTAAAACATTAAATTAAATCATCAGAATGTCACACAACGAGTATAAAAAGGGTATAGCAGAGAGCATGAGTCAAAAACAGAGCATAATATATTCAAGTGCTAAAAAATCAACAACAAGCTTAGTCTGCCAACAAAGTACAAACGGGTCTTACAAAGGGAAATTTCGTTTTTCACCACGTATTTTTCGTTCAAAAAAGTAAAATAAATGTTACACAAAAGCCTCCTTAATTTACGGCTGTGACGGACCGAAACGTAGAGCTTCTCATCTTTTCGTTCGGGACTTTTTCTTGTTCTTTTAAACGGTCGGAACTACTACTTTAACGTTTTGGCTAAAGTTTTTGTTTCACTTATCTGACGCATTCAAATTAGTACTAAGTATTTTTTTAAACTGTAATATAATTAAAGTACAGTTAGGGCGAGCATTATAAACGTCCGAAAGTTAAATGTCATACCAAATTTCGTTAAATTTGATCTTATTGTCAAATTTTCCGTGCCATAAAAATCTGTTCGTTTAATTTCAGTAACATTTTACCGATGGAGATGATAGCGATTTGACCTTACGAATAGTTCGTTGAAAGTTCCATTGCCGCCAAAAATTCCCATAAAAAATTCACAGTTGACAGTAAAATGACTAGTAACCATAGACAATTCACGTAAAAGTTTCATTTCACCTACAGACAGTTAAAATGCGTTTATAAAACCACACACAATCTTAGGGCCGGTTTTATAAACATTGTACCTTTTTTCGGTAACTCATTAGTAACATGACGACTCGTAAATGACACGTTAGTAATGAAAACTGCTTATATATGTATATATACATATATATTATATAAAAATTGGATATTTCTATCTAGGCATATAAGTATTTATTTCTCTTTAATATTATTATAAGTATGTATATCGTTGTCTAGCACTTATAACACAAGTTTCGAGCATAATTTGGGGCTAAGTCAATTTGTGTGCAATTTTCCCCGACATTTAAAAATAAAACTAAAGTATAATATTATAAATGCGAAAGTTTGTGTGTGTGAATGTGTAACCACGTATCACACTGTAACTACTAAACCGATTTTGATGAAATTTAAAATAGAGATAGATTATACCCTGGTTGAACACACAGGCTACTTTTTATCCCGGGATAAAGTTGCGGGATAACAAGAAGACGTGGGTGAATCCACGGGGCAACTAGTTGTTTATGAATCCGACCCTAAGAACGACTGGGCACGCTCCACTACGAGCGCTCACTCGTTAGTCCCAGTGTTATTATAAAGTTAGATGAATTCCAACTTTAAGGTTTTGAAACTGGCTGCAGAGTACTAATAATCATATGAAATTTAAGCACATATAGCACAGATCAGCAAATATAGAACTAGTTTACAACTCGAGCGAGAAGTTAACCAAAATAACTACACTAACATGTTGGGAACTTGCTCCGTAACTCGGACAACTCACTTATATGTACTAATTCGGGATGTTAAAGCTAGGGTATGTACCTTTAATGTATTATACGATTGCATCTGAGCCATTTTAGGGTTCAGTGCGTCAAAAGGCAAAACGGAATAGTCCACATAATTTTTGATACCCAAAGAATCCTAGTCATAACTAATAATGCCTACACAATCACATACATGGCATTATTATTTATTTATATGTGCATAAATATTTAATAGTAACTATAACGACTTGTCCACAGTTCCGTTGAACATTGTACTAAAGTGCATAATAAACTTCAATCCGACGGACAAACAGAGGCTTCACAAAACATGTATACCTTCTAAAATCAGCCTTTTTATTGCCATCCCGGTCACAAGAGAGCCTTAATTTAATATAGCAAGCTCGATCTGTGTACAAAGGAAGAAATTTATTCATGAAATTTGTTTTGCAAGGGTCCAGTTTGGGGCCGATAAAATAAACTCTCTTTCGTGTTAAGTTACTTCGACGCGACGCGCCGTATTATGTACGAGGACCGGTTGTCTTCATATTTTCCTTTATTCAACGTCTGTCCTCCAGTTTTTGAAAAATATATTTTGTTGTGTAGGGACCCGTCAACACAACAATCAAGGGCATGCGACATTTACGCGCACTGGGCCCGCGTTAGATTATGCCCATACCCCTATGCCCTTATGCCCTTATGTCCTGAGAGGAGGACCGTATCCCAATAGTAAGAACATAATGGACTGGTGATGATGATGATGAAAAAACTGTCGGTTAATGCATGGTCAAAGTTACTACAAGAGGGTGGGTTAAGTTACAAAAATCATAAAACTAATGATTTTTTCTTTACAAGGTATTGTGTTTAAAGTTGGCAACACACTACGCCTATATTGGAAATTAAAACGTTGAAATTTTTCCATAAATTAGACACTTTCACTTGACTTCCTTAAAATATTTTTTTTACACCTAATCCTTCCTAAGTAATTCGTCAAGTACCTATGAAGAATGCGCCTACCAAATTTAGCTTCTTTCGACTTGATGTTTTCGAAAATTCATAATAAATTAGGTGCATATATCTGTAATTCATACCTTATAGCAGTTGAGTGACAACTATCTAACATAAGAAAAAAATAACATTTATCTGAGTAGGATTAGAAGGAAGTAGAACACGTTAACAAATCGAGTTGGTTATAATATCTATGTTGTCAGTTTTACAGAACAGAACCTAAACATTTATTGCAGTACATTTTTACAGCAGCGAGTTAGGCTTTACAAGGCTATAAAGCAAGACTGGAAGGGGCACTAAAAATTATCTTCAAAGATAAAGAACTTAGTGGCGTGTAACGTCCAGTTTTACTACGTCTGTAACTTGAGAGAACGTCCTTAGAAGAAACAGTATGGGAAGTCTATACTGTTTGACGACCGATGTGGCGCAATGGGCGAATCTAATAGCCGACTGCGTAGCGTGAGGTCCCGCGCTGTGTTCACGTCACGTTAGCATCCAACTACGAAATCGAACGGAAGTGCACGTATCCGCGAACTTTCCTCTTCCACGTCACTTTTGGATCAATAGACCAGGGTAGATTAATCTTTGAAAACAAGAAAAATAATCGTAGGATGAAACCTATTGGAAAAGAAGGCTTATAAAAATTAAAGGAAAAATAATTTACGGATGAATTAAGGTCGGGAAGGGGAAGGGCTGAGTTTTTAAGGGTAAAAAACGGTTAACTTCAATTTCCGGCATTTCTCCTTTCATTTTCCTTCTACAACTTGTTTGACGGCTTGCATACCCGCGAGTATCAACACAACGAATGTTTGAAGGTTTCTTACTGCCTATACTGTTGTTTAGGTCTACACAATACACGGATAAAGGATTAAGGGTTCTTCCGTAATGGAAAATACTTTGTTGCTTTGTTTAACTGAGACCGTTAGAGATTGGTGCAATGAAGTTTTTGTTGTGTAATTTATTAACTTTATTGTGTAAACTGTTTGAAGTTAGTGCTTTAATTTTTCCGTTTTATCGGATTTCTATCATATTGTGACGTGCCTCGTCTTCACACTCCTAGGCAAATATGGAATGGGTCTTGCTCAAATAGAGAAATATAACTACACAAAAAAAATAATTAAAAAACTTTTCACACAAACCCCATCTTGATGGACGTAAAAAATGTTATATTCAAATCGGTCAAGCCGTCTTTGTGTTGTAGCAAGACTAACGAAATGCTATTGATTTTATAGACGAAGAAAAAAAAAAGAGGAAAAGATGACATTCTGGGGTCTAACATTTTTCAAGGTTCGTTTCTTGTGTTTCATAATGATAATTATAGTAACTAACACAAAGTGTTTATGCATTTTTCATTACGAATTACACAACTTCATAAACGTAACTTTTTTTATTTTAATAACAAGCAACTCTATGACTTTTAAAAAAGAAAAAATTCTACACAAAAAAAATATGATTTGACCTGTTTATTATTCAAACTCTCGGCGGTCACCGAATAAAACGTACATTTAAAATTCTCAACTTCAAACATTATGCCTTTCGCGGCTTAGCTTCTATTTAAAATTATATTCTGTGCCTACCAAAATCTCTGCGACATAAATTGAATCATATTTTCTGTTTACGAGAATTTCTGGATTATTTGATTTCCTGGGACTTAAAGCCCGGGTTCTTGTAACCTCTCTCCACAAATGATCTGGGAAAAACCGTTTAACATACATGTTTTGTTTTATGTTATTATAAGAGAACAAAAACCGACACGACTAAGCGTTTTTTACATCCCACACATCATCACATCATGGCCACATCGCTCGACGACCCAATAACCGATGGGGAAGAAAGGTTCTCGAGTGGCGACCACAAACCGGAAGACGTTCTGTAGGTAGGCCCCTCACTAGGTGGACCGACGACATTGTAAGAGTCGCCGGGAGCCGATGGATGCAAGAGGCTAAGGAGCCATTCATCGTGGCGTTCAAAGAGGAAGGCCTATATGTTCAGCACAGCAGTGGACTTCTTCCGGCTGATGATGACGATAAAACTATGTTTTTTGATTCCTTGAAAAGCTATATTATACTTAATAATACTATGTTCATCATATTATTATATTATGAACACCATCTGCCAGCGTCTGCTAAATATCTCATAGAAATTTAGTACTAGTAATCAACGTCAGTCTATCAACCTCTATTTTCAGCGAAGCGATATATTTAAAAAATTGCGAGAATAGCATTAGAATTTGGATAAAACGGAAAGTGCTTTTTTTGTTTGTGTAGTTTGTGTGTGTGTGTGTGTAAATGTTTGTTACCACGTATCACCGTATACCTACTGATTTTGATGAAATTTGGAATGGCTATAGCTTATACCCTGGATTAACACATTGGCACTTTTTATTTCGGAAAAGGTTCCTGCGGGATGGCGGGAAGACGCGGGTGAAACCGCGGGGTGTAGCAAGTTTGAAACATAAACTAAGAAGAAAGCCTGTTCTTGTGATCTCCACCTTAAGTCAATTTAGAGCTCGCATTGAGTTTCATTATTCCGTTAGATTTGGAAGTGTTGCGGTGGAGTCTCAAATATTTTATTACATTTAATAAACGCCTGTCAACATTTAAATACCAGTCAATAAATAAAATAGACGCTTTAGCTATGAACTCACTTTAGCTATGTTTCTTTTAAATGTAGTATAATTTCAGCTGATTTCTAACTGTATTACAATAATGTCTGTCTAAACAAGGTAAGTGTTCTGCGCAGTTGGAGGTCACAAATTCAAGTTCAATGTTTCACTTTAACTGTCTGTATTTTTAGGAAAAGTTAACTTTCAATCGTCTGAACTAACCACTGGGCTGGACTGGGAGACGAGTCTGTAGATTTGATTTCAAAGAACAATGGCCAAAACGGACGCGAATTCGTATGAAAACGATCTATGTACATTCAGCGACAAAAGTCGCTGAACAATGTCGAACTATCCGATTTTGTTCATCATCTTCAACCCCAAATTTTGACCGCATCATCACTTAACATCAGATGTGTTATGTTACGGTCAAACGTTACCTTGTAAACTGTGAAGAAAAACCAAACATTACTGATCTTAAACACAATGGGAAAGTCGAGTATTACCGCTGACTGTACGATAAAATTTGTATTTTTTTGCGTATTAAGATTATACAAACGATATTTTATAGAAAGTGTAGAAAAAAAAGATATTGAGTTTTTAACTTCGTAGTTTCATAGAACATTTTTTAACTACGATACTTGGATGTTTTGAACGCACTCCGCAATTTATTTGCCATTCCGTTTCACGCTTTGGAAGTCGGCCCTACTTAAATGAAGACGAGGAATTGGCAATATTGGTTGCAGGGATTTCCTTTTTTCTCAGCAATTACAAAACATACAGAGCTAATATTTATGTACATAAAAGATCATGTTTTTGACTACAAATTGTCGGAAGGATAACACGATTGGATAACTTTCATAGCAGACAAACAATTATCGAAAACCGCCATAAGGGTTGACATTTTTTTTGTATGGTATATATACACATTCTTCAAAGAACTACAGATTTAGTTTTATAAAATTAACGATAGTTTTCATATTAAACGAAAAAAACCCTTTTTTGGCGCATACGAACATTACGAACTTACGGCATTAGTCAGGTCGCTTGCGTTTTTGTATGGAGCTGATTTCAGATTCATTGTTTATCACGGCGTCCTCTTAAGTCATTAAAATCAACATTATTTACCAAACATAAACAAAAACTCATCTTTTTAATCTAAGTACTAGCAAATTGACTGTCACTGTCAAATGACATTGACAGAAACGAAAATTTTGATACAAAGTATTTTGCGGTCAGGTTTAGGGCAGTATGAAAAGTGGCCAATGTTATTTATGTAAAAGCGATGCGCCCAGTTTTCCCCTTTTCCTAAGAAAGATTGTTTTTCTAAAAGAAAACGTGCTTGACCTAATTAGGCTTTAATTCAATGTTTTATTTACTAGCTGTATATACGCGGTTTCACCCACGTCTTTCCGTTATCACGCAGGATTATTTTTCCGGTATAAAATGTAGCCTGTGTTTTAATCCAGGGTATTAATCCAGCTAGCTCCATGACAAAATATTTCAATCAAATCCGTTTTGTAGTTTTTGCATGAAAGAGTAACAAACATCCATATTAACTCACAAACGTTTATATATTATACTTTCACGTTTATAATATTATAGTAGGATATGCATTATTATAATATAACTAAATTGGTTGGTGGTGAATTAAAAACAATTACGTACAGAATAATTTTGTATTTATTTATATTCGCATTACATTGTGTAATTAAAATTATTGTTACACAAAGGTTTTATATGTAAGTTCTAAACAAAAAATTCTAAATGAAATGAAAAGTTCTAAATGATTACCATAGCTTATAATAATAATGTTTTGATATTATCAATGAAACAGATTGGTAATTGATGGTTATAATTATAAACAATCACTAGCTGTTCCCTGCGGTTTCACCCGCGTGGGCTACAGTTTATCGCGATAAAAAGTATCCTATGTCCTTCCCCGGGGCTCAAATAATCTCTATACCAAATTTCATTTAAATCGGTTCAGTAGTTTAGGCGCGAAGGCGTATATATTCCGTATACTAAAAAAATTATTCCCGCACTTCGGTGCCCCCTCACCGCGTTACCTGCTGTAGGTATCCATTATCCTATTTTAATTCTAGGTTAATTATTTTTCGAACCACGCGTTTGAATCGTGCTGTTAAAGGTCTTCCTGGTTCGCGACCGCACTTTACCTATTTCATAGATTCTCCCTCACCTCGCCGCGTTTCCCGCTGCGCTGGGGTGCGGCGGGTTTATTTTTCTACTACTACTTACATTTTTAAACTCGTGATATCTTTCGAATGGAATGTCCGAATTGAATGATTCAAAAAGTTTTATAAAGGTATTGAAGCAGTTTTGAATAAGAAGTAATTTATTTTGATAAGGATTAATACCAAGACACAAATAAAGAGCCTTTTCTAGAGGCGGCATTAAAAATTTTTTTTTTTAAATAAAATATCACTTATTGCGGCATAACTATAATAGTTAGACATATGCTCTCGCGGACTTTTTTGTAGATCTTAATAAGACCTACAAACCCGTAAAACATTATTTTGTTCTTTTGTTCTAGTGTCAATAGTTTTTGCAGCGCACGCAAAAATAGGTTTTCGATTTCACACCTTGGGTTGCAAAATAGCAATTTTCTTACGGATCCCTAATTTTTTTGGAAATAAAATATAGCCTATAGCCTTCCTCGATAAATGGGCTATCTAACACTTAAAGAATTTTTCAAATCGGATCAGTAGTTCCTGAGATTAGCGCGTTCAAACAAACAAACAAACAAACAAACAAACAAACAAACAAACAAACAAACTCTGCAGCTTTATAATATTAGTATAGATTAGAGATTATAATTTAGATTTTGGTAAATAAAAATGCACCCATTTTAAGGAAATTTAATTAGCAAAATAAAACACTAAATTAATCCATAAAATATATATAAATACATCATGTTGGAAATAGTTCCATCTACATGTATTGTAGAGTAAGTAGAAAGAAAAAACAATATAAACGGTAATTTTAAATGAAAAATGTATACCTACCTAATAATAATTCTAGTAGTTGGAGACTCAATGTATGAAATCATCATCATCTTTTGAGAACGAATGAATAACCCGGTTCAAATGACATTTTGTCTTTCCATTCTTACTCACAATAATTTAACTAAAAATATATTATGAACATTGAAATAATACCACTACGACCCATATTTGAACACACGTCTTTCCAAGTTCAATCATAAGTTCTCGCTTATCAACGCTTACATCTTAAGAACAAAGACCTAGACCTCTTAAGAATAACTTACAATAAATTATATTTACAATACCTTCCTTAAAAGTACGTTACAGTAACAACGGTAAGAAGTATCACCAAAATATACATTTTTAAAGTAAATACACTCGCACTTCCGTAAATTGGCCTTTGTTTCACCGCTCCTTCCATGAGACCTGTGAACAAATACTTTGTATTAGGACCACTTGACCAACTCCCCGGCAAGATGTCACGCGCATGGAGGATCCGGAAAAATCAAGAGATCGAAGGCCTAGTGGGCGAGTCCAATCGCACCGACGGCGTTGGCTTGGCCACGTAGTGCACATGGGGAAGGATTGGGCGGCAAAGCGTTCTCATTTGGTACGACCGAATGGCCGTAGGCCAGTCGTACGCCCTAAGATACCGATGGAAGGACGCGGTGGATGTGGACCTACGCGAACTCCAGACTCTGAACTGGGCTGAAATCGCTCAGGATAGAGAAGTGTGGCGCTCTCTCGTTTCGGAGGCCAAGACACACTTTGGGTCGCTGAGCCATAAGAGTAAGTTTTTTTATTTAGGACCACTAGTGAAGCGATTATGGCCTAGTGGTAGTGACGTCGGCTTGCCATCCGTAGGTCATTGGTTCGAATCGTGCAATGAGCTTGAGCTTTCGGTGAAGGAAACATCGCGATGAAGCCATAGCATAGTGGCATTTTCAAGTGCTCGCCTGGCTAGCATCCATCTACGAGTTAAGAATCTGTCGCCAACTTGAGAGCCCGTTCCCAGTCCAGGTGTAGTATGGTGCCACCTGTGGTCACATCGTCACTTAACATCAGGTGACTTGGTTGCCTCTAAGAGGTTTTTTGTCTCTTTTTATTATTTTCCTTCCTACAGGGTACAGGAAGAGGAAAAATCCTTGATTTACAATACACTTACCCCCTACGTTTACTTCTGCTGCTGACTGAGAGCTTGGGTACAGCTTTATTTCTGAAAAAAAAATTGGTAGTGTCACCTGAGTTGTGCTCAAATTCCACAAAGCATTTTTTTTTATTTGTTATAAAATTATGTTCAATATTCACAGCGGATATCAGTTTGAAATCAACAACGTGATATACTTGTTCGTACAGTGACTATTTAATTAGAAAACTGTTTCATAATAACCTTTTTGACAATTCTAGGAAAAGATAGATACATTGTTTGGATAATACATAAGAAAACATAACTAAAAAGAAAAGTTGATCTATTGTGTGATTTGCCTCAAATAATAATAAGCTAGTTATCGTTCATTATTTTTCTACTAAGATATATTTTATTTTGATGGAAATGTTTAAACAATTATACCAATGTCCAATGTATACAAAATAAATGTAGAATACAGAGTTACTTTCGCATTTATAATATTAGTAGGATAGATGATAGGGGTTTTCTTACCATAAAGCCGTAAAGTCCCTTCGCTCTTTCCAAGTGAATTAGTGCTGACACAGTTGTAGGTGCCGATATCGCTCCTGACGAAACGCCTTATGGTCAGGTTCATCATCACCCTATAGGACGCTTTCTTCTCGTAGATCGTGTATTTGGGACTGTAAGAGAACATGATTGAGAAACACAACACTGAAGAAACAAGGCAAATGTCACAAAACAAATTACGCGAAAAATTCGAAAATGCAAAATGTAAATGCAGATAACGATTGAATAAAAATTTTGTGAATTTTTTAGTGGTTCACTAGTACTATAGAACTAATTGAGACACTTTTTAAAAATGGGTGGCCCTATCATAGTCGTTTGGATCTCATCCCTGATGCGCTTTCGCTTCGTTGTCTTTTAAGAAAGGCTTTAAGCGCTCTATACCATGATCGGTTCAAAACCTGTTCACAATTATAACAAGGCTTATCAAGCCCTCTCACCTCCCATACAATACAAGCACTTTCATAATCCAATAGCATTCCCGATCCGCACGATTAGTGTACTTAGATAATTTTGCCTATTACCTACTCGTCTATTCAAGAATGACTACAATAGGGTCAAGTGGGGATCGATGATACTCTAATCGGTATTTATGATTGGCTTCGGTCAGCTTACTGGACAACAGGATGTCGTTAAGGCTTAGCGGGATTATTGGTATACAGGAATGGAATCAGGCAATTATTGGATGGAAAATTAATAATTTTGCTCTATTACTAAACAGTATGTACTAAACAGTACATAAATCACACACATAATAATTATAAAGTAGCTGTTTGTTCTCTGCAGTTTATCGCGTTAAAAAGTATTTTATATCCTTCTCCAGGGTTCAAACAATCTCCATAGCAAATTTCATCAAGTTCGGTTCAGTAGTTTTTATGTTTATCCGATACAAACAAAAATCAAATCTTTTCTATGTAGATATTAGTATAGATATAAACTAGCAACAAGTCGCGGCTTCACACGGGTCGGCAAAAAATTCATACAAAATTCGCATTGAAAGAAGCACTGTCATTTTTCCCCAATTTTTCCAAATTTTCGGGGTATTTTCCAAAAGTTCTGTTGCCTGTGTGGGAGGCTGTAAATAGCAGGGCTTTAAGTTTTTGACAACATCACAAAGAAATACGATAACTTTAACCACTTGGATATAATGAAAGCATGAAGTACAATACAACTCGTTGCAAAAGCTATAATTGTTCATGATCACAATAAAACTGCGGGAATCCAGACGCTCAATTATAAAAGTTATATTACACAGCAGATTAAAAAAGCAGTTAATAAATAAGCAATAACCAGTGTGCGCCGACACCGAGTTCGAATCCTCTCGGCCCCGCACCTATGACTTGATAAGTTATGTGCGGATTTGCCATCGCTCAAAACGGTGAAGGAAAACATCGTGAGGAAACCGGTATGCCCAAGAACTGCAACATTCAAGGGCATGCGACATCTACCAACCCGCACATCCATTTCCGAATGAAATATCACTCACTCGCTCACTCTCTCTTTACTTTTCATTGACAGATTCGGCTTGGTCAGTCAGCGACAAAAGTAGCTTATCGTACTCGATTTTCGATTTGTAGTATTTCGTTTTTTTTTTTACAACTAATATGATGTAGCTTTTGACCACAACACTCATGATGTAAAGTGATGATGCGGTCAAAGGCTGGGGTTAAAGATGATGAAGGTAATCGAAAAACATGGTATTGTTCAGGGACTTTTGGCGGTGACCGTTCATTAGGTTGGTAAATTCATGTAACTTACCCGTCCAACAGCATTTCTCCCCGGTTCTTCAGCCAGTAGTTAATGGTATTTGGGTAGGCTTCTACAGTACACTCAAGTACTACATCAGTGCCGAGTGGAGCGCCCAGGAGTTGGTTTGGCACTATCACCGTTGGTGGGACTGGGGAACGAAATCAATTGTTAGTACCATTTGTATTTCAATTTCAATTTCAATTTCAATTTCAATTTCAATTTCAATTTCAATTTCAATTTCAATTTCAATTTCAATTTCAATTTCAATTTCAATTTCAATTTCAATTTCAATTTCAATTTCAATTTCAATTTCAATTTCAATTTCAATTTCAATTTCAATTTCAATTTCAATTTCAATTTCAATTTCAATTTCAATTTCAATTTCAATTTCAATTTCAATTTCAATTTCAATTTCAATTTCAATTTCAATTTCAATTTCAATTTCAATTTCAATTTCAATTTCAATTTCAATTTCAATTTCAATTTCAATTTCAATTTCAATTTCAATTTCAATTTCAATTTCAATTTCAATTTCAATTTCAATTTCAATTTCAATTTCAATTTCAATTTCAATTTCAATTTCAATTTCAATTTCAATTTCAATTTCAATTTCAATTTCAATTTCAATTTCAATTTCAATTTCAATTACAATTTCAATTTCAATTTCAATTTCAATTATTTACTGCATTCATATGCTAGTTATACATGAGATCTTAGAGGTTAAGGTTAGCGAACATATGGACCCGAATAGGGTATAGCAATCTAGGAGCGGACCAATCCATTTTAGTCATTTCGAGAAGTCATCATTGAGGAAGTCATTTATGCTGTAGTAGCATTTGTCAATTAAAAACGTTTTCAAGTTATTTAGAAATAAATAATCTTTTTTTTTCAGTTTTCAATTTGTCGGGCAACTTATTGTATATTTTTGTTGACATTATGTTTGGTCCGGAGCTGTGTATTTTCAATTTTGATGGTGGTATCTCTAATTTATGTTTGTACCTAGTTGCGTAGCGTCGTGGTTGTTCAGCTTGCTTTATGAAGAAATGCGGATACTTTCTAACAAATTTGCTAACTTCCGTTATATAAAGAGATGCTAAAGTTAATATTTTAAATTTTGTGAAAAGTGGTCTACAGGTTTTTTAATTAGTATTAGGATTTGAAACGGGATATTAGTAGGTAAAGTCGTGATCATGGCGCTTAAAATATTGAGAACTCAAACAATAACAAATACATGGAAAACATCCCGTTTCAAAACCTAATTGTAATGCTGGATAAATCACACACAAATTCAATTTAATTCGCACATGAAAATAGACAAAGTTTTAATAAACAATGAAGCTATTATCATTATCAGAGAGGAAAGCACGTTATGTTTTACCTGATCATTAAAATTAACAGCCTACTTAAATTTATACAGGGACGGAAAGGATGAAGCTCACATAAGCGATAAAAAATCCCCTAAAGACACATTTTAGACAGGACCATAATCATAAAGAGAGAGTGATCCAACCAGAAGCTACATTAGCACAGTACAGGTATTATAAGGTAAATTTTTGATGAGCTCCTATTTTTATCCTATGTCAGCGCATTGTTGGCCGACCAGGATTTATTGCTGCGAAGTTCTGGACTACGAGTACAATTGTTAGGGAAGGCGTGGCGCTTACCGTCTAGCAAACGACCATTTTATAGCGATGACGGCTCAGTGGTAGTGACGTCGGCTTGCGATCCGTAGGACGTGGGTTCGAATCCTACAATGAAATTGAGCTTTCGGTGAAGGAAAACATCGTGATGAAACCATAGCTTGGTGGTAGGGTATTTTCTAGTACTCGCTAGCTACCACTCTCATGTTAAGAATCTGTTGCCAAGCACCTATCGGTGTGTTCCGGCAGCCTCACTTGAGAGCCAGTTCCCAGTCCAGGTGTAGCGTGACGCCACCTTCGACCACATCGTCACTTAACATCAGGTCACTTGTGGTCAAACGCTACCCTGAAAGGAATAAAAAAAAAACACATAGGCTATTTTTTATCCCGGAAAAAGGTTCCTGCGGGATATCGAAAAGACGCGGATGGAACCGCGGGGCTAGTTGCGCCCCGTCTCTATATAATATCCATCACTTTAGGTCTTTCTAAAAAAAAATAGATCTCTAAAGTTGAAAGAGAATTGTTTACGAGCAATAATTCTTATGTCAGAATATAACTATAAAAACATGTAACAATTAGAATTCATAGTAACTTCATTCTCTTACTTAAATATTGCCATTATACTCATTAATTCATTTAATTATAATAATTATATCTGTGGCAGAATGTCTACGATTGCACACATTTTATGTGAATGGCAACTTTATATTCTTTCTATCAATTTGGATGGGGTAGATTTTGGCGGGAAATAGTAGTGACATTCGATTGTATTGGGAGCTATATGGTAGGAAAATATTTGGGTGGCTGTTTAGAGTGATTCATCGAGATGTGTGAGTGGTGATATTTATTCTCCTCCTGGCTTGAATTACAGAATATATATTTTGAATATAATATATATATTATATCTGTCTCAAAAATTAACTAAGCTCATAAGACACATACATGTAGACCCAGAGTCCAGACAGCGCCACAGTCATTTACCATCTGCCATTCCACACACCTGCTATTTCAAAGTACGCATCCTCCGTACGTCGGGGTGGGAGAGGCAATGACAGGGAAGAGTCAATTATACGCAAGGGCGGCTTACAAGAGGGGGATCAATTCGGGTTTATCACGGAATTGGGGGGAGGTCTTTGGGAGTAAGATGTTGCGGGTAGGGTGTTATTTTTATAATAGACTACCTGCGCACTGCGGTTTCACCCGCGTGGGCTACAGTTTATCGCGATAAAAAGTTGCCAAATTTCATTTTTATGTGTATGTGTGTGTTTGTGTTTGTGTGTGAATGTTTGTTCCCACGTATCACCGTAACTACTAAATAAATTTTAATAAAATTTGGAATGGAGATAGCTTATACCCTGGATTAACACATAGGCTACTTTTTATCCCAGAAAAAAGTTTCTGCGTTATAACGGGAAGACGCGGGTGAAACCGCGGGGCACAACTAGTATTGAATAAAAAATGTGTTAAGAATC
The DNA here is from genome assembly GCA_931315375.2 of Opisthograptis luteolata. NCBI lineage: Eukaryota > Metazoa > Arthropoda > Insecta > Lepidoptera > Geometridae > Opisthograptis > Opisthograptis luteolata. The sequence goes on along the minus strand of OV928049.1, from coordinate 2,551,457 downwards.
TATCAATAACTTTAGCTCAACTCAATATGTTTTCGTTATCACCGCTCTAACTTCGTGGTTTAGCCCACAACCTTAGATATACGAAGGTAGGCAAGAGGAATAATCTTCTAATTGTATTGGCGGCGAAGGTGGAGGCTTTGCGTTTGTTTGATTTCTACCTTACAAAATGTCAAATACTGCTCGTCAATCGGGAAAGGAGAGTTTAGTACAATCAATCCGTGCCTGCAGATAGACGTATGAAACTTATACTATACCATCGATTTTTCCTAACTACTTGCCGGTACTTATAAAAAAAAATATTTGCACCCCGCGGTTCCACCCGCATCTTTTCATTATCCCGCAGGAACCTTTTTCCGGGATAAAAAGTAGCCTAGGTGTTAATCCAGGGTATAAACTATTCACATTCCAAATTTAATCAAAAACGGTTTAGTAGTTACGGTTATACGTGGTAACAAACATTCACACACTCACACACACACACACACGCACACACTCCACAAATTTTTTGCATTTATAATATTAGTACGATAGGATTACACAAAAAAAAAACAATCATATAAAGATCCAACCGTTTTGGAGTCCATATGGAACATCATTATAATCAGCCTCTTTCAGTCCACTGCTGAATGTAGGCCTCTTTCAAAATACACCACTGAGCCCGGTCTTCGACTCCTCTCACTCAACCACTACCAGCCATTTTCTTTAATTTTGTTATTATATTATGTTAAAGTGACGATGGTCGGAAATGGTGCAACGTTACACCTGGCGCGCAAGTGGAACTGCCGGAATCCACTGGATAAGTTCTTGGTGACAGATTCTTAAACTAAGGTTGATAGCCAGGCGAGCACTAGAAAATGTCCTACAACCAAGCTATAGTTTCATCACAATGTTTGCCTTCTCCGGAAGCTCATGCTCATTGTAGGGTTCTAACCAAGGACAATGTGCACAACCAAGCAAAAGAAATCTTTGTATTGTAGCTTATAACATACAAAATATCGGACTATTTATATGACAAAAAGCTTGGGATTGTGGTGAACTTGCTGTAATTCAATCAATTAGTAATATGAATAAAATTGTCTATGTGATCGCGCCAAAAAAATTACCTGCCGTGCGTTTCTTGTCTGTTCTTTTGCCGGTGTAAGGAGGTTAGAACAGGCGTAGCTAGTTTTAAGTTTGACGTTTTAAAGTGATCACAATGTATCCTATTCAATAAAGTACTATTGACTATTAACTATTGACTGACCTAGGGGTCGCAAGCCAACGTCACTACCTCTGAGCCATCATCCTTTCAAAAAGTTGTATTAATACACAAAGTAAATGAAAGCAAATTAAAGGCGGTACTTACAGTACACGCTGAGTGTGACCCGCTTGCTGACAGCCGGTGGTACGTCATTTGAAGCGATACAGAAGAACGCACCCATCTGTCTCCGGTCTACCTTCCAGAGCAGCAGAGAGCTGCCCACATAGCTTTCCACTAGAGAAAATACAAAATGATTTTAGGCTGGTGTTGGTGTAGATTCAGTTTTGCATTCTCTAAAACTAAACTAAGTTTGACAGGTTTAAAAGTATGCTGTCCTTGTTTGACCACGGAAGTAAATAAAGGTGTACGCGCAGCGGCGTACAGTTAAAAAGAAATATGTTGTTGATATTGTAGTTTTAATCGTACTTTTACATAAATTAAATAGGCAAAAATAGGTACAGTATTGTATGGGTGTGCCTTCGTGGCCGTGGATTTCTAGAATGTACGGCGCGCACGCAGCGCGCTGGTGAGAGCGGGACGCAGACCCCTTCGGTGTGGCCCGCCCCGCGTCCCGCGCAGCCTACGTCGATTCGGCTGCCTTACTGTCACGTACAGTGTGCGTGAACAAAAGGACAGCATTACTTTTAGGCTAGTCAAATTTAGTCTAGTTTTAGAAAATGCAAAACAGAATTGACACCATTCTGGAACGACACTATTTAAGTTCAGATTTGATAAATAAATATGTACCAAAGTAATTAAAATCTATTCCGATTAGAAATACACACAAACACAAACATTCGCAATTTTCACAGTGATTTTATAGTCAACAGCAATATTTATTTAGACTAAGACCAAAAAAATAATATTTTGTTCTAATTATTTACTAATTAATCAACTGCTATTAGTCATTATATTAGAAACTAGTTACGCTCCGCGGTTTCACCCGTGTCTTCCTGTTATTCCGCAGGAACTTTTTCCGGGATAAAAAGTAGCCCATCTGTTAATCCAGGATATAAGCTACCTCCTTCCAAATTTCATTCAGATCCGTTCGGTAGTTTTTGCGTGAATGAGTAACAAACATCCATCCATCCATCCATACTCACAAACTTTCACGTTTATAATATTTAGTAAGATAGGATAAGTCAAAAAAGTTATAGGATTTAATTTAAACCGTTTAGATATTTTTATGCCTAACCTTCCTTGAACATCATCGATCCTTTATCTTGCGGTTAAACCCATCGCTAACAGCAACTTTGTCACTGACTGTACTACCCTTATCTCATACAATAACTACAGCCAAAGAGTCAAAACAAAAGTGAACCCTTTTAGCTCTTAATTTGCGTTTTTTTATCTAATGGCTTTAATTCAAAAACAGTGATCTAACCCAGAAAAATAGCACACCCCCGATCAAAGCCACTTTCCATCGCCTTGCTCCTTTTGTCTTCAATTTTGATGACGTCATCGTTCCCTTAGATTCAATGTTCTGGTTCAGTGAAAACATGAGCCCCTTTTACAAATTGAAGTGTCTTAACTTGCAGTTTGAGTTTTACAATCTACTAGAAATGCTAGCAGCCTCAAAGTTTTATTATTTACTAATTTACAATGACTCTCCTTTCAAAAACCCTTGCATAATAAAAATAACTCAGAAATCAAAACGATTTTTTTTCTTTCCGTGGCACCACACTTCACCTTTACAGGAAGCTCTCAAGTGGGGCAGCCGGAGCAAACCCATAGATGCTTTTTGACATATTATTAACTTGAGCTAGACAGGCGAGCACTTTGAAATGCCTTACCACCAAGTTCAATGTTTTCGTCACGATGTTTTCCTTCACCCAAAGCTCTAGCTCATTATTGGATTCAAACCCACAACATAAGGATCACAAGCAAACACCTATTAACAACTAAACCATCATCGTTTCAACATAATATCAAATCTGGTTTTCCAAAATGGTAAAACCCTATAACTCCTCTATGTGTATCCTGATATTTATTCCATTACATTTAGAAATCAATAAGAAAATGTAGAAGTGATATTATCCCTGAGTGAAATACCGTTGGCGTCAGTGAAGTGAGAAGGTGAAGTGGCAATTCTTACGTCATTTACATAACGCGGTCGGGAGAAGGGATCGGGCGTGTTTACATAATAGTTTAGGGTACCGTTACGAAACGTGTTAAGAGAAAACTATAATAAAACTTCATCAATCTTCACTTCACGATTTGGTTATTATTTCATAATAGTTTTTTTTTTGTGCTAGCGCCCACTTTAGGTGTAGTGTGAAGCCACCTTCGACCACATCGTCACTTAGCTTCAGGTGACTTGTGGTCAACGTTACCGTTGTAAAAACTTTAAAAACAATTAGTGATGGGACTAGCTTGTCACTCGCCTAAAAGCGATTGCGACCCAATTTTTTTTTTAATTTTAGGTAACAGTAGATCGTAGGTGCCGCTACACCGGGACTGAAACTGGCTCGGTAAGTAAGTCTGATCTTAAACTTTAATAGTTCAAAATCCTTTGCAGCGACGACTTTATCTTTACGTGATTATATATTGGCTATAATTTTAATTTTTTTTTTTTTTTTTTTTATATGAGATAGGTAAGCATTTGACCCCAGTCTCACCCGATGGTAAGTGATGACGAGGCCGAAGAATAATAATTAAATAAAATAATTAATTTAAAAAAAAAATAAAAATAAAATTTTAAATAAAATTATTAATTTAATAAATAAAAATTGTATATGCCCTGGAACATTGGAAAAGTTGCCCTTCAAAAATTGTTCAGTGTTTGTGCCGTTTTTCTATTATAGTTTGGGTTGTTTAGGAGCTTTTCGATCTTTATTTATGAAACGGAACCCTAGATAATTGAGTCAAACTCTCACTTATTTTGTTTTCTTTTTACATTGTCAGTTATATCTAATGATAGCTGTCTGGATAGAACGATCACAGGATTTGAAGCGGGCTGCTTTTGTCTAATGTAGATTTTTGTTGAAAATATTTTTTTTAATGTACTTTTCTATTAATTTAAAGGTAGAATAAGGCTCTATAAAATTTGGTATTTGGTAGCATTGGAACGGTGACGAGAGCGACTTATAAGGCGCCGATACCGAGTTCAAATCCTGTTGGCCCCGCACCTGTGACATAATAAGTTATGTGTGGATCTGCCATCGCTCAAAAACGGTGATGGAATACATTGTGAGGAAACTGGTATGTCCAAGAACCAAAACATTCAAAGGGATGCGTGCGACATCTACGAACCCGCACTTGGCGAAACAGACTTCTCTGTGAGAGAAGGCCAGAGTCCCAGCAGTGGGAAAGTAAAACGCTGACGATAAATTCGTTGTGAAATTTGACAAATTAGTTGATGCGTATTACTAATTTGAATTAAAAAATATTTTTTGAAAACACAGCACTATTCATTTTCCAAATGTTGCCACTGTTTATGTCACTATCCTATACCTATATGCAGAAAATAGAATGTTAAGGTTGAACACAGAATTTTCAGGTCAATACGTGAATCTCATTGCCGATCCATCACTTTTCTATCCCGTCAGCAAGATTTTGATTTAAGACTTGATTCGAGAATCCTTTGGGGGAAGAGACTTACGTTTGAGGTTTTTCTTTATAAAAGCCCTATTATTTCTAGATGTCAAAGTCTATATACTGATGTCTGTGTTTTATAAAAGTAAAATGAATATTTTTGTGGATATAATAAGTTGGGTGGATTGTGAATTTATTCCGAAACATAGTCAATATCCAATATCGTAATGGGGATATACTCATTTTGCTGTTTTATTTGCTTGTTGTTTGAAATAATCTCATCACACTTCACACTTGTTTATGTTACAAATGCGAAAGTTGTAATTGAGTGAGTGTTTATGTTGGCAACTTATTGACGCTAAAACGGCTCAACGGATTCGAGTGACATTTAGAAAAGAATATAGATAGATAGATTAACTAGTTATTGGCACACCACAGTACAAGGATAATTATAACTAGAACAACAATAAAACTTGGTATATAATATAGCTTATATCCTGGATTAACCTCTAATATGGTCGAGGAGAGCGATGGCTGGCACATGCGTCAACTCGTGAACGGGTGCTGCTTGTGGGGTTTGGTCTGCTTTGGTTGTGATCCAGTAACTCGTTAATATTCATGTTCCCATATCCCAATTGCACAACCAAACAAGAGAAATTTTATTAGTAAAGCTAATTAAAAAATATCGGACTATTAGATGACAAAAAATAGCTTGGGATTTTAATGAACTTGCTCCAATTCGATCACTTAGTAATAAGAATAAAATTGTCATTGTGATCGCGCCAAAAAAATTACCTGCCGGGCGTTTCTTGCCTGTTCTTTTGCCGGCGTAAGGAGGTTGGAACAGGCGTAGCTAGTTTTAAGTTTGACGTTTTAAAGTGATCACAATGTATCCTATTGAATAAAGTACTATTGACTATTAACGCATAAGCTATTCTTTCGATTACCTTTGTAGAAATCCTTGCTACCAATTCTCTTCAGCAGCATAGGTTCATGGTCTTCCCGTCTCCAAGTTATCTTCGGTGGGGGGTGGCCAGTGGCGGTGCAGGTCAACGTCACGTTGTCCAGTTCTCTCACCGACACGTCTGCAGACGTTTCTTCGTTTATTATGTCTGGAGGCACTGCGACCAGAAAATACATAATATGTGAAACGGGAGTCCTTCAATGTGGAAAAGTGGAACTTAAGAATAAGTAATTCGAATACGGCAGATTGTAAAAACGTAGAGCCAAGCAGTGACATCTCCGTTCACTGGAGACGATAGCTCATAAATATATTGAAAATCATATACATAAATATGCAAAATTTGTTTGTTTTAATAGGAGGAACAGATTAAGAGGACGCCGTGATAAACAATGAATCTGAAATTAGCTCCATACAAAAACGCAAGCGAGCTGACTAATGCCGTAAGGTCGTATGCGTCAAATAAAGGTTTTTTTTCGTTTAAAATGACTACTATCGTTAATTTTATAGAACTAAACCTACAGTTCTTTGAAGAATGTGAAAAAAAATTTAACTCTTAAATCGGTTTTGTATGCCTATAAAATGAAAATCTTTTTTTTAGAGAGCATTTTCAATCATTGTTTCTCTGTTATGAAAGTTAAACAATCAAATAAAAACCAAATAAAAATGTTATCCTTCCGACAATTTGATGTCAAAAACATGATCTTTAATGTACATAGATATTAGCTCTGTATGTTTTGTAATTGCTGAGAAAAAAGGAGATCCCTGCAGCCAATGTTGCCAATTCCTCGTCTTAAACAAAAATTCTGATTTCCAAAAATATACCTGTGCTCAGGGAAACTCTTAAGAGGATGACTCTGATAAAATTGAAGTTAATTAAAACCAGTTTTCTTTGTAATTATGATAATAAAAACTCTAATAAAACTATATGGTAAACTACACGATACAAAACATAGGCCTTTATAAGAAAAAATACACAAGCTACAAAATTAATACATTGAAAAAAAAATGATTAAAATTAACTCTTTATTGGCATACCAGATTACAGAGTGATTAAAAATAAACAAAGAATTTAATGGTAAGTGTCACAAAGTCACAAGGGGCGTTCTTATTGCTCATAACGATCTCTCCAACCCAAAAGCAGAGGAACAGTGCGAAATAAAACAATGTAATGCAATGTGACACGTTTTTTTCAAGTTCTAACGTTTTTCTCCGTATTCGTACATAATAAAGACTTGTTAGTACCGTCAACATATTAAAAATGCAGACCCAGACGGCCTTCAGGCAATTTTTGTAGAATACCTTGATTATTTTTAGCGCTTTTTTTAACATTTTTCGTTACTCACACCCCCTCTGTCGCCCGCGGGGTGAAGCTATTCAGACCAGGTCCTTAACGGCATCAACTCATTCAACTGTAGTTCTCTCGGTCTCGCTTATTTTACGATTCCTCAAGTGTATCGAATCGTTCCGCATTTACATAAGCGTAGGAACAGACAGAGGGTAAACTGTCGTTACTACAACTGTCCTTTATTGCTATTTAACTCGGCACGGATGGGCCACTTATGCTACAGTTACTTTCAGATGGTGCTAGCTCTCTTTTATTATGAGATTAGAAGAACTGTGTTTAAGTGAGTTGGGATTATGTGCAAATAAAACTTTGTACTATTGAAACCGTGGTGCGGATTAACTGAAGCGTCTGTGTGATTATTTTAGGTTTTATTTCTATACTAGCTGTTCACCGCGGTTTCACCCACGTGGGCTATTAAAACATAGCTCTTTTTTTAAATAATAAATTAAGGTCAAAATTAAGGGCTCTTTGTTATTGTAATATCAGCATTATACATTTTGTAAATCTTTATACTGACAAAGAAAATAATTTCATTTGATTTGACAGTGAACAGACGTCCTTACGTAGAAATGATTTACGTACCCAACAGAGGAACTGTGTATCATAACCATATTACTTTACTGTTCCACCAGTTTTATTGCATCAAACGAGAATTAAAAAGCAAAAATTTAATCCACAAAACCAATTTACAAAGCCCGCTGCATGATTAAAACTTTCCACAATAAAAATCCCCTTTATCCCATCGCGCCGGTACGTATTAAATTCCCCGTCATAAAGTAACGAACTACGCTGCGCGGAGACATAGTAAAAATTCAATATTGAAATCCATACTTCAAAACTTCAAAATTGAAAAAAAAGAATAACCATGAACTAATTTGAGCGGCGAGCGATAAAAGTTGGCACCCACCTCCAATGGCGCGAGGAAACGCTAACTTTCCTAAGGTGATTTATTTTTCTTAAGAAAATACTTTTCCAGCGTTCATTCGAGACGTTTCATTGATATTGAGTTTTGTTCTAACTTCTACGTAAGTACTTTGAAATGTTTTGAAGCTTCGGATCGGTCCTCTGTCCTTAATAAGCTTAAAGGAGACTTCCTTTTTTACTCCCACCTATTATACCTTTAGAGAAATCGTCTGAAAGTTCTTTCAAATCGAGAATTCTTATTTGGAAAGTTGTTCGGTTTGCTGCCCTCTAATTTAGTAAAGAAAATGTCACCTTTTCAATATTGCGTGAAGGTGGGGGTGCCTTTTCCCTTTTAATTTGCGCGACTTTCGACCATAATAAATACTAAAACGTTTTTAATTAAAAACTTGAGTGTTTTTCATGGTGACAAGGGGTCTTTTTGCTTTTCTATCGTATTTCTCGGAGGGTACTCGGAGACTCTTGGTTTGTTAACTTTGATTTTTGTAATTAAGTTACCTTACCACTTAGGTTTGGAATTTTCGAAAAAATTGGACTGTGTACATTTTAATTATGACTTTACTTTTGTTTTTATGAGAAAATATAAATTAAATTTTATTACAAGTCCGTTTACCATTACTTTGTTGGTTTAATTTAAAGAATAAATCATTGAAATGATTTTTTAGCCTTCAAAACGTATTTGAAAAATTACATGACAATGTGGTTATTATAAAATTATACTATGTGACAAGATGTGTGAGATGTGTGGTGTGTTCCGGTAGCACTGACCAGAGACCCAGGTGTTCAACTATAACGTCACTTAACATCAGGTGACGTGTGGTCAAAAGCTATACCCTGTAAGTAAAATGAAAAATGATGGTCAAAAGTACTTGTTACTAATGGTGATGGTAGCCTAACTGATCTTCAAAGGCAATTAGTAAATGAACTTACCATAGACATCAATGCACCCAATCTGCCACTTCATGCTCGGCTGGGTATTGATCTGGCACATATAGCAGCCCCTGTCCTCAGCCCTGAGCGGCCTGATCCTGAGCTGCCAAGTATCAGGCGCATCCAGGGTCACGGCATATCTAGGACTTAGCACCACTCGCTCGTGTAGTGACAGGACCGTTTGATCTTCAGCTTTCAACCAGCCAACCTGTTGAAATATTATTCATAATCATCACCATCATAGGTCTCAAAATTTACAAGTTGAAGTGCCAATGGGCAGGCCACATTACTCGACGAACCGATAAGCGATGGGGAAGAAAGGTTCTCGAGTGGCGACCACGAACCGGAAAACGCTTTGTAGGTAGGCCACCCACTAGGTGGACCGACGACATTTTAAGAGTCGCGGGGAGTCAATGGATGCAAATGGCTAATAGCCGTTCATGGTGGCGTTCAAAGGAGGAGGCCTCTCCCAAGATGAGCCGCTAAGCCCGATCTTCAGTTCTTCTCATTCAACTACTGCCAGCCACTCGGCGCAAGTCGTCGCTCCAAAAAAAGATGCGAGAAAACTGTCTCAAAATTCAGTACTGACTGATATTCTAAAGATGTAAGGTTTGAGACGGTGAATTAAACCCTCATAAGTATCAATTACCCTGATAAAGACCGCAGTGAAGACCAGTTCTATAAAGTGTAATCTTATCATTTCATTCCTTCCTCACGAATCTCATTTATTACCTAATTCAGATCTCACTAGACACATTTGAATACAGAAACTAGTTTTTCCTCTTCCCTCACAGTTGCATCAGTATACAATTTACATCTCATAGTCACGAGAGTCGAGCGTCTTCTATTTAATTTGGTTTACGCGAGACTGGAGGCCACGAGCTCTTTGAATTTTAAACAGCAAGGATTAACGGCACAGGCTGGGGGCTGCTGGCGAATTTCATTACTCGTGAATGTCACCTTTATTTGTAAAACTACCTTGAAAGTGACCACCTGTGTGATTATTTTGTTTATTAAGTCGGCATTAAAGTTAACTCTTTGAGGAACAACTTTTAAGAATAGAGTCACTGAATAAATACTTTTGACATACATAATTATCTCTATTGTAACAGTATTCCTATCGAAGTTCAAACCACATCTTGGCCCCAAATAGTGTAGGTGCGGATTGGCCGCCGCTCAAAACTGTGAAGAAAAACAACGTGAGAAAATCAGCATGTCTAAGAATCACAATATTTAAGAGCGTATAACGACATCGGCAAACCCGCACTAGGCCAGCGTGGGTAGATTATGAGTCAAACTCTAGGGTGATGATGTGATAATACATATTAATAACATTCTGTGCAAATGAAGAATGATACCTTTCATAATTATTACGTCAAGTACTGAACTAGTGACTTAGAATTCGTTAAACTAGAAATTGTTAATACATAAACATTACGCAAACAAAACCTATGGGAGCCGATGGTTGCAATAGCTAATGGCCGTTCATGGTGGCGTTCAAAGGGGAAGACCTATGTTCAGCAGTGGACGTCTTCCAGTTGATGATAATGATGATGATGATGAAGAAAACCTTATAAGTAATTAGACTTTCTAGTACCCCCTAGCCTATCAACATTGAAACTTAATATAACGTCATAGCGACGCAACAAACTTGGGCTGTTTAAGCGCTTGCATGTCGACCTCAAAATTCAATTGCGAGGATTTGTTTGTAAGATTATCTATTCTACAATTTGCAGTTGTAACTTTGTTGTTTTAAATTTTAAAGTGGGTGAAACTACTTCGAATATAAAGAGTGGGGCATGCATTTTCATTCGCTCCGGTTCGAAACTAGGACGGCGCGGCAACGGTGTTTGTCGGCTTGTATAAATAAAATTAAGATTAAACCATTGCATTAAACCGTTGAACAAAGTAAATATTACATTGATTCCAATATGCCTGTGATGTTTATTTTTTTCAAATAACTTAGTAGCAAATGTGATCTAGGTGACTTCGCTGGCTGGATCGTGCGGTCACACGAGCAAAGATGGCCGAGTGGCCGTCGCCCGGTCGGCCGTCCCAGGTGTCGCTAGAAAGACGAAGCCACGAAGGATTTGCGTGAGCTCCAGGTGGAGGACTGGCAGGAGGTGGCGCAGGACAGCCCGAAGTGGCGTCTTTTGTTATCGGAGGCCAAAACTCACTTTGGGTCGTTGCGCCATCTCAGTTTTAGTGGCGAGTGATGCTCGCCTGATGAAACGGTTGCTCATTACAGGTCAGTGCCAGAATTTTGAACTTCAACGGTTCAAAACCCTATCAATTTCAACAGTTCAAAATCTTATGCAGCAATGTACAGCGCTCATCACCCTGAGTCAGATGTTAAACCTCCACAACCCCTAAAGTAGCACTAGTAACATTGCCTTCCATCTAGAACACAATAACGCTTGTCTCTAATCTTTTTAGCTTTAGCTACCCTAGATACAGGGAATCCTAGTTAGGAGGCCAGAGCAATATAACTGTGCGTTATTTTTCGTTTTGGTATAGGTTGGTAAACAAGCAGACGGCCCGCCTGATGATAAAGTTGTTACCGTTGCAGGACATTTGCAACACTAGAAGAATTGCCGATGCATTGCCGACCATTAAGGACTCCCAAGGGCCATGTAGTCTTAATTATAATAATTATAATGATACTTAAAAAATTAGGGCAATCATCATCATCATCAGATTATATCAGTCCACTGCTGGACACAGGCCACTTCCAAGGTACGCCACTGAGTCCGGTCTTCAACTCTTCATATCCAACTACAAATAGAATTAAACAAAATTAATACCCTTATAGGGTTAAGAAAATGACCCTTGAAGGGTTAAAAAATGGAGTATAGTAATCACCACGCAGTTTCTAATCCAAATCGCTGCAAAGCACGCTTACAAACAAAACGTCTAGCCTTAACGCTCAGTAGTATGTAGAACATCAGCTTGCTGCTTGTATGTGTTTGTGTTAATGTGTGTGTAGCCCTCCAATTTCACAAAAAAAATAAAGCAACCACTACTTATCTCGACGACCGTAAAACATTTTCGTCTCCAGAGACCCCTCTGGTACAGAATAAACATCTTTTTCGTTTGCACAGTGACAATTACATAATGTGTGTAGTTGAGATATTATGGTAGGTGCACTGTTCGTTCGGGTTTTTTGAGACACGTATTTTTATGAAAACTCGTTCGTTGAATGTCCATGAAACATGGTGATAAGCACTTAATTTTACTCCCCTCTCTCTCGCTCTCGCAGAGAGAAAGGACGATGGTACAGTCAGCGACAAAAGTAGCTGATCGTTCTCGATTTTCCAAATGTGATTCAAATCAGTAATTATTATTGTTTTTTTTTTACATTTTACATGGTATCATTTTGACCACAACATAACACACCTGATTTTAGGTGATGATGAGGTCAAAAATTGGTGCCTGGGATGATGAGGATACTAGAAAAAAGTGTGATTGTTCAGCGACTTTTGTCGTTGACTGTACCACCGTCGACCACATCCACAAAATAGACAATACATATCGTTATTTATTTTTTCACTTCACATTTAGAAACATTTGTTTAAAACGCTGCTTTTTGTTTTGTTTAAAAAACACGAAAGTTTGAGACACTTTTACACAAACATTGGACACCCTATCAAGGAGCAAAAACAAACACGGTCTCACAGTCATTAGTGGCGTTACATTCCTTTGTGTTTTGTGAAAACTGATTCTTGGGATAACATCATTATTGTAAACATACGCTTGTGTAAAATTACAGCTTACGGGGTAGTTTTTGACCACAAGTCACGCGATTTAGAGTTACGACGTGGTCGAAGGTAGCATAGTCCATCGCCCGAAATTAATAATCGATCCTGATCCGTTATCTGTGGTTTTGGATCGATATGTCATGTCATAATATGTCATTTTAGTACTAGGGCTTGACACATTACAGCTAAAATGGCATACAAGTCACGCGATTTAGAGTTACGACGTGGTCGAAGGTAGCATTATCATAGTCCATCGCCTGAAATTAATAATCGATATTTCATGTAATATAATGACATATTATTACATGAAATATCGATACCAAACCGCGGATAACGGATCAAGATCGTTTATTAATTTCGGGCGGAATACACCAATAGGTGTTTTGGGACTGATTTTTAACTTGAATGTCGTTGCTAGCCAGATGAGTACAGATGAATGCCCTACCACCATGCTATCTATGCTTTCATCAATCATGGTTTATATATGCAATCAGAGAAACTTTAAAAATATATAAATCTCAGTTTTAGCTTTTAGCCTCGTTCACCATTATTAAAATAATAAAATAGAATAAAAAACTGTCGCAATTCTGGAAAAAAAAATATTGCCCTCGATCCTCTATTCATAAACCAAGAGTAGCACAAAAATAGAATAAAACTAATAACAGAAACATGACCCAAATAAATATCCAACATTTTATAATACCTCATTTCAAATACATCCACCGCTAACCTTCATAAATTCTGGGAAAGTTCAACACGAGCCAAGAAGAATTTGAATTACGCACCACCTCCAAATTGATTTGGTGCTCACAAAACAACGGCATTTAAACCCTTGGTCACGTACTGTTTTATTGTGAGCCAAAAGTTACAATGGCTCCGCGCGAATAGTAATCTTCTACGGGTAATGTTATGTAATACCCGAAAATTGCGAGGGAATACGTATTTGGGTCTTGCTTGGGGAAACTGGATTTAGGAGGTAGAGTGGAGAGTTTAGTTATGTGGGTCATATTATTGTCGCATCAAACGCCTGGCGGAGCTAAAGGAGTAATGGCTGATCGGTGAAACGCTGGGATCCCAAGGTCCGTTTTACCAACGGATCAGACCACACGAGTCCGGACGGCGCACTTTTGGTACATTCTGCCTGGGCTGCCTGTGGCCGTCTGACGTGATGCATGCTCGCCTGACAGATCCAATCCGATCCTAAGGTCCAATGGCTCTGCGCGAATAGTAATCTTCTACGGGTAATATTATGTAATACTTGAATATTGCGAGGGAATACGTATCTTGCTTGGGGAAACTGGATTTAGGAGGTAGAGTTGAGAGTTTAGTTATGTGGGTCATATTATTGTCGCATCAAATGCCTAACGGAGCTACAGAAGTAGTGGCTGATCGGTAAAACGCTGGGATCCCAAGGTCTGTTTTACCAACGGATCAGACCGGACGGCGGACTTTTGTTACTTCCTGTGTGCTCGCCTGACAGATCCAATCCGATCCTAAGGTTCGTTTTCCAACAAAAAAGGCGCACTAGAACGGGAGACGCACCGTGGGAACACTCCACTACAGGGTGAACACTCTACTATTAGCATCATCATCATCATCATCAGCTGCAAGAAATCCACTGCTGACCCACGCTTTTTGAATTAACCATTATATAGAAATTAACACAAATCAATTTAATAAATTTTAGATATTTTTCGTGCGTAACAAAAGTGTTTCTTACTTTTTTTTATTCAGTAATTTTTTTGGATAGTCTCTTATTAAAAAAAACTTGAATTGAGCCAAGCAAAAGTGCTTCCAAACTCTTCTTAAAGGTTATGCAAACTAGGCAACACCAAAATTACTCCCTTTAATTGACATTAATGTTTTTAATTATAATATCGGGTTCTAATAAAGAAGGGCCTACGCAAACATATAAAATTTACCCTAAAATTGTGGCCTTAATAACCGGCTGTTTGTATGGGATGATAATCATATTTCTGTTCCCATATTAGGCGTTATCGCCCCATAAATATATATATATTAGGCCCGTATAGCAGCAATATACTTTATTAGATAGTATTTACGTTTCATTAAATGGATTTACTTAACAGTTATGGCGTGATAAAGAGGGTTAATTAGGAAAAGGGCTAAAGCGTTTGTTTAATGTACCTTGTGTTATTCTTATCCCTAGATACTTTTAGACTGTTACTGTCCAACGCCCGAAATTAATAATCGATCCTGATCCGTTATCCGCGGTTTTGGATCGATATGTCATGTTTATGAACAGAATGTTTCAGTGATTAGCACTTCAATAATTAATTTAATTAACAATAGGAATATAATATCAAGAACTAGCAACACATCCACGCGTGCATGCGTGCTATTTTGATACAAACTTTAACGCTCCATTGCCATGTCTCAGTGACGTTCCATCCTCAGGTACAGTCAGCGACAAAAGTAGCTGGTCATACTCGATTTTCTAAATGTGTTTTAGATCAGTAATATTAGCAGTAATTTTTTTTTGACCACAACATATCACTCCGCATGTTAAGTGATGGTTCGTTTAAGATGATAAAGACAATCGGAAAATTTGTTTTTGTTCTGCTGCTTTTGTCGCTGACTGTACCTAATGCGTGACGATCCTCAGATCCTCCATATTATCATAGTAAAGAGTAGTAGTTCAGCTTCATACAAATCGGCCGCCAGCCCGCCACCGGTTTGAATGTGTGCGAGAGTAGCGGCGCCGTGTACGCACGCACTTTTCACGCACACAATCACAAAAGAACGGGGCCGCGGACGGGGCCGCGGCCATGCATTCAGTACGGAACGCGCCGCCTATGCATCACCCACCGCAAGAGTAGGCAATTAACTCGTCGAGCGGCCTTAGCTAACCTACTGTTCTTACTTTACTGTGATATTATGAACAAGTAACAACCTATTTCCTCCACTCATCCCGAGAAATAAGGTTACCTACTCACCTATTAAATTAATGATCGCTGTCAATTCACACAGCCTTCAAGGAGCGTACAAAAGCAAATGATGGCAACACCCATCCTTCAGCTGTATCAACAATGGAGCTATAAATGTACGGAATAAAGGTACTAATAACAAGCACCTACCTAATATAAGAGATGAGAGATTGTTATAATGTAGGTAATGGATCAAAATTGTGTTAGTTAGACAAGGTCCTCAAATGTAATGGATGGCACTATGTTGTCTGAATGCGAAAACTAAACTGTACCTTGTCGCAGTGTAATAAATCTTAAGGAATACAAATTTAACACAATTTTCTCAGTAAGTATGTGACAAAAGTAGCCGATCATACTCAATTTTACAAATGATACTAGATTAGTAATTCTTGGAATTTAAAATGCTAGAGAACATTTTTCATGTTCAGGGACTTTTGTGTTTGACCTATCTTCAAGATTTGGGATGGGCTTCCACACAAATACATGTTACTTCATAAGTAAAGTAAAAATGTTTTCTTATATTGCAGAAGTCACAATACAAAACAAAAGAGATTATTGAAATTAAATTACAGAGATATATATGTATCCGAAATGAGGAAATATGCCGAAGAACCAAGGTCACCGACATAGCTCTCAGAATTTGCAAGTTGATGTGGCAATGGGCAGGCCACATCGCTCGACGAACCGATAACCGATGGGGAAGAAAGGTTCTCGAGTGGCGACCACGAACCGGAAGACGTTCTGTAGGTAGGCCCCCCACTAGGTGGACCGACGACATTGTAAGAGTCGCAGGGAGCCGATGGATGCAAATGGCTAATAGCCGTTTATGGTGGCGTTCAAAGGGGGAGGCCTATGTTTAGCAGTGGACTTCTTCTGGCTGATGATGATGATGATAATGATATGTATTTAGTTATTCATCAATGAAACTTTTCTACACCCACTTACATAAACAGCTTGTCAGGTGGTAGATACACATTCATAATATTTGACAAAAACATTAGCATCTGCATCATCACTGTCAACATACATAAGACACTTCAAAATGTTCCACTTCACCAAGGAAAATTATTTTGCTCAAATGATGTATCATTAAGCGTGCGATTTTAACCAGCCTCCCCCAAAATCACTTCCCACTGAGTGATGCTCACACACAAAAACATCCTGCTATCACTTTATAATGCGCTGCCATCACTTTACAATATTGTATCACAACACTGCTTCAGTCCCATTTGACAAGCGTCATTAATTTAGGCCATAACCATAGCGCCGTATAAATAGCACCAGTAGCTGAACTTACATGATTGACTGCGTTCATAGGTTAGGTTAACAACCCGGTTAGGTTACCAACCCGCACTGGGCCAGCGTGGTAGATAACGGCCCATACTCTCTCTCTGTGAGAAGGCCGGAGTCCCAGCAGTGGGAACGTAAAGGCTGATGATGATGATAGGTTAGGTTTAGCCACACAATGACCAACGGTGGCTATAACTGATTGGAGCCGCAGACAAATGAATGGTGACAGCAGCGGCGGTGGTCTAATGTTACAGTAGTTTGTTGAGAGATTAAAAAATCAAACGCATGACATACAAACTTAAAAAACAAAACCAATAACGATGACGAAATTACAACGGAAACATTAATCAGTCATTTTAAGGACTCACATGCATAACTTCAACAGTAATAGGTAGTATCTTTCTTTGCTAAATGAATGCGTACTTTCCTAACTCAAATCTACCAACCCGTCTTGGCCTAGCGTGGCAAATTACGGTCCATATTCTCTCTCAGAGAGAAAGCATGTTTAAACAGGCTGATGTAGCTAAAATATTCCGTGTTGTCCTACTGTTTTAGACTGTACTGTGACCATGGTACGGTGGCGTGTGATGGAGTGAGCTTTATGAGATGGTGAATGTGTTCTTTTGTTAACATGCATCATCAGATTAATCATAATATATGAATGGCAAGGAATTCTGGTGAGATGAGAAGACAACATACAAAGACTCAGGTGATCAAGAGAATAGAAGACAAAGAATAGGGAATACATAGGCCGGACGGAGAGGTGGTAGGTCAGATAGGTGGCTGAAATGCAATAAATTTGTTTAGCAGAGACCTAGATCTGGCTATTCCCATTTGAGGTATTGTGGGCCTAAATTTATGTAGATATAGATTTAAAATTTTTTGCTGTACGATACTCGTATAATATAATTATTGTGTGTATATTTTATTAAGACTATTAATGAGGCATTCGGGCATTCTGAAAACTCTATCACGGGATGGCTACTTAGTACTACTAAATTTCAGTTTATATCATTGCTAAGGTACAAAATATCGTTAAAAGTGACTAGAATATTCCTTCGTTGACTTATGGTACTTATTCGTAATCTTCATCATCATCATCATCACACGCAGATTAACGTAGGCCTCTTATTTTGATCGTCACAATGAACGGATAGCCGTTGATTGTGATGTTCAAAATAATAGTAGTAATGAGGCTAATAGTAGCCTTCCAGCCACCCATAGCCTCTCTATGACTTTTACGATATCGTCGGTCCACCTATTAGGGGTCTTACCTACAAAATGGCTTCTAGTGAATACACAAAAAAAACTGCAATATCTCTCAGGGAAAAATTTAAACACAGATTAATTAATTAACACTGATTTAAGCAATTCTCTGCGGCTTAGTTTTCAATATTAGGTAATTAATTGGCTCTAAACTTCTGATCGCTATATTCTAGATTTTGTCGAAATAAGTTTAAAATAGGCTACTTCTTGAAGCCATATCGCTTATTGAATATTAATTAAATCAAAAATATCATTCGCAATAGTCAACAGTAAGGGATCTTACGACGATATTACATCATTTAATTTTAATGCAATTTATTAATGAACCTCTAGATGGTAGAAGATACTGGAACTAAATATGTAAAAGAATCTATGTCTCTCTTGAGAGCCTAGGTGTAGCGCCGCGCTGTCCATCACATCGTTAAAAGAAATATGAAATAAATAAAAATATATCATCATGAACTTATTTTAAGTCTTAAACACATGCTTCTATTAACATACATTAAATCTTGAAATTAAAACTTGAATAATTAAACTGTAGTTCACTAATAATGTCAATTAATTTTAATTTTATAGGTTATAATGAGAAAAGAGAAGTAGGATATAAATAACAAAATAAAAACACTTAACCAAACCTTAAAATGTTAATAAAACTACCTATCAAACTAAACAAACTACTTAATCTAATAAACCGCTACCAGTTGGCAACGTTCGTTCCCAAAATGCTGTCCGCATTGTCGCGTTGAACGGCAATGTTTATACGGCCAGCATTTTGGTCACGGGTAGCATCGACCAGTCGTTTTGACATAATTAAGTAAATAGGATGAGATTAATGAGGATTATCCCTCAGTTCTGTAAAGAAAACATGACTTTTGGGAACATACGATTGCCCGAAGAACAAAATACAAATCACCGTTACTGTTTCTTTGACAAGTTGCCACTCAACAAAATTTAATTTTGAGTATCCATTAATTTCCAAAATACAAAGCAGCAATTTCAACCGAAAATTCGTTTCTTAACAACATAGTTATTAATTTATATTAATAAATAATAAAAGGGTTATTCTCAATGGCAATTAATAACATCAACTTGATGTTGAAAGGTTAAAATTAATGATGACAAACAAAAGCTATAAACAATGTAAGATCGAGTACTTATCTGAAAAGACGCAATCGTTCATAAACAATATTGGGGATGAAAATGAATCGCAAACTTTGTACATTGACGAGTATGGAAGCAATGTTATGAAGAAACGATGGGTAGAGGCTGTTTTTTACGAGAGGATGGCTATAGTAAAGAATAAAATTGTCAATGTGATTGTGCCAAAAAAATTACCTGCCGGGCGTTTCTTGCCTGTTCTTTTGCCGGCGTTAGGAGATTGGAACAGGCGTAGCTAGTTTTAAGTTGACGTTTTAAAGTGATCACAATGTATCCTATTGAATAAAAAACATTTGACTTGACTTGACTGATAATCAATCGAGCTTTACCCCTAAAATGACATATCAATCCAAAACCGCGACAAACGGATCAGGATTGATAATTAATATCGGGCGTTAATGTTGTTACATTATCCTGAAAGGTAATCCCTAATAATATTTATAAGATAACATTGAAAATTAATTTACTCCGGAAGTGTTCAGAGCAGCATCGTTGAATTATTACCTCAGGCAAGATTTCAATCTAACAGACATTATCAGATTATGATCTACATAATACGATAGTAATTATTCTGTACCGTTTATTACTGTCGAGTTTGCAAGTGATTGTATGGAAAACATGACCTGAAGATGTACAGGTAATAAAATATATAGTTTAACAAGTCAAGCTAATAAAAGTGTTTTAAAAAAACTAAAAAAAAAAACACTTTAAAAACGCAATGAAAAATTTAAAATAATAAAATTGACTTGTATCAGTTACGATATAATGGTTAATTCAAAAAGTGTGGAGCGCTTTTTAGTTGTGTCTACTTTTATTACCCAGTAAAAGAAGCGCTCCACACTTTTTGAATTAACCATTATATCGTAACTAATACAAGTAAATTTAATTATTTTATATTTTTCAGTGCGTTTTTAAAGTGTTTTTTTTTTAGTTTTTTTTAAACTATATATTCTTATTTTTTTACTTTTTAGTCTTTTGTTACCAAGTTTAATTTAGACTCATCAAGACGAATCATATGAGCCCAAACACGAGGGGTTTACTAGTAGCCACTGCAGAGATCCTCTACCCACCTTTCGGTTCCATCATCAGACCCTCGTCACCAAGTTCAATCTATTGGACTCATCAAGACGAATCATATGAGCCCAAACACGAGGGGTATACTAGCAGCCACTGCAGAGATGCCCTACCCACCTTCCGGCTGCATCATCAGACCCTCGTCACCAAGTTCAATGTATTGGGCTCATGAAGACGAATCATATGAGCCCAAACACGAGGAGTTTACTAGCAGCCACTGCAAAGATGCCCTACCCACCTTCCGGCTGCATCATCAGATCAGATCGATGATACCAAATTATTGCATTGTCACCGAGATTACATACACATACAAAGTTTCAAGTCGATACGACAATTAGAAGTGGGTGAAAATTGGCTTCTAAGATTTGATTACATTGTTAGTTACAAGTCAAGCTAATAAAAGTGTTTTAATAAAATGGACCACGGTTTCACCCCCTATGTCTTCTCTTTTCCCGCAGGAACCTTTTTCCGGGATGAAAAGTAGTTAATCCAGGGTATAAGCTATCTCCATGCCAAGTTTCGTCAAAATCGATTTTGTAGTTACGGTGATATATACGTGGTAACAAAGATTGACACACACACAAACTCTCGCATACATAATATTAGTAGGATATACTTTCGTTTAACCACAAGTCACCTGATGTTAAGTGACGATATGGTCGAAGATGACGTCACGCTAAACCTGGAATGGGAACTGGCTCTGAACTGAGACTGACGGTACAGAACGCTAGGTCCTTGGCGTCAGATTCTTAACTTGAGGTAGCTAGCGAGGCGAACATAAGAAAATGCCCTACCACCAAGCTATGGTTTTTCACTGTAAGCTCAAGCTCATTGTACTGTTCGAACCCATGACCTACGAGTTACAAGCTGACGTCACTACCACTGAGCCATTATCGCTTAAAATTGAACTGCATTGTAATCTTTTAAAGTAGCTATAAGGTCAAATAGCATCGTAAGAAAGCTAACAGGGGAGTTAAACTTGCAAGTGATAAACTCCCCCCTCACGTCTCCTAATTACAAATTATGTTGGCCTCACCCTCACAAATAAATATAAATGAGAAAACCTTCTTTTTGATTACAAAAACATTTTCAGGAATCTAAAAGATAACAGGAAGTTGCCTATTAATAAATTAATCCGTAACTTTTGTTATTTTTAAGTAGGAAACTCGGGTTAGGGGGAAATTTGATAATGATTATTGGAGAAATGCTTTGCGTTATAATTCATATTCAGTATAGGTAATGTTTGCTTACAAAGAAGGCCTAAAATCACGATTTCTTATCCTAACTAATTTATAAAAGGGAAATATTGATGTCAAATCTCTCGTACACTTTCTAATACTAAATTTAGTTTGATAGGTCTAAAAGCGTTGCCGTTCTTTTTTGACCACGGAAGTAAAAAAACTGCTTACGTTTAGACCTGTCAAATTTAGTTAAGTTTTAGATGAACAACAGAATCGATAACATTTTTTTAATAATTATATATATTGTCTTGCTTCTACGCTAAATCAGCTAAATTATTTTGATTTCAATATTTTTTTTATGGCGTCACACGATTAGTGTATTTTCCAGTGTCAAGTATAAAATATTTCAAACTCAGAGAGTTGAATCAAGTTAAAATGATGATGATGATGAAGAGATGATGGGATGAGGATAGTGTTTCAGTAAAGTAGTGGCGCTTTACCTTAACTTTACACGGACTTTTTTGGAGCAACTAGAAAAGTCACTTTCACAACTTCATTTTAATTTCCTACACTCGTACACATTAACGAACACATAATCCACCAATATTACACTCGAAGAAACACAAGTTTAACAAATAAAAACAAAATTTTCACGTTGACAATTCGATTGCCGCCAAAAAAGTCGATTTCAATATTGCATATGTAGACCATGGCCATAATGCTTAAGCGGATCTAGCTATAAAACTAGATGCAGCTGGCAGGCAAGAAAAACAGCAACATCAAAATAAAGTTTCCTTCCACAGATTGTGTTTCCTTCTTTCTACCTTAAAAATCAAACGCAGCTAACCGGGAAGCTTCTAGCGTTATAAACCGACAATGGGTGAGCGTTCGTAGGGAATGGGATTAGGTAAGAGCTGCGCTATAAACAACAGTAATTACTCGAGTAAATTAATGCAGACTGCTTCAACGAGCCAATTACTGTTTACCGGGGGTGATGTGTTTCTTTCAGACTATAAAGTTGTTCTTGAAGCTCCACAACTTGTAGCTAAGCGAGCTTGTATAAGCAAGTGGCCAACTAAGGTTGTTACAGCCGGGACCGACAGCTTAAGGAACGGGACGGACTAGCTGAAGTTGATCGGTAATCATTTATTTCATAGATTTTAACAATAACTTTGACGAAACCGGTCCAAATTTTTAACTCTACGGGTCCAAGTTTCTCTCTCCACAAAAAAGTAACATTTTTAAAACACTTTTACTAGCTTGACTTGTAACTAACTAACAATGTAATCAAATCTTAGAAGTCAATTTTCACCTACTTCTAATAATTGTCGAATCGACTTGAAACTTTGTATGTATTTAATGTTATTTTAGTAACAATGATTTAAATTGAAAAGCAGAAACATGCGAATTGTTTATTGAATCAATTGGTAATGTAAAATATCATTAGCGCAGGCAATTTATTGTTATTTTATTTAAATGTGACAATGTGAATATTTTGGCTTATCTGTAAATTCACAACTGATTATACAAATAAATACAAAACAAAAACACATATATATTGAAATAAACGTTGATAACAAAATAAAACTTAGGCAAAGTAAATTTTTTTTTACTAAATACCAGGGTTGTGTTTGCCCACAAGTCACGTGTCTTAACTCAACGACGCACTAAAAAAGCATCGATCAGATTATAGTAGTAATTTTTAATGGGAATAATCGAGACATCTCCAAAATCGAACGTTTTCTTTACCATCTCCCATAATCGCTCAACTCCAATTCTTACCTTATGCTTTCCCAGGTTGATGACTGAACACCCAAGCACCGCTTCTCTGCCGATGTGGAAGGTGTGGTTTCCAATAGGACGGTCGAACTCTGGGGCACTTGTCATTTTGAGGCTTCTGATGTATGAATCTGGAACAAAGAGACATTGGTTTTAATATCAGCATCCAATCACCTCTAAGTAGACACAATCATCATCATCATGATCATCAACCAGAAAAAGTCCACTGCTGAACATAGGCATCGCACCTTGAACGCAATCATGAACGGCTATTAGCCATTTGCATCCATCGGCTCCCTGCGAATCTTACAATGTCGTCGGTCCACTTGGAGGTGGGCGGGTGGTCTACCTACTGAACATCTTCCGGTCGCCGCTCGAGGACTTTTCTTCCCCATTCGCCTCCCATTGCCACTTCAACTTGCAAATTCTGAGAGCTATGTCGGTGACCTTGTTTCTTCGGCAAATTTCCTCATTTCGGATTTTATCACGTAAAGAAACTCCAAGCATGGCTCTCTCCATGGCTCGTTGTGTGACTCTAAGCTGACACACAATCAAGCCCTGGAAATTCCTCACCATTCGATATAAGTGCGCTCATTTATTCCACGTACTTGCAAACTATGGAACAAGCTCTTTGATAAGAAACACAGATGTTTCCTCAGTCGTATACAAAAAACAAGCAAAAATGTCTTCGAAGATCCTAAAGCCAAAACATGAAGTCAATTTTAGGTAACACAAACCAGAAAACACGAAATGGACGGTAACAGACTAACAGAAAGGTAACGACAAACTTTTGCACAACAAAAGGCATGTATAATGAGCCATCTAAAGCCCAACAACCAAATATAACGGTTTTAAGGTGCATCGCCAAAACGCAGTCGCTTGTAGCGAACATTCGTTTCAGAAAGCCAAACATTTGCAGCTTATATAACACTAGTTGGTCTCTCAGCAGTAATGTACTCCAAAAATTAAATTGGCTCTATATACTGAAAAGCTACTGTTGTAAAAACTAGTCGTTTTTTATCAAAATATTAAATAACTAATTAACGTCACCGGGTGATTCAATTCACATTGTATGGAAATCATAAACCAAATCTTTTTCATTCCGTATTCAATTCAATTCAATTTATTTATTTCAGATTGTCATCCATACAATTCAAATTAAATTTAGAACACATAAATTAAAAATAACATATAAATAACACACTACAGACACAAAATAACAAAACAATGGAATACATTAATACTGTTAACGCGGGAATCGAACCCGCACTCAGGCGCGGGCCGCACCGCCCGCCAGCCGACACTTCACAGCCGCGCGCAGCGCGGCCTCCACAAATTCGGTCTGCGACCCCAGCGCACAGCGGGCGCATAATTATATTCATTAATTTATTTCATAAATTGAAGAACCCAATACACAAGAACTACAATAAAACTGCGCCTTTTTATTGAAAACGACCACAATCCGCAACATTTCACCAGCGACCTATGGATCCGCAACAATTACCACCAAAAAAAAAAACAATGATTGTCTAACCAACAAGACTATCACAACCTGTGTTGCAGGCACATTGATTTGTATATGAATTTTCAGATAAACTAACATTTTTATGTGAGAAATAGATCACTTTAACATAAAATATTGTCCAATTAAGTTGTATTTTCAAAACTTCGGCAGCACGAATGTGCTCGTTCTCCAATGCTCGCGAACGAATGTGTTCAACGGCAATGCACCTTAAAGCTAACAACGAAAAATAACGTTTGGTGTAGGCGAACTGCGGTGAACTCGCATTTGACAAAGTTTTAACAATCACGACCCAGGCAACTTTGCCGCTTCGGCGCGGTTTTACCCGCAATGTGTCATTTGTCGCGATACGCGAGCTGTTATAGTTTTTATGCCTTTGGAGATTTTGTAAAGGGGTCGTTCGTAAGAAAGTTTCGACAAATATGCTGGGGATTTATGTTCAATGTCAGCAACAATATCTCGAAGTAACGGCGCAAGTTCAGGATATTGGTACAAGTATTTTGAAATTAAATTTCATCACACTAATCATGTCATATCATGTTATAGTAACAAAAACATAATGTCAGTAAAGATAATAATAACAAACTACCCGACAAACTGAAATAGATCTTAAAAATGATATTTATAAGAAACGTTTGCCGGACTGAGATGGGATTTGTACTCGGTATATGTAAGGCATATAACCGTTCAGCTACCATACCGCTATCGAACCTATACTGTTCACGGTTCTTAATATTTACTTACCCAAAATTGATTTCAGATATGTACTCAAACATTTATATTAAGATCAAAGGAAAACAAACATTATTTTTACATTAACACTTATTTTTTTACTATCAACTAAACACACCATCTAAATCGACAACTCGTTCTAACATTACAAACAAATTAGGGCGTTCAAACGTTGACCCGAATAGTTATAGAACGATCGATATGGGATGATAATGGATAGATTACACGGTGTGAGCTGCTGACCGGACAGAATACTCTAATTGTTCACCTGCCAGTAGCTCGACTCACCTCGGCTGTTTATATGATTACTAGCGACCTGTCCTGTGACTTCGTCGACGTGAAAGTTAGTATTTTTTCTTATGCTGGGGCTACAATAACGGGAAATGCCGTTAAATAGCGTGATAATTGACGTTTGATTTGACACAAAAGTGGCCACGACATTTGACAATGGCATTCACACTGGCGTTTGACGTTAGCCGATAACTCAAGTGCATTCATGTTGACCGTTCAAGTGTAGCCACTCACATAATCGCGCTAATATTTGTCGCGATGATAGGCATTGACATTTCCCTTTACGCTGACTTTAGTGTGGCCCCAGTATTGCAAATGTTCGATCCTATTAGAGTGCGAATTTTTTATAATACTTTCTTCACACACTTTAAATTTCAAGTTTATTTCTACGTCCAGTTTCTACGCAGTAAGACGAGGTTAGAAGTGTATCTATCGGAATCTCTCAAGTGCCGTATCCAGGCGTAGTGTGGCGCCACCTTTGATCTTCACTTAAACTTCACGTCACTTTTGGCCAACCTTAAGATGTTAGTAAAGAGAAAACAATAAAATGTGTTTAGTAGTTAAGCCTCCAGAGTATCTCACATAAATCGATCCAACAATGAGAGTAACTGTTCTACAAATCGCTCCTGAAATACTTTCGTCTGAAGCACGAGAACTAGCACCGTGTGATCGAGGCATAGGCGATGCATTCATCCTTCCTGAAATATTCATGTCCTTAGGTACTCCTGCTGGGTTGTAGGGCTCGCGCTCATTATATGTGTTTAGGAGTTCTCTAATATTTATAGAGATGTGAATTATTATACGGTTGATTTACGTATAATCATGCACGTAGGTATGCATAGGGGTGGTAATTTTTTCCATTTATTTTACAGCCAAATCCGATAATGCGGCTTCCCTAATAGTGAAAGAATTGTCGGATCCGAATCCGAAAATTCCTACTAGTGACAGAATTTTCGGATCCGATTTCGCAAAAAACTTTGGCTAATAGGAAAGTTAAATAAATAAAATAATAAATAAATAATGCCCTCACAATCACATACATAGGCTCTGACCCCTAACTAGGTTTCCCTGTATCTAGGGTATCAGAAACTACGAGGATCGGGATCCACAACACCCAGACACAGAACAAATACTTGCGTTTTCTTATTTTTTTTTTTCAACGTACTAATATTTGTCCTGTAGCGGGAATCGAACCCGCGACCTTACGCTTCACAGTCGGCTATCCGCCCATTGCGCCACATCGGTCGTCGTAAATTATCCTTGATTATCTAAGGCTAAGTTTTATTTTGATAAAGTAGAAGTTCAAGCAAGATATTAGGATGTTTGTAAAACAAGTCGGAGAAAATGGGACAACTTGCTGCTTTATCAGCTTACGCTGGCTAAACGGTTTGATTAAGATTGATTAATGTATGAAAGTAATTGAGGTTTTTAGTAAGTCTAAAAAACGTCCTATAAAATGTATATCTAACTTCTATATGTGTATATAAAAATATATAGTTTAAAAAACTAAAAAAAACACTTTAAAAACGCACTCAAAAATATAAAATAATTAAATTGACTTGTATTAGTTACGATATAATGGTTAATTCAAAAAGTGTGGAGCAATTTTTGGTTGTGTGTACTTTTATTTACCCAGTAAAAGAAGCGCTCCACACTTTTTGAATTAACCATTATATCGTAACTAATACAAGTCAATTTAATTATTTTATATTTTTGAGTGCGTTTTTAAAGTGTTTTTTTTAGTTTTTTAAACTATATATTTTTATTTTTTTACTTTTTAGTCTTTTGTTACCAAGTCCAATCTATCGGACTCATCAAAAGGAATCATATGAGCCCAAACTCGAGGGGTTTACTAGTAGCCACTGCAGAGACCCCCTACCCACCTTCTGGATGCATCATCAGACCCTCGTCACCAAGTTCAATCTATTGGACTCATCAAGACGAATCATATGAGCCCAAACACGAGGGGTTTACTAGTAGCCACTGCAGAGATCCTCTACCCACCTTCCGGTTGCATCATCAGACCCTCGTCACCAAGTTCAATCTATTGGACTCATCAAGACGATTCATATGAGCCCAAACACGAGGGGTTTACTAGTAGCCACTGCAGAGATCCTCTACCCACCTTCCGGTTGCATCATCAGACCCTCGTCACCAAGTCCAATCTATTTTACTCATCAAGACGATTCTTATGAGCCCAAACACGAGGGGTTTACTAGTAGCCAGCGCAGAGATGCCCTACCCACCTTCCGGCTGCATCATCAGATCAGGTCGATGATACCAAATTATTGCATTGTCACCGAGATTACATACACATACAAAGTTTCAAGTCGATACGACAATTAGAAGTAGGTGAAAATTGACTTCTAAGATTTGATTACATTGTTAGTTAGTTAGTTAGTTAGTTAGTTAGTTAGTTAGTTAGTTAGTTAGTTAGTTAGTTACAAGTCAAGCTAATAAAAGTGTTTTAATAAAAAAGATGCAATAGTTTTGAGAAAACATTCGAATGTAAAAGTTTTTGTCTACCCGTGGAAAGCCGGGGTGAGTAGCAGTATGAAATATAAACCGTATTTATTCTCAATGATAAAAATGGTGATCCTTATAGTATCTTGGACTTATATGTGAAAAAAGGCCGAATAAAACTGTACTGGCTACATGTAAAATTATGTTGTAGCCGGACTTATGCCGGATACCGGCTGCACATGTCTAATTTTGTTGTGGTAAGGGACGATACCCCACTTTGATGAACATATTCCTGGACGTAAATATTAAAATGGACTTTTCTTGGTTATTTGTCGATGTAGTTTATTTATTTAGGCTTCCGGAAACTTTTTATTTGCATTTCGGTATAATAATGATCCATCTATTTTTGATATCTGATCGAACCTAACGGACGACTGTTAGGAAAAAAAACATCGTACAGGGTAGCGTTCAAGACTGTTGTTATAAGTATCGATTGAAACTATAGTCGCATAAAATCGATAACAAAATATAACAAAAAAAAACACTTTAACACGACTACGACTGTGTTCTAACTGGACAGATTACGGAAAAAAACAATTAACATAGTACGAAAATACACATACATTTAAAGTATACTAAAACATAACCCTTCCTTTGTTTGTGCCCTAAAAAAATTGAATATTTTAGCCCTAAAAAAATGGAATTTGTGTCACTCGGACCGGATAATATCGAATCGAATGGCGCCCCATTCATCAAAATTGGATAAGTAATTTAGGCACTACGGTGGAACCTGTGTAAAAATCGAAGCCTTCCTTTTGTCCTTGTGTCTCCTTTTGTTGTTGTGTTTCTTTTGCATTTATCATTTTGTTTTTGTGTTTTGGTTTTGCCTTAGTCATACAAAAACAGATTTTAAAATTTATTAAAAAAAAAAATCGGACATAATTATATGTATCCGTTTGTGTAAAAGTCCGAAACCACCCATGTCTAGTTCGTTCTAGAGCAATTAAGTACATGCATTGATCGCACTATTGCTTTAATTGCACCCTCAGTACCAGTGCTTTTGACTTAAAAGCAAACGTTTTTGCTGTGCATTTTAAAATTTCTTTTCTGTGCTATGAAGCGAGCTCTCTTAATTGTAGTTTGTGTTGAAATTAATTATACAAACAGTACTTGTTAAACTTTCGCGAATGAATCAGTAATGAGATACTCTGGTACAATTCATAAAAAACTGGCCAAGTGAGAGTTGGGCTCGCGCACCGAGGGTTCCGTACAAGCTTGTTTTTTAAAACACTTTTATTAGCTTGACTTGTAACTAACTAACTAACTAACTAACTAACTAACTAACTAACTAACTAACTAACTAACTAACTAACTAACTAACTAACTAACTAACTAACTAACTAACTAACAATGTAATCAAATCTTAGAAGTCAATTTTCACCTACTTCTAATTGTTTTGTTATTAAACTACATATTTTCGGATCTTAGACTTTTTCTTTTACATGTGCTGTAAGACATTGCTTCATGCCAAATTTCATGATTTTGGGTCAATGGAAAATACCCTAGAGGTTTTGATTCCATTGTGAAATTGCAAAGTCCTCAAAACCTGCAAAAATACGCGACATATTAAACGGTCATTCATATTTTTTGCTCGCTCAATGCTTACAAATTTGATTTTTTCACAGTTGAAAGAAACTGTAGAGCCGAGTGTACCTAACTGATATAAGTTTCAGCTTAATACCTCTTCGAATTCTAGAGAAAAAAGGATCTTGACTGCTGGACAGACAGACGGACAACAAAGTGATCCTTGAAAGGTTCCGTTTTTCCTTACGGTATGGAACCCTAAAAACAGCAGAAAAAATTCATTGCAACACGACAGCAATGAAAAAACGCATTAAGGATTAATAATATTAAAAGTTTTTCCATGTTACATCGTTTCAACGAACTAGTGACCAATTTGATTGAACTATGCCCTTGCTAAACCGTCTAACGTTTAGGTTGAAACGGGGACTTGTGGTGAGAGGTGGATAGGTCTCCCTAAGTTGGTGATTGGAATCGACCCAGAGGCAAACAATTAGCGAAAGTTAAACACGGATTGAACCCTAACC
This sequence comes from Opisthograptis luteolata, assembly GCA_931315375.2. Classification (NCBI taxonomy): domain Eukaryota; kingdom Metazoa; phylum Arthropoda; class Insecta; order Lepidoptera; family Geometridae; genus Opisthograptis; species Opisthograptis luteolata. The sequence continues at coordinate 2,520,953 of OV928049.1, read as the reverse complement.
GCAGATCGTAACAGTACAGGACATCCATACAACTGAACCGCTTCTATTCACACACACATGTATGCGCGTACTAGACGAAGTCTGGGTACGCTTGCCAATGCTGTACTGCAAAATGGCGGAGTCAAATCACGCGCTGTTTCAATCATGCTACAATCGAATACTCAAGCCACTTGACATAGTCTCATGCCGATTATACGCAAATTTTAGAGCATAAGGTTTTGCTAAAGCTAAAATCATTCATCCATATTCATACCTTAGTAATATATGTGCAAAATTATCTCCCTCTATTTGTCACCTTTTCATGCCTAAACCACAAACATATTTTTTATGTCCATAAACTATAGTCGGCGCTGGTGAAACCACGGGGCACAGGTTGTATTTAATAATAATAATATATCTAGGTTGTTTGTAAGAAAACAGCAATGCTCGGCAGCGACACGGCGTGGCAGGCTGTGGCCTCCTTCTGCGAATACACAATCACGCAGAAGGAGGCCGCGGAACGGGTCAGGGAGGCAGATCCGCTCTCTGACCCAATCCGGCACAGGCGGAGGGGCGGTAGAAGGAGGCGTTTTGCCCGCCTCCTCCCGCCCCACTAGTTAAATAGTAGGGTGTAGTGGCGGTAAAAGGGGGCGTTTTGATCGCCTCCTCCCGCCCCACCGAAAAGGTGTGGTTGTTGTATCGGGGGGGGGGGCGTCGCATCAAGCTGGACGCCCCCCTCCCAGGTGCTTAGGGTTGCGGGGCCCGGAATGTTTGAGTTCCGGGCCTCTCCGTCGGGGCGGGTGGGTAGACTAATACAGTGACCCTCACCCGCCCTCCAATAAGGCGGAGGGAGAAGAAAAAAAAAAAAAAAAGGTTTGTAAGAAAGTAATTCATATCTATATATACCTTAGCACATAACAATTTGTACATGGAAGACTTATTCACCAGTCATCCTAGAGGTGCAAGATGGCTAATATTTGGAATACTTAATGCATTAAAAAAAAGAAAACATAAGAATACTTCTCAAAATGGTTATTATTATGATGCATATAATTATATATTTATGGCAGATTGTTCTCTACGAAATTTACGTACAGACATTTTTGAATGAGTTACTGTACTGTTACATGATATACTGTGCCCTGAGTACCGACGGGCGATTCCTCATAGATGATAGCTCGTAGATTATACGACAAGCATCCTTAGTGGACAAATTGTTTGTGTTGCCCAACTTGATTTGATAGTTTATGGGCAAACTTGGACCTTGACAGAGCTTGTGTTCTAGTTTATAAGTCCGCCATTTATAATTTGTTTCACAGCCAGTTTCAAAAATCTATCTATCCACGGTTTTGAACAACTATTGTTGCTCTACAAATACTGCTTTCTAGCTAATATACCTACATTAGCTGCGTCTTAAGATTTATTCGCCAATTTCTCGCTATATTTATTATTATGTGTTAATCCAGGGTATAGCTATCTCCGTTTCAAATGTTTTGCTTTGCCGACGCGGTAGCCGAGTTGGTAGTATCCCTGCCTGCGAAGCTAGCGGTCCCGGGTTCGAATCCCGGTAAGGGCAAATATATGAGTGATGAGCACGAATATTTGTACATGAGTCTTGGATATTTCTATCTATATAAGTATTATATTATTATTTCTCTATATATGTATGTATATCGTTGTCTAGTACCCATAACACAAGTTTCGAGTTTAATATGGGGCTAGGTCAATTTGTGTGCAATTGTCCCTGATATTTATTATTATTATTTATTATTAAATTTCACTCAAATTCAATAAGCTATTCTGACGTGAAGAAGTAACAAACCCACTCACAACCTTTTTATAACACTCTTATTTTATTTTATATACTAGCTGTTCCCCGCAGTTTCAGCCGCGTGGGCTACAGTTTATCGCGAAAAAAGTAGCCTAAATGTCCTTTCTCAGGCTCCAGACTATATAGCTCTGTACCAAATTCCATTTAAATCGGTTCAGTAGTTTAGGTGTGAAAGCGAGACAGGCAGACAGAGTTACATTTATAATATTAAAAGTAGGGAAAGTAGGGAAGGGAGGGAAATTAGGGAAAGTAGGGAAATTAGGGAAAGTAGGGAAAGTGGGGAAAGTAGGGAAGTAGGGATTAGTAGGAATTCTTTGTGTGTAAAATTGTGTTATTCCTATTTACTGTGACGTGCATCACTTCAACAAAAATCTTTTAAAGTTTTGACGTGAAAGACAGAGAAGCAAAAAAGCCAACGTTTCAAATCTTGCAACAATCATTGTTCCGAGTTTCAAATACACACTCACTCCCTCTATATACTCACTCACTCACTAACTGATAAACTTTCACATATATTATATTATTAGTGTGATTATCTGAGCTTAAAACGATTCGACCATAAATAAGTTTTTGTTGATGCCACAATTTCATATCACATTCACAGTCGGTTGCGAACGGAATTGTTTAATCGGATCGCGTTGTTCCCACGCAGCAAAACCAAATATTTATCATGATATCGATACAATTGCAACATAACTCCAAATAATCTATTAGCGGTCAAATTGGACTATACAATTTGATATACTTATATATAATAAGAAACATCCACTTCCCTTCTAATTCTGCTGTGCCATATAGACTACTAGCTTTTCCCGTGGTTTCACCCGCGTGGGCTACAGTTTATCGCGATCAATAGTATCATAGTAACGAGTAGTAGTTCAGCTTCATACAAATCGGCCGCCGCCGCGCCGGCGCCGCCGGTTTGAATGTGTGCGAGAGTAGCGGCTCCGTGTACGCACGCACTTTTCACGCACACATTCACAAACGAACGGGGCCGCGGACGGGGCCGCGGCCTTGCACTCAGTACGGAACGCGCCTTCTATGCATCACCGCAAGAGTAGGCAATTAACTCGTCGAGCGGCCTTAGTTAACCTACTGTTTTTACTTTACTGTGATAGTATCCTATGTCCTTCCTCAGGGTTCAAACTATCTCCGTAACAAATTTCGTTTAAATCGGTTCAGCCGTTTAGACGTGAAAGCGAGACAGACAGACATTGTATGAGTCGCAGGGAGCCGATAGATGCATATAGCTAAAAATGGCAGTTTTTGGTGGCGTTCAAAGAGGGAGGCCTATGTTCAGCAGTGAACTTCTTCCAGCTGATGATAGATAGATAGATAGATAGATAACGCTTTATTGTTTCACCACAACAACAGAAAAATAGAACAACATAAAAGGAGATCTTAGAGCTAGTTTTACAATGGGGGTCTATTATTGATGATCATGATGATTCTCGTCTTATGTCTAGATACCATCATTGTCAGCTTATCAACTAACGGCACAAAACTAATTATCGATCCCGATCCATTATCCGCGCTTTCGGATCGATATGTCATGTCATAATATATCATTTTAGTATAATAATAGGGCTTGACATATTACTTCTAAAATGTCATATTATGACCTGACATATCGATCCAAAACCGCGGATAATGGACCAGGATCGATTATTAATTTCGGGCGTAAGGGCCGGTTTCAATAACCGATCTATCCACGATTTGCCCTACTGGAGATGGAAATTTGACATAAGCTTCATAGAAGTAATGTCAAATTTATGTCAATCCGTGGATAGATCGGTTATTGAAACCGGCCGTAAGAAAAGATAAAGTGGCGATGTAGGGCCTCCTAACTCAAACGTATAACTAATTCACCACCACTTACTACAAAACCGATCGTGGCCCAATTACCGCAGAACAAACTAACACAAATTGTTTCATCCGGCGACTGCCAAACCCTTTCATCCGAAATGAGTGGCGTGAGTACTTCTCGATGAAACGTGAGGGGTATCCTAATGTACCATTCGAAAGAAGTGAAAGGGCCGTAATTGAAAAATCGTTTCAGATGTTGAAGTACGTTCGGTGCATACGGATTTGGATCAAAAGGTTGCTGATGGAAGCGTGTATTAGAGGGAATTTTGCATAGTATACAAAGATCGCGTTTTGGGGAAGTTTACAGAAAAAACAACGACATTTCATCATTTTTCTTACTTACAGGGTATTGTCCAACCATAAGTCACCTGATGTTAAATGACGAAAGCGGCATCACGCTACACTTGGACTTGGAACTGGCTCTCAAGTGAGGCTGCCGGATCGCACCGATAGGTGCTTGGCGACAGATTCTTGACATGAGAATGGTAGCTACCCAGGCGATTACTAGAAAATACCCTACCACCAAGCTATGGTTGCATCCCGATGTTTTCCTTCACATAAAGCCTAAGCTCATTGTAGGATTCGAACCCACGTCCTACGTCTACTGTAAAGCCTAGTCCTCCAAGGTACGCCACTGAGCCCAATCTTCGGCTCTTCTCATCTAACTACTGCCAGCCACTCGACGCAAGTCATCGCTCCACCAAGTCAAAAAGGCTCCGTCGCAGAAGCTTGTAATTTAGGAATTTTTTGCTTGTCTAAGCAAAAAAATACAAAGTTACAAAGACGAAGACAATTAAAGTCAAATTCACAATGCTTCATTAACAGCGAACTCCATAATAACAGTACAAAAGTCCGCGAATACGGAACTGTGAAAATACTTAACAACATTCGAATTCGTACACAAAACGAAAGCGCTTCAACCTTGATCACTTGATGAGAATCTTGATAACGAGCGCCTCGCAGAACGAAGGTACTGGGAGCCGGCCGTTCTGGCTAAAGCACTTATTACGCTAGCCTAATCCTAATGGGATGTTTTCTGATAGGCAATTAAAATAACCTGTGAATCTGATAAGTGAAAATTTTGAGAGCACCAAAAAACACTATCATTTTACTTTTCAATGTGTCAAACGGTCTTGCTTTTGGGTCTCTTCCTTTTTTTATTGTAGGTTAAGTAAGACAAGCATTGTGATTAAATTTAGCAAGTTAGAATCCTAAACCTAAGCATTCTTACCTAGTAACCTAATTTGAAAAAAGTATGGTCGCTAATGTACTAAATTAACTAATTAATTAAATTTCAATTTCAATTTATGCGACAACGCCAATAACATTGATTAAATCACAGTTATAAGCAATACACATGTCAGATTAATACAAAAGGAAATAATAGGAAAGGATACAGGAAAGTATGATAATACAAAAGGAAATGATAAGAAGGGATTCAGGAAAGTGTAATAATAAAAAAACTATTCTCCTTCTTTTTTTGTGCGTTTCTTTCTCTTTTTTATTGTGTGCAGTTTTCCCAAATAATTTCTCTCTCTCTCTCACACACACACTCGATCTTTTTAGAAACACTGCGCAGCAGAGCGATGTCTCACTCCCAATCTAAAATGAGCACCCAACTACGTTGGAATGTAGAGTGTTCACAAAAGTTTTTGGATAAGCAAATTGTGCTAACTTTCAACGGCTATTAATCACGAATACACAAAAGTACTGACACAGTTCAAATTGTAAATTTTAATTTGGGCGATGAGAACGACGTGGACGTACCCAGGGGGTTTTCTACGGTCAAGCCAGCTAACTCGGCTCGGATGATAGTAGAAAATAATAAACTGGATTGGACAAATTACAATAGCGTGCGGGAATAAATTTATAAGAAGCTCAAATAAACCAAAAACAAAATAAAAGTGGCAGATAAAATAGTCAAGTTACATAATTGTAAATGTCAAAACGATGTCTTTTGGTGGTACTAAAAGTTGACTAAAACATGTGGAGCGATTGTCAAATGCCACTGCTTCTATGAAAAATCGTACCTAAAAATTTATGAAACAATGAAAACTTACAGCCTTAATGTAAATTGACTAAAACAGTGGATTAAAAACTTTACTAAAATACTACAACGCAATACCAAAAATAAAAAATGCAAAACGAATACTTTTTTATAGCACAAACTTAACAGCTATTTAAAACTCCGTGGTGAGATTAGAAAACAGCACCTAACAATCACCCGGTTACTCTTCCACGTACAATTTTCTCGCGATTTGCATAATGCAGAAAAACTAACCTAATTACCTACGTCTAGGGGAAGGGGGGAGCGCCCCCCCCCCCACGAAGAGTACGTCCGTGGCGGAAGAGGGAAATGTTTGTGCTTTCGCGGCAATTATTTAGAAGGGGGAGAAGGTTTAAATACAGGTCGTCGTGACAGGTAGCGACTGTCACGGCACGAGTTTGTGTCCATTAGGAACAGATTAAAACCTCTTTAAAACGTTCGACACGGGACTATTTTAGTTTTTAATTTACTTCCGCATAAGGCTTATTAAATAGATAGATTGGTACAACACATACAGAGAAATTTAAAACTAGAACAACAATAAAAAAAATAGTAGTAAAAATCAAATTGCCAATGTGATTGTGCCCAAAATATTTCCCGCTGAGTGTCTTTAGTTCATTTACCGGTGTAAGGAGGTTGGAGCAGGAAGTTTGACGTTTTATAGTGATCACAAACATATATCTTACTAAAAGAAATATGTTTGATATTTGATTAAAATAAGCATATTTGGAAATACAATGGAAACAATCCCCTCGTCTAAGCGTGACTACCATATGTCGAAGAAGCAATTTTAACTTTTCAAGATATTTTTTTACATTGCTACTAAATTTCTTTATTATGATTATAAATTTAATTACAGGACTACCTGTCAACAGTCAACAGTGGCCAATTAAAGTTGATCCTTTGCATTAAAATAAATAAAATAACATGTTTATTTTAATACCATCTGTGCTTCACGGAAAACATACAGATGCATTTTAGTACAGAGATAGTTTGAATCCTGGGGAAGGACACAGGCTACTTTTTATCCCGATAAACTTTAGTCCAAGCAGGTGAAACCGCGGGGAACAGCTAGTATATGTAATAACTAGTTGCGTCCCGCGATTTCATCCGCGTCTTCCCATTATCCCGCAGGAACCTTTTTACGGGATAAAAAGTAGCCTATGTGTTAATCCAGTGTATAAGCTATCTCCGTACCAAATTTCATCAAAATCGGTTAGGTAGTAACGGTGACACGTGGTAACAAACATTCACATACACACACAAACTTTCGCATTTGTAATATTGGTAGGATTAAAAACAATATAGTCGGTAATAAAACTGACTATATTACATATATTATTGTGCAAAATAGTAAGCTACGTATGTGAAGGTCTCTCTTGTTAACCAAAACAAATCGAAACATCCAAATGCTCGAGTCCAAAGCAAATTGATCCTTGATCCTTAGCTAAAGATCACTGAATACCAGAAGGTTTAATTAAAAGTTCTCCACTACTTCTTGAAACTTGTATTGCGTGTTTGCGAACCGAAGCCCCTTTTATTTGCGCATTGAGGAAATGAAACAGTACTGTAAGCTGAACAAATCGGGAGACTAGCTGTAGTATACATTGCAATGTTTTGTGTAGGGGCTTTTGTAAAGCAACATTTACTTGCATTCGAAGGTTTCGTGGTACGATTTGGATCGATAAGCGATCACCGTTGTCTATGGACATTTATATGGCCTATAGAATCAGCAAGCTGAAGTGGCAATGGGCTGGGCATATTGGCCGAAGAACCGATAACCGTTGGGGCAAACGTGTTCTCGAGTGGAGACCGCGTCTCGGCAAACGTAGTGTAGGACGCCCTCCGGCTAGGTGGAGCGATGATATACGCAGAATGGCTGGCAGCAGTTGGATGAGAGGAGCCGAAGATCGGGCTCAGTGGCGTGGAGAGGCCTATGTCCAGCAATGGACTGAAGTGGGCTGATTATGATGATGATGATGATGATGGACATTTGCAACGCTAGGGACGTAGCTGATGCGTAAACGTCCTAGAAGAAATCTTTTCAAACCTATATTGGAGGAATGCATTTTGTAGTACTACAGGAGGAGCTCGTTCCACATTCTGCCAAGGATCAAGAAATCAAGTGTGAGGTTTATTCCAATGATGAAACACAGATCGGCGATAGAACCGCTTGAGATTAATCTATAATATATACTCGTATTTATAAAAGAAAGGCGTGTTAGTTACACTATTTATAACTCAAGAACGCATGAACCGATTTGTCTGAAAATTGGTGGGGAGGTAGCTTAGGACCAGGAAACGGACATAGGATACTTTTTATCCCGGAAAAGGTTCCTAAGGGATAACGGGAAGACGCGGGCTAAACCGCGAGGCGCTATTCTTTATAAAAGTGGTCATGTGTTTCGAAAAACATATTTATGTGCAAAAAAGATAATATTTTAGGCACGTTGCCGGACATCAAGGATCGTTTGAAATATCTTCAGACCATCTTTAGGTAGTTCAATCAATCCAATAAGGTGCCTATAATCCTATATATATAATTATGAATGTATGTACCTACTCGTGTACCTTTTTCCGTCAGTATAGGCTTTAGGATAAATTGTTAAGTTTGATGTGTACGTAGTTTTAACTATTAGTTTTATTTTTTGTTAGTTGCGCCAAGCGGTTTCACCCGCGTCTCCCCGTTATCCCGCAGGAACCTTTTTCTGGGATAAAAAGGAGTAACCTATGTGTTAATACAGGATATAAGCTATCTCCATTCCAAATATCATCCAAATCGGATTAGTAGTTACGGTGTTAAGTGGTAACAAACATTCACACACACACACACAAACTTTTGCATTTATTTATAATATTAGTAGGATTTTAGTTCAGTTATGTTAGCTATTTCTTGTTATTTCAGTTTTATCTATCTCACAGTATTGCTTCTTAGTAAGAATTAATATTGTGAAAATAGGTATATGTTTATTGTATCAAAATGTATCGGTTATTGACTTTATTTAGTCAAGCGAATAAGGCCCGGAGGGTACGACTGAAAGGAACGCCAGAAAATTATTCAATCGACGTCACATTCTCAATAGCATACCGGTTGTTTCTAACGCTTCATTATCATTCCTCCACCCATTCTCAGTAACGTTTGATTGTTCAATCAGATACAAATGATCGATATAACGGATCGTGATCAAGGATCGTTACTGGGTTTAGATTTGTATTTCAAAGGGCGTTTAGACACAGTTGGAGCAGTGAGTAATCTTTTGCGTTGTAGCTGAACTTCTGGACTTGCATATATTGGGAATAGGCATTATAACAAGTGGTTTGCAAGAAGTGTAACTTTTTTTTTTGTTCTAATTTTATGTTGGGACTTTTTATTTATTTATTCACTAGTTGCGTTCGGCGGTTACACTTGCGTCTTCCCGTTATCTCGCAGGAACCTTTTTCCGGGATAATAAGTATCCAAAATCGGTTTAGAAGTTACGGTGATACGTGGTAACAAACATTCACACACACACAAATTTCACATTTATAATATTAGTAGGATAGCTGACCAGATTACCTTCTGTAACATATTTTCCCTTTGTCCATGTGGTTTGATAACAACTATAAAGGGTTAGGGCATTGTTTGAAAACTAAATCGCGACGGTTTTCATAGTGTAGTGAGTTGAGAAATCCATCCAACCAAATACTGGAATTATTTGTCGAAATATCTTTGTTTGTCAGATGTATATATATATTTGTCAGTAGTACCAGAGGTTAAAAAATATTCGTTTTTAGGGTTTCGTGCCTTAAATTCAAAATCCCTTATCCCTTCACTTTGTTGTACGTCTGTCAAGACCCTTTTTCTAAAAACGCGTTGAGGTATCAAGTTGAAATTTATGTCAAACTAGCTGTTCCCCGTGGTTTCACCCGCGTGGGCTACAGCTTTATGCATGCAAAGTCTCAGCCCGATCGGTTTAAAATTGACAAAGTTTCATACAAACTTTCATCCCCTATTTTATCCCCTTGGGGGTAGAATTAATCAGAATCCTTTCTTAGCTTACGTCATAACATCTACCTGCATGCCAAATTTCAGCCCGATCCGTCCAGTGGTTTGGGCTGTGCGTTGATAGATCATTATGTCAGTTTGGCTCTAGGGTTTTTTTCAGCTGTAGAAAAAATCAAACTCGTAAGTCAACGCGATCAAAAGATATGAGCGTTTATGTCGCATATTTTGCGATTCCAAGGGAATCTAAACCTATAGGGTACTTCCAATTGACCAAGAATCATGACAATTGGTATGAAGCAAGGTCTTGCAAAGGAAATTCAATAAGGATTCAATTTTCCCACCGAACGCACGAGACCAAAAAAATCTGTGAATAATGATGATGAAATTCAACTTTATCTCTCAGAAATAGAACCAGCCAGGTGTCCAACTAGATAGGGGTTGAACGAGCAGACCCTTATAATGATGTGGAGTTTTGGTCACATTCCCTGGAATTAATTGCTCGTGTTGGCCCAAAACTCGTCTGATTACAGGCACCAGCTCTACGGCTAATTTGCTTTTCTGTTAGACACGGGATTTTATCCAGGTACGTACGTTTTTCGTTGTTTTGCAGGACATTTGCTGTTCAAATATCTATACAAGGATTAGTTAGTTTCTAATAGCCTGAAAAAGGAGGAATATTAGTTAGGAGTCGTCAAGTAGAAATCCTACTTATATAATATCCTCCTACTTAATATTATAAACGTGAAAGTTTGTAAGTATGAATGGATAGATGGATGGATGGATGTTTATGACTCTTTCACGCAAAAAATACCGAACGGATCTAAATGAAATTTGGAATGGAGATAGCTTATACCCTGGATTAACACAATATGGTTACGCCAAACCTATGTTTAATATTTATATTGTTTATATTTTGGTGTTTTCCCATTTCCCACATCCCCTTTACCCTAAGCAGTACTCGCAACACTGCCGTACTGCGCGAAGGCAGCGCCTCTGTCGGGAGATCGACGAGCGAGCAAAAAAATGACAGTTACGTCTCAAGTTTCTGGAGGTGACTCGGTGGATGCATTGAGCGTCCTAATAAAAAACTATTCTGTGATCGTGCCGTTAAACAACATAAAATAACACCAGTGATTGCTGACACCTATGGACTCGGTGAGTACTGCTTCCTGTCTACTCCGTTCCTGCCCTACATTGGTTGCAAGCACCGGTAAAAGAATACAGTCCACTAATTTTGAAGATAAA